>OU342632.1:0-4800000 GCA_910589415.1 Malachius bipustulatus
ATTTTTTCAATTTTCAACGCTAATTTTGGTCATAGTATAGGCTAGTTATTTGCTACGGCTAAAATGTTTTCTACCCATTTAAGAGAGCCTCGAGAGCTTTACATAAAGAAAAAAAAAACTTTTTTTTAATTCATCAAAAAATAAAAAAGTTATTCATGTGATTCCATCTAAAGTGAAACACACTGTAGATGTTTCATCAATGCATATTATAGACGTCCCATAGACGCAAAGTGTCGTCATCTCAAAGATACATATTGTAGACGTCTCATAGATATGTAATAAGACGTCTCATAAATACATATCGTAGGCATCGTAGACATTTTGCTTCTAAATTATAGTCTACAAACTACCGTCTAATATAGACGTATATGCTGGACGTAAAAAATACATCTTTTAGATGAAACTGTTGTGTTACTTGGGAATACATAAACAATATTCCGGCAAGGTTTATAAAAAAACCTTTCAGCAATAGCACTATTCAAACATTTCAGGAATAATACCTTAACAATGTTCCGGCAAGGTTTATAAAAAAACCTTCCAGCAATAGCACTATTCAAACATTTCAGGAATAATACATTAACAGTATCCCTACAAGGTTTATAAAAAAACTCCTTGCAATGTTTCAGTTAAAACACGACGTAAACGTACCTGTGAGATTGTGACAGCAACCTCTCTGCAAAATAATAATTGCTATATTTCAGCAATCATCACTGACAATGTTCCTGTAACATTATACTTCATACATAGCAGATAAGATTCATTGGTAACCTTGCTGCAATATTTCGATTGTAAAATTGAGGCAACGTTACTTTTCTATCATTCTCGCAATGTTACGCTTTGCAATGTTGCGAGAGCAATGTTACTGCACGGCCGTTTCAACATTGCAAGGACATTGTGGGAGGCCATTTGTAACTTATATGCAACATTGCAAGCTGACATTGAAACGTTTAGTAAATGTTGCTGCAACGTATTCTTGCTCAGTGGGATGCTACAACCACGACTGGTAATGATTCAGCTCGCATAGCTAATTTAGAAGCAATGGTCCACAAATTATCGAATCAATTGGAGAATCTAAATCATCATTTGGCAAGACCAAGGAGCCGTGAGAACAGCATGACGAGGCAACGAAGTCGTAGCAGACCTCGATACCCAGAAAATTGTGACATGTGCTGGTACCACTTTACTTTCAAAGATAGGGCAACGAAGTGCCGATCTCCATGCAGTATGTCGGGAAACGAACTGCCCGGTTCGTCAGTGCGGTCCGTGGCGAACCGGCCGTAAATTCAAACTCGTACCGTTTGTTCATAAATGACACTGAAACACGACGTTCTTACTTAATCGACACTGGTGCGGAGGTCTCGGTAGTGCCAGTTGACAGTTGTCATAAGTCACTAAGAACAACATCTCCGCCACTCTTAGCTGCAAATGGTTCAGTAATAAAAACTTACGGACAATTAGTTTGTAATGTGTGCTTCAGAAAGAAACGTTTTCGTTTTACTTTTATAATGGCAGACATTCAGCAAGCAATCATTGGTGCAGATTTTCTAAGCAAATTCAATATCAGTGTAGACTTGAGAAACAAAAGACTATTATTTGATGGTAATTGTATCTACGGGACTATCAGTACCATAATAGACAACATTGCTTCATTACATCGTACAGACAACGATTCAGTGGTAAGGTTGAATCACAATGAACATATAATCGAAACAACTGGTAATCCTTGCTACGCTCGTGCACGCAGATTACCACCTCATAAATTACAGGTGGCTAAAGCTGAATTTGACAATCTAATTAAAGCCAACATTTGCAGACCTTCGAACAGTCAATGGAGCAGTCCAATTCACATGGTTAAAAAGAAGAATGGTAATTGGCGCATATGTGGTGACTACAGGCAGCTCAATAAGCAGACAGTTCCCGATCGCTACCCACTACCTCACCTTCATGATTTCACTTGCAATCTCAAAGAATCCAGGATTTTTAGTACAATTGATATCAAACGAGCTTACCATAACATACCAATGAGACAGGAGGATATTGGTAAGACAGCAGTCATCACACCATTCGGTTTATTTGAATACTTAAAAATGCCTTTTGGACTAAAAAATGCCTCCCAAACATTTCAAAGGTCAATAAACAAAATTTTGCAACCATTCCCATTTTGCTTTGCCTACATAGATGACATTCTAATCTTTTCAAAAAATGCTGAAGAACATGAACATCATTTAAACAAAATAGTAAAAGTTCTTGAAAGTAATAATTTAGAAATTAATTACGACAAATGCCAATTGCGAAAATGTTCATTAAACTTCTTAGGTCATACCATAGATGTCAGTGGCATAAAACCTGATATTGGTCGTACACAAAACATCCTAAATTTTCCAAAGCCAAAAACCAATTCCGATATGAAACGATTTTTAGGCATGATTAACTTTTATAGACGTTTTCTGCCGAACGCAGCAGAACTGCAGTTGCCACTGAACTCATTCAGTAACAAAAAGCACGATACCAGTGAGTACGAGTGGAATGAGACAAAAGAGGCAGCATTTGAAAGATTTAAAGACTTGCTTGCATCAGCGCAACACTTGGGTTTTCCAGATGAAACAGCTGAGATTCATTTGACTACAGATGCTTCTTCTTTTGCGATTGGTGCGGTTATCAATCAAACCAAGAACAATATCACCACTCCATTATCATTCTATTCACGTAAATTGTCTAAAACGGAACAAAACTACTCTACTTATGACAGAGAGCTCTTGGCCATTTATGACTCGGTGAGACATTTCAGACATCTGTTAGAAGGTAGGCCCTTCAAAATTTTCACAGACCACAAAGCGCTAACGTATGCTTTTAATCAAAAAACAGAACAACATTCCCCAAGGCAAATTCGTCAATTACAATTCATTAGTGAATTTACAACTGATATCAATTACATAAAAGGTTCAGAAAATGAAGTAGCCGATGCTTTTTCTCGCGTTGAGAGTGTTCAGACGGCAATTGACTATGACCTTTTACAAAAACAACAACAAGCTGATCAGGAGTTACAAGGGATTTTACAAAACCCTAAAAATTACAGTATAACTCTAAAATTGCACAAATTTGGTAGTTCAGAAGTATATTGCGACACACACTCCGATCGAATCCGACCTTTTGTACCGTATAACTATAGGAAGGCAGTTTTTAGATCTTTACACAATTTGGCACATCCTGGTGTGAGGTCTTCTGTTAGGCTGATATCTGATCGTTTTGTTTGGCCAAAAATGAAACAAGACATTGCTAAAATGGTCAGATCGTGCATCGACTGCCAAAAATCCAAAATTCAGCGTCATACAAAAACGCCATTTGTGAAATTTGACGTACCTTCCACACGTTTTGCCCACATACACATTGACATTGTAGGACCGTTACCTCCAGTCAATGAATTTCGATATATATTAACATGTATTGACAGGTTCACGAGGTGGCCAGAAGCTTTTCCTCTAGCAAACATTACAACAGAGACAATTATTGAGACGTTATACAGGGAATACATCCCACGCTTCGGTATTCCAGCCACACTGACAACCGATCAAGGCAGACAGTTCATGTCTCACAGTTTTAAAGAATTCACAAAAACCCTTGGAATCAGACACAACAGAACAACACCATATCACCCACAGTCAAATGGGATTGTCGAACGATTTCACAGAACATTAAAATCAGCTCTAATGGCAAGCAACAACAACTGGTTCAACAGTTTGCCTACTGTCATGTTGGGCTTACGAACAGCTTTTAAACCAGATATGAATTGTACAGTAGCAGAACTTGTTTATGGTTCACCCTTGCGGCTGCCTGGAGATTTTTTTGTTGAACCATCAGCGATACCGCCAGTATCAGTATTTGCCCAAAAATTGAGACAGCACGTGCAGGGAATCAAGGCAGAGTCTCCTCGACAGGCAACAACACAAATATTTTTACCAAAAGACCTTGAAACGTGTACACATGCTTTCCTTCGGAATGACGCAGTTTCACCAGCACTAACTCCACCATATGACGGACCATACGAAATTGTGAAACGAAATGACAAGAACATGCAGCTGAGAATTGGTAACACAGAGAAATGGATATCCATGGACAGATTGAAGCCAGCGTTTATTGAAACAGAACATCCGGTAGTCCATGACCACACCTATTCATCAGCACTTTGCTTGGAAAACACAGAAATTGAACAGACAACGAACCATAAAAGTAAGAAAGTCACATTTTCTGAGCACCCCAAGATTCACCTTTTTCATCCATTCCTCTGCTACGCCTCTGGATTTAGAGGGGAGTAGTGTGGTGACTGTCCACTGTCAGGTTGACAAGATGACATTGACAGGAATTACGATTGACGACGAAGAAGAAGAATTACGACGGACGAGAGGGAACAAGAAGATGAAGTAGTTGAAGGTTAACGAGGAATAAAAAGAACGCATGTGGCAGATAATGAAAATGAGTGAAAAATATAAATTGTAATAATCATTGTTAAGATAAAATAAATAAAATTGTTATAAAACACAATAATACCATACAAAAACAAAACGTGAACATAACCTCGTTTTGATGCGTGAATGGTGAATGCAAAAGCCAATATAGACATTGAGGAATAATTTAGATGACAGAAATGACACGACAAGTGACACATTGACAGAAATAATTAACATGCTGATTTTGTGTATAAAACGGTACTATTTAATGACATTGGAGCTCAAATGACATGAAAACTCGTTTCATTTATGGTGTTTTGCTTTGGTTTGGTAGTCGATTAAAAAGTAAAACGGCTCGCTATTTAAATTACATTCGAGCTCAAACGTCATGAAAATTACTTCTCTTCATCAGATATACTGGAAATGTAACTGAATTTTAATTCATATGAGAAACATTAAGTTCAATTCTCTTCTTATACATATTATAACAATCGGAAGTATTTTCATTATAATTTTGTTTGGCTGTAACTGACACCGTGATAATATTATTGTATTCAATTTTTATTAAATCCATTTCCATTACATCTTGCCACATGGAAGTTGAATATATTTGTATTGAATTAAAATTGGATTCAATTTCCATTCAATACAATTTCCCTGAAGTTGACAGTTGACGTAAAAGTGACACCTTGATGCATGACAATGACAACTTGCTTTTTAGTAATCTATTGATATTATATTGTCATTATAATGGATGGTAATGGTAATGGAAATTGGAAAAGGAAAACCATAAACCATGGCCACCAGAGATCCAAGCCAAGATACATGTGTGTGTAAAAAATCGCATCTAGGATTATTACACTAGGTGCGATTTGGTATGCCGTGGCGGTTAGGGAACCTGTATTGCCGACACTTACTAGTAAGCGTTACCTGTATTACCGACGCTAACGCTTACTGGTCAGTGTCGGTAATACAGGTTCCCTAGTAGCGGCGGTCGCCAGATATGATTATACAGGGTGTCCCGTATCGTTATGTTCAAATTTTGTGAGCATATAGTAGGCTTATTTCTAAGCCTAAAAAATCCAAAAGTGGCAGGTCTATCTGCATTCGTTACGAAGTTACAGGCCTAAGAAAATTATGACTAGTAAACACCAGATTTAACTTTGAAAACCACATAAAACTTATTTTATTGACCAAATCTTTAGTTTATCATGTGTTAAAAATGTCCTATTCCTTATACTGAATACAAGCTTGTGCTCGGAGACCTATTGCAAAAGTAACAGTTTTCTCGTCTTTTTTCGCGTACCTATCTCTTGACCAGCTTGCTGAATACGATCAAATAATAATTTCTCTATTTAGTTACAAACACCAATTCCGAAATATGCTGGTGCCACATCTATTTGAATCCTAATGCCATTTCGTATGAGCAGGGGAACCCCTACTCTCTACTAATGTTTATTTCGGTGACGTTTACTCATGTGTGGCAATTTTTGTGGCTTACAAAGTTGAATCTTGTTATTTACAAGTCATAATTTTCTTAGGCCTGTAACTTCGTAACGAATAAAGATAGACCTGTCACTTTTGGGCTTTTTGGGCTCAAAATTAAGCCTACTACATGCTCAAGAATTTTGAACATAACGATACGGGACACCCTGTATAGTCCAATAAAGTCTAAAAAGTCATACGTATCGATTAAGAATACACATCCTTTTGATAGTTCGATTTATTTTGTTTCATATACGTGGTTTTTATAGTAACCGTCCAGTTTGTCTAAACATTCCATCCCGCATAAATAAGTATACGTCAACATTGGTTTTGAATCAGAATTAAATGCACAAAACAGAGGATAGAATGTCATTACGTGAATAAATTTTATGTAGTTGTCAGTGGCTCTCAAACTGACGTAAGCGATTCAATTCATTGTTTGAATGATTTTTTCAATAATTTACGCTCCTTTACAACTTGACATTTAACTGTTTGACATTTTCTGGTGAAATTAAAAATATTAATTCGGACGGTTAGTGTGACGTCACATCTGACTTTTTAAAGTTAATCCTACTATACTAATCAAATTCACAACCGCTGGTACATCAAGCATTAGACAAAAAAGTATCCACTGTCCTGGCACTAACCCGTAATCCACTCGTCAATGAGACAATAATAATTGAGAGTAACTTGCGCGCATGTCACGTGCAGCCGGGTGTTTACTGTCGCGAGACAGTTCGTGTGAGCTGAATTGCTAAAGTGAACTGAATCCTCAAACCAGCTCTTCAAGAACTGGTTTGTATGCGGATGCGCGGTGCTGAAGCTGGTTAGGTTACAAAAATGTTCATCCATCAGCACAGTTTTTTCAATAAACAGAATATATTTTTATTTTAATAACAAACTATTTATTCTGAATACCTAATCTTGAAAACATTGTAATGCGTGTAGATTAGGTAGTTACTACACGTCCTAAATTCCTTTTTTATTAGTCCTTGACTCTTGTCCTCTCGCAATTCAGAAATCACTGAACTGAAGGGCATAATATCAGTACTACTGTGTCAGTACCTACCAGTATCAGTTCAGTCCTCACTAGTACACTAGTGTGCGGTGAACGCCGAAGAACACCGCAGGAGCAGATCTCAGTTCAGCAGACAAGTGCGACAGCAGTGGGAGTGGGTAAATGAATGAATGAGCCAATGAGCGAGGGCGAGGAGCGAGCTAGTGAGCCACCTCCACAACAGAAACACAGACAGAAACGTAAGGATAAGGAACTTAAGGAAGAAAATACGTTCGATATAGGTCATAGAGAACTGGTTTAAATTTTTATTAGGAACTGAATCATTCAGTTCGACGATAAGAACAGTTCTTATTAACCAGTTCACTCATGAACTGCCCATCTCTACAAACCAACCAAAGCTACTCCATAAGGTTCAACCTGGGAAGTATTTTCAAAGTGATAAAAAGTTTTAGATTTTTGCATTTAACCTTTGAAAAGGTATGTATGACATCCGTATGACCCTCCTTAATAAGTCTGGTAAAAAAAATGGTAATCCTGTGTTATACGTCGCTGGAAATGCGCATGCGTCCCATTTTCCTTCGCATACAGTCGGTCTACATGCGGTGTTGACAGACTGCTTTTTATTTACTTAAATAAATACGTAAGTTAAGTTGAATGTTTTTTATTAAGTGCTAATAATAAACTTACATTAGGTATAAATTCAAAGGAAAATAAGTAACAATAAGAGCTAACTAACAATAATAAACGACCATGTTATATTGATATTTTATTTTTAGCATTGGTAATAAAAACACCATAAATAAAAATAACTCAACTAGAAAAGTTTACTTAAAAACTTAAATTAATAATGAAAAAATCAGTTAAAATGGCGATATATAAAATTTTCCTGTTTTTCTATTTTATTTTTTCCATTTAAAATTGTATAAAATTATATATGGCAACAGAGCTCATCGATTCATATCCACATGAGTTGAAGCATCGCTATTTATGTAACCAATCAGAATAGTGTATTTGTTGGACAGAGTTATTTATATTCAAATTCTGCCATGTATTATTTCTGTTAGAAGGGAATATGATGATGAAATTAAACATGTTAGCTGTTAGCTATTTTGTCATTTATTTCTATGTATAAACTTTGTAATAAGGTATGAAGTATTGAGATACTAGTATTATAATTTAAATATTTCCTATACAAAAGGCTACAAGCACGAATTCAAGGCATTCCTTAACGCTATTGGCTGATCAAGCCGGTCATTCTTTAATTCAGGTGAATGAAATAACAGCTGACTTTATTGTTTCCGCATGCGCATTCCCAGCGACGTATAACACAGGATTACCAAAAAAATATTAGAATGTTATTTAAAAATGGTAAATTATTGACTTCTTTGTAATAACATAACCTCACAAACATTAATTTTCAGTTTGTACATTTTAATTAATGATTTTGAATCGTTTTTATTATAGATAATGGAAGGCAGCCGTGCTATCAAGTTCTATTTAATTATCAATCAAGACCAGGCTTTTTGAGGATGACGTCAGCTGCAGTGTGGCAAAAATGCGAATTCCAGCGGGCATGTTGAACAAGTTAGACGCAGATGTAGAGCCAGCTCATTTAGCGGGGAAAGTTGAAGCCAGTATGAAGTTGAGGTAAATCCATTGTTTATTTCTATTTTAAATGATACCAACTTACTTTACAATAATTGTTTTAGGTGTTCATTCATTTAAAGGAGGGAGTTCTGTAGTGTCGACAAAAATGTGCATGTCCGAGAGGTCAAGCACTACTGTGTCTTTTCCTTTGCTGCACTATTGTACTATGCACAGATAAGGCCAGGACATGGGAATCTACCCAACTGTGGAAAACCTGCACCGATATAGCATCTTTATGGCTGGGAAGCCTATAGACTGCCGAACGAACTAAAGAACATCGATGATTCCAAAATTATATATATTGTATTGTATCGTCTTAGCAAACTGGTTAACCAGTCAGTATTATCTCAATTAATTTATTAATTATTAATCAAATATTATTTATTCTATAAGTTTTATCGCTATAAGGGTAATTGTTAATGTTGGATAAGTGTTATGCTAGAACTTGAAATTTTTCCACTGAATGTAATGGAAAGTACTTTATAGTATTAGGTATAATAAAACAATGATTTGCCAAGATAATTAATTTTTGATAAATTTTTTTTGTAAGTTTTGTTATAACTTTTAAAATTGTGATTTTTTCATTGAAGGTAAAGGATTAACATACCTATTATTATGTATAGGAAAATTAAATTTTAGTGTATTTTTTAATAAAAAAATACACTATTACCATTATACACTATTGACAATAATACACTATTGACAATAATACACTATTGAGGACGACATCACTTTTCGAAAATCACCCAAACTCATCAAATGTCCACCGATCATGACCCCCAGATCACGAAAAAGTGGTTTTCCAAAATTCACCTGCCCACGATATATATATATATATATTGATACGTGTTAAGCTGTGACTTCCGTTATGTTGAGAGGGCGACCTGACTTCCCTAGCAACCGATAATATATAAACAAAAATTTTTGCATATATGGAATGAGGGGAAGCTGAATAACAATAATATCAAAAGAGGGGTAACGATTTTTCAAAAAAAAAATTTCGTATATAAGCTGTTCACGCAAAATACGAACTGGCTTCCAGACAATTTTATAGCCTAGTTTGATGACAGATACGTAGTGGCGTCCAGAAGTGTTGCCAAATATCCGGAAGTCACATAGGCGAATGTATACCACTTTATATGAATAGTTTAAAGTATAGCTGTGTATGTTATGTACCTACCTATCTTGTTTCGAATACACGACCTTAAATGATTCGAGATGGAGATTAGTAAATTCATACGGATTTGTCAATGGATAAATATTTTATGAACTGAATGTTTTTAGCAGTGCCGAACCGATCAATTTTTTTTTTCAGTAGAGTAAAGGCTTAAGTAAAAAAACATACATCGTTTCAGAATAATTAGCAAAAGAACGGGCCTTTGAAAAACTTTTGAAGTCACTTTGATATCTTATAGAAAGCATTATACATATAAAAAGTAATTCAAAAGCATTTTAACTAAAAATTATATTAAAGTGTTTGTGAGATAGCTGATCAAAAATAAAATGTTATAAAAATAGAATTTCAGAATGACTGATCAAATATGGCCGGATCAAAAAACTGATTTATTAAAAACGGCTATAATAATAATAATAGAACAAAAAAAAAAAATCAATAGGTATCTCGATATAAAAGCTATAAATCCCGAGCCCCTGCTCAATATGCTCATATGCTCTAGGTGTCTCTCTCTAACTTTCAAACAAATTTTTTCTAATTCATGATTATAAGCTACATCATAGCTAAATTTTAGCTTGAGAATATAAATTAAAATAAAATCAAAAAAATACTCGTATATATTTTTCACTGAATGTACTGTTTTGAGGTCCTATTATAAAAATATATGAGTTAGACAAAGCAATTTTTTTTGTTGTTTTTGTTAAAGCTATCTAAGTTAATTTAACAATGAATTTCACGTAATTCGGACTAAAAGAAATTTGATTTTTGTTTAAAAAATAGAAAAATATATCTATTCAACTTTTTCAATAAAACTAAACAGATCATTTTAAAGTAAAAGTTTCAAGCTTATCAAACTGTACCTGTAAAGTTTCACCATCACATTTTTTTACTAAAATTATCGGTCTTTGTAAATGACCAACAAAATCAAATTTGTCACTTTTGTAAGTTTGAAATAATTTTGTGCTCTTGTATTTTTCAAACTAAAACTTGAAGATTTTTTTTTATATCGCTCACATCTTTCTATTAATGTCATTTCAATAGTGAAGTGTGGAAGTTTCAGATATTTATTGTAAGAATTTAAAAAATGGCGTATGTTTAATTGATTTTGTTAAAAATTTTACTTTGTATACGTACATACTATTCTTGTAAATATTTTTTTCAAACTTGAAAACAAATTGTTAGGTCCAAGATCGTTCTCTCATTTAAATTTTTGCTACCTAGCTCAATTTGTAAGTATTTGTAACTGAAAATCGAAAATTTTCAACTTCAAAGCAGTGTAGAAATAGAACGGCTCAAGATAAAAACCGTTTACGTGTCCCTATCTTAACTTTTCACATAGTATCCTATACTATGTTGTTTAAAATTTAATACAGGGTGATGAAAAAACGGATAATTTTCATCACCCTGTATTAAAATTTACTCCGCATAATGGGATATAACATGAAAAGCTAGGATAGAGACATGAACCATTTTTAGATATCTTGAGTCGTTCTAGTTCTACACTGCTTTGAAGTTGAAAATTTTCGATTTTCACTTGTTTATAACTCATAAACCGCTCAATCTAAATTCCAATGGTGAAAACCACCTGTATTAGATTTCTTCAGACATTTGAAAAATTAAATATTTTACAGGGTGTTCCCGTTAAAATAACGGAGTATGTGTCAACTTGCGGTAGAAGTGCGGCCATCTAAAATATTTTCATTGAATTTCTCGTGATCACTTATGTCTGGAAATTTTTTATTTTGAGGTTATAGGCCCATTAGTTTCCGAGATACGGTCGCTTACCTACCTTAATGAAACACCCTGTATACAGTGCATTTATTTTAATCGTTGCCATAGGGAATTTCATGTTAAAGTTACAATTCCACCCTATGTTAACTTATGTTGCCTGGCAGCTTAGAAATCGTTTTTATTTTTCAATAATAGTCTATGTCATCTACTTCACAATATAGCCTGTTAGAAAAACCGACTTTTGTTTAATATAATTATACAGGGTTGTATAACTATTTCGGGGCTTACTACAGGGTCAAAGATATCGGAACCGGCTACAGGGTCGTTTAAATTGTGCACAATTTTATAGGTACTTACTTCGAATCTGAAACAGAATTTCATATAATTGCAGATGTGCAAAAAAAATTGAAAATTTTATTCTTCTTTTTCCGTAAGAAATTTTTTTTTCACAGATAGTTCGCTTTGAGGTTTTTTATATTAATTCGGCGAATATAATTTTTTTTTCTAAAAAACTAGAATAAAAAAATCTAGATTAGAGTTTTCGTTTCCCAAATTTTTATTAGACCGAACGACATGAAAAACAATAGATATCGCATCCGCTATAGGAAAAACAAAAGTAGACTATGGAAACTCTTGAATCTAGTCGACTTTGAAAATTTTTGAAATATCAAATGGATACGCCTAATAACGACTTTTGTGAACCTACAAAAATATTCAGTTCATTTTCAACAGCAATAAATAAGAAATTTCGATATTTTAGTTTCGAAATAGTTATGACTCTATTAAATACCTAATGTATGAGTATACAGTGTGTCCAGTGGAAGCGGCGGTACATGGGGATCTTGGAAACGGCAAGAGATACAGGCTCTGTTAAATTAGAGAAAAGTTGCACAATTTGATGCTTAATAAGATTTTTTCGAATATTTTCAGTCATTGCTGAAATATCCTGAAAAAACTGAAAAATCAAAATTTCTTATTTTAGCCATATCTTTTTTATAATTGAGAAGTAATGAATTATTTTTTGTAGGCTTACATAAGCCGTCAAAAGCTATCCATTTAAAAATTTTCAAAGCCGACTAGATCCCAAAGTTTTCATAGTCAACTTTTATTTTTCTTTTGGCCGCCATATTGATTTTGTATGTCGTTCGGTGTAAAATAAATCAAGGAAACCAAAAATTAATAACATGAAATAAAATTCAAAAATTTTATTATTCTTTTTTCAAAAAAAAAACATTTTTTCACCCAATTACATTAATATGAAGTCATATTACTTGCTTTATGTTTTTTTTTACTTTTTATATGATATTCGGTATGAACATTTATTTTTTTTTGGAAAAAAGAATAAAATTCTTGACATTTTTGTTATCGAATGTTATTAATTTTTAATGGTTTCCTCGATTTATTTATTTTATACCGAATGACATAAAAGATCAATATGGCGGCCATAAGAAAAACAAAAGCTGGCTACGAAAACTCTTGGGATCTAGTCGGCTTTGAAAATTTTTGTAACGTCATATGGATAGCTTTTGACGATATATAAGCCTGCAAAAAATTATTCATTATTAGTTTCCAATAATAAAAAAGATATGGCCAAAATAAGAAATTTAGATTTTTCAGTTTTTTCAGGATATTTCAACAACGACTGAAAATATTCAAAAGAAAAAAAATCAGTTTCTTATTAAGCATCAAATTGTGCATTTTTTCTCTAATTTAACCGACCCTGTATCTCATGCCGTTTCCAAGATCCCCATGTACTGTGAAGTATAATTAAATTAAACAGAGTCCGATTGTTCTGACAGGTTTTATTGTGAAGTAGATAACACGCGCCTCGCTGATTGCACGATTATTGAAAGCTAAAAACGACTTCTAAGTTGCAAGATAACAGAAGTTAGCATGGGGTGTGATTTTTACATGCAAAGTAGGTGGTAATTACAAAATTAGCTAATTAAATCCTAATGGCGAAGGTAGGTTCAGGGGCCTGTTTCACAAAACACTATTAACTATTTTTATTATTAATAGTAATAGAGCTCATAATATAAGGGATTTTCAATAGTTTTTCTCAAAATAATGGTAATAGTCTATTAAGTAATAGCTTATTAATGAACTATTATTTACAGTTTATTTCAATTATATTAGTCGGTCAGTGTTTCACAAAAATTGATATGATAAAAATAGAGACTATTATTAATAACTCATATTTTTGTGAAACAGGCTCCTGGTCGGTAGGTAGGATATCAATATATTCACCAGGATAAAATATGTAATTGGCTTCCGAGTCCAAGTAAGAATCTTGGAACTTGTTTTCATGCAGACTTTACCAGTGAATGGAAAATGAATTTAACAACGAAACGAGGCCAAATTTATTGCTTTACGGCGTTGCCAAAATTGGATGTCACATCGTATGTCCTATTGTACATAAATGGTCATTTATATAGCATATATGATGGAAGTGAGAACGTTCAGGCCGTAACTGCAGTAAAACGCGATGCTAGCGTCAGCGGATTATTGTGGAACTAAAATGTTATCTTGAGGGTACCAGGGGGTCTAAATCACTTCCACAAAAATTTTTGCATACGGACTGCTAACGCCATCTTGAAGCTATATATGCACTCAATAAGGCGAAACGTTGTGACTTCCGAAATCGGAAGCCACAACGTCATATATGAAGTGACAACGAATTATGCGTATCTGATTTTGAAGTCACATAGTACCTTCTATCAATATATATATTTATATATATATTTATATATATATATATTTCTCCAAAATCGCGAAATTTCGATTTTCAAAACGCTCCTGTAGCTTTATCTTTCAAGATTAGTGAATGAAATTTTGGATCCTTGTAAAGCTTTGGAACGACGTTAGATTTTCGTTGAAAAAAATTCCTAAAGTCGCGTTACTTCTACAGGGTGTCCTTTCAAAATTCCCCATATCCCGTTTTTGTCATCTCATTTCAGGTCGCAGTTTTCAATCTAGGGGACTGAAATTTTTGTGGGAGTAAGATATATATAAGAACTGGTCTGGTATTGTACTTGAGCAAAATCGGCCGAGCCGTTTCAAAATGGCGGCCATTTGAATTTTTGGAAAAATTGCTTTTTTTTGAACCCCTGTATGAGTAAGATGGAAAAATAACTTTGAAACTAAATCAACATGATTGGAGGAAAATTAATTGAAATTTGATTTAATGTTATAAAATTTGCATTACTTTTATTAATAAGCCAGTGGCGTGGGTAGGAAAAGGGTAAAAATCGCTAAATTTCTCTAACAATTTATGAGCACATTTTTGAAGGAATTAAATTGAAATTTTCACAGTAGGCAACTATACTAATAGCCTCTAGCCCTTAAAAATTTCAAGAAGTAAATAACAAAAATGGCGGAGTTATTTGAATTTTTTTTACATGATGTTTATTTCTCTAAAATTTTAAAAACGCTCCTGTAGCTTCACCTTTCAAGATTAATGAACGAAATTTTTTACTCTTGTGAAACTTAGAGATGACGTTTGATTTTCGTAAAAATAATTTTCCTAAAGTTTTGTTACTTTTACAGGGTGTCCCTCCAAATTTCCAAAAAAAAAACGGTCATGAGGCACGGTTTCTGGTCGCAGTTTTCAATTTAGGGGGCTGAAATTTTTTTTTGTAGTAATATAACTGCAAGTAGTCGGTCTTGAGTAAAATCGGAATAGCCGTTCCAAAATGGCTGCCTTTTAAATTTTAGGAAAAATTGATAGATTTTGAACCTCTAAATAAGCAAGTTAGAAACAAAAACTTTTAAGCAAAATTAGCATTATTGGAAGAATAGTTATTGAAATTTGAGTTATTGCAATAAAATTTGCATTTTTTTATTATTAAGCCAGTGGCATGGGTAGGAAAAGGGTAAAAAAGGCTAAATTTCTATAGCCGTTTATTCTATTTTTCTATTTTTGTACGAATCGAACTGAAATTTTTCCAATAGATAACTATACTAATAACCCTTAACTCTGAAAATTTTCAAGAAGCAAATAAGAAAAATGGCGGAGATATTCGAATAATTTTTAAATTATGTTTATTTCTCTAAAATTTCAAATTTTCAGTTTTCAAAGCTCCTTTTTCACTTTTTCAGTTCTATTGAAGGTAGTGTAAAAAATAGTATTTTTTAGGTAAAGTCAGCCAGTGGCGGGCAAAGGAAAAGGGGCAAAATTGTTCAGTTTTACCATTTATTTTGGTTTTGTTAAATTTAAAAATCTATTCTAAGGCACGTTTTCAAACGAAGTGAAATGCAATTTTCACAGTAAACCACTACGCTAATATGACCTGACTAGGGAAAATTTCAGAAAGCCAATTTAAAAAGCGGTCAAAATATTCATAAATTGGATCGCATAAAAATACACTATTTCTGCGATTGATGCGCAAGAAGGTTTTTATTATATGTATAGGCTAAATAAGTAACTATTGTGGCGCCACCAAGTAGGCAAATTTGACACTTTCATGCGGCAAGTCCTGCCTGCCCGCTATTCATTTTAATGTATTTTTGTTATTGCAAACATGAGGTCGTTCAGGTATAAAAAAAAAAAATCGGGAAGGGTTTGTTATACACGAGTACCTTAAATGCTTGCGATTACATACGTATTTATTACTCCTGAATCTTTTTTTAAATAGTAAATTAAAGTTAAAAATTTTAGTTAATAATTTAAGGAAGGCATAAGTATAAGTAATACTAATAAAACAATAACTACTGCTATAATTTTTTCGAGCTGTATTTCAGAGGAAGAGTAACATTTTCTTGCTTTACAATATACTATGACAGTTCTGGCGCAAAAACGCGTGTATTTTCTTATGGAGCTCAATATTAGCGAAATCTTACCAAAAGTCTCTACTGCGCATGCGCGAACTTTAAATTTGTGACAAGGAGTCTATACTGAAATGAATCATTACGCAATGTTAATGATTGTATGTCTACACTGCTATCATCATCAATACGAGGTTTGCAAGCTCGTCTGACCGATGTATTTAAGCAGTGTGTATAATCCTTCGTAAAGGAAATTTAAGGTTATTATGGAAAATACAGTTGAAACTCCAAGGATGCTACCGCCAGTAATTTATAGCTATTAAGCCCCTCGGAATTCAATGGCGCTACTCAGAGGCCCGAGGTAGGTAGCTGCAGAGCAAGGGCAGGTCGACCGGTAAGTATTTTAAGCCGATACGGCCCCTCGGAATTCAAAGGCGCTACACAGAGGCCCGAGGTAAACGGCTTTCCTCAAATGGGAAATTCCACGATCACACCAGTTGTCAGTAGATTTCTGTCGAAATATATAGGCGTCGAATGTCGCTATGGACCGAGCGCCACAGCCATATCGGTAATATGACTTGCCCGACACATTTTGGATGATCTCTAGGAATGACCTGTCACTTCAACCGTGTTAAAAAGGAATGTAGGTTATAAAAAGTAGATCATTTAGAATTACCCAGGGTGCACACACTGCTTAAATACTTCGGTCAGACGAGCTTGCAAACCTCGCAGTTGTATTGATGATAGCAGTGTAGACATACAATCATTATTAACATATGCGGGGTATGCGCAGTAAATCATTCCAGTATAGACTCCTCGTGACAAATTTAAAGTTCGCGCATGCGCAGTAGAGACTTTTGGTAAGATTTCGCTAATATTGAGCTCCATAAGAAAATACACGCGTTTTTGCGCCAGAACTGTCATAGTATATCTACTTACAGCTGCAAAATATGTCCAAAACTATTCAACTTATTATGCATAAGCTGAATAAAAAACCTTAAAACATGAGATGAAATGTGAACTTATTATGTTTTGATAAGAAAGAGGTTATATTTTTTAATGGAACAATTAATATATCACCTGAACAATGAAACAATAATAGGTTTTTTCATTTTTACGAGTGCTATGTGCACCAGCAGGAGTCTCTCTAAAAGAGCGGTTCCTCGAAGAAAAGTTCCATGTAACGTATTCTCTAACATCGCTCATGTGAAAACTCATCATGAGATTTCGCCCATTTCTCAACGATTTAAAACGAAAGCAGTCGAGACTGGGTGCTTGGAAATGACTTTTAATAATAATAATTGTAGTCATAATAAATTCCAAAATCTAGAAATACACTTCCAAATAATGATTTTAAGAAAGGTTTCATTTTACTGAAACGAGCTGTACATTTTTGTTTTTAAGTTATAAATAAAGGAAAATATCATACATAAACATAAATTTTGCATGTGTAAACAGAATATTTTTATTGGAAAACAGAATATTTTTATTGGAAAGAACAAACTTTTTAAAAACACGTAAACTTTTTAAAAACACGTCCCTAAATGTCGGTTTTATTTGAAAAAATGACTTTCAGAATTAGATGTTCGGATTCCACGCCACCCAAGTTGTTCTGATTTTTAGTGCACTGGGGTTTTTCAAAGTGAATATCCACCTACCAGTAACCCTATATGCCACTGTATTCAAAAATTAAAAATATAATAAAAAAAAATACCTATCAAGACCTGTCGACATTTTCAGGAACGGTATCGTCTGCAAGTCTTATATAAAACTGAACTACCTCCTTTTGTGACATGGAACCGTGAGCCTGAGCGTTGATTAGGCGATAACGGCTAGCTCAGGGGGTGGGTTGTCACCTAGCTGTCAACGCCACCTGTCGAATCCGATGGATTATAATAAAAAGAACACCGCTGGTTCTGGTGCTGGTGGCGTTACTTATAATTTTTTCTATTATTAATGTGTTATTTTATTAATGAAAATTGAAAAATCAAGTAAATATACACCGTTCACATATTAAAAAAGAACTAGGTGGCCATGAACTTTTGTTTTTAGGTTTGCAAAAATGAAAACTCCCTAGATCTCGATTGACAATATCAGCTGATCGAGATATTAAAGGTTAAGTATAGACTGACATTTGTCAAATCACTCAAAGTGTCTCAGCTGATTAACAGCCATGTTGTCAAATTGAAGTTTTAGTAGTAGGATATCTATCTAGGATGATTTTTTACTCTGATCAATTTTTCTCAAACTGACAAATAAAATTATTAAATTTTTGACATTTTAAATTTCAAAAGAGCAAAATGACGAAAATAAAGATGAATAAATCCGCATTAAGAAAGCATTTCAATGATTAAGATCCAGAAAGTCCAAACTTGAGCAAACATTTAAGTCATTCAGAAGGTGAAATATATTTGGAATGTAAGTATTGAGTATGTGTATCTGTATATCTGCTAAATTGCTGGTAATTACTGTCTCTTATAGTAGTCAGACCGTGGCATTAGCAAGTATTATTAGACAAGACAAATTTGATATTACACCCTTGGGCAGCCCACATAAAACAGGCACTGATTATGAAATTTTTGTGTTTCCGGAAGATTTGCAATAATCTATTTCCAATACAACCCAATCGAAATGACATGGGGGTATTGTAAACTTCACTATACAAGCACGTAAATTAGCAGCTTCCCTCTAAGGATAAAGTAAAGAATGTATGTCTTGAAGAGCTTTCAAAATGTAAGTACACCTGACATGTGACAAAATTAATATAATCATTGTGAAAAACTTATTTCGGAGGACTGGACGAAACAAATGGACATGGTGAAAATCTTATTAAAATCAGAGCGCTGAAGATGATTCTGATTCTAAGCAGGATGCAGTAGCGGTTATTGATAATGGGGAATAATTTTGGGCCAGAAGCCAGAAGTCCAGAATCTTTGGCTGGTTTCCGACACACTACTACGATACCGAATAACCGACGAATTGACGAAAAATATTTTTCATTTACGTACCTATATTTTAATATTTTAATAAACGTACCGATATATTTTAATTACCTGCTATGTATTTATTAAAAGTAAATTAATATAATTGATTCAAGTTTTTTATTTCATATTCAAAAAGTACATTATTTGTGTATTTTCCTAACTTGGCAAAATTACATGATAACCTTTTTCTCAAACTCTTATGAAAAGCTTAAGATTTTAAGATCTTAGATCCAGCGACATTGCGTTCTAGTTAAAGATTGCAATATGTGACTAAATGATTCAAAATAAAAAGCCCCCAAAGATGTAAATATAAATATAACAAGAAGAATGCCAAAAATATCAAAAATCCATCTGGCAACTATGTCCTGTTCCTTGCCATAAAACTTCAACCTCATAAAAAAGAGACATAACCAAACTCCAGCCAATGATTGACAGCGGTTATACCCAGTGATTTCTATCACCCTACACCATAACCCAATTCTTTTATAATAAGTGAACGGTGTATAGTTACCAGTTACCACCACGATACAAATATACACGGTATGCCGATAGCGTTTTCTATTTTGGTCAACTACTGCGCAATGACGTCACGTGGATCAGATATTACACATGAGATTGCTCATATCTATTTTATTGTTAGAAATAAGTAAATAATTTTTTGTACACATTGCTTTTATGGCTATTTCTGATATTCGGGTAAAGGTGGAGGTGGAGATTTATGCTATATTTAATCATAATCATAGGTTAATTATTTAAAAGGGAATATTTTAAAGAAATATAGGATATAAATATGGTGTCCCAGCTTATAAGAAGCGGTCTTAGTAGGCGAAACGATAAATTTTTTCTCAAAAAATTTTGCAAATTCAAGCACAGAATCACAATGGCCATAATTTAAAATTATATTGGAGTATACAGAGTGTCCCATATGACAGAGTGGCATATCAAAGTTATGTTTTTTTAAAATGGAACGCTCCTATGTTATTGCATTTTTAGATTGTCTGAGAAGAGAAAATAAGATTGGCTTTTACAGTTGGTGTTTAAATTCAGAAGTTTTTGAATTATAAACAAGTGAAAATCGTCATTTTTCAAGTTCAAGGCCCTGTACGACAAAAACGGTTCAAGATAGAGAAAAACGGTTTACATGTCCCTATTTTAACTTTTTATGTACTATCCTATGGTATAGAAACATTTGTACTTCCTTTAATTTTTTTATTTGGTGACACGTGGAGAAATCTCAGCATTTTTCAAATTTTTTTTATCACCCTGTAGAAACATTTCATCTTCATCATAGGATAGTTCATGAAAAGTTAAAATAGGGACATATAAGCCGTTTTTCTCTATCTTCAGCCGTTTTCGTTGTATAGGGTCTTGAACTTGAAAAATGACGATTTTCACTTGTTTATAATTCAAAAACTTTTGAATTTAAACGTCAACTGTAAAAGCCAATCTATTTTCTCTTCTCAGACAATCTAAAAATGCAATAACCTAGGAGCATTCCATTAAAAAAAAAACATAACTTTGATATGCCACTGTCATATGGGACACTCTGTATGCTCCAAAATAATTTTAAATTATGGCCATTGTGATTCTGTGCTTGAATTTGCAAAATTCAAAATTTATCGTTTCGCCTACAGAGACCGCTTCGAATAAGCTGGGACACCATATTTATATCCTATATTTCTTTAAAATATTCCCTTTTAAATAATTAACCTATGATTATGATTAAATATAGCATAAATCTCCACCTTCACCTTTAACCGAATATCAGAAATAGCCATAAAAGCAATGTGTACAAAAAATTATTTACATATTTCCAACAATAAAATAGATATGAGCAATCTCATGTGTAATATCTGATCCACGTGACGTCACAAGACCGGAACGCAGCCTGCGCGTCATCATATCCCTAATAATAATCTACCCCGCGAGCAGCTGCTGTTGGTTCACACTATTAGCAAATACCTTAAAATATAATACCGGACACTTCCTCTCAAAACCTCCGTCCATTTTTACAGCGCCCTCATGCAGGAACTGGGGCCACTATAAGCTGTTTTTAAATTCAAAGTTAGGTAACTTTTCACGGTTTTTGACAGCTGCAGGCAATTATTATTAATAATTTGTCATTAGTAATTGAACGTTTTAGTTTCAAGTATAATTTCAATTTTAAGTTACTCTCAAAGCATTATATCAGCGGATAATTTTGTTGCGTACGCAGTTAAATAGGCATTTATAATGTACCGCTGTATTAAAGTGAACATAATGTCTGGAAAATATGTGCTGTGTGCGGTTGCATTATGGATTGTTAAGCATGTCCAGATCTTTCCACGGTGTTCCAAGCAGGAATAAAGAATTATGTATAAAGTTAACTTTAGAAGACGCGTAAATAAACTTATTAATATTTTATAACTATGCTGATGGAAATAGGAACAAGAAATAGGTTATAATAACATCGATGAATGACGAAATTTTGAAAAAGTGTGGAGTGTCGAAGCCGATTTCTCACCATATTATTTTGTACTGATCATTTCAAAGAGGAAAATTTTGTTAATCCAGCAAATAATAGACCTTTAAAACTGCAAGGAAGCACATTATTGGAATTGCGGCAAATAAAAGGCTTACACTTAGGTATATATAGCGATTCAATCTTTTTGAAATATTCATACCTAAAGATATTAATAATATTGTGTGTAATAGTAGTTAATTATTGTTAATATAATAAACATATTGAAAACTTTGTTGTTTATTGTTGTATTATAATTCTTCGTCCCAATTTCCTCCCGTCTATTCCGTCTAATTAATTTTAAGGGCTTTTCTATTCAGCGTTGATATTTAAAACTCCCGCTATGTTTCACCAAATTTAATTTTTAGTGGCCCCAGTTCATGCTTGGTGGCGCTGCTAAAGTGGACGCAACCTGTTGCAATGCTATAGGTATAGGAGTGTCCAGTATTAATATTTTAACGTATTTGCTATTAGTAACTAAAATATTAAATAAACACTGGTGAAGTCCTGGACTCGGTGCCAATGGGGCTCTTGTGGCAGTGGAGGTAATTGACAAATAGTAAAATACCTGTGCAGGCCGGGTTGCTCTCACCAACGACTGTGCGTCGGGCTCTGTCAGGCAGGGACAGCCGGTGTCAAAGACAAGATGGAGACTCTACTCTGGGGACTCCGTGCCGCAAAAGTTCATCAGTTTTCAACATCAGTAAATCAACAGTTACCACGTCCGAAAAGTTACCGTGGATGAACAAATATACCCTGGACGAACAACCCCGCAAAGAGAACATCTGTAACCTGCTGTTGGAGACCATAAGAAAGTTCGGCTGTCCTTTTCGAAATATCCCTTTCTGTTAACTAAAATAAGTGGTTACAGAAATAATAACCAAAAATATAAACAAATAACATAACCCCATTGTTTTTATTTACAATAAATAAAATAAATAATAACCACCATAACCATTATATTATGAGCACCATAACCATTATTATGAGGTGACAAAATAAAATTGTCACACTTTGTTAAGGAGAACTTAAATTTTTTTAGGGAAGCAAGTGTTTAAAGATAATCGAACTATAATTAAATAAAGGAGTCAGTATACAAGATTAAATTTCTTAAAACTTGATCCTTTTATTTAATTGCCCTTTCAACATGAATTCTCGCCCTGGCTATACATTCCGTTCGGTGGATTTATTTTGTTCTGGTATAAATAATTGTGGGGCATTAATAAAAATGGGGGAACATTAATGGTAAGCCCATCTGGAAGCACGTCTTTTATCAAAAATCCTTTTCGACAAGCACAAAATCTCCAGGTTCCATCTGTTGTAGCACCCCACAACTTACAAGCATCAGTTTTAAAAAATGTGATCAAGTGTATATTTGCACACCTACCTTATGAGACGAATCTGGGATGAAGATCAGATGGTGGGTGAATAAGAATATAATGTAGTAAGTTGCCGAGCTTAGAAAAATATTTATTTACTTCAGGGCATACGATAACAATTATTATTAGATTGAAAATAGAAGTAGGTACCTATATTGCCCGTATTCACAAACGATAATTTCCTAAATAATTACGTAATCAATTATACCCATCTCACTCTATTGCAAAAAAACTGCATATCTCCATCTCACTCATTTAATTAATTACGTAATTATTTAGGAAATTATCGTTTGTGAATACGGGCAATTGTCTCTTAAATAGAAGATTACAAAATTCAAAAAATACACCTAACTAGCAGCTTGTAGGTTTAATTAAAATAAAATTATAATTTTCCAATCTACCAAATCATACTTACCTATCCTATAATAATAGAAGTCTTATTTTCGTACATCTGCTAATCTACTGACTGAATTTCACTGTAGGGATATTGATGATCAAAGTGAACAGTAATAAGTAACTTAAACCTTGTTAGTAAAAGTGTTCAGTTCCAATAGAAAATCTAAAAATTCAAAGACCGATTTTTCCCAAGAGTAAGGAGTGATTTCATAGAACTAATTTTTACTTACCTACTTCTTAATTATTAAACTAATTACGTATTACATACCTATTAGAGGACGGTAAGTACTTGGTGGCCCGTTGAATTAATCAGATAAATATAAATAAAGTTACTTATTTTATTTACCAATGATTATTGCAATTTTGCAATGGAAACTCCTTAGGATTACCTAAACGATTATTTAAGTTAAGAGACTGCAAAATAATGATTTGACCTGGAATAACTCGTTAAAGAAAATGGGCACGGAAAACTGCAAGAAATTACTTAGGAATTCTACAATAATCTTTATTTACTTTTATTTAACAGTCTAATGGGTGAATTGAATAATAATTTTATTATTAAACTCCCAACCCAAGTTCCAAACGTATCAATGAGGTTATGTTTTAAAATGCAATTATTCTTGTTTTTAAATTACAATCTGGTCGCAATTTTATTTGTAATTTACTTAGGATCAACATACCGATGGTTTTGGTTTGGTACCTAACCTACCTATATATTTTCGTTAAATTATGATATTAGGAATTATTTGGGTTTGCAGTCAATTAAATTAAAGAACACTCTTTTTTCTACGTCAAGCTTTCGAATTAATTTTAATTCTTCTTCAGGACTATAGAATTTGAGATTAAAATTTAAAGTTTGTAAAAAATGTTTGTAATATAATTAAGATTATAATTATAATATAATTATAATTATAATATAATATAAGATTGGCTTTCACAGTTGGTGTTTAAATTCAGAAGTTTTTGAGTTATAAACAAGTGAAAATCGTCGTTTTTCAAGTTCAAGGCCCTGTATAACGAAAACGGCTGAAGTTAGAGAAAAACGGCTTACATGTCCCTATTTTAACTTTTTATGTACTATCCTATGGTATAGAAACATTTGTACTTTCTTTGATTTTTTTATTTGGTGACGCGTGGAGAAATCTCAGAATTTTTCAAATTTTTTATCACCCTGTATAAACATTTCATCTACATCATAGGATAGTACATGAAATGTTAAAATAGGGACATGTAAGCCGTTTTTCTCTATCTTCAGCCGTTTTCGTTGTACAGGGCCTTGAACTTGAAAAATGACGATTTTCACTTGTTTATAACTCAAAAACTTCTGAATTTAAACACCAACTGTAAAAGCCAATCTTATTTACTCTTCTCAGACAATCTAAAAATGCGATAACATAGGAGCATTCCATTTAAAAAAACATAACTTTGATATGCCACTGTCATATGGAACACCCTGTATACTCCAAAATAATTTTAAATTATGGCCATTGTGATTCTGTACTTGAATTTGCAAAAAAATTTTGGAAAAAATCCTTCGTTTGGCCTACAGAGACCGCTTCGAATAAGCTGGGACAGCCTGTACATGAACATAAAAAAATTCTCAGCATTTTGATAATCTGTCCCATGTTAAACCTTATTATGGACGCCGGACGGTTGGTTTTTGGTTTGTTTTCATCCAAAACTCTGCCACGTCCCTTGATGACGCGCACTAAACGAGCGTATTATAACGAAGGAAGAAGAAGCGACTATGACTGCGCAGGCTGCGTGCTGCGTTCCGGTCTTCTGACGTCACGCGGTTGGAAGACTACATACACATGAGATTGCTCATATCTTTTTTATTGTCAGGAATAAATAAATAATTCTTGGTAGGCTTGCATAAGTCGGTAACAGCTATCCATTTAACATTGTAAAAATTTTCACGCCCAACTAAATACCAGAGTTTCCATTCCATAGTTAACTGTTGTTTTTCTTATAGCCGCCATATTGTTTTTTATGTCGTTTGGTTAAAAAAAAATCACGGAAACCAAAAATTAATAACAATTAAAAAAAGTTGTAAAAATTTCATTTTACTTAAAAAAAAAATTGAAGATTTTTCAAATATATAGATCTAGCACAAAGAAAAACACAAGCGAGAAGGATGGAAGCAATATAATTTGACATTTATTTTACGAACAACCTCGCCGCGATTAATGCTTCAAGTCAAAATATATGTATAAAGCGTAAAAAATATTATGTATAAAATATTAAATATAAAGCGGGGTATGTACCAGTCCTGCAAACAGAAAAATTCTATTTTTTCTCTGCGGGATTGCATTGCATAGATTATGTTTTGTATACCTATGGGATGTAATTTATCTGGTTTAATAAATAAATAAAAATAAATAAATAAAATCCGACCACATGACGTCATTGCGCAGTAGTGACCAAAATAGTAAAAGCAATCGGCATACCGTGTATAATATGTGTATCGTGGGAACTGGGAAGAAGGAAAGGAGAGTCTAGCCAAGCCAAGAACTTCCTAATAGAGAAATTCGTTTTCCGAAGGGATTCGATGATTTTGAGGTAAATTTTGTCGAACCTGATGTTGTGATGTGATGTTCCTCAAACGCAAACCTATGACACACCGACAGTACAGTACTGACACAGTCACAATATAGAGTCAGGGGTGCGTTCGAAAACGTCATTCTGACGAATATATCGTTCGATTGGTGGTGGGGGTAAGTTATCCTGACAGTTGAATCTCGATAACAATAGATGGCCTTAGTTTTCGAACAATCGAAAAGGAGGGAGGCGGAGAAGGGCGCGTGTTTTTATTTTGTAATTGTTATGAGTCATAATAAATTACAGTTTTTTGTTTTATGTTAGAGTTTTGCTGAACGATTCAATCAAAATTTTCATTAAGGTATTTTTGAACATCATATTTTACAGTGAAAAAATGGACAATCGCACAAAAAAAGTAATGGCAACAAAGTCTACCTCGAATCGAAGGATATTATGAGCAGACAATTCCCGGCAGGTACAGTCCTTCCCAATTTCAGAGCCATTTTAGAATGTCACCAGAGGCATTCAATTTTTTGTGCCAGGTGATAATACCTACAGATACCTAATACTTATCTTCTATTATTTGGATCAAATTATTCAAATTTTTTATCGATGACATAATTTAATAAAATAATATGTAAGTTTATTATCGTGATTTGAAAAAGGCGGTAAAAATACAAGCTAGTCCGCACTGCGCAAGTCGGAAATTTTTCATACCGCTCTTCACTAGGATGACGAATTGACGAAGGAGAACAACGAATGATGAATGATGTTCTCCGATGTTTTCGAACGGGCACTACAACGTTGCCAAACTTTGCCTACTATTGTTTTCGAACGACATTTCGCATAAATCTTATGCTAGAATGACGTTTTCGAACGCACCCCACCCCCTACCACCCCAGGCTCTAGTGTGAGCCTGAGCAAATGAAAACATAATTTAATTTAGGTAGGCCCTGGAAAAAATTTTCATCCACCTCCTACCACCCCAGGCTCTATTAGTTAGTGATTATAGATAGATACTGTCTGTACTGACTGTGTATCTATTGTATTATCTTGTATCTCTCTATACCAATGAATTGTTAAAACTGTGCGCTATGCTATGCGACTCTGTGGCTATGAAGAAGCTAATGAATGAATCCAGCAAGTCAGCAAGTGGAAAGAGGCTATAAATAATGAAATTAGCTTTAGAAAAGAACAAAATGGGAACTTATACATGCAACTTCCAGAAGGAATAAGTACGATTAGCTCGAAATGGGTTTTCAGAGTTAAGCCTTCCCCAAATGGTGAAATTAAGAAATATAAAGCAAGGTTATGTGCAAGAGGTTCCAGTCAAAAAGAAAGAGTAGATTTATAATTAAATTTTTTCACCTGCTACCCGATATGATTCGATAAGGGTGCTCCTGGCTGTAGCTGCACAGAATAATTATTACAAAATAAAACAGTTTGATATCCGGACAGCGTTTCTGTACGGAGATTTGCTCGAAGAATTTTATATGACATAGCCGATGGTTTTCAAAAATATTCTGCCAGTGATGAATCATGTATTGTGTAGACGAATGGTCTAGAAATTTCTAAAAGTGAAGAAGCTATTGATATCGTTTTGAAGAGACTGCAACTACATATTGAGGTTATAATCAGCGACAAAGTTGAGTCTTGTTTATTATTTTATTTATTGGCAATTAGCCAAATGATGGATCCATTTTTATAAACCAAAGTATAATTATATTACACAAAAAATCATAAATCGATTTGGACAGCAAGAAGCAATGTTGTAAGTGTGCCGGCAGATGAAAATACAGTTTTGGGTGCTAGCGAAACTGATGGAGACTGCACTGGAAAAGTCCCGTCAAGAACAGACAGGCAGTTGGTGGATCATTAATAATACTTGCCTCTACGGCAACGAGACCTGACATCTCATATTCAGTGGGAGTTATTAGCAGGTATCTAAATAATGACACTAATTCTCAATGGAATGCTGTCGTCAAACGAATCATTAGAATATATTTGAAAGGTCACCCACCACCCTACATGTGATTTTAGAATCCTTTTCAAGAAACAAGAACAGAAATGTCTGACTGGCTTTAATGATTCAGAGTTTGCGAGCGACAGGGAAACAAGAAAATCAACAACAGGTTATGTTTTCAAAATCTGTGGGAGTCCAATTCAATTACATGGTCAAGTAAACGTCAAACTGGAGTATATCATTGCCAACGACAGAAGCTGAATACATAGCTGCTTGTCAAGCAACTAAAGAAGCCCCCTCTGGTTACTCAGATATTGGAGAACATATTGAAGAGCCCAACAACTATCTATGTATGTAGACAATCAAAGTGCTACAAGGCTCCAAGGCTGATTCATAATCCAGAGTTTCATATTCGTACAAAATGTGTGGATGTTAAGTAACATTTTATACGTGAAAATATTAAAAGTGGAATAATCGAGCCAAAGTATGTTTCAAGTAAAAATCAGAAAGCTGATTATTCACGAAATCTTTACTGAAGAAAAGATTTGAAGAGATGCGAGATCTGTTAGGTGTAAGTAAGAGTGTTGCATTAAGGATTGTTGTGAACGTAATATTATAATGTTAATTATTAACTGCAAATATTCAAAAAGTGGGAGTGTTGGTTTTAAATAAGGTTTATCATCATAGTTTCAGTTATCTGTATGTCTGTATGGAGGAAGTATTTGTCAACGTCAAGAGAATTATTATCCTTTAATAACACGTAATGTTGTTTATATTCAAAATCAAATGTGTTTTTCTTCTGTATTAAATAATTCCACAAAATAAAGTCGAACACATCCTGTATAGGTACATATGAATAAAAAATAGTGTAACTGAGTTAAATAAATAAACCAAGAAAACCTGCCTTTTTACTTCCTTACTATCAACCTTATTATTATTTAACATTAATTTCAGTCCAGATAATTACAATAAAATTAAAAATAAAAATAGGCGACCTAAAATGTAGGGTTAGGGTTACCAATAATACTCATTCAATCATTAAAAAATGAGACATAGGTACATTGTTTATTACTTTTATTAGTAATTAATTACTAATTTATACATACCGTGTGTGACAAGTTTCAAAGCAGAACATAGGCAAATAGCATGGGAAATCACATATTTGCAGTTTATTTCTCACCACTTTTATCTACAAGAATGATGATGGTGTCTATGATGGAGAGTGAATTATTTTCTGAGCATTGTGATACCAAAAATACTTAATAATTAACAGTTTCTTTATGATGACAGAATAACTTGAACATTTTCAAAATTAAGAATGTGAGCGGCCATGACATGCGCCTAATTCGAATAATTTTGTTACCGTCAAAACAAACATTTCTAATTCGTCGCCTTAAAACAGAAGTAGCCCAAGTCCAAAAACTACATTTTTCAGGAAACGTTTTTTTTCTCTAGCTGCTTTAATTACACACATATTTTAATAAAAATTTGTACAAGTATTTTAAATATGCACAGTTTCAATTACAGCATGAATTAAATATGACACGTATAAGTTAAAGAAAAAAGATGGACATAGAATATTTTTTTAGCTGATAAGTATTCCAAGTCCATTTTCTGGACTTAGGTTAGTTGTGTGTTTTGGACATAGTATACTTCTGAGAGTTCATTTTATTAGCTTAAGATCCAAACTCTCAATGTTCGCTTAGTAATAAAAGCCGCAAAGCTTCTATTTGTTCCAAAAACAGTATATCCTTGAAGGATTATCTTGCAGTTAGAGCTAAATGGGCATTGATCGTAAAAAACAAATAGTTTTTCTAAATGAGGAAGCAGAATTAACCCAAGTCCACAATTTGTTGGACATAGGATGTTATTTGAAAGCAGAACTAATATAAGTCCTAACACAACACTAACATAGGTTACCTTATGGTAATATGCATAGTTCTGCACTGAAAATTATTTACTGGAGCATTGACATAGGTTCTTTCTCGCAAACTTAGGATAGTTCTGCATTAAAAATTTGGGCACCCTTGGACGACATAGGCTTATTTGTAATTTAGCTAATACGAGATAAATATAATTATTAGGACTTAGATTAGTTCTGCATTCGATCGGCGACACCTTACTCTATCGTTTTGTATAAAAAACTCATTTTTGGCAAAAATGGACTTAGGCTAGTTCTGTTTTAAGGTGACGAATTACTGATACACATTTCCCTGAGAAGATTGTCAATGAATGATAATAATAATAATAAATGGCTATTCTAATGCGGGACGCGTGTTTATCGCCGTGGTACTATTAACTGGCCGGCCAGATCTCCCGATTTAACACCTTTCCTTGCTGTGACTTTTTTTGGGATCTTGGGATTACCTTAAAAACAAAATTTACTGAGCTAGTCATTGTCGAATGTGCACTCGTTAATAACCAACAACTCGGACAAGTTCGAAGTGCAATAATTTATAAAAGCGTGGTTTTCATGTTAATTTTTTGTGAAACAAAATGATGTTAAATGAGGATTTTCGTAATTTTTTATTGATGTTCAATCAGAATTAAAATAAATTAAATAATTGAAAATATTTGCTTTGACAGTGAAAAATTTATCCGAATTTAGCATGTCATGGCAGCTCGCATCTTTTAATTTTGAAAATGTTTAAAATATTCTGTCATGAAAGAAAACTGTTAATTAGTAGCTATTTTGATATCAGCAGCATGTGAAGAAAATAATTCTCTTTCGATACACACCATTACCATTCTTGTAGATAAGTGGTGAGAAATAAACTGCAAATATGTGATTTCCCGTGCTATTCGCCTATGTTCTGCTTTGAAACTTTTACACATAAACTATAATAGGGTGTTCGAAAAGTAATTCGTTATGGAGTAGGCCCTGACACAAAGAGGTTTGTCTTAGCTTCTTAGTCCACTCTTTACAACTGACACAGCTCTTGATTTTTTTTAGGTTAGGTCAGTTGACAAAACATTTAAGGTCAAAACAACATAAAATAAAATTTACTTTATCGACATTTTTATAAAACATAAATAAAATCAACAATTAACTCATTTAAGGTTTCCCGCACTCTACAAAAGGCACTCTGTAATTGTTCGGAAATCGGATAATAACTGCTAGGGTATCGGATTGGTATACAGGTGTCCCAGCTTATTCGAAGCGGTCTCTGTAGGCCAAACGATGAATTTTTTCCAAAAAATTTTTGCAAATTCAAGTACAGGATCACAATGGCCATAATTTAAAATTAGTTTGGAGTGTACAGAGTGTCCCATATGACAGTGGCATATCAAAGTTATGTTTCTTTAAATGGAATGCTCCTCCTATGTTATTGCATTTTTAGATTGTCTGAGAAGAAAAAATAAGATTGCCTTTTACAGTTGGTGTTTAAATTCAGAAGTTTTTGAGTTATAAACAACTGAAAATCGTCATTTTTCAATTTAAATTTCTGTACAACGAAAACGGCTGAAGATAGAGAAAAACGGCTTACATGTCCCTATTTTAACTTTTTATGTACTTACCTATGATGTACATGAAATGTTTATACAGGGTGATAAAAAATTTGAAAAATTCTGAGATTTCTCCACGCGTCGCCAAATAAAAAAATCAAAGAAAGTACAAATGTTTCTATACCATAGGATAGTACATAAAAAGTTAAAATAGGGACATGTAAGCCGTTTTTCTCTATCTTGAACCGTTTTCGTGGTACAGGGCCTTGAACTTAAAAAATGACGATTTTCAGTTGTTTATAACTCAAAAACTTCTGAATTTAAACACCAACTGTAAAAGCCAATCTTATTTTCTCTTCTCTGACAATCTAAAAATGCAATAACATAGGAGCATTCCATTTAAAAAAACATAACTTTGATATGCCACTGTCATATGGGACACTCTGTACACTCCAAAATAATTTTAAATTATGGCCATTGTAATTCTGTACTTGAATTTTCAAAAAGATTTTTGAAAAAGTCCATCGTTTGGCTTACAGAGACCGCTTCAAATAAGCTGGGACACCCTGTATTACGACAGATATTATAGTCGATCTTCTCATAATATCTCCTTCACTAAATCGGTTGCTTCGGAACTTTTCAAAATAGCAAATCCTTGTTCGGCAACTTTGGGAACTGATCTACATGATATTCTTAAGTCATATATGCCAAGCCTGCAAACAAGTCTGGGTTAAAACTGTAAGTTTTAGGACGTAATAAAACAAAATTTACCTGCCTAAGGCAGAGGTGTCCAAACTACGGCCCGCGGGCCAAACCCGGCCCGGCAGGAGATTTTATCCGGCCCGCCAAGGATTTCGTAAAATATAGTAAAATATAGATATTAGATCTCGCGCAGATGAAGAGCGCATTCGGTTAGAATGAGCATCACAGTATCACGCTCGACTACACTACATTTGATTTTGTACTCTGACTGTACGTAGGCCCTCAACTGCAGTGCCTGCAAAGCTACGAGATTGTCCACGATAAACCAAAAATTCAGGGCCCCGCTAATGAATTTAAATACCAAACTGGCCCTCGCAGCAAAAAGTTTGGACGCCTCTGGCCTAAGGTATCCACTGCTTGAATATAATAAGGACAAAAGCGAGTACCTCCTTTTCTAAGAAACTTGTAATAACAGAAATCCAAGCACTGAGTTTTTGAAGCTTCTCTTTTGGGTTTGCAATCTTGATAATAATTATTCTAGACAGATCTTAAAAGAACATCCATCGCATCCACACATATTCCATGAAGTTCAATCCATTGCGATAAAAAACTTTCAACTATTGCAGTTTTTCGCTTCTACGTGAGCGCTTTTAATTAATTTGAACAATAATTACAAACCATCGAATTAAAACAAAGTATGGAGAATGGAGATTACTGATAAATAAATAAACAATAACCAAACCAAACTTCTGTTATTACTTATTATAATAAATGATTATGCGAATCGAATGCGCCAAAAACTTATTTTAGTAGACTAGTCACTAGTCTATTCAACTTTCTACTGTCAAGTGTCAAAGTTTCTGTTTCTATTTCTACTATATGATTGTGATGCGCTGTCACGGTAACGTCCTGTAACTGTGATTTATTTGTCCGTTATTTCAAAATAACTGTAGTTTTACGGGTAGTTACAAGTAATGAATCGTCAGTACTTCGTCCCTGAGTCTAAATATTTCATCAGATAGGCAACAATTATTCTGAAGTAGTGTTTTTTGCACTCAGGTGTTATTAAAAAAGAATCGACACATATCGTCGTGATTTCGATGCTCGGTTGGCGCATCACGCATCACTAGCAGCAGCAGCGCCGAAGAAAGTGACTTTAAAGGATAATAGATGAGAGATATTGGGATATTGCAGACACAAATAACGTCTGGCAGTATTAAAGTTGACGTTATTTTGACATCAGAGCATGCGTAGATGTTTTTTACGATAACGCAAACCATAATACGGTTAGTGCCAAACGTTATTAGAGAGATAATATTGCTGACGCATTCAGACAGTATTAAAGCTAACCTTATTCGTTTAAGGACTTGCAGTAAATCTATTGGTTTCTTAAGATATTGCAGTTACTTCACCAGCCACAACTTTATTGTAGTTTTTAACTGGAGCGCCGGCGCATAACTTGTCAAAAATTAGTAAAGTTACCTAATCTGAGTTTTTCTATTTACCTAATTAATATTTTAAAATTTAAATGTTTTTATAAACAATCTGAGTTTTTCTATTTACCTAATTAATATTTTAAAATTTTAATGTTTTAATTTTAAAATATTAATTAGGTAAATAGAAAAACTCAGATTAGGTAACTTTACTAATTTTTGATAATTTTTTTTTTGAAAAAAATTTTAATAATTTTAATGTTTTTATAAACATTAAAATTTTAAAATATTAATTAGGTAAATAGAAAAACTCAGATTAGGTAACTTTACTAATTTTTAATTTTTAATAATTTTTATTTAATCTGATCGCGATCTCAAAGCCTCAACAAACTGTGGAATCATAAGGTATTTTATTAGAAAATAGTAATAATTGTGGAGTAATAGCCACTCCACTACAACAAGATGACTACACTCCACAATTTTCAATTCTCTTCAAATAAAATCTCAAATCTCAAATAACAAAGAAGGTTAGGTAGCACGTTCTACGAATATTAACGACCGTCGACGAAATGAATATAGCACGAGAACGAAATAAGGTACGGATAATGCTCTCCCTAAACGCTGCGCTAATAACGTTTGGCACTAACCTTATTATGGTTTACCTTATTGTAAAGTACATCTACGCATGCTCTGATGTCAAAATAACGTCAACTTTAATACTGCCAGACGTTATTTGTGTCTGCAATATCTCTCTATTAGCACAGCGTTTAGGGAGAGCATTATCTGTACCTTATTTCGTGCTCGTGCTATATTCGTCGACGGTCGTTAATATTCGTAGAACGTCCTACCTAACCTTTGTTCTTTGATGAGATTTTATTTGAAGAGAATTGAAAATTGTGGAGTGTAGTGATCTTGTTGTAGTGGAGTGGCTATTACTCCACAATTATTACTCTTTTCTAATAAAATACCTTATGATTCCACAGTTTGTTGAGGCTTTGAGATCGCGATCACATTAAATAAAAATTATTAAAAATTAAAAATTAGTAAAGTTACCTAATCTGAGTTTTTCTATTTACCTAATTAATATTTTAAAATTTTAATGTTTATAAAAACATTAAAATTATTAAAAAATTTTTCAAAAAAAAAAATTATCAAAAATTAGTAAAGTTACTACTAATCTGAGTTTTTCTATTTACCTAATTAATATATTTCAAAATTAAAACATTAAAATTTTAAAATATTAATTAGGTAAATAGAAAATTTCAGATTAGGTAACTTTACTAATTTTTGACAAGTTATACGCCGGCGCTTCAGTTAAAAACTACAATAAAGTTGTGGCTGGTGAAGTAACTGCAATAATATCTTAAGAAACCAATAGATTTACTGCAAGTCCTTAACGAATAAGGTTAGCTTTAATACTGTCTGAATGCGTCAGCAATATCTCTCTAATATTATAACGAGAGACCGCTCTGGAAAAATTCTAGAAATTGCTTCTTTAACCTTAAACAAACATTCTCTATACCTCAGTCGACCAACAGATATAGTAATGAAACTGCGCACAAACTTTTAAGGTCCAAGTAGTCACATCTGATTTATTGGTTACCTGGTTCCGGTAAACCAATGAGAAGGGCTTTCCATGGTTTGTGTATATGTATAATTCTTGTGTATATAAGGTCTGCCTACCTGGATTGTAAACTTACCGCGCACTTTTATTACTATATCTTTTGGCCGACTGAGGAATAATGGTCATGGATCATGGAAAACAATAATTATTTCGTACCTACCCACGTTTGATTATTTTAAAATGTTTAAATTAATTACCTTCAGTAAGTTAGAACAAAAAACGTTTCTAGTTGAAAATTATTTTCTAAATACCTAGATGGAATTTGGATCTATTAAAACTGCCTAATTGAGTTCTAGGAGTATCCGGTGTTGTGGTGGTGACCGTCCAGCATTTTAGAGAAGCTGTTTTGCGATACATTTCAAATTTTCAAGTGATAGGAAATGTTGTGAAAACAGAAAGTGGCAGACCAAAGAGAAGAGCTCGCAATATAAATGTTATGCAAAACGATCCTTACACATCAGTTCGTCATCTAGCCTCAAATTGATGTTTCCGTGGGAACCTGAAGCACGCTACTTCGGAAAAATGCTCACTTTGTCCTTATCGAGTGAGGGTGGTGCAGGGCAGGAGTTATTACCTCGTGAATTGGCTGAATTAAGATGCAGGATCGAAAAGAAGTAGTTCACCGAGATAAATGATACACCTGAACTGTTACAAAGTGCCCTTTGTGGAGTGAGACACCGTGTATTAAAATATGTCCAAGAGGGTGGAGGGCACTTCGCTCACCTCCAAAATTAATTAATTGATTTTATTTATCTGCTTTATGAAAAATGTCAATAAGTGAGTGCCTATTTTTTTAACCTTCTTGAATGTTTTGACAACTGTCCTAACCTAAAAAATCAAGAGCTGTCAGTTGTAAATAGTGGATTAAGAAGCTATAAGACACACCTCTTTGTATCACGGCCTACTCCATTACGGATTACATTTCGAACATCCCTATACTATTCTGCAAAACATGGGCAGAGCAGCAGTAAAATGAGTATTGACAATGACTAATGACAGTGACACTGAGCATTATTTACATTCTTTACGTCTTTGCTTCTTTACATTCTTTACCCCGACAAAAGTCCATGTAAAGAATGAATTCTTTACCCGCAAAGAATCGCGTAAAGAATAGAGGTAAAGAATACGTCACATCACTGCTAATTGCAAATGAAAGAGAAGGCAACAAAACGGCATGAAAAATCGATTTTGAGAGTGCGATGAGAGTACGGTCCTGCCAGAAACGCCGATTAAATACCTCGAGTTTCGGATGTACCCACTTGACGACAATGCCAAGCGCTTCGAAATGTATACAGAGACGTACCAGCATTATATCCGCTTTCAAGTTCTTGTAAATTGTTAATCATTAAATTTGTTTCAAAATTCAACAGCAACAAAAACGATAATATAATTAAACATAGTAATGAAATTTGAATTCTAATTTGGGTCAAAATTATGAAAAAAATTTAAAGTTTTTTCTAAATTAATCTAAAAGTGATTGACTCACATAAGAATAATAAATTAAAAAAAAAAAATTGAAAAAATAATGACAGTTTGCCACACGGAACCGTGAGCCTGAGCGTGGATTAGGCGAAAACGGCTAGCTCAGGGGGCGAGTTGTCACCTAGCTGTCAACGCCACCTGTCGAGTCCGATTAATATATACCGCTGGTTCTCTGGGTGGCGCTACTTGTAATTTTTTTATTTTTACTATTATTGTTGTGTTATTTTATTATAAATTATAATTATTAATTATGATGAAGGAAAATCAAGTAAATAGTTACCACCACGGTTGCTAGCGAACAATGGTTCAAATAGATGTTTATTGTCGGATGCAAACACGGCAGCAGGGTTTTCTGCCTAACAGGGGTTGTTTAAGGTTGGCCAGAATAGATAGTAATAAAACAATCAGCTCCACGGTTTAGTGCCTAGTTTATATTATAACTTGAAACGAGCTACATCGACCCATCCAGGTACGTATCGGCATATATCACGAAGGTAAAAAAAATACAAAGACTAATTTCTAGCCTACGCTAAGTCCCTTATAATCTACCCCGCGAGCAGCTGCTGTTGGTTCACACTATTAGTAACTAAAATATGAAATAAAACCTTGGTGAAGTCCTGGACTCGGTGCCAATGGGGCTCCTGAGGCAGTGGAGGTAATTGACAAATAGTAAATACCTGTGCAGGTCGGGTTGCTCTCACCAACGACTGTACGTCGGGCTCGGTCAGGCAGGGACAGCCGGTGCCAAAGACAAGATGGAGACTCTACTCTGGTGACTCCGTGCCGCAAAAGTAAATCATCAGTTTTCAACATCAGTAAATCAACAGTTACCACGTCCGAAAAGTTACCGTGGATGAACAAATATACCCTGGACGAACAACCCTGCAAAGAGAACATCTATAACCTGCTGTCGGAGACTATAGGAAAGTTCGGCTGACACAAAGCGTGCCAGCAATATCCTTTTTGGTTAACTAAAATAAGTGTCGTAGTAAAGTGGAATTGCAATTACTCACCTCCGATGTAGAAGGAGAGCGTTTAAGGAACAATCCTTGGAGAGTTTTCTTGCCGTAATAAATTTTTATCCTTCTAAGAAGAATGACCATACCACCAGTACCCTGCACGGTCGGCCTAGCGAAATCCAGCTTCTCCTACTCCAACACACGTTGAAACTCCCTACGAGTTTAATGTGAAGCTGGGTTTCAATAATTATTAACGACCAGAAAAGGTTTTAAAGTTCTCCTCTGAGTGGATTTTTATTTTAATAATTCCATTTTAATTTTGTTGATTTTCCTCTTAGTTTCTTTTTTTTTGTCTACTTTTAATCAGGGTGATTAGATAGATCGAACTTTTTGAGAAAAAAAAAACTGATAGTCTCGGTCAGCAGGATCAAGATTCCTCTTGCAAAAATAAAAAGAACATTCAGTTCCACTATTAATAATGACAATGACAAACAACACTGACAAGACAAGAGACCACAGAATAACAGCCACTAAAATAAATAAATCAGAAATAATAAACAAAATATAAACAAATAACATAACCCCATTGTTTTTATTTACAATAAATAAAATAAATCATAACCACCGCAACCATTATTATGAGGTGACAAAATAAAACCGTCACAAGTTTACTATACATATAAACATATATGCGCAAATGCCTCGTTTTCCATAATACAGGAATTGATTGCGCCTTTTTTGACATGCATTTAAGAATTTTATGCTCAACAGTGACGCGCATACGAGTAATGATCTCAATTTTTTTTAAAGAAAAAATGGTACCTACGCCGTTGAGATTTCTTAAATTAAATATCATTTTTTAATTTCTCGTTCAATTTGTGATAAAAAATCTTTCCTGTCTTTTTTTCGTATGGAGCGTCATTTCTATGCAAAAAAATAAAACATAAAAATAAAAATAAAACGTCTGAAGGAGATCATTTTCAACATTTTGTTGTAGTTTCGAGCCCATTTAAATTTTTATTAGTTTCATTTTCTATTATAGTTCTGGTTCAATGTTATTGTATTATACAGGGTGTTATGTAATTGAATGTCAATATTTAAAGGGGTGATTTTTGGACCCATTTTAAGAAGAAAACTTCATAAGAACGTATGTCCTAAGAGTCTTAACTTTTGAGATACAGGGTGGTAAAGTCCTATTAAAATAAATCATTTTTTCGTAATATCTATAATACCGCTCTGTATATTTTAATGAAATTTCGTATACAGGTATTACGGATCAAGGGGCATTTTTTCATGTATACCACGTTTCATTTTATTTCCATTAGTGACGATGGTGCACGATCGTGCAGAATTTTACCGGCATATTTTAGCAGACATTGATGGTACTCCACTGATTTCTGTTGAAATAGAAATCATTTTTGGAGTCCCCATTCATTTCCAAGCAAATTTGATTACCTATTTTTTTTCAGTCCGATGCATGGTTTTCGCCTAAAAAACTAAAATCTGTTTCTCTACATGGTCACAAGATTGTCGTTAAAATGACAATAAAAAAATATAAAAATATGCAGGTAAAATTCTGCAAGATGTGACTAGTGGAGATAAAACGAAATGTGGTACATGAAAAAATGCGGTAAATGTTAAGGAGAGCGGCCACTCGCATTGACTTGCGATTTTTACACTATTCTGTTGCGATTTTTATGTAGTTTCACATTTTGAAGGTGTTTTTTCCCGGTGTTTTCCCAACAAACATACGGGACCGTGGAGCGAATAGAGGTGCTGGGTGGGTAAAATATACGCACTAGATTCTATTTTCGCTAGTTTTGAGCACTTCTATTAAGGTCACTTTAAAACTAAGGTCACTTTTCTCTAACAGAGAGACGCTTCGTTAAGGTCATCCGAGCAGAGAGGCATCACCGCTTGCAGATAGCTTCCTCAGTCCGTCCCTGTCGCCGTTTAAATTTCAATGCGTACCTTTGCGCATAATATTGCACAATATTACATCTTTTGATGGTAGCCTACTTCCCCTTGTCCCCCCCCCCCTATCCTACCTCGTTTCCCCTCCCATTGTTTTGTCCTTTCCCAAGCAACAGATTACAGTGCATTACGAGAACGATTTACGCATTAAGAACTCGAAAATTAATTATACACTCACCTGATGTAATTCCATAATAATATTCCGGTTACACCAGTTGACAATTTGTTAGGGCAAGGAAAAACTGTCCCGCTCGTTCGCAAACAAAACATACCCCGCTCCATCACTTATCTCACACCCCGTACACGTATTAAAATCGCACTGCAATTTTTTCGTTTTGATGGGTAGATACAATCGCTTCGACCTTCAACTTTAAATTACTTAAACTTTAAAGTAACTCTTTCCGATACGATTGCGAGTCTCTATTAAAAGGCACAAAAAGGCACAAATGGAAATGTGAACGTATTTTAATGTAGACCGTATATGAAAGGAAAAGTGAACAATCGTATATAATATGAATATAAAATGATCCGTCCTCCGGCGTGAGCTAGGTCAGACTGCCAGCAGTGCCAGCACAGAATACAAGCTACGTTCCCCCCCTCAGCCGGCTGGTACCGCGGGGAAGTCCCTATCTGCCTACGAGCGTTCAATGAGCCAGGCCATCCGGTTGACCTATTTTTAGCACTTACACTTGTTTCATTCGTTCTCGATTCATTTGTTTGTTTGGCTCGCTCGTTTCAGTCGATGGCCTTGACACATGCAGCATCCTCCGGCGATGTCAGTGAACTTAGTTTCTACAGCTGCTACTCGCGTATTACCTACCAGATACCTAAATGCTGCCAGATCCGTATGATACCTAAATGCTGCCAGGATCCTATTAGTTATAATTTTCACTCGTTTTCTTCTAGACCCTATAACTCCCTTATTATACATTACCGGCGGATAAGATTTTTACCACGAAGTTCCTAGTGAGTGGGCCTATCGCGTGGTATACCGGGTGTCCCAGACTTAATTGACCCGGCCATATCTCATATATAGGTTGATATAAACGAGCCGAATAAAAGGCATATTATTATATTTTTCAAGATGTATAACATGACAGCATGAAAACAATCCCCACTTGAACATCCCCTAAGTTACAGCCCCCACCCTTAAAAAAAAGAATAGCACCCTGTATATATTTTTGTATATTCAAAACTAGTATTCGATTGTCTATTCAGATGATTTTTCAGATTCAAAATTGATTGAGAAATAACCAAGAAAAAGTTCATCAAGGTGGTCATGACTTTTTATCTTAACTTTCTCTGGATGACTTTTGCTGTCAAAATTTATCAATATTTAGTCATAGTTTTTAACAGGCAGGTGATAGTTATTATTATAATTAAAGTCCAAACAATTTATTTAACAATTCTGATTTATTGGGAAATTTCAAAAAATAAAACAAGAGCCAAAGCACTTTATCATGAACCTTAATGACGACTGTGACCTGCTAATTAAAAACTATGACCGAAATATTGATAAATTTTGACAGCTAAAGTCATTCAGAGAAAGTTCAGATAAAAAGTCATGACCACCTTGATGAACCTTTTCTTGGTTATTTCCCAACCAATTTTGAATCTGAAAAATCATCTTAATAGAGAATCGAATACTGGTTTTGAATATACAAAAATTTATACAGGGTGCTATTCATGTTTTTAAGGGTGGGGGCTGTAACTTAGGGGATGTTCAAGTGGGGGTTGTTTTCATGCTGTCATGTTATACAGCTTGAAAAATTATAATAATATGCCTTTTATTCGGCTCGATTATCTCAACCTGTATATGAGATATGGCCTGGTCAATTAAGTCTGGGACACCCGGTATATAGTATGTGGGAGTGCGAGTGGCCGCTGTTCTTAACATTCACCAAAAATGCCTCTTGATGAGTAATACCTGATGTCCACTATTAAATTTCATTAAAATATCCCGAGCGGCATTACAGATATGTATTATGAAAAAATTATTTATTTTAAAAAACTTTACGACCCTGTATCTCAAAAGCTAAGACTTTTAGGACATACGTTCTTATGAAGTTTTCTTCTTAAAATGGACCCAAAAATCACCCCCTTAAATATTTACATTCAATTACAAAACACCCTGTATTATTATTAGCAAGTCGTCATTTCTTAATAAAACCTCCAACACTTCGTATGTATGAAAACGAAGCATTTGCGCACATACTTTTACATAATATGTTAATACAAACTGTTATTATTTTTTACTTTTTACTAACACCCTGTAAATAAGTGCGGCAAACTTCAGGCGGTGATTCTGCATGAAAAAATAACGACAGTTTGCTATAAAAAATCTCAGTGGCGTACCTACCATTTTTTTAAAAAAAAAAAAAAAATGAGATCATTACCCGTATGCGCGTGCCACTGTTGTACTGTACATTCTTTGAAATTGCATGTCAAAAAATGTGCCATCTCACTTCCTCTTAAAACCCACCAAATTTCATTTGCACATCTCGACCGGTTTCAGAGCAAATAAATAAATCGTCAGTTTTTAAGTAAACCTATAACACCCTGTATCTGGAATGGAAAACGAAGCATTTGCGCACATACATTTATATAGCAAGCTGTCATTATTTTATTTTTTCATGTAGATAACACAGTATGTTATTATTTATTAACTTTAAACTGAAATATCTCGAGAAAATGATTTTGCTACATAGGCCCATCATCCACTTGTGTCTTTCTCAATTTTATTTTTTTATTTTATGTCAAATCAGTTTCACTTTATATGTCAATTGCTTTTCCTATTTACGTACAGTGACATTATTATAAACATCGGAAAAGCATTTGGTATTAAAGGAATCTAATTTGACAAAAGTGGAATTTAAATTGAAAAATCAAACTGACGTATGATAAATGAGAAAATCATAAATGACAATGACAACTTTGGAAAAGCAATTGACAAAAGACGAAAACCAAAAGAAAAAGACTGTATTATAAACACATCACATTCCTGCTGAATGTGTGTCCTTCTTGCTCATTGGAATTAGAATAATTATTATTATTGGATTATTGGAACAGAATCAAACTAGAATAATTATTATTCATTCTAGTACCTATCCTGTGTCGGTCGTCGCCCCTCCCGTCTCCCACCAGAACTGTTAAATTTTCATGATGCCGCGCGTCCTTCTAGTGTAATTTACACTGTTTCCGATTTTCGGGCGTTGGAAAAAAATGCTGCAGCTTACAGTTATCACTTTCGAAAAAAAGTTTACATACCGTGTGTCCCCGGATAGGTGAAACGACTCTTATAAAAGACAAAAATTTTTTGATTTCAATTTTCATGTTTTGGGGTTCAGCCCTACTTGGCTAAAGAGTAATTTCTAACCAAATTTTAGTTTTGAAAAATCAAGCATGCCTTGGAAATTTCCAAGAAACCTGTTTTTCGGTTGAGTAAAGTGCCTTTTATGTAGCAAATACGAAAAAATGTTATTTGAAAAAGTTGTTCAGAATCAACATTTAGGTCCCTATACCAAATTTCAAAATCATAGGCCAACTTTGATCTTTTACTTTTTTTTATGTTAATTTCACAAATCAAAGAATTTCATTTGTAACAAAGACTTATATTGACAGATTCCTATTGCTATGGGTACAATTTGGTTTTTCCATGGCAGTCTTTGTTACAAAATGAAATTCTTTGATTTGTGGAATAAAACATAAAAATAAATGAAAAAAATAAAAGTTGGCCTATGATTTTGAAATTTGGTATAGGGACCTAAATGTTGATTCTGAACAACTTTTTCAAATAACATTTTGTCGTATTTGCCACATAAAAGGCACTTTACTCAACCGAAAAACCGGTTTCTTGGCAATTTCCAAGGCATGCTTCATTTTTCAAAGCTAATATTTTGTTAGAAATTACTCTTTAGCCAAGCAGGGCTGAACCCCAAAACATGAAAATTGAAATCAAAAAAATTTTGTCTTTTATAAGAGTCGTTTCACCTATCCGGGGACACACGGTAGGTACCTACTTACATTTTTTATTAAAAATTTCCACGTATTTCGAATGTCAATACATGAGTAGTTTAAGAAATGATTTTTTTTTAATATTCCACAAACAATGGAATTTTGCACCTAATTTGTTAAATAAACAATTAAGCCGTGGCTAGCGGTTGGTAACTTTTTTTATAATAATTATGTCGTTCTTAACATCCCTCACAAATGTTCAGTAAAAAGTTTTCTGTCATTTTTTTCCAAAGAAGAAAACTAATTCTAATCCACTCCAAGAAATTAATTTTAATCCACACAGAGAAACATTCGAGAACATTATTGTTTAGGACAATAACATTCCGCGTCCGTTTCCGGTCGTCGTCACATTACTCCTCGCCCGGGCCCCGCGATTTGTGCTCGGCTTCTGTTTCAAGGTTACTTACTAACTGTACTGGGAGGGACTTCCCACGAATAATACTGTGTTATGTTATGAAAAATTATTAAAAGTTGGTTGAAATCTAGTCTCTCAAAATTTCGGAAACATTTTATACGTTCATGGATTACCTTGAGCATTTGTGAAATTTTAAATAACTTGGGATTTGTTTGGAATTGGGAATTTTATCAACAAATTAAACGTGAGAAGCATGCTGCGAAAAACATAAACAAATAGATATCTGATGCGGATGATTATGAAAAGTTTCAAAATTTTTAAGCATTAAAAAAGAAAGCAGAGACCGCTCACCATTTGCTATTATTCTGTCCAATCTTCTCTTCTCTCACCGTCACCACCTTGACCACTTCTCTTCACTACGCTCGGAAACGACGCTCGGAAAAGCGAATAACTAGGCAGGTAGGTATAACCATCCGCGGTTCTTTGGGTCCCACAAAAACAGTTTGAATAATTTAAAATGCCGAAACGATAAAAATCAGACCTCAAAGAAAGAAAATTGAAACGACGCCATCATACGACGCAATTCAAAAGTATTCCCGGCGCCGCGGCCGCGCGATATCTACTCTGTTAACTGTGTGTATTATTAAATGCGCGGTCAGCCTTGCCTTGATTTAAACTGAAAGCGCACGATGTTCGATTCGATCCCACTCCACTGTCGAAGCCTGCGATCGCAATGTAATTGGAGGTACTTCACCGACTGCTGGCACTACTATACCTGAAAAACTACTTTTTCTCGCGTAACTCGAAGGTTTGATGCAGGATTAATAATAAACGACCGCCGACTCCTCACCCTCACAATTAATAATAATAAACTTAGGGCCGGTTGTTCAAGCGTAAATGAACAATTTTCAGATAATTACTGATTTTAAAATGCCCTGTATATTATCTAAACTATGGTCTGATATTGCTGAAAATAAATTCTGCTCCCTTTAAGAAGAAGACTTAGATAATAATTATTATTGATTAAAAAATAAAAGATCTTTAAATATATTCGTCGTATTTTCAAAATTTGCAATTTGAAATCAGTAATTATTATTATCTGAAAATTTTTAATTTATACGTTTGAACAAGCGACCCTTTATTTATATAGTGTCAAAGTAGACATACAAAAATTGTGCAGAAATAATTTCTTACTTTCATGAAGTTATTATGAAAAAATCATAGTTTTTCAAATTTTAAAATAATAATTATAGTGGGGTCTCTAAATTAAGGGGCTTCGCTCGGGAGTTATAGGCGCATAAAACTCTGAAGATAAATTTTCTCAAATGGAAATGTACAATAATTACATAGCAGAAGAATAACAAAAGCACAAGTGGATGATATTTTTTCAGAAATTGTTTAGATTTTTAGTTTTTATTGTTCTTTCTCTTAGTATTATGGCATTTAATTTTGATGTTTCAATAGGGAATCTCCAGAAATATTACCTAATAAAGAGATTCTCGCAGGAAAATGGACCGCGCATTATCCTCGATCTCTTATTTTTTTAAAAAACGTCAATGGTGAAAACTGAAATTGGCCATCATCTTCTCTATTATTGTTTTCGAGTGTTATTTGCGAAAACTCGATTTTTCAAGTTTTCTTCTTCCACTCTCTCTTATTTACTATAAGAATATAGAATTAGAAGAAAATAATTTATTTACACACTCTTACAGTGGCGTGGCAATTTTATTATTATTATTTTTTTAATATTCGAGTTATGACATCAAGTTATATTTTTCGAATACATGAAAGTCACGGGTAGTTGCTTTTGACAGCATTGGAAAGACATTATTTGTTTTCTAATAATTACAATAATATGTACAAGAATGAATCATTTTCACTGCTTTTATGAAAAACAAGAATTTTTTTCGACATACCTACCTACGTAAGTGCAAACGTTGCAGAAAAAATTTAATTTCATTGAAAAAATACACGACGTCGATATTCAACCAATAAAGTAGGTTTTTGAATTTATTCCCGTTGCCATGGCAATTATGTATTTAATCAGAAATTTTTTCCTGCTGTGGTAAACTGGCGGGTATTGTATTGGAAATTTTTTGACATATAAAAAGTTACAACACGGAACTTAAGGTATAAAAAATGTCGATAATAATAATTATTGTTGATAATAAAATGGAACAGTCAGACATAAAAGTAAAACTAATGAAAAATATTCATATCGAATTCAAATATTCAAATATCCATAGTGCCGGCGCGCGTTGACTTATCGATTGTATCTGTTAGTGCCGCCATCTATCAGAGAAATGGGTTAACTTTGAGTGGTGAACTGTCCACGCGCGCAGACTTTTCGATTGTATTAAGGGAACCTGGATTACCGCTTTACTAGGGTAGCGCATTCTCATTCTCACAAAAAGTTGGGAATGTCAAATTGAACTTCATAAACGTCAGATTTTCCATGAACGTACTACAACTGTCTAAAAATTCACAAAATTATTTGTTATTAAGTCTGCGTATTTCCTCCCAATTGAGGGAAAAACATTTTCTTCCAATTTGCACCTTGCGTTAACATCCAGTACCCGGTGAGTAATTAATATGGTCACTGCGAATATCTCAGAAACTAAGCGTCGTACATCCTCGGGCAATTTTTTGCTTTGCTTGAGGATGTACGATGCTTAGTTTCTGAGAAGACGGATTTTGAGAAGGGGACGCGAACTATATAAAAACTCACCGCTATGAAACCACCATATTACAGCCAATTTAACACGTTGACTACCATATGAATCACCGGTGATGGTTAACTTATGTACCATAGCTATAACCATGAGCCCGCTCCTAGGTACCAGTAAATTTTGTCATCCATTTGAATAAAACTATACAGGTTATCACCGGTGATACGCTTGGTGTACATGTGAACTAATAGGTTTGGGCACCGGTGATACATGTGGTATGTAAGAGTAGAAACTTCCCTATAGCCTCGGTAGCCAATGTGTTAAAGATCTAGCCTAATGATAAAAAAATTACAACTTATACTATTTACACATCTATAGTAATGGCCATAGATATTATGCAGTGTGGGTAGCATAGGGCAATGCATTTTAAATGGATGAAAAAATGACAGTTGTCAGCTCAATGCAAGCAGTGGCACAGGTTCATATAAAAAAATTAAAATCGAAAGGAAATTGACATCTCTATTCTCAGGATTTCTAGACAAAAATAATTGAGGTTCTGTTGAAATGACAAAAAGTAATAATTTTCTGATGTTTCTATAACGTATAGACTGAATATTGCAATGCTTGTAGGGTAGGTATTGCTTTTACATTATAAAAATATTATTTGAACACATTCGTTATTTAAACAGATAGGTAAAATAAAAGTCGTGCTTGTTAATAAAATTTATTTCTTGCTACTTTATTATTTTATCGTGGCTTTATTTATCTATTAGGGAAGTGGCTATATCATTTTTGATAGATAGGCAGGTATACTGCCTTCGCATTTTATATATTCATTAACACTTTTAGAAAAAAAAAACAACTTCGTGTAGATGTCTCAGTGTATTTTTGCCAGTTATGTATAAGATTCTCCGCTTTGGCTATACACCGTGTTTTATATTAAGTCGGCACTATTGCTAACTTCGTTATTATTTAACCTAGAAAGTCGGTTAAATTAGCAAACTAGTAGTATTTTTTCTCTTGAATAAAATGGCGAAAACAGAAAAACAATCGAACATCGCGTTTTCGAGATATTTAAAAAAATGTAATTTTTTTAATGGAACACCCTGTATATTTTTAGATGGATCGGTTGCAAATTTTTTTTTTAAGGGAAAAGTCTTTATACACTATGATCCTAAAATAATAAATTCATTAATTATTCATTATTTTATTACTCCCAAAGTAGGCTGCGACGATTATTGTAATTTAGTGTACCTACGTAATGTAAGGTAAAAAAAATATGTCGTCCTCAATAGTGTATTTTTCAATAAAAAAATACACTAAAAATAAGAGTTGTTACCTTGAAAAGGATTTAATTTTACATAAACAAATAACAGAACTTGTTTGTGTGTAAAATTTTATTATTTTAGGATCATAGTGCATAGAGACTTTTTCCTTTAAAAAAATTTTTGCAACCGATCCATCTAAAAATATACAGGGTGTTCCATAAAAAATATCATTTTTTTTAAATTCGAAAACGCGATGTTCAATTGTTTTCCTGTTTTCATCGTTTTATTCAGGAGAAAAAATACTGCTGGTTTGCTAATTTAACCGACTTTCTAGCTCAAATAATAACGAAGTTAGCAATAGTGCCGACTTAATTTAAAACACAGACAAGTTCTGTTATTTGTTTATTTGAAATTAAATCCTTTTCAATATAACAACCACTTTTTTTGTGTATTTTTTTATTGAAAAATACACTATTGAGGACGATATATTTTTTTACCTTACATTACGTAGGTAGGTACACTAAATTACATTAATTGTCGCAGCCTACTTTGGGAGTAATAAAATAATGAAAATTAATGAATTTATTATTTTAGGATCATGGTGGATAAAGACTTTTTCCTTTAAAAAAAATTTGCAACCGATCCATCCAAAAATATATAGGGTGTTCCATTAAAAAAGTTACATTTTCTTAAATATCTCGAAATCGCAATGTTCAATTGTTTTTTTGTTTTCGCCATTTTATTCAGGAGAAAAAATACTACTAGTTTGCTAATTTAACCGACTTCCTAGCTTAAAAAATAACGAAGTTAGCTCCGACTTAATATAAAACACGGTGTATACGGCAATGTAATCATCAATCATATACTCGGACTGGTATAAGTAGGTGAGTATGGAGTATGGGCTGCTTCTATAGAAACGCGGCGCTGTCAAATTGACACTGTCATCAACGTCAGTGAACATCGAGAAATTATTATTGAAATTATTAAAGAAAAATAATAAAATAATAATTATGTAACTAATAAACTACTAATCATCGCAAAATCAAAATTAAAAACGTTATAAAAGTTTGTAAGTAAGTTATAAAAATTAATGATAACATCTACCTACCTCTTGCTAGACCCTGCTTGGTCAATTTTTTCATGTTCTGTTAATGATGATGCCAGTCAGTCAGATCAGAAGTTGAATGTTAAATATGTAGGTCATTGTAGGTAGGTACCTATAACTGTGCACTAATATACCTACCTATTACCTAATAATAAAAATATAAGATGTTGGATTCCTTTATGTACCTAGGTATATGGTTATAATTATTATCCTTGTGTTCAATATTCAAATTTCAATACGGAATAATAATTATTTTTGTTTACCTCGCAATAACCCAACTTTTTTTCTGACGTTTGAGCCGACTGAGCCGAGCACGAGCTCGACTCGACTGAAGTCGACTGTCTACCGTCCGGCTTCGGGTATAATTATGACGTTTCACAGAATTACTTCGTTTCGGTGTAGATTTTCCAAAGATTATGTTTGATTAATACCGAATTCCTTTTAACCTTATTAGATAATAATAAACTAGAGAGTTTTCATATCTTAGGTTGAATTTTATTGATGAATATACGGGCCTACATTAATAAAATTTCAATAGTTGATTCTTAATACAGGTAGCTATGTGTTTGTATGTTGATGTTGCTATGGCACCACTTTAGCTCCGGCGGAGGAAAAGTGAAACTTTGAGACCGGCTACTGAGTCGAGTAATGTCTGATTTACTGACGTTTGAAGAAAATAGTTATTTACATTACAAGCTACGAAAGTTCACTTTTAGGTGTGAGGTGTATTTGAATACCCGAGGCGAAGCGTAGCGTAGCCGAGGGTATTTAAAACTCCGAGCACCTGAAAGAGCTTTCGTAGCGTGTAATGTATTAAACTTTTCATTCTACCCTTGCCATATTGAACCACGGATTAAGAAGAAATGAGTAAAATAATACGATTCAGTGATAACAATGGAATTATTCATAGAGATAGAATAGAGAGGAGCCGCTATGATCACCTAATAGTACATTAAAAAACGGCATCAGTGGGTGGAGCTTATAGGAGTAACAATATGGCGACTCGACAGGGTCAGACTTAATTTTTATTTGCAAAATTTTCATAAATAAAAATGTTTCTCACATTTCATACATATTTTTAACACGTCTTCAGATGGATATTGCAGACCTTTTGTGTTTTTCAAGTCAATAAAAGAATATAAAATATCCGGCAAATAATCATGGTCATTTTCAATTTTAGATTTTTAGTGTACTATGCAAGTAGGTACGGTCCTGTATATTGTTGATACTTACCTATGGAATGTTATTCCGGACGTTTTTTTTTATCAGTGCAGTCTCTACTACAGCAGGTACGAACTGCACAAGAAACCATCTTTGGCTTTTCAATTTAACACCAAAGATCTTAAAGACAGTCCTTAAATCAAATGAAATTCAATAAAAAGCGTTCACTTATGTCATAACATAAGTTTGACATAAAAGTGGTATCAATATGGCGGACCTGATCCCATTTGTGTCACGTCATGTCGTCTCCTCTCTATTCTATCTCTATGGAATTATTATAAGGTGCCATGTTTTTAACATTACCATAGTAACGATAGTTTTAAGTTATCATTTTATGACACTGTCAAGTTTAAAACTCTGTACCGCTATAATTTCAGAATCTTTGATCGTAGTTTAGTTCAAAATGAATTTCATTCAAGAAGCTGCAAATTCCAGTAAATCTTTCTGGAACATACAATAATAATTATTTGTATGTTCCAGAAAGATTTACTGGAATTTTTATTGTAGTTTTACATTTAATTTTCCATCTAAATAAACGTTAATCTAACTGACATTTCTCCTTTTTTGTCCAGGCCACGAAAGTTTTTCATAGCTAGCAACCACCCAGCAACCTATCACCTAGGATGTTTTACTTTCGCTTTCGGTCGTCTTATCAAGACAGAAAGTTACACTTTCGTAAAGGGGAGAATGAAATAGTTATTTACATTACAAGCTACGAAAGTTCACTTTTAGGTGTGAGGTGTATTTAAATACACGAGGCGAAGCGTAGCGTAGCCGAGGGTATTTAAAAACTCCGAGCACCTGAAAGAGCTTTCGTAGCGTGTAATGTATTAAACTTTTCATTCTCCCCTTGCCATATTGAACCACGGATTAAGAAGAAATGAGTAAAATAATACGATTCAATGATAACAATGGAATTATTATAAGGTGCCATGTTTTTAACATTACCATAGTAACGATAGTTTTAAATTATTAATTTATGACACGGTCAAGTTTAAAACTCTGTACCGCTATAATTTCAGAATCTTTGATCGTAGTTTAGTTCAAAATGAATTTCATTCAAGAAGCTGCAAATTCCAGTAAATCTTTCTGAAACATATACAATAATAATTATTTGTATGTTCCAGAAAGATTTACTGGAATTTTTATTGTAGTTTTACATTTAATTTTCCATCTAAATAAACGTTAATCAAACTGACATTTCTCCTTTTTTGTCCAGGCCACGAAAGTTTTTCATAGCTAGCAACCACCTAGCAACCTATCACCTAGGATGTTTTACTTTCGCTTTCGGTCGTCTTATCAAGACAGAAAGTTACACTTTCGTAAAGGGGAGAATGAAAAAGACTTTTTGCCTATAGCCCTTAACAATTTTCTATAAATATATATACATATATCGTGGGCGGGTGAATTTTGGAAAACCACTTTTTCGTAATCTGGGGGTCATGATCGGTGGACATTTGATGAGTTTGGGTGATTTTTGGAAAGTGATGTCGTCCTCAATAGTGTATTTTTTAATAAAAAAATTTTTTATTAAAAAATACACTAAAACTTTGCTTGGAGACAAATAATGGCTTGAATAAATTGGAACGAAACTTTTCAACGAAACACATAAATCACAGCGTATATCAGCGTAATAAATGAAAAATAGCTTCCTGTACGATGAGCATGTGAATGCGAACAACGAAAATTTATAGGGATTACTCGTTCCTGCAGATAAGAGCAAACCATAAAATATGAAATACCTTTCAGCTATTTTTTGCGTCAATTCGCTCTTCGAAGTTTTAATGAAAGTTGAATATTTAATACTATACAATAGCGGGGATGATAATTAACAATGGTTAATAATTTATACTGACTGTTCTGATAAAGAATCTGACAATTTTTTGGCAATTTATTGATTATACTGTGACGAACTTCAGTTATACACTGTGTCTCTTGAATTTCTGGACATAGGGAATTCCCATGTTAAAATAAACTATTGGAAATATTGGCTCCCCTAATTATTTTACAGTAAAATGTCAAATGTGAAACTTCTTAAAGAAAAAAAGCTGCTTCTTATGCTACAATTGTATTTTCATTTGGTTCATCCGTTTTCGAGAAAATCAAGAAAAATTTAACGGTTTTTCGTAGTTAGTTTTTCAAGGTTGCTTTGCTTTTGACAGATAATGCTAAAAATTATTCATTGTCAATAACTGATTGTTCTAAAGTAATTCATTCATAATTAAAACTTCAAGTGGCAAAGTATTACTTTTTAAAGAAAAACTTGTTTATAAAAATTAATTATTACACAATAATTGAAGAAAAAGTAAAATTTATTCAATGACATTACTCTGGCAATGCACTTAGAAATATTAGAGATTTGTTATTATCCTATTAGCATTATCTGTCAAAAGCAAAAGCAACCTTGAAAAACTACGAAAAACCATTCAGTTTTTCCTGATTTTCCCGAAAACGGATGAACTAAATGAAAATCCAATGACAGCATAAGAAGCAGCTTCTTTTCCTCAAGAATAAGTTTTACATTTGACATTTTACTGTAAAATAATTAGGGGAGCCAATATTTACAATAGTTTATTTTAACATGGGAATTCCCTATGTCCAGAAATTCAAGAGACACGGTGTATAAAAAAAGTATATCTTCCAAATTCTGGAAATAGCACGTGACCTCTGCTTATTAACATTAAAATCATTAGCAGCGGGTATTATAAAGGCTCATTAAGTTAACGGGCAGATTTCTGTGGCCATTTCTGAAGAAGGTATCGAGTCTAGGTGGAAAATTTTTAAATTTATCTATTCTTGACATGAAAACAATTACAAAAACGTTAACAAAAGTCATTTGACGTCAATATTAGCTTCAAAAACGAGCACAGAAATCTACCCGTTACCCTAATGAGCCTTTATAATATTGACTGTAGACAGAATAAGTTAAGCTAAACATCAGTAACTCATCACTTCTTGACTTTATATATATTTTATTAAACGGTATAAAAGTGACAAAGTGTCTCAATATATTTTCCTGTGACTTCATTTCAACTGTTGGCAGTTAAAGCTGGGGCATATCACAATCGCTATCATGATGGACACTTCTGAAGTATGTCACAAAAATTATGAATAACCTTGCGAGAACAAATTTACTACAAGAAATTGAACCTCCAATATTTATGATCTAAGCGCCCATCACATAATAATATGCAACATTAGAAACCACTCTACAATGAATTTCTTAACAAAGCCCCTCGTCCCACATATCAATCTTTCTTCGCAGCTCCCCAGAATCATCAATAGAACTGTTCGTTTATCCCTTCTCCCCGCTTCACCGTTTAACAGCAATCAGAGCATGACATCTCGGTGACTTGACATCGTCAGTTACTTGTTCCACCCAGCACTCTAACCCTCTCTCTTGAAGGTACATGACCCTATCCAGCAAGACAAGGTTCTCGCACACGCTCTGAATCGCCGCCTGGAAACATGCTAAGACTTCTACCAAATAGGTCCTGTCTTTGTATGTAGCCCAGGTTGCCAGCATTTCCTGCTTGAAGAGATAAGACGCTGCTATATTCTCATAATTGCCGGTTAAATTACTCTCTCTTGTATTTCTCGCAGTGAAAGCGTTAGCGGCTTCATCAGCTGAGTTATTCGGGGATTCACCAACAACGGAAGATATTGAATGGGTGTTTTGGAGATTGTCAAGGTACTCGTGGAAGCTAATGGCGTCGCCGCTTGGTAGGCACTTTCCTGATTTTCGTTTCAAACGGGAGATCGTGTAATTAGCTGTAATTAAAGAAACAATAAAAATTATTCATGTGAATCCAAATTCAAGAAAGGAACACAATTCTATACCTACCGTGTTGGCGGCATTATGTTAGTCATGTAGGTACACGGTGTAAGGTTTACACCGTGGTCATGTAGAAATGCACAGGAGAAAGATAGCTACATCGGTGTGATACACATTAGACCAAAGAACTATTGGAGCTTAACCGGAAAGAACTGCAAGCCCTAAAGGCCTATATATGTACTCGGCACTGCAAGCTGAATCATCATCTGCACATGATGGGCTAAGCGATCAGCGCTGAATGCGGCCTGTGCTTGGAGGATGACGAAACAGGAAAACAAATTATCCTATGTTAGTGTCCCGCTTTGGAAAGGACCAGATTACAAACCTTCGGGAGAGACTTTCTCACCTGATACATTAGCAACAGTCAAGATGGTCGGCTTCCTCAAAGAGGCTGACCTGTTGGTTGGGGTCACGGTGTAAGATATAGAGGTGAACGCACGATGCTTGTCTTTTAACGCTAGCGAACGACACTAAACTGCGAACGTCGATGCGGGAGAGAGATAATTCTTTTGGGCGATCCATGCGCTCTCCCCTCTTACTTCCACGTGTGGAATTCTCATAACAAGTGTAGGTTTTAAGAAGTCGCGCTGCTACACTTTATTTTTTTTTGAGTGAGTGATAAGTAAATATGGGAAGAAAGTGTGTTGTACCTAATTGTAGAAGTGGATACGATGAAACTACAAAGGGTATTTCTTTTTTCGGCATACCTAAACATAAATTAGAAGCGTATCAAAGGGCGATTCCCCGCCAAGATAGACAATTGACCGCTAAAGATGCGATTTGTGCAAAGCACTTTAAAGAAGAAGACATCATAATATAAAGTCGAAACTGCCTGTTATTCGGTAAGTAATATATTTAGTGCCGATTATACAAGTGTTGGAACTTTTCTTAGCTTGAAGATTATTAAAAAAAAATAGTTAGATGAAATGATGATAATTTCAATACCTACCTACAAAACTAATAGGTATGTAAGGTATGTAAGTATACCTATTTCTTGGTAATTATTAAGTAGGTAGGTACATATAAATATCTCATACATAACTAGAGTTTTTTTCATGATCAAAAAATATCTTCATAACTCATATGTAGTTGTTTGTTGCCCAAGGTGAATTTAAATACCCGCTCAGCGCTATGAAATTGAAATAGGAGCGGGGCCGAGTGCTTTAGGCTGTTGCTTGGCACTCTGGACATTCTGATAGTACGGTACTCGAATCCACGAAAGGATTGTTTCTTTTTTTTTAATACACTAATAGGTAGGTAACTAGATATACCTAATTTTTTTAAATTTTGTTTATTAAATTATTTTTATACAAGCAGTCTGAGTTTTTATTTCGTGTTAAATTAAACGAATAAATAATAATTAATTCGTATTTTCCTTATTTTCCGATATGTAGGTACAATACAATAATATAGAGGGTACTAGGTGAGTATATAAAGTACCTACCTACACATTTATCAATGTAGGTAAGTACCTATACGCATTGAATTCTGCTAGCGCTTGCCCAAGTTGTCTACCTCTCACAGCAGTCGCACCGCTCTAATCGTGACTGTTTACGCTCGCTTTTCGAGCTGTCGTCGATTCACCTTTATATCTTACACCGTGGTTGGGGTTAATGCGTAGCACGACTAGATGTGAGTCACTAATAGACCTTCGGTCGCAGTGAAGGTGTCCAGAGGTGTCAGTGCAAGAGCAGATACAAATTGAACTGTGAAAACATAACTATGGCCCAGGCAAAGAGGGAAATTCCAGACCCAGATCACAGAGTAAAACTAAAGATCTCGTATATATTTGTATGCTATATTATGATTCCGATATAACGTGCTGATTTATGTATGTAGGTATGTAAAACGAACGAACATCAATGTCCATATATGTCTACGGATCTTGTTTCACATAGGTAGAGGTACCATACAAAAGACTTGATATTATTCTATCAGATTCACAAAGAATAAAATAAAAGGCAACGCTAAAGTATACTTACATTTCTCAACAACCAATTGCAAGACTGCACGATACAAGCATAGCCTGGCATGTGTTTCATGTTGCTGAACAGATTTCAGAGCAAAAACTCCAGCTCTTTCTTGCGCAGATAATCTCAAGAATGGAATACCCAAAATTCCACTCATATTCATATCTTTTGAAAGAGAACGAATAATATCACTTTTGGGAAAGTTGCAAACTTCTTCATCTCCTGAAGTTTTCAATCTGTGGTAGCAGCATGGCATCAATAGTAAAACTTTAGCCATTGATAACTGACTGAGTATATCCATTATATCCACACCTAAGTCGGCGCAAGCATGAAGTCCAACGATGGCAACATTTTTACCTCTAACCCAATCATCAATTTTTCCAAAATGTCTTCGTACCATCTCTTCGATAACTTTCTCAGATTCTGAAGTTATGAAATGATGTTCATATTTGACATTATCTTTTGAATGTGGGAAGTATTTTTCTTGATATATTCTTGCTGAATTTAATTTTTCTTCACATCCTTCTAAGCCGAGAACTTTGAAATTGTAAAGTTCATTCAATTTTTGCGTAAGGTAGCCCTGGAAATCGAAAAAAAAATTATCAAATGTCATTCCCAGTTTATAGTCATTCCCAGTTTATAACTTGTAAATGCTAGACAAAATTGAATCGAAAATATAATTCAATTTTAATAATGAAACTATTAAATACTTTGCATTTACTATTTGAATAGTAATAAAATTATTATTATGCATCTATTTGTATTTATGAACCCTCATTGAATGAAATGAAGCGACAGCATTTTGGTTGAAAGAACTGTATTAGGTATTATAATAAAACATTAAACAGGCTGATTGAATTTGAATCCAGTTACCAGCCAGTTAATTTCAAATTAGTATAAATAATAAGCAGATTATAATACATTTGCACGTAATTACCTATTTTACATCAGCCTATCATTTTAAGAAGTGACAGCAATACACCGTGTTTTATATTAAGTCGGCACTATATTGCTAACTTCGTTATTATTCAACCTAGAAAGTCGGTTAAATTAGCAAACCAGCAGTATTTTTTCTCCTGAATAAAATGGCGAAAACAGAAAAACAATTGAACATCGCGTTTTCGTGATATTTAAAAATATTTAATTTTTTTAATGGAACACCCTATGTATTTTTGGATGGATCGGTTGCAAATATTTTTTTAAAGGAAAAAGTCTTTATGTACTATGATCCTAAAATAATAAATTCATTGATTATTTATTATTTTACTACTCCTAAAGTAGGCTGGAGCTCCTAAACACGAAAGGAGTTGGTGTCCCAAAGTTGAAGTAACTAGAAAACTTAATCGAAAGTCCATTAATTTATTACTAACTCGTAAACCAGATTATTGAGGGTGTGCTCTATAATTTTCATAATTATAATTTACTCGAAAACTAATTGAAAGCTTATAACCGGCGGTCTATGAAGATGTTAATTAATGATGTATTATCAAATTTCACTTATCCTCTATAGGGTTCCTTTAATATGCTATACAAATATTATTGAGTTTTCTTGGTAGGTATTTAGGTTCTAATTTTAATTTGTCACTATCGGTTCTTTGCAGAACAAATTTGATTATTTCGCACAGCATGCGAGGCGAAGACTGAAGACATATACAGGGTGAGGCGCGAGAACCTTAGGGCATTTTTATATTGAGAAGTGTTGGGAGTAGAAGTTTAAAAATTTGTAAATGTATAGTTTCGATTTTGACGAGCTGAACTAAAATATTTACAACCCCACACCACTTCCGGTTATACCGGAAGTTGCCATATTTTTATTTTTTTAAATGGTACACCCTTTTAATAGCATATTTATAAAAAAGCATATTTGTACCAAAGTGCACCATCACTGATGCGACCCTAAAGTTATTCCCAAAATTCAATTTCCATGTTTAAAAATTTGAAGACTTCTACCTCATTTGTCATGTCTTTCTGAAAAATATTTTGTGACGAAATTCCACTTATTTAGCGATTCTCTATCACCTTCTAAAATGACACTGTTAAAAAATGAAACACTCTTATAATACTCGTATATTAATTAAAAGGGTAAGTATAAAATGGGGGAGAAATGTTTAAGCTTACCCGTCCTGATCCAACATCAATGACAATTCCTACATCATTTTCCTTGCATACTTTCTCAATTATTGGAGCAAAGAGAGCTATCTCATGGGATTTTTTGGCACCGACAGATCGCTGTTGTATCTGTACTTTATTGAACTGAATATTATTTATTTCAGTTGGTCTTAGGTCTTTTATGTTCTTCAAAAAATTAGAGAGAGATTCCGGGCAAGTTTCCTATAAAGTTTAAATAGAAAGTCTTCATACTACCTACTTACTTACAGAATTTAGTCTGACAAAAAAAATTGCAAATTTCAATATCTATATTTTGATTATATACAGGGTGTTAAGAAAATGACGGATAAACTCTTCAGTACATTGTAGGGGACACTCAGTAGAGTACGGGAAAAATAATTTAAAAAATTCTGGTCTGCAATTTGGTAAAATAATAAATGCCAAAGTTAACATTTTACTATCTTTGTTTTTCGGTATTTGTAAAAACTAGATGATTTTACAGATATAAAAAGGGTACCTTAATCGTTATCAATTGAAAAAAAATGTTTCAGATGCATTACTGGCTTGGAAAAAATTTAATAAGATTATTTTTTCTTTTCCAAGATGCTGAAAAAAGCATTTGGCAACAACGGTTTTGATACGACCTTGACTACCTGCATTGTTAGAAATTAGACGAAATTACGAAATACCAACTGTTATCGTGTTAAACGTTGCCAAATTTATTGTTCAATATTTTGCTTAAGTATATCTTTTAAAATGTAGCTCTGGATTTTTTAAAATTATTTTCCCGTACTTTACTGAGTGTCCCCTACAATGTACTGAAGAGTTTATCCGTCATTTTCTTAACACCCTGTATTTGATTTACATATGATATATACCGGGTGTCCCATTAGTGCGGGATTCTTCTCTGGTAGCTTTACGTTTGAAGCTAGAAAAAAGTTGTTTTTTCTAAATTAAATAACATGCAACGGCGCATCTCCAGAAATTATTTTATACTATACAGGTGTCCCATAACTCTTGTACAGATAACAACTTTTTTAATTTAAATGGTAGGCGCTATATATTTTCACATTTATCGAATCAAGGGTAAATTCTGAGCACAGTTTCATTAGGGTTCTTTATGCCTATCTGTAACCGTTTTTGAGTTATATTCAATTTTATGAAAATTTTGACAGTTGCAGCTTCCTACAAAACATATCATATCTTTCAACCCTAATGCAATATTGCGCTGATATATTGTCAGATACATGTAAAGTTGAGGTTGTTTAACCCTCTGCAAATACATTCCCAAAAAAGTATAAATGGTGCTCTAAAATCTGCTACAAACATAGGAACTTTCAAATGGTCATAAGTTCGTTATTTCAAATGGGACGCCCTGTATTTTATTGCATATTTGAAATCAGTTTTTCACTCGGTTTCTAATGATATATGGATATGTTATGCCTAAAGTTAACGGTTAATGAATTAATGTAACAAAAGTTGAAATCGTGAATTTACAGAGTGGTAAAAAATAGAGAAACGTCAAACAAAAAACAAACGAGAGATTTCAACAATAAATTAGAACTGTCAAAGTGTTGTAAACATTAAACTTTACTTGCCAGTAAACAATTTTTATGACATTCTCCTAATATGTAAATCATTTCGACTAATTCGTCTTTGGTGGGATTCATTTTAGATTTTAATCTTGAATTTCACTATGACTAAAACTTTGATCGACTGTCTATTTATGTTTACAACACTTTGACGACAGTTCTAATTTATTGTTGAAATCTCTCGTTTGTTTTTTGTTTGACGTTTCTCTATTTTTTACCACTCTTTAAATTCACGATTTCAACTTTTGTTACATTAATTCATTAACCGTTAACTTTAGGCATAAAATATCCATATATCATTAGAAACCGAGTGTAAAACTGATTTCAAATATGCAATAAAATACAGGGCGTCCCATTTGAAATAACGAACTTATGACCATTTGAAAGTTCCTATGTTTGTAGCAGATTTTAGAGCACCATGTATACTTTTTTGGGAGTGTATTTGCAGAGGGTTAAACAACGTCAACTTTACCTGATTTTCATAAAATTGAATATAACTCAAAAACGGTTACAGATAGGCATAAAGAACCCTAATGAAACTGTGCTCAGAATTTACCCTTGATTCGATAAATGTGAAAATATACATATAGCGCCTACCATTTAAATTAAAAAAGTTGTTATCTGTACAGGAGTTATGGGACAACCTGTATAGTATAAAATAATTTCCGGAGATGCGCTGTTGCATGTTATTTAATTTAGAAAAAACAACTTTTTTCTAGCTTCAAACGTAAAGCTATCTCCCGCACTAATGGGACACCGGTATATATGATTATATATCTACACTTTTTTCCCTACGACCAACCAATAGGAATCGAGATATTACGACAATTTCACTGTACCTACCTGCACTCTATTCCAACTCTATTTGAACCTAGCTGGATATGGAAAAGTATAGGTACTTCCCCCAATAAATATCTCTTATTGCAGCTATGAAATTATTGCTGGTTAAGAGTTTCCCTTAAAATTGCTAAACCAGTTTAAGTAATGGAAACATTTTCTGAAATTCTTTAGTCATTTTTTCATTTTCATTATATTATATTTTTTTTGACATTCAAAATTATTTAAATAATTAAATTATAGTGGAAAGACAACTTCCACAGGTCAATTTGGTCAAAAGCAGAGCAGGTTAAAATATATAAAGGCTGATCAGAAACTCGCGCACTCCGAATACAGGACGTTACAGACCCCATTAAAATTAAGGATAATCTACTATAAAAAAATATATTTCCGTGGTTAGTTTCCGAATTACAGAGTTTCCCTCGTTCAAGTTTTAAGCTAATTATTTTAATTACCACGATAAAAATAATTGAATAATTCAGTCTACTATAATCTCTGGATCAAGAACTACATGATTGAAGTTTTTTTTTTCCAACAAAACCTCCACTATAAACAAATTGAAAATGTTAATAGTTAAAACAACATATCTAGATCTGAAAGAAATTTGAAGTTTGGCAACCGTGCAAGCTCACCTTACAATATAAAATATTCAAATGCCGTCTTTGCCATGGAAATTAAAATAACGAAAATGTTATCAAACCGATACACATGTTCAATGCAGGGTTGCCACTTTTATTTTTACAAAAGTGGTCATATCTTTGAAAAAAAAATAACTTACAGCAATGCGGTAAAAAAATTACTACTTTACTACTTTTTCCCGTATTCACAAACGATATAAGTACCTAAATAATTACGTATACGTAATCAAATATACCCACCTCATTCTAATGAATACAGGGTTATTCACGGTATACGCCACGGAAGTTTATGGCCGTGTCTCTGGATTTTTGGATCTTTTTATTTTTGGAGTGGATAGAGACCCGCCAGAGGTACGTTTTAAAATTATATTCATAATGTACAGGTGTCCCAAAAGCATGAAACATATCAAAGTTATGTTTTTTTAAATGGAATGCTCCTATGCTATTGCATTTTTAGAATGCCTGGGAAGAAAAAAGAAGATTGGCTTTTACAGTTGGTGTTTAAATTCAGAAGTTTGTGAGTTATAAGCAAGTGAAAATCGTCATTTTTCAAGTTCAAGGCCCTGTACAACGAAAACGGTTCAAGATAGAGAAAAACGGCTTACATGTCCCTATTTTAACTTTTCATGTACTATCCAATGTTGTCGATGAAATGTTTATACAGGGTGATAAAAAATTTGAAAAATTCTAAGATTTCTCCATGCGTCGACAAATAAAAAAATCAAAGAAAGTACAAATGTTTCTATACCATGGGATAGAACATGAAAAGTTAAAATAGGGACATGTAAGCCGTTTTTCTCTATCTTGAACCGTTTTCGTTGTACAGGGCCTTGAACTTGAAAAATGACGATTTTCACTTGTTTATAACTCAAAAACTTTTGAATTTAAACACCAACTGTAAAAACCAATCTTATTTTCTCTTCTCAGGCAATCTAAAAATGCAATAACATATGAGCATTCCATTTAAAAAAACATAACTTTGATATGTTTCATGCTTTTGAGACAACCTGTACATTATGAATATAATTTGAAAACGTACCTCTGCCGGGTCTCTATCCACTCCAAAAATAAAAAGATCCTAAAATCCAGAGACACGGTCATAATCTTCCGTGGCGTATACCGTGAATAACCCTGTATAAGCTGCATATCTCCATCACATTTATTTAATTATTTTATAAATATTACAGCAGGGCCAATAATGCTTTGTGAATTCGGGCATTAGTCTTAAAAAATGAAGTTTATCACAGCGTGCTCTCCGAGTGCGCGAGTTTCTGATTATCCTGTATAGACTATCTGACATCCACTGTCAAAATTCATTGACATAGTTGTAATAGTTGTTGAAACAGAGAGGGAAATTATAGAATGATTTGTTTACTTTAAATTCAAGTCGATGGTAGTAAGATATTTACGTTGCTGGAAGTTTCGAACAGCTTATTCCAAGTATTTTTTTTTCTTTCGATAACTTCCTGTCAGGTGTTCCGTTGGATGTCCTTGACGGCCAGACTTCCAGACTATAGTCGAGGAAGTATCCGATCAATGGATATTTCCGGTTGGTGTGAAAGTTGAGACTCGTATAGAAAATGCAATTAAGTCAAGCTTTGACCTAAATGGAGCGAGTTTAGGTAAATATTCGACTGCTTGTCCAATTGACAACAGGGTAGATAGTGATGACCTTTGTCAGTGAAGAGAGGACATCGGTGTGAGAATCAAGGAGAGAAGAGTTTTTCGTTCGGTAGACTCGAACAAGTCGAGAAGTGAATAATAGATCAGATTAATTTGTTTTCGTGAGTGGTTCATTTTTAATTTATAACAAATGCGAGAAATAAGTGAAACAGAGCATTCAGTTTAAATTATTTTGTGACCCACTGAGTCAAAGAGAGCAGGTACTTACCAGCTAACACAGAGGGTCGTAGGGGATGAATCTTAGGAGATGACTTTTAGGAAGAGGTCTTATGAAATGGTTCCAGTTTAAGTATGTTTGATGTTTGGTTATTTTTACTTAACTAGAAAGAAGCCATTTGGCACCAAGATCCCCTGAAGTCAATGTGAGTCATTTATTTCTTAATTAAACATGTTTTATTTGAAATTTATGGAGGATTTCATACTGTAACTGGACAGTATTATTTCTTTAGAAATATGTTCATTAAATATTTTATCTGTTAGGCTGTGAGTGTGTATAGTTTCTTTTTATTCCTTTTCCCATCTCGTTCTCTCTCTAAATACAATACATAGTGATATATTTTCCAAATTTGTAAAGTAAATCCAGTGCTGCCGGATAAATCTGCAGTGCACCGCTGGAGTCGAAGAAAAGTAAGTATTCTTATCCTGATTCTCTATTAAAAAGGGGTGAATTTCGGGGCATAGTTCACTAACAAAAACTTCAAGATTATACCAGGAGAAATCAGTCAATTTTTCATGACCAACTGTGGTCCGAATAATAGAGTTGAAATAGATTGTACCTATATCTATCAGTGGTGTTTGTGAGCGTAATAGGGACACGAATAATAAGTGTTTTGTATGACTTACCAAATGAATTCCTAAAGCCAAATTATTAAGTTGATCTAGAGGCATGTCTTTAAAATATAACGCCCAGTCTTGTGGAACGTTATCCAAAATATTGTAAGCCAGTATATGAGTATTTGGATAATTATACAGCCATTTATATTCCCGTAAAAAAATCAATAAGGATTTCAAATACTCGTGTGCAGTATCATAACTGGATGGAAGAGACATACTATCTATTTAGTACCTTTCAAAACAAAGTTACGTTTCTAAAATAGGTAGGTACCCTCGAATGCTGTAGGATGGTGAACTAAAAATAAATGTAAAAAATCAAAAAATTAGGTCCTACATAAAAGGTAAGTACTTAAAAGAATGCCAATTAAATGCAATCTGATGAAGCCTCACTTTGACAATAATTCGGGGCCCTAGGAATCCCTTGGGGTTATTCACAAGGAAGCATTTACACATTTTGTTATAAGGCCATAGAATATAATATTTTGTTTATAAATGAACGATTCTATTATTTATCCATGATGTTTCAATTTCCTAGTCACTATAATAGTACTATAATACATAACTGACCTACTCCAGTAGGAAATTCGAAGATGTGCCGTAAAGAAATGAATTTGGATTATCATTTTCCGAATAATTAAAAAAAAAAAATTCGGGGGAGGACCTGAACCCCCCCTTTCTACAAATTTAGACACTGGGGATCCCTAAATAGTCCGCCTCGGGCCTCACATACCTATTCTTGATCCGCCACTGGTAAAAGTATGTAACTTTTAGGCACTTGTAGCATTCCTAAGTACATTGTGTGTTAATAACAACTTTTTTTTGCTCAAAATCTTAATAACATAATATTATAAAGTGGCATTTTTTTACCTGTCAAAGGAGATAAAATGTCATACTTTTTACCAGTCACAGAAAATAAAAAAACTATAAAGCAATTGTAAATTTAACAGTATGTTCAATCTAGCATCAAAAATATATTAAGTACTGGTATTTTAAACTCAGTTCACTAAAAAATACGTTTAAAACTACTGCAAAGAAATCTTGGATGATGGCAATAATTAGTGCAAAAAATTTACTTAATACAATTTTCAGTTGAAGTCCGTTTCAGCAAAAGTTGTGCTTAAGCCATAAATGTTATCAATGTTGAAGCTCCGCATAAAGTAGTACAGTGGTCCTAAATATGCCTACCTACAAAGGTGCACAAATTTTACCATAAATACACTTAAAATTTAGTGTTCCTGGCTATAATAAATATTTGAGATTTCTGGTTTACCCCTGTAATGTAAGATAATATGCCATATTACTGGTCGTTTTGTTTAAATATAATTATTCCTCTTCTTGTTCTTCATAGGTAGATACCTGTATTGCAATCTACCTTTTCTACAGAATTTTACAACTTAAAAGCAAATTATTCTTCTATTGTACTATAACGAGTAACGACACGCTAGGCTGAAGGATGGGATTACCTACCTGTGACGAGTTTATGACTTTTGCACAAGTTTCGCTGAAACGGACTTTATTATAAATGAGGAAGATATGAAAACTTTATGTACCTAAAGAACTTTCGAAATAACATGCACTAAAAACTGAAAAAACTTTATTGAAGCAAAGACCTTTCTCTATCGAAACACAAAATGAACAACAAACTCAAACTATTTACAGAGTTTCTTTACAACGGAAACAAAACTAATGAAAACATAATGCCTATTATGTCTACAATAAAACAATAATTCTAGGTCAACATAAATCGAGTTTAATCATTTTAAGATGAGTTCTGGAAAATGCAACAACTTAATACAAACTTTATTTTAAATATCTTCTAATTATCAACAACAGTCCATAATTCATCTTCCCTACCACTTGTTTTTAAAGCCTCACTGGCCTGCCCTAAAATCACTTTACTGCTCATAGGCGAACTGATGTTCTTCAGATACTTCTCGCTAACTTCTTGCAGGTCTTTCAAGCTGACAGCCATCACGGCAGCCCTATGTCTTTCGAGGATATCGGGAGTTAATCTACGTATAAATTCGTCATTTCCTTTACTGCTAGGAGGAATTGGAGCATCGATTGTCTGAAACACTCCCAGTTTCGCTTCGACAATATCCTGAACCTTCAGACCGGGACTCGCCGACTCGAACCACTTATGACTCCCGTCGAATATGTCCAGAGACTGCAGATGATTAGGATCTCGGTAAGTATAAAATGTGAAAACACCGTCGGGTGTGATTCTTGCACCTCCGCCGTATGCACCTCGCTTTTCTCGCAACTCCGGATGCAAGTACTTCGCAGAGAGTAAACGAGCGAGCACCCGAAGTTGGGCAAACTCGGGAGTCGTATATGGTGAGGTTAGGATGGCTTTACTGCAGTAATACACGGGAATGGTCAAGATGTGATGTTGACAGTTGACAGCATCTTGAGGTGACCAGACTTTTCCAGTTACGTAAGCGTTTTCTGTCGGAATATTTACAGTGTCATGTGGGACGTTGTTTATGAAATTGTTATAGTTGCTCATTAGGTCCTTTTTCTCTGACATTTCGGTTGTCATGTTTAGAGAACATCTAAAAAAAAAATTGGAATATTTTTTAGACTTTTATCGTAGAAAGCCATAAGTATGGGAGAAGTTCACAAAGTTCTTCAACAAGAAAATAAAAGACAGCACTAGTAAACAATAATGCCATATGTTTGTATATCGTGTGAGCAAATGAAAATGTAAGCTAGGTAGGCTTTGGAAAAAAAAGTCATGTCTGAGACTGGATCTGTGAAACTGAAAAATGAAAATTTTGGTTTGTAAAATCATAAACTGACTCTGACATTGCTTTCTTCTTATTTTCTTGAATTCACAAAAATGTGCTCTTTAGGGTCAATTTACATCTATCAGCACAGAGATGAGGCGAGTGTTCGATGTGAACGTGCATTTTTATTAATAAATGGCATTTGAAAGGCTGCATTTGCATCCAACGGGGATGGGCTAACAACTGACCCATCACTGTCAGATGTAAATGCTGCCATTCCAAATCCAGTTATTAATAAAAATGCACGTCCAAGTTGAACACCTGGCCTGTGTCATTGGCATTGTGGCATGAATTGTTAAAAAAAATATTTCCTGTCAGTTAATTATTTTTACCTTCAAAGAAATAAGGTGCAGTTTTTCAATTTTAGTTTTGCTTTTCATAGGGCTCATATTTAGAGATATATTCCAGTTACCTACCGTAAATTTTGTCAATTTGTTAAACCTGCAAGCTTCAAGCAAAACGAATAAGGATTAATAATAATAATAATTATCAGTCTGCAGCTTGTACCTCGGCTTGTACTTTGGAAAATGGTAGGTAGGTACCTATTTATTAAGGCCCTCTATTACCAACCTGTCTAATTATTTATTTACATATTAACACCCGTATTCACAAACGATAACTTCTTAAATAATTACGTAATCAATTATACCCATCTCACTCTAACGCATAAAAACTGCATATCTCCATCCCATTTATTTAATTATTTTACAGATATAACATGACAGAAACGCTTTGTGAATACAGGCCTAAGTATACTAAGTAGGCATTTATTAAGTATTTGCACCTGGGCATCTTACCATAAACACACAATATGAGAAAAAGACTCAACAACAAGATAAAATAATAAAATGATTAACATAATCAAGAAAATGGAATAAGTAATTAGACATCATTATTGTAATATGTACTCTGACATGAAATGTCAATCAATGAACAAACAACCAAAAATGAACAGAAGAAGTAAACTTCAACACTTTAAAAGCTGATTTTCTCATTGGCAGCTTTTTTTGTAATTTTTTGTGATAATTAAATTTTTTTTTTTTTGTTTTTCATTAATACAAGAAAACATGCAAATAGGTTTCGTATTTAATTGAGACCAATACAATTTTGAAATTTAGCAAAATAAGACATTTGTCTACTGATTTTATTGTGGGATTCAATCTAAGACATGAAATTTTTCCAGAGCCTAAAAAATTATGTTTCCGTTTCCTCAAAAAATGATACATCAATTTTGAATAAATTCGATTTTCCTTAGCGAAAATCAAGGTTGAATTTGCAAAGTGTATTCAATTCACTAATTTTGCATTCTAATCAAGGATTCTAGCAAACTCTTCAGATCCAGAAACAAAATGTGGCTCTCAGTTGAAAGAACAGCGACTTTCCCATTAAAATTTAAAAATAAAAAGTTAAAGAATATAACAACACATACCTCATTCTATTCTTATCGAACACGATCTTAGCAATACTAAGAATTTCATCCAGCATAGCCTTATAATTTGAAATTTTGACTAATCTCTTCATATAAGTAATATGCTGCAATCCAAACAACAGATCTTTTTGATAGGCGGTACCAGAAACCAGTCCAGCCGCAGCTTGCATGGCGTAAATGTGGCCAGAATCTGCTACTCCGTTAGTCAGATTCGATACATACAGTTTCACCAAAGTCTCAAACCTAACAATGTCGCTCAATTCTGATATTCCAAACACTTGTTGCCAAATATCCCACATTTTGTCTATGTTTTTTTCTAGGCAGTGACTAGAGAGAACAACACCAGGTTCGTAGTTGTGTAAATGGTACAGACTTTCAGCTACGTTAACATTGAGGTGAAGTCCACCTGTGGTTGTGTTAATCAGATTATCAAAATCTGTGTAAGACATTTTATTTGTGCCGAGTTTGGTTATCACATAGCAAAATAGGGGTAGCAGCATTTGCTGTTCCTGGGTTAAATCAGATGTGTTTAGCACCGCCTTAAAATACGCAATTCCATTTGTATCGACTTTATTAATCTGAGTCATAATTGGTCCAGTTTTCAGAGAACTTTTTGGAACTCTTTCGGTAGTAGTACTGATGTCTTCAATTTCTAACGTGGGCAAAACATCGAGATTTTGAATTTCGCTTTGTTCTCTAAGAAGTTCTAATCCTTTCTCATAAATTTTAGTCTTCTCTTCATCTTTTAATTTTTTCACTTTTTCATCGATGATTTTATTTTCTTCTTTGGCAAATTTAACATCGTATTCTTTATCAGGTGACAGCGACAATGTTAATCGATGCTGGTTGTCTATAAAATATTTCTTCACAGTGGTTTGTAAATATTCCGGATTTTCTTTGAGATTCTGCTTCAGTTTATCTAAATATTTAGTAACTTTCAAGCCTTCAATAATATCATTAGTATGGTTCCAAGCTGGTGAAATTCCAAACAGTATGTTCAAGCCAAAATTAGATTGTTCATGTTTAAGTGATAATTCGATTCTATGAATGACTGAGTCGACGTGCATTTTACTGAAGCCTTTCAGAATAACTTCATCAATTGCCTTTTCATATAAACTGAGCATTCTAGGAAAATCAGCTTTCTTCAACCCATCGAGTCCTACAGTGAAAATACTATCTCTGGGTTGTGAATCAAAGCCAGTTGAAGGAGTATAACCACCGGAAAAATTGGGTTCGATAAGATTTTTATAGAAAGGCGCATTAGGCCCGCTTATTAATAATTCCGTTATGACCTGCATCAAAAAGGTCTCATAAAAATCAGTAATGTCCGACATTAAAAGAGAAACGGCCAAGGTATTCTGTTTTTCAAATGGCTGTTCTCTCATCTTCTCGAATCTTCCGGTAATATTCTCAGTTTTCGCTCGAGTCCAACGAACCTGTTTGGGAATTTCTGTGTGTTTAGGTTCTAGGTACTTGTAATCACTTAAATATTTCTCATTGATATATTCTAATGATGGTAAGACAGGAAAATTACCATAAGAAAAAAATCTAGCATTACTAGGATGATAATGATTCTTATGAAATTGTTTGAGATCCTCCCAAGTTAATGACGGAATCATCAACGGATCTCCCCCAGATATTATTCCATACGTGTGATCTGGCAGAATCAAATTCTGAAGCTTCTGGGCAAATATGTTATTATTTTCAGAAAACACGCCCTTCATTTCATTGTATACCACACCCTTAATGATTAAATTGCTTTTAATGTCAGTGGGATTGGAGTTTTCCAAACGCCACCCTTCTTGTCGAAAGTCCGATTCTCTTATATTCGGATTAAAAACTGCATCTAAATAAATTTTCTGCAAGTTATGGAAATCGGTGTTATTCTGTGTGCTAAACGGATACATGGTGTAATCAGATCCCGTCATCGCATTCATGAAAGTTGCCAACGAACGATTTAACATCTTAAAAAAGGGATCCCTAACCGGGAACAACTTTGAACCACAGAGTACGATGTGTTCGAGAATATGAGGCAAGCCGGTACTGTTCATCGGAGTCGTTCTAAAATTCACAGAGAAAACGTTGTTGTTGTCGTTCCTGAATAAATGCAAATACTGTGCTCTGGTTTGTTCATGTTCAAAGAGTACAGCCGTTAGACGAAACTCTGGTACCAGTTGTTTGTTCTTGACCACAAAGCCGTGAACTTTGTTTCCTATATCCAATTTGTTCATTTCGGGCAATGCAGATTGTGGCCTTTCTTTAGCTGTTGTGAGCTGCGAAGTTCTTCTCCTGAAAGTCTCTTGGGTGAGCTTCTTGTGTAAATGCAGTGCTTGTCTTCGCCACATGTTTAAACACTTCAAATAAAGCAAAACCCCGAATTAAATTTAATGGTTAAGGTAAGGCAGAAAATAAAACACTAGGTACTTTCCAGTTGTAAAGAAACTCAAAAAAAATATTAATGGACCTTGCAATTTCTTTATGACACTGACAAAAATTATTTGAAAGGTCAATCAATTAATTTTTTGTAAAGAAGAGTGCCATAGTAACTTGATAAATCAATAAAAATTAATGGAAATTTAAGAATAATACTTAACTAATTAATAACTCTTGTAGGTACTTTGAATTTTGAATAATATAATTTTAAGGATTCTCTTACCTTCTTTTAACGCCTTCCTTACACTGGCAAATTAATCAATTAATGGAAATCTCGCTGGGAATACTGGGATGTACCTAAACTTTAATATTCATTTATTGGAATAATCATTTCATTTAATCATTCCCATTTATCCCATTTTCCACTTTCACCGGTTGAGAACATGAGAAAATTACATAACCTTGTACCTGCAAAATTCTTTAGGAAAAAAATGACGAAATAATTTCACAACAGCAGCAATAATTGCACTTGCAGTTTCAAACGAACAATTTTCTGTAATATTTCAGCTCTGGTTTTTCACAAATCAGTAACATTTATTTTACTTAATTTTGAAAATTAAAATTATTTTGGAGTTTGGAGTTTTTTCTGATTTTCTTTTCTTATTTTTAGTTTGGCATTTATGGCAGTCAACGATGTTACGTGCGTGACACCTGACGGAAAGAAGTCATAGTACACTTATCTGTCATTGTCATTATTAGAAGTCAAATGTTAAACTGCTAGGCTTAGGGAACCTGCATTACCGACACTAACGCTTACTAGGGTAGCGCATGCACTCGATGACGTTACTTGACGCGGAGATGTTTGAACAGCTGGATGTCTGGATATTTTTGGCACATTTGATCACAGGCGTAGTTATCAAGTGGAAAAAAGCAAATTTTTCCAATTCATCACAGCAAATTATTACCTGAATCCTAGATTGTCGCACATCCTTGGACGCAGAAAAATAAATGCAATTTTTTTATGACAAAATCCAACATGTGATTCTTCTTTTTAAATATTTGTAAGTTTGTCTTAACAAAGCAAGCAACTTTTATTTTGAAAATTTCACGCCATCAATTTTCAGCCAATAAAGTACGAGCATTGCTTACCGTTGCCATGGTTATTTGTGTATTATATCGGAAATTTTCTCCTGCAGGGGTAAGCTGGAGAGTATTATAGTGGAAATTTTTTTGACGTTTAATAGTGACAAACCGGATCTTTATAAATGTCAACTGTTGACTGTTGCTGTTATAAATATTAATCAACCAATGCGTTTTGTTAAAGTTTCTATTATAATTTAATATTAAAGTGATGTTTTCGCGTATTACCACGTATGAAATCACGGATTCACTATCTAAAAAATGATCTGAAGAAACCTAATTTACCTAATTTAGTAATTCTATGTCAAATAGATAGGTACTTACATAATTTTTCGGATTAAATCACGGCTAATTCATGGGGGTTCGACCACTTTATCTTTATAATTAATTGTATGGCACTTTTTGTTGGTAGAATCCATCTGCTGAGCAAATCCTTGCGCTTTGGAAAGAATGGCATCTAATCAATACTAATCAAAATTACTATTGTACCACAATTGTCGACTTATCATTACCAAAAACCACACTCGGCTGGTGAAGTTTAGAAACTAAAATTTGTGTTTGACAGCGCTAATAATGGCGGCTCAGTTATTAAACGTCAGTTTGGCGTTGTCACGTGATTATGTTACGCCGCCATGTCATATTTTTATTCAACAATTAAATTGTAATTTTTCCATTCAAAACTAATTATGTTGTGAAATTTTCTTTCCAAATACCACTCGAAATCAAATTATACCAGGAAATTTTGTTCTCGCTTACGAATATTTTAAGAAAATTATCCCTCGCCTTCGGCTCGCGATAATTTTCAAAATATTCGTGAGCTCGCAAAAATTTCCGGAAATAATTTGACCTCTAGTGGTATTACATGTGAAAATTTTTCCGTAACTTTCACGATAATGGAAATATTGAACTTTTTGGAAAATGGGGTTTTTCAGATTTTCCCGAAGATCTTCGAAACTGCTCGGAATTTTCGAAATTTCTCAGCAGAATCTGAATCAGTATAACAAACTGCACATATGGATCATTGCCCATTTAAGCAAAATTGTATCTTTATTTAACAAAGCAGATATGTTGAAAACAGTTCCAAACAAAGCGGGTTCCACACGTGTATTGCCATAAGCTGATTTTTGAAATCGATTAACTTCGAAATTTCATTATTTTTTTGTGGTAAGTACATTTATATATTCCTACAGACATAAAGAATCTACTGCAAATAATTTTTTTTGACGGTTGAAAGACTGTACCAACCTAAAGTAATCGAAATGTACTAAAGTGAGGTTACGATCGAGTTTTGATTCAAATTGAAATACTCAATTTTTATTCCTTTTTTCAGTTTTTCTTACTGTGCTAGAATCAAGACATGTGATTACAAAATGGCACAAACCAAGCAATTTTAATTTTAATTTTGCTTTCAGGCTCTGTACTTTCAAATTGCTTCGCCACATTATAATCAAAAATTGTAGGTCCATTATTTTTGTCTCCATTAACAAAATGACAGCTACAAATACGAGAATATATTTCGCAGGATCTCTATGTCTTTCCGTCTAAAACATAAATAGCAGTAGAATAATACAACAGTTCATGAAATTTATCAACAAAGTATCCTAGGTTAATGGTACCTACCTTATTAACTTAATCCACTTTTTCAGTAAGATTTTATCTTTTGGAAAAGCGAAAAATACACACGAGTGACTTTCACTATAATGCTTGCAAGTCGGTGCAAAACACATTACCATATTAGAGGATTTTCCTTTAAAATAAAATAAAATTTGTTAGGTGTAGTCATTTTCAATTTTCAGAACATAACCTCACTTTTTTAATATTCACTTTATGCTATATAAGTAGTGTGAACCTGTTGGATTTTATTATTGCAATCAATGCATTATACGCCTATAGTTCAAAAAAAAATTACTTACCGTAAAAAGCCTCAAATTTTATTAAAATAATCACTTTCAAAAACCAGCTTATGGCAATATACACGTATGGAACCGGCTTTGTTTGGAACACGAACCTCGACCTACCTCAACAAAAATGGTGGTCGTGACGACATCACTTGCGGAGTCAATTCCGAGATAAGTTTATACCATGCGCATATTTAGTGCTTTTTATGTTTGTATGTTAAGAAGGATTTTTATGTTGGTAATACCTGTAGAATAGAATAGAAATAAGAATTAGAAGAAATTAGAAATTAGAATTGATGATGGCGGAATTGAATTGATAATTGTATTATTGTGAACGAAGAATAATAAAAGTATTATTATAGTAATTAATAACATGGTATAGTGTTAAACTTTAAATAAAACAGATCATACTGTTGTATCTATTAAAAAGCAGTGTAAAGTAAAATCTAATAAGATAGACATGCAATCCTACTCAATTTGGGACACACATTGATAGGTTGGTAATAGAAACTGGCGTGAAAACAGCTGCTAAAAAGATAGCTGACAATTTTTGAACGCACTGTATGTACTTGTATACTTTGAAATATTATCTGATAGCTACCGATTTGTGTTGTTTATTTCAAGCTACTTATTTACATCGAAGTAAACAATAAATAATGCCTTACAGCAAATTATTGAGACTGAGTTATTTAACTTGGACATGGGAAATTATTACCTCTTCTTTTAAAAACTTCTAGAAATTAGGTAGGTACTAATATGTAGATTCCAATTTTTTCAGGAAAATCATAAATCGAATAACTCGATTTGCCAAAATAGAAAAAATTTGAAAAAATTACGGGAGATCACCAGAACCGGTACCTACTAGGTACACCAGAAACGATTTCTTGCAAACAACTACAGGGGCGGGTACTTTGAATCAAGTCAAACTTCCCCATAAAAATTAAAAATTAAAAAAACCTATTTGCCAAAATAGAAAAAATTTGAAAAAATTACGGGAGATCACCAGAACCGGTACCTACTAGGTACACCAGAAACGATTTCTTGCAAACCACTACAGAGGCGGGTACTTTGAATCAAGTCAAACTTCCCCATAAAAATGAAAAATTAAAAAAACCTATTTGCCAAAATAGATAAATTTTGAAAAAATTACGGGAGATCACCAGAACCGGTACCTACTAGGTACACCAGAAACGATTTCTTGCAAACCACTACAGAGGCGGGTACTTTGAATCAAGTCAAACTTCCCCATAAAAATGAAAAATTAAAAAAACCTATTTGCCAAAATAGATAAATTTTGAAAAAATTACGGGAGATCACCAGAACCGGTACCTACTAGGTACACCAGAAACGATTTCTTGCAAACCACTACAGAGGCGGGTACTTTGAATCAAGTCAAACTTCCCCATAAAAATGAAAAATTAAAAAAACCTATTTGCCAAAATAGAAAAATTTTGAAAAAATTACGGGAGATCACCAGAACCGGTACCTACTAGGTACACCAGAAACGATTTCTTGCAAACCACTACAGAGGCGGGTACTTTGAATCAAGTCAAACTTCCCCATAAAAATGAAAAATTAAAAAAACCTATTTGCCAAAATAGAAAAAATTTGAAAAAATTACGGGAGATCACCAGAACCGGTACCTACTAGGTACACCAGAAACGATTTCTTGCAAACCACTACAGAGGCGGGTACTTTGAATCAAGTCAAACATCCCCATAAAAATGAAAAATTAAAAAAACCCGAGAAAAAACCTATTTGCCAAAATAGAAAAAATTTGAAAAAATTACGGGAGATCACCAGAACCGGTACCTACTAGGAACACCAGAAACGATTTCTTGCAAATCACTACAGGGGCGGGTACTTTGAATCAAGTCAAACATCCCCATAAAAATGAAAAATTAAAAAAACGTATTTGCCAAAATAGAAAAATTTTGAAAAAATTACGGGAGATCACCAGAACCGGTACCTACTAGGTACACCAGAAACGATTTCTTGCAAACCACTACAGGGGCGGGTACTTTGAATCAAGTCAAACATCCCCATAAAAATGAAAAATTAAAAAAACCTATTTGCCAAAATAGAAAAATTTTGAAAAAATTACGGGAGATCACCAGAACCGGTACCTACTAGGAACACCAGAAACGATTTCTTGCAAACCACTACAGGGGCGGGTACTTTGAATCAAGTCAAACATCCCCATAAAAATGAAAAATTAAAAAAACCTATTTGCCAAAATAGAAAAATTTTGAAAAAATTACGGGAGATCACCAGAACCAGTACCTACTAGGAACACCAGAAACGATTTCTTGCAAATCACTACAGGGGCGGGTACTTTGAATCAAGTCAAACATCCCCATAAAAATGAAAAATTAAAAAAACGTATTTGCCAAAATAGAAAAATTTTGAAAAAATTACGGGAGATCACCAGAACCGGTACCTACTAGGAACACCGGAAACGATTTCTTGCAAACCACTACAGGGGCGGGTACTTTGAATCAAGTCAAACTTCCCCATAAAAATGAAAAATTAAAAAAACCTATTTGCCAAAATAGAAAAAATTTGAAAAAATTACGGGAGATCACCAGAACCGGTACCTACTAGGTACACCAGAAACGATTTCTTGCAAACCACTACAGAGGCGGGTACTTTGAATCAAGTCAAACTTCCCCATAAAAATGAAAAATTAAAAAAACCTATTTGCCAAAATAGAAAAATTTTGAAAAAATTACGGGAGATCACCAGAACCAGTACCTACTAGGAACACCAGAAACGATTTCTTGCAAATCACTACAGGGGCGGGTACTTTGAATCAAGTCAAACATCCCCATAAAAATGAAAAATTAAAAAAACGTATTTGCCAAAATAGAAAAATTTTGAAAAAATTACGGGAGATCACCAGAACCGGTACCTACTAGGAACACCGGAAACGATTTCTTGCAAACCACTACAGGGGCGGGTACTTTGAATCAAGTCAAACTTCCCCATAAAAATGAAAAATTAAAAAAACCTATTTGCCAAAATAGAAAAAATTTGAAAAAATTACGGGAGATCACCAGAACCGGTACCTACTAGGTACACCAGAAACGATTTCTTGCAAACCACTACAGAGGCGGGTACTTTGAATCAAGTCAAACTTCCCCATAAAAATGAAAAATTAAAAAAACCTATTTGCCAAAATAGATAAATTTTGAAAAAATTACGGGAGATCACCAGAACCGGTACCTACTAGGTACACCAGAAACGATTTCTTGCAAACCACTACAGAGGCGGGTACTTTGAATCAAGTCAAACTTCCCCATAAAAATGAAAAATTAAAAAAACCTATTTGCCAAAATAGATAAATTTTGAAAAAATTACGGGAGATCACCAGAACCGGTACCTACTAGGTACACCAGAAACGATTTCTTGCAAACCACTACAGAGGCGGGTACTTTGAATCAAGTCAAACTTCCCCATAAAAATGAAAAATTAAAAAAACCTATTTGCCAAAATAGAAAAATTTTGAAAAAATTACGGGAGATCACCAGAACCGGTACCTACTAGGTACACCAGAAACGATTTCTTGCAAACCACTACAGAGGCGGGTACTTTGAATCAAGTCAAACTTCCCCATAAAAATGAAAAATTAAAAAAACCTATTTGCCAAAATAGAAAAAATTTGAAAAAATTACGGGAGATCACCAGAACCGGTACCTACTAGGTACACCAGAAACGATTTCTTGCAAACCACTACAGAGGCGGGTACTTTGAATCAAGTCAAACATCCCCATAAAAATGAAAAATTAAAAAAACCCGAGAAAAAACCTATTTGCCAAAATAGAAAAAATTTGAAAAAATTACGGGAGATCACCAGAACCGGTACCTACTAGGAACACCAGAAACGATTTCTTGCAAATCACTACAGGGGCGGGTACTTTGAATCAAGTCAAACATCCCCATAAAAATGAAAAATTAAAAAAACGTATTTGCCAAAATAGAAAAATTTTGAAAAAATTACGGGAGATCACCAGAACCGGTACCTACTAGGTACACCAGAAACGATTTCTTGCAAACCACTACAGGGGCGGGTACTTTGAATCAAGTCAAACATCCCCATAAAAATGAAAAATTAAAAAAACCTATTTGCCAAAATAGAAAAATTTTGAAAAAATTACGGGAGATCACCAGAACCGGTACCTACTAGGAACACCAGAAACGATTTCTTGCAAACCACTACAGGGGCGGGTACTTTGAATCAAGTCAAACATCCCCATAAAAATGAAAAATTAAAAAAACCTATTTGCCAAAATAGAAAAATTTTGAAAAAATTACGGGAGATCACCAGAACCAGTACCTACTAGGAACACCAGAAACGATTTCTTGCAAATCACTACAGGGGCGGGTACTTTGAATCAAGTCAAACATCCCCATAAAAATGAAAAATTAAAAAAACGTATTTGCCAAAATAGAAAAATTTTGAAAAAATTACGGGAGATCACCAGAACCGGTACCTACTAGGAACACCGGAAACGATTTCTTGCAAACCACTACAGGGGCGGGTACTTTGAATCAAGTCAAACTTCCCCATAAAAATGAAAAATTAAAAAAACCTATTTGCCAAAATAGAAAAAATTTGAAAAAATTACGGGAGATCACCAGAACCGGTACCTACTAGGTACACCAGAAACGATTTCTTGCAAACCACTACAGAGGCGGGTACTTTGAATCAAGTCAAACTTCCCCATAAAAATGAAAAATTAAAAAAACCTATTTGCCAAAATATGGTATATCCCGTTCGTTTAGGAAGATACATATTTATAATAATCATCATCTAAAATCAGGCCGTTTTCTATGATCTGGAGATTCGGAAGTAAACTATCGTTCAATGACTGTTTCTGATTCTGATCAATGACTTCTACTTAGATGGCGAATCTGATGTAAACAAAAAAAAAGATGGAAAATATCTGCTCCTTCATAATCAAAAAACCCTTCCGCTATCGCCTGATTATTGAAAAAAAACAAAGGTGAAAACGAAAGAAATTCTGGGGTAAAAACTAAGACGTGACATCGAAAAGAGGAACATCCTATATGTCAATGTTTGTAAGACTAATAAGTCAGTTTATTGGTCTTGACAATAATAGGAGAAGGCTGTGTTATTTTGAAGTTTCTTATTTAATCCATTGCTGACTTGAGTATTTTGGAAAACGTGGATTTGGTTGACCCTTTTTTAATAAGCTATAATCTTGAAATGTTGGCTTTTTGAACATAGGTACATAATTTCGGTTAAATCACCATATTTTTTACTCGGTAGTCTGCGGTAGAACGTTGGTAGTAGTTTTTAGCGACAGCCTATTTACTTTTGAACCAGAAGTTAAAAAATAGAAGTCATAGAGAAAGGTCAATAAATTGCAAGGCCGCCGTTGTTTTAAATTTTAGATGCATGCCACAACGTCTAGATCTACATGATACGTGTACGACCTAGCTGGCAGGCTCTTGTCCGCAGCGACAAAGTATATAATAACATTTTCATTAATATTAACACTTTTTGTTGATTTTTTTAATATCAAATAACTAATATTATTATGTTCTTCGTTTATCTTCAAAAATAAATCGACAAATTCTGTATTGAGATAAGGAAAATAACGTCTGTGTTAACATTTATGATAATGAATTGCAGTTTTTTAAAGATTATTATATTTCTGGACAAAATTGGATTAAATAAAAACATGAAAAATGTTGTTTAAGGTTCATTTGTTTCAACCTACTGGCCTGTTTGATTTTTTTTTGCAAGAAATAGGCTATAAAAAAGTTTATACTGACACGGTCAGGTAAGTCTCATAGAGAGTTGATATACCAAACTTCGAAGGCGCTGCCAGGTATTCATAATACATACATTGTGTGTATTACTGGATATAGGCGTTGTGGTATCTTATCTATCATCAGCGTTTGCGTTTCGAGACGATTTCAAATTTATTATTTACAGTTTGTCTAAAAAAATTTCAGAAATATAATAATTCGTAAATTTATCTTAATTTCTTAATTAGCATCAAGAAGTGATATTTTTTCATTTTGCATTAACGTTCATTTAAATTTTCTAAACTTTGATAAAAGCCTTATAAACAACTACTGTTTTGCAAAAATGGTGTTACAAAAAGGCGCTTTACTTAAAAGTATCGTTGAAAAATTGCTGTTGGAAATACCTAACTTCAACATTGACATGCTTTACAAAATTGATTCTTCCGATGAAATTTTGAAATCTATATGTTCAAATCTGAAAAAGAAGTACGCTATGAATATTTATCCTAGCAGTGTAGTTAGAATGATGCAGCGTAATAAAATAATGATTAATCAAGTTTTTTTATCAGTATCTAAGCAGAAAAGTCCTAACACTGGTGACTTTATTATTGCCAAGGAGAAAAATCAAAGCATACCTGACGGTACTACAAATGAGGATTCAGCTTTAAGTTCTAACAAGAGGACTCCTTTGCAAATACCGTCAACTTCAATATCAGAGGAAATGTATTTTAATGAATCTGGCAATAATGATACAAAATTTGAGAGTATGACCTCAAACATAACATCTAGGAAGACTACGATTTTTAAAATACCACCTTTATTACCTGAGATATCTGTGAATAATATTCACGATAATAAATGTGTTTCGCTAAATACAACAACAGACAATGAAATAAATCGCACTTCTAGTGAAAATTTTGTTTGTACTTTTGAGTTCATGCCAATTGCAACGCATGAGATTGTACTGGATATAATAGACGTAGATGAAATGATGATAGACATAAATTCAATCCAAGATTTCGAAATTCTCCCCAATGACGCGGTTAGTATTGATATTTCAAATGCAGCAGATACTTTTGAAATGGAACCGGGTAAGAATCAAGAGGATTCAAAGATAAAAAACACCTCCAATCAGTCGGAATTATTTGATATTCCTCAAGAATTGGAAATACTATCAAAATCGCCAGTACGCTCAAATATTTTGCCTGTTGGATCACAGAATAAAAAATTTCAAACGGCAAAGTTAACTTTTAAAAACTGCACTTTTATTGAAGGGTCCTTTCAAATTGATCCCTCGCATTGGTCACGAATTTTTGATGGAAACAAATTAATTCATAAGTACTATTCATTTTATTTTAGAAACAGAATAGAAAAGTACGTGAACAATGTATGTCTAATAAAGATTAATTTTTCCAAGGTTTGGAAGAAAACAATTGTAATTTTTGCATCTTGTCTCCACAATAAACAAAATTGTAAGAAATTTAAAATTGTAACTAACAGGACAAACTTACAATCCACTGTTTATAGTACCTCTTTAGATTATTGCCACCCGACTAAATTGACACGATACGTAAAAGGGGTAGAGCGTGAGCTAATGAAGAAACGGCTGATTGGCATGAAGCCATATCATTACAAAAAAAACACAATTAGAGATGCGAACACGAATTTGCTGGAAAGTGGCAATTTACAAAAAATCAAGTCGGATCCAACTGTAAGAAAAGTCAGGTGGGAAGCTCGAAAAATGTTGGACAGACATCAATCAGACATAATAGATATTTGCAAAATGAAAGCGGATCACCCGGAATATATACAAGAAATAGTTTTGACTCCTTTTAACATTAAGCTTTACAGTAAAGAACAAGTTGAAATTTTAAAAAATCAAAAAATTAATGATCTACTTCCAATAGTTTATTTCGATGCCACTGGCAATGTTGGCAGAAACCCCCATAAATATGATCCAAACATAAAACTGGATGAATCGAGAAGAATGTTGTTGTACACTGCAGTTGTGCAAGTGAATCATTCTCAGCGGACATGTCCCATTTTCGAAATGCATTCTGTAGATGGTACATCTGACACTTTGAAAAAATTGTTCATCGACTTTTCGACGTTTTGTAAGAAAAAACGCACATGGCCAGCTATTGGAGGCTTTGTTAGCGACTTCAGTTTTGCTTCTTTACATGCAGCTGCCTTTGTGTTTAATAGGCAAACGCTGATCGAATACATTTCAATGTGTTACGATGTGTTAATCAATGGTACAGCCATTTCTGAAAATGTCACTCTCATCCTGTTGTGTTGTGCTCACTGGATGCATATGGTTTCCAAGAACATAGATGGTATTCTTGGAAAAAATGAAAAAACCGGTTCTTTTTTTAAGGAAATAATAGCAGCTTCAATACTGATTACAACTTTTAATGATGCAATAATTTTATTTCAAGCTGTTATCATTATATTGAACTCTGAAAAACATACCCGTCAAGTGGAACAAGCACTCACAACTGTTAAAAACCTTATAAACAGCGAAAACAATAAGGCATTTGTTGATAAAGTGAAGACTGACATCAATGAAAAAATAGTATTCAATGAACCAAAAGAAATGGCGTCATTGTATAGTTCGAGCCCATTTTTTGCTTTTTTTTCAGAGCTCTACGAAAATACTCTCTTTTCCGTAGAACACAATACAGAAAAAAACGAATTTTTTAATCCTGAAATATGGGGTTTATTTTTAACTAAATTTCTTCCATTTTTCCCTTTGTTCTCTTCATTGATGTTAAGAGCACGTGGATATCCCAAAAGCACTTTGGAAAAGGTCAGTAATGCATGTTGTGAACACCATTTTAACATGCTAAAGAACAATGTTCTTGATGTTAAAAACGACAAATTATCCCGAGTAGTCCGAGACCAACGGCAACAGGTGTTAACCTATTACAAAGAAATGATACATCGAATTCCCAAAAGTAGTTTGACTAGTAGAAAAAGAGTTAAGAAACCAACAAAACAGACCATATCTAAACAAACATATAAAAAAAGTAAGAACATAAAAAAAAGTGCCAATATCAATGAAATGTTAACCGATATTTATTCAAAGGAAAACTGGTGTCCGAAGCCTCAATCAAAAAACACTCATTTTGAAGGCAGATACATTAAGAGAATGGCTGTCAAGTTAAACACAAGAGTTCCTAGGAAGTATGATTTTGCGAAATGCGTGTATTGTGAACAAGACAGAACAAGTAGCCCATTAAAAGATTGGGTCATATGTGACGCCTGTGACCGATGGGCTCATTGGGAGTGTGACCGCATCAATAATCCGGCGAGAGCGGAAGGGTTTTTTGATTATGAAGGAGCAGATATTTTCCACTGTTTTTCTTGTTTACATCAGATTCGCCATCTAGAAGTCATTGATCAGAATCAGAAACAGTCATCGAACGATAGTTTACTTCCGAATCTCCAGATCATGGAAAACGGCCTGATTTTAGATGATGATTATTATAAATATCTTCCTAAACGAAGGGGATATACCGTTGGGAGGTTTCGAAAATTTCATTCTTTAGACTTGATATTGAGTGAATATAATACATTATTAGATCAGAGTTATTTATCAGATGTCATAATTGAAATTCTGTTAAACATTTTCAATGATGGAAATTATGAGATTATTCACGCAAATTATTCCTCTGAAATATTTACAGCCCACCTAAAAGAAGGTAATTTGTTTCACAACCTGATTTTAAAAAATACGGCCTTGGATAAAAGCAAAATAATTATTTTTCCAATATGTATTAGAAGCCATTGGTGCATCGCTATGGCTGATCTGACGGAAAAAATTTTCGCTTACTTTGACCCTTTCGAGGATGTTGAAAAAATCCTCGAGGAAAACAACCATTCAAAAACCACTAAAACTATGTTAAAAAGTGAGTTACATTTTCCTTTGTTTCTAGAGTTTCTCAGGCAATACAATGCTTTTCACAAAACGACAGTTGAGACAACAGATTCGGCTCATGAAGCTAAGAAACCTTCTAAAATTAATACGAAGTATTCAAATATTGACACTACAAATTGGAAAACAGTATCTCTTCCTCATATAATTCAAAAAGATCAATATAATTGTGGTGCGTTCATAATATACTTCTTTTTCAACACTGTTAACCATATTCCATTAATTAAAAACAAGAATATGGATGAGTACAGGAAAGAGCTTAGGAAAGTATTATTGGAAAATTCAGAAAACATGCAAGAATTCTGTTTGGTATGCTCTGAAAACGTCGAGTGCGATTCATTTGGTTTTTTTTGCAAATGTTGCAAGAGAAAATTTCATTTAAATTGCTTGGAGTACATTAAGCCTGAAAATGATCTTTGCGTTCTATGCCAGGAATACCTGAAACTCAATCATCAATCAACAATGTTACACTGCCTTGAAAAATGAATACTCAATGTACTGTTATAAACGATACTAGCTTTAATGCTCTTTCAAATTTTTTTCAATTTTTTTCCTTTTTATGGGGAAGTTTGACTTGATTCAAAGTACCCGCCCCTGTAGTGGTTTGCAAGAAATCGTTTCTGGTGTTCCTAGTAGGTACCGGTTCTGGTGATCTCCCGTAATTTTTTCAAAATTTTTCTATTTTGGCAAATAGGTTTTTTCTCGGGTTTTTTTAATTTTTCATTTTTATGGGGAAGTTTGACTTGATTCAAAGTACCCGCCTCTGTAGTGGTTTGCAAGAAATCGTTTCTGGTGTACCTAGTAGGTACCGGTTCTGGTGATCTCCCGTAATTTTTTCAAATTTTTTCTATTTTGGCAAATAGGTTTTTTTAATTTTTCATTTTTATGGGGAAGTTTGACTTGATTCAAAGTACCCGCCTCTGTAGTGGTTTGCAAGAAATCGTTTCTGGTGTACCTAGTAGGTACCGGTTCTGGTGATCTCCCGTAATTTTTTCAAAATTTTTCTATTTTGGCAAATAGGTTTTTTTAATTTTTCATTTTTATGGGGATGTTTGACTTGATTCGAAGTACCCGCCCCTGTAGTGGTTTGCAGGAAATCGTTTCTAGTGTGCCTAGTAGGTACCGGTTCTGGTGATCTCCCGTAATTTTTTCAAAATTTTTCTATTTTGGCAAATAGGTTTTTTTAATTTTTCATTTTTATGGGGAAGTTTGACTTGATTCAAAGTACCCGCCTCTGTAGTGGTTTGCAAGAAATCGTTTCTGGTGTACCTAGTAGGTACCGGTTCTGGTGATCTCCCGTAATTTTTTCAAAATTTTTCTATTTTGGCAAATAGGTTTTTTTAATTTTTCATTTTTATGGGGATGTTTGACTTGATCCAAAGTACCCGCCCCTGTAGTGGTTTGCAAGAAATCGTTTCTGGTGTACCTAGTAGGTACCGGTTCTGGTGATCTCCCGTAATTTTTTCAAAATTTTTCTATTTTGGCAAATAGGTTTTTTTAATTTTTCATTTTTATGGGGATGTTTGACTTGATCCAAAGTACCCGCCCCTGTAGTGGTTTGCAAGAAATCGTTTCTGGTGTACCTAGTAGGTACCGGTTCTGGTGATCTCCCGTAATTTTTTCAAAATTTTTCTATTTTGGCAAATAGGTTTTTTCTCGGGTTTATTTAATTTTTCACTTTTATGGGGAAGTTTGACTTGATTCAAAGTACCCGCCTCCGTAGTGGTTTGCAAGAAATCGTTTCTGGTGTACCTAGTAGGTACCGGTTCTGGTGATCTCCCGTAATTTTTTCAAATTTTTTCTATTTTGGCAAATAGGTTTTTTTAATTTTTCATTTTTATGGGGATGTTTGACTTGATTCAAAGTACCCGCCCCTGTAGTGGTTTGCAAGAAATCGTTTCTGGTGTACCTAGTAGGTACCGGTTCTGGTGATCTCCCGTAATTTTTTCAAAATTTTTCTATTTTGGCAAATAGGTTTTTTTAATTTTTCATTTTTATGGGGATGTTTGACTTGATTCAAAGTACCCGCCCCTGTAGTGGTTTGCAAGAAATCGTTTCTGGTGTGCCTAGTAGGTACCGGTTCTGGTGATCTCCCGTAATTTTTTCAAAATTTTTCTATTTTGGCAAATAGGTTTTTTTAATTTTTCATTTTTATGGGGAAGTTTGACTTGATTCAAAGTACCCGCCTCTGTAGTGGTTTGCAAGAAATCGTTTCTGGTGTACCTAGTAGGTACCGGTTCTGGTGATCTCCCGTAATTTTTTCAAATTTTTTCTATTTTGGCAAATAGGTTTTTTCAATTTTTCATTTTTATGGGGAAGTTTGACTTGATTCAAAGTACCCGCCTCTGTAGTGGTTTGCAAGAAATCGTTTCTGGTGTACCTAGTAGGTACCGGTTCTGGTGATCTCCCGTAATTTTTTCAAAATTTTTCTATTTTGGCAAATAGGTTTTTTTAATTTTTCATTTTTATGGGGAAGTTTGACTTGATTCAAAGTACCCGCCTCTGTAGTGGTTTGCAAGAAATCGTTTCTGGTGTTCCTAGTAGGTACTGGTTCTGGTGATCTCCCGTAATTTTTTCAAAATTTTTCTATTTTGGCAAATAGGTTTTTTTAATTTTTCATTTTTATGGGGAAGTTTGACTTGATTCAAAGTACCCGCCTCTGTAGTGGTTTGCAAGAAATCGTTTCTGGTGTACCTAGTAGGTACCGGTTCTGGTGATCTCCCGTAATTTTTTCAAATTTTTTCTATTTTGGCAAATAGGTTTTTTTAATTTTTCATTTTTATGGGGATGTTTGACTTGATCCAAAGTACCCGCCCCTGTAGTGGTTTGCAAGAAATCGTTTCTGGTGTACCTAGTAGGTACCGGTTCTGGTGATCTCCCGTAATTTTTTCAAAATTTTTCTATTTTGGCAAATAGGTTTTTTTAATTTTATTTTTCATTTTTATGGGGATGTTTGACTTGATCCAAAGTACCCGCCCCTGTAGTGGTTTGCAAGAAATCGTTTCTGGTGTACCTAGTAGGTACCGGTTCTGGTGATCTCCCGTAATTTTTTCAAAATTTTTCTATTTTGGCAAATAGGTTTTTTCTCGGGTTTATTTAATTTTTCACTTTTATGGGGAAGTTTGACTTGATTCAAAGTACCCGCCTCCGTAGTGGTTTGCAAGAAATCGTTTCTGGTGTACCTAGTAGGTACCGGTTCTGGTGATCTCCCGTAATTTTTTCAAATTTTTTCTATTTTGGCAAATAGGTTTTTTCTCGGGTTTTTTTAATTTTTCATTTTTATGGGGATGTTTGACTTGATTCAAAGTACCCGCCCCTGTAGTGGTTTGCAAGAAATCGTTTCTGGTGTACCTAGTAGGTACCGGTTCTGGTGATCTCCCGTAATTTTTTCAAAATTTTTCTATTTTGGCAAATAGGTTTTTTTAATTTTTCATTTTTATGGGGATGTTTGACTTGATTCAAAGTACCCGCCCCTGTAGTGGTTTGCAAGAAATCGTTTCTGGTGTGCCTAGTAGGTACCGGTTCTGGTGATCTCCCGTAATTTTTTCAAAATTTTTCTATTTTGGCAAATAGGTTTTTTTAATTTTTCATTTTTATGGGGAAGTTTGACTTGATTCAAAGTACCCGCCTCTGTAGTGGTTTGCAAGAAATCGTTTCTGGTGTACCTAGTAGGTACCGGTTCTGGTGATCTCCCGTAATTTTTTCAAATTTTTTCTATTTTGGCAAATAGGTTTTTTCAATTTTTCATTTTTATGGGGAAGTTTGACTTGATTCAAAGTACCCGCCTCTGTAGTGGTTTGCAAGAAATCGTTTCTGGTGTACCTAGTAGGTACCGGTTCTGGTGATCTCCCGTAATTTTTTCAAAATTTTTCTATTTTGGCAAATAGGTTTTTTTAATTTTTCATTTTTATGGGGAAGTTTGACTTGATTCAAAGTACCCGCCTCTGTAGTGGTTTGCAAGAAATCGTTTCTGGTGTACCTAGTAGGTACCGGTTCTGGTGATCTCCCGTAATTTTTTCAAATTTTTTCTATTTTGGCAAATAGGTTTTTTTAATTTTTCATTTTTATGGGGATGTTTGACTTGATTCAAAGTACCCGCCCCTGTAGTGGTTTGCAAGAAATCGTTTCTGGTGTTCCTAGTAGGTACCGGTTCTGGTGATCTTCCGTAATTTTTTCAAAATTTTTCTATTTTGGCAAATCGAGTTATTCGATTTATGATTTTCCTGAAAAAATTGGAATCTACATATTAGTACCTACCTAATTTCTAGAGGTTTTTAAAAGAAGAGGTAATAATTTCCCATGTCCAAGTTAAATAACTCAGTCTCAATAATTTGCTGTAAGGCATTATTTATTGTTTACTTCGATGTAAATAAGTAGCTTGAAATAAACAACACAAATCGGTAGCTATCAGATAATATTTCAAAGTATACAAGTACATACAGTGCGTTCAAAAATTGTCAGCTATCTTTTTAGCAGCTGTTTTCACACCAGTGTACGAAACTGATTAAATAATACTATTAAATGAGTGATCAAGGCGCCAACAGGCGCTGAAACGTTTCAAACAATACGAGTTTTTTTTTGTTTTTAATACGAACACTTAAACCACAGAATCTTAAACCCCAAGAAAAGAGAAGCCATCAACCATTTATTGTAAAAATAAATGTACCTATCTACCATTATTAAATTTCTTTTAGAAAAATAGGGTAATCCTGTTGTTTAGTCTTCCAAAACACCCCTCACATGCCCATTCCATTTTTTCCACTCGCATCGCTCACAGCGTTGCTGCATTAAATCAGGTCTTTGGTCAGGGTAGGGTTTTTTTTCCTTTAAATGTCCCTAAAATTAAAAAAAAAACCTACTCTGACCAAAGACCTGATTTGATGCAGCAACACTGTGACTGCTGTGAGAGACGCGAGTGGAAAAAGTGGAATGGGCATGTGAGGGGTGTTTTGGAAGACTAAACAACAGGATTACCAAAAAGGTAGATAATATATGACATGTCATGTGAGATATGACGCCCTCTAGTGGTTGCGGTGGTAAAAAAATGAAAAATTCTCAAAGTTCCATCAAGAGAAGAATAAAAACTGTTTGCAAGGAGACTAATCTTGTTAAATTCCGTTGAAGGTTAATCGGAATAAATCGACATTTGAATTAACAAAGTCTTGAAGTTATTCCCTAACCACTTTATTTATAAAGTTATTAAAAAAAACTACAAGATATAAAAATAGAGGCTTACTAAAAATCGTAAACTTAAAATTTCATGAATTTTATTTTACGTTATTTTGAAAAATAATGAGAAAATTCCACTTTTTTATTTCGTGGTAGTATAGTTATTATAATAACTAGCGCGTGGTCGCTTTAAAAGCTCAAAACCATTTTCCAACAATTTTTTTAGGGCCTTCTTTAGAAAAAAATTGGCCTTAGACTGTACGACCTATTACTTTCTGAGATATTCCCGGTGATCATTCTTAATGACTCACCCGGTTCTCATTATTTTTTTATGATGTACAAACAAATAATTAAACGATAGAAAGGAACTTATTAGCAAAACCAAAAGATTGAATAATGTGATAAAATATGCGATAACGTCCTATAATAAAAGAATAAATTTTTACTCCATATCTCCGGAATTGTCAAATTATTGTCCATGTGTTAAAAAAATTTCATATTTATTATTCGGTCCATACTATATTTAATAACCTCCCTCTCCAAATATTCAATATTAAAAAAAAAACTGTATAACTCTGAGATTGAATCAAATTAATAAAGCAGCTTGTTCAATGGGCTCCAAAATCGCGTTATTTATTCTCGACCTAGAACTCTTATGGGTCTTCTTCTTTTATAAGATCTTCTGATCTCACATTACTTTTCATTGGTGCGCATTAGTGAATCAATCAGATAATATTAAAGCGTGCTTTATTTTAAATAAATACATTATTTATACCTAACATCAAACATGTCTTAGAAATATTTTACAAATGCTCATTTAAGAATATGTCGTAGGTATACTTCTTAAACCTACTGTTACTGTTCATAATCAATAGGAAATTAAATAAAATTTTCAAGAGGTTAATAATATGGTAAAATATACCTAAATGTAAAATTAAATATGTTAATATACGTCTACGATTCTCTATTTCCAGTTCCATAGTTTGCTCCACCGGCTTTGTTCAGTTCTTCCACAAAATAGTCTTGACATATTTCGGATGTGTTTTCCAGCAGCAGCTCAACTGCAAAATTCTGCAACAAAAAAATATAAAATTATTTTCAATCCGTTCATTCACTTTCTTTCACACTTCTTCACTCACGGAAATAATCGATTTTATCAAAGATTTATCTGTTGACATCTTGGCCCTTTGGATCACACTGACATCGGGACCCACGAACGTAACAAAAAGGAATTTCTGTCTTTTCGATAGTTCGTCGCCGGTTTGGACCCGCAGGTAACCAAATGCTCTTTCATTTTCTGAAAATTGTTCTCGGAAATTTTCAAAATCTGATCCTGTTGCAGAACAAATTATCTTCGATCCCTCGAATTTGAACACAGCCCTGCAAACAATTAATAATTGTAATAAAATCTTCATGCGGGCGTAGCTAATATTAGGTATTTTTCGTATTTTTCGAATCAAAAGTTGCTTGTTGAAACAGTTATTTTTTCAATAAATGTCCACGCCACGATTTGGTAGCAGAAAGAAGGTAGCAGTTTTTGTATCAGGCCGTTACCAGTAAGTTTAGAAAAGACCTGATTTAAGGAATAAAAGTTCCCATAAACATATGCCCGGAAAAGCTTATACAAAAAAAGTTACAGAGGGTGTTGAAAAAAAATCAGTTTTTGGCCGCATAACTTGGGCATTTCTCAATATTTAAATTTCATACGCAAGAAGTTATTTAATATAATTTAGAGCACACAAAACGAAGAAAAACACTGATGGTGAAAAAATTAATCAATAATGGCGTAGATATATGGCGTATGACACCTTTTTCGCGCAACAACTTGTACGCCCAAATTATAGTAAATAACCTCTTGGTAAAAAAATTAAATATTGAGAAAGTTATGTGACGAAATCAGAAAAAAAAAATTCAACACCCGGTATCTTTTTTCTAAGCTTTTCCGGACATATGTTTATGGGACTTTTATTCCTTAAAACGGATCTTCTATAAACTGGTGAAGTCCTGCTACAAAAAACTGACTCACCCTTCACCCTGTATATTATACAAGTCATTTAGGTTGCATATCTCTATTGATTATGTCATTATGCTACACCTAATAATAAATTCATAAATTAATAATATAATTATTATTATCGTCTGAAACAATTTTAATGGAGCTTTTCAGGAACTAAGCAGATCTGTAATAAGAATTACATCACAGACAGACACATTTGGTACAGGCAATTTGCAAACAGAAAAATATCTCTCAGCAATCGATTGTTTAATTATTATTAAACCATTCATTCATGAAGATTATCAGTCCCGACTTCCGAAAATAATCACGTGAATGTTTATTAATAATACCCAAACTCAACAAATAAACCGGGCAATCGATGAAGTTTTGCATAGGAAAATTTTCCATTGTTAAAATGTGGATATTATCTCCGTTTTTGGAAATTTTACTGCTGCTCGAAAGAGTAATATTTTGACTACAAGATCACCCGATTGTTATTAAACTCGATCGATAGACAGGGTGGCAAGGACTTGAAGGAGTGCCACCCTATTTGCCAAATCTTTTTTGCCAAAATTTCTCAGTATGGGAGTGCTTTTTTACTGCTCAATGCTCTTGTTAAAAGTTCCTACAACGATATCTCTTATTTTATAAGTATGTACTACGAAACACATTAGTGCTCACTTGAACATGAGGATTAGTCATATTTTTATGGGTGAGAAGCTCTTTGCCAATGTTCTCGGCGGAAAATTTTTCTGCGCGATTCTGTCATTACAGTGTCAACGTGAAAGTTCTCAAGGTACATACATACTTTTTTAAATATTTCCGAAGGGATCATGATGCTTGTTCATTATTGATAAAAAACGATATCACAAACTGTTACACCATACCATCTTCTCCAAAAGCGCGTGTTCTCTTAGAATATCTTCTCGTTTTCCCGTAATTATCTCCCGAAACCCTTTATTAATAACAGTCACACCAAGGTGGCTTTTCAAAGGTAATTGCGGTGCCTATTTGAACATGAATGACTTCACCAACACACAATCAATAATTATAACAAATTTAACATAATTTCATTGGTGCTCTGGCACATTCTTCTGACATTTCACAATAATAGGTAGGTACTTTACACGTCGTTTTTTGAAAGTTTTTCGTTTAGGTGAAATGCGAAGAAGCAAAATGCGATTCGTTCAATGTTTGATAAGAGAAAGCCGAACATGCCGATAAGTGCGTAGAATTCCTAAACAGTATGAAACGAAAATGTGATACAAATGGCCACCACTACTTTTATGGTAGGTATGAGTAGGAATATGAGTAAGCCATTTCGTGACACGGTTTGGAAAGATCTCTTGCAACAACTGGGTGGTTCCCTACGCAGTGTGGCAGGTTGCTTCATCTTGCTCTGGAACAACATTATTCCATACCAAACAGACCACAGGTCTTTATATCCTGTTGCGATAACGGTTACCATTGACAGCGACAACGGCATTACCGTTTTCGTTTTCAAAAAAATGCGGTCCGATAGATTTGACAGTGCAAAATCCACATCAAACAGTAACTTTCTGTGGATACATTTTCATTTTATTCTCATCAATTAGGGGAGGAGGTGTTCACGCATGATCGTCTAAAAGCTATTAGCAAAAACCTCATCAGCAAAAGCACGTCACTGTGTATGATCAATCGCGGCGTATTTTTTGAGATAGCTCAACCATATAAGGATAGAGATGACAATATTTTTTTTCAAAATACACTGTAAAATGGTTCTTGAAATTGACAAGTCCTGCGAACGGCGATTCTCGGGTTGAGGTTTTTGGTTCGCAGCAACAATGCCAGTCACTGCGGCTATATTTTCGACAGACCCTAACTTGACTACTAATCAATGTATTTTTATTGGCAATTGAACCATTGTTTTCTAGAATTTGTTGATCAAACAACAACTATCGAACAATTCCGTGCGTTTTCTCTCCCTATAATTGCACGTAATCTGGGAACTGTTTCCGCAAGCCAATAGGTATCTATAAGTTTTGGTGATAAAAATGCGCTGTTCTGTAACGCTCCTGTTCTGATAATCGGGAAGTGTCCATTTGAGCATTTAGCTAATTTGAACGTAGAATTCTTCATTTTGAAAAATGCTGCGAAATTAAAAGTTGCTCTCTTGTGGAGCCTCCCAGTATTTATTTTTTGGAATGTCCTGGATGATTGTTTCACCATCCATCACGTTTATACCAAACTGCGTGTTATTGTAAAAATCTTGCACATCATTTTGGTAAAAGAATTTAAAGTTTACCATCAATCATTTTGGTGATTAAGACATAAATAAAATTTACTCAAGTTGTAATAAGTAATGGGACAGTGTAGCTAAGATCAGTAAAATATGCAACACTTGTGCACTGCCTATTTAAGTATTAGGTAAGTAACAATGGGAGAGCAATTTTTCGTTACATAAAAGTAATAGGTATTTATGATGGTGTTTGTGTCTAATTTTCGTTTTATGATTAGTTATCAAATTAGCCTTATATGATCTACATACTTATTAAAATTTTATATCTAGAAATTTGTGTTTGTTAGGTACTAAGATTAAATAAGTAGATAAAAGGATAAAAAGGACTTTCTTCCTATAAATACTCGACATAAAGTAGCTATATTACAAAATTTGTTCTGAGTACGTATACCTATATCCTATATATCTTGATGCTAGATATAGGCAATGTTTATTTTTTGATAAATAATGCATATTGTGTACATAGATATGGTATAATAGGTAGGTAGGTGTAGTGTTTTTGCTGAATATACCATATCATTAAACTATAACAATTTTACAATTTATTAATACATTTTTATGTTGAGTTGAGTATGACATGCGACACATAAATGCAAACTATATATATATATATATATATTCGTTTGAAATTACAAATTGCAGTCTTACGATTAACATGTTGTTTAGTTTATTAAATTACATATGATTGGTTTCGTCGATCAATATAGAGGCAAATAAATTGAAGTAGATCTTGAGATGAGAATGGTTCATTGAAGCAGGATATGTTTCAAAACTGGCATTTCCGAGTAAATAACATTATTGTAGAAAACCCAATTTTTGTATGACACATAAATCTACAGGGGGGGCTGATTCAGCCAGTATTTTCTGAAATATGAAAGATACGGAAAAAAAGTGAAATTAAAAAAAATAAAGAGTAATAAAAATTGGAAACGATCTACACAATAGAGTAGGGTACGCACTTTTTTCCATGGACAACCTGTTTTAAGGTAAACTACCCAAATTTGTTTTTTTTTTAACGTAACACCCTGTATTTTTTGCAGTTTTGGCTCATAAATAATTATCTCTTTACAATGATGTATCACAAGTAATATTTTTTTAAATTAATTGTTATACAGAGTGTCCAAAATAACATGTGGAACGTGGCGATTTTGGAAACAGTGAAAGATACGAGGTCGGTTAAATGGAAGAAAAGTTGCACAATTTCTTGCTTATCAAGAATCTGATTTTTTTTGTCGTTGAAATATCCTGAAAAAAAAACTAAAAAATCGAGATTTCTTGTTTTAGCCATGTCTTTTTTATTATTGAGAATAAATTAATAATTTTTCGTAGGTTTACATAAGCCGTCATGAACTATCCGTTTGACATCTAAGATCCTAGAATTTCCATAGTCAACTTTTGTTTTTCTTATGGCCGCCATATTGTTTTTCTATGTCATTTGGTATGAAAAAAATAATGGAAACCAAAAACTAATAAACTTGAAAAATAAATTTCAAAAATTTTTATTATTCTTTTTTCGAAAAAAAATTTTTCTTTTACCGAATATCATAAATAACAATAAGGCAAGCAATGTCACGTCATATTGCAACATTATTCGAAGTCATTCGGTAAAAAAAACTTTCTTTTTTTTTCTAATTATTATGACTAAGTACCTACCTACTTATAGTTAATTATGACTATGTATAACAATAATTATTATTATTAACTACATACAATTATCTTTGAAAAATATATTACTTGTTATACCTACATCATTGTAAAGCGGTAATTATTTAAAAACCAAATCTGCAAAAAAATTACAGGGTGTTCCATTTAAACAAACCAAATTTAGGTACTCTACCTTCAAAAAGCCATGGTTGGTCATGGAAAAAAAGTGTGTTAAGTACGTTATTGTGTAGATCCCATACAGTTTGACTTTTTATCGTAACTTTTATATTTCAGAAAATATATAAGCTAGACAATGAAAATCCAGCCGTCCTGTATAATAGTACCTACGCTAGTGAAGTTAGGTAGGTTATGCCTCGATTAAAAAAGAAATGGTGCCACAGGGGATGCAGAAGGTAAAAAACATCCAAGAAAAAATCTGAATTCAGGGGACTGAAAATCATTTAGAATACCAATTTAAACATGTTGTATCGAATAATTATTGCTGTATCGAATATTTGTTGTAGGTATAACATGTTGTATGGGCAGCAAATAATTTTAAGATAATTATTTCCAAGTGCATGTGATAGTGTTAAAAGGGTTAATAAGAATTTTTGAAAATTGACGTTAAAAATATATCCAACACAAAAATTATAGATCATGCAAAAAATTCCAACTTTTGGTCGTAATTTCAAAAAAAAAAATCGTTTCTGATTTTTCAGTTCTGCAAAAATTGCCTAATTATGACTAAATTTGGTGAAAAATACGTTTCTATATGTCTAACATGGCGATACATTTTTAGATTAAAAAATATCCAGAAGTATCCGAGGTATTATTTTTTTCGGTCCTTAACACTTAAAAAAAAAACTATACTTAGAGAAAAATCATCAAGAGTTTTGCCGATGCTACTTTTTTTTCGTTTTAACTTATATTTTCTTTTTGGTAAAAAAAAAAAAAACAATAAAAATCTCTAGCCTAGGGTCATTAATCACTAGTGATTAATGATAGTAGATATATATTATATCAGGAAACTCGTGCATATCGATATCGAACGTATTATTAAACAGTCGTGGGCAAATTATTTTATATCCAAATATAAGTAGGAATAAACATTTATGATACGTAAACTTGATTCGCTTTATGTTCTACATATTTTATGAAGTAGGTAGTACGAAATTCCAGATAATAATAATAATAAAAATATGTAATAATAATATTAATAATTATTTACCACTGGGTTTCGGAATTATCAGCTCTAACATCATCATATGCTGAACGAATATTTTCAGTGTCTATATTGGTGGACATAGCAGCCTGAAATCAAACGAAAAAAGCATTCAGTTTATACAGATATTATTTATTGTACGTATTTATAGGTAAATAGTGAACAGCTAAACTATGAAAACGATTCGATATCATAATTTCAGGGTTTTGAGAAAAAACGAAAAACTAGTCAATTTTTAAATTTAATTTATTTAATTGCTATTTTATAGAGATGTAATATATTTTTTGATACTTTGGCTCAGTAATGACAACATTGGATTTTTTTTAAAAGGACACCCTGTATATTATTGTCTTGCCACATTGTCTGAGAAAACTCAATATGAATGGTTTTTACAGTTTGAGTTTAAAATGCGTAGTTTTAGGAGTTATATGAACAAGTGAAAGTCGCAATTTTCCATTTTGAAAGTTGCTAAAGGTATCTTGTAAAAACGGCTAAAAGATACAGGAAAATAACTTACATGTTCTTATCTCAACTTTTTATGTACTATCCTATGATGCAGATGAAATTTTTTTTTTATACAGGGTGATGAAAAATCTGATAATTTCCATCACCCCGTACCAATATTTCATCCACATTCATGTAAGTCATTTTCCTGTATCTTTAACATTTTCAAGGTAATCGCGCAGCTTATTTCAAATTGGAATTTTGCTATTTTCACTTACAACTCCTAAAACTACATAGGTAGGTACTATAAACTGCAACTGTAAAATAATTTTTATTGAGTGTCTTTTAGGCAATATCAAAATGCAATAATATTATACCGAGTGTCCCTATTTAAAAAAAATACACGATGTATAAAAAATATATAACGTCATTAACGTCACAAGATAATTTAATTACATTTATTTTAAAAATTGACCTGTTTTTAGGTTTTTCTCAAAACTCAAAATTTAAACATCTATCGAATTGTTTGCATAATTTAGCTGCTCGCTCTATTTCTAGACATATTACCTATAATAAGACACAACAATAATTATTATTATTGCATGCGTGAAATAAATTATTACACCCAGTTAAGTACCCATCTAGTTGGTAAATAAGAGTTGCGATATAAATTTACTTTCTACATAGAAATGAAAACCAATATTTATTTATTAAAAGGAAATTACTTATTACTATAGTTTGTTGTACTTTGATAAATAATAATTGTTCACTGCGTTTTCTTTTTTTACGCAAGACATATTTTAAATTAAACCGAAGCAATAATTCATAACTCTGTTAAATGGAGAACAAGTCGATGATTTGCTCGAATTTTTCCATTATTGAAGTAAATGTTATCTTTAAAAGATTGTCCTGTTTGTTCTTAATTAGTTTTCAACTGAATAAATACTAATATTTAGCTCAAGTAGGTCCATGTAGTTTTTAGGCAGGTGAAAGCAGAATTTTGGTTCGAATATACACAACTTGACTAAATTTATTCCAACAAAATTTACAAATTAATGGAGATCAACAATTAATTATAATTGCAAATCAAGGTAATGATTAATATTTAAAAGCCATCAGCTTACAAATATACCTACACAGTTCACCGTTATTTGGGGTGCCAGTTTCATTGATATATTATCTAAATTGGAAGACAGTAATATTTTCCAGAAATTTATTATATACTGTGATAAGTGAACAACTACTTTACTGTAAAATTATCCAAACTTTAAAGTTTTCTAAATTCTCAGAAAGTAATAATTTTTTTCCATATAATACATATTTTCCTATTTTTAATGAAATTAGGAATTATTTGGGATTTCAGTCAATTAAATCATAAGAACACTCTTTTTTCTACGTCAAGCTTTCGAATTAATTTTAATTCTTCTTCAGGACTATCTACAATATGATTAACAAGATTAAATTTAGTATATAGGTGTTACAAAGATGATAATTATACAGGGTGATCCCGGAATGGCGGACACGGACAGCACCACAGCATCCATTGTGGATTAAGGATTCTAAGTTTTATTTACTGTTTTCTCCAGTATGGCTCCCTTAAGAAGATATGACCACTTTTGTGGAAAAAAAAAAGTCACAACACTGCACTACCCTTCTTAAGGCAGAAAAATAATGTGTAGGTCTACAATAATACCCAGATAGAATATTACCATGGAAACATATGAAATGGAAAGTTCAACAATGTTCTAAACAATAATCGTTACGGGGAAACATATTTATTTTAGTTGCATTGTTGAGCTCGAATTTGAACAACGATGCCACATTGAAAAATTTTGTTGAACTCCGGGAATAGGTAAACTTTGAATGCCTGTAATTCCGTTCCCGATAATAAAAAAATAAAAAGCAAACACTATCGTAATAGTTATGTCAAATCATGTGCGTTGCCAGTGGAGGTTGTTTAAATTTGACTGCTGTTTTGATTTAAATTATAGAAAAAGGACACCCTATATCTCGGTAACGAAGCCGAGGAAACCATTTTTGTTTTAAATTTACAGTCTTTCTGAACATCCTCTACAACACCCTGTATTCCGTGTCCGCCATTTCGGGATCACCCTGTATACTTACAGAATTTGAGATTAAAATTTAAAGTTTGTAAAAATTGTTAACCATAGGACTGTTCTTGCATACATTTACAGCAATTAACGCCAACAAAGATAAAATTACATAAGTACTAATGAAGTTCAATTTCCAATTCAGGCCGAAATGATAAAAAAAAAAAATTTTATAAGTTTTTTTCTAGTCTAAATGATTGACATATAAATAATAAATAAAAAAAAAATTGAATAAAGATGATTTGATATCTAAAAATTATTTGTTTTTGACAACTTCATTACTATGTAAGTCCCCTATTGTTTGACAAAAATAATATTATTGTAATAACAATGAATTTTATATACCTATACCTACAAAGATCCATAATTTTTGCCCGCACTCCCGAAATAGAGGTTAATTTTAAAGATAAAAATTGAAACTTTGAGGATTCATATTATGTAATAATATAGGTCCATGAATGGCGTAATCAAACTTAATTTTTCTTTTCGTTCAGCCATCAGCGGTAAAAAAACTGTAGTTCGATGGCAATATGGCAAAAAATCGAGTTTTCTACCATAAATCGGTATAGAAATTGATTGATAAAATCAAAATCGCTGAAAAGGAATATCAAAAACCTAATTACAAGCCTTTAATTAAATAAAATACATAAAATATGGAAATGACAGGTACAATGATTGATATATCATGGCGTGTGATAAAGTGATCAATATAACACGAAAAGGGTGGATTTAGTGGGTATCTTAAATTCTTGAGTGAACTGAGTAGGTAAAATGTCCATTGTATCCTACGTACCCTGTGAATTTGCACTACACTACTGTTTACGCAGTTTACTCAAGAATTTATGGTACCTACCCTTTTTAGATTATATTGATCACTTTAATACACACCATAAATCAATAATTATACCTATCGTTTTCACATTATATGTATTTTATTTAATTAAAGGCTTCTAATTAGTTTTTTTGATATTTCTTTTCAGCGATTTTAATTTTATCAATCAATTTCTACCGATTTATGGTAGAAAACTCGATTTTTTTTCGCCATTTTTATCACGAAAATACAGTTTTTTATCGCTAGTTCCCGAACGAAAAAAAAATAAAAATTTAAACTGATTATATGCTGTATAATCTTGTTAGTTCTATATTTGAGAAATAACACAAGATTAAGAACAAGTAAATAATTTTTATTATTCTCTAACTCTTGACAAATTATAAACTAAACTGTCATTCATATATTTTTGTAATTAATAAACTTTGACCACAGGTCACTACTATTATACATCCTTTCTCTTATATTAAGTTGACAGGCTTTTTTATAATACGACCCGATCTAGTAGTCAATGTCATTTCATCCTGAGGTGTCTTCTTAAAACTAACATCAGGCTTAGAATTAGATGAAGACAATGTAGGGATATTACTTGATCTAGCAGATTCATTTGATATATTTTTATCATAAATATCAGATGATTTCTGTTCTTTCTTTACTGGTTTCTTTGAAGGTCTAAGATCAAAACGATTTCTTCTCAAGATGTTCCCTAAATTGTCTTGTACAAAATATGACCTAGGAGCTGGATGCTTATCAAGTATTTTTCCAGACTCCCAGGTTTCATTAACATGGTTGTATACTGTAACATAGTCATCACGCTCTAAAGGTTTATGTTCGGTAGCATTTCTATTGAAATTTCGTTCGTTTAATTTCTTTTTTAACTCAATCTTTTCAATAACACCTTTGCATAACTCAGGCTTTAATAATTCTATTGACGCTGGTACTTTGGTTTTGCATCTACGACTATTCAACAATTGCGATGGAGAATAGTCCATATGTTTCAGAGGCATGTTTCTATAATTTAACAATGCCAACTGTATATCTTTTCCTCCTTCCAACGACTTTTTAATAATATTTTTAGAAATTGACACGGCTTTCTCAGCTAGCCCATTTGATCTTGGAAAATTAGGACTTCTAAATACAAGGTTGAAGTTCCAATTTTCGGCAAATCTCTTAAAACTTTCACTGTTGTATGGTATGTTATCAGCAACTAAAATATCTGGAGGTCCAAATCTAGAGAACACTGGTTTAATCTGATTTATAGCACACTCAGCACTTTTATTCTTAATTGGCAATAATTCCAACCAATTAGAATAAGCATCAAACATTACAACATAACTTGTGCCTGCATAAGTAAAAATATCTGTGCCTAAACGCTCCCAAGGTCGGGTAGGTAGTTTATATGGCATTAATGTTTCTTTTGAGTTTTTTCTGGCATATTTTTCACATATTCTACACGATCTGATATAAGACTCAATTTCTGAGGTCATGGCTGGCCAGTAGAATGTTTCTCGGGCAAGAGATTTTGTTTTATCTAGGCCAAAATGGCCTTCATGAAGCAACCCTATCATTTCCTTTCTCAAACTAGCAGGTACAACAAGTTTATTGCTTAAAAATAGCAAACTATCATTAACAATCAACTGATCTTTAAGTTTGTAAAAATTTTTCAAATTTTCAGGAACTTTACGCAAACTTGGCCAGGAATTTCCTACAAAATGCAAAACCATGCTCAATATTGGATCATTTTGTGTTTCTTTCCTAAACTGAACTTTTCTAGTTTCAGACATTGGTAAATTGCTTGTTAAAGAATGTACAGCGTATTCTATTTCGGAATTGCATTTTAACCCGGTGTCGCTGCTCAAGAAAGCTCTGGATAACGTGTCTGAAATATACATATATTTTCCTGGCTTATAAGTTATCTGAAGATTATAACCTAACAACTTAAGTCTAATTCGCTGCAATCTAGGAGAAATAGATTGAAGATCTTTTTTAAATATTGACTCTAGAGGTTTATGGTCACTATGGATCTTAACAGTCATTCCATAAATGAACAAATGAAACTTTTGCACCGCAAACAAAATAGCTAACGCTTCTTTCTCAATTTGAGCATATTTTTGTTCTGTCTTCGTCAAGCTACGTGAAGCAAAAGCTACTGGATGTCCTTCCTGTAGTAAACAAGCTCCCAAGCCATCTTTAGAACTATCAGTTTCTATTTCTATTGCTCTTTTAGGGTCAAAAAATGACAACACTGGAGAGTTTGTCAATAAATATTTTAGTCGCTTTATAGCTGATTCATGTTCAGCATTCCAATTCCATTCTACATCAAGTCTAGTAAGATTCCTAAGAGGACCACTAATTTGTGATAGACTAGGAATAAACTTGCCTACGTACTTGACCATCCCTAGAAATCTTAAAAGATCATTTTTATTTTTAGGATCTGGCATATTCAATATTGCATTAATATAGTTTCTATCAGTGTTAACTCCCTCCTTAGAAAATATTTGACCCATGAACGCTGGCGAAATGATTGCGGCCCTGACATTTTGTACAAATTTTTCTAAATGCAGGACATTGCTTCGGTAGGTGCTTATACCCACAATACTTGCATAACCCCATTTTGAATCTCTGGGCTGGTTTAATAGCATTTATTTCAACTTCATTTGTGAGCACTTTGCACTGAGACTTGCTTGCTTCAACAGCTCTGCAAAAATTAATGGCTTGTTGCAAGGTCAATTTTGTTTCTCGTAAGAGTCGTTCTTGTGTTCCTTTGTCGTATATACCCATAACCACTCTATCACGAATCATGGAATCCTCGTCATGATATTCTGTTGATTTGATGGCTTTTCGAAGCTCAGTTACAAAGTTATCAAAAGATTGATTTTCTTTTTGAACTATACTATTAAATTTGTATCTCTCAAAAGTGACGTTAGTTTTTGGAGCACAGTATTCTTCAAACTTCTTTATAATTGCCTTTAAAGACTTCCTCTCTTGCTCACTAAAAGAAAATGTGTTGTATAATTCTAGGGCTTCATCACCAACCAAATTTAAAAACACTGCAATCTTCTTCTTTTCCTCTTTATTATCTAGATCAGCTGCGGCCGAGAATAATTCAAATCTTTGTGAAAAACGCTTCCAGTTTTCAGCAATATTACCGTCTAATGATAGCGGTTCTGGCGTTTTAAACAAACTTTCCATCATTGGATGTAAATCTATACTTTTTCAGTTATTTTGTGTTTACACCTGACACCATGTATAATCTTGTTAGTTCTATATTTGAGAAATAACACAAGATTAAGAACAAGTAAATAATTTTTATTATTCTCTAACTCTTGACAAATTATAAACTAAACTGTCATTCATATATTTTTGTAATTAATAAACTTTGACCACAGGTCACTACTATTATACATATGCTATTCTGTGGTCCTTTATTAATTACACGAATCCTCAAATTTTCCTAAAAAATTTCAATTTTTGATCTTCAAAATTAATCTCAATTTTAAAGGTGATCCAAAGAAGTTCATAAGTTAGTGATTCCTGTACATTTTCTATTTTCTTTTTCCTATTTCTTATAATACATTTTCCTATAATACCTACCTACATATTGTAAATTAAAACAAATGTGAAAGCTATAACAATTAAATGCGACAAATGCATGACATTCGCAATGCAGCGGTGATCATATAGTTATGCCCGTTATGGTTACACAGACCAGAACAAAATTGAGCCGTCTTGTCACTTATGTTCAGCTTCAAGAGCTGCTTGCTTCATATCCCAACTTATTTTCGTAACGAATCAGAGCGATCGATGGAATAAGAATTTTTATGTTTTCTACTGAAGCTGTTGAATTTGAAACTGGCAAAGATCAAGAGTTCGTTCTAAAGTAGGTACACAAAGTTTCTTCTGGTGAGATCTGTTTGAAGAGTCCATGCATTGCTTAATGAAATCAATCAAAATATATCCCGGAACCCGGAAAATTGAATTTGGTATGTTATGAAAAAATACTTCCACATTTTCTATCTCCGTTTTCTCCGTCTCCCAGTCACAATCTCGTATAGACTCCAGGGAGAAAAAATGATCAGCAGCTACTCATAACGCTATTGGCACGCGAGTAATCTGCCAAGTGTTTGGCGAGTAGGCAAAAAAAGTCAAACCGTACACATTACTTCATCGTAGCAAAGCGGCTGTAGTCTTGAAAACACTTTCTTTACGACCTTTGACTTGGTACAGTTGTTCACCAGCAATGAACGGGAAGTACAAGAAGTGCCATGGCCCATGGCAAGTAAAGCCGAGCTGTGCCGAGTTGATCGCCGCGTCGTAATACACACTACGCGGCACTTGCCAAGTACCTACTTGTGAATACTTGGCAAGTGCCGCGTATTTCGTTCGTTGTCGGCAAACTGTCCCAAATCAAAGATTGTTACTTGCAAATCTTTTCAATGCCCCCCACCATACTACACCCGCTCTGCTACGCGATAGTAAATTCACACGGTTCGATTTTTCCTAGCACAAGTACTCACAAGTACCAGCCAAGGACGTACTTGCCAAATAACTCACTTGCCAAGTACCGTGTTCTGAGTAGCCGGCATTACTTATTTAACAAAACAAAGTATTATCTACAGAAAGCTCAAAAAAAAAAATTAAATTAATTTTCCGTTCTGAGCAATTCCTTATGGAGTTTTTTTTTTGCATAAGTGGAGGAATCTTCGCATACAATAATCAACAAGTCTCTGAATCTGGATTGTAGCAGTGAGGGGCATCATTGGCATCTAGGCCTTTTTTGGGCCATTTTTGCCTCCTCTTAAAGGGGTTAACATAATTCCCTAATCCATATACTAATCGTTCAATCACCCAATAATTGATCATTTATATTAAAGGAATGCATAAATATGAGTTTGTCCAATCATGGATATATCAGGTCTGATTTCTTCCCGATTTTATTTCAAGGTACTGAACAATATAGCAAAGCACATTTATATGCTCTGCAGTGTCTTCTTCTTTACATCGTCACTGCACTTCGAATTTTGTGTTACACAAGTAAATACCTCAGATTTGATCTTGTCAACTGTGGTGGTTCTTTCTCTTACCATGCAGGAAGATTCAGAAAGCAACCTGCGGTACTTAATGAGGATTACTTTAATTTAATTACAATGAATTAACTTTGAATTAAACTTTAGGTACACAAGTTACGAGTAGTAGTTTTTTCTTGAGACGACTCATCTAGCGTTCTTGATCTTGATTTAGCTGGATGACTTGAGTTCTTGAGTTCTGAAAGGAGGACGACTTCTTTCTTCCTTTTGATTCGGAGTTCTGACTCTCTTGACTCGATTCTGATCGACTCTTTGAATTCGACTCTTTGGACGCGAAAGCTTTGAATTCTTATATAGGTGGGACTTCTGCACAACAATTATTCCATTTGGGGAAGTTTTAGGGACATCTGGCGTAAACATGAGTCAGGCCGAATGCGTAGAAATCAATTAATTATCATCAATGGAGAGTGACTACAGACAATAATTATCTTTCATTTGAGTGTGTGAAAAATGCACATAACTGATTCAATGTAATATTTAGAAAAAATAGTGTAATAAGAGAATTAACATGATGATGTCATGAGCTGGCGGGGCTCTCCTGATTAATGAAAAGGGTAACGAAATTATAGGAGATGTGGCACTATACCAGGTAAGTCAAGGTAAACACATGGAAATTAAGTATGTGGAAGTGGAACTCATGACACCTCTTCCCTTTAAGGTCAAAACGCAACAGTTTGATCTTGAACCTTCTTCGTGAGCTGATTAAGTTTTTTTTTAAGTCAGGGCCAGATTTATGAAGGTTGACGATCGAGGGTGCGGTATGCAGGGAGAGGCGTTTTGGAAGATGGTAGAGTTGAAGTGTCTCATTTCCGGAGAGTTGTTGGAAATGGTGCTATGTCTGTTGATACAAAGATATGATTGACAACATTCGCTGGATTTTGTTGCGGATCATTTTGACGATTTTCCATAAGAAGGGCCGACAGGATGGACAACAATAGCAGCAGCAGCAGAGCCCAATGAGGAGTGCCACTATACCATCTGAGATGCTATAGGTTATGAAGGGTTTTTGGAGGATCTCGTCGAATTGTTGGGAGTTTGTGTTTGGCATGGGTTAGTTCGTTCAAGTTCAAGCTCTCCAAAATGAATTCTCCCTATGACCGTGACACAACTGCGGGAAGTGTTTAGCCTTATTCGGATCAGGGCTCTGCATCTACCTTTTCCGCATGACATCATGTTACCACACTAAAACCGTAAATAGAGAATGTTCGCTTGAAAAATGTTGATCTTGGGAAAATACCAATGCAAGATGCATTTGTCTTCTTGTTTTCTGTACCCCCTCCCCCCCCCCCCCTTCCAGTTGTAGTCTGTATGCAGATCCTAGTTCGAGTCCCTCTACACCAAAGAGTGCTCTTTTATGTAGACTCCAGTTCTACGCCGCTGGAGTCACTCAGTCTCTGATTTTAGAGCGGCAGTATATCAAAGAAAAAAGTTACGAAACCTGGGAGTGCGAACAGACTTAAAGGAGAAATGGAGGGTGCGGGAAACTATGAGTCACGATCTCAGCCCGCCTGCAACGCAACGGGGAGCATTTCTGGTGGTCAGGCTGATGAAGATTTTCAAAACATTTTTCATTAAATTGGCCAGTCTCAGCTACACACACTTATTACAAGGCTATAAAATTGAAGCGAAAGGTAACTAATTTAGAAGACTGATAAGTAGAAACCTTGAATTATTAGCTGACCTTCACTAAATAGTAAATGCAGTTGTTACAGGGAATTTCAAAATAAAATTTTCAATAACTACAAACGAACGGTGTCAACCGTCAGATTTTAATTAGCACTCTAGAATTCATTTAAAAAATTTTAAGCCTTCAGAACTCCGTCAGTCAAATTTCAGCCCAATTATATATTTTTTTTTCGTTCCGGACTAATTGCAAAATGATTCTCGTTGGCCCAGTTTGATGAGACTGTTTAGAATTCATGCTTTAATCTATGCAATTCTATATAGTGACGCCTTGATAATATAAAGCTGCGTCCACATGAGGAAGTTTTTGTTGTTCCTTATTGTTCCTAAACATTGGAGAACAAGATGAACTCGTATAGAAACACTCTGTCCAAACTGAATTCGCAGGAATTGCAAAAGAGACACCGATTTTGTTTGTTTTCAAAATAAACAATATTATGTAGTTGCTAATAGGGAGCCGTCCATACTGGGGTTTGCAAGATTGTGATGACGTTGTTGCTTATTTCCCTCTGATTTTTACCGAAAAAAAAATTAGGGAACAAGTGACGACTGTTAAGTGTCACTGGCAAACAAAAACTTGAAGAAACATTTCGCAACATGTGGCAACAAGTAGCAGTTTTATGTGAAAACATGGAACATCAACAAATGTTGCTTCAATGTGGACGCATCTTTATATGATATGAAAATCTACCATGCATGATGCCTTTATATTTTCTACCTAGATATTTAAATATTCCTTAAATTGCATTTTTAAATTATTATAATTATAATTATTATAAATATACTCGTAATCCTTTATGAGGCGCATCATAGGTTTAATTATACCAATGTGTACATCCAATCGCGTTTCTATAACAATGGTAGCGTATAGTCTAACCAAGGAGAGCGTAGGCGTTTGCTAGATTGTTGTGGATAACTTCACTCGCACTTAAGCTTCCGTGTTGCCTGGGGGGTGGGGGGGGGGGAATTACCGGACGCATTCAAACAACATAGTGCATAGAGTAAAAACGCTTTTACGCTGGTTACGTCGTGATCTCAACGGTAAGAAATTATAATTTTTTAAATGCAAAATGATTCAAGTTAAGCTCTGTAGTCCGTAATCCGTGCACCCCCGCGTCCCATTCTTTTTATAGAAAACGCGGCACGAACAAAAAAAAAATTGAACCCAAGCCCGTAACGCCACTGAAAACCTAGGTAGATATCTCTTAACATATGTCGCATAAAAATAACATCGACGGTATTAGACACTTTACAAAGCTGTACTAAAACAGAAATAATTAGCCAAAGATATTTTTATACAGTAAGTGGAAACCTGAAGAACGAAGACCATATGTTTCGTGCGTCGAACAGGCCAATGTTATGACCTCTGGAGTTATTATAATGGATGTCGCGACCTAGTAACAGTGACTGATGTCATACGATTATCTTCTCTCTTTAGCTGTACATACAAGGTGCTAATCTGCTGCTAATAATCTTATTGGTCTTTTCAAACATCTTATATTTGTTATCTTGATAAAATCTTATTCGGACCCCCTATAGACGATTTTTTTTAAAATAAACCCATGTTTGGGGGCGACTATTTTCTTTGTTCTTGTCAAGTTGGTAGGAATTAATTCGTTTCCAGGAACATGAGTAGGAGCTGGTCATGATTCTCAAAAAAAATTAAAATCGTGACCGAAAAATGTTATTCTCCTGGAACAATGCACATAATATGAGCAAAACAAATTCCCTCAATGACAAGTCATATAGTGTAATGAACCGTTTGCCTTGTCATGAATATGAGATTAATAAATTAAAGCAGCATACAGAGTGTTTATGATATCGTATTCTCATTTTTAAGGTCAAACAAACAATAGGTAAATATTATTAAATATCAAAAAATTTAATACTAAATACTTGTCATTGGTCATGTGGATAAAACTAGTTTTTTGCTTTTACTTAAAATAAAATTAGTAAATTACATATTATTGAAAAATAGGATAGATTTACCTATATGCAATGAAAGCTAACTATGTATTATTATTCATTTCATGTAGGTACACTCCGAATTATTGTAGTTTTTGTTTGCACGCTAACGCTTTGAAGGTATCATAGTATTAACCTTCTGCTGATTCAATTATGAAGAAACCTTGAAATTTTAAGTTTTTCAGAGTACCTTCCGCAATCATCCAATTGGGGGACACTTTAATTCACCAAATTTGGCTTTACCTAACCCTCTTCCTGGTATACCAAAATCCCCGGTGAAGGCCATACGTGTACAGGCTAGAAATTTTTGTACTACCCATCATCTCGTAAACGGTAAGAAAGAGATACAAAGTCAGTTAAATTGGAGAAGAGTTGCATTGTTGTCAGGAAATTTCCTCACTTGTCAAGAAACTATAAAACAAATTTAAGAAAACTTCGATTTCTTATTTTAAAAATAAAATTCGTGAGAGGGTCATTTCTATTATGGCTCATATAAAATACTGAACTCATGGACTCATGCCAAAGGCAGAGGAAAACTCTGCTGAAGACATGGATGGCCATTTTGCTTTTGTTAAATGTAGTTATACCGTCATCAAATCATATAGATATGTCGTTATTGATTATAAGTGGATCCTGGAGTTCCGTGTGAGTTTTCTAGAGAAGTAATCAACTTATCTCAAGCGATAGCTAAAAAGGATTACACTTTGCTGATGTGGCATGTCGATGAGCTTCAACAAAAGCAAAATGGCTATCCACGTCTTTCTCTGCCTTTGCAATGAGATCAATATTTTCGATGAGAATTTTCTTTTCCAAGAATTTTCTCTTTACCATTCCTAAGGTTTTCCTCCAGAATTTCACTTCTTTATTATTTTAGCCATATCCTTTTTATTATTGAAAAAAAATTTAGGAAAATTTGTATATTTACATAAGTCGTCATGAGATATCGTTTGACATTTCAAAATTTTCCAAAGTCCATCAGATTCTAGAGTTTCCATTCGGTAAAAAAATCAGAGAAACAAAAAATCTATCACACTCAAACTTTTTTTTTCAATGATATGATGATTCTTCTCTTTAGAAACAAATTAAGAAACTTTTTCACTGAATGGCGCGTCAACGTATCGTCATATATTGCTTGCTTTGTGGTTTTTATGACGTTATAGGATTTCGGTTTCCTTGATTTTCTTTATCTCGAATTATAATCATGAACAACCAATATACAGGGTGTCCCAAGATTTCTTTATCAAGGGATGTCCGCGTTATTTAAAAAAAATAAACAAGTGAAATTCGGGAAATTTCAACCATACCCCTAAGGCTTTGCAGCTGCACCCTCAATGCCCCTTTATTCCACCCCTAAGTAATCATCCCCTACTTTTTTTTTTCAAATGACACCCCCATATTTTTTTTGCTCGGCAGGATTGTTGACTTCTAGTTCTGAATACAATGTCATACGATTTTTTAAATCGAGACATATCTAGCACGCCGAAAACAACATAATACATATAACAAACGAGGGTTGTCAAGGAATAACAATTAACATTTAATATGACATTAAAAATTAAAATCACAGAAGCAATTACTAGTTAAGGTGGTTGGAGGAAACATTAACACAAAAAACAACCAATTGCAACTCTATGACAATAACCCTCGTTTCTTATGATATTATATATATTGTTTTCGGCGTGCTAGATATGTCTCGATTCAAAGAATCGTATGACATTATATTCAGAAAGAAGTCAACAGTCCTACCGAGCAAAAAAAATATGGGGGTGTCATTTGAAAAAAAAAGTAGGGGATGATTACTTAGGGGTGGAAAGGCGTAAAGGGGCATTGAGGGTGCAGCTGCAAAGCCTTAGGGGTATGGTTGAAATTTCCCGAATTTCAAATTTGTTTATTTTTTGAAATAACGCGGATATCCCTTGTAAAGAAATCTTTGGACACCCTGTATGGCGGTTATAAGAGAAGTTGACTATAAAAATCCTGGGATCTAGTCGGCTTTGAAAATTTTTGAAACGACAATAATTATTATATGTAGCTCATGATGACTTATTATCGAGAGAAAAATCTCAACCATTCAGTTTTTTCAGCATATTCTAGCAACGACTGAAGTATTATAATCCTAAATTTGTTTTCAGATTCTTAATAAGTTTCAAAAGGGGAATATTTCCTCAAATGTATCTAACCCTTTTGTATCTCTCTCTCTCACCGTTTAGGAGCAGATCACCGTGATCATGATAGGTATTACCAACATTTCCCATGCACCTTGTATAACATTTCGTATTTTTGAATTTATCGGAAGTTTAACATTCACACTCCAAATATATAGCCACAATAGCTCCAGCACGAGTAGCACGACAGTAAACTCAGATCTTCATTATGTATCATATAATTATTCTTTAGTTTAGTCATATCCTTTATTTATCCTCTAATCCCTTAAATAGGATAATTACCGCGGTCTTTACATTAAATGGGGTATTTGTTCAGACTAGTGAACCCGAGAATCATCATACCGGCCAGTTCTTAATTTACAAAGGTTTGTAGAATAACAATTAGGGCAATCTTCTAAATTGAAAAAATTACGATTGTTTATGTTGAAGAATCCAAACATGTTAAGATCAATTTCTAATTTTATTATGGGATAATTCAAATCTTATAACACACGCGATTGTCACACGACGGTCGTAGTACGGTGGCGTAAGTAGGTAATTAATATGTGTCTCGACCCAACCATTAGGGACACTACTTTTGTTCCGTAAATTTCTGATCAAATCTGAGTTGAAATTAAAAAAAAATAGGTACCTACCCATACAAAAATAGCAATAGAAGCCATTTTAATAAGCAAAATCTGATCATGATTGTCTTGCAAATTTACAGCAGTCTTTTTGCTACGCTTTCGATTTAAAATCTTTTTATTCTGAAGATTGTTTTGAAATTTTGGAACACTTTCGATCCTCTTTTTTGAACCCCATGCAAAGCTAAATAAAAAATCACTGCCGCGGCACGATTCACATTTTTCAGACGACCACCTGCGAAAATGACAAAATAGCAGACTACTTAGGTAGGTACTTCGAAGATGACAAATATCACTCTAGAGTTGAAAAGTAAAATACCACACGAGGGTGATATCTATATTAAGTATAAATGTCATTATAGGTTTTAGGCTGAGCAGTTTCTTTATGGAATTTTGAATACTTACCTACTACATATTTTTATCGGTTTTTATGTATAATAAGATGTAGAGAGAAAACAGTAAAATCCAAAAGTTTATCTGACGTTTTCGAAATATTGATTTCAATAATTATTAAAGCACACATTCATATTGGTGCCAATATTATTGTTATCCTCGATATACGAAATGTACAAATAAATAACAAAGAGAAATCTCTCTATTAGTTGCAAACTTCATTAGACAATTAAAATTGAAGTTAGGTACTTAATAATAATAATTTGTCCAATTTTCAATTTTTACAAGTCTAAATTATTGTTATTTTGAGTTTTTCTAATTCAATCATTAGTTTTCTTTGTGAAGTTTTCAAATAAAAGTAAAAATAAAATAAAATGTGCATTATTCTGTGGTCGTAGGAAAAATAGTGTACATTACTATAGTGTGGAAAGTGACCCATGCATTTTCACACTCGTGAAATGGGAGACTCGTGAGTGGGTCAATCTCCCACTCGTGTGAAATTAATGTAATATACAATTTTATTAATTGAGAAAATATATTTATTATTTTATATAAATTAACATACCTATCAAAAGGAGTTTTTTTTTGCAAAATTAAACCTTTTAAACAAATCAAATTAAATACAAGTGTCCCGTAAGCGGTGAGCAATCTCCCGGATTTGGGTGAATCAATCAAAATAAAGCAAAAATATCATAAAAATATATAAAAAAAACGTTTAGGCAATCCTATAATAATCGGCAAAGTTATCGTCCTTAATGAAAAAAATTTGAAAACTTTTTGTCGACATCCGTTTTTTATTTAACAATCTCGTTCTCGGATTTCAGGTGTTTAGTTGACGTGATGAAAGAATTATAATATTGCAGTTAAATTTTGCAGATTTTCTTGGAAACTTGCCAACTTGGAAAATTTCTTACGTGAAAATCTTTTTGCGATTGCCATAAGAGTTCGGGAAGAAGCCATCAGTTTTCTGATGAGATCCGAATTAAATTTTTTTTCTAAGTTCAACTTGTAGGTCTGCCACCGAAAACAAAAATTGTTATCATTTTAACAAGATTTCCCCAAGTCTTTAGGTCACTATTTATGAGGTCTGGGTATCTGGGACATCTGGGTGTGAATAATTTTTTGTGTTCTCGATGATCACAATAGATGTGTTGGTAAATAGTTGGCATGCGAAAAACTATTAGCCAGGTCCAATATTTTTTTACAGTTACTTTTGATTAATTAATACAGTCATTTTCTTTTGACTTTCGTCGTTTGTCAATTGCTTTTCCAAATTTGTCAAATGCTTTTCCCATTTATCAAACGTCAGTGTGATTTTTCAATTCAAATTTCTCTTATTCCTCTTAAATTTCGAATTCCTCTTAAATTCCTCTTGTCAAATAAGATTCCTTTTGTAGCAAATGCTTTTACAATATTTATAATACTGTCACTGCACGTAAATAGGAAAATCAATTGACAAAAGAGAAAAAAATCAAAAGAAAAAGACTGTAACAAGAATTATGGAACAGTTATTATAATAAAAATCTCCTATAAAGTTAATAAAAGTGACATAGAACTGCTACCTACTGATTTACGATAATCATTACGGGTAGCAGTGGCAATGATTCCCTAGTCACTCAAATAAAATAGGGGGTAGAGAAGATAAGCTCCGATGAAATTAAGAATAAATACTGAGTTATGACTTATGACGGTCATAAATGTCTCGCAGCTACTTGCAGCTACTGCCACTAATTTTATTTATTGCAGGGAGTTGTGAGTAAGACTTCGTAAGGACCACCTCGTAAATCGTCCTGTAAAACGATAATAATTTAGGGGCAAATTATCTTACGGGAAATTTTTGATTCGAGCGAGTTGTCTTGCTAAAAGTGATAAAATGACAGAAGTAATTTCGTTATATTTCTTGTCTACTATTATCTCGCATCTAGGTAATAATTAACTACTGAAAAATATATAAAACCACCTGTAGTGAATAAATTATTGTAGTATAATAGGTACCTACCTATGCATGTAAAATTTTGAGAAACAAATTTTTTATAAATATTCTTTAGAGATCCCTAACTGATGGGACATGCTATTGTAATCATCCTGTACCTATAGATATATGTAATACATGCATTATTATTTTTAGTGCTCCACAAAAAAACATTGTAAAAAGATTAATAATTCTTATCGAATGGATTACATTATATTATATATTACATACCAAAAACAGATGGATATAAAATATGACGAGATGACCTTGTCTAAAAAATGAATCACCTGATACTTAGGTAACCGGGTATTATTATATGCAGTTCCAAAAAAGGATAAAAAGGTCGAATAAGTTAATTTTATTTACCTATTAAAATTAAATTACAAGACTGTCGAATCGAATTGTAAATTTATAGGAGTATCAAACACTAGAGCACTCCCTGGGGGCATTGCTAAGTATTATTATTGGTATCGTTCTCCAATTCTCATAGGTAGAAGGTACCTACCTATTTAAAAAATGACTTATGCACGGAGTAATATTTGAGTGGGAAGATAATAACATGTAACTTATGTATGAACCAGCCGATCATTTAAGTGTTTTTTTTTTTTTTTAACTAGAGACGGTTCATTTCACATATTCTCGGAAGCAGAAAGTGCAGCAAAGAAAAATCTGATAATTAGATATCAGGAACGATTGAAAATATCCTTTCAATACATTATTTTCTTCACAGGTGGTCATGAAACAATTTGATATAATCTCCAAATAAATGCAAGCTATTAGAGCACCGTGTAGACAAGCCTCGGCCTCCAAGATCGATCAAACCGCGTCTGTGAGGTCTTGCAAAATGATTCGCTGTCTGGAAATTTTATGAGTCACCATCCTGTGATATAAATCATATTTTTAAATCCATTTACCACAACTACTGATAAGAATAAGTAACAACTAGCACTAGCACTAACACTGGTTCGAATTGATAAAGTACCTACCTACCTCATCATGATTTTAATAAAATTATTGGTTTCGTTAACAATATTCATACCTATAGGTAATTGCTCGTTATTGCAACGCCGGTTTTAACAACAATACTTTTTTAATGGTAGGTAGTAATTAAAAAATCTTACCTTCCTGGGGATCTTCTGGCAGATTTCTTGCTCTTCAGCTTCCATTACTTCACCCGGCATGTTTTATTATTTGTTTTACTAAACTTTCACTTGAAAAAATTGAAAATTAAGTTACTTATTTTTTCGATGTTACGTTTATGTATAATAAATATTTTGATTCAGACAGTAATAAATAAATGCAGCAAGTGATTAAAGAATTTTAAACTTCGAGTGGAGAAGTAGAGACGGACGAAACTAAACGGTGCTGCGGCTGAGACTGTTGTGCTGTGGTCTGTGGTTCGTCAATGCATAGCATACAGCGAAGCGTTTCAGGACCACCACTGAAAAGCGGATTTCAGTCACAGATAGCTTATCTATAAGTTGTACTGTAAATAGAAATAGACGAACGGATTATAATTATTATTGTCTCGAGATTATACAGTGTGTCTAAGACAAAGGTGTTACAACGCCAGACGAACACGCCACGCCCATTTAGGGCAAAAATGTTGTCCTAAATTGTTCAAATAACAGACTTTTTGTCAGTTATTAAAAAAAAATATATCGATGGGTTTTTCAGTTCTCAATCTCTGATGCGGATGTGATAGTTATTGTGTGTAGGATTTCACAGCTGGCTTCAACTGAAATGCATACACATGGGCGTTTATTCGCGTGGTCCTTGTAGACATACTCCGAACGTTTCTTCTACAACTGCGGTAGACATCATCAGCGGTTACGTGCGCGCAAGTGATGCTCACGTTCGCGGCTCATTTGATACCTATTACCTATGTGAAAACAAGTTTTGTTTTTCAAATTTTTCATACATGATTATTACACCTAGTATTCGTTAGCACAAATTGAGCTAGCTGAGACTGGACCCTTTCCTCAGCCTACTATCTCATCTTTCCTAACCAGCTTCTGCTCTTTATTTCTACCTCGTGTGGCAAACCTTGCCTTACTACGTCTAGCTTTACTTCGACGTTTAAATTTTAAATCATACTGACTTGCAACAGTCTCTCTCGAAGTTCCATTGCTTTGCTTAATATAAGAACAGTTGCATCCTCCTCAAACAACTTATATTTTGCCCTTTTTTCAGACCGAGAACAAACTGGTCCAATAATCCATCATTTCATTCGCCTGTGTATTTGCAAGCTGATACCAGTGAAGAGAGTCTAAAACCAAAAAAAAAAAAAACATTCAAACCTTCACCAGATGAGGTTCTCTGGACAACATAATAATGACATTTTTGCCTGGCCGGAAAAACAGACTGCTGTGAAATCAAATGAGAATCTGTTGTTTCAGCAACAAATAATGGAGCTCGACGAGGAGTCTATAAGGAACCTAATTAGGTACTCTTTCTACGCACAAGGGGTTGCTTCGGTACACTTGTTGTTGCTTTTCGGGGCTTCTAGTTAGCCAGCTGTTTTTCAAAAAGAAATGGACGCTTTAATAGAAGGTCTAGAAGGTACGGCAGTTTTTTCGGAAAACATTTTAGTCCGTAGTAAGAATATTAATGAATTAAATTGTAAGTTAGAGGCTCTGCTGAGCAGGTTAGAGGATTCAGGATTGACACTTTTACAGAGAAAATGCGAAGGAATATTTGGGTTTCCGAACTGATGCGGAGCACATTCGTACTGCGGATGATAAAGTTAATGCTGTTAAGCAAGGTAAAAGACAACCTCAATTCTCCTCTCTTTTGTTTCTTTCCATATCCTAAATGCCAACCTTTTTGGCTACCTGCTAGTTCCAACCGTTTACCAACTAAGCCATGCACCACAACTCAATATACTCACCTCTGTAGGTACTAAAAATTGAGCAGGAGTATAGCACATCAAGGAGGTTTAGCTTCTAGTCCATATGCTGATGCCCTTATTTAGACCAGGAATAGGATGTACTCCTTCTTCTCATTATAAAAAAGTCATTGCTAAGGAGATCTCCACAGTCCCCCACAGGACACGATTATCATCTTCCATGTTACAAATGGATATGGTGTGGATTTAGTCCCCAGGTAGCACACTGTCGTCCTAATGACGTCAATTTTAAGTCATTATTGGTCTGCGACGTCATTTGTCTAAATTAGGACGTCCAAATGACGTCACATTTTATGACGTCAATTCGGCGTCTATAAATTAACGTCAATGTGACGACAATATTAGGTCATATCTATGACACATATTTGATATTTCTTAGTTCTATAAAAAGTCCAATTTTATTTTATTTCGTAAAAATTATGGTCAATAATATGTACCTATGTTTTATTTACTTATAAAATTGTTTCAGCGTTCACGTATCATCAGAATTATTTTGCGTAGATGCAATGACCGTCATCGACATCTAATAAATGCTAATATTAAAAATCCACCCCGTCATTTTCCAATTTCCATCATTTCACAATCGCACCACTATTCGCTCTCTCGCTCGCTCAGGGTTGGTGCTAATTAGTTCATCACTCTCATCGATGCTCGGTTTTAATCGCATAATGGAGGTCGGTTGACGACAGCGCAACGCAAGCGACCAGCGTTGCCAGACGTAACATATAATATGGAATATTGTAACAATTTAAAGATTTCCATGAATTTCAAGATTTTTTTAATAAATAATATGTAACAAAATCATCAACGTTCCTGATTCATAAGTACATTATAAATAGTTTTTTTTTAAGTAGGTAGGTAACAACCTCTCTTTCAATAACAAAGAAAGAAAACATTTTTCTAAATTTTTTGAAATACAAAAACAATAATTCCAGTTTTCAAAGTCACATCAAATTTTAGTTTATGCTGAGTTTATTTTATTTTTATTGTAACATCATTTTCTGATCAATCTAATATCGACAATCCGGGAACCATAGTTTCTTTTCTTCTATAATATGGCAACCCTGAACAGGTACAAGACCGTTACCGTTAGGCAATACCATCACCACGGCACGTTAGGCACGGGGGGTAGTTAGTAGCGACTCCAACTCCAGCAGCCAGATCGCCTTTATACTTTATTGTTTGACTTTTGATTTGAATATTTTGTTTTTGTGTTCTCGTTAACATGTCACCTCTCAGATCGTCAGCAGAAGAACTTATTTGTGGTGATTGGTGTTATTAATTACTGTTATTGCATGGTTAGACATTCGTCTTTCAAAAATCTGTTTTTTACACAGGACACAGCAAGCTAAGGTAAGCTTTAAATAATAGGCAATAATCGAGGTAGGTAATAATATTAGTTATAATAGCAGATTCAAATGGGAAAATTACTTTTGTAATGCAAAATTATTTGTTTTATACGTAAGCATGGAGGGTAACCTTAATTAGGACTATCTAACAAAAAATAATTAACATTTGATGTGAACCGAACTTACTAATAAAGATCAAGTAGGTACCTACGTAGGTATTTGTTGACTCTTATTTCTTACGATACGAGAGATCACCTGCCATAAAAGATAGTAAATCATCTAATACTAATAATATTCTAGGCGAACATTTCTTGGCTAATACAAACTCAAATATACTTTTTTTTTGCAGTAAACAATAAGAACAACAAAAGGAGGACCTTTGTGTTAATCGAATGTTCCCCGTCAGAAAGTGGAGGCTTATCAATATTAAGGGATGACTGGGTAACACCAAGAAAAACCCAGATGTTTGAAAGTTGAAATATTATGTTACTATTATTTTTTTTGTACTGTATAGATACTGTAATCACCTATTAAATAAATTCTGTTGATACCTATGAGTCGAATTATTATTATTTCCTATATGTATAGTCATGTCAGTCACATTGACGTCATTTCTGACGTCTTTTTACGTCACATTTGACGTCTTTTAACGTCATATTTGACGTCTTCTAACGTCATGTTTTGACGTCATTTTACGTCAGATACTGACGTCATTTGGCTGTGACATAATGACGTCAGTTTTTGATCATCTGGACGTCATAATAAATGGACTAATGACGTAAGTACTGTCGAAAAAATGACGTCAAATTAACGTCACTGTGCTGCATGGGTCCCTATACTGGAACCTTAACATATTACTGGTAGAGACAAGCTGGTAAGTTCAAAAAAAAAGAACAGAAATAGCGATACAGAGAAGCAAATTAGACCACAAAGCAACGATGTTGAAGACTAGATTTAGATTCATCTAGTGGGCCATTGTGTCACCTCCACTGCGCCTGTCTATTATGGCTCACATCTATAGTCGTGCTACATTAACCCCATCAAGTCAGCCTCTTTAAGGAAGCTTGACCATCTTGACTGTTGCTAATGTATCCAGGTCCTCCGGTGTGAAAAAGTCTCTCCCGATGGTTTGTAATCTGGTCTTCCTCTTCCTTTTTCTCAAGGGAGATTTGTTTCTCCTCCTGGTCCAGCGGAATCGAGCTGCTTCTTGGAGTCGGATTACAATCGATCTCCACAGCTTCTTCAGTTGTCTGGAGATCGAGGTTTTGGCTCTCCTCGTCAGAGCATATTTGTTTTACACACTCCATGGATGTCCCAGAAGTGGCTGGGAAAGGTTAGTAATAGAAAGTTAAGAGCCCGCATGCGAGGATGAGTAAGGTCAATACAGCGGGGTGCGCCCAGTGCCCCGAGGTTATGTTTGCTGCTAAGATTGAACTATCCACAGTCATGCATCTCTTCGGCGCGCAACCGGGCGGTTAAGTCAAGACCCCATTTATCTCTGTGTGCGCGAGAGATGCCCACGACACAGAGTGATATACGGTTCGACTTTTATTTCTGCCCGGTCTCGTTCTGGGTAGGATCAAACGGGTCACGTCTTGTAAACACTTTTCAATTTTCATAAACATATCTGTAAAACAGGCTCATGTCAGCAACTTTTCTTCTAATGTTTAAGACTATATCTAATTTTTCTTTTTAAACTCCTTCCTTTTCACTTATTTTGCTCATAAAGGTCAGCTCGTTTCCATCTGAACTGGCTAGGAATAGTATGACCAGTCTGCAGCATGGTGTTGACCCCAAGACTTCTCTAAACCGTCTTGTATAAATTCCCTAATAGCCTCTTTTGGAATTACATCTTTGGTCAGATCAAGTACTCTGGCCACAAAAGTTTTTTCTGGTCCCAAGCGTCGCATATTGACCTGCCAGCTCTTTACCTGATATCCCTGAGTGTGCAGGAACCCACACGCGATTTAAATCTGCACAAAATTCTTGTTAGCCAGCCTGTTCAGCGCCTGCACATTCCTGTACCTCCGCAAATCAATGCTTCTGTAGTTTCTTCTCATACTCTCCCCAACTTATAGCTTGGTGATTACATATAGTGATACATATTATTTTTGTCTAGAATGTGGTGTATAACGTATATCCCTCAGTAACATATAGGTGACACATATGTATATCAGTCCTCTTTTTGGCATGGCCTGATGGTAAAAATCTTCCATTTTCCTCCAGTGTTACCTCTTTGCCAGTCAATTCAGCAAGTGAATAACTTTCCAGATGATATTCTAGGTCTAGGACTCATATAGGTAATATCATCAGAGCGCATTCCAAAGATCTAAAGATTATATCAGCCACTTCAGAGTGCCCCGCTTATCCGGACTCGTTATACAGATATAATTTTGTTTTACTTTTTAACTGTGACTTTACGCCCCTATTCGGGCCTTACTCTTTATATGGGTACCCACCCAGATGAACACTCTTGCATCAGGAATGAAGTCCAAATATAGGTACTTGCCTGATTGCATTCCTGTAGTCGTTCATTGAAGAAGATCTTGAAGAATTTTGATTTCATTGGGAAGGGAACCAGTGCTGTTTCGCAGGGTTCACACGCGACCGAGTGTCCCAAAGTATCAGCTCCATTTCTCCGCAGTAATCAGAGCCCTTTTGATGCTGCAAGAGTTGGTATATATAATTATGCGTCAATAATACAGAACGTAGTCTGCGTAATTTTTTGATGTCAATCTTGCAATACGTATACACACTTACATACGAAAAAACATAGTCTGGGTCTTAAGGGGTACGAATTTTGATACCTTGGTCAACGAATTTGATTTATATTTGAGCTGAAAAAATAATTTTTAATATGTTACTGTCGACCTCCTCGATATCTTATTTCGAAGGTCTCTCATATTCGATTTTTAATTTTGCTAATATAGGACGTACGTCGCGGGCGGTGCTCACTGCTCGCTCTTGAACTTGAACTAAGAAGCTTAAGAGATAATGATAATAAGGCCTAGACAGACGTGTTTTCTCAGATTACACAACGGAAACAGCTATCAACACAACAAACAATAGAGCAAGTAACTTTGTGTTTAAGATATGAATGAGGAATGAGAATTAATTCTCTGTGTTTTTTGTCTTAAATTAGCTGTACATAAAATAACAGCTCGGAAAAGCGGACTTACCAAGTAGTTTCTTGGAGTGGTAGCTCATAATTTCAAATGGTACCATTACCATTGCCATTACATTGGTACCATTACCACATCCTATCAATTCAACAACACCAACTAAAATATATGTTCTTGTATTGAATAAAAATAAAATCATTCATAAGTTTTCTTGTGATTGGTGTTGGTGTAATTTTGTCAAGAAACGTTAGCGTGAATCCAACAGTGAAATGTTCAGTACACGCGGATTTCCCTATCCAAATTCGCAGGGAAGTTGACAAACGGCGTCTCTTTAAAATGAAAATAACGCTGGGAGACTTAAATTAAATGATAATACATTCAGCACCCAGCACCCTAGGATTTTGTTACGGGGGGGGGGGGGGGGGGAGGTTCGAGAGGTTATGGATTTGACTGGGAGGAGAGGTAAAGGGGTTATGGATTTGACTACTACATTAGCATTAGAAAGTTTGAATGACACGTGTATAACAAAACCTCTCTATCAGACTTATCGTATTAATCCTGTTCTTCCCCCTAGCTACACGACGATCAAACAGTCCTATACTCTTTGTGACCACCTCAACCTGGAAGGGGGTTCTTAATTATATATATGATATACTTTTCGTAACAGAAGCCACATTTTGACAAGATACTTATTTGTTGCTCTGAAGACACGTATCCACCAAAAGCAACAAAGAGGAGCATTTATGTTTCTGTCCCAAATTTCTGAAATGTTTACAAATGTACCAGTAAGTTGCTCAATGTTCATCGATGTTGCTATTAGAAGTTGCTCCTTGTTGCGTGTTGCCACTTGTCTCCAATAATTGAAGCGGTGACGTAAAAAAAAAAGGAAGACATGGCAACAAATCGTAGTTGGAACTTTTTGTTTCTGCGGCGGAGACAGGCAGTGACAACCATTAATTCAGGGGCCTCCAAAAGTTGTAATCCACTAATCACCCCCACTCTTTTTTTTTTCTTGAAGGCTTTACCGCATCCAAATTTTATGTTTCCTTTATAATGTTGCTTTAGTGGATATACTTAAAAGTTCCCGCAAATCAAGAAACATAAAGAATTAGAAACAAAACTTAAATTTACATCACTTTGGTGGAGATGAAATGTTTGCATTTGTTTCTCTCCAAAACTTTGGAACAAGAAACAACGCATAGAAACAAAATGTTCCTCTGTGTGTTGCTTTGGTGTAGAGCCATTTTTAGGTTGTTTATATATCTATAATGTAATTATTTTCGTAAAAAAATACTTTCAAAAATTTTTGTCACATCAAAATGTCTTTGAGGGAAGGGCATATTCTCATATCTTGCTTGGAAAAATCATTCTTTTTTTCTTTCACTTCTGGATGACATTCAGAAGGGCATACTTTTATCTCAATTTGACAATTCAAAAGAGAACCAAGAGACCATTTATACCTACTTAAGATTGTTCTGCTGATGTTTGTAGTCAAGCCAAGCTAACTATCTGGATTTCTCGTCGCATGTTTATTGTTATACAAATTCTATAATTATACAGGATGACTTTTTTTAACAAAATAAATTGACAAATATTAAAAGTTTCAATTCAAGTATAGCTGCCTAACTAGACGAAGCTGGAAATTTAGAAGAATTATACGCCATTGTTTGGAGAATAGTTACTTTTTATTAACAATTTTATGCAAAAGATCGCTGTCGTGTCAACTGAGAAATTGCCAGAGAAGGAAAACATGAAGAAAACGAGAGATCGAACGACACGATCGAGTTGTAGTTTACGATAAAACCTGGAAAAACGACCAAAGTGCAGTTTTTCAAAAATTCATAACTGTTATTTTTGAGTTTTCAATCTGTAGCCACTTGAATTTTTACTATGCAATTTTACAGCAGGTCTGAATGGTACAAATATGGTCGGTCCGGTTTCAATTGATTTCAAAAAATTTCGCAGAAACGCTGAGGAATATGTATGTTATAAATGAAGCTGTATATCACGAGAAAGGGCCGATCGGGCGACAGTGGTGGTAGAACAGTAGATGAGGAGTACAACATCGCTTGTATTGTGCCTTCTTATCATGCTGTTCTACCACCGTGTTACCTGCTCGGCCGTTTCTCGTGATCTTCATTTCTTACATATTTCTCAGCGTTCTAATGCAAAATCAAGATGAACGGTATGAAGTACGAAGATCTTGCTTTTGAAATCGTTTTCGTAAATTGAAATCGGGACATCTCTGTAGCATTCAGGCTTGTTGGAAATTCAAAGGACCACTAACAGATAAAAAAACTATGCATATAGTTATACCTAAATAACAAAAAACATCTCGCAATATAATATAAAACTAATCTCCAACGGCGCACTTAGTTTCCTTGTTTTTACACTTTCCTCTACACTTTTTTACACAAAATGCTTACTCCAAAACTCTGTAACTTGGCCTAATATAACATAAGGGGTATTCACGAGGTTCGTAAAAACTTTGTAGTTTTACGAAATCATGACAGTACGTATAGTTTTATATAAAATTTAACAATTCTGATTGGTTATCTGACTGAAGTACAAAGTGACAATTTCGTAAAACTACACGTATTTTACAAACCTCGTGAATACCCCCAAAGTTTCCCTTGCAGATTTCTAAATTTTTATTACTATACACTTTTTGTGCTGGAAATTTTTGTTAAAGATAGGTCGTAATTAAAAAGAGAGTAAAAATTGCTTCATAGAACCTAAACAAACTGTGTAGGTAGGTACACTGCACACTTGTAGATTTAAATCTACAAGTTTTTGCAGCTGTATGACAAAAAATATTTTTCAAAAATTGATTTTTTTGGCTCAGCCATATCATTATGTATTTATTAAACTTTTTCTTTACAGTTGTTAATAGAATTGATTATCTATTATTATTCAAACGGTGATCTTTTACACAGGAGGATTTTCTATGGATATCCAAACGAATTTTAGTCTTGAAGGGTCTAATGAAAAGCTTAATCTTGAATTAAACTATCTACTGTAATTATTATGCAGAGCGATTCGCTAGCCTTATTATACAGGGTGTTCTACAAGCTCTATGACAAACTTTGACAGATGGTAGGTTGTTTGATTTTAAACACATTTTTTTTAATAAACATGGGTCCGATTCGTTTTTGTTTAGAAGTTACAAGCATTTAACCTTTATTAACAATCAACAATAAAAATTTAAATTAAATGATAATCACAAAACTTAAGACTATAAAAATTGTTCGAAATGTCCACCCTCAGCTTGAATGCAAGCCTCACATCGACGAACTAAAGATTCGGTCACTCGAAGAATGAGATTTGGATCATTTCTTATTTGGTTAGCTGCATCTTGAATCCTTTCAAGTAACTGCTGATGGGTACGATTTCAACATGGTAGACCAGCTGCTTCATGTGTCCCCATAAATAAAAATCCAGAGGATTCAGATCGGGAGAACGAGGTGGCCATGATATTGGACCTCCTTGACCTATCCATTTATTCGGGAAATGTTCATTTAGCCAAGCAGCAACTTGCCTTCCTCTATGTGGTGGTGCACCGTCATGCTGATACCACATATTTTGAATAATATTGAGTTGCATGTCATCAATAAACTCTAAAAGGTCCGATTCTTTAAATGCTTGTAACTTCTAAACAAAAACGAATCGGACCCATGTTTATTAAAAAAAATATGTTTAAAATCAAGCAACCTACCATCTGTCAAAGTTTGTCATAGAGCTTGTAGAACACCCTGTATAAGTACAGCTTTAGTTATGGCTATGACTATGCACATATGCATTCAACACAAAAAACACTTGTTCCATTTTCTTTTTTCATAAAATTTAGCTGAAAAAAAAAAAAACAAAAAACTATGAGCATTTTCATGGTATAATAAGCTCTGTCTATTGTGTCTCGACTTTTCATTCTCATAGTCTCTTCTAAATATAGATCAAAAATGAATTTACAGTTACAATGTTGTGAAAAAAGCTAATAAAAACTGAACTTGTTTTTATTGAAATCACATCTACATTGCATAGATACCTAGCCAAAGTTGGCCTGTGTATAAATGAGCTAACAAAAATCAGACAGCTGACACAATAAATCTGCTGGTTCCCACTAGGTGCAATTAAGGAAAGAATTATTATTTGAATGATTTTCTGATTAAAAAAATATTATGATAAAATAAATATAAATTATGATTACCTACAAAAGTTCAAAACTACCTACATGCTGCTAATCTTGAGCAGTAATCTAACTTTCATCTAAAACAGTTACCAGTCTGTCACAGTAGATCTGGTTTCCCACAAAAATGAAAAAGATTTAGGTACTCACTTTTTTAAACTATCGGGATAATCATTTTTTATACTTCAGTAAAGATTTTCTCAGTTCAGTGGAGCAATTCACAAGCATTCTTAAGTAGCTTGATCAGATACTGTAAATCATGATAGATGAAGAGAAAATTGGTAAATAAAACAACTAGTTTTCAGTATCAGTAAATTCTTACAACTAATATAGAAATCTGGTAGACAATAACAATTCTAATTAAATAAAAATAACATTACTTAAGGCAATATATCTAAACATTTATAAACATGATTAAAAAATATATCATAATAATTGACCTAGGATACAATCACGTTATGAATTAATACTTTGCCAATATGACAAACACCAATTAATTATTCTTATTATTATGTGATTCTAATCAGCCAACGAGAAGCAGCAGACTCGTTTAATTCTTCAAAGGATCCAAACTTTCCAAGGAAAAATCATCGTTGCCAAAGCTTATCCCTCGACTAAAACCGTTCTGAAATCAATGTCACCAGTTAGAAATTAACGATACAATGATCATCCCAGAAATTAGGTAGGTACCTTCATTTCCAGTATTCGCTTATCTAGTAGTCCTATAGCATTCTCAATGTCTTTATGAGTAGGAGTAGTGCCAAAATCGCCCATTTCAAAAGGATCCAATATTTTTCCACTAGTGATGCTAAAAAAGGCACCATAAACACAAAATACAATTAAGGCATAAGCAGAACACAACCTACCTATTCGGTGATGTTGTTATTGTTGGCTGAGGACTAAAAGGGCCAGTTCCGAATAAATCTTGCCCTTTGGATCGAGTAAAATCTGCCAGGCTGTTGTTTAGAGAAACATTTGATCTCCTAGCAGCTTTTGGTGGTGGAGCAACTACAAAAATTATCACTGGATTATGATTCATTGATTTAAGAGACTCTTCACTTACTTAATGGAGGACTCGAAGCGTTTCCGTTAGTTGAAGGAAAGAAACTATCCGAATTGGAATTTTCGAAAGATCTCGGATCAAAATCATCATCATCTTGGTCGAATTCACTCAGAAGTAGTCCTTCCAATTTAGTTCCGACTGAAGGCGTAACATTCTCGAAAGCTCGTGGCGGTATTGGGGGGGCTGAAAATATAACACGCTAAGCAAAAACACATCAACAACAATAAACATCACATACCATTCCCATTGGTTTTATCAAAACTCGGGCCAAAATCTAATAACTTCGTAGTACTGCCGTTGGTCTGAACTGAAGAAACAGAGTCTGTATCAGCTGAACTGGAAACGGGAACGTCCAGAACGTTCTTCAGATCGTTCTTCCTGAGGTAATCATCGAGTTCAGGTCTGATTCCGGTGAAGTGACTTAGAATTAGTAATCGTTGCTTGAAAATGTTGTTCTCTTGTTCTAGCCTTTTGATCTTCTGTTGGGTTATCATCGCCCTTCTCTGTGACTCCAAGTCTTTACCGGAAGTTTCCAGAAAACGCTTGTAGGCTAATTCGAAAGCTTGTCCAATGGTCAGGGTTATTTCTTCGGCCAGTTTGTCAGAAATGAAGACAAAGCATTCGTGGGTTTCTTCCGCATCACTATCAACTGAAAAGAAGTTCAAATGTTACTCCCCTATTCTCTAATAATTCCATTCCAATCCAATCCAAATAATAAACCGATTATTTCTGATAGTTAGGTAAAATTAAATCATTATTTTCCTTAATATTTATCATAAATACAGGCAAGACACCAAATTATCAAAAATAAACGTCCCGTTATTTGTATATACAAAATAAATGTAGTCTTATTATACAAGCGCGATCCTGAGATGAAAACTTTCTGGACAAATGAGGGTTTAAATGCTCACCTTGGTTGGGTTGTTTGGCGATAAACGAAAAGAACTTCTTTTCACCTTTATCATCGGCACAATATGATATCCTATGTAAAGGGAACTGGTGCAAAATGTTGTGTGTTTTTGGTTCTTGTATCGCTACTCCATCTATACTGATAGTTAGTTCCACTTTACGTGTTTTGGCACCGTTCTCACTTTTCTTTAATTGCTGATTGAATCTCAACTTTCTTATAGCCTCTTTAACTACTTCTATACCTGTAAATGACAAAAAAACAATTAAGACAAAGCGAAATAAATACAACTCAAATACTAACATAAATACAAGGCCAGATTTATAACAGCAGGTACTTAAGACTTCAGTCAACTTAATTAGCTATTGACTCATCAATTTTAAGCACCTAATTCTGAATGTTCAAACAACCAAAGTTTTAATCCAATAATGGCTCCAATTAAAAAACAAAACAAAAAAAAAACAAAAGAAGAAATTACGATATTTACTATGTTAACTTTCATATTCGGGTATCTGATTCAATTCACTGAATCTGATACTTTGTTCACATTCAAAAATGAGACCGAATTTTAGACATAAAAATTTAAAACTGATTTAATTGAAAGGGGTGAAAATATTTTCTGATTCTGCGAGTTTAAAAACTTACCTTTTGGTTGATCTACAACTGTATTGCCTAAAAACTTAACCAAATATGCTATATGGCCTTTTTGAAGAGCTTCAGGAGGATGAATCCATTTTCTTTCCCCGTTTGTTGTTCCATTACTGTTATTATTATTATTCTTATTAGTTAATTTACCCTGGGTATTTTGCGCCCATTTTAGTATCGTTGACATTCTGTAAAAAAGAAGACAAATTATTATTCACTACATCCTTCTTGATGATCTTGAAATGTGTTGAAAGTATATTTTCATCAGATAATAATTAGATAAACTATGTAGGTACAGCTACATATATACAGCTACAGGATGATGTAGCTGAAAAAACTATCTTGAACTGTTACATAAAGCCAATTTTCTGCTTGTTGTTAATTAGATGTTATAACTCTCAGACAAAAGAATTGTTTTACAGTTAGCAAAGAAAATGTTATTACTTATATAACTTGAGAAAATGCACTTGCATATTGTAGCCTGTGAGAATGTTTCGTTTCATTTCAAAGAGGAAGAGAGGAAGACTGACGACAAGTAAGGAGAAGTATGTTACCATTGTTTTTCTTTATGATACCTTATTAGATTTTTTTTCAGTAATCTCACTGAAATAAGCTTTCATAAAGCTCATCACTTTGCATTGTTTATTACATTACAATTACTACAATTACGTACATTACATTGTAGAGTATGCCATTGTATATTGTATAATACAAGAAAAACTTAATAACATCATTATTTACATCTTTTTTTTTCTTAGATCGAATACAATTTAATAATTTTAATCAGAAAAAAAAGAGAACTGAAATTACAACACTTGTATTATTCAATTATCGATAGTTACATTATATTATACAGCAAAAAAAAAAATGAAAAAACTGTAAGCAAAGCAATATTATTGTTTTACAAGAAAAAATTAGACCAATGAGTACGAGGCTAAATTTAACCAAAATTCCAATATGCGGTTTATTTTCTCACTTTTGGCCAGAACACAATAGCCATCAAGTTCCCAAAAAAGGCGTTCAGAAAAGAATGTAGTTTGACTGATTATAAAGTGGACGACAAAGATGGTAGGTATGCCAAATTTTATTGTCATGGATTAAATCTGGTGTGATATCCACGAAGGTGACATCACGATCAGTCTACGACCAGTTTCAGTGCCACTATTATTGTGGCCGCTTATACAACAAAAATAAAACTAGAATATAATCTAATTAATTTTTAATCGAAATTTAATCAAAAAACTGTAAATAACAATCCATTATTTTACACAGGTGAAATTGTGCAATCGGTTTCATTTATTTAGTTTCCACAACAAACCGCCAGTTACATACGGAATATGCTTTTATAATATTGCTTTTATTATAATGTCAAAGTTACCGTTACATGTTTCGGTTTATCAGTCCCCATCTTCATAGTAGATCGTCTGATTATATACTGCATAGAATATTAAACAGACCGCATATTACGAGACCCATTCACCGTTCTAAAATTTAATGCGCTATTATGTTGCATGAAGATTTTTTATTTTCTACATGTAGGTAGGTACCTAGCTAGCATAAAACATGAATTGAAATTATTACCCACTGATATTATTACATAAAAAATAACGGGTAAAGAACATGCATTTTTAGAAAGGTACAAGAATTTATTAATTAAACATTCAGTTGAAAGGAATTTTAACAAAACCGATATCAGTGCTATGGAAAAAATGGAGTTCTGTGAAAAACGATTAATAATAATTTAAAGTCTGAATATTTTAATAATGAGCAAATCTTATCAAGTGTAACATACAGTAGAATAATTAATGTATTAATGTTATATAGGAAAAAGTGAAAAGTGATTAAGATTTAAAACTGAAGTGTCAGATAAGAGAGATTACCTTCAAGAGAAAATTATTGAGAAAAAAAAAACAGAAGATTAAAAAAATAAATGATTTGGATAGCTGTGGATTAGTGACATAAAGGGGATAGGACCTTCAAAATAATATTTAAAATAATGGAAAAAATAAAAGGGAGTTGACGAAAAAATTGGAAGATGAAAAGGACTCTCTCTGTCAACCAAGAAGAGAATTAATAAAAAAAAAAAACAAAGAACGTTGATGAGAAAAATAAGAAGGTAAAAAGACACTCGCTGTCAGCCAAAAAGGGAATAAGTGATTAGTTATAAAATTTCGTAGATACAGGATAATAATTATTTCAAGTTAAAATTCAAACAAATTTTCCCTTTTCTTTTATACAAAATCTGAATTAAAAAATATATATTTAAATCTGAATCTAACTGTGAGAAAAAGTGCCCTCTGTTAAAGAAGTGGTTTTTTTATGATAGAAATTTTTTAAAGAAAATAATAATAAACATGAAATAAATTGCTAGAAACATGTAGGTATGTACTTAGGTAATAGATACAGCAGAGGATATGAGGTTGTTAAAAAAATCGAGCCAATAAAACAAAAACGGGAATATCAACAACAATGTCATGCAATTTTAGTAATAATTTAAAATAACAACACGCAATTATATGAACATGTCCATTATCTTCATAATAACGCCACTAATTAATATTTATTACATTATTATAAATCCTCTCATTAAAGCTTCGATAAATGATAGCCGACCAGATGTTACGCAATCAAATTACGAAGTTAAGTTAATCAGAAACGAATCGCCTGTATTCTAGGATTCTAGTCATTTGTCGAAACTATTGATTTATTTATAAAAATTGCAAGAAATACCCATCGAAAACCAGAATTGTTTTGTTTCTGTTTCTTGTAACTGGTATACTGGAAGATTACAGAATATAATACATAATTATCATTTTATTTATTATTAGATTGTTCTAATAATTGCTACGATAGGTAAGTATATCTGATTAATATTCCCGGTAAATCCTTAAGATGTACCTAACTAAAAAAAATTAAATTTTCACGCTATTTTACATATTTGTATTTATTTTTTCTACTCTTATATTCCAATTATTATTAAAGGTTTTTGGATGTATTAAGAAGGAACTAATGCATCAATAAATGACTTATTGCCTGCAAAATCAAAAGTGAAATACGATGCTGCATGCATACAAAATCCTTATACCTATCCTGATTTTGTAATTTTGTTCATTTAAGTTATTTTACTAATTTTTTAGCCGACATTGAAGTATTTTCTATTTTCTGTATTTTCTATATTTTCTATATTAGAAACTATTTTCTGCATTTTTGAAATATTTTATTAACGAAAATATTTACTTAATTATTACTTAAGAAAACAAATTACTTAAAAGATAAATATTTTTAATAAATAAAACATAAACTTTTTTTATCATAATTTAATTCTGCAGTAAGTGAAATTATTTTTATTCAAGTTTAATTATTGTAGATAAAGTATAGTATTCCACTCGCGCATAATGGCTATTATCCACTTAGATGTTACAGCTCTCGCCGGAGAGTGGTGGTGCAATTTTCATCTTCTTGGATAATAGCTATCATTATGCGATTGTTGAATAATATTATGATCATTATTTACTAGCGCTTCGAAACGAATTCAGGCACGTCCTTTGCAATATATCCGCTTATGCATATCGTGAAAAGACCACAGGGATTGATGTTACGATTTTTGGAATATAAATGCAAAATTCAAAATAAAAACTGTGCTATTGTTAATCTCGAAGATATTCCTTGCCCTGAAAGTGAAAATAATAGAAATTCGACAGTAGTGCCAAAGAGGCCTTAGTGGTGACCTTGATATTAGTTTGCAATGGCTGGTTTTAGCTTCTTACCCACCCAGCACCCCTATTTCGCTCCTCGGTCCCGAAAAAATTGATGAAACTTAGGAGCAGCGGATGTAAATAATTACCATTATTATAATTTTACGATAGGTATAATAATAGACAAAATAAAATAGTTCAAAGATCTGAAGACGTCTCGTCCTCTATTCCTCTAAATTTTATTAACGTTTAAAAATTTTTGATTTTCAAATTAAGTTCTCAGGAATTTTTATCGAATAAATTGGAGGAAAAAAGAATGTAATTTACTGGCTTTTAAGGAAGATCTAATAAAAATGTAACTAAGTATCATCTTTTTAGGGACGAGGTCGCACCAGGTGGATCTTCAAAAGTTGCATTATGGCAGGGACCGTTTCAAGAACAATCCGGATTACAAAAAAATTAAGCTCTAGTCAATAATAATTATCGAAACATTTTCCAACGATGATTATTATCAAGCAAGCTGTTTTTATTGCATTCTTCCTGTATTAGGAACGCATATTTTGACTTTGAGTTGAGCTACGTTTTGTTATCAATCCCGGATGCTTGGTAAAATCGCACACTTCTGGTGGCACACGAATTTCTATTCGTATTGTTATTATTATAAGCATGAAATGAAATCTGGTTCGACCTTGAATCGACAATAATTTTAACAAATCAACAACCGTGAAAATTCCATTCCTATTCTTTATTTCTATCTGATGATGATAATGATGATAATATGGTATTAGCACACCATTCGGCAATACGACCAATTAATTCGTTCCAAATATATCAAAAACATTTTGCATTGTTAATGTCACCGAGTGCATGAATTTCTCGATGAATTTAGGTACCTACTCTATTTTTGAAATAGCATACGTAAATTCATTCATTCATTCATTCATTACATACCTGTTAATTTTTTAAATTTTGTTTTTTACCTTTTTATGCTTACGCTTATGCAATGAAACATCGGTGCGCTTAGTGACACCCCGTTCGTCGTGGGCTACACGTACCACTCATTATCGCAAACCTTTGGGCACGACCAACTCTAACCCCTTTACGGTAATTAGGCCTGCTCAAACCGGATGATCAAATCTGCTGAAGGTTTTTTCCAACGTCGAGGATTCCTGCTCAAACCGTCGACATGACGAAAGCAATTCCCCGGTCTGTACTATATTTCGAAGGAATACTCTTGGAGCTGCAGCCACCATCTTGCAATCTTCAAAGAGAATCTGTGACCACTGCGAAATCCGTTCCGAATAGATTGGCTTTAAATTTCTTCAAAGTCTCTACAACCGCCAGCGTTTCAAGTTCACACGAATAATACCTTGATTCCGCTGTTGTGGTCTTGAGGCTGTGGTACACCACGGGATGTAGGGTGTCGTCATCCTGTTTCTGTAAGAGAATTTCAACCAGCCCTTGTGTTTGAACTTGCATCCGTGTGTACCTGCGTTGCTACATTCGGGTTGTAGATCAGTGGTCTTCGTACAAGCGTGTTTTTCATCAGTTGCTCGCAAAAGCAGCTTGGTCCTTCTCAAGCTTTAGGTAAGCTTTAGGAGGAATGAGACACTTAAGTTGGTTTTGTTCTATTTAGGGGAGTGAGCGGAGACCAGGCATGGCAAGAGAAAGATAGCTATTTACGGGTGATGCGCGTTAAGAGAGGATAGAGAGTCTGTACGTTGCCATATTGATAGGGAAAAACTTAGCGACAACAATTTGCAACTTATGGCACGACTTCTGTAATAACAAATAAAAAAAAAAAAAATACAGGTAAGACAGCATTACTAGCAAGTAATTCGTCTGGGATATTATGTCGCCTTCTCTTTTGCGTTTACAGTGTTCAGTGTACTTTCATTTCTCTTCACTCAAAAAATCCTATATAACCCAGTATCATTCAGCCAACATGGTGTTTACAATGACAAAAACTACTCTCCAGGGTTTTCCTGGACTTTGGAAGGGCATTCGATTTTTTCGTAGTTGGTGCCACTGGAACAGCGAAACAATCATTACGAATCTTATGACGTTAGTCTGGAGTGGAAACTTGTGGAATCTGATTTGATAGGATCGTTTCTCAAAAGTTTTGCAAAGCACATAGTCTTCGGGAAGGATCATTGTTGATGGATCAATTTTGAGAGCCACCGTTTAATATTGTTTCTTTGTGAACAATCTACCAGAGTAATTACCGGAAACAATACTTCTGTTTGCTGATGAGTTGCGTGGAAGAGGATGTGATAGCGGATATCCCCGGCTGGTTGAACTCCCAACCAGGATAAGAAAAACTCTTGATCTTATAATACGTTGAGTCCTACATTAAATATGACCTGGTTGGGAGGGGAAATGAAATTCTAAAGACAGGATTTATGATTTGAAATAAGTCGAATTTCGTCTGTTACATAAATTTAAATTTCAGCTCACCTCTTTTATAATTTTTAAAATATTTGTCTTGGTTTCACTATAACACAGAAAAATGCTTTGTAGGATCGATGATTGTAAATAATTTTCAATCCCATGCAAATAACCGTAATCTATTTCATCGTATTATTACAGGTAGGTATAAGGTATATTGTATGTAGGTAGGTAGTAAATAATAATTTTATATGTAAATTAAATGAAGGTAAATAAATAAATAATAAATAAATAAATAAATAGGTAGGTACCTACAGCAAGGCAGTTTTGAACGTCTAGATAAATAAAAATTTTATATTGTAGCAAACAAATATGCTGACGGATATAATTGTTCAACACATTGATGACCATGACACTACAATGATAAATAACTTACAAGAACATCTTCACGTCATTATTGTAATGAGAAGGTAAGTGACATTTTGAAGTCCAATTAGAATGTTCCTAGAAATGTTCAATAATGAAACGTACAGTATAATATAATACTTATGAGATAAATACAAGCACAGATGCTTTCCTTGTACTTTTTTAAAATGATCAGAATGTAGACACGATTATAATATTTAAGAAAAGGGTCAATTTTATTCAACGAGTTTCAAGTCAAACGACTGACCATAATAATTAACGTGTACACTGTAGGTACAATGAAGTTTTAAAGCGCACAAATCTCAATGCTCCTTAAAGTAGACTTTCATTGATAGAAGTAAATTTTCTTTTGAATTTTACATTTAATTTCATCTAATTTTGCTGTCCACTTTCTTCTTAAAAGTGTCCAGTGCACTTGCAATGCTCTTTAAAATTAATATAGTCATCCTTGAAATTCCTTTTCGGTATTATTCGAGCGATGTTTCACTAGCTGGTCCATTTTTATTCTGGTTTACAAATTTGTGATTTTGGTGAAAGTCCTTAGTTTGACATAAGCGTTAACGCAGTAAATAAATCAAACAGCCTATAAAGAAGTTAAATCTTCAAAAAACAACTTATCCCCACCCCTTCCACCATCTTCCTTTCATCTTCCAACATCAGTCTTTCTAACATCATAATAACGTTTCTGTTAGCAGTGAGTGTTCGATTCTCACCTTCCTTTTGAGGAACAATTTAAAAATCTTTACTCGCGTTCAAGTACTCGAAGATTCATAATTTTAATACTAACTTCCAGATATTTCATTTGATGCTCTATATTTTATGTTAGCATTCGCACGAGGCTTTTCATAATGTTAATCTCCGACGTGATACGGAAATCCGTCCTGCGTCCTGGTGTCATTGTCCAGAATCTTACGTAGGTAGAATTTCGCCCGCTATTTTATAGGAAGTGCGACTGCAATTAATGCAATGCGATAACACGATGATGATATCTTGGTTCACTTTTCTCCACTTCTTTTAGATCATTTATTGCATCGAAATTGGGGTCAGTTTTTTTTTTTTTTTTTTAATTAAGTCACTCTGAGTGAGTGGAAAAGAAAACTAGAGTCCTAGGAAGAAAGACATGTATGTATTTTTCTTACGAATTTCCACCTATTTTATAGATAAAATCAGGTTCTTGTCCTTGGTTTTCTTTTAGAATCTTCCTATGATCAACTTTCTCGAGACAAGAATAAACTTATATTTACAAAAATTTTCATAGTCAAATGGAGATTTTTCGTCCTCGATCGTGGTGCTCACTGATAACTAGCTGGAGCTGGAAGAGCGCACCAATTTATAGGCTGGTGGTACGATGACGTCATAACCCATACGTACACTTACTCTCTCTCCGCCCTCACAACGGTCGGTCTCTCCGATGATGTCATCGACTGCTAACTCAGGTGTTGAGTCATTTGGACTGAGCGTAGAAACGCCAAAATCTCTTCAGTTTCATTCCTCCCTCCTTTTCCTCCTTCCTATGTTGAAATTATTCGGATGTTTAATTATTCAAGTTTCAATTATTTCACGATCTAAACAGAAGTAATAGTGTGGCGTGGTTGACAGGGCTTTTCGTAACATATGGCGTGGTCACGTTAAAGCAAAACGTGCTCCGCGACACCGCGACAGCTAAATTGTACGTCTCAAATCTCCAAGGCAAGGACCACGGCAAAACAGCCTGGAATCACTTATGATTTCAGTTGAAGCCAAACTGCAGTGCAATAAAAACACACAAAAAATAAATTTTCAAGTGCCGCCTATGACATGTTTTCTCAGTGATTGATTCGACGTGAGGAAATGGCGCCTCGAATAGTTGTTTCACTTTCCTAGCTTGTTCGCTGGTCCATCGACTTTTTTTAGATTTTTTTAATGATAAGTGGACCAACGAAAAATAGCTCTGGACAAACCTGGACTATCCTCGGACAAACGAACTCCAACCTCGGACATGTCGTGTCTTAATTTCTTGTTTGGATACTTTTTAATAAAGAGTGGGACAAATCTAACGATGAAAAATTAAACCCACCAGGTAAATCCCCTCTCTGAATACGTATTTCGGGGAGCCTCCTAGTACCATACCTTCACAGGGCACTTGAGCAATGACACCGAAAACTTCGAAGGCGAGCTAAATGATTAACTATCCTCCCCGAAATCCTTGTTAATGAATTAGGTAAATAAATTTCATTCTTGACTTTTGCTAAAGTTGTCGAAATGAAGGTAATTATAGTCTGATAATGTAACATTACCATACCTTACACACAACACCATGTGTAATGCATCATGCATCCATCAGGGTCAAATTACCGAATGGATTATAAATAGCTAATGGTATAGATACGCGAAGAATTGAACTTCAAGGTACAAAAAACTATAGAAATGTCATATTTAATATTATGTATGCACATACATAACACAACATGTATAGTATGCATGCATGCATATTTACTTTGTTCTGTACATACACTGGCACTGGCGCACGAAAAAATTTTGTCACCCATTGTTCGGATGAGGCGCATCATCAGTAAACCTAATGTAAGTGGTTCTAAAAATGTTGGTTACCGGGTTCAGTCAGTGACAAAAATGAACCATTTGCAGTAGTTTTTCTTCCTGGATAGTTTCTAGATTCGCTCACTAAAATTAATCTACATGATTGTTCGGACTATAGGGTGAGGGTTCCGAATTATGTTGTATTAGTATGTCGGGTACACTAAAGAAACTTCTTGATTGAAATATGCCACTTTCTGTGGTCATTTGTACTTGATGCCAAAAGGTAACTTTCCAGACATCGCGCGGACCACTTGAAAATCCGTAAAATGGTAGCCATTAAAGATGAAGGCCATTGTCTTTTTTTTTGTTTGAAAGACAGAGCTTCCAGATGGCTACAGTGCATGAATACCGTAACATTACTCTGGAAGCAGAAATGCATCTATGCCAAAAGCGAACCAAACTACCTCTTCCGAAATGTCCATTTCAGAATTTTGATGAGAGTGAAAATCATCATTCATGTGTTGCTACTACTGGACAATGAGAACTACTCGGTCATGGATCTGTTCCTCGGTCTGCTGCCCCTGGACATTTTTGTCAGGGAAACGGCGCGCTGAGGACTGCCCTGAGGCTAAGATTGGCGGGTCAGCTCAATGAAAAGAAGTGGATGGGTCAAAACGGCTCCATACTGAGGGACGACTTCGCAAGGTCACCTATCCTCACGGTGGCGGTCAACAGGATCTTACCTATCCTCATTTTCAATAAGAACTACACAATAGCAGAGGAACCCCCGGATAGTTCGTGATTTGACGCGTTACTATACACCGATGGGGCTAAATCTAGTTCGGAGTCAGGTTGACTGAGTTCATTCCAAGGCCCTAGACAAGAACCTAACGATTCCATTGGGCATACATCCTACTGTTCTTCAAGCAGAACTAATAGCGATCACACATTGTGCAATAGAAATCACTCAACGCAGAATCGCGAACATAAACCTATCGATTCTAATGGACAGCAAGGGAACAACTGAGGGACTCTAACGGCTGTTGCTAACCACAACAGATTCACGTTGTCCTGGATAAAAGGACACTCAGACATCAAAGGAAACGAGGCCGCAGATCGGCTAGCTCGAGAGGGAGACCCTTTGAGTCCGAACATGCTGTGCACCTGGCACTACGCAACCTCTACTCAATCATAAACAAGGACAGTTTGGAGGAACATTATATGACGCTGGCAAAATGCCAACATCGGCTGCTTCCCCAAACAAATTATACCGATACCGACCGATAAACTCGCCAAATACTGTCTGCAACTAACCCGACGACCAACACTCAAACTAATGATTGGCATCCACATACCGGGTACTGCGAACTAAACAAACATCTCCATACGATGGGAATCAATTAACCCTGGCCCCCTATGCAGAGAATGTCACGATGAGGACGAGACTGTGGAACATTTCCTGTTCCGCTGTCCTTCACTCCCTGACCCCTCCAGGCGTCCGGTTCTTTCTGAGCCTAGGATGACTTAAGGAGAGAGGCCACTGGGGAAAGAAGGAAGAACAATGGGCCTCCTGAGGCCTCAGTGCAGCGGACTTGTTCTGCCCTCCCGACAATCCAGAATACAGAATCTAGATGGAATCATTCGTTTATATAAACCGAATTGAAGACAACCGGAAGCAGCAACAGTAGGATTTTTCTTCACGGTAAAGACATTGTTATGAAATACTTCCGGAAGCACCATGAAGCACGATCCCTCTTTATTCCTCTAAGGAGTGTCTGTTGGTGGAAGTTTATCTTGCGGGACTCATGTCACTGCTCTTGCCAAGGCATGCAGCTGCCAAAAAAACTGCGATTTCTCAATAGAAAAATATTTCACACCTCAGATAGCAGACACTTTATCAGGCATAGATTAAACCAACATCCAATATAGCGTTCGTTTGTGTGGGTTTCTGCTCCAAAATACACTCTGACGCTCCTCGATTCTATCGAGAGAAGAGCAATTCGCATCATGCGAGATACGTCTTTAACTGACTCACTACGGTTGGTGGGTGACCTCTACTTGCTCTATTTGCACTTCCATGAGAACTACTGCTCTGGGGAGCTTGACACCCTAATTCCGGACATGAATGAGCGTTAATGGCTGCTGCTTTGGGAGGACTTCATGTATTCACACTGGATCAGTAGTTGTACATATAAGGTCATCATTTACAATGCAATGAAGAAGGAACGAATTTGATTGCCTAAATGTGGAAATTACTTCCTGAAGCTACTAAAACCTTTCATCCAAGGTTGTGATCTACCACAACAGTTTATTTCTGACCAGACGTTTCAAGTTGTTGACCAATTTGCTGTTTTTCTTCACTGCAAATAGTCAATCATGTTAGAAAAGGTAGGATTTTGTTTGAAGTCGTGCGTGCTCAGTGATGGACAAAAATCCTGGGCCAGATAAGAATGGACCGTGGGTGCTGTGGAGGGGACGCCGGTTTTCCTTCTATTGTGGCAGTCTGCTCTGCATAGAACTGGTAAAATTTAGTTGCTCACAGAAAATGTCTAAGTGATGATCTTTTCAGCATTTTGCACGTTACTATACCGACTATATTTAGTTCCTAAAACGCTGATGGTAAACGGAGTGTCTCGTCGAAGCCAGCCTGCTCATGAAACTCGACTAACATATTTATATACCTACCAGCTTTCGGGCGGCAATTCAAAATTTAAATTATTAAAAAATACATCTGGCTCATCTTTGGAAAATTTGGGATCGTTTATAAAAGAACAAATCAAATCCGTCCATCATCGTTTTGACGTCGACAGAATATCGCTTCGTGTTCTAATTTAATATATAAGATAAATATAACATTAGGTATATATCTTGTAACAATATAACGTGATAAAATCCAATTAATAATATTAGAAAATTATTAAAATATCGATTTCGATCCTGCCAATCTATTTTTCTATCGGATTGTTATTTATGGTTCATTAGGTGAAAAGTTATTGTGTTACAAACTGCAGCTAATTTAGAGAAAGTGACCGCTAAATATTCGAGCTATTCAGTCGATCAAATTCCAATATGTAATAATGATTGATGGAAAACGCTAAAAATAGATTCAGCGTAGCTTTCCCCTGCCTTACCAGCAAAATATGAATGATAAAAATATAAATTCTCTGAAGGGATAAATTTTGTTCCAAGATCAACAATAATTATCATCAGTTATTATGTACCTACGAGAACATTAACTATTTATTCATCGTTGTATAAACCTTTTTTATCAGCTATAAATAAATAATCAAAAGTTATGACCTCTTTGGAACCATAATGTTACTTATGTCGCGACAACTCCTTTTTAGAAATGGAGCCAGCCTTTACTGGTTGAAAATGAAAGTATCATAATAATTAATGCAAGTGCATGAAAATTAATAAATAAATAACAAAAGTATAAATACCTGACGTGAATAATAAAGTTGTAAAAATTTATGACATCGTAGCGAATTCTTTATACATGAGTATCCGGGTCGACAAATTAGAAAATTGCAAGCGAAAATGCAGCAAAAATTGGTAAACGTTCCTGTCTGAAGCATACCTAATTTTATTCGACCATGGCCAATAAAGCATGTATTATTTTAATTGTCTTTTAAAAACTTGCAATCCAATTAAAATGATTAACTAGTTACAATACCAGCTAGCACGTTATAAAGCGTGGTGGGTAGTCAGTAGACCGATAAATAATGTTACTACAATCTAGACCACTTTGAAGCGGCCAAAAATGTCCCAAGGACTTCATCGACCGTGGAAAACTGGACACCAAGAAATCCTCACCAAAGAAAGAAGAAATCTTCCAATAATCCATCATTTTTACATCCCAAAGAAGTTACTATTATACAGATCTAAGCGCCATCACAGATAGGGGAATTTGGAAAATGTCATTTCTATTAGTATGTAAAAATTTTCCTCATTTTTAAGGAAGTTTTCCTTCACTTAGGAATTCACTAGGCGTAAGTCAAATTTTTTTCTCCAGAACACTCAACCTTTCAGAAAGCAGCAGCTAGAGTATCAGAGATATCTTGGAAGGTATGCTGATGAGCTCTAAAGGGTGAAACAGAAGAAAAGCCTACGAAATCTAACGATTTATTTGAAACGTGTAATATATCTAATTGAACAGTGTGACATTGTAATTTTCAAAATGTTCATTACACCTGATACTTTTGGCGCTTTTTTTCAATTCTCGTGTGCTCAGTAAGCTTGATCCAGAAACGAAATACAATTTTTGGCTTTACGAAAATATTCAATTTTGACTTCTTTGTCAATGACTTTAACATCTATTTTAATTTAGGTTCCTTTCCTTGGTTTCTGGAGTAGGTAGGTAGGTAGGTACCCAATTTTTGTTTAGTTGGACCAGAGATATAACGAAACGACTTCTGCCTTTTTATCAATTTTTGAATTATTGAAATATTGTTGAAGTCATAAAATATGACAGTTTAACAATTAGATCATTTCGTTGTGTCTCTTGGGCGACTATCCACATGTTTTCGGCATTTCTGCTCGCATTCCAGTTTAATTTTTGTTGCGCTTCAGCATTCCAAAATTTTTTTATACTTTTTTATTTGTAAAGTTGGGCTTTAAATAAGATTAAAAGTAAACAACGAAAGCAATAAAACAAAATAATAAATTTGACAAGTATGCGGAAATATTTCAGCATTCCCAGGCCATTGAAAATTGAACAATAAAGACAAAATCCCTATACGAAATGTTTGTTGCAGGCGAGTGTTGGAACATCCAAGTAAATAATGGCTATCCCCCTCCCCCCGAGACGAAGACGCTATTTTCTCTACAACTTTAATGGGAAAATCTACAGACTCGCTTTACGCTGTTCTTCCTCGCCGGTCGACCGCACCGTAATGCAGAGAAGTAAGCTAGCGATCATGCTATTTCGTTTGCTGTTGAAACGTTTGTTTCATTATCATCTTATATGTGTTTTCCCAATGCTATGAAGTCGTTCGATGCGGTGATTTCTTGTATCTGCACAGGCTCTAACTGGCGATTTTTTTCCATTATTTCACCAGATAAACTGTGATTGACTTTCCATGCGTGAATGTGCGTCTATTATCTTACGGCTTGAGGAATGTACGTCATTATTAAACTGAAGTCAGCAGCTTAATAAACGTTTTATCGAGAATTTTATTCAATAGTCATTGAGAAATTGAATTTATCGCGTTTATTTTTCATCATTACTTAGGTAGGTACTATTCAGATTACTTAGATAATTTATCATCATCATTCAACATAAAAGCGATTGTTAATCATCATCTACTTTTTACCGACAATTTACAATAAGTAAATAAATTATTCAACAGAAGTTTATCCAAAATTAGTATTTATTCTAATAGTACATATTAGAATTATCCAAAATTAGTATTCAGACTGATCTGGTATTAAAAATATATTATGTATAATGCCAATAATCCTTATAATCCATTAAGACTTATAATCCCATGTATAAGTTACATAAGAAATTGCTACAGTAAACAATAGAACAAAATCATTCAAGGCTGTGTTACATTTTTATTGCATTTCAAAGTTCTCATAATAAGCTGAAGGTTAAACTTTTCTCGTGGTTGTGATGCATTGTGAGACTATTTTAATCTTTACAATCGAACTATAGGCGCGGTAAAAAAAAAAGATTGGGGATTTTCTAATCTTATAAGTAAGGCTTCTGAGACTCAATCTTCTGAGACCAGGTTAGGTCAGCGTCAGGTAGGACCACCACCGTCTTGAGACGTCGGCGAAGGGATGTTCTGAAAAACTGCTGAAGCCCTGGTGAAGTGAAGTTGAGGGATGAAACCAGTTTCGTAATGATAGAAGCGAACACAAAAACAATACGTTTGCAGTACTGATTTAGCCAGACATTTAAGGGTATGTACTGGTAAAAACGTTGAAATCAATGGACACACACTAAACGACAAGACTTGAAGGATACCCAGGAACATCGAATTGTGTATGAAGACTGACAAAGGGTAGCAGAAAATTGATCAATGAGAAGTTCGCTGGCTAGTAAGTAAAGAGCTTCGCCCTTACCACTTTTCACAAGGGACATAACGATTTTTAATTCTTGTATTTCCACGAGTCTCCGGTTTCAAGGTACAAATGTCTTCTAATTCTTGATAAAGCAAATGGAAGACGGGAGAAACATTCTTATCTTCAGGAGGGATTACCTGCACTACGGATGAAAGTGGCTCCACCGTAGCAGCAGGGGATATTTGGCGAGATAGGAAGTTTGGTAAAGTGTCCCACTCTGCTCCAAGTTGTTCTCACGCAGAAGTATCTACATGCTCCATTAAAAAACCGTACATGTGGGTTTCTGAGACTTTGGGGGTACCAAAAACTAAGACGAATACAATTTAGCAAACCTGGAACTAAGCAGTAAGAAAACCAAGGGCTCGGCCAAGGGATAGCAGCCCGCACTCAGACCGACGAAACACCTTCTAAACAAGGGTTTATGAGCATAGCACTCTATAGACACATTGACATGTAGATGGCTGATGTAGAGCTCCGAATACAGTGTGGGTGTCCCATACGAAGTAAGATGACGTCAATACCGAAAACGAAGAAGACGAATTTACGAGAAAAAATCGTAACTGAGCTTATACCAGTTGTTAGTTTCCACACTGTATAAGACGTGGAAGAGTGAATGGCCTCTTTAGTCTTGGAACGCTATAAGGACGCCACAATATTGTTGCATTATTGTGCAATGCCATCGCTGTTCCATTCTATTGTATAACAATTCGACTTGGTTAAAAGAACAATGAATTATACAGCTGCAAATTACATGTCATTGAACAAACCAATTACCCAACCTAAGTCGAATTGCTAAAAATGTCTTGCGTTCTTCTATTTGTTTAACAATACCAGTGGTCAAATCGAAATCAGAAACTAAGTGAAAAATTAGATAATACCCCATCCTTACCGAGCTAATATGGAGCGCTTAGGTAATTGTGGACATGCACGTTAGAAAAAAGTCAACACTTGTAAAATGAACTTGAAATTCTTTAGATCTATTAAATTCATTTGCTACTACTTACAACACAACTTCTATTAATTCCTAAAATGGTAAAGTAAGTACTGCTGTTCAAATACCTTTACTATTAATTCCCATAATGAGTGTTTTTATTTATTCATCTATTTATTTACATCTACCCAACACCAAATAAATGGCAAAAAGAAGGGTGTGAACTGTGAATTGAATTACTTCTGATTTACATACAATCATAATATACGACACAACGTAAAAAAAAATACAAATCATAAAAAAGAACTAAGAAACGCAATATTATTGACGTCTGAGAGTAAGCTGGGGAGCATGGGGGGAGTTAGGGGTATCATCAGGTGACAGTGCGCATTTGGCACTCTCTAAACAAAACTCACAGACACTATTATGCACCCGCCTCTATTCGAGGGTTCTGAAATTAAATTCATCACAAGAAGTTGTGATTCTTTTTTTGAAAAAAAAATTAAATTTAAGAAAGCCGCTTAAAAAAATTAAAAAAAAAAAACGTCACGCTTCAGCCTGAGAAAGTGATATCCGTAACCAGACGACCAAACAACACTGCCGTACTGAAGCCAAGGCAAGACAACAGCACGAAAGAGAGTTATGGAGGTATCAATTTTCCAAAGTCAAGCGAATTTCGATAATAATCAAGTTAATAATCTAAATGCAGAGGTGCCTCCATCCATAGTCAATCTATTGAGGGAGAGGAGAGTCAGGGGGAGCTTGGGGTCCAATATTACGTCCATCAATAGGTATGAAAACTGGGTCAGAGTATGTTCAAGACTGAAAGACATGGTATTATCATTTAAAAGTATTTAGAGGACATAGATCATTACTGCATTAGAAGTTAACATGATCGACAGAGCATTGGAGTCTTGGACAATCACCTAATGGACCTACAAAAAACCTTCAAGTCCTCAGCGTATAACAGTTGATTGTCCGACCTCAAAACTCTCAACGATATCATTTTTAAATAAGTTAAAGAGGAGTGGACCCAACTTATAGAGCCTTGAAAGACATCAGAAATTAAGGGTCAATCCAAAAGAATTGCAACCACTGCAGAAACATATTGAAGTATGTGTAAAAAATAATTTGAAAAAAAAAACTAATTAAGGCATCGGAGATGCCAAAATAGAAAATTTTTGAAAGTACGACTAATTCTATCAAAAGCTTTAACAGTCCATTTAGACAATGTCAACATTAGAATGGAAATCCATAGTTATAGAGGTACACTAAGTGAAAGCAAACAGATTTGTGATCGTCGACAGACGACTTCTCATAAAACCTCGACGATATAGGGTTAAAATATGTCATTAGGGTACAGCACCCTGAACCTATGATCTCTTCAAAGTTTGGCAGAATGCAACTTTATCTGTAGTTGGTAATCTGACTCATTAAAAAATCACTAAGAGGAAATGAGAGCACAGGGGCGCAGTCTCGTTTTGGGAAAGAGAGAACGCCACAAGGACGCTGACGTTTCGGGGTCTTTTAAACGATTTTCAAAACATTATAAACTTCAGGGAAATTGGAGACAAATAAGGGTATAAGGAACATTTGAAGGGGACAAGAAGAAGAATTATTCGGCACAAGTTAACTCATATTATTGGGAAGACCTGATGAGCCACTACGATTAAACATAAAAGACCAGAACTTTCCAGATTATCTTGTTATCTTGCGGTAAAGTTAGAATTATTGTCTAAGAAGAGATGACCTCAAACATTTGCACCGCGCAAGTACGTTCTGGTCACTAACACGCGAGCTAAAACGTTTAACAGATCTGTGAAAAGTGGCCATTCTTTTCAAATCAGCTTGAATTTAACAAGTAATCAAGAAGGGTAACTATCTATATATTTGGTTTTTGATTTACGGACAAATTCAAAGGTATTAGGTATTTAAAATTAAAATAGAATAAAACAGGTCATCTGCGTCAGCATTAGTGCAAAATCCCAATATGGATATCAAGTCCAAGCTGCTCAGAAGAAAAATTTCGTAGAGATACTCTTGAGCTTACTAACGTACCAAAGTTTATAAATATCACGTTAAAGGTAATTTTTACAACAAAAGCGTTCTCAAGCTTTAATTGCAGTCACGGCATCAAGCTCCCTTTTAATAGTCGTGACTATCCAGTAATCGATTGTTATTCGTAGCGTAGTGAAAATGCCGCAAATTACACCTAAGTAACAATGTGTACCTTATATTAAACCTCTTTTACCTATATGTTATTATCACCGTGAACGAGTAGTATATACAAGAACCGCACCCAAAACACAAGTCGTGGGTGCGGTGTTTATGGTAATGTCTTGTAACGGTAAGTATATGTCGTTAATTCTCATTCAAAAAATGGGGTAGACAGTATAGAATAGACACGTCATTCTCCGTATCGTTAAATCTTTCAAAATAAACAGCTCCGTTTCTTATTAAATTTATCCTTACCTTAAATTATTTTACTTCGGACTAGTTAAAATCGAGCACGGGATCTTCTCTGTCGACTTCAGGATGCCATTAAAATTCACTTCCTTCTGATTCAATCCTGCAACAAAAAGAGCATGATAGGTAAATTATTTATTTATAAATATATACAGGTCAAGCACAAGCAAAAGCTTGGAGCTTATTACGTAATACATTTATATGTACATATAAAGAGTAAAAAAATAAAGAGTAATGCAGTAAGATCAGATTATGATTTTGTAATATTCTCTGTTAGGTATAAATTGTTTTTATTGGCAAAATAAAAATAACTTTTAGTAATTCCAAGTTAAAGGAAAGTTATGGTAAATTTAACGAGCTGCATACCTGGTATTTATGGCCATTAATTTTTAACACCATGTTATAATATGGCATGCATGGTCATATACTTCAACATTTCGGTAACAATTACACAGTGTCAATTGTTACACACAAATACCCAATGATTAAATAATAATATTATTTAATCATTGGGTATTTACATTGGGTACTTACATATATTATATGTAAGTACCTACTGAGAGCGAGGAAGAATCGAAAGTTCAAAAAATTCAAATTATATACTTTTCGCGACAAATTTTTTGCTTTCACGACAAACTTGAGACATAAAACTCCATTTTATCGACGATTTCAATAAATATTTACTAAATTTTTTCATGTAGGTAATCCTACAACCGTCAAGTTAACATACACCAGTTCACATTTTTAAGTGAGAAAACGTGAAGCGAGATAAATTTTTTGTTTTCATGGCAAACCACAAAAACTACATTATTTATTTGACTATTTCAGAATGCGGAATTTACTAACTTGATTTTAACATTATTTAATCGACTATGTATTTCAAAATGAATTCACTATTATATTTCTTCATCGTGTAATGCTAGCGGAATCGTCAATTTAATAATCTTTACTAGAAGTAAATTTGAGTTCATTTTGAGGTTTAAAAACGTGAAGAGCGAAAAAATTTCTTTTCACGACAAATTTTCGAAAAAAATGTACCTGAAATATCCTGAAAAAACTGAAAAATCGAGAAATCTTATTTTTGCCATATCTTTCTTGCCATTGGAAATTAATAAATAATTTTTCGTAGGCTTACATAAGCCGTTATGAGCTATTCATCTGACATTTCAAAAATTTTCAAAGCCGACTAGATCCCAGAGTTTTCATAGACAACTTTCGTTTTTCTTATGGCCGCCATATCATTTTTTTATGTCGTTCGATAAGAAAAAATAATGTAAACCAAAAATTAATAAATTTTGGAAAAAAAATTGGAAAATTTTTATTCTTCTTTCTTCAAAGAAAAACAGAAAATTTTTCGCTGAACTAGGTCAATATGAAGTCATACTGCTTGCACTATAGTTTTTTAATTTCTCTATGATAAATTCGGTCTGAAAAGTTCTTTTTTTTTGAAAAAAAAAGAACAAAATTTTTTTTCATTTATTTTTTGAAGTTTATTAGTTTTTGGTTTCCATTATTTTTTTCATAACAAACGAAATAAAAAAACAATATGGCGGCCATAAGAAAAACGAAAGTTGACTATGAAAACTCTGGGATCTAGTAGGCTTTGAACATTTTTGAAACGTCAGATGAATAGCTCATAACGGCTTATGTAAGCCTACGAAAAATTATTTATTAATTTCCAATTGTAAGAAAGATATGGCAAAAATAAGATTTCTCGATTTTTCAGTTTTTTCAGGATATTTCAGGAACGGTCACAGATATCTTGCATGTTTTGACGGATTCGAGATGGCCACAAAATAGCCCCATTGTTCTCTAATTTAAGCGACCCTGTATCTCTTATGGTTTAGGATATCCCAATACTGGCACCATGAAATTTGCATAACTCTGTATAGGTGTCGTAGTGAAACTGTAGGAGCCGCGGATGTAAATAATGACCTATTTTTGTTCTGATTAAGCAGAAAAATACAACTTTTTTGTTTCCTGATATTTTTTTGTATCTTACTTCATTTTCGAAAAAATAAATAAAAGCCGCTTCATTCCTGCCCCGATAAACTCAAGACAGCCCTGGTTAAACCCATTTACAAGAAGGGCGACGTCAAAGACCCAGACAACTACAGACCAATCAGCTTACTATCCGTGTTTGATAAAATTCTCGAATCCCTCGTCTCCTCGCGTCTTCTTGACTTCTTAAATAAGACTGAGACTCTTTCCCGCTCCCAACATGGTTTCCTGAGGAACAGATCAACTGAGACGGCTAATACAACTTACTGAGTACATCTCTGAGGGCATGGAGGAGGGCATGCGAACGGCTGGATGGCTTCTGGACCTTTCCAAGGCTTTCGATAGTGTGTGCCACGAATGCCTGCTTCGGAAGCTGGAGAGCATTGGTGTTCGCGGATTGCCCCTAAAGTGGTTTACCAGCTACTTACGGGAAAGAACCCAGGCGGTACAGCTCCCTGCGTCTGATGGTCGATTTGTGAGATCCCACTTTGCTCCAATCTTCTCAGGAGTACCCCAGGGTAGCGTACTCGGCCCGCTTCTTTTCCTTATTTTCATTAACGATTTGGGCTCCTCAATTTCTTCCCCCACCTCTCTATGTGTTAATTATGCAGACGATACAACCATCCTCATCAGGTTGAAAACAAACGACCTCACTGAAATAATAAAATCAACTAAACTTCCATTAGAAGCAGCATCTTTATGGCTTAGAGAAAATAAACTAAGACTGAATTTAACAAAAACCGAGTTGATTGACTTCCATTCTTGCCGTTCTCGCCTTCCTCCTTTACCGCCCATCCCAACCGTTAGTACTGAGATCTCTCCTACGCGGGTTGTGAAATTCTTGGGCTTTTACATCGATCAAAACTTGAACTGGCTGACTCACACTGACCACTTGTGCCGACGCCTTGCTAGCTCCTGCTTCCTTCTGAAACAACTCCAACACACTGTGTCTCATGACGTTCTTCTCTCCGCATACTACGGACATTTTTACAGTCACATCTCCTATGGCCTGGCCGTATGGGGCGGATCACAGAGTTCTTTACGCAGAGTTTTTCTTCTGCAGAAGAGAGCTATCAGGATACTGGCAGGCTTGTCCATAGATCAGTCCTGTAGGGGTCACTTCAGGCGTCTCGGTCTCCTCACGTTGCCTGCTGTTTATGTCTTCTCTCTTCTCAAACTGATTTACAAACATCAAGCCAAACTTGATCGTTTCCGATTCACACACCATTATCAGACCAGGCTTAATCTTTTCAAACTACCAACTCACCATCTCACTTCCACCGAAAGGACATTCACGTACACGGCCATAAAATTCCTTAATCACTTCAGGATAGACCCCGCAACCTTTGGATTCTCTCAGTTCAAGGTACATCTCCGAAGTTATCTCACAGACCTGGAACCCTATTCTACCATGGATATTCTGTCTTCCTCCCCCCCCCCCCTCCACACCCTTATTAATTCATTAACCTAGCTCCTTGTCACTAGGATATGTATAATTGTAAACGACAATGTAGTGTATACAATGACTAGCATTAGATTCTGGAAATTTTCCTTTATTTGTTCTTCTCAATTTTCTCTGATGCATTTGTGATAGTGATCAATGTGTTATAATGCCAATCGCTTGCGTATGACCTTTTGATTACGCAGGCGAATTTATGTGTACTATTGCGGTTTGTTCTTTGTTTGTGAATTATTATCATCGCTTACAACGCTATTGTACTAATCAATGATTGTTGAATTTAATGGTACAATAAAGAGATTTATTATTATTATTATTATTATCATTGCATGTGGAAAAATTGTTTTTAAATTAGTGATTTTATTTTAGCAATTTTTCCGCATTAATTGAAGCGGCTTTTATCATATTTATTTCGAAAACAAAGTAAGATATGAAAAAATTTCAAAAATATGTATTTTAGCTGTAAAATGTAAAATTTGTAAACAAGTCAGTGGCGTAGGTTTTTTGTCAATATTTTTCGTGAGACTACCCCCCGGGACGCCACTGAAACTCCTAATTATCATCAAGTTAGTATTAATTTTGCGTCTTATCAGAATGAATTACACTGCCAAATTTCATCAAAATCGACGAAAGGAGATCTTTCAGATATTAATAAAAAAATACTTTTTTTACCTTCACATCCAGCATATCGAAAACTAAGCTTTTTCGAATATAAGTACCTACGTTTAAAGAAAAGAAATTCTTGTTTTATTGTCCCTTTTCACGCTTCTAAATTATAAATAGTTCTGGTACACCCTATGTACCTTTATCAAAAACTTTGGGAAATATGGAAAAAAATTAGAATAGGTACGTAGAATTATTATACAGTAGAATTTTATAAAACATAAGTGTTTTATTCATAATCAATAAGTATGCAGAGACTCTACGAAGTAAGGGTTGAAAACATAAATTTTAGAATACGTAGTGTGTGAATCTTACCTTTCAGAAAACACTCCACTTTCATGACTGAGAAAAAAATCACCCCCTCAATTTTTTTACACCTCAACGACATGAAAAAAAGCATTTCATCAATTTTGACAACTTATACATAAAGAGTGAACAAGCAGGTTTTATAACAAGTGTGGCAAACAAAGCGAAATGTTTTGACCTGATAAAATTGGCTGTGACTGACAGAGTGACAACCAAGTCTTTGCACAAGGAAGGGTTCCTTATTTATGGAACCATTTTCTTCGTCGTTTTGTATTTTATGTCAAAGAATACTGAATTTATCTATATGCATGTATATTTTAAATTTATCGACCAATCGCGGTGGATATATGCAAAAAATTTGAACTCTTTCAAAAATGTTGTAAAAATTTAATTTACCTAATGCATTTCAGGGAAATATAAGATCATCGAAAATATTCAAAACAATAACAGGACGAGAAACAATGATCAAAAAACTCATATTATATAAAGAAAAGATAAAAAAGTATATTTTCAAATGGTTATTGTAATTTTCCGCCCCTATACCCAATGGCGGCTCGTGAGGTTTTAACATGCTGTTCTGCGCAAATTAATTTAATGACTTTGAAGGGAATTTGGACCTAAGCTCCCCGAAGATGAGCCGCATGATATTTTTTTCTAAGCTCAAGATCACACAATTTTCCAGTAGTTGAAAGTTTACCAAGATGTAATAAAAAGTTCAACTTCTTGAAGTACTTTTTCAACACTGCCGTGGCTGAATTTTTCCACCCCGTATAGCTCTAAAATCAGATGTTTTTTGTTGATTATGTATAATTATGTATTGTAAATAATATACAGATGAACACTAACAAATTTTCTAAGACTCTTTTTAAGAATACTTGCTTGTTAGTTTGCACACAAGACAATCAAATAAATTGATACCAGCAAGCTCAACGCATATTTTTTTTTATTCAATACCAGCTCTATTAAATTATTAGGTTTAGGTATGTCAAAAAACTAGACTAGATCATGAAAAAGAAAACTTGTCAGTTCTATCATTGTTTCCGTATCTGTAACAAGTAATTTATTTTTGTTTACTATTATAGGTCATTCTTATCCAAAAAAATAATAATAATAATTTCATTTAAAACTAATTTGTTTATTTACTTATTTATTTGCGTACTCCTGGACTTAAGGCTCAAATTGCCTGACCAGCTCACTTTTGTAACAACCAAGAAGTTGTCTTCAACTACTTTTACTTTTACTGTTATTGGGAATTCCCTTCTTTCCCCCTTAAAATAAACAGACACTATTGCTGTATTATGCATACATCAAAGTGAGCCTAGTGAAAGCGTGAAAACTGGAGCAACAAAAAAATATACACATCAAAGCTCTCAATTATTCGAAAAAAAACACGAAGAAATTGAGGCAAAGCACACAGACAGACTTAACAGTCATCATGCTTCAACTGAACCAGTCATATTCAAAATTACAACAACCACCTACCAACCTACATCGTTCTTCGGCAACAATATTACGAAATAAATAATTTCATTCCGTGTCTGGCATTTAGTAAACAATCAACGACGCTAAGGTCTCGCCCTGGCGTTCTTTCAATTGAACTTTGAAAGGTGTCTTTTCACCACAATGCAGATTAAATTTTACTCTTCAAATTTTTTCCTTGGTGGTGATTTCGCTCAGAACACTTTATGAATGACGAACGCGATGCTTTTGATAAAAATGTAATTAGAGAAATTCTAAGCCGCAACTTTTCATAACAATGGAAAAATTTTACATGCAAAAGATTTACTTTCTTGCGGTGCTGGTGTTTATGTGACCGCATTCTGCCATAAGCAATCGATTATCATTTTTATGATTTTCTGCTGAATGGCGTACGTAAAAAGTCTTAAATGGTACATGCATTTTTAGCATCGATCTCTCGCTGTTTAGTTACAAAATACTAATCGATTGCTTTTGCTGCATGCAATCTATTAAAACAGCTTTCTACTTTTCAGCCCCCGCCATGGAATGCTGCGGTTTCAGTGACCAAAGTATCTGCAATTTATGGAGCTGAAGTAAGCGAACTCTAATTCCAGCTTATGCTTCTCCCGAGGCTTCTCCGTTCTCATTCGAAAATAAAAACCTATTTTTCAAGCTAATTCCAATTATTCACAGTGGTGTTGTAAGGCAGGGAATCTTTTTCAAGTTTCCTTTGCTTTCCCCATGCAAAATTGCAACACGCAAGCTCGCTGAAAAGGAACACGAAATTTTTTGTTGTCGTTCAAAAAATTTTCAGAAGTAGAGAAAACTCTGCCTACAACTTGAATTTATTAAGAACATTATTTTCAATAACTAGAAAGTAGAAATACTTCTGAATGTTTTCTTTGCAATTTTCCTTTCGGCAGCTGATGAAAGTGGTCTGGTGGCATCGATGTCGGGTATCGAATGACGTGTCCAAAATGTTTCCTAGAGAAAAGAAAACTGTGAAACTTGGTGGCGTTGTTGAGAACCTCATTCTCAATAATTAAAAACACTTTTCAGGGTTTTCTTTGTTTTTTCCCCCCCAACAGACATATTTGCACTAACTCGATCAAGACTGCCTCTGCCGAGAACCCCAAAGCTTCTTCCGTGTCCAAAAAATGCGTCCACAAGAAAGGAGAACTTTGCAAACTCAATGAACTAATTCATATTTTTATTGACAATAATGAAAAACACATTTTAAGAGTTTTCTATGCACTTTTTCCCCAACAGACCTATTCCACTTCACCGAGGGCATGGATGCACTCAATGACTTGGTCGGACTATCAAAAATTCTTGGAAGCAAAACAAACTCTAAAATGAGTTTCTAATCATTATAGATAATGTAAATTACTTCACTTAGTTCCAGATTTTTTTGTCAAAGTCTTTTGGTGTATGGCAGAGACGACCACGACCCTGTGTGAGTTCAACTATAACTGTTGGGGGCAAAAAATCACACAAAATACCCTGAAAACTGTGTTTAATTATTGGGATAAGGTTTTCAACAACTCCACCACGTTCTCTTAGTTTCTAGAAATTTTTTGGACAACGATGAAATCTTTCGAACATGATATCGATACCACCAGAGTACTTGGGTCAGCTGACCAGAGGAAAGAACACTTGAGAAGCATTTGTAATTATTATTAAGCATAATGTTCTCAACAACTTCACAAAGTTTCAGACTTTTCTTTGCTTCTGTAAATTTTTGGAACGACAACAGACTTTTCGTGTACATATCTTTTTAGCGAGCTTTGGGCCAATTTTGTACGGGAAATAGCAAAGGAAACTTGAAAAAAGGCTATTATTATACCAGGGAGGTTATTTTCAGAATTCGCAACGTTGTTTATTTGAATTGAGACTTTATTGCAATTTAATTATATATATACAGGGTCAACTCCGCTATGCCAAGATAAGGTCCCAAGCCTGGGGCCTTATCACGCAAGAGGCGGCAAGGAAGGAGGAAGAGGGATCGAGGAGTAACACCGCACCTCGCTAAAAAAACACAGGGTCAGCTGGCAACGGCTGATAGCCCCTGGTAAGGGCGCCTAGTCCAGGGTTAGAGGCGAAGTCCATAACGACGGTGAAGACGAAGAAGTTTAAGTAGAATTTCAAACGGCAGATCGGAGGTGGCAATCCTGCGTTTAGGATAACATAAAACTCTGTACCCTGTTGGATGCGTCCCCAGGTGGCAGATCGAGGAATACCCTCTAGATATGGAAGGCAAGTGACTTAAATGCTGCTAGCGGGTCAAAACAGAAAGACCCGGATTGGGCGGTTGTCAACAGCGTTCGAAATTGGGTGGCTAGAAAAACCTTGGCGATGAGCTTTCAACTCATCGCGACACATTGGCGGATTTCTAATTAGGCTAGGTAGGATATTATAGCCTTGGGCGGTAAAATTTTCGAGTGCTAGGAAATTGCGTGACCTTGGATATTGGAAAAAAAATTGCCTGCAGCGCTTTATCGAGATGGGAAGACCCTTCCGAAACCCCGCTTCGCCTTTGAATTCATATTCTCTTAAAAGCCCACAATATCACGGCCTGATTTACCCACATGCAAATTAGGCTAGACCCTAGAGCGCAAAGACTGATGTGGCACCATCACTTATTTACAGAAAAAAAAACACTAGCGTTTTTGTGATCTTTTAGTAGCACTTTTTTAGCAAAGAATTCTAAAAACTTATTGCCCTAGGCAGATAAGCGCATCTTGCGCTACATGGTACATACAGGGTATCTCGACCAAGAGGAAAAAGGTTGCTGAACAACTTAAGAAACACAACATATGAAAAATAAAAGAATTTTGCATATCATAGAGTCCATAGACAATCACCTAGTAAATAACTGAAAAACTGTCGAAGATGCAGTACTCGAATTTTTGATCACTCTATATTAGTAGATTTTCAGTTCCATGAAATAGGACTAGAAAAGTTAATACAATAGAGGGACATGTGAACCGTTTTGCTGCACCTTCGAGCGTTTTCTAGTTATACATACTTCTTCTTACATCCAATTGAGTGTCAGAAATGGTATTGTGATCTCAAGAAGTGTGGAACACCTCAACACCTGTTTGTAAGTAGTGTATATTCTAAATGGATTCTAATATCTAATAATAATTAGTCGTATGATATGCAAAAGAATTTCATCTTCCATTGGGTACAATTACCACCCCCTCTAGGTGAGAACGGGAAACACAAATTTGTTGTTTTCAATGGGTTTGCCCTAGACCAGACTTGAAAGTGGTGACCTGTATAAAGCTGATGATAACTTCTCTATATCGGTTGCTACGTCTCTGTGTGTCTATGCCTGTCTAACAGTGCTTGAAAAAACATATCAACCATTTTCTATGCTCTGGTCTAGATTTTTTCTTGATTGAATTTTTTTTTCAGCCCTACTTGGTTGAAAAGTAATTATTACTAACATAATTTTAATTTTTAAAAATCCAGTACGCATTGGAAATTTTTGAAAAACCTTTCTTAAGACCTCTGAATTTCAAAAATATCGCCAACCATGATTTTTCATTACTTTAATGCCCACTTTAATGTTTATTTCACAAATCCAAGAATTTTATTCAAAAATTATGAAAAATTATACCTAGTTGATCGATGCTTTTGAAATGAATAACTTTTTCTCATATTTACTACATAAAAGGAACTTCACTGCACACAAAAAATTATTTTTTTGAAAATTTACAAGGCGCTTTACTTAACTTTTTAAAATTAAAATTAAAATTAAAATTATGTCAGAAATTAGTTTTCAACCAAGCAGGGCTGAAACTCAAAAAATTGAAACTCAAATCAAGAATTTTTTTTATATTTTATGAGAGTCGTTTCCCTTATCATATCTACCGAGGTATTTAGGAGCCCACCTTTCCAACATTTTTACATTTTTTTAACATATTCATGTTGTTTAGACCTAACAAAGAAAGATAATCATGACCACAAAATTCTATTGTCAAAGTAAAAGTAAACTCGAGGCAAGCTAAACAAACCTGAGGCTGTTACACTTTTACATTTCAACACCTTCACTTTATTTTTATTTGGTTTACTGTTACTGAACTGTTTATAGAACTTAAAAATTAAAAGTAATTAATTAATCCCAGACAGAAAAAGGCAAAAAAAAAATAATACATTCGCTGACAATAATAATAATTGATAATGGAATCCTAGCTACTTGCCGGATATTTTTCACATACCTACCTAATATCATAATAAGACACGTTAAAACAATCACTGGACTTGAAAATTTTAATTTCCGATCGATTAAAAAAAATATATAACAGCAGGAAATGAGTCACATTTCAAAATCAGGCATATTTAATTTTATAATGCACGTTATGTGGGTAGGTAGGTGTAGGTATTACAATATAATGTGAAGTACTTACCTACTAATTTAAATTTCCAATTAGTTAAACAAACAGACCGAGCAGGTGATTGCTTAAACAATGCTTTAATTTAAACCACTTATTGTTGGGTAACAAATAAAATAAAAATCCCTTTCAATGCAAATATTTTTCAGACTTTTATGGCAAATTTAACTTTTGTTTAAGAATTCGCGTAAATATTTATTACTTTTATTGCAGCGTTAATATTTTTCGAAAAATTATTAATAAAAATACTCACGATTATTTTTGCACGCATCCAAGAAAAGCCTCCTTCAATGTATGGGTAGGTATAAAATTAAAACACAGCCACTGTAGCACCTATAACACGCTTTTTGTATGATCGATTCTGATTGGCGATTATCGGAGAATAAAATATTTTCCACGATAGGTACGTATTTAAACCAATCAAACTTATCGGTTTCTTTCTTTTAATTAAAGTGATAAATCCTATTTTTAAATTATTATTTATTGTACAAGAACCTCGCAATCAAACTGAAGTCGTGTAAAAGACTGCAAGCCAAAGGTTGCTGCTCCGATACGGTGTTGCCATTATCGCTTAAATATTATCGCATCTAGGTATACATACTATGTACCGTACCTACCACCTCTCCAATTATTATTAAGATACCGGTCGTTAAATGGAAAACAATAAAAAATAAAATATTCAATTAATCAGCAACGTCGATGATGATTTAATAAACCTTGAAACAAAACGGCAGAGTGACTGTAATAATAATTAATATTAATTTTGTTGTGCATGTTCTCTTTGCCAACATTTTTATATTTATGTATTATTATTATCAAAACTAGATACTGCGAAAAATAAAAGAATATGTTATCAAAATATTTTCATTCAAAGTACCTATAGGTAGGTAATTATTATTATTGTTAACTTTGTAATCAATCCGTGTGGCAACATTGCTCTTGATAATGTTGATGGCGTACTCCGTTCCGTTATAGCCGTGCAGATTTTTCCTGTTTCTCTTCATTGCAATCATTAAAACGCACTCGATAACGGGTCATCACTCTCTTTTCGGTCATACTGAAATTTAAAAGGCAATCAATTTCCACATCATTAGTTAATTAAACGACGAGTTAATGATAATTATATCGCAAACATGCTCCATGGTATAATTACTTTAAAATATACTGGAAAAATAGAGCACTTCGGAAATCGACGGCGATAGACTAGACAGCAATATCTTCTCCAACTGTTCACTATACTATTAATTTTGCGCTCTGGAACTTTTCCTCCTCAACGTGGCTTCTTCACTTCTTTCCCCTTTTCTCTTCTTCGCAAGAGTTCTCAACACATTTTCATCAAAAAACCCACATTCTCCTTTTTAGCCGTATCTCGTTTTAATTTCCTCTAACGAAGAAGGATGATAACCAAGCAAAAGTGGGGACCAACACGGCCGCTAACAGCCCCACAACATTTCAATAGATTTTAAGAAAATTTTTTTCATGATAAAATATAAAAACAAGAGCATGAGCAAAATAAAAAAGAAGAGCAATCTGGAGAGACCCCCACGATTAAGGGAAATATAAGTAAAAAAATATTTGCAGCCTGAATGAAGCTCATCAATAAAAACAGTATACGAGTGGTAACAGAGAGGTAGATTCTGTAAGCAAACTCGGAGCAGGCCTTACCAAAATTGGTTTGCAAAATGACCAAACCTGTAGATTCTGCATGGAGGGGGAAGAAACCTCCTGGTCGAGCGTCATGCAACACAACAGAGAAGATTTCGCTCTCTGAGTATCTGAGTCTACCAGCACCAGCGGAAAAAGGGTTATCATCTTTAGGACCGCTGAAAATTCTAAATTTCCTCCGAGATATAGAATTGGATAAAGGGGTCTATGATCGAATAGCCATCACGGAAGTGAAGACACAAAAGATCTTCTAGGTCGTAGTGTAGGTAGATACATCCCCATACAACAATGCAATATTTCTTACTTCTCAGGTCAAGCAGTCTTCTTTAATATTACTGAAACACCCTAGGCTTTTCTCTTATACATATATCTATCATTTCATATTATTATCTCTTCATCTAGCTCCTCAATAAATATTTTAGATTTCTTTGCTGAGCTTTACTCATTGTCAAACTATCACCATCAATCTCCCAATTATTTGGCAGTAATTCAAGAAACTAAATTAATTTTTCAAAGGTTAAAAAAACTTGCTTTTGTGACCTTTCGGTCTGGGAGTGATCTTATCCTCCAATCTAGCTGCTAAAAACCAATTACTATGGCCTGAAGTTTTTAAAGCGATCGTTCAGATTACAATACTAGTCAGGTATTGTAACAAAGAATTCTTTAAAAATTAATTTAAGGCTGAAAAATGTATTACCTTGCAGAACAAGTATTAATAATTACAATAATTAATTATACGTTGTAAATTTAACAAAAATATAGGTCAATTCTAATAAAGCGTCAGTTTTAAGTCGCAGAAATAAACATTTTTGCATTGCTTGATTTCATTTCCAAAATGGTTTTATCTGGTAGGTAATAGATATCAAGGAAACATGTGGCAAAAGTTCTAAGCCTTCAGTGTGGTTCAGGTTCTCTATACCAATTTCTTGGCTTTCCCGAAAATGCATAATTTGTAGTTTTTGGTTCCCGATAAAATGGCAAAAAAATCAGAAGTCAGTTTGCTTCTTTCTAAACGTTATGCGGTTCCGGTTAGTAACAGAATTTCTTATTCACTCTGTATAGCCTTATAAAAAGGTATATAGTTTGAGCGTACCTAGAAGTCCGTGTTATTCTATTACAGCATTCGTACCAGAGAACGACTGGTACCGGTCGCTGTGACTTTGCAATGCACCTTCGATATTCTCGGAGCGATGTTGCCGGATCGGAAACTTGATTCTCCCTAGACTATTATTTAATTATTATTATCGAAGTTACATCTTTATTATTTTTTTGATTATTTCCTGCATGCCTTATTATTATTTTTACAATTACCAAAAATATTTGGACAAATAGGTACTCGTTTTTACTTCTCGGAACGATCGTTTCAGTGCGTTTACTTCATGGTCAGAACGATTATTCGGTGATCGGTAATTTAAAACAGGTATTATTTCAAAGTATTTAATTATTTGTAAATTATCTGTCATTAGTATCTGGATGGTTTGTAATGTGTACCTACTTATAATTGCTGAGACTGGTCATAGTACAAATATTTTTCAGTAACGTCTGAATTTGAGAGGAAGGGAAAGTAATATTCGCACGTTTATGAATGACAGTCAAGTGAAAGTAATAGAACCTACAATCAACCTTTTATTCTACAACCGTTTAAAATATTTCTACTATCTGCATGTCTGTTATTAGGTAAATAATTAATGAGTCATAATTATTGCTGGGAAGCATGGAAAACAATATTTTCAAAACTGAAGTAAATTACTTATTAAAGAAAATTTTAATTATTTTTTTCACTAATAAGTGCACTGTTCCCTTGACTTTCAATTCGCATAGTTATTCCAAATAATGAATAAAATTGTAAAGTGGCATCATATCAAAAATCAAAGAAAAGTGTCCCTGAACCTAACATGCATTTAGGGGTAACAAAGGAAAACCTGATAGAAAAATTGCGAGATTCGGGAACATGTAAAGAAGTGAGGAAGGGAGGGGGTTACGAGGGACATACTGAAATAACGGCATCCTTATCTGAGCATTCTGACGTCCCTGTCAAAATATCAGCAGTCTGAATCATGGATCTTCTAGTCTCGTTCCAGAGATCTCTACATTGCTACTCTCTGTACACTGAGAGTTGTCCGTTGTCATGCCACACTGATTCTGACTAAACAATTTCATTTAATTCGATTTGAATCGTACACTTATTTCTAAGTCGAACCAGATGTGGTATCGCAGTTCGTGTCAGTGGCGTGTGTTGAGGAATAATGAATATCCTATAAATATATTATTTCGACAAGTTATTGACGAAGTAGTGCCTTGCAACTTTTTGACAACAAATATTATATAATGCAAGTAAATAAGAATCATAATAATTATTGTTATCATCATGATAGAAATATCATGTCACCTACCTGCTTGTTGCCGTTTAAAAGAAAGAATAACACCTCCATTTTCTTATCTGCAAGTAAAATATTCCAGCAATTTTACCACAAGACCACGTACTAGGGAGTTCAATCGTTTCCCAGGCAAAGCAAGGAAGTAGATTTTTAGGCATTCGAGCAATTATAATAAGTTACTCATAGTTTATCACAGGACAATAACACAGGACACAGGTAATTCTGCTAATTTCGTATTAAAAACGTTTCAAATCACAAGACAAACCTTATTAGTATATTTATACCGCTGACACTGACACTACTAATAGTAACGACGACAATCTTATCGTAATATCGTATCGATCTAAGCGTATCAAGACGCGAGTCGATACTTCCGTCTCACTCTCGCTCATCTTTTTAGAATTGCAGACGATTCAAACGTATTTCTGACAATACGTCCCATTTTAACTCGATTGACTATGCAATGCAATAGAAGGAGTAAGAAACATAACGAGATGATGTATCCTTAGTTCTCACAACAGACAACTCTCAGTGTACAGACTTTATATACATTGCACCTGGGTTTATTTGATAATTTCTCGTTCTTTAATATTTGGGGTACCTACTACCTACTATAGATTCAATTGTTTACGTTGCAGAAGGAAATGTTTGTCCTCTTTGAGACACTTGTAATATTTAATTTCTGTTGAGGAGCTGGCCTCGTCATTATGGCGATTTTACTTTTACTAGTGTTCAAACGGTCTGCTCATTACATTTTTTGTAGCTCTATCAATTTGATCCAGTATAGAATCATATGGCGGATGACCATAAGATGGACAGCGTTCTTCTTTTCACGTTAATATCCCTTGCACTTAGCAGTTTCATTGAGGTACACTTATCAACAATTGTTTTTTTTTCTTAAACAACTTTCAGAGACAACGTCCTAAAAGAAAAGAACAAACCTTACCAGACTGTAGATATGGAAAAGAGGAAGAAACTCCTCCAGACAATTTTTATAGCTCTACCAAATTGGTCCAGTAAAACCACATCATTATTTGGTCATTATGACACCTCCACTGCGACCGAAGGTCTATTATGACTCACATCTAGTCATCTACATTAACCCCATCAGGTCAGCCTCCTTGAGGAAACTGACTATCTTGACTTTTGGTAATCTATCCATATATCCTCTGGTGCGAAGAAGTCTCTCCTGAATGTAGTCTGGTTCTTCGTAATCTTCGTAAGTTTTTCCATTGCTGGAGGTCTTCCCTCTCAGCCCAGTTACGTATTGTCGTTTTAACAATATTCGGTGATATGACAACTGCTGGTTCTGATCCGATAAATTCGGATTTGGCACCTTTCCTAGCTATAGAGAGTCGGCAAGTTCGTTCTTTCCATATCAATCATGGTCCGGGATCCAGATCTAAGTTGCGTCTAGCTAGGACATTTAGATTTAGTTGACAGTTCCAGACCAACTTGGCCTTGAGTGGCTGGAGCTAAGGGCTTTGAGAGCCGCTTGGCTGTCTGAAAATATCTTTATTGATCTGCGTTGGCATTGCATTTTTTTCCTGCATCATTTTTTAAAGATTATCTCGCGCCTCTAAAGCGCTTGGTTTTTATAGTTTCCTTATTAGGAACTCTGGAGATTTTACTAATCAGAGAACACTATAAACTTGTTATTGTTCTTCTGGATAGCTCTTTTTCGGCTTTTATCGGCGCATCTTTTGTGTGCTTGCCTTTGTATTCTGACGAGGGTGATCAATTGAGAATGTACCAATATTAGAGAACAAAAATTCGCCTACTCTGCCCTGCAATGGACATTAGAAATGTAAGAGTCAGGATTAAAAGTACATACTGTTATTGTTGTTTTTCTTGAGACACAAAGCGAAAAGAGTCTAATTTCTTTACTGGTTGTTCTAAAGCGAATCTTAACTTTTTTACATTAATAATCATCACATTTATGTTCCACGTGCTTATTAAGTAAGCAAACTCTATAAATAAAAATGTGTTTATTGTTATTGTTTGATCGAAATGTAAATGGTAAATTAAAAATAATTAATACAATGAACCAGCCTCAAATTGATTGAAGTGGGAGTATTAATACCAATACCATCGATGGCAAAACCCGACTTACCTGTTCAATGGTACAAAAAATCACGGTATTAAATGTTGCTGCTGCTATAGAGCAGCGGGAATTTGGACAATTTTCCATTGTAGCTGATGCAAAACTCGTTGCCCAACACTTTCAAGGTTAGTTTGTTCTGCACAAGTAGTGTTAATGTTTCAAAAGAGGTCAATACAAATTATCAACTTTAATTTAAAATTTAAAACCAATTTAATATGTTTAATTGACAACTAGAGGATGGAAACGTTCAAAACTAAAACAGACCGAAAAATCAACTCCCATAGAAAAACCGTAAACCAAAAAAATATGGCCTACTCTGATACACTGTGAATAATAATAATAATAATGTTTCTCTATTTAGAAATTTCAAAGATCCAACATTACTTTTACGTGCCCCTTCCTCTCCCCTGCGAGTTCTAAATGTATGTAATATCAGACTTTTATAATAAGTTAATGATTCCACATGTTCTATAATTTTATAAAATCATGTGAGATTGTAAGTGAAACGCGGTACATACATACATACGTACGTCATACCATGTTCTGGGGTATTCATTTCAGAGATAGAGAGATTTGAAGTTTATTAATTATGATCAGTCATTCATTATGTAAAATTAGTAAAAATTTTGATTAAATTTCACATGTGTGGTGATTATCGTTCTATTTTTAGTAGTTTAGTTTATTTACTACTGTGCTGCTGTAACAAAAGTTTTTTTTTCACTCGTCGTCGTTACAATCACAGAAATTATCACAAACCAATAATAACACAATCAAACATAACATCACACACTATAAATCATGCATCTATAATAATTACACTGTTCTGTCAGAAATAAAGCTGTCTGGAAAAACGTTACTGTCTAGAAACTCCGGAAGAGAGTAAAAGCCTTACTCACAAGGCTTTAATAGGCTCATTAATAGAAGTCGTAAAAAACTTATTAAAAAGTTTCAAAGCAAAAGCACCGTCGATTCCTTACGTGAAAGGACTCCCACAGTAAAAGTAACGTGCACTGATGCAATGCAAGAACAGATAACCTGATAATTATAAAAACATATTATACCTAGGTAAAGGTAATACATCATGGTGTTTAGTTAAGGGTATACCGAACGGGCATATCTTGAGAACCATTGGTCCTGCCTCAAAATAAAAAATTTATAAGAGAATATAAGTGACCATGAGAAATTTACATTGACACCTACCTCGATATTTTAACGTCATTTGAAAAAGTACACAAAATGATTCTGTGTACAACGATACGCCTAATTATGATTTTAACCAATTTTCATTTTATTCAGTTTTCATTTCAATGACTTAGAGGTAGAGTATCGAAGCAAGGACCTGAATTTTGGATTTATTTAATTATGGTGGCGTTACATCGGTCACTTATTTTTTTTCACATTTACCATGTAACATATTATTGTAAAAAAAAATGATATATAACTAGGTGTACCTACCGTTGTATAATACAGAATAAATTTCTGTAAGTACTTTTTCAAAGAAAAATTTAATATTATGGCGTCTATAAGGAAAACAAAAGTTGACTATCATATCTTCGTAATTAATAGGCAGAAAAATAAACAAGTGCGTCAATAGATGCAGAATGTCAAAGAATGTCAATAAGTACGCAAACTTTCAAATTTGAATAATAAAGGAGTTATTGAGAAAATAGGAAATCTCGATTTTTCAGGATATTTCAGGAAAGATCACAGATATGTATCTGGTTATGTCTTGACGGATTCGAGATGGCCACAAACCTTTCCTCTAATTTAACCGACCCTGTATCTGTTAGCGTTTACGAGATAAGATACCCGCAGTCAGCTCTGGACGAACGAACGCGCTCTTATTAAAAACTTGAAAAGATAAATAGCCAGAAGAAAAAGAAACATGCGCAAGGATATGCAAATGATAACACTATTCTTATAAAAGGCAAGTACGGGAATAACATTTGAAATCTCAGCCATATAGCCACAGGCTTAATAAATGCTTATAACCAAAGCGTAAGGAATGATACCACACAGAAATATTCACACAGACAAATCCATAACAGCAATTAACGCTCTAGCAGAAGTGGTAGCAAAAGACGAGGAGTATAAACCTGGGCGAACTAAGAATTTGCAATGTAGACAGATATTATTGTGGCAATATCCATGCACTCCCGTTTTGAACATGTTATGATTGCGCGATCCAGTAACACCAGGACCATCGAGATCATCACAATTAAGACACGCAACTCTGAACGAACTAGATACAGCTGTGCTGTGATACATAGACAAATACGGTGAAGAGCTACATAAACTCTTTGGCCAAGCTATCCTCCAAAAGAACACCAGACCAAAAAAGGAAATAAGAAGGAGGACCCAATGACAAAAAAAGAAGCAAGAGAAGACGATGAGGGGAGGAGGAATAAACTTCACACTGTTTATCAGATGAGTATCCACCCTAGAGGGGCAAGGCTTTCAATATTTGGGACTACCTCAACAGAACCCAAATAAATATCTGAATATAGCACCCCATCCAGTTCCACTTCTTGGAGGAGATTTAAGATTGACGATGGTTCTAAAGATGATAAATCTTTTTCCGCTGGTTGGTAAAGACCTAGAGAGCGGGATCTTCTTTGTTGTACGGTGTGGCACACGATCAGGAGACGTATTGGGTTTTTCTCCTTCCATGGAGAATCTACAGGTTTGGTCAATTTGTAGACCAATCTTGCTAAGGTGTGTTTCGAGTTACCAAGGCCCGTGAATGCTAACAAAACCTGTTAGCATTCTCAAACCATTTTTTTGAGCTTGATACAGGCTTAAAAAAAATTTGTTTGCATTTCCCAAACATTAATTTCGCCCGTTTTAATCCTGGGAGGTCATTCCAGAGATTTCCTCTTTTATCTTTTTTTTGTTTTTGTGAATTTTTTCGTCTAGTCCGCAAAAAGATTCTGGTCCTATGAGCGGGGTTCATGCTCCTCGCTTTCCTAGGTTGTCGGCTTCTTGGATGCCTGCCAATATTAAATTAAGAATAATCTTTCGATAGCGTGGACTTTCCGCTAGAAATACGCTGCTGTACTTTCCCATTGGCTCAAAAAATATTTCGTTCCAGGTTAAATGGTTCCCTTCATTGGGGAAATAGTCCTGCTAAAAGGTTCAAAATGAATGGTTCCCTTATTAGGGAACCAATCCTGCTCGAAGGTCCAAAATGAATGATTCTCTTAATGGGGAACCAATCGGATGAGGGTTGATGTTAATTAGGAATTTTTAATAGGTCGGCTTGTAAGGCCGAATGGCTTGTTCGAAATCTAGACGAAGGACCAGGGTACAGGATACACCGGGAGACAATAATTATTATGGTTTTAATTATTGTACTCACTGCTTACTTTCGTACCACAGGGCGAACCACTATGACCCGTGCGGGGGATGCGGAATCTTCAAATAAATGCAGTTTCGCGAATGGGGGCAAGGTACTGCGTGTACCACAGCCACGATTAATGCGTTCGGCCTTTTTAATCGAACACGATAATGACGAATTTACGAATGCGGGAGGAGCGACGATTTCCACAGAATCTGACGAAGGGTGTTGGGTTGGCTTGCTCGTCCTTGACACTGCTCACCGCTCTGTCTCTACTCTCATTCTCTCCGACTCTGATTCTTATTACTGGTGCTGGTGGTGAATGTTGGAAGATTCGTTTTTCACTACTCGCGTTACGCGCATGAATGTGTCCTCTTGCCGTGAAAACCATAATTCTAGGGATAGGCAACAAGGGGCATGCAATTGCGTAAGGGATGAATTAAAAATGCGGGCATTGCGATGACAGAACACGTTTTTTTATCCTGTGTGTGTACCATTTTATAGTATGTTCGAGTCCTCGCATGAAAGTTCGCTTTCTAGAGGTCTGTCTCAATATTTTAAAAAATTGAATAAAATTATTGTAGTCCCTTGAAAGCAGACACACATGATTTCTGTTTTTTTTTTCATTAGGTACAATAAAAATCAGTACCTACAATATTACGTACATTACACAGGTATGCACATATACATTATTTATAATAAATTAATGGAAAATTGAATTTCAAAATTGTGACGCATGTAGTACGTACCTAAATACCTAATTAGATTTTCAGTATGCATTTTATATGAATAAATAAGTAGTGATTGTTAATAATAATTATGTTCCTATTGTTTGATTACTAGGTATTTATTGTAATTTATGTTTCTATTATTCACTCTATAGATCGAGCTACGAGAAGATTACATAATACACACTCGTAATACACGTACTTAAACAAAAAAATAATGTTTTCTATGTAGGTATACATACGAGTTTATTTATTGTAAAGAGTAACTAAAAATAACATACCTAAATGATGATAACGAGAAACCATCACTATGTTCACGCGTTAGCAGATTATTTTAAATTTTAATTTATGTGAGAACCGCTATGATTTCACACATGCATGTAAAACGGATGAATAAAATAATGATAAATTCATAATATAAAGATATAAATTATGTAGAATTTCTAGAATATATTTATTGTTTTCAATTTCAATAGAATTATAATTTTCGAGTCAATCCTCCGTGTCCGTCAGGATTTCGTTCTACTCCATCATTGAAATTCCCAGCGATCAGGCCTGAATTTAAGACTATAGGCTGAAGCCTAGGCCGACAAATTATTAGGAGCGGCCAATTTTTTTTTTTATAATTCCGCAGAATCCTTATGGAAATTGGCTCCGTGTTAAATTATTTGTTGTAATTTTGGGGATCGGTAGTATTCGATGAGTGGATCGTCTCCACATGGACGTAACAGCCCCAAAACTTCTGTTCTCGACATAGGTACTTCACCTTTGAAGATGCGGATTGTTTCCATAAAAATTTCACGGACATATTTTTAAAAATTGGGTAATTGTATACATCCGCGGCTCCTAAGTTTCGTCAATTTTTTCGGGACCGAGGAGCGAATTAGGGGTGCTGGGTGGGTAAGACGCTAAAAACAGCCATTGCAAACTAATATTAAGGTAACAACTAAGGCCTCTTTGACACTACGGTGGAATTTCTATTTTTTTCTTCACTTTCAGGGCAAGGAAAATCTTCGAGAATAACGGTAGCACGATTTTTATTTTCAAATTTGCATTTATTTTGCATTTATATTCCGAAAATCGTAACATCAAAATTATGTGTTCTGTTCACGATATGAATAAGCGGATATATTGCAAAATACGTGCCTGTTTACGTTTGGAAGCGGTTCCCATTGTTGTATAAGTGGTTTCATCATCATCCGTAGTTAGATCGGAGAGCTTGTGTCAGGACCGTACTTTCGTTGCACTCCCAAAATCAATTTTTAAAGTCGTTTTGTGGCCTTCCCTTTTATTTGCAAAGCTAATGAATACCTTCCTGGTGTTACTATAGGTATGTTCTCCACCCCTATATAGGTGTCATAGTGAAACTGTAGGAGCCGCGGATGTATATAATGACCAAAAATTGTCCGCCCTTTTTGTTTTAGAAAGAAATCTTAGGTAGATCATTTGTTAAGATTGAAAAGCTACTTCTGTTGCTGTAGTTACACCTGAAGCCTGTTTCCATTTTCCAGAAAATCGGGAAAAAGTTTTTAATTTGTAGTGTAATTTTTGTAATAGCCTCGGCTGTGACTTTAAATTTGTTTTTTACGTTTTTATTCGCTGTAATTTCTATTGTTAAAGTCAATGAAATAATAACGAAAATGATAACACAAAATTAAAACTTTTTCCAGTTTTTCTCGAAGATGGCTCAGCAGATTCAAAATGTACCCAACTACATCAACAGAAGCAGCTTTTCAATCTTAACCAATGATCTATCTAAGATTTCTCTCTAAATAAAATGATTAGGGGGGCAACATTTTATAAAAATAAATGCGTGACTGTCATGAAAGAGAAAAATCCAGAAAAAATCGAGAACAGGAGTTTTTGGGGAATTACGCCCATGGAGGCTTCTGATCTAGATCTACTCCATCGAATACTACCCATCCTTAAAATTTGAACAAATTTAACCGGGAGCTAATTCACTAATTCCCATAAGGATTCTGCGGGGCCCTTTTAAACTTTTATGAGTAAAGTTTGTAGTCCTGGGAATTCGTATCGTATGTGACCTTGCGGGAAACCATATTATAGGTATAGAGGACGGCGCGATCGGAAATCGCCTCTATTTCACAGAGATATGTAGGTATGCCTGCAGAGATTGGGCCAAGCTTAGCGGCGCATCGAGGTTGGGAGGGCTCTTGTTTCTTATCATTGTTAATTATTTAGAATGTCCATTCGGAGCGCACATAGTTTCGTGGTTTCTACTTTTCACAACAACGCCCGAAAGCGATTCGGTCTGTAATCGCTTGCACTCAACGGAAAATACAAATCTGGAGAGCCCGGGAGGTTTTGTGACGCACCGAGGTTGGGAGTGTTTTTGTGAAGCTTATCATCGGAGCGCAGGTCATTTTATGGTTCTTTTTCTTACAGTAACACCCGAAAACGGGTGCGGTCTGGAATCGCATTTTGCCTGGTATAATCTTGAAGTTTTTGTCAGTAAACTACTTATGAGCTATCTCTTTCTAACTTTCTTTTAACCGATTTGCTCCGTGGAAGTTGTCAAGTTTCCACTGTAATTTAGTTAATTGAAATGTCATTAATAATAATTATTGTTCCGAACTCGTACAAGAAAAGTTGGTTGCATACAACAAGCATCATCTGCGTAAAATTCAAAATTATAAGCAAAGACAGCAGGTAATATACATTACCGTTTCTTCTCCTACCACCCTCACCCCGTTTTCACGAAGAAAAGCGTTCATACGTCTGGACGCGACACAGACTTCTTCCCTACCAGCTTCGAAGAAGTCAAGATCGGTAGTGAAATTGTGAATATTACTCAATTCAAACTCAAAACTAAATTATATTCAAACTAAAATCTCTCAACTCTTATCTCATTAACCGGTAATTAAGTGATTCGCCCTCATCGAATGCAGCAGCAGCAAAGCAGCGACTTCAAGCGATTGGCACCTCCCTCCAAGGTAATTGGATTATTTAGTTATTTTATACTATGATGTGTATGGAGGCTATGACCAAGATGGCCGGCGATGAAGTTGTTAAGTCGGGCGGGGTCTGTAAAAAATGTAAAAAACCGTGTAAAGAAGGTGGATACAAGTGTGTGGTGTGTGGCAGTGTGTCGCACAACAGTTGTATTGCCCTAATTAAGAATAAGGTGAAGAAGGTGAGCGAGGGCGAGATAGTATGCTGCGAAAACGTCCAAGGGGAGTTCAGCGGTGTAGAAAAGGTGAAATCACCTGGTGGTGAAGTTAATTTTTGTCGGGAGAATGTGAGCGAGAAGGATATAGAGATAGCCTATTTAAAGGAATTAATTAAACAAAAGGATGTTATAATTGAATATCAAGGTGATCTAATAAGTATTTTGAAAGAACAAAATAATTTTTTGAAAAAAGGAGAAAAGTCAGCCATTGTTCAGCAGACGTCATCATCGTCGAAAGTCGAATACGCCACGGTTGCCAGAGCGCCTGGTAAGGAACCTAAATCGGTCCCTCCTAGGTGTGCGCAAATAAATTTGGAAGTACCTGTTATTACTGGCAAGGCTACGACCTCTAACACTCGATCTGCATCTACTAATGGCGGATCAGAGATTAGTGGTTATGAGTTGGAAGAAGCATTGACGAGGAGCAAAATGAAAGAAATAATAGGACTGAATGAAGATGAGGGATTTCATAAAGTAGGACGAAGAAAATACAAGAAACCAATGATTGGTAGCAATAAGAACCAGAGCAACATAAAAGCTGCAACTACACTTCATTATTTCCACATTTACAAAGTGGCACCTGAGGTAAAAAAAGAAGACATGGAAGCGTTCTTGAAACCTCGTTTTCCAGAGGCGCAAGTAGAATGTTTGCAGTCAAAACGTCCAAACGAGTACTCGTCATTCAAAGTTGGTGTTTATGAGAGTAACAGTGAAAACTTCGTCGATATGGACATCTGGCCTGTAGGTATAAAGATAAACCGATACTACGAACGGTTTTTCTCCGCGGGCAGGAAGATTTCCAGCGTAACCTGACAACCATGTCCACTGGTATCTCCAATGATAAGAGTGCGCAGAGTGTAACTGCCAACCGTTTCAACTTTTGTTTCAAAAATGGAGATGTAAACATTGATGATAATAATAACCTCGGTATATTTCATTGTAATATTCAAGGACTTTTCCCTAAAACTGATGAGATGGATTTATTATTTAGTTCATGTCCGTATTTTAAGCTGGTAGCCGTATCCGAACACTGGCTTAATGAGATGGAGATACAGCAGGTAAAACTTTTATCTAATTATAACTTATCCACATTTTATAGCCGAAAGGAAAGACGAAGGGGTGGTGTGGCAATTTTCACAAGAAAGGGTTGTCTAGTGGAGAGCATTGACTTGTCTCAATTCTGCTTGGAGTTTCATGCCGAATTTTGTGGTGTAAAGTTGCTGGACCCCGAGGTGGTAGTGGTGTGTATATACAGGTCATCGTCAAATGGTGACATTAATCGTTTCATAACGCAACTTGATCTAGTTCTAAGTTACATAACAGGTGAGTGCAATGGCCGGATTGTTGTTGTTGGCGACTTTAATATAAGATTTAATAAAAATGAATCTATATCCAAAGATATTCTAATGCTTTTTAGTCAATATGGTCTTCATAGAACAATATATGATGCAACAAGAATCACAAAAACAGGGGAAAATTGCATAGACAATATTTTTACAGACTTGCAACAGGGTTCATACGAGTCGGGGGTTATCGAGGCTGCCCTGTCTGATCATAACTCTCAGTATATTATGACACGGTGTTCAGCGAAAGTAGGAGATGAGGGGGGATTCAGGAGAAGAACGAGTGAGGCAGATATCCGCCGCTTGGTACAATACTTGTCAAGTTTGAACTGGGAGCCATTTTATGATGATTCAAGAGACATAAATGAACTTTTTGATAAACTGTGTTGGCTCTTCCAGAGCTATATATTCGATAATTTTCCAATGGTGAAATGTAAAAAAATTGATGACAATCCGATAAAATGGTTTACCAGTGAACTTAAGAATATGAGAGATACGCTTTCAGCATTAAAAGTTATCGCTGACTGTACCAAAGACATTCGCGATTGGGTTAATTTTAGAAACTATAGGAAATTTTACAGAAAAGAGATTTCAAAAGCCAAAAAATCTGCCTACAATTTGTATATAAACAACTCGCGAAACAAAGTCAGGGATTTGTGGAAAATAATTAACTACCAGAGAGGGAGAATTCAGAAAAATGTTACATGCCCTATTAAACCGGACGTAGTTAACGACTTCTTCGTGAAGTCTGTCGAAACTATTATGACAGAGTTGAAGGTAGGGGATGGTGGTGCTGGGAATATTATGAGTTCTACCCGGAACACCTCTCACGGATCGTTCTTCATGGATCCTGTGCTAGCCGTTGATGTTCTTGATTCGCTGAACTCACTCAATGGTTCTGCTGTGACGGACTGCTATGGTCTTAATTTAAATATTTTGAAGTCGTCGATAACAACAGTCTTGCCTGTGTTAACTCACTTGTACAACAGGTGCCTGCTCGGAGGCATATTTCCTCTCGCTCTGAAATCGGCTAAGGTAATTCCTATATACAAGAATAAAGGAGATATTAACAATCCCAACAGTTACAGGCCAATTGCCATTGTGCCACTGTTGGGTAAAATATTTGAAAATATTTTATGTAAAAAAATCACAGGATTTCTGACGGCAAATAATATCCTGGGGAGACAACAGTTTGGTTTCAGATCAGATAGGAGTACTGGGGACGCAATAAGGAAAATAGTTGAGGAGGTGGTGGAAGGGCTGGAGAATTCGCGGACCACAACGGCGGTGTTCTGTGACCTCCAGAAGGCTTTTGACTGCGTCTCACATGAGATATTGCTAGAAAAATTAAATAGGATTGGCATAAGAGGCGTAGCACTTAAATTGTTTCATAGTTATTTGGTGGGGCGAAGTCAATATGTGTCAGTAGATCAAGTTTCGTCGCGAGATTTGATGACGTGTTGTGGAGTGCCTCAAGGCTCAATCTTGGGGCCCACACTTTTCCTTGTTTACATCAACGATTTCGCAGAACACATGAAGGGAACTAACATTACGCAGTACGCAGATGACACTACTATGGTTATAACATGTTGTAATGCAGCGGAGACAGACCTTCGAGTTAGTGAAGCGATAAGAAAAGCTGAAAGCTGGTTCACAGTTAATAAATTAAAACTTAATAAAGAAAAAACTCAAATTATGACATTCTCAGTTGACCCAAAATATAAGCCACAACAAGTTATCAAAGCACTTGGGGTGGTCTTGGACCACTCCCTTAAATGGGGACCCCACATAGACGAGGTTTGTTCGACCTTATCTCGTCATATATTTGTATTACGTCAGATAAGAAAATGTGCAGATGTCAATGCAGTCAAAACTGCATATTTTGGAGTGATCCACAGCTACCTTAGTTACTGCACGTTATTGTGGGGAGGTGCTAAAGACAGTATAAGAGTTTTTAAAATTCAAAAAAAAGCGGTCAGGGTTATAGCAGACAAGGGTCCTAGAGATTCTTGCCGTGAGCTCTTCAAATCCTTCCAGATATTAACACTCCCGTGTATTTATATTCTGCAAAATTTGGTGTATATTCATAGAAACATTATAAATTTTAGAACAAATTATCATATCAGCGGTATTGAGACAAGATATGCGGACCACATAGCGTCAAAAAAATACAGACTTGGCATGTCTTATAAAAACAGTCTATTATTCAAATGCTACAATAAGCTACCACATGAAATAAAATCTCTGAATATTTACCATTTCAAGAGAAAAATTAAAGGATATTTGACTGCCAATGTCTTCTATTCAGTGCAGGAATTTTTAAATGGACCATCTAATTGGTAATTCACTGCTGTGCCTCCATCTTTGATAGCTCGTTTCAAAGCGTTAGGCTGTAATTTATATATTCTGTTGTTAATATTTACCTGACTTCCATAAATGTAATATCTATGTACATGACAAGTGGAAAATAAAATATCTATCTATCTATCTATCTATACTGTCTTGCTTTGGTCTCATTTCTCATTCATTATTTTAAACATCAAAACCATACAATTATCATACACGAAAATGCCATAATATTGCTTGAATATATTCTTTGCAGAAATTCTTTATTTAATTATAAATTAATGTGTTCCATTCGAAATATGGCGTGAATTAAAAAACCACATTAACCTACGTAATGTTCACATAAATAAATTATTGTACAGTTGGATCTTATTCCGGGAACGTTCAGGTGTATTAATTATAATCTAATGGTAGGTACTATAATATTAGAAGTACCTGTTCCAAACAAATACTACAGACGAGAAAGGATACGCTAGAAACAGATTTGATTGGAAATGGTTCAAATTTGAAACGTTATTTGAAATGATCAAGGAAAACAAGAAAAAAATACAGAAAAAAAAAACACTAATTAAGGGAGGTACCGGGTGTAACATAAGTACATACTGCGAAAGATTTCAGGGGGTGAGTCCTGAGATCTTTTTAAGAAAAAAAGTTCATGTGAACATGGGTCCGAAAATTTTCACCCGCTGAGTTATTATAGCCATATGGGACCCTTACGAAGGTTTTTATTTATTATCTCCGAAACCGTTCAACATGCATGAGATGACGAAATTTACCACATCCACCAATGTTTTTATGCCTAATAAGATAGTGTAGATCACTTTGAAATTTTCACCAAGGGTGGGTTAAATCTGGGGGGTTGTGGGGTAAAAATTACCCCAATTTTTTTGTATCAATAATTTTTTTCAATTTTGATGTGAAATTATGGAATATTGAAGCTTTCTGCGTATATAAAATAAGTAAAAAAAAAGCTTCAATATTCCATAATTTCGCAGATCAGTCGTTTTATCGAAAACTTAATTAGCCTTTAATTATCCATTTATATTATTATCGACCTGCTACTGTACACTGCTAATTTTATTAAAATTTGCAAACAGGGAACTGATGAGATAGGGGTATGTGTGCATCGTCTGCTCATGCAGAAGATACAGAATTTATTTACGCTTCATGGAAACTGTTGTTCGCAAAATTTATTTTTTCTGTATTTTTATACGAACGCTGTTAATTTGAATAATTATACACTAATAATTATATTTTTAATTAGGAGAGTAACCGATTATTAATTATTATTAACTTTTCTAAAATTGTAATTTTTATAATAGGAGCAAGGGTTGAAGCCACAATACTGTTTCATTCCATTTTTACACATACATTTTCACTTCAGTTAATTCCGGAAACGGCAACACTACAATAGTAACGGCATAATGTCTCTTGTCACAAATGCATACGATGTGAGTCCTAATAAGTCGAGTATCAAGTATAGGTATGTACAACACTTGTATACCTTATAATTTGTAATTTACAACTCACGTATTATTAATGATGTGTGTTTGAATTCAATTTTCATCAGTCTAGCGGATTCTCAAATACATACATTAGGTATACAAACAAAGCGTATCTGTACATAACAAAGAATGAAAGTTTAAATAATAATTACATATAAAGATATTCATCTATCCTGGTACCAAGATTTATTACTTATATCTTGTCCGTTTCAGAATAATGTCACTTTCTTCTGTAAATAACAGTAGGTATGTATAGGTATACCGTTATGATTTTCATTTTCATAGAAAAAGTTTCATAAATTATATCGCGTAAACGAAACTTCCAGTCATTATAATTTTATTATTAGACACTATCATGGAAAAAAAAATAATGTCATGATAAATCGTTTCATAGAGTTAATCTCTTAAGTTAATCTTCTTTTAAGCATTTGTGCTTAAAAGTAAATAATACAAACATTGATCAGTACAAAAATAAACATGAAAATACCTCCACTACATTATTTAAACAATTTAAAGCAACTATTTTTCAAAGGTCAATAAATAAATTAGACTTAATTAGACTTAAAAGTTAAGATTTAATTTAGTGACAAAATGTTGAAAAGGCACAGGAAAATCGTTTTTCTAATGTATGAAGCGAATTATTTTTTTTGTGTAGATACTCAATTTTTTTTTTCTGCGAGCAATGAATTTATAAAGATAATTTGTCAGCGTATGCTAGCCTTCGGTAATACTATTATAAAGTAAATAGGTACACGGAAGACATAAATAAATAACAAGCCGAAATACATAAACTGAATGCAAATGAAGTGTGAGGATAGAGCAGTGGCGTCGTAGTGTTGAAGGAAGTAAAGGGAGCAATCACAGAATAACCGTTTTTAATTTCCAGGCATGATAGGGGACATCAAAACAATTGTTTTTTGTTTTATATATACATGTGACCTAAAATGTCTGGTTTTAAAAATAGAGGGTGATAAAGTTTTAAAAAATCGGTTATTTGTTAATAGGTACCTCAAAGATAGGTTACTTTTGCCGATTTCGGTGAAATTTGGCAGAGTTGTTCGTTGTGACAAGACGCAAAGTTATTAACACAACTAGTAATAATTATGAGTTTCAATGGCGGCCCGGGAGGCAGTTTCGCGAATATGTAATATTGACAAAAAATGTACGCCACTGATTTATTTACAAATTTTATAATTATGTTTGTTCTGGTTAAGCAGCTAAAAATAAAAGTTTCTTGTTTCCTGATATTTTTTTATATTCTACTTCCTTTTTGAGAAAAAAATTTAAGCCCTGCTTCAATGCACGTCCAAAATTTATCAAATAAATCATTAAAATTAAAATGAATTTTTTGACATCATGCATTGAAGCAGAGTCAATTTTTTTCTCGAGAACGAAGCAAGATACGAAAAAATATCAATAGACAAAAAAGTTGTTTTTTTGGCTGCACAACTCGGAAAAAAAATATAAAATTTGTAAACAAGTCAGTGGTGTACAGTTTTTTGTCAATATTATTCGTGAGTTGCCCTCCGGGACGTTAAGTAGAACACGTATCTATTTAGTGATAACTTAGCGTCTTATCTTATCACAACGAAGAACACTGCCAAATTTCACAAAAATCGGCAAAAGGATCTTTAAGATATTAATATAAAATCCGATTTTTTTAACTTTAACACTCTGGCAATCTTGAAAACCAGACATTTTAAAACACATGTTTACAGAAGAAAAAACAATAGTTTATATTTCCCCTATACACCTGTATTATATAGTTAATCGGTCACTCGCATTTCACTACAATTTTTACATTGTTGCATTATTCATTTTGGGTGTAGTTTCTTAATATGTAATTAATTTTTTTTTGTGAAAAATACATTGGAGCGAATAAGGGGTGCTTGGCGAGGGAAGGTAAAACTTCACAGGAGAACGGTTTCTTTTCTTTGTATCACAGTCCTTATTACGGTCCGTATTGAAGCCGGTCCCAAACTAATGGGCCATTCGAGAAGGTCATGAAAAAAGAAAATTATCAAAAAATCGCCAAATAATTAGGTATTAATGGGCCTTCTCAATGATTTATAGGGAAGCAAATATCTCTCTTGTTCCTTTTTATTTTTCTCAACTTACCAAGAAAAAAAGAATTCTTTTTAAATACAAAAAAAAAATAAACAAATACAACATAAAGTAACATTCTACCTCAAAAACATAACTATAGATACCTCGGCACATACTGAACATTATGTCATTTATGTCCACTGTTCAGTTCTGTCTCTAAATTTCCAACTGATCCTACTTCCGTAACATCCAAAACTATACTAACTCATGCGCGAGACTGGCGCACTCATATACCCAGCAAAAGGTGACGACAGTGACGTTCTAGAAGAACGTTCCCTAACAGTCACATTCCCGAATGTCAAATGTGACGAATTGACCTATTATTCTCGAATAGAACAGTTACACGTCATGTCAGCTAGGTATCTAGAATAGTAGCTGACGAATGTTCCATACGATTGTACTCCAGAATCTAAACAGTCCATAAATAACCTAGAATATTTCATCAGTGTGATTCGCTAGCATTATTATTTAAAAAATCGTACTACAAAGAAAAAAATCTTTCGTTTGCTGGAGAGCAAACCGCCTACCCTATCAAGTACATTATACATATATCATTTTTTAGAAAGGGTTCAGATTCGAGCCGGTACCTACTAATGCTAATAATCTGCAAGACTCTAGGTTTATAAAAAATAACCGATTTACTTATTATTTTTTAAAACGAAATCTGTCAAAATTTTCAAAAAAAGTCGAGTAACTCTAAAAACAAAATATTATTTTTGGCTTATACAGGATGTTTCATTAATCAGTGCAGAAAATTCAACTGGAGATTCCTTGCTGAATTTTAAGGGGGCGTTTGTCATAAAAAAATTTCTTAAAGCCTCCCCTCCTAAGAAGTTACATCCCCCTTAAAGTAGGGTAAAAAATTCACATTTATCGATTTTTTTCTGAAATGACTTAAAATAAAAAAAGACGGCTAGGTATTCGAATATGTACTACTACCAGGAAGCCTCCATTATTACATAATTTTATCCACCCTTGTTTTCTGCAAATGTGTGAATCATACTACCCCTTGTAATTTTGGAGGCTTCCTGGTAGTAGTACATATTCGAATACCTAGCCGTCTTTTTTTATTTTAAGTCATTTCAGAAAAAAATCGATAAATGTGAATTTTTTACCCTACTTTAAGGGGATGTAACTTCTTAGGAGGGGAGGCTTTAAGAAATTTTTTTATGACAAACGCCCCCTTAAAATTCAGCAATTCAGCGAGGAATCTCCAGTTGAATTTTCTGCACTGATTAATGAAACAGCCTGTATAAAAATCAAGACTGTCTCAGAATGAAAAATGCAATAATATTCAAATTCGTAGTACATTATTGTATTCTATTGAAAATAACAAAGTTGACTGCGCTGGAGTAGCGACTTATCACAGAACACAGTGGCGGCTAACAACTTTTTTGGGGTGTAAATTATTTCAGTTACCTATGTCTACTTCCCAGAGATACTTCTAATGAAAATCCATCGTGAATCGTAATGCAGGATCACCTCATAACAAAATAATATATTCAAACACCTGTTTCTAGAACCATCAGTTTGTTAATATTAATTTACATATCAAAATAACCAAATTAGGTAAACACCAAATACCATAAGTCGGCGCTTCAATTTGCAAGGTTAGCTGATAGCATATTGCACCATTTTATATTGATCGAAAGTCCTTAAACTGGGCTTTCATCATGCGAATATGATAGATTAACACTTCCACAACACAAGAACAAGAAACAGCTATTTTATGCGCATTCTGCTTCTCCAACTATTACAACAATCAAGAATTTAAAAGTAAAAGTAAAAAGTGCCACAGATTTTTAGTGTTACCACAATAAATTTTCTACGACCATTTACGAACATTTTTGCAGCCATTAACGGTTTTTCTATCATATAATAGACGTCTAATAGGCAATTAAAATTTCAAATATCTTTGAATCTGAAAATGTAGTAATGTACAGGTGTCCCATTTAAAAAAATAGACATTGTCCTCATTATTGAGTCAAGGAACATTCTGTATAATTTTTTTTACGTCAATGATGGAACATAAATTAAATTAAAAAATTGACCTGTTTCGGGAATTCTTTGAGAAGCATTTTTCAAGGGAGAATTTGGTGGTGGCGGGCAAGTTTTCAAATTGATATCCTGTATATTAATATAATATATCCCCTTATTACGGACAAGTCGAGGGACAAGTATTAGTGTAGACAAATATTAGAAATTCGGCAAAAAAGGCCGATATTCAGAAAAAACCCGGGCAGCAATTTTATTTAACATTTCGTTAGGGGGTCCTCTCGAGGTTCCTTAAAGGATCTCGGAATCACTTTTTCAGCGCCCCCGCCCTTGAGCATTTTGAGAAAGGGGGTTGTTTTTGCGAATCGATTGAAGGACTCACCGGTTCACCCTACAAAAAATTCCAAATAAAAAGGTGTAGAAATAGATTACATATACGAGATTAGATGGATCATTTTTGTTAAGATTGAAAAGCTGCTTCTGTTGATGTTTTTAAATCTGTTGAGCCGTCTTCGAGAAAAAACTGGAAAAAGTTTTCATTTTGTGTTATCATTTTCGTCATTAATTCATTTACTTTAACAAAAAAAATAAATAAACAAAAACGTCAAAAATTAAAAAATATCCAATTTTAAAGTCACAGCCAACGCTATTACAAAAATAATATCACAAATTGAAAACTTTTTCTCGCTAGTTACGATACGTAGAGCCGAAATTCTGTTTTTAAAAGAAAACTCAAAAACTTATTATTCGACTCTTTATTGCATATCGGACTATCCGCCAAGTACGCGACTGTGCGGGACGAATACCAGACAAATAGTGAGCGTTCAACTCTGTTCAAGTCTCGAAAGAAATAATACATGTTAATTCAGCATTTGCTAATTACAGTAATAAAGATTATATTTCATAGGTAGTCAGCTCTTATGGCTATATAACTCTTCCGCCCTTAAGAGGAGACTTTGGGGATGAACAAAGTCGACGTTCGTAAATACAAATACATGTAAACAAGATACATAAGTAATTAGTTCATAAACATAAATGATATAAGTATAAGATTATTATAATAAAAATAAACAATTAAAATATTGTAGTTGTTAAGTACAAAATTGAAATTAAAAATACAAATTATTTCCTTAAATGTTAATTATTACGTCTAGTAGGAGTTGGGAATGCTTGGTGCATTTCAACATCATTGTAAACATTCTGTTTGCTTTTATTACTTAGGCTTCGACATTTGGTTAAAATTTCCCTGTTATATTTAAAGAGAACAATAATTATAATAATTAATGCAATCAAACATAAAATTGGTAAATTAGAATGGGACCAAATGTGGTTATTAGAAAGTATTGAGATTGGCTCAATATTTTCCTGATCTAGCGTAAGTTTAGACAATTGATCTAAATTAAATGATTTCAGATTCAGTTGAATCGGTTTTACATTTGAGATGTTTTGATTTATTGGGGGTAAGTAAACAGGTTCTTCAGATATTGTTCCTTCTAAATTCGCGTATTCAAATTGCTTAGTAATGAATTTACACGAATAGGGTACATTCACTAAATATGTTCCTTTAAGTCGATGCACTTCCTCACTACCGCACTTCTCATGTACCAAGGTGTCGATTGGAGATATTATGAGGTACTTCTGGTCACTAATTGTTTCTACAAGGACGTCGGTAATTTCGACTTTGACGTGTAGACACTGTGGATTTTCCTTGACACGAAGGATGTTTCGAATGCAAGTATCAAGCTGGTAGTTTTTTTCTATATCGGAAGTTCTACAGAAGTATTCTTGTTGAATCTTCGAGCATCTCTTCTTTAGATAATAAATGTTGTCTTCTGTCATTGCCACATATGAGGTTGGGGGAATGATTGTTGTAAGTTCGGGAGTTGGAATGGAATATAAATGATACAAATCATAGGTCTAGGGATCAATTAGAGGTACGTGTAAAAGAAATACAGCATGATCTTCTGTTACATAATAATCTACTAGAATTGTTCTAGTAAATAATACATTATCAAAGAATAATAATTCTTTGGATCTTGGTATTTTGATAACTCAAGCTTCATGATATTAATGGCTTTTTCGTTAATTATCGATAAATGTAACGTGTTAAGAGAAGCGAAACTGATTGCTGTTAATATATTTTCAATCACGTGCGACAAGTCTTATAGACTGATTCTAAATAACATTAAAGTATTAATGAATTGTTGATCCTCACTCCTTACTACTCTTATTACTTCTTCGATTCTTTTGAAGTTGGTTGACATATTTTTAATAGTTTCCTCATATGGTTTAATCAAATGTCGATTGAGTGACAATTGTTTATTATAATGATTTATTATGTTTTCTTGGTTTATTATAAGTTCTGCCTTTGGTAGTTTTTATGTTTATCTTAAAGTCCTTTTTAATTTTACGTGTTTGTACAAAGGGGGACTTTTAATTTTGGGTTCTTTACCAAAAGTTAAGATTAGTTGTTTTTTAAATGGATTTATTGGTTTTTCGGTGATTATTAATTCTGCGGAGATATCGTTATTTTGTGAATGAATGGTAGTCTCATCGTTTTCTATATTCTTTTGAATATTTTCAGAATTAATGTTGGTTTTGTTGGTCTTATCAGAAGATGGGGGTTTAATTTGTATGTCTGATAATACTTTAATTTTACTTTTGTCTTCGTTTTGTTGGAGTAATGAATCTATGTCAGTAAGGTCATCTAACTCGGTGTTAGGTAGTTCAGCAATATCACCTGGTTGAGCGAATAATGATAATAAATTATCAGGTGTTTCGTCAATATTTACAGGGTATGCTTCTAAGCGTGATAAAAAATCTGCATTACTGTTAAGTTTGCCTTTTTTATATCTTATTTCATAGTCGTACTCCATTAATTTTAATCGCCATCTTACCAGTTTTGAAGTTGGTTCTTTAAAATTAAATAGCCATTGGAGAGGCTTATGATCGGAGAGAATTAAAAATTTATTTCCGTAAAGGTAGGGCCTAAATTGTTGAACAGCCCAGATGATCGCAAGGCATTCTTTTTCGGAAGTATAATAATTCTTTTCGTGCTTACTCAGTGTTCTTGAGATATACGCAATAGGCTTATCGGCGCCAATTGGGCCTTGTGAGAGCACTGCCCCTAATCCAAAATTTGATGCGTCCGTGGTTAGGATAAATTGTTGTTCAAAATTTGGGTATGATAAAATGGGCTCGTTACATAGTAACTTCTTAATCGTTTCAAATGATTCGATAAATTTGGGTGTGTGTTCGATTTTAGCTGCTTTCTTTAAACAATCGGTCAGGGGTTTAGCTATGGTGGCATAATTTTTGATAAATTTTCTATAGTAACCGGATAGACCTAGAAAGCTTTTAATACCTTTCGTAGTTGTTGGAAGGGGTAATTTCTTGATTTTCTCAATTAATTTTGGATTTGGTTTAATTCCTTGGGTTGTGACTATATGTCCTAAATATTCAATTTCTGTTAGGAAGAAATCTGACTTTTCCAACTGAATTTTAAAATTAAATTCGCGGAGTCTTTCGAGAACCTTCTGTATGTTTGTTAGGTGCTCTTCGAATGATTTTCCTAATATTATTACATCGTCTAAATAGACTAAACATATTTTATTAAGAAGACCTTTTAAAATTTCGTTCATAACACGAGCAAAACATGCCGGTGCATTACGTAAACCAAACGGCATACGCAAAAACTCGAAATGTCCGTCCTCCGTTGAGAACGCAGTTTTATGCCTATCGCTCTCGTGAATTTCGATTTGATGATAGCCGGACTTAAGGTCAATTTTGGAAAATAATTTGGACATACCTAATATATCAAGGATATTATTGATATTCGGGAGAGGATATTTGTCCTCTATCGTTACCTCATTCAGTTTTCTGAAATCGACGACCATGCGCCATTGCTTTTTACCGTCACTATTTTCCTTTTTTGGTACTAAAAAGACTGGGGCAGAGTAAGGTGAACTACTCTGGGTGATGATATTATGCTCCAAAAGTTCATCTACCTGTCGATTAATTTCAGTCTTTTGACATTGGGGAAATCTATATGATTTCGTGAAAATAGGGATTTCAGATGAAAGCGGAATTTTATGCTTAACAATTGAAGAGAAGGTAAGCTTGTCATTTTCGTGGTAAAATACGTCTACATAATCTTTGATCTTATTAAAAATTATTGTTTTATCATTAGTTGTCAAATGATTCAATTTATTATTTAGACTTTCATAAAAATTATCAAACTTTTCAAAGTTTCCTTTCGCATAGCATACATCGACATTTTTGAGATCAATGTGATGCGCAAGAATTGGTTTTGATAATGATAAAATTCGGTTTTGATTATCTTTATTTCGTATTAATGGAACTTTAACTTTAAAATTATCAGCAGTATTTATATTCTCGGGGATCTCATAATACCTAGTTGTTGCTGGGGAATTAATACAGTTCCTTTTCTGATGGTCACTGGTATAATTACATCACTCTGTTCAGGAGTAATCTGAGTTTGAAAATGATTTAATGCAGCTGGTTCATACCTACATAAATCATATTCTATACCGTTGAGAAAAATAGTACCTGAATTGTAATTTAATATCATGTTTAATTCTTCTAACGTTTGCGTTCCTAGCAAGAGGTCGAAGTGTTCATGAAAATTAATTACATAAAATTTCAACGGTTGTCCAGGCAGGAAGAAATCTGCGATAACTACTTGATTATGTTCCGATTGGTTGTAAATTGTTTTGATTGTAAACTTTTCGTCAAATATTTGATTTGGAAAGTATTTTTTAGCAATTTTGGGTGACATGAGCGAATTAGTTGCTCCTGAATCTATTAAAATTTTTAAACCGTTAATTTCTAAATAGGGTAGGCTTGAAGAAATGATGTTATGATTGGTTTCGATTATTTGTTTTCCGAGGCCGGTAAACGAAAATTTTCTGGTGGTTCTACTGGAATTTCGTCAGCTTCGGGCACGTTTTGGGAATCTGTGTCATAACATATTTCATTATAATCGGGATAGTTATCCATATCATATTCTGGGTACGTGTTTTCGATTAAAGGGTCGGATTCTCCTAAATTGGGCTCTATCTCATTAAAATTGATTTGCGGAGCTCTCCAAGTGCGAAATTGTGGAGATTGAAAATTAGGATGATTCCTATATGGACTTGGTCTTAAGTTTGGGGAATTATTAGTCCTATTTATTCCACTAAAACTCGGTTGACCTGGGCGAGGTGCAAAAGGTCTGTTTTGGGAATTTTGATGTTGATTTGGGTGATTCATATTTTGAGTATTTGGACGACTTGTATTTGGATAGGTCGACTGAAATACAGGTTGTCGAGGTGGAAAATTATTAAAATTAGACACATTAGGTCTTTGGGGTCTCTGAAATTGTCTTTGATAGTTATTTTGAAAATTATGAATTTGTTTGTTAGGACCATTGGATGCTGATGTTTGTGCTTCAGAGCTAAAATTGCGACTGTTGTTAATTTTATTAATTTGGTTAGGACCGTGCTTAGCCAAAAATTTTATAACTACAGGGGTAGCTGCTGCAATGGTATCCAATTCTTTGACTTCAAGAATTGTTTGTAATAATGGGGGACAATTGTTATAAAGTACTTCTAATGCGGTTTGTTCGTTAATTCGAACATGTACAGCTTTTTCAGCGGCTGTTAATGCTGTGTCTGATTGGGTTTTAATGTCTAATTGAGTTTGTACTGATTTGATACGCTCTATGAAATCTGTTAGACTCTCTCTAGGGTTGATAGTTAGATACTTGAATTTGTGACATAATGTTAACCTGTCGGTATGGTCACCAAATTTCGTGCGTAACGCATCTTTTAATTGTGTCCAGTTAGTTAAATCTGATCTTGTACTAGCAAAAGATTCTGCTGGACCTTTTAATTTACTTAAAATCAAACAATAAGAGTAATCGTTTAAAGTTAAATCGGCTGTGTTGGCATATTTAGCATGAAATTTTTCTACACGAGTAATGAAAACTTCTAACGTGTTCTGGTCACCATTGAAAGTGGGAATAACATCGCCATAATTTCTAGCTGCGCTAATTAAGCTTTCGGTAGTTGCAGGCATATTTAAATTTCTTGGTAAAGCAGGTGGCTGCTCTATAAAAGGATTTAAAATACTATTTACAGCGATTTCTTGACCAGGCTCGTATAAATGATCGTTGCTGGAATGTGCTAAATTCTCGTTATATTCAACGATAGTTACTCTTTCAGTACCTGACATAAATGAACTTTAATATTATTTTTAGAATAAGTGAATTAAAGCTTGCTCTTTATTTCTTACTCTGATTTAGAATTCTCTATAGGATAATTCTACAAAATTTTATTTAAATTACTTTCTATGCATTTATCGATAACAGTAAATTATTATTGATCTATCAAAATATCAATATCTTTGTAATTATCAAAAAATAATAAATTCGTTTCAGTTGTTTCAAACTTTCTTTTACATATACATAACTTGGTGTAAAATAAAATCAATAAAAAATCAAAGGAGGTGAAACATGGAATGTGACTTACTACTTAAATTTCTCCTTTCTCCTTGATTAGCTTTACGTTCTGATGACTCGGGTTGGACAGTTTTCCTTCTGGATTTCTCGGGTTGAGCAGTTTTCCTTCTGTTTGACTCGGGTTGGACAGTTTTCCTTCTGTTGGCTCGGGTTTATTAGTTTTCCTTCTATATTGCTCGGGTTGGACAGTTTTCCTTCTGTTGTCTTGGGTTTATTAGTTTTCCTTCTAAGGGTAGAATACTTGAACTAGTGTTGTCTAGCGGCGGCAACACTTTGAAGACGTTCTCGAGTTGACGGGGTTGCTCTTCTGCTGCGGGGTATGGAAGACCTCAACGTTATGCGGGGTTGCTTCTCGTCGTAACAGGGAGACCTCGATTTTACGGGTTGGTTGCTTCTGGTTGCTAATTGACGTTGACCACTACTCAATTCTTCTAGCACTTTGCACTTTTAAGTAGGCTGTTTACCTACTTTGTTGGGCTACAATTCACTGCAATCCTGCACTTCACTGTAATCCTGGGTGCACTATAGGTTACCGGATTTCGCGATTAATCGATTATCGATTATTGAAAATCCGTTCCGACTGCGCCAGTTACGATACGTAGAGCCGAAATTCTGTTTTTAAAAGAAAACTCAAAAACTTATTATTCGACTCTTTATTGCATATCGGACTATCCGCCAAGTACGCGACTGTGCGGGACGAATACCAGACAAATAGTGAGCGTTCAACTCTGTTCAAGTCTCGAAAGAAATAATACATGTTAATTCAGCATTTGCTAATTACAGTAATAAAGATTATATTTCATAGGTAGTCAGCTCTTATGGCTATATAACTCGCTTTTTCTCGAAGATGGCTCAACAGATTCAGAATGTATTACATTAAAAGAAGCAGCTTTTCAATCTTAACAAATGATCTATTTAAGATTTCTTTGTAAAACAATTACGGGGGGGATGCAATATTTAAAAATAAATGCGTGACTGCCATGACTCATGATAGAAAAAAATCCATGTTCAGAGATGAATATCTCGAGAACAAGAATAAGAGTTTTAAGAAGCACATTGAGACTTCTGATTTCTGATCCTCAAAGGTTCATCAAATTTAACTCGAAGCCAATTAATTCCCATAAGGATTTTGCGAGTTATATATAGGTACTTTCAACGCCCTTTATGGGGATAAATTTCACGTCCTACTGTGAAATTCTCGGCAAAATTTCATTTGGAAAATAGAACTTATAAAACTATAAATAGTTACCTACATCTTTTTATTTGGATTTTTTTGTAGGGTGAACAGTTTAGCCGCTAGATCGATTCGCAAAACAACCTCCTTTCTCAAAATGCTCAAATGGCGGGGATGCTGAAAAAGTGGCTTCAGGCTCCTTTAAGGGTCCCCTAACGAAATGTTACATAAAACTGCTGCTCGGATTTTTTAGAATTCAAACCCTAATTTTCCTGGGTAATTATTATACATCCGCGGCTCCTAAGTTTGATCAATTTTTTCGGGACTGAGGAGCGAAATAGGGGTGCTGGGTGGGTAAGAAGCTAAAAACAGCCATTGCAAACTAAGATTAAGGTCACAACTAAGGCCTCTTTGACACTACGATCGAATTTCAATTTTTTTTCACTTTCAGGGCAAGGAATATCTTCGAGATTAACAGTAGCACGATTTTTATTTTCAAATTTGCATTCATATTCCAAAAATCGTAACATCAAATCCTGTGTTCTGTTCACGATATGAAAAAGCGGATTTACTGGGAGTCCGAGTCTGTATACGTTTCGATGCGGTTACCATTGTCGTAAGTGGTTACATCCTTAGTTAGATCCGAGACTAGTGGTATTAATCGGCGCTTGTGTCACGACCGTACTTTCATTGCACTCTCAAAATCAATTTTTAAACTCGTTTTGTGGCTTCCCTTTTATTTGCAAAGCAAATGAATACCTTCCTGGTGTTACTATAAGTATGTTCTCCACCCCTATACATATAGGTGCCATAGTGAAACTGTAGGAGCCGCGGATGTATATAATGACCTTTTCCTGTACTATTGTCGACCAAGAGATATAACGAAAAAATCTAATTGTTAAACTGTCATATTTTATGACTTCAACAATATTTCAATAATCCAAAAATTGATAAAATGACAGAAGTCGTTTCGTTATATCTCTGGTCCAACTATACCTACCTTATATTATTTAATTTATGATGGAAATATATTTCGAAGACCACAAGTTGATGATGTTTTACTCTGCCGGGATTGAATTTCTTTTTTTTTCGCTTAATAAATTTTTTTCTTATAAATCAGGATGTCCCTGGGATCCAGTTGTTAAAATGATTGCGATGTTGCCAATCGATTATGGGTCGCATCTATAAGTATATGTATCTGCTGTAAGGTAGTAGGCGTGGACGGACATATGATATTGCATTTCAGCTGTATCGATAACATGTTTAAAAATTGCGCCTTTTTTTAAGCGCTCTTAAGCTTAGGTACCTACGTGCTTACGTACACAACACAAAATGTGTCTGGTCTGTTGAATTATCGGAGAGTCTCAGACCCTAAAATAATAAACATTTTTTTAAATTCTTTAATCGGTTCACAAAAAAGAAGCGCTGCGAAGAGTGGATGGAAGGCTAAATCGCGAAATTTTTACATCAAAACGCTATGCTGAATGTTTTCTCAGGAACTGAGATTAAGTTACAGGACTAGTTTAGTTTTTATTTAAAAATTGTTGCTATATTTTTTTAATAAGTAAACTTATTCCTTTCGCGGTGCTGTAGGTACGAGACGAGAGATTATTTTAATCAAAACTTTAGAACCTTTCAAAAACCAAACTTCTACACAACCGCGTAATTTACAAGAAACATAAATTAGGTAAGTTTATAACTAATTAGGTATTGTTTCAATTATTTAAAAGTAAACAGAGTTAATTAAAATAACAACATTAAAACAAGTTGCAGAGATGTAGAGGTAAAAGTATCTACATTATCCTATAATACCTACACAGTAGGTACACATAATATATAGGATACCTAAAGTACTACCTATAGGTAATAATAAGAGCACGTACGTATATGCCTCGGTATATGCCTAGGTAAATCTAATTAATGTAATACACTTACCCACTTAAAAAAGAAGACTTGGAAGTTGGAACTCGAACACAGCTGCCTTGATTTTGATAAACACTAAACAGAACAGATTCTTTGATGTGATAAGTTTATGCAGGTAGGTATGTATACCTACGTAATTAATTAGGTATTTGTAGGTGTTGAATGTTATTACAGGTTTAATTAATTTCGTTTGTAATTTAACAAAGAAGTTAAATTTTCACGGCATTAATACTTAACACATCGGTATTGGAGGAAGTATAAGTATGGAAGTAAAAAATAATAAAACCCCTCACAGTTTTATAACAAAAATTATTGACCGTTGTTAAAATACAATAATTATTATTATTAGGGACCGTAAAATGTTATCTAGCTCACAACAGCAGAACAGAAAACAGACTGACACCGACACCGACACCACAGCCACAGCCAACCACTCTGAAGTCTGAACAGTGAGCAGCACTCAGCACTGACACCGCACGGCGCACACCGACACCTGAGCACCTGACCAACCAACCTGCTGACAATAATAATAATAGTTTACAGCGATAGAGCATACAGCGATTTTTTGTCTGGTCTGCACTCTGCAGCAACAGCAAGAAGTGTAAAATCTTCGCCATCTATGATGGTCCCCAAACATGTTTACAGCGTTGCCACTTGTAAAATTTATTTATAACACTTACCTACCTACTTTTTAATTTAAAACTATTACTTTTTTTAGTTTTTACTTTTTGATTAGAACTCATTCGAAGCGGCCTCTGCGTAGGCAAAACGATGGATTTAAAAAAAAATCGCAATATTTAAAATTATTTTTTGTCATTATTTACATCTGCGCCTCCTACAGTTTTGAAAGTTAAGTACTTACGTGGACTAAACGAAAATTCAACCTTCAGTTTTGGGTGGCGTTAAAAAATGAATATGTGTTACAGTATCACTATAGCACTTATAAAGGGGTGGAGGTGGAGACATACATAGGTACCTATAGTAACACCTGGAAGGTATTCATTTGGTTTGCAAATACAAGCAGGTAAGCGAAAAAACGGCGATAAAAGTCGGTCTTCTTGATTCCGGGCCTGTTTAGTACTTACAGCGAATATCACATAATAAACATGCAAGGTCAGAGCGAGTCGAGTGGGCGAAGTCGTCATCAAGCGGCCGGAAACTCATTAATTATTCCAACACCGCAGGACCGGCCGAATGCACCAAGCGCACTCAAACGTATCCGGACCATAATAGCGAACGATGTCACGATTTTTGGAATGCAAATGTAAAATAAATGCAAAATTAAAAATAAAAATCGTGTTACTGTTAATCTCGAAGATATTCCTTGCCCTGAAAGTGAAGAAAAAAATAGAAATGTAATCATAGTGTCAATAAGATGCCTTAGTTGTGACCTTAATATTAGTTTGCAATGGCTGTTTTTACTTTCTTACCCACTCAGCACCCCTATTTCGCTCCTCGGTCCCGAAAAAATTGATGAAACTTTGGAGACGCGGATGTAAATAATTACCTTATTTTTGACTATACAGAGTGCCAAATATGAGAGTGGCATATCAAAGTTGTGTGTTTTTTTTAATGGAATGCTCTTAATGTTACTGCATTTTTAGATTGTCTGAGAAGAAAGGATGCGATTGGTTTTTACAGTTGGTGTTTAAATTCAGAAGTTTGTGGGTAATCCCAGGATCAGGATGGAGAGTTGATTTATTTATTTAAAAAAAGAAAAGTTATGTTCGCCACATGAAAACGAAACACCCTGTACTTTGAATAATAGTGAATAAGTGGATAGCTGTGGTGGTTTTCTGTTTCTGAAACTTTTATTTAATTTTTTTTCTTCTAAATTCAGTAGTAATAGATGTATAAACCTGGTCTTAGGTGACTCACCCTGCCAATAAATACTGTTCAATGTTCATATTGTATATTGTACCAACACTAATGTCCGCCCAAAAAAATTACGACTAATCACAAAGATACATCGAGAATACATAGAGAATTTCGTGTTCTACTTAAACAGAGACTGCAATGAAATGAACCAAATTATGGTTTGAATGATCCCCCTGCCAATTAATCACATAAATATTTATATTCAGGGTGGGCTCTTTTGAAATTTAAATCTGAGCTCATCAAGTACTTGCCATCAAAATATTAATACTTAGTGGGCAAATTTTAAATACAGAAATAACAAGGTCTCGTTCCTCGACCTTGGCCTGCCGGCGGCGTCGGGCCTTCGGCCCTCCATGACGGGCCTTCGGCCCGGTTTGTCAGTAGATCCCCGTCAAAGTTAGAATTTTTCATGTTTTTTTCGTGTTACCTTTTTTTCTATGTCGCTACACGGCACTGTGATCAGTAGATTCCGGGTCGCAGTTAAAATCTGCCATTCATCTCTTTTTGTGTTATTTTTTTCTATATCGCTCCTGAAGGACCAATATGGGAAGTTCCGAGCCCGCGCGTAGAAGTTAGATTCGCGTCAAAGTTAGTCACGCGTTAGTTTGACAGTTTAAGTTGGTCGTAAAAGAGAGAACAGGTCGCGAGAAGCATGGAATTTTTTTTGAAAGCTGTCAAATATGTCAATGCGGTCTGTGGAATCAACAAAATGAGTTTTGTTGAAATGAGAAACAATTTTTTTAAATGCTCTTGATTTTGACATTTAAAAAATGACCGTTTTAATTTTAATTTCGCAATTTTCTCAAATGAGAGTCGTAGCCTGAAGTCTCTTCGTTACGCCAAAATTAATAGATGGTCGCCATTTTGATTCTCAAAATAAAAAAAAATTATTTCGTGTGTTCGAAACATCCATTTTCATCATAATTGTCATTTAATTCGTTATTTGGACGCCATTTTCACCGGAACTATGCACGAAAACGAAAAAAGCTCTTCGGTTCTAATTTTGCAATTATTTCATGATGCACTTTTGTGAATTTCAGCCGTTTTTATTTTGGGTCATTATTTCTCAAAAAAACGAACGGGTACCCCTTTCAATTATTTTCGCCACAAATTGATGTGCCATTTTCTCCGAAACGGTGCAAATTTTAGACGGACGTTTTTTTTTAGGTCGACAGACATCGTCGATAAGAAGCGTAACGTCAAATTGCGTTCGCGAAATTTTTCAAAATGGCCGCTACAGACGCTTTTGAAAATTTGAAAAAAAAATTTTTGAAAATCGACTTTGACGGCTTACAGCTGGCAGACGGTTGCCGCGATTGAGACAAAATTTTCCATTTTTCGAAGAGCAATTTCTTGGCTGTACGCCGATACCATTGCGATGTTCCCCCTATCTAAGAAACCAAAGTTACGATAAAAAATGTGCGAGCGAAACAAAAACCCGTTCAAAATTTTCACGATTTACGAGCTGAATCACTTTAAAATCACTGAAAATCAGCCATATTTCGAAAAAAAAATTCTCGGCCATTTTTGCACTCAGGGACTCGGGGATTGTTTCTGCGGGATAGCGAAAGAGCTGTTCTGTCGGAATTTTCAATTTTCGTCGCTTAAATTTTCAAAATGGCGGCGCTGTGGTTTTTAGAAAATGGCCGATTTTTACTGGCGATTTCTCAACTTTGGCGTTTAAAAAGTCCCAGTTTAGATTTTTTTTCGAGTTTTTTTCAAAACCACGTACTAAATAATGGTAATGCCTTTATTCTGACACTTCAAAAAAAAAATTAGATCGAGACTTTTAACGTCACTACGATTTTTGTTGTTGGAAAAAATTTCTCTTATTCGGAGTTTTCAAGTTTGACATTTTTTAAGTGACATTTTCGCATTCGCTGTTATTTTTTCACCATAGCCAGAAGAGAATCGCATGTAATGCCTTTATTTTGACACCGCCAAAAATAGTTCAGTCACGATTTATACCGTCACTATAATGACATTTAGTAAAAAGAAAAACTTTTTTCTCAATATTCATGAATTTGACGTTTAAAAAAAATGACAGTTGCAGTTATCCGGGATAGCTCTTGCACCAATATGTTATTGCTGCACATTTCACCTTTACGACGATACCAAAATCTGGCCGCCATCTTGATCCTTCGATTTTAATTAAGTTTTTTCGTGTGCAAAAACTCGCGTTTTTTCAACTTTTCGATTTTGACGTTTCAAATGTGACAGTTCGATTTGGTTTTTCAAAAATATTTCACCGGATTGTAGTGGCCGGGAGTCTTTTCGTTACGTAAAAAATACAAAATGGCCGCCATCTGGATTCTTCGAATCGGAAAAAATTATTTTCTTCGGTGGCGTTTAGGAAATTTCCGCATACGTAATATGACATTACGTTCTTTACTCTATTTTTCACGGTGAATTTTTCAAATTTTGAAAATAATTATCAGTCCAAATTATTAGTGAAAGACTAATTGTACATCGTAATTAATTGTAAAAACAATTATTTACAAAATGCATAAGAAAAAACAGAAATTAATGCATTTTCCGAACAGGAACCGTGCATTCATCATGATTACCTATTTATACCTACCAAACCATTAATTATGGGTGTGATTTTATCAGTGACCAAATTAATGCGGTTTTGATTATCAAATAAATAGATTTATTCTCAGAATGATAGATCTGTCACCAACTTATTAACACTAAACTATTTCAAAACTATTATCTATAAATTTATGTACAATCACCTGAAAAGGGAATTAGTTTTCTAATAATTAGTATTATTCTCAGAATGATAGATTTGCCACCAACTTGATGACACCAAATACGCTAGACTATAATACGTCCAACTTCGACTGAAAACCGGCAGCGAGGCGACGCTAGCGAACCTGGCGGCTCGAGGACCGCTACAGTTGTTCTACTGGGCCCGGAATAGAGATGGGAAATACTGTTACCGAAGAGTACGACCGTTCCAATCCAACTGGTACCGCGACAAAATATGTACCGGTATTTTGGAACTGTTTAGCCATAGCCACATCGCCGACTGGAGCGGAGCCGTAATCGCGACACGCATACCCTGACCCTCGGAACGGTATCTCTACTATAAACTCCTGCTCCTGGAGTGCTGGAACTGAATTATGTATAATCATAAGTTCCTTGTTCCACGTGATGTTCTAGCCCATATGGCCTTGTATCTTGTATTGCATCTCTGTCCGTACTTCGGTTCGGTACGTATACCTATGTAGGTATCTTCATTTTTTTTTTTCTTACAAGACTGAAGTAAATGAAAAAATTTTTTTTTGCTTATTTCACATTCCATCTCAAGTATTTTTTCATTATATGTAATACAGTTACATATTTACATTTTTATTTGATAATTATTATGTTATTACTTATAATTTTTAAAGAGTCAAGTATACCTATAATAATTATTCCTTTTTTGTTTTCTGGCTTGAAATTTTTACTTTTTTTAATTTTCTTAGAGGACCGAAGTAGCCTTGCATAACTAGTCAGTAGGTACTCAACGATCCCATAGAGAAATATCGGGTCCGGGGTCTGGGTATAATGATTAAGTATCAAGCAAGCAAAAGTAATCAAGTAATCAACTCAACGTATCAGATACTTGTGACTAATGTATCAATATCTACTCGATACTGTTATCTGTTGCACATCACTATGGTGCAGTGTGTTAGTTACAACTCGCGACACTAAATGGCGCTGCCACAGCGGCTGCCTTCGAAATGCATGTAAAATTGCCGGAGTTGGACGTATTAATAGTCTAGTGTATTTGATGACACTAAACTATTTCAGAACGATTATCTATAAATTTATGTGCAATCACGCGAAATCATAAAAAGTTTTGGTATAATTAGATTTATTCTCAGAATGATAAATCTGCTAACAAATTGTTTAAACCATTAAAATTATGGCAATTAGATGATGTGCAATTGTTAAAATACACAGGTATGCTTGTCATAATAAAAGTTAAATAAATATACAAATTTCTTAAAGGCACTTGCATTTATTACAAATTTAAATAAAATTTCTTATACGCTGTAAAGTACTTATAAGGTAACAGAAAACTTCAACATAATAAATTTAGTTATGCGAAAGACGTCACTGAATAATAAGGGCTCGTTTTGATTTTGTGGGCCGCCCTCTTTTTCTTTTTTGGCCAATCGGAATATTTTTTGCCTCAAGCGGTGGACTTGCTAGTTTGAGACGTATGGCTATCCCCATAATATGTTTACACATATATTCTTTATAGAATGCAGGGCAGTTACATTTTCCATGTATCCACTCACTGTTTTGGGGCAAAGTCACTTTCCATTTACTGAAGAATTGTTTTTTGTATTCATTGAAGCTAGTCCAATTGCTTTGTAAATCTTGGGTTTCTTCTGCGTTACCAGCAGGTACTTCGTAATAATTGAAAGAATCGTCACTATATGTCAGCTTAATTTTTTTTGATAATTTCGCCCATTGATACGACTCTGTCCACTGTTTTAAGGTTATAGTTGGTAATGTTGCAAAAATTGTATCTTCAACCGAGTTCTTTGAATATTTCAAAGACCACTGGTTCACCGACTCAACAGCAACTGCCAAAAACCGCGACAGCGGTAAACGCTCACGAAAAGTGTGTTCATCTTTTATAACTCTATTGAATGATTCAAGGGCATTGTTTGTGGCTGGCGATCCCATGTGAACACCTAAGTACCAATTACGATTTTGTGTCAACCATTGTTCATTGAAATATTTAATAAAATCGCATTCACTCTTCCATTTTGTCAAAAAAGCTTTTGTAGCTAAGTCAAAAGTATCTGCATTAGTAGCTGCTTGTAAACTATCAATGTCTGCCAAGAATTCCCTCTGAATATTCTTCTTGACACTCTTCTCCACGCAAGCTTGAATTTTTCTCTTCGCGTGTGCCCAGCACATTCGTACAATTATTTCCTCACCAAATATATCTATGAAAGCATTTTGTATTGCTTTGGCTGCATCACAAACCAGAACTTGTGGTTGTAAACAATGCGAGTACAAAATTTGAATATTATCTTTTATTGCACCAAATAAAAATTTGAAGTCATTTTTTTCCTCATTAGTTGCAACCCCTAAGCCAAATGGATGAAACTTTTTATTTTTATCTGTACTTCCAACGACAAGTACTGGAAATCCTTGCCACACCAATTTATATGTAGCATCAGCATGTATGTTTTTCACATCGCGAGCTAATCGCAACAAAAATTTTGTAGACAACGCAAATCTAAATTTAGGTGAATCATTTTCTTCATCATTTTCGATAATATTATATCCAATGACATAAACTTCATGTACATCTTCAGGAATTGTTGAATGAGATGATAACCAAGATTCCAATTCCCCCAAACTAATTGTTGGAGACCCATATTTAACACGACGTCGGTCATTTAAATAAGTTCTTAATTGTGACATTTTTGGCATTGTAATGCCTTCAATTTTGGCAAGATTATTCAGGATTGCTTTAGGCTTAAGGTGTAAGTCATATAGTTTATTTATTTCGTCTTTAGTCCTGTCGCTTAACCCATAATGAGAGACCATTTTTGAATCGTGATCATGATCTGATTCTGTTCGATAAATTATAACTGCATCCGATGCTGCATCGAATAATAAGTAAAGCTGAGCCACACATTGAGGTCCCTTCCGTTTAACTTTATTGCATCTATAATATTTCTTCTCACCTTCTTCTACTACATGCTTTCGAAGAAAAGACCAAGTGTTTTCTCTTTTAATAAAATCCTCGGCGTTTTTGACGCTTTCAAACTTTTTAATAAATTTCCATACCTTATTTTCGGTCCGTCTTTTCTTTTGTGCCACAATCTCTTCGACCCCTGAGTATTCCTCTTCGGACTCTAGTAAAGGTACTTCTTTCTGTGCAGTTGTCGATGTAATTACACTGTTATCACAACTACTTGATTCCATATTTTAGCCAGATGCCAACAAGAACTAGCTTGTAAAAATTGAATATTGCAACACAAAACGTGACGAGTGAATGTGAATAACTAAAGGCAATAGAACATTGCGAACCGCATTATCATCCCCAATGCTGCGCACGTGCATTTCAAGCACCGATTGATCATTCATCGCATCACACCACTTGGGCCCCGCCTCCTGTTGGACACTAATAAGGTTCTGAAACATTTTATTTGGTGACAGATCTATCATTTTGAGAACACAGTTATTATTCCGAACATAATACGGATTGTATGGACATAAGTTACGATGATTATTCGTTTATTTTGGATACAAACTGTTACATATTTGGATACATATGTTTGGAGACAAATATGTAAATCTGAGATCACAAATAATTTCTGGGATTGAAACTAATAATCAGAGGATTTTGTTTGATGACAAATATTTATTTTGGTGATAAATAAATTTTTCCCCATTAATTATTATACTAGCGGGTGAACGAAGCGACCGAGCCAGCGTCCGGCAGGTCAAGACTCGAGCCGCGGCCGGTGAATCGCGGGGAACGCATTATTGAAAATTTCAAAAAATGGTCATATCTTGGTTATTAAATGACCAATGTGGATAATTTTTTCACAATCATTTACGTTAATTAATTGTCGTTGCGACTGTCTTTTTAATTTTTCCAATCGTGCATAAAGAAGAAGACAAAAAAAATAACAAAGAATGAATTTTTCGATTTTTTAATGAAAATAAAAGTGTAAGCTAATTTTCGAGCAGCGAGGAAAATTTTTATTTTTCGTTTAAAGTACCAACATAATCGAGATCAAATGAAGCCAAAACTTCAAATTATGTGTTGAAGAAAAAAAAATGAAAAAAGAATTCACGATTAAGAAAATACAGGGAGATACAAATGACCGGGCGGTAAATAGTCGAAATGACCCACCGAAGTTTTTCCTGATTTTGACAATTTTCCAACGGTTTAGGAAAAAAACTGTATCTATCTTTTTTGTAGATAAAGGACGTCTCTATCATCGAGCTTTGTTATTTTTTCGATCGGTCGATAATATTTCGAAAAAAATTCAAAAGCATGCGTTAAATAGTAGCATTTGATCAATTGTTGTTTTAAAGAAACGATTCCCGCTCAAAAACCGGGAATTTTTCGGGAAAATGTTTCGTGCGATAAAATAGCATTTAAAGAACTATTCAAAAAAGGTCTGATTCGATTTTTCTCTAGGATGCACCGTTTTCGAATAAAATTTTTTTTTGTGATTTTTTGAAAAAATGACAGACTTTTTTGTTTTTTTGAATAAGTCGGTTTTGGCGACATTTCACGTAAAAATTATAATAATCTTTTTTGTAGGCAACAAACGGCCCTATCTCACTGTTTTGTTGTTTTTTCGATCTGTCAAATAAATTTTGAAAAAAAATCCGAATTAGTCGAAAAATCATGCGAATACGGTGTCCTCACTTTTTGAGAGCCGATTACCGCTCACCTAATTATTTTTTCGAAAAACGATCTTTACAAAGTTTGTACGTCCATTCTTTCCCTAAGTAACTGCAGTAGCAGAATCTCTCCGCGATGTACCGTTACCGAGAAAAAGTCCTATTTGTGGGACCTTGCAAAAAAAAAGTACGGCCCTGAAAGGGGGCCTTAAAATTCTCAGATCCGGCCCATTTTCAATAGGTCGTATTTGGGGGTCCCGAGCTTCGTCCCTACCAAGTTTCATCCCGATCGGTGCAACTTTTGGACACTTAGAGTGTTTCCTAGGTCGTTCCCGAAAAAACCCGAAATTCCCGAAAAAAATACACTTCCCGGCAACGGATCCCGCTCATTTTCAATAGGCATCGTGGGACCGTGCGCCTCTTCAATCGAGCCAAATTTCAACTCTCTAAGACGAAAAATGGCGCCTCTAGAGTGTTTCCTAGCAAAACGCACAGACACACAGACAGACCGACATTTTCCGGGCACAAGGGTGCAGTAAGTTCCTCGAAACCTCGGCATTCGCCGGGGTCTCGGAACTAACTAGCTCGTTTACAATTATTGAACAAAGTTTTAATAAAGCAACGGAATGAATAATTGTTGCTTTAATTGTCAGCAATAACGGATATTAATGAAGTCGCATCAGAAGTGAATTGACAAAAATGGGGGCCTTTTTAAAGCCTAACCTGACGGTAAAGATTTTTTGCATTCATCCATCAGTATGCACTTCAAGAAACTTTTGGGAAAATGTTTAAAAAGTTGACAGAATTCCAAGATCTGACTTTTTCAGGACGCTTTACTTTATGAAATGTTTCTGCCACCAGTAGAACTGACATTTTACATAAGATGAAACATCGTTTAAATAGCAGGTTAATTAACACGAGAAAAAACATTTTTTTTAATATAGATGCTGTATATTTCGATTTAAAATATCAACAGTCGTAAACTTTCGATATATTGCTTTAATATATTATATTATGTCTGTATTCACAAAGCAATCGCGATGACACATGACTTGTTAAATATTTCATTTTGATATCTGTCTGTTTGGCCAAAGTTCCAAATATAAATGTTTACGAGTCATAGGTCATGGAATCGAGTTTTCTTTGTGAATACGAGCATTAGACTAGAACAACTACAGACAAAAGCTAAATCCAAACTTAATAATAAAAAAACTGCACATAAATACATGTAAACTTTTAAAACAATAATTTTGATTGATGAAATGCATGTACTCACAGTCATGTCAACCTAAAAAAAGAAAAATTGAAAAACTAGATTTTAGAAATAGGGTATTGCATAAAATATACACAACAATTCTTCTTGCAATTTTGATGATGAAGTAGTGTAGTAGAAGAACCTACATGTTAAGTATCATCAAACGTTATTTAAGTATCTATAAGTTTCTTTGATAAATACTTTTAAGCTGTTCTATTATTCAACTAACTACAAGCGGGAATTCAAAATTGCAATATCCTTTTCCTAAAAGTTATGAGATCTATACACATAATCTTGTACTTAAGTTTCAAATTTTCCGGTTTACTTCTCTGGATCTATTTCGGTGTAATAACTGAAGAAGAAGCGGAACGAGGGAAATTCACAACCTCAGTTATTGGTGTTCCTAATACTTGCTCACAAACAGCTTCAATTTCTTTGTCCAACATGAGAGAATATATTTGTTCCTCATTCAACATATCCACACTGAAACATAAAAAGCTCATAATAACAGCTTATTATAAAAAGTAAGTTTTAATTTAATTTGTTTCAACCTGAATCTATAAAATTATTTTTACTATTCCAAGGATTTTTTCTGATTATACAGTATGATATTATATTAATTACATTCTTGGAATATCAAAATTTGTAATTAGTGAATTTAGAAACGCAAATTAATTTACAAAAATGTCCATGTGTTTCATACCTGGACAAGCTTTCAGTATCAGAATTTTCATCCTCTGTGGTCAAGTATGTCATAGATTTTTCCAGAGGGCTTGGAATCTTTTTAGAGAAACATTTTGGCCTCTCCTCCAGATTATTTGCCGATCTAGGTTCACTGTTCCGGCGATCGGTTAAAGAAGAAATATTCAACATCATCATCCCATGCGAAAACATTTCCTTCACCTTTTCACCAGTTGGTCCCAAAATATTGTCCAAACTTTGCCTGCGGCCTGAAAATTCAAAAAGTTGCAACATCTCTTAATAATTACCTCCAAAGGACGACTCACTCTGATTCATAAAACTTTCGTCGTTTTTTGCTGAAGATCTCGATATCCAATTTGAAATGGTCGTGTCCAGTTTTATTTTATTCTTCAGCACCGAATATTCGTTTTCTGTTTGCGGCATTGTGTACTGCTTCGAAAGTTTCGGTTTTTCTTTTGACACGCCGACTCCATCTTGCAACTTCTTGTAAGGAATATCGTCTTCGGGACTCGAATTCTCGAGATTGATTTCAGTCCATTCACTGGAATGACTCTGAGCGACGCTCGGGTTTTCAATTTTCTCTTCACTTTGCGAGGAAGGCGACATCGGTGAACCATTGCTTGCTAAATAATAAAAAAATGATTCAGATGATATTTTTCAACAATAATGTTCAATAATTAATTCATACACCCACCAACACTACCTTCTAAATTCACAGTCTTGAAACCATTAATATCTTCCAACTTCATAAAAACAGGACTGGGCAAAGTGCTTAGCTTTTGCGGTAAGCTTTTATACTCGTCTTCAATGTCTCTGAGATCCTGAGCATCTTCAAGGAATGACTCACTGGAATCGATGCTTCTTTGTTTACTAGACGATAACGAAGAACTGACGGCCGATGCTTTTCTGCGATTCTGATGAATTTCGTCCGATATTTGCTCCAAATTTTGCAAAGCTTCCGAATATGTGAGCTTGGCAGTGGAAACTTGCGTTTCTAAATTCTGCACCCGTAGTTTTTGATGTTCCAGAAGTTGGTTGAAATGTGCTTTCATTTCATAGTAAGGCCTACAAATTGCAATAATAAAGGGTTTATTATTGTGTTTATCTTGAACAACAAGTATTTGATGAATACAAAAATTATACAGTCAAGCAAAATAGTGAGAAACATATTGCTCCAAGAAATTATCCCCTGACAATAGTAGCAGTGTGCACCCAGTTAGAAATTTGTTTGATTTATAAAAGCGTCTAAGCTGGCTATACTCTCTATTGTTTTAAAATAATGTGTCTGTGTGAGTAAAGTTGAACATTCATGTGCTTCCAATCGAGATGACGACTGCAGGTGTTAACGTGACAAAAGTCAGACGAGCATATTTAGAGAAAGGAAGGGAGATCGGAGGTTTTCAGCCCTGCAGCGTGAAATGAAGGAGTTCCAAGGACAGTCTACCTTTAGCCAGCAAATTGGACGGTAGAGCTCGAGAACGAAACAAGTACCTACGTAGGTATACTCGGTACTTACTGAGTTTCGGGATTTGTGTGGATATTAAGGTGAAGACCGACCGGAGTGTTGTGTACTATAGTCAGAGGAAATCAACCCTGAGCACAGCCAGGTTAAAGCAGTAAGCAATCACCATTAAAATAACTACTAAATAATTAAAGATTATAATAAAACCCTTAAACTATTAAATAAAAGGATAAAACCTCATCTACCTAATAATAATAACAATAATAAACTATAATAGTAACAACTCCAAATAACTAAAACGGAAATCCTGATAATTAATAAATAAATTACTTCGTTATCGATACCATAATCCATAAAATAATATAACGATCTCCTTTGAAATTTAGGCACGTGCGAAGAAAGAAGATTTTAGTTAGGTATCTGGGAGCATGCTATTTTCTTTTATTAGCTATAAATTGTAGACTATTAAGTACTTGTTTATTATTGATGATTTTAATTGTTCTGATTGGAAATTTGATCGAATGAATAAATTAAGTTAAGTTGTCGGGTTTCGTTTGCTTTTGAAATAATATTGCCCATTAGCCCTGAATTTGAATACTTAAAGTTCATGAAAGAGTCTCTAGCCGAGGAAAGAATTCGCAAAATTAGTAGAGTTAAAATTTGCACGAGTGCAAGTGGTACATTTTTTTAACTGTAGTGTCATGCTTGCAAGCTTTTAATGTGCATAAGATTGCCAACATTGCAAGCAAAAGTAGGTACTGCATCTGAATCAATATCAAATAACTTATTTGTTGAGCCTCTAGTGATTTTTTTTATTCAGTGGAATCAACTAATGGAAATCATAATTCTATGATTTCAAAAGAAAAAACAAATTATTTACAAAGTGCCTAAACATATTGTTATTTTATTTTTAAAACAACACCCATATTAATTCAAGACCTTAGAAACAGAAACAACAAGCTTAAATCATTTATCTAGTGTTGTTAAGGAAATTTCTTGAAGCAATTAGTTACACTAAATTATAGTTTTATCTAGAAAAAAACAAAAGAAGAAAAATACAAATAAATGAATGACATAACAAAATAAAAGTGAGAAGAAAATACGTACTTACAAAAATAAAAGTGAATGTTGACTTACAATATTATTCATTGCTAACAGTGATCGACGAATAGAAAAACTATAAATAAAAAATAAATAAAATTAAACAGAAATACAAGCTTTTGAAATTCAAATGAAAAGTAAAATCAAAATCTTCAAAAAACTATGTTAGGTACTCTCGCCATTGCCACTCACCTACTTTTAGCTATTGCTCTTTTAAGTTCCTTTTGAAGACTTTGTACCTTAGCGTTAGCAGCTTCGTGTTTCAAACACGCTATTCTGTGTTCTCCACTGGCGAGTCCACGATCTCTCTCAGCATCGTTCACTCGTTGTGTGGCATGATTCAGCATCTCTTGCCAAGCTGGATCTAATCATAAATTTATCATGAATGGTCAGGCCAAATTATGAAAAATCCATAAAAAAATTAACCAAAAAAGTGGACAAAGTAAAATAATTAACTTGTGTGTAACTAATCAGCAAAATTGCAGATTGAATATGCCTTCAATAAATTTGGGGCTAGAAAAAATCAGCCTAAGCATTCAATCTACATTTGCTGCCAAGTTGAATATATATTTTTTCGCCAATTGTTATGTTTCCAAATAGTATGTACATAATTCAAAAAAGTCACTTTTACTTCTTAGGCAGCTAATGTATAATTTTACTGCCTACCATCAGGCTCATAGCAGCATGTTTAGTGTTAATTGGCGAAAATAGTAATTCTTATCGTCTTATTAGGCAGATAAGATAATGAAAGAAACATTTATTAGCTGTCTAAAAACTAAAAATTAAATAATGTGCTACAAGCTGATTGCTTCAAGTGTTCCCATAATAAAAACTTGAGCCTAGACTGGGAACATTTACTTTTAGTGATATAACAACAAATTTTTAGAGCAAAACGAGCCATTGGAATGAATCTCACTAAAAACGTTAAAAATCAAGTCTCCAAAGTACACCCAATTCTTATCGGAGCACAAGTCATTCAGAAAATATGCAATGAGAATTGGGAAGACGACCGATGCAAACTTGCATATATTGTGAAATGGAAACGAGTACCTACTTATTGTCCAGAACACACTATTTGTGTTGGCACAAGTTGTGATGATCCACAACGGCTTACCCATGAAAACACAATGGACATTATGATGGAGTCAAAGAAAAGTGTCGAAGGGGTTTTAGACGTCAGACACTACCCTGGGTGGGAGGAACCATACCCAGGGAATCAGAAGGATTTCCCTCCACTGAAAAAAGCCTCCAAAGTACCAAGCATACACAAGAAGGAAATTTTGTATTAGTTGGTTGGAAAGAAAAAAGTTTTCCAGGACTTAGTAAAAAGTGTAACGGAAACTGGCAGTATTCTGGATTGCCTGGAGCCTGAAATGGCCCAATTAATTAAAGACATATTTAACTACAAATTGTCCACGTGATCAAGCCTCTAAGAATGTTCACAAGAAACTCTATTTTGAAAAATTTGAATAACTAAAAAGTATTCAACAGGTTTAAACAATCTAAAATGAACTTTGAAATCACAGTATTTTTTCACAATTTTATAATAAAAGTGAAACAAAGTAACAGAGATCCCCATGCATTTTCTCTAAAAACGACACCCTGTACCTATTTAGCATTATAGCATGCATAATTGCCGAGGTCCATGTTGTCTGATTGAATATACATCAAAAATACGCGGCATGACATCGCATAATTCCGCACCGGCCCAGTGAGAAAACAAGTGAGGATACCGTATGATCTCTTGCCGTTCTTAATAATAAGTATGTTGATAATTGATAACATTGCAAAGCCACAAGTGTCGTCTACTGTATCAACATCTGCAATAATTTCTATTGCTTATGAATTTATGTAAATAAACCAGCTGCTAGGGGGCAAGGATTAAGTCAATTATATCAGATCAATCGTTAATACTTGCTCACCAATCTCGGGGTACCTGTACTGCATCCCACATAAACTGTGGGACTGACATTCGTATTGGTAACTTTAGGTTTATTTATACTGCAAGCAAACTCACGAGTTTTGGGATTCAATTTCAAAAAAATCTTTACCAAGGGTCCTGCCTCCTAATCCTTGTTCGGCTAAATAAACCATTTCTCTGGCAGCACTGTGAGCACTGTTAGCTCTCTCGTATTTCATAGCTGCCACCTGCGTCTGCTTGAGAGCCTCGTTGGAACAGATCCTCGCTTCATAATAGGGTTTTGACCTTTCGACACACATTCCAAGTTTAGCACGAAGGGAATCTACCTTGGCGGTACTGTCGCACAGCAATTGTCTAAAAGATTGTCTCGCTTCGTCCAGCTCCAGCTCGAGCTTATTGATTTCGTCTGTGGCGCCGTTGAGTCTTTCCAGCTCGATGTGAACCCTGGGATCAACTGTATCATTGAACTCGGAGCCATTTTCACACATCATAAGAAAGGAATAGCGGTTGTGGAATTATTATTGATTTGGTTTCAAATACACGGTCAGTTTGGAAGGTCGATATGTTTTTAATTCATTGTTTAGGTTGTTGTTTCCAGTTAAATTTATAATTAATTGTTCTAAGAGGAATTACCTGACCTAAATACTCATAGCCATAGCTCAATATTTTTATTTTGCTTTATATTTTAATTTTTTTTAGTTTTCATTTCATTAGTTGGATCTACGGTTAGTCAGTAGTGTCACGACTGTCGCTAGTGTCGTAGTGTCACGGCAAATCATTGTCACAATATTATGTCAGTCAATATTCTTTATTCGTTACAGTCAATCAACACAACATTGGCAGTGTTCCAAAAGATCTACTTTTCGCTACGAGCGTTGCTGTATTGCTGGTTGCTGAGCTTTCATTATAGAGATTTTTATTATTTTACTATTATGATTTATGATGATTGACAATAATTAGATGACGAACTTCCTAGAGTATAGTCGACCAAGAGATATAACGAAATTATCAAATTGTTAAACTGTCATATTTTATGACTTCAACAATATTTCAATAATCCAAAAATTGATAAAATGACAGAAGTCGTTTCTTTATATCTCTGTCTGGTCCAACTATACTCATCTATTATTAGAACTTCCTAGTCTGAACTTATGACAAGAGTGAAGGCCTGTGCCTCTAAGGGCGGCCATTTTTTAGCCTGTGTGCCTCTAGGGGCGGCCATTTTTTAAGAGGGCAAATTCAACTATAAAATACGTTGTTTTTATATCTTTGCCAGCAGAATCTCGCCGAGTCGCACCCTTACCGAGAAATATCCAGATTGGCGGTACGATGCAAAAACAAACAAAAAAAAAACAAATTCGGCCCTGAGCTTAACATGTATATGGCCCATTTTCAATAGGTCGTATTTGGAGGTGTCGAAGGTGCTCCCTGTGAAATTTCAACCCGCTCGGTACAATTTTCAGGCACACACTCAAAGTGTTTCCTAAGTCATTTCGGAAAAATCGCGAAAGAAATAACACTTCCCGGACACAGATCCCGCTCATTTTCAATAGGCTTTGTAAGACCGTGCGCCATTTAAATCGAACTAAATTTCAACTCCCCACGATTTTATCCGTCACCATAGGTCTGTCTCTACCGTCTGTGCGCGGCGTGTGTTCTAAGAAACACCCTAATAAGGTTCTAGGGCCTTATAGAGCCTTCATTTTGTGTCGTGGGAAGTTGAAATTTGGCTAGATAGAAACGGCACGGTCCTTATTAAATTGAAAATAAACAAAAGATTCGTACCGTTGGGAAGTGTTATTTTTTCGAGGAATTCGGGATATAATAATAATAATAATCGTTTATTTGCCCAACAGATTATGATATCCATTTACTGGACAAAACAATGTTTGTTTTCTTAAATACCTATTTAACATTAATAACAGGGATATTTCGGGAATAGCATATATAGGAAACACTCTAAAAGAAACGGTGGCACGAACGTGATTAAAAATATATTAGATAATTATTACTGACGTTAAATTGCAAATTTTGAAATATTTTCGATGATATTTTATTTTTATCGGTAATTAACTCTTCTACAAGGGAGTAGAACTTTTAATTTTTCAAAAAAATAGCACAGTAAATATTTACATAGACGTTTCCTAAGTTCCGTCAATTTTTTCAGGACCGAGGAGCGAAATAGGGGTGCTGGGTGGGTAAGAAAGTAAAAACAGCCATTGCAAACTAATATTTAAGGTCATAACAAAATGTTAAGGCATCTTTGACAGTACGGTCGCATTGCTATTTTTTTCTTCACTTTCAGGGCAAGGAAAATCTTCGATATGAACAGTAGCACGATTATTATTTTGAATTTTGCATTTATTTCGCATTTATATTCCAAAAAGAGTGACATCAATCGCTATAGTCTGGACACAATTTGAGAGAGCCATATATCCATGCCAATATGGCCGATATGGTTTTATACGCGGCGCTAACCAGGACCGGACTCCCTAGACCGATTTTTAATGCCGTTTTTTGCTAGCCATACATTTGCAAAGCAAATAAATACCTTCCTGGTGTTACTATAGGTACGTCCTCCACCCCTATAATAGGGGTGTTTTCGAGGCTAACCATGGGTATCTCGCTTATCAGTAGAGATACGAGGTCGGTTAAATTGGGACAAAATTGCGTATTTTTATGCCGAGTAACAATCTGAAAAAAAGATTCAGGATATTTTCAGTCGTTGCTGAAATATCCTGAAAAAACTGAAAAATCAATATTTCTTATTATTTTTGGCATATCTTTCTTATTTTTGGAAATTATTGAATAATTTTTTGTAGGCTTACATAAGCCGTTAAGAGCTATCCATCTGACATTTCAGAAACTTTCAAAACCTACAAGAGTCCAGAGTATTCATGGTCGATTTTTGTTTTTCTTATGGCCGCCATATTGGATTTTTATGTCATTCTGTATTAAAAAAATTAAGGAAACCAAAAATCTATCACATTAAAAAAATTCTTCAAAATTTTCTTTTTATTTTTTCAAAAAAAAAAAAATAATAATAAAATTTTATCACCGAAAGACGTTGGGCGACGTAGCAATATGACGTGACATTGCTTGACTTATATGGTTATTTATGATATTCGGTTGAAGAAAGGTTTTTTTTCGAGAAAAGCGAAGAATAAAATTTTGAAAATTTTTATTGAATGTGATATATTTTTGATTTCCTTATTTTTTTTTAATACAGAACGACATGAAAATCCAATATGGCGGCCATAAGAAAAACGAAAGTTGGCTATGAAAACTCTATGGGATCTAGTTGGCTTTGAAAATTTTTGTAATGTCGAACGGATAGCTTTTGACGACTTTTTTTCGATTATTACTCGGCATAAAAATACGCATCAACTTTGCCCCAATTTCCGACCTTTTATCTTTACTGATAAGCTAGATACCCATGGTTAGCCTCGAAAAACGGACAGCCTGTATAGCAGGTGCCATATAGTGAAACTGTATACCCAGATGTAAATAATGACCTAAATTTTTTGCAGATTAATCACCTAAAACAACAACTTTTTTTCCTTCTTTTCGTTTATTAATTACTTTTCAAGGAAAAAATAAAAACGACTTCTTTGCATGTTGAAAAATTGTTAAAATAAAATCAAGTTACCTACTTATCTTTGATCGTTGCTAGGAAATAATATGTTATAACATTTTTTGTAAATAGGTAATATTTTGCATTTGTTAGATTTAAAAAAATAGCTTAGAAATAAATATTCTGAACGATCGTAACTTGATTTTATTTTAACAATTTTTCAACATGCAAAGAATTCCGTTTTGATTTTTTTCCTTGAAAAGTAATAAATAAACTATAAAAGATATTATAATATCTTTTTAGTAATTATATTAATACCTCCTATAATAGGGGGCAAAAAAGTTGTACTTGTAGGTGCTTTATATGAAAAAATTTAAAAAAAATTTAAAAAACGCAGTAGCGTACATTTTTTTTTCAATATTATTCGTGAGATTATACCCCCCGAGATGCCACTGGAACTTAATTATCTTTTAGTTAGTATCAACTTAGCGTCTTATTAAAATGAATAACCCTGCTAGATTTGATCAAAATGGGCAAAAAGATCATTTAGATATTGATAAAAAACAATTTTTTTTTAACTTTGACACCCTGTATCTTAAAAACCGGGCACTTCAGGACACATGCATGTTTTTGTGAACTTTTCTACTTGAATTTGGTCAGGAACGCGCCCTTGAAATTACGGTCTATCATTTAAGTAGCATCCTGTAAATAAGTAGGTAGTATTTTATTGTTTTTAGACACATATAAACATCTTTTCTTATATTTACCTGTATCAGAGCAAGTACCAAGTTATGATTCTGGTTGCATTAATTTAATTACATTGTGTGGCTGCAATAACTTTCGCCAGTACCACTTTCCCTTTCCACCCTTTGGCCTTACCTTATATTATAACATAACGGAACAGAGTCTATAAAGCACCTTATCTTCTCTTTATGCAAGCAAATAATCAGAATTCTTTCTTGACTGTGCATAATAAAAGTCATCTCGGTTAGTTACATATTATATTGCATAGGTATACCTTTAGTGCTCGTTTAATTAATTTCACATTGTGTTATTTGTTCGTATAACAAATAGGTGCCTACTTACCTAAAAAGGATATATCGGTGCTTTGGAAGACAATAAATAATTTTCAAGTTACCGCATACAGTGCCTATACTAATAATACCCCTAATACTTAGGTACTTCATAGAAAAGCTTCCAATAAAGTAGCGTAATAAACATACACGAATATTGAAAAGGTAACTTTAACTTTATAATATGTTGTATTAAAAAAATAATAACTACCTAACTAATAAATAATAACATTTATAATGTAATCACTGGGGATTAACCGAACTAATAATGAACTAATACAGGATTTCCCACGTTAATGAGCGTGCGTTAGATTTGTCATTTAGGTTAGGCAATCGCATATTTGTGGAGAAAAAATATATGGAGTGTGAAACACGCACTTATGGAATAAAATTCACTATTGAGAGAAAAAACGTTTTTAAAAAAAAGCTCGCACACCTCAACTTCAAATTTTAATTTTGCATTTTCTAAGCCTCAATTTTTTTTATTCCCACCGGTCTCACCCCCACCATTCATTGTGGTGATATATTTTTTTAAATAGGACAACCTGCTGTATATTTTTGTATTTTTATATTTCCTGAGAAAATCCAGTAAGAACGGTTTTTACAGTTGCAGTTTAAATTGAGTAGTTGTAGTTTATGAGTTTATAAGCAAATGAAAATCGCCATTTTTCATTTTGAAAGCAGCATGTACTGCGGAAACGGCTAAAAAATATCGGAAAACGGTTACATGCCCCTATCTCAACTATTTAAATAAGTGTTATCTTACAGTGCGTGTGCTTGAAATTTTTATACAGGGCGATTAAAGATCTGGTAAATTATATCACCCTGTATTAAAATTTAAACCATATAATTAGGATACCATGTAAAAAGTTAAGATAGGGACATATGTAAGCCGTTTTCCGATATTTTGAGCCGTTTCCGCAGTAGGTACACTGCTTTAAAAATGAAAAGTCAAATTTTAATTTGTTTATAACTCATGAACTCTTCAATTTAAACTGCAACTGTAAAAACCGTTCTTAGTGGATTTTCTCAGGAAATATGAAAATACAAAAATATACAGGTGTCCTATTAAAAAAAAAAACACAATGTGAAAGCGGTGGGGGTAAAAATTCAAATTATTGGGGCTTAAGTAATGCCAAATAAAAATTTCAAGTTGAAGGTATGCGAACTTTTTTTCCAAAACGTTTTTCTCTGTGAAATTTATTCCATTTTCCTTTATATTTTCCTTTATAGTGAATTTTATTCCATAAGTGCGTTTCACACTGTATATGCAAGACAGGTGATGAACAATAATTATTTGCGATTAAAAAAAAAAGTTTTTTTTTATTTTTTTATACCGTATATAGAATAATAAGTAGTAATAATAATTTATGCAACAATAGAATAAAAGTTATAACAGTTAATAAAAAGTAAATTATAAAAAATATATGTATAATTATTATTATTAAATATTATGGTAAATATTTGGGTACATCTGCGTGTCCTAAGTTCCATCAATTTTTTCGGGACCGAGGAGCGAAATAGGGGTGCTGGGTGGGTAAGAAGCTAAAAACGGCCATCGCAAACAAATATTAAGGTCACAACTAAGGCCTCTTTGACACTATACGGTCGCATTGCTATTTTTTTCTTCACTCTCAGGGCAAGGAATATCTTAGAGATTAACAGTAGCACGATTATTATTTTGAATTTTGCATTTGCATTCCAAAAAGCGCGACATCAATCACTGCTTATAGTCCGAATACGATTCCGAATACGATATGAGGAAGCGGAGATATAGTGCGGGTCCTGATCTGTACGCTTCGAAGCGGTTGGCATTGTCGTCAAGTTGTTACTTCCGAGACCCCACGTATTTAATCGGCGATTCTTCCCAGGACCGGACTCTCAAAACCTATTTTTAGTGCCGTTTTTTTTTTTGGCTTTCCCTTTCATTTGCGAAGCAAATGAATACCTTCCTGGTGTTACTAGTGTTACTATAGGTATATGTTCTCTACCCCTATATATAGGTGCCATAGTGAAACTGTAGGATATGCGGATGTAAATAGTTTATAATGCATATCTTTAAAGTCATCATCAATTATTAATAACTAGAACAAACGAAAAAAAATCCTTACAATAATAATAATTATTCATAAACTTCGTTCGCGTCCGGATAAGAGTATTACGCGGCTGCCAAATAAACAAACAAGAACGACTGTATTATTAGATAACAACCTCTAATTTGGTGTGATTCAAATTTTAAGCAGGTATTATTAAGAAAATTAAATAGGTATATCTCTCTTTGGTAGCAGCTAAGCAGGTATATATTTACTCATATATGGGAATTCATCTCCTAGTACCAGCACCACGCCCAGAAGAAGAAAAACGCGTATTAAAGTAATACTTATGTAAATTGGGAAAAAAGAGAATGGATATAGTTAGGTCGTTAAATTATCATAATTCAAAAATTATCAATTCCAACTTTGTCATTTCATCGCGTTTCCGCTTGGGTATTGCGACATATTTTAAGCGAGCAAAATAAAAATTACCATCATATAAGATAAGGTAAACAGAAATTACTTCATGTCTCTTTTATAACTCGATGCATGGCAGATTCTAGAGTGATATAATTTCACTCGATTGAAATGGAAAAAAGTACTTGACTGATAACTTTCACGGATAATGATAAATAAATATACCTCGGCGACTTAACACAAATATCCAAGTATAGCAGGTGCAGGCGAGTTAGGTATGATGAAGTGATGAACTTTATTACCCACTTAACTGGGCGCACGCAACGATTGCATCAGAAAAACGCAAAACTTCAAATGTTCAGCTTATTTATTTTTCCTTCGAAAGAATGGGCTGACATAATAATTATATCAAAATAGGAAAAAATGGAATACAGCATGAAAACCTTATTACAACGCATCGATCGCTAAATTATAATTTTTTTTTTATAAATTGGCGCAATCGCTTCCCATCCTGTTAATTAAAGTATTGTTCCATCTTGCACCTACAGAGTTAAAAATACCCGAAATTTTACGAAAATTAGAAGAGACGCTATTTTGAAACGGCATTACGGTGGCCCAAATGCATTATCCTACACGTATACCCATTCGACTCCTTGCCGGTAGCGTGGTAGATCTAGCGTGAAAAACTTCAAAAAACAAGTGTCTTCTTCGGATTTTTTTCATTCAACTTAGTGGACCATGCACTCTTCTTATGTGAGACTTTGTAAAAAAAAATTTCGGGTAAAAAACAATGACTCACGAGAGCGCACAACCTGGTTATTGGGCGCAATCGCGAATCCGTCAATTACTCATTTTTGGTCCATTACTCCGTTTTGGTTCTTAGTTTTTCAATAATTAAAAAATCATATAATTTTTCCCTACGGTCATTATACAGGGTGATAGATTGAAACGCCACATTAGAAAAAATTCGACTTCCAAATGATCCAGGAATCTGAAATTTGGAACTTAGGCAACATACCTAATAACGAGTCAAAATGAAATATTACCAAGATGGCAGCACGTTTAAAAATGGCGAAGCAAAAAAGCAATGGCCATCTATGTTTTTTTAAATGGGACACCCCATATATTATTGCATTTTCAGATTGTCTGAGAAAATATGATAACAATCGTACTTATAGTTGCAGTTTAAATTGGGTAGGCCATGAGTTATAAACAAGTGAAAATCGTGATTTTCCAACTTTAAAGACATTTACCACAAAAACGGCCCATAATATCAAAAAACGGCTTACATGTTCTTATCTTAACTTTTTATAAGGCATCCAATTATGCAGTTGAAATGTTTATACAAGGTGGTGAAAATTGTCAGATTTTTCATCACCCTGTATAAACATTCCTACTATACAGTAGGATACCAGATGAAAAGTTAAGATAGGGACATGTAAGCCGTTTTCTGATATCTTGAGCCGTTTTCGTCGTAAATGTCTTTAAAGTTGGAATATCACGATTTTCACTTGTTTTTAACTCATAAACCGCTCAATCTAAATTCCAATGGTGAAAACCACCTGTATTCGATTTTGCCAGGCAATTTAAAAGCACAGTAATATAAAGGGTGTCCCCGTTAAAATAACGAAGTAGGTGTCAACTTCCGGTATTTCCGGAAGTGCGGCCATCTTGAAAATATTTTTATTGAATTTCTCGTGATCACTGATGTCTGGAATTTTTTTATTTTGAGGTTCTAAGCCCATTAGTTTCCGAGATATAGCCGGTAGTCAGCCTTAAGCAGACACCCTGTATCTATTCAGAGCCTAATTATTAGTATACAGGTGTCCCAGCTCATTCGAAGCGGTCTCTGTAGGCCAAACGATGGATTTTTTCGAAGAAAAAAATTCGAAATTCAAGTACAGGATTACAATGGTCATAATTTAAATACATCACCCATAGTATTAATTTACTTTTGTTTATATTCTTAATGTTTTTCAGATGAGACGATGGCTCCAGCTGTTCATTATCGTGGCTATATTAGGCATTTCCAAAGCGCACGGTTTTATTAAATTAATTATTTTAGCCGTATTAGGATTAGCTGGTTTATGGCTACTTCACACCCTCGCTCAGGATTATACCCAGATTCAAGGTCAAGGTGGTCAAGGGGCAAATAGATTACTGTACAAGCGATCTATTATTGAAAAGGTAACACATAGATATTCATATTTTCGGAAATATCGCCTTCTTTTAAATACAGGTGTCCCAATCTTCCATGGACATGGAGCAACCATAGATTCCTGCGAGGTCAAAATAAGCCGATTTAACCGAAATTATCTATATCCAAAAATATCCAAAAAGATACAGCCCTTGAAAGGTGGTCAACCTAAAACATAATATTTTCTAGAATAAGTCAAAAATGGATTAGTTAACTGAGAACTTTCATTTCACCGTCTACCACAAAACTGTTAAAACCAATAAACTGACGGAGTTTAAAACATTGCCACACTGAGTGTTCCTGTTTTCATTGTCACTTATCACTTTTACCGTGGAAGTTTCTTACCCGCACGCCATTGATTGATTCTCTTCATTTTTATCGAAAGACATGCCCGGTTGCACAAATGCAATTAAAAATCTGTCGGATAATTACTGATTTTAATAATGCCCTGTATTACCAAAATATTGGTTTGAAATTGCTGAAAATTAATTCTACACCCCTTTAGAAGAGTTAATTACTGATAAAAAATAAAAGATCATTGAAAACATTCACCATATTTTCAAAATTTGAAATTTAAAATCAGTAATTATCTGAAAGATTTTTATATATTATGTTCGTACAACTTATTAAGTAATAAGTAAACTTTTTGCACTCATAAAAGTGTCGTATCTTGCAGGGTTTTTCCATAATAATTAATTTTTATGCTGGACTTACACCACGAAAACATATTTATTGTTTAAAAATTCATTTTATTTAAAATAATAATTTTTGTTTCACAGAAACGATTTTATTCACATTTAGTGGTCTTAATAATTATTATTGTGGTAGGCGGTGAAACTAAAGTTTCTCATTTAATCCATTTTGTACTTATTCTGGAAAATGTGTGTTTAGTTGACCCTCTTTTGAGGGCTGGACCGTGAAAAGGGTGCCATTTTGGATACAGGAGGGTGTTTTATTGGTAAACGGACAAACAGTAACTGTGGATAGAGGACACCAAGGTGGTTCTAAAAAATCCATGGTTATTAATGGGTCTCATGTCCTTAGTAACATAGATACAGGGTGTTTTATTCATAGCGCCAATTTATTTCGAAGGCCATAAATAGCGAACCACCCTGTACAATTTTTTGAAATTTGGTTAAAAAGTTTCAATTTTCCTGCACAAACGTTTGGTATAATAGCCGGAAGAAAAATCCAGGTCTGGACTTACAAAAAATTAATAAATGCTAGTGTTCGTAAAACAATACCCTGTATTTCAGAATTTTCAAAATTCGTTTTGGTACCTATTTTAAAAGAGCAGAAAATATTGACTTACACAATGTACTTTTTGTAGTTCCGCATCCCATTCTAAAAGTGGCATTTTGATCTCGAAATTAGATTTTTGCTTAAAACCGGTTCCAAACATTTAAAAATGTAAATTTTTTTAATCAATAAAGAACATAAATGATTGTAGTCTATTATTGAAATTTGCTAATCATGTCTGGAAGTACTTCTGTATTTGATAAAACTCTCTAAGAAATTAAATACAGGTCCATTCCGGAACAAATATTGGAATTTTTATTTATTTTTCCAACACCCTGTATTTTACTGGCACAATCTACAATCAATGAGAATTAATCAAATAATGGTAAAAAATGATCAAAAAGAAAATGCAGGAAAAGCTGGTCATAATGTTAATTACACCTTTAGCCATTTATGTTTAGCGAAAATTTAAAAATATATCTCTACACATCCAACACAAAAAATTACTTGTAGATTAACTTTTTGTAAATGGATAGTTTCACTATGCATTAACATATATAGCACAAAAATAGCAGGTATGTTTTTACAATAATTAATAAATGGTTGGCACATAATACTATTACAAGTTTTGTTATAGGTAGGTACAAGGGTGTTAGAAAAATAAACATAAATTTCAATATTTTTTGTTCTGGTAAGGAAATGTATTCAAACTTTTAAAGAGTTTATAATGAGATACAGAAGTACTACGTCAGACATGATTTGCAAATTCCTATACACTACAGTAATTTATGTTCTTTATTCATTAAAAAAATAAGCACTTTTGAAATAGTTTTAAGCAAAAATCTAGCTTCCAGATCAAAATGCCACTCGTAAATCGGATGGGGAACTACAAAAAGTACATTGTTTAATTCAAAATTTTTTGCTCATTTAAAATACCAAAACTCTGAAAATTCTCTGAAATACACTAATAACAGTTATAATTTTTTGTAAGTCCAGACCTGGATTTTTCTTCCGACTATTATGTCAACCGTTTGTGCAGGAAAAAGGAAGCTTTTTATTCAAATTCCAAAAAATTACACAGAATGGTTTGTTAGTTATATAACCTTCGAAAGAAATTGGCATAAAACACCCTGTATCTATGTTACTAATGAGACGTGAGACCCATTAACCATGGGTTTTTAGAACCACCTTGGTGTCTTCTATCCATAGTCACTGTTTGTCCGTTTACCAATCAAACACCCTGTATAACAATTCCATGTTATCATAAATATGCACAAAAATACATTTCTTAAATTACAGATCAAATTTCCAACTGTAAACTGGGATACAGTTTTAGCCAGAGATCCAGCAAAATGTGTAAGAAGTTATATCTGCCAGTTATCAACCTTTGAAGTAAACACTTTAGATAATAAAGAAAAATTTATACTTCAGTTAACAAGGTAAAAGCATTTATAATATTTTTTAATGTAATAAGAGCGCAATATACCTCTCATGGACATCTCAAATTTTGTAAAATGCTAAAATGTTACGTCTCATAAAAAAATTAAAAATAGCAACCAACCTGTTCAATTTAATTACTGGAAATCAAATAAATCATAAGTAATTCTGGGATGGTTTATGTCATGGTCCATGGAGATTTGCTCCGAACGTTTGGTCCAAAACTGTGGTTACATGTGCACAAGCGAAGCTTCCACTCCTCGCATTCACTGAAAACTCATCACTTGGAGAAAACATTTTCCAAGAACAAAAGCAAAACAGCCTGTGAAAACATACACATATACATATATCATAAAAAATGATCTAATTTGTACAAAAATTTGATTTTTTTTAAATTTAGATATTTACATTATTTTTGTTTTTTGCCTTTTTTAACACTGGATAAAATCGGATTACATTTTTTGTGATCCATTTCATGTGTTTGTTTGATTTTTGGGTGTTTTGTACTTTTTTGAGATGTACTATAATAGTAATGGCATATAATTCTCTACTTGCAAGTTTCAACTGTTTTCTGAATGTTTTTTTTTGCAGGCAGTCATCAAAAAACGACACATGGGCCAGTAAACAAATACAAGAAGCTCTACATTATGGAGAGAAGTCAACAAATCCACTACAGTGTCTAAAAATTTATAAACTCTGTCCATTTACAAAGCAAGCGATGACATTTCTGTTGAATTTGGTTGGAAGATGATGATGGAAATAGCTCATTAAAGAAAACGGAAAACAACAATAATGGAGAATAAATATTTAATGAGCTTTTAAGAAGCAGCTTCATAAACAGTTACAGTGGGTATTATAAAGGTTCATTAAGTTAACGAGCAGATTTCTGGAGCCGTTTCTGAAGAAGGTATGGACCCTATGTAGAAAATATTGCAATTTAGTGATTCTTGGCATGAAAGGGATTACAAAAACAACGATGTTAGCTTCAGAAACCTATCCGTTATCTTAATGAGTCTTTATAATACCCGTTGTTAATCTGAAATTTGATACTCATGTTAATTATTGAAAGATTTATTGTAAATAATTTAAAAATAATAAATAACAACATACTTGTTAATAAATAATATTAACCTAGCCACTTTACCAAATACTGTATGACCTAACATTCAAGTCCAAACTACACACAAACAACCATTTACGAGTTAAATCAATATAAGAAACTTCTGGAATAACCATGTCGTGTCTACCCTAAGAAACTGTAAAATCTAAAAAAAAAGTAAACCGGCCAGGTTTACTTGCACCCTTCAATAAAAATGTCTTATATTAGAATTAAGTCAAACAATTAATTCGTGAAAAAAAAATGACCTAAAACTCATTTTTTTCCTTTTTTACTTTTCTGAGAAACAGGTTCCGATTCTCCGGTAGCTGAAGCCAACTGAGACTTTAGAGCCAACAATTTGGCTACTTCTGGTTGCCAGACTGTTTTTTCTGCACCTCCTTCTTTCAGTTTCCTTACAACTAGACCCTGAAATGTCGTCGGTGTTAATAAAATAATAATTACTTTATCTATCTATAAAAATTACCTGTTGTGCAACTTTCTCTTTCAAGCCTTCCACGTCAATAATTGAGCTGGGTTCGCTAATTCCATTCGCTATCGGTTTACTATTAGTATTTGCTTTCTTATCAGATTTTTTAGCGGTCTCCAATTATTTCTTTAGAGAGAGCAATATATCCACTTCCGGTTGCCATACAGTATTTGTGACACCGCTCGATTTTAAAGACCTTACTTTATCAGCCTGGAATTTTATCAACGATTAGTTATGTAATTAAACATAACAAATTAACACTGTACTTGTTTAGTTACTTCAGCTTCAATAGCCTGCACGTCATCCGTGGTAACTGTACCGTTTTCATTTTGTTTCCCTGCAAATTTTCTCTTCAGTTCTTCCACTTGCGCTTCTTCGATTTTAGTGAACAAAGGCGACGGATTGCCAATTTTATGACCAGCAGGTAAAAGGCAAACGATTTCCGCAGAACTAAAATGATTTTAATTATTATCGTTCATAGAAATGAAAATAATATTAGCTCACGAACCCAGGATTTATAATGGAGATGTCACAATTCAGTTGACTTTTCAATTTCTCGCTAGTTTCGGGCATATACGGATGTAATAATATGGCCAACAAACAAGCAATGTTGCACGATATCCCAATTACAGTACCAGCTCTTATTCTGAAAATTGATACAAATTTAATTAAAAATCAACAAAATCAGAAAAAATATCAATCTTTCTATCATCATACCGATCAGAGTCACTCCCTTTCAGTAAAACCCATGGCTGATTCGATTGCATGTACTGATTTCCGTGTCTTGATATCGAAAGAATATGTCGTATACCGTCTCTTAATTTAGCTTTTTCAAGAGACGCCACATACTCCTTCAGCTCTCTGGTGCATATAAAGCCAGGAATGCATAATCGTCTTTGGTCGGACACATCGGAGGCACCGTCTTGTTGAAATTATTCTTGGCAAAAACGAGCGCTCTACAAATATTACACTCAAACCTCAGTAAAAAAAATACAAATAGACCACTCACCGATTCACAAAGTTACCCAAATTATTCAACAATTCCGAGTTGTTCTTTGTGGCGAGATCTATCCAACTGAAACTGGAATCCTGCGATTCGGGACGGACATAAAGAAGATAAAAACGGAACACGTCACTCGAAATACCGGTGTCTTGAGCGTCGTTACCGAAAACACCGACACCCCTGGACTTGGGAGAATTTACCATCTTCGTAGTTCAAATATTCTGCAGAAATATTGACATTATCATACTTTAGTTAGAAAAAAGAAGCAAAATCTAAATAATAATGGATCATAATAACTCACCAGTAGCCATAAGATGTGAGACGGTAATGTACCCCCTATTAGCTCCCAGCAATGTAGCGGGAAACATGACGGCATGGAAGGGAACATTATCCTTGGTCATGAACTGGTAGAGAGTGACTTTGGTGTCGTTCTCGGGTCTCCACCATCTCTCCCACTGCTCGGTGTAGTTCTTGGTGATGGACATGTAGCCGAGCGGTGCATCGTACCAAACGTAGAACACTTTCTCCCGGTAACCGTCGAGAGGGACCGGCACACCCCATTTCAAGTCACGGGTGATGAAGCGCGGCTTCAAACCTTCCCGCAACCAGGTTTTCCCGATCACCTGGGCGTTGTAAGACCAGCCGGGAGAAGACAGCTTCATCCAGTGGAGGAGAAGAGGCTCGAGCTGGAGGTTTCAAAATTCTTTTATGTTATTTATAGTTCAATGAATATATTAACATAATACTAGCAGTGCCGGGTATTATAAGAGGCTAATTAAGTTATCGGGCAGTTTTCTGTGACAGTTTTTAAAGCTAATATCGATATCACACTAATTTTTATTAACATTTTTGTAATCATTTTCATGTTAAGAATAGATAAATTTAAAAAAATCGACACCTTCTTTAGAAATGTCCCGTTATCGTTAAGCTAAAGAGCCTTTATAATAAAATCAAAATTAATAACTAAACACGTTAGGACTACAAAATTGAAATGTTTTTAAAATGACAAAAATATAAAAAATTGGAACAAATTATTCAACGCACACTTTGAGTGTATCGCAAAACCGTAAGAGGTCGGTAAGGTAGAAAAAAATGAGAGAAGCAATTAAAAAAAAAGTAAAAACTTGAAATATCTGCAGTGATTCTTGAGATATCCTGAAAAAACTGGACAAGTTGTTCTTGTAATTATTTTGCTCATAAAATCTTAATTTATAAAGCTAATTCTATAAAATTCGACGTCTAAGCTTACATCTTTCAGCTTATGAAAATAAATGGCAAAAACAGATTTCATTTACCTCGTATTGTTTCAGAGACATGATGGCCAACTTTTTTTTCTTAATGACGCCATAGTGGATTATAATATCGCTCAATAAGGGAAAATAAAAAACTGACACATAAGTATGTAGAATCTTGAATATAAGCATCAAAAAATGTACATAACTTCATTAGACACACACAGTGTAGAGGGTGCTTTTCTTTCTACCATTCCCTTCAGTTTAGGTTACAATTATTTGTAGTTTGTTTTGTAGCTGTGAGTACTTAAAATTGGTTTATTTCTGATTAGATAGTAAATACATAAAATAATTTAGTGTAGTAATAATAGAAGTTGAAGTATGTGTTTTTATATGCTATTGTTGCATCACCATCATCATAGTTTCATTTATAGAGCGTCCACACTTTATTATTTCAAATGAAAAGTCTTAAAATAATAATAATAATTCAATACTTACTTTAGGTAAGTCCAGGAAGAACTGGCTGGATGTTTTCACTTTTGGCGTACTTCTACAAATTTTACATCGAGGATTTTTCAATTCGATCGCATTTACGAGCTTCCCGCAACCATCGCACTGATCGCCTCTGGCATCCTCGTAAGTGCATCCGATGTTCGGACAACCGCCTTCGACGAACCTGTCAGCCAAGTACCGGTTGCACTGTTCGCAATGCAGCTGATCGACCGATTGTGTGAAGAGAAAACCGTTTTGGTTCAGCTGAAGAAACATGCTCTGGCATAATCTGAAACAAATAAGAAAGTTGCCGTCTGATCCCCCGAAATAAGAAAGTGTTTTAATTTACGTAAGCATTAAAGTAAAAAAGAGAGGTCAGTCTCAATGGTATGGCCTTATACTCACTGTGTTTGTTGTGGTGTAGAAGTCCTCCCGAAATGATTGAAACTAATGTTGAACCACTTGTATATGTCGTTATGGATTTTGTAATATTTATCACAAATTTCCTGACATGATAGTTTTTCTTCCAACGCTTTGGTCTCTGTGGCGGTTCCATATTCATCTGTACCGCAAATAAATAGCGTGTTGTAGTTGCAGAGACGACAAAACCTAGTGAAAACGTCAGCCGACAGAAAAACAACCGATAATATTTCCTAAATGAGGAACATTATTCACGTAAGGTAAAGCAGAGGTAAATAAAATGTTCTTCCCTTCAGGAGAAGGTAATCTGAAAATTGGATTAAAATTATTACTTATAAAATATCATCAAGAGAGGAAACATCTTACACTAAATTTTCCGCAGGTTTCAAATAATTATTGTTCAAGGCAGTTTTTTTTCATGATTCTTCAGCAGACGCGAGTTCTGCATCAGTAACAACATTCGGTTGATGCGTAGGTGACTGATTAGTACCGCCAGCACCAGCTTCAGGTGACATTGATGAAAATAAATACTTTGCCCCTACAAGCAAAGCGTTATACACAACACTCGCAGATGTAGGTAGCTTGTAGATGTTTGAGGCTTCCTGAAATTTTTAGTAAATTAACTCTGTTCCCTAATGTAGGTAGTAAGTTACATTTCAGCTTACCTTGAAAGGTGCTTCGTTATTTAATTTTTCTATCCATCTGGTAATATTAGGACATTCATTCAGGTATAATTCATTTAAACCAGTGTCGATGGTAAGTGGGTATAAAGTTGCCCACAAAGATATATCGGCTATAGTAATTTTATCCTAAAACATAAATATTCTCAGCGTAATAAATCATCTACAAATCATTCTTTCTTAGCACTAGAATTAATTTATTTCAAAGGTAAGTAAATCACAACAAGAGGGACAATAGAGAGCTTCTAGGCATCATAATAAGCTCGCTCATTGCACCTCATCATAGCTTATTGCATCATCCAGCTAATCAAATGAGGTATGTAATTATAACGCCCAATACATTTATATTACCTCAATAACACTAGTCCTCTTTTCCAAGATTTGATTCAGACTCTTCAATAAATTTGAAAAAGACAACTTCAGCTTTTCATTTTTAACTGATCCTCCGAGAACTTGTGATATAGAAGGTGACAGCAATGTAGATTCCCATTCCAACCATTCATTGACTTTGGGAATTAAGGCTTCTTCAGGTGGATACAAATACCAAATGGCAGCATTAGGGAATCATATGCTGCCTTCTTCGACTTGCAACTGAGGCAAATATTTCAGTTCCTTTTCCTTTCGATCTGAAATAATAAATTAATTATAGGTATAAGTATTATTTTACCTAAAGAGTGGTAGTAGCCGGTAGTGGTTCTCAGAAAGCTGAGCAACACATGTCCGGTACCTGACCTGAGGCAATCTTACCATTAGGATTGATAATTTTTAAATTCACTTCCTTTTTGGTATAAATAGAGGCTACTATATATTAGCTTCAGAGTACCTACTGGGGTTATTTTCATTTGTGTATATCACAGACATCTTGTAATATTTTAATATTATCTTGGCCAAATTTCCGTTTGTAATTTAAAACAAACCCAATTTACCTATATCGTATTGGAGTATTCGAACATGTACCGATAAGGAACCCGAATAGAAAAACCCAACACACGAACGGATTGAACGGAATAACAGACTTTGGATTTTCCTACCCTTTCTCTCCCGTTGAATCAATGATCGATGTGACTGTCCCTGCCCCTGCGTTCAACGCAGGTGCAGATATCAGTTTTCCGTTCGGTTACATGGATCGCTACGTATATCGCTCGCTAGCGACCATGGTATAGGGATAGGGTGTTCGAAAAGTAATCTGTTATGGAGTAGGCGGTGACACAAAGAGGTTTTTCTTATAATAGCTTCTTAATCCACTTTTTACAACTGACAGCTCTTGATTTTTTAGGTTAGGACAGTTGTCAAAACATTCAAGAAGGTTAAAAAAATAGGCACTCACTTATTGACATTTTTCATAAAGCAGAAAATAAAATCAATTAATTAATTTAGGAGGTGAGCGAAGTGCCCTCCACCCTCCTGGGCATATTTTAATACACGGTGTCTCACTCCACAAAGGGCACTTTGTAACAGTTCAGGTGTATCATTTAACTCGGTGAACTTCTTCTCGATCCTCCATTCAGCCAATTCACGAGGTAATAACTCCTGCACCACCCTCCTCACTCGAAAAGGATACAAGTGAACATTTTTTCAAAGTAGCTTGGCGACAAGTTCCCGCAGAAACATCACTTTGAGGCTAGATGACGAACTGATGTAGGTATAAGGATCGTTTTGCAGAACATTGCCAGCCAGCTCTTCAGTACTCTCTTTGATCTGCCACTTCCTGTTTTCACAACATTTCCTGTCCCTCGAAAATTTGAAATGTATCGCAAAACAGCTTCTCTAAAATTCTGGACAGTCACCACACCAGGATACTCCTCTTGGAACTCAATTAGGCAGTTTTAGTAGACAGTAGAGCCAAATTCCATCGTCCATTTAGAAAATAAACTTTCAACTAGAAACGTTTTTTGTTCTAACTTAAATAGCATTTTTATCATTTTATAACTGAGTGTAATTAATTTAAACAATAAAAAATAATCAAACGTGGGTAGGTACGAAATAATTATTGTTTTCCATGACCATTATTTTATTATTCCTTGTTCAATAAAATAAACAATAAACAATAAACTAAAGGTAATCTAATCTATACGTCGCTGGGAATGCGCATGCGTCCCTTTTTCCTTCGCATACAGACGGTCTGAATGCGGTGTTGACAGACTGCTTTTTATTTACTTAAATAAATAATAAACTTACATTATAAATTCAAAGGAAAATAATTAACAATAAGAGCTAACTAACAATAATAAACGACCATGTTAGGTATATTGATATTTTATTTTTAGCATTGGTAATAAAAAAAAACACCATAAATAAAAATAACTCAACTAGAAAAGTTTACTTAAAAACTTAAATTAATAATGAAAAAATCAGTTAAAATGGCGATATTAAAAATTTTCCTGTTTTTCTATTTTATTTTTTCGATTCCAAATTGTACAAAATTATATATGGCAACAGAGCGCATCGATTCATATACACATGAGTTGAAGCATAGCTATTTATGTAACCAATCAGAACAGTATTAGTTGGACAGAGTTATTTATATTCAAATTCTGCCATGCATTATTTCTGTTAGAAGGGAATATGATGATGAAATTAAACATGATAGCTATTTTGTTATTTATTTCTATGTATAAACTTTGTACTAAGGTATAAAGTATTGAGATACAAATATTATAATTTAAATATTTCCTATACAAAAGGCTACAAGCACGAATTCAAGGCATTCCTTAACGCTATTGGCTGATCAAACCGGCCATTCTTTAATTCAGGTGAATGCAATAACAGCTGACTTTATTGTTTCCGCATGCGCATTCCCAGCGACGTGTAACACAGGATTACCAAACTAAATTTATTATTATTATTATCCTTTAAATGTTTAACTGCATTGAAATGAACGTCAGTTCAGTCACTTTCGTCGGCGCTCCTGCTAGTGATGCGCCAACCGAGCATCGAAGTCTCGACGATATGTCGATTCTTTTATAATAAAGACACCCCAGTGCAAAAAACACTACTTCAGAGTAATTGTCGCTTATGTGATAAAATATTTAGACTCAGGAACGAAATACTGACGATTCATCACTTGTAATTACCCGTAAAACTACAGTTATTTTGAAATAACGGACAAATAAATCACAGTTACAGGACGTTACCGTGACAGCGCATCACAATCGTATAGTAGAAACATTAGACTAGTAGAAACACAGAATAAACTAATTAGTTTCACAGTATAGAGAAGGTCACCTGACTCTATACTGTGTTAGTTTTTAGTTTATTCTGTGGTGGTAGAAATAAAACTTTGAAAGTAGAAAGTAGAATAGACTATAGTACTGTGCGTGTGCTATTATTGTCTACTTTCTACTACAACACAGTCTACTACACCGCATATAACTAATTAATTACACTAATGTCCGTATTCATCAAACTTCAAAATATAACTCTGGGGTTATATTTTGAATTTTCTGACAGCTGATTGGTATAATGTTCAAAGCCTACGAACGCTACGAAGTTTAAACCAATGACATGTTCCAAAATATAACCCCGGGGGTTAAATTTATTGATGAATACGGGCCGTGCAATATACTTGTGAATGTCTTACTCCCACAAAAATTTCAGCCTCCTAGATTGAAAACTGCGACCTGAAATGATACCACAAGAACCGAATTTCTGGAATTTTGAAGGGACACCCTGTAGAAGTAACTGTAGAAGGACTTTTGGAAATTTTTTCAACGAAAATCTAACATCATCCCAAAGTTTTACAAGGATCCAAAATTTCGTTCACTAATCTTCAAAGACAAAGCTACAGCAGCGTTTTCTCATCAAAATGTCATCCAAATCAAATCAATCAATTCAGCCGTCAGTGGCTCAATCACATCAAATCAAATCAGCCACAAAGGCTCACGTTTATCTTTCAGGTTCGTCGCTCAAAGTGAAGTTACCGCTTCTTCTTGACGGCCCATTCTTCTGCTCGTCGTCGTCTTCAATCACTTCATCTCGTTCGAGAACGAACACCTTTTCAGGATGGCGGAGTGTTCAGGATTTCCCATGTTATTCCCCAGATCCTGCTTTGAAAGTTATCACATGGTATAGATAGGAGGAATAGCTACCCGTAGAGGAAACGATTCCACAAAATGTAATTCATCTACTGATTGTAATGCCGTTCATCTACTGATACAATCTGACTAACTTATTTTTGTACAGGAGGAGCAAGTAGTTTTGGTGCTTGTAGCACAGTACATGGTAACTCCAGTCTCATCATGCAGTATTCAGGATTCTATCAGGAGTAAATTTATATTTGCTCTGGAAGCTAATCAAGTTTATATTGAACGCCCAGGCTCTTTCCTGACTTGTATTTCCAGGTTTTTTATGTGATAATTATTGTGGGTGTGTAATTTCATAAAGGATAACATTCAGTCCATCCCGGCTTTCATATTTATTACAGACCACGAATTTGGCATTTCTTTATCGAGTTAAATACATAATAATTGTTACAAATTTCCTGCACGAACGGGAAGAAAATGGCAACGTAGAGAGACCACCCGCAACGTTCCATGATCCCTTCTCATCCAAGGTCTCAGGATTGAAAACACCAGCACCAGACCAAGAAAGTCAGTAGTACAGAAGTAACGCATCGAGCTGGAAGGTGAACGCTGACGAGTACCTACGCAGCTAGCTAGGGCACATATTTTCAGACGCGAATCTTAACGAATTAATTTAACGTTTTTAATTGAAGTTTACCTAAGTAATTATCTTACTCATTATTATTATCACACCTGTTTTATTTTCTGTCAATAAAGACGCTTTATTTACGACTAGGGATTTGTTATAACGTAAATATTATTGGACTTCCGATTATATTTTTTACATGGTGCCGAAACCAGGGAAAGTGTCAAGTTGATTTCAGAAAGTAATTCGCGATTTAACGGTTAGTGAAAATGGGTAAGGAAAACGAAAGTGCTGATGGTGAACTCACAAGTGAAGTGCGATCAGATAGTGCCCTAAAACGTACAATGCGTGCTAGTTTAACGAAATTAATAAATAACGCATTAGTGCTGCTGCAACAAGAATCACCAAATGAAGATGATCTTGAAATCACTCTAGCAAAGCTGAAATCAATGAACGAGAAACTCTACAAGATGACAGAAGAATCATTAGAAGAGTTAACGGGTGACAAACTTGAAGAAGAGTGCCAAAAAATGTTAGAGTATGAAGACAACGCCATAACTGCTATTTTGAAACTGGAAAAACGAATAGAAAAATTGCAGAAACGAACGGATATCGAACGTACTACTGTTACACCTAACGTAATTAATGTAACCTCTCAAAAATCGATTACACATTTGGGAGAATTATCAACACAACTAACGACCCAGCAAATTCATCAAAGTAGTGTACATGACAATAACGAAGAAAATTCTAACGTAAATCAACGAAATGTTACAACGCCTGCCAATAACTTTAATGCAGTAAGACTTCCCAAGTTAGAACTACGAAAATTCGATGGATCAATTAAATCTTGGCCACCCTTCTGGGAACAATTTAAAATGATGATTCATGAAAATCAAGCACTCGATAACTGTACCAAGTTCCAGTACCTACAATCTGTTCTCACAGGCAAAGCAGCAACGACTATTAACGGATTAACGATAACGAAAACATGTTATGCAGACGCTGTTGAGCTACTGGTAAATGAATATGGAAATCATCATAAAATTATCGATTATTACATACAAAAGTTATTACAGTTGAATCCAGTTAAAAATCGAAACGATGTTGATAGGTTACGAGAGCTATACAATCTCGCCTTATCAATCACACGTTCTTTAGAGTCTATGGGAGTGACTCCATCGCAATATTGTTTGATGGTAAAATCAATATTGATGAAAACTATTCCGTACAATATGCGAATCGAATTTAATAAGGCCATGAGAAACGATCTATCCCGATCATCAGAATCACTTCATGGAGCTGCGTCGGATTTGAGCAGTGCTGATGCTGCCAGAACGTTAGATAAACTACTCTGTTTTATAAACGTTGAGCTAGAGTCAATCGAATTAGCAAAAGGACTGGAGGAAACCAAACTTGTCGACCCAAATAAACGCAATGTGACACAGTTTAACGCGAGAAGATCGATATCAGATGCAAGATCCAGAAGAAACGATAACAGAAACTACAACGAACGAAATAAAAACTTCTGTACTGCAGCCGGTCTCCTAACCAGTGCCAAAGAACAATGCCTGTTCTGTGAATCGAAGTCCCACTACTCTGCTAATTGTGATGGACCGCAGTCATGTTCCGAGAAAAAAGACATTCTGAGAAAAAACTCACGTTGTTTTCGATGTCTAAAAGCCAATCACACATCCAAAAATTGCCGAACGAAAGATTTGAGATGTTCAAAATGCAAGGGCAGACACGTAACGTTAATGTGTGATCCGGACTTTTTAGCACGACGTGAGAAACAGACAACCAACGATAATGATAAAACGACCAGCTTGATCTCCACTATCAAAAACGATAATGTTTATTTGGAAACGGCATGTGCATTTATATCGCACGAAAATCAAGAAGCATTTGTCAGATTGATTATTGATGGAGGAAGTCAGCTGACATTTATTAAAGAATGCATATCTCGAAAACTACAGTTACCAATCGTAGGCAAGCAAAATCTATCAATTTGTTCCTTCGGTAACGAGAAGAGAGGAACCGCTCAAGTGTGCAACGTTGTATCCGTACAATTACAAGGCCAGTTTGAGGGAAACGAAGTCATCAAAATAAACGCAGTCGAGGTGCCAGAAATTTGCTTTGATGTCCTGCCGACGCCATCACCAACGCATCCACCATTGAAAGCCATCAGACTAGCCGATTCCAATTTAGGAGTGCCCCCAGTTGCAGGAATATCTATGTTGATAGGCGCTGATTATTATTGGAAAATTCATACTGGTGAACATCTGCGACTTGATGATAAACTGACCATACTCAACACAAAGTTTGGTTGGGTTTTGCACGGACCCAACGGCAATTCAAACGTAAGCTGCAATAAAAATGTCAATTGTGCAATAGCTACAGTTCTCAAAGTATCCACACTAAACGATAAAGAAGAAATAAACGTAAAACAATTCTGGGAATTGGAAACGATCGGTATTAAAGAAGATTCCAGTCAGGAAGATGATTTCACTAAGAAATTTAAAGAAACTAAAATTAAATTCAACGGAGAACGATATGAAGTTGCTTTACCTTGGAAAGATGAAAATTCAGTGCTAAATACGAATTATAAAATTGCACTGGGTCGAGTAAAAGGCTTGACAAAAGGCTTGTTGTCTCAGAATAAATTGAATGAATATGATCATGCCATTCGAGAAAACGTAAATAACGGAATTGCTGAAATCGCACCCCTCGATGATTCAAGCGACCCTGGAAAATTATACTACCTACCGCATCGTCCAGTGTATAAGGAGAGTAGTTCAACAACCCGGCTTCGAGTTGTTTACGATGGTTCCAGTCACGCCGAAGGTGTTCCTTCATTAAACGAAATGTTAGAAACGGGTGCCAATTTAGTACCACAATTAATCAAGATATTATTGAATTTTCGACTTGGATTAATTGGACTGGTGAGCGATATAGAAAAGGCATTTTTACAGATCTCCTTAACTAAAGGTGATCGTGACAGTCACAGTTTTCTCTGGTATAAAGAACCTGTTACTGAAAATATGAATACTCTTCCACCTCTCGTCCGATATAGAAATAAACGTGTAACGTTCGGAGTAACAACGAGTCCGTTTTTATTATCCGTGACTATTGAGCATCACTTAAATCAGCAAAGGGAAGAATACAAAAATACTTGTGGAATATTGAAAGACTGCTTTTATGTGGATGATCTCATCGTAGCAGTAAATAATGTTCAAGAGGCGAAAGTGTTATACGAAGAGTCGAAATTAATTATGTCTAACGCAAATATGAATTTACGGAAGTGGAGAAGTAATAATTCCGTAATTCGAGAATTATGTGGAAACAAGATATCCGAGAGTAGTGTAAAGGTTCTTGGAATTCAATGGGATACCTTGACCGATGAACTAAATATGACTATGAATACAGTTACAACGTCAGATCAGCTGATAACGAAACGTGACCTACTTAAAACTTTAGCCAGCATTTTTGACCCATTAGGCTTGCTTGGACCATTTCTCATCAAGGCCAAACTAATAATGCAAGATTTATGGAAGTTGAATCTACACTGGGATGAAGTGCTTCCTGAAGAAATAATGAAACAATGGATCAGCTGGTGCCGTGATTTAACGAATTTAAGTGACTTTCGTGTGCCGCGATGTTGCTTACCGGACAAATCGCAACGAATCGAACTACATATTTTTTCGGATGCTAGTTCACGTGCTTATGGTGCCGTGGTTTACGTACGTCGAGAAACGGGAAACGGAACTTATGAATGTAATTTGTTTATGGCAAAAAACCGCGTCGCGCCGATTAATAAACAAAGGGTGTCATCGCGAACGTTACCTGAACTAGAACTTACCGCGATTTTGTGCGCCGTAAGACTGTATAATTATATTTTGAAAAACGTAAACATTACTGTGTCCCGTACATGTATTTGGAGTGACTCTAAAATTGCTCTCGCGTGGGTGATATCGAAAGGACTTAAATTAAGACCATACGTGATCAATCGAGTGCGCGAAATACAAAAATGTTTCAACGAAAAATTAACATTTTCACATGTGAATGGAGCTGACAACCCTGCAGATCTGCTGACCCGACCTGCAAGTCTGAAAATGTTAATTAATAGTCAACGTTGGATGAATGGTCCAGAATTTCTTCTTAAGGATTACATTTGCCCTCAAGTTAGTATAGAGGAAAACTTATTAACTGAAACAAACGTAAGTGCTGTTATTATTACTCCAGAATTACCTTTATTCGAATTAGAAAAATTCAGTAATTTAGAGAAAGCTTTACGAGTGACCGCTTATGCAATGAGATTTTGTAGTAATTCGAGAATAGAGAAAGAGTCACGATTGAGAGATGTCTTAACGAAAAATGAATTAATTATTGCTGAACGATACTGGATTAAATACACACAGAATATTAATTATAGAGATGAAATTCAGAAATTACGAATTAAATTGCCGATTCATAAGAGTTCTAAATTGATAACTCTGAATCCTTTTCTTGATGAAAATTGTATTATGAGATTAGGTGGTAGATTGCAACATACAGAGTTGCCATATGATACAAAACACCCTATAATCTTACCAAAACGATCTGCATTTACTGAATTAATTATATGGCGTGAGCATAATGCGACCTCTCATGGAGGAGTGTCGATAACGTTGGCAAATATAAGGAAAAATTATTGGATAGTCAAAGGCCGCCAATGTGTGAAATCCTTAATTTCAAAATGCGTGACCTGTAAACGTCTAAAGGGAAAACACGCAGATGAGCCATTTGCACCACTGCCGAATAATAGAGCTTTAATAAATGTAAAACCATTTAGCGTCACCGGAGTAGATTTCTTTGGACCCCTGTACATCAATGATAGTGGGGGAAACAGGATAAAGATAAACGTAATGTTATTAACCTGTGCAGTGATTAGAGCTGTACACTTAGAAGTTGTTATGGATTTGTCCACCGAAAGCTGTATACGAGCTTTACGTCGCTTCATATCTCGCCGAGGTTTACCTCAGAAGATGTACTCCGACAACGCGAAAACTTTTAAACGCACGACTTTGGAGTTGAACGAACTCTTCAGAAATCTTCAAACTGAAGAAGTACAGAACTTTTCCACTAAACAACGAATTGAGTGGAAATTTATAGTTGAAAGAGCCTCATTTTGGGGAGGATTCTGGGAACGATTAGTAAGAACAGTGAAAACCTCTCTAAAATTTGCTTTAGGACGAGCCAGTGTTAGTCTTGAAGAATTGACAACAATTTTAACAGAAGTAGAAGCAGTTGTAAATTCAAGACCGCTCACATATATTGATGATGATCCGGAAAATCTAACGATATTAACACCATCAATGTTGCTAGTTGGCGAATGTGAAAATTCACTCAACGCCAATTTTGAAAAATCCTCACTCAGCAGAAACGACATACTGAGATTGTGGAAAACTCGGAAAATGCTTGTGGAAAAGTTTTCCAAACGATGGACAATCGACTACCTTCAAACGTTAAGATCTCTCCATCAAACTAAGGTCGTGAATTCTAGAAGTCTGAAGGAGGGAGATATCGTCTTAATCCATGACCAAGGAAGACCCAGATTGCTGTGGAAGTTGGCGAAAGTGACCAAGGTTTTTCAAGGAAGAGATGGTCGTGTACGAGCATGTGAAATCAAGACAGCGACTTCAGTTTTACGAAGACCCGTCCAGTTGCTGTATCCGTTGGAGATTCCTATCGCGCCGCCCCGGGAGGATGTTACAAATTTCCTGCACGAACGGGAAGAAAATGGCAACGTAGAGAGACCACCCGCAACGTTCCATGATCCCTTCTCATCCAAGGTCTCAGGATTGAAAACACCAGCACCAGACCAAGAAAGTCAGTAGTACAGAAGTAACGCATCGAGCTGGAAGGTGAACGCTGACGAGTACCTACGCAGCTAGCTAGGGCACATATTTTCAGACGCGAATCTTAACGAATTAATTTAACGTTTTTAATTGAAGTTTACCTAAGTAATTATCTTACTCATTATTATTATCACACCTGTTTTATTTTCTGTCAATAAAGACGCTTTATTTACGACTAGGGATTTGTTATAACGTAAATATTATTGGACTTCCGATTATATTTTTTACAATAATATGCTAGTTTTCGAATATTTTGATATGTAAGCCCATAATTTATTTTTGACGAATGAAACTTCACCCTATCAAACTAAGTTACTTCGCTTATGTTAAAATCCTCGATACTTAGTCTTAGTGACGACTGTCTTTTTATTACAGCTTTTACTGCTGAAGTTATGTTTTTTCTGCAGTTTCACCACGGTTTGTCTTCGTTTTGTTAGTAATAATGTAATGGGGCATGTTATTATTCGGACACCAAGTTCCGGACACCAAGCATTCAGACAGTCCGAACCTGCCCCTAGATGAGATATCTCGAAATACTAAAATCGTTACAAATTTTTGTGGAAACAATTATTATTCAAGTTCTACATTGGGAGAGATTTGGATAGTTATAGGGTCTATCTAAATAATACTGAAAAAATTTAAGGCTAATTCTTTGGTCAAAAATAAACAAAAAAATTCTATTAACGTGTGTCCGGAAATATACCGTTTTTGAGATACAGGGTGTCAAAAAAAGATTGTTCTCCCCGCAGTTATTTGAAAAACCTTTTATGATATGGAACCAGCTTTTGTACGTGGTTTTTCATTGATATTAGCTATACCTTTTTAATATCAATTCAGTATTTTTCATATGCCATTTTCGGATATCTTAGGATTGAGAGAAGTTTTGTCCTTTATTTTCCGACAGATTTCTTGAAACATCCAAAGCGAGTTTTTCACCGTAAATTACGATTTTTCTCGGAAACGGTTATGAACATTTATGACCAAGAGTACCTGGCGGTTAAGAGTGCGCTTTTAAAATATAAATTGACCCCGTGTTGTAGATATTAAGGGCAAAAACATCCCCCTCCCCCATGAAAAGGGTCAAAATTGTTAAATTTTGTTAAATTAAAAAATCCATTCCAAGGCACATTTTCAAACGAATTGAAATGAAATTTCACAGTAAACCACTACGCTAATATTACCTAGCCATGGAAAATTACGGAAACCCAATTTAAAAAGCGGTGAAAATATTCATAATTGAATCGCATAACAATAATAATACACTGATTTATGCGATTGATGCCCAAGAAGGTTTTAGAGTAATTGAATAATTTAGACTAATGTACAAAATAAATATTATCTTAAAACAATATATAAAATCCGAAAATTTCACTCATACGTTATTATACCCATTTGATTTCTCAAATATCGCTGTTTGCTATTCGATATATTTTGTATCGAGGAAGGAAGAGAGAATGAAAGTGGATAAATTTATCGATAAAACTGCTTGTTCATAGGTATGTTGCTATGGCAATGGCTTGATTCATTATTAATTAACACAATTAATTTTATTATTTGGAAATATTTTATACCTATGGAAGAAAAAATTTTATATTCGCTATTACGAGAAACGTTGCTTGGACCAACCGGTGATGCTCATGGCACAGATTGAATATTTTATACTGAGCACCGCAGTGATGCTCGTGGCAGCGAACGTATTGAGAATGTACACCTATAGCAAAGCGATAAGATTGGCGTTATCGGTATAAAGACCTGCCAAATGATATTCAAACGGTTATTAATGAAATATTTTAACAAGATTTTTGTTCAACTATCCGGCTCGAAGAACCGAAATGTAAACTACCCGAATAGTAGTTCTAACAAAAAAATATATAGGTACATATAAGCGAAAAACAACGTAATGATTAAATCGAATTCACCATCATTTAAAAACTAATTGACTATCGACTTACCCAGATTAAATATTAAATATACAGCATGTTTCTTAATAACATGCTAATACTTCAGGGTGTGATTGATCAGGTCATTTATGAAGAAAAGTTAATATGAACATGTCCGCAACGAGTTAAATTTTTTTACTAGCGTTATTGAATTTTTTTTTTTTAAGAGTTATTTTTTATTATCTACGAAAGCAGTTTCAGTTTAGTTTTTTTTTCAATTTTGGTATGTGTTACTAGGGTATAAAACTACATATCTTAGTAACAATTTTTTTTCTATTGTTCCCCCCCCCCCCCCAGTGGCATTCGTGCAAAGATACCCTCTGACATTTTTTACAAAAAAATTGGTGCGCCACTGACATTTGGCCGTGCGGATATTTTTTCTGATTACTCTGATCAATTCTACATGAAGATGGTATGTTGCGTTTTTATCGCCGGATGCACTGTTCTTGATTTAAGCAATTAAATTAAAATTATATTAATTTAACAAAATTAGCAAATATTTATTTTATTATCAAAACCAAAAATATCAGAGTGGATCAACATAAAAACTTCAATATAAACAGTATAATACCTATATATGGATTTATATCCTAAATAACATACGAGTATACCAAAATTGAAAAAAATATCTAAACTACTTACGTAGATTTTAGATACCTTACCTAAAATAAAATATTTCTCAAAAAAACAAAAACTTAACACCCTGACATTATGTATTTCCCTGACATAATCACTTTTCTTCATAAAATAACCTGAACAATCACACTCTGAAGTATCAGCATGTTATTAAGAAACACCCTGTATTTATACTTATTTTAAATATTATGTATGGCCTTCACCATCAACAAAAATGTTCCATACCGGAAAATATCTTCAGGAATGGAAAAAAAAATCAATGGCTAGTGGATGTACCTAATTCTAAAAAAATTCAATATGTAAGTCATGTTTTTGTTTATTGCTGATAGGATCACTCCAGATCACTGATTGGAGTAGTTCAACTAACCCACCTTATTCCAACTCAACATAATATTGTATCTGGCAGACATGCATGTTTCATTTTATTCAAGGCAATAAATAGTTGATGAAAAATTTTGTGGATCACACGATATTAGTCTTATTGTGCCGTTATCACCTATTTTAATTTAACTGCATTGACATCCCTAGCATATGGTCATTATATTATGTACTCAAAAAAATATTTTTTTGGAGTTACCAATACAATTTGTCAAATAATTAATGAATAACACACAGTAAAGTTATAGACAATGTAGGTAATCGAAAATTACAATTGCTATGCAGTTATAAACAGAATTCTTTAGGTGGAAATTTGACTTTCGTTATGTTCATTTGCAAACTTTTTCACCTCGATAATAAACTTGAAGTATAAGTATATTTCATGTTTCTTCATTCAATTGCCGTAGAGGTCTAATAAAATACTCGTATATCACAATGAACAACACAGTGATCTGAATATTCAAAACAGAGAAAGCTGATTGTATAGTTTCGTAGTTTATGGCTTGTACCTTTGAGTTTAATTCAACTTTAAAGGAAAATTTGCGTTTTTATTACGGGCCCCAGGTGAATCCGATTTGCCTACTTTCATGTAAACTGTTATTTTGCTGCACGGCAGGTTCGGGCTTTCCGATATAAGTAATTTATGTTTTGATTTGATTGATCGATTTAATCCACCGAGAATAATAATAATAAACGGAACTATCTTCGAAGAATGGAATCGATAATTTACCACACATGGTAGGTATAGTCTTCCAGCAAGAAAACTAAACTTCAAGTATGTACAGTACGTACATTTCATGTAGGCATGTTTACTGTGCATGGAAAACTTTCTCTGTAAGTTACTAATATCTCGGTTTTTACATTTCTTTGTTGAGTGATCGTCTCTGAATAATATTAAGGGCCTAAGATAATAATTAGGTATTCAAGACTATCTAGCTAAATTAGGGTAAAAACCTTAATTATTATACCTTGTTACCTTACTACTGCACTGGGCATATGAATAAGTTCGGATTTGATATTATTTATGTAAGGTACCTGTTACCTATACCAAATATGGCCACGTTCTTAATAAGGCCATGACCTGTTTTATATAAATTGCGAACTCTGTTTTAAAATATGGAATTTCACCGAAAAGAGAATCTGCAACAGTTTTAGATTTAAAAGTATCTTGAAGCTTCTCTTGTAGGATTTTGTGTATTTCCCTCATCGAACGCATCCCCAGGTGGTGGACAGGGGAATGCTCTTCCCAACAAGGTACCGAAATCGGCGCGAACCAAAAAACACACAACAAAAATGATGGCGGAATAAAAGTCAGAAATACCGCAGGAGGATTAGGACCACATCATGTTCAGAATCGCTCCATGGCCTAGTGCCAACCTGCATCACGGATTCTGGGGGGGGGAAGTAATAAATAATTTTTCAATAATTTTCAAAAATTCCGCCATGGAATCTGAACAATAATCAACATAATTGAGAACACAATTTTTCCAATCCAAATTCACTAAATCTTGCTTGACTCTTTCTAGACCTTTTTGAGACAGAATTTTATTTTTAACATAATATATCTAATATTTTGTTTGAACTCACCTTGAATGATCACATATTGTGCATTGTGATCAGATAATCCTGGTTCCATCACATCAGACGAGTGTACACTATGGTTTAAATTTGTGACAATATTATCGAGACGCGATTTACATGAGCTTGTGACTCTGGTGTAATCTTTGATTGTCATACTCCTCGATTGTGTACTCCTGGATATAAGGTCACAGTTTATATCTCCCAACAATATCAGGTACCTGGGAGTCTCAGTGACTGTTTAGCACAAGTTCCAGCTGTTGAAGAAACACATCAAAGTCTCCCGAGGATAAGGACCTGTAGGTGACTACAATTGCTATAGCACTAACAGGAATATGGACAGCAGCAAACTCAGCGTGAAAAGGAACAGAAAGACCTCTTACATTCGGCTCAATGGTATCAACACTGTCACTAGCATATATTGCGACACCATACCATGTTGTTTTGTACCTCTGCAACAACAAGTTTTTAGATTGAAATTCTCCAAAAGGACTGTCGAGATATTATCATAACACAAAAAATGTTCAGATATACAAACGAAATCATAATTTTTATCCTTGAGAAAGGCTGATAACATCTCGGCTTTATTTAACAAGCCCTGAATATTATAATGCAGAACTTTTATGCTACTTGCGTGATTTGCTAGTCTTTATTTGTACGTGGATTTGGTCTTCTGTGAAAAAACTTATTTACACAATACATGCACCGTGACGCCATATGTGTTTGGATCCATTGCCAATTCTGCATTCTTAAAGCTTATTTCAACTTTAAAAGATGAGTATATCTCAGAGGATACTTTGACGCCATATTTTCCACCTTAACTTCCGGAAACTGACGTTGCAAGAACTTCGAAAGTTCTTCCTTAGTTGTCGCTGGATTCATTCTATATACATGAAGCGTCATTGTTCTTTCAGCCGCTTTTGGAAATTCTTCATTTTCTTGTGATGGCCTTTTCTCAACAATAGGTTTATTACTTTTCTTTCTTCTCCTCTTGCTTGACACTTTGAAAACCACCTTCAACACTAAATGTATCATCTGAAGGCAACTTTTGTAATTTTGAGTTCGCTGAGTTAACACATCCATAAGAAGCATTGCTAATAATTATTGTTATTGTTGAGGTTTGTATGTTTGTTTGATTCGGTGCGACTGCCCCTATAATTCTTTTAGGTTGTTTATCTATATGGGAAGGTAGAGAAGCGGCCTTTCGGCTTTCACCTATGACAGATTCAGAGTATGATGATGGATTTATCGGTTTACTTTTATTGCTAATCGTATTTTGAACTTCAATATTTCGGTTCATTTGCATTCATTTCCATGTAGATGCAGCTTTAGATGTTTATCACATCTTTTGTTGATATTCAGTAATTTTATCTTTATGTTAGGTGATTTGTTTCAAATGATCGTATTTCTGCTTAATAATTTCCTTTAAATAATTTATCTCTATTTGATAAATATAAGGATCTTTCACCACTGGCGACTGTGGCGTCTCATCGGATTCCCCTTCACAGCAAATCACTGTTTTTGACGTAACGTCTAATATCTTTGCATTTTTTATAGTTATTCATCATGTATCAAGGGAGTTATGAGGATGTTAATTACAGAGGGCAACATATTGCAATCCCGAGGGACGTAAGACCCGAGGGATTGTTAAGTTGCCCGAGGTTATTAACATCAATTAACTCACGTGATAGATAAATAATTTTATTTCATACAAAATGAAATATAAAAACCAAATCTGTTGGTATTTAAAATTAAACGAATGTTTTTAATAATTGAGTAAGTATGATTACTATGGATATGATTTCAGTGGAAAATTCGACAATTGTCGCTTTATTTTTGGTAATTCATTAGAGGGAGTTAAGGAGTAATAACAGCCCAGTATAACTCCCAAGGGAGTTAGGAATATGTTTATAGTTACGGTAACCAAGCGACAGCGTTTATTTATTATATTTATAGTTATAATGTATTACATAGTATGAAATAAAATTCTTAATGTAACTTTCGTGGCTATAACTACCTCATTTCACACGAGATAGCCCATTTTTGAGTAGCACTTTACACTTTTTGCAGGGTTTCTGCGGAGCTAACATAAACACGTCTTCGCCGTCCGGCATCTCGACGATTATGTTAGCCTACAAAAAATTATTTAGGTATTACCTAATTTTCAATAATAAAAAAGATGTGGCAAAAATTAGAAATCTCGATTTTTCAGTTTTTTCAAGATATTTCAAGAACAGTTACAGATATCTTGTATACCTTGACGAATTCTAGATGGCCAAAAAATTGCACATCTTTTCCCTAATTTTACCGACCCTGTATATCTCTTATCGTTTACGAGATAGCAATATAGAGAAAGGATGTAATGGTGCAACCTGTAGATAAAGATATAATTTGGTAACTTTGAATAAACACCTACTTCGAATGAATAAATCAAATAATATAGCTTTACTGTTTATGTATTATCATGATGATATTTAGCAAAACCGAGTAATCTAAATACTTCGCGTTAATTAGGACAATAATTAATAACAAAACACAGGAGATTACGAGTGAGGTCCCGCGGTAAACTGAACAAGATGCATCGCATCGAAGCTCCTATCCTATTCGTTAGGTACTGACTCAACTCCTCACTCCCTTCGTGTTCCCTATTTGACACAATAAGGACCTACCTCAGCGGTTCTGCTACAGATGCCCCCTTACATCAGGACGGCCAAATCTCTATAGCCTGAATGCACATTGCCTAACTTCTTAACCGAATCCCCTTTCTCTTGAAATAAACAATTTCGGATCGTTAAAACATTCAAAAAACAGAATTTTTGAAATTCACCAAAAAATAAAAAAGTTATTGAGGTGCTTCCATTTGAAGTAAAACACTGTATAAACAGTAAACAGAAAATTAATCGAGACCTTAGAAGTGTCAGCTTACCTTGTATTCGCGCTAAACCAAGGTATTTGTGAAAAGTAAATTGACAAAAACCTGATAAATCAGGGAATTAATTTCAAAAAGTAATAAGGTACCATAACAATATAAAATGACGACATAAGCTAACATTTGAAAAATAGCTTTAAAACCAAACCTTAAGAAACAACAGATTAGCGTTCAACCATCATGACTTACTAAAATTAGTTATCTACTTGCGCCAGTCTAAACAGAAATGTAACGGGTGTTCTATGATCTATATATCACTAAGACCCACTCAAACTAAGCGATTATAAGTAATGACATGACTGTTATATATCTTTGTTCTTACTTGATATTAATATTAATTTAATAATTGAAACAAGAATAGTCAACGATGATCACTCGTTCCAGTTATAAAAACACTTATTAATCTAAGCTATAAGCACAGGTTATTCCGAATTATCGGACACGGTGTGTTGTACCGGGTGTCCCAACACTAGTGTCCACCCCCTAAATCGAGCTTAATTTTAAAGATAAAAAATTGAAACTTTGAGGATTTGTGTACTTGATATAGGACCACGGAATGGCATAATCAGTTTCATTAAAAAACATTTTTAATATCTTTTTAATAATCACCTTTTTCATGAGTCCATATAGTACGACACTGTCCAGTGCAGGTTCAGTGTGCCGGCTAGCCCAGCAAGAGCCGTCCTTCTATTTATTTGGGCCTCATTTACTTTGTCATAAAACTTATTGCACCTACCGTTTTCAGATTATATTGATTCTATTGTTCAGATTATATTGTCTACCTGTCTGCTATATAATTATATTTTATTTAATTAAAGCCGTATTATTATTTTTTTTTCACATTTCTTTCAAGCGATTTTGGTCCATATATCAAGTACACAAATCCTCAAAGTTTAAATTTTTTATCTTTAAAATTAAGCTCGATTTAGGGGGTGGACACTAGTGCTTGGGAGTTGGGACACCCCGGTACAGGATATTTAAAAAGAGTGTAACTTGTAAACAAAAATTGTCTTCTCGGCTTCGTTACCCAGATCCCAGATATAAATTTCTTTTTTCTAAAATTTGAATTAACGTGGCAGTCAAATTAAGAAACACTTCCACTGTCAAAGCACATGCATTTGTATTATTTTATTATATATCGGTATCAGAATTACAGGCATTTTAAAGTTCTATTCCTCAAGTTCGATAGAATTTGTCAATGTGGCATCGTTGTTTAAGTTGGGAGTTGGGACTTATTAATGGAATTAAAAAAGTTTAAATATATGTAGTTCGATTAAGTTTAAAAAGTCATATGTATCGATAATAATGCTTTCTGAACGACACACTTACTCTAAATAGTATGGTGAAGACAGAGACATCGATGATTCAATGGTCATCATTTCCATCTCATCAGTCTGACACATCACCAACACTAGAGAAGTGTGCCGATCAGAAAGAAAATCAAACTATTTGAGTAGAAATATTTGTCGGAAATTTCAAATTCAACAATCGGATTGCTCTGTAATTGATATAATAATTTATTTTTATTCAATTTGTTTCATACGTATCGATTAAGAATACACATCCTTCTGATAGTGATTTATTTTTTCATATACGTGGTTCTCATAGAAACCGTCCAGTTTGTCTAAAGCTCCATTCTGCATAAATAAATATACGTCAACATTGATTTTGAATGAGAATTAAATGCACAACACAGAGGATAGAATGTCATTACGTGAATAAATTTTATGTAGTTGTCAGTGGCCCTCAAACTGACTTCAATTTCAACCAATGGTTGCGTTCTCACCTTGATAACTTTAGGGGATAACTGAATACTTTTGGGCGATTCAAGGTGCAGTCAATAAAATTGATTCGAAATATATTTCATTCTACATTTAAGCATATCGGCACGAACCGAGATGTTTCTGCCTACTTTGACCTGCACTCATGACAAATTGTCACAATATTGTAATCAAACAATGACGTCTAAATATTTAGACGTCATTGTAATCAAAACAGGCATTTCTAAATCTGGATTCAAAGTAAATACTAAATGGACCGCATCTAATAATTTCAACGCCACCGTTCAGGGACGTATTTCATTTTTGCACCGCTCCCCTATCTGGACTTTTCTCGTTAAATAATAAACCTCAAATAATTTATTTTAAACTAGTATCGTTCAGTAGACATAAGTCAATGAAGGCATATAGGCAACCGGTAATACAGTTACAAATTAAAAACAAATTAAAACTGTTTTGCATTTTCTAGTGAAATGAAAAATCTTAGTTCAGACGGTTAGTATGACGTCACATATGACTTTTTAAACTTAATCGTACCATATTATCTAATATTATCGGATATGTATCCCCGCAACGATAATTATTTGAAACTTTGTTGAACATGACATTTCATGTCAACATGACTTGATATTGCTATAAACGTGAGCACTGTTTTTCTCCCTAAAGAAGCGTGTTTAGTGCAGTGTTTCAGTTTCTTTTTAATCAATTCCCCGCATATTGTTCCCTGTAAGGAGACTCGCATATAATATGTATAGGGTGAGGCGCGAGAACCTTATTAGGGCATTTTTATATGGAGAAGTCCTGGGAGTAGAAATCTAAAAATTTGTACGTGTAAAATTTCGATTTTAACGAGCTGAACTAAAATATTTACAACCCCTCACCATTTCCGGTTATACCGGAAGTTGCCATCAACTTTCTTATTTTAAATGGGACATCCTGTATATTATTACATTTTCAGATTGCCTGAAAAAATGTAATAAAAATGGTGTTTATAGTTCAAAATTCGAACGAGTGGTTTATGAGTTATAAACAAATGAAAATCGCAATTTTCCATATTCAAAGCTAAATGCTTAGGTCGAAAACGGGTCAAGATATCGGAAAACGGCTTACATGTCCCTATTTTAACTTTTCACGTAGTATCCTATGGTGCTGATGAAATTTGTATACAAAGTGATGAAGAATAAGCGATTTTCAAAAAAAAATTTATAAAAAATAATTTTTTTGTAGGTACTCCAGCGTAGTATACAAAAAGTTAGGATAGGGACATGTAAGCCGTTTTCCGATATCTTGACCTGTTTCCAAGCTAAGCTGCTTTGAAAATGGAAAATTGCAATTTTCATTTGTTTATAACTACTCATAAATTGGTCGTTACAAATTTGAACTGTAAACATCATTTTTATTAGACTGCTTTATCAGGCAATCTGAAAATGTAATAATATACAAGGTGTACCATTTAAAAAAATAAAAATATGGCAACTTCCGGTATAACCGGTAGTGGTGTGGGGTTGTAAATATTTTAGTTCAGCTCGTCAAAATCGAAATTATACACGTACAAATTTTTAGACTTCTACTCCCAACACTTCTCCATATAAAAATGCCCTAAGGTTCTCGCGCCTCACCCTGTATAAGTATCCAGAATGCACGATATTTTGATCAATGTATATTAATGTCAATACTATGAATTTTATTTGCATATTTCTATAAAAAATAGGTATAGATTCCTCTCATATTCAGTGTTTTTGCAAGTACCGCATGCTATTTTATAGTCGTACAGTTTGCAATGTTAATGAATCCGGTCTTGGTTGAAAAGCCTTGCATCCGTACCAGCGAAGCGTATCGTAGTGAACAACAGGCGAAGAACCGGTGGTGGTTCTAATTCAAAAACGACAGCTGTCATGATTTGATTTCCTATAAACATTTATGCTCAGTCTTGGATTTTAATTCAGTCACTTAAATGGTTTTAGTACGCTTCGATTAGCACTCAGATTATCTGCCCGGAAAGCCGCAAATAATGATTATTATTCGTTTTTCTGCGGCTGGTACCTACTAAATTTTCCCCTGAGAGTATTACACTCCGAATTTGAATATAGCAGAGTGTCAAAAAAGGCACCCATGAAAAAATGTTGTAAGTAGGTATAGGCAGAATTTTAGTATTGTCCGTATTCATCAAACTTCAAAATACATATAACTCTGGTGTTATATTTTGAATTTTCTGACAGTTGATTGGCCTAATGCTCAAAGCCTACGAACGCTACGAATTTTAAACCAATGACATGTTCCGAAATAAAAATCTGACGTCAAATTTTTTTATATTTACAGGGTGTCCCAAAATTCCATGGACATGGAGCAACTACAGATTACTGAGGTAAAAAAAAGTCGCTCGGGCCAAATTTATCTCTATACCAAAATGGTTCGTTTGTCCGTTAGAGGGCTTCAAAGTCTTTTGAAAATTTTAGTTTTTTTGAAATAGCCCAAAGTCGGCTGATTCCAATTCGATGAAATTTGGTAGGTAAATTTCTTAAGTATTAAAAGTACTAATTTCTGATGTACATGATAATTTGACGGAAACCCGGGAAGGGGTTAAACTACCCCTACCCTCCATTAAAATCGATCGTAATTGTTGATAGAGTAGCAGGAACGCTGTTCATGTTTTTTTTGTTTGAAAGATACATCGTTTTAGCCTATTTTTGGTCTCCTACAAAAATCTGTACAATACCTACACGTTTCCCTGAAAAGATTATCATTGAATAATTAGCTATTCTAATGCAGGACGCGTGTTTATCGCCGTATGGTACTATTAACTGGCCGGCCAGATCTCCCGATTTAGTCTTGTTGTGCATGATTTTTTTTGGGATCTTAATTGGGGTTACCTTAAAAACAAAATTTACAGAGCTCCTCGTTGCCGAATGTGCACTCGTTATTATTATCGTAATTTAGCATGTCATGGCTGCTCATCTTTTAATTTTGAAAATGTTTTAAATATTCTGTCATGATAGAAAACTGTTAATTAGTAGGTATTTTGATATCAGCAGCATTTTAAGAAAACAATTCTCTTTCGATAGACACCATTACCGTTCTTGTAGATAAAAGTGGTGAGAAATAAACTGCGAATATGTATTTCCCATGCTATTCGCCTATGTTCTGTTTTGAAACTTTGTCACTCGGTATACACCGATTTGAAAAAGGACATCATAATTAATAGCGACTTCACATATCTACCTCTCAATCACAAGACTAACAGAAATATACACTTCACTGACGGGATGAAAGCAACTCACCTCTGTACGCATATGACCATCAGTCCAAAATGGCATTGGAGGTTGTTATTAATTTATTACGACACAAACTTGTCCTTTCCAGCTTCAAAGCCTGGAGTATCAAAGCCATAAACGCAAATATTGAAACGGTCCTCATACATTTTGTATATTATACATCATATACGCCTTAGTAAAGTCTTTTTTTATTCGTTGTCATTTTTTTATTTTTAAAGTACCTACCCAAATTGTAGGGAGCTGCTTGATTCTTAAACGTAGAAATTATAGAAATCGCTTGGTCAGTCATTTTGCAAAGCGAATTTGGAAGGAATTCCGTTCGCAGGATCAAATTTTCGTTGTACTAGGAAATAAATTCAGTCAGATGTATGACAAATATACCAACAGAGTAGGGTTTTTTACTAGTAACAGTAACCTACCTACTATGATTTATACAACGTTCGTAATCGTATATAGTTCGCAACGATCTTCAATGATGGTGTAGATTATTGGGAGTGAACATTAAGGAATATCGATCGCTAGTGTTATTTAATGCATTTCAAAGAAAGGAATTTACAATCCCATTATATTTTATACCAATGGTAGCATCCTTGATTACCTACATTTAGTAATAAGATTTAGATAATTATAACCTAATTGGTTCGTAACCCGAATAAAAGTGTCTTTCGACCTCAATCCTTAAACCTCATGTTTTGATTACTTGTACGATTAAATAGATTAATAAGTATGTAGTTCAATGTCTTTTGCGAACATTATCCTGTATTTTAATCATTCTGTAGTTTAAAAACAAGACGGAAATAATTCTATTTCTAGACTTTATTGAGCCTTAATTCTTCAAGATTCCAATTTAGTAGCTAAACGTAAATAACATTTGATGATAACATATTAAAACCAGTCATAGAAAGACACAATCATTACCTCCTGCTACCTCCTTATATCTTAGAATGAACGTAAGAAAAATACTTTAAAAAAATAAAGTTTGACATAAATGTAATGCTTTATTATAAAATCATTATGGCATAGGTACGCGGAGTGCAGGCGCCCGCCGCAAGCAGCGACTCAAGCGCAGCTGATTCACTAGCGACACTGAATCACCTTAGATATTTCTAATACATAATTTTGAGAGATAATTAATGTTCATAATGGATTCTAAAAAAATCTGCGAGTAACTCAACTCGCCGTAATAATGATATAAGATAATTCTAGACTTTGAGTCGGGAATATTTCTACCCTTCTCGATTACTACTAATAGTACTACTACTTTATGTAAATAGTTTGTATGTAGTGTTAAACTAAAAGTGCAAATAAATGATTGGGTAATTATTTAGTAGGTATGTGGTAAGTGAAAATAATTATAAGAAATTATTAAATAAAAAATTGATCAGTGAGTTTGGGATTAGGCTTTATAAATGAATATTTTAACGTAAATCGTGCACGGATAACATGTTAAAAAAAAAACTTGTCAAATTTCGAGACAGAGATAAGAAGAGTTTCAATCTTTAAGACTTCGTTATACGTCTGCTTTAACGTACCATTTAGTTTTCTGATTGAACTAGCGGATCGTCCTTCATAACGATGAGGTAATTTTCCTCACTATTGGGACTTCTAAAACTGCAACAGAAACAATAAGCGCTCGATAAACTGACCCCTCCCGTGACCTAGTGGTCGGGCCCGGGAGGTGTGCACACCCCTGTGTTTGTGCCGTGCAGGGCGACCCGTGTCGCTGGATAAAGGGATCCTGGTGGCTGAGCCGAGAGGCAACACTTCACTTTGTCCCGGAGGTAAGCTAGACGGGCGGTCACAAGACTAACCCATCTTTGATCAATCGGCTGTGGCGTTCCGTCAGAGGGTCGCCTGGGTGAGTTTCTGAGGATGGGAGGCTGACTGACGGCCGGCTCCGCTCGGGTTGCAGGAACGCTCACGTCGTGCAGCCCCGCCCTGGGAACTATTTTCTTCTAGCAGCCTGGCGTTTCGCGCAGTCTGCCTGCAGACTGTGGCGGCGTTCCCAATTGCGGGCTCCATGGCGAGTGGGGAGCTGGGAGAATAGATCAAAAATAAAATAAAAAATCCATGGAAAACTCAAAAGGAAAAACAAACCCTGAGACGTCCTCCAAGGATGTCCCTACCTCTTTGGGTATGCCCGCACTGGGTGTCCCCCCAACATCATCACCATCAACATCAACGCAATCTGAGAGTGCCTCTACAGGCACCTCAGATAAAACTATCCCCATCCTGGGGCCGTCCTCTAAGGATGACCCAGGGTGATCCTGACCTAGCCTGACCTTGTGGGGCCGAACGCAACAGGCGGCAAACGGCGCGATGGCAAGACCAAAAATCCGCAGCTGCGCAGCTCTCCACAACAAAGGATAAGGGCGTTGGCGGACCCAAACCAAAAGGGGAGGACCAAAAGCAACCCTTGCCCAAAAACAAAAGGACTCGCTCTGATGGGTCGACACCCACCCCGTCCGTCAGGACGGGCAAGAGGACGAAGAGAGATAGAGCGAGCCAAAATACCAGCTACGCTGGAATAGCAACAAGCCATTTCAAGGTAGCTGTAATCAACAGGAAGGAGGAACTTGGCAGACTCACATGCACCCGGTCAGGCGTCCTCCGTCCAAACTAAACTCCTTGAGGCTATGGACCAACTAATCCTAGGCCCTAGGGAACAACAAACCACTCCCTTCACCTTCGGTGGCATGCGCCATTCATGGGACATTCTCCGGATTACCTGCGACAATGACGCATCGCTGGAGTGGTTGAAAAAAAAAAACAGTATCCACCATCAAACTTGATGATGCAGTACTAGCAGTGGTCGGGGTGAATGATCTGACTAGTCTTGGCTCGGCTCGGCTCTCCACACGGTCTCTGGCAAGAATTCTGAAGGACAGGTGCTTGTAATGGGTATCAAAAAAGCGGACGCTGGCAAACTAAGCAGTAAGGGGGAAGGCTGAAATCTCTCTTCTCCACCCTTACTGCCAAGATCACAGAGAATTTGGGGTCCGCTCCCTGGGCGATGGCGCCCCAAATTGAATTCCTTCAATTAAACCTCCTGCACTGCCGGGCGGCGACGGCATTCTTCTGTCGCTACCTGGCAGTGGACTAAAACACAGTGGCCATAGCCCAGGAGCCGAGGACCGTCAGGGGCAGGGCCCGGGGCTTTGGGCTGCTTAAGGGTACCTTCGTCACGGGCGCCCAATCACCTGACACCCGTGCTGAAAGCAGACCTAGGACAGGTATACAGGGTGATCCCGAAATGGCCGACACGGACAGTTTCACAGCATCCATTGTGGATTAAAGAATCCAAGTTCATTTACTTTTTTCCAGTATGGCGGCTCCCTTAAGAAGATATGACCACTTTTGTGGAAAATAAAGTCACAACACTGCACTGGATACCCTTCTTCAGGCAGAAAAATAATGTGTAGGTCTACAATACCCAGATAGATGTTACCATGAAAACATATGAAATGAAAGCGCAACAAAGCTTAAAACAATAATCGTTGTGCGGATATACATATTCGATACATAAAATTTTCTCGGAAAAAATGAGGAGTAGAAAATAAGAAGAGATAGGTTCATAAAATATTAACATTATCCTATGAGAAACAGGATCATTGACGAAGGAGAAGAATTCTCAACAGTATTTCCTCTATATCGCATTATTGCATCTTTGAAAATTAAAATGAAAAGAAACAGTTCTTGAACTTTTCATCCCAGCATAAGGAGCAGATAGCTGAAAGACACTTAAATAAACTTTCTGGATAATATAAATAAGGAAAATAATTGTCGAATGAGCGCATAAAAATATACAATTTGTCAATTTTACAATTGCTTGAAAATTTTTGCTAAATGAACAATCTTTCAGGTTAATGATAACTGTGAGAACAGTAATTATTTCTTATAAACACGCGACTGCATTTGGCAATGGCAATGACACATAATTTATGTAAACGATTGCAATTTGTAGTAGAATAATGCGTACGATTGTCTAGACACGCCATATTTGGAAACATCACATTAAACTGTTACAAACTAAACCGGCACCACGGAATAATATACAAGCCACTCTTCGACACACACTTATTATTATTTATAACATGGAATAAATTATGAGATTTTCGTTCACATTACATTTTTCCCTTAACTAAGTTTCTCGAGTAGTTCGTAGAGAAGCGAAACATTAATATATTATCCGCCAGAATAACTTTTTTACATACTTTGGAATTTTATTGTAAAATACTTACCTACACGGCATTGCTGATATTGTTTAATTATAGAGTCGACTGTGTTGTTATATTAGTGTATTTTTATATAAAAAAAACCATGTTGCGGACATCATTTTACAAATAATATCATCCAATCTCCACCTATCCTGATGACTATCAGATCACGATAAACTGGTTTTCCAAAGATTTTTCAAAAATAGCAATTTTTTTATTTTCAAGACGTCTCTCTCGTGAATCTTCCGAGATTCACGAAATGCGGGAGCCGGATCTCGGCAAATTACTACTTACGACTTTGATTGCCAAGGGTTCCCTTAGTTTACTTGAGTCGGGTTCATACATCACTTGTGTGGAAAGTGTCATTTCACACTCGTTTGAAATGTTACTTTCCACACTAGTAATGTAATATAATTTTTTTTCAGTGTATGAGAGTGACATATCAGAGTTATGTTTTTTAAAATGAAATGCTCTCATGTTATTACGTTTTTAGATTGTCTGAGCAGAAAAAATAAGATTGCTTTTCACAGTTATTGTAGTGTACAGAAAAATTTTTTGTACAATCTTTGTTTTTAGGTAGGATGACGACATTACTTTACGAAAATTACCCAAACTCATCAAATGTCTACCGATCCTGACCCCCAGATCACGAAAAAGTGGGTTTTCAAAATTTACCTGCCCACGATATTTCTTCAAAATGGGAAATTATCGATTTTAAAAACGTTCTTGTAGCTTTATCTTTCCTTTATCTTTCAAGATTAGTGAGCGAAATTTTGGATCCTTGTGAAACTTAAGAGTGACGTTAGATTTTCGTCGAAAAAAAATTCCCAAAGTCGCGTTAATTCTACAGGGGTGCCCTTTCAAAATTTAAAAAATCCGGTTCATGAGGCACGGTTTCTGCTTGCAGTTTTTATTATAGGGAGCTGCAATTTTTGTGGTAGTAAGATATCCACAAGGAGTGGTCTGGTATTGAATTTGCGAAAAATCAGTCGAGCCATTCCAAAATGGCAGCTTTTTGAATATTAGGGAAAGGCCTTTTTTGAACCCCTGCATAAGTAAGATAGTAAAAAAAAACTTTTTACCCAAATTAACAAGTCTGGAAGAAAATTATTTGAAATCTGAGTTAATACAAATAATGCAAATAAAATTTGCATTATTTCTATTAATAAGCTAGTGGCGTGGGTAGGAAAAGCGTAAAAATTGCTTTTTTTTTATTGAAAATGCACATGCATTTTATACAAAATATTATATATGATAAATTTATATAACCGTTTATGAGCACATTTTTGAAGGAATTGAACTGAAATTTTCTCAGTAGACAACTATACTAATAACTTTATACCGTAAAAAATTAAAGGCAGCAAATATGAAAAATGGCGGAAATATTCGAATCTATTTAACATGTTGTTTATTTCTCAAAAATTTCAAAGCAGTCGTTATTGCTTCATTTTTCATGATTATAGTGAACGAAATGTTAAATTATAAATAAATGTTGATTAAAAATGTTAAATAATGTTAAAAAATAAAAAACTTTGGCATGACGTTTGATTTTTGCTAAGAAAATTCCTAAAGTTGCGTTACTTCCACTGGATGTCCCTTCAAATTCAAAAAAAAAATCCGGTTCATGAGGCACGGTTTTTGGTCGGAGTTTTCAATCTAGGGTGCTGAAATTTTTGTGGGAGTAAGATACCCTCAAGTAGTCGTCTGGTACTGTATTTGAGTAAAATCAGTTAAAGGTTTCAAAATGGCGGTCTTTTGAATATTTGGGACAAGGGCTATTTTTTTTAATCTCTGTATAAGCAAGATAGAAAAAAAAGCTTTTTATTCAAATTATTAAGATTGGAAAAAAATTATTTGAAGTTTGAGCCAACGCAACAAAATTTGCATTATTTCTAAGAATAAGCCAGTGGCCTAGGCAGGAAAAGGATAAAAAATGACTAAATCTATAACCGTTTATGAGCACATTTTTGAAGGAATTGAACTTAAATTCTTACAGTAGACAACCATACTAATAACCTTTAACTTCAAAAATTTCATGAAGCAAATAAGAAAAAAGGCGGGGATATTCGAAATATACATGATGTTTATTTCTCTAATAGCGAATTCGAGTTACTGCACTTTTCTGCTCCGGGTGCGCACCGAGACGGAATCTCGTGTTCGATTTGTAGGACGCCGTTCCAGTGCTTTTCGTAATCGTATTCGAGTTAAAGTGAACTCTAGCGGTGCATATCGTAATTGTGTTCGAGTTACACTTGCTCTCTGGCAGTGCATAGGAAAATATGTTCGAGTCGTATGGCGGAACTGTCCCGGAGCAAAATAAACTGCACCGTCAAATTTGACGGTGCTACGGTGCACTCCCGTAAATTAAGAGGCTAGAAATAGCGGGAAAATTAAATACTGATTCCTTACTGATTCCTAGTAATTCCTTAAACCAAAAATTTGTGGATAAGTACATTTTACGTATTGTATGAATTACAACTTATTACAATAATTAAAATGGATCACGCCTTGTAGTTCCACGACTCTGTTATAATAAGAATAACATCATAACAACAAACAACCGTGATAGGTATAGGATAGGGATAGGTAGAAGGCTATAATGAAAATGCAGACTGGAGGGAAACTGGATTGCACACTGCACTGCACCGGTGCATGGCGCTCTGGCTCTGGCTCTGGTTCTGGCCTGCCCTGACACAGTTCGGTTCCATACAGAGTCGAAATGCGAAAGTTCTGCTCCGGACTGGAGCAGAATTCTGGGCAGAACTGATTCAGAGACAGATCGATCTCGCTCCGAGCAAGTGCAGCCAACTCGAATTCGCTATAAAATTTCAAATTTTTGGTTTTCAAACTCCCTGTAACTGTAACTGTAACTTTTTTCGAATTTAATTAAAGATAGTGTAAAAATAGCTAAATTATTTGTTAAATTATCAATGTAAAAATTATAATGTTAGTTATGGGTAAGTATTATTTCATTTCAATATTTCAGTTAACTGGTGCATTTTCTTGAAAACGTATTTCTGCAGATCTTTACTCCATTCAATATACTCATCAGCATTATGAAGAACTGAAAAAAATGTAGCAACTATGTAAGCGTAGCTTACTTTTTAGCTTCTTGGGCAGTAAGTAATGTGGGAGAAGCTCTTTTAAATAATAAGGTTTGATTTTTCCCACAGATATGAACTAAAGTAGCTATATACCATCATAGTTTAGATTGGAAAACATAAATATGTTTTTTATAGCTTATTGTCCATGGCACAGGTATTATTGAACTATGGAGATGAATTTAATGAATCTAATGATATGATATCTTAAAGATATTAATTGCAAATAAAACAACGTAATGTCGGAAAATGTAGCCTATATTTTTAGTTTCGCCGTGAACTTTCTACCTGCTCCGATGACAGTAAATAAAATCCGTTATAAAATCGTGACCAAAAAACAGTAAAAAAGGAATTATTCCTTAACTTGTTTTTACTCTATTAGAGGTGATGATCCTTAAGGTATTAAAAGCTATTTTAGTAATGATTTAAGAGCGATTAATACCATTTATTAGCTGCACAAATTCGTTACTAATTACTTTTAAAGCTCCGTAAATCTTCTGAACTGAATTGTCGGAAATGGAAAAACAATAATTCACACAGTTATAATATTTCACATTGACCAAGTGTGTTGACATCATTCTAGCAACTGTTTTCACATACCGTGACACACATCATTGTAGTAGTCCTTCTCCTCCATTGTTAACTCGCTCACAAATATATTATGCTATCTTTATTAATGAGCGTTATGGGTACCTACTCCGCTATAAATAATGCCACTTCGCAATGCTTTTGGGTTTCTTGATTAGGAAGAACCGTAAACAATAATTATTATTCTAAAAATAATAATAAAATAATTTATTCTAATAATCATTCAAATAAAACTTTACTAAATACCTACCTGTATTACTTATAGGTTATGCAGTATCCTAGATCAGTCCTACAATTTATTATAAGTATAGTACCTAGTCGGTAAATGCGAAAAATACCAATTACTTTACTGTTAAAAATTAAGTTTTTCAAGAAATGTAATATTTTATTAATTAGGTACTTATTATCTTTAAAACTTTTGTAAGACCACTTCGGTAGTGAATAACTATTTTTAGTTCTTGTTTTTAATCAACTGCATTTAGTAAGGAAGTCAGTCGACTCCTTTTAAAAAAAGGAGCGGTATAATAACGAACATCAATCACAGAGACACGACTCCAGTCGGCACTTTCCTTAATATGCAATTCAGTCAGGACTTATTTCGGTCAAGTAAGCTCATTCATGCACATCACATTACACAGTACTCACACTGATACCTACCATTGATTATAACTGACCGGGCGCCGGACATACGAGATCCATAATCTAAAGATTAAAAAAAAAAAAAAAACGTAGCGCGTCCGCGCTAAATGAAAGTATTTTTTATTGCAAAAGCATCGCAATTATTATGAATACTTCCGCCGTTTTAAGAAGATTTATCCTGATATTTCCTGAAAGTTTATTAAGTAGTATATTATATACGGTGTCCCACGTCATTCGAGTCGGCATCTATAAACCAAACGATGAATTTTTTATTTACAAATTTTATTTACAAATGATGACTATAACTTACACTTAAAATTATTTCGGACTATACAGAGTGACATGTATATTTTTTGAAACGGAATGCTGTTATTTTATTGCTTTTATAGATTGTCTGAGAAGAAAAAAAGAATAGCTTTTCGTCTCAAGATTCTTCTATTCCATAATATATAGAAACACTTTTTTATTTAGTGAAGCGTTGAGAAATCTCAGATTTTTTTATCACGTTGTATAAACATTCCGTCTCTATTTTATGTAGCCTTTTTTCGCTGTGACTGTCTAACTTGCGAGTTTTACTTGTTTATACCTCCTAAACTACTCAATTTGAATTCCAACTGTAAAAACCAATCTCATTTTTTTCTTCTCAGACAATCTAAAGATGCAATAACATTAAGAGCTCTTAATTTAAAGAAACATTCATAACTTTGATATGTCACTTTTATAATGGAACATTCGCTATTATAGTACAAAATAATTAAAGAAAACTTCAGAGATTGTCTAACAGTCGGTCCCGATATAATATCATGGCTCCTTCTAAAGGACTTTGCTCAAGTGTTGGCCTCTCCACTTGTGCGGATCTTTAATTTGTGTATCACGACTTCTCGTTTTCCAAAAGTTTGGAAGGTCGGTCGACTCGTCCTGTATTCAAAGGGAGGTCCTCGTAACGTAGTTGAGAACTACCGAGAAATAGTTATTCTTAATAATTTTTCTAAGGCTCTAGAGATAGTTCTTCATAAGGAAATGTTTCACCAAATAAAGAATCTTATTTCCAATGCCCAGCATGGTTTTATGCGAGGTAGGTCCACCACCATGAATTTGTTCTGTATAACGCAGCATATAGCGCAAGCACTTGACAAACGTTTGCAGACTGATGTAATCTATATGGATAATATATCTAAAGCGTTTGACAGGCTGCATCACAGGTTGTTGCTCAAAAAACTTGAACGTTATGGATTTTCTGATACCTACCCTTTTGAAGCTGCTAAGGTCCTATCTGGACGACAGGTCTCACTCAATACGTCGTAGTGCTTTCAATCCCGGAAATATCTCGCAATATCAGGCTTGCCTCAGGGATCGGTTGTTGGGTCTCTGCTTTTTAATATTTTTATAAATGCTATCGATGATGTCATCACTATATACGGATCATCTTTTATATGCAGATGACCTGAAGCTTTTTAGCAACATTCGAGATAGTTCTGACTGCACCATGCAGACTCCAAAAATCTAAATCCGGTTAGGTCCCGGTGTGTGTCAAAAACCACTTAACTCTTAATACATCCAAATGCAAAGTTATGTCTTTCACTCTGAAAGCTGCGCCAATCCTTTACGATTACAAAATTGATTATACACCTGTTGTAAAGAGACCACATACGGTCCGCGATTTAGGTGTCACGTTCGATCGTTCCTTGTCCGTTGTCCCTCATATGGAGAGTCTGCGGAGATGCGGAGAGAGTCTTCGTTTGATGGGTTTTGTGTTTCGAAATTCTCGAGACTTCACAAATATCGCTACCATCAAAACTATTACGCTTCTTTAATTTTGCCTCCTCGTTACGCGATAATGATTAACAGTACAGAAATGATTCAGAAGAGATTACCGAGGTACCTTCATTTCAAACCGACCGGTACCTATCCGCCAATTGGATATCCTAGCGCAGATCTACGTGACACGTTTGAGATGATTAGTTTATGTGAGAGGCGGGAGAATCATGCTTTGACATTTTTAAGTAAAGTGATCTCAGGGTCAATCGACTGTTCAGCTGTCGTCTCATCTTTGTCGTTCAGTGTTCCTCGCAGCTCAACAATGAGTCCAGTGTCTTTTATCTGCCTGCACCGCGCACCAACGTACTAAAATTCTCTCCTCTCTAAAGACTCTCTCGAATTTGCTGTTTGGGAAGTCTCAGTACCAGTACCAAGACTGATGTGCTATTTCTTTAAGCCCGGCGATAGCTGTTTAATGTTTCATCTCCGTCGCCAGGCCCTCGGCGAAGGGGCCACGCTGTGAAGTGGGTAGAAGGATTTTCAGTATAAGTTTTCTCGGTGGGTAGGTCATAGTAGATAAATTTGGAATAAAATGAGAGTAACATGTTACCATTCTGAGAAACATGCTATCTGCTTCTACATTATTTGGTCTTGGCATGTCGATAATTGGCTTTACTTTTGATGGGGACTTGAATATTTCATTATGTTTGATAACATGTACATCGTCCCCAGTAGAGTTTCCTTGATGAGTTCCTGGAGTGCAAGAAAGACTCTGATTTCAATAAATTTATGTATTTTTTTTCTATCAAGTGCTTAACTAAGATTAATAAGCCCATAATATCTCTCATGTCACTACCAAATTCAATTTTCAGGTCAGTATGATCTAGACTTCAATAAAATAACTATAGGTTTCTAAAGTAATTTAGTAACTAAAGAAAGAATCATTGATGACTTTTTTAATTTCTAATTAAAAAAAATAGACAATTATTATCATCACTAATGATTCCCACGTATAGGCAATTATGGTAATTTTTGTGCTCTATAATTCAATTCCGGATCTTCAATAGTTAGTTCTTAGTTCGTTGTTTGATGAATAGAGAATAATGTAGTCCTAGTACATACACAATAAATTCTAAAAGCGTTGTTGTCGCATTGTGATACGATCATACTACAAATTAAACTTCTGTAATCTATGAAGAAGAGGAATGGCAAGTATACTCAACGATTAATGCATAATAAAGTGAAATGCAGCTCTCATGAGTATAAAGCACATAAAGTGCAATGACTAGTCTGTTAGGTGGGTTCGGAGCATTCCTTCATCGCCCATAACAGTTGTCATGCTGGCAGTGCCACAAACCCCAATATAAAGAGCTTCCACATCCAACACCGAGCCAGCCAGAGTACCAGAACACGCACAGGCACGTGTTTCGTCCTACTGGGGCTCTTCCTTCAGTGTGCTGCATCTGGAGTATCCGGAAGGATGCTGTCGGATGAATGGAAGTTGACCATCCTTAAGGAAGTAATTACTGCCTTAAGGATTAAAACGCCACGTTCTAACACAAGAAGATGGTAAATGGTAAATAATATGGATAAGGGTCTTAAGGATAGAAAACCGGATATGCAAGCGAAAGAGGTTACTTTGTGTGCGAGTTTAACTAATATGTATTTCTACTACTTCTCTACTGAGTATCTCCTAAACGCTAAGATACAGGGTCGGTTAAACTAGAGAATAGATGCAATATATTGTGGCCATCTCGAATCCGTCGAAACATACAAGATTTCTGGAATCGTTCCTGAAATATCTTGAAAAAATTTAAAAATCTAGATTTCTTATTTTTGCCATGTCTTTTTTATAATTGTAATTTTTTTTATTTTTTGTAGGCTTCCATAAGTCGTCAACAGCTATCCATTTGACATTTCAAATATTTTCAAAGCCGACTAGATCCAATGCAGAGATTTTACAGTCAACTTTTGTTTCTCTAATGGCCATATTGCTTTTTTATGTCATGCGGTTTAAAAAAAACATATTGCAAAACCATATGAACCGTTGAATTATCTTGGAAATCGAAATGTCTTCATAGAAGCTTGAAAATTTCCATATTTACTAACTCGAGGTCGAGGAATTCGGAAAAAATACTTAAAAAAATCCAGTATAGCGGAAAATTTAATTTTCCGTTATTCGTATGGCCTTTTTGGAGATTTTTTAAATTTTGGAAAACCAGCAGCACGCGTTTCCAATCCACTTGTATTGTAGAGTTAATGCCATTGGGGAGTTGGTAGTCTACAGAGCTGTGACAATTAATGGAGTTCTATGCTTTTAGTCGAAAAAAAAAGTATGGTCTTTTTTGGAGATTTTGACTATTTCGATGCTCGTAACTTTTTTACTGTTCATCGTATCGACGAACGGTTTTCACCATCGTGATCAGCGACTCAAAATCTTTAAGAAATGATGGATCGCAAGATGTCGCGGATGATCTTTAATTTTGGCTCTCCCCAAAATCGCCGGTTCTGAGCACATATATGCCGTTAAATATGTAGGAGAAGGGGGCAGGTTCGGACACTTTTTTACAAAGTCTTATATTTCAGCCTTATTCCAGTCTTATATTAAAATAAAATTTAACAGCAAAGTGATAATCGACTAGCAAGTGTAGACATTTTTCTACATTGACTATGATTTAGAAACAAATAATATGTTAGTTATTTTTTGAGAAATTTAGTATTTTGTTAAAAGTTGCAATTGTCTGGAAGTGCCCCACTATGGGGCAGTTTCGGACATGAAAAAATTCTTAGGGACTTATTTAAGGGACTTTATTAAGAACATTTTTAGGTAAGAAATATAACGTTTATAGCATTACCGAACATCGGAACCAAAAAAATTTACATTCGAATAGAATAATATGATGTTATTAGTGAAGTTCCTGGTGTTTGGATAGGTTTGGGCAGCTTAGACATAATATGTATATGCTTTCTTTCGATACCTGAAATATCCTCAATCTGTGGGAATATAAATCCTTGGCTGCACTTCTTTTGAAATTTGACCTGAAATTCTCCATTTTCTAATACCGCTTAACTTTTCCAATAAGTATAATATGAAACCCCATACCACCTGATCTGTGAGTGTCCGGCACTAGTGGGAACTAGACTTCTAATATTTTGGGACTTGGGACCAAAATGGCGGAACCAAAAGAAATAGAACAAGCACCCATTGGACTCGTTCTGAAATACTTTCGGGAGACGGGACTGATGAGCTAATTAGCCAAAGGGGTACAATAAGCGCAAGCTTCAGTACAAGGGCTTTGAACCTACCCTAGAATAATAATAATAATAATAATAAGTATAATATAGAGATAGTTTTTTTGTTGGAAAAACTTCATTAACAAGTAATCGTCCCTTATTATTTCTTAATCGTCCAAAAGTTCAGCAATATTGTCAATATCAGCTTCAAAATCTAAATCCATGTCAGAATCAGACAAAATAATTATTTTTAAATTTTTTAGTTGAAGTGATATTTAAGGGTAAATCTATGCATGTTCTGATGATGACCAGTTTATTCTTCTTCTTTCTTTTTTTTTCTATTTCTGGCCGATCGCTACTTTGTGCCGTCTTTGGAGTAGATAAAGCAGAGGTCCTACAGCCTGTGCCGCATCCCGCATTTCGATCGCCATTTGTCCCTGCTATCCTTCCAGTCATCGTCCTTAAGAGCTCGATCTCTCATGCATTTTTCGATTCCTTCTCTCCATTGTGTTGTCGGTCTTCCTCTTCTTCTTCTCTTTTATGGTGTGTACATCAAGGCTCTCTTTGGCAATCTCGTCTCGTCCATCCTCATTATGTGACCATACCATATACGTTGTCTGGTTTCTACTCTTTCTACTACTGTTGTAAATATACGCCCAGTTTTCCTGCTTATATCTTCGTTTCTAATGTGCTGCATTCTAGAAAGATTACATAATCTCCTAAGTTCATTTCTACAGTCTCTATCTTCTTTTTCTCTTTTTCTGGAAGTTGCCAGCATTCGCATCCATAAGTTAAAATAGGCTCTACGATGGTTGTGTAGATTATCATTTTAGTTTGGAGCTTCATCTTGTTTGACCAGAGTACCGAGTTTAGTAAACGGATAACCTTTCTCCCTTGCTGTGCCCTATTTTTAATATCACTTCTTGTTGTTCCATCCTCTGAAATAATACTTCCCAGGTATTTAAACTTGTTACATTTCTTGAGTCTATGTATTTGCAAGTCTGGGTCTTCTTTTTGTGTGTCTCCTACCTTCAGATATTCTGTTTTATCGATGTTTATATTTAGACCCCATTTCTCATACTCTTCCTCTAATTTTCTGAACATACCGAGTGACAAGTTTCAAAACAGAACATAGACGAATAGCATGGGAAATCACATATTTGCAATTTATTTCTCACCACTTTTATCTATAAGAACGATAATGGTGTCTATCGAAAGAGAATTGTTTTCTGAGCATGCTGATACCAAATACTTAATAATTAACAGTTTTTTTTATCATGCCAGAAGAACTTAAACATTTTCAAAATTAAAAGATGAGCAGCCATGACATGCTAAATTAGGATAACTTTTTCACTGTCAAAGCAAATATTTTCAATTATTTAATTTATTTTAATTCTGATTGAACAATGAACATCATTAAAAAATTACGAAAAACCTCATTTACCATCATTTTGTTTTACCAAAAATTGCCTATGAAAAATAAACACGTAAATTGAACTAAAACAATAACTAAGTACAACAAATATTCAAATAGTCCTTCATTTTGAAATTAATATTCCCACACCCTTTTATAAATTGTGCTTCTGACTTGTCCGAGTTGTTGGTTATTAACGAGGGCACATTCAACAATGACTAGCTCTGTAAATTTTGTTTTTGGTAACCCCAAGATCCCAAGAAAAAATCACTACAAGGATAAGCTGCTAAATCGGGAGAGGGAGATCTGCCGGCCAGTTAATAATACCACCGCGATAAAAACGCGTCCCGCATTAGAATAGCCATTATTATTATTATTCATTGACAATCTTTTCAGGGAAACGCGTATTGGTAATTAAAAATGTTTGTTTTGACAGTAACAAAATTATTCGAATTAGGCATGTCATGGCCGCTCACACATTTAATTTTGGAAATGTTTAAGTTCTTCTGTCATGATATAAAACTGTTAATTAGTAGATATTTTGGTATCAACATGTTCAGAAAATAATTCTCTTTCGATAGACACCATTACCATTCTTGTAGATAAAAGTGGTGAGAAATAAACTGCAAATATGTGATTTCCCATGCTATTCGCCTATGTTCTGCTTTGAAACTTGTCACACGGTATAGTCCGCATCGTGTTCTTCACATGCTATGATTGCACCTGGTCGTCGGCAAACAGCAGAGTTTTCAAGCACTGTTTATCTATTTGTATCCCCATTCCTGATGTTTTCCTTCTCCAGTTGTTGATGGCTTCTTGAATATATACAGGGTGTCAATTTGAAAACTTGCCACCCCCAAATTCTTCCTTGAAAATTTTTTTTTCAAAGAAAACCCGGAACAGGTCAATTTTTAAATTTAATTTATGTTCTATTGACGTAAAAATATTTTATGCAGGGTGTTCCTTGACTCAGTAATGACGACATTGTCGATTTTTTTAAATGGGACACCTGTATATTATTACATTTTCAGATTGTCTGAGAAAATCCAGTAGGAATGGTTTTTACAGTTGCAGCTTACATTGAGTAGGTTATGAGTTATAAACAAATGAAAATCGCAATTTTCCATTTTGAAAGCAGTGTACATCGGACACGGCTCTAAATATCGAAAAATGGCTTACATGTCCCTATCTTAACTTTTGAAGCGATATCCTATGATGTAGATGAAATATTTATACAGGGTGATCAAAAGTCTGATAATTTTCGTCACCCTGTATGAAAATTTCATCCACACAATAGGATACCGCTTGAAAAGTTAAGATAGGAACATGTAAGCCGTGCTACTCAGTTTAAACTGCAACTGTAAAAACAATTTATATTGGATTTTCTCAGACAATCTGAAATTGTATTAATATACAGGGTGTCCCATTAAAAAAAAAAACCATATCGTCGTCACTGAGTCAAGGAACACCCTGTATAAATTTTTTTTACGCCAATAGAACATAAATTACATTAAAAAATTGACCTGTTTCGGGATTTCTTTGAAAAAAAAATTCCAAGGAAGAATTCGGGGGTGGCAAGTTTTCAAATTGACACCCTGTATATTTTAAATAGTGTAGGTGATAAGCTGCATCCCTGTCGAAGCCCTTTTGTGGTGGAAAACAATTCTGAAAAGGTATTTCCCACTCTCACCAAATTATTTGCGTCTTTACATAATGTTCCAAATAGCGCGAACATAAGTATTACTCAGACCAAACCTCGTCAATGTTTGAAAAAGTGTCTTTAGGGGCACCGTATCATAGGCCTTCTCTAGATCAATAAATACGAGGTGAGTAGACATATTATTATTACGGGACATTCGTTTCTCTATTATCTGTTGCAATACAAATATGTTATCGATAGGTATACATGATGATCGCCATGCACGGAAACCCGACTGTTCTTCTATATCTTTTATATAGCTTTCAATTCTATCTTTTAATATTCTGCCGTACAACCTCCCCATTGTGCCATCACACTTATGCACCTATAATTTTTGCATGCCTTTTTATCTCCTCTTTTGTAAATGGAGCTAATGTATGCTATATTCAATGGGAATGTTTCCCATTGAACACCCATGGGAACACCTATCTCGCCTTCGTCTTTAATAATTCACTGGTCGTTAACTTTAACTAATAATCTGTACACTCGTCTTACTCATAACTTTTCACTATACCTTTTCAATCAACTTCAGAAAAAGTAACCTCTATTTCAGAAAAAGTAAAATCAAATTCAGAAAAGGTAACTTCAATTTCAAAAAGGTAAATCAAATTCAGAATAGTTAAAAAAACCTAGGAGCCCACAAAGGGCTCCTGGTGAGATCTGGCGACGGAGCCCAAGATCGTGGGTTCGATTTTGGCTCAGCCCACACTATTAATTATATTAATTTTCGATTTTCGAATGTTTATGAAAAATGTAATATGCGATCGATTGGGTGGTGAGGGCCAGCGGGATTGACACCGAAAGAGCCTTGAAGGCCTAGGCGTTTGGGGTGCACCTTCCATTCATACCACTATTCATTGGGGCACGACATTTGCTGCTATAAACTTCAAATTTATTACCTTCTGTTTCAACTTCGTGTATAGTATAATAGGTACGCGTTGGTAGGCTTCATCGCCTTCAAATTTTTCTTATGTATTATAACATAAAGTTTAAACACTTTGAAAAATATGAATGGATTGTACTATAAATAGTACTTTTTCCTAAATTGGAATTACTTATTCTCAAATTGTTTTTACTTTTTCTGAAATTGACGTTGAAATGGTATAGTCTTTTTGGCAGTCGAACTGTCATAATAACGTCAAATTTAATAAAGTCGCGCTTTTGTTTTCATCCCACATTATTATTAGTCGATATAAGTAGCACGGTAAAATGAGTATTCAAAGAATTAACTTAATTACCAGCATTGTTATAATTGCTTTTGGAAAATTGTATTAATTATTATTCTTCTTAGAGAGTTATACATTGGAATTGAAGCATGCAGCCACGGACAATCGATGACAATCATCATCCCATCATTGTTGCATTCACCAGACTTCACCAGCTCTATCTTTACACCATTAGCCTTATTCGACAGTAAAAGCCTAATGGTATGAGCTGGCCTAATAAATACATTACTTTGGTTATTATAACTGAATCCATTACAAGATGCCAAAACATACCTGATCATTTGAATTAATGGCAAAATAATCATCTTTACAGTTTCTTACATAGTTGCCATCTATTTACATAGATAAATAACTACTTATTGTATTCCAAAGTCACAGTTATATTTCGTTTCTAATATCTCCCAATTAAAATACTTATTAGCGCTCTATATATCAGTAGTAATAGTAATGTCTACAGGGTGTTAGCAATGATAAATGATTATCATCCATAATACCTTGAAGAACACTTTATGAAGAACACTGTTCTGCTGATGAGGAATGTCTCAACGACAATCAAAGCTCTTTTTTAGTAATTAACGTAATGATGTCCAATAATTAACGCGGCACATAATTAGATATTTTTATATTTAGCTTATTGGAATTTGTGGTTATCATCTAATAGAGAAACTTATTTATTAATTTATTGCAGAATTCCTTAAGCTAGTGAAGTCGTTAATCTATGTACACTGTGTACATGCACTTACAATAATTGAATATATATTTTTATCTACTAGTGATTAATAAAATGATCTTTCTTATTTAGTAAAATGTATAATTATCATGAAGAGTGCATAAACTAAAAGATCTTGAAATCAAGTAAAAAAGGGTGAAATAAAGTGCCGTAGCAGCTCTTTAATTATTTCACGCTTGTCACAACCTGAATAGTCCAGTCGGTAAAGTAAAAAATGTACCTAAAGTTCATAACAGATCTTATCTGCTATGATTTTCCTTCAAAAATAATAATTGTAAGTGACAATGTTATAGAACATAAATCCACAAAGAAGAGTTCTGGGGTGCAGCGTGTTTGAACGGTGGGTGGGTTAATTTTTAACCAAATAAATGTCCCGATGATACAAAAATCTGACTCACCTGTATATATATCATTAGGATACGCAAAAGGCAAGATTGGCATCTCATAAAAATTAAATAAGATTTACCTATTTGAAATACAGTTTAACGAATTTATTCAAATAAGATTGAAAACTATCCCGCAGTAGTGACTCTAATTGAGCATATCGAAACAATCCATCTGTCTACAGTAATTAGAGTTAGAAAACGGAAATTAATAGGAAAAGCATAGGTATCTCTATTTGATCAACATACCTACTGCATCTTTTTTAGTTCTAATTTTCCTACAAACGTCGGTTTTACTAGTAGGTAAAGGCTATCGGATTTCTAAAATTCATGTAAAAGTAGTTCGTTGTCCGCTTCAGCAATAGCATTTCTCTGCACATAATATAATGGTTAGTGTAATTAGTTTCATTTTTAAGCGTATAATAGGAAATAATGACATTAAAGCATTACTCTACCTATATGTTTGTTCTACTTTTCCGCTACTAAAGTAAACTTCCATTAAATCTTATATTATCAATTTTATTGTTTATTCTCAGATATCAACCATATGCACAAGAATAAAATTATCGTTAGCAAAAAAACTATATATGTTGGTGAAAAAATATATGTATGTGCTCTTGAGTAAGATTTATCGCTTCTCATGTAAAAAATTCATTTATGTTCTAGAAATAAATACTTCAGAAAATACATCATATTATTTTATAAAGTCGTAGTTACATTTCGACTACTAACTTAATGACATCCTGCACGTATGTAAAATTTTATTTTTATGTTGTTCAAAGCTAAAAAACTCCAACCAACTATCACTGTGCACCATCACAAAGTTACAATTCTCACATGACAATATCAATCAAAACTGTAACCTATTGGTAAAAATTAAGGAAAATTTTATTTGAAAACAATGATATTGCATGTTAAAATTATTGTCATTCTGAATTTAATTTATCAAAATAAATACCGTTATACATACCTACTGAATCTTTATACATAGTCGAACTTATTTCACAAGCGATTAATAATAGTTTGAGTGGTTAATTGATTCAATGGGATTGTTTGTAATAATATCAACAAATCAGTAGAGATCTGCTATGATAACTCAATCAAATCAAACGTAACAATTTTCGTATGTTTAAATGCGTGCAGCATTCAGCAAAATCGTATAAAGCAATAATTTTGTATGTAGCACTGATATAATAAACGTAGTATTATTACGGTATATTCGCTTCTTATATGTAAGTACTTATCTGCCCATTCTTTTAAAATAGCTCCATTTTGTACAAATTCTCTAAAATCAGAACCCAAATTGACAGTTTATAAAATTAGTCAAACTGACTCTTATATTATGCGAAATTGAGAATAAAGAAAGCATATTTGCATTGTAAGCAAGACAGTAAAGACTTCAGCGAACAAAATATTACTAAAATACTGCAAGACATTTATTTATTGTAATATACAGGGTGATTCAAAATTCAGTGCAAAGATTTTAAGGGAGTATTTAACAGCCAAAAATAAGAAGTTTTTTTCATATAATCGTATGTCATAACTTGCTTCGTTTTCTAGATACAGAGTGTAAAATTTTGAAAGAAAAATCGATTTTTTATTAATTACTCAAAAACCTTTCAGCCGATTTAAATAAAATTTGGTAAGCTTATTTGTCGTTATAAGGAACATCCTCTGATGGGAATAACATAAATTGATTAATCCAGTGGCGTCTCAGGGGGCTACCAACTTGAAACTTATAGGTAAAATAAATAAATATCTTATGGCTGTGGTAAAGCCCAAGTGTCAGAAGTTTTCAAGTAGCCTCAAGGGCCTCTGACGTAACTTAACGACTGCTGTGAAACAGCCGGGACCCCCTTTTTAACGTACCTCCCGGAGCACGATCGGTCACGGAACTTTTTTATTTACCACTATAATTGGTCACCCATCTAAGTACTGACCAAGAAAAGTCATGCTGCACTTTAGAGATCGTTTGACCGAAACTCTAACAGTTTGGCCATTGTGACCGACTTATAGGTAAAATTATGGTACGCCACTGCTCTTTTGACAATTTATATTTTTTTTTTAGATTAAGCGGTCAATAATGTAACTTTCTTGCCTCTTGAGCTTTACTCGTATCTAGCTTTATTTCCAAGAAAAAAATAAAAATCAGTGCCAGGCCCTATTAAAACAATTAATAAATTCACATCGATTATTGAGATTCATTCAATTTTTTTTTTAATTTTACTTAGCCTAGATAACAAATGCATAAAAAATATTCCCATCAAAGGAAGGCCCTTATGACAGCAAATAAGCCTACCAAATTTTATTTAAATCGGCTGAAAGGTTTTTGAGTAATAAATAAAAAATCGATTTTTTTTTCAAAATTTTACCCCCTGTATCTAGAAAACGAAGCAATTTAGGACATACAAATATATGAAAAAAACTTCTTATTTTTGACTGGTAAATACGCCTTTAAAATTTTTGCACTGAATTTTGAATCACCCTATATAAGCAACACATGTACCAAATAAGGCCACCTTAAGGAGTAAGATTGTTTTATTTTAAAATTTTCTTCTTCATAATAGAAATAGGTGTTCCATCAGAACACTCATAGCATTCGAGGCAGGCTCAACTTGGTAAGATCTGGAATTATTATCTACACTTCTTGGAGATTATGATGTTGTCATCCTTACTGAAACGTGGCTCAATGATGAGGACACCAATGATGGTGAATTAATAATTCGTTGTGATAGATCCATATTTTCTAGTGCAAAAAGGGATAAGGGTGGTGTGTTGGTCGCCATTGATAGAAAATATAAGTTTGAGAAAATTATAGTTAGTGACAATTATTCATTTGAATTGCTTTATTAAAGCATTTAATGGTAGTTCATTTTTTGTTCTCGGCGCATGTTACATACCTACCACCTCTCTCCAAATCAGATTACTATTATTCTGAATGTAAAACTTGTCTACGATCATCATTGGGTGATATTTTAGCAGATAACATAAATAGTTAGTAAATTTTGTCTTGTCGACGACTTCAATATACCTGGCTATGAATAGTTTACTGAGTTTAACTTCTCCTCTGCGATGGGATATCATCATAGTAATGTTAGTTTCAGGGATGCTATACCTACGCCTTATGTCCGAGTGGTGCGAGATATACAAACTTATTCAAATACCTAAATAAAATAAGAAATTCTGCTGGAATTAGATTTGATTTTTACGAAATTTTATCACTCCACGGCTGAATTTAGCGATGAGTGCCTGATCCGGTGCAATGAATCTCATTACTCTCTATCTTTTACTCTATTATTATCGGGAGTGGAGTTTTATAATTTTCGGGAAATAATTCTGGATTACAGACATGCTGATTTTAATGTAATTTCTAAGCACTTACAGATTTCAAATAACATAAATGATGAGAATTCTTTTAATGAATATGGTGGATCAGAATGATAATAAGTTCTCAGAATTAATTGATGAATTTGTGACTACTATTCAAGTTAAGTCTATTATTGGGCACTTTGGGAACGCAATTTATTAATATTCCAAAAAATTATTTTAGGTTATTAATCGTACCACTTCTTATCGTATTAATCGATAAAAATATGACAAGATAATATAAAAAGTCAGGTATAGGTAGGCATTTATAATGAATAAAAAAGCACCTAGAGTTTCCTTTTGCGGGTATAGCACCGGTGAAGATGGACCACATACAAATTTATCTCTATTGTTATTATTGAATTAGGTATACATATTTACATTGCGAGAGTTTGTCATTCTCCAACTTGAGTTGATTCAGTATTTTCTTCGCAATTAACTTCGCGAACAACTTTCTGTTTACACAGTGAAGTTAATGACATCCATTAAGACAATAGCATAAATATTTAGCAAGCAAGCCAAGCTGGATTCGATTGGCATGCCTTATATGACTGTAATTAGACTTCAATGATGCTTATATAATAGTTGGCTATTGTCTATAAAATTGCCGGTATCTACCCACGAAATTACCTCAGTCGCTTTGTCTTGAAGATTGTCATTGAAGAAAGTCAAAATTAAATCCTTTTATCTCCGTCGTTCGGAGGTATATCTGTTGTTTTTTTTTTATTAAATCTGCACTAAAATTTCTATTAGTTTTCTTCACTATTGGAGTCAAGTGTGATGAAAATTTTTGTTCGTTTTGAATTTTGTCAAATGAGGCAAACAAAAGTGATGTTTGTTAGATAATAATACTTGAATAAGTAGGTAATTGTAAGCAAAAATTATTATTGGTAACGTCAAGTAATGTCAAGTGAGAAAGAAATTTGCATAGGCACAAGCAAGTAACCCGGATATACAGTGCGCGAGAAAAGTAAGGAATAAATTCGATAAAACGAAAAAAGCTGTTTTTTTGAAAAAATAAAAAAACAAGACGATTTTGTTTTTGAGTTGTTCAACTTTTGACATAATATTGGGGTATACAGGATGATGCGCGAAAAAGTGGTGACGTCATCGGTATTTTTTTTAAATGGCAACCCTTATTTTTTATTCCATTTTTTGATACTTCATTCAATTGCCAATACGGTAATGTAATCATTTTGTAACCTTTGCCGCTTCCAGTTCAACTTGCGATCGAAAGTAATACCGAGGTATTTAATGTGGTTGGTGAATTTTTTTTTTATTAGACAAAGAAAACAATGATTAGTAATTCAAGAAAAGGCGCTTACGTAAGAGCAGAAAACTTTTTTAGCTGAAAGTTATTGTCATTTCGCTATGGGAGTACACTTGATGGAATCTGAATATTGTTCTCTTTGGATCTGTCTGGAATATAATTATCATGTGGTGGCACCCAAGAATTTTAGAGAAAACGTTGAATGGTATTATGTTGCAAATCTTCGACCAACAAAGTAAACAGTACTTACATGGAGGAAAAAAAAAAGAAAACATCAGAAAAAATTCGTAGGAACTATTTTACAAGCTTCTCACAAACGGTGCTAAACTCTTTTCGTCATCTAGCGATAGTACTGAAAATATTGCTATACCTACCTCTCCGAGACGTTCCCGAGAGGTAACATTCACGAAACTTCCAACATAATGGATTAGTTTTCAGCAAGACTTTTTTAATCATGGTTGGAAAACTTTAGAAGCGCATGATTTGATGAAAAAAATCTAAAATGATTGACTTATTCGACATTATACTTACAATAGCACCCATAATAAGGCTAGCCAGATTCTGTAATGCTGAAATGTGATTTATTTTTTACTTTTACATCAAGGACTTGATATTTGTAAGACTGATTGACGAATACAAATAATCGATAGGAGACATTCATCAAGATAAACGATACACCCGAACTGTACAAAGTGTTCTTAGTGGGAAGTGGGAGTGAGAAACCGCATATTAACCGCATGTGTCCAGGAGGATATGGGGCACTTCACTTATCTCGTAACTAAATTAATTAACAATTGATTTTATTCATCTGTTTTATAAAAATGTCAATAAAGTGAGTACATTTTTCATTAACCTTAGTCTACTATAGACGAATTCCTTTTCGAACACTCTTCGCAATATCAGTGATATATTTTCGAAACGTCAAGAGTAGACTTACTAGTGGGTACCTACCTAAATTAATGTAAAATTAAGCATGTTTTGTTTAATCCGCCCTAAGCCCTAAGCTATAAACACTGCGTATTGAAGACATTAAAATTAATTTTTGCTAGGTATTTTATTTCTTTTGTAAATCTAAATGAATAGAGTAAATTAAATAATTCTTCAGAGGAAGTTAAATTACGAAAGTGTGGACTTACTTGGTTAAAAATTAGCTCATCTCAGATGATATCAAGTCATGCAATTTGCAGTGTATGCTTTAGAATTCAACGACTGTGACAAAATAACAATCAAGAAAATTACTCTTGCAAGCCCCGCAGCTGCACAGGAAAAGACGAAATTGCAGTACCTATGTATTTTAGTTTATTTTTAACTAAACAAGAACGGAACGGTTGTGCAAAAAATTATTTTAATCAGGTAAGTAATGCAGAAGCCTTGTCGAAATCTTAATTGACTAGGTAACTGAACTGTTCAACGAAATATTATTTGTAGGTACACAAATTATTCAAGTTGAAAACGAAATACATAGTGAATTACATGCAGTAGGTAGTAGTGGTAGTATTTGAAATAGAATATCCAATTTTATCATCCTATTACAAAAGTTTGTCCTGCTGGAGATAAAATGTATAGATAGGTGTTTATTTTTATTCTGGGAGCATGAACCCGGCGAATACAAAACTATTTTAAATTACAACTTCCCTAGCCAACTTCCTGATTGTTCCTAATGTAACTTGTCATTAAAAATGCAAACGAAAATTCTTTTATGTTCAGCTAACACACATCACAAATTTCAAAGCATTTCGAGCAGATCTTTCTTTCATAAGGGTCAATTAAAAATGACATCACATGTTAAGTTCCAGACGGCATCACATTGACCCCAACCTTAAACAAGTATGTACATACACACATACCTACAATAATATCTGCAAGACTGGAGGACACACCTATAATACAGAACAATTGCAGAATCGTATTAGCGCTTCTTTGTTTTGTTGTGTTACATGACTCAACTTGGCAAGAATTTGAATGCAAATATCGATATTCTAAAAATACATTGATTGGAACAAGTCTCTCATGTAAATTAAATAACTGACATAGCGTCGAATTAAATCGATGTAAGAAACACTCTTTAAGGATTAGGTATATTAAGGATAGGTAGTTTTATGTGAACATCATTATACAGGGTGTTGATTTTCAAAGCGGGCCATAGGGGATTAGCATTGCGAAAGTGGTTTTTGAGGATTCCTGCTCGCCGTTTAAACTGATAGAAATGGTTTTGGTATCAAAATGAAGCTAAAATTATTGCGCATAACGCTTGGCATCAGAAATTAATTTAATTTCAGGTTGTTTTCTAAAATTCTTCAGTAAAAATTCAAGTAATTGTTAACGTTTAATCACAAAATAGCATGCCTTGCCTAAACAATAATGACGTTTCTACGTTTCGAAAATCCAATAATAAAACTTTATAAGTCAGTAGGTAATAATAAAGTCTGGTTCTATTTAAAAATGGGTTATACAAACCAAGAAAGAGTCTTTATGGTGAAAACCTACTACAGTGTAGCCAGTTACAGTAGGGTTAAATAGAACCAGACTTTATTATTACCTACTGACTTATTAAGTTTTATTATTGGATTGTCAAAACGTAGAAACGTCATTATTGTTTAGGCAAGGCATGCTATTTTGTGATTAAACATTAACAATTACTTGAATTTTTACTGAATAATTTTAGAAAACAACGTGAAATTAAATTCATTTCTGATGTCAAGCGTTATGCGCAATAATTTTAGCTTCATTTTGATACCAAAACCATTTCTGTCAGTTTAAACGGCGAGCAGGAATCCTCAAAAACCACTTTCGCAATGCTAATCCCCTATGGCCCGCTTTGAAAATCAACACCCTGTATGAGACCCATATGTATTTTGGGCGAGTGTCCAAAAAATCCCCTGAATCTCATTTTGATGTGATATCATCAAACGAATATTCTTCAAGATATTTTACAAGAGATTATACATAAAAATTTTTTTTTTTTTTAATGTTGGACAACCTAAGACTGCATAGATACCCTATTTAGAGAGTGTGTTCATTTAAACTTTTTGGGCCGGTTGCACAAACGTAAATTAAGCATTTTGAGATAATTACTGATTTTAAAATGCCTATGTACTATGAGAATATTGGTCTAATATTGCTGAAAATAAGTTTTACTCCCTTTAAGAAGAGTTAATTACTGATAAAAAATTAAAAATCATTAAATATATTCACCATATTTTCAAAATTTACAATTTAAAATCAGTAATTATCTCAAAATTTTCAATTTGTGTTTGTGCAACCGGCCGTTTGTCTTTAAATAAAAAAAATATTCTATAGTCGAAGCTTCTCCCCTTTATTCTGGGACATACTGTATATATTATGTATTTATTTCTCAAAAATCGCAATTTTAGTATTGTCAAAATGCCCTTGGTAGGTACTTTAGTTTTTCAAGATTAGTGAACGAAATTTTGCATTCTGGTATACAACTTATGGAGGACTTTCTATTTTCATTAAAGACGCTTCCTAAAGTCTGACAGGTTTCATATATTTGTGGAATAAGTTTGTGAAATTGTGGAAGATATTCACAAGGAGTATTCCTTCATCGCATTCAAGGAAAACGGTCATTTATTTTTAAAATCGCGCCCATTTGAATTTTTGTGAAAATTGGTATTTGTTAAGCCCCTGTATATGCAAGATGGAAACACTTTAACATTGAATTAAGAGAATAAGAAAACCGTTTTCCTAAATTTACGCTAGTATAAAATTTCAATTTTTTCATGAGTAAGTATGTGACGTGTGTGAGAAAGGGCAAAATTTATACATTGCTATTCATTTATTGGCGCATTTTTAAAGGAAATTTACTGCAATTTTTACAGTAGACAGTGTACTGTAATAACGTTTGATTCATATTGGTCCAGTCGTTTCCAAATAACGCGATCATTTCGTAAAAATTGCAATTTTTTTAATACCTGATTACGTAAAAATATATATATTTTTTTCAATCTAATCAACAGAAAAGGATAAAAATTAAAACTCCCTAGATCTTTATTGATATTATCTGCTGAGTGAGATATTATTAAATGTTAAGTTAACACTGACATTTGTCAGCTGATTAATAGCTTTGTTGTCTTAAATGAAGTTTTAGTAGAGGATCTTGGATAATTTTTTACTCTGATCAATTTTTCTCAAACTGACAAATAAATATCAAAACAGCAAAATGACGAAAATAAAATTATCGTTTGATGTAAAAATCCGCATTAAGAAAAGCATTTAAATGACTAAGATCCAGAAAATCTAAATTTGAGCAAATATATGATTCTGAAGGTGAAAATATACAGGGTGTCCAGTGTAAGTGGCAGTACATGGGTATCTTGGAAACGGCAAGAGATACAGGGTCGGTTAAATTAGAATTAAAGTTATCATTTTAATTAAATTATTAAATTATGGATTAAAATTAAGATTTAAACTAATTAGAATAAAATTAAAGAATGCACAATTTGATGCTTAATAAGAATTTGAGTTTTTTTATTGAATATTTTCAGTCGTTGCTGAAATATCGAGGGGCTGCGCTAGTCTTCGGTTGCTCTATCCTCATAGGGGATATTTAAGTAAAAATTTGAAGGGCCTTCTTTGTGAACTTTTGGTGCTGTCCAAATTCTGGCATGACAGTGCGATTTATTCTCCATATCTGGATAGTGAGACAGCAAGCAGGGTACAGGTGTCGAGAATTCATGTTTGAGATTCGTGTATGGATTGAGAAAATTTGAACATGTCTCTGACAGCCTTAGGAAATCGGGATGGTTGAGTATGAGAAATAGATTATATCTTTTGTCCGTCTGCTTTTATAATAGGGTTATCAGTGCTGTGTCGCCACCATACTTGTGTAATAAAATTCGATATCGCACGGACGTCCATAATGTGAACGTGCGTCAGAAAGATACGTTATCACTTCCAAAATTCAAACTGAAATTATTTAGACGTTCCTTCACTTATGACGTGTGTGTGAAGATTAACGGCCTCTCCGAAAACCTAAAGAAGAAGATGCCAACCTCAAGATTTAGAAGGGAACTCAAAAAGTTACTACATACTTGGCAAGCAGTAGAGAGGGACCTTGGCAAGGCTAGGAACTGTCTGATGCAACTTCTTTGCTGTCCGTCCAACTATCTTCTTCTATTTTCTTTTATTTTTCTTCTTCTTTTTTATTTATTTATTTTTCTTTTTTTGGGAGGGGGTATATATCGTGGGGAGCATGTGCGACGATCTCGCTACCATTTAATTATTTTTTAAATTATGACAGGGTTTATGCGTGGTAGAGCAGGGAGCGGACATTGCAGAACTATAATGAATATGAAATGTTCAATCAGCTGAACATCGCCCTGTAATATTAATATTAAAATTATTATTCAAACTATTCTCAGGTCTCCTGATGGTTAATGATCTAAATGGGGTACGGGTTTTCACCAAGCACTCCCATCTACTCTTGACTTAAGAATCTTCTTACTATTCTGGTGGTGTTAAGTATGATTAAATTATATAAATTATTATTATTATTATTATTATTATTATTGCTGTAATTAAAATACAACAAGAAGTATTATGCTGCTTTATGTGATGTGGAATATGTGAGAAATGCCTTGCTAATATTGCAGTTTCTAGATTAAAGGCGCATAGGTAAGTTAAAGTCAAGTCGTTGTTACATTGTCACAGAAACAAGTCAAAAATTAATTTGAAGGAATTCAGACGAACATTAATAAGTAAAATATGTCTGCTCGAAAACGATAGTCTACTGAGAAGTTTTATTTTGACTTTTTTTTTCGAGACAGTTTGGGTGTGCCGTTCAAATTGAGGAATAATTTCCATAGAGTTTTTTCTTAACGTTTCAAATTCGATGACAGGTTTTGAATAGAGGCATTTTTGATAAGTTCCCGGAATGCACCATCCCTAGTAACTTTCGACAAAATATCTTCAACCGTTTCATAAATATCGCCTATCAAAGTTTTGTACTTGAGACATAGAACACCCTGTAACTTTGTAACCACTAACCAATCACAAAAAAATTCTTATGTGGTTTTTGAATCTCCTTGAAGTCCGCTTATCACCATTGGTCTATGTAAGGTCACTCATGAATCACCCTGTATATTATATTATTTATGTTGTTCTTATATTCGCAGTTCTTGGTTTACAAATCTGTTATACTTATGCAGCTTTATTATATTCAAGAGTTTAGAAGATATTTAATGAAATTGTTTTTTTTTCTTCCAAGTTTAATTTCTTCCAAGTAGGTATCTCGAAAATAAAACAATTTAGAGCAAATATTTATGGAAAAAAGTTATTTTCACGTGTTCTGCCGTTTGTCGGAGTTATGAACATAAAAACTGAAACACCCTAACGATGAATTTTTTCGAAAAAAATTTTGCAAATTCAAGTATAGGGTCACAATAGCCATAATTTAAAATTGTTTTAGACTATACAGAGTGTCCCATATGAGAGTGATGGCATATCAAAGTTATGTTTTTTTAATGGAATGCTTACAGAGACCAACTTGAACGAGCTGGGAGACTGTATATCTTGATTTCAAGGTATTCTTTTGAATAATTAATAAAAATTAAAAAAATTAAAAAATAATACAAAAAAAATACAGATTTCTTATCAAGAAATTAAACAGAATCCGTCATGCAGTAATGAAAAATTACATGTGTAAAATGTTTCAGTTTTCCCAGAAGTAGTTTGTCAGGTAATTTCTAATAAATATACGTATATCTCGTGCTTACTTTACTGACATAGAGAAATGCAGTTAATTGAAACTGAAATCACCTACATTCAGTAGGTATACCTACATTACATTGTATGCAACTATTTAAATTGAAGTTTATCACCAGTCACGATTTCAGTTCACGTTTCCTATTCGACGATCTTCTTAGGTGGCTTTGAAAATTAATCGTGGCTATCTTGGATACATTACCTATTTGCATATTTAAAATATCAAGTAGCTTCTCATTATTAACGGATTACCTGTTCAAAATGTTATAAAGACACTACTTATTTACACCTAACCAACATTTAATAAAAGTAAATTTATCATTCATTCATTCTTTATTCATAATTTTACGTTTTTGTTCGAATGCTTCCTTCAATAGTAGATAATATAAGAAATGACGTATTCTATCCTTTAGCAAAATTGTAAATTGGGCATATGTTTATGAATACAAGAGAAAAGGTGATTCACACGCGACGCGACGAAGACTAATGTAGTGTTAAATTAACTAACAAGAGAAAATTTACTTGATTTATTTTCTTGGGAAGGCTATAACATACTTTTCATTAATTTATTGAAAGTATGTATCTTAAATACATGTCAAAAAGAAGTGTAAAACTAATACGAGCTGAACAGTTGGTCTTATAGGTACTTCGTGAGTAAAGGCAATTTTTCTCATTTTTGCATTTTAAAACATTCACAACACTGCACTGGATACCCTTCTTCAAGCAAAAAATAATGTGTATGGTACGATAAAGTTTAAAAAGTCAGATGTGACGTCACACTAATCGTCCGAATTAATATTTTTAATTTCACCAGAAAATGTCAAACAGTTAAATGTCAAGTTGTGAACAAGCGTAAATTATTGAAGGAATCATTCAAACAATAAATCGAACCGCTTACGTCAGTTTGAGAGCCACTGACAACTACATAAAATTTATTCACGTAATGACATTCTATCCTCTGTGTTGTGCATTTAATTCTCATTCAAAACCAATGTTGACGTATATTTATTTAAGCGGGATGGAGTGTTTAGACGAACTTGACGGTTTCTATGAGAACCACACGTAAATGAAACAAAATAAATCGAACTATCAAAAGGATGAGTGTATTCTTAATCGATACTTATGACTTTTTGAACTTAATCGTACTATAGGTGTATAATACCCAAAAAGTTATTACCATGGAAACATATGAAATCACAAGCCCAACAAAGTTTCAAACAATTATCATTGCGGGGATACAACATAATTATCCGATAATATTATTCAAAATCTGTTTTATCCATCGTTATCTCCCAATTTGCAGAACGATTTCACATTGACAAACTTTACTGGACTCGAGGAATTTGAAACCTGTAATTCCAAAAACGTTAATAACAAATAAATAAGAGACAAACACAATCGTAATAGGTGTGTGAAATGATGTGTTTTGCCTGTGGAAGTTGTTGAAATTCGACTGCTATGTTGATTTTAAATCTTGAAAGGGGAAACTTCACATCTCGATAACGAAGCCGAGGAAATAATTGTCGTTTATTGAAATTTAGCAGTCTTTGACAACATCCTCTACAACACCCTTTATACCGTGTTCGTATTTTGATATCACCCTGTATAAGGCGTGACTATTTTTATAATTTTTAGTGACTGCATCTCATAAATTATAAGCGTTAGAAAAATGGCTAATTAGACATAAATGCAGAATTATGTCAGCACGCTAGATCTGGGAACAGACTTCTAGTATTTCTTTTCATTTTTGATAAATTGAAAATATAAACTAAAAAAATTGGTTACTTAAAAATATAAACTATAGATAAACTTTTTGCCATATTTTTATTTATTTATTTTTGATGTGCCGTAGGTACCTACTAGCAACATTAATAAATGATTAGCGACTAAAGTGATAATACACATGAATATTTATGATGCAACAAGATCATAATATTGATATTATGCAGATGTTATTACTGTGGATGGCCTAGATGTCTAAAAGGGAATGAAGTACGTAGTTGAGGATTTCAGATTGATTCAGCAATGCCAACCAACTTCTAGGAACTTCACAGTGTTCTGTTGGAAAAACTACTTATTGCTTCTCGCCAAATATCTCTGCTAGGTTTCCTTTAATAAAAATGTATTCTTGTGGTAATAAATTTCTGGTACTTTAATAGAATATGTTCTACACTTGGATGGCACTGCCAATACACACATCGAAGAGCATTTTGTTTGTATTTCTGGTCTCCATATGTCAAACTCATATGTCCGATTCGAAATCTGTTGATGATCATTTGCAGCCATCTCTGCTCCAAATTGTGGAGTATTCCTCGAACAGAGTTTTTGACATTGATAAAGAGGTCAGTGTATACCTTTAATAAAAAAAATACACTATTGTAGTCCAGTCGATACAGTCAAAAATTTATCCAAAGTTCATAAAACATCTTATCTATGATTTTCCTTCAATAATTATTATTGTTAGTGAAGAGGTTATAGAACATGAATCCACAAAAAACAGTTCTGGGGGTGCAGCGCGTTCCCCCCAAAAACCACCCCTATTGATCAAAAAAGTATTTTTTCACCAATAACTTGTTAATCGTTGAACATAATATCCAAAAAAATAATACTTATTTAAAGAAAATCAGCTTGAGTGATTTCCTAAAAAGAAAGGTTTTTTTAGAATATGTCACAGTTTTCGAGTTAAGTATTCGTCAATATTCTAGAAATTGCAAATTTTGCATTTTTGATGCGCCCGAATTTTCGGGTATTTGAAATTGTTGGCGCGTAGCCTCTAGAAAAAAATGAAATTTCTAAAAAAAAATAAAAAATTGCCAAAATTTGGCAAACTTCAATATGCTGGTTAAATTGCAAAATGTATTGTTTTTATTTTCAACTTTTTCAGCATTATTGAGGTAATGCCTTGACCTAAAAGATAATACATATCTATAACATTATATTGATTTCAATTATTTTTATTAGGCCCGAAAATACTCAAAAAAGCAAAAACCAACAGACAATAATTATTATTGTACTATATTGTAATATTTATACAAGAAAACTTATTCCTAATAAATGAGACTAGCAAAAAATGTCGCATTTCATGTCCCCTTCAAAACCAATTTTGATTTTTCTCCATAGGTTGTTTAGTTTTCGAAAAATTTCTTTCTTTTTCTAGAGAAAACCAACAATTTTAAATGCCCGAAAATTCAGGAGCATTAAAAATACAAAACTTTCAATTTCTTAAATATTGGATAACTCGAAAATTATGATACTTATACGAAAAACTTTCAAGATACCTTTCTTTTAGGAAACCATTCAAGCTGCCTTTCTTTTACTGATTTTTTTATATATTCAACGGTTAACGAGTTTGGTATTAGCGAAAAAATACTTTTTTCAGCAAAGGGGTGATTTTTTGGGAGTGATGCGCTGCACCCCCAGAACTGATTATTGTGTATTTGTGTTCTATAACCTCTTCACAAACAATTATTGAAGGAAAATCTTAGATAAGATTTTTATGAACTTTGGGTACCTACCTACACCAAAATGGGGGCCACCACCCACTATATGTACGCCACTGGACAGTTTTGGAAAAAGTTATTACGAGTAAACAATAGAAAAGAGAAGAACCCTGAAGACTTCTACCTCCGTTATTATGTGTTTCTGAAAAAATATTTTTTGAGTAAAAATCACTGATTTTGCGTATCTCTGTCACCTCCCAAAATGACACTGGTAAAAAATGAAACACCCTGTATAGGTATAAGGTGCCAGTATTCTACTTTCATAAGGTTCGTGTTGGTCGTTCTAAAATAAGCACATTTTATATATCGAGATTGTAAGATTTGAGCTCTTTTATACTATGAATGAAAATACTCTTTGTGGTCTGTCCAAATCTAATTACCGATAAAAGCACTTTAAGATTTCTCCAATCAATATTTATTACATCCCGACTCCATATCCATTTATCTAACTCTAATAATTGCAATTTACACGAAGTCCATTAAAGTGCGGCCTGATATTATGAGACGCCAGATTGCTCTAGTATTCTCTATAAACTAGGTACTAATGGTACCTACTATTATTATATTTCACAGGTCAGGTGAACATGCATAAAGCATAAAGCATCAGCTGTCGATTCTCTTATGATAAATTCCACGAGTAATTAGAATGCACCATTGAAAGTACATAATATAGATCCGACATAAAAACAAATTACATCTGAGGTGTAAATGAATTTAATTCGAGACGGTAACGATATTTACGCTGCGATCGATGCTTTCTACTCTCCTAGAATCTAATGAGCGCCTTCTTGACCTTTGGTGTGTGGAAGCCCATTCGATATATGAACATCACTTCAATTGTGTCGATTTCTATCTCTGACAGGTGCATTCGGGCGTGTACATCGAGACCTAACCGACGGAAATATTAAATGGAATGCGTTTCTTTTTAGTCTTACCAAATACGCTAGACTATAATACGTCCAACTTCGACTGAAAACCGGCAGCGAGGCGACGCTAGCGAACCTGGCGGCTCGAGGACCGCTACAGTTGTTCTACTGGGCCCGGAATAGAGATGGGAAATACTGTTACCGAAGAGTACGACCGTTCCAATCCAACTGGTACCGCGACAGAAAAATACCGCGACAAAATATGTACCGGTATTTTGGAACTGTTTAGCCATAGCCACATCGCCGACTGGAGCGGAGCCGTAATCGCGACACGCATACCCTGACCCTCGGAACGGTATCTCTACTATAAACTCCTGCTCCTGGAGTGCTGGGTGCTGGAACTGAATTATGTATAATCATAAGTTCCTTGTTCCACGTGATGTTTTAGCCCATATGGCCTTGTATCTTGTATTGCATCTCTGTCCGTACTTCGGTTCGGTACGTATACCTATGTAGGTATCTTCATTTTTTTTTTCTTACAAGACTGAAGTAAATGAAAAAATTTTTTTTTGCTTATTTCACATTCCATCTCAAGTATTTTTTCATTATATGTAATACAGTTACATATTTACATTTTTATTTGATAATTATTATGTTATTACTTATAATTTTTAAAGAGTCAAGTATACCTATAATAATTATTCCTTTTTTGTTTTCTGGCTTGAAATTTTTACTTTTTTTAATTTTCTTAGAGAACCGAAGTAGCCTTGCATAACTAGTCAGTAGGTACTCAACGATCCCATAGAGAAATATCGGGTCCGGGGTCTGGGTATAATGATTAAGTATCAAGCAAGCAAAAGTAATCAAGTAATCAACTCAACGTATCAGATACTTGTGACTAATGTATCAATATCTACTCGATACTGTTATCTGTTGCACATCACTATGGTGCAGTGTGTTAGTTACAACTCGCGACACTAAATGGCGCTGCCACAGCGGCTGCCTTCGAAATGCATGTAAAATTGCCGGAGTTGGACGTATTAATAGTCTAGTGTATTTGGTCTTACTCAATTTATTTTCCTGTCATAATTGACAGTAAAGCAGGATTTTATGATTTTGAAAGCTTGCATTGGGAAATATAAAAGAACATTGTGTTCAAATATATTATTATAAAATGTATTTTTTATAAGATTGATTTTTATTGAAATATTTTGCCTGTTGATGGACATGAAGCTTCGTCGTCGTCACTCACTTCTAACATCTATCGCATCTATCTTTCGGCTTTCAGTTTTTAAACCTTTGCATGGTTTCTGTATTGCTCTGTTGGATGTTACTGATACATCGGAAAATTTACGAGGTTGTGCTGTTAGGTCTATTTTATTTCATTCAAGCATAAAAATATGAATCATGAAATTATTCAGCTTTACTTATCACTGTTAATTATTACCAGGCTCTGGAAATGCTGATTAGCTTACGTGATAGGTAACAAAAACAGAATAAGTATTACAAAAACAAGTTGTCTGGGACATGTTATATGACGTTTGGAGTTCCACAGGGATCTTTACTGCAAGGAACTACTCTCTACAGCATTGTTCTTTTTATGCTGAGTTTTATAGTTTGAAAAAATACCATTAAACCCATAAAATTACAATTATCATCTAATCAGTAGTAAACTATGGTTTGTCCAGTGAGTGTTGTCCGGTGAGATGCCACACTGATCCTGACTATAAACGATTTGATTTTATATATTTTATTTCAAACTAATTACTAATTATTATAATTGAACGAATCGAATCAATTATTATATTATCATAATTATTATATTAATTATTATTAATAAATATTATAATTATTATATAACAGTCCTCTTTACTTCTCAATTGTCCGGCAAAGCCGACAACTAGTAAAATGCAAAAAGAATGAGAATTGATTGAAACGGAAAGTGCAGATGCGTATAACCAACGCTCGTCAGATAGCAGTACCTGTCATGGCTTGGTTTCGTTGCCCGCTTCACTGATAAAGACGAGATCAGCTGGGAGCAAAGGTAAACGTAAACAAAGATAACGACTACGAACGTGTCTCGGATGACGAAAAATAGTCTCAATCGGCAGCTCCCAAAGATAGCTTAGATCGATGACAGAGGTGAAATTTCCGTTGAACTGGATAATTTAAATACCAAAAGTGGTTATAAGCGAGCAATAATGGTTGGAAATGCTGCTAACACAGATAAACTAAAAATTGCTCAAAAACTAGCATTTCTGCACGTATACAGGCTGCACCCACAAACTGAGGAAGCAAACGTTATTGAATATCTGAAAGGTTCCTTCCCCGAAGTCAGATGCGATAGACTAAAGTCCAGAAATTCGGAATTTTATTCCTCTTTTAAAGTGACAGTTTACTCGCACAACTTACAGAGGGCCCTAGATTCAACTATATGGCCTGAAGGTGCTCATAATAAACGATTTTTTTCAGCAGAGAAACAGTGGCACGCCAACAAGGTAAAAATCGACTTAATTCAATTGAATGCTCAGTGTATGAGGTATAAATTCCTGGAGCTTGAAGCATTTTTAAGTGTCAATAATAGCGAGTCGAATGTTTTGAGCATTTGTGAAACTTGGTTGAGTAGAGAAGAAGTTGAGGAATATAACCTTGATGGATGGAAGCTTGCTTCTTATTACAGTAAAATTGACCACATACCTACACGGTGGTATTGCGCTATTTTTGCGTGATCTGGACTTTATTCCTGTGCCAGAGTTTTGGATGGTTTCTGCGAGGAATTGACTTGTGAGGTGGCAGCCATAAAACTCACTAAATGTAATGTTTATATTCTGTCATGTTATCGCTCACCTTCTGGAAGTCTGGATAAGTTTATGGATATTTTGGAGACTATAATGTTGTATATTATATAATATGCCTCGGCCCGTACGCTAACATTTTCCTGGCTGGTGATTTTAACGTAAATTTCATATCTAATGATCTTAGTTCTAATGTGTTGTGCGATTTTTTAGCTACGTATGGACTAACTATTACAAATAAACAACCAACCAGGGGGCAGAGCTGTCTCGACAATATTTTCGTGAATATCAGTTATGAAAATTTGTTTTGCAGGGTGAGTTCTATTGAGTTCTCCGATTATGATCAAGCGGTTATCCTGTCTATTGACGTAGACGTTGATACTGGTAGAGATTCCGCGCATAATGATTGCGAGTTTAGATGCAGACCAATTATAATACCGACAGAGGCCTGCATTCTTTTCGTGAAATATTTGCGCGTATGTCGTGGGCTTTTCTGGGACAGGACGAGGTGAGTATTGAAAATAATTTTAACTCGTTTATTGGGTCTCTGACTGATTCGTTTAGGGCGGCTTTTCCTGAGAGAGTGTGCAGGTCTTCGGTGAGGGATGCAGGAGTGGTTTGGTTCAATGACGAACTAAAGAAATTCCACGACAAATTAATTTTGTATAATTCCTTGTACAACACAACCAGAAATGAACAACTTAAGGTTTTGAGAAATAAAGCTAGGAGTGACTATATCGTCTTATGTTAAAGTCAGCTAAAATCAACGCATTCAGTAATGTAATGTTAAACTCTAAGAATATCTCAGTGCCAATGTGGAAGTTTTTAAACTCTGCTTAAACCCGTTCTTGCGAGTGCTGGACACTCGAATCGCATGATAAGCTTCTTGAGAAACTTGACAGATTGTGAACAGCCTGGCACTGCTTCGATCCTACCTGCGAAATAGATATCAATACGTTTGTGTCAATGAATGAGGAATGCTCACAGAGGAGACTTTGCAATGTATAGGAGTTCCACAGGATTCAATCATGGGGCCACTGTTGTTTCTTGTCTACATAAATGACCTCCCCTTACTGTTTCAACAATACTTCACCTTATTGTTTGCTGACGACACAAGTATTTCGGTTGCTCAAGATAAACTCAGTGATGCTCTTGAGCTCAGTGAGAAGTCTGTTAGAGCTCTATTTACTCTCCGCACTTACACGGATGACTACACAACACCCAGCGTGAAGTTTCTAGGTGTTTGAAGTATACTTAATTTGCTGTTTTTTTTTATTGTTGTTTCATATTATCAAGAAAAAAATAATAAGAAAACTATTTTTGCAACAGAAAATTTTCCCTGTGTTTCTGCGGTGAGGTCCGAGGATATGAAATTGAGTGGATTTTTCATTTATTATTCAAAACTGAAACAAGACACGAAAAAAAACATTCATCTGAAAAAATGTCAAAATTAAAAATAAATCAGCGTCGTAAATTTTTCTTTGCAATAATATTGGCTGGACGCCACTGGACTTCATAATTTTAATCTACTTGATGTTGAACGAGCTCTTTATTACTCCCAATAACACTGGTCAATTATAACAAAATTGAGTAAATGATTCTTAAGATTTATTACCTATTTATGAAAAACTAATTTTTATTTTTAAAGGTCAACACCTTGTATCTTGAAAACGAAGCACTTGCGGACCCATATGTTTATAGGAACTATTAATTTTAAAATCACTTACAGCCAATATTATAGAGGCTCATTAGGCTAACGGGCAGATTTCTGTGCTCGTTTTTGAAGGACGTCAAATGACTTTTATTAACATTTTTGTAATTACTTTCATGTCAAGAATAGATAAATTTGAAAAAATCCACTTAAGACTATCGATACCTTCTTCAGAAATGGTCACCGAAATCTGCCCGTTAACTTAATGAGCCTTTATAATACCCGCTGTTAAACAATCAGGTGTTAAATTTATTGTTAGGTACATAATTAATTCACGTATCGTATAAGAAGTTTAAAATAAATATTTAAAAGTTTTAAAAACTTTTAGGTAACGCGAACAAGTGTAGAAACCCTCCTTTTTATTGTTGAAGCATATCCTGTAACGACGAGGCAAAAGTCTACCAATTTTATATTTGAATTGCGAATTTTTAGAATGCTGTATCCACGTTCATCTTGTTTTTGAAGTTGAATTTGACACTGTTAACTTTTTTTCCAACTTTATATGCTACCGAGAATGCGCTACCCTACTGAGCTTCGGTGTCGGTAATGTAAGTACATACATACCTTATTATGTCGTTCGATTTGTGGCAGAGTGTGCGGTATAATATTAGTTGAGCGAATTTGGGTGTCGCTTAAGTTATGTTTTAATTTCAAGTGCTTGGTTCCCATAACTTTGCCTGAACGCTGCTTCTATTTAAAACGAATTAAAACATATTTGCATAATTCTGTGTCACGAAACAAATTAACCTCGCTTGTTTTACTTTCTCTAGAAATGGAATTCCTCGTTAACCTTACAGTATGATAATTTCACAAACACAATAGTTCAATTTCAATAGACAGGTGGATTAATTAATTGATTAAACATAATTACAATTTGAAACTACTTTCAACTATTTTTATGAATATTGGAGAGAATTTTTTGTTAAATCGTTTCATAAAGTTGCCACTTTGATTGTCATTTAAGTTTCGCAATGACACTCTATTACGCACTTGTGCTTGAAAGTGACATAAATAACTATTGAAAGAAAATTTTTATTGAGCTTTTAAAGAACTTATTTCGGGGATAAACTTTCGTGTTCCCGTGGGTAGGTCTGCGCTATGGTCGAACATTTAGCTTGGATATAATATGTATCCCGAACTAATCTTTTACAGTTTTCACCAATCTACAGAATGATATCCCTTTACCATAAGGTACAGGATTCCCGAGATATATTTGCGTGTATGTAATACTGCAGAAATAAGGAAGGTCACGCTGAACACTGTGGGTTTTTTCGCTCCATAATTACATGGTGTATTTGGTGCCAATGTCTGTAATTTACTTTACACCTGTTCAAATTTATTGAGTTTTTATTAAGTCAATCAGTTGTAATATTTAGCTTCATTTTTCTGTAATTATTATATTGTTGGCGACTCCTATAATTTGGATTGATATGCAATTAATTTTGTTATACATAGTTTATCAGTAATGAGTTATTTCACTAAATAAATAAATAAATAATAAATATTATCTTTCTCTATGCACTAGACCACTAGAGTATCCGTTATGGTTTGTCCAGTGAGTGTTGCCCGGTGAGATACCACACTGATCCCGACTATAAACGATTTCATTTTTTGAGATTTAATTCGTACAATTATAATAATTGATTTATATTATATTTATAATATTTATTATTAATATAATATAAACATTATAGTACAATAATTATTGATTTGATTCGTACACTTACAATAATTAGAATTAGCACGAATTAAAACGTATAAAATGAAATCTTTTTAGTCAGGATCAATGTGACATCTCACCGGGCAACACTCACTGGACAAACCATATGTAATTTTTCCCTTTCTCTATGTATTCTGTCACAAAGAATTGTCTGATTTGCTTGAAGTAATTGACAACAGATGATGGGCTGTCATTTAAGCTTGACAGAACTATATTTTTAATTTAAGGTGCATTTTCATGTGATAGTAAATTCATGATAGAACTATCGCGATAGATACTGTCACGAGAGTGGCTTCTTCAGAAAGCGTTTACACGATGAAATAAATTTTGTGGTAGGTACCTACTATCGTAATAAATAAAAACATTTTCGTAGTAGGTATACAGGCTGGTTAACAATTCGATGCTCACCTTTGGGATCTCGGAAACGGTAAAAGATACAGGGTGGGTTAAATTAGAGAAAAGCTGCACAATTTTATGCATGAATTTGAAAGAAAATTTATGGAAACTTCAGGCGTTGCTGAAATATCCTGAGAAAACTTGAAATTTTAATTAAAATGGGATTTTCACAAATACGTTTTTGTAGTGTAAGTCCATCAATAAAAATTAATTCTGGGAAAATCATGCAAGAAACCAAAATTTTATAAGAGAGCAGAAAGTTTAGTAATAGATAAAAAATACAGAATCAATCAGTGACATGCGGATAAAAAAGTGAGGAGTGACATAAAAAACAGGAACACCCTGTATGTTAATGTTTGTAAAATTATGTCAGTCTATTGATCTTAACAATAGTGGTAGGCGGTGCAATTTTGAAGTTTCTCAGTTATTTCATTTTTTACTTACCTTCTCTAGAAACCGTGTTTTTTGTTGACCCCTTTCAAGGGCTGTATCTTGAATAGGGTGCTTATTTGGACATATACAGGGTGTCCCAATATTCCATGGACATGGAGCAACCACAGATTACTGAGGTAAAAAAAAGTCGCTCGGACAAAACTTATCTCTATACCAAAATGCTTCGTTTGTCCGCTAGATGGCTTCAAAGTCTTTTGAAAATTTTAGTTTTTTTGAAATAGCTCAAAGTCGGCTGATTCCAATTCGATGAAATTTGGTGGGTAAATTTCTTATTAAAAGTACTAATTTCTGATGTACATGATAATTTGACGGAAACCCGGGAAGGGGTGAAACTACCCCTACCCTCCATTAAAATCGATCGTAATTGTTGATAGGGTAGCAGAAACGCTGTTCATGTTTTTTTGTTTGAAAGATACATCGTTTTAGCCCATTTTTGGTCTCCCACAAAAATCTGTATCTTTCCGAGGTGCTATGTGATAAAATAAATTAGTCGATGATAACTAAATTTTTATTTCATTCTTTTAATTTGATATCAAATTTCCAATTGTCAGGTGATTATTTGATCTAATCTCATAAAAGATGCTCGATGTGGGCGCCGGTTTGAACCCTAGAAAGCTCCATCCTGCGCAAAAAAAATGATTTGAACTTTTCTTGGAACCTCGTCGTTTTGCAAACTGTTTACTGCGTTTGAAAAAAACCGTTTGCAAACACCTGAAAAAAATACCGAACCATACTAAACATTTTTTATGAGATTAGATCAAATAATCACCTGACAATAATTGAAAATTTGATTTCAAATTAAAAAAAAAATGAAATAAAATTTTGGTTAGGTACCCTCGGCCTCGACTAATTTATTTTATCACATAGCACCTCGGAAAGATACAGATTTTTGTACGAGACCAAAAATGGGCTAAAACGATGTATCTTTCAAACAAAAAAACATGAACAGCGTTCCTGCTACCCTATCAACAATTACGATCGATTTTAATGGAGGGTAGGGGTAGTTTCACCCCTTCCCGGGTTTCCGTCAAATTATCATGTACATCAGAAATTAGTACTTTTAATAAGAAATTTACCCACCAAATTTCATCGAATTGGAATCAGCCGACTTTGAGCTATTTCAAAAAAACTAAAATTTTCAAAAGATTTTGAAGCCCTCTAACGAACAAACGAAGCATTTTGGTATAGAGATAAGTTTTGTCCGAGCGACTTTTTTTTACCTCAGTAATCTGTAGTTGCTCCATGTCCATGGAATTTTGGGACACCCTGTATAATTTCGGTTTAATCGGCATATTTTGTACTCGGCAATCTGTGATAGAGCGTTGGTGGTACCTTTTAGCGACACCCTGTATAAAGGGTATTCATGAGGTTCATATAAAATCGGTGTAGTTTTATGAAATCATGACAGTTCGTAGTTTTATATAAAATTTAACAATTCTGATTGGGGTTTTCTGAAGTACGAAGTGATGGTTTCGTAAAACTAAACGGATTTTACGAACCTCGTGAATATCCCTATCCCTATAATCAATTTAAACGTCTTTTAGGAAGCTCTTCGGCCAATTTTCTATACAGTGTGTGTTTCTTTCCTATTGAATACTTTACCAACCCAATTTTTTAATTTAAATAATAATTGATTGTAATTACCTACAGTAGCTTTGAACATTTTTTGACACACTTGGTTTCATTTGATCTTCATTTGAAAAACTTTAAATAATATCTAACAGAAATGATACTCTCAGAGACTTTAAAAAAATATTGCAGTAAATGTATAGGGTTATACTTAAAAATAGACCACCAAAAGAAAGAGATTCAAAAATAGATACAAAAGTGTCTTTATGCAGCCTTCCAGAAAAAAATATTACACCATCAGTCGACACCACAACAGAGAACTAATAAAAAGCAGATGCTGTCGTTAGACAAACTACTAGGAGGTAAAAATAAATCTACCTTATACAGGATGATACAGTTATAACTTCATATTCAACTATCTTATATTTTTATTATCATACATGTAAATGAAAATTTTTATTTTCAATTAATTACACAGTTTTAGCAATTAAGGCGTGAGGTAGGTAAATACACAGGTAACTCGCGCACTCGAAGCATATGCTGTAATAAAGTTCACTTTTTAAGAGTAGTGAATTCCCTTAATCGCGGTGCCAAAGTTCTTTTTTACAAAGATATGACCTTTTTTTAATTAAAGGGGCAACCCTGCACTGAACATGTGAATAAGTTCTGGTTAGATGTTAGATATCATTTTCATTATTTTCATTTCCGTGGCAATGAAGGCATTTTAATGTCTTATATTCTGAGTTGAACTCGAGCGATTGTCAAACTTAAATATTTTTTTCAGATTTAGGTATGTATGTTATCAATTTTCAACATTTCCAATTTCTCTGTAATGGAGATTTTGTAGAAAACTCACTATTCGCTTATTTTAATAATTTTGTTTTTAATGATTATTATTATTAGCTTCAAACTTATAGATGAAGGAAACTCAGTAACTCGAACACTTACCACCGGATACAATTTTTTTTTTTGTAGATTGCTCTTAATTTTACCGGACTTTTGGTAATCGCCCTTATTAAACTTATTTTTGTAAAACGTTCATTCCTTATGATTGAATGAAAAAGAGATGCAAGAGATGCAAAAAGAAATACATGATGAGGGAAGATAAAAACTTTTGAGTTACAATAATAAAAAAAAAATAATATAATATGTATATTTCATGCTTATAGCAGCGTGTCCCATAATATGTGGGCAATCTCCCAGATTTTGGTAAATTTAGTAAAAATAAATAAAAAAATAACTGTAACGTTTATTCGTACGAGACACCCCTGGAAAGATATTACCCCTTAAAGTTAAGGGTTGAAAATTAATTGTTTGCAATAACTTGTTCATTAGTGAGCGGATAGGTTTTTTTGAAATTTGGCAGTGTTGTTTGTGGTAATAAGGAGCCCCTTTAACCCTTTGTAGATTAAAATTGTTAAGTCCAGTGCTGTCCATAGGGGACCCTCACCAACATTATTGCAAATAAAAATGTACACCACTGACTTTTTTTTTAAATTTCGATATTTTTTCAGGTTATGCAAGTAAGAATAAAAAAAAATTTCTCTTAAGTTTTTTCGTATTTTGATTCGTTTTCGAAAAAAAAATAGAGTTCACTTAATTGCATATCCCTGGAACCCTGGACCACGCATAAGAAACATGGGGAAAATTTTCTTTCGGAAATAATAATTTTTATGTTACTTTTTATCAAAAATATGTTACAATAAACTAACGAATTTTAATTTATAATTTTTTCCACATGTTTCTTGGTTGATTCAGGGATATGAAATTAAGTGGACTCCATTTTATTATTTCGAAAACGAACCAAAATAGGAAAGAAGCTCGAGATAAAAAAAGCTGTATAACTAGTTGTTAAATCTGAAAAAATAACAAAATTTTTAAAAAAGCCAGTGGCGTACGTTTTTCTTTGCAATAATATTGGTGAGGGTGTCCCCCTTGACACCACTGGACTTGATAATTTTAATTTACATGACGTTAAAGGGACTCCTTATTACCACAAATAACATGACAAATTTCAAAAATATCAGCCAACTAATAAAAAAGTTATTGTAAGAAATAAATTTCCAACCCTTATCTTTCCAGGGGTGTCTCGTAGGAGTAAAAGTTATAAAATTGTTTTATTTATTTTTACTCAATTTTCCCAAATTCGGGAGATTGCCCACATATTATGGGACACCCTGTATAAACTTTATTATAAGGGTGTTCGAAAATCGAAAACGAATCAGTTTTGGAGTAGGCCCAACATCACCACACATCACCACATCGGATAACACAACCTCAACACGTGCACCCCTTCATGACACGACCCCGAAAATGGAAAAAAATCTCTCAGAAATTTCCAACACCACAAGTTTCAATACCATCATACAATCCGAAAAGACCACTTCAGAGGAAGACCCATGCACGGGCATCAGGGCCCATACCATTTCAATTCAAGAAACAACACCTGGAATCAAAAGAGCTATAGTTTCATTACTTGCCTTATAAGTAATTAAGTTTTCAGGCTGACAAAATTAAATAACTACTATTTCCATTCAACATGACGACGCCGCGAGGTTTAGCAACTTCGGGCGCCCAGAGATACCAATGAATGATGGAACAGTAGAAATACAGAATAGGCGTCCAAGGAAACGTCATATCTACAACGTCATAACATTCATAACCTTTATACTACGATTTTTTATTATTTAGATTTGTGTGTAGGTGTACCTATTAATATTATTGAATAAACAATAATATTCGTCCAAGAGTTTGTCCCGGGTGCGAAATTTTTTTAAATAAAGTTTAATTTTCAATGGACCGTTTTATGGAGGAAATTATTTTTAGGGCATGTGCACCACACCTAGTAAAACTTGAATAAAAAAATATAACTAAAAAGAATAAATTTTAGGACTACTAGAACAGAATAACTTATCAATAGCAATTGACAAGTTATTCCTGTTTCAGAGTTCCAAAATAGATAGTTCTTTATTTCTTTCCATTTTCTCTATTTTCAAATAATTATTTTCGACACGGTAAATAAATAAAAAAAATTCACAAAACAACAATCATATCCGTATTGAAATCTGAATATTGAAAACAAGAATTATAACCATTAGGTAGGAGGTAGGTACATAAAGGAATCCGACATCTCATATTTTTCCACTTGATTATAGCGTTAAAGTTAGTTGATACTTATGACGCATTCCCCTATTTACCGGTCCAAACCTCTCTGCAAAACCGCTTTTCTTCAATTAAAAATGAAGTTCTTGATTAAATTTCCCACTCTTTTTTTCTACATTTTTTCATTCTCATTTACATACATACATTTCTTCATTCCCATGAAGAAAAAACAGCAATGATATTTTGAATATAACCTGATTTTTAAAAATGATGAGAAAATTAAATTTTTTTATTTTGTCATGGGTTTTACGCCCCCTATAGCGGTCATTTTAGAAGCTCAAAACTATTTTCCAACGAATTTTTAAGGTCACTTTGCTTAGAAAAATATTTTTGCCTGAGGATGTACGAAGCTTAGTTTCTGAGATATTCCCGGTGACCATATTAGTGACTCACCGGTTACTGGAGGCTAACGCAAATTGGAAGAAAATGTTTTTCCCTCAATTGGGGGAATTTTCCGATGCCCCCAGTAATTTTCTTCCATATGGTAGATACTTTTTGAAATCGCTCCGGTAAATCTGGGCAAAAGGCCGTAGCCGCGCATCGCAACGCGCTAGACCCCTACTTGATGAAACGGATTTTGAGAAGGGGACTCGAACTATATAAAACCCCGCTTTTCATCCATTTGGGAGTTACAAGGCATTTTTGTCACCATCTCCCTAACTATTAGATAAATGGTATTATATAAAGTGTATATAAATTATTTTTAATAATTTATTGTATAATAAATATTTAATAAATTAATTTAAATTAGTGTAAAAATAATTAATATTAGTGGGGTGTAATAAATATAGGTAATTATTAACAGATAATTGACTGATTGAGTCTGGGGTTAATTTATGAACGAAATAAATTTAAGAAAATCCTTTACAATACAACAAAAAATATTGTATTTTTGGTACTCAAATAAAACAAATGGTGCATGATTTAGATTCTTAAATCAGGTCCTGTCAATTTGAATGTGACCTTCGGAAAATTACCCTATTATTATTTAGAGACTCAGATATTAAGAGGGCAATTATTAAGGTTGGTATTGGTATGTGTATACATTGACAGGATATGCAAGCCTGTTTTATTCACTCACTCATCCACGCACATTGCCAAAGTTTGCCGCCAACTTCAACCATTAGGGTGAAAAAAGTGGCAGTTTAATTTCAAACAGACTTATCAGGCAACAGTCGACTTTTTTTAATTACAATTAACTGGCAATATAAAGAGAAAATGATGGGAAAGGGAAAAATACACGGTCTTAATAAATTAACTGGTTTAATGAGTATTAAGATGTCAAAAAGTATTAATTTACACTGAAAACATCACCGGGAATTAGAAATATCTGGTTATAAAATTAGAATTTATGAAATTTCATATTACCTGCTATACTTAAAAATTTATAAGAAATGAGATTAAGAATGAAAATTAGAATGGGAGCTCATCATACATACTATTATTAATTACTATCTAAATATTGATATACATTACTAATTATTATTAATCATTAAAAATCTACTAAAATTGAAGCATGAATTTGTATCGTCTAATAGAAGCACTCAACTCAAAAAGCTGTCTTCATATCAAACCTATTTAATTCAATATACCTAGTTACATTAAATTCAAATTATTTAGGCACCCAAAACTAATAACGTTTTCTGAATGACACATTTGCCCTAACGGTATGGTGAAGACAGAGACATCGATGTTTCAATGCTTATTTTCATCTCATCAGTCTGACACATCACCACCATTAAGAGGAGGGTGCCGATCAGAAAGAAATCAAACTATTTGAGTAGAATGATTTGTCGGAAACATAGTGGCTTGCAAGGCAAATGCCATCTAACGACTGAAAAGTACCTATACCTACAACTTTCAATATGTCATCAGAGATTCTCTCAGAGAAATCTGCAATTTTTTCACTACCATCTCTGACAGTTCACTGGAAAAGCAATTACAATTTATTGAGATTCGCAAGGTAATGAATTTATATTAAGTCTGCAGTCTACTTACAGTCTACACAATCTCTCATGGTAGCTTTTTGATGACTTTTCAGCTGCAGTACGGTTCTGCAAGGTAGAGTGACCAACAAATTCGTTTCAAGGGGAAGCAATACAGGAAATGGGCTGTGTCCACTAGTCCAAGCTTGTAATTTCATCACGATAATGCACCGGCGAAGGAATATAAGGTGTCATTATCGCTAGGTTCATTGACAGCACATAAATAAAATCCCTAGCTCTTAGCTGCACCTACACCTAAAAATCCGACACGGATGCATGAAAAAGCACGTGTAGCACGCAAACTGGTGTTTATAACTCATTAAAAAGTTGAGAGTAGGTACATTAAAATATATATTTTTTAATTTATCAATGAATCAATTACACATGTTTGTGTTATTACTAAAAAGGCACTAAAGTAATATAAATTTAATGTTATTCGACAATAATTATTATCAAACTTCACAAATTAATAAATGTAGGGCCGGCTGTTCAAAAGTAAATTATTATAAATTTTCAGATAATAATTATTACTGATTTTAAATTGCAAATTTTGAAAATACGGCGAATTATACAAGGTACTTACAGGTCACTACAGGGATATCCTAAGCCATTGAAGATACGAGGTCGGTTAAATTAGAGAAAAGTTGCGATATTTTGTGGCAAACTCGAATCCGTCAAAACATGCAAGATATCTATGACCGTTCCTGAAATATCCTGAAAAAACTGAAAAATCGAGAAACCTTATTTTTGTCATATCTTTCTTACAATTGGAAATTAATAAATAATTTTTCGTAAGCCGTTACGACTTACGAGCTATTCATCTGACGTTTCAAAAATCTCAAAGCCGACTAGATCCCAGAATTTTCATAGTCAACTTTCGTTTTTCTTATGGCCACCATATTATTTTTTTATGTCGTTCGATAAGAAAAAAATAATGTAAACCAAAAATTAATCAACTTCAAAAAAAAAAATTGGAAAATTTTTATTCTTCTTTTTTCAAAGAAAAACAGAAAATTTGTCACGGAAATAGGTCAATATAAAGTCATACTGCTTGCCTTATAGTTTTTTAATTTTTCTATGATATTCGGCCCAAAAAATTGTCTTTTTTTAGAACAAAAAAGAAGAACAAAATTTTTTTTTATTATTTTTCGAAGTTTATAAATTTTTGGTTTCCATTATTTTTTTCTTATCGAACGACATAAAAAAATAATATGGCGGCCATAAGAAAACCGAAAGTTGACTATGAAAACTCTGGGATCTAGTCGGCTTTGAAATTTTTTGAAACGTCAGATAAATAGCTCATAACGGCTTCTGTAAGCCAACAAAAAAATATTTATTAATTTCCAATAACAAAAAAGATATGACAAAAATAAGATTTCTCGATTTTTCAGTCTTTTCAGGATATTTCAGGAACAGTCACAGATATCTTGCATGTCTTAACGGATTCGAGATGGCCACAAAATAGCGCAGCTTTTCTCTAATTTAACCGAACTCGTATCTTCAATGGTTTAGGATATCCCTGTAGTGGCCCTTTAAATAGTTCTAACCCTGTATTTAAACGATCTTTTATTTTTAATCACTAATCATTACCTAACTCTTCTAAAAGGGAGCAGAATTTATTTTCAGCAATTTTAGATCAATAGTTTGTTGATACAGGGCATTTTAAAATTTAGTATTTATCTGAAAATTTTTAATTTACGTTTGAACAACCGGCCTGTAATAATATTTATTTTATCTAATCCTATTAGATAACTAGACAATTATTGGATAATTATTAGAATTTCAGAATGACCCTTAAACAGCATTTTCAACAACTTATTCTGAAAAGACTGCAGTAATTGGAGACTGTTATAAGCACCACCCCAGACTATTATACCGTATGTGGCGAGGTTATGAAAAAAAAACGTAATTTTTTTTGTAGAATATTCTTAATTTTAATGGGCTCTATATCGTCCTGTATTCGGAGTGCGCGAGTTACTGATCAGCCTGTATATTTCTCCAAAATCGCACAATTTCGATTTTTAAAACGCTCCTGTAGCTTTATCTTTCAAGATTAGTGAACGAAACTTTGGATCCTTATAAAACTTTGGAACGACGTTAGATTTTCGTTGAAAAAATTTGCAAAAGTCGCGTTACTTCTAAAGGTGTCCTTTCAAAATTTCAGAAATCCAGTTTTTTTCATCTCATTTCAGGTCGCAGTTTTCAATATAGGGGACTGAAATTTTTGTGGAAGTAAGAAATTCACAAGGAGTGGTGTGGTATTGCACTTGAGCCAAATCAGCCGAGCCGTTTCAAAATGGCGGCCATTTGAACTTTTGGAAAATTGGCTATTTTTTAACCCTTTTATGAGCCAGATGGAAAAAAACTTTGTTACCAAATCAACAGGATTGGACGAAAATTGCTTGAAATTTGATATATTGTAATAAAATTTAGATTATTTTTATTAATAAGCCAGTGGCGTGGGTAGGAAAAGGGTAAAAGTGGATAAATTTCTCTAACAATTTATGAGCCTATTTTTGAAGGAATTGAACTGAAATTTTTCAAGTAGACAACTATAATAATAACCTTTAACTCTGAAAAATTTCAAGAAGCAAATAAGAAAAATGGCGGGTATATTCGAATATTTTTACATGATATATTTAAACAAAAGATTTCAAATTTTCGGTTTTAAAAATTACCCTTTCAATTTTTTTCAAATTTACGAAAAGTAGTGTGGAGAATAGTATTTTTTAAGTAAAGTTAGCCAGTGGCGGGCACAGGAGAAGGGACATAGTTGTTAAATTTTGCCATTTTTTTGGTCGTTTTGTTAAATTTAAAAATCTATTCTAAGGCACGTTTTCAAGCGAAATGAAATGCAATTTTCAGAGTAAACCACTACGCTTATATGACCAGATTATGGAAAATTTCAGAAATCCAATTTAAATGGCGGTGAAAATATTCATAATTGACTCGCATAAAAATACACTATAGGTATTTATATGCGTTTGATGCGCAAGAAGGTTTTTTTAATCTTCGGAGGGGTGTAACTTTTCCGGGAAAAGTTTTTTTCAAAAAATTCTTATATACATAATATATCAAATATCCACCTTAATTTTCATCGCAGAATCAGCCCTTAAATTTTTTCGATGTTATGAAGATACACCCTGTATACACCAACTCAAAAAATCAAATTAAAAAATCATGCATGGAAATTTTCTAAAATCTAATGCTATGAGCTTCTCAGCAAATTACCTACATGTTAGGTAGGTAGGTAGATACTAAAACTAATCGTATGAATTGATGTTTATCTAACTTACACCTGTTGAAATGCAGACAAAATTTATAGCTGCATGCTTCTAAAATAAATGTTTACAACGACTAAGAATTTACCTCTAAAGATGTCAGCAGCTATTAAAATTAGGAATTTGCATTCTGTAATTATTATTTTATACGTTAACGATTTTATTGCTATATCAGTGGCGGCTATACGAGTATATAGGGGAAACAGTGGTCTATAATAATATGAAATAAAGTTTATTATAAAAATAAAAAACAACAGGAAAGTTCAAAAAGTGCAAATAATTTAACCGTTTTACTAGGTCATCTGACTTACAGCGGGTATTATAAAGGGTCATTAAGTTAACGGGCAGATTTCTGTGGCCATTTCTGAAGAAGGTATCGAGTCTAAGTGGAAATTGTTTAATTTTATCTATTCTTGACATGAAAGTTCTTGACAAAATTTTTATTAAAAGTCATTTGACGTCGATATTAGCTTCAAATACCAGCACAGAAATCTGCCTGTTACCCTAAATGAGCCTTTATAATATTGACTGTTAGAAATGTTATCTACACTAAGCAATACATCAAAAGTAGGTATATATCATCATAATCTTTATTGAGCATTATTTCAAAGTAACTTTGTCTAAGCCACATTATAAAGTAATTTCAACTAAACAAAATCAAACAATTATGATGTGTAGAATTAAAATTACCGAATATCGCCTATCACTATGAATGCTCTAGCAAAGGGCAACGAAGTAACTCTGATCTGAATTCCGGGCCATGCTGGATATGGAGATATAACGAACTTGCCGACTCTTTGGCCAGGTCAGGTCAGAATATCCTTAATTTTAATGGGCTCTATATATCGCCCTGTATTCGAAGTGCGCGATTTACTGATCAGTATATTGTATAAGCAAATACGCTAAAATAATAATACCGGACACTCCTATACCTATAGCATTGCAACAGGTTGCGTCCATTTTAGCAGCGCCGCCAAGCATGAACTGGGGACACTAAAAATTAAATTTGGTGAAACATAGCGGGAGTTTTAAATATCAACGCTGAATAGAAAAGCTCTTAAAATTAATTAGACGGAATAGACGGAGGAAATTGGGACGAAGAATTATAATACAAAAATAAACAACAACAAAGTTTTCAATATGTTTATTATATTAACAATAATCACTACTATTACATAATATTATTAATATTTTTAGGTAGGTAGGTATATTTCAAAAAGATTGAATCGCTATATACCTAAGTGTAAGCCTTTTATTTGCCGCAATTCCAATAATGTGCTTCCTTGCAGTTTTAAAGGTCTATTATTTGCTGGATTAACAAAATTTTCCTCTTTGAAATGATCAGTATAGGTACAAAATAATATGGTGAGAAATCGGCTTCGACACTCCACACTTTTTCAAAATTTCGTCACTCATCGATGTTATTATAACCTATTGCTTGTTCCTATTTCCATCAGCATAGTTATAAAATATTAATAAGTTTATTTACGCGGCTTCTAAAGTTAACTTTATACATAATTCTTTATTCCTGCTTGGAACACCGTGGAAAGATCTGGACATGCTTAACAATCCATAGTCGGAGCAACCGCACACAGCACACAGCACATATTTTCCAGACATTATGTTCACTTTAATACAGCGGTACATTATAAATGCCTATTTAACTGGTACCCAACAAAATTATCCGCTGATATAATGCTTTGAGAGTAACTTTAAATTGAAATTATACTTGAAACTAAAACGTTCAATTACTAATGACAAATTATTAATAATTATGATTGACTGCAGCTGTCAAAAACCGTGAAAAGTTACCTAACTTTGAATTTAAAAACAGCTTTAGTGTCCCCAGTTCCTGCATGAGGGCGCTGTAAAAATGGACGGAGGTTTTGAGAGGAAGTGTCCGGTATTAATATTTTAAGGTATTTGGTATAAGTATAAGTATATTTCAATGTCTTCAGTTAAAATGAGCTATATCTATACATACAATAATACGTCGAATCGAGTCTGATGAAATAACGTGCTGATGATCTCCAAAAAGGACGAAGCTACGTGTTCCATATGTATACATCTCGAAACACATATAAAAACTGTTTAATTTTTTCAATTTAAAAAGAACTGCCTTAAATATCTGCACTCGGGTATCGTGCTAATCAGACTAACGGTAGCTTGTTAGGTCTGTAGTGAATTGTTAAAGCTAGACATCTTGCACGGTCATCTCACACATAAACTTTAAGTATCAGAGCATGGCCGACTCGATGCCGTTCATGTATTCTGATCTCCAATCATTTGGTGGATGAATGACTTGACTTTGCTTTGAATGAAGGCACTTTTATTTGTTTAATGTGAGAATCATAAAATAAGTAAGCGCGCGCGCGGTATAGTTTTTACTCATTACAACACTTTTAACAAATTAGAGAGTATAATGACAAAAAGTGGACGAAGTTTAACTCATCAACTGATGGAATTGTATTGTTCTATCGAAAATCATTAATTATTATTGTATCTAATTTACTTGCCTACTAATGAAAGGATTTGAACTTAATAATAATTGAATATTATCTAACTTTTTTTTCTGATATGGCCAATCCTGATCATATATCGAACCATATTTTGTTCAATATGATTAGCCGAAATTCAAAAAGGTCTAAACGAGCCGCCTTTGACCGAACATTGGCAGACTGCATTGTCGTGCTTTTCCTCGAATCCTCTGCACTGAAGATTTTCTGCTACAACAAGATATTTGTTTAACCTATACAACCTGCAGTACCCAGAGTTAAATATATATAGGCTGGGCCATCGAAAACGTACCGCAAGACATAACTATCAGGGAAAAAACTTTTCGAAAAAATTCAGATACACGTCAAGCTGGTTTGCAAGCTTTTGACCCAAAAATCATTGTAAGGCATTGTAAGATGTGTAATCTATATTTTTCTTATACCACACGTTCCCGCCTCCAACTTAGCTCTACGAAAGTGTCAATCTACGGAGAAGGCGGTGCTTAAAGAACACACAAAGACCCGCATGCAAGATGATTGATATTTTTGAAAACTGCATGATCTCCGGCATGTTTCTGAAATTTAAAAGCAAAACACTTCTCTCGATCTTAAAATCTTTGGCAATGGTACAAGAAGGAAACTGAATTGATATTAAAAATGCAGCTAATATCAATGATGAGACGTGTACAAAAGATGCATTCTGTATCTCAAACGATTCCCGAGATATCTTAAAAGGGACTAGAAAAATGGCCTTTTTTTACACCCTCTATTTCAATATTATCTCAAAAACGAATCATTTTCAGACACATGTTAATGGAGAATTTTTTGTTAACTTTTTTGACCGAACAATCTGCCTTTAAGTTTTTTGGCAATATCAAAGAAACACCTTGTATAAGTATCCTTGAAAAAGATATTAGGTACCTACTTGTAGTACATCACTGTAAAGAGGAAATTATTTAAAATCCAAATCTGCTATAACGAAGCTATGAAAATAGGTCCGTTTTAACAGGAGTAATCATTATGTTTTCCCTTTCCTAATTAGCATAAGGTAGGTAATTTCAGGTCCAGAATGAGAACAGTATTCGTTATTAATTGATTTCAGCTAAATCGAGTGTTAGAAATAGGTACTCGCTTATTAGAGGGAAATAATAAAAAAGTACTACACCCCCCCCCCCCCCCCGTAAAAAGAAAAGGAAATGTTTTCTCCAGTCATTGTCTTTCTGGGAACCCGGCCGACTGGGTGCCGCGATCTGCTCGCGGACGATTGCCGAATATCTATACCTACGCCGTGCGATCGCGGCAGGAATTATTAAAATCTACAATAACTTTTCTATTTTCTGGTTCTATTTAATTAAGTCAACCATTATTTTTATTCTTTAAAAACGATGGGAATCTCCGTGCTACAATTTTTTGTATCCAGAAAATCGTTATGAGAAATAAATAATAATGCAAACCAGAATTAAATTTTTATAAATAAGGTATTTGTAAAAAAATTTTCTATGAAAAACGTTTTTGCGACCGACGTGCCCTGATGCCGAGGGCGGACAATGAAAATGCACCTTCATCTTCTTAGCGTGTCTCAGCCTCTAAGGACATTGGCGATCATCATGGCCCACTTTACTTTGCCTGGTGCTGTTCTGAAAAGTTCTATAGTTGTTTTTCCGCTCCATTGTCTCAGATTTTTCTTCCCGGTCCTCTTTTTCCCTTCACCTTTCCCTGTATGGCCAGTCGCATCAACTCATATTTCTCGTTTCTCAGTATATGACCAAAGTAGCTCATTTTTCATCTCTTTATAGTGTTGACTATCTCTCTCTTTTTTCATTCTCTCTAACACCTCCGTGTTTGTTAATTACATGTTGTGTCCGCGACACCTTCCACATTCTCCTAAAACACCACATTTCAAAGGCAGCGAGTCTTTTTTCTGTTTTGTTTGTAATTTTACAGACTTCAGCTCCATACAACAGGACCGCGAGAATATGTAACATCTCAGTACTCTAGTTCTAATTTCTATTCTTAATTTTCGGTTGAAAAGTACCTAGTGTCTTCATCTTACATATTCTTTCGTCTTCAATTTTGGTCTTACTGAAATCTATTTTTGTTTTGTTTTTTTTGTGTTCAGAGCCATTGCATATCTCTCACAGTATTGGGTGAGGCGATCGACCAAGACCTGCAGCTCTTCTATGTTATCCGCCAGTAGTATCGTATCGTCTGCATATCTAAAAGGTTATTCACTATAGTGTTCCGTTAATTGATATGCCTTCGTTTATATCTTCTAGTGTTCCCTTAATATATTATCTCTTCCGAGCATATATTACAAAGTAAAGGGGGATAGTACACATCCTTGCCGTACTCCTCGTCTTATAGGTATTTCTCTTGACTTTTGTTGGTCTATTCGTAAAAGGCTTTCCGGTATTGATACAAATTGGCGATTATTCTTGTATCCTAATTATTAATTTCTGTGCGCTGTAGCATGTCTATCAGTTTCTTGTGCTTTATTTTGTCGAAGGCTTTTTCAAGGTCAACTAGGCATATGAATACGTCGCAGTTAACATACCGACATCGTAAGAAATGTGGCGATTTGGTGATCGACGCGGTCATCAGGTAGTATAAAGCATAAAGTTTCAGTTTGGTAAGTATGACAATTATTCAGTCTTATAAGTCTTAATTCGTGTTCGGCTGCTGAATTATCCTGACGATAGTTTCCGATCGGTACTGAAGAATAAAGCTTCTGTGTCTGCGACCATCCCCAGTTAAAAACCTAGTGCGTCGATCCGGTAGTAATCAAGGAATAAAGCGATTTATTATTTCAAAGTTTTCCACCTGCGAGATACGTAGGTATCTACTTAACTTTTTCCCAAGTTCCCGGCCGGCCTGTCGCACTCCAAAAAAATACAGGGTGTTACATTAAAAAACAAAACAAAGTTTGGTACATTAAAAAAAAGTTTGGTACTCTACCTAAGAGTTCAATTTTTCAAGCCTTTGGAAAAATGTGTACGCCATTGTGTAATTCGCAACTATATAGTTTGATATTTTTAAAATTTTTTCCGTGGTTTTCATATTTTAGAAAATGGACAATTAAAGTCAGCCATATATGACGTGTCTCGGCTATTTTGAGTCGGTCTCTCTGTATTCAGAGTATAAAATTCGAATAAAGGGCCAAAATGCTAATTATTAAAAAGAAAAAAATGGACTAAACAGAAGTGTCCCATATGAGAATGGCATATCAAAGCTGTATAAACAAGGACATGTAAGTCATTTTCCTATATCTTGAGCCGTTTTGGTTGCGCATTTCCTGAAAAAGACCCCGCAGAATCTTTATGCAGATGGGCTCCTGGTTAAATTTGTTGTTATTTTGAGAATCGGTAGTATTCGATTAGTATATCAGAAGTCTTCACCGGAAGACTTTCACCGGAACGTTGGAATTACCGAGGAACATAAATAGGCTACGCTCAAGAAACCCTCCTCTAAAAACTGCAAAAGTTCTTACAGAAGAAAACCTTAACATAACTGAGCGCTGGAGAGAGGACTGGGAGAAAAATGCAACACACCTGCCCAGCGGGAGATGTCATGTATTACCAGTAAGCCAAAGGGTTTAGACCAACCAAGACGATGCATATGGACAACGCACTTAAGAGAATAAGGACGAATTGCGGCAGGTGCTCCTATTCGCTTTTTCAAGGCCGATCAGGTGTGGAAAAATATCCTCTACAAATTGTGATTGCGGCGCTGAAAGACAGACTATTAGACAACTGGTGGAGGAATGCCCAACTAGATCATACAGTGGAAACCCATCCGATTTCTTGGTTGCGACAAAAGAGTCAATTGAATATATTTGTGACCTTGATGTGTGTTTGCAAAGATTTAATTATTGTTACTTACCTATTTACCTGTGATGTATCTATACGCTAAATAAATAAATAAATTTATTCGTTGGAATTTAGGTTCTTGGTTGAAAATTAGCTTTTAGAAATTTTATTTATTTATTTGTTTTGCAACGTTTCGGGGCATATTTGTCCTTTGATCCCTCTAAAGTAAAGGCAATTTATTTTTAAAAATAAATTTATATTATAGATAGGTATTATAGTTTTTTACAGTGTTATACTGGCAGCTAGCCGAGAGTCTGGTAAATGACGAGGTCATACGAAGGGTAAGCAAAAGCCGCCCATACAAGACAGCAGGGACTGACGGAATTTTTCCAGCATTGCTGCAGGCGTGCCTGGAAACGATTCTCCCCAACGTGAGAAACATATTCCGGGCTAGCCTAGCAACTAGATACATACGTGCCTCAGGCATGGAGAAAAGCAAATGTGGTCTTCATTCCCAAACAAGGAAAAGAGGACTACACGTTAGCTAAGTCATTCAGGCCTATCAGACCTTCATCCTTCATGCTTAAAATGCTAGAAAGCATAATCGACAGATACCTGATAGAAAAAATACACTGGCGTAAATTCCCGTTTCACAAGGGTCAACATGCTTACCCAAAGCACAGATTCACAGAAACGGCCCTACACGCAGTGTCAAGGGAAATTGAAAAAGCGCTGCATCACGGGAACTGGGCCTTGGCCATTTTCTTTGATGTGGAAGGCGCTTTTGACAAGACAAGGACAAAAGCCATATGCACAGAGCTGCAATCCAGGGACACCCCCCCGCGGTGCTGCTTAACTGGATTGCTTCAGCGATCGAAAGCAGGCAGGTATCGTCAGGAGCTGGAGAAGTTCTAGTGGGCATTGCGGTGAGTGGTGGATGCCCCCAAAGCAGCTGCCTATCACCTCACCTGTGGTGCCTGATCATGGACGGCCTCCTAAAGCGCCTGACAGACGACGGACTGTACGCACAGGCGTACGCTGACGACGGGCTGGTTCTAGTAACCGGCCAATTTCTAAGCGTGGTCTGCGATCGGATGCAGAGTGCATGCAAGATAATCGAAAAATAGTGCGAAGAGGCACTGACCATCAACCCCGGAAAGACCGATATGGTCCTCTTCACAAGGAGAAGGGAAAAAAGAGGATTTAAACCACCCAGGCTGTTCGGCAAACTCTTAACTCTGAGTGGGGAGGCCAAATATCTTGGAATGGTATTAGATGAAAAACTGACCTGGATGCCACAGATTGACAGAATAGTCGTCACAAAAACTGTGACATCTCTATGGCAGCTAAGAGGGACAATAAGCAAGGTGTGGGGGCTAAAACCGAAGGTAATTCACTGGTTATACACGGCCATCATCAGACCGAGAATCAGCTATGGTTCGGTGGTTTGGTGGAAAACAACTATAAACAAAACCGTCACAAACAGGCTATCCAAAATAAAACGGCTCACCAGTTTGCTAATATCAGGTACAATAAGAACCACCCCGTCAGCAGCCCTGAATATCATTCTGAAGCTGCCACTACTTAAGAATGCGAGATTCGGAAATATGGAAAGGCAGAGGATATAAAGGACATACATGCAGAGATATCCAAGGTTGCTGAGATGGAGATTCCAATCTCGAACCTTATGGCTACCTCAAAAACAAGGAACAACAGAGAAAATAGGAAATGCACCCTGGCAAATTCCTGAAAAGGAAAAGTGGGAAAAAAGAGAGGTAGCCTTCGAACCGGGAGGACTAGTTTGTTTCACAGACGGCTCCAGAAACAAAAATGGCTACATAGGAGCAGGGCTCTACCTGGCTGGACGGAAACTGGGAAGATCCTTTCCCCATGGGTCTACCACAACTGTCTTCCAGGCGGAGATTTAAAATCAGTGCATCTCGTATGAGTTCTCGAACACTAAGGTGTACCAGGCAACGAGCTAGCAGACCACTACGCGAAGCTCGGGACCAGGGAAACCTTTTGTGGACCAGAGCCTGTACTGGGTCTGACCAAAAATCTTCTCAAAGAAGCTATAAAAGAATGGACTCGCAAGGGTCTAGAGGATCACTCGGAAATAGCATCAGGCTGCAGACAGGCCAGGCTGTTTCTGGCTGGTCCGATCGGAAACAGATGAACCAGCATGTCCAAAATGAACCGAAAAGGACTCAGACTACTAGTCGGGGCTCTCACCGGTCACAGCAGTCTGAACAGACATCTACAAGTTATGGGGATTACTCGGGACCAGGTCTGCCCTAAATGCGGAATGGATGATGCGGACTCCTACCATTATATAGGCGTATGCGAAGTATACAGCAGCCTCAGGATCAACATTTTTGGGTCTACAAGAGGAAGAAATGAAACTTCTCTCATACAACACCCTTCTGGCCTTTATCAAAAGGTCGAGGAATCCCAAAGAATAAATTAAGAATTTAGTTTTATTCAATATTCATAGAGAAAAATTATTGTTATTCAATAAACATAGAAAAACAATTTTTCAGCCAATTCTTCCAAGTCATTCTTCAGCCCGTAGTTCCTGAGAATGTATTCCTGTCCTGCACAGAAGTCCGTTGATGTTTTAGAGTAATCAGTATAGATGGGGATAGACTGTGAGATCCTGCTGTCAGATAGGTATCTGTCATAACTATGCCTTGTTTAAACAGTCAATTCTCTTTCTGCTTTGTCCAGAAAAACTATCGTGCGAACAATAATTGAGAACATAATTTAGGCAGACTTTGACAAAAAAAAGACGTGTATTAGATTGAATCTGTAAAACAGTATAAACTATCAGAAATATTTGTCAGAAATCTTTTCATTTCACAGTTTTACAAACACAGTCTCAGAGAAGACATTTTTTCCAAGGCCTGCCTAAATTTCGGTTTCAGTTGCTCACACGATAGGCAAAAATATTGTTTTAATTTTTCTAGCACTTTTATAGGATCTTGCGTTGCTTATTTTATAGCTTGTACTAAAATATAACTTGATGATATCGTATAATCCGAAATAACAGACAGGAAACCGTATAGGTACACCCTGGATTATTGTAAGGAATAACTGTTTATTGTTACAAAGATTTTGCAGGTATTAATCTATTTATTGGATCTTAAGAAATTCATAACTGTAATTAATTCAAATGTTATTATTATCTGTATTGACGTATAAATACGTACCCACCTAATCATAATATAATAGATACTTACACAAACGATTAATAAAGAAAATAACTAAGAGGATATCAATTGATTATTTGAGACGGCGAATAAAATGATCATAAATCATGCCAATTAAATAGCAATCCTTTCTTCCCATGTGACCACTTTTTTGTGTACTTGTTGTCACTAATCACTATGTATTATAATAAATATTTAAATAATGAAAGGTAGGTGTTGGGTGTTACCGTATTGTCTGAAAATGATTCAAAATATTATCTATGTTTTACCGAGGATAAAATGTAAATGTGCGTGTCAGTTTTATAAAAAGTGCATGTGTATCAAAAATAATAAGCAGGGAGGAAATCGTGTTACAAATTTACTGACGTCGTGAAGGCTCTAAGAATCTTATTATTTCAATCTCCTCTGTTTATAGCAACCTATATCTATGAGATACAAGAGTGAATCATCAATAAATTCAATTTCTCAGTTAATATAATTATGTAGAATTAAAAAAAAAAACGAAACAGGTCAATTTTTAAATTTAATTTACGTTCTATTAACGTAAATTTTTTATACAGGGTGTTCCTCGGCTCAGTAATGGCAACACTATCTACTTTTTTTTACATAGGACTCCCTGTATATTATTAGATTTTCAGATTAGCTAAGAAACTCCAGTAAGAACGGTTTTTACAGTTGCAGTTTAAATTTAGTAGGTTATTGGTGAGCTGTAAACAAGTGAAAATTGCAATTTTTCATCTTCAAAGCAGTGTAGGTACATCGGAAACGGCTCAAAAATATCGAAAAAAGTTTTATTTCACTATCTTAACTTTTCATATAGTGCCCTACTATGTGGTTTAAATTATAATTGGGGGTGATGGAAACTATCAGATTTTTAATCATCCTGTATAAAAAATTCCAAACACACTGTAAAGTAACACATGAAAAGTTAATATAGAGATAGACATTCCAGAATATTAGTTACACAGAGTCGACGAGGGCAAAAAAAAACATCCTTAGACTGATAGTGTTGTGTATGGCGGCGCCATAACAGCAAGTAATTAATTCTGGTTGATAACGGAACCGATGCGCAAGTGAAAAAATCGCGAAGGTGATAGTAGATGGCAGTTGGCCCGATTCAAAGACAAACGACGGCCCACGTATGGCAGGATGACAAGGCAGCGACCGCTGAAAGCATCAAACAAAACAAAACCAAACCGAAACAAAAACAAAATATGCGTATTGGTAAATGTCATGGATGTCCAAAATATTGTGGATCGACTGAAAACAGCTACAAAATCAACACGCAACAAAATCAAAACCCACAAACGCGAAAACAAACGAAATTACTGCTGGGTACTGAAAGAGCAGCGATGTCCAGACCCGGTATCAAACAAACCTTGATCTTCTATCAATTAAAATCTTAGGTGCGGAAAAAATTTCACCACAGATTCCTTAGGCTTAAATATAATGATTTAATCGACATTATTTCTATTCAAAATGGGACCCTTTTCAAGATACAGCCCTTAAAATGTTGTCAACCAAATATTATATATTTTCCAGAATAAGCCAAAAGTGAAATGCGAAACTTGAAAATTCCACCACCTACTATAACTGTTAGGACCAATAAACTTAGTCTTACAAACTTTGGCATTTGGGTGTTCCCGTTTTCAGTGCCACGCAATACTTTTTATCCCACATGTTGATTCTCTATATTTTTATCAAAAGGCTTAGAATATTACAAAACTTTTTGCACTTTTATCAAAGTTCCGTATCTAGCATAGTTTTTCCATAATTAATTTTCAATGCTGTTACTAACCACGAAAACGAATGTGTGAAAATCTATATTCAGTTAAAATAATAATTTTTATTTCACACAAATGCTTTTATTCACATCTATTGGTCTTAAAAATAATTGTAGTAGGCGGCGAAACCAAAGTTTCTCATTTTATATCTTTTTTAATAATTTTGGAAAATTTCTATTAAAAAGGGGGTCATTTTAGACATAAATAATTTCCTTCAAATCCGCACATTTTGAACTCGGGAATCAGTGTTGGAACGTTGTTGAAATTATTATTTGGATTAAAAGAGATATTTTCACAAACACCTTTTCGGTAGTGTAAATCCACCGTTCCCGAATGTCATTGTCTCATATCGCCAGTGAACATATTCATATTCTAATCCGTACACTAGGCGCTTGCGAGAGCTTCGTCTATAAATTAAATGTATATGGAAGGCTGACCCCAGACAGGAAATAAGCCAGGATTGATCGATTTGAAATGAAATCTAATTAAATTGTGTCAAATTTTACCTTAAATTTTTAACTAAAAATTCTATTAAAAACCTTATTATTAGCATATCATTCAGATTGAAAGAAAATTTACCATTCTCATGCTACAACTATCCTTCCTGTAAGTTAAATTGGCAAGCAATGAGCAGCAAAATATTTTATGAAACAAGCTGATAATGAAGGCTATTAATACATGAGTGTGATGAATCTGATATGACGAATATGGTCATATGCGAGTGTAATAATAGTAACCATTACAGGGTTAAAACTAATTAACGGAAGACGACTACAGAGATAGGTAGGTATCCTATACCATTGAATACGAGGTCGGTTAACTTGGAGAAAATAAGTTGTACTATTTTATATAGTTATTAAGGATCTGAAATTAAATTTAGGATTGATTATACTTTAGTCATTTCTGAAATGTACTGAAAGAACTGTACTGGAAAAACGAGATTTCTCAAATTAATCAGAAGAAACTTAATACAAAAAAGTATGTATATTATCTCTCTTTCTTAATTTAGCCATATCTTTTTTATTACTGAAAATGAATTGATTATTTTTGTAGGTCTACATAAGTCGCCAAGAAGTAGGTATGCATTTCACATTTAGAAATTTTTAACGGCGTCCAGATCCCATAGAGTTTTAATAGTCGACGTTTGTTTTTTTTATGGCCGCCCCATTTTATTCATGTCATTCTGTTTAACTAAGAAAATCAAAGAAACCAAAATCTAAATTTTTCAAATTTGGATTCTATTTCCGAAAAAAAATATTATTTTTCAGCAAACGACGTTCATATGACGCCGAATTGATTTTCGAGAATGAAACTATCTTTTGAGTCACGAGTCAAACGTACATCTCTAGACTACGCCGCCTCTGTATCCTTGCCAAAGCTTCAAACCTCTTTTCGATTCTAATTCTCGCCTCATCCCCCTCCCTTCCAAAATTGAAGCCAAGCTTGCGTATTATTGCCCAAATAGGATCATCTTAAATACCCCTTACCATGTCGTCATTCCAGGGAACGAGAAAGCCCAACTAAAAAGCAAAGACAGTAAGTAAGCTAGTGACCTCTATGATACCCAGATCCATCTTTCTAATGACCCCTAGGGATTCAACTGATCAAAAATTCTTAGGCTCTGACAAGAAAACGGGAATATAAATCAATCTTCGTTAAAAGTTTTAAATCCTCCGTCACTGTCTGATGTCTATCCCTCTCAACCAACAGACACGACCAGGTCAAACTAAATAGAACCATGATCGCAATTTTGTCACCACTTTTCACTTCCATCCCTATCCACCACACAGTTAACATAGTTTACAATAATCTAAAACAGAAAATTCCGTTATCAGATGCCTCTGCCATAGTCTCAATGTTGCGTTACTCATTAAAACAAAATTTCTTTAAGTTTGGTAACCGTTTCTATGAATAGAAAGATGGACTCGCTATGGGCAACAGTCTTCCCCCTCACCTGTCAGAATTCTTCATATATGACCTGGAGAGCCGTTTCAGTAAGACACGGATGAGCGTCTGCGGCTCGACGTATATTTCTGCCTGATCTACTTCTAAGGTGGGATCAAACGTGCCACGTCTTTTGAACACTTTCCATGAAAATATCTGTAAAACAGACTCAGGAAAGTGTCAATTAGTCACTGATCTGTCACTGAAAGTGTCACTCATCATAACACTTTTAAGAGATTATGTTTTTTTTCTGTTTTGCACTACTACTAGACTCACCATCCCCCACATCGTCTTCTCATTCTCCAACCAGTTCGTTCCAAACACTATATTGTCACCTCTAGTGATATTATGACAGACCCCTGTTTTATCAACAACATCCTTCCTCCTCGACAACAACTTTCTGCTTGGCACGCCAAGGAGGTGGCTTCTAAAACCGGATCTAATCTATTGGCCCAGGTGCTGCTAGTAACCTTAAAAAGTTGATGCATCTTATTCAATTAGAAATAAAATCAAATAAAAAGAAAAATTCTCGCCTTATGTTTTTTTTGTGACATTTGATGAATTCGCAATTTTGCCCTAATCGAACATACTTTCATACCAAATACGCTAAAATATTAATACCGGACACTCCTATACCTATAGCATTGCAACAGGTTGCGTCCTAGGGAACCTGCATTACCGTTTTACTAGGGTAGCGCATTCACTTTTTGACGTTTACTAAACACGGTTATGTTTGAACAGCTGGATGTCATATTTTTGGCACATTTGGTCACAGGCGTAGGTATCTAAGTGGAAAAAAGCGAAGTTTCAAAAATGAAACAAAATAATAACACGAATAAAATTCAAGGAATCCTCATCTTTGCAGTATGGATATTAAAACATAATTATTACGGGTTTATAGGATCACGAAACTATAGACTTTAGTATTAGGTATAATTTTTATCTCACTATCTAACGTAGTTACTGATAAAAAGCGTCTTGGTAGACACACGAACGGCAGCGTGATCTTAGTACACATAACTGATCCTTAAAAATAAGATTCATCTATTCATCAAGATGTAATAACACCTACCTGACTGAATCATAACTGTCTGCTGGGGCTGGATGTATTTTTTGTTCAGAAGATCCTATATAGTAACAGGTAAGTATATTGATAGAGGACTATTATAATGAGTTTAAAATATTAAGAAAGTCACCTTTAGGCAACGCCAACAAGTGGAAAGCCCTTTTTTTATTGTTAAAACATCTTCTAACGCATCAAAAGTTTATAGTCCAATAAAGTCTAAAAAGTCATACGTATCGATTAAGAATACACATCCCTTTTGATAGTTCGATTTATTTTGTTTCATGTACGTGTTTTTATAGTAACCGTCCAGTTTGTCTAAACACTCCATCCCGCATAAATAAGTATACGTCAACATTGGTTTTGAATGAGAATTAAATGCATAACACAGAGGATAGAATGTCATTACGTGAATAAATTTTATGTAGTTGTCAGTGGCTCTCAAACTGACGTAAGCGGTTCAATTCATTTTTTGAATGATTCCTTCAATAAATACGCTCGTTCACAACTTGACAATTAATTGTTTGACATTTTCTGGTAAAATTAAAAATATTAATTCGGACGGTTAGTAAGACGTCACATCTGACTTTTCAAAGTTAATCCTACTATACCATTTTTATAAAATACGCAGACTTAATAACAAATAATTATGTGAATTTTTAGACAGTTGTACGTTCATGGAAAATCTGACGTTTATGAAGTCAAATTTGACATTCCCAACTTTTTTCCCAACTTTTTTGTGAGAATGAGAATGCGCTACACTAGTAAAGCGCTAATACAGGTTCCCTAGGACGGAGGTTTTGAGAGGAAGTGTCCGGTATTAATATTTTAAGGTATTTGTTCATACTTCATATTTTTTTAGAAAACCGATATCTCTATGCATTTTCTCTAAAAAAGGGTAGGTATACTATATAGAGTGAAAAGTTAAATTCCGGTTACGTAAACGCATAATTAAAATACTTTCAGATAATTACTGATTTTAAATTTCCCTTTATTATCAAAATTTTGATCTGATATTGCTGAAAATAATTAAATGCTCCCTTTGAGAAGAGTTAATTACCAATTAAAAATGTAAGACCTTAAAATATATTCGCCACATTTGAAAATCGGTAATTATCTGACAAATTTTTAATTACCTTTGTGAAATCGGCCCTTAGTGTATTCAGTTTCTTCTTACATAACCCATTGATTGGAGTAGTTCTGGGGTGTCTGTATTAAATTTAAAGAGTAATTCTAAATTACAACCAAAAATGTCCAGGACTTTTTGATATCAACTCTTCAGCCACGAGATATTGTCTGCTTTCAAGACTCTAAGGTACTTATGTTCATTTCTTAAATATCGATGTCAAACAGAAACAGATGAACAAATGTGTTCCTTCATAGAACTCAAGAAAATCTCATTGCACTGAACAAACACAGAGCCCTAGTGAGAAGAGTAATCAAGCATAGTAAAAAGGCATGCTGGTAAAAATACACATCTACCTTAACGAGCCAAACACCTATTAACGAAGTATGGAATAAAATAGCCAGAATCAAGGGATTACGGAAAATGCGTTTATTATCGGACGCAAAAATACCAATGGAGGCCTCACTATACAGATATGTTTCACAACTGAACGAAATGATAGGAATAAGAAAATATGGGAAGAATCAAACGCAGAATTGGACTTTACGGAATATCAGCCCACACCATTAAACGGACCCATAACACTCGAAGAAGTAGCCGAAGCTTTGAAACATTGTAAAAGTACAGCGGCCGGACCTGACGAGATACCCAACATCTTGCTTAAATACCTGCTGCCAACTGGCATCCAGACACTGTTACAAATTTTTTATTTAATATGGGTGGAATACTCATTCCCAGCAATTTGGAGAAGGTCCACACTTTTCTGCCAATCCACAAAGCAAATAAGCCAAAAGATGAGGTATCTTCCTACCGACCCATATCTTTGACCTGTACCTCCTGCAAACTGCTCGAACAAGTTATAAATAAAAGACTATTAAGGTATCTAGAGAAAAACAACCTAATACCAGAATTACCAGACGAGCAAAACGACTTTCGAACAAGTAGATCAACCAATGACACCAGCACTCCTCTCCACACGGAGATAACAGAGGCATTCGCTAAAAAGCAAGATTTAGTTGCAGTTTTTTACGATCTAGAAAAGGCTTTTGATACAGCATACCGTTTAACAATGATTATTAAAAACTTGCATGAGAAGAAGAAGAACCTGCGAAGTAACATCTTATTTTACATCAATAGCTTCCTCCGAAACAGAATTTTCAGAACAACAATTGGTGGCCACATGTCATCAACATATGTTCAACAAAATGGCGTGCAACAGGGATCAGTTATTAGTCCGACACTTTTTACAATTTCACTGAACGGACTTACAAACACCACGGTAGCACCAGTTAGAATGTCGGTATATGCTGATGATATTGTCATTTATTGCGGAGGATCGAATATTAACTCTACGTCACAACTTCTGCAAGACACCATAGATAACGTACAAAGGTGGGCAGATCACTCTGGATTTAGATTCTCCCCTGAAAAAACTAAGTTCGTGGTTTTCTCGAGAAGAAGAAACTTAAAAAAAATTAACATCACCATGGCAAAGGTGAAACAGCATACGTTTTAATGAATTATATTAGATCCAAAACTACACTGGATACCTCATATAAATAAACTTAGAAATGACTGTCTACAAAGAATAGGAATACTTATTAGAACACTATCAAGTCAGCAGTGGGGTGCATCTGAATCTGTTCTCCTGACAATCTACCGCAGCCTGGTAAGGTCAAAGCTGGAGTGTGTGTGCGTAGCATATGGCATGGCAAAAAAAAACGGCATTGAGGAGGCTCAACGTCATACAGAACATTACCCTACGACTAATCCTATAGGAGCCCACAGGATAAACCCGAGGATGCATCTGTATGTACAGAGAGACCGGAGAGATGCCACTAGAGCTACGAAGAAAGCAACTAATGTCAAATGTTGCAGCTAGGCTCGCCTCCCAACCAAATAATCCAAATAATCAGACCCTCGTCAATCATAATTTCTACCAAGGCAGATTCAGAAAACATCCCAGACTACCCACACCCTATTACCTTAACATCCAACAAAATCTACCGAGGACGAGATACGTTGCATCGCTCCTATGACCAGGAAAGAACCACCCTGGATGACACCTACATCCACAATAGATACAACCCTCACCGTTTACAGCAAAAGAGATGCCAGATCATCCATAATAACACAGAACTTGAGAAACATCTTGGAATCATATCAGCCCGATATAGCTAACTACACTAATGCATCGATAAGAGACAATGTAGCAGGCTGTGTCATCGTCACACCGACAACCAAACACCAATTTAGATTGCCATCAGTGACGTCAGTCCAGATATTCGAATTGCACGCAATTAAAGAGGCCCTCACACATACACTGCGCAGCTCCGGTAAAAATTTAGCAATATGCACTGATTCGCTGTCCTCGATACAATCGATTGAAGAGATTTATACAAAGAATCAGATTGCCCATGAAATACGAGGCCTATGCCGTGAGCTTAAAGAGGTTGGCAATAACGTTACCATTATATGGACACCATTTCGTTGCGTTATAAAGGGAAACGAGGAGGCCGACCGAGTGGCACAAGAAGCGTGTAATATGGGAGACTCATGCCAAGATACCATATTATTCCAGGATATGAAAGCTGAGATACAATCACGGGTAAAGAATTCATGGTAGCAAAAGTGGGAAGAACAACTCACACAATTAAGAACTATCGAACCCACGATCACACCAAGACGGTTAAACATAAACAGCAGAAGAGAAGGAGTAATACAGGAGATTAAAAATGGAACATACATCGATAACTCATAACTATATCCTAACAAAAGAGCATTGCTCCCGTCTCTGAGCTCTGTACTGTACAGCTGACCGTGGCCCATTTTCTGCTAGACTGTCCCCGGTTTTCACCGAAAAGAGCTGACAACAATCTTGGCGCCAATCTTGGAGAAGTACTAGACCGGTAATCTATTGCAGTTCCTAAGACAAACTGGACTTTATAACATAATTTAGATAGATATCAATGTAATATAATAGCAGTTATTATAAGCATAGAATACCTTGTATAATATAATGTAAAGAGTGCTAATGACCTATCATGTTGAAGTACCTTAATTTAATAATAAAAAATTGTTCTTTCATGTAGCTTCACCTTTACGCCTGTAATCAATCAGAAACCTTTTATTTTACGATAATTATATATTCAGATTCAATCTCAGACATGATTTTGTTTTCAAAGCTTGCTATCATATAACTTAATTGTAACCTTTAAAATATTTTATCAATACCTACAGGGTTATGCAAATTTCATGGTGCCAGTATTGGGATATCCTAAACCATAAGAGATACGAGTTCGCTTAAATTAGAGAAAAGCTGCGCTATTTTGTGGCCATCTCTAATCCGTCAAAACATGCAAGATATCTGTGACCGTTCCTGAAATATCCTGAAAAGACTGAAAAATCGAGAAATCTTATTTTTGTCATATCTTTTTTGTTATTGGAAATTAATAAATATTTTTTTGTTGGCTTACAGAAGCCGTTATGAGCTATTCATCTGACGTTTCAAAAATTTTCAAAGCCGACTATATCCCAGAGTTTTCACAGTCAACTTTCGTTTTTCTTATGGCCGCCATATTATTTTTTTATGTCGTTCGATAAGAAAAAAATAATGGAAACCAAAAACTAATAAACTTCAAAAAATAAATTTAAAAAATTTTTGTTCTTTTTTTTCTAAAAAAAGACAACTTTTTAGATTGAATATCATAGAGAAATTAACAACCTATAAGGCAAGCAGTATGACTTCATATTGGCCTATTTCAGTTAAGAACTATCTGTTTTTCTTTGAAAAAAGAAGAATTAAAATTTTCCAATTTTTTTTTTTTAAATTTATTAATTTTTGGTTTACATTATTTTTTTCTTATCGAACGACATAAAAAAATAATATGGCGGACATAAGAAAAACGAAAGTTGGCTATGAAAACTCTGGGATCTAGTCGGCTTTGAAAATTTTTGAAACGTCAGATGAATAGCTCATAACGGCGTATGTAAGCCTACGAAAAATTATTTATTAATTTCCAATGGCAAGAAAGATATGGCAAAAATAAGATTTCTCGATTTTTCAATTTTTTCAGGATATTTCAGGAACGGTCACAGATATCTTGCATGTTTTGACGGATTCGAGATGGCCACAAAATTGCGCAACTTTTCTCTAATTTAAGCAACCCTGTATCTCTTATGGTTTAGGATATCCCAATACTGGCACCATGAAATTTGCATAACCCTGTATAGTTTATTTTATATGCTTCACATAAATAGTAGATATGTAACCCCTCTAAAAAAATTCGGTACTTAATTCAACCCTGGGAAGCTCCTGGTTCTGTAGTCTGCACTCAACTTTCGCAGATCAGAGTCAGACTACACCATTTCCAGGTGTAATTGAGAAACGGTTAAATGTAATTGAGAATAGTCAAATATAATTCAGAATGCGTCATTTGTAATTGAGAATAGTCAAATTTAATTGAGAATGCATCAATTGTAATTGAGAATGCGTTAATTGTAATTGAGAAACCATCAAAAGGAATTGAGAAAGCGTTAAATGTAATTAGGAAAGTATCAAATGGGTTTCAGAAGGGATCAATTGAAATTGAGATAATGTAAAATTCGTAAATTTCACATACAAGTCGCAGCATTTTCAACAACCATGGTCCACGAGGCTGCTTTAGCTATGGAACCAATGCTACATAGTTGGACGATTGTTAGCTTTCTATGTAGTAATTAGGATTTTTATGCATGCATAGTTTTTTTATAGTTGAATATGTATTGTTTTTTTAAGTTAAGATCTTATGTAATTCATTTGCATGTTTGACCTATTCTCAATTACAATTTACGCATTCTAAATTGCATTTGACGCATTCTGAATTACATTTGACTATTCTCATTTTACATTTGACGCATTCTGAAATTCATTTAATCGTTTCTCAATTACAACTGGAAAAGGTATAGTGTGTCTAGTCTCAGACTGTCTAGTCGGACACACTAGTCTTTCTAGTGTGTCAGACTAGTGTCAGACTAGGGCCAGGCACTAGCATCTAGCATTTTCAATGCAAACATGAAATTACAACTCTTTGTTGTCGTTTAGGGCCATTGTAATTTGATTCCAAAATTTACTCCATATTTGAGTCCTTGATTAAAAAGTTCGTAAATTATATTGTGTACCTATTTCGAATTTTCATTTGGTTTTTAGATAATTAAAAAGAAAAATTGATTTATTTCTGATGATTCCGTGTCTGGAAGAAGAAAAAAAAAACACTAACTGAGCAAACGCGAAAATTATTGATGGCACCTAATCTAGTAGGTAGGTAAGTTATGAAAAAATTTTGAACTCTATTGTTTAGTCGCCCTAAAATGCTCAGCTTTTCTCTAATTATTGACTTCGAAACTCATACCAATTTTGAGACAGCAAGAATAATCCGTCTAACATTATTCGCGGATTTATTTAAAACTTCAAATTATTAGAACTTTTAATTTTGTGATTAAACGATAATAGTTTGGGACCCTGTACATAGTAAACTAGGGACAGAATTCATTTATTCATTTATTTATCATTTATCTCAAACTACCTACCCAAGTAATGACAGGGTAATTATTAAAATAATTAGTCAACGTGATATCAATATTCCCTCCAAAGGTACTTCCCCCGGAAGGAAGGGCCGCAACAAACGTATTGCATATGGGTAAAAGTGGTAAAAGCGGTAAAACACAAAGGACACCCCGTAGACTGAAACCCCTGAACGTGCACGATACGGATCGCAGACCTCCAGGCCGCCTGGCATGGTTGCAGCGGGTCTATAAAAGCGAGTGCATCGCAGACGGCCGTTCCAGTCAGCTGTCGCTAGTCGTCGCGTGAATTGCTCTTCGTTCAGGTGTTCAATAGATCGCATTCAGTGCTCGCAATGGCCACTTACGCCGCATACAGACATATCGAGCTTGATAAAGTTGGATACAGCAAAAAAAGGTAAGGTTTTGATTAAATACCAAGTAACCCTCAAATCCTCATAATTATATTGGTGTTGTCACATCTATAATAGCAGGTATTTATGGGTAGGTACTAAAAGGATTGTGGTAGAATTTGAAATTTTCAAAATTAAAAAAGTAGGTATGTAACTAGTTCAGCTCTTGGAAGTTCCAGTTTTCCAGCTTTTTTTCTCATTTAAATGTTGTTTAAAAAAAGTTTTTTCCAAAAATATGTAATTCGTGATTAGTTTTTTGTCTTTGATTTCTTGGAGGTCAATATTTACGACAAGATTTTTCTTCGCATGCTTTTTGTTTCTATTTGAAAAAGCTTGATGAAATGATAAGACGACTTTCAACCAGAAATAATTATTCGATTTTTGTTTTGAACCCCATCGAACCATCATAATGTAAAATGGGAAACCCTATTGCAGGTATGAGTTAATTATTTTGAGCTGAAAAATTAATTTATTAAGCTATTATAACGACTATAAGCAAGTGCTTGATTTCTTTTTTAAAGACAACAAGCAGCTCTCCCATTTGCACACTCTCCTCTATTTGGAATTATCAATTTCTTGGGGAAAGACAAAATATTAGGTAATTATGTATTATAAAAATCTATCGAAATAAAGAAATTATTGTAGGAAATGGGGAGGTTTTTATTATTTAAACAAGCGAATTTAATTTGGACGTTTATTATTCAGTCTATAAAACAGGAATGAATTTTATTTCCTTTTATTATAAAAATGATACTTCGTCGGTCGACGATGATTCTTATCAAATAGCAGGAATCTGAATCACCTTGATAAGTACCTATACAAGAAAATATAAAACTATTTTCGTAGGTTCTAGTTTTGAATGTGATTTATTTCATTCCAATAATAACAACAATAATTATTATTAATAAATTCAACAGAAATATTTTAAATATGTAGCTTTTAATAATAAATATTTATTCAAAAACCAGATATACACTTTTGAAAGTGTTTTTTTAACATGATAAATTTCTTCGGTGTAATTTTTGGCCACGACGTTTGGAGCTTCCATATGAAAATTGCTTATTTCAGCTTCAAATGTTCGAAACATCGGTATAACATATACCTAACCCGAGGTGTAACCAAAATTATTGATTAACTCGAAATATTCTGATAGTCGGAGAATATTACTATATTTTTTTTTCGTTCATTAAAACTGGAACTTCTTCCCGATAACTGGAATTTCTATTTGGCTTGGACTTATATGAAGAGCATACGACTTAATTGTGATAACTGTCGATTTTTTTATTATCTACAAGGAAAAAAAAAGGTAATTATTAGATCAGTGGCCACTCGCATTTCACCACAATTTTTACATTGTTACCTTAATTTTTGTTGTGGTTTGATAATTTGTAGTTATTTTTTTTTGTGGAAATTACCTGTAGAATCTAATTAAGGGTAGCATGGAGCAATTAGGCTTGCAAGGGGGGGGGGGGAGTAAAACTTGCACCGGCGAAAAATTTATTTGTATCACTGGTCCTTAATTAAGGCCATTATCACTTTAATGGGTCATTTGAGAAGGGCAAGGAAAATTTTCCAAAAATCGTCAAATTGATAGTGGGCTAGTGATGGTACTTGATGACAGTTATAAGTGAGCAAATATCTCCCTTATTACCGAGCTTATTACCAATTTCCACAGACTTTCACTATACCTCAGTCGGCCAAAAGATATAGTAATAAAAGTGCGCAGTAAGTTTACAATCCAGGTAGGCAGACCTTATACACAAGAATTATGTATACACAAACCTTAGAATGCCCTTCTCATTGGTTTACCGGAACCAGGTAACCAATAAATAAGGCACTATCTGCCTACAGATGTGACTATTTGGACCTTAAAAGTTTTGTGCCCAGTTTTATTACTATATCTGTTGGTCGACTGAGGTATAGTACCACGATACTCATATAGAGACCCATACTACCTCTACCTCGTAATGTATATTTTCTTTAGTAACGGAAACAAGTATTTTTGAAAGGTGAGTGTAGGTATTATATTATTGGATGAGACACGACACAGAGCACCAGTAGTAGTAAAATTTTGATCAATGGTCGAGGGTGTTTCGATTCTTTTAAGTATTATTCATACCAATTTGGTAAGTATCCAATATTAATATACGATTTTGGTATATACTTATTCATTCACCACGAAAAATTATTAAAATAACACTTTAGACTCATTTTTAAGAAGTAAATTAAGCTCAATTAAATTGTTTAATCAAAATGTCATTAAGTTTGGTCTATTTAAGCTGGACATAACACGCCCTCTAATATCGAGCTGAATAATTAGTTCACATATTGTAAAATAAATGGGCTTTCCAAAAGTTGCAAATCTTGAGTGCGATAATAACACTATTATTTCGAGAAGATCATTATTTAAGAATAGGATTTTGTTCATTTACACAATATTCTTGTACACTGTTCCAAATGTAGACCATCGTCAAAATGTTTCGCTTTCATAAACCATGGAGCCATACCGACAAACTTTTTGTGAAGCGTTTGTTAGTAAAAACCTCTATCATTTTTTTCTTAAATATAGAGGGCCTGCACGTCAATAACCTAATAAGAACTGCTCTATTGATTGATTGTATTACTGTTCATGTCACAGCGTAGGTACCTATTACCTATGTTTTCCGTAAAGATACTTTGTCGCAAAGCTGCTTCTAAATATAAGCAAATCAATACCATGATAAATAATAATAATAAATATTCTCAATATTTATACACTCGAACAAAACTCTTGTATCACCACCCACATTTTTTGAGACATGTTGAACTCAATTTTTCGTATACCTATTAGTCCAAGAAAACTTTCCATGTTCTGTTCCCCATTAATTTCGTCACGAGAGTCACGGGACTATCACCTACCTATGTTTAAAGTATTTCTTCAAAAAAGTATTAAATTTCCCAATTTGCAAATCTAGGTTCAAATATTGGGTTTTGTTGAAACGTAAGAAGGGATATAGCGAAAGTGTTGCTCAGAAAAATACTCTTATTAACGTTAAACAATTGCTGTAAATCGGTGCATATGTTAACTTTACAGTCTTTTTGATTCAGAGCATTTTTAATAAGTTGTACCTCGTTAATACTAAGGCCAACGGCTTAACTTGGTCAAAAAAATTAAATTAATAGTTCATGATGATATCTTTTCGAAGAGTTATTTTGAACGACAATAATAACTCAACTCAGCCTTTATTGTTGTCAAAGCTTTGTCCGAAGCTACATCATATTGCAGAAACCAGTTTATAATATTACTTTAAATAAAGAGCAAAAGATTCTTGCGAATAACCTCGCCACTCGGCAGGAACATTCCGTGACAATATTCAGAATAATTTCAATAAAAGGATGTAAGTAAGAATTTGCAAGTATAAGATGTATGCCGAGATGTTTGCGTTTATTTTTATTCAAGTACATTATATGTATATCAACACACCGCATTAATTTGATTTCATAGTTAATAAGATTTAAACAAAAAAATCGATTTTATTTAATAATTATTTATCATTCAGCTGAATAATCGATATAAATGTACTTATCATTGAGCAAACAGATTGAAAGTATAATGTCCTATAAAGTTTTTCCTGAATTAATAGCCATTTTACATGATGATTTCTCGACTGGAATAGGTAAGTTAGCTACATAGTTTCCCTATTGAAAACAGGATCACTCTCTGTACGTCCTGTAAAAATAAAAAAATGAAAAGTTATTTTTGACATAGGTAATATTTGGATTTTACAAATCTGTTTTCAGTCTTGATTTACTTCCACGGTTATTTAAAAAAAAAAATGGCAACGTTCGTTTTTGCATTTTTACTGATCTATTTTTCTCTACCGTTCTATTATTATGTTTTATAAGTATCTGGTCATAATAATTAATATTTTTATTCATACCAGCATCCACTTGTTTTAACGTAATGGTTCCAAGATAAAATTCTGTTTTTTATGATCCATAAAAGACCTACTTACTTGCCCGTTTATAAAGGTATCCATTTTGAAGTTACAGTTATAGATATGGAATAAATTATAAAACTATGAATTTATGAACAACTTGTCTGTTTTATAAAAGCCCTCAGCTCGTTAAATGTACATTTACGTTAAGATTTGGAAAGATGGTTTTTTAATTTGATACGGGAATTAGCCAAACACTTCGCTGAAGATCCAAGAGTTCCATGAAATAGAAAATCTTGTAAGACGTTTCTAACTACTTTCATGACCAGAAGATAATATTTCACGGTCCGAAAATATTTATCTTCATTTAAGCCCATAAGTAGAAACATTGAGGATTTTTTTCAATTTGGAACCCCCTCCCCCTCACGTGAAACTTACCCTATCATTTTTCAATCATTAAATTAGGCAATGCCGATATTGTCTAGCCCGTAACTGATTTTGTAATACAAAATGTTATTTACAAACAGTGTGCATAGGTGAAAAAATCTCGAAACACGTCGATTTTGATCCTGCGGCGTACAAATTTCATCCCTAAAGTCAACCCCATATCGAGTGACAGCTGGGACCCCTAAATTTTTAAATGGGAAGTAGGGTTTTGTGCTCGGTTTTGTGACACCTCATTCGAAAGATATCTCATTCTCCACACAAAAATATTCAAATTTTCAAATTTATTTGAAAAATTTGAGTTTATTGCGGAAAATTTAGGGCATTCATAAATGGAAAAGACATTGAACTAGAAGTCTGAAAATGTGTAGGTACATGTGTGATTGTCGTTCTGATTGTCTGAAAAAATACTCTAAAAATGATGTTTATAGTACAAGTTTGTCACGAGTAATTTATGAGTTATATAAACAAATGAAAATCGCGATTTTATATTTTCAAAGCAGCTTAAAAAAACGGCTCAAGATATCGAAGAATGGCTTACATGTCATTTTACATGTTATTTTTTCACTTTTATGTGGATGAATGATGAATGATCTCTATACAAAGAGATGAAAAATCGTGTATCAAAAAAAGAAAAATGAGATGATATTATGTATGTACTAACAGAGTGTAATAATAATTATAGTTTATTATGAGAATTAAATTAAATAAAACACCAAGAAATGAGAGTAAAAGTATATTTGACTTGATTGCTTGCTTCGACACCCTTGGGTTTTTTTTTACCGAGGATGGAAGAATAAACTTCCATCTAGGTAGAGTGTACTATACATGTATTTATGAAATATATTTATAATACATATATAATATTTATAAAATACCGACTAATATTAATTATATGTATATTCCAGTACAACCGGATTAGGCTTAGCGGTTTCAAAATAAAAAACGGCCAAAATAAAAAGTGGTGGAATTGTGGATCTGGTGAAGTTCTGGCTGACTGCCTTAGTTACAGACCAAAAAGATTTCGAACCGTTACGGCAGGAGAGAAGTTTGTTCCTTAATTCTTTGGTCGTGAGTTTCCTTGGTTTGATCTATTATTTCTTTGCATCTGTTTCGAGCAAGGATGAAATTGTGATGGTTTATGCCTTTGGGGCTCTCTCGCCATTGGCGAAAAGCCAGTTGTTTGGAGGCGACAGCTTCCTTGCATCTTTTGTTGAACCAAGGTTTGCTGTTTGAGGGCTGTTTTTTTGAAAAGGGAATGTAGGCTTCCATGCCTGTTAGGATGACTTGAGCAACTTCCCTAGCACAAACAGATGGATCATTGGAGCCGAAACAAACACCCCTCCATGGAAAATCTCGATAATATTCCCTGAGTTCTTCCCATTTAGCAGATCTATAGTGCCAGACTACACGAGGTTTACTTGCTTCTTTAACACTAGTAATTGGTAGGACACAAGATGTTGAGACTAGTTTATGGTCAGACGAACCTAGTGGGGCTTTCACCGTAATAGTATATATTTGAGGGTTCGTGGTCAAAAACAGATCCAACAGGCTAGCGAATTCTCCCTCGCGATCGGGAATGCGTGTTGGTTCATCAACGAGCTGGGTAAAACCACAGCTGATCGCAAACGATTCCGCTTCACGGCCTTCTTCATCAGTGAAGTTTGAGTATTTAAGCCAGTTGATGTTATGTACATTAAAATCACCCAAGATGGATATCTCAGCTTTGGGGTAGTTTATCTGTATGAATTCAACAGTTTTTGTGAGGGACAAAAAAAGTGTCCTATACTGTGTATCGCTGGGTGGTCGGTATAAACAACAGATAAATCTCGTTGTTTGTCGGTCTATTATCCTAAGCCACATGACGTCGAAGTCATGGGGCTCAAACACTTCCTCACGCTGGCAGGAGAGGTCACTTCTGACAAAAATGCCAATTCCGAAGTTACGTCTAAATCGGCAATGAAAGTCATATCCTGGATAAAGATAATTAACTGTGCTTGATTGGACTTTTGTTTCGCACAGTGCTAGAATGTGAGGTTTATTTGTCTGAAGATGTTGATGTACTGAATTGATATTCGTGTTTGAACCTCTAATATTACAAAAGTCGACTATAAATTTTTCCATTCTGGTGGTGTTATTATTCTTTCTCTTGCATGAATGTGCCCCTGGATTAGCCCCCGCCCGGAGATCCGAATGGGGTGTCGTTTTAACTCCGGAAAATTTTAACCCCGGGAACGCCATCCATGCATATTGATTGTTTCTTACCCCAAGGACCGGAATCTCTGGCACAGCAACGAAACGTCAGCTCTTTAAAGCAACTTCACGCCGCCTAAGCCAGAAAGATGGTATCGCACCGGGCGAGGCTGCGTGGATTCTATCTCCTCTACCATCTGGTTTGCTAGTTTTGGTCAGCCCCGGGGTATTTAATTTCCCCGGTGTCATCTATATGGACGACATTCCCCTATCCGCCACCCGGGGAGGCTCCCGATGGGGGACCAGCAACCCCGACACGGGCACGGACATAGCCACAGAAATCTGCCCGTTAACTTAATGAGCCTTTACAATACCCGCTATAAATGTTTGAAAATAAAAAGCCCCCAAAGATGTAAATACATATTATGTAGGTAAATATAATTAAAAGAATACCAAAAAAATCAAAAATCCATCTGGCAACTATGTCCTGTTCGTTTTCATAAAACTTCAACCTCATAAAAAAGAGACATAACCAAACTCCAGCCAATGATCGACAGCGGTTATATTACCCAGTGATTTCTATATCACCCTACACCAAAACCTTAAAATGTTATTTTTCGTCAAAATGCTTATAAATTTGCCATTAAAAAAAATTCAACAGATTCCATGCCCATGCGTGTAGTTACATACCTATTTATTGATGTTTAATTGAAGTACACCGCTAACAACTGAACACAAAACACAACACAAACATTAATTTATCCGGCCACGCACATTCTCCACTTCACGAGTTAATGAATTTATTAATCATTAATAAGGCCAGTAAGTCAAATTATTTAGTTTAAATTCTCATGTTTTTACACAACTAACAGTCACACAAGATCCAAAATACATTACAAATTTTACAAGTAAAGTTTAAGATGTCAACATTGTCAAGTGTCAATAAGTGTGTCGTTAGTTTTTCATTCTTCCAGCAGGTGTTATTCCTTACTTCTCATAAAATCGATATTTTCTCGACTTCGTTCGTCGTGATTGGTCCGTTTCTTTGGTACCTACATTTCTCAGTGGCTCTCAAAAGTAAAGGAGAAATTCATTTTCTCAGTTAATATTTTTGTAGAATTAAAAAAAAAAAAAAAACTGAAACAGGTAAATTTATACATGCAAAACACTGTTTTTGCACTGCACTCAGTTTTTGAAATGCATTTTGGCTGCCTGGAGTGTATCCTATTGCGCAATCGGAACCCGCCGTGCTCTTCGTTTTAATTTCACTAGACTGACCCACTCATGGGATACTTTTATAAAAACTGTGGTCTGGATAGATAGATACGTTGTACTGATGAGTCCCAAACAGGACGAAACACGTGTCTACAATTTCCACCTCTACTCATAGAACAACATCAATGAATTGCATATTTTCTACAACCTGTCGTTAATCTCTTGTCTCGAAAAAATGCATCAATGACGTCATTAATGGGTCGAGGACACCTGTGTAGAAATATGTTTCGTCAATAACATAAATAAAATTTAATAAATAACCTGCTTCGGGTTTTTAAAATTCTTTAAAATAATAACTGATAAAATTAATTTATCCGTTACTTTTGAGAGCTACTGTATTAAATTTACCAATTAAACGGGCCGAACACGACGAGTAACGAACAAAGTCGAGAAAATATCGATTTTACGAGAAGGAGACAACACCTCAACACCTGCAGCTGGGATTGGTGGAGTGGAAAAATAAAAAATGATACCGCACGGCACGGCCCCAGCCCCACACGAACTTGACTAGGACTAATAATTAAACTGTATGTTGATCTTATAGTTTTGATTTTTAACCTTGTTTAATAATTAATAAATTCATTAACTGGTGAAGTGTAGAATGTGCGTGGCGGGTTAGTTAGATTAGTGCTGTGTTTTATGTTTTGTGTTAATCCTTCCACTTTTCTCTAAAATTTGTGATTGTGATCCTACTTCCCGCGAAAACAACGGAACAACATTGATAGCTCTCAACGGCAAAAGGTAAGTGCCTCTTCAATGTGCGTTCGTTTTTTGGTATACAGCCTTAAGATCATAATTATTTAACAAAAATTACAATTTTACGAACTTAATAAATACAGTCCACTAAATTATTAACGTTTGTAGACGACAGTAATTTACATTATTCAAAAATAAGAAAAATAAATTCTTTGTTCGTTTATCGGGTAGGTAGGTATCAGCCATATGATTTCCATATGAAGAATATTTTCATAGGCAAATATCAAAAGTAATGTTATTCTTTTATCCACAATGTTCATGTGTGTTATCATCGCTTCTGATATTATAATGTTCTTAAAGAAAGAACAGATTAATTTGAAAATATTTAATTCCTTAATTGGTAAATTATTATTTTCTTATACAAAATGGCAGTTCTAATCAGAGAGCTCCTCGTTACCCTATTAGGAAGCCCTCGCTTGGCTACATTTTCAAATAATTTCAAGTTGTTATTGACTATAAATGTATGTCCCAGGATAAGTGATGAATTTATAGATTTGAATGACAAAAATTTGGAGTCCAGACCATCTGTGTTCCAGATCAGACAATAAATTTTACCATATTTTCATGAATAATAAATGGAGCTTTCCTCGACAGGGGCATTCTTTTTGTTTTCTGTTTAGGTAAAGTACCTCTTCTGCGCGAAATATCGAAAAATTTAATTGAAAAAAATTGCTCATAATTCAAAATTATGCATGCATGCCGAATTTCATAACCACCAGCGGTTATTATTCTTCATAGGTTCATCATTCGGATTCATAACCATCATTGATTTAATTACCTACTTCATCTTCCTTTTCTCAATTATGGAAATACTTAACTTGATTCGAATGCTTTGGTAATATTGTTGGCGTTTTCTACAATCTATGTCCCAAATAAGGGTTAATTCGACGACTAATTAAAATATTTGGAAACTTAAGTTTTAGACTTTAGAGACTTCAGCACAGAGCATTATTATAATTGTTTTTTTTTTTATTTATTAAAAGCCTAATAAATCAAATATGATCTTCTAATTTTATTTCCGAAAGATTTTTTTTCATTAGTACATTCAAAACCCTGTACAAAAAATGTTCTTTACTGTTTTTTCTGAAACAAAAATTAAAAAAAAAAATTAGTTAGTCGATGGTTATGAATTTTTATGAATGAAACAATTCGGCATGCTTGCATATTTGTGAATACTGTCAGCAACTTTTAAAATGTTTCGATATTTTGTGCAGAAAAGAAGAGGTAGGTACTTTACCTACACGGAAAACAAAAAGAATTCACCTGTCAAGGCATGCTTGATTCGTTAAATCTGAAAATTATGGTAAAATTTATTATCTAATTAAGCAGACTTGGACTCGAAATGGTCAAATTTCAACTTGAATTTTTTTTCATTTATACCTATAAAATTAGCTGATACTGGAACACACTGTAGATTCCTTTTTTATTTACTTACGACTCTTACAAGTATCAGTTTCTCATAACTGGCGATGGCGATGCATCTAGCAAAAGTAGCATGGCAATTGGCGGCGATCTGCAAATGCCTTCGCGGATTAGCTCTTTATCTCACTATACTGTGTCAGTTTTCTCTGCCATAAAAGGAATGCACGTCAGACATTCAACATTGATAAAAAATTGTCTGTGCACTCTTAATATCATTTTGTTATTAAAACACTTCGTATTCTTAAGTTAATTCGATAATACATAACAATTAAAACATCTTTTGAAACTTATTTTCTATGAGATACCTATGCGAGAAAAAACGACATATTTTATTAAACAACGTATTATACATTCAGGGCGAGATGCAGGGTCACTATTTTTAAGACATTGGGCTCGACTAATGGACTGGAAGCAACAAATTTTTCAGATTGCTGCTTTCCATTTTGACCTAAGAAGGGTGAAAATGCTCGTGAAAATGGTACCAAATTTAAAAAATATAAAGAATTTTTGCAAATTAGCTCACTAACTTTCCCAGAATTCCTTTGGAATACTTATTAACTGTAAACAAGACACCGAGCAAGACACTCACCTGAGTTAAACTAGAACACAGTTAAAGATGCAGCAAAACTACCTGCAAGTCCTTGTATCAATTTTCCAAATTCTATTTTATGAAAATGAAAAATGACTAATAGGTACATGGTGGGAAAAATTTCAAATTGTTTGTTACCCTGTATTAGTAATTTTTTATTTTCATAAAATAGAACTCGAAAAGTTGAAAAAGGGACATGTAGGTCGTTTTGGTGCATCTTTACCCGTGTTCTAATAATTAATTATACTCAGGTAAGTGTCAAAAAAGGTTGCGTGACTTCAAGTTAGTAAACAAGTTGTTTATTGGAAATGTTCAAAATAAAGAACCCCTCAGAATCCTTCTGGAAATTGGATCCCGGTCAATTTGTCTTTTCTGTACGTCATAGTTATCAAGCTTCGATTTCAGAAATTACCTGAAACTTCTTTTTCAAAACATTCTTGAATGCAAATCTCATATTCATATTATGATTTACTGTAATGCTATAGGGAAAACGCCGTTACAGGTAGATATGTACTAAATTTAAGGGCGTATTCCCGGACCAATTTTAAGTAGAAAAGTACCTGTGTCTTAAAATGTATGTTTTTCAAGATTCAGGGTGCTTAAGTTTTTTTTATAGATTTTTTTTATCTCAAACATTCTTTTGACGATATTGTTTCAATTTGGCAGTTATTAATTGTAATAACTAGGAGCTCATTAAAAGCCTCAAGTAGACTAAAATAATTAAGTCCAGTGGCGTTCAGAGTGGCATCCTCGCCGATATTATTGCAAAGAAAAATTTACATCGCTTATTTTCTTTTAAATTGTGATAATTTCTCAGATTAAGCAACTAAAAACACTTTTACGTCTCTTGATGTATTTTCGTATATCTTACTTCGTATTCGAGAAATAAAATTAGAGCCGCTTCAAAGCATGTAGAAAAATTGATTTTAATTTGAGTGGCTTTATTTGGTCAATTATTTTTCGAAGCATTGTAGCGGCTTTAATTTTATTTATTTATTTCTCCAAAATGAAGTAAGATACGAAAATAATATATCAAGAGACATGAAATTTTTAATTTTAGTTGCCTTGAAAAATTATCAAAATTGAAAGGAAGTCAATAGCGTACATTTTTGTATGCAATAACATTGCTGAAGGTGTCCCTCTGGACGCCACTAGACTTAATAATTTCAATCTAAGTACTTGGGGCCAAAGAAACTCCTTATTACTACAAAGAATAACCTCGCTAAATCTCGACATTATCTAAAACTAAATAAAAAAACTATACACCCTCTGTATATCTTGAAAGCTGTTACATTGCTTAGAATATATGTTTATTTAAACTTTTCTATACTTAAAATTGGTCCAGGAATTGAGCCCTAGCAACGGTGATTCAAAAAAATCAATTTTCAAAGGTTATCTTGAGAAAACAATATTTTTTGGGGTTTACGCCTCGGTTTACGTCCATGCTACCGATCCCCAAAGTTGCAACCTGGGGCCAATTTCCACAAGGATTCTGCGGAGTCAATTAAAAAAATAGTCTTATTATGATCAATCTTTTTTATCAATCAACAATCTAAAAATTTGCTGTTTCTAACTGCATAATTATGGATTCATCAAACTTGCTCAGCCGGCTGAAGAAATATTCAAATTGAAGTGAAAAACGAAGACATGGCACTATTTTTTATAAATTAAATATCACTAAAGTTCGAACGACGTACTCCCCACTACTGAAGATCAATCATTTTAGCGAAAATTAGTCTAATTGATGAAGTAGGTACCTACGAACTTTCAACTTTCGTACAGTATATGTAGCATGGCTCTAACTGATATGATATGCTGATGAGTCCATAATAAGGACGAAACCGTAATGGCCATATCTTCAGTCTTCGCCTCGCATGCTGTGCGAAATTTTCCAATTTGTTCCGTAAATAACCTAAAGTGACAAATTAAAATTAGAATCTAAATCCCAAGACAGCTCAAATATTGTATAGGTACATGACATGGATGTAGACGTATTTCAATTCAGTGTGTCCAACAGTTCAATTCAAACTACGTACCTATACATTTTCATGATATGATACGCTTAAAAATGCAAAGTATCTAGTGGAAACTTGTATATTAGAGGAATAGAAAATCCATTCATGCTTCTAATGTTATTTCTATGAATTAAGATATAAAGTTTTCATATCAGCCTTGAGAAAGAACCGTTTCCTGTAGAAGATTGGCAGCATTGATAGCGTTTTTAATTACATGCATTACTATTATTATATTTTACAACTTAACAATTAAAAGTGCTTAATTTATTAATATATCTGGCAAATAAACGTCTAACAAAAAGTACATATTTCTCTGCTGGCTCATCATACATTCATACAGATTGTGAATTATTTATTATGATCCATATAATTTACTTTCAGTTTTTGACACAATTTTTTTACAGCGGAATTTAAAGTAAAACTAACTGTTTCTTTAATGAAAACCATGTTAATTCTTAAATTATCAGCATTATAATTTCTGCAATTAATTGGCACAGATAAAAGCACGATAATGTAGATTGTAGTGTTGAAGCTTCACAGTGAGTAAGCTCGGTAACATTTAATACAGTCGGTTGAGTTACTGAATTGTAAACCAAACTATTATCATCAACATAAGTAATTAAGGTTAAACTCGCATTATAAATGCATCCGAGTCATTAAAAAGTCATAAAATTAACTAATAAAATACTCATATCGAAACCTGTTATAAGCGAAACTTTGATAAGTAGCTTATGCAGAAAATTTTCACTGAGTTTCTCGTATGGAATACCTACATGTGAAAAAGACCTGGAAAAAAATTATTCATATTTTTAAATATTATTAAAGCGGATCTTCTTGCTAAAAAAGGATCCAAACTACCCTTAATTGGGCCAGAACCAAGAAGAAAAAACCATATCTCCTATTGGAATGAAGTATGTAGATGGACTGAGACATTCGAAGATATTTATCAGAGAACTATCAGAGAATAAAACTAATGAATTAAAAAAGCTGAGTAAACACCAGCTGAGATGGGCAATTGGACTTCTAACAGAACACTGCCCACTAATGAAACACCTCTCAATAACAGGAGCGAAAAATAACCCAGATTGCAGGAGATGCGGGGAGGGGGAGGAAACCCCATACCACCTGATCGGTGAGTGCCCGGCACTAGAGGGAACTAGACTTCCTAGTATTTAGGACCGAAATGGCGGAACCAAAAGAAATAGAACAAGCACCCATTGGACTCGTTTTGAAATACTTTCGGGAGACGGGACTGATGAGCTAATCATCCAAAGGGGTGCAATAAGCGCAAGCTTCAGTACAAGGGCTTTGAACCTACCCTAGAATAATAATAATATTATTAAACCTGAAATCGTTTTAAAGGTAGGAACTTATTCATTTCGTATTGCGCCTAACTAACCATCATACCTACATTTGGATAAATAGTTGAAGGGAAAAAGGAAAATATGAGTAAGTTATATGGAAAATGATATTAAAAATGCAACTAAAAATAGATTTGAATTATCTCAGATTAGAGATTATTAGATACTGTTCTGAAGAATATTGCAGTATTAACACAAGACTTATATCTAGTTAGTACTTACATTATAAATTTGTAGGGCAAAAAGTATTTTTTTTGTTTTTCTCCCAAAGTAAGTAAACCGACTCATTTTAAAATAAAATAAATATTTTATTTATTTTCCTTTGTAGAGTTCCAGCATAATGATTATTATGTATACCTACCAGAACGGCAGCCTACAATAATAGTAGTTAGTAATTCAAAGTTCCTATAGATTTAATTACAGCCAGGACGTGCTGGTTCAGTAATTTATTTTTTAATTATAATTGGTAGATAATTTCTAAACAGTGCCTGTGACTGTAAATGACAAATTGTATTCCCCCACCTGTATAAATATTCGTACAGTATACTGTATAGTGTCATACAGGGTGGTGCAAAAGTTCCAGGCAATATTCATAACTTTTTTTTAATATTTATTTCTTAAATCCCGAAACAGAAAATGCATTCCAAAAGGCAACTTAAATAATTATTTTTTATACAATACTGCGAAATGCCACTTTTGCAGTCGACAATGAAAGTTTTTTTGCAAGCCTTAGCGAGCAAAAAAATCATTCAAGAATGCAAGAGAATCGTGAGCAAACAATATGAAAAGAAAATTTTGACATTCATAATTATTATTATGTTAATTATTGTCATCTATAATTTGCTGCACAAAATATTCTAATATTCAATTATTCTTTGGTGCGTTAGTATCCACAGAAATTTTTGAGCTGTGGTCATCATTTTTTTTTATATATGTATATATAATAGCAAGCTTCTTGTCTGTTAATTAAACAAAAAATTTCTCATAAAATATATAATCAGAAAATATCAACCGTTACTGAGATTTTGTTACTTTTTACTCAAGTGAATTTATTGTAGGGAATTCTTTAAAAAAAGCTTTATTTTGTAAATAGGGGGTGGGGGTTATCAAAATTCATCACCAAAATCATCAGACCTCACTGCCCTAAATTCCCTAGAACATTGCCTTTGGGTATGGCTGAAATATTTAGTTTACAAAAAAATACCATAAAAGAGAGGCACTACCCGATCGAATGACCAGCTGCGCAACACTCATCAAAGATGATCTCCGTCATGCTCTTCAACGAGTCACTAAATCAATCCCCAAGCGAACTGACGCATGCATTAAGGTTAATGGTGGTAGTTTTCATAATTTAATCAGATTATTTGTAAATATTTAACTTTTTTTCAAATTCGCTTTGGCTTTTTTTCAAAAAACTATTTTTAACAATATCTGAGTAACGGTTGACATCATTTTGACCGTATATTTATGAGACATTTTATAATTCCCTAAACACACTGTCCAAATTTGGAAGACTGCTCACGAGACACTGATCTGAATAATGTCGCAGCCTTCTGGTGTAATTGACCGTTGCATGATTGTAAAGTCGAGCCATCATTATACATGAACAATTTGGAAATTCTGACACTAATTAATGCAAAATTATGCATTTTTAGACGTTACATACAACGCAAGCGCGTTTCTGTCATTTGATGACATTGTTTAAAACCTCACCAAGTGGCTAAATTATCTGATGTTTTATGTAAAGCTGCAAAACAGACTTTCGTTTGGCGGTATAAAATTCATTTCACTTCATAACAAATAGTTTAACAATAATCTAACAATAACCAAGACCTGTATCTCAACCGCACTACCAAAAACAATGACCATGACCTGCATCTCGCTGTAGGTCATTGTTAGATTGTTGTCAAGTTAATCGCTAAAGGAAGTCAGTCAGCAACATTAGATGAAACGTCCAGAATATTCAATCACTATTTTTTGATGGCTGCCAATTACAGTTTGATGTTTGAAAAAATCAAAAATAATGAGAATTTTTCAATTAAAATCATATTAAACGATTGAAGCCATTTTCACTTGAGAGGGGCTGTGTGCAACAAGCGAAACTGATCTATATGTAGTGGTCGTGAAAACCAAGAAAAATTCATGGTGAAACCAAAACATCTCGTGGATGATCCTTCATATTCGAAAATGAAGACGGTCATATTATCGTCTTGTCATGTTTCTGTGACATAATTCGTTATCGGTCAACAAGATGGATCTATATACCTCTCATACTGCTGGTGAAACAGAGACTTTAGGTACTATTACTGCATGAAAAGTTTGCATCATACTAATTTCACCACGTAGAAACGTACATTTTGTCACCAAGATCTTCTGATTTAACAGATTTGTTAAATTATTGTCGTTGGGGCTTCGGTTAAGTCAAGTTATTAATGAGATATAGCAGGAAAAGTGTGAAAATATAATGTGAAAATTCGTTCAAATGGTCCAGTGTTTGTCTAGCAATCCGTGGTAGTCGTTTATCTGATGTTTTATTTGGTTAGTTTTTTATTTGGTTTAATTGATATCAATAAACTTGAACGTTTCAAAATATTTAATTTTTTTTGTAATAACCTTAAACATATAAGGACATTGGAAATTTTAACAGTATTACTTCATAAATACTCATATGCTTTCGGAGTACCTATGTCCGGGTATAGTGTCGGTGTGTTTTTAGTTTATTCTTGTTTGAAACTGCAATATAACTTTCTATCCTTTTCAAATAGGTAGTCTGTTTACGTCACTGATTGCGTTACTGTACCTACAGAAAGTTTATTAGCTATGTATTCAGTTATAGATTTATACATACATATTTCAGCATAGCGTCATGAACTTGACGCGATCGATGATTCCGAGTTCATTGTCAATGCGATTACTGTACCTACGGAAAAGCGGCATACCTACCTACTACATGCAAGCAGCATATTAACATTATTACATTCTGATTTCGTAACAACATAATTGAACTTCATTTACACCACGAATGTTTATTGTCCGTTTGTTGTATTATTGTCATAAGCAGCTTGTAACAATAGGTATTTAATTATTTTTGTGTTGCTAAATTTTTCAACTTTAAAAAAATAACTCATACCACTTTGATATGACTACATTTAAATGAACTTTCCTTTAAAAGCTCAAAACATGAACGTGTAATAACGAAAAATATCTCCCAATATAAGAATACCTATTCTTATTGGGTAGATTACAATTACTGACTTTAGGAAGAGATTGCCGGTCCGCTTAAACCTTTTGGTTAAGTACTTCCTTACTAAGATCAACAAAAAATGAGAATGAAGCAAACCTGGTAATGGAAACTGGTTTGAAAAAAATCGGAATGCAAAAGGTTGTTTTCTTAGGCCAAACTAAAAATTTATCCTCGTATAAGTGATTTATTATCCGACGTCATGAAAAAGAATTACTGCATACGATTATCCTTAGTCATTAGTCAATCTTTTCGTGTTTTTTTTTCAAGTTATAATTTCTCTTTTCCTAAAATAAAACATTTTATTATTGTATGAGCACAACATGCAGGCTGTTTCATTAATCATCACAGAAAATTCCGGGGATGTATTACTTGATATATTCACAAGGAGGCACCAAAAAAAAAAAAAAATACTCTCCTAGAAATGGAGTCGAATACTTCATCCATCTAACTTCTGAAATAATAAAAAAAGAGTTTGACAACAAAAAAAAATCTTCATAACATTCATAGTTTTATTAATATTCATACCACCCCTTAGAGTATGTTACAACAATTTTTTTTTGTCTTCTACAGTACCTATGCAAGCATTGCAAGTGAGTTTCCCCACGCCTCCAGAGTTCCACGGGCAAACTGTGCGTATAGGTACTGCGGGAGGGGAAGGATGTCGTGGAAAGGTAATGCGTCTGCAACCGTCTTTTTATTGGGAATTATGTCGATATTTATCTAGTCACGAAGGAAAACTGCAGGAAATCTTCGTTAGCATAGCCGATTCGAAATATCTCGAATCTCCCTGTCACGTTAGACGCCTTAAATAATTATAATAATTACTCAAGACTCAGAGAGCCGATGCGAAGTGCGCACTCATCCAAGTACTGACTCGCCGAAGCGTTCTTGCACCCGAACGAGCGACCAGCCACTCCCCAACTACAGTGCTACCGTGCTGGTAGCAGTGTAGTTTTTTGTAATTTTTTTTAATCATACTTCAGAGTTCAGAGACCCAACTTATTTACAATTATTTTTGGCTCTTGAAAATTCCAATGAAACTAGATGCTTTCTACTTGTACATTTTGATATTTTGTTAAAAATGTAACCTATAATGCACGTCCTCGGATTTTACTTTTTTGTGGAAGAAACAAAAAAATTGTTAAGAAGAGACTTATAAAAATATTATTTAATGACACCCAATACCAACTATTAACTACACTACACACAAATGAAAGTGACGCATCCCAAAATTTTGCCTGATTTTGATTCTTAGGATAACTTTCGAAATTCCCAAGGAATTTCGGTTTTGTTTTCGCTTGTAAGCAGCCCAATTGTTTATTTTTCTGTTTCGTTGTATCTAGACCCAAATAAAACTGTCATGGCATGGAAAATTATTCCGCAGGTTTCGTACCCACGTTTTCGAAATAAAATTTTGTTGTAAGTTCTTGATGTCTCATCTCGAAACGCTTTTCAGATTTTCAATTAAAACACCTGTATTTACAGGGTGATCTTGAAAAATCAACTGTTTGTTCTTGAATTGTTTAACTTTTTTCCTCGCCAACTGATTTGGAAATTTTAGCCTCAGATATTAAAACTAAAACTTCAGGCAGGACAATTCAGGGACGAAAATTAACTCAGGACAAACATTAAAAACAAAAGATTGCATTAAAAATTACTGAAATATACATTTCATCTGGAAACAGATTTTGGGAGGAAAACTGAATGAAAATCAACTGGTATCCGAACCAGCCCTAATTTATGAGTAATTTAAGAATTTCCTTGCTGACACGAGATGAAAAATGTTGAAAAAATAGTAAAATTACATCTGCACGTCTTCAGAGGGGAATCAAAGCTCTTTCTTGCCTGCGAGAATGGTTCGTAACCATCGTTACGAAAATTATTCTAACAATCGCCAGCTCGTTTCAGTCAACTAGTGCATTGTTATAATTTTCGTACCCATGGTTACGAACCATTCTCAGGTAAGAAAGAGCGCTGATTCCCCCTGAAAACTTGCAGATTTAATTTGGCTGTTGTGTCCACATATTTCATCTCGTATCAGCAAGAAGATTCTTAATTTGTTCTTCTTAAATGAAGACTATAGTCCGAGACAAGTTGATTTTCATTCAGTTTTCCCAAAACCTGTTTCTAGACGAAATATAGATTTAAGTGAGTTTATTTGCATATCTTTTGTTAACATTAATGTTTGTCCTGAGTCAATTCAGGCAATGAATTTCTTGCCCCAAGTTTTAGCTTTAAAATGAGGCTAAAATTTCCAAAATCAGTTATCTAGGAAAAAAGTAATGCACAGTTGATTCTTCGAGATCAGCCTGTAAATATAGGTGTTAAATTGAAATCTGAAAACCGATTTGAGGTGAGACATCAAGCTGTGAATTTTTTTCCTTAAAACTTACAAGAAGAATAATTGTTACTTCATGCCTTCACATATCACCCAATAGAAAATTTGTTGACAGTTATTGAGTTTAGATTCAATAAAGAAAAAAAAAGGATAAGGTTGCTTTATTCAAAATCAGGCCCCATGTTGGGGTGCGACATTTTCATTTGTGCATAGCGTGTAACGATAATAAAATAATGTTTTTATTATCTAATAAAGGAATCTGCTCGAAAATGGTCCAAATAGCGCTCTTTGTTTTAATCAGAACACACAATAGGTTTTAGCTTATTTTTTCTTCAAGTTGTGCCATTAAACTCGATTTAATTTAAGGTTTTAAGACTGTTACTGTGCCCAACGGCTTATAAGTAGGACTCTGTTGAAAGGCCACCTGATTTCCTGTATTTTTTTATTACAAAGACAGCAGAACTAAGATGTCAAAGCTTTATTTACTCACTAAACATTCAATAACAGCCGCAAAATCCATCAGTACCAATAAAAGGCAAAACACTTCAAAACCAAAAAATGTCAAATGTGGACTGGAAAAATATCTATATGTATTGTGAAAAGAATTAGGAGAAAAATTCGTCTCCCTATAGGGAGGAAAGGAAACTATTTCGGTCATAATTTTTGAGTCGAAATGATACACGTCATTTATGTTTTAATTATCTAATCATCCTTTAATTTTTCAAATCATTCGTAATCTTCTAGCCTCGCTCTTAGTTTAGACGAGGTAAGTAATCGGACATATTTTATGATGTACCTACAGACTAGTGTTATTCGTTTGGGAAGTAATTCAATCATCTCTTATAAATAATTAACGCTACTATAGTATAAGATTCTGTCTTATTGCCAGGCTATGAAATAGGTGCTCATAAAATGTTTCATGCTCTCTTGAATCACTTGTCCAATCAGTTTGTATAATTTTTGACAGTTCGAGGAATTTATTTTATGGGAGTAGACAAGGCATTAATTTATTATGACCATGTATACAATCTAGTCTTTGATTTTGCTTTGTGTGCCCTTTGGCTATGGTTTTAAGTTTGGAATTTTAGTACGCTGTAAAATAACTAACAAACAAAATAAAGCTTGTTAGTTATTAATGAAATGGTAAACTAACGCCAGCTTGCTGTACGCTCTTCAAGTTTATGGTTACTTTGTAATGCGATATAACACAGAAGGTCCCTCTCAGGTGCATGCACTTGTATGTAATTTCCTGGCTGCAGGGTACCTACGCAACCATGCTGTTTCTGTGCAAGCTACAATGATTATTAATATACATATTAGTAAATTAGGTACCTAATTAAAGGTAAATAAATATGCTTTAAAGTTTGTGACTATTATGGAAATTGTTTAGCAGTGTTTAGCAATAGAATGCAGTGCTACATACCTATTCAGTTTCATGGTGGCTTAAGAGCTTTTTCTATTACTAATTTATTATAATTTTGTATATTTAATTTTTAATTTCTACACATCTATATAAAGTCTAAAAGAATTTATGTACTTTTTTTTAATTTTTTGTTTCAAAATAAGAATTTGTGATTTTTGTTTTTTACTTTTTAATTTAAAAACAGATGAAGCTAGATTTTCCAAAGTTATACATTATTTTTATTAGGTATCTTCTTATGCAAAACTCAAACTTTTGTCATAGCTTTTATTTTAATTTCAATAGATTGCAGAAATATGCGTGTAAACTTTTGTCTTACCGGCGTGTCATTTTTTTTTTTTTAATGTTGTTCTGATTGCAACAATATATCACAACATGTCGATTTGGAATTGATGTTTTTGGCAAAGTTTTAATCAATGTTTTCATCACAACAATGAAAAGAATTAAAATGGGCAAGTTTCCTCAAATTCGAAATGGCTTATTGTCTCACGCGACTTCTTGGTATTTGCACTATTTGCCTTTTAGTCATGATGACATTCATCCGCAATTCCTCAATGTTTGCTGGTACGGTTTTGTAAACTTTATCTTTTATTGTACTTTATAAAATAATAGTCTAATTACTTATTGGAAAAAATCCGGCGACCGTGCTAACAAACATGAGAATGTCTCCTTGTTGACGAACATTTGGTGTGAGTTATAGAGTCAAAATTCTACCTAGTGAGGAGGCGTACCATCTAGCTGAAACCACATGTTTGACAAGACGATTTGCCCAAATTTTATTGTCCGCTTGGAACGGTCAGAGAAAATTTAGCTAACTGCGATCGTCGTTCATCATGTCGATGGGTCTTTTCGATAGTGCAGTTTATGTTCATTGTGTCTCTTGAACAAATATGTCAGTGTGTATTATAGTAATCTGGATTTTCTTGCATCTGGTTCATTATAGAAAGATGAAGAATGATATTCGCTTGGCGTTATCCCCATGGTGAAGACCTTGTTTAACTTGATTTTTAATTTCGATCCCGGCGATTATGAGGGTTTCCCATACAACTTGAATTTTTATGCCATTTGAAGTAATTTTCAAATCGATTTTAAGCGAAAACGGTGCATGTTATCGAAATTCAACAAGACGCGACCTTTTTTGTGTAAAAAAACTTCAACATTTCATAATCTGATATCAAATCCTGGCATGAGGTACGTACAAAAAAAGTTAAGGTGGTTTTAACCTCACTCCTCACCTATCTGACCCCCCACCCTCCCCCCCGCCCCTAATGGAAATTTTTCAATTGTTGTAATTGCATCTTATTGGCCATAAAAAAGTAATTTTACTTTTTTATCTTGAACGGTTTCGGAGAGATTAAATAAAAACCATCTTCATGGGCTCCCCTTTCGGGGGCTGTAGCCCCCTCAGGAAGTATTTCTCGACCTATTTTTATAGGAACTTTTTTTAATATTTTTGAAAATAGAATCTGCTGTTTCAGTATTGCACGCTAATTACGGGACACTTTGTACACATTGTAATGTTTGCAGCTTTTGGATGAATTTCATGATGAATTTTGAAGATTAATTGTTACTGATCTTTATTCGAAAAACGAATGTCAAAATGTTTCAGCTGCATTCAAGAGATGATTTTATTGAAATGGTAGGTACCTATTACAAGAAAAACAAACCTTGAAAATGCAATTTTTATTTCCAGGTGATTTGCGCCGATCGATATGCTAGATTGAACTTTTACAATGCACTATACAATAATAAAATATGGTAATAAATTACACTGTTCTATTACCAACAAATGTATATTATTAGATTAAAAATCAATATCGGTAACATTAAACAGAGTATTTTATTCATATGTACTTAGGTATAGATACCTATTGGCATCGAGCAAGTTGTCAACAAAATGCCTCTACCTATACGTATTTATTGGGGGAATAGTTAATTGGAGTATAAGTAAAGTATGTCCCTGAAGTTTTGCTCTAAATCGTTGACTCTCTGTAAGAGGTCGCTGTTATAATGTGTTACTAAGCACGTTATCTTCATATTTGATGATTTTTTATAGGTTCAGAATTTTTAACTGTTTGCAGTGGAAATTATGGCTATGATATTTTGTTGATGGTGTAGAAATAACAGATACGTATGGATTTCAATTAATAATTGCTTTCAATTTTATTATTGTAGTTTTATAAAATTGTAATTAAAATACTTGATTCTTTTTGCCTTTTGTAATATGTATGCATACAAGTCTAATAAACTCGTACCAATACATTGCGGCTTCACAGAGTACGTAATTAGTAAAACGTAAAAATACAACAGTAGTACAAAACATACTAAAGAACAATAATATATATATGTATAACACAATCTAGTATATTAAGTAGTATATTTTTTATACACATGGTACCTAGTCCAGCATATCACATTATGTCAGTCGAAGGTCACCCCGAGGGAGCCAATTCATCCCCTTAGTGATGAAGGAAGATGGAGTGAGTATACGTCATCTTCCAGAAAGCCCCAAAACTTATCTGTTATTTCAGTCAGGTGGGAGATTGTTTGCCCTTCTGCGACGCACCTGTCACATCACATCTCGTACTCATGGGTAGTGTCTCAGTTCTCATGGGTAGAGAGGTGTTCTTATTGCATATTCCATGATCCGTGCGGATTTTGTTTAGGTTATATCCAAAAAGTATACAGATCAATGTAGATCATTCTCTTTCGGATAGGGTGAAACCTAGGACCTTGGTTGTTGGGTCTTGTGTACGTCGAAATTATTAAAGTGCCTGATGGTTGGTATGGAGGGGTTTCTCCATACAATTTCAATTTTAGTCGATGCTCGATGTCTAAGAAATGATATCAATGTGAATAGGAGATGATGGGTTGCATGGTACTTCTTGAATAGTTGTGACTCAAGAGCAGCGCTAGTTGTTTGGTCTGGGGAAGGGGTGTATTGCTCAGGACAGGAAGCCATTGAAGAGGAGTTGTTGTTTTCGTAGTTGATACTGTGGCTCTGGTTTAGATGAGTGTGGACGAGCTTGGTGTGGCGTATATTTAAACAAACACAGATAAAATGTAGAGCATTTAACAAAGCATTGAATGTAGAAGGGTCATTGTGGCATTATCAAAATTTCTGAGTGTTTTGCTTCCTTGCCTTCTGTAAAACGACTTTTATGTATCCGCACCAGGATACTGGCAAGCTGCAGCTTGGTGTAAGTAATTCAAGTAAAAAGGGTGTTTTAGAAAACGCAGTTATTGCACAGGATTTTAGCTCAGGATAGTATAATACTGATATAGGTAACTGCCTTTAATAATAATATAGCGAATAGTAATTTTAATTTTATAATTATTAGGTATATATATTGTTTGTAGGATAGTATTACTATAGCTGATAGGTTTTGAACGAGGAAGGATTTTATGGTCGAGTGTTTTAGACACGTGCGCATATTTCAATTATTATTATATTAATCAAATGAAATTAGGTCTACCCACGTACTTACCTTGTGTCAAATTACATTATGATTGGGATCAAAAAAGCTCCAAGGTATAGACTATAGACTACTTTCATGGCATTAATTTTATAAAAACTAATAGAAACTTGCGATATTGAATTACTTTTCCTGATTTTATCGTACAATTATAAATTTTCCATGGGTGTAAATTTGGCTGTAACAGTACACCTAACGCTTTTATCGACACAATGACTCGTCAATATTTCGTACACGTCCAGCAAATAGTTTAGCACACCGCGAGTACCTACCTGCCGTGATAACGGTATAATACTTTATATATTTTAATCATTATAAAAATGTTCCACTTTCGATAGACTTGCGTTGCATAAGAAGTTTTAGCGGAATAATAGAAGAGCGGAGAAGCATTGGCATGCAAGATGCGTCTAGCTCTAGAGTATTATAGCTGTTCCTGAACTGTTGTTTTATTTACCAACCATTAGTTTCGGTAGCCACTGTAACTTATAATTAATGAAAGTTGAGCTCCCTTGGGTGAAAGAATTATCATCAGTGGGTATTATTATGCTTGGATCGGTGTAGAGAAATAATTATAAAAGTAATTGATATCTTCGTGTTTCTAGAAACGTTATACATCAACGTCCTCACGTAAATACATCACGAATATCGGAAACATTTGCGTGCTGAAAATGTGTCTATTATAAATCTTCAGCATCTTTTCTTCATTATATCGGGTAAATCATATTTTTTGTGCGGGTACTTACACATTATCTTCATCTCTGAACTGAAAATTAACTTTGAGGAGGACCTGTTCAAAAAAGTCTAAATAATATACGTACCTACTTATATTATCTTGATGCATCATCGCTTTTCATCTATTAATTGTTTTACATTCCTGCTCAAGTTTTTTGAATACCTTGCGAATTTATTCCTGTGATGTCCCATTTCAAAGGATTTCTTGTTTGTTATAATTATGAATTGCTTTCATTTTATGTTTCTAATTGAGTTTATATTTTTATATTTTCTAAATTTTACATGCTAAGAATTTGGCGTTGAACAAGCGTGAAAAATATTTTTTTTTGTAATTTTTCCCAGATGTATGTTCATTTTTTAAACAGATGCGGGTTGCCATGCACTTTCGTAAAAATGTCACCAACAATATTAAAAAATATATGTCTTTGCGCACTTCATCCCACATTGTTATTTTTTCCTGGCCGACATTTTGATAGCATAACTAACCCCAAAAGAAAAAACTGACCAGTGGTTTGAGTAACATTTTTTCCAAAAAATTATTTGATTTCATTTACTATGTGCGCCATTAATGAACTTTATCTTTTTGAGTTAGTAATAAAAAGTAGGCCAAGAAATAATAAAAATGTTAGGATGAAGTTCGCTGAAAAATATTTCTCAACTTCTGAGTTATAGCTGAATTTATAATTTTTTGTAGAACTTCAACACTCTGTATTTCAGTCAATAAGCGTCTAAGAAAGAAATGTTTTACGACTAACTCACAATATTTGAACGCGAAGTACCTCAACACAATTTGTTTTTAAGCATAAATTGTACACCTTGTATAAAAATCTCATGCCAACGTGTAGTATGCGATTAAACGATCGTTTATAGATTTTTTTGTGAAAAGTGAGGTAAGTATTAAGTATACTTATACTTACACAAAGGTTCTAACCGAGAAATAAAATGTTGCATGCAAACTTGTAGGCAATGTTTTGGATATGTGGTTGGAAATAAATATTTCATTTATACATGCAGGGTGAGTGGCGAGAACCTTGGGGCATTTTTATATGGAGAAGTGTAAGGAGTAGATGTCTAAAAATTTGTACATGTATGGTTCCATTTTTGACAAGCTGAACGAAAATATTTACAACCCCACACCACTTCCGGTTATTACGGAAGTTGCAATCAACTTTCTTATTTTAAAATGGAACATCCTGTATATACATAATTACATTTTCAGATTGTCTGAGACAATGGTCAGAAACAATGGTGTTTATGGTTCAAATTTGTAATGAGTGATTTATGAGTTACCTATAAACAAATGAAAATCGCAATTTTCCATTTTCAAAGCAGTTTAGATTGAAAACGGATCGAGATATCTAAAAACAGCTTACATGTCCCTATCCTAACTTTTTACGCAGTATCCTCCTTGTGCGGATGAAATTTACATACAAAGTGATGAAAAATCGTCGATTTTCAAAAAAAAATTGAAACAAATTTTTTAAATTTTTCTGTACCACTGGATAGGTATTATTTTGAATCTAAATGGTTAAAAAATGAAAAATTTTAATTTTCATTTGTTTATAACTCATAAATCACTCGCTACAAACTTGGACTATGAACACCTTATTGCTATTAAATTTCCTCAGACAATCTGAAAATGTAATACAGGTGTCCCATTTAAAATAAGAAAGTTTATACATACATGTACAATTTTTTAGACTTACTCCCAACACTTCTTCATATAAAAATGCCCTAAGGTTCTCGCGCCTCACCCTGTATGTTTAATAAAATGTTTAGGAAAATTACGACTGCTATTTGCAGTAAACCAAACATCTATAATTCAATGTAGCGGACGACCGCCAAGCAGGGATAGGTTGTTGAAAATTTGGGTTTAAGCTTTTCCTTTGGTAGGTACTTACCCCAAATATAAAAAAAATTGATCCCACTGAAATTTCAAATTAAAAACGCAATTTGACTAGATAATATCTTATCTGTGTTATCTTAATACATATTTATGTACAAAAATTCGCTATAGATTGCTATGACATGATGAATGCAAAGTTGTGAAAGTCTATTTGTGAGGAGATACCTACTCCTACTATACAGGAGGAAGTTCGTTTAAGCCGTTTTAACAACTTACCCGCCTGATGATTGAATGTAATAGATTTCTGTATATTCATATTTTTATAATTACTTATTCAAATACTATACATATACATACTATTATTTCCAATTATGACAATACATGAAACTTCAACCTCACAGCACACAGCTAAGCATAACTTGCTTCAAAAGTGTCACTATATTCGCATGCCTATTCTAAAGCGAGTTTTAAACTATCCCCTATTTATATGTAACTGCTGAACGGCTCTTTTTGTGCTTCATTTTGGTCAATCAGGTAGGTCATTACACTAAACTTAGGTAATAAATTGTTATTAACGTACTTTTCATGTTCTGCAAAATATCAAAACGGAATTGCGGGTACTTATATGATACAATCCATTTCCTACACAGTTACATTAAATAGGTACATAATATAGAATTATCGATAAAACACAAGTATAACGCTCGCATAAAGTGATACTTATTTTAACTCGTTCTGAAAATGGGTACGTATATAAGTACAAGAGAAAAGTACCTTACATTTTCTAATATTTTGCACGAAAACGTGAGTGCGATTAGAGCTTTTACTCCATAAGCATAAGCAAGGCTTCATGCGTGTTATAGTTGGCCCCATTTCGTTCAAATAAAAATGCATAATTATATTCGGCAAAGCTCGAATTTTGCCTTGTTCATTTACACATTTTATTAGGTACATTCTTTGATTGTATCAAGGCATATATTATTGTTGGAAAGATTTATATTTATGCTTTAAAAACTTCTACTCCAACAAACTGTATCCTTGACGGTAACCTCAAAACTGAATAAGTATCTGGAAATATGTATAACATAATATCGTGAATTTAAGCACTACCTACTTATATTTCTATAAGCTCTCAATTCATGTTTTCTCAAATCACCCTCCAAAATATGTTAACGTATCTATATCATCAGTCAACGCGAAAATTAATTACTCATTTGTGTTAGAATAAGGATACCTACAGCCAGTTATAAGAAAGTTGGTCAATCTCAAATAGAAATGGTACCTACTTGATTTAGCATTGTTCATTCATGAAAAAATGTACTGAAACAACCTCGGAAACAACTGTAACTGTTATGATTTTGAAGATGGCGATAATTACCTATGAATTATACTCAATAGATTTTAAGAAAAATTACAATGTGGACATTTTTAAGGCCATTCTTCAAATAATTTACCTAAAATATTTGAAGGTTTTTGTTTTTTTTACAACTTCTACTCCAACGTTCTCGATTTTTTATAATAGCCATCAGGAGGTCTATCCATTAAAGTTCAATTTCTTCCTTTTGTAATACCACTGACCCAGAGATATTGAGTCAGAGACTATTGGTATATACTCCGCATACACCTATTTTATAAGCACTCCAACTAGAAGCCAAATTTGATCATGTTGGCTAGCCTGTTTCTTTCCAGACCGGCAATGAACACAGTCCGAGCTGCTGTTGCCTCTCAGTACTTACTTCTTTACACCTATTTTGGTCGAATCCTGAAGTCCTGAACAGACTCGTTTGGAGGACCTTTCGTTAAATCAAGTTCAGGATTAAGTCCACAAAAGTTTTCTCTAGTCCCTGGCTTCGCATAGTGATCTACTAACTCTTTACCCGGTATTCTTTAAGGTCCAAGAAATCATACTGTTACAGGTCTCACACTTATTAAGACTAAATTAAAGTCTTAAAAATTCTTTATTCTCCAACACAACTATAACTAATCTAAAATAATCAGCTGTCCTCCTATTTCTATACAGATAATACACAACTAATGCTCTTCCACCACTTGTCACTTTACTCTATCTTCTACTTCATACTTCACAATTCACTTTCACATACAATATACGACTGAATCCTAGAGTGCCGACAGCCGATTTCTATATCCGTAGGCCGTGGAGTCTAGAAATGTCAGATAGTTCACGGAAAGTTTCAGGCAAATCTCTAACATGCGTAGAATGCGGAACCATTCTGGTATTTAGTAGACGTGTGTCACTCCTGTCATGTCACTGGAACTGTCGCGAAGGTGACATTTCCGTAACTGGCTGAAAAAGTAAACAAACAATACGAATGCAAATCTAGAATTATTTGCGAGTGGATGTCTCGTTATAATACTATCGGTGCATAATTGTCTGCTGCCTCTTTTATTCTAGCTGCTTGGTTGATCTCAGAAAAAATGATCGCCAAATCAGTTCCTCCTAGTTCGAAGGTTACCTCTCCCTTCTCCCATATTTCCCTTTCGGGGAGCGGCGGCAGCCCATTGTCATAATTACATGCAGGGAGGTAAACGGGGTAGTTCTTGTAGTGTTGGTTATCTGTTTCCTAAGCTATAATGGAATTAAAATGGATTCCAATAAAATTCCCGGCTATAGATGTCAAGAACGGTGTCAAGTGGCGAGTGAGAAGAGACCCTTAGACAGGGAACCCTAGCAAGTATGTAATAGATGTTCATATAGGAATACTTTACATTATCATAGAGAAATTACTCATACAGGAATGGTCTGAAAGTGACTCGGGAAGTGATAGCCTGGGTTATAGGGAGAAGACAGGAGGCTTGGTAGCCTAGACACTTAATTATTATTCTATCCAAAAGTAGGAACCCGTGAATTTATGAAACCATTTTACGAAACGAATTGATTTTCAAAAAACCACTCGAAATTCTTCATTTATGACGTATTTTTTTTTTAAGAGGCAGCATCGGTCTTAACTGTGTAGGTAAGACATAGTCGCTCCACTCTGGTAAATTGGCTTTGAGCACGAACTCTTTAGCCACACACACTTTAAATTATATTTGCCTTTTAAACGTTCGATCGCTTGTTTTACTTTTCACAGACATTCGAAAATGAATCTGAAAAGTAAAGCGGGCCGAGGTGAGTTTCGAACCCGCGATTTATGGCTTCGTGAGCCAGCGGAGAACCACTAGGCCACGCAAGTCACTCTGACGCAATTTTGTTTAGTTGTTTTTCCTAAACCGAATACTTACAAATTTTCAGAAAAATCACAGAAGGTGTTTCGTGAGATATGGTTTATGAGACACAGGGTCGTTGTAAAACATCCTGCATCTCTGTAACTAAAAAACTTTCATCATTATTTTTTTATCCTAATAAGCTATAATATATAGCTATTATAGGTAGTTTCTCAAGACGCATATACAGGGTGGGCCACGGTATACGAAACGGAAGATTATGGCCGTGTCTCTGGATTTTAGGATCTTTTTATTTTTGGAGTGGATAGAGACCCGGCAGAGGTACGTTTTAAAATTATATTCATAATGTACAGGGTGTTCCAAAAGCATAAAACATATCAAAGTTATGTTTTTTTAAATGGAATTCTCCTATGTTATTGCATTTTTAGATTGTCTGAGAAGAGTAAATGAGATTGGCTTTTACAGTTGGTGTTTAAATTCAGAAGTTTTTGAGTTATAAACAAGTGAAAATCGTCATTTTTCAAGTTCAAGACCCTGTACAACGAAAACGGCTCAAGATAGAGAAAAACGGCTTACATGTCCCTATTTTAACTTTTTATGTGCTATCCTATGGTATAGAAACATTTGTGCTTCCTTTGATTTTTTTATTTGGCGACGCGTGGAGAAATCTCAGAATTTTTCAAATTTTTTATCACCCTGTATAAACATTTTATCTACATCATGGGATAGTACATGAAAAGTTAAAATAGGGACATGTAAGCCGTTTTCTCTATCTTGAACCGTTTTCAATGTACAGGGCCTCGAACTTGAAAAATGACGATTTTCACTTGTTTATAACTCAAAAACTACTGAATTTAAACACCAACTGTAAAAGCCAATCTTATTTCCTCTTCTCAGATAATCTAAAACTGCAATAACATGGGAGCATTCCATTTAAAAAAACATAACTTTGATATGTTTTATGCTTTTGGGACACCCTGTACATTATGAATATAATTTTAAAACGTACCTCTGCCGGGTCTCTATCCACTCCAAAAATAAAAAGATCCTAAAATCCAGAGACACGGCCATAATCTTCCGTTTCGTATACCGTGGCCCACCCTGTATATGTTACGAATCACGCTGTATAAGTTTGTTTGGCTCGCCGAGTCTCTGCAACGGTTTGTGTTATTTTTGCGAATATGTACCTACTAAATTAGTAAGTGAGTAGATTAATGTCTCCGTTGACAAAGAGTGAAAAACCAAAACGAAGCCGCATTTTACCGGACCGGATGAACGTCTTCGTCACGAGGTTCCGGCGGAATTACGAAATGATAGGACTTTATTGTTGTCTGATTACACTTTAACAAAGTTCACGTGTATCTTCTGCTTCCACACGGCAACGTTTACGAAACTGTGTGTTAAATTAGGCGAGTATGAAAGACAGGAAAAGCATCATTCCACCTTACACATCTGTCACAAAAAAACAAGATCCCAACACTTCTTGTATGTTTTTAAAAACGTTGATTTAGTGTACTAGACCGAAGAAGTTTTACTAATTCCCCAGTTCATGCTCTCATAATAATGCCTGGTTTAGTAAGAAGGATTTTTCAGTTTTCCTTTGAATTAGCTATATTGTGTGCTGTTCATTCACAAAATGACTCGGTGTATTAATAATTATGTTCTAGATTTATGAGTAATTTTCAGCCTGAAGAATTAACAAAAACGTTTCTCGTTCTCGCATCGTTGTCTTGAGGTATAGTAAATGAGTCTCGTTGAGAATTAACGAGAAATGATTAATTACCTATTTTTGCTCACATTTCACCAATTCGGCACTCTAATAATTGCTCTTGCACCCATTAGCTTCCAGAATTATTATCCTACTCTGGTAAGATCCACTTGCAAAATTTGCTAGTATGTATTACAATAAAAGTACCTACCTATTGTTATGAGAATGTGAAATGGATATAATTTATAATGAAACACCTACTTTAATTTTTTATTTAGCAATAAACCAAATTTGAAAGCACTTGTCTTTTGAATGAAGTAATTAATTATTACTAGCAACGATAGAAGATCGTATTCCCGAGGTAGAAAGAAGAAGAAACGGCCACTTATATCTCAACATACACATTAATGTCTACATCGCATATTATTTAAAGATTACCGCAATTATTTATTCAACATCGCACGCGACGAATAGTTTATTCATCTTCAGTGAGATTTACGCACTTTAGATGGAATAAATTATTAAATTAATGGGACTTTTTACAAGCAGGAATGTTGAAGTGGAAATAAAATAGGTGGTACCCAAATAAGTGTTTTGACATAATGTAGTCTTAACCGCATTTTTCGCGATAATATCATTTTTCTTGCTAGAGATTAGGTACCAGGTGTTTTATTTGTAATACTTTCTCAGTGTTAATGCGTAAACCAATTACATATAATTGTAAAGTGGATAAATAAATACTAACCAGTTTTTATGTTAAACATTAGTATTATACATACTTAGTAGTGTCTTAAAGAAATATTTTTTCAAGCAAGTGAGATGAGTAGATATGAATAATATGCAAGAAAAATAATTTTGGTAAAACCTTTTAATTCGATAGAATTAATTTAAAAATTATCTCGATGATCGAGATGTCAGAACATTATCAACCAATATCTGTAACAAGAAAGAAATCCCAGGCCACGGACTCTCCTAATGTACCTACCTATACAGGTGTCCGGTAAGTATAGGTACCTCCTAATTTCTCGGAAGCATGAGGGGAGGCGAAAATAAACCTATAGTCTGTCATAAAAAAAAATGCTCAAATTGTCCCTGAACGGAAGATACAGAGCCCCAAAAGAGTACCCAACGTGTTTGACGTCGTCAGGGAAGTCAGAAACGGACTTACCATCACACTCGTTGTGTCAAAGTTTTTACAGGTGTCATTTTACAGAGCTAGAAATTTATTTTTTAAATACAGCGCCGGTCATTATTCATCTTTAAAACAGGTACTCTTAACTTATGTCGATAAAGCTGGCGGTTTTCAAGATAAATTGGCTTTTGGTATGCGAAACACTCGATAGTTGGTAATGCCAAAATTTTGAAAGTAAAAAAAAAATATAATGACACATTCCACAATACTCTATTACACACATTAGTAATTTTGGTATTGACCGTTTTGTCCTATAAAACCACGACATCTTATCAGATTTCATCAAAATCGCTTCAGCGATTGAAGTTTTTTAATTAAAATAACTATTTCAGAATTAATAGTTTGACATCTCGTAGTTCCGAAACCAAGCAACTTTGTACTAAGATAAGTTGACTTAAATCGACTTAGCTTCATCCGAGATACATTTGGTAGTAAACTTAAAATACATTTATTTCAGTGACAGCCTGTATATTTATTTATAGCTTACACCGTGGAGACTATTGAACAAAGTGTGACTTACTGTAACAAAATTCAGCTGAAGTTTCCCAGACAACAAAAATGCTGTCACATTTGGATGGTTGCAACTGTATCTACATTTCACGTTATTGCCAATCGACAGCATGTTTGAAAACGAACCTGACATTTTTTTCATTAAAAAAAAATATAGAATTTATTGATATGAACCTTTTTCTTTTCAAATTAAGCTACAATAACTCGAATACAGATAATATTTATGTCATGGTTGCCATAACAGAGTGATTACTATAGCCTTTATATGTGAAAAGGAATCCGGAATTGGAAGCACAGTAACTTTATTACAACTCTGCGCTCTATTTACAGTAATCACATACCTAAAGAAAGTGTATGTAGACATAATTCTACTAATTACACATCTGTTTACAATTTCTTCTATCAAAACACAATCTTCAACTTTGTTCTTCAGCTTTAGCTGCAACTTGTCTACCTCACTCAGAGATCCTTCGAATACAAGTTCGTAAATACGTTCCAGGTGATTTTTTTTAAACTTGTCACCCCCCGTATTTATAGAAATGTGATCTGAAGATGAAAAGCCCGAAATTGTCAATTTTATAATTTGATTTACTTTCTATTGATGAAAATTATCCGATTTTTCATCACCCTGTATAAAAATTTCGAGTATACTGTATGATGACACTTGAAAAGTCAAGATAGGGACATGTAAGCCGTTTTTCGATATTAAGAGCCGTTTGTAGGTAGGTACACTGCTTTCAAAATGAAAAATTGCTATTTTAATTTGTTTGTAACTCATGACCTACTCAGTTTTAACTGCAACTGTGAAAACCATTCTTATTTGACTTTCTCGGACAATCTCAAAATGTAATAATATACAGGGTGTGTGCTGTTTTAAAAAAAAATAATGTCGTCATTACTGAGCCAAGGAACATTCTGTATAATTTTTTTTGCATCCGTAGCAAGTAAATCAAATTATAAAATTGACCTGTTTCTAGTCTTTCTTCAGATCACATTTCTATATTCTGCGAGGGTATATTGCTGAGTCCTCCTGACTAAATGGTAATGATTCACATCGGTTAAATACCCTATTGAACTTACGAGAAAATTCCAAAATATTGCTTACTTGCAGTTAATTGAAACCAATCGTTGATATTGGCAAATCGTCACCAAGCAACATTTCTTCTTGTCCGTTAAACCAAGAATGAAGTAAATTTAATTATAGCCAGATGTTTCTCGTTAAATTACGTAAATCTCACGAGAAAGATACCTTATTTCTCGTGTAATGAAAATAATTAAATCTGCAGTTAAAAAATTTCTCAAAAATGAGGGTACATAGTTATAATTCTCATAAATTATTCGAATATGTTTTGCAAAAATCGATCTTTGTCAAGTACATCTTACGTTATACCTAGGTCAAAATGTTTTTTACCCATTTTCCCCATACATATTAAATATTATTACCTAAATCTTTAGACTCTGTATAGACTAGAGTAAAGGTATATATAAAAAACATTGAATTTCTATTTGTTATTATTGTTGTCGTTTATTAAAACTGCTTGCGCAGAATCGCATTCCTTAATAAAAAAAAACAGAAAACCGAAAAATGGATCAAATTGTTTATTTACAGTCTTTTTCTATTGGTTTTCCTCTTTTGTCAATTGCTTTTCCTTATTTGTCAAATGAGTTTCCCATTTATATTAAACGTCAGCTTGATTTTTCAATTGAAATTCCTCTTTTTTCAAATGAGATTCCTTTTTTATCAAATGCTTTTCCAATGTTTATATTACTGTCACTGTACGTAAATGGGAAAAGCAATTGACATAAAGTGAAACTGATTTGACATAAAAGGAAATTGATTGATAAATCAATGACTACAATCTTTGATAGATAGAAAAATAAGAAAATCATTTGACAAATAAGGAAAAGCAATTGACAAAAGAGGAAAACCAAAAGCAAAAGACTGTAAATCAGTAGGGAGGTGCCTTATCAACAATAAAAAATATTGAAATAATTTCGGAAATGATAATCATCAACTTTTTTAATTTATTGAGAATAAAATTAAAAATAGAATATAAAATATTAAAAACTAACATTTGCTAATCTTCTGACTGTTAAAAAAAAAATTGGAGGAAATTCGTAGCTTACTGCGGTTGCCATCGCTGCTAATCTACAGATAGTTTCTAACCACGGAAAACCCCTTTCAAAGAACGGCAGGTCATTCTGTTTTCCCATTATAACTCTGCGGTTTTTTACTTTTATCTGTCTGTATTTCTTACAGTTTTATTGTTATTAGTGACTGCAACAAAGATAAAAGTATATGTATTCTTATATACATATAGCTGAAACAAAAAATATTTTTCCGAAAATTGTCTCTACACATACTGCTTTGGTCTCGGCTTTGGTGCTTAATATTATTATAAGCAGCAAAATTATTACTTTGTCGCATACGTATCGGAATTATGTAATTTTCTAAATAATTAAGAATATAACCCGACAGAATTCTCGAAATGTAACGTTCAGTCACCGATATTGGCGGAAAAATATAATAAATGCAGAGAATGAATCGTTGGCTGCATGGCTTTTCATAAAATTTAATGGGTCTTGGCTACGAATTTCAGCCGCGTCGCATTCAATTTTCAACTTTGTTGTATTATACCGTGTGTCCCCGGATCGAATTTAAAAGAGGAAAAACTTTTTTGTTTTTGATTTCTCAGAAAATTTCACTCTTCATGATCTGGCCTGCTTGATTTCAAATCTCCAAAACAAAAGTTACTTTTTAGGTAACTCGAACGGTTCTTGAGATAATATAATTTTTCTTTAATAATTGGAATTTTTTTCATATGTAATTTAATTTTTTCTGAAGAAATTCAAATAATCGTAACATGAAATGAAATTCTCAAAAAGGGCAACTATTAATTTTCTATTCGAATAATGCTCCTCCTTTTTCTGCACAGATTTCAATGCGAGCTTTCCCAGTTCCGTAACATTGAATTAGATAAATTCTTTGTTGTAAAGTCAACATTATAGCATACAGTAGATTAATAATTTGCAGTTCAATTGATTTGTTAGATTTGACAACTGCTGTCAGTGTTGTTTTTCAATGAAATCATCATGCCAAGCTTACGTCTAAAAATTACGAAAAAAAATTTAAGTGCAATTATTGAAGAAAAATTATATTATCTCAAGAACCGTTCGAGTTACCTAAAAAGTAACTTTTGTTTTGGGGATTTGAAATCAAGCAGGCCAGATCATCAAGAGTGAAATTTTCTGAGAAATCAAAAACAAAAAAGTTTTTCCTCTTTTAAAGTCGATCCGGGGACACACGGTAGTTAAACCAATTAACTATTTAGGCTTCAGAGTCAGGATACGAATTCTAATTCTACTATGTGAAATGAAATCTAAATCAAAGAATTAAAGAAGAAAAAGATTAAAGGCTAAAGCTTCGACGGATTAAAAGAATCTAATTTGATATCATCTCATCTACTTTCGAATTTAATCTTAAGGTAAATTGATTAGTAATTGCTTCTGTTCACCTACTTGACCTTTTAAGGATCTTTATTGCAACCACAGACGGTTTAATACGGATTATGTCTTCGGCGATCTCAGACACGGGTTGCAGAAACTTCATACTTCTAGGTAGGTACCTACTTATATGAATAGAACTCTGTACTCGTATTATAATCGACCCGTAGCGAAACTCAATCGCACACTCAAGCAACGGGTGCAAGATAAAAAATTATCTAAAATGAACACCAGCGTGGATGTGGAAGTTGAATTTTGAAGGTCTTGATGAAAATCATCAAGACGAAACGGTTTTTTATTTAAAGTTTTTGGATTGAGACCCTCTTAGCAGTCCTATAAGTTGAGGAAATATACTAAAATATAAAATAATAATAATTCTCGATCAAAAATTTTTATATGATTGAAAATTTCTCTAATTTTTAGATTTTTTTATTATACTGAAAATCTCACCAATAGGTTGATTCTACATGTCATTTTTGCATGCCCAGTATTATTGCCACTTAATATCTATCTCAAGCGTCTGTTATTGACCGATTTTGTAATTTACGATTCATGACTTATTACAGGGTGTAAACTTGCAAGTGGGTCATATAGAGATTTTTTAACATGAAAATTCAATTTTGTGTGAATAAAATCTCCGGTCCTATTTTTAGAATATTTTTAGAATAAAATGTTATTGAAATAAATTCGGGCAATGGCTAAAATGTAGGTACTTAATTATCTACTTTTAATTAATTGCCAGAATGTACAAAAATATCCATAAAATCGCCAATTGAGTGCAAATTTGAAAATTAATTAGAATTTTCTTTTATATAAGTTTAACTTATCATTTATAAGTAACTGAAGATAGGCTCGTTAATTACAAATCTGTATTTTCAAAAATTAGACCCTCCATAATTTTTTCTCTAAATATACCTACACATGAAGACATTTTCACAAAACTGAATTTTAGTGTTATATCCCTATGACCCACTACCCACTTACTAGTTTCCAGTCTATATAATGATTCTCCATCACTGGCAGTGAAACATATTGATGTGTCAGATAATTTCTAAATAGCATCCAACAACTGGTCCTTATGTTACCTGAAAACAATTCAGCTCAAAGCTCAAAGGTTTGAGTCATTGCAATTGTCTTCTTGATTTCCCCCGCACGATTATATGTCAGTATTATAATTTCTACCGAACGGTATTATTATTCTTCCGGACAGATATGTGTTACTAGTTACCATAATAATATTCCATATACCAGTTCTTCACTTGTAAGGTTCAATGATATTCATACTCCGCGACTGGGGCAATGTTCAATGCTCACATTCTTAATTTTAATTATCCTTGCAATATTAATTTAAAGACCTACGGAAACTTTCTACAAATTTTGCAGTAATAGGTATATTTATATTATGTAGGTATCTACTACATTATACAGGGTAACGAGTAATAAGATTGCTTTTTCAAAAATTTTATGCAACATGTCAGTCAATAAATGTGAACAACTTTCTACTGGCAAAACACATGATTTCACATAACTATTACGCGGTAGTGTTTGTTTTTGTTTTTTCAATTTTAATTATAGGTAACGGAATTAGAGCTATTCAAATTCTACGTATGTATCCTTTAAGCTCAATAAAATTTGTCAATGTGACATCGTTGTTCAAGTTGCTCGACTTAATTTTTCCATGGTAACATTTTAATTTAGATATTATTATAAACCTACACACTACTTTTTTTCTATCGAGCGCAGGGTTGTCACTTTTTTCCACATAATTGGTCATATTGTCGGAAGCCATACTGGAGAAAAAATAAATGAAATTTGGAATGCCGCACTATCCGTGTCTACCATTTAGGGATCATCCTGTGTATTTGCTTGACTTTTCAACATATAACACAATAAATCATTTCTTTTAATCGCTAATAGTACCTATACATACATACGTATTTAGGTTTATTATTATTATGTAACGAAGGAAGAAAATGAGCTTTAGAGAAGCCCGAGGCAGTATAGAAGCAACTATAATAATAGCTCAGGACACTAATGCACAAAGCATACAATATTCATCAACTTAGTACCTAGTACCTTAGTAACTTAGTACCAACTTAGTACCTATATTTTATAAATGGGTCTGTGTTAGTCAGATTGACGTTAAACTTACTTAAGTAATAACAATATTATTGGTCAAATTTTCTGTTAAAAAAATATACTCATACTACATTTTGTCACATTGAAGAATACCTAATACTCTTAGCTCTGGTGTTTTTCATATTTAACACTTCACTTCACGTAACTTGTTTGTTGTTTCAAACAAAAATTTTCGGCGGCAACACTCTCTTGTTAATATCATTTTATTTTTATCAAAGACCATTTTATATTATACTGTTTGTCTATATTAAATTAAAAAATGAAGATGCCATATCTGACTGATGGAAACTGCAGACTTTTTGTTTTTGATTTTAGCTGTTTCAATCTATGGCTCTTCACTTCGGTTATAGGAATTACTGATATTAGTCAGAGAATGTCGTCACAAAATCACTTCATACCGCATAGATTTGTGTCTACATCGCTTAGTCTTGACGTAGAAAATCACTTGCAAAAGAGCGTGTAATTCTTCCGTCAGATTGTTGCATAGATGTAGAGAAAAGCGGAATTTCAGTTCAGTGCTCTAACACACTACTGCAGCTCCTGTTCTGTTATTTAATGGGATGCATTAGTGTAAATCAGTGGTACGTACAGTCTATTAAGTTTAACCTTGTAAGTAATGATCTAAAAAATAAATTGTATGTGTTGTGGAGTTAATTTTCTATCCTTTCCGAGGATCCGATTCTTAGTACATACTTTTTCGATTAGGGTGATTTCTTAAAAATAATAATATCAGAGTTCCGAGAGCCTTTTGATTATTATCGAATTTAGGATTTTTTAAGGGAGAATCGGTCTTAACTGTGTAGATGAGACGAATTCGTACCTCTCAGGTAATTTCGGCATGGAGGTTCACAATTTTCACTGTTAGTTTCACTGACAACACCTTTAGAATAAGTGTGACTATAGTACTGAACTTTATTTTGAACTGAACATTAAACATTCAAACGCTTTTCTGATATTTTTTCTTTTTTTTTTTTCTTTTTGAATTACGATAAGAGTAACTTCTTGCATAGATAAATGAAAGAGGTTGATGTACGTCTTTGTACATTCCATTGTGTTTGGCTGTGTAAATTATTTTTCCAGTGCCTCGATTTGAATAAAGTAATTTCTGAAGTGCAAGCAGCAAAACAATAGCTTTGCGATGGTAATTATAATTCAGAATTCTTTATATAAACAGTTTAGCTGTATAGTCTGAATTCCTCCATGTCATAGTCGTAGAATGCGAGTACATGACAAAACTAGTACTTAGTTAGGTGAAACAAAGTTCTAGTAATGCCTACCTACCTACCTACCTATCTTTGCGATTTCCATTCTATTTTATAATAAAATACCGACGTATAATAAATGAATTTTTGAAATGTTCGAGTTGTTAGTCGAACTTCGTTGTTAGTCGAAAAATATTTTTCATGCAATGAAAGTATTTTGAATAAAAATATGTATAAGAACGTGGTTAAATTTTTTGTCGTGCTAGTATTTTTTTGCAGATTTCACGGTCACTTACTGCTAATCAGTGCTATTCTTATAATCTAAAACATTCAATTAAGTATCTCGAATAGTAATCTCTTTGCGGAAACACAGAAACTACCCTCCATCCCCCATTTCTTGCTAAGGAATAATTCATTGAAATTTTAAACAACAACCTGTTTTTTCTATTGCGAATTCATATTCAGCGAAAAAAAATGCCCAAAAAAATGTTTTATTAAATATTATTTATTTTTTGTCACCGAATACGAATTCGCAATAAAAAAATAGAGGTTGTTGTTTAAAATTTCAATGTTCAAAATTTCCCCCTCCTTCGCAAAGGGTAAGAGTTGCAGGGTGGTTTTTATATTATTCAAACGATGTCCCCCACCGAACAAAACTACTATTGCAGAAAACATTTTTCGGTAAAATGCTTACTTAGTTTTCGAGATAATGTATTTGGAGAAATAAACAAAATCAAATTCCCTCCATTATATGAATTCGCAATAAGAAATAGAGGTTGTTATTTAAAGTTTTAAAGGTACCCTCACTGCTTGGATGGAAGTTTCTGTAGAAACCTGTTTACAAGCTTCTTAGAAAAGGTGTTCACTTTTGTCCTTATCCAGTGATATAGCAGTGAAAGTATACCTACTCCGAGACATTCCTAGCGGGTAAAATTTTTGTCGATAGTTTTCCCAAAAGTTACAGTGTTCATCAAGACTTTTTTGCATGTTTATCATGGCTTAGAACATCGTGTAGGTCAGTTCCCAGAGTTACAGAACAAGGATTTGTTCTGTAACCGTGTAGAAGCCGTGTGAAAACCGTGTATTAAAATGTGTCCAGGAGAATCCTTAAATGAATTAATGGTAATTGTTTACATCCGCGGCTCCTAAGTTTCATCAATTTTTTCGGGACCGAGGAGCGAAATAGGGGTGCTGGGTGGGTAAGAAGCTAAAAACAGCCATTGCAAACTAATATTAATATTAAGGTAACAACTAAGGCCTCTTTGACACTAAGGTCGCATTGATATTTTTTTATTCACTTTCAGGGCAAGGAAAATCTTCGAGATTAACAGTAGCACGATTTTTATTTTCAAATTTGCATTTATTTTGCATTTATATTCCAAAAATCGTAACATCAAATCCTCTGTGTTCTGTTCACTATATGAGAAAGCGGATATATCGGGAGTCCGCGTCTGTATACGTTTGGAAGCGGTTCCCATTGTCATAAGTGGTTTCATCCGTAGTTAGATCCGAGACTAGTGGTATTTCTCGGCGCTTATGTCAGGACCGTACTTTCGTTGCACTCCCAAAATACATTTTTAAAGTCGTTTTGTGGCCTTTTATTTGCAAAGCAAATGAATACCTTCCTGGTGTTACTATAGGTATGTTCTCCAGCCCTATATTATAGGTGCCATAGTGAAACTGTAGGAGCCGCGGATGTAAATAATGACCGAATTAATTGTTGATTTTATTTTTGTGTTTTATGAAAATGTCGATAAAGTGAGTGCTTATTTTATTAATGTTCTTCAATGATTTGACAACTGTCCTTATCTAATAAAATCAAGAACTGTCAGTTGTAAAGAGTGGATTAAGTTAAGACAAACCTCTTTGTGTCAGGGCCTACTTCAAAACGGATTTGTTTTCGAAAACCCCTTACTTCTAGTTCTATGCGTATGTCCGAGAATTGAAGACGCCTACAAGCGCGCATCAGATTTCACGGATTCGACCCACCAGACTCGTTCCGCTTGCGCACAACGGGTCGAGTAGTCTAAAACGAAATAGAAGCCTGATACCAAGGGCCTGATACAACTACACAAGGAATGTCAGCTTCAAACTGAAAATGCGTCCGCGCTGCGCATGACGTCAGTATGGTGATTGCAATCCGAGCACTAGCGGAAGCATTGAAAATATTTTAACGTGGAAGTCAGTAACCCACAAATTTTGTGGGTTGTAATTAAAAGTGCTTACTTATTATTTCCTATGCTAGCAAACTAATAAAAAGGATATCACTTTGCCTTTCGTTTTTCTAGCGTGATACTTACACCTTCACTTATCGCATAGCAAACCATTTTTGCCGTTCTGTATCTGTCATCTGACTGACGTTACAGGCTGCGCGCTGACTGACAAACCTTGTTTATTTGTATAATGGATAGAAGTAGTCGTTTGATGTCTCACTTGCTCCGTGACACTTCCACTTACGGGCGATGGAAATATAAATAGAGGTATAGATAATATGTGGGTTGGATAACGTATCAATTAAGGACTAAGAACCAATTTAAATAAGAACCAATCTAAGAACCAATTTATATGGTTTGGAATGAGGGACCTCCATCTTTATTTCAATATCATAATAGTATCAATAAAAATAATGTAAATTATTAATTTTCTAGAAAGCGTAATATTTTGAGTAATCCAGACAATCATTTTCCTTTATGTTTGTCGTTTTCTCGTACTGTTACCCATTAGAACTAGGGCTGCGTATTCGAGCAAGCCAAATGTACCTCTCTGAGCTGGTTGTCTTCATCGATATAGTCTGCTTCCAATTGGTTCTTCAGTCTGTTTCTTCTTGAGGCCACTGCCATTGCGCCCACGGTGTCGAGCTCTTGTCGTATGACTGTCAAAACTGGATTCAAACCTATATGCAGCTTTGGCAGTCCGCTTTCCCGGTATGTTACAGGGATCCCCATAACATACTCGTTAATTCTAACGGCAGTTTCACTTTTTATTTCGTTTGACATCCTGAGGAATATGAAGACTCTGGTAAGATAGAAAAATCTTCTTAGAATGGAGACGGTGACATTTTCGTGACACTTATGAAGTTTATACAAATTTGAGGTTTCAGGGATTCATATCCACCGTCAGTTAGTACCTCTGTTAATCAGTAAAACCTGATTGAACCAATTAGAGATGGGATCATGGGTTATTATTTATCCATAATCGATGGAACTTGATAATAATGTTACTATTTATGTTACTAGGAGTAGAAGGCGATGATTTTGTGTTGAGCTCAACTATTGCGGCCGAGGTGAAGCCGAGGCCGTACAATTAAGCGAAATACAAAAGGAGCATTCTACTGCGAGTGACATATAACGTTTTTTTCCACAAGCTTTATATAAAAAAGGATGGATAGAAAACAATTTTGGAATAAATACCATCAGGCAAAGATTCTGTCTATTTCAACAACTGTTGATATGCAAAGTCATAAATTTTACCGGATTTTGATCGTACGAGTCTAGGTAGACGGTAGAATTTGCGATTTTTTCTAACTCAGGCAAAGTGTCCTGTCTTCCTCTTGGAATATTTCGAGGAAAAGTTTATGGTAATGAATTTTAAAACAAATAAAAAGCATGAATCTTTACTTGCTGAAATCTGAATCAAAATTGAAATGGTTTTTGACGTTTCTCTGCAAATCTGCAAATCTCACTCTCGGCTCTGTAAACCCTCCAAACCTAGGTAGATTTCATCTTCCATTCAGCTAATTGACGCTGAATCTCTCAAACATGGAAGACAAGGCGAATTGGTATACTATAACTATAATAATTCCATTATAATATTCTATATAGGTACTATAAATATAATAATGGTAACATCTTAATCTACATCGTAAGATGTTACTTTGTTACCATGCAAACGTTCAGTTATTAACTTGAACAACTTGAACAACGATGCCACATTGACAATTTTTATTGGACTGGAGGAATGGTTAGAATTTGAATGCCTGTAATGTCGTTAGCGTTACCGATGATAAAAAAAAAGGAAAAGCAAACATTGGCTTGATGGCTACGCGAATCATGTGTTTTGCATTAAGTTATTTCACTGCCACATTAATTTAAATTTTTGACAAAGGCACCCTTATATTATATCATGGTAACGAAATGAGGAAATAATTTTTGTTTTAAATTTAATATTTCTGGACATCCTCTACAACACTCTGTATACCGTTTTCGACATTTCAGGATCACCCTGTATACGGTTTGTTAAGAATGAAAAGCTCCTTTTGATGCTGTAGTTAAATTTTTTGTCTGTTTAGGAATTTTCTAGAAAACCCTTTAAATGTAGATATAAACCTATTTAAAATATATTTTTGTCAATTTATCGAGTGCTGATGTGTTGTCACTTTTTCCCACAATTTTGGTTATATTTTCCTAAGTAAGCCATGCTGGAGAAAAAAAGTAAATGAACTTAAAATCCCTAATCCACAATGAATACTGCAATGATATCCGTGTCCGACCCTATATTATTCAACAGCTCTCAAACTAATGTTAGAGTAGTCAATACTTATCAAAATTCTGTCTTATTAAAATAAAAAATAATGATAAAAATTCAGTACTACATACTTCCTACATAGGTAATTCAATGACGTCATATAAAACCTCACAAAATGCTGTAGGTCAGTTCACAGATAGACAGAATGTTTTCCAAAACACTTTTTGAACTCAAGGGCAAGGGACCTCTTATCATGTAGGTAACTCTTTTGAAAACTCAACTTCATATTTGCACGATCACACTACTTTGGCCCTATATTTATAGATACCACATTGAAAATCTGGTCAAGTAAAAAGCAGCGGACAACATCAATTTATATGTATATTAGTTAAAGTCTTGAATGGAAAAGTTTGCATTTAATAATGTCACTTAAAAAAATATATTACAATCGTTTATGTTCAATACTTAAAATTTAACAATATAAAATCTAAATAAATAACAGTACCTATATTTTGTATTTTGATATTTTGTATTCCGATATCTAAATTAAAAGATTGTACACCTCTAATCATAATTAGCATTCAACCCCATGTGTTAATTGTGATTTATTGATTTTAATATAAAACTTTATTGTACCATTATTAGCAAAAGAGTGAACAATGTTATTCGGAAGAGCGACACACTTTCTAAAAATAACCTCTTCACTAACTTGTCTCAAGCAAACATCAGTCCTTATCAACGTTCTCTCTGATTTCTTTTCATCAATTAGGCACATCTCGTAGACGAAATTGCTATTAGGAGTTGATGGACTTACAACTTCAACTCCCCAGAAGGTATGTTCTAAGCTTTGCTTATAGACAAACTTGAAAATATAGTTATCTACTATCATTCCATATTTCTTTGTACCGACAGCTTTCTCTAGATAAAAATTCATTGTGAAGTTTTGTATATTTTTGTTGAAAACGGTCTTGTGATGGATAACAGTCAGATGTTTGATTAAAGGCACATCACGGTGTCCCGCGAAGTTGCACCCGGGGAAGAAGCAGGAATGAGGTTGGTACGTACAAGATAATTCATGTGTCACTAGATCTTTAGCCAGCATAAATTCTTTGCAACCTTGATTTTCATAGATGCAGGGATAGGGAATACGGGAAGTAAGACCTTCCAAAGAGTAATTTCTTGTATTACCAAAGAATCCTCTGCATGTTGGGCATCTCTCCAGTCGGAATTTGCAGCTGGAACAGACACTGTGTCCTGCACTGCATTGGAAGATTGGTGGTTTCATATAAACCCTACATACTGGACATTCGAAGTGGCTCAACATACTCCCGTCCAAAGGCTTTGCATTTGCATCTTCAGGACATGTTTCCATTTCAATGGCCCATTTTAAGATTTCGTCTAAGTTGAAAAGTCTTGATAAAATGTCGACGTCTATTTCGTTATATTCCGCTTTTGAACTTTTTTTGAACATAAGTTTTAAGTGGTTCTTATTATTATCTGAGATTTTCAAAAATATATTTTCTGGTACAGAGCCAGTCAGCGGTACCAATTTATATAATACTTTAAGTTGCGACTTCATCAACACAAAAATAAAAGTGGAAGTAGTTTTCAAAATAAATGTTACCTTGCATGCTTTGGATAAGTTCAGTTCCCCGCTAAATTTCGAGTTTTGGCTGAACAGGATGATTTCTTTATGACTGTCAAAAATGTGATTTATAATTTCTTGCTTTATGCCTTTCCAATCGCACGAGTCGCTTATATTACATTTGATGCTTTTGAACTCGCATGATAATTCGTGTTCTTGTTTATCGATATACTTTATTGATTGAAGACACCCGGAATCTTTATTCTCGCAGGGGAAGTACATCTTCTTTAAAATAACTTCAAGGCTTGTATTATTAATTGGCTCTTTAACATGACTCTCCTTATCTTGAATATAACAGTCATTGCACATGTTTCCCACATTATCCATCAATATTATTGGACACTTCAGGATGCTATTACAAGAGCAACAAATGAAAGAGTTCGTAGATAGAATATCATTGTTGAAATCAATCGCCGTCCGTTCATCCATATCTGTAACATTAAATAAAAATAAATTACATCACTGTTAAATATTTATAGTCATTAAATTAAAAAACTAATTACAAGCACAAGCTAGCAGGTTAGCAAGTCAAGCTAATGCCTATTTGCATCATTTTGCAAATCCGGGCTTAACGTAAAGTAGGGTTTTATTACCGTATGTATTTCTTAAAACTAACGTCGTAAAACAAGCTATAAAATAATAAGACTTACGTTAGTCAAGTCAGGATTTTAAAATAGGCCTAATCGGGCATAAGTGGTGTAGGTATTATTCTATTTAGTCAAAACTGTCGAGTGTAAATCTAGCACGAACGCCACTGGAGGAAATGAGGAAATAAAACAAAAATATTGCAAACTAAAAAAAATATATTAAAATGTGCAGAAGGTGTTCACCAAATATTACAAAAAAAAGTTGAGCCGTTTAGGACCTATACGTTCATAGGATGATTCTTAAAATTTATATTTATATGAGATTTATAAAAATTCATTGTATCATCATTTCTTATACAAATGACAACGATGTTACGAATCGATCAAACACAATCAGGGCAGTAGCAGCTTATTAACTTGATCGGCCATAATGTGACCCTCGAATATTTTTAGTGATCGCAAAAATAGATTCAATAATAATTATAATGTACCTATTATAAATAAGTATAATATCAGAATCTGCTTATTAAGTTCCCATCCTGTTGAATTTATAATAAGCAATTGTGAGGAGTGAATAGCGACGCTTCTTTGAGTTACCTTTGTGGCGAAAGTTACCCTTTTCCTGAAGATAAAAATATCCCCAAAAGTTATAAAATGGTTACAGAAACGATTTTCACCTTTTTTTTAGGGCAAAGAACACAGTATTTCTTTTCTCCATACTCTTCCCAAACTACCCCTACATACGAAACTCACCCCCTTTTCCGATTTTTTTATCCCAATCGTGCGCGAGTATGTTGGGGGGAATTTTTTCGAAACTGGAGATTTCAGGCATTCAGGGGCAGTTTTAACATCCAGAAAATGTCATTCTTACAAATTTTTTCGAGTCTACTAACTACTGACCTAAACCTACCTTCAAATCCAATTTCTCAATGGGACCCATGGAATTGGGGTTTTTGGTGGGATCTCCAGGATTGAGAAATTCGACAGTTCAGGGGATTTAGGGGTAGCTTCAACACTATAACTTGTAACATTAACTTCTTATAATGATAAAAACTAAAAAAAAAAAAAACACGACAAACTACCGAGGCATTAAAACTACCACTAAACGCCAGAACTCTTCAATTTCTCAATCCTGGTCATGGACTCATGGGATCAAGGCTTTTAGTGTTCTTATTTTCTTGAGTTCCTGTATGGCCGCAGGGTTAAGAAATTCGAGAGTTCGGGTATTCGGGGATAGTTTTGACCCTCAAGGGTACGCGCACGGCTGGGATAGAAAATTGCGAACAAGGAGTTGATTTTGCCCTCTGATTTTTACATAGGTACATAATATACATATTTTTATGCGAGGAAGAGAGTCGAGATCAGTTTTTTGGTTTTTATGTAATGTTTGCCATTACATATGTTCCACTACCTACATTTATTAAATAAGTCAAGTTTATCCCACAAATACCCACCAGTAAATCTGAATTACCTATTTGGAAACCTTTGACTTTGACAATTCTCCACACACATTTATGCCTGTTGGAATCCATTATTTAATTGAATATAACTGGGAGGATATGTACGTAATAAGTATACTTTGTTTATACTTGGTTTTGTTTTTTTATAATTTTGTCCTCCAACAAGAGCATTAATGTTGGTATATGTAACTCATAAATTGTATATGGATGGAAAGACAAATTTAATTAAATGTTAAAACCTTATTAGTACAATTATTTCCAATATAGTAAAGTAATGGTTTTATCGAATAGCAGTGGAGTTTGGGGTGTTCCCCGCCTTCAAAAATGGGTAAAAAGCAATTCCGTAATTATTTTATCTCTATGGGATATTTTAGTCTTAAAGGAAATGGGTACAGTGTCAACCCCCGTTGTGGTAACAGGCCCCGTGGCCAAAGCGCCAAAGTCTTGCAGCGCGAAAACGTTAAGTCATTCATAAATAGAAAAAAAATTGGACAAGACAAGTAGCCATCAAGTTTCTTATTTTAAGTGGGACCGCCTGTATATTATTACTTTTTCATATTTTCTGAGAAAATTTAAAAAGAGAGGTTTGTATAGTTGTACATTGTTTGGAACGAGTAATTTATAAGTTTATAAGCAAATGAAAATCGCCATTTTCAATTTTCAAAGCAATTCACATTGAAAACGGCGCTTGATATCAGAAAATGGCTTACATGTCCCGCCTGCTGCTACCTTAACTTTCATCTGGTATTCTGTTGCGTAGTTGAAATGTTAATAATTGGTGATGAATAACAGTCTGTGATTTTCATGAGAAATTTTTTTTTCAAAAATATTTAAAAGTAAGTTCAATGTAGGTACTATGTATATCATATATAGATGAAAAGTTAAGAGAGGGGACATGTAAGCCGTTTTCCGATATCTTGAGCGGGTTTCAATATATAAACTGCTTTGAAAATTTAAAATGGCGATTTTTATTTGTTTGTAACTCATAATAAATTACTACTTGTTAAACTTAAACTGTGAAAACTATTGTTTTTAAATTTTCTCAGACAATCTCAAAATGTAATAATATACAGCTGTACCACTTGAAATATGGAAGTTGGCGTCTACTTCCGGTATAACCGGATACTGCCGGTATAACCGGAAGGGATGAGGGGTTAGAAATATTTTACTTCAGTTAGTGAAGTCAAAAAAAAATGTACAAAAACTCAGACTGTTAGTCCAATCTTTTTTCCATTTGTGAATGACCTAAGGTTCCCGCTCCGCACCCTGTGTACACTATACCAGAAATCGACAAAGAAAAAACTGCCCAACGAGCTCCTACACTCTAGCATCAAAAATCTAGAAAAGGGGGTGGGTTATCGCGTATATGGTTAGTTCATTAGGGGTAGGGATACCAAAATCGTGTTTCTTGCCTTCGGATATACAACCTATAATACAGCACCTATTATTATGAACGTATTTAAAAAGAAATGGATTGATTTCAGTGATCAATGAAATTTATTTTACTGAAAGGCACTTATATCAAGGGGTGTGTCGCAAGCTACGCAGTCGCAACTATCTATAGATAATTTAAAATTAGGCTGTTAGAAATAAAAACTATGATTACCTATCAGTTTTATCAACTGGTCCAAGTATTTATTTAGAATTAAAATAACACTACGTTAGAAGTCTTTTTAGAACAGTTTGATACATTATTGATTTTCTAATCGTTCTTATTATTATAGTTCTTTACAGTGATAAAAGTACTTACCAGTAGAAGCACTCGTTTTTGTAAGATCTGAGATGTCAGAGATATTTTAACCTTCCCCTGAAGTACGGTGAGCAAAAATATGTAGACAAAATCAGCTGTCCATAAATATCACTGTTGGAAAATACACATTGTTAGTTTATGAATGTAAAATAAGGATTTTGATACGCTTTATTACGTCAGATAAATAATTGAACGTTCTCGCCAGAAATTAAAATTTCCTAACGTATTTTTATTATGGTCAACGAAATTTATCAAGGGTCAGAAAGCTTTTGATAGAAAACTATAATCAGACTTATTTATATCTTGGGCAAGGAATACCTAACCATGGGGGTCCAAAGAGGCAATAATTGTTTTAGTATAATAATAATAGTTTTAGTTTTCTTTGTTTACTTGTAATTTTAAAATATTAATGCCCGTATTCACAAACGATAATTTCCTAAATAATTACGTAATTAATTAAATGAGTGAGATGGAGATATGCAGTTTTTTGGCAATAGAATGAGATGGAGATAACTGATTACGTAATTATTTGGTAATTATCGTTTGTGCATACGGGCATATATCTTAAATAGAAATACATATAATATATCAAAATCAGTTCTATTTTTAATTGATGAATTAAAGGTAGGTAATAGTACTTTCATGTTTTATTAAATTAGAAATGTCAGAAGCTCTGAAAAGCATTACTGATAAAAGCAGCAAGGTAAAACTTGATTTAAAATATATTTTTCTATAAACAATAGGGACAAAACACTTTTTGTTTTGATTTTTTTCTTTCTCTAGATACTGTTAGTAAATATATTAAAATACTGTTTCAACATTCAAAGGTTTAAAAAATAATATGAAAGCTAATAATTTACCTGTCTTTCTTATTAAACAACCAGGGTCACTAGAATGGTAAATGTTTCACAGTAACAGGCGAGGGAATAAGAAATTGCATGTACTGAGTATGGTTTATAATCAGCCCACAGATAAGGAATTTCTTAATACTAAAAACGATAAGTAGGAGCGCAGATACATTTAAATTATAACAACAATTATTATTATTATTATTTAGAGTTCAGGCAAACAAAAGCTGATGCAAATTATAAATAATCAATATTTTTGATTTTGAAGAATTTTGTAATAGCCGATCTAAATAAAATATCTACTTTTATCTATCGCTATTTAATTTTCCATTTGTTTGGCCTGGATACCAACAATATTGAATTTAAAGACATATTTCCACTTTAAATTATTTATATCTCAGCGAAAATGAAAAAGTCAAAAATTTAAAATAACTTATCCAAGTTATTGTGGGAGTTACAATACAGGATGTCTGGTCAAGATTATTAATAAGATTAAAGTCGGTCATATCTTGGAAACTATGTTTCTATAGTGCCTCAAAAAACAAATAAATAAAAAAAATATGACACAAGTAGCCACGAAAAAATGTAAATCTTATCAATGCAAATATTTTCAAGATGGTTCCACACTGTATAAAAGTTGTGTATTATTAGTTTTCAGGAATACTTTGTCGTGAGGATCTTCATCATCACTTGACTCCCTTAAAGTTAAGCTAATTTAAGTAAAGCTAAGTTAATTTAAGAAACACCTTGTCTTTCTCTGACGTGAAGTGTTGGTTTATAGAAAATCCTTTGTACCCTCCTTTAATGTGTATATTATTTATAAATTTCACAATTATTTGCAGAAATGTTTAACAAAACAGAACAGATCAATAAATTTAAATTATGGTGACCTCCAGGACTACGATCGAAATTGTTTGAACAAAACAACTTGACTTAACTAACTTAATTCTTTGAGGTAAAAACTCTTTGAGGTAAAAGACAACATTTCTTGGTATTCCCGCCTTTCGTTATAGTGAATCATTTTACTAGCAATGTCTAAGATTTTTTTTAATCGGCTTAACAAATCATGTACGTTGTTCTGCTAGTTTCTTCCGTAAAATAGTGTTTTTGTTTTCAGTCATCTGCGGGGCAAGATGGCCATAAAAATATTATTTGAGTATTAATATACAAGGTGATTCTTATATCCTGAAATATATCGAAAAGTGCGCACTCTGCGGAAAAATGTTTTCAACAAAAATGGAATCGTTCGATGATAAACACAAGAACAACCCTGCATCCCTCACCACTTGCGAGGGAGTGGGAATGAATAACTTTGAAACCTTAAATAGCAACCAATATTTTTTTATGCCAAATTATTATTCGGCGACAAAAAATAAATAAGACTTATCTGAAACAATTTTTACGAATAATCAAAGATGGCGCTGCAATCGAGGAAATTTGAATTTGTTTATTTCTCCCAATATTTCAAGAAGTAAACACTGCATGGATAAATGTTTTTTTACGAAAGTGGGTTCGTTCGATGATGGACATTGTTTAAACACAAAAACCACCCTACACGTACCCCACATCCCTTGCACCCCTATTTTTAATTGCGAATTCGTATTCAGCGACAAAAAATGCATAAGACTGACCTGAAACATTTTTTGCGACTGTTTTCACTGAATAGAAATTGGAAATAAAAATAGAGGTTGTTGCTCAAAATGTCCCCCACCTTCGCAAGAGATGTAGGGCGGTTTTTGTTTTAACAATATCCCTCAGTTTTATCAAAGTGGAACTAAACCACTTTTGAAGACTACATTTTTCCGCATAGGACTTTGGTCATGTTTGAGATATTGGTAAAAATGAACAAATTTTATCGACAGCGCCATCTATGGATAATCTTTTAAAAATGTTTCAGTAAAATCTATCGAATTTTTTGTCGCTGAATGCTATATTTGCAATAAAAATATGGGTTGCAATTTGAAATTTCAAAGTTAGGTACCTTTACTCCCTCACAAAGGAAGAAGTAAAATATCTGGGAATAACACTGGATAAGAAGCTAATGTGGAACAAGCACTTAAGTGCAACAGTAAGTAAGGCCACATCCGTACTCATGGTGTGCAGGAGAATGGCGGGGAATGCATGGGGTTGTAACCCATCCATTTTACGCTGGATGTACACCATGCTAGTTGAGACCCATCATCACATACGGAGCGGTCGTCTGGTACAAGAGGACCAAGCTAATAACAGCGAGGAAAACACTCGAGAAGATCCAGAGACTTGCATGCCTCTGCATCACAGGAGCAATGAGAACATGCCCAACAGCAGCGTTGGAAGTAATTCTAAAGACAAAACTGTCAAGAAATTCAGCTTCAAGAGAAACTTCATCATGGAACTGTCTACGAAAGAAGAATGGAGCAACACATCCATTCACACTTTCAAAGAAGGTACAATAGGATGGTACACAGACGGCTCAAAGGCCACCGAGGGAACTGGGGCAGGAGTATATGGGCCAGGCACCAACTACTCCGAGCCGATGGGAACATCCCCAAGCATACTTCAAGCGGAACTGTACGCAATAGAAGTATGCGCCCAAATAAACCTCGACAGAAACTATAAAAATAGGGAAATAGCAATACTGACAGACAGTCAAGCAGCCATAAAGACGCTGAGCTCTCCTATCATCAGCTCAAAAATGGCATGGAACTGCCTACAAAAACTCAATAAACTAGGCAGAGAGAACAAAATTCACCTCAAATGGATACCAGGACACACTGGGATTGAGGGAAACGAACGTGCCCACTCATTGGCAAGAAAAGGAGCATCGACACCCTTTATAGGACCAGAACCATTCTGTAGCCTTGAAGACACGTTCTTCAAGGCAGAACTTCGTAAGGAAGAAGAAAAACTGAGAGAAATCCATTGGAATAACCTCTCAGGATTGAGACAATCCAAGGAGCTCCTCGGGAACTTTAACCGAGAAAGGTCAAGGAAACTCCTGACCCTCAACAAAGGAAGTCTCAGAATGCTAACAGGATTCCTAACAGGTCATTGCAAGCTCAATGAACACCTGAGGAAACTTGGTATAGAAAAAGATGGCGTTTGCAGACTCTGCAGGGAAGAAAACGAGACTCCTCGTCACCTATTGATGAACTGCGAAGCACTAGAACGTGAAAGAAACGATGTTCTGGGCCAACACCAGCTCAACGGGGGGGCTTTGCCCGGCCTTGATCCTCTTCAAATCCTGAAATTCCTAAGGGAAACGGAGTTGGAGAGGCTGCTTCAATGAAGGGAATATACTCCAAAGAAGCAGAGAAGAGGGGGCACAATAGATCTTAAAAAGGTCGCAGCGCATCTGACACCCTCAATATCAATATCAATATACTCCCTCACAAGGAGTTTTTATGTTTAAACGATGTCCCCCGTTGAATAAAACCACTTTTGTAAAAACCATTTTCCCGCAGAGTGTACACTTTTAGAGCTGTGTGGATATTTCAGGTTAAAATGTATGAATCATTCTGTATATATCTAGAAGACAAACTTCTATTTAACGATAACATTGTTAAATAAATACGTTTTCTTGGGGCAAATTCCTAATCAGGAAGAGAAATTATTATAGGTTTGGACATGAGCTAGAACGACTATCATTGTTAATCTCCTGTAACAACAAAATATATTTATAACTTTTATTAGAGATAGATTAAGATTACGTTACCTTTCACTTATTTATTATTTTGGTACTCTGTAATTAAATGCTTTTAATCTTAGATACTGTCTTCAATGCTAATAATTGTGTGTTAAAATAAAATGTCTTATTAAATATAAAAAGTAGAACAGGCAATAATTTACTGTTTTCTAATTATTCCCAACAATATTCTCATTAGAAACAAACACATTAGACATTATTCATTTGTAATTACATATTGTAATTCTTATACCTACCATCATATTCAAGCAATTTTTAAACACTTCAATATTTAGATACACTATATTGAGGATAATACAGTTTGTCTAAAAAGTTTGAGAAATTAAGACATCACAGTTATGATTTAGGCAGTAGGTATTTATAATGGAACAAGATCCCACGACTGGCAGACCGCGTCATTTTTTTAAAGCGGAAAGTTTCTATACGCATGTCTCCAACACTGTTTAATTGTTATTTCTGGAAGTACGTACTCATTATCATTGATCTTTGTTATATTTTTATTTTTTACGGTTTCGTAAATTATTGTGAAGTATCTTGGAAACAGTGCGTCATACGGCAAAAAAGTAAAGTGACTTTTCTACACAATATAAGGTACGAGGTAGGTATCTACCAAAAATGTCACATTTCCTTTAAATTCAGTGACGTATAAATTTTTTTTAAAAAGGTAACGAAGTTCGTAGAAAAGTCCTATGTTGAATTTTTCATTAAATTTCAAACGAATCCTTTCATATTATAATATGATAAAACTAGGTAGATGAATTCGCCATAAAATATGAAGATTTTAATGCTAACAAATACATTTACTTGTCAATGAAAACGTCGGATTTTTGAAACAGGACGGGAATTTCCCGTCCACTGTGACCGTCCCAAAAAAAAATTATTTTATTATCCATTATTCTATTACCATTTCGATATATTATGCACAGCTTCTTCTCTAACATTCCATTTCTGCCATCGGTTTATCCTTCCTATCTATGAAAAATCTTGTTAAAAATAATAGTTTTTAAAATTAAGATATCTGCGATTTACTTTCCATAAATTCTATACTGTTAATTCCGAATGAATGGACAAGACCTATCATCTTTGACTTGTATATTATGCAATATGGTAATTTATTAAAATTTACAAGAGTTTTGTTATTAAAATATAATAATAATTATTTAAATTTAAAATTAAGTATATAGACGTTTTTGCATAATATTGCCTGATTCTTTTTGCTAGGGGGTAAAACAATGATTTTATTCTTATGTTGTTAACGCCAATTTAGGTTTTTACAATGCTGCTTTTTGTGCACGCAAGATTATCTAATTTTATATTCGTTTATTCAGCCTTTAACCATTTCAAAATTATTCATGATTCTTGATCTATTTTTTCCACGGTTATGTAATATTTCTGCCAACCATTAGTACTTTCTTCATAATTACAGAGACTTTAATAATTATACCTTCTCATGCTGCAGACTGATTATAGGTTTTGATCTTCTTTTACCGTACCTACTTAATTAGATAAGATGCTTTAAGAAGTTAGCCCGCATGCTCTTATATGTATCTATACTCTCGTACGTACATTATAATACATTAATTACAGTTCTCATCTCGGTTATTGCAAGCCTTGTAGTGCGTGTGCTATTACCTGGCTAGATTTGAATAGAAAAACATAAAACCTTTTATGTAATAATTGTTTGGAAAGCATTAATTGAACACCATCGTTTTATATGCTTTTGGCGCAATTTGAATAGAAATGTTAGAGAAGGCACAAGAATCCATCTTGCATTTTGTATGCTGAATGGTTGTAGCTTAGGTATGTCATGTATTGTTAAATAATTTTACTGATTGACCAATATAATATACCTACTTTTAATGTAGTAGTTCTGCTTCACAATAATTATTACAATAATTTTTTTTTGCCCACAGGTATGTACGCCAGTCTTTATTTTGTGGAAGCCGTTCATGAGAATGCTGAAGGTCCATCTTGATCTCCATGGCTTTCTTGCTTTTTGAATTACAAAAAAGGCTACACTCCGAAGGAACTTATTTTTACAATCTAGTCGGTGTTGGTGAGTCAATCCATTTGGATAAAAAACCTAAATCTAATAAATTTCTGTTTTGTGAACAAAATTAAGAAAAAATAATCTCGATAGCTTTCTTTCTTAAAAATTTGTAAATTCAATTTTTAATTAATAGTACTTCAAGCCTGGTTAAATACTATAAATTAGTAAGTATGAGTATGAATCTCACTGTAAACATTATTTTTTTAATTTTTTGGAAAACCAGACTATTAAAAATATCCCGGAGGAATCTTTTACACAGCACAACTTCGTAGCTGGGTCATGAGCGGCCCAGTTTAAAATTTTGTTCCTCCTTGGCGTGAGCTTTTCGTGAACTCCCCTTATAAGGGCTACGCTCCTGGAGGCCGCCTGTCTGGGTATACCTAACCCCGCTAGCAACACTGACACAAAACCAAATTTTAACCTCGTTCGAAATTTTAATCCGAAATCCAGAAATATTCATCCTATAACCATCGAAATTGCATTGCTTGTTACTATACAGGGTTAGGTTTTTTATCTCCAGTAAGAGTAATTTTATTAGTAAAAGTCCAACCTAAATACTTTATTTCTTGAGGTTTCAGCAATAGAGGTGATTTTTTCGTTTGCAAAAATTTCAAGTACATCGCTTGTCAACTTTTCTTGAATTAATTTGACTGATTTAGGTATTATGTGAATTGATTTAATTAAAGATGAAGTCGATGGCAATATGTCCATGTCGAATTTTGTCGAAAGCCTTTACATCTAAAAATGTTACTATACACAGTCACGTTTATTCAGTTTAGCATCTTGAAAGAAAATATTAATATTTTTTGAGTTCGTATGACGTCCTGAAATATTATTCATAAAACCACGTTGGTTGCTGTACATTTCAATTTGTGAACGAATGAATTTACCTAAAGTTCGCTCTATATAATTATTCTTGTTAAGCTTGAATAGAATAATAGACCGCCAGTTACAAAAAGAACTAGTATCTCCATTGTTTCTGTCAATTAAAATAGTTCTTCCATTTCTAAAAGATTATGGAACGAAAGATGTCTCGAGCATTATGTTTTGTATTGGATTTTATAATGGTAATTATTTTTCATTCTTTCACTGTTCGAAAAAGTGCATTCACCTCTAGAGTGTCTAGATAATGACATTATGCCTAGCATATAGCCATTTGTCTTCTTCACATACATAGTGCAATACAGGGTGTATCAAAACATGTCGGAAAATGAGAGGTGTGATTCCTCGGCGGGTTCTGAGAAAAAAAAAGTTTTCATTATCATTGGTCCGCAAATGTACCATTTTCGAAATACATCAGGATGTCAAAAAAAAAATAACTTTTTTGATTATATCTCGAGAACCGTTTGAGATATAAAAATGAACTTTTGTACACATATTAGCATTATTATTATTAACTTTTTGAGCACTACTTGAATAACTTTCACTTTAAACACCTGTTTATGGGTCATATATGGGTCGAATTTTCTTGTTTTCTTTTTCAAAAGTCTCTCGATAATGATCTTCGATGAGATTAATATCTAGTTTACAATATGCTCTACTATATACATCGGTGGCTTTGATGGGAAAGGTCTCAGAAAGAACTCTATCGACGTCCACCTGTAAGGAGCGATTTCCGAGATAACTCGCAAGCCACAAGCAGAACTACCCGGGCATGTCATAAGCTTGCATAAGCTCGCTAAAATCCATCTTGCCAAAAACGGTCGAAAGCTCTAGAAGTATCAAGCGCAATCCCTCGAGACTCCTCATGGTGCTCGATTGCACTGTTCCACATATTTAAATTTAAACATATTTAAACTTATGCCGTCACACTTTCCGTAAAATTGTACTTAAGAGATTCGGAACTCGAAGGTAGGAAACGGGGGCTTTGAACACGTTGACCTCCCAAATTTTTCTTATGGTCGCATTTGGTTCGAAGGTATTGTTTTTTAGATTTCATTCATTTCTTTTATTTTTCCCCTTGTAGATTTCAATTTTCGGTTTGATCTACGAGATGTTATTATAACTTATTTGACTATAATGTGTCATTGACCAACTCGCTATTTTAGGCTGATGGAAGTCTACTCAAATTAAAGCAATAAAGTTGGTTTTTATGCATTTATTATGAAGATTTGAAAGTTTCGGGAAAATTTTTGGGAAGGTTCTCTGAATAATGCCCTAATAAAGACCCATCGATTACAGTACAGGTTATTAAATATAAACCAGGAAAAGTAAAATATTCTGAAAAAAATTCATCAAGTTTAACGAAAAAAGGGAGGCTCTATGAATATGCAATTTTCGCCGGATCATATGTATCTCAAAGACATAATGACACATGAATAAAAATGTGAATACGTTATACCATTTTGTAGGGAATTTAATAAGCTTTAATCAATTTGAGAAATAAAACATCAAATTTGAGAAATAAAACATCCCTGCGCGATGCACCGCTTTCGATATACGCGCCAAAAACTGGAGACAAAAACTTGCGAAAAGGAACTTTTAATCCTCCACCTCCGCGACTTATAATGTCCCTGTAATCGATGGGATTTTATTAAGCATTTTTCATAGCACCTCTCCTACAAATTCCCGAAACTCTTGAAGCTACATAATTTGATACGGCAAAATCAACTTCTTGGGCGGATTTGAGTGGACTATTATACCAGTCTAAACCAGCAATACCAAATTCTTACTAGAGTGAGAAAAATAAAATGAATGAACGCTTGATCTAAAAACAATACATTTAAATTAGAGGCGTACACAGAAATAAGTTGGGGTGAGGGGAATTCAACGTGTTCTATAATAGCCTCCGTTTCCTCCCTTCATGCTCGAGCAAATTTGGACAAAAAATGTGTGGCATAAGAAAGAAGTATGTAAGTGCAAAATTTCAACTAAATATCTCGCGAAACAACGAAATAGTTAATAAATAACTTTTAAACAGCCTGTATCTTGAAAAACGGAAGCCTACATGAAGAATGGCTCGTTATTTTACGCAAAATAATCTGTGACCATCAAGACTACCAAGAGCTTGACCTCCTTTTTAAAACACCCTGTATCTAGATTGACATTTGGTATTTGTTTTGCCTTGCATAAGGAAATAGATCCGTTTTAAACTTTTTTTGCTCCCAATATTATCAATCGATGCATCTATCGACTTCGCACGATTTGGACACCTACACACCTATATGGTTTATGCAAATTCATTATTTAGGCTTGTGGCTCTCGTTTATTTGATAAATATCTATCTAGTCATTTATTAACATAATAGAGCCTTAGGAAGATATTTCAGATACCTAATAAATCTTCTATGCATTTGAAAGGCCAGCGTTATTAAGTGTCCGGAAGGTCCATCCACATAAGAGGTGCGATGAATTCGACGGGGCATTTTGTTTGGCGATTATGTTGACTTACTTATTCGAAGAACTAAAATTCTGCCTTACAGGGTATTTACTGTTTACGGTATAGTATGTCAGCAATAACGTGAGAGAAAGAAATAAACTGAATATTCACTACCTACCTACCTATTTTTTTGTTACTAGATGATAGTTGTAATCTTCACCTAAGAGACAAAAGAGCTAGAGCTGTTTTAAATTATTGTTCAGATTATCTTCCATAACAGTTGAAATGTTCTTAATATCTAACCGTTGAGCTGATACGCCAATTTTGAACGTCCTAGATAATTCTTTCAAAGTTCTGTGAGTGGAGAAAATTATTTCATTTTCATTCATATTCGAATAGAAAAGAAATACGGAAAAACAAAATCCATTTGGAGATTAACCGCTGACTCTTTCGTGCAGTGCTTTAAATAGTAATGAGAATCCTTGCGTGTTTGGAGTTTTAAATCCTTCACGTTGAACTAAGACCCCGAGCAAGTACTGGTGAAATATTTAAGGTGTAAATCTTTAATTCGCCTTTAAAAGGAAAGCCAGAGTTGACGTTAACTGTTGGGAAGATCACGCATGGCTGTGTTAATTAGCAATTATTATATCGAAGACAAGCTCATATTAACCTGACAATCTTGAGTAAACAAGTGAAGATACTTTGCACATTCCATACCTCAGCATCATGCAAATCCTTTTCACTTTACCTTGTCAATTAAAGTCAAAGGGTTAATTATTATTAACTACTGAACTTTCTAGTATTTATTTATCATTTTATTGAAATAATAATAGGTTAATTTTAATGACATTTGTTAACTATGGGAGTATCAAATAAGTAATTGTCGTGAAAAAGAAAATATACAATGAACGCAATAATTATTATTGAAACTCTGTAATGACTTTGTATTTTGTTCAGTAGAATTTCTCTTTAATAAAATTATTTAATTTTTTAATTCAACTAGAACTCTGTGGGTACTCTCTTAAATGTATAGTAAATGTGATTACCGGCTATCCTTGTGATCGCGTAATGACTCAAGAATTGTGAGTTTTGATCCATTTATTGATTCTCTTTTACTCAATTAACGTATTAAAATCAATTAATTAGGTATGTTTATTGTTTCTTATTCTGTCATATTCTGTAAGGAGAACAGGCTGTATTAATTACATTTAAATTTAACTTCTTACGTCTTACATAACAAATATGTCAGAATATTAAGTATATATACAGAGTTAAGTCAATTTCATGCATGGTACCAACATTGGGATATATTATCGGAAACTGTTGGAGTTACAGACTCAGTTAAATGGAGAAAAAGTTGCGCTTTTTAGGAGACACTTCCATGGGTCTTTCAAATTTAAAATGTTGTTCATATGTTATTAGATAAATGGAAGAGCAAAAATTGGAATGTTTTTTTTTTTCTTTAATAAATCGCTTTGTACACAGATACCGTTTTAATGTTTAATTTAGTCCATTGCACATAGTTGACATGTATCTACTGACTATGTCAAAAAAAAAAAAAAAACAAGGCAATCTAGATTTTGCATAACGATAGTTAACTTATATTTTTCTTCTTGACGCTATACTAGGATTTTACATCGTTTGGTGAAGAAAAAATTGCAATCAATTAATGTATCGCACGTCACACTATGTACATTTTGGGAAACAAAAAATAAACAAACAAAATTGTCCAAATCGAAAGAACTTTAACCATTTTCGATATCCCTATACTGGTATATCGTGAAATTTGCATAACCTGTATTGTACTTACAGGCATACTTACAAAAAAGCTAAAAAACTGGAATGATTCAGTTCTTTGTACCTACGAAGTCAACTTTGACATAAAAATAGAAATTGTCGCGATTGCCTCCTCTCTACACATACTAAGCCCGTTCTTTCTTACTTTTTTAATGGATAAGATTTTTGGGGTTTCAAAATCCTAATCTATCTTCACTAGGCATACTTACCTATATTAGAATGTTATGTACAGGGTGATTCATTATAATGTCGCCCCCCTTTAACTTTGTTATTTCATGTGTCCCAAAAAAATTAAAAGTGGGGTTATGTAGGTGCTAAAAAAGACTTTTTTATACGTGTAACAAAAATTTGAAAGTAGATCAGTATACAGGGAAAACCAAAAATTTAATTTTTTTTTCAATGGATCACCCTATATATGAATTTATTTTTCGATTCCTCGTAAAATTCTAAGCATAACTTATATAACATGCCGTATACCAAAATTCAAAGGCTTCTGAAATATTCGCATTTGAAACATCATCGAATATTTTATAAAACACCTGTTGCAAATCAAGAAATCTAACAATAAAATGCTCTACTGGGCCTCCATTTTTTTCAACACATTTTATAAGGGTTTATAAGGGTTTATAAGGGTTGTTCGCATTTTCTCCAATGAACCTGTTATGAATTCTGGGTTATTTTAATTTAAATTATTAATTTTAATCCGTATCAAATCTTTTAGATGATCGAGGTTTTCAATTTGGTAGTTATACACACGGTTTTTTAAATAGTTTCAAATGCGAATATTTCAGAAACTATTGAATTTAGGTATACGGTATGTTATATAAATTATGCTTAGAATTTTACGAGGAATCGAAAAATAAATTCATATATAGGGTGATCCATTGAAAAAAAAATTAAATTTTTGGTTTTTCCTGTATACTGATCTACTTTCAAATTTTTGTTACACGTATAAAAAAGTCTTTTTTAGCACCTACATAACCCCACTTTTAAGTTTTTTGAAACACATGAAATAACAAAGTTAAAGGGGGGCGACATTATAATGAATCACCCTGTACAGTTAAGTTTTTCGATTTCCAAATAAAATCAATGCAATGGGCCTTTTTTATTGCATCGCCCATAAATATAGAATCCTCCGATTGCATGAGGGTAATTATGTTACTTCCTTAGTTCCAGTTCACTGACCATGACTCTAAGTGAATAACACTGCTCCCTACTCATGTTGTTACTCTTCTAATTAAAATTTTTACTTCACTTCAAGTAGGTAACACAGCAATGGGACGAAGGTATGTAAAAGGCTATAGGAATTTTAAGTTTCCTGTTTCCTGCAACAAAATCTAAAAACTGTAGAAAAAAAATTGCTAACAAATTTTTACTTATTTTTAAACTGGTAGAATAAAAAAAGTTTCTATAAAATCAACTGAATAATAAGACAGATCGTTTCAGTCTAGTAATTTCGATTCCTAGAACTAACCATATTAGGGATGAATTGACGATTTATTTTGGAAAATTAAAATTTACTCTCGTTATTACACATTGTAAGTCTTATACATTTTACCTTTAACTTTTTAGTATTACCTGATGAAAAAACGAAATTGTTTCGAAAGCTAGTAATAAAGAAATATAGAGAATTCTAATATTACTTTGACTGCAAACCCAAGATAAAAATTTCTTTCTTATATCTTTTTTTATTAGAAATTAATAAATAATTTTTTGTAGGCTTACATAAGTCGGCAAGAGCTACTCATCTGACATTTCAAAAATTTTCAAAGCCCACGAGATCCCAGAGTTTTCACAGTCAACTTTCGTTTTTCTTATGGCCGCCATATTGTTTTTTTTTTATTTCGTTCGGTAAGAAAAAAATAATGGAAACCAAAAACTAATAAACTTCATAAATAAATTTCAAAAATTTTTGTTCTTTTTTTCTAAAAAAAATACAACTTTTTAGACCGAATAGCATAGAGAAATTAAAAGAACTATAAGGTAAGCAGTGACTTCATATTGACCTATTTAAGCGAAAAATTTTCTGTTTTTCTTTGAAAAAAGAAGAATAAAAATGTTGGATTTTTTTTTCTTAAGTTTATTAATTTTTGGTTTCCATTATTTTTTTCTTATCGAACGACATAAAAATAATAATATGGCGGCCATAAGAAAGTTGAAGTTGACTTCAGTTGTGTTCGTCACAGATGCAAAATGGGTACACCAAAATGTCCCTTATTGAGAGTACTAGTAGATGGTACCTCGATACCAATATGGTACCATTTGAAAAAAATGAATTCATCTCAAAAAATCATTCCGGTGCGCATTATTTATCCATAAATCACTTAATTTAGTACTTTGAACAAAAATTCGATTTTTCTAGCATTAGATGATCCAATTGGAGTGAAACGAAATAGTCATGGCACACTATATAATTCAGAAATAAAAAATTAAATAGAAACAAATTTGACGTTCAAAATGGTACTTATGTGGTATTGTTGGATTCGTACAAATGTATAGAATCCAAAAATATAATAATATATAGGGTGTCCCATTTAAAAACAAAAAGTTGGTAACATTTCCGGAAAAACCGGATGTGGGAAAAAATTCAATTTTCTGCTAAAAAGTGCGCTCTATCGAGAATATGCGACGTACCAAATTTCAAAAAATTATCTCCAAAACTAAAGAAAAAAAAAGGGGTGTACCTTGCCTGTGACACACACTGTATGTATAGATAGGCACTTTTTGACGCATTTTGACGTATTGTACCTATATTAAGTTTTGCAATTTCTGTTTTAGAGTGCTACCTTTAACAACCTTGACCTATTAACATAATATATTGAAATTTTCCTTAGTTTAACGATTTTCCTCAACGACCCCCCATCAAAGTAACAATCTAATCAGATGACCTGTAGGTCAAATTTACATTTTATTGAACGTCCCATTTCTTTTAATCCATGCTAATTTCAGAAGCCATTAATTTTCAATTCAGACAAAGTACCTAAGAACATAACATACCTACATACTTAGGAACGGAGTTGAAGTGCATCGCGGAAATAAGCAGCCGGTTATTATGAATTGTGTTACGTAATGAGAAGCCATGTAAATGTGAATCTATTACGTAGGGATAATAAAATTGGAGCAGGACTACCAACTACCACATTCGAATGCGAGACTGCTTGGGAGTCTAGGATAGGATATAAATAGCACGCGGAAAACGTAGCGCCTAGCGTGCTGGTCTGTCGGACTAGACTTCTAAACAACAGGTCAACCACCCTTACCGTTGAAACAGTGACGTGCGTTAACTCAAGGGCGAAGAAGGGTGTTAATATTTGATGAGGTTCTGAGATGTACATACCTAATTTAGCTAATGAAGTATATTAAATTTCTTATACCTCAACCCAACCCCATTCAAGTAATAATTGTTTTACGAATAATAATTATGAAATAAAATCCAAAAATAATACTTATAATGGATTATATAGTTGGACCAGAGATATAACGAAACGACTTCTGTCATTTTTTCAATTTTTGGATTATTGAAATATCGTTGAAGTCATAAAATATGACAGTTTAACAATTAGATTTTTTCGTTATATCTCTTGGTCGACTATACCTACAACAAAACTGACTGTACTTTTGCTTCATTGCTCGACATCATTGTTTCTTTAAAAGGATCATACTTTTATACCTAGGAACTCTTGAATTTACTGCAACATCTGGCCGCATTATCAGCTTCATACACGCAAGAGGAATTCCCAGAATCCGCATTCCATGTTTTATTGTCACTTTAACACTGTTTTGTGATGCCAACTTTCGCTTCTCAATGTTTTGAATGTTTGCAAAGCTAGTGCATTGATTGCCATGCTTATTTTCAAAATATATTTATTACGTAAGAGATCTGCATAAGTTTATTCAAAATAGCCATTCAACTTTGGTGCATATGGCAATGACAGAGAGCTGGGGTATCACTTCGTTATTCACTAGTAATAAGTGAATGTCTGCATAATAATACAATTAATTATGTATTTCCTAATCTTTAGATTGGGTGAGGTGGATCAATTTCTTGCCACAGCGTTCACTTGCGCTTAGTCTACGAAAAGCTTGCATGCAACACTTTATTACTCCTCCTGGAGTTGAATGAAAGTAAAATAGCTTAAAATTGGGAAAACCTTTGATGTTAGCTTCGTTGAAGAAGCGACATACCTCGGTCAGAGGGCGAATCTATCAGTCTTTATAAATAGCGAGCGCCAAAAAAAACTGACGGAGGGCCATGAAGACTGGGGACAGTAGTTCAGCTAAAAATCTTCAATTAAAGTCACACGATAGGTCAGAGGTCAGGTCAGAAAATCTTCATTTGAAAAAAAATACTACAAAATGCGCCGCAAGGTTTTTTTTTCATGTTTCAAATGAGCCGTGTCGCGACGAGACACTTTTTAAGTACAATTTGTGAAGTAAAAAGTTCCGATATTAAGAATTTTATCACGACATGCGTTACAATAGTCATGGTTTACTGTCTGCCCGTATTGTTTCGTTGCTCACTCTTTAACTTTTGAAGGACACACATATAAGACCACTTATTAATAAAACAATGGTTTATACGCATGCCATGTTGGCTGCATTAAGCTATTAGGGAGGTAGAAATACACAGGAGAAGATAGATATACCTATAGGTGTGATGCGCTGTAAAAGAGGATGGAGAATCTGCATGTTATCATGTTGATACGGAAATTAGCCAAGCGACAACAATTTGCAACTTGTGTCGCAACAAATACATTAAAAATTGACAGGTTAGACAACATCGCTATAGCTTAGTAATTCTAGTGGGATATCTATCACGTTCTCTTTTGCGTTTACATGTGCTCTAATCTTTTATCCTTGTCCACTCAATGAATCCTATACCTAGTATCATTCAGCAAACACGGTACATATATACGTATAATTAGAAGAGCCACTGTTCAGATCAATAATAATTATTGATATTTGCTTAGAAATTCTCTATACCGGGTGTTAACTATAAGTATGGGGCCAAACTTCATGCAGGGGGTGATTATTTGAGTGATTATGAGACAAAAACTCATACAAACATAGGTCCGGAAATTAATATTTTCCAAGATACAGGGTGCTACCTTTTTATTAAAAAAATATTTTCATAAAATTTTATAAAAAAAAATTATTAAAAAATTCTCTTTTTCGAAAATATCCCAAGGATATACTTACCCAATGTTGTTTAAATTTGGCAGCTTCATTTGCTGTAGCAGGGGCTAATTTAGTCCTGCCTAGATTAAAATTATTACGTCCAGTGGCGTCCCGGGGAGCACCTCAACGAATATTATTTTGAAAAATTAAAAAAAAAGTACACCAATGGCTTTTCTATAATTTTTTTTTACAGATTATGCAAATACAATAAACGTATACAACTTTTTTGTGTTCTAATTTTTTTTCATATCTTGGTTAGTTTTTGGAATAAAAAAAATAGAGCCCACTTAATTGCATATCGAGTTGCATATCCCTGAACCACACAACAATCATGGGGAATATTATTTTTTGTAAATTATAATTTTTTATTATTGTTTATTAATAATACGTAACAACAAAAAATAAACAAAATTAAAAAAAAATAAAAGTTAAATAATTTTTTACATCCAAACTAACGATTTTTTTCCTCTTGTTTTTGTATGGTCCAATGATATGCAATCAAGTGGATATTTATTTTTTCACAATACGAAAACATATTAAAATTAAAAAAAAAAGTTATTGGCGTATACTTATTGTTTCAAAAGTTATTTCAAAATAATATTCGTTGAGGTGCTTTCCTCAACAATGGGCTAAATTAACCCCTTACTGCAGCAAATGAAACTGCAAAATTTCAACAATATTATGAGTATAATAAAATGAGCTCAATCCATATTTAATTTTCGCGCATTTTCTGTTTGTCATTCCGTTCTGTGGGTTGTCGTTACAAAATTTTATCTCAATTAAGAAAGTAAGAAAGAGAAATATTAAAATTTACAAGAAATGAAGAAGTTTTGTGGTAAAGAAGCTCAAGATTACTTTGGCGAAGCATCTATAAATATTGTGCGTGTTTAAAAGTTTCGAAGTTTAATTTTTAAGAATAAATTATAAAAGAAATTATGCTTACATTATAGATATTTAGGATAATAACTTGGTACATAATTCTTATAAAAAAGAAAAAATAACAGAATAAAGGAGAGAGCTACTCAACATTGTGTTGAGATGAATCTTGTGAAAAAAATTGAAATACCTGTTCGCGAATATATTCCTAAATCCCTAAGAATCGTAGTTTTTTGCCTGCACATTTAAAAGATCGTTTTTCCTGAAATTTGTAATTTGTGACTGAGCTGGTTTTATTCCTGTATCCTTCATCTTGATACCTGAAATTTTGAACATTGCTTCAACTTCGAGATCACTTCTTAAGATACTGTTATAAGATATGGTTGCCTTCATGACCTTGTATTTTTAAATCTCTATGATGATTTTTGCATAAAATGACTTTCGGGGAGTGTCTTTTATCTCGCGGAGAATGGGCATTATTCAGTTGGACGATCCAATACTCGTTTTGTCCTCGTGAATAATATTCCCATCATTCTCCGCTCGTTGAAAAATATAATCCAACCATGAATTACATAAGTACATAAACTAGTTGTTTTATTTTTAAAAAATTCACGTTTTACATGCGAAATTGATTTAAACAATTAGAATCAATGGTTAAAAAGATACGTTAGAAATGAAAGTGTATCAGGGAAAAATTCTCTTGTTCCTAGGTCTCTTGAGGTAGGTATGCGGGCTGGAGTATAGCAATTTATCTGATCATTTATTTAATTGCCAATCGACGTTCATGGTCCACGGTTTTGAAATTTATGGCTGCCGTTAAGTTTTATTTCTCGAAGTCGTACCACTAATTGAGATAATTCCATCATTTTGTAATTCTCTCAATTTAATAAGAATTATTTACCTCTTCCATGTCTAAATAAAACTAAATTGAAAACTCCAAATGACGTGTACAGTTTACTTCTGCTTTTTTCGTAAAGAATCAATTTAAACAACTATAAATTTCCAGACGGTAATTTTAGGAATCAATTCTTGAAAGAATAAAATTAAAACACCTACATCGATTATTATAGTCCATGCAATCTTCGATTAGACGAACCCTAAAATTTGCAAAACAAATTACATTACCAAATAAAATTTACTGCAATCAGTACACAATATAAGGTATCAGCAATTTTTCTCCATTATACGTGATTAGATCTTAGAACTACCAATAATATTTTTTAAAAGCTCAATTAGATATATTATTAGACATTAGACCCACCTAATGTAATTTAATAGTTTAAAGGCGAGGCATAAATCTTGAAATAATAATTCCGGTTGTTCTATTAGAAAAGGTAATACGATAATTCATCTGTTTCGCCTACCTACCTATATTATTTTTAAATTTAATTGAAAAAGTTAATTAAAGTACAATAAGCGTTAATTAACGTAGACACTGTATGAAATGTTCTTATTAACGACGTAGAAAGAGGCGGGTAAAAGGTAAACCTGTACTATTTCAGTAGGTAAGGTACTGATTCCTATTGTTTGATACATTCTCATTGTTACAATATGCAATATGCTATATTAAGTTAGCTTTATTTGCAAATTGTGTACCCATCTTTTCCCTTTGGAAGTCAAAATTCCGAAAGTTCTGATAGAGGAAGGCTGCTGGAGTTTCTGCAACAATTTAAGTTTTCTAGCCGTGGTTCGAAGATAAAAATGGTCATGCAATGTAATAATGGCTAAATGTAATAAGAGTCTATAATTCTCATAGCATGGAAGATCGTGTAGCGTTTCTATCTAGATTTGTGCTAAGAATAACAGGTGAAATATACATATATGAGATGTTATAAATATGATATGAAATAAACTATGATTGTTTATAATAATTAAAAAAAAAAACACAAATCGAATGATAACAGATGAATTTAATCCTATGTTCCAAGTGGTGTTCTAATATAGGGCCTGCCATTTGGAAAACATTGGGAAAATCAACCCTTTTGCAAAACGTAGCAACACTGCTTTAACATCGATTCAATTATGAATATTTTCAAATTGGCTTTGTGAAATTTTCCATAGGAGGTCATATAAACGTAATTTGAAAGTTTAGAGAAATAAACGTCATGTAAAATATTCGAATATCTGCGTCATTTTTCTTATTTGCTTCTTGAAATTTTTGACCGTTAAAGGCTATTAGTATTTATACAGGGTGTTACTGAATAGGTGTTACAAACTTAAAGGGCATGTAGGAAATGCAAAAATAGGCGATAAATATCCTGTAGACATGGGTCGTTGGAGCTTCAGTTTTCGAGATACAGGGTGTTAAAGTTCTTCGAAAAATTTAATATTTTTTGAATATCTACAAACTGGCTGATCAGAATAACTCGAATTTTTTGACAGCTGTTGTACTATTTGAAGTACATGATTTGATACTCCCATTGAAAAATTATTCAATCCAGTGGCAGAGATCTGGGATTGTTGTTTCCTTTTTTATTAAATAATTTCTACCCCACTGACTTTTATGCAAATTTGTTATTTTTGGGAGATACCTCGTTTTGTTTAGAGGAGAAAAGTTATTTATGTTTTTGTTGTAGGACGCACTGTTTTCAAGATACTTCGCAATGTAGGAACACGTACGAGGTAAAATATCATAAAAATCAATGCTATTGAGATTTTCCAGAAGTTAATCATTTTTGTGATCATTATTGAAGCGTGTTACATTACAAAAAGCTTGCAATGGGTTCCTACATTGTAAAATATCTTGATAACAGTGCATCCTATAACAAAAATATAGATTGACTTTTCTCTTGTAAACAAAACGAGCTATCTAAAAAAAATAACAAATTTGCATAAAAGTCAGTGGCGTAGAAATTGTTTAATAAAAGAGGTAACAACACACCCAGATCTCTGCCACTGTATTGAATAATTTTTCAATGGGAGTATCAAATCATGTACTTCAATTAGTACAACAGCTGTCAAAAAATTCGAGTTATTCTGATCAGCCGGTTTGTAGATATTCAAAAAATATTAAATTTTTCGAAGAACTTTAACACCCTGTATCTCGAAAACTAAAGCTCCAACGACCCATGTCGACAGGAAATTTATCGCCTATTTTTGCATTTCCTACATACCCTTTAAATTTGTAACACCAATTCAGTAACACCCTGTATAGTTGTCTACTGTAAAAATTTCAGCTCAATTCCTTCAAAAATTTCCTCATAAATGGTTATAGAAATTTAGCATTTTTTACCCTTTTCCCATCCATGCCACTGGCTTCTTAATGAAAATACTGCGTATTTTATTGCATTAGCTCAAATTTCAAATACTTTTTTCCAGTCGTGTTATTTTGGTTTAAAAGCTTTTTTTTCATCTTGCTCATGCAGGGGTTTTCCGTGATCTGGGGGTCATGATCGGTGGACATTTGATGAGTTTGGGTAATTTTGGAAAAGTGATGTCATAAATAGTGTATTTTTTTATTAAGAACTAATACACCAAAACATGTACAAAAGCTGAGTTCCATATCTCAAACGGTTCCCCAGATATCTTCATAAAACTGGAAAAATAATCTTTTTTTGACACCCTGTTTCTCAAAAAGGGTTCATTTCCGCACACACGTTAATAGAAATTTTTCGTTTATTTTTAACCAAAGAATCAGCCCTTAAATTTTTTCGGTGTTGTTTATGTTATATTATAAAAAAATATACTTACATAAAAAACAAAAGATGCTTCAACTTTAGCTCATAGAACTGCATTTGCTTCCCTTATTTAGCCGTTGTTGTAACTGCAGGATTTCACGAAATCCCTGTACTAAACATTGAAAAAAAACTCACCCTTTGTACTTATTGATTATGAATAAAACACTAATGTTTTATAAAATTCTACTGTACATTGATCGATGATAGAAACGTTACACGTGTTTCGCTACTTTTCATGTAGCATCTTCAGACGTAAATAAAATTATTGATACAGTAACATAGCAACAGTATTACCTAAGTGATCATAAAACAAGTAACTGGATTTAAATGAATTTTTAAGAGAACTAACTAGATCATAATGTAACATCTTCAGAATCTTCTTAGTTGTTGATATCAAAAAGAAAATCAAGTAGTACATTCATTATGCCTAGGTGAACTGATGCTTTTATAATCGTGACGTGTACGCAAAGGCAAGTCGCTGTGAATAAAAGTAACCGTAATTTGAAAATGACATTGGCAAGCAAAAGTTTTTCAAAGCGTAATCCACCCAGCACCCCTAAATTGCCCAACAGATATTCTACAAAATAAGAGTTAAAAATATAATTTTCACATACGTATATTCTCATACTATAGATATTTTCATATTATTTTTTCTTACTATTTTTTCGTTTATTATTCATATTATATAGAGCATTATTTTCATACCCCTCATAATATAACCGATAGTTTCTGAGGTGACGATAACCTACAGTACACTATCAACATTTTCCACCCCTGGTTATTTTTCGATTAAACAGAACAGGCATCATAAATGCATACCTATAACTTTCAAAAGGTATTAAACGTGAACATCTAATTATTGTTAAAAAGTCCATATTAATATTGTTATAAGGTTAAAAATCAGATTACCATTATGTTATTATAAATATAAATTAATCGTTAATAATGGAATTCGGAAATATGTTATCGTTGTGATTGTAACGTTAGCATCATGTTTGCATTGCGTGTACAAAACCCCCTTTTAATTACTACCTAGTTACTCACAAGATTATTATCGCTAATTACTATAAAATGAGTCTTAAAAGTCCAGGGATACTTTCTATAGGTATTAGTAGCCTATAAGAATTTTTAAGATTTATTTATTAGACCAATAACAATCTTCAATCAAGCAAAGGAAAAGACTAATCGAGGAACTATTAGCATATCTGTTCCACCAGGATATCTGAAATTAATTAAGATATAAATAACCTTGTATATTGCATATTATCCTCATTTACCTATAGAATGGAACTGAAGCAATAAAACTGGAATGGAAACGTTGTCACGCCGTGTTATAGGCAGTATTTAAATTTCTATTATCATGATTGAATGAAATTGATTAATATATTATACACATATAGACTCATCCAAGAGTTCCAAGACGACTTTTTGACATTTCTCTGAATTGGAGAAACTATAGCTACCTATTATACTACGGAACTTTTTCCAAGTTTTAATTTTCTAAAGACATTTATATTCACACAGTAATTGTCTTGTTCCGGTGCAATTGATGTCGCAAGAAGGAAGAACACGGTTTCAGCACATATTTAGAATAAACTCGCCAATTAATTGACACTTATACGGATCATTAAGCACGCGAAGCGAGCTTTTCTGAAATAGGATAATTTCGTCGCTCTAATAATGCCGTTGTCATGTCCCAGAAAACTAACTAGGTGCTTACTTACTTCTTGAAATTAATTTCACTGAATGCCGATATACTTGACTCTTCTTGGCGAATTCAATGCCTTATTTGTTTATTAAGAAATCGAATGTAATAAAAGAGTCATTAACAGATTGATTCCTGATGTTTTCTCTATAAAACTGCACGAGTGCACGTCTTCCAATCTTCATTTAAGTGCCATGAGAATGGTGAATAATTAAGCAAATAAATTTGGGTTTTAAATAAATTGAATAGGTAGGTAACGCATATTATGATCATCGACCTATCACTTTTTTTTTGTTTTTCTAAAATTTTCTCAGCAATTTCGAGTTATTCAAGTGGAAGATTTGAACATCTTTTCGAAGTTTGTGAGAAGGTGGACGGGCAATACATGACGACTTACTCTCAGAATAGGAAAAAGTAATATTTATTTTATTCCAGGCTTATATTTCGCCATGTAAACAATATGTATTCCACTAATCGGGCACTTCATTACGGAAAGTCTTTTCAGTAATTAAAATAATATCAATAATGCGTCCTGCATCCTTTTCAGTTAATTACTAATTATTGCAGAAATTTTGGCAACCGTGAATCGTGGATGTGGTTCCACATAAAAAATCAATACTACGTCTGGCTTGCCAATGCAGTATTTTCACTGCAAGTTCTCGCCAACTTGCGGAATTTTTTAGCTACCTAATGTGTCTTCTGATTTCGTTCGAAGGAATCTTCGACTGCCCAGAAACTTTTCCACTGCAAAGAATACCTCATATGTTGTTCTAAATGTTGAGAATTAGAAAATATATCATCTTTTACAGCGTCCCTGCAATCGTATGAACACCCGTTCTTTAAGAGACACATTATATCCGTTGAGGTATCCCATGAATAGCTTCTTGTACTTCAAGGCTTGTTTGAATTCATCTTATTAAATATATCGGTAATATGTTTTTATTTTTGAAAGAAATAATAAGTAGCCTTAACAAAATTTCCAAAATCTTACTGGCAAAACATTCACGCCCAACGTCAGGTTTGAAACAGCAGATACTTTAATTCTGATGAACCGAGAACTAGAAATAGCATCAAATTTAGGTTCTCATATTACGGGTCTTCAATCAATTTAATGGAGGATGGATTCTGCAACTTTGATGTTTTTAATTTTTAATTTAAGAATATACTTAGATAGTCTCATACAGGATCTCCTTTTATTCGTTGAAACCCTTGAGCGCCATCGTTCTCAATAGCATCTCGCTTCTCGTATAGCATTACTGTTAATTAATATATTTAAGAAAATATTTTCTTTCCCTAATAGCAAAAAAATCAGAAACCTTCACACGTGCACACAAGGTCATCAATTGATAGAATTTTCCAATGAGGATCATCAACTTACTTGTGAAAAAGTTATTCCTCAAGCTAATTTTTCGACTCAGTTTCTGAGCATTCTTTTTAAGTACCTAGGTATAAGTTGAAGAGGTAACTAAGTTGTTGATAATATTTTCTATATTCTGGCTTCATCAACAAAATATTTCATCCAACCACTACCTACTACCTACCTATGTGAAGACTTAAAATAATCTTGAAAGTCCATTTAGATAAAAAGTACACTATATACCTACTGCTAAGCGTGCCTGCTCAGATCATATTTATGGCTTCCAGCCAACAGAACCGATTCTATAACACCTTAGTTACGCTCATCGTGGGGTAACTATCCTACAGATCGTTCTTTTCCCCATGATCGACGAAACCAATCATATGTAATTTAATAAACTAAACAACATGTATCGTAAGACTGCAATTTGTAATTTCAAACGAATATATATATATAGGGGTAAAATTTTTTAAGTTCAATTTACACTTTCATTCCGTGATTTGGATCATTTATCTTTTTTAAACAAACTTCAAAAATAATAAATATCAAGGTAGCTAAAAAATAAAAGCTGTTTCTATTTTATAACGGCAGCTTTGATGCAAGAATATTATTTGATATGAGTAGAGATAGGGAAGTAGTATAATCTGTTTTACATTTAAAACTCCTTCCGCATTGGCTTATAGTAGTCGTGAAGCTATAACAGCATATAGGTATTGATTTCAGCTTTTAGCTCATAATATTGTAGGTAGGTAGGTATTCAATGCACAATTTAGAATAGACAAGTTGATTAAGCAATTCAAAGCTATTTTATCGATTTCTTGGAGGTTGTTGCACCCTTAATCGATATCAGCACAATGAAAGTTTCCCAGCTTAATTCCCAATATTCATAATTCTTATACGTTCTTCAACCTTATTTTTTACCTGTCCAGTAGTAGCCAACCCACCCTGTCTGATATTTGAGGGTTTATCAAGTCAATGACTTGCTTAATGGTAGGAGAGAGCACTGAAAATCGTTAATCCGCAATGCCAATGTGGATTTCATACATTCGTAGAAAATGGTGTCAAGAAAACAATTGCTTTCTGATGGATAGGTACTTTATATCTTGATCGTGAAAAAACTTGCTTGCGATAGATTTCTCATGGATATGCCATAAGTTAATGTTTAAAACATTTTAATATTGATGTCTAGTCTGCTGTAGCTTATGGAAAATCTACGATCGTTCATTTTAACCAGTTATGTACTTTAATTTCAGATAGAAATCGGATGTCCGTCATTTATTCCCACATGATTTAGAAATAGCTATTTTTGATAGAAGTTACAAAATTGTGAATTTAGTTTGACAGTCTTCAAGTGCTTAAATACTCCTTTTGCAACGTGTGTCACACAAAATTTTTTGTAAAATCGTCAAGAAAAAACAATTCCGAATTATTTAATATGGATTCTGAATGGATTCGTCAAGAAATATCAATATAATGGATTCCAGACATTGGTATTTTGTATTATCAAAGTGATGTTTGCTTTTCACATTCTCCACCAAAATATGAAGCACGCCGGCAGACATTAAGCTCCCTAACTGACAGACAAACATTGCTCAATAAAATAGCTTTTTTGATTATTATTACGTACGAAATGATGACAATTAAGAATATACAGGATGATCCCGAATTCGATAACACAAAATACAGATTGTTGTAGAGGATGCTCAGAAAGACTGTATAAGCATAGGTAAACTTAGGACAAAAATTGTTTCCAAGGCTCCATTACCGAAATATAAGGCTGCCTTTTCCAAAAATTTAAATGATCATAACATCATTTAAACAACATCCACTGGGAAGACACATAATTCCACATAACTAGGTAGGTACCATTGTACGGTTTAGGTACACAAAGAACGAATAATGAACTGTATAAATTAATAGACACACATTAAATTAATTTTTTAATGCAAAACTAGTAATTTTACACAATGCTGTAGAACAACCAAACAATTTAAAGGTAATTTCTAATTATGTAGACGATTATAATATGATTAAACGATTTAGTAAGATGAATAATTTGAATTAAGTCGGAGTAGGTATGTAGGTATTTATTTAGTCTGACGAACGAACGATACGAAATAATACGAATATTAGAGACAGCAGGACTTCTGTCCTGTTGCACACCTGACGCAGGCAAGCAGGGGTTACATTTTTACTTTTTCCCTATTCCACGAAGACCACCTAAGAAGTGCATCTCCCGGATCGATATTTAACAGAAACTTCGACATTTCAGTTCTTCTTCATCCTAAACTGTGTCTACATACACATAGACAGTGTCTACACGATTTAACTAATTTAAAAGCAGCTCAATCTGCAACAACCATGATAATGTTTTTTTTACGGGATTAAATGCATTCAAAATCTACCTCTTCCTCCAGTTGAATAAAATTTCTCAATGTGGCATCATTGTTTGAAGTTAGAACATGAGGGAACTAAAGTAGATTTAAATCTAGGTATCAACTTGTATAAACTTATTAAACAATATTTTTCTTTCTAAAGAAATCCATCGAGTACCTACCTATAGTGCTGTCACTTTTTTCACAAATTTTTTCATATATTCTTAAATAAGAAGCTGGAGAAAAAAATAAATAAACTTACAAAATCCCTAATCTACAATGAATGCTGTTAGTATCATCCGTGTCCACCATTCCGACATCACACTATAAAGTAAAAAAAAAATGTTTTCCACTTGTAGTACTTATATTGATCATAACTTCCCAGGTGAGGCATAAGGCATAATACATTCATAGTTAAGAGTACAACCCAAAATACCTTATATCTAGTTTTTCAGACTATTTCAGAGCTTTTACAACTAAAACATCTCATTCGACATGATCAAAGAGTCAACTATCATTAAAATGCTTCTCGATGAAGGCCGTTGCCATACGTTATAAGCTGGGTTATAATTAGCAATATGTGCAGATTTATTTAAACGATAGTGACGTCGTCTCGTCACAGCCCTTCTTCCACCGGCGATATTTCGCCGTCGATCCACTCCGCGGTAGACGCTTGCATGCTAATACTGGAAGGTCGTTCCCATTTCGTGTTCTACAGTCAAATTAAGGTTAATCTGGGGTCCACGGAATTTAAATGTTACATTTGAGGGAGTATCGATAACCTTGGATAAACGCTACACGGGCTCACCACGTCAAGTATGATGACGATGTAGGTAACAAGAATTGATGAACGTTGGATTGCCGAAAGGGATCATCACGTCGATTCCAGCAGAATTATTACAAGGGATTATTTACAAGTATTTTTTATACGAATTTATATATTAAGGGCTCTAGTCAAGGTCATCCGAGGGCCAACATCCCACTCGGATTAGTTTGAAAATGAAACTGATGTCGACTCGACTCATCAGAATTGACTGTTTATGCGACTGTTTTCTTCTTTTATCGTTTCAAAGTGTCACAGCTTCTCTCTTCGACGTTTTTTAGCGTCTTCACGGTGTGCCATTATGACCTAAGACCTAACGCTACATGCTGCTGCGCAATTAATACTCATTAGGTATACCTACTCTAGAGAAGTAATTGTCGATATTTAGCTTTAGCTTCTCATTTAAGTATACATGATTTTGTGATAATAATCATTAAGTTTGCGATCGCCTGAAGCAACAAGCTCAGCTCGAGCTCAGGCTTTTAACAAGCCTCAAATGAGGAAGGAAGTATTTTTCAGCTCTAGCCAAAATTTTGGACGATAATAAGTTTTCACCAGATCAAATATGGAACATGGACGAATCTGGGTTGTCAACGGTACAACGTAGAACGCAAAAGATTTATGCTACAAAGGGCCGTAAGCAAGTCGGTGCATTAACGACCGCGGAACGTGGACAACACTTAACGGTGGTATGTTCCATGAATGCCTCTGGTAGATTTATCCTACCGGCTCTCATCTTTCCAAGGAAAAATATGAAGAGCGAACTTATGGATCATGCCCCTTCTTCTGCAGTTGCATATTGTCAAGAATCTGGGTGGATGACGGGTGAGGTGTGTCTTAAATGGATAAAACATTTCATCAATCACGTGAAGTCTGGCCAAAATAATAAAGTACTTCTTCTAGTGGATGGCCATAATAGCCACAAAAATGTCGAAGTTTTGGATATCGCAAAAAATAATGGGGTTATTCTATTTTGCTTCCCTCCACATTGCACCCATAGGGTGCAACCTTTAGACGTCAGTTTTTATGGACCATTGAACGCTTACTACGATTAGGAAGTGCGAAAGTGGTTACATGCAAACCCTGGCAGAACAGTGACTCACTTACAAGTGTGGATTATTTAAAGAAGCATACTTTAAAGCAGCAACCATATCTAACGCGGTTAATGGGTTCAAGAAAACAGGTATCCAGCCGTTCAACCCTGATGTGTTCCCTGAATGGATGTTCGCCCCTTCCGATGTAACCAACTTCCCTGTCGAAGACCAAGTTGATGTTCAAACCCAAAATCGAGTTGAACTTCAGAAAGTCAATGAAATTACTCATCAAACTGAAGATCAGATTGATTTCCCAAATATAGGTCAAGGTAATTTTAATGACAATGAGGCTACAGAAAATACAGCTGAGCAGAAACTATCTCCATTGAATGTTTCAGTCGAGGAATTAACTCCTTTGCCAAAAATACATTTGAAGCCCAATCGCAGAGCTAGGGCAAAAGGCGCTACAGGAGTAGGTATAGGTAAATAAGATGGATATACATATATGTGTTAGCTGATATGGAAATTGTTGATTATGTTGAAAAGACACGATTGAATTTTCAAAGTGGGTCGGCCAGTATTATACAAGTTTGGACTAAAATTTTACAAAACACTTGCAAACTCATGGTTTTACCAGTTTTGCTAAAGATTGTATGTATTATATCCTTTGAGATCCACAAAATCGCCATACAATAGAGGAGGGCCTCTATTTGGTCACCGTACACAATACAGCCTCTATAAAATTAAGGCTTTCCAAGACACTACAGGGTTCCCAAGTGCTTTTTTATGAAACGGAAAGAATAGATTAACGGATCAAAACCAGGATTTACGCGACCTTGCCACTGCAATAACTACATTTTTGGAAAAGATAGTGCATCAGGTTTGCATATACAGTCGAACACAGTTTTGCGTTACAAACACAAAATTTTGTCAGAAAATGTTTCCCCATTTACCGACTACTGAAGCTAACCAGTGGCCACCGAATTCCACTGATCCTAATTCCTTATTAGATTACTGAATTCCTTAGAAGAATTTTTTAAAGAAGGGCATACACTCGGGCATACAGTAAGCCTTTCGCATACACACACATTATGGAGTGGTAAGAAAGAATTAAAACAGGATGGTCTGAAGTAATCTTACAACTAATAATTAAGATTAGGTACTTCTTGTTGAGTAAAGATAAAAATTGAGAGGGCATGAAAATGTTCCTTTTGTTGCTAAAATATTTTATTGAGACAGGCAGGTTTTAACCTAAGTATTTCAAATAAATACTAAAAACCCAAAGGATTTAATTCCTTAAAATCTGCTTTAAGAGTCCAAATAGATCAGATTATTATTATTTCATAACCACCTGGTGTAAGGTGCTATAGAGCTTGGTTGTGGTTCAAGAAAATATAACACTTGTGAATAACACTGTTAGGTATATGAGGTAGGTAACAACTCTACTGCTGTTTTTAAAGCTCGTAAAGTAATAGGAATCTCAAGTTTTGTGTCGTATATTATTATAAAATGTGTTATTGAAAAACAATTATTGCGTATCTTTTCCTATTATATATTCTTCGTGCGAATATCCTATTTTGTGAAATAATTAAATCATTTGAAAACAATTAAAATCGTTTTAATAGATTCCCATGAAAACAACTCGAAAAACAACGGTTTTTATTCACGATTTAGTAACTGACGGATTTAATATCCGGAATATCTAAAAGAAACCGTGAATAATAATCACCGTACAGGGCCTTTTGTTTGTAGTATTAGTGAAACTAATTTTAATTACTGGAATACAATAATTATTATTAACCCATCATACGGAAGCGTGTTTTCAAACGATTAACTGATGTTACCGAGGATGTTACCAATTCTGAATTGTAGCTCGCTTTTTTTCCTGCCACATGCAGTGTGTTCTATGTCTGCATGTTTGTACCCCGCCCCAGCGCCGTCTTTGTTTGCTCCCTTAGGGAGACGAGGTTGATCCCCCAAATATATCTCCCTCCATTTATGTTTCTCTACGCTTTTGCCCACGTAACCCAGTAGAGATGTTATTCCATGAATTCAGTTCTTATGAAAAACACAATTTGGGGAATTATTATACAAGATTTATTTTATAAAACAAATTCACATTTTCTTAGACTCCCGTTATACATTCAGGATAGTTTTACTAACTACCACTCATAAAACTGGAAAACTATTGGTTACAAATAAACTACATTACCTACTAAAGTTCTACTATTGAGGTGCTGAAGAAAATTAGCAAATATGCTTCAGTGCAGTGAAGTAAAAGCTGCACAAATTTTAATAATTAAGCTATGACGCAAGTAGGTAATTATCATTTCTTTAAATGTACTTTTCCTCTAAACAAGTTGACGACAGCAATTCGGAGTTTCTCTAACGACATTAAGCTAACATTAAGCTATCGTCCCTCATAGTGTCTCCAGGTTTAATTCGAAAAGTATCGATCATACAGAAAAAACTGTAGTTTGTAAAGTTGTAGGAAATTGAATCACCTACAAGTTTGGTTTCTACAATTTTTACCCCAAACTTCTTTAAAATGCTGAGTTATTGAAGAGAAACAATTATTTTTAATCAAATTCAAAATGGCTGACTGATGCGCACCTCGGATCTGGTCGCCATTTTAAACGTAGCTGTCAGTGGCCCCCTATAACGGGCAGAACAAGAAAAACCAACAAGGAATTCTTACTATGTTAAAAGTACACAGTAAGTAGCTAATAGTTGGTATAGGTACAGTGTTTAGAGTAGGTACAATAATCCAATAACCAATAAAGGACAGTTGAAGGCCAAAGTTGAAGCAGTGTTTGGCAATCTTTTTAAGTGAATCAAAACGTCACCTTCTGTCCTCCGGGACCGTATGAACCACGTTAACCACCATGACTTTCAAAGTTGGAATGTTACCTCAACAGTCTCTTAGTAGCGTCACAGATATCTGTCTTAAAATATTGATCTGTAAATTTCTCCAAGTGCTAAAATTATTCACAAAGTATAAACTCACTTCCTCTGTTGTATGTTAAAAAAATCAATTTTTGTTAAGCTAGTAATATATGATTCTTTAGGTAATATCATTTCCATCCAATAGCAATAATCGTCAGGATGTAAACTTAGAAAACGGTAAAAAACGCATTATGCAAATATGGCGAGATTGGAATACTCTTCAAGATTGCAAGTTGATAAGATCTACACAACGTAGGTTGTATTACCTCTTCCGACTGTCGATAGGTTCAGAATTACATCCATATAGAATAAAAGGAATAGTAATTTCTCGGGTAAATTACGTATCAAATTGCATGTTATGAGGTGTAAGCAAACATCCGACACCAATCTTTACCTCTTATCTGACTCCTTTTAGAATCGTTTCTGGATAGAAATCATGGAAAATTATATAAAATTACTCATTATGTTGCACATTCAGTGTAATATGAAGGAATCTATAAGAAATAAAAAAAAATAGTACCTATGTGGTTGGATTACATGATGATATTTTTAAACAGCTGGAGCTAGATGTTTATCCCAATGTGCGTATTGAGGCAGACCTCTCTATTTCCTTTAAAATAATGTTAATTATTAAAATGTCTCGCAACATTCCGTTACTTTTTTAGGCTGCACGGGTAATCGTCAAATATTTGTGAAATTCTCAAAAGAAAGAGTTTATTAAATAAATAAGTAAGTTATTTCAAATTGACTTGTAATATTTCAACGAAATTCCTCATCTTTCTTCGGAGGTAATCAATAATTGGTGTAGTTTGATCTCTAATAATTAGAGGCTTAATTATTTCAGAGTAGATTGACGTGCATGGTGAGTTGTGTAAAATTATCTTACATAATTATACATATAGAAATACAAAAGAAATAAAGTCCTACTGCTATAATAGGTAATCTGGACTCCCAATGTATGATATATGGAGACTAATGCTCTATTCTTATAACTTTACGACTCGGATATACATGTATGTACCTACCTGGAGCATAATTGAATACTGTATTATACCGTTGTAAAGTTTACTCACTATTTGAGAACAACTGTAACATGTTAAGGAGTTGAAAAAAAAAACTAAGTTTATAGAAAACTTTATACTGAGAAGAACATTTACTATCTAAATATTAATTTTGCTGGGCAAAAACTGGGACACCCCGTGTAATTTTTATCAGTTTCACAAATCATTCTCCTTGCAGAAACTGTCACAAAAATAACTTACACTAACAAAAATGTCATTATCACAACGAAGTCGTTCAATGAAACTATGAACAAAACTTTCCCGCATGGATGTTTTTTTTCTCTCATGAATGCTGGTTATCTAGCAGCTACAACGGCATAGTTTGTGAATAATAATTTATTTTTTTTAGTTTACTAATGTCACAATTCAGTTTGAACAATAATTATTGTTATAATCCAGAATTAAAAGACTAAAGAATAAAGTACTTAACTTTAGATGTCCAGCTCGGCAATCCAGTAGCAGCTTTTCTTCAAACTGCTCATAGGACCTTTCATTACATCTTTCTTTAGGTATCACATATCAGCATAACAATTTATGTACATAGTTCTTTTTTTAATGTTAGGTATGGTTCCAAACCTTCTAAGAAATTGTTTTTTGAAAATTGCGGTAATTATTAGTAATGAACAAAAACTTGAAAATAAGCAGTTTGCTATGATGCATGGCTATATGAAAAAGGTTGAATTCTCTCAAGCAGTTCAAAAGACATAATGTATAACATTAGCCTGGGGAGACAAAATCACTGAAGCGTGCATGTATATAGCCACGAAGATTCAAGATTTATAAAGTGTCATGAACGAGTTGCATTGCATAAAGTTCCTAAAGTTTCTCTAACTTCATAAATTCCATAAACACGTAGAATACCTATTTATCATCAGTAGTAGCAGTCGTCTTATTTCTTTCTTTCTTTCTAATTTCTTAACTTATTTCTTTAATTTGTTTATTCTGTTACTTATTTATTATTTTTTAAGTTATTTAAAGTTTTGAGTAAGTACCACAATTATTATTGGGAACAATAATTAAAGTTATATGTAGTGTTAGGTATATCCATCTTTGAAAAGGTGCTATAAAATAAATATAGAAATTTAGCAATATTGCCCTTTTTCCTGCCTACACCACTGGCAATGTAATACTAAATACGCAATTTTTTCAAATTTCTCCAATGAGATAGGAGTTTGGAGGTGCCGTTGAATATACATTTGATCAAAAAATAATAGTGTTTAGGTGTATACCCAGATGACATGAAATTTGCGTAAAAAGTGCAAAAAATAAAATTGCGGGCCAAATTTTCGACAGCAAACTTCAAATTCGTGTTCCCAAAAAACAAACTAGAGGGTGAGAAAATCTAAACTATTATAGCAAAACTTTCCTCTGAAAATTCTAATATGCCTAGTTTATTACTTGATAATGTCGCATCTTAAAGCGATAGCGAATCTTGTCATCGTCTTTCAATTAAGTAGTCTAATCGGTAATTTTTTACATTAACTTTGACGGTTTGATTTGGTGTCTCATAACTTTGAAATTTGAAGTTACTGCAAGCTTTATATGAAGGTAAAGCAATGATTTTTCATATTTTAATAAATTAATCTATAAAAAGATCGACGAAAAAGTCACATATATATGTTATGGATGCAGGGCGAGATGTACCTATAGAAAACGACAATTTTGTTTCTTGTGGTTCTGCTGCAACATGATACTAAGTATCGTGCCATCACTTTTTGAGTGTTACAGAATTTTTCGAATTCTCACGTAGGTAGGTAATTGGATCCTAATTTATTATAAGAACAAATTCCACAAGCTTTAGAAATTATAGTAAATTATTATCGATAACATTGAATCGTAAATCATTCTCAGATTTGCTAACCAACATCGTACAATTTAATTACATTAATTGCAGTTCCTCTGCATCACAAAAACTGCTGTCTTGACTTCCAAATTGCAGTGTTATTCCACCGAACGGGATAGCAGCTAATTTGAATTTCTTCACAAGCTTTATTTGAATAATTATGTAACTATAAATATACCTACCAATTTTATTACCTGAACTGGAATTGTGATAATTAGGTAATTAGTTAGTTATATAATTTTTTTGATAAGAGGAATTTCCATCATTATCAAACCTCTAAAATTCGAAGAACGTTCCTTTGATAAACGTTTTTACTTGGAATACATTAATAAAAATTAATTATATACAAAGCGGTACCTCACCTACAATAATTTTAGCCTCCCAAAATCTCAGATTTCGTTCAAGTTTTGAAGATATTCTGAAATAGGTAAATCTTAACTTGAACACTATTTCGCATCGCTCAGAGCTAAACCTTTCAAAAATTAAATAGTAAGAGGGATCGAGTGACACATCATTTTGAAGTTGCGTTATTGTCTACGCAACCACTTTTTTTCATTTGTGAACGATTCTTTCTTGAGAACACTAGCCGGATGAAGATTTTTCAACATTATAACGGCACGAAGACGGGCCGGTTATCCAAGGTGGACGTGCAGTTTTATTATTAAATGGCTGCATTTACATCTGACGGGGATTGTCAGCCCGTCCCCGTTAGATGTGATAAATGATAATATAAAAAATGCATGTCAAAGTTGAACTATGTTGAATTATGTACAGAAACCGGCCAATGCCGTTAGATGTAAATAGACCTTTACTGTGAAAGGGACCAAAAGTGGTTTCGAAAACTCAATTAAATTCAACGAATGTATTGCTCAAAATTTCCACTCCCAATAATTATTGCCATATATTATAATCGCTTTTCAAAAGCTTGTCTAACGTTTCGCAACATTTCCTGTTTGATTGAACGAGTCTCTGCGACGATTTTTTCTTAAAGCACTTGCGGAGATTCGGGTGGTGTAGCATAAATCTTGGAATAAGTCCCATAGAACGAGGTCTTAAGTCGTCCAACCTAGCCGGTCGTTTGTTGGTTCCTCTTAATTAACTCGACTCGTCTTGCTATTTTAATTTTTGAAGGGAAAGCTACGGGAACTAAAGAGATGCAAAAATAACTTTGATCTTGAACCTTTTTGATAAGTTAAAATTTATCTGTTTGATCATTTTTTCCAAACGTGCACTATCAATCTGAGATTTAAAGGGGCGCAAATTTTAGTTGAAACATACTGTATATTTATTAGTATATAGTGTGCTCTACTTTTACTCCGCGGTGAAGATATCTCTGTACATAAATAAACCATTTCATAACTCAAATGCAAACTGCCCTAACAGCAACAGAATTTTTTATCAAAACACTTGATTTTATTGCCAATTAACTCCGAAAACTATCTCGTTTCAGAGATCTATTAAATTTTAATTACCTCCACAAATTGTCTGCAATGAACGAAAGAAATGCATCGACCGTTATTTTACACGAGTAATTGAGGAACCCAGACCTTGTTGGAGACTACCCACTAGATAATATGGGACTATAATTCATATTTCAGACAGATAATGTACCAGGAGTGTAGGTAGACGCTGAGCTGATAAAGTCTCTTGTAGCGAGTCGCCTCCAAGGCGGCTCTCCTGGTCATCTCGGTACACGATTTTATTTATTATCATTTATCACTTGAATACCTAGTTCAGTCTCTGTGAAATCCCGAGAACGAAAATTTGATCCGATTAATCATTTAACATCATTAAAATTGCAGAATGAAACCTTAAAAACCATAACATATCACGTGGTTGAATCTAATAAGGAATCAAAACGAAACTGTTAAAATTTGAATGTGAAGTTAGAGGGTATACGTTTGATGATCTACATGTTTCACCAAATTTCAGCACATTTTAGAACGCTGTTCTACATAAAGCCGTTCTTCAACTAATGTGACGTCACGGTCAAAGGAGACCTTCTTTTGATAACTTTTTGATAAGCCTCATTTTTTACGGGAAAGGCGTGTGATAATGTTTTATTGGGTACACTAGAGTAGCAAATTATCAAAAAAAAAAAAAAATTAATTTCCCACAATTAATTTATTTGTTGCTTAAATTGATGGATATTTTTAATGCAGCACAGCCATCCGAGAAGGGCCATGACTGCCGAATATGCAGCTTGACGCAACCGATAAAAAAACGGACAAGTATCTATTGTCAACGTTGTACCTTTGGTACAGTAATTGCCAGATCTTGCTACATTACGTACTTCCAAATCCTTCGTCCCGGTATATCGTTGAAGAGATAATCCCAATAGTGGGAGGTGGTTATATAATGTGATAGAGTTACCCAAGTTTTGTTCAACTGAAAATGCACCTTCTTGCTTAGGAGGTCGAGTTAGTAGACATAACTCGAGCACCTCTACGGATAACTCTTAGTAGGTTAAGAGTCAGCAAAGCGAAGCAGTAAAATTAGAATAAAGAGACCGCTTACAGAGATATGGTCGGACTCATGGAACGAATTGGCACTTACCACTGGCCTATGCATTAATTTAGTACGACTGCAATAACGTATGTTTGTTTGATATATTAGGAGAATTTACTGGATTTCTCACACGAGTCAGAAATTAATAATGATGGGAATCTTGTACACGCAATTGAAATAAACCTTACGTAATTTATAGAAGACAATAAATTTTTATGAACACATAAGAATTCTTTCATGCTGTGTCCTGTTTCTTGTACAATTGCCATATTGGTTTCTTTGGATTTTTCACAATTACATTCTCACAGTTGTTTTTAATACTAACCCAAATTTTTAAGTGACGGTATATAGTTCGAAGTAAATATGGGAATTTTTCATGAAACATTCAGCTCCTTATTTCATGAATCCTTTAGTAAAGTCATTTTTCGTATCATATTATCGAAAACCCTTCTATTTCTCTCTGACCGAATTAAAATTTAGTAAAACAATCAAATAGTTTGGTTGAACTGAAAGAGAGAGAGAGAGAGAGAGAGAGAGGGGACAATAAGTTAAGAATGGTAAGCTTGTTTCCAATTTTTTCAGGCTTCAATGTCTCCCTCTTAGTTAACTTCCATTAAGGCTGAGAAACACACGTCCTCAGTTCAATTGCCACTTCGAGAGGTGTTATTACACAGGGCCCATCTCTTTTAGTCCACCAGCCTCCATCAGGATCCGACTAGTGAGCGAGAGGACACACGCACTCCCAGCAGAGACCTTTACAGGGTTTGTCCTCTATCTCACTGTTCGCGCTTACGCAGTCCAGTACCCGAAGTGTAGCGAAGTCAAATGCTCGTATTGCCAAAGCTCCTATAATGGAGAGAGATGGTTGGCGTCTTTTTGAGACGTCGTAGAGGAGAAGTCAACGCCACGCTATCGCATTTTCTCCTAATTTTTGTCGCCGTCCCATTCGAAGGGGCGCGGGAGTCTTCATCTGACACCAGATTTCCTTATCGAACTCTTTCTTGAACACATTAAAGCGTGCCGGGAAATATTGTTTTCTATCAAAAGTTTTCTTCTTCTCCTGGATTGGGAGGAGATAGGGCGGTAGAGGGTTGAATGGATTTCCTCGCCTATTTTCCGTGCCGATCTACCCGCTCAGCCAGTCTTCTCATCCATATCCAATCATCAGTCCCCCCCCCCCCCTCAAAAAAAGATATCTCCGGTGAAGAGTAACCCTTTGAGAGAGAGAACAAGTGATAGAGAGAGAGGTACTAGGAAAGAGAAAGCTCCTAGTTCTCCTCAACGAGAGAAAGAGGAAAAAAGCTTATATGCGACCTGAAGGTAAAGTAGAGTACAGTGGTGGAATGGTCCGAAGATTTTCCTTCGCGGTTACGGAATAATGAATATAAATATACGCTTCCGATTTCATAGTTGTTCGTAAAAAACTCTGGAAATAGTTCAAACACGTTCCGTTCTCAGTTCCTATTTTCGTCGAAATTTATGTTCATTTTCATTCTGTCCTATGTACGATTCTTTGTTCTATTTGGCGTTGGGAGCAAAGTTCAGGTCTGTATGAAGCCGTTATCTTATGAATTTTTTTTCATACGAACAGACGCTGGTAGCTTTGCCCTTGTCACACTCACACTGTCTCCACTCAGTTTTGCAGAGCAACACAGTGTACTGTACTTGATGTGCTTCAAAGTGACAAGTTTTAGAACTCTGTGATGTTATAGTGAGAAAATATTGTCTCTACTAGAGGAATTAGGATCTTCAGACTTTGGCATGGGTTCCAAAGTTGGTTGGTTGGATGGCTACAGCCATCCCAAGAGACCCCGACTAGTCAGGATCTAGTCAGTTCAGGACATGTCATTTTGGAAATACAAAACACTTATAATCAGTGACGTATCTACAAAACCGGGCCCGAAATCGTAAGAGTGTCGCACCGGACCCAGAGTCTTTCGGGGCCCGAAACCCAAAAAAACTCACCTTTTTAATGCAAAGATTTAGGTTAAATCTACAATCTATTAAATAGCTTGGTCAGACATGTCGATTTGAAAAAATATTATATTGGAGCATTTTCACACGGTCCAGTTTTCGATGCGAATTGCCGGATGCCGTATATAGTTCACCCCGAAGCACTCCGAGGCAATACTTAAGCTAAAGTGTGACGGAATACCTGAAATCTAAGGTAAATTCTGGGTAGATCCACTATCGAGAGCCTGCATTGATGCGGATAACTTCATTCACACTTCAGCTTCCGTATTGTCTGGGATTGCATTGGGGAGAATCACTGACTCCTGGCAATCCGCATCTAAAACCGAATCGTGGGAAACGCTCTTAAAATATTAAATATACAGACCATATCTACGAGTGCAGAAGTTTTAGGGGCCCGACTGCGCTCGAAGTCACGAAGACATTCTAGCTTGACTTTGGCAGTTTGGTTCTCGATGCATCGGATGTCCTTCTGGTCTATGTCAAGCCTGGAGAGTATCTGCATCAATTTCTGGTGTTGCACTCGATCTAAAGCTTTCTCGTAATCTATGAAACACAGACACACGTCTTTTCTCTGATCGTAACAGTTTTGGACTAACACCTCGAGTTCCTCGTACCCAACCCTTGTCGGAATTCAAATTGTGACTTGCTTATGTCTCTCTCGCATTTTCTGTATAATCTTTGGTGTATTATTTTTAGGAAAAATTTTGAAGTACCTATGGCTCATTAGACTGATGAGTCTATGGTCCTCACATTTTCTTCCATTGGATTTCTTGGGCAAGGCGACAAAGGTCGAGCACAGCCATTATTCGGGGTATTGACCCGTTTTGTAAATGATGTTAAAAATTTTATGCAGCGCTCTTTCATCCAGAAGCTTGAGTATCTCTGCCGGGACTCCATCCGGACCAGCTGCATTGTTGTTTTTTAAGTTACCGACAGTTTTTTCAATCTCTTCTTTGGTATAGAAGTCATGCAGTGGTATATAAGGATGAAACTGAACGCATGTCAAAATTTGAAGAAGCTCTAAGACAAAGATAGGACTGTACCGACTTTCTAAACACTCGTTCGTTTGTCATGTCAACCGACACGCATAAGAGATATTATTCCGGCCGACAAAAAATAAATTGAAAACTTATGCGTCTTTATTCTAGGCATTTGTTCTGGCTTTGCATAGCAATAATACCATAACTCAGGTCTCTGCTTGCTGAATGCAGGTTTCAGTTAATATTTCCTAGAACGCATGATAGTGAAAAAAATTAAAAAAAAATCTTATGCGGAAGTTTTGAAAAAAAATTGACTTTTGGAAAAACGGTGTAAAAAAATAGTTTTTTTTTTCAGGTGATGGTCGTTTAAACGTCCAAGTTCGAAATTTAATTTCCATCATGCGTCAGATATGAAGAGAGGTTCATAGACTCCCTGTGGGAGCTCTAAAGATAAACCTGATCGAAATTCTTATTAGTAACAAAAAGGGTTTTAAGACGAAAGTCTTTCAAGTTTCCACGTTAGTCTGAGAAAATATGAACGATCAAGGAACTAAGAGAAAACAGGACACTTTTTCAAAAAACTTTTACAATTCTTTTCGCAATAATACCTGAAAAATTAAATTGGGGCAATTTAAGATATAAATTATTCTCAAATACAAATCAACTTTTACTCCAATTCATGGAAACAATCATTCATTTCTTTAACATAAACCTGAAAAATAATGTTATTTTCTTGGTGCTTTGCAGTCCTCGGATCTTTGAAAATTATGGTAAAATTGTGGTTAAATTGTGGTTGAACATCTCACAAAAAACATGCTTTTATCGCTCTTTTCGCTAAATTTAGATATAATGTTCTCTTAAAATACTGTAATTATTATTAACTTTTAAGAAACATTTATGTGAGACGAAACAAATTGAAATAAAAAAAATGTGTAACTGAAAGAAAGTTCCAAATAGAGAAAAGCGCATTACACCCCAGGTTCGACGAACTTTGCTCTATTATAGAGGATCCATTATGATTGATGTAACTAGATCCCTGTATAATCCTTGGAAAGAAATGATTAACAAAAGTGTATGAATGACAACAAACAGGTAGGTAATTATTTTCAATCGCCTTTCTCGTAACGCGGTGAGGAGTGATCTTGCTATTTACCGCTGTAGTATGTAATTTTCACCACAAAGTAGCGACTTTAATTGCTGCTATTCTGCATTTTGCAAAAAGCTAGCTCGGCTTCATTGTACTTGCACAGAATTGATATTAATGGTTATATTCACCTCAGAGCTCTATGGTGTGCAGCAAACCGCAAACAGTTGAGCGTAGAAGAGAACTCTTGGAAAACCGAAAGGTAACACGACTGCAATTAACTTCTCACCGCACTGATGACCAAGCCAGACTCATCTTATTGTAAAACATGTACCACAGCGATCCTAATTTTTCTAGATCGACAAAATAATGAGTCTCGTCTTTTTTCAGAAGTTGTTCTAGTTTCTATTATTATAATAATTGTATTTTTTTATACTTGCAAAATGCAATAACTTATAGTGGCTGTATATCTTCCAGCCAAAGTCAATTGTTACTCCTATCGTTAATGAAGAGGAACGAAACACTGTACTTACATAATAATTATTGTAAAATCTCGGAAACGTTATATTAATCATCCAAGTTGGTTATTGACACTAAAACCTTACAATAGAAAGAAACTTTTCTAAAGAAAAACCGTTTCTCGAGCATTAGCATGTATAGGGGATTTCAATTAGGTATTTTAAAAGATAAAAAGTCGGTTAAATTGAGACAATGTTGCGTATTTTTGTAATGATTTGTAATCTGAAAAGGAATTTAGTATAAGTTCAGTCTTTGCTGAAATATGGTGCAAACCTGATCAAAATAAAATATTGCAAATAAATCTTTTTTTGTATTTTTTCAAAAAAGAAGAAAAATAATTTGAAAAAAAAATGTTTCACTGATTTTTATTTGGTTTCACTTTTTTTTCTTTTTAATCGAATGACATGAAAATAATATGGCGATCATAAGAAAAACAAAAGTTAACTATAGGTACCTACACCGTGTTGCATAGAAAAGGTATCATAGGGAATGCGTGTAAAGAATATTTCAACAATACTTTGAAAATAAATGACATCCTTTCAAAAATACAGTTCCCTTGGAAACTACTAAGTTTCCTAGGATACTATACAGTTTCCTAGGAAACTATCCGCTTTTAAATCAGAGTGGCTCAGATCCTTGTTAATATTCACTGTGGCGTTTAACATCATGTTACCTTTCCTATGCAACACTTTGTATAATCATAGGATCTAGTCTAGCTTTGAAAATTTTTGAAATTTTATATCGTTAGCGCTTGACGACTTATGTGAACCTACAAAAATAATCAGTTTATTTTCAATAATCAAAATAATATGGCAGAAATAAGTAATCTCGATTTTCAGTTTTTTTCAACATAATTTTAGCAACAACTGAAGCTATCCTAAGTTCTTTTTCAGATTACCAGTCAGCACAAAAATACGCAACTTTGCCCCAATCGAAACATAACTGCATATCTCTTAAGATAACCGAGAGCCCCGTGCTTATTAGGCTCAAAAACGGACACCTTGTAGATAACGTTTGAAGCGAAGGATTGTATTGGTGTCGAGGAACTATTATCGAAGTATAAATATAAAAATATTTTCGAATTTACTACCGTGATAACCTCTGCAATAGGTAGTAACCACTGATACTTTTATTGCATATCCGTGGTAGTATGTACTCGTACTTACATATTTCTTACGAAATACACCGATTATTGGTTCAAAATTGAATTCAATTTCACAAATCTCCTCTCACTGACAGCCTGATAGCGTAATAATGTACTTTGCTTTGTATCAACTGCACTTAGCAATATTTTAATTACAGCATTTATGTATTTTAATTAGGTATGTAATTTGGATTGCATTCACATACATAAGTACGAAATCTGTAAATCTGGTTATAGAGTTTTGATATGTAAGGTTATACTTTAATGGATGTACTACACACACACACATTTCTAGCATCCATACAGGGTAAGTCATTGATATGGGAAAGCTCGATTGCACCTATACCATTAAAGATATCGAAATGAACCAAAAAGTGCTGTAAATGGGAGGGTAAAGTGCAGTTTGTAAAATTATTTTCAGATACACAGGATGGCCCAATATCGCTGTACGCCATACAACTTTGTAATTTTAAATAGGACACCCTCTATATTATTACATCTTCAGATTATTTGAGAAAAGTCAAAAAGAATGGTTTGTAAAGTTGAAGTTTGTAATGAGCGATTTATGAGTTATAAACAAATGAAAATCGCGATTTTCCATTTTCAAAGCAGCTTTTATTAAAAACAGCTCAAGATAGAGGAAAACGGCGTACATGTTCCTATCTTAACTTTTCAAGCGGTATCCTATTCGATGGATGAAATTTTTATACAGAGTGGTAAAAAATTTGATTATTTTCATCACTCGGTATAAAAATTTCAGCTACATGATAGGATACCAAATTAAAAATTAAGATAGGGACATGTAAACCGTTTTTCCATATCTCGAGCCGTTTTCAATATAAGCTGCTTTGAAAATGAAAAATCGCGATTTTCATTTGTTTATAACTCATAAATCCATTACAAACTTCAACTTTACAAACCATTCTTTTTAACTTTTCTCAAACAATCTGAAGATGTAATAATATAGAGGGTGTCCCATTTAAAATAACTATTGGGCCATCCTGTGTATCTGAAAATAATTTTACAAACTGCACTTTACCCTCCCATTTACAGCACTTTTTGGTTCATTTCGATATCTTTAATGGTGTAGGTGCAATCGAGCTTTCCCATATCAATGACTTACCCTGTATATCTAAAATACTTTAGCCTGCATTATAATGGCAGTTGTAATTATTATTATTATGACACCTCATGTAAAGTTTATTGTTACCGAAACGCCACTGCTTCTTTGTTTGGAATTTAATAATAAAAGTACTGTTACCCTCTGAGTAGTTATTCAATCTGCAATCTCTATGGTTGTTATTAGGAGATTGTAATACCATTATAAGTTAGCTCGATGGAAGTTAAATAAACAGTTCATATCTATATTTACTGAAGTACTAATTTAAAGTATCAAATTTTCACAAACTCTAATAAAAGAGCTAATGACAGGTATGTATTATTGACTTCATCAGGTGCGAAGTAGAGTAACATAGTTAATTGAAGACTAAACTGGGGATAACTATCGATCAATTATGACACCTCTTGTAAAGTTTATTGTTATCGAACGCCACTTTCTTTGTTTAGAATTTAATAATAAAAATAGGTACTGTTACCCTCTGTATAAGTCTTGACGTTAGATCCCTTTCCACGATCATTTCCCTGGATAGAGTAAAAGCAAGCGTTATAAAACATTGGACTAACATAATTATTATGTCGCAGCATTGTAGCCTAACAAGTGTTCATTTTCTAGAACTACTTACTTTCGTTTTCAATGTAAATATTTTCACTTTCCAGGGTGTAACCTACCAACAAATTTTTGGCACCCCTATATGGGAGTCCCATATCTCGCATTTCGTCCTCTTATGTCATGGATTATCTGTTGCACGAATGCCTACTGGAGCTGTCTTTTCAATTACCTTTTCTACCAAATTCATAATTCATGCCAATCTCGCTGTTGAAAAAGTTATTGTTTAGCAATTTCTCTATACTCACTACATTCAGATAATCTAATCCCCTACAAAATATAAATAACCACTTGACAGTTGAAGGTTGTGGGCCGCCCATCAGATTCACATCCTTGTCTTGGATGAAAAATCTTACTCCATCATTAATAAACATTATCAAAAAATTTGCCTCAGACTTTAAAATAGTAAAAAGAAATCAGATTGCTGCTGGAAGGTTTTTCAACAACATAAAAGACAAAAATCCGACTCAAGATCATAGTGGGGTTTTGTACACCGAATCCCTGGTTGCGGTGGTGTGTATGTTAGTGAAACAAAAAGGGCATTAAAGGGCTCATAAAAATTATTAAGACGACATCACCCTGAACGTTATGCCACACTTTAAAAAGAAGTAAGTTATGGCAATATCTAGAAAACAAATAATGGAGATACATTTTTTTGTTTTGAAATTCCACAACACTTTATCCTAACGTGTTGTTCGTTTTTTCATCACAATGATATGTTTTTAATTTGAATTATATTATAAAACAATTGATGAAACAAATAAAATTAAAGCTTTTGTAGATCCTTAAATGTGTTCCAAAATTTTGTCTGGCAACACACAGATACCACCTAGTGTAATTAAAATAAGACATCAATAATTGTCATTACAAATAACTTATTTATCGCAAATTGAAATGTACTGACGTGACTACGCCTAGGAATCTTATGGAATTCTCAGGCCTTTGCTGAGCGTCAACACAACTAAAACTAAGCTTATGGTTTTTGTGACTTTTGTAATCGATCAAATTATTGAAGTGCAGGATAGGATAAGCTAATCGAACTAGAGCCGTCTAGGATCTTTAGACATATTCGTAATTTATTAGGGAGATGAATGAGTTTATCTTTTGGAAACTGCGATGAGAACGTGTTTAGATCAGAAATTCCAATCTATCTCAAAGTATGTAAGTTTATTTATACCTACTTTATCATGACAAGACATGTCATGGAATTCAACTAAATAAAATCCATTATTTAATTTGAAATTGCTGAAGGTATATGTATTGAGCGCTCTATAATAATTATTATCAGGAATAATGTTGCGAGGACATGGTAAAAATTGAGATACAAAGTATGTAGTAGTACCTAGCTAAATAAATAGAATATAAATTTCTCAAACGAAATAGATTAGGTTATAGAACTGTATTAATGGAGATCTAGATAAGAGGTCATTAAAAGGTCCTGCAGCAGTTAAAACATAATATGAGACCACATGATGATGAAAATGATAACGAAGGTAATTTTAAAAATAATTTAATTTTGTCTAGCGTTCCTCCATGATTCCCCGACAAAACGTATCATTGAGCTTATGCGCCTCTTTATGATTATTAGATTTGTAAGAAAGTACCCATGCAGCCAGAGGTGAGAAACTTGAAGGCCTTTCTTGAAGCTCGACACCAGCCAGCAAAATTCTTCTCCTATGACTGACCTCCTCGTTTTATTTGCTTTTGCAAGAAACCGTAGCAAAATAGACCAGAATAGAAGTCAGTCATGCAGAATGGGACGTGACGATAACATGTCCACGCAAAAAAGCATTTCTTATTTTATTTTATTTCGCTGAACCAGAGGTATATGACACTGGAATGTGTATCGGACCGAAAAATAATTACATCTTTGTGCCCAGACGATGACTCTTCATGTCATAGCACCACCAAATTATATTCTAAAAACTGAGATAGATAATAATAATAATAATGCAATTACCTATACCTTACTATGCGGTTAAAACGCGGTACCATGTCAACAATATTTCTGCCATTCCAATCACATTTCGTCGTAGTCGGTTTTTTGTTTCTTTTACCATTAACAGGTGGTTGAATTAATGTTTCAAATCTCTCTAATTTAATGTAATTTGCAATCATTACTTAGCTGCAGGTATTTATTTGATAGGAAGATGAAGATAGATAGATAGATGGATTGTAACTGTAATAAACACAAGACGGGAGAAATTCTAATTTAATATTATCGAGCTCATTAGTCTCTTCTTGTCTCTTGTCAGTACCGCAAATGATTTCTAGAAACTAACTAAAGAGGTATTCTTTCTGATAACAGAACTGCTTCACCAACCACAAATTCACAATTACTTACACACAAATCCCGTACCCGTGACTTAAAAAGATTTAATCAGATACCTGCTTATAATAGACCCGTTAGACCGAACATAATACAGACATTATCAGAGATATATCTCGCGTTTAATGTTTTTCACTTTCTTCGAAAAAGTTCACGACAAAATCATAACCAGTCATATCAGTTAAATCCATCGCTCAGAACCAGGTCTTAGAACGTACATTTTAACTCCTCCCAGGCGCATTCTTTCAATAATAATAATTCTAGATTTCATTTGAGTAATCATAGTAGGTACCTACACTTCTTGCTTTCCTTGTTCTGTGTCTGATGCATTGTTCCCATTATTTTTTCCCAGCAGGTACCTACCTACTTTCACGTAAGGTTGAATTTTAGGATTGCTTGATGCGTTCATACACCCATCAAAGTACTATTATACTGAATGGGTTCTAGGTACCGCCCAGAGCACTGTATATGCTCTTAAATAATAAATAATTACACAATGGACAAAGCGTATACCTACACCTACTCTTTTATTAATTTAGTTCACAAGAACAGGAGTGTTTACCCGTGGACAAGTTAATAAAAAATAAAAAAAAAATAAAAAAACATGCAGTAAAGAATACACAAACACACAAGTACCCTGACATTATGTAGAGAACAAAGAATTTATTTTCATGCAGTGAATTCTTATTATTTTTATAAAAGATAACAATTTAAATAACACACCTTGCTATTATTATTATCAAAGAAGAAAATTTATTACATTATTGTTATCTTGATTGAATGATCTTATAATATAATAAAACTTAATGATAAATTGTAATTAGCAGGTGATTATTAATTGGTATTGGTAATAAAATGATTCGCAATTATTATTAAACTAAGGAAACTGTTATATTATGAACTGTTATTGATGTCATTTACACACAATACAGATCTATGATTGTATAATTCTAGTTCAGAGAGCAACCTTCTTAATGTGCATATTTGTAACACTTTAAAAAATCAGGTGTTGCTAGTTTCAGACTCGGAGAAAATGCAAACCATGATAGGTATTATTAGCATAATTTCTGTCAAATTGAATGACTATTGGCTTTGCAAATCATTATTGGCAAAAATAAACGCTTTGCAGCTGGTGCATGTAATTTAGTATGGTACATCGCCTGATGTTTCAAAGAGGTAAGAAAGAGTTAATATGCACTGTAAATTTAGTAGGTTCAGAAAATGGGCCACTTAAATTATTACATACATCTTTGCATACGCGTACACTGCATAATAATTTTACTAATAGAACATTTACAGAATGATGTTATTTACTTTGGCATTAAATATGATTTCTTCTCAGACAATGCTAAAACATTTCTAGATTACATTACATATATCTTCTACTGCGAGTGTAATCTTTAATTGTTATTAGTGTATAATGTGGTCTTTTCTCTCTCTCCCCTCTTGGGAGCTACAGCTAGGTACTGATGTTTGTCCTGTTATCTTATTATTTCGCTATTGTCTATGCATTAGTTTTATTCTTAGAGGGATATATGGTTTGTCCAGTGAGTGTTGTCCGGTGAGATGCCACACTGATCCTGACTGTAAACAATTTCATTTTATGAGACTTATTTCGTACAATTATCATAATTGATTCATATTATAATAATTATAATATTTATTACTATTATAATGTAGGTAATTATTATAATACAATAATTGATTTGATTCGTACAATAATTATAATAATTATAATAACGATAATCTACTTTAATTTTTTAATTTATTATTTTTTTTTCACTTTTTTTCACTTGTAATAGCTTTTCACCTTTTAGAATAAATTTATAAAAATTCGTATTATTAGTATTATTATGAATTTCTAAAATAACTGCAAGATCCTTATTACTCTCGACATTTCCAATAAAATATAGTACAGTACCGTTTTGAGGGCTGCTGAATTCTGTGGCGTGCCCAGTTTTTTTTCTAAAAAAATCGCTACTAGGAATTTTTGAGATTTTACTGATCTAGTAGGCCTTATTGGATTTTGCAGGAATGAGACGCTTTTTGCTCGTCACGTGCGGCCCGTTTAATCCCACCTAGAATAAAGCAGGACAGAAATACACACATCAAGTTGCAAAAGCTTATCCCTATCAGGTTCAGCTCGTTACACCTCGCACGCACCTTAGTTCAGACTTCTTTTATGTATAGAACCGCGTCACTTTGGAATAGCTTTCCAAGGAATGTCTTTCCTGAAGAATATACCGATTAAAATTCAACGTGAATCGTTATCTTCGCTTATGCACCGCTCTCAGAGCGTCCATTACATTTTCAATAAAAAATGCAAAAACGCATTTTTTTATTTTATACATATTTAAGTACATACATCGTTCAGCGGTCGTCAATGAGTCAAGAAAAAATAGTAACAAAAAAGTCGCTGTTGTAACTTGATCGAGATATGAAAAGGTGAAGTTTAGAACTCATGCAACTTCTTGAATATTGACAATTTTGAAGCATTTGTTTCTTGAAATAGAGATTACGGCCTCTTGTTTCAAATATGAATAAAAATAATTTTTCAAAATCCAAGTTTATAGTATATTTATTTAGGTACATAATTATATGAAACGAAATTAACTTTAGTTTTTTTTTTCATTGATGGAATACAGGAAAACTGAAATTAATTTCGTTTCAAATAAGTATAAACCGTGATTGTGAAAAATTATTTTTATTTAAATTTGAAACAAGAGTTCTTAACATATCGTTTGCAGAAAAACAAATTCTACAAAATTTTCAGTATTAAAGAAGCTGAGGGCTTAACTTTACCTCTTCATAACTCGGTCATATTTAGAATGATTTTTTTTTATGCTATTTTCTTCGAACACCTTGGCGAACCCTTTAAACCTTTTATTAGTAATTTTAAATAATATTTAATAATATGTTAATAATGAATATGTATAGAATCATAATTTTGTAATTGCATACTTTACATGCAATACATAGCTACCTACATGACATTTTAAATACTGTTAAAGAGGATGATAACTATTTATTTATTTTAATTATCTTACCTTAGGAGTAAAGAAACCGTTCAGGAAATGGCTCGGAAGCCCTTGGATATTCGCTGCCCTCGATCGCTATAGTGAGTCTAATCGCCTCGGACTTCTTCTAAAGTTCATTTTATTCCCTTGTGACACAATATACTATGCTGCCCTTTCAAACAGGACGGAAAATAATCAGTTATCATAGCTCGATATATATCTGGCCTTGGCAGGTACAGCCTGTTAGCGTCCATCTTGAAAAAGTAAAGACTATTCCGATAATACTTCAGGAATAAACTCCTCAACAAATGCAAAATCATTAAGATGGAATGGACATTCTCGATTCTTCTTCTGAACTTTATTTGTGTAATCAATTGTGCAATCAAAATCTGACATTCTTCTTTTAACAGAGCCATTCATTTAAAGATGAACTTCGTCCCTGAAAAGAGTTTTATGCCAGAAGAAGGGAAACTTCTCACATTTTGCTCCAGAGTCCACAGCCTAGTCAGCGAATATACAACGAATATAACAACCTATAACTAACATAATTATAATATCAAGTAAACTTATTTTTTTTATTTTTTTTTTTTATTTACTTCGTGGCTAAAAGAATCATTTGTAATTCAGACACTTTTCTTGTCAGAAATTTGATATCTATTTATTTTTGAACAGCAATAATTTCAAATGAAGTAGCCACATCTAAATAATAATTTACTTGCAAAATTAAAAACAAAATTCTAATTTTTGGCTTACCATCATACCAACAATCTGGGTTGTTTTTTAATGTTCACCGAATTGTAGGATATTTCATTCACCTACTGACATGTCTCAGAAATCGAGAAAAGTTTATCAAGTTTTAAAATACATATAGGTTAAATGGAGGTCTTACTTGTGTGCTAGAATCTTGTCTTCATGTGGGTAATTTGCTGTCAATAAATTTATTGGGAATAACAAATTGAACTCGTATGGAATTCTGTTCTGGTCGAAGAAAACTGAGATGTGCCACTGAGATTTTCATCAAAAATAAAAAGAGATCCAATTATCCGATCAGTGCCAACCTACACATTAAAGTCGATGGATGAGATAATGAATCTCCCTCATCCAATAAGATTTATTTTCACGCCAAGAGCGACAAATTCGCCAATTAACACGGTCACTCAAAGTGAAAGTTAAAAGAAAAAATATCCATTCCAATGATTTACAGTTTTAATCAACTAAAGCATTCCATTTTACGTAAACTTCAATTGGATTCTAATCATCTTCATGAGCTTTTTTCTTCAGAGTTTTAATGCGGTTTTATGATCACTTATTCTCATATACAGGGTAAGTCATTGATATGGGAAAGCTCGATTGCACCTACACCATTAAAGATATCGAAATGAACCAAAAAATGCTGTAAATGGGAGGGTAATGTGCAGTTTGTAAAATTATTTTCAGATACACAGGATGGCCCAATATCGCTGTACGCCATACAACTTTGTTATTTTAAATAGGACACCTCTATATTATTACATCTTTAGATTATTTGAGAAAAGTAAAAAAGAATGGTTTGTAAAGTTGAAGTTTGTAATGAGCAATTTATGAGTTATAAACGAATGAAAATCGCGATTTTCCATTTTCAAAGCAGCTTATATTGAAAACGGCTCGAGATATGGAAAAACGGTTTACATGTCCCTATCTTAATTTTTAATTTGGTATCCTATCATGTAGCTGAAATTTTTATACCGAGTGATGAAAATAATCAAATTTTCTACCACTCTGTATAAAAATTTCATCCATCCAATAGGATACCGCTTGAAAAGTTAAGATAGGGACATGTAAGCCGTTTTGCCATATCTCGAGCCGTTTTCAATATAAGCTGCTTTGAAAATGGAAAATCGCGATTTTCATTTGTTTATAACTCATAAATCGCTCATTACAAACTTCAACTTTACAAACCATTCTTTTTTACTTTTCTCAAATAATCTGAAAAGGTAATAATATAGAGGGTGTCCTATTTAAAATAACAAAGTTGTATGGCGTACAGCGATATTGGGCCATTCTGTGTATCTGAAAATAATTTTACAAACTGCACTTTACCCTCCCATTTACAGCACTTTTTGGTTCATTTCGATATCTTTAATGGTGTAGGTGTAATCGAGCTTTCCCATATCAATGACTTACCCTGTATATGTACTTAGGTGGCATCTATACATACTTGTCAAGATAGTCTATTGATCATCTTGAGCAATTTGCGAAAAGTTTCTCATCATAATAATTATACATATAAAGTTTTAAATACCTGTAGATTTACTTGAATTTATGACAAATTCTTCACGTAGCCTTATCAGGTCATCCCGTTTATTTTTTTCTCCAGTTGTGAATTTTTCCGCAACTTTTCTAGCTGACACCGAATTATATAAAATTTCTTGATTACATATTTGACTTTTTATTTATTTTTTTAAATTATGTATAAGTAATTAAAAAGATATACATTTTTTAAATTGTTTATGTGAAACGATAAAAAAAAATTAAATTCCCAATTTATAGTAAAAAAACCGCATTCAAATATAGATCCCAACCGGTGTAGGTGTAACATCTACCTAAAACAAACCGAAAAAAGAATAACCGGCAGGTCATACTCATTCTCTTCACAAAATTAGGGAATATTTTTAGGATGCGCACATGTACGAGTAGGTAGGTACTAAAATAAATTTCGTCTTATAAAAATGTTTAGGTACTGTCTGCAAGAATTTACGCAAAATTCTATCGTGTAGATTGTAGATGAATGAACCTGCTATTATTGCTTTACTGCATATTGTTTATAAATATTAAGGAGATAGGTACATAATAGGTAAATATAATACCTTAATAAAAAAAATCGGAGAAAGTAATTAGGAAAATATTTCCTAGCGGAACATGTCACCCACGCATTATGCACTCCCAACCCATCAGATTTATAATGTAAGATACGGTTCGTGATCACCGCCTTTAAATCTATGGTCCATCAATTAAAAACTGGGTGCATGTCGAAGAGGTATTGTTATTGTTCTTTCAACTCTTACTCTGTGCAGTTACGGTATTGGTTATTTACTTATAGCATACACGGTTTGTATTCGTTATTCAAATTCAACATCCATTCAAAAACTCGTTCCATTTATTACACCCACTCAAATGCACTATACTCTTCCCAATGATATATTTAATGTTCACTTTTTATAATCTATTGTTTACAATTTTTCAAGGTACCTACATGTTCCATTTTTTTTTTCAGAGTACGAAACACTCCGAGTGAAATTTTCAATGTGATGTGTACTCCACCGAATGGCCCAACAAACGGTCACCACACTCCTAGAAGATCTTCACATCATCATGATTCATTCACACGTTTATTTGGATCCGCTGAGAGCAAAGGAAAGGCTACACCTCGCAGAGCTTCATTGACCAAACAAGGTAGGTACCTAAGTACTTGATTTTGATTACAGTGTTGGCAGTCCAGTCTGTTTAATCCAGATTAGGGCTAGGGCGCGATCATGCCGGGATCCCGTTGCAGCAACGTCTGACCCTGAATTAAATAATCATCGCGAATTTAAAGGCTTTCTAGAACAATTATTATTATTCCAAAGTTTTGAAAGCTCTCACAGACTTTGACGGTATAAAAGTTATGGAGAGAAGGGTTTATGCACACCAAACGACTAGGCCTTTTTAATGCCCTTTTCGCCAATCCCACTGGACATGCACCATACCACCCAAATCGATTGCGTATTATATTTTTCATAAACATTCGAAACTGAATCTGAAAAATTGTGCCGGCAACGGTCTTCACAACTGCACCACGGAGGCATCTCTATAACGGCATGGCATACCATAAGTATAGCATTTGTTAACGACGATTTTTTTTAAATAGTACCTACCTATAATGTTGCAGCCATTTTAGATAAATAGTTTTTTAGATAGCCCATAAAGAAGAGTAAATTGGAAGCGACATAATAAATATCGTTATAACATAATAAATAAGAGAAGTAAAATTATTTCACAACAATCACATTTGTTGACAACAACACTTGAAGCTTGAAGCAACTAACGGCTTAGCCGCACGTTCAAGTCAGATTTCATCAAGTCCGAAATTAAGAACGTCCGTGGTCGGTGCTTTGATGGGCGACAGCAAGGAACATGTAATTTTGAAATGAAAATATTGTTACGGTCTTACACTTTATTAATTTAAAATTGAAAGTTACAAAATTCTTTATTCTTAAGCACGATAACCTATAACAATAATCTCCAAATCTAAATAACCAGCTGTTTTCTTATTTACAAGTACACAGACACCACTAATACAACTACTATACTCCTTTCACTTCACTTGCAACTGACCGCTAGAGTGCCGACAGCTCTTATTATGTACCCGTTGGCCGTGGAGTCCAGAAATGTCTGATAGTTTCACGGAGGACTCCACGCAATCTCGAACATTTGTAGAACGCAGAACCATTCTGGTATTTAGTAGAAATGCGTTATTCTGGTCTGGCAATACGTCATTCCTGTCAAGTCACTAGAAATGTCGTGAAATTACTGTCATCATAATAATTATTGTAGTTATAAACAAAAAAAAAAAAAAAAAATTACGAATCCAAAATAATTCGCGAGTGCTCCTTGGTTATACTGCCCCCCCTGCATTTTTCGAGTGCCCCGCTCGAAACCTTTTCGCTGTCTCCATAGTAGGACGTCAGACGATTCAGGTGGACCATTTTCATCTTGCACTTGGGGTCACTGCATCGCTGAATCTGATACACTACGTCGTTTATCCTTTTGATAATGGTGTAAGGCCCTTCCCAAGATGGCATAATGGGCGACAAACCCTTCTTCCTAGTACGATTATAAAACCACACCTTGTCTTCTTCTGTGAAGCCGCCGGAGTTTGCCTTCAAGTCATATTTCGCTTTCATTCGATCGCTGGCCAACTTGGTCCTCCTCCTCCTGACAAGGTAATTACTTCCGCCATGGAGTTTTTCAATTCGTCGACATAGTTCGTGATCTCGAATGGGGAACTACTAGGCGAACAATAGATCAAGTCACAGGGTAGCCGAATCTCCTTGCCGAATAACACCTTGGCCGGTGTCTGCCTCGTAGTCTCATGGAGGGCCGCTCTATATGACATCAGCAACAAGGCAGGTACTGGTCCCTGTCTCTCTGATTGTTGCTCACCAACTTCGACAGATGCTTCTCCATTGTCCGATTAAACCGCTCCACCATACCGTCAGACTATGGATTGAGAGGTTTAGCCCTTGTCTTGTTTATCCCGAGCAGTTTACACATTTCTGCGAAAATTTGTGATTCGAAATTTCGTCCTTGATCGGAATGCAACTCTAAAGGTACGCCAAATCTGCTAATTAAATTATAAACCAAACCCCTGGCAACTGTAGAAGCTTCTTGGTTCGGTATGGCGTATTATGCTTCAGGCCACTTGCTGAAATAATCCAGAGCAATCAGGATAAAGCGGTTGCCGCTGTCGCTGATCGGAAAAGGACCTGCTACGTCTATGGCTGTCCTCTCAAATGGGGCTCCGTGGTTGTACTGCTTCATAGCACCTTGTGAGTCTTCTGTCATCTTCTGACTGAGTTGTCAGTCTTCTGCTTGCGCCCTTGCTTGCAGCACATTTCTCGCACTAACGACACCATGCTTCCACATCGTCCTAGCAGTTCACCCAGTAGAACCTCTCCGAACTTTGGCTAAGGTCTTTTTCACTCCGAAGTGAGCTCCTGATGGATCACTTGAGGAATCTTCGGAACCTTATTACTCCTTGGTACCACCAACTTCATGACGATCTTCTTTCCGTCGGCACTCTTCCAGGTTCTCTTCAGCAGACCATTTTTGATCACATGTTCCAAAATAGGGTTAAAAAGGGTTAAAATATGGAACCAAGGGTTATATTTTTTTATTGATGAATACGAGCCTAACAGTTACAACCCATTTTCGTCTTTGAATAGTCTTAATAATATATTGAATCAAGATCCGATAAATAACTATTTAGTTTTAAGATTTTATTTTACCATGCGTGTTCACCACCAAAATACACACCAATCAAATTAAGACTAGAGTTAAAGGTAAGTTGTACCTATGCCAATTTAGTTCGGTTCAAACACCAATAAATTTTTTGATGCAATTATGTTGTTTTTTACATATAAAATCTATTACATTCGTCCAAAGCATAGTACGACAGGCCAGCGGTAGCGTACTTTTGCCCTGCAGTGAAAAGTTGCCTATCCCATCTTGACAACCAGGCGCTCATAGCAAAACCTACCTTACGAGCGGTCTAGTTATTCCCAGTCTCTAATTTGGAGCCTTATACTACCAGTGATACACTGTCCGTGTATACACAGCGTATTCCCACAACAGATTTGTACGACTCAATAGCAGCGTGCGGGGGAGTTAAAATTGGCGCACAAAGCCTTAAGCCCTATAATATAGAGAAGGATATATGGTGCACCCTCTACACTTGATGATGTACTTCTAATAGACCATTAAAAAAATTACACTGGATATAATGTTACCAACGCTTTCTTTAGTAATTTATGCCTTAGAAATTTCAAAAAACTCTTATTTTTTCAGATGTCACAAACCGCAACCCTGTTACTGGCAATGGAGTTGACTCTTGGGATTCAAAACCATTGAACCGTTCTACACCAAAAATCCACAAAGGTAAGTGTTGTTTAAAATAGGTGCTTCGTCAAACTACAAAGGATCACAGATCTAGAACATAAAAAAGTCAGTCACAATCTTATAATACTCGTAAACTTATTTGTATGTAGTAATTTGTCAGAATCAACGATTAACTACCCGTGGAACAGTTGAAGTTATACTGAAACAATACAGTATGAAACATTGTTTAATTTATAAATCATTATTACAAAAACAAAACATAAGAAAACTTGGATTTATCTGAAAATTTCTCCAGCTACAAAATCAGAGTTTTCGTACCTACTCTAGAAAGGCAGTAAATGCGGATTTTTTTGGCAAGTATAAGCGATTCGATGGCCGGAAACACTTGAAGATATAATCATTAGTATCAGCGAACTATCACAGAACAAATCAAATTAACTGAAAAAGCTAAGCGTTAGCGAAAGTGGGCAGTAATGGGACTTCTAAAGCAGACTTTCCACATGTGAATTACAATGTTGCATGCATATGCAGCATTAAAAGCACAGCAGCTCAAAATTGCACACTAATGCCACAGAATAGGTACAATCAGAATATAAACTTCAATAAAAATACCGAGTTCGCGTATCTACTCGGCGCATAGAGATCCGCCATGATTTGAGATCGAGCTTTCAGTAGTTTTGAATGCGAGCCCACAGAATAGAATTGTAGCTGTATTCTGTGGCGGGCTGGTGGCGGGCCTGCGTTTCTACTCTGAAGCAATGGCCGCTAGACGAGTTCTATTCTGTGGCTTGTCTCTAAAAGATCAAAGGCACCGCCGGCGAGTTTAGCTGCTGATTGTATCTATTCTGTGCTAATGCGCTTAATGCAGTTTACTGCTGCATGACATGACTGCTAAAGTGCTAAATTAATATTTACCTACTGCTATTTTCGATTGTCATTTTTTGTTGAATTGTCATTTTTCAGACATTACACTAGAAATGCATGCTAAACAGGCATGAAAATAGAACATGTTCTAATTCAGCGCATGTCCATGCGCATACTGCTTTTTCCTAGAAATGCATGATGTGAATTGAATACAGAAATCAGAAATGCATAATATGCATTTTGATGCTGCAACCAACATGCCGCATGGAATGCATAACGCACATGTGGAAACCCTGCTTACCAGATCACTGCATTAAAGCTTATCAATTCCCTACAAAGTGGTATATTCAAATTTTTCTCTATGTTTCCAGCTTTGAAATTTGGCCAGGCGAAAATGGAATCTTTTCCTGAATAATTTAAAACTTCTCACACATTTTTCCTTAAACTTACCCAAATTTTCTTCTGAAAATTTTACATTTTCGCCAGTTCACATCCCAGACACGGCAACACATACCATTTTAAAGAATATTATATCATTTTGTGTGGAATTTAATAAGCATTAATTTTTGATTGTAAAACATCCCTATGCGATGCAACGTTTTCGATTAATGAGGTCGATAGCAATACTGATCAGGTCATCAAGTACTTTAAAAAAGCTTCACTATTAGCATTATGTTAAACAAACTCACCTTGCCAAATACTTGCAAAATGCCATAGTACTATAGGGACATATAAAATAAAAAAAATATGGCCAATTCATTATTTCAGGAAATACTGGAAGGACTGTCAAATCCTTAATTTTGCCACTAAAAGGGATTAAAACCAGGTCTCGTGGTCGAGCACTAAACTTACAACAACTAAACATCTAAATCTGTCATTGTTTACATACAAGTAGTGCATCATGTTTTGAAATTTCAGAACGCAATCCAGTCACTGGAGAAAGTTACACAATAATCAGCCCAGCGGTGACTCCGACCAAGTCTCCTGTGAATGGTTTTGCGGCCCAGAATGGAACATCAAGCGGCGCCACAACTCCAAATACTGAACCAGCTTACAATGGAAATTTGACTAACGGACATGCCTGAATAGCGATGGATCCTTAAATCACTAATCTAGGGATGAGACTTTAACAAAATGCTTTGAATTAGTTATTGCTTTTTTCAACTGCATTTATCAACTATTTTCCAATACGTTATTTTGTTTGTTTTATGTTATTTAATAGTTTATTAGTTTACTCATGCAACCAAATCTTTTATACTATGATAGAATGTATCTAGGTACATGTAAACTTTTAAATTCATTTATTTAATAGACTATCGATTTAGCAATTAACATGGTAAGTAACAATGTTAGAAATTATAAATGGCCTGTTTGGCATAGTGTAGTTTGTTTTTTATTTTAAATTCAATCAAAGTGCATGTGGCCTTTATTATGGAATTTCAGTTTGACGAATTTAAAAAAAAAAAGAAAAATGCATGTATTTTAGAAAGATATTTTTAAAGACCAAATTATACTCAAGTACGAATTATTACTTATTATTTAGAATACTATATTATGCTTTTGTTTACATTATAGTAATTAAATTACATTACTCTATAGCTAGGAATTACATGACAGTTAGGCAAAAGTATTACCTAATAGTTATGCAAGCGGTCCTTTCTTTGTACACTAGATAAAGTATTAATTATTATTATTATTATAATTACAAACTAGGTATTTATAGCATTTGTATTGATTGTAGTAGAAATAAAAACAATTTTATATTCCTTTTGCTTCATTTTATTTTACTCTTCCTGAATAATAATGAAATTTTATTTTAATAAGTCGTCATTGAAAATCAGTCAGACGAAAGTCGAAAGTTGGTAGGTATTTTCAATTCCCTAGACTGAAATCTGGGCTTATTATCTTTTATTTTGTACACTTCTTGGTTCAAAAGATTCCCTTCTTTTAACGAGGTTTAGCAGAAATAACAAAACAAAGAAATTGGGAAATTTAAATATCAGTAAGTTGATCATTTGACGCACACCCAAATAAGTTGTTATATTATTATTGTAATACTACAATACATTGTAAAGTACAGTAATTATGGCTCTTAATCTCCCTCCAGAGACAGGTAACTCCTTATTGTCGTTATTCTTTTTTTATATATCTTCGCAGTATAGCTTCTGGAATATCGTAAGTTATTATGTACTTTCCATGTTACAAGACATGCATTCCTCTTCAACGGCGTGCATTACGGCAATTAAGCTATCCTCTGTCCAATTTCTTCTATCGGAGTTTCTTTTGTAATTTCTACGCGGGGTAAGATGACGAATTCGTCAACTTGCTCCTTGCCTAAATGTAACCCATCTTTTGTGGGCAAATATTAGCTTCCGGCTGAAGTCGGTTGTAATATCCAAATAACTATAAAGCAGATGAATTAAAGTAACTGCTGACAAATTATTGGTTGAAACTCACCATTAATTGCTGAGAAGTTCCTTATTTTCTATCACACAATTTTAGAACCACATGGACGTAAATAAACAATCTCCAGTAACGTTATTCCGCCATACAGGGGAGACATCTATAGTAGAAATTTAAAACTTGAAATGTTCAGGATCACAATGACATCAACACCTTACAGGCCTCTTTAACTGAATTTAAAATATTTTAACTTCGTCATCTTAGTCACCTCGTCATCTTACCCCACTCTCCCCTACATCTGAGCCATAGGCATACGCAGAAAAATGTTGGGGGTGCCAAGGTCTGCCATAAACCCCCTTTCTTGCGCTCGCGCTTGGATTCTCTTTGAATTTTTTTTTTCAATATGTGTCTACATATGAAAGAAAGCTATGCAAAACTTCAAGTATCAACAATCTTGAAAAACAACAGAGTTATTGATAAAAAAAAATAATTTAATCTAAAGTTAAAAGAGTTAAAAGCTACCAGTATCTTGAAAATGGGACGTATATTTGAAAAATGACATAAGGAAAGTGTCATTATTTTTGACCAAATAATCTGTGGCCAAAAGCTTGACCTCCTTTTTTGTAACACCTGTTGTATAAGAAATGAAAAAAACAGGTTTGCAATTTCTAATAAGACAGTAACGCAGAGGTATCGTTAATTATTGTTACTCCGTTCAAAAAATTTTAAACCAAGTCAGGAAACCATAGTTATTGTTGCAAAAATTAAACATATTGAGTGCAAATTTCTTCACAGAAATCAACCTTCTGGTAGATATCAGACGCAAAAGGCTAATTGATGGCTCGACAAAGCTGAGTAGTACCTGACAAAATCGAGTCCATTTCAGCAGACGAAAGGTCAGTTCCAATAATAGGCATGACTTGACTGAAAAGACCGACTTTACCAACAGATTGTTACTTGCATATCCTTGTGTTAATTTACCCTTAAACTTAAGGAAGAATGGTTCAGATGAATGTGGAAATTAGGGCAACTTCACATTAGTATGAAAATGGTGCCTGGAAACCTATCAATTAGCAATTTACTCGAAAAAAAAAAGTGACATTGGTACACAGAGCGAGTGTATATAGCACCTACAATAGAGAGCTTTAGGAATATACGAGGAGTACTTATCAAAAAGTCAGTACCTTTTAGAGGGAAAATTATTTTCCATAACTACTCCACAACTACTTCTAATTTTATTGAAACAATATGAAATATTATTCGACCGATCTTAAGCATCTTGTAATATGCTTAAAAAAAAAAACAAACAAACGAAATGTCATTGATACAGCTTCATCAATAATTGCAGTTCATGTCTCAATTTTCAACAAAAATATCACAACATGTAGACGATGATCTGTTACGTATTGAGCAAGTTAATAGAACCACAGTTGACTGTGAAAAAATTGCCCATACCCAAGATGGTGGTCCAGAATTATAAAAATTTTTGCAAGGCGAAAATAAAGACTGTTCGCTTATTTTTAAGAAGTAGGTATGGACTATCATCAGGAAAATTCCTTTGGTGTGACACACCTACCCAAAACATGCAAACTTACATGCCCAAACTCTTTCGATTTGCTATCTTTCAACATATTCACAATCTTCCCCATCCAGGAGTAAAAAGTCCTATAATATATAAAACATCAAAATCTATTTAGACAGGAATAAGATATATTACATTTGCAAATGAATTATAGCCTGCCTAAGTTGCCAACGCAGTAATGCGATGAGGCAGACGAAATCGAAATTTGGTGTTTTCAAGCAACCCGATGAACGATTTACAGTGGTACATGTGGATATTATTAGCCCGTTACCCCTTTCTCCAGACTTTGTGTGCTGTCGCACATGCGCTTATCCTTTCACTGGTTTGATGAAAGTCACACCAATGACCAATATTACAGCCTTAGGTATAGATAGCGAAAGCATTTTATAGTAATTGGATTGTTGGACTTGGCGCTCCAGTTTCTATAATAACAGATACAGGTAGACAGTTTGCCACCGAACTGTTCATGAATTTATCTAAAAATGCTGATCAAAACTACACATCAGACCACTCCATATCACCAAAAATGTAACGAAAAAATATAAACGCTGCATCATACTCTGAAAGCTACAATTATTAGAGATCACAAACAACATGAATTGAACAGAAATCTTACTGACCCTATTATTGGGATTGGGGACAGCCATAAGAGGTGAGCGCAACTATTCAATTATTGTAGAATTAGTATATGACACTACAATTATTAGACTACCAGGAGAATTCTTTATTTTGCATCCGACCTGCGGAAACCGACTGGACAGCTAAGGCCAACAACTACATGGAACAGTCACACAGCAGACTTATGTACCTACCTACAAATCTCGTCAATACCTGCTCATGTGTTCCTTCTGTTGAGAGTTGAAAAAATCTCGCTCGAGCCACCCTGCTAGAGGACCCTTCTTGGTCCTCCAGCGATCTTGTAAATATTTCACTCTAGATATTGAAGGGAAAAATGTCAATATTTCAATAGACAGAGTGAAACCATATTTATCATCAGGTCAAACTGAACAGAAAAATTTCGTAAATGTAAAAATACAAAATAACTGATTCACAATCCATATACAGCGTGTTCAGTTAAGGGTACGGAGCGGCCATATCTCAGTAACTATTGGTCCTAGAGCCTCAAATTAAAAATTTTCCAGACATAAGTGACCATGAGAAATTCAAGGAAAATATTTTCAAGATGGCCACACTTCCGGAAATACCTGAAGTTGACACCTAGTTCGTTATTTTAACGGGAACACCCTGTAAAATATTATATTTTTTAAATGTCTGAAGAAATCGAATACCTACAGGTGGTTTTCACCATTGGAATTTAGATTGTGGTTTATGAGTTATAAACAAGTGAAAATCGCAATGTTTCAACTTCAAAGCAGTGTAGAACTAGAACGGCTCAAGATATCTAAAAACGGTTTACATGTCCCTATCCTAACTTTTCATGTTTTATCCCACCATGGAGAGTAGATTTTAATACAGGGTGATGAAAATTATCCGATTTTTTCATCACCCTGTATTAAAATTTAAACCACATAGTAGGATACGATTTTCAGCCTACTCATTTTAGACTGCAGCTATAAAAACCATTCTTATTGGATTTTCTTAAGAAATATGAAAAACAATAATATACAAGTTGCCCTATTTCAAAAATAATAAAAATAAACTTCACCTTCAAATGGCCTTGAAATTGGTTCCCAAGGTCAGAGTCATTAGTACAGCAGGGGTCATCTGCTGTTTTGGGGATAATTTTGCAAAATTTTAGATTGTTTAGAATAATGTTTTCTAATCTCTTGTAGCATACATAGACCTCGGGATGGCACGGCACAACCCCCTCATTCACTTGAAAGGAAATAATAATAATACTTTTACAATTGTTTTAGTTTAATATTCTTTTAGTTTCATATTTTTTACATGCAAAATGTATCGTGATTTATTTCGATAGAGTGAACCGTTTTCAAGATAAATGGCCTTTTAATAGGCGATGCAGCGAAGGAACTTTCTAAATTGTAAGTAAATTAGAACAAGGTGGCTGATATTTACAGTAAATTAAGCAGGAAACAAAAGAAAATTGTAAAAAAATTATAATAAATGCTTAACATTAGCACCCCCTTCTCTAATGCATTGTTAGTGCTCCTCAAAGACAGGATTGCTGGGCAAGCCGCAACATTTCTTCATTTACCCTCATACCATTTGAATGATACAAAATATTAAAATCTGGTGATGATGGTCTTCGAAAATATTAACTGTATACAACAATTGAGATTTATTGTAGTGATTGTACAAAAAAATTACAACATTTGCCTGGAATTTTAAGATATCTCTGGAATCACCATGAAAGATTAAATTTGACTAGCAGATATAAAACATAAATACAACACCTGTGCTAGACACAATACTGTTTCAAAAGATGACGAGCACGGTCAGTATTACCTAAAAAAGAAAATATTAAAATATTTCTGAGAAAGTAGGTATTTTGTGTATTTACCTAGTTGTAGTTCTATGTAGAGTACCAACATTATTACGTGCACAGGAATGGCAACTTTAAGAGAAGTATATTGTTGCCAGATGTTTTTCAAGATTTCTTCAGCTTCCAGTAACTGGCCTTTAAGTGTTTTACAAACAGCTATATTATATTGCAGTACAGCTCTCGCACTGGTTAAATTGTTAGGAGACCATCCTAAAATCACAAAAGATTAACCGTGATAATCACATTTTTAACATGTTTTCAAGTTAACATATTTAACAATAGTCAATAGTCCCTTCAAATTGGTCAAAAATTTGCTGTTTTAGGGTAAGAAGTTTACTGAACAGAAGTTGCGGTTGGATTTATTTCTAAATAGTCTGCCAAGGTCACGTGAAATATCAGCGTTGATTCATATTTCAAATTTTGTAGGTGCAATGAGGAATCACAGAATAGACATAATTTATTATATTAACATTTTTTGTTTATTTGAAAATATGTGCCATAATGTTCGATGTTACAACGTAGCATAAACAAATATGACCTTGGCAGACTATTTAGTTCTGGTAGAACACACACTGTCCGTCAATGTGTTATTCCTGGCACGTGACTGGAACTGTCGCGAAAGTGTCATTTCCTTGAATGGGCCAAGTCATTATAAAAAATGTAAACAAACAAATAAATGTGAAACTAGAATTTTTCAAGAAACAAACTGATAGAATTTTTCGAGAGCGGTCTCGTTATAATATTTTATCTATCTAAAAACATTAATTTGTCAAAAATATTCCAGATATGTGACATCAATGTACCTTTTTAAATGACCTTCCTCCAAAGGACTACCTTAATTGAGATATCAAACCTCGAAACTAAAACGTACTTGTGTATCCCATCTATGAACAGCTTAGAAAATTTGGCTTTGAACCAGTCTTGCCCTCAAATATTGAGATATGGGCAATATTGTTGGACAATAAAACCAAATAGAATATTTTGTGGGTTAGGCTACTATACAGAGTGTTCTACAAGCTCTATGACAAACTTTGGCAGATGAGATTGGTCACTTGATTTTGAACAAAAATTTTTAATAAACATGGGTCTGATTTGTTTTTATTTAGATGTTACAAGCATTTAAAAGAATACAATGCACGTCATAAGTAAGAAATAAATTCCATAAAATGGAAAGTAGATTTATGGATACTGTTCTTTTTGAAAAAAATAAAAAAACAGGTTGATTTTTTAATTTAATTCATATTCTATTGGCATAACATTTTTTCATACTTTCATGTTTCATTCATTCATATTTTTTATTGGATCAGTAATGACGACATTTTGTTGTTTTTTATTATTGTTTTTTCATATTTTCTGAGAAAATCAAGTATAAATATTGTAAACAGTGGCAGTTATAAAATAAACAGTTACAGTTTAAAATGAGTAGGTTATGAGTTATAAACAAATGAAAATAGCAATTTTTCATTTTGAAAGCAGTGTACATTGAAAACGACTCGAAATATTGGAAAACGACTTACATGTCTCTATCTTAACTTTTCATATGGTATCCTACTTTGTGGTTCAAATTTTAATACAAGGTGATGAAAATCACACTGTATAAAAATTTCATCTACGTCATAGGATAGTACTTAAAAAGTTAAAATAGGGACATGTAAGCCCATTTCCAATATTTCGAGTCGTTTTCAATGTACACTGCTTTCAAAATGAAAAATTGCGATTATCACTTGTTTATAACTTATAAACAAAAGCAAATCGGACACATTTATTAGAAATAACATGTTTAAAATTGAGTGACCTATCATCTGTCCAAGTTTGTCATAGAGCTTATACCTAGAACAATAATTAAATATCAAACAACTTTTTTCTGTAACATTTTCCAACATTTTGACAACTAAAGCCATATTTTGTAATTTTTTGCCAAAAAAATGTCAAATTTGACAGTTGTTAAAGACATGTGACGGTGGTGTGCGTATCATTTATCATCACTTTTAAAGCACAAACTATTAGGGAAGTCAAAATTTTCCTAAATCGAAAAGGAAAAATTGTTCCAATATGATGAGTGCTTTATGAGTGACACTATACCTACATATTATATTGAAGATTTTTACAAATAAATTTTCCACTTACGTGCAGAAGGTTTCGCTTTAAAATTATTCATTTCCCTAGAATCTTGAATAGAAAACTCAATATCCTCTATTTTCTCCGGATTAAGATGTTCAATAGCTTCGTTTATTTTATTCAAAAGCACCAGAGATTCGGCTGTATACAGATGTCCTAGTAGCCTGGAATAAAACAATAAATGTTTAACTTCAAACTCACATAACCAAATTGATTTGAGTACAATGAAAGCTCAATTTGGATTCACTCACAAACTTAATCAAAAAACCTCTGTCGTCGATAGTTAAATTAGTAGCACATTATAGCCTACTTTCCTATTGAATACCAGTGACGCACATTATATCATGTTTACAATTCTTTAAAAACCAATTTTTAAAATATTCATACTTACTTATGTCCACCAGCTATCTTGGGCTGCCCCAACAGTTCAGTACTGTATTCTAGAGCCAGTATGTAATCACCAAGACAGATCGCAACATAAGCACCGGCACAGAGGATAGAATTCTTGAGAGCAACTATTCCATCTGGTGTGAGAGGCGAGGATGGTGCCGGACCTGGCCCAGGTGGAGGTGCCGGAGGAGTCACCCCGGGTATTAGTAAAAGGGGCACAGCATTGCAGCCGGTGTCAGTTGTGGGTAGCAATAATAGAGCATTTCGTAAGCACAGCATTGCAAATTCAAGAGAAGGTACTGGCACAGCATATGATTGACTCTCTGAACTGAAAAGAGATTCAACGATATAAACAAATAAAAACAAATAAAATAAATAAATACAATATTATTAGTGAATTTTCAATGTATTCTTTATTAGGGTTAAGGTTCTTGGTTGAAAAATTAAGTGTTAAAAGACTTTTAATTGAAACGTTTCAAGGCTGATTGGTCCCTTGTTCACTCATTTGTAGAAAACAATGTAAAAAGCTAAAAAATACTTTTTTTAACAATAATTTAACTATAAACACCATTTTGACCATCACTTTTATTATATTAGTTTTTAAAAATATATTTTTTAAGTTTTTTAAGACCAATCGAATCGGCCCCCATTTTGTCTGAAGAAAATCTAATTAAAATGGTTTGTGTTAAGTTGGTTTGTGTTAAGTAAGTGGTTTGTGTTAAAGTGAGTAACTTATGAATCAAAATAAATTAAAAATATGACATTCAAAGATATTTACAACGAAAATGGCGTAAGGTATCAGAAAACAGCTCACATGTCCCTATCTTAACTTTTCATTTGGTATCCCAGCATGAAGTTAGAATGTTTATAAAGGGTTATGAGAAATTCCATTAAAAAAAAATCAATACAAATTGAGAAATACATTTCTCTACCATATAATAGAACATTAGTGGAGATGGGGACATGTAAGCAGTTTTCCGATATCTTGAGTCATTTTCAATGTAAGCTGCTTTAAAACTGTAAAAAAGAGATTTTCACTTGTTTTTAACTCATAAAGTTAATCACTTTAAACGCAAACCGTACAGGCAATTTTATTTCGATTTTCTCCAGACAATTAATTAATTAATTTTTTGTTAATTAATTAATTAATTAACTAATTAATTAACTAATTATTAGGCATTTAACTACTTAAACGATAGACAAAATTGCATTAATAAAGAATCCATAGAAACTATTTTTCCAGCCATGAAGATGAAGGAAATTTAAATTTCTTCCAAAGGAAGCTAGTTATGATGCACATGTTTAAAAATCATTTTTAAACAAGAGATTGCCAAATTTCATGTCAGGATATGTAGGTATTCACTGTTTTGGCGATGGATTCGGGTTGCACCACAATCTGGTCTGTTCATACTGGCATACATACAATTTATACAACTGGCGCTCGAACATATGTATTTCAATTTGTCAAGTCTGACGATGTCGTTATCGCTAACAACAGAATATGCAACCGAAAAATCCAAAAAATAAATTAAACAATGATTTGAAAACAGAAACAGATGGATAAATTCTATTCTTAAAATAAGAGGTAAAAATATAAATCATTTAAATATTAATTAAATTACCTGTACTTTCTATCCTTCGACAAATTTGCAGCTACTACTATCTTCTGCTTCTCTCGAGGTCCGGTGATATCAACAATTATTTCTTTCTTTATCCTTGCCATATCGAAATCTATTTCATTTGACTGTAAGTAAGAAATGAATGTCTTTAAGCATGTGCACAATTTGCTTATAAGCGAAGCAAACAGCTTGAAAAAAGATTCTATGCTACGAAATGCATGAATTGATTTCAGAATGAACAAGTGTACAGGTATTTCTAATTCCATTTCTAAATCAATGAGGATTGACATTTTTTTACTTCAGTAAAGTTGTCAAAACTAATTAAAAAATGTTTCTTACACAGACCGATTCACATAGCACGTTCATTATAAGTTAACGCACTTCCATATAGTTTCAATATTTTTCAGGAAGTTACCTTGTTTATATTATTATATCAGTATATTATAGTATATTATATTACATTTACATATTTTATTGAACGTTTAAAACGTGAAAATGATTTTTCTACAGTTAGATAATATACCTTTTGGCGTCATCCCAAAGATAATTATGCTGGATGCCTTGAAAATATTACCTATTGTCCACGTCCTAGGCAGAGTACCTGGATATTGACAAATTTTTATTGTATAAGACTGCAAGTAATAACCCCGCCACAGCTGTCACAAATGATAATTAACTAAAAACTCACTATATCGAAGAGAGATACCCAGTTCCTTGTCACTCTGCTACCGTTAGGAAAGAGAAGAAAAGATTCTGTACCCTTTATAATAATTTTATATCAGGGTAGGTACTCTAGTCCTAGGTAAGTATGATCCTTATTATTAAAAAAATCCCTTCATATAGGCTACTGATGTTTACATGATTTATAATAATTATAAAAACATAAATAAGAAACAACTTACTTCTTTGTGAGATAATATGCAGCACTCAGCGAGTCTTAGCCACAACCTAGAATTTCTGTGATACCTTCTTACAGCATTTATCAAGCAATCAAAAGCTTGTGAGGGTTTCTTAGCATGAAGTAAGGATATTCCTAAATTGTACATCAATTCATGATATCTTGAACCACCCAAGGTGTATAAAGGTTTATCATCTAGAAAGTAACAATAAATTATTATAAAAGTAAATCATTTTTGTCTAGGTACTGACTTTCATTTTGAATTTTTGAAGTTACAGCAATATCTTCTTTCAAAGCTTGCTGGAAATAGTGACAAGCCAGATGAAATTTGCCAACTGTATGATGTAATATTCCCATATTATTGTAGAACATTACCATCGAAGATTCGCCATGTTCACTGTAAGATAAAAAATTAATGTAAGAAATGTAAAGTAGGTATTCTGAATGTTTATCGGCAACACTTACAGAAAAGAAAGAGAATCCTTAGGTATTGATGACAATATTTTCAAGGATTCTTGAATATTTCCTTTCAAATACTCAAAATTTGCCGCCATAAACATTCCTTCAGTATTCTGTAAGGAAAAGCTATTTCAATATCAAATTTTCAAAGCTTATCACATACTGCAAAATAAAAAACACGCAATATATGTACCTACACACTAAAAAATAAAAGGAAATCACTAGCAAAATAATAAAGTTCTTGAATGACACAACCTCAGATTGTCTGGTGAAGACTGAGACATCGACGTTTCATCGATTATTTTCATCTCATCAGCCTGCCAATTCCACCAAGAACACACCAGGAGAGCGGTGTGTACTGTGTAGTAAAAAAAAACTAGTACAGTAGAGTCCCGCTAATCCGACCCCTCGCTAATCCGAATATCCTCTTAGTCCGAACAACCCTCCAACATTCTAAAGAAATTAATTATCCTCGTAGTTCGAACAGTCATACAAAAATATCCTTACAATCCCAACAGTCTATTTCTACATGCATACATATTGATAAAAATAGGAAAATTGTGTGCTTGAGATAATGTAATGTAAATGTTTCAGCAGTCTGAATGAGATATCCAGGAAATAAAACAACCGAATGCGGGGAAAAGGTCATTCGATCAAGACAAATTTTTTTTTACTTTTTTCTGTTCAGTCAGTCTTCAATTTTGTGTGAGTCTGTTGCATATGAATTGATCATGGCTATTAGCCTGTGTGGTCATAAAACATTAACGCGTATTTTTTATAAAATTGCTTCATGATGTTCAGCAATTCGCACATACTCGGAGTAATGATATTCACTAATCCGCACATATTCGCACTAGAGAAATATGGGCTAATCCGAATATTCGCTACTTCGAACAACCATTTGCCTGATAATTAATTCGGATTAGCAAGACTCTACTGTAATACTGCAAAAATCTAGATTGTAGGCATGTTGCTTCTCTTTGTATTTTTATAGACATTTTCATATTAACTGGATGATTTAGTTAAATTATTCACATTTTATAGATATTTAGGATTAAAAAATTTAAATCTGATAAAAAAACAGAATAAACCAAATGTGACCAGGTAGTCACATGATTACCACAATTTTAAATGTGAACTAAAAGCAAGAAAAAGCTTATGAACAAAATAAAAAGGGTACTAAGTAAATAAAAAATTTACACTAATGATCTTCTTAGCCTTGGATAACATCTCGTTCGACTCTATAAAGAGAGATGTGGAAAACCGTTAAATTCACTTACGGCCAATATTATAAACACTAGTTAAGTTAACTGGCAGATTTCTGTGCCCGATTTTGGAGCTAATATTGACCTCGAATAACTTTTATTAATATTTTTGTAATCCCTTTTATGCCAAGAGTAATTAAATTGCAATAATTTCGACCTATAGTCTATATCTTCTCCAGAAACGACCACAGAAATCGACCAGTTAACTTAACCAACGTTTATAATATTGGCCGTTAGCCAATTAAAAACTGAATTTTAAATATTACAGACCAGATGAAGAAAGAAACAAATATTTAGGAAAAAGGATTAGAGAGATTAGAGAGATGGACCGCCAAAGGATGTCCCCAGGGAAAAGTGGGTATTATCTTCTTTCTTATGCATTCTGGTAGTTAACAGCCTCCCCTCGGAACTAGAAGAAAAAGGAATACATACACGAGGAGATTTAGATGATATCACTATTCTCGTAATAAAGAAGTACAGAGATCTGGGTTCAAATCTCGGGCACTGGGTCCTCAGAATAATAGAAAAATAACATCAAGCAGAACAAATAGGAGGAATATTCAAGACCAAAAGAGGCTTTGACTTGGAAGACAAAAATTCCACTGTGCAAGATCAAAAATTTGGGACTTACTTTAGATACCAAATTCGACTTGAGAGCACACTGGAAAAAGAAATTAAGAAGGTGTTACACATAAACAGAGATTATTGACGAAAAGATTGGTTAATTAATAAGGCTTTATTCATAATATGAACTAACACAATTTGTATTTTAAAATAAGCTTAAAAATAACATTCACCAACAAAACGCCATAATTATAATCGAGAGAGTAAAAGAAGGAGGAGGAGAGATATAGTTCCAACCACCAATCAGTCAGTACCAACCTTGTAACTTTGTTACCACCACAACTAAAATAAATTTACTCCTGTGAACACTGGATGTACCGGGTGGGCATCTAAGAATGGATGCCAACCATATCTCAGGAACGGCTCGTCACACAGCTTTAGGGTAAAATTTCTCAGGAGGAAAGTGAGCCCAAAAAAACGCTGGAAAATATTTTTGAGCTTCTAAAACTACCGCTAAGGGGCGTAATAGTCATGGCAGAATGGAAAATGGGTAGTTTCTCCGTATTTTCTCAATTAAGGGTGTATTCAAAACAGATGTAGTCTAATCCTCAAATAATTTAGATTTTTTTTAATTTCAAACTTTTTGTCATAACCTCAAAAAGAAAGTGGTGGGAGTACGTCAAAATTTTGTTTATTCAAAGGTCGATGATTCCGGTTAACCTCAACGGAATTTAACAAGACTACTCTCGTTACAAAGCGTTTTTCTTCCTCTGTCGACTACATTTTTCTAATTTTTGATTTTTTTTTACCACCGCAACCGCTAGAGGGCGTTATTTGACATGTAAGGAAATATATCGATTTTTCTTAAAAAAATTAAATAGAATGGTATTCCTATTTTTACATAGTGGAAAAGAGAATTATATTCTTAAGGTGTTGATATTGATATTGAGGGTGTCAGATGCGCTGCGACCTATTACAGATCTATTGTGCCCCCTCTTCTCTGCTTCTTTGGAGTATATTCCCTTCATTGAAGCAGCCTCTCCAACTCCGCTTCCCTTAGGAATTTCAGGATTTGAAGGGGATCAAGGCCGGGCAAAGCCCCCCCGTTGAGCTGGTGTTGGCCCAGAACATCGTTTCTTTCACGTTCTAGGGCTTCGCAGTTCATCAATAGGTTTCTTAAGGTGTTATAAAAATCGCAGCTGAATATATTTCGCCCAACTGTAGATATCTGCCAGCAAAGTTGATTTTATGAATTTTTAGAATTTCTCGGATCGAATGGAAATCATCCCACGGTTAAAAAGCAATTTTTTTAATGTGATTGATTTTTGGTTTCCCTAATTTTTTTAATACAGAATGACACGAAAATCCAATATGTCGGCCATAAGAAAAAAAAGTTGACTATGAAAACTCTGGCATCTAGTCGGCTTTGAAAATTTTTGAAATGTCAGATGGATAGCTCTTAACGGCTTATGTAAGCCTACAAAAAATTATTTATTAATTTCCAATGGCAAGAAAGATATGGCAAAAATAAGAAATCTCGATTTTTCAGTTTTTCAGAAAAACGGACACCTGTATGTAGTTCATCTGGCCGCTCTCTCCAAATAAGTATGGAGAGGAGGTAAGTTCAGTAGGATCTCCATAGCCGTCGACAGTCTGGTGTTAATGGCACCACAGATCGTCAGACAAGCTTGTCTCTGTAGGCTGGAGATTTGGCCATGACCTGCTGGCCTTTTGACCACCAATTGCCATACGCAATCATAATAGATCTGACGACCGTTACGTAAATTCAGTATATTTGTTTGGGTACGATTCCCCATGTTTTGCCACAGATCCTTTTACACGTCCATAAGATAAGGAGAGTTTGGCCCTGTGTATAACTTTTTCCAGGCGGGAGTTCCAAGTAAGCTTTTTATCAAGGATTACTTCTAGGTACTTGGCTTCCTCTGCAAATAATAATAATAATATAATAATAATAATAATAAATGGAATGGTTTCTCTCAGAAGAGTTGGGGGCATTAAGTCGTTGAACCTTCTCTTTCTGGAAAATGGTACTATGACAGTTTTGCAAGTGTTGACCGACATGTGTTCCCTCTGGCACCACTGATAAGTCACCTCGAGTACTTTCTGAAGGACCCTAGAAATGGTAGCTACATATCGTACTTTTTGATCAGAATGACCAAGTCATCAGCATATGCCTGAAGGTCGACAATCCATTGTGGCCCTAGTTTAACCAAAGTTGTACGTATGTATTATTCGGTTCCAAAGGTAAAAAAATAATTTGTACCAGCCCGAAGAAGAAGTATTTGTTTGATGAAAGTAAATGGTTCATAAAGGCCATCAGTCTTATCTGAATTATAATTTACAATTATTATTATTGAATACTATGTATCAATAATAAGATAAATTAAATTGGTATAATGATTTATGACCAAGTATGTATCATAATCTAATTGTGATCTTTATCAAACATTAAGTAATGGAATAGTTCCTAGAAAATATAGTATCAGTCGGTAAAGGAAATAAGAGCCATCTTTCGACTCAAAATTAATATCAGTGACAGAAATTATAGGTACATGAGTTAAAAATGAAAACTTTCCCAAATACAAAAGAAAGACATGTCCATCCCAAAAACAAAATTGCATGTGGTAAAGACATGAAAAAATCACCAAATATATATTCTCTAAAGCCGGTAATATTGGTAATGGAAGTAACTGGAATGATAGTATACAAACTGACGCTCAATAATAAATGCTTTTTATCAACAAAACTTGTCTTCATGAATGTCTTAAGATCAATTTTGCATATAACGTCAAATGTTTTTAGCTTGTGGTTCGTATATCACAGCAAAAAACCGATTATAATACAAACAACCAGCATATTGCAGATATTAGCAGGCGCCACATACCTTCAAATAATATGGATAATAGTGTGTTTCAACGGTAAAGATCAAATTCAAATATATTGGGAGCTAGACAAAGTAGATGAAAAGCTAAGAGAGTTAAGACAGAAAATCAACTATAAAAGATTTAGGATGCAATTATTAATTGCCCTAATCGTAAGAGTTTCGTTATCAACCATTTTGGTAATAGGACAAACGCTAAATAATATTCGCAATCTTAGTCCTAGTTCAACTTTCTATGAAAAATTACAACAAAGCGTATCAGTATTTTTTCTAAATGGATCACTAGGAATCAGTACGATATTTTCTCAAGTTATTATAAGTCACATACACTTGATACAGATCAGATTCAGACTTTTAAACAATCTAATAGAAAAAATTATCAACCAGAACAGTGATGTAAGCACAATTATTGGACACATGAAAATAGGCAACACGGACAAAACAACCCTAGAACTTCTGTGCATAATTTGCAGTTTGCATCAACAGCTGTCCAAAGTTGTTAAGCGATTCAACCAAGTTTTTGGTTTCACTCTATTGAACTTATTTTCTGTAAGCTTCATCAATACAGTTGTTGGATTCTATTACTGCAGCATAGCATTTCAAACTTCATTCACACAATGGTGCATTATTGTAAACAGTTTAACCTTATTAGTTGGATATATGATTGACACAGTATTTATCTGTCATAATGCACAGCACACTATAAATGAGGTAAGGACATTACAATTGAAAAGTTTTTTTTTTTACCAAATGTGTATTTTAATAACCATAAGTAATTGAAGGCTTAAGTGATTAAGTAGTAATATAGTAATTAATTACTATCTAGTATCTACTAGCCAATAATAAATTTACTTAGATCAATAAATTGTGGGTCATACAAAATTGGTCTATACATAATTGAAACAAACACATTAAATAAATTGAATTCATCAATTTTAGTCGGTACCTACCTACTCAACTGCACAAATAAGGTGAACTTCAGTTCAGTAGGTCAAAGTATTAACAGAGTATCCCAAAATGTATTACAATATAAAAATAGATGATAAAAGCATCATTGTTTCACAGAAAACTTCAAAAATAATCAAACTAACTTTCATAATTGCACAAATTTCTGGAATGGTGGCTTTTAGGTTCAAAGAGTCAGGTTTATTTCGATCAATTCTCATGAGGTTAATAGTACTTCTTCGCATCTTGGTCCTTATACCGTTCGTCTTATTTGTAGTGAAACACAAAATTGAAAAAATTGATAATAACTTCCTTTTAAAAATCACAGACCTAATTCAATTAATTTTTGGATCAATTTATTTGCTTACTGTACTTGTGTTTGCTGTTGTTCGGGATGATGAACACAGAGAATTTATACACGATTTTACCCAATTTGATGTAAAACTTAAAAAACTCGGGAAAGTAATTGATTATGACAAATATTACAAGTTTATCAACATTGTTGGTATTTTAAGGGCTATACTTACTATACTGTCAATTTCTGGTCAGATAGCTACACAAGAACCTGTAGAACATTGTTACGACATTGCGTATTTTCTCCTTTACTACCTTCCTTTGATTGTAAGTTCCACACTATGCCATGCCGTGGTCCTTTATATGACAGCATTGAAACTTCGATTCAAGATATTAAACAAACTTCTATCAGAAATCGTACACGGAGTTTCTATAAAAACTATTGAAAACAGCGAAATTCAGGAAAAATATGGAAGCGCTCTGTTGTTATTAAATAATGTCTGCTACTTACACCTGTACTTAACAAAAGCTGTGAAAAAAGTCAACAGTATATTTGGGAACAGCTTACTGACCATGTTTATAGTTAGTTTCATCAACACCGTTGTGGGATTGTATTTCTGCAGTACAGCTTTTCAGTCGGCTTTAAGTGATTTAAGAATAATTATCAACAATTTGCTTGTTGCAATTTCTTTTATGGGTGATGGCGTATTAATATGTCACTTGGCACAATACACAATCGAAGAGGTATTAAAATTATCTACTGGGTGCCTTTCCCACGACAGGTTTTTTATTATTTTTTTTTTGTATCAAATAATATCAAATTATACATTTACATGTTAGACCAAGCAAATAGAGGTTTTTTCGTGACAAAATAATAACGGAATACCGCCGGTGCCATCACATGCGGAATAGTCTTCAGATCCTAGCCCTAGCTGCACAGTTTTCTACTCGAGTTTAGCATATTATTGTATTGACCATTTAGTGAAAAAATCTTTTTTTTTTTTTTTTTTGGTTATAAAAGAAAAACTGATGGAGCAATGTAAATGGTTCCAATAACCGAAATGTAGAGAATTAAAATACGAAGGGAATGTGGGCTGAAACAACCCGATTGGGTAATTTTTAGAGAAGATCCAAAAAAAAAAAATAAATAAAATTTCTGAAATTCAAATATGTTTATGGGGATCAAAAGTCGCCATTATTAATGGAGTTACGAAGACGGTTAAATTAGCAAACGAAAAGAAGAATTTTTGTCGCTCATTACAGAGGTGAAAACAGAAAAACAATTGAAAGTCCACGTCATGAAATATTTCCAAAAAGGAAAGTTTAAAATGGATATTATAATTATTATATTTTTACATTTCCAAATTGCCAATTAAAATGGCGATTTCCGTATGATATGTGCGGGGTCTTTCATGTTTATAGTTTCATATACGGTTAAAAATTACTGGAAGAATCACTCTCTTGAACATTTTACTCTGCTTTAGTCACAGAATACTTACTCTGTTTGAAACTCTTTTATTTTGAAAAGCAACAAATTTCTGAAGGGTGAATTTTTTTGAAATCGATATACAACTTTAAGCTTACAATATTGCAATATTACAAGCTTACAAGAAGTGGATGCTATTTCTATAAGATTTTCTAATAACTGATAAAAATTATTAGTACATTTAAGGCGCCACAAACAGCAGAAGCAGAGTAATATGTTCAAAGTAAAACAGGCATTACTTAGGTAATGCCTTACTTACGTAAGGTACTTCCAGTAAAACTAAAATGGTTGCAGGTATTATAATAAGTTTTAAATCGACCGATTTCAGTTCCCCTGATTTCAGGTTTTTTAATTCTGCCAATGCAGATGGGAAAAATGAAAAATACATTTATACGAGGTCTGGCTATTAAATAACGAGACTGCATATGAAAAAGAGGTTTATTGTAAAAATTATTCTACAATCGAATGCTCCCCTTCAATGTACACATCTCCCCTCCCCACACACTGTTCCATTCATTTTTTCCATTGGTCAAAGCAATACTGGAAGTCTTCTTTTGTGACAGAATTTAGAAGCTCCGCCGATTTTCGCTTCACCTCTTCCATCGACTCAAACCGGGTTCCTTTTAAAGCAGACTTATTCTTCGGAAACAAGAAAAAGTCACAAGATGCTAAATCAGGTGAGTACGGTGCATGTTCAAGCACTGGAGGCCTCTAGCGGCTAAATAACGCTTCACAAACAGCGCGTTATGGGCAGGTGCATTGTTGCCACGACTTGTTTTCCCACAACTCCGATCGTTTCTTACGAACTCGCTCTCGCAGTGTTGCCAAAACATGGCGAGAGTCTCAGCGTCTGGCGTTTACAGTCTCAGCAATCATCCGAATGCTCATACGGCGATCTCCGCGTACAATTTCATTGTTTTTGGTCACTTTTTGCGGAGTTGAAACAGACACAGGTCGACCTGGACGTTGGTCATCTTTGATGCTCTCCCCGCCTTCAGAAAACCTTTTATGCTATTCGAAAACACGTGCACGAGATAGAGAATCTTTACCGTAGGCCTCTTTCAACAATTTATAGCGCTCAGTAGGAGTTTTTTTTCATTTAACGAGAAATTTCACATTGATTCGTTTTTCGTCACACGTTGTTATCGGCACGAGAAAAAACCGCGTTCATTTTCAACTTTCATAGAAAAAATACTACTACAGCGACAAAAACGTGTTTTCATACAGGCGAAGCAGACACTACACTCTAACCAATGCTGCATTCGTGTTCCTCACCACCCCTCTAGGACGCCTTCTGCGCGCGCAGTCTCGTTATTTAATAGCCAGACCTCGTACATAATATGAGTACGCGAGAAAATGTCATAGCTGTAGAAATTTAATTTATGTTTACTTCATTTATCTTTTTAATTACTTAATTCTTTCAGGCGAAGAAGTCGGGAGTTCTAATTCATAAAATAGAAACTTCAGACTATGATATGAGAGATGAAATAGAAATGTTTTCGCTTCAGATAGCAAATGAAAAAATTGAATTTAATGCTGCTGGTTTTTTCCCAATAAACTACACTCTTGTATTTTCGGTATGTATTTCTTTGAATTAATAGTTACTAAAGGAAGAATTGAATTATAATGGGCCGTATGATTTTCCTTTCGTTAAAAAATTCACTAAGGTGTTTTTATGTAAGTAATTAATTAGTTTTATTCTGAAACTTTCAACTGTCAAAGTATAATTAATTTTTTAAACATCACCCTCCCTTGTCTTAAATAGTATTTAAAAATAATAAATAATCACTAATCACACTCTATTATAACTATGTAGTACTTAATGAATGGGAAATCATAGGCTAAAAATAAACCTAAGCCTTTAACGACACTCTCTAACTTTCAATAAAACCATATGATCCATTGAGTATTGAAAAGCAATTAATTAAATTTTGTTTACCTAAATGAAATAATCGTCATTTAAGGTAGGTATATTATATTGATCTGATAGTAGTGATAAATTACAAAAAATGAACAAAATTTTATGCTTATTGACGATTTGAAATAAAACTTTGGATAACTTCAGTTGTTGCTGAAATTTGCTGAAAAACTTCGTTGTCAACTTTTGTTTTTAATATGGCCGCCATATTGTTTTTCATGTCATTGGGTATGAATGAAAAATCAAGGAAACAAAAAATCTATCACAAAAAAATAACTTTTTTTCAATAAGAGGTATAAAAAACAGCCTTTATTATATTTCGGACAAGCCTTGTAAATAAGTCAGTGATGTGCATGCAAAGTATCTATAATTTTAGTTTTAGTTTTAGATGGTTTTCTTTGATTATGAGTCATTTTTTGTTGTGAACTTTTCAGTTTTTTTTATAACCCCTACCCTGTAATTATTGGAATGACTGTACTTTGCCTGGACAGTGTACCTATTCCAAAATAAATAAATAAATAAATAAAATGACATTTAATATCATTGCTTCCAACAAATTCCAGAGGAGACCCGACACTCTTTATAAAATTGCACCAATCATGGGGAGCTTCAATCTCACCTCAAGACACAATGAAATTGCAACATAATGAGTCATAATGAGACATAACGGCCAAATTCCACTGCTGTGGACATTGACCGTTTAGGTCGTAATGTAATCTGAAAGATCTGGGTCTAAGTCCGGACGTTGGTCCTTTTTCTATTTAAATGAAATGGACTTCAGCCACCTACAAGCTAAAAATACATCATTACCTAACACAATAATAATTGGACATTGGAATAACTGTATTTTGCCTGGGTAGTGTACTCCGAAATAAAAAAATAAATAAATGAATAAATAAATAAATAAATAAAATGAAATTTGATATTGCTAAAATGTCAGGATCAGGATTTTACCTGCATTGTTATAAAATGAACAGAAATTATTCAAAACATACTGAAAGCTACTTTGGGTAAAATTTTTTTATCTGTCTGTCTGTCTGTGTGTCTGTCTGTCTCTCTCTCTCTCTCTCTCTCTCTCTCTCTCTCTCTCTCTCTCTCTCTCTCTCATAATATGTGTCTGAATTATGTTCAGAAATGATATGACTATGACATCTGCTCATTACAGTATCATTTTATAAGTTTAAAGACTAAAATTATAAATAATGTATGTAACAGTGTTATTGTCATAAAGTATTTAATTATTGCTTAATAAGAAATATAATTTCCATTTTCAGATAATCGGTGGTGTGACAACATATATAATCATTTTAATTCAATTGGCAGCAAATAAAACTATTAATCCATAAGCAACTTTTTCTGTCAACATCACTATAATAACCTATACACAAATTGAGTGAGTTCTTTGAGTTGAATTGGATTAGGTAATAAGTAATTATTAAATTAATAATATATGTATTGTCAACACAATGTACACAGTGTAATAAAATCAATACTCACGCCTTTGTTCTTATTCATTAATTGAAGTTCTGCGGCAGCATTTGATAATGACCTCTTCATAAGATGGCATCTCACTTTATATTTTCTCAACTTTTTCCTAAACTCTTCAACGATTGGATCATTGCAATTTTGAACGGGGGGCTGGCTCTAAAATGGCACAAATGTAAGTATGTATATAATAAAACAGCTGGAAAATCTATTATTTTTAGTCATACCTTTTTCTCTTTCTCCTTGGGACTTTTTTCTAACACTTTCATACCTGTGGGATTACCAATTCCGAGCAACTGATTTTCCAAGTAGCTTATTAAACTTAACGCTTTCTCTGGTTGCCGAAGACATAATTGCAATTCTATCGCTAGAAGGCTTACTTGCTTAGCCAAACTATCATCTGTAAAAATATATCATTAAAGAATGCAACAACCATCTTTAAAATGTTTCAGTGATGGGCGGTAAAAGAGAAAAATTATAATTAACAAAGTTTTTTTTTTCTAAAATAAAATATTAAATATGTCAACCTGTTTATTTTGAAAAAAATTTCAAATTTATTCAATTCTACATTAATTTCTCTGCCGTTTCTCTATCTCATTCGACAGAACATCGAGTGGCCCAAGAATCCCGAGATGAACAGCTTAGAAATCCAGATCAATCTGCAACACAGTCAGAATGCTATGGCAGAAAGTGTAAGTTATTCAAAAACAAAAACCACAGACAATGAGAATGGAAAATCATTGAAAAACTATTGCTAAAACCTACAAGCAGTCTGGAAGTGGGAACCAAGGCTAATGCGGTACTCAGAAGTTGCATACTTGTTCTAGAAGAATCAACTCAGTTTCTCTACCACAGCTCCAAGGATGTCACGGCCATACCCGTAGATTACAATTTAAGTGATATTTCTCATAAGGTAATTCAAGATAGTGAATTTTTAACCTCAAACTTTCAAATATCTCGCTCGAGTAATAAGTACTCCACAACAAAGTCCATTATCAATATTTATCATTCCACGGAGGAATTACATTATTACACACATTTTTTACATAGAGTACCTATTGATCCAGATATTTGAAAGTTTCAGGTTAATAAATCCACCTGGTATATCTCCCTGATGACGGGGCATATCAAACCTCACAGGAAATGGTTGTCGTCACCACTTGATTCAATTTGGAATCGAAGCGAATGGGATGGTGGGCACCTCTAACGGAATTCCGAAGCGACTGATTGAAAGATCATCACAAAAGAACTCCAAACAAAGCTCGGGAATTCCCCTGCTCGAATTACACAGACAAGCACCATCATCAGGTAGAGCAAGCAAGCAGAGTAATAACAGAGGCATACTAAAAGACTTCTTCCTTGAGGAGAGACTGGTAGGAACCCTGACAAGAAAATCAAGTGGTGACGTAAAGAGCTCCACTCTACCTCAACAGGTTTGCGAGAAAGTCATAATGCGAGAAGGAAAAAAAAACATAATATTTTGAAAATTGAAAGAGTTTTGCGAAAATTTTAGCAAAATTCGTTAGAGATTCGCCAAATGTAATGTCAGTTATGAAAGAAATTAGATTTGTTTTGTTTCAGGAGACCAAAAAATGATTACTTTTGAAATTTAAACTTTTTTCTCATTTTTCTCAGTGTAATTTTGAATTGGCACAAATGTATTGACTGCAATATTTGTTAATATTATTTGTATTAGTTAGAAAAATTAACAGCAATGGAAACTAATACCAGAGCGAAATTGTTATATTCATTAAAATTTCTATCAGATTTTTCAATGCGACAAAGTGCAAAATTGTATTCGACAGGAATCTATATTTCAAGTTTACCAAAACTTACCCATTGGTTCTATGAACTTATACACACGATCCATGACCATGATTGCTTCTGTATATTTTCTCTGATGGTACAATATTATAGCTTGATTAAAATGAATGATGCAGTAATCTACATCGTCTGGATGGTCAAGCTTAATGTGAAACTGGAAAATAATTAAACAAAATGATCGACAGTATTAACAAAAGTGGTTAAAATTTATTCATTAATTTACTAATTAATTGTATCGTGTGATCCACAAATTTATTCTTCAACTAGTACCTTGGATGGAAGAGAATGATAGCTATTGCAGTCATGTCTGAGCTCATTGCACCTGAACATACCTACCGATAGTTTGCATTTTATCTGACACTGGCAGACATGCTCCATTTTTTCCAAGGCACCAGTTGTTGAAAAATTTTGTGGATCACCCGATATGATTAATGTAGGTATATTATGACGAAAAAAAGTCATTTTTAAATTCCTGAAAACCCCACAGCACATAGATGTCGAGATTTTTCTTTGCCAAATTGATCGATTCCGGCACTATGCAGCAATCATTAATTATTATATTATTAAAAAGCCAAAGTATACTCAAACGATCATAACAACACCGTAGGTAGGTCTAATGAGTATAAGGACAATTCTGTTCTTAAGCCTGTCAAATGGAGTCGGGATTTTCCACCCATCGTCTCCAATCGACAGACTATTAATTGTCTTTATACTCATGAGACCTACCTACCTACGGTTTATTATGATCATTTGAGTATACTTGGCTATTTAATATGCATTTGATGTCAGTCTCTTAGCCCCTGGAGTGTCTGCAACCCATAATGCAGTTGATCTCTAAATAAATAAATAAATAAATAAATAAATAAATAATACGCTTTGGAGTTTCACTCGGAGCCTTTGACTTCTCTTGATAGATGTCGCTCTTTCTTGAGGTCACTGGTAACCGGGTGAATTCCGATCCATAAGAGAGTGTCGATTCATACAGCGATTCATATCCTTCCGGAATCCAATATAGTACGCTGACGAGGTCTAATGAGACCGAAACGGCCGTCCGTGCTTTTGGAACTCTGGTTGGATGTGTGTTGCTGTCTGAGTCGAAACTCTTTATTTGGGTTCTCGGACGCTCCAGACTTGACAACTGTCAGGACGATGGGTGAAAAACCCGACTCCAATCGACAGGCTATTAATTGTCCTTATACTCATGAGACCTACCTACCTATGGTTTATTATGATCTATTTCGAAGCGTTGCTAAAGAAACCTGCTTAATTGTTGGTATTGTTACAAATAATCCCATTGAAACAGTTTACCGTAGAAACTATTAATCTACGTATAGCAATGTGAATGATACTAGCACAGTATAACACCAAAGTGAATGACAATTATAATTTATTAAAATTAAGCATGCAAGGAATTCATAAAATATGCACCTGATTACATAAAACTGTGATACTTTTTTGAAAGGTTTCGATTTTTTTGAAGTCATTTTTATGAAATTCAACCACAGCTTTATTATTGATAACTTTGATATCGCTGATTCTGTTGTCCAGTTTGTTAAGGCATTGCAGGCAGGCGATGTAATTTTTCCTACAAAAAAAAAAGGAGTATTAAATCAATCTTGATACAAAAGATTAGTGCACAAGGTATGAGGAATCGAGGTAACCTTCTCAGAGATCTAAGCTCATCTAAACATAACTTAATTCTTCATACGAGTCAAGTTAAACCTTTTTGATTAATCTACCTAATCCTCGACCTAAATAAGTGTTTGACAAGGAAAATTAGTATGTAAACCAAGATCATGAAAACTCGTTCTCTAGACAAGAAAATTTTGTTTTAGGAAAAAAGTCTCTTTATCTAAATTAAGTACATTGTTAAATTAATATGCCAGTTCACGAATTGAAATGATGATATTGTTTGTTAAATCTTTGCATGCGTTTGAACTGTTGTCTAATGCTGGTGAAGATAATTATTCATACTGGGAAAACTAATAAATTAGAGCCCTTATTCTTCACATCAAATACATCTATTTCCAGGTTGATTTACGTCAAGGTATTATCACAGTCATGTGGTATCAAATTCGTTAAAATTATCACATTGTCGACATCTTTAGACCTTTTGAGGTCATCTTCAGGACTCTACAAAACAGTTCAAAACTTGAGCATCTATATTACATCAAAATCTTTGCAAAAGGTGAAGCAAAAAGGTGATGTAATATAGATGCTCAAGTTTTGAACTGTTTTGTAGAGTCCTCTGAAGATGACCTCAAGAGGTCGAAACATGTTGACAATGTGATAATTATTGTAACGAATGTGATACCACGTGACTGTGATAAATTGATAATACCTTGATGTAAATCAACCTGGAAATAGATGCATTTGATGTGAAGAATAAGGGCTCCAATTTATTAATTTTCCCAGTTTAAAATGGAAGACTAACCAATTAGATATTTTTTACTAATTTTACGTTTACTAAAAAAAAAAACGGTGAATATCTAGATGAGCGGCATGGGTATAGGGCGAAATGGCTTATACTATCGGATAGCTCGTGTCTCTAGGAGTATCAAGGTACCATTGAATTTTTGCGCCGGCACGTAATAGTCGAGATATAAGGCCTTAAAGTTTCATCCTTGCCCTAATACGTGTATTCGAACATTATACGCGCGAACAGGCAGCTCGCTTAATCCGTCGGGCACACGACGATCGAGCGTTTCCTGTTCGAGCGCAATCATATGACGAATACACGTATTAGGGCAAGGATGAAACTTTAAGGCCTTATATCTCGACTATTACTTGCCGGCGCAAAAATTCAATGGTACCTTGGACCTTGATACTCCTAGAGACACAAGCTATCCGATAGTATAAGCCATTTCGCCCTATATCCATGCCGCTCATCTAGATATTCACCAAAAAAACAATTTCAGAGAAACGGGAAGTAGAAAATTACGTTTGGATGAAGATTTTCAATTACAGAGAAGCGGCAAACAGAATTGTTCCTCCAGACGTAAGTTTCTCGTTGCCGTTTCTCTGAAATTGATTTTTTTAGTAATGTCAGTTACTGCATTTCAGGCATGAGGTATCAACAATAGCAACAAAAACAACTTATTTTACTGAATTAATTGTTTTCATGTTTTCATACAATGACCAAAGGTTTTTTAATAATTAGCAAGCAAAAAATGATTACTTACCTGTTGAATTCCCTCAAACAATTTTGAGCAATTTCTCGTTCTTGATCGGATATAGCATTCATAAGATTGTTACTTTCTGAAGCCCGGTCATAATTTTCTTTATCTACCATGATGAAAATGGCCGGTCAATATTTCAAATATTATTCCTTTAATAATAATTATTATCTAAAATCCAAAATGTAATGGTAATGATAATTATGTTTAAATTGTCTTTTGGAAACTTTTGAATGCAAAAATGCAAAAATGAAATCTTGAGTACTTGAGTAGTTGAGGTTTGGTTTGATGTTTGATGTTTGATGTTTGATTTGATGAATGAAGAATGAAACACGATTTTGAAGGTTAGAAAAAAGAATTTTAAATTTCTTTTTTTATGCGTATTGACATTATCATTTCGTCACTTGTCAATCGTTCTAGGCAAGAAGTTCGGATCATAGAAAAAATATAATAGAGTAGTGGATTACGTGTAATTTAATTACCTATAATACACCGTTCACATATTAAAAAAGAACTAGGTGGCCATGAACTTTTGTTTTTAGGTTTGCAAAAATGAAAACTCCCTAGATCTCGATTGACAATATCAGCTGATCGAGATATTAAAGGTTAAGTAAACACTGACATTTGTCAAATCACTCAAATTGTCTCAGCTGATTAACAGTCTTGTTGTCTAATTGAAGTTTTAGAAGAAGGGGTATCTAGGATAGGTAATTTTTTACTCTGATCAATTTTTTTCAAACTGACAAATAAAATTATTAAATTTTTGACATTTTAAATTTCGAAAGAGCAAAATGACACAAATAATAACTTTAGATGGATAAATTCACATTAGGAAAGCATTTCAATGATTAATAAGATCCAGAAAGTCCAAACTTGAGCAAACATTTAAGTCATTATTCTCTGAAGGGAAAATATATTTGGGATGTACTTAAGTATTAAATACAATATGTGTATCTGCTAAATTGCTAGTAATGCGGTCTCTGATAGTAGTCAGACCGTGCATTAGCAAGTATTATTAGACAGGTCAAATGTGAAATTACACATTTGGGCAGCCCGCCTAAAACAGGCACTAATTATGAAAATATTGTGTTTCCGAAAGATTTGCAATAATCTATTTCCAATACAACCCAATCGATGACATGGGGGTATTGTAAACTTCATTATACAAGCACGTAAATTAGCAGCTTCCCTCTAAGGATAAAGTAAAGAATGTATATGTCTTGAAGAGCTTTCAAAATTAAGTACACCTCTGACATGTGACAAAATTAATATAATCATTGTGAAAAACTTATTTCGGAGGACTGGACGAAACAAATGGACATGGTGAAAATCTTATTAAAATCATAGCGCTGAAGATGATTCTGATTCTAAGCAGGATGCAGTAGCTGTTATTGATAATGGGGGATAATTTTGGGCCAGAAGCGAAAACTGAAAAGTATCTTGTGTAAAACATTCTCAAATCTAGAATCTTTGACTGGTTTCTGACACAGTACTACGATACCGAATAACCGACGAATTGACGAAAAATATTTTTCATTTACGTACAAGATATTTTAATACCTATACTATATTTTATATTTTAAGTACCTATATTTTAATATTTTAATAAACGCACCGATATATTTTAATTACCTGCTATGTATTTATAAAAAGTAAATTAATATAATTGATTCAAGTTTTTTATTTTATATTCAAAAAGTACATTTGTGTATTTTCCTAACTTGGCAAAATTACATGATAACCTTTTTCTCAAATTCTTATGAAAAGCTTAAGATTTTAAGATCTTAGATCCAGCGACATTGCATTCTAGTTAAAGATTGCAATATGTGACTAAATGATTCAAAATAAAAAGCCCGCAAAGATGTAAATATAAATATAATAAGAAGAATACCAAAAATATCAAAAATCCATCTGGCAACTATGTCCTGTTCCTTGCCAGAAAACTTCAACCTCAAAAAAAAGAGACATAACCAAACTCCAGCCAATGATTGACAGCGGTTATACCCAGTGATTTCTATCACCCTACACCATAACCCAATTCTTTTATAATAAGTGAACGGTGTATATGTAATGTAAGACTTTAGGTAACCTGTACGTCATCATACAAAACTGTACGTCATCAGATTATGTCAAACGGAGAATTTAGATCTAAAGGCAGCTTAGTTTTTAGTTTAGAAATCGTCCGCAATGCGCGATGCGCTAACGGAATGCGCGTGAACAGTATGCAAATTTTCGACCTGTCGGTCTCTTTCTCTCTTTGTAATATGTTGTCTCTATGGTTCTGATATAGGTATGTCAGCGCAGCTTGTGACGTCAGTGTGGTAATACCTAGCTACATGAACTATCGACAATAATAGGTAATAACGTCAAATTGCGATTAATTAGTAACTTATTTCGACGTTTAATTGTAAATGTTGTAATAATTTTATGTAATTACTTTTACTGGAATAAGTGGGTGTAGAAATCACGCAAGAAACATCAAAGGCCAACAGATATCTTACTACATACATTTTTTCTAAAAATGAGGAAATTTCAAAACAGTGCAGTGGGTATAGTAGCCAGAGCTGGGAGTATCTTAAAAAAATATACTTTTCAGTATCTAAAGATACGAGATAGTATCTTGGATCTAGATAATTTCTAAAAGTACCTAGTATCTTGTATATCTTGTATCTATAGATACTTAGATATCTGTATTTTGTATCTATTTTTAAGTATTTAAGATACCTACTTTGTGAAATAGATACTTTTTCTACGTTGCAAGTTACGGCTTGCTCAACATTGCCCATTTGATTATGTTGCTTGCATCAGAGGAAATTTTAAAGTATTTCTTCTATTTGTATTTTTAAATAAGTGGGTATATTTAAGAAGCTTTTAGTATCTAGAATATTTTTAGTATCTAAGATATACTTTTAGTATCCAAGATATAGTTTTTGGGAGTATATTAGATATTTTGAGTATCTAAGATGATAGATTTTTGAAAGTATCTTAACCCTTAGTTGGTAATAACATCCGACTCTGAGGCGGATGCCAATTTTTGATGCTGCGCTGAATCCAAACGAATGAATGTACAAAAATTCCGTATTAGGTATGCTCTAGTTGGTTGTCAAAAAGTCCGTAGCCGCCTTCGCGAGAATACGTCTGTGAGACGGGTGTTACTCAGAATATTTCAGTCCGTCTCTCAGTCGGCTGTTACCATCAATAACGTAAGTGATCAAAATGGAAAGTGGTGAAAGAAAAGGTATAATATATAAAAAAGTGTATAAAAATGAAATAAGTCTTGTTTCAATAAAATATATTTGTGTTTACTAGAATACATTCGAATAAATATGTACCTAATTATACATATTAAAATACCTATTCCGACTGAGCGACGGATGTTACCTATAATGCTGGAACTGTAATATGGTCACCGACTGAGAGACGGATGTTACTTATAAAGTGAAAAAAAGTATGTTATCAACTAAGGGTTAAGTTTTAGAAGTATTTTGATCTAAGATACTTTTGATTCTGTATCTTTATCTAAATGTACTTTTTAGAAAATATCTAGTATCTTGAATTTAAATACTTTTTAAAGTATCTTTCCCAGCACTGGTAGTAGCCTGCAAGAGGGGAGATAATAAGCTTCATTATTGAAATACGAGTATGGTAGGTTGTATAAAATGAGATTATACCACACAGTACCTAAATATTATTCGAATCTTTCATTTTTGAGCACGTATTTGCTCAAAATTTTGCCCACAGTGATGTCATGCGCAGTGCGGACGATTTTAAACTATCAAGTTGACATACCTTGTAGTTGTATCATGGGATCCATGGGTATACTCTGTACACTGAGTTGTCTGTTGTGATAACTAAGGATACATCATCTCGTTATGTTTCTTACTCCTTCTATTGCATTGCATAGTCAATCGAGTTAAATTGGGACGTATTGTCAGAAATACGTTTGAATCGTCAGCAATTCTAAAAAGATGAGCGAGAGCGAGACGGAAGTACGACTCGCGTCTTGATACGCTTAGATTGATACGATAAGATTGTCGTCCAGCTCATCGGCTACTGTCAGTTAACAGTGACAGCGTAATGAGGTTTGTTATTTGAAACGTTTTTAATACGAAATTAGCAGAATTACCTGTGATATTGTACGATGTGATAAACTACGAGTAACTTATCAATTGCGTGAATGCCTAAAAATCTATTGTCTTGTTTTTCCAACGTTTAAAAAAAAACGGACTGGGTAAACTCCGTGAAGGCAAACTCCGGGGGCTTCACAGAAGGAGACAAGGTGTTATAATCCAACCAAGAAGGGTTTGCCGCCCAAGTTTATGCCATCCTAGGAAGGGCCTTACACGATTATCAAAGAATAAACTACGTAGTGTATCAGATAATATTCATAACAGAATGTTCTTTTGATACAAGACTCTACATTTTAGATGAAAACATCATGTAAACATGTAAAATTAGTTCAAGTTATGCGAAGAATGTCTCTAAGAAATTACATTTACATACAAGCTTTGGATCTTGTTTACATTACTCAGGCTATTGTATTAAGTGATTGAAATGAACTTATTTACTAGCCAGAACAGCAAAAAAAAATAAATGAAACAGCTTTCATGGTTCATCTACCAACAAATAGCAGCATTGCCAAGTCTTAGATTTGAAATAATATACTTGAGATACACTATGAGATTTCCATCAGTGAGGTTGACTGCCATATGAGTGAGTGGATGCAAGGCTGCAGGGCGAGGGTTCAGGGAATCCCCCAAAGATGCGTTGCAGAAGAACCAATTTTCAGTGTTCAAGGCCATGCAACTTCCCAGGATTTGACATTTTACTCACAGTCACAACATGCAATTAAAAAAAAAACATAAGAAAAATGACATTTCTACCAGGTGTAGGGGGCACGTTATAAACTAATGTGTTATAAATCTTGCTGAATATTTCAAATAAAACACAACATAGATATTAATAGTTTACTTCCATTCCTACACAACACAAAAAAGCAAAAACTGCTCCAAACAGTTTTTAATAAAACAGTTTTTAATATAATGTATCACTTCGATAACATTCAAATGTACTTAAAAGTGAGTGTTCTAGGCGAAACTTGCAACAGACTCCCACTGAATATGCAAGTCGGTATAACAGTTTATTGCCTAATACCGCACTTTTTTTGACAAGATTATGGAATTGAAATTACACCTTAATAGTAACTCATACACAGTAGGTATTGATTATAATCTATTTATATACAGATGAAAATTTAACCAACTTTTATATATAGTAGGTACCCGACAATAAACCTAACAAATTATTATTTGCTAAAGAAATATAATGTTAAACAATTACAATAACAATAATCTTTATTAATGAATTAACCAATTCATGCATTCATTGTCCTATAAAACTAAACAGACAATATTGTACTTTTAAACACAAAAACTGACAGAATTTGTGCTATAAGTAATAAGTAAGTATTAGTTATTATACACTCTGTAAATCTATTTTGGGGAGCATAGGGAAATCACATACAAAATGGAATTTTCGTAAGTATAGCTGCCTTAATTGTTTCATAAATTAATGTTACAAAGATAATTTTTCAAGACCGAAGTTACATTTTAAGTCCGTAAAAACATTTATGAGGAAACAGGAAAAACTCTTTTGATCTCATTTTCGTAATAGCCTCCCTCCCATTTAGACCAACAATAAAAATTTTATTGAATATTGAATTTATCTTCCTCAATTATTTCCTCCACTCTCTGGTACTTAAATGGCTCTTTTGAAAATAGTAGTCAATTTTTTTCTACAGGTCTTATGATATTTTAATTTTCACAATCTTACGAAATATTATGAAAATGACTCATAAATTGAAAATCGTTTCCCGATTTTATTGAAAATGCCGTAACAGACGAACAGACCTAAAATGTACCTACCTACAGCAACAGAAGCAGTTCTTGAACATTCAAAAAAAAATGATCTATTCTATATTTCTTTAAAAAAATCATTAGGCAATATTTACCAGTTCCATTTTGCATGCAATCTCTCGATGTATACAAAACAGATTTTACACAGTGCATGTAACTGAACATTCTTGCATATTATAATATTCTATATTCATGTAGTTAATATATTAATATTTCTTATGACCTATTTACAGCTTAATTTAAAGATACATTAATCAAAATAAAGTTGAATTCAAATAATATTATTTACAGAAATTAAAATTATTGTTAGAATTGAAGAAACAAACAACTGAAAACCAAACAGATATAAATACAACTAGTGAAACTTTTAGATACATCTAAACATCAGTCCTTTAGAATAATACTATTTTGATGATGCCATACAAAAATAATTCAGTCGGATTCGTATAAATGGACGTTAAGACAGCACGCTATCGATTAATTGAACATTATTATTTTTCATTGCTTTCAATTTCAATCACGTTGGTTGAATTCGTGAGTAACATGAAAAATCAACATACTATTAAGGAAAAATTGCAAATGTTAACCAAACTGGTAATCATTTATTACCTACATGTAGTTTGACATCAACTATTTTAAACATTTTTATCTTTTCGTAGCAACATTTTACTCAGAATTGAATTCTGACTTATTTTTATAGTTATCAGAGTTTATCTCGCTTGTTGCCAAGCATTATATTAAAAGGAGTACAGTTTTGAAATTAAACATACAAATCTATTGTGTAAGTATGTATGTATCTATACATACTTCCATATTATAATTAATTACTTACGTCCAAAAACATAGATCAATTAAAATTCTATGTGGCAGCTTTTACTAAATCAAAACATTGTAAATAAGAACATTATTTCCTTCGTTCAAAAAATACTGGGTTAGGCAGAATGATGGACCAAATTTAAATGTAAAGTGTGTGAATACTGACCAAATATTAACAAAACCTTACAAATAAAAATTAAAATGATTTTGAATATAAAAAATTACATAAGAATTATTAGAATTACCATTGCAGCAGAATATGAGTCTCATTTTGATCACATTCTAGTATAAACATCTCTGGTAATTGTATTTCAATTATTGTTCTAGTAAAAAGTATCAAAAAGTAGGTTAGTTGTTTAGTAAATAATAATAATTGTTATTAACTATCGTTCATCATCGATTTTCATTGTTACAAATTTAGCTTCTTATGTGTTTTATTAATAAACTTCTTTATCATTTCTGAAATAGGTATATCAAGTTATTGGACAATTTTTTGTACAAAATTTTAATTGACACTCTGGATGGTTCAACATCTTCATGACTTTTTGAAAAACACACTGTTATGAACTAACGAACAAAGATGTTATCCTCAACACATTTAACAATGTTAATTGGTTAGTCAAAATGACCTCTTAAATATGTAAAGCATCTTTACGTACGTCCTCAGAGTTTTACATTGTTGGTAATTAATTTTTTTATTAAAAAGCAGTGTAAAAAAAATAAAAATAAAGCATTTTATCCCAAGCTAAACTAACCTTGAATTTGAAATAAAAAAAAAAACTGGATAAATATAATCAGAATTTAAAATTATTTGTTAAACTGTAGGCTTAATTTGCATTAATAGGAAATTTAAAAAAGTCCTACTGAATTTGAATAATTTTACTTGAATCATTTTATCCTCCAAATAATAATTTATCCATTTTCAAACATCTCATTCTGCCAGTTACCACTGTATAAATTCAATATCTAATTTGTTTTCCTTGCATAATTTTTAGCTTTTGTGAAACATATACATTATATGAGAGGGCTGCTGTAATTATTGTATTACTTAATTGTTAAACTTTTAGAGACATTTAGCATTAGATAGGCAAAATAATTTATACAAATAACTAGTTCTTTTCTGAATTATAAATATGTATTGCCATGATGCCTGTTTCAACATATTATTATATCTGGCTCACATCTAATATAAGTCAAACTTACGCTCCATAGCAATATGCAATATGCTTACGCTCCATAGCAAAAATAATGAACTTCACCTAAAAAATTTATTGATTAAAAGCTAAAAATATCGCAAGTATCAATTTCTTTAATTTATGAGGATTTTCAAATTCCAACTTAAATCAGATACAATTTTCAGTCGCTTCAATTATACAGAGTGTTTCATTTGTAAACGGTAACCGTGGTTAGAGGACCACCGGGGTGGTTCCAAAAAAACGATGGTTAATGGGTCGCATGTCATTAGGTACATAGATACAGGGTCTTTTATGGAACGCCATAACTAACGGACCACTTATATAATTTTTTGAAATTTGGTTGAAAAGTTTCCATTTCACTGCACAAACGTTTGACATAATAGTCGAAAGAATAATCCAGGTCTGGATTTACAAAAAAATAATTTTATTGTTAGTATATCAGAATTTTCAAAATTAGTTTTGGTATTTTAAATGAGCAGAAAATATTGAATTAAACAATGTACCGCAATGTAGTTCCGCATCCGATTCTACAACTGGCATTTTGATCTCGAATTTAGATTTTAGCTTAAAACTGGTTAATAAAATTCAAAAATGTTAATTTTTTTAATGAATAAAGAACATAAATTATTATAGTCTATTGAAATTTGCAAATCATGTCTGGTAGTACTGCATCTCATTAAACTCTTTAATAGTTTGAATATAGGTGCGTTCCAGAATTGACATTTTTGTTTATTTGCTGATACAATCCACAATCAACGAGAATTAATCACATAATGGTCAAAAATAATCAAAATGAAAATGCAACAAGAGCTGGTCATAATGTTAATTACGCCTTTTTCCATTGTTTAGCGAAAATTAAAAAATATATCTCTACACATTCAACACAAAAAATTTCTAGTAGGTAAATAAACTTTTTGTAAATGGATGGTTTTAGTGTGCATCAACATGTATAGCACAAAACTAGCGAGTAGGTATGTTTTTTACAATAATTAATAAATGGTTGGTACATAATACTATTTCAAGGTTTGTTATACAGGGTGTTAGAAAAATAAACGAAAATATTTTTTGTTCTGGAACGGACCTGTAGTAAAAATTTTTTAAGAGTTTAATGAGATACAGAAGTACTGTCAGACATGATTCACAAATTTCAATAGACTACAATAATTTATGTTCTTTATTAATTAAAAAAAACAAACAACATTTTTCAATGTTTTGAACTGGTTTTAAGCAAAAATGTAACTTCGAGATCAAAATGCCACTCGTAGAATCGGATACGGGACTAAAAAAGTACATTGTGTAAGTCAATATATTCTGCTCATTTAAAATACCAAAACGAATTTTGAAAATTCTGATATACAGGGTGTTGTTTTACGAACACTTATATTTATTAATTTTTTGTAAGTCTGGACCTGGATTTTTCTTCCTGCTATTATGTCAAACGTTTGTGCAATGAAATGGAAACTTTTTAACCAAATTCCAAAAAAATATATAATGGTGGTTCATAAAAAACACTGGATTTATGTTACTAATGACGTGAGATCCATTAACCATGGATTTTTTAGAACCACCTCGGTGTCCTCTATCCACAGTTACCGTTTGTCCTTTTATCAATGAAACCCCTGTATTATTCAACAAAAGCTGAGAGTTTCAGGTAAGTAGTTCAAAATAAGTGTCCTGACCTGGCCTTGCTACTCCTTCCTGTCATCATTTCTATTGATCTATTAACATTGATTATTTATGTATTTATTATAAACATGTCGTTTCTATATGAGAACAAAAACAGTGCATCATATAACTGGTGACATTGTATTTCGTAGGTAATTTTTAATATTAGTATATTTTTGGTGCTGATCGGTCGTTTGTCACTTTGGCTCTTTTCAAAGTCGCACCTCTTTTGATTTGATCCATAAGTGACTCATGGCATACTTTTGGATCTGGCTGCAATCAACATAAAAAATCAATTAACTAGAGAATGACAAGAGAATAAAAACAGTTACTTTTTTCAATAATTATTTAGTAAACACTATAAAAATATACAGTGTGTCGCATTTAGGATGAATACACCACAGTATTTTTGCTATTTGAAGGAGTAGAGGTTTGAAATTTTGCACAGTCAATGAGTCAACCGAGCCTAGGTACTACGTCTTCGCAAAGAGGGCCAATTATCAATATTTTGCCTTGCGTTAGAAATATTGGAAAAAGTTGTTCTACATTCTATTTTAACCCAGGATACTGAGTTTCATGACAAAATTCGCATTGAAATTTTTTCATTATTTTGGTCTCATAAAATTATTAAAAATTTTATTTTTTGATTTGGTAGTTAAAGTGCCATAGAAAGTTATAATCACACAGTAGTGTTAAATGTTGCAATTATTACTTTCTATGAACTCTAATTACCAAATGAGAGAATGAATTTCTAACAATTTTATCTGAGACCAAAATAATGAAAAAATCAAATGCGAATTTTGTTATGAAACTCAGTGTACCTATGTGGTTAGCAAAATATTCTGAACAACTTTTTCTGATAATTTTTTTCCATATCTCTAGTGGGAAGCAAAATATCGATAATTCGCCCTCTTTGCAAAGACGTAGTAGGCAGGCTTTAAAGATAAAATTTCAATTAAATATCGTAAAAAGTGTGGCTAATCAGTCTGCCATGACTGTACAAAATTTCGAACCTCTAACCTCTACTCCTTCAACTGGGAAAATACTGGGGTGTATTCGTCTTAAATGCGGCACACTGCACAAGAACCAAAACATATTTTTCCATAAAATATGTCAAATGTATACCTGTGCCCTGCTGTTGATCATCTGGCGAATTTTGGAAGCTCTAAGTTGCGGTGACTGTGCATTATTAGTGATATGCTGTTGGGCTAGTTTGGCATTCAAAGAATCTAAAAAACTCTGTCCGGGTCCTCTTTGTATAACTTTATTCTGTCCAGATCCTACATTGGCTAGATCTTCCGAGTGCCTGCGAACACTTCTGGGACTCAAATTGGGGGCCAATTTAGCACTTAGGGAAGCTATGAAATTTGAGCCAACACTTCCAGGACCTAAAACAAAAAATAGTAGATATATTTATTTAGTAACAATAATTATATGATGTCACAAACCTTCTGTTTTCCTTTCAGCACTTTGCGATCTAAAGCTGTTTATTCTTCTAACAGCAGTAGGACTTCCACCTACTAGCTGAGAGGGCTGTGCGTAAACCACCCCTCCAGATTGAGACACGTAAGCCACTTTTTGAGACTGAAAAGTACTTAGCATCGCGTTTGCCGCCTGGACATTGTTTTGATTTGTGTTTTGACTTTGGTATATAGCTTGCGATGAAGCTGACACGCGTCTTAGCGAGTTCGGACTCGCCGGTGTGTGTTTCAGTTCTGTCAATGCTTTTACTGTTTCTGCCACATTTACACCTAAAATGTTATTGTGAAATTCAATATAGGTACATCACCATCATGCAAAATCATTATTTAATACAGTAGAAGCTCGATTATCGACTTTTTTACTGCTCGATTAATCAATTTTGTTCCGGTTAAAACAGATTCCGGATAATCGAGCTTCTAATGTGTATGCAAATTTTACCTGTTACTACTTTTTGTTGCTGACCAGCAGGATCTAAGAGAAAATCTGGGGGTGGTGGAAGATGTTCAAAACTTCCCATAGAAGACAACTGTCCAGTTGTATAATTGTTCGTTATAGAAGAGGTTCTGCGAACTGGTGGCGGCGGTTTGTTAGTCTGAATAGATCCTCGACGTAAGAGGGTGTTTCTCATAGTAGCACTCGAAAACATCGCTATATAATTAAAAATAATATTTTAGATCATGTATCTATCTATTTTCACTGGTTGATAATATCTATTCTAGAAATACGAGCGAGTTTCCACATTTATGCCCGTATTCACAAACGATAATTTCCTAAATGATTACGTAATTAATTAAATGAGTGAGATGGAGATATGCAGTTTTTTGGCAATAGAATGAGATGGAGATAACTGATTACGTAATTATTTGGTAATTATCGTTTGTGAATACGGGCATTAGTATTTTAGAGTATCGTTTTAGGTAGGTACCTGAAGGCACCAACAGGACAATCATAATTCAGTTCAATTAACATTCAAGTAAGCCAAATACATCCGAATGTCAGGCCTATCTGATCAAACCTTCAATGGTCAAGTCAGTGCAGGTGAGGACACCGTGAGCATGCTCAATGCCTTTTAGTAACTTATATTTTGAAAAGTTATTAATGCGACTAGAAAGTTTAAACAGCTTTGAATCAAATAAAGACAATGTAGGTAAACTGTCGAAGTTATTGCAGGTAACCATACATACAGTGTACACCAGATTAGTGATTCATGGGGATCTCGGCTGTTGTAGGAGATGAGAGAACGTTTAAATGGGGAACGTTTTAGGGAATTTTATGATGTACCTACATGAAACCGCTAGCAAACCGGTCATGGATATGTTAGATGTTGAGATATTTTGAAGAAGCTGGGATGCTGCATTTTTTAAATACTCTCATAACTTTTCATTTCTAATTATCTTTGAAAAAAAAAAAGAAACAAAGAAACATTCTCAGGGCAACTTTAGTTTCCCAAGTTGATCTGTTGTTAATCATTTTGTTTTGGTTCTCTCTTAGAGTCACTTCTTAATTCTTGAAATTAGAAATTATAAACTAAGGCCCGTATTCACAAAGTGTTTCTGTCATGTAATATCTGTAAAATAATTAAATAAATGGGATGGAGATTGGGACGCAGTTGTTATGCGTTAGAGTGAGATGGGTATAATTGATTACGTAATTATTTAGGAAATTATCGTTTGTGAATACGGGCGTAAGTAGGTAACCTACCTAACATGCCAAAAATAGTTCAACAATAATAATAATTATCGAAATTTTCATCCAAAAAACATGAATCTTCGATTTGTTTCAGGAACGATGTTAGTGGAGTTATCATCCATCACAAAGCTACAAAACTCAGTTCTGAGGGAGTGCCCCTCCCCAAATACTACTTTGGTGGAAAAATTATTAATTTAAGTACCTAATAACTCGTTAACTGTTGGAGTAATCAATAACAAAATTAATATAGCGTAGTGACAAAGTTCCGCATAATATGTTCCGCATAACTTTGTAATTACCTTTTTTTTTTCAAAATCCAGAAACAGGTCGATTTTTTTTACATAGGAAACCCCATTTTTTTGTCAAGAATGGATTCTCCTCTTGTTCGTGAATACAACGATAGGGGTGAACTAGTTTATAATTATTCGCTCACAAGATATAGGGTGGTTTGTTAGAAAAACATAAGTATTTAATAAGAAAAATAAGTTTAGAAACGAATAAATGACAGTTTATTTAATAGTGAATATTATCACGAGACCACTCTCGAAAAATTCTATTAGTTGTTTCTTTAACATTCCAGTTTCACCACTTTGTTTGTTTACGTTTTTTGTAATGGTTTGGTCAATTAAAGACAATGACAGTTCGTGACAATTTGACACATGACACATTTTACGGACAGTTGTGAGTTCTATGGAGTGGTCTCGCCGAACTACTTTTAGTACTGAAAGTACTCCTGAGTTCTGGAGTGGTAAGGTAAGTAAGGTTTTGCGGAGACAGCTAATAACTCATTTTGAATAGGAATATTATTTATGAAAAAGTTAATATAGTTTACGCGTTAGAAGCAAAAAAAAAAAAAAAATGACATTTTTATCCTTTTTTTTTCAATGTTGCCTTATGAAATTTTGTTAGTAATTGACTAATGGCGAAATTAGGACCTTTTTCATGTGTAAAACTAATCGCTGGGTTTAGATGACCTCACACATATCTACAGATGTGTCTTTTGGAGCGATTCCACTTATTGTTTTGCTTCAATGTTAACATACTTGCTTTTGCTTTAAGTGATGGAAAGGTTGATGAGAAAACTCTGTCAAAAATTTGCGCATTGGCTCGAAAATTCTACAATTACATTAAAACATTGAAATGCCATAATAACCTTATAGCGATCGAATTAACTCGTCTTTAAATCGACGATGTCAATTGGTTATTTTTGAGCGTTCTTTGAAAATTGTACATTCTTTGAACTTTGACAGAAGTTGATTTGGAATCTCCCAGCAATGAAATTTGAAGCAAATGCAACAACTTGGCAGTTAGTGTAAACTATAATACACTCATGGACAAAATTGTTAAAAAAATGTTTTTCAATTATTTAGCTACATTTTCTAAATCAAAAAATCATAGTTACAATTATTTACAAATAACTGATATTCTTTATTAGGTACAGATGCCCTGTTGAAATAAGATGACTCAAATTTAAATAAAGAGTAGCAGAGATTTGTAACCTCTATTATTACTTTATATTTTATTTGAAATATAGCTAAATTCAAAAATATGTAAAATTTTGTCCATGAGTATATTAAAGCAAAGCAACTGAAATTGCGCCGAATGTCTATATTTAACAGCTACCTTTACACAAAACAATAATAATTATGTAAACTCCTTGTATGTTCCAACCATCTCTATTTATTCAAGTAGGTTCATAAAAAAGGTTCACAGTCGCAATTATTTATCATTTTTGAGATTGATGCAAAAGAATAATAATTAATAGAATAGACCCAGAGACAAATACAGCCCTAAGGATAAATTTTAATGACATGTGTTTATGTGGTTGTGTATGAAACAAAAGCAAATTTAACTCCATTCCATGGAACAATCAAACATACATATTTCAGTAGCGGCTCATGGTTAACCTAGACAGTACTTACTACCGATATGATGTTTATAAGACATCGTTTTAAATAAAAATACTCTCAGAATCATGATAGCCTATGGTAAATTATTGACCATTATTACCATAGGAATTATTACCATATCACTTCTTCAGCCTTACGAGAGTTTAACTCTATTTTATATCTACTGGTTAAAATCTCAATTAAAAATATTAATTAATTGATTAATATATTAATCAATTAATTAATTAATTAAAATTAAAAGTCCCAATTTTCAACTTCCTACCCCTTGACAGATACCTGGCCCGTCATCTAGATGCCCACATTTCAATTTCTATAGTTATTTCTCCATTACGCAATTCATCCCTTAATTCTTGTTTGCCCATCCTTCGTATTATAATTTCGCGACAAGTGAACAATACTCACAGAATACATTCATGGGTGGTGAAACAACAAACCAGGAGCAGTCGAGTCTAGGAAGAACGAGATCAAAGATCAAGGCAGCTTTCGTCTGGTCTGGTGCAAATCGCTGGCTCTCCCCGCAACTGCACATTTTCATACCATCCCTTATTAAAAGTCAATCGCAATATTCGGGGCTGGCGTACACGCAGTAACCTGTCCCATACGCAAAACCGCATATTTGAAGATCACGCATCCTCGCACTGTTCACAGTGATTCACAAAGTGGTATGAAATTAAACCGCAAGTACATACTATTATTTAAAATCATAATAATCATTATTCCTGTCTATTTTTTCCCTGCGTATCCTCTACCATGGTACTTTGCCTGAATTTCAAACAAGCTTTTTGATCTCACAAGCCGACCTATTAAAATTCCCAATTAAAAACCGCAACCCATTGGTCCTCCATTAAGGGGACTCTTGTGTATACTATATATACACAATACCTCTTTTATAGAGAAAAAAATTATCTACAAGTTTGTAGGTTGACAACTTTTGACATTTTATTTATCCAACAAAATTATAATCAATACATTAAAAATTTTGGGGGTTTTAATTTTTAATTTCAATTTATGTGGTTTCCCCTATAGGCAAAGGGATTCTCCACAAGTATTAGTACAGCATTTCATTCACATTTTGTAATAATGAAAGAGAATACAGCAGAATATCTTTGAAATTTTGTAAGAATATTTTATATTATAATTTTTTTTATTTACTGTGGCTGTGGATTGCTGTGAAATTTTGTTTTTATGTTGGTCAAAACTAAAAATTCCCAACTATCCCTATCACAAATTTATAATTGAGGCGCTTGGTGGTAAAAGATGTCAAGTGACAAATATTACAATTTTAATGTAATGGCATGTAAACTATGTTAATTGCATATAGAATAGTATCCTGCATTCGAATTCATGATAAAACCAATAGATGACAGTGAAGTAGAACTTCGTAAAAGCTGGCAAACTAACAAAACTCAAGTTGAAATGCATGTAAAAAATCATAAAAAATCCATTTTATTCAAAACAATCATATTGTCACTTAACACTTTTTACTGCCGAGCGCCTCAATTATCACTTGCCAAAATCAGCTGTTTGAGTGAAACTGTCAAAAATATTCTTCTGTAATGCCAGAAATGTTGCATGTTAAATATTAATTTAATAATTTAATTGATTTGTCAGTTTTCATTTCTTATTATTCATATTCACCAGTTCAATATTCTGTGATCTGTAATGCAAGACTGACGAAACTAAGAGTTGATAAAAATTTATCGAATTAATTTATAAATTTTACTGCATAAATGTAAGTAAGGAAAAGAAATTGAAATAAAGAAGGCATAAAACTACATTATAAAAAAAAAAACAGAACATATTTTAGCGACCAAAAGATATTTGAATTCAGTTAAAAGTTGTTCAGATAAAAATGATAGCTTTCCTAGAACTTTTGTATGAACAATTATTTATGATCACGCATAAATGAACAAAATATTTTTAACCCCCAAAAATTTAGATCTATTGATTATAATTTGTTAAACGTACAAAATATATAAAAATGTCTAATGTAAACGTGCAGAGAATTTGTTTCTCTACGTCTATCTACAACAAAAGGTATCATTGATATTTTTTGTGAAATGGAAATTGCAGTCTCTATTCGCAATAAACCGAATTAAATTTAATTCGAGAGGATGGACAGGTACCAAGGGGTAGGCAGTCGAAAACTTTTTCATCTGAGTGAATTGCAAAATGTTTGCACTGAAATCTGACCAACTTTGTACCAACTACATTATTTTATGGTAGTGCCATGGCTGCTTGGTTCTAGGCTACCTGCTCTAGCCGCTACTGAAATAATCCAACCTAAATCTATGACAATTGGCAAGCATATAAATTATTACCTGACATGGAGACTGGCCTTCTTCGTGCGGCTCTAAGGAAGTCACTGTTGCGGGGTAGCGTGCAATACTTGATAGTAGAATCGTTAACATCTAACAACACACACTAATCAGCACACTCATGCTAAAACTCATGTTAAAGTTTGATAACGGAAGTGAAGATTAGGAAAAAATTCATGTGTCGGGGTTAGTTAACACAAAGTATCAAAATTCAATTCCCAAAATAAACATGCAATTAGGAATAAGTTTTACAACTCACATTCGGAATGAATCGAGTCGTCTGGAGCAAAAGCAGTTTGACTCCCATAGCCACTGGAAGATTCTAAGGAACTTTCACTTGTGCTGCTTTCTTTCTCGCCTTCCGTAGGAACCTGATGAAATAAAAATAAAAATAGGTTATTAAATACTGAATTTGAAATATTAGAAATAGAAAATATTAAACAAGTAAACAAAAAAATACCTTTTCATTTGTTGGTGTAACAAAATCACTCGGGGGTGGTGGTGGAAGCGACATTTCCTGAGCCTTATTGGCTGCCATACTGGCTAATTCATGCATATTAACGTATGTAGGTTGAGGCATATCTGGAAGGCGTTTAAATTTTATAAAATATAAATAAAGCGATTCTAAATGCAAAACATTTACTTTTAGATAAATGTGCTGGCAAACCGGATGGTTTTCTTATTATGGTTTGTTCTTGAGTGGTGGGGGGCAAGACTCTTACTCCTTGCATTCCAGCTATTGTCTTTGCTGGTATATTAGGACCGGGTGTTCGTTCCAATGATGAACATCGCTGTAAAATAATTAAACAATTAAGTCGGGAAATTTCAAATTACTGAAGGAAAAGTTTGCGTTTTTCTTGTGTTTTTTAAACAATTGGACTTCGTAGTAATATCATTTTATTAAATTCATAAATAAAATTATTAAAACAAAAAAAAAAGAGAAAACTCCCGAACTTGGGTGAAATCAAAGACATCCTAATTTTAGCACCATCAGGCAATTGGCAAAAAAAAATTTTTGACGTGATAATCATGTCCTTACTCCAAAAACTTAATGAGCTGGTTGTAGAGAAATAATTATACAGGGTTGTCCCATAAATAAGACCTGTAAATTAGAGGAATTTACAATTTTTTAATGAGGTGAATTTCATTTTATTTTCGCTAAAGAAGATGTCCTGGCCTGACTGGTCAGGTTCAAGTCAGATCAGGACTCTCCCTTAAAAAATGCATCTCTTGTTAGTTCCAAAGAGGTCCACCTAGACGCTTGTGCTTTTGTTACTTGTTACGATCTGGCATATGTGGAAGTGGATATCCAAATAGTGGATTACAGATTTAGGTATGGATTTAAAAAAAACACGATTTAAAAATTTTGAATAAAGGAAAAGACTAAGGAAAGAGTAATAGATTATTTTCATAACCTATTACACTAAAAAAAAACCACAGCGATATTAGGGCGAGGGCCAGAGAGTTGAAGAATGATGGAGGATGAAGCAAGAAGCAAGAGTGAAATAAAAAATGCAGATAAAGTGTCGCATAAAGTGAAGAGTTTGGAATTGGTAAATGGGATAGTAACAAGATCAGATCTGCTTCCCCTGGGAGGTATGAATAAAGTAGCCGGACAAGTGAAATGGCCGGTTTTGCTACGCTTAAGAGATTGAAATAGAAAACTGTGGAAACAGGAAAGAAAAGACAGGAGACCAATATAAGGAAGGAATTGTTTAAATTCGCTAATAACTAGGTGTCTAAGTGGAAAAGGAACCACTCGAAAAGTGTGCAAGAGTTATAGAGTGGACTGTGGAACTGCTCTTTGCAGATGATATTTAAAATGCAAAAAAAAAATTAGAAGATACAAAAAATGATGGAGTGGAGGAAAAGGAACAAACAACATTTGGAAATCGAATCCAGGACCAGCAGACCGTGATCCCAACCAAAATTAACTTTTTAACAACAAAAAAATGGCATTTAGATTATACGTGAGTAACAAATTTTTTTTCAAAATTACCTATTAAAGAAGAATTTTTTTTTTTATTACAGAATATTACTACCTACTACTTTATGTACTTACTGTTGGAAGTGGTGGCTTATTTTGCAAGGATTTTATAGAAGTAGCAGGACTCAGCGATGGATTCAAAGTTGTGGTTGAATTTTCCGTTGGTGTACTCGATGAAACCGGACTCACTGGTTGCGACAGACTTTGCTCGGGAACTTGGAATGTATACACTGTAAGAGGAGGTCTTTGATGACCTTTTTCATATGCTGCAATAACATTTAGATAGAGGCTGCTTTACTGTATAAATAAATCATAATAGAATGCACCATTATTTTTTCTGATTACTTCATGCATTTTTTTTTTAAGAAATAATAATTTCATGAAAACTTCAGCAAAAAAAAGCACTAATAAAAAACATCTTAACAAACCTGATGATATGGTATGAGGACGGTCATTAATAATAGCGTTTGCGGCTCTTTCAAATTGTACAGTTTCTTGTAGATTGGGCCATGTAGAAGTTGTAGTTGGAATTGAAGTAGCTGGAAATGGGGTGCATGGCGTGCTCGAACTACTACTGTTAGTACTATGTTCCGACATGTTGGAAACCTGTAATAATGCATGCAAGTATTTAATATAAATGTACTCAAGTTGAAGCCTACAACAATTTAGCGGGTAATGATAAATGTATTGTATAAAAAACAAAAAATTAAAACACGACACAGCTACATAATAATATTATGTACTAACTGTTAAAGGATGATATTAAAATAAAAAGCTTTCAAAGTATTATTTTACCTGTGCAACACTTAATGAAGACGGGGGTCTAGGATAGAGAGTATCTTGAGATGTAAATCCAGAATCTTGGCTAGACACTGACATATATCGAATAGTACCACTACGACCTACAGGCTGTTTATATAAAAAAAAATAAACAAAATAAAATAAAAATAAAAAAACAGAAAAAATGTAGACGTGAAGAAGATACATTTCACACAAATAACACTTACCTGAGAAAGAGAACGCTGCCAGTGAGGATGACTCGGAGAATGATGGCTCTTAGAACTTCCTGAAGAGGAACTATTGAGCGAACTGATTGAACACATTGAGGATTTCCTAGATCCTAGACTGGATGGCGAAGAAGGTGGAGTTTGGAATGACCAGCCACTGTCTGAACTCTTCAGATCTGCGATTACCTGTTCTGAAGCAGGAGGTAACGTGTGAGGATCGGTTGTATGCTTTTCTAACTGCTGGACAGCTTCTTGCAGATGGGACATTTCAGTCAACATGGCAATTTCTTCATTCTAAAAAAAATAATTCAATGAAGTGTTGATTGTGTACCTACTTACAATATTACATACCACCACAGGTTTAAGAAGGCTCACGAATGTACAAAATCTCCCACGCTCTTCAATTAATGCTGCTCTGACTGCATGTTTCTCTGTCTCTTCAAGTAATTGCCTACGTTCTGTAACTTCTTGCAAGCCATACTCTAATCGTTTTTGTAGATCACCGCTAGCACCCTTCTTAACTTTCTTCTGTAATCTCAGTGTGTCTGTGGATCGTTTCTTCAATTCTGCTCTTGCACGTTTATAATCTGTAAACAATTTTAGCAGTAATTACAAATTTACACTGCTGTAAACTGTAAAATAGGTACCTTTAGCATGGTCCTTATCCAAGTTAAGTACAGTTCGTTTCCAGTCTTCTAATTTTTCTTGCAAGGGTAAAATCAGACATTCCATAATCGTGCTGCAAATGCAATAAAAAGTCATGATTTATTGCCAATGTTTTGCTGTTTATCAATCAAGATTGCCAACTCGGCATGGAAAAACGTTACTACTACGTTATGTTTAAATCAAATTAGAACTTCTTCTGTTCAAGATGGGTAAACTTCGGTGTTTTAATAAGCAATCTACATAACTACGAGATACAAGAATATGGATGTGCGGTCCATTTTAAAACACCGAAGTTGAAGAGATCGAAGAGAAGAAAAAAAGATCAAGTACGTGCGGTACTCGATCTCTTTTTTTGAGAAACCATCAAATATAAAATTGGCTATAGTGTTTTGTTTTCAAATTATTTGCGAAATTCACGATTTTCCGACTTTTCGTCGTCTTTCCACTCTCCCTCATTTACTAGTAGAATTAGAAGTAAATAATTTACACATTCTTCAGACACTTTTTTAAACAGAATGTAGTGGTCTAGCAACTAAACAATTCTAACTCGAGTTATGACATAAAGCTATATTTTTTAATGGAAGTCATAGTTGGCTTTGACATCACTTTACGAAAATCACCCAAACTCATCAAATGTCCACCGATCATGACCCCCAGATCACAAAAAAGTAGTTTCCAAAATTCACCTTTCCACGATATACAGGGTTAGAACTACTTAATGGGGGATTACAGGAATATCCTAAACCATTGAAGATACGAGCTCGGTTGAATTAGAGAAAAGATGCGCTATTTTATGCTTAATAAGAATCTGAAAAAAAATCAGGATATTATAAGTTATTGCTGAAATATCCTGATAAAATTGAACAATTAAAATTTCTTATCATAGGTACCTATCTTTTTTTATTGGAAATTAATAACTTATTTTTTGTAGGTTAACACAAGACGTCAAAAGCTTTTGACAAGTCAAAAAAAAAATTCAAAGTCTACTAGATCCCAGAGTATTCATAGCCAACTTTTATTTTTCTTATGGCCGCCATATTGTTTTTTATGTCGATGGTTACAAAAAATCAAGGAAACCCAACATTAATAACATTAAAAAAAATACAAGTTTTCATACCGAATCTCATATAAGAATTAAGAACCCATAAAGCAAGTAATAGTGACTTGCGTGGCCTGGTGGTTCTCCGCTGGCCCACGAAGCCATAGATCGCGGGTTCGAAGCTCACCTCTCGGCCTGCTTTGCTTTTCAGATTCATTTTCGAATGTCTGTGAAAAGTAAAACAAGCGATCGAACGTTTAAAAGGCAAATATTATAATTTAAAGTGTGTGTGGCTAAAGAGTTCGTGCTCAAAGCCAATTTACCAGAGTGGAGCGACTATGTCTTACCTACACAGTTAAGACCGATGCTCCCTTTAAAAAAAAAGCAAGTAATATGACTACATATTGACGCAACTTGATGAATTAAAAAAAACAAAAGGAATAGGTACTTACAATTTTTGAAACAATTTTTTTATGTTAATAATTTTTGATTTCCATGATTTTTTTATACAGAACGACATAAAAAAAAACCATATGGCGGCCATAAGAAAAATAAAAGTTGGCTATGAATACTCTGAGATCTAGTCGGTTTTGAAAATTTTTGTAATGTCGAATGGATAACTTTCGATGACTTATGTAAGTCTACAAAAAATAATTAATTAATTTCCAATAATAAAAAAAGATATGGCTAAAATAAGAAATTTTGATTTTTCAGTTTGTCCAGGATATTTAAGCAACGACTGAAAATATTGTGAATTTTTTTCAGATTCTTATTAAGCATTAATAAATAGCGCAACTTTTCACTAATTTAACCGACGACCTCGTATCTTTAATGGTTTAGGATATTCCTGTAGTCCCCCATTAAATAGTTCTAACTTCTAGCCCGGTGTATATACAGGGTTGTTCAACATTGCTGACTTCGTTACTGTTGGAGCTAAGAAGTTGGTTAAATTAGCAAAAGAGAAGAATTTTTGTTGCTCATTACAGTGGTGAAAACAGAAAAACAATTGAAAGTCCACATCATGAGTTGAAAACAAATGAAAATTGCCATTTTTGAAAAAAAAAAAATTGTCAAGATATTGGAAAATGACGTACATGACCCTATCTTTAACTTTTATTACTGTTTACTGTTCTATCGTATGATATAGCAATATTTTTCAATTTTGAAACACTTTTGCTAATTTAACCCACTTCATAGCTTCAATAATAACGAAGTTAGCAATGGTTATCAGAAAGCAGATATTTCGTCACCTGTTGTATCATACCCATGGAGACTTTTCGATCACTATAAACAGTTTGAATAACATATTTCAATTTCAGCCATTTTAACTGAGTGGTGTGATTTCCATATGATCTGTGGGGGGTCCTTTATCCACCCTATTCATAAAAGTAATAAACATCATTATTATTACTTATTGCTTTTTGTAATGCAAAACTATTTCAATATTTAACCAGTAGAAGAACGGTCGGACACTACTCTGACATACCTAATCATATTGGTTTCCTAGAAATTGATACAGTCATTTCCTTATTTTTAATTATTAGACTCTTGATGTCAATTCTATTGAAAGTTAATTTCAATCAATTACATAAAAAAATGATCAGGAGTGAAAATCAGAGCTTTTGAATCGTACATTGAGAAGGATCTATCTAGTTTTATAATCATCATCACCACGGTGTACGAGTTTATATTTATTTACAAACTTACCAGGTAAAAGTCTTCATTTTGGCTTCCACTGCTTTGTGTCTCAGGCATATTCTTGTCAGAGCCGTACCTATCTCCCTTGTAGCGCCTGAAACAAAAAGAAAAAAATAATAATGTATGATGCAAAATTATACGAACTTGGTCTTGGTACTTCTTTTTCAAAGTTTATGCTCAGTAAGTAGTTTTGAACAAACTCTTCGATAATAGTATAATAAAGGAAGGTTTGTCTATATTCATCTAAATAGCTGGGTTCATTTATAAAAAAAGGAGGGAGCATCGGTCTTCACTATGTAGGTAAGACAAAGTCGCTCCACTCCAGTAATTATGGGTTCGAGAAACTGTTCATTACCCAATCTCAAATATGCCCATTAAATAGTAGAATAGACGTCGCAGACAACCAGAGCGAGACTGAGAATCGAACTCAATCCGAGGACCGCGAAGCCACTGCCGGCTCAAACAGCTGGTTCGAGACAGTTCTCGCTGACATGACAGGAATGACATATTGCCTGAATACCAAAAATACCAGAATGGCTCTGCGTTCTACGCATGTTCAAGATCGCGTATCCGCGACGGGTGACGTGACAGATTTCTACCTGCGTCTCGAGTCATCAGTGAAATGGCCAGACATTTCTAGACTCCGGCACCGGATATATAAGGAGCTGTCGGCACACTAAGAGTTCAGTTGTAATTTGGAAGTGGATGAAAGCTGATGTACCACAGAGAAAGGAAGACAAGAGAGTTCAGCTTACGATTGGAAGAGTGGAGAACAGTGAAGTGATTGTGACAAGTGAAGTGAAAGAGCATACTTGTTTTGTTAGTATCTGTGTGTAAAATAAGAGAATAGCTGGTTATTTAGATTTGGATGTTAATGTTTATTTGTTTATATTTTAAATTTGTATAACAATAATAATAGGTAATAATGATATCGCAAGGGGGGTATTAATTCTGAACTTGGGAAAATTTATTTCATAAGTTAACTAAGTTTACCTGACTTCCACTCTCAAAATGTCGTTCGGGCGGTCAGGCGTTTTGCGATTTTTGGTAGGAAACACTGGGCCGTAATTTTTTGTCCTGGGAGACTCAAATTTTGCCCCTGTAAAAAAAAGTTTCACCGATCGGGTTCAAATTTTGCAAGGTAGGTACCTACCTTAGCACTCCCAAATACGAAATGAGTGTGACAAAGACATTTACGGCTATAACAATTATTGTTTATACGGTTTCGACAGCAAAGGTCGGAAAAACTGACTTAATCCAAAGAAATTTTTTTGTACCTAACCGAAAATACATTTTTTTCGGAAACGGCGCGGCGTAGCGACAAGTAGAGTAAATATTATTTTTTGTAGACCTCACCGCGAAGACTTTTAATTTATTTGAAACATTTTCCCGTAAAGTTAGCCATTTTCCGACAGATCGAAAATAATTAAAAATATCACTTGCAGCGTGAATTTTACCGTGGATGGGGTGGAAATTTTAAATGCTTAAAGGTGTTCGCAGACCAACACAGAACTGTTGTAGGAGCGGGAGCGAAGCAATCCCGCCGCGGGACCTATTTGTGTATGTGTAGTGAGAAATGCATGAACATTAACTGACGCGTTTCGATATCACAATATCGCGGCTACACAGTTACGTCTCTCTGCGGGAGCGGAAAGCGGAACGATGCGATCCGCTTACGTAGTCCCGCCGCGTTGCTCCGCGATCACCTTTATAGCAGGTCAAATCGCCGATATAAGGTCAACGAGAAAGTACATAAAATATTTTTTCATAAAGCGCTGAATAAAAAAGTTATCCAGAAAACATGAATTGGTTACAAAATTTCGACTTAAATTTTCAAAGTAGCTTTTTCTTCGAAAGACCTTTTGTTAACTCCGCGTCAAAGAGCCTAAAAATATTAACGACGCGATTCGATCCTGAAAGGGGCTAAATTAATGCGGCTCGATGCCGCGATGGTAATGACGAATCGCCACGGTGACAGGATCAAAATTTAGGGAAGGACCAGGCTATAATTGCCAATGATTGACAGGAACACAATTAATTAATAATTATCGAAATTACTGACCTTGTGTCTTGTCCGACTAAAGGGGCACTTGTTTTAATTTGCGAGATGTTGTAACTATTATTATTGTTCACTTTGCTCCACTATACCCACGATTGTTCCACTACTTTATACCGCTTCCTTATTTAATTAAAGAACTAGGTATCCCGTTCCCGTAACACCAGCATCGACGAGTCTGGTACGAACGGCACTATGTCGGGCTCTTTCCTCTCTCGATGTTAAACCTCGACTCTTCTCTATGTGTGGTCCTGTCCGGTCAGGTGTCCTTTTCCTTCTTCGATGTGTAAAGGGATAGGAAGGGGTAGGAAACGGTGGTGTCTTAGAGAATACGAATCGATTATTCACCAAGGACGTAACATACCGCCCACCAAAATTACCGGAGGAATTTTCCGCTATCAGAAAATTGAACCAAAAGCGAAACTAACGAAAACGAAACTAACGACAATAACAAAAACGAAACGAAACGAAACGACAAGTCAGGGACGAAATTCCCTGAGTCCGTTACTGGTTAGGTAACGGGCAAAGTTTGACCAGAGGTCGTTTACAAAGACCTCTGGTCGTACGAACCGAGGCAACCCTGGCGACACCATCCGCACCAGGGTGCAGAGAAACAATTCTTCCTAGAGCCCATTTCAAAGGAGACAACAATTCATCCTTTATCAACACCAACGAACCGATATCCGTTGACTCAAACAAATGGGTTTTCGACCATTTACTCCTCTGGTGGAAATTATGAAGATATTCAGCCCTCCAACGTGTCCAAAAATCACGTTGCATCCGTTGCACCAATTGCCAACGAGAAAGACGAGAAATCTTCAGATGTGACAAGTTCACATCCGGCACCGACGACAGAGGTTCCAAGGTCAGAAAATGACCAGGGGTCAACGCGGATAGATCGTTGGGGTCGCTACTAATGGGGCAAAGGGGGCGCGAATTCAAGACGGCCTCGATCTGAACGATGAAGGTGTTCAGCTCCTCATAAGTCAAAATTTGACCACCAATAACACGGGCCATGTGTGTTTTGACGGACTTAACACCGCTCTCCCACAGTCCACCGAAGTGTGGAGCTGAGGGTGGATTGAAGTGCCATCGAATACCTTCCCCTTCTGCGGCGATTTTCAAATTTGAGTTGAGCTCCTTGTTAGCTCCGACGAAATTGGTTCCACAGTCACTGTAGATGTCACTACAGCGACCGCGGCGAGCGACAAACCTCCTAAGAGCTGCCAGGAAAGTCTCTGACGATAAATCAGAAGCGATTTCGAGATGAATCGCGCGAGTCGCGAAACATACGAACAAACATAAATAGGCTTTAGAAGTTTTGACACCCCTATACCTCGACAAGACAATAGGAAAGGGTCCCCCATAATCGACCCCGACACAACTAAAAGGCTTCAATTGGGAGACACGAGCGACAGGTAAATTCCCCATGGGAGGCTCCAACGAGAGGGGACGAGTGCGAAAGCAACGATTGCATTTCGACAAATAACTACGAATGACCCTACGAGCAGACAGGATCCAAAAATTTTGTTGAAGGAGATAATGAGTAGTGTTCACTCCTGGGTGCAAATTACCTCGATGTATCTGATCAATCAAAAGTTCAACCAACCTATGCCTTCCTGGCAACAATGCGGGATATTTAGCGTCGAATGCTAAACCCGAATGCAACAGTCGACCCCCGACTCGCAAAATACCGAAATCATCAATAAAGGGCGACAATGACTGCAAGTACTTGGCACATGGTTTACCAGAGCGAATTTTCTCCAATTCCGAAGAGAAGACCGAAGATTGAACAATTCTAACAATGTGCATGAGAGCAGCATGCAACTCAGAGACACTCAATGCACCAGTGGTCCTATTGACAGCACGACAATTGTTAGTGAAACGAAAACAACGAGCGATAATACCCTGAATTTTCCTCAAAGAAGAAAATCTTTTCAACAAAACATCGACATCCGAAATCTCTATCGTAGCGAACAAAACAATATTCCTTTTCTCCAGTTCAACATCAGAAGTGGGAGCAATGGGAAAGAGTGCTGGCCAAGATTCCAGCGGCAATCTGAGGAATTCAGGCCCCGCCCACCATGCGGAAGCCCCGACTAACTCCTCTGGTAACAAGCCCCGAGACGCGACGTCCGCTGGGTTGTCACCTGAACGTACATGATTCCAACAATCCGGAGGAATTCGATCCTGAATGTGGACGACACGATTCGAAACAAAAGTCTTCCACCGATGTGGAGACGACTTGATCCAGGATAGAGCGACCGAAGAGTCACTCCAAGCGAAAACCTTATCAACAACAATGGATTGAGGACCTTGTTCAAGGACGAACGAAACGAGATCTGATAGTAAGACTGCGGCACACAATTCCAGCCGTGGAACGGAGAGTGGTTTGAGCGGAGCAACACGAGACTTGGCAGTAACGAAACGAACCTGCACATTGCCATCGACGTCCTCGAAACGATAATACACCACACCCGCATAACCTGCAGTCGACGCATCACAAAATGCGTGCAGTTGACACGACACGAAAGATCCTTCGGGAACCAAGCACCTAGGGATTGTCAACTTGGATAAAACATGAAGAGTGGACTTATATCGATTCCACTTTTCGACAACATCAGCTGGTGGATCTTCATCCCAATCCAGCCCGAGATACCACAAATGTTGAATGACTCGTTTTGCCATAAAGGTCAATGGGCACAAGAAACCCAACGGGTCATAGATCTTAGCGACTTCTGAGAGAATGCTTCTCTTAGTACAAGGTGAATCTATGGACTTAACCATGAACGAAAACGAATCAGTAGCCGATTGCCACTGAAGGCCAAGAATTTTCACCGAAAAGTCCGATTCCGAATCAAAGTTGGATGACTGCTGTTGACAATGTTCAACCGGCAGATCCTGAAGCAATTGTGGATTGTTAGCAGACCATTTCCGCAACTCAAATTGTCCCAATTGCAATAGCGAAATGAGCTGATTTCTCAACTCCAAGGTTTCCTCGATTTGATTTGCCCCAATGGCAAAATCATCGACATAAAGCCCGAGACGAATGGCTTTCGAAGCGAGAGGAAACTTCTCAGAATTTTCTTGAGCTAATTGTAACAAGCACCTAATGGCCAAATATGGCGAGGACGAAACACCATAAGTTACAGTGTTCAATTTGTAACTTCGAATAGGATCCTTTTCTGAAAAACGCCAACGAATTAATTGATACTGTCGATGTGAATCTCCAACTAAAATTTGCCGATACATCTGCCTAATGTCACAAGTGAACACGAATTTGTTCTCTCGAAAACGAAGCAAAACACTAGTGATGTCATTTTGCAACTTCGGACCAATCAACAAGGTATCATTTAACGAAAGATTGTTCGATGCTTTGGCCGAGGCGTCGAACACGACACGAATTTTCGACGATACTGGGGCGAGCGAAGACACATCAGAAGACATCGAAACACCAGGGTCTTTAAAAACGCAATGATGCGGAATGTAATAAGAGTTTGCAGATTCCGACTCCAATGGCACCAACGACATGTGCCCAGCCTCCAAATAATCTTTCATAAACTCTACATACATGTCTCTAATGTGAGGCAACCTCGACAATCGTCTCTCCAAAGCGAGCAAACGACGATCTGCGACATTCAACGAATCATTAAAGATAGGCAACTCTTTGCTATCCTTAAATGGCAACAATACCCCAAAACGACCTGATTCTTCTCGATAATGAGACTCAACGAACAACGACTCAGCCTCTTGTTCCTCATTAGAGCAAACCTCAACTGAAGGCACCTCCTCAACTCTCCAAAATGCCTTAAGAGTCTCTTCAAGGGTCGAATCTACCGACGCAAAACAAGCTTGAACCTCGCCCGCAACCTTCGACGAAATGGTTCCCAAAAGAACCCAACCAAACGTCGTGTTCATTGCGGCTGGACAGTTATCACTGCCCGACAAATAACCACCATGAACAATATTGGGAAAGATGTCAGCTCCTAGCAAAACATCGACAGAACCAGGCGTGTACCAATTAGGATCCGCTAACTTCAAATTATCAAGCGCCTTCGATGGCGAAATGTCAACACTGGGAAGTTTTCCACAAATATTGGGCAAGACCAAAGTACTTACTTTAAAAGTAGGTGATGGTACCCCAACGGGACGAATAATGCAATCAGATGATCCCTGGGCCGATCCCAAGGTCACGTGACCCAAACAAGAAATAGGTGTTGATGATCGATTCAAGTGCAAGCCCAAACGCTTGCGGCACCGATCAGTAATAAAAGACGACTGACTGCCAGAGTCAATTAAAGAACGAACCACTTGATAGTTGCCCCACTTGTCTTGAACTTCAATACATGCGGTTGCTAAAAGAACCGTAGTATTGCTACGAGAACGAGAACGAACATCCTGAAAGGATGGGAGAGAAGACATGGCAACCGTGGATGCGACTGGAGGCGGCTCAACTCGATGAGAAGCTGCTCCATCCGAATTACTAAGTTTAACGAAATGTAATAAAGAGTGGTGCCGACCTGCACACTCCTTACACGAATGAGAAGAGGGGCACTGCTTCACCAAGTGTGAAGGGCCAAAACAATTTAGGCACAAGCGCGCTGCCTTCACAGCCTCAAAACGCTTGCGCGGGTCCAACTTCAAAAAAGAACGACAATTCGAGATCGGGTGTTCTCCATTACAATGGAAGCACGACTGCTTCGATGAAGACGCACTCGACGTTGACAAAAATGCATGTGAATTCCTCGATTCCACTTTTCCACCAGACTTGACGCTACTCCGCTTACCAACGACTGCAGACGGAGATAGGTCATTCCCCAAAGATGATTCTAATGCACGACACTGTGACGACAAAAACTTGTGCAAATCCTGATATGATGGAAACTCTTCAGATGCAAATTGGAGTTCGAAACGCTTTCGAGTAGCGTTATCCAATTTCTGTAGCAACCAGTTGAACAAAGTGAAATCCCAGAGAGAGACGCCTGAGACCTGACCCAAAGCTGTAATATTTTCTGAAAAGGTATTCAACAATTCACGAAGCGATTGTGAGGAATCAGAATCCGTTATTTTGGGAGCATTACAAATCGCCTGCCAATAACACGTCGCAAGTACTCGCTCATTCTGATACCTTTGGACAAGAGTATCGAAAGCTATCACATAATTGTCATCTGTCAGTGGTAAATGTTTGACAAGGGTAAGAGGTTCCTTTGACAAAGTCGAAACTAAATACTGGAACTTCTCAATTGGAGCTAACGAATCATTCGAATGAATCAAAGTCCTAAACAAATCATAATAAACCGACCACATCCTCAACGAACCATCAAAAGTAGGTATACCGATACGAGGCAATTTCACATGTGAACTTGCAGAGGGGGGTAGCGCGGGAGCACCAGACTGTCGACTATTTAACGATTCACTCGAACCATGACGTGATTTCACCACCGTATCCTGAGTCGATTCCAACGACAATTGAACCGCTCTAATCTGAAAATAAACCGAATCAACTTCGATAAGTAGTCCCGAGTATGATTTCCAAATCTCCGATGACACATCTACGACCAAAGCACTCTTATCTGCCGACTCAACCGTAATCAGGATATTTCTATCAACCTCCTGCACCTGATTGTACAAATCTGAAGCGCTGTCGCATGCAGCCAGGACAATAAAACGCGACTTTTCATCAATGGGTGCTGAAACTACTGTCAGAATCGAGTTCAAACGAGTCAAAAACTTCGAAACAGAAGCGTTTGCTCCGACCAAAGTGTTGGACATTTTGCTAAAGAGTATCAACAAAACACTAAAGCAATAAACGAATAAGGGTTATTTTTTACACCTGTAAAAAATACAACGACAACGAAATACGAACAATAACTAAAAATAAGTACCTAACCAAGTGAAGGTTACTTATTTAAAAACGAGTTGAAAATAAATTGACTTTGAAATTCACCAAAAAACAATACTTGAGATACCGAGTGTACCCAGTAGGTATACCGTGAATACAAAAATCAATATTTTCCCTGTAACAACGAAAAAGGGTTATTCGTTAAAAACCTGTAAAAATACAACAACAACGAACGATGAGCAATACCAAAAATAAGTACCTAACCAAGTGAAAGTTACTTATTTAATATCGAGTTGAAAATAAATTATTGAATTCGAATTCACCAAAAACAATACTTAAGATACCGAGTGTACCCAGTATACCGTGAATACAAAATCAATATTCTGCCCTGCGAATTCAGAGAGAAAATATTTCAACTATATCCACAGAAGTTTTTAAAACGAACACCTGCAACGAACGAAGAAGTGGAGTGAGGTGAGAATGGAGTAAAATTAGTGGAATGGGTGAAAATGCCGTCTGGCGTCCTTTGGATCGACTATTTCGAATCCTTTGACCTACAAACAGGCTACCTTAACACAGTGAGTGAGAAACTAATTTCAAACAAATGATGCAACCAATTAATGAACTATATTTCCACGAGCTTTCCTATCCGACTACGGAGGGACCAAAAAAATGTTAACTCCGCGTCAAAGAGCCTAAAAATATTAACGACGCGATTCGATCCTGAAAGGGGCTAAATTAATGCGGCTCGATGCCGCGATGGTAATGACGAATCGCCACGGTGACAGGATCAAAATTTAGGGAAGGACCAGGCTATAATTGCCAATGATTGACAGGAACACAATTAATTAATAATTATCGAAATTACTGACCTTGTGTCTTGTCCGACTAAAGGGGCACTTGTTTTAATTTGCGAGATGTTGTAACTATTATTATTGTTCACTTTGCTCCACTATACCCACGATTGTTCCACTACTTTATACCGCTTCCTTATTTAATTAAAGAACTAGGTATCCCGTTCCCGTAACACCAGCATCGACGAGTCTGGTACGAACGGCACTATGTCGGGCTCTTTCCTCTCTCGATGTTAAACCTCGACTCTTCTCTATGTGTGGTCCTGTCCGGTCAGGTGTCCTTTTCCTTCTTCGATGTGTAAAGGGATAGGAAGGGGTAGGAAACGGTGGTGTCTTAGAGAATACGAATCGATTATTCACCAAGGACGTAACACCTTTACAATAACCTTTACAAATTTTATTAAAAAAGGCGGTTTTTAATTCTAGAATTGAAAACTAGAGCCATTCAAGAGGAATCCTTTAAAGGATTGCTTGAAAATGGGGGAAATTTCAAGTTATATAATATTCGGACCCAAAAAACTTTTTCAAATTTATTAGTTCTACAGATTGTTTTGAGTAAAAAATTATAACGCTCTACAGGATATAATAATAGTTGATAATAATATACTACTACACATACTACACTGCTCATTCATACTCGAACAGCTGTTAGTAGTAGACTTATTGGTCATTAATTTACATCTGCGTGTCCTACAGTTTCACTATGGCACTTATATAGGGGTGGAAGAACGTACCTATGGTTAGCAAAAAAAAAATCGGCACTAAAATCGGTCTAGTGAGTCCGGTCTTGGTTAGCACCGCATATATACACATATAAACATGCAAGGCCAGCCGCGCGTCAGTAAGCGGATTCATCACCCGCGCGCTCCAGTACCGGCATAAGTCCCCAAGCTCACTCAAACGTATCCGGACTATTATAATAGTGATCGATGTCACACTTTTTGGAATGCAAATGCAAAATAAATGCAAAATGCAAAATAATAATCGTGCTACTGTTAATTTCGAAGATATTCCTTGCCCTGAAAGTGAAAAAAAAAATAGCAATGCGACCGTAGTGTCAAAGAGGCCTTAGTTTTGACCTTAATATTAGTTTGCAATTGCTGTTTTTAGCTTCTTACCCACTCAGCACCCCTATTTCGCTCCTCGGTCTCTAAAAAATTGATTAAACTTATAGGATACGTGGATGTAAATATTTACCGACTTATTAGTTATGTGAGTAAAAAAAAAAAAAATATTTTCGATTTGTGGAACATACGAGTAGGGTAGGTACCTGATATTCTAACACTAGCAGCCCCAGTGTTATAAAGGACAATTAGTCTAACGGGCAGATTTCTGTGACCATTTTTAAAGCTATAACATTGACGTGAAATAACTTTTATGGACTTTTTTTTTGTAATCCTTTTCATGCCAAGAATCACTAAATTGCTATATTTTCCACCTACGGTCGATACCTTTCCTAGAAAAGGTGAGAAAAAAATATTATTATAAAAATATTAGTAAAAGTTATCATATTAGCTTTAAAAATGGTCACAGAAATCTGGCCCGTTAGCTTAATGGGCCTTTATAATACTGGCTGTAGGTATCTCTCTACCTTGCGTACTAAATCATAAGTCAAATTTATCTATAGTTAGGTACGTCCAGAGAATCAATTTGTACATTATTATTAGTATCGCTAGACTCAGTCAATAAAATATAAATTTGATTCAATTAATTGTTTACGCCAGATGTAATGCGAGTACCAAAATGTACCGTCACTAATGGATGTTATTAAACAAATTTAAAACTGTCTCGTTTGTACTTTGGATACCTCACTACTTCGCCAAATGATTTGATTTCATACTTATCTAGCTGCGTCATATTCCTAAATATTGGTTCATAAGAGAATGTAACAATGTGATATAGTCTATTTATTTACATGATCAATACAAATAGTAATTATTAAAACGGTAAGCTTGCAAATAAATTTTAAACTTGCATACTTTAATGTGTATATTCTTATTTTAATTGTGGTCCTAGACCACGGTGTATGTATAACACCGTGGTCTAGATAGAAGCTTTCGAATAGAACCACGTTTTATAAGAAATGTTAAAATAAACCCCCTTGTGTCGTAATCGTAAATATTAAAAAATAAAAAATCAGTTGTTGAAAAACAAAAATTTAATTTTTGAAAGAAAACTAGAGGAAAAACTTCGCTTACTAATTATTATTGAAAACAGGCCTTTTGCAAAAGACAAATCATTTTTGTATTTTTTTGTTTTAATATTTCATAATGCTTATTCATACATCATTCATCTGGAAAAGTGTCCCCTGGAATTAGTTTCAGGGTACTGGTAAATTATACTGGAAGGTTCACTTTAAAGTGAGGGACTGCGGTGCAACATACATCAGAACTCTACTTATGATAGACTGATTTGGTTTATTTTTTGAAACGTTCAAAAAATTTTCAAAGAACTGCACCAATTATTAGATTAATTATTTACAACTGGAAATTGTTTCCTGGAGGTGGCCGGGAAGGTAGTGCAGCCGTTTTCGCAACTAAAAATCAGTGCAGCTTCCCTTAAAGGGCTTCTGACCTTAAATGGGTGAGAATGGTACCAAATGAAAGATAAAAGAATTTTTCACATTTTTTCAGATTAATCAGAGTGATCCATATGTGTTTGTTGCTAAAGCCAAATATGCTAGAATATTAATACCGGACACTTGCCCTTAATAAAACGAGCGACATAGGGAACCTATATTACCGACACTGACGCTTACTAGGATAGCGCATTCTCATTCTCACACAAAGTTGGGAAAAAAGTTGTGAATGTCAAATTCAACTTAAAAAACGTTAGATTTTCCATGAACGTATGGACTGTCTAAAAATTCACATAATTTATTATTAAGTCCGCGTATTTCCTAAAAATAGCAAACTTTTGCTGCGTTAAATGATGTTTTAACAATAAAAAGTGGGCTTTCTAGTTGTTCGCGTTGCCTAAAGGTATGTAACTTTCTTAATATTATTTTAAACTCATTATAGTCCTCTATCAATACTTATTACCTGTTACTAGGATTTTCTGGACAAAAAATTCACCCAGCGGACAGTAATTTATGCAGAAAATATACGGGGTTCAGAATTTCCGTATACCTGAAAATGTGGCAGGTAGGTTTTATTACACCTTGATGAATCTTATTTTTAAGGATCAGTATGGGAGGAGGGAGGGTCATTTATATGTACTTAGATCACTGTCGTCTGTGTGTCTATCAAGACCGTTTTTCTCTGTAACTTTATTAGAAATCAAGTTAAAAATTATACCAAAAACAAAAGATTCGTAGACCTAGACCCATAATATGTTTTTAATACCCACTGAAAGAGGATTCCCCAATTTCTCTTCGTGTTAATAATATGTTGCATTTTTCAAACTTTGTTTTTTTTTCCACTTGATACCTACGCCTATGACCAAATGTACCAAAAAGATAACATCCAGCTGTTCAAACATAACCGTGTTAAGTAAACGTCAACGAGTGAATGCGCTAGCCTAGTAAGCGTTAGTGTCGGTAATACAGGTGATCTATGTAGTACACAGACACAATGGTTGCGTTCAAAGCCGTCAGCTGCTGAGTTGACAGCAAAATCGCTATTTTGACAGCCGATGTGTGTTTATCGAAGGAACCAAAACTAGCTGTGCTGCTGAAACCGTTACTACTGTCAATTGTCAAAACAAACTTTACATGCTGATAAAATAAAACTATATTCGCGTGCTGGCCACTGTAACGACAACACGCCGAAATTTTGATAAATAAATAGTTTCGAGAATATTTAATAGTGCGATAAAATATTGGTGATTACTAACACTTCCTATTGTTGTTGACCTTCCTTCCATCATCGTCGGTAAGTGCAACAAAGTTTGCTTTCATATAATATTTTTGGAATTAGATAAATCCACAAAATGAATGAGGGCAAGGAAGTATTAGAAGATCATGCTAAAAAAAAAGCAATACTCAAATACAGTTCAACCAGCTTATCTCCATTCGAGGTATTCATGGAAACAAAAAATGAAGATAAGACGAAAAATATCGGAAATTATAGTCATCTCTCCATAGCAAGAGATCTTTATAAATTAAATATCAAAGATAGTACTAAAATCGAATCTAAAGGCTCTAACAGAATAAGTGTTAAATTTAATAATTACCAAGCTGCAAATATGTTTGTAGAAAGTAGGGAACTTAGGAAGCTGGGCTATGAATTATACATTCCATATCACAGAGTTTCTTGTAAAGGAGTTGCTACTAGGATAGACTTAGATATAGATATAGAAGAACTAAAAAGCTGCACCCAATCCCCATTTAAAATACTAGATATCAAAAGACTTAACAGACGAACTGAAACTTTAGATGAAAACGGGAAAAAAACAACCCAGTACATCCCATCTAGCTCGATTCTAATTACCTTTGAGGGAACCATCCTGCCACGATTTATAAATATGTACAACCTACCTGTCCGTATAAATCCATACATTTCCCCTGTTACTCAGTGCTTCTCTTGCCTGCTCTATGGACATACCAAAAATAATTGCCGCAGCAAAAAAAAATGTTACAGCTGCGCTTCTTCTCACGAAGAAAAGCAGCCATGCACCACGATAAAATGCCACTTCTGCAAAAGTGACAAACACAAAAGCACCAGCAAAACTTGTCCAGAATTTAAAAGACAAAGAGAAATAAAAAAAACGATGGCCTATGAAAACCTTTCGTATTTCGAGGCATCTCAGAAAATTCCTAAAACTTACCTTCCACCCCCGCCATTCAGATTACATCCATCAGATTTCCCAGTCTTACCTGCAACCCAAAAACAAACCCCCACTACATACATCCCAACAAGCTCTATGATCAAAAGCAAAAGATCAAGACCATTATCCCCACCAATAGAAAAACAAATAAATTTATCGGGATATGACAAAACATCTCACCGGCTTTGTCTGAATTACCCTAACGGACGGAACACAGATTCTATCCAAACTAAACCAATCTCTTCCCAAACTCTTCAACCTGAAATAGAATTTATTTCACCTTTAACTTTAGACGAATCCCTAAATCACCCCCCCAAAGAAAACGTTAATGACACAGACATAAATCTCTCACTCGAAAACAACGAATTAACCGACTCCCACTACCTACCACGTTCCGATTCTCAACAAAGCTATTAATGGGAATAACAATAATACAGTGGAACATACGCAGCATCAATTCAAACAAACATAACCTAATATCACTAGTGAGGGATTATCACCCAGATGTAGTTATTTTAAATGAAACATGGCTAAAGCCAAACCATTCCTTCCAATTACATAACTATGAAATAGTCAGACAAGACAGAGATGACGGCTATGGCGGAACTGCCATTTTAATAAAATCTAACATTAAATTTAATATCATTGACTCTGACTCTTTCCCCGTAAACAACAAAATTCAAAGAGTAATAATTAAAATAGACAAGCTAAACATAATAGGGGCATACTGTCCGCCACAAGAAAAAATTCACATCAAATACTTTGAAAACATATTAAACAAATTATCAGGCAATATTGTTATCATGGGCGACTTTAATGCTCATCACAGCACCTGGGGAAGTGTGAGAGACAATGCTAACGGTAAAACAATTGTAGAACTAATGTCAGAAAACAATTTGGTAGTATTGAATGAAAATTGCTCAACCTTGTTTCAAAACCCTGAGAATAACTGTAGTCCGTTAGACCTATCAATAATATCCTCCAACTTGGCCCTGCTAACAAACTGGGAACTATTAGGAGACTGTGGATTCAGTAACCACTATCCAACAATGCTAACTATCAACAAACCCAATAATCATACATACCTGAATTACTCAAACAAACGACAATTTCACAAAGCTAATTGGACAGAATATAATTGCCAAATAAATTCAGATATCTCACAAATAAAAAATAATCTAAATTATGAGTCCTTCTTTGCAATTATTAATACTGCTGCAGAAAACCACATACCACGATCCAAACCCAATAATAATACTCAATGCAATAGAGCCCCATGGTGGGACGATTCATGTCAGAAGGCAATAGAAGAAAGGAAAAAAATCCTAGCAATATTCAAAAATAACTCATCATTAGAAAACTACCTGAGTGCAAAAAAACAAATAGCTCAAACAAGAAAATTCCTTAAGAAAAAGAAAAAACAAAAATTCCATGAATTCTGTAATACTTTAAACCGAGAATCAAACATATCTAAGGTTTGGAAATCTATCAAAAAATTTTCTAACAAAAATCAATCCTCCTACAAAAGTAGGTTACCAGATGAAACTACAACGGAAAAAATTTTAGACAAGCTATGTAGCTGTAACATAAACCCAGACTTCTCATTAACTACAACCACAGAACAGTTTCCCCCAATTCAAGTAAATGAACTAAAAATGTGCATTAGGAAAAAAAAAGATTCTGCCACGGGACTAGATGAGACATCATATTCAATGATTAAAAATTTACCACCAAACGCACTGATTCACTTATGTAATATTTATAATGAATGTTTGAGAACACAAACAATTCCTGAACAGTGGAGAAATTACTTGGTAATAGCTCTACTGAAACCCAATAAACAACCACAAAATCCAGATCACTATAGACCAATAGTATTAGCCCCATGTATACTAAAGACTTTCGAACTTATAATTAAAAACAGAATAGAATGGCACATTGAAAATTCAAAAATATTCACCAGCCATCAAATAGGCTTTCGTAAGGGAATGGGCATTAACGAAAATATAACTCTTCTTACCTCATCTATTCAACTTGCATTTTCTAGAAATCAAACAGTCTTAGCATGCTTCCTAGACATTAAGTCAGCATATGACAATGTAAATATCTCCAAATTACACGAATACCTTTCCAAGATCAAAATACCACAAAACTATTCCAACATTATTTATAATATTCTAGCGACTAGGAACATATATATCAAAGATAAATATAACAATATACATGGCCCACAATCTGCAAACAAGGGAATAGCACAGGGCTCACCCCTAAGCCCACTTTTATTCAACATATATACCCACACAATATTCAAAGTAATCCCAAAAGATGTAGTCCTTCTATCATACGCCGATGACTTGTTACTCATGACTCAGGGTTCTGACATCAACTCCATGTCATTACTCTTAAACAAATCACTAAATTCACTGCAGAGGTGGCTCAATAACCACCAACTTAGCATCTCCCCGGAAAAATCAGAATATGTGTGGTTCAGAAAACGGAAATCAAAAAGTATAATCCCACCAATACGAATAGGTCCTACTGAAATACCCAGAAAATCCAATGTTAAATATCTAGGGGTAGTATTCAATGAATTTTTGAATTGGAAAAGTCATGTAGATAATGGAATAAATAAAGCAAATCAAGGTATCAATATAATTAGAGCTATCTCGGGAGTTTGGTGGGGCTCAGACCCAAAAATATCTTTACTCATATACTATAGCATGGTGAGATCTCATTTGGACTTTGGAGGGATTATAATAAATCCAATGCAGAAAACCTTAGAAAACAAAATTAATTCTACCCACTTTAAAGCTCTCAGAGCCATTACAGGCCTACTGAAGACAACTCCCACAAACGTCCTCCTAGCCGAATGCGGAGAAATGTCTCTTGAGAATAGAAGGAAATGGCTTGCCATAAAATTTTACTTGAAAATAATAAGATACGACAAACATCCATTAATTCCCATTATAAGATCACTGCATCAGGAGTACCATTCAAATAATAAATATTGGAAAAACAAAAAACCCCCAAATCTAATTGCGGTCTTGCCAGAGCTATCAAAATATCAAAATATAATACGAAGAGATAAAGTGCTTCCATGTTTTGAAATTGAATATGAACATCAGTATGCAGACATCAATGTACTTGACTTGAATATTATGAAATCAGACACTCAAATTGAACAAAAATTCTTGCAGAATGTAGAAAAATATAAACACCAAAAATACAGCCTAATTTACACAGATGCCTCAAAAATTAACAAATCATCAGGAATAGGAATCCATAGCCCAGAACTAAACATATCCTTTTCATCAAAACTACCAGACTTTCTGCAAATATGTACAGCAGAAACAATAGCCATCAGCAAAGGAGTAGATTTAGCAATCTCAAAAAATTCTAAAAAAAATTTAATATTGACTGATTCTCTTAGTGCATTAGAAAGGTTAAAAAATTGTAACTTCAATTCGAGAGATGATTATATTTCCCTAAACACCAGAAGAACGATATCACAGGCAGCTAAAGAGGGTTATATATTCAAGCTATGCTGGATTCCGGGCCACTCTAATATAATGGGAAATGAAAAATCAGATACCCTGGCAAACATAGGAAGACGTTTGAATGTACCCTTAAACCTCAAACCAGATGTACGTGACATAGAACCTGAACTGAAAAGTACATTATTCGAAAATTGGTCTACCGAATGGAAGCAACAATTCCAGTTAAAAGGCAAATGGTATAACGCTATACAAGAAAATTTCCCTAAAAAACCATGGCTCGTAACAAATAAAATAAATAATAAGAGACATCTGACGATGATAATCAGATTAAGATCAGGTCACTGCCTAAGTCAAGCTCATCTCCACAGAATAGGAATAACAGAAAATCCTTACTGCGAATGTGGTGGTTACGGCAACATATCACACGAAATCCTTGAATGCCCGATTAACAAAATTCAAAACTACGACCTATACTTTGATTTAGCAAATAATGGAATTCAACTACCAGCTAGCCTACAAACAATACTAAGAGAAATGAATGCAAAATCACAAAAAATCTTAATAAAATTCATAGATTATAACAAGATAAAAATATAATCCAGCAATATCTCCAACAACATATATAACTCCCTCAGTGATATATCTCGAGGCATAAAGAAATAATTTACAAAGATATTTAATTACAATTATTTTTTACAGATCCTTCTATTCTACTCTCTCCTGGGTTCTTGTTTCCGAGGCAACTTTTCGGTTTTGTGAAAGTCGCTTGGCCGTTGCCCTCAAGCGTGAAAAGTCTTATCCTTTGTGTGTGCTATTTGTCCCTACTAACTACCCACACCAAGTTCCAACTCATCACCAAGTTACAAGAACTTCCTAAAGAATAAAACCACAGTCCAACCAGGGGATGGGACATCTCAGACACTCTTCAATGAGTACCCTGGTGGCTTCAGCATAACAAAGAAGAATAATGTGCTGGCCAAATAGCTGGTAAAAGCTAAAGGCCATAAACCCTAAAGAAGAAGAAGAAGAAAATAAAACTATTCTTTTAATCTTATCTATTTTTAGGTAGGTGTGGGGTGTATGTGGTCCTACTATAATAACCCTTTATATTAAAGAAAGTCAAAAAAGGAATAGGCAGCGACAGCAATAGAGCTGTTTTGAAAAAGCGCAATTTCAGTAGCTGGATGACCTTGGCAGCAACTGGCAGCGCTTTTCAAAACAGCGTGACGTTCAGCGATGTTGACATCCGGTTTGCTGCCAGCAGCTGTCGGCTTTGAATGCAACCAATGCCTAATAGGTATAAAATATGCTTAAATTCATTTCTAAATAGACTGCCAATTCCAGAAAAATCCAAACAGAAGTTTATGTACGAAGATGCTTACAGAAAGATAGAACAGTGAGGTAAGGTTAATTTATTAGTCAATAATCAAGCACATCCACAACCAGAACGAGCATCTGGCTTACTTTGAAAAACAAAAAAGCCCTCCCCGGTTTGGTCGGGTTCACCAATCCTCTTATGTCCGCTGAGATGTCAATAAAAAAATATACTCGTCCATAAAAAAAATAACGCGAAAGAGATATTTTTAATTACACTTGGAGAAAAGGGATGGTTTAAATGAAAAAAAGGTTTGCTAATTTATTTAATTAATTTAATTTAATTTATTTTTTTATCGTTGTTTTTATTGTATAAGTTTAAACCAAAAATGGCTCTAGAATTAATTCTAAGGAATCAGAAATATGTAGAAAAAAAAATTAATTGAAAAGCCAATCCACAATTTCTGAACGCCACTCTCCACTTTTTTGTTATTTTTAAATGTTCTTGATAACAGTTCAGAGCTCTTCAACATTGCATATAATATTGGTGAGTAAAGACATACGAGAGTATCGTGACAAAAAAGATCGAGGTCCATTAATAACTCTGTCGCTAACAGGGACAGGTAGAGGTAGAGCAGTCCCCCACTATTTTAGGTCATAGGTCCCATTTATACCTGACACGTGTGGATGCAAGGGAGATCATCAGAGCGTACAATGGCATCGCACACTTGCTGCATAATTGCTATAATTTGACACTCACGTCGGTGATGTCACGTCATCTTGTAATTCGCTGTATGTGAAGAGTGGACACTCCGCAGATGCCATAAATTAAATGGAATAAAACTCCTTCAGGTAAGAATTATAGTTTTCAGCATAAAATATAAAACCAATGCAAAACATTTTTTGAAAATTGAAGTATGTACCTCCTACCTATAACATACAATGCTGACATGATAATGAATATTCCCGGTACTTTTACTCAGAAGTGTTAAAAAAATCAAATGCTTGCCTCTTGTAAATTATAGTTTTTTCCTAGTAGCCCATTGGTGATGTGTGCTACATAATATTTTGACTAAAGAGATCTTCGGTGGGAAGTTTTATGATAAAATCACACATTTTTGAAGGAACCAGTATAGATGTATTATTGACTGACCAACATGGTCTTTTGATTAATCATTTTCGGTACATATTTTAAGTTCACGAAAATTTTACTCTATTTCTGCACCACAAAGGCGACTTGGATGATGTTGGTAATTATTATAAACCGATTTGTATCACTGTTGTTGTCGACCATCAAAGGCTCTTCTCAGAGTCCTGGTATGGGGCTTGGAGGAGCGTAAGCATTTCACTGCCGACTATGTGTGCGCTCTTTCTAAGGCCTTCGACTGTGTTCCCATAGACTCTTGGTACAGCAAATAAAGAAGAATGCGACTGAGTTTATTTGAATCCGTCTTAAGCCATAGACAGTAATTTGTTAAAGTAAGTGGGTGTAAATCTAAATTGAAAATTGTTGAACATGGGGTTCCTCGGGGCTGTTCTGAGATCGCTGACAGCTCTTTTTCTTGCTCGGGAGTGAGTATTTCACGTTAGAACGAATACTCGGTTACTGTCCATCGCTAACTACTTGGAGTGATCCTTGATGATTCCTTAAATTGAATGTGTCATAAATAAACTAATAAGGCTTTCTTCTTCTCACTCAGACGACTCCTAAGTATACCCTGAATAATATTTTGTCCTCGTTCATTCTTTGGTCAGGTACGAGTATTATGGCGCCGTTTTCTGCGATAATTCGGTTCATTCAGTCAGAGTATTTATATTGCAGCAACGTGTTGTACGAATTTTGGTTTTTATGAATCGGACGAGTCAGCAAAATGTGAGCACGCAGGTTGCAGGTATATCTCTACTCTCTTTAAACGTGCGTATAAAAAATATACAATAACAGAACTGTTAACATGCTGAATTTTACATTTTACACTTTTACAGATTCAATAAGAAATGAAAATTATTTAACTGGCAAAAACTCCAGTTAAAAAACTTTTTATTAACATATTACCATGTCACATTTTTGTGATTCCTTCTAAGATCTCCAGTACTCCAACAGGTATGACAACGCTGCACATTAATTTATCAATATAGCATAAAGCCCACCTATTAGCAAGGAGGGTACATCGCACATCCCTCGCGACCACCACGTTCCTGTCAATCGATACGGTTGAAGTTCACCCCCTTAAGGAGAGGGGTGATCGGTTGGGGATAAACTGACGGCTCCCAAAATAATATCACGATTAAGGTTCTTGCCAGCTGGGTCACATTGGATTTGTAGGCATAGACGAAAAAATGACGATTTTTTAAGTTTATGCCGCGTGTAAATGTTTAGAAAAAAAAACTGAAAGTATACTTATTTTTATGGGCCTCTAAATTATTGGAACAGAAAAAAATGTGTGCAAAATATTTAAAATATTTAGATATACAATTTGGTGTTTTGCTACAATTTTCTGGATTATCCTGCGGTAAAATAATAATTGAAAAAAAAAATGAAAAATGAAAGTGTTGGTATACTTTATCCACATAAATAATATAGGGTGTTCGCGAAAACGAATCCGTTTTGGAATAGGCCCTGACACAAAGAGGTTTATCTTAGTTTAATCCACTCTTTACAACTGACAGATCTTGATTATTTTAGGTTAGGTCAGTTGTCAAAACATTGTAACGGGATTTTCAGCTGGGTTGAGACGATCACAGGGTTAGGTATTTGCCCCTCTTTTACCCGTAACAAGTCAATCAAAATTTTAAAAGCATTTATTTACAGTTACCAAATTTCAATACAACGACATATATTAATGCTGCGCGATGAGTTCGGATCAATGTGGGCTGTCCTCTTCCCTCGGTGCTCTGTCTGATTGGGTGCTGATATCGACGCTAGGGCGCGCGTCTTCGTATTGGTCGCCCGGTCGGTCTATCACTGGAACTGAGCTCACCACGTCAGTCGCTCCACTGCCATCGCCCGCTGCGTGTTGTGCTAGCAGCGGCCGCGGCCTCCGGCATACGCGCCGCGGCGACTTCGGAGAGAAATCATTCACGGACGCCTCAATCTGAAAAATACAAGCCCACTCACGGAGTACCGAGGAGGGTATTAATAAATAGCTCAGGGTCGACAACTCAATGCGTTGCGATCCCGACGCTTGTGACACCTGGCCCTCAATGCAGGCCTGGTGCCGTCTGAAAGGGTCCGCCCGGGACCTCACTACAGCCCCGTTTGTTCCCTTATGTGGTCGGCAGTCGACTGGAGCTCAATTCACTCCTGTCGGGCTCCCGTTTCCGTGTTACAGACAAGCTCAACTCAGTTCATTGGCTTGCCGTCACCGGATGAATGTGGCGGAGTGCACTCAATGCATGCCTCCTGCTGGGGGGTTAGGGGACCTTCTTAGCTCAGTACACTAGAAGGGGTGAGAGAGCTTCTCGAGTCAGTTCCTCGGAATCTTCTGCCTTGCTGGTCCTCTTGGTCTGTTTATATAGCCGGTGCCGGCGAGATAACCCGCTAATCATTGCTGTAAAAACTGTATCTTTCTGATAAACCCCTCGATAAATTAAAATAAATAATAATTAGCTGCGAATGCCTTGGAATTCGTTACATCCCCGGTCCCCAGGTAAAAAAAAAAAAAAAGAAAAAGAAAACTGAAGAAACTCTCTGAAAATAAATAAGAAATTAACGCTGAAAAGAAAACTACCCGGTGAAACCCATTTTCTGCCGGTTTGACTGTTTCTTTTTTTTTTTTTCTATCCATGATTACTGCCACGGAGTGTTCCATCGCGAGGCTCCATCTGTGCGAGTTTGCCCTTGCTATTCCTCGAAACCGTATCCCCCTCGTTCGGCTGGTAGTTTCCGAAGTTGAAAGACGCCGTCGACGTCTCGTTTAAAACGCAGCACCCTTCCGGTGTTTTAGCTGGATCCGGTACTTGCGGCCCGATCCTTGCTGGATGTGCTGCGGGACGAGGGCGAGTCCTACCCCGTACTGCTCTGGCTCTGGGCCCCAGGCTGTCGGCGGTGTCGGTGCGGCGCGGGCGTCGATGCCTGTTGGCGTTCGTGCTTTCCATTCAGGCGGTGTGACTGGCCGGGCTGGCGTCCGATCTTTCCGGGGTGGCGTGGTATTGGCTGGCGTGCTGCTTGTGTCCGTCCGCAGCGGCGAGGTCGTCAGTACCAACACGTCGGTGTCTAGCAGGTTCGGCATATCGAGGGCTGGCTTCGTGCTGCTCATGATGAACTTCTTACTGCCGGTGGGCCCGCTGCGTCCGTATTTATACAGTCCGTTATCGCTGGCTTCAGATTCTTGATATGCACGATTTCTGTTTTTCTGCTTCCTGGTGTGTGCAATCTAATCAATACTGGCGATATTATTTCCTTGACCACGAACGGGCCCTCGAATTTCGGTGCTAGTTTTGCTGAAAACGTATTTATGGCTGATGACAGGTGATGCTCCTTGCGCAACACTTTATCTCCTTTCCTAGGCTTCCATTCCCGCCTTCTCATGTCGTAGTATCGCTTTTGTGTGACGAATGCTTGATTCATGTTCCTTTTGGCGATTTCCCGGACGTCGTTTACTTCTTTTAGTGTTTCTATGTATTTGTCTGCGGCTATTTCGGCGCTGCTGTTTAGGGGCTTGATCCTGTCTATTTCACGGCCGTAATTCAGCATTGCTGGGGAAAATCCGGTGCTCTCATGTTTTGCTGTGTTTATGGCGAAGCAGAATTCGCCTATGTATCTATCCCAGGCCGTGTGCTCCCTTCCGACGAACATCGCTATCATTGTTTTCAATACTTTGTTCATCCTCTCCACTGGGTTGCACTGGGGGGAGTATGGCGGTGTTAACTGATGGCTGATCTTCCATTTTTCCAGGAACTCCTGGAACTCGGTGGCGATGAATTGTCTTCCGTTGTCCGAAATTAATTGGGCCGGGGTCCCGAATTGCAGGAAAACGTCCGCTCGCAATGCTTCGGCGATTGTTCTCGCGGTTGCCTTCCGGAGCGGTCGTGCTATTGTCCATTTCGTGTAGCGGTCTTGTATGACCAGTAACACTGTATTGCCGGATTTTGATCTGGGGAAAGGGCCCATGATATCTATCGAAATGGTGTCCCAGGGTCCCTGTATGAACGGTGGCTGCATCTTTCCTGCGGGTTTCAGCTGGGATGACTTGTATTTTTGGCATTTCTCGCATCGTCTCACATAATTTTTTACATCTTTTATGACTCCCGGCCAGTGGTAGTTCTTCGTTATTCTGTTGGCTGTTTTAGCGGTCCCGAAATGTCCTGCTGCTGGGGAGTCGTGATTTTCTTCGATGAGTTTTTGCCTCTGGTGCGTAGGCACGCATAGTTTCCATGGGCTGGAGAGGTTGGGCTCGGCCGGGTTTTGGTTGTCCCAGACGTGTTTCCACAGCTTCCCGTCGATCAGTTGGTATCCGGGAAATCTCTCGGGGTTAGCGGCTACTCCTGCTGATATCCGCTCGTACCATTGGCATGGTGGTTCTGCGCTTATCATTAGGATCTCCTCCTCCTGTTCTGTGCTGCTTAGTGGTTGCCTTGATAGGGCGTCCGCTACCTTGTTGAGCACTCCTTTTCTATACTTTATGTCGAAGGAATATTGCTGGAGCTCTAATCCCCATCGTGCGAGCCTGCCGGTCGGGTTTCTCATGTTTTGTAGCCACTTTAGGGATTGATGATCTGTAAGTACGTGGAACCTGTAGCCCTCGATGTACGGCCTCATCTTTTGTACCCCATATATTATTGCGAGGCACTCTTTTTCCGTGGGTGTGTATCTTGACTCTGCTGGGGTTAAACTTCTGCTCGCATAGGCTATGACCCTTTCTTGCCCGTCTATCCTCTGCGTGAGGGCCACTCCCAACCCGCAGTTCGATGCGTCGGTCTGCAAGCAGAACGTCTGCGAAAAGTCGGGACAGGCGAGCACCGGTGCTGAGGTGAGCGCGGTTTTTAGTGCTTGGAAGGCCTGTTCTTGCGGTTCTCCCCATGTCCATCTCTTGTCTTTCTTCAGTAACTGGTTTAGGGGTGCTGCTTTCGTGGAGTATCCTTCTATGAACCTCCGGTACCAGGATGTGATGCCCAAAAATCGTCTGAGCTGCCGCCGAGTTCTCGGGGCGGGCATTTCGGTAATTGCTGAGATTTTATTCGGATCTGTCTTTATGCCCCCCTGTCCGACGATGTGTCCTAGATATTGTAATTCTGCTTGTGCGAATGCGCACTTGTCTGGGTTGAGTTTTAAATTTGCCTCCCTTAGCCTCCTGAAGATCTCTTTCAGGTGACGTTTGTGCTCCTCCTGATCCCTGGATACTACCACGATGTCGTCCAGGCAGCTGAATGCGAAACCGACGTCTGGCGTGATGACTTTGTCGAGCAACCTCTGAAATGTTGCGCCTGCTGAGCTCAGGCCGAAGGGGGTTGTTTTGAATTGAAAGTGACCTTTTCCGGGCACGCTGAACGCTGTTATCGCTTTACTCTTTTCCTCTAGCGGGACTTGAAAGTATCCCTGTTTGAGGTCCAGCGTGGATATGAAATTCGCCTCTCTCAGGCGGTCGAGGATCTCCGCTATTCTAGGTAGAGGGTAAGCGTCTTTTTTTGTATGCTCGTTGACTCGCCGGAAGTCGATGCAGAACCTGTGTGTTCCGTCCTTCTTCTTGACTAGGACGATTGGCGAGCTCCACGGGCTGTTTGAGTGCTCAATAACTCCTTCTTGGAGCATCTTGTCCACCTCGTCGTTAATTATTTTCAGCCTTGCCGGGTTATACTGCCGATATGGTTGTCTGATGGGCCTGCACCCTTTTTCCAGCACTATTTCGTGTTTTATCCAGTTTGTTGGTCCTGTTAATTGGTGAAACAATTCTAGTTCAGCTTGCAAAAATGATTCCATGCTGGCGGTACATGATGCCGCGGCGCATGACGTGACTGCGATCCTGCCGGTTCTCCCGGACTCTGTTTTGCTCAATCGAAATTCCGCTCCGTGTTCGCGCAAGAAAGTGGCTCCGATGATTGCGTCTGTCTCTAGTCTCGGGAGTACTCTGAACGTGGTGGTGGTGTTGAGTCGGTCAATTTTACAAGCCACTGTGACTGTACATGTAATTGCGTGAGATGTCCCGTCGGCTAATTTCACGCTTCCTGTATGATTTCTGATCCTTCTGTGACATAGGTTTGCTATCTCAGCTCCAATGTAATTTTCCGACGCCCCTGTATCCAATAGCGCTTTGAAGAGCCGCGTCCCTATTGTTAACGTCACGAAAGGCCTGGGGTCTGTGTCACCCCCTGTTGATGCTGCTACTGTTTTTTCTGAGGTGCGTCCGCCTCGTTTCGGGGGTCGCACTACTGTGGCTGGGGGCTGTGCGGGTTTTATTCCCCCACAGCCCCGTTTTCGTTTCCCTGCTGTCTACTGTTCTGCGGCCTGTTGCAGCACTGAATGGCGAGGATCCCTTCCTTGCCGCATTTGCCGCAGAACTTTTTGGGTGCGTTTCGGCATTGGCTCCGGAAGTGCCCCTCTTGTCCGCATCGGTAGCAGACCGTTGGGCCGGCCTGGGCGGTGCTAAGGCGCTGCGGTACTCCCCTTCTTGTCTGCATGCTTTGCAGTGCCTCTTGCTCTTTCTGTAAATTTTCGAAGGCGCTGGCTGCCTCCAATAATTTGTCTATGGACGTTACTCTGTGGAGGTGCAGATGAATTCGATATTCCGGGCGCATGTTTCGGATGACCCTCTCGAGTTCTTGCTCCGGGGCCATCGACCCGTCTCGCCGTATTAGCGTTCGTATTGCGGTTACGTATTCCCTGCTAAACTGGTTCCAGTCTCCCCATTCGTCCTTATTATTGCGGTACCACAGTAGCGCTTCTCCTTTCAGTAGCTCGGGTAGCGCTTTTATCATGGCGTCTTTTGGGAATTCGTGGGCGCACCGTAGCTCCTCGAGACGTTCTGTAAACAGGATCACGTTGTCTCGCTTTGGGTCGAACTTCAGTCCCCATTTCCGGGCGTGGTTGACTATTTCCGACCCTGTGAGTTGAGGTGCCTCCTCGCTGATTCCTGCTGCTTGTGTTGCTTCCCGATCCGTTCGGAGGGCCAGCTTCAGGAGTGCTATCTCGGCCTCGAGCGCGTTTATTCTATCTCGTTCCGCTCCGGCGGGCTGCTCCGGCTTGACTTTTGTATTCGCCTTGGGGATTGCTCCTCCTTGCTGCTGCTTGACGTGCTGACTTATACGCGCCCTGATGTCGTCCAGGGTGCCTGTCGCTTCTAGGCCCCGTCTCCGCGCTTCTTTCTCGGCCTCTTCTTTGCTTAGCTGGTATATCCAGCTTAGCCCTGCAGCGGTTGCGTCGTCTTTGGTCATTCTGTAATTCCCTTTCTGTAACTGTTATTGTGACTGAACTTTTGGCCTTGCTGACTTGATCTGACGGGGCGGAACTATGATCGTGTAATTAACGTTGGGCGCCAATCTTGTAACGGGATTTTCAGCTGGGTTGAGACGATCACAGGGTTAGGTATTTGCCCCTCTTTTACCCGTAACAAGTCAATCAAAATTTTAAAAGCATTTATTTACAGTTACCAAATTTCAATACAACGACATATATTAATGCTGCGCGATGAGTTCGGATCAATGTGGGCTGTCCTCTTCCCTCGGTGCTCTGTCTGATTGGGTGCTGATATCGACGCTAGGGCGCGCGTCTTCGTATTGGTCGCCCGGTCGGTCTATCACTGGAACTGAGCTCACCACGTCAGTCGCTCCACTGCCATCGCCCGCTGCGTGTTGTGCTAGCAGCGGCCGCGGCCTCCGGCATACGCGCCGCGGCGACTTCGGAGAGAAATCATTCACGGACGCCTCAATCTGAAAAATACAAGCCCACTCACGGAGTACCGAGGAGGGTATTAATAAATAGCTCAGGGTCGACAACTCAATGCGTTGCGATCCCGACGCTTGTGACACCTGGCCCTCAATGCAGGCCTGGTGCCGTCTGAAAGGGTCCGCCCGGGACCTCACTACAGCCCCGTTTGTTCCCTTATGTGGTCGGCAGTCGACTGGAGCTCAATTCACTCCTGTCGGGCTCCCGTTTCCGTGTTACAGACAAGCTCAACTCAGTTCATTGGCTTGCCGTCACCGGATGAATGTGGCGGAGTGCACTCAATGCATGCCTCCTGCTGGGGGGTTAGGGGACCTTCTTAGCTCAGTACACTAGAAGGGGTGAGAGAGCTTCTCGAGTCAGTTCCTCGGAATCTTCTGCCTTGCTGGTCCTCTTGGTCTGTTTATATAGCCGGTGCCGGCGAGATAACCCGCTAATCATTGCTGTAAAAACTGTATCTTTCTGATAAACCCCTCGATAAATTAAAATAAATAATAATTAGCTGCGAATGCCTTGGAATTCGTTACAACATTAAAGGTTAAAACAACATAAAATAAGCAATCACTTTATCGAAATTTTTATAAAACACATAAATAAAATCAACAATTAATTCATTTAAGGATTCTCCTGGACACATTTCAATACACGGTTTCTCACTCCACTAAAGGCACTCTGTAATTGTTCGGATATCGGATAACTGCTAGGGTATCGGTATATTACGACAGACAGTCGATCTTCTCAGATCTCTTTCACTAAATCGGTTGCTTCGGAACTTTTCAAAACAACAAATCCTTGTTCGGTAACTCTGGTAACTGATCTATATGATATTCTAAGCCATTAAGCCATGCTAAACCTACAGAAAAAGTCTTGGTTAAAACTGCAAGTTTTGGGTCGTAATAAAACAAAATTTTTACCTACCAGGAATGTTTCGGAGTAGGTATACTTTCACTTCTATATCACTGAATAAGGACAAAAGCTCAGACAAAAGTTTGTACCTTTTCTAAGAAACTTGTAATAACAGGTACCAACATAAATCCAAGCACTGAGTTTGATGAGGAACTAGAAGCTTTTCTTGGGTTTGCACTTGATAATAATAATAATATATAATATTTATATAATATAATATTTATAATAATATTAAATAATAATAATTCTAGGCAAATCTAAAGAGAACATCCACTTTCCATGAAATTTAGTCCCATTGCGAAAATAGCTCTCAACTATTGCAGTTTACGTGAGCGCTTTTAATTAATTTGAACAATATAAATCACCGAATTAAAACATATTACGTATGGAGATCACTGATGTAAATAAATAACAATAACCAAACTTCTGTTATTTATTTGGCAATTATTTCGGCGTAGTAGACTTGTTAGTAGACTAGTCTATTCGACTTTCTACTTTAAAAGTTTCTATTTCTATGATTGTGATCCGTTGTCCTGTAACTGTGATTTATTTGTCCGTTATTTCAAAATAACTGTAGTTTTACGGGTAGTTATAAGTAATGAATCGTCAGTATTTCGTCCCTGAGTCTGAATATTTCATCACATAAGCGACAAATATTCTGAAGTCGTGTTTTTTGCACACAGGTGTGTCTTTTTTAAAAAAGAATCGACATAACGTCGAGAATTCGATGCTCGGTTGGCGCATCACTAGCAGCAGCGCCGCAAGAAAGTGACTGATTGACGTTTTTGCAATTTTATTGCCATTTCAATGCAGTTAACATTTAAAGGAAAATAATAATAATTAATTTAATTTATTTTATTGAACAGGGAATCATGGTCATGGAAAAGAAAAACAATTGTTTCGTACCTACCCACGTTTGGTTATTTTCTATTGTTTAAATTAATTACCTTCAGTTATAAAATCACAAAAATGCTTTTTACGTTAGAATAAAACACGTTTCTAGTTGGAAGTTATTTCCGAAATGGAAATAAAAAATGGAATTTGGATCTAGTTACTCTCTAGCAAACTGCCTAATTGAGTTCCAAGAGGAGTATCTTGGTGTTGTGGTGACTGTCCAGAAGTTCAGAGACGCTCTTTTACGATACATTTAAAATTTTCGAGGGACATCAGATTTTCGAGGGACAGGAAATATTGTGAAAACAGGAAGTGGCAGACCAAAGAGACATACTGAAGAGCCGGCAATGTTATGCAAAACTATCCACACATCAGTTCGTCATCTAGCCCAGCAAACTGATGTTTCTGTGGGAACCTGTCGCAAGCAACTTAGGAAAGATGTTCACTTGTTATTGAGTGACGGTGGTGCTGGAGTTGTTACCTCGAGAATTGGCTGAATGCAGGATCGAGAAGAAGTTCACCGAGATAAATGATACACCTACAAAGTGCCCTTCGTGGAGTGAGACACCGTGTATTAAAATATGCCCAGGAGGGTGAAGGGCACTTCGCTCACCTCCTAAATTAATTAATTGATTTTATTTATCTGCTTTATGAAAAATGTCAATAAAGTGGGTGCCTATTTTATTAACCTTCTTGAATATTTTGACAACTGTCCTAACCTAAAAAAATCAAGAGCTGTCAGTTGTAAAGAGTGGATTCAGCTAAGACAAACCTCTTTGTGTCAGGGCCTACTCCAAAACGGATTACTTTTCGAACACCCTATTTGATATATGTATAAATATGAGCGCTGACCGCCTACATACGTTGTTTCATTAATCAGTGCAGGAAATTCAACAAGGAGATTTCTTGCTGAATTTTAAGGGGGGTTTGTCATACAAATTTTTTTCTTAAAGCCTCCCCTAAGAGTTACATCCCCTTAAAGTAGGGTAAAAAATTCACATTTATTGATTTTTTCTGAAATGACTTAAAATAAAAAAAGACGGCTAGGTATTCGAATATGTACTACTACCAGGAAGCCTCCATAATTACATGATTTTATCCACCCTTGTTCTCTGCAAATGTGTGAATCATACTGTACCCCTAAAAAAATTTCCAGAACTGTTTCCTAATAATTTTCATCTTTAAATTCACACTTTGGAGGGCCAGTTAAATTGAAAAAAATGTCCTTTAAAATTTTTACGAAACTCAATACTTTTCCACTAAAAAAATAAAATAATAAAAACACAGATGGCTTACGAATATGCCGATTTAATCACTGTTATTTATGGCCCCCTTTTCAAGATACATCCCTTTAACGGGGGTCCGACTGAATACACATTTTCCAAAATAAATAAAAATGAATTAAATGAAAAACTTTAGTTCTACCGCCTGCTATGATTTTATCTCAAGGCGAATAAATTTGAATAAAATCGTTTCTGTGTAATAAAAATTATTATTTTAATTGAAATGAGATTTTCACAAAAAATACGTTTTCGTGGTCAATAAAAATTAATTCTGGGAAAATCATGCAAGAAACCAAACTTTTATAAATTTGCAAAAAGTTTAGTACCTAATACTTAAGCCTTTGGATAAAAAATACAGAATCAATCAGTGGCGTGCGGATAAAAAAGTTCCGGAGTAGAAAGTGAGGAGTGACCTCAAAAACAGGAACACCCTGTGTGTCAATGTTTGTAAAATTATTTCAGTCTATTGGTCTTAACAATAGTGGTAGACGGTGCAATTTTGAAGTTTCTCATTTAACCCATTTTTGACTTATTCTGGAAAACGTGTTTTTCTTTGACTCCCTTTTAAGGGCTTGTATCTTGAAAAGGGTACCTTTTTGGAAATAGATAATTTCGGTTAAACGGCATATTTTGTACTCGGGAATCTGTGGTAGAGCGTTGGTGGTACCTTTTAGCGACGTCCTGTATATTGTATCCACAATCTCATTAAAACCAGCAATTGAGTGCAAATTTGAAAATTAATTAGAATTTATTTTTGGATATTTCTACAATGTTAGGGAAGTGTTTTAACTGAAGATAGGCTCGTTAAATAAAAACCGTTATTGTCAAAAACTATTTCCTGTATAATTTTTCTCTGAATCTGAACCTGGAGGTATTATTTGCATAAAACCAAATTTGCAACCAATTTGCACCGAAATACCAATGATGCCACTTACAAGTTTCCAGTCTGATATTTTTTTTAGACAGCCGTCAAATAATATGTTTCTTCTTTTACCAATATGAAGAAAAATTGCGCATTACGTTGTCTACTCGGTAGCGTGCGCAAAGTATTTCTCGAGCTAGAACGAAAACTATTACATATTTGTTTGTTTAGCAGCAAGTAGCTTTTCACTAAATAAAAAATTTCCTTCCGTCATTTTTATGATTATTGTTTCGATTTTTTCGCCTTTTGAATTATTTTATAAATAACTAATTTCAATTTCGTTAAATACGAAAATTCATTTCATTGAAAGTTACCCTATAGTCCCTATACCTATCCTATAAACTTACTAATCTGTATTGGTATATCTGCAGTAGGTAGGTACGTAAATCATTAAATTTAAATTTTTCGATGATGTAAAATTCAGTCAACAAAATACCAAACATCTTCGGTAAAGGAGAACCTGGAGTTTCTATATTATACGGATATACCACGGGATGTACTCGTACCTATAATAAGGAGTGGATGTTACCAATAGAAGTTTATTTCCATGAATAAAATATTCGCGGAACACGTCATACTATTGATTTTTATGAATAACTAATTCATCCTTAAAATACTACGGGAAGCTGATAGAATATTAAGTACCATAAAATTTAGCAAGCAACTACCTTCTCCTAAAACTGTGTGACATAGGTGAACAAAAAATTTACTAAAATTATTTAGTTATGAAAAACCGAATCAATTTAAAAAAGAAAAGTTCCTTATTGTCTCAATTTTTAAATAAAAAAAATGAAAATTCAGCAAGTCAGCGTTCATTAATAATAGGTAATTATCGGGCTAAATAACTGATAGTAAATGCTAAGGTTATAAACTTTACAGAGGAAGAAGAAGAAAGAAAAAATAAGAAATATAAAATTATTATAATAATGGGTATACAAAAAAACATAAAAAATAAATAAAATATGTATAATAATAAAAAAAAAAAGAAACAGATGCCCTGGGAGCTCCAAAAATTATAAAAAAAACAATGCAATTGTTTGAGTCATTAATAAAAGTTTCTGCGGTCATCTCGACGTGCTCATAAAGTTATGTAAAACAAGATTCAGGTCAACGTCAACGTCGTCGGTTCGTTTCTTTGTAGCAGTGGCATCACTGCTGTAGTAGTAGCAATGTTAAAACCCATTATCTCATTCAATTCCGCATTTTTCTACCTTCATTTCAGTTTCCATCAGCAGCAATAAGCCGACGGCAAGTAGGTATGTTTTTCATCGCCTTGTTGGTTCAATGATAATGAGAGATGAGATAATGGACAGTGAGAGCATCTAATCGCTGGTTCGTTATCTGCACACAATAGAGTTTCCGGAAATTAATGTTTTAGAACAATTTTCTTTCATAACACCTTTGAAACGGCATGTCGTTTCGTTTGTCTCCTCATCTCTGGTTTTATCGTTGTACAAATAGGTAGTAATCGCTTTTTTTAATGTACACAAACTACATACCTAGGTATGTACTTTGTTACGGAACATCAACAGATACACTGACTTCTCCTTAGAAAAGTGCAATACCACAGTAAATTTATATTGTTCAGTACAATAACCTTGAAAAAGGGATTCACGATCACGAATCACTAGGTATTTAACATGTTCGTTTTTGTAGGGAAAAGTAACCGACCACTGACTAGCGGTAATGTCCATTGTCCCGGGAAAACCTTGTACAGAAACCCACGAACATAATGTGGTGGAACTCCATCTGGTTGGAAAGTCGAATGATCCTCAAGGTAACGATCATCATATTCAACGACATCAACAAGCAATGGGTGGGCAAGATCTTTCAACACTTCCAGCTAACCTTCACCCGTCAGATTTCAGTCTCCAAAAATACCGTCCCAGACATTTAGTTTTAGAAGATGTTGGGTATGGAATGGACGTCGTGGAAAATTCTTGGATTCACGTCTGATCGATATCGATGGGTTATGGCGATTCATAATTGAATCTAAGAAAAATGTTCACTCGTTACCTAAACCGCTACGTTTTGAAGATTAATGAAAACACTAAAATCAAATCGTCAGATCAGTTTCACTGGACTTTTCACAAGCGTCTGATGAACTTGACCCCCGATTCCAGATCTTAAAACGAACGGATTTTTTTTGCAGATTTGTCCCGAGAAGGGCCAAATTCCTTAAGACGTTCACTGCTTTATTTGTATGGGCAGTTGGGGCCTTTTATTATTTAGTATTTTCACTTTCAAATCGAAAATAAATCAGTAAGTAAGCGACAGAAAATGAATATGTATTTATGGCAATTAAAGTAACGGTTCGTTTTTAAAACGTTTTGCTTTACTTGTTTGCTTTGCATTTATTGACCTAGATGTCAACGCATAATATGGAAGTTTATTTATTAATTTAGATCAATTTGAATTAAGCAAATGAATGTTAATTTATTTTAGAATACATTGTAAATACCAAAAGATTTAAAATTCATATTACAATGTGGTATAGTGCTGTTAAATTTATTGCTCCAAGATTTTCTTCCCTCAAAGCAGAACGCAATAAACAAAAACTCTCGAGCATCAATCGCTGAATGATAATGTATTTTTTTATGAATTGGAGCAATTTTGAATTTTCCGTAATTTTTCAATGTTACAAAGGTTATTAGTGAATGTTATCTACTGGAAAAATTTCAGGGCAATTCCTTATAAAAATGTGCGATAAATTGTAGGTACATACAGGGTGAATTATAAAAAACGCCCCAAACGATAACTCCGTTAATTTTGAAGATATGACAAAACTTTTTTATACAATATGTTTTATCCCATTATGTGGAGTAAATTTTAATACAGGGTGATGAAAATTACATATCAGATTTTTCATCACCCTGTATAAAAATTTACTCCACATAATGGGATAAAACATGAAAAGTTAGGATAGGGACATGTAAACTGATTTTAGATAATTATCTTGAGCCGTTCTAGTTTTTTTTTTTTTTAAAGAGGGAGCAGCATCGGTCTTAACTGTGTAGGTAAGACATAGTCGCTCCACTCTGGTAATTTGGCTTTGAGACGAACTCTTTAGCCACACACACTTTAAATTATATTTGCCATTTAAACGTTCGATCGCTTGTTTTACTTTTCACAGACATTCGAAAATGAATCTGAAAAGTAAAGCGGGCCGAGGTGAGTTTCGAACCCGCGATCTTGCCTCTGCCACACGTGTATGATGTTTGTTATCTGAATTTTGTAGTTCATTAACAACTACGCGACACGATTTTTCATAATAAAACATTTATTATTAAGACGAATTTCAATGTTCGAAAACACCTCATCTCGTGCCGTATACTGCGTGATGCATTGGCTCGCAGTTTTCTCATGAATGAAGGGGTGAATTTTTGCATCTTGCGTTCGTGTTAATCGGACGCCGAGATGTGGGGTTGTCATGTTGTACTCATTTTCCTTACACAATTAAATTGTGGCTCATTACAAATTATGCCTAACATGCCGGCCGCCTTGGAAAAGAGTGCTTTTACAAAATAATGTATAATATTCCAAGAATATAAGGTAAGTAAATTAATATTTGATTTATGTAACGTAATATTCGATTCATGTAAAATAACGAAATGTCCCTTTGTTTTAGGTAAATAGCATTAATCACTTTGAACAATTTGCTTCACTGAATAGTTCAACCACTTTAGTAATGGATCTAGTGATGACTCCATTAACTGTTCTGATGGATAAAACTCTGATAATTCCATCTGGACCTGGATGAACTGCTTCCACACGACCCTTGCGCCAAAGAAGTGGAGGTGTCTGAGAATCGGAAAGGAGAACAAGTGACCCTGGTTTAATTGAATTGCAATTGTTCTGCTGCCATTTGGTTCTGGACTGCAACGTGGTGAGATAGTCATTGGACCATACTTTCCAGAATCGCTGCATCATCTGTTGAATCATCTCAAATCTGCTCAAATGATTTTGCTTAGTGTGCAACCATGAGGGTTCTGGTATTGTTAATAAAGAGCCACCCACAAGGAAATGACCTGGTGTGAGGAATTGGAAATCATTGGAATTTGAAGAAATAGGTAAGAGTGGTCTAGAATTCAAAATAGATTCTATTTGACAGCATAATGTGCTTAATTCTTCAAAAGTAAAAATTGAATTACCGGCTATTCGGTATAAATGTTTCTTTGTGGATTTGACTGCCGCCTCCCAAAGACCGCCAAAGTGAGGGGATCTAGCTGGGATAAATTTCCACTGAACTGAATGTTTACTTAAAAAGTTTGCAACTTCTTCATTATGTTTATTTTCAGAATGAAGTTGATACCACTGTTTTATTTCATTATTGGCTCCAATAAAATTGGTACCGTTATCTGAATGGATCTCGTTACATAGACCCCGTCGAGCTAAAAAACGTTTTAAACAGGCTATGAATGCTTCAGTTGATAAACTACTAACTATTTCGATGTGTATCGCCTTTGTACTAAAACACACGAATAAGCAGATATATCCCTTTGTAATTTTCCTACCACGTCCTGTACTCTCTTTTAAAGAAAATGGACCAGCAAAGTCTGTCCCGCAAACTGAAAAGGCTCGTGATGGTGTAACTCGGGTTTCAGGTAAATCACTCATAATCGGTTCGATCGGACGAGCGTCAAATCGCTTACAAGTAATGCATTTGTGTATTATTTGTTTGACTTCGGTTTTACCTGAAATTATCCAAAATTTTTGTCGAATTGCGTTCAACGTAGTTTGTGGACCAGCATGAAACTGCTGTAAATGGTAGTGTTGAATAATTAGCTGACTAAATTTATGCTTCTTAGGAACAATAAATGGGAATTTTTGATTATATGATACATGGCTAAAACGAAGTCTGCCACCTACCCGCATGACTTTGTCATCATCTATGAATGGATTAAGACAAAATAATTTACTTTTTGGTGATATAGATTTTCCCTGTAAGAGTAACTGATATTCCTCCGGGAATGATTCTATTTGTACACTTTTTATTAAAAGCTTTAATGAAGTTTCAAGCTCAATAATTTTGAGTAGACCTGTTAATTTAGGTCTTGTTTTCTTGCATAATTTAATAAATCGTATGCAATGCGATAAAATTCGCTGTACCTTGACCAAACTTGAGTACCTTTGAATTAGTTCTGAAAGAAATGTTGGTTGCTGTTGCAAATTTGTAGTAACAAGACATTTTGATTTTATGTCTTGTACACCACTATGTACATGAGTGTCATAATTTGATTGTGGCCATTGTGCTGTATCTTGACTTAGCCAATCAGGTCCGTGCCACCAGGTTTTAAATTTGAGTAACTGAGCACTGGTGGTACCCCTACTTAGAATATCTGCTGCGTTATCCTCTGACCTGACATGATTCCATTTTGCATTTTGTGTTATTAATTGTATGTCAGCTACTCTATGAGCAACGAATTGTTTTAATTGACTAGGATCTTTTTGCAACCACGCTAGCACGATCGTGCTATCACACCAGAAATATACTTCATCAATATGAATGCGTGATTCTAAATCTCGACTGATTTGTGCGACCAATTTCGCAGCCTCTGCTTCTGATTCAAAACTTACTATTAAATCATCGACATAAAATGATTCATCAATTAATTTGCATGCTTCAGGGAACTTGTCCTGATTATCGAATGCTATTTGTTTTATGCATCGAGTAGCTAGGTATGGAGCTGATGCAGTTCCATATGCAACCGTATTGAGTTGATATAGTTTATCATTCCAGATGATATTTTGGAAAATTCTATCCTCTGCATGTACCCATATTTGTCTATACATTTTTTCACAATCGCTTGTCACTGCGACCTTGTGAAGTCTGAATCTGATCAAAATAGCAAATAAATCTGACTGAACAACTGGACCGACTTTCAGGACATTGTTTAATGATAGACCTGAGTCTGTCTTACAAGCAGCGTCGAAAACGACTCTAACCTTCGTTGTTAATTTATTTGGATTTATGACTGCATGATGAGGAAGCACATTCGGTTGGACTTCCGATGTGTAAATGATTGGAGACATGTGATTAAGAAGTTCATATTCTTCCATGAATTGAGTGTACTGTTTGCATAACTCTGCATCTGAATTGAGTCTATTTTTGAGTAATTGATATCTCCGATTAGCTATATTGAAAGAATTGCCTAATTGATTAACATTTGATTTGAAAGGCAATCTAACCACAAATTTTCCATCTTCTCCTCTCGATGTGGTTTTAGAGAAGATTTCTTCACATTCGCGTTCTTCTTGAGAATGTATGATTGATTTAGGAGTTTCCTCAATATGCCAAAAAGCTGATAATTGATTTTGAATATCTGATATTTGGTGTTCTTGTAATGATAACATGCATGCTGATGATTTGGTAATTAATGATTGTTGAGTGGTTGGTCCCGAAACTACCCATCCCAGATGTGTTTTTTGAATGATTGGCTGACGTCTACCTAAGGAGATCTGACCAATGCAAAGAAGTGACCAAAATAATTCCGCGCCAAGTAGAATATCAATTTTACTCTGCTGAGAAAATGTTGGATCGGCTAATTGAATTTCTTCGGGAATATTAAGATCGATGTCAAGAGATGTTTGTGGTAACGGTGAAGTTAATTCAGGAAGAACCAAACAATTTACCTTTGTATTGAATGAATTTATTTTTGAATAAATTGTGATAGATACTTCACTTGTGACTTGAGAAGTTGAATTGTTGATACCAATTATTGGAATGTTGACTCGCTTACCTTTCAGCTTCAGCCTATCACATAAATCCTTGCGAATATAATTTGATTGCGATGCTGAATCCAAAAGAATTTTGACATCATGATTGTTTCCTTGATTATCTTGAATATGTACTATTGCTGTTGGCAACAGTACTTCAACTGCCTTTATTTGGGAACAGTTGACTATTTGAGAATGTATACTGTTTAATGAATGTGCTGTATTTGATGAATGTTGTGAATTTGAATTTTGTGTCTGATTAAATGGTTGATTAACAACCGGAAATTGATTTGATGATGCTTGATTTTGATTTATTTGATTGGACATTGAATGATCTTGATTGGGTATATTATTTGTATCATGTTGTCTGTCTATGTGTAATAATGTATTATGTAAATGGTTACATTTTCTGCAGGTTGATGCCTTGCAATCCTTTGTTATGTGATTTGATCTAAAACAATTTTTACAAAGTTTGCGTTTTGATACCTCAGAAATTCGCTGTTGAACTGACAATTCCAGAAATTTACTACAGAAAAATACTGGATGATTTGCATTGCAAATGATACATTTTGAATATTGTGTTGACACATGAACCGTAGAGAATTTCGTGTGCGAGTGTGTATATGTCTTCTTAACTTGCATTGAATTTGTGTTTGATTGCAATGATTCGAGCAATTGACACTTTTTTGTAATAAAATCGATTAAATCTTGATATTTTGGTTTTTGTTGCATTTCTGATTTTATTTTTTGCCATTCACGCTTAGAAATGTTGTCCAGTTTGCTGGTGATCAAATAAATAAGAATCGAATCCCAGAACTGTACTGGCTGGTTGAGAGCTTTAAGTGCTCTAACATTCTTTTGAATATTGTTTAAAAATGCTTGTAAAAGTGAATGTGATTCTTTGGTAACTACCTCTAAATCAAAAAGAGCTTGGAAATGATTTTGAATAATACGTGCGTCATCTTCAAAACGTTCTTTGAGCAATTTAAATGCTACGTCATAATTGTCAGATGTCATGCTTATCTTGTCTATAATTGCTTCCGCATCACCACTGAGTGATAATTTTAAATACTGAAATTTTTCAATTGCTGATAACGATTGATTATTATGAATAAGTGACGTGAACATGTCATAAAAACTTAACCACTGGTCTATTTGTCCCGAAAAATTGGGTAAAGACAATTGAGGCAACCTTACTTGACTGAAATTTCTAATTATTGGCATTGATTGTTGTGCATCGTTTGTTTGCACTGCGCCTGCATTATTATTAACATTATCCCCAGATTCTGACCCGTCCTGATTTTCATGGCTACTGTTATTATCATCACACTTCTTCCTAATATAAGATTCTTGTGGATTAATAATATCGTCAATTTTTGCTAATAATGAATAATATTTATCCTCAAAAGTTCCACTTTCTAGCTCGATTTGTTCCTCGGTTAATGTGGTATCAAGTTCTTCTATTTGCTCTTGAACTGTTTCAAATTGTCCTAATAAAGGTTCAATTTTTGCTCTACGTAATTGAAGTTCACAAAGTGATCTTCCAGAAATGACATTCAAATCCATCTGTTTTACTTTGTTTTCCTGACGAGTTAAATTTGCTTTTATAGTGGATCGTTTTTTAATTAACGCTTCCATTATGTTTATGAATGAATATAAAATTGATTAATACGTAGGTATTTGATTGAATAATATTTTTGTTTTTATGTTTTGAATAATGTTTGTTTTAATTAGGTACTTGCTTGAGTACTTGACTTGAATGTTAAATTGAATATTATCGAATTGAATAGTATTAGGTACTTATTTATTGAATTGATTTTCTATCTGAATAATAGATCCCACTTACTTACTTCTTTGATTTGCTTGAATAAAATAGGGTTGTACTAGGTACTTATTTGATTTGATTTGCTTGAATAAAATAGGGTTGTACTAGGTACTTATTTGATTTGATTTGTTTGAATAGGAATGATTTTTATTAAAGAATAATGCAAATCATGTTTTTAATTTTTAGGAAACGGAATGAATAAGGAATAATGTGAGTGGACTCACCCCACACTACTTCTACCAGACGATCGATCGATGCTGCTTTCCTCTTTCCGCTCCTTCGGCTGTCTGCAAGCTACACCTGTGTTACCACCTTGACTTCTTACTGCTTATGCTTCTGATTTCTTGTTGAATGTTGATTAACTGATTAACTAATTATGATTTGTTTGTATCGGAACTCGAAGGACCATTGTATGATGTTTGTTATCTGAATTTTGTAGTTCATTAACAACTACGCGACACGATTTTTCATAATAAAACATTTATTATTAAGACGAATTTCAATGTTCGAAAACACCTCATCTCGTGCCGTATACTGCGTGATGCATTGGCTCGCAGTTTTCTCATGAATGAAGGGGTGAATTTTTGCATCTTGCGTTCGTGTTAATCGGACGCCGAGATGTGGGGTTGTCATGTTGTACTCATTTTCCTTACACAATTAAATTGTGGCTCATTACAAATTATGCCTAACAACACGCCACCTAATAATAAAAGCGCATTTTTCCACTGAAGTAGAGTACGGAAAGCTTTCTTTATTCATACCCTGTTAATTTGGATCCAAAGTTTTTCATCATCTTGCATGCATAAATACAGGTGTTATAAAAATGCCAACTTTTAGGAATGTTCCAATGACCACCATTTGAAACGGCTCGACCGATATTACTCAAATACAAAAGAACCAGATCACTTCTGGATATTTGACTCGCACAAAAATTTCAGTTTTCTAGATTACCTACCTAATATTTTGAATTTTTAAATCGCAACTTATAAATTTTCTATTACTTCTGTACAACAACAAAAAAACCTCACACTTGGATACGGAGAATTCGTTTTCATTCTTGTCGTCCAAAGAACTTTTGCCTCTTCAATAAATAATTAGTGGAAGTACATATCTAGAGGCGGAGGATGTTTCCGTTCCCAAAAGCCATTTCGTGCAATATAAACCTGAATCTAAATGTTTTCTGAATATGAAAAAGTACCTAAAACTTATATTAAGCAAGTGTCCGCACCAAGTTCGAAGAACTTTCACATGCAGCATGGGTGTTATTGTGCGTGACATCGGACTGTTTCCTGCGTTAAATTCGACTATTAAGGAAAACTAAGCAGCACATGAAACACATTTTTGCCCAACCTTTTAGATTATCCTCTCAGGTTCGTTGTCGCCTTGACGATCAATAAAAACTAACGATGAAATAATTTTTGATTTAATGCGATTAGCTTCCCTGAGAGCTTTGATGTCATTGATGTTACTCACTTTTTCATTTTCACATTGTTCATTCGTCTCATCCCTCTTATTATTAAGGACTTAAAATGTATGTTATGATGTATTATGTACCTACCTATGTGTTAGTTATAGGTAATAATATACATATATTTGATTTAAGTAAAGCGGCATTGTAAAGAGGTCCATAAAGAATAAATACATGAGTAAATAAATAAAATATGTAATCAAAATAGATAGATATTTGCATCTATAATATTCTTCTTGATCTTTGAGTAATATTCTGTGTCAGCGATTTTAAACGATTTCGATGTTCCCCATTAATCATAATCAGAAATTAATTATTTGACTTTATAATAATAATTACATACCTACATGACGATAAATGATATACTGCTGAAAGTCACTTATCAGGTTAGAGTTTTGACACGGATTATCCAACTGAAAACCACCAAATCATGATGCATAACTCGTTCCCCAAGATTTATTAAAATGCACCAAACAAAATGGAACTTCCATTTGTCATAAATCATAACGTAACAACTGTTTTGGTAGGTATACTCGTATGTACACTGATATATTTAATAAATTGATGATCGATACTTTAGTATTGATAATTTATTCCTTACATAATTAACTGCAGCATTTTTGTTGTCAAAATGCTTTCAATTAACTTCTACCGACGACGGTCAGCAAATGAGAAATCATGATTTGTAACTTGCGACAGGACAGGCAGGGACACGGGGCGTTTATCTCTAAAAGACAGAGGACGCAATTTTTTACGAGTGATCACTGATCAGTATGTAACGAGTTAACGACCACGCCTTGCAATAAAGTCGAGTATTTTTCTGATTAGGCCCAACGAAAGTGGTTTTTCGAGATCGGTACCTACTCCGATTGAGTTCTCACTTTTTAGCCCCAATTACCCAGAAAATTTTTCTCTTGCACTGGTTTACGATTGACTATGATGCACGAGGTGTTATTGTGTAATTTCCAATGACTTTAAATAGGTTGAGATATCAATAAACTTTCATTTCACTCTTTAATTACTTTGGTTATTATATCAAACTTAGAACAATACTTATGTGGGTATCGATCGAACCATAATTTATATAAGTAGATATTTAGTGTAAAGTCTTTCATCTAATTCCAGAAAACAAAGATAGTATGTATATACATATATACAGGATGTTTCATTAGTCAGTATCAGTATGAAAATTCAAGTGAAGATGCCTTGATAATAAATATTAAGGGGAGTGGGGGGGGCCTTATGGAAATTTTCTTAAGCCTCCCCTGATAAGTTACTCAAAAATGGATTAGCAAAATTACATTTATGTATTTTTTTAGAACGACTTGAAATTTTATCTATGTAGGTAGATTGGTATCAACGTTATTATAAAAGAAAAGTTTCCTCAAATTTAAACAAATAAGTTTCAATATTTTCATAACTAAGCCATTTTGGACCTATGTTTGTTGGAACTGTTTATCAAAAAATTGGCTGAGAAATTATTAAGAACCTCAAGTTTAGCAACGTATACCAATTTTCTATATCGATATTTTGATAAAGATATAAATTTATTTTATAATAATTTATCAAAGTCTAAGTATCTATGTAATGATTTTTTCCATCAAGTTTACATGGAATTTTTAAGAGATAAATATCAATGTCCGGAAATTATGCGCAAAAAATTGAGGGGGTGATTCTACTTGATAAAATATTGCCAAAAGTATCTATAATTTTTTTCAAAAACTCACAAATAAAAAAGTTATGAGCCTTCAAAGTTGATTTTTTTATAACTTTTTTTCTAGGTACGCATTTTCTTAAAATTTGACACACTTGCGACTGATGTTGCTTTGCATCCTTGGTACAAATTAGATTTGAAACCCTCGAAATCTGATGAATTCTTTAATAATTACACATCAATCTGAAGAATAATAACTGTTTATTTATAATAAAAATAAAGTAACAAAGTATATAATCATCTCAATTCTCGACCATAGAATCAACGGCCATCTTGATTTCTATTACAACCAAAAATGCTCTTCTTTTTTAATGCTAGTACTTACATACTACCAACTGAACCGAGAACTGAACATAATAAACAAACCTAACAAAAATGAATTCTCATTCATACTACATTGTAACTTAAATATTTGAAAATAAAAACAACAAAATCAAGAAGCCTTAACTGCCATTTACCTTCAAAAAAGGCCTATAACTTTTTCCGTAATATTTTTTTCTGAGTTTTGAAGATGCATAATTGAAGAACAATAAGAAATATTCGGAAAAGGTCCTCTTTGTCTATCACGATAAAATGACCTGTTTCCGAGTGAAACTGTTTTAAAAATTTGCTTGTACTAAAATTGATCATCATAAATTATGATCATTCTGCAACAATACCAAAGCACGCTTTGGAAACAGCTGCGGGGTTGCCTAGGAAACAAGAAGTTTGCTTTGGATTTACTTTTGAGTTTTGACATCAATTTTTTTAATTAAAATTATTTTATTATTTTATTAAAAAAAAAAAATATTAATTTTTTTTTTAAATTTTATCATTTCCAAGTCTATTTATATACGAATGTCTCTATTTTGTACATAACTAGGTACATAACTTCTTACCTCAGGTACGAGTATTTTAGCTCTTGGAAATATTTAGAGCTACAAAATTAGACTGCCGCTAGAAATCGTGGATATTTGTTTATCTACAACTGTCATATCAGGTTTCAGGACAGTGGTCAGTAGTAGGCCATGACAGTTTTATTATACTCGTAGATCGAAAATTCATATTTTATATGTATATTAGTAAATAAGTGCGATAAACTTCAGGGCGTGATCTTGCATGAAATAATAATAACAGTTTGCTAAAAAATCTCAGTGGCGTACCATTTATTTTCTAAAAAAAAAAAATGAGATCATTACCAGTATGCGCGCCACTGTTGAACATAAAATTCTTAAAATAACAAGCGGTTGATGAATTTCCGACATTATCGGGAGGGTCGCCATTTTGTAACTTTTTTCAACAGATATAATGTCATAATGTCCACTACCAAAATTTAAGATTTATTTTATGGTTCTTCATATAATTATGTACTTCTAATAGCCCACTATAAAAAAATGCCCTGTATATACTTACCTACCTCCAATAAAAAAGATATGTACTTGTCTTTTGAAAAATTATAAGCTGCACTGAAATCGTCTCAAAAAATTTCATTATACCTAATAAAAAGATGCCAATAAGTAAGTACCTATCTAATGGAGCATTTCACTCACTCCTGAGAATAAATCTTCAAAATAATAAGCATTTTCATAGGCAACAGTGTTGCCTGTTGTAAGTAAGAGGAAAACTGGGTGGAAATTTATGATAATTTCACTTTCTGATCTTTCTTTCTTACAGCGCTTAAAAGACCGAGGAAGCCGTATCAATGAGTGCTCTGAAACGCGCACGATATCGTGTTCAAAAAATTATACCCCTGAAACTAAAGGGTGATTTTAATCTAACCTATAGAAATTGGTCTTAGATAAAAACCGAGGATTGAATAATGCATCCGATTCGAAACAAAAATCCATAAGTAAACGAATTCTTTATACGAAGAGAGTCAGTCGAAGGAGGAAATTTATTTTAACTCGATGTCCAACAGAAATCAGAAAATGCTGTCAAATCATCACATCGTAGAGAAATGTGAAATCGTCGGTAATTTTTTTTATATACCTACGTAGTAATATAATTTACAACCTTTGACCCCCAGAGTTTAAGTAAGCATAAATAATTCATCATCTACATCTACAGGTATTACTTTATTCGGTCGGATTAAAAATTTACATGTCGACGATACCCGACATGCAATATCTAGCCAATTTACGACTCGTGTGCTTGCTTTTATAATGCGTTCGATGCGGCAAAACAATTTTGAGTCTTCGATTGTTAAAATTCTGGACGCATAACTCACAGTGTCATTAAATAACTTGTCTGCGGTATAATTCAACCATCGGTAAACAACAACATTTACCACATAAGAAAATACTTAATTTATTATCGCGATTACGTCGTCTCGAAAAATACAATGGGAAAGTAACTCGCGAAACGGTATCATGTTGGGTAAGGTCTTGAAAAATAACGCTAAACTCACTTAAATTAATGGGCATATTTCATTTTTTTCAACTTACCCCACATGTTATTGTTATTAAACTACTTTAAAGGATTGTATTTTAAATTATTACCTACCATAATTACAGGTTATAAATAAATATAACAGTTCATTCAGTTATTAAATAATTATTAATTTCTTTGAATACAGAGACAGGTTCATGTGATTTATGCAATGAATACGTAATTATTTTCAAGTGAAATTTTATGATACGTAAACGGGGAGAAGATTTGACATTGCACTAGTTAAAACTGCGTGCTGAAAGAGGAATTAATGGAATGCGAAGAAATAATATAAATGTAATAATAGAAATAAAAGTTAAGTTACATAAAAGCAACTTTTTTATTTGTCATTTTCATTTATGTATATCTTCGTTATTAGAGAAAGATATTATTTTATTCTTCATACTCGGATATTAAACATGATGAGCAGATAATAATTTAATCCTACAGGATGTTTTGTAAGATATGATAACATTATATTAATCAAATCATATTGTTGCTAATTTAATATTATGGTATAATACAGGGTGAGTCAAATTCGAACTACATCATTAGGATCTCGGAAACTATCTAAAGTTGCTAAATTTAAGGCTCAATAAGAATCTGAAAAAAATCAGGATATTTTGAATCGTTGCTGAAATATCCTGAAAAAACTGAAAAATTTATATTTCTAATTTCAGTCATATCTTTTCCATTATTGGAAATTAATAAATTATTGTTTGTATGTTTAAAGTCGTCAAAAGCTATCCAATCGACAAAAATTTTCAAAGCCAACTAGATCCCATAGTATTCATAGCAAACTTGTGTTTTTCTTATGGCCGCCATATATTTTTTATGTCGTTCGGTATATAAAAAATCTTGGAAACCAAGAATTTATAAAAATAAAAAAAATTGCAAAAATTGTATTATTTTTTTTTCTAAAATAAACTTTTTTTATACCTAATATAAAATAATTTTTGTTTTTTTTTCTGAAAAAAGTATAATTTTATTTTGAATGTTATTAACTTTTGGTTTCCGTGTTTTTTTTAAATCCGAACGACATAAAAAACAATATGGCGACCATAAGAAAAACTAAAGTTGGCTATGGGATCTAGTCGGCTGCGAAAATGTTTGAAATGTCAGATGAATAGATCTTGTCGAGTGTCGGCTTATGTAGAAGCCTACAAAAAATAATTTATTAATTTCCAATAATAAAAAAGATATGACTAAAATAAGAAATTTTTTATTTTTCAGTTTTTACAGGATATTTCAGTAACGGCTGAAAATATCCTGAATTTTTTTTTAGATTATTATTGAGCTTTAAAATTAGCTACTTTGCTACAATTAGTTAAATATCAGTCCTTAAATTTACTGTTGGCTGGGTTGATTGAACCCTCGATTGAACCTAATTAAATTTATACACTGTAGCCAAGATAAGAATGAACAGCATGGGGATCTTGGAAACCGTGGGAGATCGTGGAATATAATATAGGGTCGGTTAAATGGGGAAAAAGTTGGGCAAACAAAGAAACCAATATAGAAGAACAATGCAATGGAAGAAATAGATTTCAAAAATTATTTTTTATTTTCGAATTATTTTGAAAAAAAAAATCCAATTTTAGTTTTTCTGATTTATTGACGTTATTATTGAAGATTGGGAAAAACTGACAGCACATTTTATTTGCATGCAGTTATTGAACAGCTTTATTTTTGCGTGCAGTTTTTTTTTTCTGACGATTCATATTTTCAGGGCCGGATTGTTATGAATAATTATGAATTTTTGTAACTTTAATATCCTGAATCTCGGTTAAAAACATTTTCGGAAAAATTTATTTGATTGTATAGACAATTTGTACATACATATTTGATTACTTTTCATATTTCAGCTTTAATTACAAGACCTTTTCCACTGAATCACCTTGTATAAATAATGCTTCCTACCTTAAAAAAATTACAAATGTTTCACCGTTATCCAAATAGTAAACAGTTTCAAAATAAAAATATGTATATGTATATAAATTGAGGGGCTTTTTCTATCTCTTGAAATTTGATAACGATTTGTCCCTTATTTCATTGTACCTACCACTACCACTACATGGGTACCTCGTATAAAAGCAAAGAAATATATACACAGTGAATTAAATTACAGAAAAGATACGCTACTTTGTGGCCATCTTAAGTCCGTGAAGACATACAAGATATCTGTAATGGATTTTTCTTTGAAAATGTTCAGAAAATTATTCTGCGTACAACGGCACGCACGCATATATTTTTTTTTCAAATATGTCATAGGTGTTTCATCTGCAAAAACGTCAAAGACAACCGACAGTTTTCATTTCAATGATGTGCAATATAACAAAGGCAGAGCCTTTGGGATTTATCTAATTATTTTGACGTCACATCCAACATATTTTTGAAAAAAAAAAAGATAATTAGGTATGTTGTACACAAAAAAAATGTCTGTAAAATCCATGGCTTCCATAAGGAAAACAAAAGTTGAACATCATGTTTGATTTCTTTGAAACTAGTAGGCGTAAAAACAATCAAGTGACACAAATAAATGCAGAATGTCAAACAATGTCAATATAGGCTAACTTTCAAATTGAAACTTCAAATAGTAAAGGAGTTATTGAGAATATAATAAAAAATTGCGTTTTCAGGACATTTCAGGATATTTCAGGAACGGTCAGATATCTTGTACATATATGTCTTTACGGATTCGAGACAGCATAGTGAACTCTGAAATGCGTGACACCTCTTTAGTATGGATTTACATTTTAGGAGTTGCATATCCATTCGTTAATCTTGAACTGCGCGTTAAAACACTTTTTAAACATTTTGTTAAGATTATGATAAACACATGCGTGGACATGCATTACAGCTGGTTCCACCCAAGTGCTCAATAATTAGCGCTCGGGCTTTTGAAAATTGTAAAGAACAGACGAACAGACAGACAACGAGAGAGAGTTAATATTGCATTGTCATCTAGGTCAGAGTTTTCGTTAAAGTTTAAAGCCTCTATAGCTCATCAGGAAGTTAGTTTAAAACCGATTGCAAAATTTGTACCGAACAGGCAAACAAGAAAGGGAGTTAACAAAAATGTGTTGAAAAATACCAAATTAAACTGATTCACGAAATCTTAATGATGTTTCTGAACACCTTTCAAAGATGAACTGTCTTCAGAATGACCAACGGTTTTTTATATTTCTCGTAGTATAATATGTAATTATTTTATCCAAATGATTTATTTGCCACAATGTCTTGAGTTCTTACTTTACGAGAAGTAGGTACCTATGTTATATTCCAAAATGCTTTCATCCGAATCAACAAAAACCACAAGCTAATATTTCCATATTATAAATTCTTCATATTTTGTCAATGAAATTTCAACGGTCAAAAATGTGGTTTCAAGTATAGTGTATAGTAATTGCAAAATGTTACAGTTTCACTGGCAAGTATGACGTAATACGGTTATAACAATTAATTACCACAAAGTATTACAAGTAAAAATAATTAGTGCTCATGAGTCGATCCTATTTTGATTTATTTGTAGCAATTATTTAGGTTACACCGCGTACTGTGTACTCGTAAGTCGCTTGACAAAAACTAGCCAATTAACTCTTTAATTTTAATTGTACGAGTGTCCATGTATCTGCGCAATTCTAATCAACTGAATAAGGAAACATTTTTACGGCTAATTTGAGCAATCGGTAAAAATAGCCCCTGACGTCTGATCAAACTGTTTACAGCTCGTCTGAAATTGCAAACAAACATTTTCGTTTCGCACTACCTGCATATTTATGACTGAAAATATCAGTATGCATCATACACCTATTGATTAAAAGGTGAACAATAAATCAAGTAGTAAACTTGAAACTTGAAATAGAAACAAGAAATAAAAAATAATTACACAAAAACTAAATATATTCCAGCTTTAAATAACAAAATAGTTTAAATAAAAACAAATAATATTACCTAATTGATAGAAGAGTATCTTATCCTACTTATCAGTATTTTTTTTCAAAATGTTTTTCTGTGTAAAAATTACCACAATTTTTTTTTATTTTTTATTAATAAGCAGCTTGCTTACTGCAATATGAGACGTCCCGTTCGTAAGGTAAGGCAGTCGAGTTATCATGAAACAAATATTCAAGAGAAATTTAGGTTAGTACTACCTACAAACACCACAACATCCAAGACTGTTCGAGCTCAGTGAAGTTGGCACCCCTAAGTGTGAATTTTTATAAAATGCAAACGGCATTCACTTGTCCAAGATTCGTCCAACCAATATTTTCGTTTGTCCAACCCTCCAAAAAATTGTATTTTTTAAATTTTATCGTAACTTTTTTTCAATGGTATAGACAAACGAGTATTTTGGATGGTCAAACATGGACAAATCGTGGACATATGAATGCCGTTTGTATTTTTTAAAAATCGCACTTAGGGACCCCAACTTCTCTGAGCTGACTGTTCGGGAAATTTTAAATCAGGATAAAATAACTAGCAGGTAGGTAGGTGTAACTGTTTATCTTTCCACACTTAATTCTGCAGCTGTAGAAGATGTTCCGTTACTATTCGACAATGGACATGTATAATACACCTTTAGACACATGTTAGCTAGACGCTTACATACTCGTACGTGCGGTACGTGAAAATTTTTCTTGATTCTTAATGTTTACCAAGTACATAGTAGCAGTAGCGGGAAAATATTATTAATTCAAATTGAGGTAATAAGAAGGGTCCCTTAAATAATAATTAAAACTAAAAGATGCCCTATTGTGTGGCCATCTCGAACCCGTCACGACATACAAGATATCTCTGACCGTTCCTGAAATATCCTGAAAAAACTGAAAAATCGAGAATTCTTATTTTCATTTTTTTTTTTTTTGGAAATTACTTTTTGTAGATTAACCTAAGTCGCTAAGAGCCATCAATTCGACACGTCAAAAATTTTCAAAGCCGACTAGATCCCATGGTTTTTTATTTTTCTATGATTTTCGATTAAGTAACTATAAAAAGTTGTCTTAAAAAACAAATTGTTCTCTTAATGTTATTAATTATGAGTTCCCCTGACTTTTTTTTATACCCAACGACATAAAAAAGTAATATGGAATATGGCGGCTATAAGAAAAACGAAAGTTGACTATGAAAACTCTAGGATCTAATCGACTTTGAATATTGTTGAAATGTCAAATGGACAGTTGTTGCCGACTTATGTAATACAAAATTCATTAATTTTCAATACCTAATAGAAAAGATATTATGGCAAAAATTAGAAATCTCGATTTTTAAGTTTTTTCAGGATATTTCAGTAACGGTCACAAATATCTTGTATGTCTTTACTGGTTCGAGACGGCCACAAAATAGCGTATCTTTTCTCTATTTTAATCGATCATGTATTTCTGAGAGTTTACGAGATACCCCCATTTCTGAAAAAGGGGATAATATGTACCTCTATGATGTGCAAATGTGCAATTCCGTTTCTGTGCCAGTGCTATGAACGCGTTACAGCCGGGTTTTCCTGCATCTGGTTCAGTTGCGACTGCTAGTGTCCCTCATTCGTGATTATTCGTTCATTATTTCAGAGCCTAAGCTATGATTGGCTTGACTGCGTGAATATGCGTCTATTAAGGTCTATTTACATCGAACGGCCCGGACATGGGCCGGGTGTTCAACGTAGACGTGCATTTTTATTAATAAATGGATTTTAAATGGCTGCATTTACATCTGACGGGCTGACAACAAAACTTGCTGTCCGATGTAAATGCAACCATTCAAAATTCATTTATTAATATAAAAATGCACGTTGAACACCTGGCCCGTGTTAGTTCCGTTAGATGTAAATAGACCTTTATCTTACGGCATGCGGAATGTACGTCATTGTTAAACTGAATAATGAACGTGTTATTCAATAGTCGTAGAGAACGAATTTTAAAATAATGAAATCCATAGACAATAATTTTAGTATCTTTGATCATCATATTAATCTACAGTGTGTGTCACAGGCATGGTACACCCCCTTTTTTTTCTTTATTTTTGGAGATATTTTTTTTAAATTTGGTACGTCGCATATTCTCGACAGAGTGCACTTTTTAGCAGAAAATTTAATTTTTCCCACATCCGATTTTTCCGGAAATGTTACCAACTTTTTATTTTTAAATGGGACACCCTATATATTATTATATTTTTGGATTCTATACATTTGTACGAATCCAACAATACCACATAAGTACCATTTTAAATGTCAAATTTGTTTTTATTTAATTTTTTATTTCTCAATGATAGTGTGCCATGACTTCAGTTATGTTCGTCACAGATGCAAAATGGTTACACCAAAATGTCTCTCATTGGAAGTACTAGCAGATGGTACCTGGGTACCAATATGGTACCATTTGAAAAAAATGAATTCAGCTCAAAAAATCATTCCGGTGCGCATAACTTATCCATAAATCACTTAATTTAGTACTTTGAACAAAAATTCGATTTTTCTAGCATTAGATGATCCAATTGGAGTAAAACGAAATAGTCATGGCACACTATAATTGAGAAATAAAAAATGAAATAAAAACAAATTTGACATTTAAAATGGTACTTGTGTGGCATTGTTGGATTCGTACAAATGTATAGAATCCAAAAATGTAATAATATATAGGGTGTCCCATTTAAAAAAAAAAGTTTGTAACATTTCCGGAAAAACCGGATGTGGGAAAAAATTCAATTTTCTGCAAAAAAAGTGCGCTCTATCGAGAATATGCGACGTACCAAATTTCAAAAAATTATCTCCAAAAATAAATAAAAAAAGGGGGTGTACCATGCCTGTGACACACACTGTATAGCAGTGACACATCACATAATGTATACCTAACTATATCAAACTTGACACAGTTTTGCATTCCAATCAACAATCGCTTAGTAATTATTTTCTTTGCTATAATAGTGAATGTGGATGGATAGACTTTCAGCAACCACGCAAAAAGCGATAAACATTAAGAGTAATCCCGACGCGAACAGTTATGCAATAAAAATATCAACGCTAAGATAGGTACCTACATACTTTTTGTCAACCGTTATTAATCAAGCCGCTCTCTAATAGAACAATATCGTCATACGTGATCTAGATCTGATATGTTACCTGTCGTATTAACTCCTTAATATTTTTGTTTCGAAACGTCTCATTTTTATTAAAGTAAATAAACATTACATTTTTCTCCTTTTGGTCGACGCGTTGCCCAATTGGATCGATACAGATGTCTTTTATAACAACGTGTTAATTAACTCTGCCAGTCGGCGGCGGCGGCGACATTCAGGTGTTCGTTGCTGGGAAATTGACAGATCATGGTCACCTCTGTACATGTAATTCTTTGAAAGCGGCTTCGTAAGCACCGCGACAATGAGCCAAAGTAATCTGGTAAAGAGAAATTGAGTAACCTCCAGGAAATAAACAATCAAGTATACAGGATGTTCACAAATTTATACGAAATATTTCAGAAGGTATAATTGCTAAGATCATTATAAAGAAATTTTAGATAAGTATATGAAAGATGTCCCCAAATGACTAACAGCGGGTATTCTCATTAAGTTAGCGGGCAGATTTCTGTGGCCGTTTCTGAAGAAGGTATTGAGTCTATGTGGAAAAACCTGACATGAAATTAATTATATAAAAATGTTAATAAAAGTCATTTGACGTAGATATTGCTTCAAATACGAGCACAGAAATCTGCCCGTTAACTTAATGAGCCTTTATAATATTGGCTGTAAGTGATTGAACTTATGCTGTTAAACTTTTGGGGAAAATTAATTTATTTTTATAATAACTATAATACCACCCCAGATATTTTGGTAAAATTCGATGTACCCACATGTTCTATTTTATTCATATCCCATATCAATACAATTACAACTGTAGCTACAAAAAAAGACACTTAGACACGTGGAGAATTTGGGTATCCTAGCAGGCATCGTCCACTATTACACAGTAACAAATAGACACCGTCATCAACCATGCTGCCAATATCGAACACTCGGTGCAATGGTGAAAACATAGGAGTTTGGCTCATGGTACGAACTCGTAGAAGTTGTTACTGCCTGAATCTGTGGAACATGGAAGGAAATCTGGAAGAGGACGCCAGGAGAGTAGATATGTCCGTTGAATAAACCCCAAAAGATAGTTATAGACGTGAACTAAAGTTCGAAAGTTCGTTTAGCTTCTAGCAAGACTATTATACAGTGTGTGTCACAGGCATGGTACACCCCCTTTTTTTTTCTTTTTTTTTTTGAGATAATTTTTTGAAATTTGGTACGTCGCATATTCTCGATAGAGCGCACTTTTTAGTAGAAAATTGAATTTTTTCCCACATCCGCTTTTTCCGGAAATGTTACCAACTTTTTATTATTAAATGGGACATCACCCTATATATTATTATATTTTTGGCATCTATACATTTGTACGAATCCAACAATACCACATAAGTAAGTACCACTTTAAATGTCAAATATGTTTTTATTTAATTTTTTATTTATCAATTATATTGAATATGCGAATAAATATAGAGAATATGCGACGTACCAAATTTCAAAAAATTATCTCAAAAAAAATGAAAAAAAAGGGCGGGTACCATGCCTGTGACACACACTGTATAACCGTGAAATTCTTCAAGTATGTAGTTCGGGATGTGGAAAACAAATAGTGGGTTTAAGTAAACTCATTTGAGATCCTTGTCCTTGACATGACATCTGTAGCCAGGAGTCCAAACTCCAAATAATAGAAGCTCATTCAAGTTTGGGCTAAACGAAGGGATGGAAAAGTCATGAGGGTATAACAACATTTTTAAAATCAAATAAAATCTTATCTACGACCTAAGAGCAGAAGAATCCAATTTAATGTCTACTGATAGGAGGCTGGAGTTAAATCAAGGACAAAGGTCCTTGAATTCAGCGATCCTTCTAATAGAGAGTTTCCCAATAAATAAAGCACTTGGATTGAAAGCTATGTTTAAAGCAACAAAATGGTAGGATATGGAGTTAGTAGTTAAAACACAAATGTTTTATGACAGTAGATTATTACTGCAACAGGCGTTGAGATGGTGTGTGTAAAGTGGGATTGTAGTGGCTACGGCGTTCTGTATATCCCACATTTTTTCTACCTCAAATATCACCAATTTCGACTAACGGGATTCCTGTATACCAACAAACCACGACATGAAAAATTATTCTTCCTCATTTCTCTCTCTATTTTTCCTCCTTTTGCTATGCTCCCTTTATTTGTGTCATGCATAGATATCTATTTGTTATATTTTTATTATTCTGTTTTTATTTTATGAATAATGTTTTCAATGGCATATGTATATATAATTTATGTTTTCTTTCAACCCTTAATTTGTAGAATCTCTGCATATTGATGGATGATAAATAAAACACTAATGTTTTAAAAAATCCATCAGTATAGAGTAGATTTTTTTTTAACATTAGTGCTTTATTTATTATCCATTAATATGTATATATTTTTTGTCGTCATTTTATTGCTCTACACCCACACACCTTATAACAGAATCAAAGCATGAACGAATAGGACAGCCACCGAAGGCCGTAACAGGAGAAAAGAGTCGAAGCTATTGAACTCGCCTCCCCCCCCCCCTGAACTCAAAGGACAACCCCCCCTCTAGGTCTTGCAGTGACCTTATTAGTTTAAATAAAGGCTAAATTTCCAACATTACACCATCAAGCCGTCGGGATAAAGAGGATCTTAATCATTACTTGAAGCCTTAATAAACATCGTGTTGACAGGGGATTCGAGAGTTTGAACAATAGTAGAACATACTGTGAGTGATCGGAAAAACAATGAAAAAAAAAACTAGACTATCACGTCAACTTGGGATCTATACAATTATTTCGGAAGCAAACTGGGTAAAAGCATGCAACAAATTGGGTAAAAACAAACAAATTAGGTAGTACCTACAGGTCGAAGGATTTTTATGAAAGCGTGCTTTTAAGTATTGGATGTGAGAAACTTAACGTCTGGTTACAAAAGATTTTCCAAAATTAGGTAAGATACAAATCTGCCTATTCAGATATTGATGTGCATGTTTGACAGTCTTTCTCAAGCGGATAATTTTCCAGGATTAAAAAATTTCTGTGAGAGGATAGGAGAAAACTAAAACACAGTCACGTAATAAAAAGTAGGAAATCTGGGCCTGCAGTCTTGGAGTTTTCTAAATATTTTAGAACGTTAAAAAACTTCTCCTCCCACCCTCCATGTTGGTGGGGCGGAGGTTAAATTTGAAATCTTAGTTAGGAACCCCTTTTTTTATTTCACATACGGATATTAACACTAAAAATACTTAGAATTTGTTTCAAACACTTTTCTCGATTCATGAGAATTTTTCATTCAATGTCAGTTTTCGAAAAACAAATCGAAAAAAATTAAATCTGCCGATTACAGCGCAATCTATCATGGAGATGAAAAAAACGTTCCAAGCCAATCTTACGTATTTTTAGCCTTAAAATCCGAATATGTAATAAAAAATATGGTTCTTATTTTTAAATATTTGTTATCAATAGCTTACAGGGGGTATTATAAAGGCTCATTAAGTTAACGGGTAGATTTCTGTGCTCGTTTTTGAAGCTAATATCAATGTCAAATGACTTTTGTTGACATTTTTGTAATTCCATTCATGTCAAGAATGACAAAATTGCATTATTTTCCATACATAGTCGATACCTTTTCCAGAAATGACCACATAAATCTGCCCGTTAATTTAATGAGCATTTATAATATCCGCTGGCTGTTAGTAATTCAAATTTGGTCTTCAAAGGTTATTTCCGAAAGATAAAAAAAAATGTTTTACTGGTTTTTCTGAAACAAAAAAAAACTAAGCCGATGGTTATGAAATTCGTCATGTATGAATAATTTTGAATTCTGAGCAACTTTTTCAGTAACATTTTTCGATATTTCGTGCAGAAAACAAAAGAATGCTTCTGTCAAGGCATGCTTGATTTATTTTTATTTATTTTATTTATTCACTACGGGAGAATAAAAAAAAATGTGAAGGTCAAAAAATTATTCACCTTTGCTAGGGCAGTATCTTGGCAGTTAAACATTATTTTCTAAATTTTCAATAACCTCAATAGTTCAAAGGGTGTACTTTACCTATGAGTGTTTCTTAGAATGACTTCATCAGAAATCAGCTTCGAAAAAGTGTTGTAACACCCTGTAGAGATGCTGCATAAAAATGTATCTGTACGCTGCTATATTGTCATGAAAGTTAACGAGAGATCCAAGATCCAAGGATGTAAATCGAAGATAAATGAAATCGATGAAGAAGAACAAGAATTCGGCTATCTTTGTTTAGTGACTTTATCAAAGTCGTGAATACGTATTAAATAATTGACTTAATTTTTTTCTAAGTGACCATTAAAAAAACATTATTTTCTGATCTAGCCGTAAAATACATATATCCTAATTACCCAAGAAGTTGTTTTTTATGACGTTGAAGTTTTATGACAATGAACGAGACATTATGGCTGTATTTCTATAATAATATGTCTGGCAAAAAAATACCTATGTTACTTTGGTACTACAACAAATTTCTGGAATAGCTGAAGTAACTACCAAAGAAATAGGGTGCAAAAGTGAAAAATTATGTATACCTAATAACTTCTACCGCATTTTACCGACCAAAAGACGTTCGACAAAGTATTATAATAGTTTGATGAAATAAAATTACGTTACTAAAATAATACAGATATCAAAACAAACCAGGTTCTACCATTTACCTTGCAGGAAACTTTGCGATACCTATATTCATTCTAAACGAACACTGATGAGTGATGACTGATGATGACACTGACCTGCTGATCTTATGTTTATTTCATTACGTCTAGACAAGATTAATCTGAACTATCCACTTCAAAAGAGAAGAAGTCCAGAGTTAGAATCATTTGGCTACGGTGCGAATATTTTTGAAAACTTTTAGCTTGTTGTTTCAATTTAATTCAAAAGTGTGCGTTACCCTCAAAATGTTTTATGTGGCACTTCCGGAAGTTCTATAATTCCGGTGAAAAGTTATGAGTACATTATTCCATTAATAAATAATAATAGTGATCCTAGAAAAACAGTGAATTATGGGCGTTATTAAAAACGGCCAAGAAATGCCCATCACTGACCACCAAAAAAATTTGTTTGACTAGGTAGGTATATCGTTATATAAAAAAAATACAGATTGTTTCGACCCGTGCATAATAGAGGCTCCCCAAAACAAAATAAAAAAGTTCACTATTTATGCAGAATATGATGAATAAACGTTTGACCTCGCGTTTGACCACCTACCAGTTTTTTTTTCTTAAAATTTTTTTTTTTAATAATTCCACACGGAAGAAGTTGAAGTTCTCTCTGGAAAAACTGACAACCCGCATGAAGTAAGGCTCAGAATAAAACCTCTAATCTTAATAAAAACTACAAAATTTTGCGACGTTTGACAAACCTCAGAGATAACTGTTTTGACAGGAAAAGTGGCGGGAAGGGTCTAATTATTGTTGCAATTTTCAGAAATCGTCATTTATTTTATTTAATTATTTAGACTCTTCCCACTGCATTTTCTGGAATTGTTAAACATTTATGTATCTAGTGCGCAAAATGGAACTTTGGTGCTTGAAAATAAAAGCTTTTTTGTCGAGGCGAGAGGCGAGAAAAAAAATCATTCTAAAGCACCATAATTTCGCGCTCGAGATGCATACAACATTTTTAGACAGGTTATTGACATAAGCAAAAAAATTTAAATAACAATCATAAAAATGACGAAACGAAATTTATTATTTAATTGCAAGTTGATTGTTACTTTGTTGCTAAGGAAACAAAAAACAAATACAAGATTTCTATACAGTGCACGAAATAATCGAAAAATCGAAAAATCGAAAAGATATCAGTGCGTATGAAATGATCAGAGTGGTTCCTTATTAACAACAGACAGCACGAAAGCTTCTGAATACATAATATAAAATTCCTATAAGCAAACCAACAATAGATCGATCGATATAATATTGAACTTCGAAAGTAAAAGTCATGAAATGCATAATTATCTAATTTTTATAAAATTATGCCACAAATAGATAAGTAATGAAAGTGAAACTGGCATGCTGATTTCCAGAAAATACATTAGTTACCATGTTACCTGGTTAATTAAGAATCTTGAAGTCTGGACTCTTTTTTTTAGCACAAATTTAAAACAACTTTTAACAGGAAGTTAAACTGTTTTTTCAACTTCCTGATTATAAAATTGCCTCATTCTCATTACAATGTAAAAATAAATAAGACATTTTTTAAATCTCATATATAATTCTATGTTCAAGACAAGGGAGTAAAAAGTTTCTTACAAAAAAATCAGAAACTTAATCTGAATAGAATCAATAATTTTAATTTGTTGATGATACATACTTTCTACAATAAATTCAAGGCCATCAACAGTTTTGATGTTTTTTTTTTTAATATTTTCTACAGTGTGACTCAATTGTTTTTGAGTCACCTTGTAATATATTTATCTATCGCGTAATTTTTCTGATTTTTCTTAATGATAAAGCTTCATGAAGTGTATTTTGGGAGCAAAAACCGCCTCATTCCTGCACAATCCAAGACCTACTAGATCGGTGTTGGGGAGTAAAATTTCAAGAATTCATATTAGAGACTTTTTGGCTGCATTCGAGGCTGCACTGCCCTTAATTCATCACTTCTTTTCAAAATGGGGCTATGCTAAATCTTATCGAAACTTGTTGAGTAATAAAATCTAAAAAGATTTTAAGAATGCAAGATTTCAAGCTAAATCTGAAAAATTAAAGTTTCAAGAATTTATTTGAGATTTTCTTAGAAAGAATATGTGCACGCAGGCCACTTGATTCACCTGTATAAAAACGGTATATGTAGTATCAAATTTTTTATCAAAACAAAACAATTGTAAAACTAGGGCTTGAATAAAAGTCTTATGCTAATAAATTATTATAGTATATTATACATAATATTATATTAATTTAATTTGAATATATATTTTTTAATGAATAATAATTGGTAATTATAGAGCAAAGTGTAAAGGAGTACGACATATCCAGCACCTGTTTCACTCTGTAGGGCTACTTTCACCTTTACTCTGGGGTTTCTAAAAGACTATTTTAATAAAAAATACCACGGTTTTTATTCTCCTTACAAAAGAGTTATAAGCAGGTTCAGCAAGTCATTTTGTGTAACTACGTAATATCTTTTGACATTTTTTTATCACCGCTATTAAATAAAATAAAAACTCTCACCGGGAAAATTTATACAGGGCGTGTCAATGATCTACCATCGTTGTATGACTGACTTACTTTGTTATTTTTAAGATTGACAGATCATTGCTGAATTTTATGCTTCTTAAGGAATCTGAAACAAAATTTAGGGTAACTTCAGTCATTCCTGAAATATGCTGAAAAACTGGAAAATCCATATTCCTTTATTTTATCTATTACTTTATTATTGTTGAAAATAAATGAATAATTTTTGTAGGTCAACATAAATCATCATCAGCTTCAGCTATCCATTTTTTGACGTTTCAAAAATGTTCAAGGCGAGGTTCAAGGCCGACTAGATCCCAGAGCTTCATAGTCAGCTTTTGTTTTTCTTATAGCCGCCATATTGGTTTTTCATGTCATTCGGCATTTAAAAAATCAAGGAAAGCAAAAGTATATAATATTACAAGTAATTTTGAAAAAGGACTTTTCTCGAAAAAAAAATGAAATATTTTTTAGCGAATATCACAAAACACCCATGAAGCCAGCAATGTTTTTTTAATGTGATATATTTCTGGTTTACTTAATTTTTCTTTGGACCCATGAAAAACAGGAAGGTGGAATAAGACAAGCAAAGTTGACTATGACGACACTAGGATCTAATTCGCCTTGAAAATTTTTTTTCATTATTGATGACTTCTGTAAAAGAAGGTAACCTAGAAAAAATTATTAATTTATTGTCAACACAAACAGGACTGAAAGTTAAAATAAAGAAATTTAATTTTTTCTGTTTTTTTTCAGCATATTTGACCAACGACTGAAGATATCCTAAATTTTGTATCTGATCTTTATTATTTCACAAAAGATTCATTATTTTGAATCTTTTGAAATCTATATTATAATTTATTATAAAAGAAGTAATTGCTATAGCAATTACTTAGCAATTTTCAATTATTATAATTTATATAATAAAGATAAAGTTCAAAAGATTCGGTTTTGAATTTTTTGTGATTTAGGTTTGTTAAAGACTCATTTCTAACATAGTTTTTGTTTTGAAAAATCAAGTTGGTATTCCTTGGAAATTGAAAAAAAAACTTTTTTCAATGGAGAGATGTGCCTTTTATATGGCAAATTAAACAAAAAGTGATTAAAAAAAGTTGTTTGGAATCAACATTTAGGTCTCTATACCAAATTTCAATATCATCAGCTAACTATTTCTGTTTTGTTTTTGCGGTAAATCAAAGTATTTTATTTTTTACAGACCCGTACAATGAAACCTGATAGTTTGGGGAAGATTTGGTATAGAAACCTAGAGGGATTGATTCTAAACAATTTTTTTTTAATACATAACTTAACTTTTTGTCATATTTGCCACAGAAAAGGCACTACAGAAAATATGGTTTTTGAAAATGAAATGTCCAAACAAAAATTATGTTACAAATTTATACTTACCAAACAGGGATAAATCACAATTTTTTTTGACTTATATGGGATGGGGACACATTTTAAAAACTCCAAGTCAGAAATTTAAAATGGAAATAAATATAATAATTATTTTTACTGCCGACGAGCAAAAAGTATGACATTTTATCCCCTTTGGCAGGTATAAAAATGTCTCGTTATTTCAACTGCTTTTTATCGGGAAAAAAGTAAATTAGCAGGGAAAAAATAAGTACTTTTTTCCTACTTGATGTGTTTGTCCCCTCCGCTAAGCTAACATCTATCACTTTTTTTTTGATTTCATGGTGTGAAACAAACCATACTTCCAGATGTACATATGTGGACCTACGTATTTACACAAAAACATAGTTTTGTGAACCCAAAAAATATATTTTGCCGATTTTTTTTCAATGTTTGGAGAATGCAGCATTTCGTTATTTACATTTTTATTTAGAAATAAGTCAGATTCTAACTCATGTAATATGTAATAACACTATAGTCACAACTATTATGATTCCGCCATAGGTTAAAAGTGGTATAACGTATAACCTACCTTGGTATCTCAACACTCAAACCACCCATGTAGGTACCTACAATAATAATGTCAATTCAATAACAATAACAATAACTAAAGCAAAAATTACCGACATGACTTGTTCATTATCTAGATGGAGTACATAATTTGCAATCTCGTCCCTCTGCCCGAGGGTTCACCATTACCACAATGGTCCACCTCGAGGGGGCAGTGGTGACGGACACCTGAGATAACGTCACATGCGGGGCGTGCTCTGGTTAAAATGCGAATTGCATAACGACCGTTGTATAAAAGCATGGCTGGACCATAAGCAGGTATCAGTCGGTGGTCTCTCTGAATATCGCTTAGTATAACTGCATCAGTTACGGTTGTCGTGCAATTTGTGATTAGTCATCATGATTGCCCTTAAGGTAATTGAGATCATATTATCATTGTAGCCGGTATGGCTGGTATAAAATAACTGGTGGTGGGTCCAAAGTACATAATATTAACATTAGCTTACTGTTTATGCATAGGTATAGGCAATAAGAGGATGAGTTATTAAGGGGTTGATTCTGTGTAGTATTTACCTATATTGTTTTTTTAATGAGAAATGATATTGAATGGATGTTTCTATTGGTTTCTATTTTTGTTATACGCGGTGTCCCAAAATTCAACGTCATCCCTTGAAGGGCTGATAGGCAAAACCATAACATAACATGATCCTAGTAAAAAATTATTTCTTTTCGAGATAATGGTACTTTTATGAATTGTGATGTGTAAATCGATACTTTAGATCAATTTTTCGAGTGCCACAGTTCAAAAATTTAATTTTCTTACGTTCTAAATTTTGTTACGCAATGCATAGTTATTGATCAGGTGCCGAAGGAATATTGGTGCCATACCTTTAGGGAAATTATTAATTTTTTTGTCCGATTGAATTTTTTTTTCATGACCTAACTTCGGCACTTCATAAATGAAAAAAATTACCCGTGAACCTGGCAAGTTAACCCTATAAAAATGGTTTATTTGATATAGTTTCTGCAATGGTGTAATATTTTCTGTGCTTTACTTCAGAAAAAAAGATATTTCTATTTGACTGCAAAAGTCTAATTAAGTCAAAAATCTAAATATAGGCGGCCCAGTTGCTCCTTACGATTATTTTGATGATAACTTTGCATTCATGAAGAGTTTTCAAGAGTTGGCGTCGAAAGGTACCTACTAACTAAAAAAGAGGCCTATAGATATTGGTTATTTTTATTTATTAGAGTTTCTAAGATACAAATAGACACGGAGTCTAAAAATAGCCCAAAATAAAAAAATAAAATTAGGTACGTTATCCCTGTTATCAGTGAGTTGTATTTTTTATTCACACTAATAAAATTTTATTATATTTTTGACAATTTGTAGATTTTAATTTCAACATCAAAATTTTTAAAGATACTTGAAGACTATAACCATAATTTTGCAACGGATGGTTGGCATCAAAACCAAAATTGACAATCTTTTCATTTGCTGCATGTTGTCAGCTTTCAACTAACGAAAATTTTGCAAAATTTAGGCAACCATTAATAATTTTCAACTATCAAAGATATTACAGTTTTTCTAATCTTAAATAAAACTTTTATGGAAACAATTTTTAACTATTACGGTAGTGTTTGTTTTTTATTTTCTTAATTACCAGTTTAGGAATTACAGGTATTCAAATTCTACCTGTTCTTCGAGTCCAATAAGATTTTTCAATGTGGCATCGTTGTTCAAAGTGCAGCACTTATTAAATATTGAAAAATTTTCATGGTGATATCGTTATCTGATATAAACTTACACACTATTTTTCTTTCTGTCACTTTTTTGTAAAAAAATTGGTAATATTCTTAAGTAAGCCATGTTGGAGAAAAAAGCTAATAAAGTTAGAATCCTGAATCCACAATGAATGCTTTGGTAGTATCCATGTCCTCCATTTCGGGACCGCCCTGTATAACAGCTAGAGACTTGAAATTTGGGACTCACCCTTTTGAACATTGCTTGCATCTACTGACGATGTCAAAAAAATCTTGGCACTCTTAGATGTTGCGTAACGCTAGTTAACTTGTATTTTTTTGCTGTCGCCATATTAAATTTTAACACTTTTGGAATACTTGCACTATGACCTTTGCAAAAATTTGCCTATTAGCATTTTTATTTTTAATTCAGTAAGTGATGAACGGTAATCAAATTTTGTAGTACCTAATGTTAAATAAGAGGCCTTGATAATTGTATCTATACTTTTTTTAATTATTTTGACTTATATTTTTTTAATTGTCTGTATTTTTTTTTTTTAATTTTCATGAGGTCTTGTATAAAATTATCAAGGCCTGTTCGTCGTTAACATTATCCACATACATAATTTGATTACAGACTTACTGGATTAATATGGAAAGGTCTTATTTACCTATTTCAAAAGCAAAAAAAAATCAACATGCGGTAATAGGAAAAATAAGAGTAAAATATCGTTACGCAACATCTAGAGTGCCTAGATCACTTTCGACATTGACAGTAGACGCAAATTATGTTCGGAAGACTAATGATGTTTAGGACTTCCAATTCATCATAAGAATGTTTAAAGCAAAGGAGCGCTATTGTTTCGAAAAATGTCCAAGATATTTGTTTACTCAAAGTTAAGTGTAAGTACTACAGAAATAGTAACTAATAGCACGACTAAATAATTTCGAATCAATCCGATTAGGCCATTTTAACATTTCCGATAAACCTGTAATTTTTAAAAACTTTATAGAGATACAGGGTTCTCTCGAAAAGGGAAGCTCTGAGAAGATATATTTATGAAAAGTTTTCAATTGAGTAATCGCCACTTCCATTTTAGTAGATGAAATTTTAACCACCTTGTATATAACTCTGTATTTATTTCTAATTTCTATAAAATAGAAATGCTCGAAATGCGTAAATAATTAAATGCATTTCTATGAAATAAAATTTGTAATATTAATAACAATGATAGCAATTATTATATTTCGAGATACGAAAAACCCATTTCCTCTTTACTGCATGATCTTTCGAAAGCAGATAAAACGAGATAATGCTCTATCGGTTATTTATGGAGGAGAATTCACTTCCCACAACTATTACAGTGCGCGAAAAAATTTCGCCATCAGTAAGACAAAAAAATATTAAAATTTTTCAAGATTCATTCTTAAGTTGTTTCAAAGTTTTTTCATAAAATTCTTCCACAAACGATACTATTTTCGCTTATTTTCCATTCAATTAACATCAGAGAAAACATTATTATGTATCGTGATTTATGTGCGCTTTGCTTGATCGTTGATCTAGTCTAATAAGAATAAACTAGCTTATGATCTGGACAGAAAATTTTGTCTATTCTGTGGTTGAATGGTAATTTTAGGTAGTTTAGGTTAAAAAATCTCTAGCGTTAAAAATTCCAATTTTACTTTTGAGGTATACATATACAATGCGATTATCAGTCCTATAATCGCTTACAAGTTTGAATAAGTATATTATTGTAGGTGCAACAGGTTTCAAATATAACATAATATAGAATAAATTGTTACCAAGAGACTTTCGTCATGTTTCAGACCCAGTAATTATACATTACATAATGTGGCCATTTATTACATTTATCAACAACTGTCCAATCACAACAACGTTTTTCCTTCAATTTATATATCATTCAAAAAGAATAAATAAAAATCATTATCGCCCAAATATTTTTTTAGACAATAATTCAAGTAGATACGTACATAGTTCTTAGACAAACACATACGTAGGTAAGTCTAATTTTTTCATGCATAAATTTCCGTTTCGGGTGTCATAACTACCAAAGTACCTACATATATGCAAACGTCCCTGCCTCGGTCCCTGCATTATTTGCGAGGTCACTAATTTATTAATTTGTGCAATGTTGACGTTACGTAAGGATTAAGAATCGCATGGATGGAAAACGAGTAAAATGCCCCGGTTTCAATTTCTATTTTCGGTATATCATGTTCCTTGTTTGTTAATTCAACAATGATAAGTGAGTCTCATTGCATGGCTTCCTAGATCTAGAAGAGAATGAAATTGTACTACTTTCGCGGGAAAAATGCCACACAATTTATACATACATGTTGCCCTGCTTAAAAGCTTTTCGTAAGACTCACTTTCGTACCTACTACGGCTATAAAAAATAATCGTTAGCTTTTATTCCTACGCAATAAATCGTCTGCAATATGGACACTTTACCGATGTTTTAATCCTTAGCGGAAGGCATGCATCGGATACTTTGTCACTTACGAATGTATATCTTCCTTGATTATAATTATTATTTTTAATGTAGATTTAGATACAAGAATGACGTATTTCAATCAACACAATAACAAGTACATGGGTATTTATAACACACGAAAATTATATTTAACGGGTTCACTTATTAAAGTCCTAAGAAAAATATTGTTTGAATATCTTGCGAGGGCTCCAAAACAAATTCTTCTTTTTCCAGTGCCTATATTTACCTTAATTATTATTTAATCTCCACTTACAGCGGGTATTATAAAGGCTCATTAAGTTAACGGGCAGCTTTCTGTGGCCATTTCTGAAGAAGGTATCGAGTCTAAGTGGAAATTTTTTAAATTTATCCATTCTTGACATGAAGGTAATTACAAAAATGTTATTAAAAGTAATTTGACGTCGATATTAGCTTCAAAAACGAGCGCAGAAATCTGCCCGTTGGCCTAATGAGCCTTTATAATATTGGCTGTTAGTCATTCTATTTTCTGTCGTTGCCTAATATATGAAAGATTCATAAAAAACAAAATTAATGGATGTACCTATTTGGAGTTTGATACCTGTCAATATTGCACTGCAAAGTTGCATGCGTCATTTGTTCCATGGAAATTAATGCTGAATATATTCGGTTGAATTTTATTTTATTTTATTTTTTCATTAATACCACAAAGAATTATTAGAGCTGGGAGTCGCTAGACACCTCCGAGTTAGTGGCACTATTTTTTAGCATACCATACACATATGAATTTCGATAAGTTTGATGATCGATGAGCTTTTAATGAATTTATACTGGCAATTGATATAATTCTTCAAATTTATCCTTTTTAACAAAACGACTCCAATTAATTAGAAATTGATTTATATTATGTTTACGTTCCATGTTGGGCGCCATTTAAATAAAGTTTTCTTTTAAAGAAGATTTTTAAAAACCATAACAATTTAAATGTTGAGGAATAATTCAAAATGAAATACTAGTCATCATATAGAGTGGCTGACGCCCAATGAATGGAATGAAAAAAAAATGAAAAAAAGAATTGTTATGGTTTTTAGAAACTTGAGTATAAGAAACACCTACCTACCTCTGACTTTAAAAACATAATTTTAATTTCCTTCGTCTCTTCATTTACAGATTACCTTCATTCTTGGCCTAGCTGTTGCCTGCTCGGCAAAACCAGTGTCTGTCCTGACACATGCTCCCTACGCCGTGGCACATGCACCTTATGCCGTGGCACATGGGCCCACCTACACTTTAGCACATGGTCCCTCCTACGCCGTATCACATGGTCCCTCCTACGCAGTATCACATGGTCCCTCTTACACCGTAGCACATGCTCCTTATGCCGTAGCACACGCTCCCGTAGCATATGCCCAAATATCTCATGCACCCGTAGCCGTAGCGCACGCTCCCGTTGCTGTTGCTCATGCGCCAGTAGCTGTGAAAGCTGAACCCTACGATCCCCATCCCCAATACAGCTTTTCTTACGGAGTACAGGTGAGTTTATTTTCAATTAAATCTATCGATATGCACAGACGTACATTAGATTTGCATTGCCTTTAAAAGGGCTCGGCTACTTTTAAAACAGGAAAGTTGGTTTAAACCATGTCCCTTCGGTACGGAGACCCTTGACCAAACGATATTTTTGTAAAATTCTACATGGATTTGGTTGTATAGATATTAAATAAGCTTACCATTTGACAGTCAATGAAAAGAAGTATTTTGTGAACGATTGAAAAAAATCAAAGTAGCTAGGAGAAAGACTTGAGTAATCGAAAAGTATTTATAAACTTGAAACTTATAATGGAATTAAAAAAATCGTGGTTTGTAGGTTGTAGTTTTCTGCTATGCTATGTTTGTCGTATATGGCATAATAGGATCTACTATATGAATAGAGTCATTAATACCTGGCTTTTGAAATTGAAGCTGCTCTCAGTTCAGAACGATGTAATTAGATTAAACTACAAGCCTCTTAACACAAGTGTAGTAACTTAAAAGTACATTGGCACCATCAGTGGCAGAATTTCAACCCCCTTTCAACACTTATTGAAATCCAATTCCGAGGGATAACGGTTCTGCGACTTGTAATAATCAAATTAGCTCTGTTTAAAGGGAAGGAATTAGAATGAGCGACATCAAGAGCACTCTATTTTCCAGCTGTCAATGATTTATCACGGTGGTTGTTTCAGAGCACACAGTAGGGAAATACGATAAATGATCCAGCCACTCTTCGTTACCATAGTTTCCCCTGTCGCCTGTCATTTTTTTTTTTGAGAAAAAAACGTGTAAAATTTTAATCCATACTGCAAAAGTTTTCCATTTTCATTAGTCATTCATGGTGAATAGGGAAATTTTTGCCATAATATTTCCCAGTCATTTAAATTATCAATGAAGAATATTCTGGAATGGAGAGCAACTACATTTTCTCATGAAAGATATTATATAACCTGATTATTGTGACCTGTCTGGTAACGTCACGTCGGGTGCGCTGGTGGCTGGCGTTGATTGGATTATTATAAACTATAAACGATCGGTAATAGGTTGAAGAGAAGCCAAGAGCGTTTCAATAGTCGGGCGATAGGTGGCCATGGCGTTATCTTAACATGTTTGACGTCACGCAGTTAATTTCCAAAATTAAATTCTCAAAATGCCGAGCATTGGCTTAAATAGAACATTCCCTCATCGCAAGCGGTGAGGGAATGAACATTCTCTCATCGCATGGGGAATGTACGTCATTAGTTAACTGAAATTGGGAGTATATAAAGAACGTATTACCACTAAATGGTCGAAGAGAAACAAAATTAAATTCAGCAGTTTTTGCGATTATTCTTAGCTCACCTAGAATTGAACCCAAATAATAATTTACTAGAAATAAATTCATTGCATATCAGATTAGTGACTGGCGCCCCGGTGATATTATAACTGTTATGTTATGGTAGTTATTTTTGCGCCCAGTTTGTTATAGCTGTTTGTGATCATATAAAGTTTTACTTACTATAGCAGTTTTACCTACAATATTAGCCATTTTCTGTACATGTACCTATACTGAAACACACTGAATATGTGTGATGAGTAAACACACTTTACACAAATTGGATAGATATAAATTGATTCACGTGACCATTTTATCAAGCATGAAATTAAGCATCGCTGATTACTGATTTCTGTCCTTTATATCCCCATTATTATACACTCCTCATATTAATTACGATGCAAATTTGCTGATTTCAGATATTAAAGCAGGTCATTATCATGAAACATTTATAGCTTCATTTTTACATTCATTATTTATTATATTTCCCCTGGGTATTGACATTGACTCTTACTGAACAGCAGAGCGTCAATCATTCAACTGACTGCTGACCTGACTAAATTCAAGCAGCGATCAATCCCTTAAAACCAGACTCTGTCATGATTAATAATAAATCAATGAGATGAGAGGCGTCTGGTTCAGAACAAACATAAATTATGCACTAGCCAATTAAATATATGGAGGAATCATTGCGAGTGGATCGTGACTGCTATCAGTCTTGTCAATTGAAGTTTCCATTGACTGAATCACTCTCACGAAATACGGTTTATTGTACATGGAATCACATTATGGGAACAAAGAAATCACATAAAGGAGGATGATATTATCCATTATAAAGCTACTATTCCTTGAAGGGTTTTATCAAATGTGGAAATTTGTTTCTTTGTTGAATTTGCATCATTTCATTCTTCCTATAACAACTGTTTTCATACATTCGATACACAACCCACTTATGGAGAGGCCGAATCCTTACCATTTAAAAATTCGATTTACTAGTTGCTTTCTCTTCGGCCCCACCTAACGCCGTTGCAAACACCGTAAATAATTTTCAAAGTTCATACCTGAATAACATCTTATTTTATTTTCTCTCTTGAGTTTACGCTTCTAAATCTCATTTATCAAGTCTCCACAGAAAAAAACACTAACTGAATTAAGTACAAGTACAATGTCCTAGTAATAAGAAAGTATGTAGATGGCTTGCGGGCATTATACTCTCAGGGGAAACCCTATTCAAGGCAGCTCAACAACAGCAGAGGGAAAATAATTCCGTCAAGAACCTTTAGATTATTATGTACCCATTGAATTTAATGTAAACAGGTTATCGTAATCTCCTCATTATTTCCATTCTCCAAGTTGTCGAACAAATTTGACTCATAGTCATTACTTATGAAATTTCAGGACCACCACACCGGCGATATCAAAGAACAGAAAGAATCTCGCGACGGTGATGTCGTCCATGGTAGCTACAGCCTGGTTGAGCCCGACGGTTCCAAACGGACAGTAGATTACACAGCAGACTCAGTGAATGGATTCAATGCCGTCGTCCATAGGGAACCCAATGCCCATCCAGCTCCAGTAGCTCACGCGCCCGTGGCCGTGGCTCACGCACCCGTGGCCGTAGCTCATGCACCGGTGGCCATTTCTCATGCTCCCGTAGCCGTGGCTCACGCACCAGTCGCGACTTACGCAGTAGCGCACCCCACACTAACCATCGCCCATCAACCCTATGCTGCCTATTACCATCACTAAAAAAAAGGTGACCAGATCGCTATAATCATGCATAATCTAAAACTCATTTTTGTATATAATGTCATATATTTATCTATTATGTTTTACGATAGTGCCATTTTAATGTTATTTTGTATTGTTCAATGATAAATAAATCATTTTGTTTAATGGTCTATAAAAGACAACATGGATGAATTTATTTAAAGTAAATATTACCTCTTTATTAGGGGCTTGTGTTCACATCCCAAGACTGTTGTTATTAGAGTTAAGAAAACATTAACGCTAATAGACTTTTCGCGTTGCTAGAATGAAATTTTCCACCTGGAAAATCCGACTAGGGAGCTATTGCTCCTTCTGGCACAGTTTCTCTAGGGAGAGAAACATAACGGTCATAACACAAAAACAAGGGAGAACAAAGAAGCTAACCTACTTCAGGGAATATGAGATTTATAATCAAGTGCAAAATTTAACACCTATTCTAACTATTTCAAGAAAATTACTTCTTGCCGCCTGATATTGATACCTAGTCAAAAGCTTGGATACGTTTAATGAAGCCCTTAAAATTGCTGGCAATTTTTCTTAGTTCTGTGGTGAATTCATAACTGTGCCTTTCTAAGAGGATAATGTCTAGCCGACTTAGCGAGTGCAACGGCCTCAACAGTTTTCAGCAGTGGCGGCAAAGCTGTATTTGGGTCAATCGATTATGCTCTCTGTTATTGAAAAAATGCAGAATTCTCCTTTGTTTCTGAATTGTACGTTTCTCTCAAAATGTCACTGTATGTATTTTGAACTATACTGAGTTTATTATCATGAGATAATTGTTTTTTTTTTTAATAATTTCTTTTTTTATATATTTTTCTTAATTATTTTTTTATTTTAAAAGAAGTTAAAAAAAAAACAACTTGATATCTTGATTCGTATAGAAATGTATAATAGTAACTTCATAGTCCTCCATAGAAGGCTCCGGTTAACAAACTCGATTATCCCACTATCAATCATCGCAATCGCAACCACAACAAAATCTAATCAAGGTCGTAACAGTACAAATAGTACAATGCACATTTAAAGAGTACATTTCACTGATTATTAGCTTACAAGTTGCAGTATGAATAACCTCTTCATGAAATAGCTACGCTATTGTTTTACAAGTGTGGAAAACATCACGAGGATGCTGTGTCAGCCTGCTGCCTGCTTTATTAAAATTAGCAATATGCAATAAAATACTGATCCCATTTCTGAACTAATCTGGTCGACTTCTGAGGTTCTTAGTATACATTTATTTTTGATTATTTAGTAAGAGTTTGAACAACTCTTTTGTTCAAAAGTTAAGAATTTCGTTTGCGAAATTTTTAACTTTTTTTCGAAAGAAAAAAAAATCGAAAATTCAATTATGTACTTAAATAATTTTCTATTAAATGATTGTTAAATCCTGTTTGGAACACTAATAATACATAATTGTAAATCAATGTTCTCATCCAGGAAAAATAGTTCATTCAATTTTACCGCAATCGTGTGTATGGCACTCTCTGAATGACTGAGAGCTAGTATCACTCCAAAACCGGCAATAATTATTGTGTCCATTCGCTTCACCATAAATGTACCTACATTCGTCCAAAAAACAAGTGTTGTAGGTTGTAGAGAAGATTTGAGTTTAGAGAAGGATTTGCTCACTAAAATACTTGCAAAATTGGATCCGAGGATCAAAATAATCTTCATTCAATTCTTGAACTTAAATCGCTTCTTCTCATACTGCGTGGTTCACTTTCTTTTTCTTTTTAGTTAGAAGCGAGCAAACTTGTTCCAACCAACTTATCTAGTATCCACCAGTAGTACTGATCGCCTTGCATTCCATTCCGGTTGGTTTGCACTGAAAATTCGTGTTGCAGTTCTAATATAATGATAATTGCGATACAACAATGAAACATTTTCCACTCTTTCTTCCATAGAATATCTACACCATTTTGAGAACACTTTGCAACATTTCAGAAACAAACTACTAACAACACTGTTATGGCCACAAGCCAAAAATTGAATGCATGTTGACAGTAGCACTTTTAATGCCCCTTCGTGTCATTTGAAATTCTTTGAGGGGCGCTGAGACGTGCACAAATATGCGGTTTGGGTTTTTTTTTTTAATGGCACTTCTTCCCCCTCAACATTTATTTGCGATTTTCCGAGAAATTCTCACTTTTCAATATGAGGTGGGGGGGAGGGTGTCAACCGATGATCATAATCGAATTAGATACCACGGTTCATAGTTGCTGTATTGATGCCCATAAAAAAACCGAAGTTGCCAATTCCATGCACACAGCCAATATTCAATTTTACAATAGTTGTCAAGATATTGTGAAGAAGTTGTCAACAGAATAGGGTAGCTAGAGTAAATTGGACAAGGGACTAACCACAGCATGGAACAGCAGAATAGAGAGTATGTAGTTTATTGGCTTGTTTCTCGATTCCGGAGACCCATTTTGGTGTCCACACATATTTTAGAAACTTCGGATTTATTTGAGAGAGCCTGAAAAAAGGATGAGCCGTAGTGGGGTCCGTTCAATTCTGGCCACAACAGACCAGACTTTTCCAATAAGGTTTGCTGATAACGACGAAGCACTAGACTGTGTCACAGCACATGCGCTTTGAAGTTTTGTCTTCTTATTTATATCTGCATTTCAAAGTTTATGTGACACTAATAGTGTGAACACACACAATAATAGGGTGAAGATGAAGATGAAGATAACCGCATGCAGTATTTAGCCCTTTTTGGATCAGGGTTTTATAGTGATTGCATGTTCATCACATGTTCAGTGTGATTGCCTACGCGGCATGTATTCAGGTTTCGCCATATTCCGACATGTTGTTGATACATAATAATTGTATTGTTATCTCTGGTAGCAGTTTGCGCCAGGGATACAAAAATTAATTTAGGGCCGACATGATTCAAATTTAGCCCCGTCGGGCGAGTTGATTTGCTTTCTCTATTTTCACCATGTTGTTTAACCTAACCTAGTTTTACGGTGATATTTATACGCTGCATGGAACTCTGTACGGTAGCACATTTTTATACTTTTTGTTAGAATTTGCACATTCATATGTTTAAACACCTATAATGAACTTTTTATATGTTGATTAGCCGCCACCTGGATCACTCCCAGCAATTCCTAGACCAAGGACATGCATCAGTGTCGAGATTAGTATAGATCGAAATACTGGTTTGGACACCCTCCTTCTGTCAAAAGTCTCCATAATAACTCGTTTTGAATCGGGGTGTTACTAGTGGGATACTAATCGCGCACATGTATGCAAGAAGTATAATAGCAGGCTCCTTCAAATATGCGGTATCGTAATCTATTTTATTTCAGTTCTATGGCACAAACCTTTATTATAGGTTTTGCAAGTCAATTTGTCAATTTCAGTTCTTGGTTTTTCAATTGTTTGTTTCGTAAATAAAATGGAGAATTTTCGTAACCACACAGTAGGCATTATAAATTATAGACAATAAGAAATGAATGATATATTGTAAAATAACACGTCATTCATTGATGTCGTGCTGTGAGTAGAGGTGGAAATTGTAAACACGTGTTTTGTCCAGTTTGGGGACTCATCAGTACAATATATCTACATACCAACACATAGCACAGTTTTGATCACATAATTCCGTTAGTGGATCAATTTAGTGGAATCATTTTGATTTCATTGTAAATTAAATTTCCAAAATTTTATATTTTCAATTAAGTTAACCTTAGAGATTTTTTTTCTTGCCATTTGGCCATCTTGCCAACTATCTGTTTATTTAGCTTATAGACTAGAGGCCCTACCTAGATAAGCCCATTTTATACACAGATATGCAGGGACCGGGAATAAATAATAGTTCCCGTATTACACATTGAATTTATTCAAACAAATAAAATTTTAATTACAACTTTTATTAATATAAACAATAATATTATTCCAAATGAATATCATTTTCTATTACTGTCGACAGGTACTCGATTCAACAGTTTTTTTTTACTTGTAGACTGTACGGTTTGAACTACATATTATATACTTATGGCTAAACTTGCTCTGAGTTGGTGACTCCAACCTCTTCTAGCCTATTCCATCAAGTTTTTCCCACAAACAGACACAGAGGTATTCAGACTCTTCTTGGACACAGCAGCCAGCAGCCATGCAACTTCGTGATCTTGGCGAAATAAACTTCCTGTAAAATAAGCATGAAGATCTTTCTTCGGTAGGTATTTATTATCGACTGGTAATAAATTAAATGTACGGTATTTTATTAATATATTTGCAAAAGTAAATAATTTTGAGCGAAAGTATTGTAACAAAAGTTGTGCTTATTGTTTTAATAAACAATCTTTAGTGTAAAACACGCATACGATAGAAGTCGTTGTGCTACGATGTAAGCTAATGAAACTAAATGGCGCCAGAAAAATGAATTAGGCGAGATTAGGTAGACGCTTACTTGGAGTTTTAGGTTGCCGATCGTGACATACAATAATTAGTTTGGGACCCATGCAAATGTTGAAACATGCCGACATCTGCATTATCAAAAATAGTATACCGACGTGAGAACGACGTAGAGTTGCCGGAGGCAAAAAACAGCCGACAGAGAGACAAGTTGGGTAGATGACAAGCTTGTGAGAGTTTTCATACGATCCTGTTTTTTCGCAGCGAGACAAGACGGAAGCTTCAGCTTTACCCAGAATTTACCTTTTTTCACTTTACTTTCTTCCCGACGTTTTCTTTTATGATATGAATCCGGGCTAAGTATTGCACTATTATAATGCTGGCTTGGTGTAGAACGAAACCGCACTGAAACCAGATCGTTTGAAAATACTCTCAGTGAAGAAAATGGCTAGAGAGTCGTGTTCAGAGGGTTCGCCAAGTGCGCGTCTGAGTCTTAGAAAACTCAAGTCTATCCGCAGAATTGTCAGGATTAAGAGTGCAGTAATAAAGTGCGAGGGGCAGCTAACTGATAAGGGCTAGACTCGTAGTCTGGGTTCAACAATCGAGTTCAGGAATCCAAAGGTAGACTTCGGAAGTCTAGGAACTGGTCTAGGAGGAATTAAATGGTTAAGGAAACAAGTTAATTCAGATGTTAAAAAACCACAGGATTTTAAAGTATAGAAACTTATCGGCGAATCAGCAGCTAAAGGTATTAAAAGAATAAATGACTAATAACTTATTTAGGATTTTAAAATATAAATTCAGGAAGTCCGGAAACTCAGGCTTTTAGGAGTGCCATTTTGATACATTTTATCTCCGGAGACATCTCCAACTAGGCGCAAAGTGTCTAAGGAAATACCCTGTGGGTGTCTTTTTGGATTAATAATTAGCAACCTAAAGGATTATTTATTAGTTGAAGACCTAGCAGGAATAGGTTGGAATGGAATGTCAATAGACTAACTAACTCACGAGACGTAAGCTGGTGCACCTAAAGGAAAACGTTAATTGCAAGGGAGTCAACGCAGTAAACTAAGTAATTTTAGGGATGAAGACACGTCTCCAGGAGTGGCGATTTCTGAGACACGGGTACAAAAAACTTACTCATTCTCAAAAGCGCTGTTTTAGCCGTTTGTAATGAAAATATATTTCTAAGATGCATACACTTTATGAGATAAATTAATAATAACCGAACAAATTTCTCGATTCAGTTTGATGCATATTTTCTCTTTTTGAAATTGTCTATATTATGTGGTTATTTCGTACGCCACGCAGTTGATAAATTATTCATCGGTACTCGTAGGCATCTAAAGAACAAGTTTTTTTTGTTAAAGTAACTTCCTTAAAATAATGATAGAGATCGACCACTGTTCTAATTAACAGAACCAAGTATAAGCTGCTTGGCCATAACAGCGAAAATTCATATTTCCATAACTTCCCTTTCATGAATTATTTTTTATTACAATAAAAATAAATACTTAACAAAAATGTTGTTTTCTCACCTAGTCATACTAGAAAAAATAATAAATTTCCAATAATTTTATTTACCTAAAATACTTACTACTGTTCTGAAACAGTAATACATAGTTACAAGCTTCATTATGTTACGGAGCTCATCCCAGCATGAAAAAAGAGATTTTCATTGTGAATAATTTCTAATTGGGTTTTAATTGGTATGTAGGTACCTCTACTCGTTTGAAGATTTTTTAATGTGAGTTCACCATTTAAGGAGAAATTTATCCCAAATTAGATGAATTTAGTTTTGCTTCTCTTCTCTCTATCAAAAGGTTGTTTAAAAAGGATGCTGGAACTCATTGACGATGTATAAGTATTTAAGGGATTTCAAATTAAGGATCAAATACTTTTTGACGACTCAAGCCTTTTATAGTATTGATGAAGTCTTTGAAGGTGTATCCCGCATGCAGTGACTCAGGTGAGGTCGTCCCTCCTGCCTCTTGTCAATTGTCGGGTGTAGTTGATGTTCAGTGGTTTTGTGTTTTATATTACTTTGGCTATGTAATTGTTGCTATTGTTCTCTACCCGTTTTGTATTTGTGTTTTACATTTTGTATTATACATATTTACGTATTATAGTGTGTGCATAATCATGACCAGTTCCAAAACAAATTTTTAATTCTACGGAATTAATAATAAATAAATAAATAAATAAATAAATAAATAAATAAATAAATAAATAAATAAATATAAAAATACATAAAAACTTGACTGGGCTTTCGGCTGCCTACCTACAGCAAAATATAGAGGAGAGTGCAAGGAAGAGAGTGTGAAGTCTCCCCTGAAAATTATAGAATAAAATATATAGCATCTGAAGAAGAGACAGACGATGAGAGAAGAACAACGCAGGTGTGAGGAGAAAAAAATTGAGAAAAGATAGACGTAATTAGTGGCAGAGAAATATCCCGAGCGCAACGAACACGGAGAATGGAACAATGCGAGCGTGACGAGAGATAAAATCTGCTGATGCCCGGCTTATCAAAGAAATCGAAATCCGCAACAATACGAATCAATAAACCAAATGAGACAACTAGGTATTATTAAGGGAGCACTTTTTCTTTAACCAAAAAAGTTGATAAGAACACTGACTTGATGATCCTTTTTCTTTCAATTACATTGCTTTCCAACACTTGAAGACATTGCCAAAACCCAATGTTGATTTCAAATTGTAAATGATCACAGTTTTGCCCGTGCACCACTTCTACCCTCATGGAAGGGGGAGAGGGTTCTTTCTCAATCGCTACCGCGTCTTCCTCTTTTCCTCCATGCGCCCTGCCATATTATAATTTCTCTCAAAAATTGTAAATTGCAACATTTGAAAAGCATTTTTTTTTAACGAAGGACATTGAAATGATGGATAGAATGTTCCCCAACATTTTCATAATAACGTTCTTATCCAGAAAAAGTCATTTAGAGACAATACTTTGAAAATGTTTTCACAGCTTTTAGCCAGTTTTGACTCTCTGATAGCTTATTATAACGAAAGAACATTGACGAATTATTCTGGATTAAAAAAAATCCTAATCATTTTAGCCACAAATTCTGAATCTGCAATAACAAATACCCCCCCCCCCACTTTCATGGAGGGGGAGGGGGTAGCAATTTCCTACGTGTTTTTACCCGTAAAATCTGAATTTGCAATAAAAAACGTGGTTTCTCAAATTTACGATTGCAATGTTGCTGCCCCCACCCTCAAGGGGTGGGAGTAGGTTGGTCGAGTTTGGTATCATTGGATGTCCTCCAGTCAGGTGGCCAACTGTCATTACCCACTTTTATTGATCCGATGCCTAGTTTTTTATATATTTTAATGTCTCCAGATAAAATGAGCAGCCTGTAGATTTCACAACAATTTCTTTTTGCAAAACACTAAGTTCACGACAGTCAAAGTAGTTTAAAAGCCACTTTTCACTAGTTTATCTGCGGCCTCGTTGTCAGCTATCCCTTGGTGATCGAGCTCTTGAATAAGGGTTTCAAGAATCACTTGTAAAGCTATTCAAAGCCTTAATTGACTAGTACAGCATGGAAAAAAGAGGACTTGTCAGGGCAGTTAAGGTCAGGAAGGAAAAAAAGTGGACCTTTTAAACATAAGCTCCTAAACATTGTTCTCAGTCTAAACATCAAGACGTTGAATTATCAGTTATTCTGAGTGTCTTGTTTGTTCGAGGTCATTCTAGTTGTTATTTTCGTAAACCTTGAAACACTACGGCTTGTACCTAATTATCGTTAAGCCATCAGAGCAAGGATCCATATTACATTGGCATTATAAGCAGAACCACTTACAACCAGTTTTTGGCCTTTTGCACAGCATGAAAGCCATTTAGCTTTTGTCTATGATCTTCTGCAATGTAGGTTCCAGATAAGTTTTGCATCCAAAATATTATTGAGATAATTGATCCGATTGCGTATACCTGCAACCTGGTTCGTCACTTTGTTGATGAAAATAATGAGATTTATTAGATGCTTTCTTTTTTGCGGAAACCTGAAAAGCTGTTTTATAAGGGGTTACGCATAGTTGAGCCCTTATTTTCATAATATAACCATTTTCATGAAGTTTGAAACTGTCTTGGCATTTTTCCCAATTCCAAAAATACTTAGGTGTATATGTATGCACAACTATACCATCAGTTTAATGGTGTATACAGGGTAGCCCAACGAAAACTTAACAGGCCTAAAAACCCGGAAACTGAAGATGTGCGCGAAAAACGGAGAAACACAAAATTTTGTTATCGAGGGGGACTTTCGGTGGCAAATTTAAGCATCCAAATTCATCTCCTTGGCAGGGGTAGCTACCCCTTCGCTTATCATCGTAGGGAACAAATATCGAGTGATACATCATTTGAAAGCTACTTGAATTCTCTTTACAACGATGTATTATTTTTTGGGTTTTGCAAAACTACCGCGTGAATCGATAAAACAGGCTTTCTTTACAATTGTTTCTTTTTCTTCCGAAATGTGCGGAGAGAATAATTTTTAATAAAATATCGCTCTTCACTGGCAACTATATCGTGGTAGCTAATGAAGTGTGACGTTATATTAAAATAATTATGTTTGCTTATTTCAAAAAAAAAAAAGAAGTAATTATGAAGTAGACTTTTTTATCGATTCGCCTTGTAATGTTCAGACGAAACCGGAAAAATAAGATAAGAAACCGGAAATAAGAGAATATAAGTAGCTTTCCAATGATGTATCCTCGGATGTATCACTCGATATCTGTTCCCTCTGATGACAACCGAAGGGATTGCTACCCATGCCAAGGGGATGAACGTGGGTACTTAAATATGTCACCGAAATATTGTCCTTCTCGGTAACAAAATCGACCTGTTTCGGCGTTTTTTGCGCACATCTTCAGTTTTCAAGTTATTAGGCATGTTACGTTTTCGTTGGGTCATCGTTATGCTTTGTGGTTTAGCTAGGTTATTTACACGAACTCTGAATAAAAGATTATCATTTTATTTTTAAATTGGCAATAAGTGACTCAAACCTCAAAACACCCTCTCGTTTCATTTTCGATGGGCTTACCTGTACATAAAAGTATAATACCAGTATTATAAGTTGGCTTGTTTTACAGTAGAATCTTAGAAATTAGTTCAATTAATGTAGGTATAACAGTTACGAGTTATTAGAACAGAACATCACATATTCGTGCCCACGATTGCTCAAAAGCGGAAAAATGTAAAAAAGCACCAATTATTATGCAATAAGTTGTTCACAGATTTTTAAAGAATAATAATTACGCTTTCTGGGTGTTCAAAAAAATTAGCTCAATCAAAAGATTGATCCAACCAAACCTCTTTGGGTCAAATTTTCGCGAAATTTGTTATCACATTTTCACATATACCTACATATTTTGATTTTCTTAAATAAGATAAGATAAAAAGATAAGACGTTTGATAAATGGGAAAATTATTTAACAAATTTGGAAACACAATTGACAAAAGACGAAAACCAACCAAACGAGAAAATCTGATTTAAAAAAATAATGCAAAAAAAAATTATTATTGCTCTACCAGGAGCAAAACAGGAAGAATTGATTACAGGCGCTCGATTATACCAGATATAAACATTTTTGTCTACTTTCCGCCACTTACCTATTGAAATATCCTAAATCAAAATATGCCAACATTTTTTTTTCATTACTGTATTTTAATAACAACCACTTTATAATATAATAACCGAAATCGCTATGAAAGTGTCATCATTTAAAATAAATTACTTACAATAAGCTTCTAATAATGTTTATATTTAACTATTTATTATTTCAGCTTGAAAATTCTCAGCAGCTAAACTTGACCGACGCGTAAGGCGGAAGTGGAATAGACTACAATAGACATCATCACATTAAATTATGTAAGATGTAATTAAAATAGACGGCCAGCTTTATTCAACAGCAAACACGCGCCAACAAATTAAATAAACACATAACAATAATTATTATGATGAAACCTGGTCATCTAATTAATTCTTGGATGCCTACCTAAACGATCCTATTTAAGAATTGATCCGAAAACGCTTCTTTTAACACAGGATTATTAAAACTAATAACAAGCCTAATAACTTCGAAACTGAAGATGAACGCGAAAACGAAGGTCAATTTTGTTATTTAGGGGGACAATTTTTGGGGAACAAATTTAACCACTTAGCAGGGGTGGCTACCCCTTCGCTTATCACCATAGGGAACAGATATCCTGTGATTTATCATTTTTGAAAGATACTTGAATTCTCTTTACAGCGATATCTCACTTTTTGAGTTTCGCTTAAATACAGGACCACCCGAGGGACCACCACTGCCAAGGGGATGAATTTGGATGGTCAAATTTGTTACCCAAAGATGTTCCCCTTAATAACAAAATGGACCTGTTTCAGCATTTTTCGCATACATCTTCAGTTTCCAAGTTATTATTAGGCCTGTTACGTTTTCGTTGGTAGGTACACCCTGTATACTTAGAAAGAGCATTTTAGATATTTACTTGTCCCATTGAAAGTTTTAGAGTTGGAATTAAACCGCCATAAGTAGACCATGCGTATAGGAAATTTGCTTTTGTGCAAAAAGTTCATATAAACATGGGGCCCGGAAACGAAATGCTTTCGAGATGGAAGATTATATTTTTCCGTTTTTTTTTTTTTTTTTTGATATCGCAGGAATCGTTTGAGATACATACCTATGGGTACATATTTCAGATTTTGTACACGTCTCAATTAATATTATTTACTTTTTGAGCGCCTTTAAAAAATTTTTTCGTTTGTCAGTAGCGGAAATTTTGGGATTGCGTGAGGTTTCTTGACCCTAAATTTTCAGACATTGGGAAAATCGACATTTTGAAAATACATTTTAAGCCACCATTCTTGTCCACACAAAAAAAGATGTACATATCTGGGCAAAAGCTCTAACGTGAGCTGTCTTCGAGAAAAACAGCTTTTTGTGATGAAAAACATTACTTATTTATAAAAAAAAAATTATAATTTGAATGTCGTTCAAATTTTTTATTACCACCCAAAAAGCAGCTATAATATTAAATGATAATATGCAATAATAGTGGCTTAAATCTTATTAAGGCGTATACAAAAGTTTCGTTTGCCGACCCATGTTTATATGAATTTTTGCTCAAAATCAAATTTGATATATGCATGGTTTGCATATGGTGGTTTAACCCCGAGTCACCCTGTGTAATACAGCTTATTATAGCTTATTATGTGTCCAAGATAAGGGTGATCTCGGAAACCGTGTATGAGATACAGGGTCGGTTAAATTAGCAAAAAGTTGCGCAATTTAAGGGTCAATGATATTCCGTTGAGAAAACCAGAAAATTACGCCCAAATCCGGAGATATTCGGGGAAAAAACGAAATCATAAGATTTCGTTTTTATTTTTTTCTGAAGTTATTTGAAAAGATATAAAAGAACAAAGAACACCTTTTTTTTTTTTTTTTAAAAAAAGAGGGAGCATCGGTCTTAACTGTGTAGGTAAGACATAGTCGCTCCACTCTGGTAAATTGGCTTTGAGCACGAACTCTTTAGCCACACACACTTTTAAATTTATATTTGCCTTTAAAACCTTCGATCGCTTGTTTTACTTTTCACAGACATTCGAAAATGAATCTGAAAAGTAAAGCGGGCCGAGGTGAGTTTCGAACCCGCGATCTATGGCTTCGTGAGCCAGCGGAGTACCACTAGGCCACGCAAGTCACTAAAGAACACCTTCTCATAGCTACTTTTTAGCAAGATGGCATTTATAAAGTTTCAGTTCAACGTTTAGTTTAGAAGAAATCACTATCATTACATTGAAACTAATAAACGTTGAACTGAGAATTTATAAACGCCATCTTGTACTGCTAGAAAAGTAGCAATAAGAAAGTGTTCTTTGTTCTTATATATCTTTTTAAATTGCTCATTTTTTTTTTTTTAATTTAACAGACCTGTATCTCTCATGGTTTCTGAGATCCCCACGCTGTTCATCTTTATTCTGCATGGGCACATTGTAGGTATAAGTATTTTTATACGTATATTTTATTAGAAAGGTATACGTATCATTTTGACAACAAATTTTAAATTATATTTGAGTCTCTAATAAGAACATACAATATTAGGTGCTATCAAAGTGTTTTAAAAAGAAAATTCGACATATACCGTGCGAGAACCCAGTCCCAGTCTCTATAAAGGCAAATAATAATAATTGCTCTGTACGATTATGTTCAATACTGAATTACTTACTGAAACTTTATCCATAGTGAAATTGTTAGGCTCTATTTCAATGAGTTACCATAGATACCTACTTAATTGTTGGTATTGTTACAAACAATCCCATTGAAACTATTTACCATAGAAACAGAAACTACTACATATTACATTGAAACAGCTTACCATAGAAAATATTCCAATTCGTCTATGTATAGAGTCTCAGTATTCGCACGGTATACTAAATAAAAATTTCAAGTTCATTATTAACGTTTATGTGAATCCTTTTGATTATTTTGACATAAACATCAGTTAATAATAAATAATGAAAGCGACGAGTTATTAGTGAATTAAGAGATTATGTTTTGACGAGTAACCGACAACAAAATGAACAGGAAAAAAGAGTTTACCTCTGGCACTGGTAGCGGAGTCAGCTATTTTCTGGAACGCTTCCAAGTAGGCTGTTACAGCCAGGATTGTTGCCCTGAAAACATAGAAACGTGTCAAGATGCATAAAAAAATGTACACAGAAGTATAGTAGAAATATACAGGGTGATTGATTGAAACGCCGCATTAGAAAAAGTTCGACTTCCAAATGATCTAGGGATCTGAAATTTGGAACTTAGGCAACATACCTAATAACGAGTCAAAATGAAATATTACCAAGATGGCGGCACATTTAAAAATGGCGAAAACAATGGCCATCTTTGTTTTTTTTAAATGGGACACCCCATATATTATTGCATTTTCAGATTGTCTGAGAAAATGTAATAACAATGGTGCTTATAGTTGCAGTTTAAATTGAGTCGGCTATGAGTTACAAACAAGTGAAAATCGCAATTTTCCAAATTTAATCCCATTTACCACGAAAACGGCCCATAATATCAAAAAACGGCTTACATGTTCCTATCTTAACTTTTTATAAGGCATCCAATTATGCAGTTGAAATGTTTATACAAGGTGGTGGAAATTATCAGATTTTTCATCACCCTGTATAAAAATTTTAACTATACAGTAGGATACCAGATAAAAATTAAGGATAGGGACATGTAAGCCGTTTTTTGATATTATGGGCCGTTTTCGTGGTAAATGGGTTTAAATTTGGAAAATTGCAATTTTCACTTGTTTATAACTCATAGCCTACTCAATTTAAACTGCAACTATAAACACCATTGGTATTATATTTTTTCAGACAATCTGAAAATGCAATAATATTTGGGGTGTCCCATTTAAAAAAACAAAGATGGCCATTGTTTTCGCCATTTTTAAATGTGCCACCATCTTGGTAATATTTCATTTTGATTCCTTATTAGGTATGTTGCCTAAGTTCCAAATTTGAGATCCCTAGATCTTTTGGAAGTCGAACTTTTTCTAATGTGGCGTTTCAATCAATCACCCAGAGAGTGTCTATAGAGCCCGAGATAGAGCCCATAGATATGCACGTCTAATAGTTTTTCGGACAACTATTATTGTGATTCTAAACTATTGTGGGATTTTTATTTTTTATTTCTCTGCATTACTTTTAACTTTTATCCTATTCTAATTTAAAAGTAGCTGATAGATTTTAGACATTGCCAGAAGTTTTTTCAATTTATTTAACATGCAAAACTGAATTTGCATGTTAAATCCCTATGACCTACTTACAAGTTTCCACCCGGTTTAATAAAGTACAACACTAAAAACAAACTTACCGTGAGGGAATTTTAATCACGATTGAAATCTATAATATTAATCAAGGACTTGATAATGTATGTATTAGTATACAGGGTGTTTTGTAATTGAATGTCAATATTTGAGGGGGTGATTTTTGGGTCCATTTTAAGAAGAAAACTTCATAAGAACGCATGTCCTAAGAGTCTTAACTTTTGAGATACAGGGCGGCAAAGTTTTATAAAAAAAAATAATTTTTTCGTAATATCTGTAATGCCGCTCTGGATATTATATTAATGAAATTTTGTATACCTACAGGTATTACGCATCAAGGGGCATTTTTTCATGTACGACGTTTCATTTTATTTCCACTAGTGACGATGGTGCACGATCGTGCAGAATTTTACCGGCATATTTTAGCTGACATTGATGGTACGCCACTGATTTCTGTTCAAATATAAATCACTTTTAGAATCCCCATTCATTTCCAAGCAAAATTTGTTACTTGTTTTTTTTTTCAACCCGATGCACGGTTTTCGCCTAAAAAAACTGAAATTTGTTTCTCTACATAGTCACAAGATTTTCGTTAAAATTACAATAAAAAAAAAATATATATGCAGGTAAAATTCTGCAGGATCGTCACTAGTGGACATGAAAAACGCCTCTTGATGCGTAATACCTGTCTATTAAATTTCATTAAAATTTATCTAGAACGGCATGACAGATATTATGCAAAAATTATTTATTTTTAAAAACTTTGCCGCCCTGTATCTCAAAAGTTAAGACTTTTAGGACATGCGTTCTTATGAAGTTTTCTTCTTAAAATGGACCCAAAAATCACCCCCTCAAATTCAATTACAAAACACCCTGTATATTCTCAGCGCTGGCGGGAGCGCGATGGTTTACGTCGCTGACTGAAATCGTTGACGCTGCCACCGTCTGTGGTTCGAATCCCAGCTCAGCTTGGTTCTTTGTATTCGCTTATAAAACTATTTATTAAAAAAAAAAATGTTTCTGTGGCTATATGAATTCGATCTCGAAGCCAAAACTACCAGAGTGGAGCGACTATGTCTTACACTGAGAAAAAGGTGTATCTATGTCAACGTCATCCGCATTATCATTACATCAACCGAATCTTATATTTGGCCTACCGCATCAGTTCTATACTTGATAGAGTAGTGTACACTTTGAATCAACAACTTTTCAGAAAATCTAATGACTTACTGTCGAGCTCATCATGTATTCAAAGTAACATAATTAGCTTACGGATTATGGTACTTCACTTATTACAAAATGTATCATGAAATACTGACTGTAGTATACAGGGTGCACCATGTATCCTTCTCTATATTGCTATCTCCTAACGCTAACGGATACAGGGTCGGTTAAACAAGTCCAAAGGAGCGCAATTTTGTGGCCATCTCGATTCCGTCGAGACATACAAGATATCTGTGACCGTTCCTGAAATATCCTGAAAAAACTGAAAAATCGAGATTTCTTATTTTTTCCATATCTTTTTTATTATTGGAGATTAATGATTAATTTTTTGTGGGCTTACATAAGTCGTCAAGAGCTACCCATCTGACATTTCAAAAATTTTCAAAGCCGACTAGATCCTAGAATTTTCATAGTCAACTTTCGTTTTTCTTATGGCCACCATAGTGTTTTTTTATGTTGTTCGGTATAAAAAAAAAATCATAAAAACTAAAAATTGTTAAACTTCAAAAAATAAATTTAAAAAATTTTTATTCTTCTTTTTTCTTTACAAAAAAAAACATTTTTAGACCGAATTTCATAGATTAATTAAAAAACCATAGGGCAAGCACTATTTCGGCGTATTTTACAAATGTTGACGTTTTCGACGATTTTTTATTAGGTTTTTCTTTGAAAAATGAAGAATAAAAATTTAAAAAAATTTTTTGAATAATAAAAAAGATATATATGAGGAAAATAAGAAATCTCGATTTTTCAGTTTTTTCAGGATATTTCAGGAACGGTCACAGATATCTTGTATGTCTCGACTGATTCGACATGGCCACAAAACTGCGCATCTTTTGTCTAATTTAACCGACCCTGTATCTGTTAGCGTTCAGGAGATAGCAATATAGAGAAGGATACATGGTGCACCCTGTACAGTGCTAATCTCACTTATGGAATAAAATTCATTATTCAATAAAAAATGTTTTTTGTGGAAAACGCTGAGAGACGAAAGTTTATTTTTTTATTAAGGACCATCTTTTAATCACAGCTAAAAAAAATCAGCCCCCATCCTTTTACCCCCACCACTTCATCTCCTTTTTTTAATAGCAACCCTACATTTTTTTGTCACAATTCGATGACTTACATTTTTCTGAATACGGAGATACCCCATATGTGTGGTCTAGTATTACAAGTTTTAATACAGGGTGGAAATTTAATAACGGAATATTAAAACTAAATAACTTCCAGAAACTCAAATGTCGCCAGAAAACGGAATAAAAACGTCTTTTTTATCTGGCAGTTTTGATTTGACAGCTGTAAAACAATACTATTGACAGCAACTTTCTAACCTAACCGTTGCATTTGTTACTTTTTGCTCAAAGTTTGTAAAACTGTCTTTCAAACTTTCAATTACATATAAGAAAGTAGTAAAGTAGTACAAAAAAGTAAGAACTGAATCAAATGAATTTTAAAATTCGGAATCGATTCTCTGTCGTTCTGGTCTGAAATATACAGGACCGAGAAGAGAAATATACGAGAAGAGTTGCAATTGCAAATACACAATAATAATATGATGTTTTAAAAATTTCCCTGTCTTGTTTACCAATTGACACAGTGTACCTATAACGAGTTTTCATCTTTTTCACACTTATATGCCCGATTGCGCCGTATTTTTAAATCCTGGCTTAACTAAAGCAGGATTTAATTACATATTATAACGACACCGTTTGTTATAATAACAAATGCACTGTGGTAATAAAGCCCTACTTGTCGTTACACCCGACTTAATAAAATAGTGCAAGCTGGCATTAGTTTAATTCCCATAAATTTCACCTCATTACCTACTGAGCGTGCTTATTAACCTGCATTTAATTCAATTGATTTCATTACTAAAATTAGAGGCAATATAAATAAACGTAATCGAATATTATCTAGATTTAATACGCAGATTTATTAGGCAGTTAATACTCTGCCACAATTAAACCTGCGCTGAGTTTTCTGTAAGAATTTTATAAGAAACTTGAAGGCTTACAAAATTAAAAAAACAGATTTATTTATTTTTTCTTTCAGTAGGAAGTCAATTAGGTACCTACATACTTACATACAGATATACCTGTAGCTACTAGGTACATTATCAAGGTCAATGCCCATTCGTGGGAATTATAAATGCGGATTGGCATCATAAACCCATTTTTTTGCAGCAAAACTAATTAGTGACATTCTTATTACTCATGGTTTGCTGTAACTACCTCCCTTCTATTGAAAAGCAAACTCCGGTTATGAAATCTGATCAAAAATGAATGAGCATTTTACAGATTTGATTTATTGGAAGTTTCGAGGTTTCGTTTGAATACCTATAGTAGTTTATTATTCGTAAAGCAATGTACAGGGTGTGTCATATAACATGTCCCTGTACCTTATTGAGGGACCTGTAAGTAGGTTTCAGCAAAAATAGCTTAATTTTGAAGCACCATGTATTATAGATGGCTATTTGACATTTTTGAACGCGGTTTTCACCAAAAGATTTTCAACTGAGTCTTCTTTAATTTTTTGGAACTAAAAATATACAATGTGTAATCACGAAGCAGTGTTGCCACCTTTTGCAAAGTAACGGTCTTCTTCATTTTTTCAAATGGCAGGCCCTATATTACATGGGCTTATCCGAAAGTACTTTAAAAGATGAATTAAATGATATGTAATTTCGTTTTTTTTTTTTTAATCATTAACAATGTATTAATTATAAACAATAATGGTTTGCAAGACAATGAGATAAGTGGTGGGCCTAGAGATTCAACAAGTAAAACTGTCAAAATATATTTATTTACGAACATGAGCTGTCATTGTCATGGAAACCATTGGCTGTTCATAATAAATACGTCAAACTACATCTTATATCTATACAAATTTGTTCCAAAAAAAAAACACGAATTTAATGAAAGCAAGTGAATTCAATCCTATGTTGTGACATGTCATTGGATTCGTCTTTTAAAATAACCTTCGGATGAGCCGATGTAATATTATAAGACTTGCAATTGGAAGCACTTTGCAAAACGTGTCAACATTGCTTCGTCATTACACATTTCACCATTTTACTCCCAAAATATCGAAGAAGACTAATTTTAAAATCTCTTGATGAAAACAACGTTGAAAAATCTCAAGTGGCCATCTATATGTCGTAGTCTTATAGTGAAATCCGCCTTTTCATAAAGATCCTATAGTCATATCATATCATACCTACTTACAGCCGGTGTCGCGATTTATATTATGATTAGGCAGCATATACATGATGCTTCGAAGTTTCGAAACAAGAGGTCGAAAACCCATATGACCATATATTATTGTATTTGTATTTCTCAGTAGTTTTAGAAAATTGAATTTTTTAATTGAATTTATACCTGTAATTGAATAAAATCGTTTGACAATCTGGGTTTTTTTCACTTAGATCAATTTTTTTTGATTGATATCTAAAAATTAGTATGTGCTCAGACACATACAAAATTACTCATCAAAAGTGACATACTCGGTAAGTGAAACATAACATTCAGATATTTGGCCGGAATTAAAAACAATTTATGAATAATGAAATGACAACAAAACCAATTATCTGCCATGCTGTCATTAGATCAAAAATATCTCGTTTCTGGAGATTGCATGGTGATGACAAAATTTTTTATTATGATCTTTAATGTACATACTTCAATTTTTACTTGTAATTTTAGAACAATAATTTATTCAATGTTACAAAATAGTACATTATTAAGCTAATATGACCTTGAAAGTCCATTTAGATACAAATTGAACCGTGCGTTTTATTTATATGCTCTACTATCAATTCATCAGGCTGATCAAATTTTAATAGCACAAATTTATATAAATTGGCATGCAGTTATGATATAATCGGCGCGATTCCAATTGCTTTGCTTTAGGTATATTAACGCATCCATCTGCTTCTGCTTAAAATTTAAGCCTAGGTTTAAAGTCAAAATGTTTCAACAAATTCGAAACTGTTCAGACAAGAACGAGGATTTGCTTCAAAATTTTGCATACACCATATGAAAATCTAGTGAAATCAAAATAAAATAATGAGCACCGTGGGTTCAGCTTGCGCCATATGATATACTCCATCAGGCAGCCATAAAGCATGCCAAAAATTAAGTACAGTGCCCCCCCCCCCCCAGTTTTGGCATGCATATATGGCTGCCTGGGGTGTATCCTATGTCACAAGTCGAACCCACCATTATTTTATTTTGATTTCACTAAATTGATCAACTCACGGCATACTGTGATCAAAACTGTGCTGTGTGGTTGATAGATACATTGTCCTGTTTCGTCCCAAACAGGACGAAAAATTTCCACCTCTGCACAACATCAATGAATGGCATGTTGTTTTGCAACAATTCATTAAATCTTTTGTGCATATGAATATGAAAATGCCTCATCTTCGAGAGATCGAATGTCTCGTCTTCAAATTAAAGAGTTAAATCGGTTAGTTTTGACATTTACCTTCTTCGAACTTTGACTGAAGTTGATTTGGCATCATGCAACAATTAAATTTTAAGCAAAAACGCTTTGATTTGCCAGTTGCCAAAAGCTTTAACATTAAAGCAAAGCACTTGGAATCGCTCCGTCTATTTTTTTTTTTCATAAACAATTACTGCAACAGCTTGTTACTGACAATAAATTAATTGACAGTATAAATTCCAACTGACAACGTGAATTATTATGCCTTCAATTTAATAAAATTTCCTATAAAGAAAACTGGAAAAAGAATATCGCCCAAGGAAAAACAATCATATAACTTTATATTAAATGAATTCACGAAACAGAAAATCATTGGAAAAAGTTACCATCATAAAACTGTGATTTTTCTTAAATAATTGCGTCAATTGGGCGATGCTATAATCCAATAAATATAAAAATGCGCGCACGTCTATGATCTTCACGCCGATTATCTCGAGTGACATAGCTATGATACCTATAGTTACCTACTATTATTTTGCAGGATATTAGTGGCAAATGTTTTCATACTGCCGCTGTAATCAATATGACTGGTTATCTCAAATTTACGCAGGTGCATTTGGTAAGACATCGAACGTCAAACAAATGTCGCGTCAGTTTGCACCTATGGGACATCGAGGTACTATTACCTATTCAAGATTTTGCTTTCTAGATCACTTAATAAGGTAACGCACAGCATGTGCTACAACATCAAAAACGCAAAAAACTAATTTGCATTAATTCACACTAGACGTACTCTCTGTACACTGAGAGTTGTCCGTTGTCATGCCACACTGATTCTGACTAAACAATTTCATTTAATTCGATTTGAATCGTACACTTATTTCTAAGTCGAACCAGATGTGGTATCGCAGTTCGTGTCAGTGGCGTGTGTTGAGGAATAATGAATATCCTATAAAAATATTATTTCGACAAGTTATTGACGAAGTAGAGCCTTGCAACTTTTTGATAACAAATATTATATAATGCAAGTAAATAAGAATCATAATAATTATTGTTATCATCATGATAGAAATATCATGTCACCTACCAGCTGGTTGCCGTTTAAAAGAAAGAATAACACCTCCGTTTTCTTATTTGCAAGTAAAATATTTCAGCAATTTTACCACAAGACTAGGGAGTACTTTACTTTAAGTACAAGACTTTAGTACTAGGGAGTTCAATCGTTTCCCAGGCAAAGCAAGGAAGTAGATTTTTAGGCATTCGAGCAATTATAATAAGTTACTCATAGTTTATCACAGGACACAGGTAATTCTGCTAATTTCGTATTAAAAACGTTTCAAATCACAAGACAAACCTATTTTTAAGTATATTAAGTATATTTACCGCTGACACTGACACTACTGATAGTAACTACGACAATCTAATCGTAATATCGTATCAATCTAAGCGTATCAAGACGCGAGTCGATACTTCCGTCTCACTCTCGCTCATCTTTTTAGAATTGCAGACGATTCAAACGTATTTCTGACAATACGTCCCATTTTAACTCGATTGACTATGCAATGCAATAGAAGGAGCAAGAAACATAACGAGATGATGTATCCTTAGTTCTCACAACAGACAACTCTCAGTGTACAGACTTTACGTTAAGTTCGCGGCAAATAAAGAGCTCATAAAATAAATAACGACTTCCTAGTTAGTAACCATAACCAATCACTACGCACACAAGAAGTTTGTATGCTTTTTGCAGTATTGATTTTTACAACAAAAACATATTATCCAATTACAGTAATTTAGCCATCGAAACTATTCGAAACTGTAAATCGTAAATAATTCAAGACCAGTGTGAAGAGCAAGTAAAAAGAGCAGATCACCGGATCTTATACCCCACTCGACATTTTCAAGTGTTCAAAACGCACCCCGCTAATTTAGATGATTTAAGAATTGGAATAACCACAGAAATTAGGAACGTAACGCCGGACGTTTTGAACAGCGTTAGGGAAGCATTCCATAGCAGATTACTTGTGTGCAAGAAGAGAATGGTGTACATTTTCAACATTTACTAATAAGAATCAGACGTTTTTATTACGTTTTCTGGCGACATTTGAATTTATGGTTAAGTTTTTTTGTTTTAATATTCCGTTATTAAATTTCCACCCTGTATTAAAACTTATGTAATACTAGACCACACATATGGGGTAAGTATCTCCGTATTCAGAAAAATGTAAGCCATCGAATTGTGACAAAAAAATGTTGGGTTGCTATTTAAAAAAAGGAGGGGATGAAATGATGAAAAAAAGCGTGCGGGGGCTGATTATTTTAAACTACGATTAAAAGATAATCTTTAATAAAATAAACTTTACGTGTCAGCGTTTTCCATAAAAGCTATTTTTTATCGAATAATGAATTTTATTCCATAAGTAGTGAGATTCACACTGTATATATATTTTTTTCCCTGTAAACTTCATTTGTTTATAAATCCGTGATGTGCCGCTACTCTCGCACCACGTCCACATTTATTTTAAAGTTGTGAATTGAATTAAAATGCCATGCACCGATATTTTGTATTAAAATTAAGAAGCCCAAAAATGGCGACACCGTTACTGTCCTTGAATTTGGATCCAATTAGCATATTTTTATAATGACGAAGACGCAGGCAAGGCACCACTTGTGCAAGGAAATATCGCTTATTGCTTCCTAATTCTTGAATCTTATTTTTATGTTACTTACTTTAATGATGAATGAAGTTTGGCTGCTTTCGCTATCAGATCTTCCCACAGTGGCATACCGTTCTGAAACAAAATGAAGAAAAATTAAGTCGAATCTCGAAACAGATTTTATGCTTAAACCTACGATTTTTGTAACCTGGTCAAAAAATTGAGCTTGATAAAATTGGCCCCTGCTTATTTAAATTGATGCGGTAATCTCTTCGTTAAAATAATGTCAGAAGATTCACAATATACCACACTCGATACCACAATACAATAAAATAATATCGATAAATCAATTTGATATGTAGCCTCCTCGTATCTTTCTTTGGTTAAATTGATCTTTTCATGTAAAGTCTGGACATTACATTAAACCGAGCATTAAGCGCTGCCAAGCAGTGAGTACATTTTTTAGGAATTACCGAATTACCTACATTACATGTAATAACGCAAGCACATTTCTGCAACTTAATTAAATTGTCGAAGATTTCATCAAGTGGTTGATTTTTCTAGCCAATTCATGTAGTTAATTCTGAGAGGGAAATTACGCAGCTTTCAATATTTTTTCGCTGGCCATGAGCCATGACTGACAATGAATCCGCATCATGTAAATTCTGATTCAAATATAATTTAAAAAATAAAAATCAAGTAAACCAAAAACGTATAAAATTACAAAAAAGTAATTATTTTAGACTTTCGAAAATATTTTCACCGGATGACGAGATAAGTAAAAAATTCGAAAAATTCACCGTAAAACCATAGGTAATACAAGCAATCAGACGTCATAATGACGTCATTCTAAGTTGACACCATAGCCCAACTCTAACAAAAGTTGACTATGAAAACTCTAAAATCTAGTCGAATTTGAAAATTTTTGAAATGTTAGATGAATAGCTCAAAACAGTTATGACGACTTGATGTGTAAACCTACAAAATAGCTATAGTTTTAAATATAGTGTTTTAAGCAGACGAATATTCTCAAATGAGGGCGAAGGCCGAGTTGGACAATCGTCAAGTGCTTGAAAAACTCCTTTTGCAACATGTCTTACACAAGGTCTTTTGTTAAGTCGTCGAAAAATATAAATTTATGAACTCAAGTACTTTCAAATTAATTAAATTTTAAACTAATTTAAATATATATAAATTTTATTTATTTTCTGTTGTTGTGCAAGTGATTTTGTAAAATGTACAATGTTTTCGTAAAATGTAAACGGTTTACCCGTTGATTTAAAACAAATAAATAAATAAATAAACTCCGGAGATTGGTATTTTTATTGTCAAAAGCAAAAGTGACAGGCTTCATTAGAACTTGCTTTAAGTTGTCATTTATGTAACTTTCAACCACAAGTGCGTAAAATAACATACTTTTAAGTTTAAGCACTTTTGTGGGTAAAAGAATGTCTTTCCGAAACTGAAATGACAATCAAAATGGCAACTTTATGAAACGATTTAACAAAAATATGGCCGCCATATTGTTTTTTTATGTCGTTCGATAAGAAAAAATAATGGAAACCAAAAATTAATAAACTTCAGAAAAAAAAATTCCAAAATTTTTATTCTAATCAAAGTGCCAGAAAAAGTAAATGATCTTTTTCTTACGTTTTCTAGATCCCTTATAAAGTCGCCTCGTATGTTCCTATGGCGTTAGGACGATGGTACCGTTACAGATTGTAATTCAATTCTTTAGATCAGCAGGTGTTCTATAATTCATATTCATTTCATAAAATTCCCAACGTAAATGACAAAAGTAAGAATGGAATGCCTAAAATTTTAACACAATGTATTTATTTATCCAATTTTTATGATTTAATAGATGACATATCAGTGGTAATCACCCTTCCGTTTATTTATCGGTCACAATAGCCAAACTTTTCGAGTTTCGGTCAAACGATCTCTAAAGCAGCATGGCTTTGTTTGGTCAGTACTTGGATGGGTGACCAAATATAGTGGTAACAAAAAAAGTTCCGTGACCGATCGTGCTCCGGTATACGTTAAATAGGGGGTCCCGGCTGCTTCACAGCAGTCGTTAGAGGCCCTTGAGGCTACCTAAAGACTTCTGACACTTGGACTTTACCACAGCCCACAGCCATACAATATTTACAGCCAATATTATAAAGGCCCATTAGGGTAACGGTCAGATTTCTGTGCTCGTTTTTGAAGCTAATATCGACGTCAAATGACTTTTGTTAACGTTTTTGTAATTGTTTTCATGTCAAGAATAGATAAATTTAAAAATTTTCCACCTAGACTCGACACCTTCTTCAGAAATGGCCACAGAAATCTGCCCGTTAACTTAATGAGCCTTTATAATACCCGCTGTTATTTATTTATTTACCCCTCCGTTTTTTATGTAAAATAGATAATTTTCTCTAAAGGTTGAAATATATCACATGAAAAGCCATAGGTACATAGTGTCATTAGAGTTCGGGAATAGTTTCTTTAAGCACCAATTTTTTCTTAAATAAAATATAATTAAAATCTATTTTTCGAGGATTTTCCTTAATTATTGTAGTAAGTCAATGAAACATGCAGCTTGACCAACTTCCTGTTACATTATTATTGAACATTAATAATTTATAATATGTATGTACTCGTAATGTATTTCTGTAAGCCACGCATGGTTGAAGCAACAGGCGTTGTAAGGATAACAGAACAAGGCAATTCAACGATCTGCGATCTGTCATTACCGCAGACGAACAACTGTCTTAGGTCAAGATACCGCTATTAAAAGTAAACACACGGAGACTGAGGCTGTTTACACTTTTGTGCAATCATTATGATGTGATGTCGATAATTCTAGGTTTACAATCAACAATTATTCATATTATACGTGCTCATTGTTTCATGAAGAATTTGGCACTATTATATTGTGTATTCTGCTGATAATAATAATATTCTAATAAGTGACTATTTAAATGTCACGTAGGTAGATTAAATTGAGAAGAAAAAAAAAATTATGAAATTCACTATTCATGCACTATATAAATACAGAGACTCGTTCAGAATTGATTGTGGAAAACAAATCACTAAAAAAGCAAAGGGTTCATGAACGTTCAAAACCGTTAAAAAATAAATCGGAAAAAAAGTTAAAAGAAAATTAATTCTGGGTGTGGGTGGGTGTGTGTGGGTGTGTGTGTGTGTGTGTGTAGACACACGAATTAAATAACGCGTCCTAACCAAAAACGGCTTCATGCATGAATACATGAAACCGCCGCCGCCGCAGTACTATGGAACGACTTACTGGAACAACTTTGCACTATCAGCAGTTCGAATTAGCTGCACTTGCTAATGGATGGAGCAGCCAAGAGCCAAGAAAATGTAGAGCGGCCCCGAATTTGGCACTTCGGCGAGACTCGAGGAGTAATATTCTCGCCAAAGATAATTTTTTGCTGCGAACTGGTTTATGTTGTGCAAAAAAATCAAGAGACATTTTTTGTTTAGAATGAAGCAGGCTATCGGAAATAAATTTTTAAATGGTAAACAAATAATAAGACAAAAAGTTGCATTGGAAATAAATTTTAGGGGTTGCGGTTTCCACCCCTTACAACCATGGGGTAAACCAAATAAATTACTGGCTAAGTGTCTTTTTGGTAGTAGAAAATGTCAGGTTAGTTTCAATATTGTAACTTTTTTAGTGCTTGTGAAAAAAATTGTTAAACAAATTTTATGTACCCCCTTTAAGGGGTTGTATCTTAACAAGGGATGCCCCAATGAAGTTTCTTTATATGAAAGATCCTACCTATCTTTCTTTCGATGAGGAATCACCCCCTTAAATGTTTTACACTTATTTAGTTACACCCTGTATTATGCAAAACTAAACATACATTTTCAATAAAATCAACAAAAAAAGGTTTTATATGTATTGTATGAGCATAGAAGTCTGTAAAATTACATTAATGTAATATTACATAAGATAGAGAATAAGGGCCTAAATTATGACAGATTGTTATGTATTTAAACGATTTTTCAACTTTTCTACGGCGGTGCATGGACCATGGACTGAACTATTTATTCCTGGAGCTTCTGGTATCGATCTTCTAACAGTCCTCCGTATCTGGTGTTTGTTGAAATAAAGCACGCTGTCTAGCTTTCCAGGTTATGGAATGGTTATCATAAAGTTAAAAGAGATCGGTGATAATTAACTATGTGCCGCTCTCAATGCGTTAACTTTTGATACTTTTTATTTACACTTACTTATAAAATGTAGTCAAATTTATTTACACACCTGCACGGTGTATACGGTGTGTTCAGTCGGTATAACTCAAAGAGCTGACTCCTTTTTATGGTAGGTAGATCTCTCTATCTTAATAAAACAAACTTGCCATGTTATAATGATCATTTCAAGCAACTGGCTTATAATTATTTTAGGCAACATTTACTGATAAAGGCCGTGATTTGTCCAATAAAAAGGAACCTGAACCTGAATAATAATGGAAATTTATCGAGAAAATTTTTAATCTTTATTAAGACTGAAAGTGTAGAAGACCAAAGATTTTTTCTTAAATTAAAGATAAAAACTAGACAATAGCGAAGACATAAAACTTTCGGGAGACATTTTTATTTTACACACAAATATACCTACATTATTGCCGCACCCGTCGTAAAAGGGCTCCCAGTACTACAAGTAAACGAAATAACGAACAGCTGGGAACGTAACGCTATTTAACCATATGTTTTCCTGAAAAATAAACAAGACCCACAATAATTCTAATTCTAGTCTTCAACTACATACGTCTATAATAATTCAGCTTGTCCCTAAACTATCCTGCTAAAGGGAAAACCTCAGACAATTGAAATAATTTTGCGTTTACTTTTTTTTATAACATTGATCATTACATATTTAAAAAAAACAGTTTATCGAAATTATATGAACCATGAAGCAGAATTACTTATATTAGTCCAAATCCATAATTCGTCATAACATTACCCGATCAGGCGTGAAGCTAACTCGGGACCCTTGGGAACTAACTATATCCATGGCCATTTCATTTACTTGAAATTTCTAGGGAGAGAAAGTTTATGAGCCCACGAGCTGGTACGTGAGAAATAGAATTATTAGGACTTCGATCAGTTCTGCATTAATCAACAAAAATGGACAAATATTAATTCTATTTCAAGGTGACGAAATATGATCATGTGTTGACGAATAAAAAAGATCTCCCGCATGTGGTGATGACCCATAATTCATAAGCCAATCGAACACGACCAGGAATTATTTTTGTTTAAAACAGTCTGTCAGTGCAATTAAAAGGTCAGACCATGGTATAGGAATGACGAAAAGGACTCTTGATGACCTAATCGCCTTGAGGTGGTACAATCACTTCCCACCATACCATCAACTAACTAAGCAGTGTGAGTGTGACACCCGCTGACCAACATATAGCACGCGCATTTACATTGTGTGCAGTTTTAACAGGTATCGTTTAGTGAATGCCCAGAATTCTGTACCCATAAAGAATTGCGGGTCAAATTGCTGTTTTGCACAGCTTCCAAAATTTTCTTGTCGCACATTAGGCCCGTGACCTTGAGTTGTCTACACTTCATCCATCCCATACCCATAGTTGTTCTGTTGGTAACATCTCTCTCAAGTTTGCCATCATTGCTGATAATTGACCCAAGTTATTGGAAATGGTTGACCGCCTGTATAATAGACGTGTACCATCGATTAAAAATCGATTCACATTAATCTGACCATCGAATATACAGGGTGTCTCTGAAAGGTGCGGAAAAAAAGCTACCACAAATTCCTGAGGCCTAAATAAGCCGATCTAACCCAACTTATCTCCGTCCAAAAGTGGATGATTTCGGAGATACAGGGTGTCAAAAGTTCAATTTGGTTTCCGTTTTTCTTAAATAACTTTTTTAATAATTGGTATATTTTCACAATATTCGGCTGAAGGGGCTTTTGTGGAGTGAAAAATTAAAAACTGCAATCATTTTTATTGTAAAATTTAGAGGGCGCCTCCTGCGGTACCTTGAACACATTCAAAACGAACTATCTTTTTTGGGCCACTCTGTATTTAACTTTTAAATAAAAATTCTTATTCTCCAACGTCCTTTACCAAAAAAAGGCACACGTGGTAAGAGTTGATTTGAGCAGCCGTTTCTGAGATATCTGGATTTAAGAAAATCACTACGTGCATGGCCAGGCCTAAGTAAGTAATTGTATTAATTGAACACAATTTGAAGCAAAGGCGTTGAATTAAAATAACTGTCACTGAAAGCTACAAAAAAAACGACTAGGTACATAAATGTGGATTTAACTTTATAGGTACTTTAGTTAAAACAGTCAATAAGAGATTTATCAACAACAAAAATTTAGTTTAATTTATTAAAAAAAAATGCTTTTATCAAATGTTCAAAATGATTTCCATTTTCGTGTATACAAAGATTTATACGTTTTACAAAATTAAATTGAACTCTTTGGAGCATTTCGTGATCATTTTTAAAAACGTCCATTCCGGTTTCAATACGTCTCCATAATTAACCTTCTGTATTTCCTATGGCCTAGAATACACAAGGGTTTTCAAAGTTCCCCATAAAAAGTAATCCATCGGTGTCATAGCAGGCGATCGAGCTGGCCAACTTGTGGGTGCATCATTGGCTCTACCTATCCATCTATTTGGATACTGTTCGCTCAAATAATTGCGTACATTTATCGAAAAATGTGGAGGAGCACCGTCATGCATAAACCACATTCATCTTTGAAGTTCCAAGGGCAGGGGATCAAACAAGTGTGGTAATTCGTTTTGCAGATGTTCCAAATAATTTTCGCCATTAAGTCGAGGTGGTAAAATGACAGGACCAATTATGAAAGTGTCTATGATTCCTGCCCACACATTGATCTTAAACTCATGCTGATAATGGCTTACTTTTGATAAGTAATGGCTTACTTTAATCGCATGAGGATTTTCTCCAGCATAGACATGTACATTGTGCAAATTAGTAATGCCAATCCGCGTGAAACAGGCTTCATCTGTGAATAAAATTCCTTTTGTAAAGTTCCTATCCTGATTCTTCTTGGAAATGAACCTGCAGAAAGCTAGAAGCGGTTCATAATCATGGGGTAAAAGGTCTTATACCCGTTCAACATGAAATGGGTGCAGTAATTGTTCTCTGGTCACCCTGTTAACAGTATCTTTGCATACACCTAGCTCTAAAGCGCAATCGTCTGGTGCTGAGTTTAGGATTTTCTTCAATCCTATTTAAAACATCTTCCTCAACCTCTGGAGTTCTTATCGTACGTGCACGACCTTAATTAATAGAAACAGGCGTAAACCTACCTTGTTTCACGAAGACGTCTTTCATTAAAGGTTTTATGGTTTGGTAAATGACGATTCGGAAATCGTTCACTGATAATCTGCAAGATTCTAAACCATTTCCTTGGCAATATCCAAAAACCAATAACATATCGTTCATTTCTTCATTAGTATACTGTACGGCCATTACTAAAGTAAATTTGTTTTTTTAGATTCGATTTGACACCAATTACTTACTTGCTTTATAGTGACAGTGATCTCGTTGATGTAAATTCGTTAAGTAGGTCCCGTGGTGTAGTGGATAGAGCGTTCGTCCACCAGCCGGTAAACCTTGGTTCGAAACTCACCAGCAGCCGAAAAGTATTTGTTGTGCTACTCGAGCCAAAATCGGGATGCACCTTGTGGAAGGCAATGGAAAAGCACCGCATAGTACTCTGCCTCGTAATACTTCTCAAATAGTGCCTTTCGGACTCTTCCGATAAAAAGGGTGGCCCCAAAAGAGTGAACTTCAACAGTACGCGCACCACAGGCATATGTGAGAGGTAACTCACACCTGAAACCTGGTATGGCACTTTCAGTAAAATAATTTTAATTCGATGCCTTCGCTTCAAATTGTGTTTAATTATTACAATAATTACTAATAACTACTTACTTAGGCCTGGCCATGCACGTAGTGATTTTCTTAAATCCAGATATCTCAGAAACGGCTGCTCAAATCAACTCTTACCACGTATGCCTTTTTTTGGTAAAAGACGTTGGAGAATAAGAATTTTTATTTAAAAGTTAAATACAGAGTGGCCCAAAAAAGATAGTTCGTTTTGAATGTGTTCAAGGTACCGCAGGTGGCGCCCTCTAAATTTTACAATAAAAATGATTGCAGTTTTTAATTTTTCACCCCACAAAAGCCCCTTCAGCCGAATATTGTGAAAATATACCAATTATTAAAAAAGTTATTTAAGAAAAACGGAAACCAAATTGAACTTTTGACACCCTGTATCTCCGAAATCATCCACTTTTGGACAGAGATAAGTTGGGTTAGATCGGCTTATTTAGGCCTCAGGAATTTGTGGTAGCTTTTTTTCCGCACCTTTCAGAGACACCCTGTATAAGACATGACCTGTGTCTTTTTACGATTATACAGGGTGATTCTTTTAAAGCGCCCATTAGAAAAAGTTCGACTTCCAAATGATCTAGGAGTCTGAAATTTGGAATTTAGGCAACATACGTAACAGCGAGTCGAAATGAAATATTACCAGGATGGCGGCACATTTAAAAATGGGGAAAGGAAGTGTCATCTTTGGTTTTTTAAATTGGACACCCCATACATTATTGCATTTTCATATTATCTGAGAAAATGTTATAGCAATGGTACTAACAATTAAACTAACAATGGTTGCAGTTTAAATTGAGTAGGCTATGAGTTACTACCTAAACAAGTGAAAATCACGATTTTCCAACTTTAAAGCCATTTCCAACAAAAACGGCTCAAGATATCAGAAAACGGATTACATGACCCTATTCTAGCTTTTAAAGAGGAATCCTATTATGGAGTTGAAATGTTCATACAGTGGTGTAAAAAATAAAAAAAATAAAAAAATCATATAACATGAATTTTTCCAATTTAGGAATTACTGATGCTTAAAAATAATTTTATAAAGTATGTAAACTAATTGATATTAAAAATATAAAATATACGCCAACAAGAATGGTATCCACCAATAAAATCACACGCAGATTCGTTCGATAAAGAGGACGATGACACCTCAGCTGCAATGAGTTTAAACTCATTAAACTATAAATATGACGTATTTGTAGAAACTTTGTAGATTCTGATATATTTTTGATTCGAAATTAATAACAACTGAATGGATCTGTTCGAAAATTATTTAAATTGTAAATAATTCTTACTTTCAAAGTAGAAAGTATTTTAATTCAAAATTTTACAAAACTAATTACTGTTCAATCAAAAGTCATAGTTACAATAAGGAATGTTGGTCACCTCGCTTAACAAAACAGCCATTTTGGCTAGCCACATGGCTAGCAAGTGGTTGCAAAAAAAAAAATTACCTCTCAAAAAAGTAAGGAAATCTCCATTCTTAAAATGTCAATCCGATACTCCCTGCTCTGATGTAATTTTTTAAAGAGCGCGACTAAACAAATTATGTAACAAAGATTCAAGGACCTAAAATTTAGTAGAATTTTGAAATAAGTATTATTTTAATTAATTGTTCAAACTTTTAAACAATATAAAAATTGGTTAACGCACACTTTCAAAGACGAAATGTCAAGAATCGGGTATTGATTACTTGAAACTTTGCACCAGTGGTGGCCCGTTTTGTGTAAGACTCGATCGAATAAAGTTCTGCTTTGTTTCACATGGCTGGCCATCCATGGATTCCCAGTGTTCACAAACACTAAAAGTAAGTAAAACAGCATACATAATGTTGCTGCTATTAATTACTGATTGAGTTCGTTCAAGCAACAACAAAGATGTATAAATTATATTGTAATAAGGAATCCTTAATCAAAATAGGTTACCTACAATATTTTAAATTAACATTTGCCAACATGCCAACATACAACATACCTGTGAACAGGTAACTGGTGAAGGAAAGAGGAGAAAAATAATTATTGGCACTGTAATAAAATATAATAAACACTTCTTGATGTTACAATAAACCATACAATGGGGCATTGATTTCCGGATTCCGTTTTTGTTTTAAAATAAAACAACTGGTAAAAATAAAATAGTTTAGTCTGCCTGTCCAGAAATTATTTGTCTTGTGCAGTTCGAAAACAGTTCGAAATCCAGATACTTTCCTTATATATTCTATCGATCTACTCTTCAGGCATAAACCATAAGCAAGAATCACATACAAGCATGCCGTGTATGGTCCAAGCACAAAGAGTCTTTTCGAGTCTACATCAGATCTCTGCGGAGAACAGTGGAGAACAAGAAGAACAACAAAACGTATTTGGATTCATTCCCACTGCCTATAAACGTTTCTTCCACAGACAGCGTGCCAAAGCAACATATTCCAGCATTCCGGCATAATCTCCAAGAAGCCAACTCCTAAGTAACAGCAGAACATAATTACGGATTTTGGAGCGATTCGACGAAGTCCTCACCACCAGAATCGCACTAAAACAGGAAAGCAGAAACTTCGGGCAGCCTAGCGATACGCTGGGAGCCTTTTTTTAGAAGGCCAACTGCGGAGTGCTATAGAACGTTTAGCAAAAAAACAACTACGAGTATGTACACCTCGTCTAGTAAGTAAATACCTATACCTACATCATCAATAGCACTAACTACCTAGGTACCAAAAAGTGAGCATTTTTTCACCGGTGTGTGGTCAAGTTTTTTCTTTGGCCACTGGTTAACATAACTTACAGTCAGTATTATAAAGGCTCATTAAGTTAACGGGCAGATTTCTGGGGCCGTTTCTAGAAAAATGATCGACTATGGGTGAAAAATATAGCAATTTAGTGATTCTTGGCATGGAAGGGATTACAAAAATTTAATTTTTAAATTTTTTTAAATTTAATTTTTCTAAATAGAGTTTTTTTTTCTTTGCAACGATATAATAACACGTGCGTTAAAAATTTATGAAAAGTTACATTTTTCAAAATAAACTTAATTTATCATGGACAATCTGGTGGAGCAGCCAGTATGGACTTTTTAATAAGTTATATCAATAATCATAATTATTAGACTTCTAAATCAGTATGCAAGGCAGAGCTATTTATTAATGTATTTCGCAGCACACCACGCTGCATTAAATTGCAATAAGATCCCAAAAATAGACGAATATAATAGACGTATAGTAAAGTAAACAGAGTTCAATGCAATTGACCGTTACGAACTAAAATACACTTGATCTTGTGTACTGTTCACCAAGTCATGTAAAATGTCGTAATACTCGAAAGTTATTTTCAAAGTCTAGTTCTGCAAGGTGAATCACAGCTCTGGCTTTATGGCTTCCACAAGATCTGGAAACTGTTAAGTGAACGCTTGGTAAATATTTTCCTACCATTAAAAGCCGATTAACGTTTTTTTGCCGCTGCGTTAACCAAAGGACAGAAGAGAAGAGGGATTTTTTGCTACCCACTGTCCACCTCTTTAGCTATTAAATTATTTTTTCTTGATTTGTCTGACGATTAGGACTTGACGGAACCCACACTTTTAGTCTCTTATTTATGTCGACACAGCTAATTACCATAAATGATAAATGCTGCAACAGCACGTTTTCCGCCAATTTAATTATACTCTATTAGACAGCGTCGCTGTCAAGTCAAAATCTTCTACGTGGATCTTCTATAATTTTAGGAGACTCATTCCACATAGCAGAATTTTTAAAGAACAAACCACATACCTACATAACTGATTGTATAAAGCAAAAATAATTGCTGCTTGAAAAATCTGATAATTTTCATCACCCCGTATAATAATTTCATCCGCACGATAGGAAACCGCGGGAAAAATTAAGATAGGGACATGTAAACCGTTTTCTGCTGTCTTGAGCCGTTTTCATTGTAAGCTGCTTTGAAAATGGAAAGTTGCACTTTTCATTTGTTTTCAACTCATAATCTAATCAATTTTAATTCTAACTGTGAAAACCATTCTTATTGAATTTTCTCAGAGAATCTAAAAATGTAATATTAAGTATATGGGGTAAAAAATAGCAATGCGACCGTAATAGTGTCTCAAAGAGACCGTAGTTGTGACCTTAATATTAGTTTGCAATGGCTGTTTTTAGCTTCTTACCCACCGAGCACCCCTATTTCGCTCCTCGGTCCCGAAAAAATTGATGGAACTTAGAACACGCGGATGTAAATATATTTACCAAAATTTTACCATAAGTAATTTAATTATACATTATACAGTAAGTATAACTAAAATTATTTTTATTTAATTATAATCGCAGATAAAGTATAGTATTCCACTCGCGCATAATGATTATAATCAATCATATAATTAATTATGATCTATAATGTCATATAATCTTATATCTATATGTAGATGTTACTAACAAGCGCATAACTTAGATGTTACAGCACTCGCCAAAGGTTCGTGCTACAATTTTCATCTTCTTGGATAACATTATGCGCTTGTTCACTATTATTAATAACGCGGACCAGCTTACACATAGGTACATTATAATTGAAGGGCTAAGAACTCGGGTAAGAAGCAAAAGGGTTCAAGTGACAAAAAATGGAAAAATGAGATAAGTACGTTTTTGAGTACTGAAAAGTAGCAATTTGTTGGTATATATAATACATATAAATTATAAAATAAGTAATTGCCAAAAAATTATATTAATTGAAAATTGCTAAGTTTCTTATAATAAAGACCACACTTTAAGAAGAGACTTTTTGCCTATAGCCCTTAGCAATTTTCAATGAATATAATACGTATATATATATTATATAAATATATATATTGATAGAAGGTACTATGTGACTTCAAAATCAGATACGCATAATTCGTTGTCACTTCATATATGACGTTGTGGCTTCCGATTTCGGAAGTCACAACGTTTCGCCTTATTGAGTGCATATATAGCTTCAAGATGGCGTTAGCAGTCCGTATGCAAAAATTTTTGTGGAAGTGATTTGGACCCCCTGGTACCCTCAAGATAACATTTTAGTTCCACAACAATCCGCTGACGCTAGCATCGCGTTTTACTGCAGTTACGGCCTGAACGTTCTCACTTCCATCATATATGCTATATAAATGACCATTTATGTACAATAGGACACACGATGTGACATCCAATTTTGGCAACGCCGTAAAGCAATAAATTTGACCTCGTTTCGTTGTTAAATTTATTTTCCATTCACTGGTAAAGTCTGCATGAAAACAAGTTCCAAGATTCTTACTTGGACTCGGAAGCCAATTACATATTTTATCCTGGTGAATATATTGATATCCTACCTACCGACCAGGAGCCTGTTTCACAAAAATATGAGCTATTTTTATCTATCTATTTTTATCATATCAATTTTTGTGAAACACTGACCGACTAATATAATTGAAATAAACTATAAATAATAGTTCATTAATAAGCTATTACTTAATAGACTATTACCATTATTTTGAGAAAAACTATTGAAAATCCCTTATATTATGAGCTCTATTACTATTAATAATAAATAGTTAATAGTGTTTTGTGAAACAGGCCCCTGAACCGACCTTCGCCATTAGGATTTAATTAGCTAATTTTGTAATTACCACCTACTTTGCATGTAAAAATCACACCCCATGTTAACTTCTGTTATCTTGCAACTTAGAAGTCGTTTTTAGCTTTCAATAATCGTGCAATCAGCGAGGCGCGTGTTATCTACTTGTCAGAACAATCGGACTCTGTTTAATTTAATAAATTATACTTCACAGTACATGGGGATCTTGGAAACGGCATGAGATACAGGGTCGGTTAAATTAGAGAAAAGTTGCACAATTTGATGCTTAATAAGAAACTGATTTTTTTTCTTTTGAATATTTTCAGTCGTTGTTGAAATATCCTGAAAAAACTGAAAAATCTAAATTTCTTATTTTAGCCATATCTTTTTTATTATTGGAAACTAATAATGAATAATTTTTTGCAGGCTTATACAGGGTGTTTCTTAATAACATGCGAATATTTAAGGAGGTTATTCTTGGGTCAATTTTGAGAAAAAAACTTTATATGAACGTATGTCCTAAAAGTCTTAACTTTTGAACTACAGGGTGCTAAAATTTAAAGAAAAAAACTTGTTTTTTATTATAACTGTGATATTAGCCTAGATATTTTTTTGAAATTTGGTACACGCCTTCTATGCATCAACATGCATTTCATGAGGCCAAAACAATTTTAGTACTTTTACCAGTGGCGTCTGTACGGGTTTTGAATTAAATGTTTTTGAAGAAAAATATGTTACGCCACTGCTTTTTCTTAAAGTAAAAATTATTTTTGAAGTCCCCATCCCTTTCCAAGCAAATGTGGTCTCTTGATTTTTTCCGTTTGACGTACTGTTTTTGCATAAAAAAATATTCATATATTTTTTCAAATACTCAATCATTAACACCGCGGTAGACCACTTATAAGAACAATAACTTTGAACAGTTTATTTAAGAAAATAATTTTTAAACTGTAAAATTATGAAAAAAAAGTAATCTACATACATTTTGGAATAGTAACAGAAAATCGATAACTAAACGCACAACGAAACAAATTAAATCAGGTGTTGGAAATGTCCACCTCCTGCAAGTATGCATGCCTCAGCTCTTCTTCTCATCGACTCGCGTACTCTTCGGAAAATACCTGGAGTGTTTCTAATAGTTTCGCAACAAACTATGATGCGGTTTCTCAACTGCTCTTCAGTATGAATTGGTGTGTTATAAACCAATGTTTTAAGATGACCCCACAGGAAATAATCTAAACTATTGAGGTCCGGGGACCTAGGTGGCCATGCCTGTGGTCCGCCGCGACCGATCCAGCGATTATAGTAATTTTGGTTTAAATATTCGCGCGCCAGAGCACTGAAGTGGGCTGGTGCCCCGTCGTTCATAAACCATAGTCGATTTCGTACTAAAATGGGAACATCCTCCATCAACGCTGGTAATTCTTCTTCGAGAAACTGTCGGTAATTATGCCCATTCAACCTCTCACGAAGAAAATAAGGTCCAATTAAATAATCACCGCATATTCCAACCCACACGTTAACGAAAAATCGCTCCTGGTGATGGAATTCCAAGATTGAATGTGGGTTTTCTTCAGCCCAAAAATGATTATTGTGGAAGTTTTGGATGGCGTTTCTGGAAAAATTGGCCTCATTGGTGAATAAAATTTCAGTGTCAAATAAGGGATTTTCATTCACTTTTTGAAGAAACCATTGGCAAAAGTTCATTCGTAATGGAAAGTCGCGAGGCAGTAGGGCCTGAACCCGTTGGAAATGGTAAGGATATAATAAAAAGTCATGGAGAATTTTCCAAACAAGAATATGTGAGATATTCAAATTGTTCCCAATTTTTCGTGTACTTAATCCTGGATCTTCCTCAACTGCATTCAAAACTGCTACCTCAATTTCCGGAGTCCTTACAGTACGTTGAACTCCTTTTAGATGATTATCTAGTTCAAAACTTCCCTTTTCACACAACCTTCTATGAATGTTTGAAAATGTTCGTTCATCCGGAATATTTCTATTTGGAAAGCGGTCTTCATACAACCGCCTGGCTTGCAGTGCGTTACCGTCAGCAAGCCCATACATGTAATGTATGTCTGCAAGTTCTGAATTCGTAAATTGGACCATGTTTTATTAATAATGTATTGTTAATTTTAATGACTTAAATACGTGACAACTAAACTAGGTAGAAAACTGTTAAAACTTTTATGTTTACAAAACAAAATCTGCTTCTTACCAAATACCTAGATCGTTTTTAATACTTGTTAATGATTGAGTTTTATTTTTTTATGCAAAAACTGTACGTCAAACGGAAAAAAATCAAGAGACCACATTTGCTTGGAAAGGGATGGGGACTTCAAAAATAGTTTTTACTTTAAGAAAAAGCAGTGGCGTAACATATTTTTCTTCAAAAACATTTAATTCAAAACCCGTACAGACGCTACTGGTAAAAGTACTAAAATTGTTTTGGCCTCATGAAATGCATGTTGATGCATAGAAGGCGTGTACCAAATTTCAAAAAAATATCTAGGCTAATATCACAGTTATAATAAAAAACAAGTTTTTTTCTTTAAATTTTAGCACCCTGTAGTTCAAAAGTTAAGACTTTTAGGACATACGTTCATATAAAGTTTTTTTCTCAAAATTGACCCAAGAATAACCTCCTTAAATATTCGCATGTTATTAAGAAACATATATCGTCAAAAGCTATCCATATGACGTTACAAAAATTTTCAAAGCCGACTAGATCCCAAGAGTTTTCGTAGCCAGCTTTTGTTTTTCTTATGGCCGCCATATCGTTTTTTTCATGTCATTCGGTATAAAATAAATAAATCGAGGAAACCATTAAAAATTAATAACATTCGATAACAAAAATGTCAAGAATTTTATTCTTTTTTCCAAAAAAAATAAATCTTCATACTGAATATCATATAAAAAGTAAAAAAACATAAAGCAAGTAATATGACTTCATATTAATGTAATTGGGTGAAAAAATGTTTTTTTTTGAAAAAAGAATAATAAAATTTTTGAATTTTATTTCATGTTATTAATTTTTGGTTTCCTTGATTTATTTTACACCGAACGACATACAAAATCAATATGGCGGCCAAAAGAAAAATAAAAGTTGGCTATGAAAACTTTGGGATCTAGTCGGCTTTGAAAATTTTTGTAATGTCAAATGGATAGGCTTTGACAACTTTTGTAAACCTACAAAAAATAATTCATTACTTCTCAATAATAAAAAAGATATGGGTAGAATAAGAAATTTTGATTTTTCAGTTTTTTCAGGATATTTCAGTAATGACTGAAAATATTCGAAAAAATCTTATTAAGCATCAAATTGTGCAACTTTTCTCTAATTTAACAGAGCCTGTATCTCTTGCCGTTTCCAAGATCCCCATGTACTGCCGCTTCCACTGGACACACTGTATACTCATACATTAGGTATTTAATAGAGTCATAACTATTTCGAAACTAAAATATCGAAATTTCTTATTTATTGCTGTTGAAAATGAACTGAATATTTTTGTAGGTTCACACAAGTCGTTATTAGGCGTATCCATTTGACATTTAAAAAATTTTCAAAGTCGACTTGATTCAAGAGTTTCCATAGTCTACTTTTGTTTTTCCTATAGCGGATGCGACATCTATTGTTTTTCATGTCGTTCGGTCTAATAAAAATTAGGGAAACGAAAACTCTAATCTAGATTTTTTTATTCTAGTTTCTTAGAAAAAAAAATTATATTCGCCGAATTAATATAAAAAACCACAAAGCGAACTATCTGTGAAAAAAAATTTCTTACGGAAAAAGAAGAATAAAATTTTGAATTTTTTTTGTACATCTGCAAATGAAATTCTGTTTCTGATTCGAAGTATAAAATTGTGCACAATTTAAACGACCCTGTAGCCGGTTCCGATATCTTTGACCCTGTAGTAAGCCACGAAATAGTTATACAACACCCTGTATAATTATATTAAACAAAAGTCGGTTTTTCTAACAGGCTATATTGTGAAGTAGATGACATGGACTATTATTGAAAAATAAAAACGATTTCTAAGCTGCCAGGCAACATAAGTTAACATAGGGTGGAATTGTAACTTTAACATGAAATTCCCTATGGCAACGATTAAAATAAATGCACTGTATACAGGGTGTTTCATTAAGGTAGGTATTAAGGTAGGTAAGCGACCGTATCTCGGAAACTAATGGGCCTATAACCTCAAAATAAAAAATTTCCAGACATAAGTGATCACGAGAAATTCAATGAAAATATTTTAGATGGCCGCACTTCCGGAAATACCGGAAGTTGACACCTACTCCGTTATTTTAACGGGAACACCTGTAAAATATTTAATTTTTCAAATGTCTGAAGAAATCGAATACAGGTGGTTTTCACCATTGGAATTTAGATTGAGCGGTTTATGAGTTATAAACAAGTGAAAATCGAAAATTTTCAACTTCAAAGCAGCGTAGAACTAGAACGACTCAAGATATTTAAAAATGGTTCATGTCTCTATCCTAGCTTTTCATGTTCTATCCCATTATGCGGAGTAAATTTTAATATAGGGTGTTGAAAATTATCCGTTTTTTCATCACCCTGTATTAAATTTTAAACCACATAGTATAGGATACTATGTGAAAAGTTAAGATTAAGGGAAAAGTTAAGGGACACGTAAACGGTTTTTAGATATCTTGAGCCGTTCTAGTTCTTCACTGCTTTGAAGTTGAAAATTTTCGATTTTCACTTACAAATACTTACAAATTGAGCTAGGTAGCAAAAATTTAAATGAGAGAACAATCTTGCACCTAACAATTTGTTTTCAAGTTTGAAAAAAATATTTACAAGAATAGTATGTACGTTTACAAAGTAAAATTTTTAACAAAATCAATTAAACATACGCCATTTTTTAAATTCTTACAATAAATATCTGAAACTTTCACACTTCACTATTGAAATGACATTAATAGATGTGAGCGATATAAAAAAAATCTTCAAGTTTTAGTTTGAAAAATACAGAGCACAAAATTATTTCAAACTTACAAAAGTGACAAATTTGATTTTGTTGGTCATTTACAAAGACCGATAATTTTAGTTAAAAAATGTGATGGTGAAACTTTACAGGTACAGTTTGTTAAGCTTGAAACTTTTACTTTAAAATGATCTGTTTAGTTTTATTGAAAAAGTTGAATAGATATATTTTTCTATTTTTTAAACAAAAATCAAATTTCTTTTAGTCCGAATTACGTGAAATTCATTGTTAAATAAACTTAGATAGCTTTAACAAAAACAACAAAAAAAAATTGCTTTGTCTAACTCATATATTTTTATAATAGGACCTCAAAACAGTACATTCAGTGAAAAATATATACGAGTATTTTTTTGATTTTATTTTAAGTGTAATTTGCATAAGAGTAACGTTTTTCAGTAAATCTATGGAAAATGTATTTTTGAAGTATATTCTCAAGCTAAAATTATTTAGCTATGATCTAACTTATAATCATGAATTAGAAAAAATTTGTTTGAAAGTTAGAGAGAGATACCTAGAGCATATGAGCATATTGAGCAGGGGCTCGGGATTTATAGCTTTTATATCGAGATACCTATTGATTTTTTTTTGTTCTATCATTATTATTATAGCCAATTTTAATAAATCAGTTTTTTGATCCGGCCATATTTGATCAGTCATTCTGAAATTCTATTTTTATAACATTTTATTTTTGATCAGCTATCTCACAAACACTTTAATATAATTTTTAGTTAAAATGCTTTTGAATTATTTTTTATATGTATAATGCTTTCTATTAGATTTCAAAGTGATTTCAAAAGTTTTTCAAAGGCCCGTTCTTTTGCTAATTATTCTGAAACGATGTATGTTTTTTTACTTAAGCCTTTACTCTACTGAAAAAAAAATTGATCGGTTCGGCACTACTAAAAACATTCAGTTCATAAAATATTTATCCATTGACAAATCCGTATGACTTTACTCATCTCCATCTCGAATCATTTAAGGTCGTGTATTCGAAACAAGATAGGTAGGTACATAACATACACAGCTATACTTTAAATTATTCATATAAAGTGGTATACATTCGCCTATGTGACTTCCGGATATTTGGCAACACTTCTGGACGCCACTACGTATCTGTCATCAAACTAGGCTATAAAATTGTCTGGAAGCCAGTACGTATTTTGCGTGAACAGCTTATATACGAAATTTTTTTTTTGAAAAATCGTTACCCCTCTTTTGATATTATTGTTATTCAGCTTCCCCTCATTCCATATATGCAAAAATTTTTGTTTATATATCATCGGTTGCTACGGAAGTCAGGTCGCCCTCTCAACATAACGGAAGTCACAGCTTAACACGTATCAATATATATATATATAATACTAAATGCAATTAGCACGCAAAACACGCTTTAGAAAATACTCAAAGAAAGTTTAGGACTCATTTACTCCATTTCTATAGTATTGCACTTGAACCCGTTTGCTTCTTACCCCTTCAATTATTGATGACATATTTTATTAATTTTGAGTAATAAAACTTGCAAACGATTATGTAAGTGTCGTATTTCAAAGTTATGATCTATGTTTTACCATACCGTCAAAATTAATATGGCAAATTGTACCCAAAGAAGGTTCTAACGTTACGGCAAATAAATCTTAATAGGAGATAATAGACTAGGCGTAGGTAGAATGTTAGCCTTCAGTATGTATTGTTTGTACATGAAGTTATGAATTAATGAAATTATTTCATTTTATTATGAGACAAGAGATTAAAAATTGATTTAAATCGTCTGGTTAAAAATATGAGATTTCCACAACCTACATCAGAGTTGAGAATAACAACAACTGAGTCAGAGTATACCAAAATTTATTTTTCCATTTCCAATAATTTAAAATAATAACTGACATCAGCCGTATTAATAAGGAAAGTTAGTAGCATAGAGAAAAATAGTATAATAGAGAACTCGATTACACGTACTCTCAGTTTACAAAAAAAAACATGTCTACGAAACACAACAACCAAGACTTTCTGAGAAAATCTAATAAAATTATTAAAACTACTAAGCTGCTATATACATGCACCATAGTGTCGTGCCTAGGTGCACAGTACACGCCACTGTGACTATTCGAATCAAACTAAAAAAACTAGGTTATTCGTTCTTTTTATCTTAAAAACCCTTATCAAATAACAAAAAACTTATCCGAATCGAAATGATTATCTTAATTAGTATATTATGCAACGAGCTTATAATGAAGGCTATTAATACGCGAGTATGATGGTTAAGATACGAGCCGTAGGCGAGTGTCTTAACCATCATAAGAGCGTATTAATAGCCATTATCTGCGAGTTCCATACACTATTTTTTCTACGACCCTTTTTTATTTCATAGAAAAGATTGAAAAATTATATATTTAACAATGACCCGTGTACAATTGCGGATCATTGAGGTTAAGATAGGTTGCTATTTGTTTACGCATATTACCAAATTTTCTCTTCGTCGCTAAGATTATTCTGCTGAGACATGTTTTAGTATCAAGTTTAAAGGGCACTACTCACAACTGCGTAATTTTTATTATGCGAAATTCGAATTCTACGCTTTGATTTTGAGATTAATAATAATTTTAATAACATTGACAGCAAATAATTACGATATTGTTTACCTGCGCAACGCGACGGTCGCAGCGTTGCCGCTTTGAATACTATCACGGAGCGCTACAAATGATAATACTTTATCTTCCTATCTTTTACACGATATACCTACCTATCAAATTAATTAAGGTAACATAAAATCTTGATAAATTTTCTTTGAATGTTACTTATGTTCTAAATTAAATAAACGTTCAGATTTTTTTTTCAGAAATACAGAACTTATATCACAAGGCAATTTTTGTCGTGAGTATGACAACTCTGTGACTTCGGTTGGTTTGGTCCGACCCGATTGTGAGCGAAAAGGAATCGATTCGATTGCAAATGCTCCTCTGCCATTGGATAGCTTGACCAGTGCTTTAATGAAAATTTGTATCTTAATGAGACCAATTAAAGCACTGGTGATTCATAATTAATATGCATATTAAAGGTTGGGAGTAGAAAAACTTTATTTATCGTTCCAAGAGATTGAAGGTGGAAAGCACACTGAAATGTCAGTACTGCTTTAACGTGCGAAGCGTGAAAAGTGTTTTAATAGTATTTTTTAAATTACTGTAGAAATTTTTAAAAATGGCTAGTTTTTTTTTAAGGGGGAGCATCGGTCTTCACTATGTAGTTAAGACAAAGTCGCTCCACACCGGTAATATGGGTTTGGAGCCTCTTGCTCATACACCCAGCCTCAAGTAAGCCAAACAAATAGTAGAATTATTGTCTAGTGTATTTGGTAGAGCGGACAACACAGACACCCAGAGCCTTCACCGAGAATCGAACTCAGTCCGCCGGGTCCAGTGTGCTCCAAAAAATGGCTCGTTTAACTGAAAAATAAAGAATTGAAGTTTTGATGATGGTTGAATTCGGAGATCGATTAAGATTTCACGCTAAAGCTTCTGATTCACATATTCAATCAAGAAAATCCAGATAGGCCGCCTACAGCTCGGTCTACAGTAAGTAGGACATTTCCAAAATTTTCAAAGCCGACTAGATCTCAGTGTTTTCATGGTCAACTTGTGTTTTTGTTCTAATGACCGCAATATTGTTTTTTTTTGTCGTTCGGTATAAAAAAATCAAGTTAATCAATATCAATATTGCAATCAATAATAAATAGTAGTCTATCACGTAAAATAAATACGCAATTTTTTTCTTTTTGGAAAGAAACTTCTTACACAATAATGTCAGTATGACGTCATATTTTCTTATGATTTTTCGGTGAATGGTTTTTTCTCTAACCACGTCATTCGTTAAAACAATTATTTTTGAAAAAAAATTTTTAATACATAGATCTTTAGTTAAATTGATATTTTAATACCGACATGAAAAACCAATATGGCGGCCATAAGAAAACCAAAAGTTGGCTATGAATTAATACTCTGGGATCTAGTTGTCTTTGAAAATTTTTGAAATGTCAAATGGATAGCTGTTGACGACTTATGTAAACCTATACAGGGTGATCCCGAAATGGCGAACACGGACAGCACCACAGCATCTATTGTGGATTAAAGATTCTAAGTTTTATTTACTGTTTTCTCAAGTAGGGCTCCCTTAAGAAGATATGACCACTTTTGTAGAAAATAAATTCACAACACTGCACTGGAGTGGATACCATTCTTCAGGCAGAAAAATAATGTGTAGGTCTACAATACCCAGATAGAATGTTACCATGGAAACATATAAAATGGAAGCACAACAAAGCTTAAAACAATAATCGTTGCGCGGATACATATTCGATAATATTATTAAAAATCTCGAATTCGAACAACGATGCCACGTTGAAAATTTTTTATTGAACTCAGAGAATAGGTGAACTTTAAATGCCTGTAATTCAGTATCCGATAATAAAAAAAATAAAAAGCAAACACTATCGTTATAGTTATGTGAAATCATGTTTTTTGCGAGTGGAGGTTGTTTAAATTTGATCGCCATTTCGATTTAAATTTTAGAAAAAAGACACCCTATATCTCGGTAACGAAGCCGAGGAACCCATTTTTGTTTTAAATTTACAGTCTTTCTGAACATCCTCTGCAACACCCTGTATTCCGTGTCCGCCATTTCGGGATCACCCTGTATAGGTACAAAAAATTACTTCTTTATTTTCAATAACAAAAAAGGTATGGGTAAAATAAGATTTTTAGATTTTCAGTTTTTTTTTAGTATATTCCAGCAACGGCGAAAATCTCTCCAAAATTTCTTTTATTCAGATTACAAATCAGAACAAAAATACGCAACTTTACTTTGCGCTAATTGACGCTACTTCGTATCTCTCGAGATTTTGTATCCATTTTCTATAAACATGGACACGCTGCATGTATATTCTGATCGAGTTCCTAACCTATACAGGGACAGGGTCTATAAATTGCTATCTCCTGAACACTAAGAGATACAGGGTCGGTTCAATTAGATAAAAGATGCGCAGTTTTGTGGCCATCTCGAATCCGTTAAGACATGCAAGATATCTGTGACTGTTCCTGAAATATCCTGAAAAAACTGAAAAATCCAGATTTCTTATTTTTGCCATATCTTTCTTATTATTGGAAATTAATAAATAATTTTTTGTAGACTTACATAAATCGTCAAGAGCTACCCATCTGTCATTACAAAAATTTTCAAGGTCAACTAGATCCAAGAGTTTTCACAGTCAACTTTCGTTTTTCTTATGGCCGCCATATTATTTTTTTATGTCATTCGATATGAAAAAAAATAATGGAAACCAAAAATTGATAAACTTAAAAAAAAAAATTAAAGTTTTATTCTTCTTTTATCAAAGAAAAACCTAAAAAAAAACGTCGAAAACCGTCAACATTTGTAAAGTAAGTACGCCGAAATAGTGCTTGCCTTATGGTTTTTTAGTTTATCTATGAAATTCGGTCTAAAAATGTGTCTTTTTTGTAAAGAAAAAAGAAGAATAAATTTTTTTTTAATTTATTTTTTGAAGTTATAATTTTTTTGTTTTTATGATTTTTTTTTATACCGAACAACATAAAAAAACACTATAGTGGCCATAAGAAAAACAAAAGTTGACTATGAAAATTCTGGGATCTAGTCGGCTTTGAAAATTTTTGAAATGTCAGATGGGTAGCTCCTGACGACTTATGTAAGCCCACAAAAAATTATTCATTAATCTCCAATAATAAAAAAGATATGGAAAAAATAAGAAATCTCGATTTTTCAGTTTTTTCAGGATATTTCAGGAACGGTCACAGATATTTTGTATGTCTTGACTGATTCGAGATGGCCACAAAATTTCGCTTCTCTGGACTTGTTTAACCGACCCTGTATCTGTTAGCGTTAGGAGATAGCATTATAGAGAAGGATATATGGTGCACCCTGTATAGGTACTCTTTGTAAATTCCTTATTTCTTTATTTTAAAAACGTTTCATTCTTCTCTCCTGCTTACAATAATATTATTAGTTGACCTAGGACTAGACTATATTATAGGTTCAGCTCTCGGTTCAGCTATAATTAGAGGTTAAACGACTTACCTGGTAAGGAAGTTCAATCCTCAATTATACGAGATGATCACGTCCGAAAATATCACCCTGTAGTGACGTTCACGAGCTCCAATAGTGCGTAATGTTTTCAGTTTTTTAAAATCCCCAGGTAGGTACCTATTACTCACCCGCACATCCGGCCGTTATCTGCTGTAGATAGCTCATTATCGTTCTGAGCTTTTTAAATTTTTTAGATCGTTATCAGTTGGGTATAGGGTTGCGGGTGGGTTGTGATATTTTCGGACGTGATCATCTCGTATAATTGAGGATTGAACTTCCTTACCAGGTAAGTCGTTTAACCTCTAATTATACTTCGATGATCACGTCCTCAATATCACCCTGTAGATGTTTAAAGCACAACCGATCTAAAAAATATCCTGTTTCCTGGTAGGTGTTGCTTGCTGGAATATTATGGCGAATAAAATTAGGAAGCATACCTACTAACCATGCAGAGTAATATTTATTTCCGTTATCAAAGTTACATACTTTTCTCACAGAATTTAAAACCAATAATAACACTGATGTAAAACTATGTTTCAACCAGACGAAGATTATGTAAATATTAATTACCAATTCAAGTAAATGAACTTATTTGCCTAGGTGCAAATAACTGACCTAAAATTTTTGATTTGACGCAACTTGCCTGATACTTCATTACAGGTCGATTATAATATTTATTTACCTTTGAGTTTTCTGTCCACCCCAGTGCTGTTTTTGTAAAATGCTTTCAACACTGAGGCCTTTCGTTGCAGCAGCGGAAGTAGTTGCATGTCGCGTTCTATGCGATTTGAATTTTCTGGTATTTATTCTGGCTTTTGGGCCAGCCTTAATGCAACGACTGATTGTTTGAATAGTCGCTGGATGATATAGCTTTTTGAAGGTAAGTAATAATTGATCTATCTCTCCTCTGAATTCTTTTGTTGAGTCTATGTAAAATATGAGTACTGACGAAGCGCATTGGTTTGGCCTTTCTCTAAAATAGGGTAATGTTATTTTTGGTTGGCATTTGTTAGATGTGGAAGTTTTCATTAGATCCGTTATCACAACTTCAACTTTATCATCATTGATTATGGATTATGTTTGATAACTTGATCTTTGCTAATTTTTGTACTCTTTGTGCCGATGATAATGCTCGAAGAAGAGTAAGTTTCTAATAATCAGTTGCAAAGACAGTGATTCCAATGAATTTAGCTCAGGATTTAGAGGCTCAAGATACACTAGTATAGGGTGCAGATCTCATATCTCGTTGTACCTTGGGAATTTTGGTCCTGTTCTAAAAGCCCCTTTCAAGAATCTCATTAATATGGTCTGATCGGTTGGTTGTAATAATGGATTCAAGGCAGACCTATGTCTGTTAAGGGTACTGTACTTTTCCCCCTTATTATATTCTTCCTATAAAAATTTAATTATTTTATTTGGGTCTGAATTAAATACTTCCACCCTTTCACAAAGCCACAATTTTTTGTACGTGGAGCTATATTGCTTCAACGTCTTTTCGCTAAGAGATGGTATCATATGGTTTTTAAAGCAGTTCCAGGAACATTTTTTAAGATGTACGCTTCCCGGAAAACCGTGCTGCTCTCCGGGTAAGGCTTTCCCATAGAGGATGAGGTTGTCTCAAATAAGATGAGAGTAAAGTTTTATTAGTGTGCAAAATTGGCAACTCGCAGAAACAATCAAATTTTTCAATGCAGGATACCATGGCTGTGTTTTCCATGGTGGAAAAACAACAATATATTTTGCCTTATCAATCAAAAATTTATTTATCACCGTGGATCGGAGCGGGGAGGGCGGAACTGCGTAAAAATTTATAAGTATTAGTCCATGATAATGTGAAAGCATCTACTGTTGCTGATTATGGATCTGGACGCCAAGATACAAAGTTTTGCATTTATTATTAAGGTGGGAGGCAAATAAATTTACGTTTGGTAGGCCCAGTTCAGAAACAACATTTCCAAATTTGTCGCCTTATTTTGTTCAATGGCCCATGCTTGACGCCGCCTATGCGATTTATGTAGGCTATGGCTGTAATATTAGCTTATCTTAAGAGGGTATGCCTGTTATAATATATATATTTTATTTTATTTTATTTATTTATTTATTTATTTATTTATTTTTTCGCAAAGCCTTTTAAAATTGAACACATCCATGAGTTCCAGCTGATTGATATGATAAGCACTCTCCTGTAAACTCCAAACCCCTCGGGAGTTTGTTGCACCCCATTCTGAATTGGATGCATCGGTGCAGATTATAGTAAAATATTGTTTGTTTATTTATTGCTCATTTTCGCATTTTTCAAGCTTTTCGACTACGAATCGATATCTATTAAGAGATAATTCAGAATAATTATCTTCTTATCATAATTTGAATTTTATTTTTTAAGTCCTAGATATTTTCCCTTTCAAATTGTTTCACATGCACCCAACAGTAGTTACAGCATAGCTGCGACAAGAGTTATTAATTTTCAAGAACATTGGTAACTGTGAGACAATTTTTTGTTTTTCATTTGGAATTGACATTGTCATCTCCTGACTATTGGAAACAAATCCTATAGAAATGTTATATTTTTACTGTGATTTGGGCAACTTTTCTCATAATTTATAATAAAATCTAGAGATGTTATTTTTATTTTTATTTATTTTTATTTATTTATTTATTTTTTTTCTATCAATCAATATCATCAATATCATATGGGTCAAGGTATATTATTGAAACATGACCCATAGATCTCAAGCGATTCACGATAGGTTTAAAATTTTTTGTAAAAACATATGGTGCTGTCGAAAGACTATTTGGAAGGCACGTAAACCCAAAAAGGTGGTTATCGTATTTGAATTTGAAAAAATATGCATTCTTGAGATCAACCGTAGGTACTCATATAGCATCCTTCATTTATTAGGTTTTTTACAGTTCTAAAATCCTCAAGTTTAAAATGTGGACAGTTCAGATAATTATTTAGTTCTTTGAGATTTATTTTGTGCTCCGGGAGGTCCTAAAAAGGGGGTCCCGGCTGCTTCACTGCAGTCGTTAAGTTATGTCAGAGGCCCTTATTGTGGCTACTTGAAAACTTCTGACACTTGGGCTTTACCACAGCCATATGATATTTATTTATTTTTATGAACCTATAATTCCCATTGGATTTTATAACAATGGAGCTCAATAGCTCCAATTTTCCTAAGTTCTATAATAGACTGAAATAATTCAGAAGATGATTTTTGTATAGGAACTTTCCCTTGTTAGGTTTTTTCCTGGTTCAGCTTGTTCGGTCGCCCTTTTCGTTATTACAAAAAGCAACGTGTCCGCCTTTTATTGTACTGATATTTTTTGAACTGCGGCATTGACATCATGATTTAATTTGAATTTTCTGTGCGTAGATACTGTGTGATGCATGTCTGTCAGAATCTTTCCAGGATCCACTGATGCAGATGTGGTCCACTAGTCAATGTTTCCGTTATTTGATAACGTTTTTGTAGAAACGTATCGTTAATAATGCTTACTGAACGATTGATGTTTAACGATTACAACAATCGGATTGCTGTATAGTTCAATTCGGCCTGTGACAAAAGTGTTTGCACCTCCGTATTGAGTCTTGGTTCCCTGAGAGTTTGACAGTTCCCAGGAATATTCCACTCTTTAACTAGCTGTTGTCTAGTTTCGCGGTCGAGCTATGGTGATAAATAATTCTGACATCTGTCCAACAATTCTTCAGCAATAGGTATTCGGCCCTGATTCAGCTACTTGATTTAGATTTTCGTCCAAAATTGCTGTGATAGAATCACCTTGTTCCTCAATCATCGTTACAGGGGGTTGCGTGAGCGAAGATCTCACTGAGTGAGCTGATTCACTATCTGGCTGTTATTCTTCGCTAGTGATATCAGTGATATCACACGAGTCACCTGCCTGTTGATCAAGGTACTTAAATTTTGTATTAGCTATTAATGCTTCGGTCGTGTTGTTAGTACTTTTATGCACTAGTAACCATTATTAATATGATTCTTTGTTATAAGTCATCACTATTGATATGATTATTAATATATTCGGATTATTACTATGTATTTTTTCATCACTCTTAGGCCCGTATTCACAAAGCGTTTCTGTCCTGTAATATCTCGAAAATAATTATTTAGGAAATTATCGTTTGTGAATACGGCGATAGTATAGTTATTTTGACCTTTTCTCATCCCCATAACTCGATTAAGGGTATTAGTCCCTAACCGGTCCATGTTAGGACTGCTGTCCACCCTTTAAGTGCACTTAACTATTACATTAAGTGAGGTTCTAATCATCCACACCTATTACAGTGAGCATGATAACCTGACAGAGAGGATTACTGACAGAGAGAATTACTTTATTCGAATTATGACTACTTATGTATTTTTCATCACTATAAGTATACTTATTTTGACCTTTTCTCATCCCCATAACTCGATTAAGGGTATTAGTCCCTAACCGGTCCATGTTAGGACTGCTGTCCACCCTTTAAGTGCACTTAACTATTACATTAAGTGAGGTTCTAATCATCCACACCTATTACAGTGAGCATGATAACCTGACAGAGAGGATTACTGACAGAGAGAATTACTTTATTCGAATTATTACTATGTATTTTTCATCACTATAAGTATACTTATTTTGACCTTTTCTCATCCCCATAACTCGATTAAGGGTATTAGTCCCTAACCGGTCCATGTTAGGACTGCTGTCCACCCTTTAAGTGCACTTAACTATTACATTAAGTGAGGTTCTAATCATCCCCCTATTACAGTGAGCATGATAACCTGACAGAGAGGATTTACTGACAGAGAGTGACAGAAAGGGTATTTATGTCTCTCAATTAAGAAAAAAAAATAAAAACTTTTAAGTTATTGTACTTACTTGAAAGGTTTAGCTGTTTATCCATTTTTCTTAATTTTTTCTAACTTCCTTCGTGTTTTGCTTTTTAGTTGTTTTGGCATTTTACAGTAATTTTCCAGCAACACTCTCTTAAACACTAGCGCACGTATCGAGCGTAAGAACGATAATGAGCTATCTACAGCAGATAACGGCCGGATGTGCGGGTGAGTAATAGGTACCTACCTGGGGATTTTAAAAAACTGAAAACATTACGCACTATTGGAGCTCGTGAACGTCACTACAGGGTGATATTGAGGACGTGATCATCGAAGTATAATAGTAGTTGTTAGTTGTTACTGTTTTATTTTATAGATAATAAGTACGTTGACCTACCTTTTGCGTTCGTTTCTAATTACTCGGAAGTAGGTACATATCGTATCACTAATTTTCTCAATGATCTCATATTTCATTTTGCGAAACCATATTGTAATGTAATCATTACCTTTTACGTTGCTTCACCTACAATTATTACAGTCTAATAAAAGTAGCTTAAAATTTACCTTCTCACTGTATTGTAGGTATAAGGTATGTACCTACTATATTTCGGGAACAAAAAGTTATATGTCTAAAAATATAACTTTTTCGAGAACTTTTTAATATTAGTTATATTATAAAAAAATATAATTATAAGTACCTATGTAGATCTAGGTACACCCACAAAAAATCGTGCATCTCGAACCTGACAAATCCAACATCTCCAAGAAGATCTCACCCACCTACATCATGTTCTGTGGACGAATGGCTACACGTACACACCGCTCAGGAAATCAAGAGAACGTAATAATTACGAATTACGACCCACAACCCAACATCCCAAGACATACAGCGAACAACCACCGCGAGTTTTGGGAGGTGCATTTCTCCCTTATCATCAAGAACTTCACCGATCAAATCCGTAAACTCCTGCGGCACCACGGCGTCAAAACCATCTCTAAATCTACACAAGTTCCCAATATTCTTCGTTCAGCTAAAGGCTAAAGACCCATAATTAATCTACTTTCTTCCATGGTGGTAACATGAAAGCCGGACGTCATTCTATTTACGACGAAAATTATTATTTTTAAAATTTGATCAATTAACAATAAATATTATTAAGGATTATAATATGCAATTGCACAAAAAATGTGGATACTGCGGACGCGTCATTCTTTAACGTCCTCGAGAGTGCCATGATGTCGTGGCCTAAGTAGGTACCTATACAAATAACTAATGTATTTAAAGTCACAGCCGCCAAAGCTATTACAAAAATCACACCACAAAATAAAAACTTTTCCCCGATTTTCTCGAAAATGGCTCAACAGACTTAGAAATGTAACTGCAGTAACAGAAGCAGCTTTTCAATCTTAACAAATTATTCACTTACCACTTCTCTCTAAAATAAATAGGGGGTAGGTAAGATACAATATGTAAAAAATATATGCGTGACTGTCATGAGAGAAAAAATTACATCTTCAGAATAGTAAATATCTAAGTTTGTTGCGCGATTTAGCTAAGGTAACCCATTTGCGATTTATCAATCTATACAGGGTGGCTGACTTTTCATTGTCCAGCTTGTATTTTCTGAAATATGAAAGATACGGAAAAAAGTTAAATGGATAAATTGTCAAACAAGATGCGACCTACTCAATGGCGAATTGGCGAGCACAATAATTATTGTTTTCCATGGCCAACCTGTTTTAATGTAGAATACACAACTTTTTTCTTTTAAATGGGACATCCTATATTTTTTGCAGATTTGGTTTTTAAATTATTTCCCGTTTACAATGATGTATCCACAAATAGTAATATATTTTTCAAAGTAATATGTTTTTAAAAGGTACTTATGTTATTGTTATAATATTTTGTCCTCGATTTTGTCAGAACATTTTGTCTCTAAAATATTTTCCTGTAGCCGTCCTATTTTTTGAATTATAGGAGGAAAATCAGGTTAGAAGCAGTTTTTTTTTGGGGGGAGAAAAAGGGCCGCCATTTTGTTTTTTCATAGATTGTTTAAGATCATCTTAAAACCCTTAGTTGGTAACATCCGACTCTGAGGCGGATGCCAATTTTTGATGCTGCGCTGAATCCAAACGAATGAATGTACAAAAATTCCGTATTAGGTATGCTCTAGTTGGTTGTCAAAAAGTCCGTAGCCGCCTTCGCGAGAATACGTCTGTGAGACGGGTGTTACTCAGAACGACATATTTCAGTCCATATCTCAGTCGGCTGTTGGTCGAAAGTATGGTGAATGAAAAGGTATAATATATAAAAAAACGTATAAAAATGAAAAAGTCTGGTTTTAATAAAATATATTTGTGTTTACTAGAATACATTCGAATAAATATGTAATTATACATATAGTATTATGATACCTATTCCGACTGAGCGACGGATGTTACCCTACAATGCTGGAACTGTAATATGATCACCGACTGAGAGACGGATGTTACTTATAAAGTGAAAAAAAGTATGTTACCAACAAACTAATAAAGGGTTGAGATAAATTTCCGTATGATTTCATAATTTTGATATTTACCTTTTTTTTTTCAAAATACCGAAACAGATATGTACATATATTTAATTTGTAAAAAAGGCATTATTCATCAACATAAAAATGTAGAAACTTTATCATGACTGGTAACTCCCGATTTTTTTTTATATTATAGAGATTCCATCATACTTTCCAGCAGTCAGTTCGTCAATTCTCTAGATTTCGTTACAGATTAGGCTGCGTAAGTATAATACCTATCGAGAATACGTAAACAAATAAGTCACAAGTACCTAAGTCCGTTTAATGTCTTTCAGCATCATCACATTATCATCCGGTGGGCTTTTCTATAATCAACAAAACAAACAAAAACAAAAAAATTGAACAAATAGGTAACATCAAAATATCGTGTTGTCATCCGTCTCTGGCTGCCTGGTTCTGTGATCATTAATTTAATCAACAGGGAAGCGATTTCCTCTGTCACCGGATGGAGGTAAACGAAAACCAAAAGGACAGCCGCAATCCACACGTGCGTTATTAAATTTGTCATTTAGGGCTTCAATACAAATTTGTATGTAGGTGTAGGTATATAATAGTAGACTTGTAGATTTTAAAATCAATTACCTAACCGCAACCAAACATTTTACAGATGGCGAACTTCTTAAATGTACAGAATGATTGCTTAGGTATACTCTACCGAGTACTCTACTCATAGATAAAATTAATATTGGTCTTGGGAAAAAATTTAAATGAGTAAATATTTATAATTATTTATGGGCATTTAGAATTCGGTACTAAGACAAATAAAAAAAAAGCATCGGAAACTTAAAAACTTTACACAAACTGGTATTTTTTCAATGGCACCTTGAATTTTTTTGCAGATTTAGTTTTTAAATAATTTACTAATTTTAAATAATAAATAATTGTAAAAAAACGAAATGATGTATCTATCAGAAGTAGGTATAATCTTTTTCAAGGGTTATACTTATTTATATGAAATTGTTATAGTCGGCCGTGATATGCAGGGTGAGTCCCCTAAGATGGAAAGCTCGATAACACCTACACCAAAAAGATATCGAAATGAACCAAAAAGTGCTGTAAATGGGAGGGTAAAGTGCAGTTTGTTATTTTAAATAGGACACCCTCTATTATATTACATTTGCATATTGTTTGAGAAAAGTCAAAAAGAATGGTTTGTGTTTGTATGTTTGTAAAGTTGAAGTTTGTAATGAGCAATTTATGAGTTATAAACAAATGAAATTCGCGATTTTCCATTTTCAAAGCAGCTTTTATTAAAAACAGCTCAAGATAAAGGAAGACGACTTACATGTCCCTATCTTAAATTTTCATCCGGTGTCCTATTGGATTGATGAAATTTTTATACAGAGTGACTTTACAAACCATTCTTTTTGACTTTTCTCAAACAATATGCAAATGTAATATAATAGAGGGTGTCCTATTTAAAATAACAAACTGTACTTTACCCTCCCATTTACAGCACTTTTTGGTTCATTTCGATATCTTTAATGGTATATAGGTGTAATCGAGCTTTCCATCTTAGGGGATTCACCCTGTATACGAATTCCAAAACTCCTGGCACCCCTGCTACAAAAGTGGTACATACCTACAAATCAAAAAAACGTTCTTGCGATTCAATCGCATAAATAGTGTATTTTTTTTATGCGATTCAATTGAGAATATTTTCACGGTTTTTTAAATACGTTTTCCGAAATTTTCCATAGTCTGGTCATAGGTTATAGATCACAGCTCATAAACGATTATAGAAATTTAGCCATTTTCACCCTTAATTTTCTTACCCACGCCACTGGCCTATTAATAGTAATAATGCAAAATTTTATTGTAATTTTTGCAATTTTCTTCTAAACTTGTCAGGTTTACAAGTTTTTTTCCATATTGCTCATACATACAGCGGTTAAAAAAATTGTCAATTTTTCGAAAATTAAAATGGCCGCCATTTTGAAACTGCTCCGCCGATTTTGCCCAAGTTCAATACCAGACCCTCGACCAGACCACTGCTTGTGGATATTTTACTTCCACAAAAAAGGCACTAAAAATCGGTCTAGGGAGTCCGGTCCTGGTTAGCACCGCATATGCCTGGTGTCGCATCGTATATAATTCTCGCGAAAAAAGGTATGTATTTCTATTTCTAAATAAAATTTTTATATGAAAATTTACATACGTGGATTACAATAAGCCTACTATTATATTATTATGATGTACTCATTTTTGGTAAATTAATTAAATGTTACTTTCGATTTTCGACATCGATTTTATATCGAAATACTAATCGCATCTCTATGATTTTTCATACACTTGTAGAAAAAAGTTTCTTCTGTGTATAAGAAACAGGAATTTGTTAATCGATATCTTTGACCATAATTGAGTAATTTGCCATCAAAGTTGAACATAAAATCGGAATAAAGTTTATGATTATTATTATAAACCCGTCACTACAGCAATAATTTACAACTTTAGTCACATGCTGTGAACAAGCAGCTTTGTTGTAATAAACAGGTACCTGAAGAAAAGTTTCTACCCCTTTGAGATCGCCTTTGTAGAAGAGAATGCAAAATGTTTACTTTCAACTAAGTCGTAAATAACTAGCACACTTGACCATCTTTTGTACCATTCACCACATTTAATAGCATTACAAACAAAAATCGTCATAAATTATGCCCAATTTTGATTGATTTGAAATTATCTGCAATAATTAATGGCATTTTCTTTATAAATTTTCAATTTTTAATTTCACAGGCGGTTTTCTAATGATATTTAGAATTTATTGATATAAAAAAATCAGATTTTTTTGTCGCTTAACTAATTTTTGCGCGACTGCACGCTTAACTAAGCTCACTACAAACATGCTGATTAGACCAGATTATGGAGAATTAAATTATTCATGAATGTGTCGCGAATAAAATACTCTCATTTAATTAAAAAGTGTACTTTTCGCGAGAATTCTATACGATGGGACATCCTGTATATGTAGGTACACATATAAACATGCAAGGCCAGGGCGTCATCGCGTCATCGCCAGCGCGCGGATTATCATCCACGCGCTCCAGTGCCGGCATAAGTCCCCAAGCTCCACTCATAACTTATCCGGAAAATACTAGTGATCGATGTCACGCTTTTTGGAATGCAAATGCAAAATAAATGCAAATAAAAAATAAAAATCGTGCACTGTTAATTTCGAAGATATTCCTTGCCCTGAAAGTGAAAAAAAATAGCAATGCGACCGTAGTGTCAAAGAGGCCTTAGTTGTGACCTTAAAATTAGTTTGCAATGGCTGTTTTTAGCTTCTTACCCACCCAGCACCCCGATTACGCTCCTCGGTCCAGAAAAAATTGTTGAGACTTAGAAGCCGCGGATGTAAATATTTACCAATAAAATTTACACCAACAAAATTAAAGATCATATTTACATCCGCGGCTCCTACAGTTTCACTATGGCACCTATATAGGAATGGAGGACATACCTATAGTAACACCAGGAAGGTATTAATTTGCTTTGCAAATGAAAGATAAGCGAACAAAAGGGCGAAGGTCTTCGTGAGTGCGGGCCTGTTTAGAACAGCGAAAATCACAATAAACATGCAAGGTCAGAGTGTCGAGTGGACGGCGGAAACTCGTAATATCAACACCAGAGCCAAAGATGTCTTAGTGGTGACCTTGATATTAGTTTGCAATTGCTGTTTTTAGCTTCTTACCCACCCAGCACCCCTATTTCGCTCCTCGGTCCCGAAAAAATTTATGAAACTTAGGAGCCGCGGATGTATACAATTACCAAATTTAAATTTAATTTAAACTTTGACCTCTTTTTGGAATTTTTCCAAAATCTCAAGTGTCGAATAATTGTTGCGTTTCTTTTTCCCCTCACTGTATAGGTCGAGGTATAGGTACTCTGATAAGAATCAAAGGTGTGTGGACTTTTTGAAAAAATTCTATCATTAGCAATGATGCGGTTTACTCGAGAGTTGTTTACTATTAGGTACTTAGGTACTACTGACTCTGACTGTCAATACTGACCGAGATACTGACATTATTAATAAACAAGTTGGGACGGGAGCTGAAAAGTGTTTTAACTAATTCTGCTGAGCTCTGTGATTAGATGCACAGCCAATTAGATTGATTTCGAAGTTAACGATCAAAAAACAGCCAATAATAAAATAATAATAATTGACAACATTGAAATTTCTAAATGCATACTTCCATTGCCCACTTGAATTTTTATCTAGATGGACTTCTTAAGGTCATGTTAGCTATGCAATTCTGTCAGTCTGTCACTGAGTCTGTCACATTTCACATTGAATAAAGAGGAATGTTCACAAGGAAAAAGTCACATTTTTTAAAATAGGTACCTACCTACCATAATTTTTGCTAATAATATTATTATCAAATTAAAGACCGTAACTCCAACTTCATCCAGAACCCAATGTCATGACCTAATGACACTTCTTGTAGGTACTTGACAACATCAATCTAACCCTACTCGCATTGTTTGATAGTTGTCACTTGTCACTTCTATATTTGCAAAATATTTTGACCTGACATCCAATTCCATGCTAAAAATTTCATTGTGACCTTGAAAATCCATTTTAGTTTAGATGAAAATTATCATTAGAGAAATTAATAATTTAGCAAAGATCAATGTAATCAGAGGACAATTTTAAATTTCTAAAAACAAAACCAATTTGAGAAAAAACCTTGTCAAAAGCATTTAATTCATCAATAATAATAGGGTAATGTCTTGAAATAAGATTAGGGGTACCTATAATATGTAACATATCATACCTAATAACACTAAACAACAATAACACCTCGAATAACACTAATAAGTATATTTACATAATCCTTATTTACCTACTTATGTAAATATTAATTATGGGTTTTTATTTTTGATCATTAATTAAACTGGACCTTTCCTTCCAAACGAAAATAATTCAGTTAGGTGTAAGTAGGTCCAATAGTTTTCCCGTTAATGAAAATAGGTAAGGTAGGTAGACATCTAATGATAATGTTAGGTAGGTATCACCTAATTATGATGTTCCAGTAAATGGGTATCTAGATGATAGTGGTATTAATTATTATTGGGTATTTCTGCTCCCCCTATAAGTTTACATATTGCTGCAAGTCTTCTTTCTTACCTTCATATCTTGAATGATGTGCTGGAAAAGGCCGCCAAGGGCTCCCGATTCTCTTTCGATATGGCTTTCCATGGTTTCTTCAAGATGTAAGCACCTGTTTTGTTTTGACCTATACTCATGAACCGACACTTTTGCAAACACGTTTTATTGCAACACCACTTATTCAATAAGTAATGCAGTCACCGGACCGTCTCGTCTACTGCACTTACATTGTGCTCCTTTGAACATTATTGTGTAAATTCAAATAAGAAAATACGAACGACACAAGCTCACGAATCCCGGATACACACAAGCACCGTCATCCACTAACTGTATCATTCGATACGAACGTTGTTTTATTCATCAGCTTCCTGTTAATAAGTTCTATAATTTTATTTCAGTCTAGGACAAATCATAAATCTCATAGACATACTTTTAAAAGACATCTAAACAAACGGCCACCATTATCACATTCACCACACATACACTCCGTGCATAAGGATAGGCAAAGCACACACTAGTGTTCCTGTCTTTCTTTCTATTACAGATTCTCCCCCCTTTTCTTCCTTCTGGCTCTGCGCCCAACATTCAGCAACTTTAACGGGAGCCGGAGCGTATAAAAAATCACCGCTACAATAATTCTACAATTTGGTATTGTTGCGTCATCTATTACGTCCAGGGGTCATTGTTGAAATTGCAAAGCTGTCAAGAGGTAGCGCCACAGAGGAAAGAAATTGGTAAGTATTATGATAGCAGCCACTAGGCAACTTATTATACTTTCCGTCGTTTTAATGTTTGCCTATACTAGTGGCGTGAGATGTTTGTAAGTTTTTTTATCAAGTAGACATTAGATCATGTACGCAAATACCAGAATAGGATTGATTTGCTCCTCATATTGTGACAATATTATAATCCTCTCAGTTTAGACAAATACACTACTTAGGGGTGCGTTCATAATAATATTCTGTGGCCACGCTCTAAACCGTTCATAATAACATTGGGTAATGAGTTAGACCAAATACATTAGATGATTGTATTTGGTTACACCTTACACCACATACGCAAAATATTAATATAACCAGACACTTCTATTTCTATACCTACCTAAATAATACATTGCGTCGAGGTGCGACAAAGGGAACCTGTATTACCGACACTGACGCGTATTATAAATTATAATACAATATCGGTAGGTACGGAAATTGTTGGCAATAACTGACATTTCCAAAAACGTAATTTCAGAGAAGCGACAAGCAGAAACTTTCGTTGCGAGAAAAATTTTCCGCTTGCCGCTTCTCCGAAATTGTTTTTAGTACTGTCAGTTACTATACACAATTTCCATACTAATGTAGGTACATATAGCGCATTCTCACAAAAAGTTGGGAATGTAAAACTTAACTTTAAAAACGCCACATTTTCCACGAACGTACAATAACTGTCTAAAAATTACATAATTTGTTAAGTCCGCGTATTTCCCAAAAATGGTAAACTTTTGCTGCGTTAGAGGATGTTTTAACAATAAAAAGAGGGCTTTCGCTACTTGTTCGCGTTGCCTAAAGATAACTTTCTTAATATTTTAAAATCATTATTATAGTCCTCTATCAATACTTACCCGTTACTAGGATTTTCTGAACAAAAAATGCATCCAGCCCCATCAGTAGACAGTTTGTTATGATTGCAGAAAATATACGGTGCTCAGAATTTCCGTATCGTATAGTTACCTGGAAGTTTGTCAACTAGGTTTTATTATACATTACTTTGATGAATCTGACTTTTAAGGATCAGTATGGGAGAGTCTTATAGGATAGGGGTATTAAGATCACACTGCCGTTCGTGTGTCTACCAAGCGCTTTTTCTCTATTAATATTGCAAAAAGATTGAATCGTTTATTAAATAATAAGTGTAAACGATTTTTTCGAAAAAAATGCAGATTTTTCAAAAAATGCACTGCGATGAAATATAGTTATTTACATTACAAGCTACGAAAGTTCACTTTTAGGTGTGAGGTGTATTTACCCTCACACTCGGCTACGCTACGCTTCGCCTCGGGTATTTAAAAACTCCGAGCACCTGAAAGAGCTTTCGTAGCGTGTAATGTATTAAACTTTTCATTCTCCCCTTGCCATATTGAACCACGGATTAAGAAGAAATGAGTAAAATAATACGATTCAGTGATAACAATGGAATTATTATAAGGTGCCATGTTTTTAACATTACCATAGTAACGATAGTTTTAAATTATTATTAATTTATGACACTGTCAAGTTTAAAACTCTGTACCGCTATAATTTTAGAATCTTTGATCATCGTAGTTTAGTTCAAAATGAATTTCATTCAAGAAGCTGCAAATTCCAGTAAATCTTTCTGGAACATACACTAATAATTATTTGTATGTTCCAGAAAGATTTACTGGAATTTTTTATTGCAGTTTTACATTTAATTTTCCATCTAAATAAACGTTAATCAAACTGACATTTCTACTTTTTTGTCCAGGCCACGAAAGTTTTTCATAGCTAGCAACCACCTAGCAACCTATCACCTAGGATGTTTTACTTTCGCTTTCGGTTGCCTTATCAAGACAGAAAGTTACACTTTCGTAAAGGGGAGAATGAAAAGATCATTTTTATTGTTTTGGTACGTTGCTAGTTTACAAAATGAAAAATTGAATGAAACTAAAAAGTTGCTATCTCAACTTGTGGACATTTGGTGTCATTTTTATCAATTTCTGTGTTATCAGACACTTATCTTGTACCTACTAATATTTTTTAATAATAATCATTTTTTTCAAAAAAATCGTTATGCAAGGTATCAATTTTTTACGTCATGATTGAACGGTAAGGACATCTCTTTGAAAAAGGGAAAAAAAAATTGCAGTTGTCACTAAAAAAAAAAGTGATGACGTCATATTTGATAAATAGATAACGTCATAATAAAAAAGTTTACGTGATAACTTGGCAAAGTGAAAAATATAATCAATTATTATCATTGTCATTATTATAAAATTATTATTGTTATTATTATTATTAAAAAAAATTAGTACAAGATAAGGGTCTGATAAAACAGAATTTGATAAAAATTGATTAGCGTGCAGTATTGAAACAGCAGATTCTATTTTCAAAAATTTGAAAAAAAGTAGGTACCTATAAAAGTAGGTCGAGTAATGCTTCCTAAGGGGGCTACAGCCCCCGAAAAGGTAGCCCATGAATATGGTTTTTATTTAATATCTCTGAAACCGTTTAAGATTGAAAAGTGAAATTTAGGGAATTTATCAAACTTTTTTGGCCAATAAGATGCAATTACAACAATTTTAAAATTTCCATAAAGGGGGGGGGGGGGCAGATGGATGAGGAGTGATGTTAAAACCACCCTAACTTTTTTTGTACGTACCTCGTGCCAGGATTTGATAGCAGATTATGAAATGTTGAAGTTTTTTACACAAAAAAAGTCGCGTCTTGTTGAATTTCGATAACATGCACCGTTTTCGCTTAAAATCGATTTGAAAATTACCTTAAATGGCATAAAAATTAATAATAAAACACAAATAAACTTTTGGATTTTACTGTTTTGCATCTGCATTATTTAACTTACTACATAAAAACCGTAAAGTAGTATTTAAAATTTTATTAGAGATCGAAGTTCCAGAAAGTTGGCAATACATACCTTATGCATAGTTGTGTTGTGGGCTGCCTAAATCACGGGGTATTAACTAGGTATAACCGATTGACCAATCATATCAATTAAGTGATACTTTACTTTTCAATTTTATGGTGATATTTTTCATTTTCAAAGTACCCAAGTAGTGTGCGATTTGTCATTTTCGCAGGTGGTCGTCGGAAAAATAATTAATAGGAAGGGATTTCTACCAAGAAACAAAATAAATCACTAATATTAAGATTCTAATGAGAGTTTAGAGAAATATATTATGATTTGAAACAAATTATATCACAAGTTCAAAAGACAAAAATAGGCGTGAATATCCAGCTTAAGTTATATCACAAGACATATTAATTTGTGCCACTTAAAAATAACTAAGTTACACTTTTAGGCTAGTGAATGTACGCTAGTGAACCCGTTAAGTAACAATTTCTCATAAATGCGAGCCGTTATTTTTTAAAAACACACGAGATAGTTTAACAACAATTTTGGCAGCTACACAGACAGTTATTACTTATAGATTACATCCAAAATAGACAACGTTTTTTAGTTTAGGCATACAACAATGAGTAAAAGGTAAATGTATAAAAGTCATTACAGATACATCTACATAACAACAATACAGGACAATACATAATGTAATTGTCTTGGAAACACAAGATGGTTCCCTATGTTAATGCACATTACTGATTAGTGTCCTCTAATGATCTATTACTTAATTTTTATCCACAACCAACATAATATTACAAGTAAGGCTAATGTATGTTTTGATTTCGGCATTTTTAATTTAATTTAAGTTTTTGTTCATAAATTTTCATCAAAATTTACAGCAACAAACAAATTTCTATTGCAATCCCCGATTATTTATGGTTTTCAAATAATTCGATATTTTATGATTTTTGAAATGTGTTACCAACATTTAATATGAATTTTTTTTTTTTTTTTTTAATTAATAACATGCCATCATTTCGTAATTATTGCAGAACACTGAAGCATGCCTTGGAAATTTCCAAGAAACAGGTTTTTCTGTTGAGTAAAGTGCCTTTTATGTGGCAAATACGACAAAATGTTATTTGAAAAAGTTGTTCAGAATCAACATTCAGGTCTCTATATCAAATTTCAAGGTATCTATACCAAATTCAATTCATCATAGGTCAATTTTTATTTTTTCATTTATTTCACAAATCAAAGAATTTCATTTTGTAACAAAAAATACCCGTTGATGGACCATCATTGGATAATCATTTTTAATAAGCGTTCTAGCACTCCACCCATTCTATATCACATGATATCTATACACACACAATGTCATACAGATATCAAATTAGTTTTTTTTTACCTAACTTGCATAATATTTCTTGCCTTTAATATCGGTTGTGGATACAATTATTATTTATTGCATTCGTGGCTTATGTATGAGCATAAGAGACACTCAAGAAAAGCCAACAGGTGACCAGAGTTGTTCTCGTGTTATCCTTTTTAATTTGTGTCTAATTGCTCATAAGACACTTTTATAATAAATATCTATCATCCAAACAGATTGACCACTTTTTGACAGAGATTTGTACAACCAGTCTTACAGTTATAAAAATTAACTAATTGCAAAGCAAATTACATTAATTTCTTTTCAGAAAAATATTACTTAATTTTGTCCTTGCGACACAGTTCAAAGTTACTTTACCATGAAAACATTATTGGCCATGGTAAATCACAGAAAATACTAGTAGCTGACGAGGTTCATTTAATTTAGTCTATCAGTAAAAATACTTGTTACCTACACGCTATTCTTAAAATCACAATTACGTGTGTTTTGCCACTGTTAAAACATCTTCAGGTTAAAGTTAGCATTGGAAAAGCAATAAAACAAGCATAAATGCGATTTTAGTAATAACAAATTTATCACTTTCTGCAAGTATTTATTGCAAAATTGCAAGTGCTTATTATTCATTAAAAAGTAAGGATTCCTGATAATTAATAATATTCATATTTTTCATCTTTTTTAGTTCATAAGATGTATGATTATTAGAAAGTGTAAAAAAGCGTGTGAACTATTATAGTGCCTTAGCTGTTCATTATTTCACTCTAATCAATAACTTAATAGTATGTTATACACCAAAAGACTAAAGTGACCCATTTAATCCCGCAGGTGGCGGGTGGTGTTTGATTCCTGAGGGCGGAGTGTAGCAGAGCCCGAGGGAAGCAATCCACCTAAGGGATTAATGTCACTTTAGTTGAGAGGTCTACACGCTATTTTTTGCAATTCCGCTAATTCTACATACATTTTTAATAAAGATAAATACTACTTACATTTGACGCCCCCAACACAATAAACATAGTATGCTGTTTGTTTCTATGACAATGATAAGCAAAGTCACTGTGAAAACGGCGTCATTGTAAACGTCATTGTAAAATCAGTGAAAATGAATAAAAGTGAATAATTCAATGCAGATCGGGCTGCTGAAGCAATTACTCAAGAGCTAATACCACAAAAATCGAGAAAACTAAGTATATGAAAAACAGTACGAATCATTTGTAAGGTGGTGCAATGAGAAACACGTCACGGAGTACAATTAAAACACGTTTGTTGATGTATTTCAACGAGAAATCCAAAAGATTTTGCTCTTCCACGCTATGGTCATATTACTCGATATTAAAAGCAACAATTATAATCAAGCATAACATAGAAATCAGCAAGTTTCCTAAATTACTAGCATTTTGAAGCGAAAAAATGACGACCATAAAGCCAAAAAGACAAAAGTGCTCACTGGAGAGGAGGTTAAAAAATTCCTGGTACAAGCTCCAGACAACAAGTAAGTACTTAATGATGAAGGTATCATAATAATCAATAATGCTTTCTGAACGACACACTTACTCTAACAGTATAGTGAAGACAGAGACATCGATGTTTCAATGGTTATTTCCATCTCATCAGTCTGTCACATCACCACCACTAGAGAAGTGTGCCGATCAGAAAGAAAATCAAAAGCTTTAAGCAAAATGATTTGTCGGAAACATAGTGACTTGCACGGCAAATGCCATCTGATGACTGAAAAGTACAACTTTCAATGTGTCAATCAGAGATTCTCCCAGAGAAATCTGCAATTTTTCACTACCAACGCTGACAGTTCACTGAAAAACCAATTACCTTGCGAATCTCAGTAAACCAATCAGAGATGGAGTAAGTGTGTCGTTCAGAAAGCATTATTGTTTTTCAACAATCGGATTGCTGTAATTGATATAATAATTTATTATTATTCAATTTGTTTCATCGTAATAATCGTTTTATATGAATAATTTTTAACAATTTATATTTTAAGGTGGCACTAATTTTTGGAGTTGGTGGAGCCTGTAGAGGCAACGAATTGCTGCAACTATCCGGCAACGATGTAAAAGATATCGGTTCAGAAATCATACTTGATGTTAAGAACACTAAAAATAAAATCGTTCGAACTTTCGTTATCAAAAATGGTGAAGACAATAATTCTCTTAAACACGTCGAAATATTATGTAGAAAGTATAAATGTTACTAAATGGCTTTGCGAAAATCAGAAACAGCACATTCAAGATTTTTTGTTTATTATAAAGATGCAAAGTGTACTGTGCAGCCTATTGGCAAAAACACATTTGGGAAATGGCTTCAAAATATAGCTGCTTTTTTGAAGTTGCCCAAAGCGTCCTTGTATACAGGCCACTGTTTTAGGCGAACATGTGCGTTTTTATTAGCGGATTCTGGGGCCACTGTGGATGTTTTAAAGGGCCACTGTGGATGTTTTAAAGCGCCACGGTGGATGGAAAAGTGCAACAGTTGCCGAAGGGTACGTGGAGAGCTCCATCAACAACAAAAAATCAATAGCAGATATAATTCTTGGGCATAAAAATAGACCAATATGGCTGGCCGATGGGACTTCATCATCTTCCTTGAATCGAATCCAGACCCATTATTCACTTATGTCTGTTCAAGTTCAACTAGTTCATCTATTTCTGATATTAATAATCGTGTATTTAGTTTGGTTAATTGTAATAATGTGAACATTACTTGTCATTTTAATTCAATAAAAATAAAGATTAATGTTACTATCGTAAGTTTTTATTTGTACTTTAGGGATTTCAACTGTCACTTTATATCCCTTGGGACTAAAAGTGACACTGTAGTCTCTAACATGTACTCTAACCAAATACACTTTTATACATGTTATACCAAATACACAAATCAATTGTCGTTTATTTTTTCCAGTCTTTGCTGTTCCTTTGAATAGTTTATATGCATAAATATTAACGAAAAATAAAAAATTATTTAATTTCTTGAGGAAAAACGAATAAATCAAAGTACCAATAATGGCGTGTGTCTCCTTAGTAAGGGCTAGTCAAGTTATCATTTAAATAGATGTTTCGTTGCTATATTTGTTTGCTGATATAAAAAGCTCAATTTATATTCAATAGTCACGAATATGAATCAAATGCACTGAAGTGTTTTCTATAATAAGTGTTCGTTCCAATATAAGTCATTCGTAAAGTGTATAAAGTGTCTTTATTTCACTTCTGGGATTAAAACGCTAACTTAGCTGGTGGCGGTCAATTATCCCAGTCGTGAAGAAAAGTACCATAGCATTTTAAGCACTTGCTACCTACATAAATAATTTTTAGGTGATAGCCACGAGTCATTCTTGAAAATAATAACTGACACATGCACACTAATTATCACTATTTATCAATCAAATTATATAATTAAAATGAGACTACTGTCAATGGTGAGACATTTTGCATTATCATTTTTTTTTCCTTGAGATTAGTGAAGAATAATTCTGTACCTTGTAGTACTGAGCTGAAAATAAGCTATTGCCTGAGAATTCTTTGAATCTCTACCGATTTTCATGAAAATTTGGGATTGAGCTTATTATTGACCTATCAAAAAAACTTTATAAAATATACTTTGCTTAGATTTAAGTGCAGGTTATCCTTGTTATTTGAGACACCCACTAACCACTTACCAATTTTTACGCAAATCGATAAAGGTTTAAGCTTTTCTGAGGGGAAAGCCTTCAGTGACTGTACCACTGGTAGAAACAGGGCTAATGTAAAAAAAAATGGCTTTTTGAGGTTATTGGAGCGTGTGGCTCCTGTGGCGCAGTGGATAGCGCATTGGTCCGCCGTGCCGATACACCTTGGTTCGAAACTCACCAGCAGCCGACAACTATTTGTTGCGCTTCTCGAACAAGATCGGGATCCATCTTATGGAAGACAACAGCAAACCACCGCATAGTACCCTTGCCGAGTAAAACCTCTCAAATAATGCCGTTCAGACTCTGGCGATAAAAAAGGAGATCCCATATGTCTGTGTGAACTGATAGCTCGCGTGCCACAGACATAAGCGAAAGGTAGCCTACACCCGATATGAGGGTATGGCATTTAAAGAAGAAGGAGCTTTAGTTTACTTTGCGTGTATATTTTCAGTAGAAGAGAGGCCAATGTCCAATAATTGTGTTAGGCAATGGAGTTAAGTCAGTTTGAGAGCCACTGACAACTACATAAAATTTATTCACGTAATAACACTCTATCCTTTGTGTTGTCCATTTAATTCTCATTCAAAACCAATGTTGATGTATACTTATTTATGCGGGATGGAACATTTAGACAAACTGGATAGTTTCTATGAAAACTAGGATGTATGAAGCAAAATAAATCGAACTATCAAGAGGATGTCTATTCTTAATCGATACATATGACTTTTTAAACTTAATCGTATTATATCAGTACCACTAAACCTGACATTCTAAATTGCTCATTTTCACAAAACATTGAAAATTGACATTGGCCTTTTTTCTACGAAGGTCCAGAATTATGGTAATGTGGTAAACAGTAACCAGGACCGGCTCTAGTTAAACTTTAAAAGGCCTCAACATAAAAATACAGGGTGAGTCATAACGGGTGGTCTCTATTCCTTCAGCGGATAGAAGGGATTATTTCAAGTCGAAAAGTATCTTTGAAGAAATGTCCTCACTGTCACCATTGAGGAACTACAAGAAATTGAAGTTCACCAACTTTTTGTTACTGAATATACTTTTTATTAGAAATCGGAAACAGTGGTGATGATTGTTGCCATGGTGATAAATTGTTGGCAGTTCGTGACGTTTGTTCAGTTTACTACACTATAGTAAGACTAAAATAGTATTTGTGATCGCAATGGTGAAGAGGCAGCTCGCGAATATCATCGAAGATTCTCGCAGAGTCATCAACCCTCTATCAGAGTTTTTGCAAATGCCTATCGAAGACTTTGTGAGACCCGCAGGGCGACTCCTAAAAATAATGATGGTCTTCAAGCTGCTGTAGGAAATGTTGCGAATGAGATGGCCGGAATTGATGCTGTTCAAGATGATTTGGAAACCAGTAGGCGTCGAAATTGTCGCTCAGCTGCATCTATCCCAAAGTTTTGTTTGCCGAACACTGAAACGGGAGCAGCTTCATCCATAACAATTCTGAATTGTATAAAGTCTAAATCCCTGTGACTTCCTTCCTAGGACGCAATGGCTGAGTGACTTCTGGAGAAAGTGAACCAAAATTAGTGTTTTCTTGAAAATGATAGAGGACATAATATGTGGCACAGTTTACCAGAAGATAGAATAAACAATCTGCACAATAATCATGTGTGTGTGGTCCACCTATAATCCACAGGCAATAAAGCTGTGAAAATCCCAAGAACGATTCAGCTTAAATGTTTGGGGAGGCATATTCCGAGGTAGGTTATTAGATTTGAAAATTTTGCCCGATACTCTTACTGCTCCAAGGTATTTGGATTTTTTGAACCAGAGAATTCATGAATTTCTGGATAATGTTCATCTGAATGAGATGATGGATATTTGATACCAACAAGATGGTGCGTCACTGCACTACGGATTGAGTGTCAGAGCTTGGCTGGATGAATATTTTCGAAAGCATGGCTGGACATGCTGGTAACGTACCTTGGACTCCAAGGAGTCCCCATTTAAATCCTTTAGATTTTTTTTAGAGAGAGACACGTAAAATAATTAGTTTACAATGTCATAAATACACGTCTCCAATTCCTCCAAAGGAAAAATGCAGCTGAGGATATCAGAAATAATATGGACATTGATTGGTCGTGTGTACCATTCCTTCACCATTCAAGCAATGCCGCACCTGTATTAATGTCAAGGGAGCACATTTTGAACAGCAGGTTTGATATTTATATCGTTTTGTTTGATATTGATTATGATTGATCTGTTTGGCTTTCATTCATAATAAAATCTTGCCTTTTCATGAATTCTTAACACATTACAATTTGTCTGGTTAAAATCACAGTTAAATTAGAAATTAAAAAATTTAAAAAAACTGTCAAAGTGACAAACGTCATGAATGCCAATAATTTACACCGCACAATCATCATCAACTGTTTTCAATTTCTAATCAGCACATTCAGGGACTAAAAATTGGTGAGCTCCAACCTCTTGTAGTTCCTCCAGTTAAAAATTGGTTCAAATAAAAATGGGACAACTCTCATAATGCAACCCTCAAATATTATTATTGCGCTTGTTCATAAAAAAACTGGGACAGATTTTTATTGTGTTGTAATTGTGGCGTGGCTTTAAGCATATTAATTAATGTTACTTGATTTGATTAAATATTTTGGTGATGCTTGACTGCAAATTGCACTCGTCATATCTATCTATTATAATAATTATTGGCAATATCTGAAGAAATGTTTTCTAAATAAGAGTGCAAAATGTTGCAAGTAAAAAAATCTAATGTGTCTAAAAACAAGGTGTCTAATTATTGATCTACGGCTACCAATCATATTCCTTAAACTGACAATATTCGTTCTCAGTATTTGTCAAGATATTTTTACGAATAAAAATATGTAGATACATTGCCAAGTAAAATGATGTTTTGTCAATTTGTATTTTTCCCTTTTTGATTTACCTATATGTTTATATGTATACCATATGATAAATGTAACAGTATACAAAGTTTTAATTATTGTCAACTCATTTGAATTTCTACTAGTTTGAACTAATCTGCCAACCTGTCAAGTCCACCGCTTGAATCTCACATCAGACAGACTTTGATAATAATCAAAATATAATAATTATAAGTGAAAAAAATACATAAAAAATTTAAAATGAATTACCTAGCCATACTATGAGCTAGTTTTGATTTAAAGGCAACTGAAAATTTAAAAACATATACATCAACAGGCAGAATATCTATTAAGAAAAAATGTAGATCGGTGCAATTTCGTAGTTCTTAGACAAAATATGTATTGACCAAACTTCATATAGGTATCAATTCTGCCAAAATTGAGAGCGAAGTGTGGGTCGTATGTATTGGGTTGATGCTAAACTGCGAGCATCTGTCGGACAATAGTGAGGATAGCTAAAGGACCAGGCAGGTGCATTACCCTATGCTTCGCCACACCACAATTTCAATGTTGGCTTCACTATAAAGGCAGAAGAGAAGTATCCAGAAATACTTCGATAGGTACTTAAAGCAATAATTACATGATAAAAAATTAAAAACTGAATTAGCTTCGAATGTGTCTTAAATTAGCTGCACATTACAAGACGTATGTTCTAATAGAAAGAAATTAACAACACCAAAATAAAAAACAGTAACTTAACAAAAATTAATGCAACTTCAATATATTGTATTATAAAACTAAAAAATTAACATATTCCGAATATTACCTTATTATGTGCAAAATTGATTAATTAAACAAAACGGACCGAACCAAAGTATTTTATAAGAAACAACCTATTATATATATATAAAAAAAATAATAAATAACACAACAAAGCAATAAATAAATACCTTTTTTAAATACAGTTGCCAGTTTGCTAGGGTTTGATTAAAGTCATATTGAAAACGGATTATTTCATAAGCACAATCTTAGACAAACAATTAATCAAGATAAGGGTGTCACCCTAACTGTCTGAGGCTTGGCTGAATTTGGCTTGTAAGGGGCTCTCAAACCCTGACTCTTCGGAACATTTGGTATGGATTTTATTACACCCTGCAGTCCTTTACTCACTTTACCATTTGGCACTGAGCTGGTTGTTTGCAAAATTAAAACTTCTTCAAGATCGCATTCTCTGTAAAATTAAATTAACTATTTATACATACACAGGTTTGAATTATTATACATATTATTAATTCACATGTTCAGAAAATTGTTGATAAGTTCTATGGTGCAATTCAAGATTTAAATAAAATATCTAGTCGATTTCTTTAATAAAATTAAAAAAGCTTATTCGTAACTGATGATATTTACTTCAGTTGTTCATGAAAAGTGCAGAAAATGTGAATGATTCACGGGTACAACCTGGAATCCCTTTGTGTCAATTTATGACATTTATTCCCATTTACAATAAGTAGGTAAACTTTTTGGAAAATTACATTAGGTTGAACTTCTTGGACTTTTTGCTGTTATCATAATAATTACAAAATTACAAGAGATATTACACGCAGCCTATAGTTTTCAGATATAAACGACTCAAAAATGAAAATGTAGCACTCCAAAATTTTGCCTGATTTCGATTTTGTTTTCGCATGTCAGCAGCCCTGTCCTTTACTTTTCCGCTTTATTGGATTTAAACTAAAAAACTTGCCCAGAAATTTAAATTTTCTACAGGGACATATCACCATATCTAAAGAATTCCTTCTGATTCTATTAAGTAAATGAGGGCGAGTGGAAAAACGAAAAATCAGAAAATCAAATTTTCACAAACAACTCACAAATAAAAGACAATAGCAAATTTTAATTTTTACCATTGACATTTTCTCACAAAAAGAGATCGAGGATGAGCGGTCCATTTTTCTGTATCTCTTATAGTTATGGAGATTCCCTATTAACATCAAAATTATGTCACCCTATCCTATACCAACAATAATTATTGAAAGTTTTATATGCCACAACTTTTTTGAATTTGTGAAAATATGATATGCGAGTCTTTCGAAAAATCGTCTTCTTAAAAAGATCTGTGAATGTGTGAAATGGTGTACGTACAGAATGACTTCTTTTAAAAATAGGTAATTTTTTCTTCGTCTTCTTTTTTCACAAAAAAAAAAAACAATTTAATGGAAAATATTCGCCTTGAAGAGACCTATGCAAGGACGAATCTCAAGTAGGGGTTGCCTTTAAACAAATTATGATGACGTCATTGACCAAAAAACCAATGATGTCATAATAATATGTTACACATCAAACAATGTCATTTTAAAAAACAAAAGCGACTTGTCAAAGCGATTTCCATAAAAACAAACTTCATCATCATTAGAGAACGCAAATCTAAAAAAAAAAAAATCGTAGGACTGAAAAGGTCTAAAAAACTTATACTACTGACAAGTGGTATTGCCATGATCAGTAAGCTCTACTGATCATCAAACCACATGATGTCACTTTCTAAAAATGTGGAATGAGTCTCTAGGATGTCACAAAGATGAACGAACACTTGGTATAAGATTTTGTGAGTTAACAATTTGTATGCTAAGTGAATGCTAATTTTGAATGCCCAACAAAAAAACACAAAATAACTTCTAATGTTATTACACACCCCCGCACTTTATTCTATTACGTGTCGTCACATGTCACCACTTTCAAGACTGGGTGTAGGGATAACAGGGACCTAATTGACATCACCTAGAGGGCTGAAAAAAGTATCAAATGAAAGAAAAAGAATTTCTGCAGATCTATGATAATTTTTTTACTAGCACCTGGATATTACTAGCAAACGGTCGAAGAGGACGCAAAAACCGTTTATGACCAATCAAGTTCTATCGCATGCCTAAAACTGACCGAATAATTAGAATTTGTGGCCACTCTGATTACGGCTCTCTATCTATCTCTATCTTCTTTAATATACGCGGATTTATTTCTAAATAGTCTGCCAAGGTCACATGAAATATCAGCATTGATGTCAGTTCTCAAACTTTGTAGGTGCAATGAGGAATCACAGAATATTATACAAAATTTATTACATCAATAATTTTTGTTTATTTGAAAATAAAGAATTAAGTTTTCTTTTTGAATATAACTGATGGTGTTAATTCATATAAAAGGTATTTATAATGAAAATATAATAAGCACCTATAAATTACAAATTACACAAATTACAAATATAAATTAATGCAAAACTTGACAATAATTGATAATTTAATATTCATAAATAGTCATATAATCAGTTCCTTAAATTAATACCGTTTCCTGCCGATTGACTTTTTGGGAACTTTCCAATGGTTGACCCTTACTAATTATCGCTCGAATTTTTTAATTGTACCAAGCGACAATTTCAGAGCTTCAGCTACCCTCTAAATCATAATAATTATCATTACTTCATGTCAGTAAAATTTGAGCCTATAAAATGATTTACATCGCTCACTGATTTTAGGGGTAATAAGGGGTCTCCATTATTCATTAATTCGTCTTCAAAGTATTCAATCAAATTTGCCACCATCTGTTGTGCTTCTTTACTTAAATTCTTTGGCATTTTGCTTACTTTTAAAGATAATCTATCACTTTCTATAATAATTTTTAATTTATTTTACAAAATTAATAATTAAGTGTCAAAATTGACAGAAGAACTAAACAGAACAAAATCAGTTTTTTTGTATAAAAAACTTGACAACAAAGCCAAGATGTTGTAATGTTGTAAAAAATTTATTGTTTTTGAATCTTCCTAATGTCAAAAGTTTTCATTTGATCCCTTTATTTACCTTTAAATTATACTTGTCATTTTTAGAGTCACAATGTTCGATGTTACAACATAGCATAGACAAATATGACCTTGGCAGAGAATCGAACTATCAGAAGGATGTGTATTCTTAATTGAAATTGGTGAAGTTTACATGACAATCCTGCTGCCTGGACTCATGGCTAAAGTGGCAACAACGCCTAAGCGCTTAGAAAATGTAAGAGCTGGCAGCAGGTACGTAGGTAAGGCAAGTCTCAAGTAAGAGGTGAGAGAGACAAGACAGTCAACATTCAACATTCATATCCCGGTCGAACCGGAGAGCCCTTCACCGACTGTTCCTACTCTTTATTATAATAAACCAGAAATTTCAAACACAATTTTTAATTAGCTCCTTCGAGTTCTTCTTCCCTCGCAGCAATCAGCCATACATACAAATCATCAACAGACGTAAAGTCACCAGAAACATAAGACTTTTTAAACTTAATCTTACTATTATAGCATGTAATGAAATAAAATGGTGGATATTTAATAACATTAGAAGTTATTTTGTATTTTTTGTCAGGCATTTAAACACATAATCCTCTTTGTTTGAATCACATTCAAATTTATCAAAATAATAATTCACAAAATCTAATACCAAGAGGTGGGGTGAAGTGCTAGAACGCTAATTAAAGATTTGTCAGATAATTATTGATTTTAAATTGCAAATTTTGAAAAAAGGGTGAATATTTTGAATGCTCTTTCATTTTTTATCAGTAATTAACTCTTCTAAAAGGGGGCAGAGTTTATTTCCAGCAATATCAGATCAACATTTTGACAATACAGGGCATTTTAAAATCAGTAACTATCTGACAGATCTGTAATTAACGTTCTAGCACTCCACCGGTGGTCTTTGTTACATCATAGGAACTCATTTCCCATGTTTAGAAAGCGACAACATGCAGTTTTATGATCAATAGACCTTACTGATCACAAAATAATACCACTTGTCGGTATAAACCTTTTCAGTCATACGAAAATCTTTATTATGCTACTTTTTTCTACTTGGCCTCTCCATCTAATAAGCTTATTTACTTCCGATCAGTGTTGTGTGGGAAAAATTGTTGAAATGGAATAGGTACTTATGTATTATATCTTTTTGTTTACATTTTTCAAAAAAAAATTTCACCAAAAAGTTTCATCACCAATAATAATAGTTCTTGAGATAGAGCTGCTCTACATCCATAAGTTTTATAAGGCAACCCAAAAAAATAGAAAAACTGAAGTGTAAGAAATCTTCAGAAAAACATAACATGCGAATAATACTGCATGCAATTAATATGTTTGCTTACAAAAGTAAAAATAAAAAATATGGAGACATTATTATTCACTGTTTTTACTCCGTTCTTCTTTGGATAACTGCCATTAAAAAAAAATTCTGCTTACCTCGCATGCTCTAAAAATTCACTGTAGACTTTTGTAGGAATGGAGGATGGTTTCTCAGTGTTGGAAACAAAAACTTCAGTTTCTCTGTTGTATAAGTACAAAAAATCATTCAACTGCTTTGCCACAATGGCAGCACGATCTTTGCAGTCCAATTTATGACTAGGAGTCTGTAAATTAAAATAGAAATATTCTGTTAAAACTTCCAATTTTTGTTGTCAAACTGTTGTAAATTTGACTATGGTATATGTGTTTGGAAAAAATACATTTAAATATTTTATTTATATTTACAACTTTCTGTTTTAAAAAAACTCTAAAAATATAACATAAATTGAAATTATAGTTCTGATAACGTCAATAAAAGGACCCCGCAGAATTTTTATGGACATTGGTTCCCGGTCATATTTGTTATTATTTTATGGATGGATGAGTACATTAGAAGTCTCCATGGGCATAAGCCCAGAAAAGCTAGTTGTCTCGAGATTCTTACTTCTGAAGAAACAACTTACTTTTACAGTAAATGAAGTTCTAAGGTAATTTGAAGCTTTTTGGAGAAATTTCAGGACGACTTCAACATGATCCTTCTGTTCTGGAACTGTAGATATTCGCTTCAACACGCAACTCAAGTAGTGACTGAAAGTTCGCCTTGCTTCGTTTTGGCTAAAACAAGAACCTTTTGATTTTGGTAACTATCAAGCAGCCGGAATCAAATATCACAATACTAACGTAATTTTCCTTCCACTCCGCAGCATCTCCATAACATGCTTCCGCAGCTCTTCGTTTCTGGACTCTTGACTCATCTTTTTCGGTCCGAGGGCAGACTTGTGCCCTTGACTTAACATTCGTTCATAACGGTTTTGTCTTGGATTCACATGAAACCCTTTTAAAGCAAATAAATATGTAAAGATTTTTTTTTAAGATTTACCAAGCACCTACCTGAAATACTATCTCTACTGTCATATGAATCTCGTTCTCTTTTCCGATCTAAAGAACTAAATCTTGAAATATGCGACCTGTCATTGGGTTTGTTAACTGTTATTGGCACTTCTGGAAATTGCTGCATATACACTAACATATTCAGATTCTGTTGTAGAGTTCCCAAAGGATATGCGTGAGTTGAATTGCCATTTAAAGGAATCCCCGTATTTGAGTCTGTTTAGGGTGAGAAATAAATTTTAATGAAAATTAATAAACATCGAGAGTGTTCTACTTGCCAAGATACATTGAATATCTCGCCCAGCTATCAATGGCGGGGAATATGCGAACAAAGCCACCTCGTCTTTGAAACTGATTATTTACATTTTTAACTATTCGCTGCTCCTCAGGTGTCAATGAAGAGGAGACACGACTGCTATTAGATGATGAAGTCTTCTTTGGTAAGGAATTGCTTAAACCGTCAGCTGAATGAACTCTTCTACACTGAAATCATATATTAATGACCAAAGCTGCAAGTCGTAGGTAATTTTCTTTTGCTTACAGATCCAAATTTCATTTTAACTTTGGAAGTGTCCCTTGTCGATGGTCTTGATAATGTAGTCATAGAAGGTCGCAGTATGGGATCGATCGCTGGAATTCCTACTAAAGTAAGGAGATCAGAGAGCATGGCTGATTTTAACCTAACATCAAGTGGAGTATCACAGCCTAGCGAAGGCGATAAATTGACTTCAAGTAACCAAGGCTTTAAAGTTTCATCAACCAAAATGTCGAACCCGTATAGTTCGAAACAGTTACATGGATGAGGCACGAACATACGACAAGCAGCAATGATTGAATTAGCCGATGAAAGCATGGCTTTGATAACAAGATCTTCGATGCGCGACATCAACAACCCTGTATCTTTTCCGTCGGCTTTCATATGCCTTAATAGGGCACTCAGTGTCCATTTGTGACCAACATTTTCAGCTGTCGGATCATCTGACCTATAAAAAATTCACATTATCTAGTGTACCTATCATTCAATTATATTAGAAGTCAAATCATTAAAGAACCAACTACAAGAAATTTTATATAAACTTTGACCATCATTTTGAATTAATAAAAAAAATGGCCTTGATATGCTTCATAATATCATCACTAACAAGGTCTCGAACCCCAAGGACCACTAGCAACTTCCATTGTACCCTGGGTAATAAGGCGCCCTGCCAAAACATGGAACAAATTCGGGGTAGTGACACCAGTGACACTATAAAAAAACCTTCCCAAATTCAAAGCATTATAAAAGAGCATAAGCATAAGAGGATTCGGGCCGCGAAACTTTACTTCCTCCATCCTTGTGGCACCCAAATGGGAACCAAAAATGTGACGGACTTCCAAAAAAAAGAAACCTCTGTACATAGGTACATGGGTTTGAGGGCGCAAGAAAACCTTCAAAGTCATACCACCCCAGAATCTAAGCAAACAGAATCGGACAGTTGTACAGACCAGCCGGGAAGCAATGCTTCAAATCAAACAAGAATGGCAACTGCACAAAGGATAGTCTCAGTACCCAAACATCAACCCTGAGGCACAAGCTGTAAGAAGCACAGCGTTGAAGCCGAAAAAGGTGATCAGAAAAAAATAGGACCCAGACGGCAGAAGGTTAAGGAAAATCCAGAGGTTCGTGTAAATTTACAATAGGACCAAAGGGAATGGCAGCAACCGCATTCATGTAAGTAATGTGCTACGAATTCAGATATTAACCAAAATGTAAGTGTGTAAAAGTAAGTGGGGTCCGTCCTGGTCTCTTGGGAGTAGGCGAATAATAATCTCACACCGGTGCTTTGCAATCTTTTCAGAGCTAGTCTGGCAGTTGCTTACAGGTTACGTGTCTCTAGCCAGGAAATAGATAAAACAGGTCTTTATTCCGAAGCAGTTATCTGATATCCGAACAATTTCAGAGTGCCTTTAGTGGAGTGCGAGAAACTGTGTATTAAAATGTGTCCAGGAGAATCATCAAGTGAATTAATTGTTGATTTTATTTGTGTTTTATAAAAATGTCGATAAAGTGAGTGTTTATTTTATATTGTTTTGACCTTGAATGTTTTGACAACTGACCTGACCTAAAAAAATCAAGCACTGTCAGTTGTAAAGAGTGGATTAAGTTAAGACAAACCTCTTTGTGTCAGGGCCTACTCCAAAACGGATTCATTTTCGAACACCCTATATTATTATAATATAAAACAATAGTCCAATTTACCTTTACTATCATACAGATCGATTTTTTTTTATATCTCTCACCATTGGGATCTTGAAAAGTAGCAGAGGTACTAATAATAAATTGCTTCAGCTTAAAATTATCGGGTCAATTAATTAGAGAGTTGCACAATTTTATACTTATTGAGAGTCTGAAGTAAAATTTAGGACAACTTCAGTTGTTGCTGAAATATGCTGAAAGAACTGACAAATAGAGATTTCTTATTCTCGATCTTTTTTTATTATTGAAAGTAAATTAATTATCTTTTCTAGGTTTACATAAGTCGTTATGACCTATCCATTTGATGTACTTTAGCGCCCTCTAGTGGATAAAAACTAGAGGCGAATTTTGATAAAAAAAATTTGAATCAAGTTTGTAGGAAATTTTTTGTTCAACAACTAGTCATATGAAATTTTACACCAAAATACGTTTTTCATCAAAACACAAAAAACAGCAAAAAGGGCCAAAATTAGCCTGTATGTATCATCTATTTATCAGAAGACACAAAAACGCAAGCAGCAGAACAGCCATTTTTTAAAAAGAGCAAGGAGACAATTTTTTTTATTAGGGAATCTAATTAGCCTTTACTTAGCCTATAATTAATTGCTGTGCAAAAAGGATGGAGATTGTTGCTGCTTAAATAACTTTTTGCTCTTTCAGCATATTGTGCTAATGCAAGTTTAAAAGGTAGCAGAATAGTCATTTTTTTAATTGCAGGGAGCAGGAAATTTCAAATTAAAGCCTTTAACGAGCATTTAATTGTCCATGTATCAATTTTTGACTCTACTGACTTTGCTCTTTCCACTTAAGTGACGTAAGCAACAATTAAAGCCTGCTTTCATGCTACCCAAATAAGTTATAGTTACTAACAGATGAACTCCTAAAGAAACTAAAGCTTCTTCACTGACTTAAGTGGTGGGCAAACATACAAAGGAAGATATATGGAGATGTATTTCACAGGGATCGACCTCGTCAATATTAGGGAGAAATGAAAGATGGAGCCAGAGGGTTTAAACCACTAAGGACCTGTGCGTGACCAAAAATGACGACAACAAAAATAGTGGCGTCACATTTACTAAATTTTGCTGTGCGAGGCTCCGGTACAAGGGCAGATACTTGCAGAAAGACGATGCACCGGTGTAGCCGCACGCATTTGATTGGCAGAACGATACTATGGAACTCTGTAACGCTTAATGCAGTGCAAAGTGCGGTGTTTTGTTATAGCCATACACTAAGAAAAAATAAATTGCATTTTCGCAGATTGTACATCTAAAATAAAATAAAAAATGTTAAGATATTATTTTGCAGCGGTTGCGGATAAAGCTAAACAGGAACACAGTCAATAGTATCGATTTGAATTCGATGCGAAAAATCTGGACAGATGCTAACCAGTATTATGAAAACGACACTGATAGGAATGGGAATAAGACTAAAATGTTTTAGCAACATTGGCTCAGTCATTGTAAGTAGAAATCACCTCTGATAAATGGAAGAAATACTTGAGCCAAAAACGGTATGAAATCATTTTACCTAAATAACAAGAATCGACTATTATGAAATCTCGATTATTATAGCCGATGGCTATACATAATTTTGACTTTGACATAACTTTGATAGTAATTATAAAACAATTATTATCAAAAACATTATTGGCTCATGCATATGCTATGTTAGTTATTTCTTATGATGCAACAGCTTCAATGTTAGTTATTTATTTATATTTTTTAATACTCCATGTAAAACCTTTTCATTATAGAAATACAATCATACTTACACGTTATCCTGAGCTGGAATAGAAAGAGACAATATATATTTTCTGTAAATTGCGTGCAAGTCATCAGTAAAGTCGCTGAATGTGTGGTGATACAATATTGCATATCAATTCTAGTAGGTAGCTTGCTTAGAGAAATGAAAATAAGGAAAAAAGTTGGTTCTCTGATGAATTTTTCTACTTATAGCAACTTAGATACTTACTTTACATAATCACTATGATATTTATTGATACTATAATTGCAAAGATGCATACAAGGATTCCAAAGTTGCTTATGACTAGGGTCGTACTTTACAGTAGCAAAGCGGACAAGACCTTCTTCATAGATGTAAACTAACAAAGGATCGAAAGAAGTTACTACAACATACAGTCGAAGATCACACTTATGACCCGCTACTAACAGAGGATTAGAAATATATTTGGCCACGACAACAGGTTCTTCAAGAGGCACTTGATTTGGTGTTTCTACTATGAATATTCCTGGAAAAGTCACAATAACAGGCAACAACAGAAGCTTGCTAATCATTACTGTCGGCATACTAACCTCGACCTCTACTCGAAGCTACAGGCTTAACAATCCAAGGACCTTTAATTTTATTATGCGTTGTACAAAGCTCTTTATATTCGTTTGGCATGACAAATGTTTGTGGAATAAAATCGAAATGTTTGTATCCTTTCAAGTGTTGCATTTTTTCAATGTTTTTGTAAAGTCTGTCTTTTCTTGTCAACTCGTAAGATCTCGGAAAGTGGTTCACTCTTTGATGAGGTGCCAATGAACGAAGAGTTCCTAACAAAGAAATGCAGAATAAAATAGAAATACTTTCAATTTACATTTATACTGGTAAATATTAACTTACCTGGTTTAGGATGAGAGCCTGTCCAGAGAATATTAAAGTCGGACGAGTTTGTAGCCACCTCAGTTATGCCATGACAGTCAAGTATCTTTGAAAGTAATTTAGTTTCAGCCTGCAGAACTTTATAAGTAATGTGAAGTTTATATCCTGGTTTACTTTGAATTGACAGTTCACTTGAATTAGCAAGGGCTGAGCTTCGGAACACAAGTATGGCATTTCGAGACCCAAAACTACCTCCCAAGAGCCATGTATCACTTGGCAATGTAGGCTCATTTGTGATAATTTTCCTAAAATATTTTAAAAATTGGAGTTAGTATTATTATAGTGATATACATGTATACAGGGTATAAAATATAAAACAAAGAAAAAATGCCATTAATTCTGACACATTGTCTAAACCATTTGAATTAAAAGAACTTAAAGCAGCAATAAATTTCATGAAAAATCGAAAATCACCTGGTTTCGATGGTATTTTAACTGAATTCTTAAAAAATCTGGGGAGTTTTTCATTAAAATGGCTACTTTCTTTTTTTAATAACATTCTGGTTTCAGGTCGACTACCTGAAGATTTCAAAAAAGCAAAAATTAGCGCAATTCTAAAGCCTGGGAAACCAAATGATGACTCTTCAAGCTACAGACCTATTGCTTTGCTTAGTATCACTTATAAAGTACTGGAAAAACTTTTATACAATCGTCTATTACCAATTGTTGATGAAAAATTACTTATTGAACAAGGTGGATTTCGGCCAAACAGAAATACATGTGACCAAGTTTTGGCGTTGACAACCCACATTGAATGTGGCTTTCAAAGAAAATTAAAAACAGGAGCAGTCTTCCTAGATCTATCTGCAGCATACGACACTGTGTGGAAAGAAGGTCTCTTACATAAATTATATAAAACCATTGGTTGTAAGACGATTATGAATCTATTGGAAAATATGCTATCAGACCGAAAAATAAAAGTTTTCGTAAACGAAAAGAGCAGTAAATACAGAATCTTAAATAATGGTCTCCCACAAGGTTCTGTTTTATCTCCACTGCTATTCAATATTTACATTAGTGATATGCCTGCAACCAAATCTAGAAAATTCATATATGCCGATGACATTATTTTAACTTACCAAAACAGCGAATTTAATTTATTAGAAGAAACGCTGTGCTCTGATTTGAAAATCATGAATGATTACTTTAAGAAATGGCGTCTTTGCTTAAACTCTTCAAAAACAGAAGTTACATGTTTCCATCTCAATAACCACCAAAAATCTAAAAAGCTAAATATAACTTTCAACGGATCGTCACTGAATCATAATTTCAATCCAAAATATCTTGGTGTGACTTTGGATATATCTTTAACCTATAATCAACACTTAGAAAAAGTGAAACAAAAATTAAAAACAAGAAATAATATTCTATACAAACTTGCTGGAACAACTTGGGGAGCCAATGCAAAAACAATTCGCACATCAGCTCTTGCACTTGTTTATTCAACAGCGGAATATTGTGCACCCGTATGGCTCAACAGTGTACATCAATCAAAAGTGGATATTCAACTGAACCAAACATTACGAATTATTACTGGAACAATTTCCTCAACTCCGATCCCTTGGTTACCTGTTTTGTCAAATATTGCTCCATCTAATCTCCGAAGACAACAAGCAACACATAAAATCATGAATAAATACCGAACATTTCCAGATGATTTTTCAATAACATCGGACCTGAATAATCTTCCAACAACGAGATTAAAATCAAGAAGACCTGTGTGGCTAGAAACATACCTGGATCAACCATTTAAAATTGAAGATGAATGGAGAAATGATTGGCGAAATAAAAGTGTTTCTTTATTCAACAACACTTTAATCGAAGATCCTTCATCATTAGTCAACGGTTTTGAAATCAGAAGGAAAGTCTGGGTACAAGTAAATCGCTTAAGAACAGGACACGGTAGATGTAATTCAATGTTACATAAATGGAATTTAATACCAAGCGCTTCCTGTATTTGCGGACATCCTGAAGAATCCATCAATCACATTGTCAATGAATGTCCTTTAACCAAATTTTCTGGAGGTTTTCAAGCAATTCATAAAATTTCCACCGAAACAATAGACTGGTTACAGAATTTGAAGCTCTTGTAAACAAAATCTACATTAACAGCCAGATAACCTCAGAAGGGCAAAATGATTGGAATACTTCAAACCAATCTCAACAGGATGGTGTGTCTAGGTTTTTTAATGGGGTTTTCCCTAGACTATATCTCTCAAAGCAAATGCTTCACCATGATGTCAACATCGCATCAGAATATCCTACAGATCGTTCTTTTCCCCATGATCGACGAAACCAATCATATGTAATTTAATAAACTAAACAACATGTTAATCGTAAGACTGCAATTTGTAATTTCAAACGAATATATATATATATATACAGGGTGTTTCACCAGCAGACCGACATAGCGTAAGGGTAACTGTAGAATTTCAAGGCGATTCAGGATCTGGTTTTGAAATTTTTCTGAGGCCCTTCGTTTCAATGTTACGCGATTGATTCATGCATTTTGCCGAAATTTTTGATGAGCAGTACCTTTGAACGAATTGATGGAATTTAATGAAATTTTATGGATATGCTCTACCAAATGACACTTAATACCTCGCATCTTTCGCCGATTTGAAAACTGCAGGGCTGTACTTAATTTTTCAGGTCTCTATCAGTAGGTTTTGTAAAAAAGCTCACCCTGTATTCATTTTCTTCAAAGTTTAGTACCATTTTCTAAAACTACATGAAAAATGCTACAAATGCGGTAAAAAAAATTACTTGGCACCATTTAACTGAATCAAGAATAAAATATTTTTTTAAAGTTTTTCTGAGGATTTCAATTCACGGTTGTTAATAATTATTGTCGAAAAATCAAATGCGATTTTTTAAAACTTGCCTATTTTGAAATATTCTTTATCTACAGAGTTAGCCAAGATTAGGGACTGTTCTAGATTTTTTCGAGCTAAAAATCGAGTTTTAACAAGAAAAACTACAACTCAAGTTTTAATAAGAAAAACAACTGAAAGAAGAAATGGTAATTTTAATGACAACCAAACACATAAGCGTATAATTAACACAATTTAACACATTAACACATAAACAAATATGTACATAAGCGAAACAGATAGAAAAATAAGAAACAAATTATTATATCAATAATTATATCAATCCGATTATTGAAAAACAATAACGTTTTCTGAACGACACATTGGCCCTAATGGTATGGTGAAAACAGATAGACATCGATGTTTCAATAGTTATTTCCATCTCATCAGTCTGACACATCACCACCACCAGAGGAGTGTGCCGAATAGAAAGAAATTAAACTATTCAAACCACCAAACTACATCAGTCTGGTGGTGGTGATGTGTCAGACTGATGAGATGGAAATAACCATTGAAACATAGATGTCTCTGTCTTCACCATACCATTAGGGCAAATGTGTTGTTCAGAAGACAGAAAAATATCAACACAAATGTTGGGAAGAAAACTCAACATATTTTCTTGGCCTTTTCAGTATCTTCTAAGCTGAGGTGCAGAATTATCGCGGCAGCTAATCAAATAAGAAGAAACTCTGAAGTGATGTGCAGGGCGACCAAAGTTTTATTGAAAAGGTCAAGAAAATGTGATGGTGGTCTGTTTGAACATTATCTGCTCTGAATTGTAGTTTTTCTTCCCAACATTTGTATTGATATTTTTCTGTCTGCTGTTTCGTTTATGTACTTATTTGTTAATGTGTTAAATTGCGTTACTTATATGCTTATGTGTTGTCATTAAAATTACCATTTCTTCTTTCAGTTGTTTTTTTTTAAAACTTGATTTGTTTTTCTTGTTAAAACTTGATTTTTAGCTCGAAAAAATCTAGAACAGCTCTAATCTTGGCTAAGTCTTAAAAAATCGCATTTGATTTTTCGACAATTATTAACAACCATGAATTGAAATCCTGAAAAAAACAAAAAAAAATTATTTTCTTCTCGATTCAGTTTAACGGTGCCAAGTAATTTTTTTTTGCCGCCATTGTAGCATTTTTTATGTAGTTTTAGAAAATGGTACTAAACTTTGAAGAAAATGCATACAGGGTGAACTTTTTGACAAAACCGATAGAGACCTGAAAAATTAAGTACAACCCTGCAGTTTTCAAATCGGCGAAAGATGCGAGGTATTAAGTGTCATTGGTAGAGCATATCCATCAAATTTCATTAAATTCCATCAATTCGTTCAAAGGTACCTACTGCTCATCAAAAATTTCGGCAAAATTCATGAATTTAACATTGAAATAAAGGGCCTCAGAAAAATTTCAAAACCAGATCCTGTATCGCCTTGAAATTCTACAGTTACCTTTAAGCTAGTGAAACACGCTGTATATTTAACTATTTTATCAACACCTACAGAAACTCGCACGAAAAAGTGCATGTCTTTTCTTTGCCAGTTACTTATGTTTCTTTTTTACTAGATATTATTTTCTTCGACAAGTACAGGATGGTCCATCTCTTATGTCCACCCCCTAAAAAGAGGTTAATTTTAAAGATAAAAAATTGAAACTCTGAGGATTCATGTAATTAATATAGGACCATAGAATGGCACAATCAGATTAAGTATTTTTTTATTGCGTTGGGCCATAAGCGAAAAAAAAAACTGTAGGTAATTTGGTAGTAAGGTGACCAAAATATATTAAATTTTTCTTCAATACATGGGTAGAAATTGATTGATAAAATCAAAATTGCTTAAAAGAAATATCAAAAAACTAATTGCAAGCCATTAATTAAATAAAATACATAAAATATGGAAATTACAGGTAGAATGATTGATATAGTAATTAAACTGACCAAGATCCTAAAGGGGCTAGGAGTAGCACAAATTCTATGTAAACAAATCCTATCTTAAGTAAACAGTCATAAAAGCAACCCCACTCTACCTGTCATTTACATATTTTATGCATTTTATTTAAGCGATTGTGATTTTATTAATCAATTTCTACCGATCTATTGAAGAAAAATTGAATTTATTTTTGTCACTTTACTATCAAATTCCAATTTTTTATCGCTTGTGGCCCAAGGAAAAAAATTAATTAATCTGATTATGCCATTTCTATGGTCCATATTAATTACATGAATTCTTAGAGTTTCAATTTCTTATCTTTAAAATTAACCTCTACTTAGGGGATGGACATAAGATATTGACCACCCTGTACAGGTTATGAACCAAATAGTTATTTATTTATTTATTTATTCATTTACTTATTTAGAGGGTCTATCTAACAGATGTAATCCTTCAAAAAGACAGCAGATCAATTAAATGACATTACATGAATAAAGAATTAATTCTTCAAAATTAACGGAGTTATCGCTTGGGGCGTTTTTTTTAATTCACCCTGTATAAAAATATAAGGAGCCGGTTGTTCCACGAACAGGATTAAAAATCTTTCAGTTAATTATTGCTGATTTTAAATTGCAAATTTTGGAAATGTGGTGAATATTTTCAATGATCTTTTTTCTTTTTAATTGGTAATCAACTCTTCTAAAATTGAGTAGAATTCACTTCCAGCAATATCAGAACAAAACTTGGGCATGCAGGGCATTTTAAAATCAGCGATTATCTGACAAATTTTTAAATACGTACGTAGTTTCATTAACTCGGTGATAAGGTGAGAAAGTTGTAGCGTTTTAATGATAAGGACGGTCTCTAAGACCGTACCGGCTTTAAGGGTCAATATGATTTTTTTTATAAAAGTATAAATCTAATACGGATTGAAAATCTTTTTAAAACTTTATTTATTTAAAATATTTAATAACAGCTTTTACGAAGTCATTCATAATCTTCCTCTTCATCACCATATTATAATATAGCCACCTTCATCTTCAAACAAATGTAAGAAAACATCATTGTTCCTGTTGTAATTAATTTTTGCCTATAAAGCAAATTAAAACTGTACAATTTCTAGTAATTAGACTCCTTGTAAAAATATTCTTCTCACATATTATAACACAAATAATTTTATAACGCTAGTGATAAGGTTGGTGTCTCACACCGAAATAGCATATAAATTATTATGACTCAGTGACGACTAGCACCAGCCGCTTCAAAATATTACTTCAACAGTCTAAACAGGAAGGTATTGGGAGAGCCGCGCCCCCAACGCTTAAAATGAAATATTTATCGCATTAAAACTTTCACATTATCACCCGAGGGTTAAAAATTTTTTTTTTTCCAAATTTTTAAAGTTACACGCAGTAAGTACAATGTCTACAGTCTTGACTTCAAAAGGTTGCTTCTACAGGTATAAAACAAGGACCAGTATTTCACAAGATGGAGATGTGAACAACATAATCCTTTAAAATAAAAAAGTCAATTTGCGTGCCTCCTATAAGATCACAAAGCCTACATGAACAAGTTCAACAGTTACATAAAAAAAATACTAAACATTCCTAAAAGACATGCCAAAAAATTACCAAGCACTTTTATTGCCCATAACTTTACAACAGTTTGAAATTATCCTTCATATGAACCTATCCTTCATATCGAGCATGAAGAAGTGATGATTATTTCTGAGCTGCTGAGGAAGGGAAAGTAAATTTTAAAAAGCAATAAATCAAGAATTGGCTCATCATGAATTCATATCATTAATCACCTACAAAATCATTCATAGAGGATGAATAAGCATTTTAGTTAATCAATGCAATCAATAAGCTTCACTTTTTGCACAATTTGCGTTCCAAATCAAGTAATGGAGTTATGTAGTGTTTGGGACATGGGTAAAAAAATTTGGTTAATTCTCCAGCGATTGAAACTAATTCAAACTAGATAGCTAGGTAATTAATTTGCTTTACATTATCAATGAATGCGTGTTTTATCCAAGGCTAAATAATTTATAATAGGTGAAAGCCCATCTACAGGTGTCCCAGAAAAAAGGGGACAAACTACCCTCTAAATTGAGTACAGAGTTACAGAGTGTTCAATGTTCCAAAAAAATTACATTTTTTTGTAGAACTCCAAAATGGTTGAATAGTTTTTTTATGAATTTTTTTTGTGTTGTTTTTTTATTAATTAGTCTAAACTAAACTAATTAGTATACAGGGTGATCAGTAACTCGCGCACTCAAAGCATGCTGCGGTAAACTTCACTTTTTAAGAGTGGTAGATTTTCTTACTGCAGTGTTGTAAGTTCTCTTCTTCCAAAGATATGACCATTTTTGTAAAAATTAAAGTGGCAACACTGCACTGTACATGTGAATAAGTTCGGGTTAGATGGCATTATCATTATTTTTATTTCCATAGCAACGAAGGCATTTGAATATTTTGTATTCTAAGTTGAGTTTAGGCGGTTGCCAAACTTCAAATTTCGTTCAGATTTAGGTATGGTATCAATTCCCAACATTCTTAATTCCTTTGTAAAGAGGTTTTTGGTATCAGTTCCAGAAATTACAGTAACCTGAATTTTTCATTAATTTTCATCACGGTTATTGAAAAAATTACCTTTAAACTCCGATAAGGGAAACTCTGTAACTTGAAAACTTGCAACAAATATGTTGGATTCAATTTTTTTTGCAGAATATCATTAATTTTGATGGGCTCTATATCGCCCTATATTCGGAGTGCGCGAGTTACTGATCACCCCTTATAACAGCAACAAACATATCTCGACACTTCAGAACCAATCAGTGAGTTTTAAAATTATAATTTCAACCAACACAGTGATATCACGGTGGCGACAAAGCTTATCGTATAATATATTAATATTTTCAGGATGGGAAAACGTTTTTGTTTTGCTAGCCGTCAAAAATCGTCAAAATAATTACAATTATTATAATAAACGAGTCTTACTAATTCTAGTTAACTCATATTTACTTATCGATATTTGTCCCCAACAAAGTCTAATCGAAGCTATGAGCTATACACCGTTCACATATTAAAAAAGAACTAGGTGGCCATGAACTTTTGTTTTTAAGTTTGCAAAAATGAAAACTCCCTAGATCTCGATTGACAATATCAGCTGATCGAGATATTAAAGGTTAAGTATAGACTGACATTAGTCAAATCACTCAAAGTGTCTCAGCTGATTAACAGCCATGTTGTCAAATTGAAGTTTTAGTAGTAGGATATCTATCTAGGATGATTTTTTACTCTGATCAATTTTTCTCAAACATACAAATAAAATTATTAAATTTTTGACATTTTAAATTTCAAAAGAGCAAAATGACGAAAATAATATCTCTAAGATGAATAAATCCGCATTAAGAAAGCATTTCAATGATTAAGATCCAGAAAGTCCAAACTTGAGCAAACATTTAAGTCATTCAGAAGGTGAAATATATTTGGAATGTAAGTATTGAGTATGTGTATCTGTATCTGCTAAATTGCTGGTAATTACTGTCTCTTATAGTAGTCAGACCGTGGCATATGCCTTAGCAAGTATTATTAGACAAGACAAATTTGATATTACACCCTTGGGCAGCCCACATAAAACAGGCACTGATTATGAAATTTTTGTGTTTCCGGGAGATTTGCAATAATCTATTTCCAATACAACCCAATCGAAATGACATGGGGGTATTGTAAACTTCACTATACAAGCACGTAAATTAGCAGCTTCCCTCTAAGGATAAAGTAAAGAATGTAGGTATGTCTTGAAGAGCTTTCAAAATGTAAGTACACCTGATATATGACAAAATTAATATAATCATTGTGAAAAACTTATTTCGGAGGACTGGACGAAACAAATGGACATGGTGAAAATCTTATTAAAATCAGAGCGCTGAAGATGATTCTGATTCTAAGCAGGATGCAGTAGCGGTTATTGATAATGGGGGATAATTTTGGGCCAGAAGCCAAAAGTCCAGAATCTTTGGCTGGTTTCCGATACACTACTACGATACCGAATAACCGACGAATTGACGAAAAATATTTTTCATTTACGTACCTATATTCTAATATTTTAATAAACGTACCGATATATTTTAATTACCTGCTATGTATTTATTAAAAGTAAATTAATATAATTGATTCAAGTTTTTTATTTTATATTCAAAAAGTACATTTTTGTGTATTTTCCTAACTTGGCAAAATTACATGATAACCTTTTTCTCAAACTCTTATGAAAAGCTTAAGATTTTAAGATCTTAGATCCAGCGACATTGCGTTCTAGTTAAAGATTGCACTATGTGACTAAATGATTCAAAATAAAAAGCCCCCAAAGATTCAAATATAAATATAATAAGAATATCAAAGATATCAAAAATCCATCTGGCAACTATGTCCTGTTCCTTGCCATAAAACTTCAACCTCATAAAAAAGAGACATAACCAAACTCCAGCCAATGATTGACAGCGGTTATACCCAGTGATTTCTATCACCCTACACCATAACCCAATTCTTTTATAATAAGTGAACGGTGTATATGTATGATCGCGAAAATCAGAAAAATTAGAACTGAGCAAAACACATAAATTGGACGCGAAAGCTGGCCCAAATATTATCAGAGTGGCTTTTTGTTTTACTACCTGTCAGATAATCGTCAAATTAATTTAAAAGTATAAACGTCTAATTTCTGTTAGTGATCTTAATCTTATATTCATAAACCAAATAAACCATTGGTTAATTCTCAATATTTTTATCAAAAATTTTTATTTTCTTTTAGTTATACAGGGTGAGTTATTTTTTTTGTAGCAGGACTTCACCAGTTTATAGACGACCTGTTTTAAGGAATAAAAGTTCCCAATAAACATAGGTCCGGAAAAGCTTATAAAAAAAGATACAGGGAATTGAAAAAAAATTTTTTTTTAGTTTTCACCGCATAATTTTGGCATTTCTCAATATTTCACAATATAGTTTATTGCTTTAAAAATTTAAATTAAGTAACCAGCAATAATGTTTTGCAACAATCGGATTGCTGTAATTGATATTAATAATTTATTATTATATCAATTTGTTTCACAAGAAACCAGCCCCATTACTGATCATACGAGATCATTTCAATTACTTCGGATAATCGAGCTTCTATTGTAATCGTGAAAAATGTGTATATTTTCTTACGACACCCTGTATCTTGAATACGGCAATTACAATTTTTTTTTACTAATCCAACCCCACTTATTTTTACTTGTTCTACCTATTCTAGAAACCGGGCCACATTTTTTTTATTAAAACCCTGCTGTATATTAGAAAACAAAATGGTATTCCACTAGTTTTTCGTGAAGTAAGAATTATTTTTGAAATCCTTATTCATTTATGAAAAAATTAGGTCTCTTGAATTTACTTTTTTGTCAAATGCACCATTTTTACGTGAAAAAATTAATAGCAACCACAGGAAAATTATTATATTTTTCACAATTCAGTTTTGGAAACTTACACCGAGCAAGCTGGAATTTTACATTGGTGAAGGTACCATTAGGAAAGCCCACTATTGATTTTTTAGGGCTAAAAAGACATTAAAAAGATAAATTAGATCTGAAGGAATAATTTTGCATTAGTTTGAAAAATTTTCAGAAAGTTTAGAAATGCCCAGATCAAAATTTTTTTGAAAAAATGCTTTTTTCATGGTTTCTAAATTGGTACATGGGCCAAAAATTAAATATCAAACAACTTTCTCCTGTGACATTTTCAAAAATTAAATTTTTTTTTAATTTATAAAAAAAATATTTTTGTAGTTTTATGTAAAAAAATTTAAAATCTGACAGTTATGGAAAGTCACGTGACAGCTACTGTGTGCCATTTGACAACATTTTAGAGCAAAATCTATTATACATTAGTATGGAAATTGTGTACAGTAACTGACAGTACTAAAAAAGCAATTTCGGAGAAGCGGCAAGCGGAAAATTTTTCTCGCAACGAAAGTTTCTGCTTGCCGCTTCTCTGAAATTACTTTTTTGGAAATGTCAGTTACTGTACACAATTTCCGTACCGATTTATAGAGAAATCCAAATTTTCCTTGACCGAGAAGGAAAAATACTTCCTATATGGTGCGTATTTTATATGAGACACTGTGTAAAAAAGAATGAATTTTACCCAGCAAAAGGAATCAAGAAACCTGCACATGTTATTTATTAACATCACAGTCCTGTTCTGCACCTTTAAATTTCTATGAACCTAACTTTGCTTATTTTAGATAAGATAATGAAGAGGGAAATAAAAACCTTTGTAAATATTCTTCAATATTTTCAAGGGAAGGGGTGGATTCTACAGGATCAGGGAGGTCTTTCCAAACAGGTGGGTGCCAACAAAAAATATCAGGTTTGGATAACTGACTGAAAATGAAAAAGTTGTAATAAAGAATGTACCTACTAATAATAATTAACTTCACTTACCGATTTAATTCATCTTCCTTAAAGCAAATTGATGTTGTATTTTCGGATTTTAAAGAATCGGAACTGGTCACGCTAGAGGATAAAGATTCATCTGTAGTGTCATTGCCGGCATTATCTTCATCATTATAAACGGTGTTACCATTTTCAAGACTTGGGGATTTTTCCATAATGTTACTGATTTAAGACGAAACTTGGTTAGAACTAGAACTGTAACAGAAAAATATTATGAAAATCTTTTAATGCGTATTTTTTCTGTAAATACTGGCCTACTTAGCCCGAGATCACTCGCAGCTAAAAAGTTACTAAGATACTAACAGTTCGTCGCTTTGACCGATTCTGGAAAATTCAATTTTCTGCATAATAATTATCATTATATTTATAATAATTATTCATTCTTTGTTCATAAGAAATTGTTTGTTATTAACATAGAGTTCATCTAATTGAAAAAAAAAATTAAAACCCTTCATCTTCTATTTCAGCACATAAATTTCTCGGTCGCATCATTTTCCGCTTCTAATTGCCCATTATATATATATTCGTTTGAAATTACAAATTGCAGTCTTACGATTAACATGTTGTTTAGTTTATTAAATTACATATGATTGGTTTCGTCGATCATGGGGAAAAGAACGATCTGTAGGATATTCTGATGCGATGTTGACATCATGGTGAAGCATTTGCTTTGAGAGATATAGTCTAGGGAAAACCCCATTAAAAAACCTAGACACACCATCCTGTTGAGATTGATTTGAAGTATTCCAATCATTTTGCAGCATCCGTCTGAGGTTATCTGGCTGTTAATGTAGATTTTGTTTACAAAACTTCAAATTCTGTAACCAGTCTATTGTTTCGGTGGAAATTTCATGAATTGCTTGAAAACCTCCAGAAAATTTGGTTAAAGGACATTCATTGACAATATGATTGATGGATTCTTCAGAATGTCCGCACATTAATTAGTATAGAGAACTTTTTTTATTGTCATTATCTTGATATTACATTAATTGAAAGAAGTTGTCAATTACTTGACTTTATTTTAGGTATATCAAAAAATTCTCTAGCAAATAGCTAATAAACTCCTATGTTACTACGAGCGATCTGCAAAATTTTCATGAAAAACAACACCTTCCCATTAAAATCTCACTTTTATTGAGTAAACAGCGCATTCTAGGGAGACTTATGAGCGTGCAGGTCAAATAAGAGTAGGAGGGGGGAAACACAAGGTTGGCGGCAAAATGACCAACGTGCTTGCGTTCTCGGGTTAGATAAAAGAAATCCACAACCACATACTAGTCATACTACATGCTCAGGTTTCGAGAAAACAACTTCTGGAATTTTATCTCCAAATCCGAATATCATAAGCTTAGCCAACCACATCAAACGAGAGAATTTTCCAAGGTATACTTCCACTCATTCCACTGATATTCGTGTTTAATGTAACAAAAAATAACTTTATTTTAATAAAAAGTAATTTACAGGGAATTTTTTTTTCATAAAAATCTTAAATAATAACAAAACATATTCTTTAGAGAAAAATAAACAACTTTTTCATCATAGACTTTTCTTCATACTGCTTCCTTCTCTTGGAAACAATACATAAAAACAAATTCATGGACCTTCATTGATGGAGACGGAAGTGTTCTATAACAAAACTTTTGGAAACAAATTTTTTTTTGCCCAGGAACATGTCTGAATTTTTTCAGAATTTTTGGGCAACATTAAGCTGCCCCATGTATTCGGCTTCCCTTTCAAAGAGGGTTTTCCCTCAAGTGACCTGCCGTTGAAGGGGAGGAGGTAAATCTTAGCTACACATGCCAACAACCTCTCCATCAAGCGGCAGCGTCTGTGGTGCACGATGTCACTTTTGCCAGTGGGCTCTCGTACTATAAGTAATAAAAATAAAATACAGGGTGTTAAGAAAATGACGGATAAACTCTTCAGTACATTGTAAGGGACACTCAGTAAAGTACGGGAAAAATAATTTAAAAAAAATCCAGAGCTACATTTTAAAAGATATAAGCAAAATATTGAACAATAAATTTGGCAACGTTTAATACGATAACAGTTGGTATTTGGTAATTTCGTCTAATTTCTAACAATGTTTAAGGTAGTCAAGGTATCAAAACCGTTGTTGCCAAATGCTTTTTCTTTCAGCATCTTAGAAAAGAAAAAAATTCTTATTAAATTTTCCAAGCCCAGTAATATATCTTACGCAATTTTTTTAATTGATAACGATTAAAGTACCCTTTTTATATCTGTAAAATCATTCATTTTTTTCAAATTCTGAAAAACAAAGATAGTAAAATGTTAACTTTGGCATTTTTTATCTCACCAAATTGAAGACCAGAATTTTTAAAATTATTTTTCCCGTACTCTACTCAGTGTCCCCTACAATGTACTGAAGAGTTTATCCGTCATTTTCTTAACACCCTGTATATCATATCAATCAAAAGATGATTAGGGGATACACATAAAGCCTTCTGATAATTCAGTGTGGTAAATAATAATAATTGTTCTCATGTCCTAGGAAGAGATTACTTGGATTGGCGTGAGAGAATTATGAAATTGGTTATCATCAAAGTTATCTCATCTCATAAACCGAAAAGGGTAATTTCATGCACATAGCAAACTTGACATAAGAAATTCAAATTATTAAATTTTCAGTGTCTTTGGCTAAAGCAACTGCTTGTTCATTTTCCTTTAATTATTCTTTCCATAATTTCAATTTTTATTTTGATATGACTTTTGAATTATTTTATAAATCTTTGTTTTTCTTTCTTTCACAATTCATCCATTTGTTTATATCATTTTTCATTTTTTTTTACCCTGAACTTGTATTTTGCTTCTCCATTGTACATGCTCGGTATTGAAAAACAAGTATTTGTAGTTTTTGATATTACAAGTAACTTTCGTAATTGGAAAACCAAATACATTCCACACCACTTTCTAAAATCATGTAAACTTTGTCACGAGTTACATTTTGATGATATCCTTCTTTGTACCTAGTTTTTTTCTCAAATTGGCAAACCAAAAATCAGCAAATTGGCTAACTACAATATTTTCAAGAGAAAAAGAACATCTGCGCGTTTTCTCCCCGAAATAACTTCACGCCACAACGCTACAAAGGGAGTTTCGTTGCAATATTTAAATTGGTACAAATGACTCGTTGAAAGGGATTATTTTCAGAGTAAGTAGTACGTAAACTTGCTTAACACTTTTATTGTCCGAGGTGACTACTAGTGACTACTCCATCCATATCCACAACAGAGGTTCTTCTGGCCCTGTATAAGACGACGACTTATTTACACAATCAAACTTTTCAATGCATGTATAAGTGACTTGCGTGGCCAAGTGGTTCTCCGCTGGCCCACGAAGCCATAGATCGCGGGTTCGAAACTCACCTCGGCCCACTTTACTTTTCAGATTCATTTTCGAATGTCTGTGAAAAGTAAAACAAGCGATCGAACGTTTAAAAGGCAAATATAATTTAAAGTGTGTGTGGCCAAAGAGTTCGTGCTCAAAGCCAATTTACCAGAGTGGAGCGACTATGTCTTACCTACACAGTTAAGACCGATGCTCCCTCTTTTTAAAAAAAAAAAAGGTGAATATCTAGATGAGCGGCATAGGTATATGGCGATTTGGCTTATACTATCGGATAGCTCGTGTCTCTAGGAGTATCAAGGTACCATTGAATTTTTGCGCCGGCAAGTAATAGTCGAGATATAAGGCCTTAATGTGCTTAAAGTGTCATCCTTGCCCTAATACGTGTATTCGAACATTATACGCGCGAACAGGCAGCTCGCTTATCCGTCGGAAACACGACGATCGAGCGTTTCCTGTTCGAGCGCAATCATATGACGAATACACGTATTAGGGCAAGGATGAAACTTTAAGGCCTTATATCTCGACTATTACTTGCCGGCGCAAAAATTCAATGGTACCTTGATACTCCTAGAGACACGAGCTATCCGATAGTATAAGCCATTTCGCCCTATACCCATGCCGCTCATCTAGATATTCACAAAAAAAAAAAATGCATGTATACCTATGAAACTCAAATGGTGTTGAAAGCATCCTGTTCCTTGTAGCTTTAGCTATTCTCATTAAATAGGCGATAGAAATGTGACTTTAATTGTAAATTTAGGTCACTGATTTTATCAGAAAATGGTTGCCAAAAATAATGTTTTCATATTAGCTTACCATTTCATATAAGCAAGACAAGAGAAGATCACAATAGTGCTTACAAGCAACGCTGCCATGACAAGATATCGTAAAAGTTGTTAAAGATTTTACACGTACATTAAATCCAAACCAAATATGGTTTACCTACAAATATTGTTACAAAATCTTCACAAAACACAACCTACATAATACTTACATTTTGCCCAGCATTTTTCTTATAACATTGCATGCACAAAAAAGGGGGCTTTGGTTTTATGGCTGAACTTGGAATTTTTTGTATTGTTTTTTAGATAGAAACTGACCCCCTAGAACTCAAATTATCTACTTGGTTGTTTTTCACAAAATTTTGAGTTATCGCGTTTATTGCTGAGCAAGGCAGGGTAATAATAAATCACCAAATATTAGTGGTTTTTTATATGACAATGCCCCCAATGTGTTCATATATTACAAGGGGGGAAAACCTGAATATTTTCATCTTACTTACTTTTTGAGGAAGGTTATTATTACTGAAATCAATGTTATTTCATATTACTTATGTGAGTATGTGTATACTTGAATTTTATGGATTGTTTCTTAGAATTCAAACGCTAAAATTTTGACATGACTGAATTTTGATTTTCAGAAAACAGAAAACCAGTATTTTTATTTTTGGTAACTATTTTAATCTTCAATCAGTAACTTTTTCATTATTGATTGATATTGACGTTGACATGAAATAATCACGATACCACGATTCACATCATCTATTTTATAGGTGGCAGTGCTTTTACTATTTTGGTCACTATACTGCGCAATGACGTCATGTGGTTTTAAAGTATTAATCGCGGCGAGATTGTTTATAAAATAAATGTCAAATTTGTTTGCTTTTTTCTTTCTTGCTTATGTTTTTCTATGTGATAGATCCATAGAGAAAGATAATATAATAGAGTGTTCGATTACACGTTAGACTCTAGGTAACCTGCGACGGTGGCGACTACCTGGGCTACCGGAGATATCATTGGTAAGCGCGGGACATTCAAATTTAAATTTATCCCTAATTATTATTTGAAACATTATTTTTACGGTTAAAGTGTCGCCACTTCAACAAATAAACTTCGAGGCATCAATATAAAACTTCTTTATTCTTAATAGATGCACAATATATGCGAGTATACTTCATAATTGTAACAAATGCTTCCTACAAAATTTTCTTCACCTAAATACAGGTCCAGTTTTTACAGAAGATATGCTTCTATTTAACCAGTTTTCTCAACATGGAAAGACTTTTCCAGGAAAAAAATATTATTATAATAATATTCTTGTTAATAATTTTAACATAAAAGACATTTCAGCCATCATCTGCTGGATCGTGGACCGCAGACGCCGTCGCTTGGTTAAGATGTGAAGATCGGCTTCCCTCTTCAAGAGGGAAGGAGGATCTCTCTGAAAAAAATTATAAAACAATAAATTTTTTTGATTGATTAGTTTCAAGCGAAGCAGCAGGTATTTTAAAGAAAAACTCCAAGAGTCAGGAGGCGATTTATCCTTCTACAGATGATTAGCCCTCTTATTCTTAAAAATTACGAAAAAATTTACGCAAATTCTTTAGACAAAAATAAGCAAACTTTTTCTTCATACTGCTTCCTTCTTTTGTAAAAAATATCAAGACAAAGAATTCATAGACCTTCATTTGATGCTTTTACTGAGAAGGAAGAGTTTTAGCAGAGAAACACCAAGAAACAAAAAATACTTATTTTTATCAAAGAATATTTTCAAAGAAAGTTTTTCGGGCAACAAATAAGCGGCCCATTATTTGAGGTTTCCAGCTCCGAAGAGGGCCCCCCGTTCACATGAACTTCTTTACATAATAAAATGCCCAATAATAGTATAATGTACCAAACTAATTAAGTAAAAACAGAGAAGATAACACACCGCAGCACCTCAGAATCTCAGCATCTCAAAAGATTTGTATTCGTTTATCTACCTTCTAATAGTGCTTTAATGCAGTTTTTCTTGGGTGCTGTATTCATAACTTTGATCAATCCATCGTTGTGATTAGAACTGCTTTTAAACCAAGACGCAGACAGAATGTGGTTCCTAAAACAATTATTTCGCATTCAGAAAGAGTTTTTTTCGATTTATTTAAAATAATTTTTATTACTTACAAGAGCATGGAAACAGCAAATTGCACTTACCTTTCAAAAAGTCAACAAATATGCGAAAGTTTTACGTTATACTGTTATTAATTGGGTAAATTAATATAAATTATATTTCTAAATACTTTTAAGGTAAAGTTTCATCTAAAATTTATTATTAGTTTGATAAAATACTCAAAGTAAATAAATCAAATTTTACACAATTGCAAAACTAAACGTCAGAATGAGTCAAAATTGTGTCAAAATGAGAATTTAGATCTAAAGGCAGCTTCATTTTAGTTTAGAAATCGTCCGCAATGCGCGATGCGCTACCGGAATGCGCGTAAACACTGTACCCATTTTCGTCCGTCGATCTGACGGTCTCTTTATAGTATGTTGTCTCTGGATAGATCTATCTATATATTTTTATGTTATGTGGTAGATTGCTATAAATGTTACGGTTTCATTATTGTTTTTAAAGTATTATTACTGTACTGTTAAGAAAAATAAGATTATAATTAATTTTTCTGGTTGAATTTAAACTATGACAAGAATGACGTTTCTGTGTTTTCTAGATATACTGAATGTATTCTGTTTTGCGTAGTAGTCATAGAGAGAGATAGATTGTATTAGGAATTTTAATAAGAAATAAAAGATGTTTTGTATTTTTACTTTAATTAAAAGCGTGTTTTATTGAGTTAAAAGTAAAAAGTGAAACCTAAAATTATGTAAAATCTAACAATTACATGGGTGTTCCATTTAAAAAGAAATAGGTACATGATGATCTCAGAAACGATAAGAGTTACAGGGTCAGATAAATTAGAGAAAAGCTGCTTTTAATTTTCTACATGTAGTTAATGCAGGTAGTTTTTACCAGAGAGGTAGTGCAATTCAAATAGTAAATTGTTTCAATGCTGTCAACGGTCAAAATCTGATAATCGACGTAGAGTCTGTCAATGTCAAAACATCAACCGCCGTCAGTGTGACGTCACTAGTCTGGGCTAAGTGTAAACGGTTCTAAATAAACAACCGTTCACGTGGATATTGTTGTCATTTGTCGTGATTTAGTTGAAGTTTTAAATTTATACGTGGTCGTCCTAAAGTTTGAAGCCAGTGTTGCAAAATTTAAGAACGTTAAATTGTCCATAATATCTTAAAATCTGTGTACATCAAGAAAAAACTGTTGAGGACTTTTTTGTTCTGTTTTTGATGTAGAATCGCGTGGTGCTAATATTATGCGGACGTTACAATACACCCTGTATATACTATATTGTGTTATGTGGTAGATTGTTATAAATATTACGGTTATATTATTGTGTTTAAACTGTTTAAAGTGTAATTACATATGGGTGTCCCATTCAAAAAGAGCTAGGTACATATGGGAATCTCAGGAACGATAAGAGATACAGGGCCGGTTGTTCAAACGTCAATTAAAAATTTTGAGATAATTACTGATTTTAAATTGCAAATTTTGAAAATACAGCGAATATAATTAATGATCTTGTATTTTTAATCAATAATTAACTCTTCTTAAAGGGAGCAGAATCCATTTTCAGCAATATCAGACCAACATTTTGACAATACAGGGCATTTTAAAATCAGTAATTATCTGAAAAATTTTAATTAACGTTTGAACAACCGGCCCACAGTGTCAGATAAATTAGAGAAAAGTTGCACAATTTCATGCTTATTAAGAATCTGAAACAAAATTTATGGACACTTCAGTCGTTGCTAAAAAATCCTAACAAAAAACATGAAAAATCAAGATTTCTTATTTTATAAAAGAAATTATATTGTTTTTTCACGTCATTTGGGATTTAAAAAATCAAGGAAACCAAAAATCTATCACATTAAAACAAATTCAAAATTTATTTTACTTTTTTTTCAAAAAATAATAACCTTTTTTTATACGAAAGTCATAAATAACCATAAGGAAAGCAATCTGATGTCATATTATTCGACATCATAATTATGACGTCATTCGGTGAAAACATTTTCTTTTTTTTTCGAAAAAAAAATTATGAAATTTTTGCAAATTTTTTAAAATGTTATAGATTTTTGGTTTCCGTGATTTTTTTGTACCAAACGACATAAAAAACAATATGGCGTCCATAAGAAAAACAAAAGTTGACTATGAAAACTCTGGGATTTAGTTGGCCGTGAAAATTTTTAAATCGTCAAATGAATAGCTGTTGACGACTTATGCAAGCCTACAAAAAATTATTTATTTATTGCTGACATTAAAAAAGATATGAGCAATCTCGTGTGAAGTCTTCTAACCGCGTAACGTCAGAAGACCGGTACGCAGCCTACTGCGCAGGGTGGTGTTATGGATGGGTGAATCCTTAGACTAGTTGTAGTCCAAGGGTGAATGAAAAGGAAAAGTATGAAATGAAATAACCTCATCGCCTCATCGGAGTCGGAAGAGAAGAGAAGAGGAGAAGACTCGAGGACTCGACTCGAAGACCGAACCGAAGTGTGGTTGGTGTTGGTTGATTAACTGATGAGCTGTATAATGTGCTATGAGTTGTGTTGTTAAAATATTGTTTTTTGCTAAAGCTAAAGAACTAGCAGGAAAGTCCTTTGAAATACTTAGTGTACCCAGTAATATCTCTTGTCAAGAACTCTTGAACATACTTTGCAAAACATATTTTTTAGAGGAAATCAAAGGAAACCTCATTTTGTCTGTGAATGAAGAATTTTGTGGTTTAGAAGAATTCCTAGCTCTAAAACCAGGTGACGAAATAGCAGTTATACCTCCTTTAAGTGGTGGTTAAATCCGCCAATTGGTAAATGATGAATTTCTTGAAATTACCCCATGATCCACTGTCTGTTGATGAGATTACCAATCTTGTTACATCTTCCTCCTGTGGTGCTATATCAGTTTTTGTCGGAACCACCAGAGATAATTTTGAGGACAAAACAGTTGTCCACTTGGAATATGAAGCATATGAAGCGATGGCGTTGAAGACATTGGAGAGTATATGCCAAGAAATCAGAAAACAATGGCCTGCAGTGGAAAATATTGCAATATATCACAGGTTAGTAATTCCCGAGGTAATTTCTGAAACTAACCATTGTTTTAACTTTTTAATAAAGGCGTGTAACTCATCTGAGCACAAACGAGCATACGTATGTACACATGTTACTGAGGCGCGATAAACTGTGTGTAGCTGTGTGACGCATGACCCGAGGCAGTTCAAATGTCATCCGATGGAAGTCGGTACTTCAAAGAAAAATTTGATATGTGGACGTTATAACTTTACTGGTTCTTAGGTTTTCCTCGCCTCTTCTGTCACACGTCACAAACTTCTATATTATCACAAACACTGCACTGGCTTCTATCGTATTATTGGCACTACAAATAGCGGAAGACGGTTTTTATTTCTGTATCTTAACTTATTTACGTGATATCCCATCATGTGGATGAAATTGTCATACAGGGTGTTGAAAATTATCAGATTCTTCATTAATTTTATGAGATTTTTCATCACCCTGTATAACAATTTCATCCACATGATAGGATACCGTGTGAAAAGTTAAGATAGAGACATGTAAACTGTTTTCTGATATCTCGAGTCGTTTTCAATGTGAACTGCTTTGAAAAATTGAAAATTGCGATTTTCACTTGTTTATAACTCATAAGCTACTCAGTTTAAACCCCAATTATTGTGAAAACCATTCTTACGTAATTTTCTCAGACAATCTAAAAATATAATGATATGCCTATCCAATTTAAAATAACAAAGTTGTATGTCATCCAGCAATATTAGGCCACTCTGTACAACAACCATACAACTTTTCTCACATCGTATGTTTATATGTTTTCTCTCACATATTGATGGCATGAAATTTTCAACAGTAATATCAAAGTGATTAAATTGTCGCGTTAAGTCTGTCGATTTATTTACAGTTGGGTTAAGAAATAGAAGACAGCCTTATACGATAAATTCAATCACGAGTGGTATTTTATTAGACTGACAGCCAGTATTATAAAGGCTCATTAGGCTAACGGGTAGATTTCTGTGCTCGTTTTTGAAGCTAATATCGACGTCAAATGACTTTTATTAACATTTTTTTAATCACTTTCATGTCAAGAATAGATAAAATTAAACAATTTCCTCTTAGACTCGATACCTTCTCCAGAAATGCCCACAGAAATCTGCCCGTTAACTTAATGAGCCTTTATAATACTGGCTGTAATTCACAAACAAAGTGAAAGGTCAAAACTTTAAATACATTTTGACGTGCATCTACAATTATTTATTGTCAAAGTGTCAAACTTTACATTGTTAAGCGATCCGTATCACCGTATCCATTGTTCTTCTTCTTGGTATCAGCGTCTCCTCTGGAGGTTCCTGATCATAATAATAATAATAGCTTTATTCACAATTTACAGTGCAATGCAACGAAAGTAAATACGAAAAGTTATACAATTCATAGATAGAAAAACAACAAAAAAGAAAACTATACACAGAAAACTCCCACACAGAATTAAAATAAAAACAATGGCAAGAAATATCTTGCAAGATTCAAAAAAATCCAAATCAATTAAATTTATAAAAAAGTCTATAAAAATGTTTTACGGGCAGTGTTGACTAGGCATTCAAGCAAGACTAGAGAAGAAGATGTCACAATCATCACACAAACTGTTAAAGTCTCTAAACATCGCATTGAAAGGCGAAAAACAGCAAGTTAGTTCTTGCTTCATTATAATAAAAAGTGGCATTCTGGCGAGAGCCCAAGCGTGGTACCAACGAATTGACCCGCTAAAACAAATCCGGACAGTCAATTCCACCATGTAGCAACTTCAACCTATATAGAATAGAAGCAACACAGAAGTGCATCTCCTCCTACCCTCAAGAAATAACTATTATTAGTTCCTATAATTATTCTAGTATGAAAATCTTCAGATATTGATCGGGTGGTTGGTTAATCTTTATCCAGATTTGTAAGCACCCAGATAATCGAGTGATGCCTTTTCAATAGTAATTCATTAACAATCTTTTATTTTAATGATGATTTTAAGGAACTTTGCAAAATATTTATTTTGTTATTTTATTTATATTTCAGACTGGGGAAAGTTCCTGTGAAAGAGTCAAGTATAATTATTGCAATTTCATCACCTCATCGGAGCGATGCAATTAAGGCTACAGAATGGTGCATCAACAAAGTAAAAAGCAGTGTCACTATATGGAAAAAGGAGATTTATGACAAGGCGGAACCAGAATGGAAAGAAAATCGAGAATGTATGTGGTCAAGTAATAATAATTCCAAGTCTTCTTAAATTATTTTATGTTTGTTTAAAAGGTTCCTATGCAATTGAATGACAGTTTTAATTGTTAAAATAGTTGGTTTTATACATATATTTTTTGAATTATTGTTATCTTTGTACAATGTTAAATACTGTCATAATATATTCTTAATTTAACTTTCAGTTTTTCATTTATAGCACTGCCTCACCCACCGAAAAGAAGACTATTTTGTCCAAAAATCGAACAGCATGTAGAAATCAAAAGTATTCCACCCCACTTGGTGAACAGTAGGTTGTCCCATGAAGAATGCTTTTCAAAAAGAATAGATAACTTCATAAAATTGAAACGAAACGAAATTAATGAAAATAATAAGCGAGAGTTTTTTGCATATAATCAAACTGATAATTTAAATTCAAGAACACATTCAACATATAGTAAGAAAAAAGATTCCAAAAGCCATTTACAAGGTAAGTTTAACATTTAGGTTACATTCCTTAATAATTTTACAGTATAAAGTAAACAAGGAGTATAATATTGAACCAATTGCCAATAAGGTAGGTATATTATTATTTTGATTATTTGTTTGGTTTTCAGTTCTGGCTTGATAGTTTTATGGTTATTAATGTTAATCAAAAGTTAACATTTTAGATAATATCAAGTCCGTTGATCACAATTTTTTGATATAAAATAAATATTAAATTATAAAATATATTATGACAATGTAGATAATCTAAAAATGGCGTATCACTGGAGATAATTGTTGTTTAAACAAAACAACAACAAGAAAACAATAATTATTTTAAATAAATTATTATCTCCAGTGATAGGCCATTTTTAGATTTTGACAATATCTACATGTCATATACAGGGTGTCCCATAATATGTGGGCAATCTCCCGAATTTGGGTAAATTTCGTAAAAATAAATGAAAAAATAGCTATAAAATTAATTCCTCAGAGACACCCCTACAAAGATATTATCTGTTGAAGTTGAGGGTTGAAAATAAATTTTCTGCAATAACTTTTTTATTTCTTAACCGATTTTGATAATTTTTGGTTTTATTTTGTATTATTTTGGACTGTTTAGAATAGTGTTTCTTAATCTTTGGTAGCACATACATAGACCTCGGGATGGCATAACCCCCTCATTCACTTGAAAGAAAACAATAAAAACAATAATTTTACAGTTTTTTAACCCTTAGTTGGTAACATCCGACTCTGAGGCGGATGCCAAGTTTTGATGCTGCGCTGAATCCAAACGAATGAATGTACAAAAATTTCGTATTAGGTATGCTCTAGTTGGTTGTCAAAAAGTCCGTAGCCGCCTTCGCAAAAATACGTCTGTGAGACGGGTGTTACTCAGAACGATATATTTCAGTCCATCTCTCAGTCGGCTATTGGTCGAAAGTATGGTGAATGAAAAGGTATAATATATAAAAAAATGTATAAAAATGAAATAAGTCTTGTTTTAATAAAATATATTTGTGTTTTTACTAGAATACATTCGAATAAATATGTACCTAATTATACATATTATAATACCTATTCCGACTGAGCGACGGATGTTACCTATAATGGTGGAACTGTAATATGATCCCCGACTGAGAGACGGATGTTACTTATAAAGTGAAAAAAAGTATGTTACCAACTAAGGGTTAAGGTTAATTTTCTATTTATTTGACATTTCTTACATAAAAAATGTATCTTTATTTATTTCGATAGAGCGAACCGTTATCGAGATAAACGTCCTTCTAATAGGTCGCAGGAACTTTCGAAATTTCAAGTAAATTTTAACAAGATGGCTGACCCTTGACAGTAAATTGAGCAGGAAACAAAAGAATAACTTAATTAAATACACGTCAAATAGTGTCAAAGATTTCATTTCATGCAGATTCAATTCTAACTGATTTTCTGCGTATTCAGCGTTTGTGTAACTCATTTTAAAATCAGTTAGAATTGAATCTGCATGAAATGAAATCTTTGACACTGACATGTACTAAACTGTTAAAAAACTGTAAAATTATTATTTTTATTATTTTCTTTCAAGTTAATGAGGGGGTTATGCCATCCCGAGGTCTATGTATGTCCTACCAAAATAATACAAAATAAAACCAAAAATTATCAAAATCGGCCAAGAAAAAATAAAGAAGTTATTGCAGAAAATTGATTTTCAATCCTCAACTTCAACAGCTAATATCTTTGTAGGGGTGTCTCTGAGGAATTAATTTTATAGCTATTTTTTCATTTATTTTTACGAAATTTACCCAAATTCGGGAGATTGCCCACATATTATGGGACACCCTGTATTTTATACCATTTTCCCATCACAAGTTCCTTGTTACAGAATTTGTAAATTTGCAAGGCGATCTTGACCGATTAGTCTCCTGGTGTAAAGCAAATCTGCTAAAATTCAATGTTAATAAGTGTAAGTATGGTCGTTTTTTACTGATGCAGCTGGCTGAAGCGTATTAAAGGATGACGTCACTAGTTTGATATTCAGGGAAATAAATGTTTTTGAACCGCTGTCATCAGTCATGTCATATCTGTCAGTTTACAATTAAATTCAAAGATAGTTCATAACCAAATTATAAAATTAACTGAAAAACTGAAGAGGTTGAAATTGGCCCCTTTTCAATTTTGTCCTACAATGTTCCGAATTCAAAGCCACACTTATACACCGTTGATTAAGTAGTTCGTTACCACAGCCTTCACCTTATAGAACATTTTGCATTAGCATGATTTGTTGTTGTTGGAAGTCTTCATCTGCATTTTTTTAAATTTTGAAAATATGGGGATAAACGGTCATCCCTGCAGCATAATTTAAGTTAATATTTTTAACAGTTATTAACAACCTACCTTAGTTTAGAATCTCGATGAGCCTTTTATATTTTTTATGTAGCCACGGTATGAATGTAAACGTCGTAAACAAAAATAACTTTGAACTTGAACATCTTTGGGTCAGCTCTCCCGGCTGAGCTGTCAGTGAGCTATCACTACCCTTTCTCCTGTCTCAAAACGCTACTAACCGGTCTCAAAGACTGGTTCAAACCACAATCAAACTGGTTAAAGCGTTTTAGTTCGTGACGTCATTACTTTAACACAAAAATGTAATGTTTGAAACCACAACATGTGTAAATAAGAGAAAGAGAACAGCTGATTATTTAGATTTGGAGACATTTGTTATAAGTTATAGTTGTGTTAGAGAATTAAGAATTTTGTGAGACTTTTACGGTGGAGTGCTAGAACGTTAATTACAGGTCTGCCAGATAATTACTGATTTTAAAATGCCCTGTATTGTCAAAATGTTGGTCTGATATTGCTGGAAATAAATTCTACCCCCTTTTAGAAGAGTTAATTACTGATAAAAAATGAAAGACCATTCAAAATGTTCACCCTTTTTTCAAAATTTGCAATTTAAAATCAATAATTATCTGACAAATCTTTAATTAGCGTTCTAGCACTCCACCCTTAATTTGGTATTAATAAAGTATGAGACCTGCAACAATATTTATTTTATATCAATAAATTGTGATGATCAAGGAACTAACCAGTCTCGAAAAGTTACCTTTTGATCAACATTAATAACTAAAACTATCCAGCCGGAACCTTAAACCCTATATTTATATCTATATCTAACCATGTATTAAGAGCCATATAAATCAAGCCTATTCCCTAACTCTGGCGTCAAATCGAGTAGATTTCGTTAGTTAAAATCGACGTTAGTGAAGTCAATCCACAAACATCGATTCAACCGGTTCTCGTATTCCTTAACTCGGATCGATGTGGGGCTGACACTTGACATTTGACAACATTGCAATTTGAGGGCGTTGGAACTACCTACTAATCACAAGTAAATTGACAATGCAAAAAGTCCCTTCCGTCAGCAATTCAAACTTCAAAAGTCGTTGAATCTTACATTTCCGTTCATCATTCTGTGTTAAGTATCCATCACGGCTATCGGTCGGTAAAAAGAAAGAACTAAAATTTACGTGCCTCAATCAAAATAATAAAGGCATGACAATTATTTATATGACAATGAAAATATAAATATAATAAATAGGTACTTCCATTTCAATTCTTCTTTCAATTTCTTCAGCAATTGCAACTCCCACTAATAATTGTTCATTATCAGTTATAGTAAATATACACCGTTCACATATTAAAAAAGAACTAGGTGGCCATGAACTTTTGTTTTTAGGTTTGCAAAAATGAAAACTCCCTAGGTCTCGATTGACAATATCAGCTGATCGAGATATTAAAGGTTAAGTAAACACTGACATTTGTCAAATCACTCAAATTGTCTCAGCTGATTAACAGCCTTGTTGTCAAATTGAAGTTTTAGAAGAAGGGATATCTAGGATAGGTAATTTTTTACTCTGATCAATTTTTTTCAAACTGACAAATAAAATTATTAAATTTTTGACATTTTAAATTTCGAAAGAGCAAAATGACGAAAATAATATCTTTAGATGGATAAATCCACATTAGGAAAGCATTTCAATGATTAAGATCCAGAAAGTCCAAACTTGAGCAAACATTTAAGTCATTCTCTGAAGGTAAAATATATTTGGGATGTAAGTATTAAGTAAAATATGTGTATCTGTTAAATTGCTAGTAATGCGGTCTCTGATAGTAGTCAGACCGTGCATTAGCAAGTATTATTAGACAGGTCAAATGTGAAATTACACATTTGGACAGCCCGCCTAAAACAGGCACTAATTATGAAAATATTGTGTTTCCGAAAGATTTGCAATAATCTATTTCCAATACAACCCAATCGATGACATGGGGTATTGTAAACTTCATTATACAAGCACGTAAATTAGCAGCTTCCCTCTAAGGATAAAGTAAAGAATGTTGTATGTCTTGAAGAGCTTTCAAAATGTAAGTACACCTGATATAATATGACAAAATTAATATAATCATTGTGAAAAACTTATTTCGGAGGACTAGACGAAACAAATGGACATGGTGAAAATCTTATTAAAATCAGAGCGCTGAAGATGATTCTGATTCTAAGCAGGATGCAGTTAGCTGTTATTGATAATGGGGGATAATTTTGGGCCAGAAGCGAAAACTGAAAAGTATCTTGTGTAAAACATTCTCAAGTCCAGAATCTTTGGCTGGTTTCTGACACACTACTACGATACCGAATAACCGACGAATTGACGAACAATATTTTTCATTTACGTACCTATATTTTAATATTTTAATAAACGTACCGATATATTTTAATTACCTGCTATGTATTTATTAAAAGTAAATTAATATAATTGATTCAAGTTTTTAATTTTATATTCAAAAAGTACATTTGTGTATTTTCCTAACTTGGCAAAATTACATGATAACCTTTTTCTCAAACTCTTATGAAAAGCTTAATATTTTAAGATCTTAGATCCAGCGACATTGCGTTCTAGTTAAAGATTGCAATATGTGACTAAATAATTCAAAATAAAAAGCCCGCAAAGATGTAAATATAAATATAATAAGAAGAATACCAAAAATATCAAAAATCCATCTGGCAACTATGTCCTGTTCCTTGCCATAAAACTTCAACCTCATAAAAAAGAGACATAACCAAACTCCAGCCAATGATTGACAGCGGTTATACCCAGTGATTTCTATCACCCTACACCATAACCCAATTCTTTTATAATAAGTGAACGGTGTATAGTTTGTCGAGATAAACAATATACCCGGTGAATTGTTACACAATGCTTTTAGTGATTCGAGAAACCGTGTATTAAAATGTGTCCAGGAGAGTGAAGGGCATTTCACTTATCTTATAAATGAATTAATTTTTGATTTTATTTATGTGTTTTATAAAAATTTCGATAAGTGAGTGCCTATTTTATTAACTTTCTTGAATGTTTTGACAACTGTCCTAACCTAACAAAATCAAGAGTTGTAAAGAGTGGATTAAGTTAAGACAAACCTCTTTGTGTCAGGGCTACTCCAAAATGGATTTGTTTTCGAACACCCTTTATTATGATCTAGTTAGTTCTGTTTAAAATTCGTTTAAATCTAGTTACTTGTTTTATGATCACTTAGGTTACCATACTGTTGCTATGTTACCATATCAATAATTTTATTCATTTACATTATTGTCTGAAAATGCTACTTTAAAAGTAGCGAAACACGTGTAACATTGATAATATCCATCATTATACAGTAGTAGTAGTAGTAGTAGTATGGTGGGTTGGGGAGGTGCACCCCAAGCGACTAGGCCACCAAGGGCCCTTTTCGCCGTACCCAAACCATGGTGGAACTCCTACTCGAACCTCCCATCATTATACAGTAGAATTTTATTTATCATCCATCAGAATGCAGAAATTCTACGAAGTAACGGTTGAAAACATAAATTATACGACAATATCATCTACTGTTCACTTAATGCCATTTGATGCCACGAACCCTTCATTCCAGAGAAATCAACTGGTAGAGTGGCGATCGGATTCTTCTCTGTTCTTCCCAGACACCGGATTCTTCTCTGTCGATTCTTGGCAGTCGCTGTTGAACCAGGGAGAACTAACGAATACTCTCCTTATATTCTGATTCTTATTGAAACGGTGCGGCATTCATTCGTGTCTGAAAATCCGAAACTCATAGTCATAATTAGCCGAGAGTATTAGCTCCCGAGAGAGAGAGCTCTTCAACCTCGTTTCCTTTGATGTTGGAGCACCCTTGCTGTCCGTCAGGATCAATAGGTTTTTGTTTGCGATTCCGCGTTGAGTGATTTCCATTGCACATGTGTGCTGATCGCTATCAGTTTTGTTTGAAGAACAGTAGGATATGTGCTCAATGGAATTGTTAGGTTCATGTCTAGGGCCTTGGAATGAATTCTGCAGCCTTATCCTGCATTACATTTAGCCCCGTCCATAGCCGTGATGACCCATCCACTTCTTTTCATTGAGCTGATCCGCCAATCTTAGCCTTAGGGCAGTCCTCAGGGCCGTTCCCTGACAAAAATGTCCATGGGCAGCAGACTGTGGACCAACGCCATGGCCGCGGTCGGCGAGGTTCTCATTGCTCCAGTGTATGTTTCCAATAAATGTTTACAATAAATTTCACTAACCTTTTATTTTATGTTATAATATTTAAATATTTTTAAATAATATTTGTAAGTTTGATGACTGTCCAAACTTAGCCGCCTTCAGGTTTTGGTCACATGACTAAGAGTTGGGGTTGGTTGAGCGTGCGTACTCGCTATCAACGACGTGCCTCGAGAGGAGCCAGTGCCAGTGTCATTATTATTGTAAATAAACCAGCAGACACTAATAAACTATGCTGCGCCATAGTACCTAAAGTTATTATTGTTATTAATTTTCGCTTAAAGCATTTTGTTATAAATTATCAGTAAAAACCGACAATTGTGTTGATTCAGGTAAACCTGTGTAATTATATAAGTTGTATATAGTTGTATATATTGGATATTTCTTTTATTACAGTATTTTTTCACTGCAACAATACGTGTTGGTTTTTCCACCTCAGTCTTACCCGTTCCTGAATTATAATTATTTGTTGAGTTTCTACGATAGAGACTTACATATTTTATATTATTTATATTTATTTTATAAATGAATAAAAGTAGTTAAAATAAATAGTTTGTTCTTATGAAAATAATGCTTTTTTCCTTTTTAGTGAATGAAGTTTTAAATACATACAATAGAGATCAAACTAGCTCTAAATATATGATGAAGTATATACCAACTAATGGAATGGAAGAAAGAATAGAGTCTTTGGAAATTCAGTTATCACTGTTCACACCTGTTCCTAGAAATATTTATAAAAGGTTGAAAACATTGGAAGAAAGGATGCTACACTTGGAAGCTATCTCTCCTGAATACATTCAGCTCTGGGTAAGAATTTCTTTATTCTCTATGTAAATATTCTTTATTCTTTGCAAATCAATGTATTTACAAAAAAAACATTTATTTAGGAAAAAGTGCCTTTTTCAACAAAGAAAAACAAAAAGAAAAAAATATTTTCCATCGAGGAAATAGATTCAATTATTGAAAATCTTACAAAAGAAATGGAAGAGAAAAGCCATGAAGATTAAAATGGGTAGGTAGAGTGAATTTTAAACAATACAATGTAAAAAAAACTGTCTAATCGTGTTGGCTGAATTATGTTGGGCATGGGGAAATATACAGGAGAAAGATAGCTGCTATATCTGGGTGATGCACATTAAGAGAGGACGAAGAATCTGCATATTGTCATGTTGATATGGAAATCAGCCAAGCGACAACAATTTGCAGCTTGTGTCACGACAAATACAAATAAATTAAAAAATGACAGGTGAGACAAATCGCCAGCAGGTAGTTATACCGGGATGTCTTATCGCCTTCACTTTTGCGTTTACATGTGTTCTAATCTTTTATCCCTGTCCTCTCAAGGAATCCTATATCCAGCATATTTCAGCCAACACGGTATAATTTTGATGAAATTAGTTTAAAGAATTAAATATAACTACTTAATTGAAAAAATGGATCACATGTTCACAAAAAAATATGTATATACAGGGTCCCGTGATACAACAGACATAGCCTAAGGGTGTATTTCTTAGAGTTCAAGTCAAAATACCTTATACACATTATTTTTGGGGCTAGGCAAATCTAGGATAGCTTTCACATACACCTTGTTTTTCGAGTAAATTTGTCCCATGAACATCTACAAATTTTGATTTAAACTCAATCTTCGAACTATTCAATTTTAAATTATATTTCATAGCACGCTCTAGCACTATACTATTATTCATGTAAAACTGCCGTTTTTCCGTACCATAAATTTAATTAGTTTATCAATTTTACTGAAAAGAAAATGTCCGTTTTTAAGTACGGAAGCGAAAATAAGAATATAGAAGGAATACCCTACTATCTATATTATAAAGAACGAAATGTTTCATGCCACTTATTAGTTTAAGCATGTTTTAGAGCATGGATCCTTTGGCAAAAGCGGCAGTTTTACGTGATTATTATTATAACTGTAAATTTTCATCATGTTCTTGTTCGGTTCGACCTGTTACAATCAGATCATCAAAATAAAGCGCTAAATCATTTATATCACCAAATATTTCAAAGTTCTTCCATTGAAAGACTTCTGACACAGAACTAATTCCAAAGGGCAATCTGACATATAACGACCAAACAGTGTATTAAACCGTGTAATTGGAACTAGTATCATCAAGATGTACTTGAAAATACTCATCTTTCATGTCTAGAACAGTGAAATATTCTTTGTCGCACAATTTGACTGTAATTTCTTCTGCGGTTGAGATCAAAAAATGTTCCAGCTATATGGCCTTATTGAGATATTTTGGATCGAGACACAATCTTAGATCACCAGTTTTTTGTCTACAATGAGATCTCAATTTATTTTTGAGTCTATCATGTAAAATTTGGGGAAATCTGCTGGGTGGCTGAATAAGCGGTACAGCATCTTCATTTAAGGTAATACAGTGAGCCACTGGAAACTCTCCTAAACCATCAAATACAGTTTTATATGTACATTGTAGTGATATCATTAACAGATTTCAAAATACTACATTCAAAATACACCCTGGCAACCCCCGCAGGGGGAACTGATTGGATACATCTACAATAATGAAATTTATTACTACTCGACACTGCCAACCCTATATAATAAACTAGTCTCTTCACAGAGCTTAATTTTGAAGTTATCACTAACATAAGACAGTAGAGTCACTTTGGTTGGCTTCAACTTTGTTTCTAAGTTCAAAATATCAGTACTTTTAAAGAAAAGACGCTCACATCAGCTCCTGTATCTAGTTTAATTTCTACTTGACCCTTATCAAGTATGACAATTTTCTGTTTCCACACAGTATCCTTAGTAATACCAGCTGTGCAGCACTCACTAATAACATTGGTACCACATCTAATGAATTTACAAACAATTCACAATCCTCACTTTCACTGCTGGACCAATCTTCTTTTGTCACTTCATGAACTTTCTTCACCGGCATTTTGCCCATATTTTTGTCTCCAATTTTCTCTTGTTGTGGCCTTTTCCTGCACAAACTCACTGTGACCTTTCCACGTTGTGCTGGGTTACCCTGCTTCTGACAGTATTTACATGTACATGTACATTATTTTGTATCACTTTAGCCTGTGACAGCCTTGTTCAAAGTTAACTTGGGTTCTCGTAGCAACTTTTGCTGCGTGCTCATATCACTAATACCCATAATAATACGGTCTCTGATCATATCGTCAGTATCTTTATAACCTGTTGTTTTTACAGCTTTTCTAAGCTCTGTCATGAAACTATCAAACACTTGACCTTCCTGTTATGTTTGTTAGGTTGAGAATTGAGAAAGATATAGGATAATGGTAATAACTTTAATTACAACTATGAAAGACATACTATACAATAATGCATGTTAATGCACGCCCTTAGAGTCGTGCATGAATTGTCAATGGTACATGGATGAATGGCGAATGTGCCGGAAGTTCCACTGAACTTCTATGGAGGAACATGCGCGTACATATCACATTTCCCCCTTTATTTTTGTTGACATTTGTTTCACAAAAATAGTACAATCATTACACTTCAAGTTACATAGTCAAACACATCAAAATTTTATTTTTAATTTGTGCTTTTTACATTCGGGTGGAGTGAATTTATTCGCTTTACTTGGCGAAGGCATATTCAAAACTCTTGAGCTAACCACAGATGTAGAAGAATCGCTTTCCCACGACTTGAAAGATAAGAAGTGATGGCTTGTTAACGGTGTTTGCTTATTGTTTGATTCCTCATCAGGGAAGCCCTTTTTGTTAGCAGCATAGGTTTTTAGATTCTGCATCTTCACGTTCTGTAGATCGCTAGGGCCTGCCTCGGAAAAATTATCGATTTTTTCGTGTGGGATAACTGTGAAAACAGTGGAAATTATAATGAATTTTCCTGACAGACCCCATTGATTGAATAGCCCCCATAGCTAAGGAAAATAAGACAAAAAATGTCAATCTGCGAAAAAACCTAGATGAAAATTTTTTACTGAAATTGTCTTAATTTTGACATAAAAAAAGTATTTCAAAAGTCGATTAAGAAACCATATGCACAAAAAAGTTTTTAGGTTAAAGCAGGTCACGTAAAGTAGGGGAGCGCGGGGCACATTTGACATACTTTTTTTATTTTAGTTTTTAAAAAATTACAAAAGCTTTTTTCCAGTTTTGACAGATTGAGCACTACAGTTATATATTATACATTATAAATAATGTAATTCTACTCAGGAGATTTTTTTTCTCAAAGCTATAAAGTGACAAAGCTGCCCCATACGAGGGGCAGTTTTGACATTCAGGTGGGGCAGTTTTGAAAGGTAACAAAAAATCAAATGAATTTAAATTTATTGCATGTTATAGCTGCTAAACCTAACATTAAACTTAATATATTTGTTTTTTACAACCGGATTGTCCAGAAGTGAAATAATGTCCATTCTATTCACTTCCGAAATGTCTTCGACAGCTGGATAATAGAAAATGTCCTTTCCGAACTTTTTCCGCATGAATTTAACTTTGAATTCTTCACCTGCCTCGAAGATTTCCTCAATCTTACCTTACCCACAAAGTAAACTACTTTTGTTTTGGTTGGAAACTGTACCAAAACAAAGTTGCCGGTTGCTAAATTCTGTTCAGCAGTTAGCTCCAAGATTGCTCTCTGATCTTAAAGACAAGACTGAATCTGCATCGCTTTCTTCATCAGATGATTCTATCTATGATTTAGCTTTTTGCATACTTTATTAACCCTTAGTTGGTAACATCCGACTCTGAGGCGGATGCCAAGTTTTGATGCTGCGCTGAATCCAAACGAATGAATGTACAAAAATTTCGTATTAGGTATGCTCTAGTTGGTTGCCAAAAAGTCCATAGCCGCCTTCGCGAAAATACGTCTGTGAGACGGGTGTTACTCAGAACGATATATTTCAGTCCATCTCTCAGTCGGCTGTTGGTCGAAAGTATGGTGAATGAAAAGGTATAATATATAAAAAAATGTATAAAAATGAAATAAGTCGTGTTTAAATAAAATATATTTGTGTTTACTAGAATACATTCGAATAAATATGTAATTATACATAATATAGTATTCCGACTGAGCGACGGATGTTACCTATAATGCTGGAACTGTAATATGATCACCGACTGAGAGACGGATGTTACTTATAAAGTGAAAAAAAGTATGTTACCAACTAAGGGTTAAAGAGGTTTCTCTTTACGACTCTTTTCTTCTGTTCATTTTCTTTTTTTTTCTGTGATCTTTCTAAAATCTTTGCAAGTTCTGGCGAATCGGTGTAAACTGTTGATTTCTTTTGTCGTCCTTGTTTTTTCACATTCCTGTTGATTTTGAGAGTTGGTATTATAGGTCTCACAACTTCAGGGGAAATTAGTGATCCTTCAGTGTTCTCAACAGTTAAGCCTGGGTTCGCAAGTATTCCTTTAGGCTCATGGATTATTGTCACGTTGCTTGAACTTGTAGATGGCATCTTAGCTGAATTTATGTCAGTGTCTAGTGGAACAGAGCCACCTGATTCATTCTCTGTATCTTCGTTAGTTACAAAATCGGAGGGCTTGAATGCACTGGGGTTAAACGGGGTGATACCAGGTTTACAAAAAGCTGACAATATATTTTTAGGAGTGGATGACTCCAAAAAAGGATCTCTTGTTAGTTCTCCAATATCGTAAAGGGAAATGGTACGATTTGGGTTATTCAACATCCAATTGTTTTCATGCGAGCCTTAAATGTGCCACAAACTGCTACATCAAGAGGTTGAAGCTTATGAGATGTGTATGCCGGGAACGTCAACATGATTATACCATTCTCACGACAATACTAATAGCATTGACTGTTATGTGGCTTTCGTGGTTGTCCACCAACAATAAAATCTGCTTCCCTTGTTCTGGTTTTGGATCTAGGTGTTTTTTGACATGCTTTAGTACTTCCAAAAACAGTTCAGAAGTGATCCATCCACTCTTGTTACTTAAGCTAAGTTAATCCTCCGCGATCTTTTGTCACAATCAAATCTGAAAAAGATTGCTCTCTACAAAGAGCTTTGGAACAAATTCCACAGCTTATTGTTCTGACAACTTTGCGTGCAACAAATCCGGCTACATTATTTATGTATATTCTACCACATCATCAATATATTTATTTGCAGCAAACAGATTGGAATTGTCTACAATACTGTCTAGTTCAAGATGTTCTTCATCATCATCATTGACCAACTGATTCTGTTCATCCAATGCATTTAGAAAGTCCTAACAATTTACAGGCTTTTTACCACTGGAAATATGTAAAATAGAAGTGTCATCCTGAGCCAGGCAATTTGCAGATGTAGAATTTTTAATTTCTGCATGAATTAAAAGGCGCTTGTAAGCACTTCCAAACTTCTTTCAAAGGCACTGGGATTGTTATTGAAGCCCCCGTGGGATCTGACAGCACAAAAAAACATTTCGATGTGATCTTGAGACACCTTGTAAGTCATCATACAAACCTCAGATGCTTTCAATGCACACAAGAAGTCCTAAAAATCCTGTCCTAGTTGTATGAATGATTAATGTTCCTTCACTGTTTCTTAAATTCAAAATATAAGTTTTTGCGATAAGAAAGAAAAAATTATTTCCGCGTTTTTGAAAGAAATCGGCTTGACGGTATTCATTTTTTACTTAAATAATTTCTAGTATTCAAGATGTCAAAAGTTTTATCTATCAATCTGCAAAAGAATGACGTAGGTGTCGACTCTTCGAACAACGGTAAATTTAATTTTTCTCTTAGTAATCCAAAGCATCAGCCACACTAGTGCTGAAAATTTGAACAGCTAATTTGACTTGCACTTTTTCATTTCTGTAATTAATATGCCTTTGTCTGATTTTTGTTGCTGCATGTAACCCCATTTCCTCCTGCAATTCCATTAATTTAAAAAAAAATCCACATTAATTTTTTTACCATTATCATCAAAAATGCAACACGAATCACCCAAAGTATTTCTAACTAATTTCACCATATGGCAAGGATCTAATATTAAATTCACTCTACTGCTATCAGCTGAGTGTGGAAACCAAGGGCGTTACTTGTTCATTTCAAAAGAAGCTTCCAATTGCCTTGCCATAGTAAAATTAGTTGCAGCCCCATCAAAAGTGAGTGAAACAAATCTGACTCCTGCATTATATACCATATGCTGAACCCTGAACTAATGTTGCTTTCTGCTCGGTTTGAATACGAGCAGATAAAAAGTAAGCAACTGGTATCTTCCAACAATTATTAGAGCAACTGGAATAAAAACATAGCTCAAGTTGTCGCTATCAATACTCGTACCAAAGTCCGCATAGCCAGTGTATCTCTTGCCAATAAGATCTACCTGTTCTCTGATACTCATTTCATCAATTACCAAACCACAAATTAAATCTTTGCCTTTAGTACCTACTACATTCGTCAGATTTAAGTTTAATAGCTCTAAGTGATTCAGCAGTGAATCCTGGAGTACCATCAACAGAGCTGTACCATTTTCTTAATGTCGCAGGATGAGGTAAACAATTTCCAAATTGCTTCCTGACATACTCATAGGCTGCATTTGAGTAGAAATGCAAAGGCACGGAGCTATGCAGGAAATTTTCTGCAATTGTTAAATTTCAACTGACGCGGCAGTAACTGAGATTGGGTTTCCGACAAGTTATCCTGTCAATAGAAAAAAGTACATCTATGAAGGCTAGTACATAATATGTAAATTAATTGAAATTCCCTACTTTTATTCTGAAACAAAAAACTTATTCCGTCTGATGCCATCACCAAAAACTATAACTAATAATTCTATATACTACCTTACTTCTTCCTTACTACCTATATTCTATTTCTTTATAAAAAACCAATAATATGCATGAAAAAAATTTATCAACGAAAGTAAAAAAAAAATCATAAAGCATAATAAGCCAAGTCAGAAAAACATTCTAACTTTTTCTTAGCTGTTTGTTTCTTCCCTTTAACATGGAAAAGCATGACACAGAAATATTTTTTGACTTTTTCAAATGATTAATAAATCTTTAGGATTTCGAATACTATTAAGTTGTCTTCTATTCTTTTTTTGGAGATTCTTTATAAGACCAGAACGCCTCTCCAGTTGTTTCTGAGCAATCTTGTACATTAACATCGCTTTTTTTTTTGTTCTGCATGTCTTGCAAAGAGAAATCTCCGGGATATACCTATGTATCTCTTCTGTTTACTGCAAACATATATAATAAAAGGGGAAGCCCTGATGATAGCTAACGCACTTACTTTTTTCTTACATTGGCGGACTCCGTATTTGAAGAAGTTGTCCTTCGATGCTCATAACACTGACTTCTAAAAAAATTTAAAACAATGAACATTATGTAGAGTTAAATATTATGTTAGTTCTAATAAAATAATGTTTTTTGTTGCCCATCATAGAATGTTTAGTAGGTATCTAATCACAACAAAAATACACTTACCTTGAAGTCGAGGGAATTGGTTCACTGTTCGGAATAAATGTGGATTTGGATTCTAATAAATTTTTTCGTCCACGGGTGGGTTTTCTTTGTAGATGTCTTGGAAATTCGAAAACCGAGGGCACTGCATTTTTCCGTAATCTTTTTCGATCATTTAAAATTGAGTCGATATAATCTTGTGGAAGAAAATGTTTTCTTCATTCTTTTCGTCGCCAAGATTCATTGCTTGTGCAGTTCCGGATTCTTTGGGAAACTGTTGGATTAATAATTTCATGCTTTAATTTCTGCTATAAATCAACTAAATTAAAAAATAGATCAAAAACACATTACTCACCAGTGAAATGACAGTGCTTTCGATTTACTAAACCTGGCTGTACAATAATTATTATAAGCAGCACATGAAACTACCATTTTTAGAAACTTTAAATATCTATTTTTCTGTTGAACCACTTTTGAAAACCAATAAACATTAATAAGTTATTGAAATTTAACGAACAATTTCACCATATTTACATGTATCCTTACGGCGATTTTCAATGTTTTGCCTATCTATTCCCCCTATCCTTTTCTAACGCATGACTTTTATGTTGGTGCCACTCATCTCTCTCTTCACTTGATCTAGAGAGGTTAGTATATCATTGAACATGTGTGACATTTTGATATTAATTTCTCAATATCAGATGATAATCCTGGGTAAAAGATAGCTTCTTGATCTTGAGCTTTCTTTTTACAAGAAACAATTTCTTGACGACTTTGATGTATAATATTTAGGAATTCTTCTTTAATTTTTCAGGAATTATCAGACTTTTATGATAAAACAATACATTTTTATGTACATAAATATCGTCTTTGTATGGCCCAATACTGTTTCACATTTTTTGGAACAACATTTTTGCGTGGGCCAACCGTTTAGAGAATAAAATTGAACTGTTTGTATAAAACAGAATCTTTTTCTATTTCTTGCCGAATTCTATATTCATTCTCTTTACTAGTCGTTATAACTGAATATACTCTCAGGCTATTCTCTAAATAATCTGTGTTAATAGTTTCACTTAACGGGTCACGATTGAGAGTATCTGGTATTTTCAAATTTTTACCAGGGACATAATATACTAAATCAAAATGAAATCTCAGTAGCTTCATTGCTAGACGTTGAAGTCTCGACAAAAACTCGTCTAGGTTTTTTTTTAACAAGCCTAAAAGTGGTCTGTGGTTGGTTTCTGCAATAAATTCATTACCAAAATGATAATATGAGAACCGTTCACATCGAAAAACAAGACCCGTAAATTCTTTTTCAATGTGATTATATTATCTCTTCTGCATGGGTGTTAGCGAGACAGATGCAAATTCCAGAGGTTTGCCATCTTGTGATATCATTGCACCCAATCCAAAAGGACTAGCATCTACAGATAACTTAATCTTTTTTCTTGGATTGAAAATATAACTATTGTATCCAAAGATACAAGCTGCTTTATTTTTTATTTTATTATTTAAATTTTCCATTATTTTCTTTGTGGCGTCATTAAATGATTTATCACCAGCAGCTGCAAAAAGAATTAACATTACAAAAAAAAAATATGTTGGTTATTTGATTTTACAAGAATAAATTTGTAAAACTCCTAAAAGTATTATATAGGTTTTATCTCCCGAAAACAGTAAAATGTTTTACCATGATTTCAAGGGATAAAGCTCATGTTTCCAAGCAGCAAATTGAGAGCTTTTTCACAAGGAGCACTAAAGCACTTTAGTGGTCGCTAGCTATGACAGCTCTTTTAGCAAAACCCTTGGTTAAATACGGGGCACAAATACCACCCAAAATGCATTCTGAATGGAAATTTTGTGTAGCGTACCACTGACCGAAATGGGACTTCACACAGACCTGTAGCATATATAGTCATTACTATGCTAACAGACTTGTCAATCTTAAAGAATAAATTGTCAATCTTACAGACTCATATGTAAAATTCAGAGCATGTTACTCACCAAATATGACATCGTTTATTTTTAATGTATTGAACGCCATTTTTTGTTTCGCCCCAAAATATGAATATTGTGATGCCAGTGAATTCGTCACTGTTCTGGAAAGACATCTGTGTATAAAATCATAAATGTTGGTGCCTCCAATTTTTGAATAATCATGAACCTAAAATGAAAGTTCACAATCTTTTAGTCACAAGATATTATTATAATTAGATACATCAATAACTTACAGCTGAGTTAAAATTCAATTCATTGTCTTTTATTTATTCTTCGACCTTCTCTAACTCTTCTTTGGTGTCCACAGGAAAACTGAATTTGTCCAGGAAACTGATCTTGGCTTGGCTCTCTTGGTCCTTTATTTTCAAATTATGAAGGTCCGTCCGACAACTGACGAGCCTGAGCTCTTGTCTGAGCCTGTTGTTTCAGGATTTCTTTTAGGAAATTTTCTAAAACATATAATTTTTTATATAGATTGGTGTTATATTATACAGTTTAGGAAAATACGTATTTATAAGCATTTGTATAATTTTATGCAATAATTGGAGTATTAGTATAAATATATTTGATAATTTGCCAAATAAATATTTTGGTGTGAAATAATAATAGACATTAATAAAATAATAATTATAGAAATGATAAATTAAAAATACCCATTTTTTCAAAGAATTTATAACAAGTGCCTTGACAATGACAGCAATTGCACTGATTTGATATGCAGCTGACCTCATCTTCAATTTCAAGTACACCTAAAATAAGACAAGAACATTAAAAAATTTCACAAAATATAAATTCATAGCAGGTGATTTTTTTTACCAACAGTATTTTGTAGATACATGCCTTGACTTTTATCTTGCATATCCAAAAGAGTAGGAGGCTTAGGTAACATAGATTTTTCCGAGGATTTTTCAGAACATTCCAATTCTGAGGAATCAAATGAGTATTTTTTTTGGAATACTCTTTTTCTTTTTGTTATTTCATCTTCTTCTGAATTTAAATCAGACAATGCTTCAGCTTTTTTTGGCCTACTAGTGCTTAAATAATATGTGAACGGCATATATATCACAGACATATCTAAGAAAAAACCATTTTAATGCTTTAAAAAAATAGCTAATCTACTTATTATTAAATCCTGAAAAATGTGCAGTATTTGACATTGATATTATTTAGCAACAGTCAACAGTTCTTCAATAATTTTCTCTTCTTCCTCATTTGCTTTTTTATAGTTGTCTATTTTCTTGACTTTTTTAGTTGTACTGTGGAATGATACTTGTTTCGATAAATAAAATTCTTTTATTTGAAGGCTCAACAGGGGTGTTTTCTTTGTTCCTTTCTACCGTAACATTTTCAGTTAACTTTATAATTGCTTTTCCTCTATTTAAATAAGTTAAAACTTCTTTTAAAGTGTTCTCATCTGAGACGTTACTGCACATAGTTGAAATTTCCTCCAGAGCATTTTTCACTCTCTCTTGGAGGTCACTCGTAGTTTCACACTTTTTATTTTTCAATGTTGACAAATGGGTTTTCATTTCTAAGCTGTCAAGTGGTTCTTCACTAGTCGTTATGGATATGGCCTTATTAGCCAGTACTTCATTAAATGCTACATAATGGATATGCTCACAAATAGTATTTTGTATATAATACATTTTGCACTGGCCTGGCAACTGTACATAATATGTAAACAGACATGACAAAATTTGCAATCTAAGTGACAACAAAGTATGTCTGAATGTTTTGTCACTTCATAGGGTCTCTGATTTTTCACTTGAATGATACACTGTATCTCTGAAAGCAATTTAACAGAATCTAATTATTATTGTTTAAGACAACATGTCTATGAATTCCTGCAATTTGTTGTGTATGGCTTGTCGACTGCTCTTTAGTATTTTTGATCAAACGGTCAACTACTTTATCTCTAATAAACTTAAGCAGGGCGTGTAACCCTTTATCTAAACGTTGCACTTTTTTCCCATCTAAATAAATATATTTCAATTGTTTATGCATAGCTTCTAAATGCAATAATATTCGTATTTATGGAACAGTGCTTTCGAAAGCAATATGCCCATAGCTTATAATTTTGACTGTAACATTTTTCAAAATATATGCCAAATTCCTTAGTTTCGGCATCACTTTTAAGTTCTTTTATTCCATTTTGCAGCAGAAATAAAAATTGACTTTCATCCATATATAATTTTGTAGGTACTTTACAGTTTTATAAGCCCATTTCTTTTTATCTGTATTACCAATTTAATTTAAATTAGTTTGCCATGCTTTATCGACATGCTAGGCACAATACAACTGGATTTCTGGCATTCCCATTATGTTTTGCCAAGCATTATAATACACAGTTGTAATATCTGACATAAATGTTCGTACAGAAATAGAACTTCCAATTTTTGTTTTAATACAATAATTGAAAAACAATTCAAATATTGATGTATCTTTACGATTTGTAAACATACAAGCAGCTGGAAATCCCGTCTTGAATTCATCTATAACAAGTAGCTTTGTCAACTCAAAATCATATTTATTTAAGCCGTGAATACTGTCAATGGCGATTACGTTAGGACCGTATGACATATATCCCTGTGACTTATTCATTATAACTAAACAAAAGTCTTCTTTTTCTAAAATATCAGAGCTCATTCCTTGTTTTTTGTAAAACAGTACTGAATTGTTTACGCTATCTTCTTGTACCTGAACTCATAAGTCGATACTAACTACATCATCATGATGCCTCCTACCTTCTTCTATGGCATGTATATCAAAAGATTTTTTAATGTTATTAACATCTTTTCTTGTGAGTAAGTCACTTCTTGTAAGTTTTTTGCCACCAATGTTATCTCTTGTATTATCCAGTATCCTGAAATGATAATTTTATATTTAATTAGATGTATAATAAAACTTTCTTGAAAAAAAAAGTTAAAGATAATATAACATTGAGAACTGAAATTATCCTCAATAATCTCCAGATAGGTAATCTTTAAGTTTAAGGACCTGGCCGTTGACCTTGATTCTGCATCGCATTTGTATGCCACTTCCTGACACTTTGTAGCGCTAGAATCATTGCGGCGTTGTAAAATTGTATTTGTAAAATTAAATCCAAAGTTGGTGGAAGGACAAGGATCATTTTTACCCTTCCATCGACTTACGATTTAATTTTACACATACAGAAACCAGCAAAGACCTATCTGTGGACCTACCAGCTTGCATCACAAGACCTATCAATTTGTACAAGAAATTATGCCTAAACCTCTGGGCTAGTCTTGCTTGTCCTCACAAAATTTACGAAGTTTGACGTTGTAAATAAGAGCGCTCAGCATAGTGATGTACGGATGCGATGCAAAATCGAGGTCAACGGCCAGGTCCCTAAACTTACATATTACCCAATCATACAATAATTTAATGAAATATACCTTACTTTTGTTTAGAAACTCCTGTTTTAAGTTTATTCACCACATTTAAGCGAGTTTCTTGAGGTATACGCAAATGTTTCAAATCCATAGTGTGGTTGTAATGTGTTTTGTAATATGTAACATAAACTTTATCACCCTACATACAACTTTAAGTTGACTTGTACAGGAGACTTCCATCTTGCAGGAACCTTGTGATTTTGAGGAGCGCTTCTTCGCATTTTGGTCTGAAATAAATATATGTATCGTGAAAATCCGTGATATGCTGGTATTGTAAAATCATACGGTATTTTCATTACATTACCTGTGTTTTCAGTTTGTTTTTTGTGTTTTTTTTTTTTTTTTTTGTTGCGTTTCTGTTACAATTGTAATATTTCGTTTTGCTTCCCTCTGCGTACAACGATCCACCAAGCATAACATACTGAACATTATTATTTTGACTTTCAACAGAAAGCCAATCATTAAATTCTGAAATGCAGGAACACTTTAGAGTCTATTCTGTTTTAATGATGTAATAAAATACGGTATAACTGTTTTTTAGCTTTCCAATGATTCCCCTCACCAGCCCATTCCACTATTTCCACTCGTGTCGCTCTCAGGTACCATTGAAATTTTGCACCGCCGGCAAGTAATAGTTGAGAAATAAGGCCCTAAAGTGTCATCCTTGCCCTAATACGTATATGCGAACATATGCCCTCGAACAGGAAGCATGCTCTCCATCGTCATGTGTAGCCACAGAGGAGAGCTTCCAGTTCGAGCACAGAATGATTTATATTCTCTTAATTATTGAACAACAACAGGACGACGACTACTACCTACTGTGTACTTATCGCACTATCGTATGTCGCACCATGATCTATCGTCATCGATATGCAACCCATAATACAACATCTCAGTACGCTTTGTAACACCAGTGCAGAAGTGGTCATTTGCTTTTTATAATTAACAATGTTCATATTATGTACTAAGCTAAAAACAACAAATCTGACTTAGTAGAACTTTTTTATTATTCGACGCTTTAAAGCGTCAGTGGCACTGGGCATAAAATTTCAGAGGCGTGCCACCTGACGTCTTATAGAGCGTTCAATCATTTCATAAGTAAATTAGTGCTTTTTAGGTCAGGTAAAATAAAAATAGAAAATAAATAGAAAAATTGTATATTGAAACATCCTGATAACAAGGGCAAATAAAATAAAAATTATCAAAAACAAACAAATTATCAAAAACTGATTATTACCACATCATATTATTTATAAGAAAAAAATTATGAAACATTCTGTTCGTGAAAATAATGCAAAGTAAAATAATATTTAAATGAAAGTAATACAACATCCTACTTGTGAATAATAACACTACAATTAAGACAAAATCCCGGTTGACCTGGACAAGTTTGGCATTCATATATGGTATCTGTTCGTCTTCCCTTCCCTCATTAGCACATAATTTACACCGTTTTCTCATTATCTGCTTTTTTTCCTGGAGTGGCTTCACGTTTTAGCAGAACATGTGGTTCCATCGTTTCTGCCAAGATTATCTTCATTCAAAGGAGGTAAAAAGTTCTTTTATTATATTCAATCTATAATCAGCTAATGGCATTTGTCTTCCAGAATATTTATTAAATAAGTAATGTCCATTCAAAAGACACATTTCAACAATATGGAAAAAAAGTTTTTTTTACCAACAAATAGTTTTTCTCTCTGATAGATAATAAGACAACATCTGGTCTTGCCTGTCCACTCCCGACATAAATTTGTTATAATTAATAATAGGTTTTGGCTTATTCACTTTTTGTTTTCTACTTCGAGAATTATGTTTTCAAATTCTGTTGAAATGTAGGTAACATCCCTTTTGTCGCGCCACTTGCCAATCATCACTCCATTAGCATACCTTGCTAATGACTGTGTTTGCAACTGTTTCACCCTTCTTTAGTTTCGCGTTTCTAACTTCATTTGGATTGCCTTTCCTATCTATTCTCAAAGTTCCAGTACAGTGAGTTTTTTTTTTCTAAAAGTGCCCTCGCTAAATTGTAACTATTGTAAAAGTTGTCCATGTAGACATGATGCCCGGCATTTAATTTTTCTTCCAACAAACGCAAGACGACTTTTTCAGTATGGCCTTTTTCAACTAAATCATCCAACATGCCAGTATAAACTGAAAATTTTTGGATCATTCCTTTGGGATTCGTCAACATATAGGCTTTATGCCATATTTATGTCTTTTGTTTTTAATGTACTGGCGAAATAATAAGCGACCTCGCCAGAGAACCATAGATTCGTCTAAGGGTAATTCTCGACCAGGGTAGTATATCTCACACATTCTTTGATTGAAAAAATTAACAACTGGCCTTATCTTATACAATCGGTCAGCTATTTCAGGTTCACCTGGCTCTGGATTTCTAGCAAAGTGAAGTGAACGTAGAAGAAGTAGATAACGATTTGTACTAATACTTGTTGCACTAGCCTTATTGTAAAACAAAGGGTCTTTTTTCCAGTAATTTTGCAACTTGGCCATCCTTACATTGCCCATATGTAAAAAGACGCCCAGAAATATTAAGAACTCTTCTATGCTCACATCTTTCCACTGACAAATCCGGGATTGTTCTTTGGTTACTGCTGATAAGAATATTTGTACAGCATTGTAGTTGGTTTTGCTCAGTAACTTGCTGAAGAAATTTGTCCGTTAGTATAAGGCGGAAATAGTCTATGGGCCTGTTACCATTTGGCAGAATCAGCAGACTTTCATTTTTAGTAAATGGCAAAGACTTCATGCATGTATGATCGATTTGCCAATCAATATCATTTTGGTTCGTTACTACTGCTGCTTGAAAATCAGTATCGTCCTCCACCAAAACGTTTGTCGGATCATCAGGTTCATAAATATTCACGCCAAATCCAATTTCAACTTCATCAGAGTCGCTACTCTCCCAACCGTGATCTTCTTTTGAAATTGGATCAAAATCAAAGTCAATTTCATCGTCCTCTAATATCTTCAATATTTCTTCATCTGTATGTATTTTTTTGCCTTCATATCTTTTCTTTTTTGGTGCAGAAGGGCCTGGTACACTGTCACTGTCCGCCATTTTAAATTATTTCTAGTAAAAACACAAATAATGCCTGCAGACCCGAACCATGTGCGATAAAACACATAAAAATACTTCACTGCTGTGCCTACACATCCAACTACATTGACTGTCAGTGCCTAACTGAAATACATAGTATAGAAACGAAAACAGCGCTTTAAAGCGTCAGTGGCACAGGTGTGTTTGTCTGTCTGACGCTTTTAAGCGTCAGTGGCAGTGAACGTGTTAAAGGAGATTAGACATTCTAAGCATTTAGAGTTGAATGCACTGACATCATAAGAAATAATATTTTTATCATTTACTGTAATTAGTACGAATTAAAACATATAAAATCGAATCGTTTATAGTCAGGATCAGTGTGGCATCTCACCGGACAACACTCACTGGACAAACCATAGATTATTTTTGCTCACCTCACAATTACATTCAATAAATTCTGTTTTTTAACATTTGTGGATGTTTGAAACTCGTGGTACAAATTACACACCTATCCTACAAGCCAACACTCATGACATCCAGCAAAACTGACGATTGCGCATTAACAACATACAGAATACTGCATAGCGTCATATAATGGTACAACTAGAGTCCCGCCAGGCCTGCTCCCATATTTAGTTCACAGTTACACTTTTAATCTTGGTTAAAAATGATGGTACCTGTTGTGACTTGTGGGTTCGAGGATCGGCCCTTGTACGATAATAGAAAAGATTTAATTGTAATTGTCGTTTATTCACAGATATAACTATAACTATTAATGACAATAATTGAGAATGCAAAATGCAACCATTTTCGTTGCCAGTAAAATAGGAAGTGATTCTTCTTATTATCGTTGATGATTAAAAAATTGAAATTGACAAAATCAATGACATATATCGACAGTTCCTGATTGACATAAATATAGGCTATTCTTCTTCATTCTTACATTTCTAATTATGGCCTGCCGATGAAATACACAATAGTACCTACTTAAAAGTACCGTTGGAATACAAAGGGATATTGTGATTATGTCGATTCCTGTTTTAATTTTTAGGTTAATGTTTAAGGTGATGAAAACATAACCACTCTGACACTCGCTGTATTCCCTTCGAAAAACCTCACTTCGCACATCTGCCTGTAATCACATTTTATACCCTCCATGCAGAGCGAATTTTTCTCGAACGTACCCCAGCGAGTGGTTGCCAAATGTACCATTTCTTGGCTTTTAAGTGAATCAGGCCCTGGTATAAGGTATTTTTGACTTGAAATATCCAAAGGACCTTTAGAATATGCTATGGGATACCTGTAGCTCGATTTTATTTAATTTTGCATATAGTTTATGCAATCATTTATAAGTGCAAGATATGTTAATAATTACTGCCAAAGAGTTCTGCATTGATTGTGTTAATACTAAAGTCACACTCAATATACAAAGTTTTTGCAGTTTTACTCACATGGCTAAGTGACTTTTTCATTATTATTTATTTAATCTCTTTGTATTGTAAGTTATAAATTTTGCAAAAACTCACACTGTGTACATGGATTAATTAATAAAATATTTTGACAACTAAATGTTGTATTTTTTTTTATAGTCGGCTTTGAAAACTTCTAAAAAATGTCAAATGGATAGCTGTTGACGACTTATGTAAACTTACAAAAAATAATTTAATAATTTCCAACAATAAAAAAGAAAAGGCTAAAATAAGAAATTTTTATGAACTTTAGCATTCTTAAAGTAAAATTTAGAAATTAGTTTGACAAATTTTTATAAACCGTCAGTTTCAGTTCTTTCTATCACAACATAAAGAAGAAATAATAACTGACAAATCAATTAAATGATATTGTAGCAGTTACAAAATAAATAACGGTTCCGGTACGACCGAGACCGGCGAGCGTTCACAACACAAAGTCGCTGCGAGTTTCTCGGAATTGCGAAGCGATAAGGTTGCACTAATGCATTCCAAGAAACGGGCTCAGCGAGCGAGCAGCGATAACGATGATGTGATTGAAGTGGTAAGACTAGGTGGTTCGAGATCGATTCACAAATCACCGCTTATGGCGCTAAAATGTCTAGACTGTTTCTGATATGCTCGCCATAATAATTATTGTAAGTACCAGATAATTCTAGGGCCAGTTGCACAAACGTTAATTAAAGATTTGTCAGATAATTACTGATTTTAAATTGCAAATTTTGAAAATAGTGTGAATATTTTGAATGATCTTTTATCAGTAATTAACTCTTCTAAAAGGGGGTAGAGTTTATTTCCAGCAATATCAGACCAATATTTTGACAATACAGGGCATTTTAAAATCAGTAATATCTGGCAGATCTGTAATTAACGTTTGTGCAACCGGACCTTAGACTTATGCCCGTATTCACAAATGATAATTACCAAATAATTATCAGTTATTTCCATGTCATTCTAATGCAAATAAACTGTATATCTCCATCTCATTTGTTTAATTATTTTTGAGATATTACAGGGCCAAAATGCTTTTTGAATACGGGCATCAGAAAGTGGATTATTCCTCCCCTAATCGGTCCGATATAAATAACCAGCCCAAGGAACTGAGTCAATAGTTGTAAAGTGGAAGTGAAGAGGTAAACAAATAAAATAAGTGTGATTACTTAGATAAATGTTGATATAGGATGATCAGAAACTCGCGCGCACTCCAAATACAGGACATTATAGAGCCCGTAAAATTAAGGATAATCTATACAAAAAAATTTAATCCGATGGTTAGGTTTCGAGTTACAGAGTTTCCCTCATCCAAGTTTAGAAGCTAATTATTTGAATTACCAGGATAAAAATAAGTGAACAATTCAATCTACTATACTCTCTGGATCAAATAGGACATGATTCAATTTTTTTTCCACAAAACCTCTATAACAGAGAAATTGAAAATGTTAAAAATTAACAACATAAGTACCTAAATCTGAAAGAAATTTGAAGTTTGGCAACCGTGCAAGTTCACCTTAGCAAATAAAAATTCTGAAAAGTTCAACGTTCATTTTAAGAAATCACCTTTTTGGTTTTAAACCGAAATTACAATAATTTATTTGCAATAATTTTCATTTAATAATTTTATTTTATTTTTTAAGTAATATTTTGTATACTGTGTCTTAGGGCAAACTGGTATGATGCCAGTCAGTTGTTTAAATAAACTTTATATATTGAAATGCCTTCATTGCCACAGAAATTAAAATAATGAAAATGATAGCTAACAAGCTAACCCGAACTTATTCACCTATTCAATGCAGGGTTGCCACTTTTATGTGTATAAAAGTGGTCATATATTTGTAAGAAATAACTTACAGTACTACTATAAGAAAATTTACCAAACTTAAAAAGTGAAGTTTATCACGGTATTCTCCGAGTTTCTGATTACTCTGTATAAAGTATATATAAATAGTTAATTAATTTAGTGTGAGTGTTTCGTACACACACAATAATTATTATTATTTAAAATAATACACACACGAGTTTTCCCTTCAATTCGGGGGCTGGTGGTTGCAGATGCAATAACTGCCTACTAAAGAAGAGGATTCATCTTAAACACCACTGATCACGGTGCACGAGGGAATTGGTAAAGGCTCTGCTTCTTCTTGCTACACCAGGGAGTTTTTTTAAGTGGCATCGTTCAGAAAGCCTCCCCAAGCAAGCAACTATATACTTAGACTCGTGACTGAACAGCGAGTGTGTAAAAATAAATAATATTAGTAATCATTATTAAATAAATCATTGACTAATTGTCAATTATTATGGTTTTAATTTATGGACAAATCCAACTTACGAAATTCTTTGCAATATAATCATTATCATAGAAACCACCATGCAACATGCTGATATGAACAAGAAAAATTACAGTGTAAGATTTTGTCAAGTGAAAATTATAAATTTGTGATAGTTTTAGTTGGGAATTTTTAGTTTTGACCAACATAAAAAACAAATTTCACAGCAACCGGGGACGCAAATAAAAAAAATCGTATATTAATTTTACAGATCCTTAATGACAATGAAAAACCAATGTCATAGCTGGATGGTTGTTGCTCACAACTGGCACTACCATCTGGTTGCAGGAACATAATTCATGGATATGCCAGATAATCACCAATTTTAAAATACCCTTCTACCCTTTAAAATAATATGTATTATGATCAACTCCTCTTACAAGAGGACTTTGATAGAATACAGTCTTGATCCTGTCTGTATAAAATTAAACTTAATAGTAGTAAAAAATGTAAAGTATTGCCGTTCAATAGAACCAAAAACAGGCTCCTGTTTGATTATCCAGTTCCAGTTTCGAAAAAGCATTAGAGATTTGGGAGTAATCTATCAGAGCAACTTTGAATTTGATATTCCCTCGAGAGCCACCACATCGAGAGCTTATGGGATACTGGGTTTCATTATAAGATCTACGAAAGAGTTTAAATCTGTTAAATCTACAGTTCAACTATACAAAACTCTAGTCTGGTCAATTTTAACTTTTGGTTCTGTAATTTGGTCTCCTACAAAAAAATTCTTAATAAAATGAACTTGAGCCAGTGCAGCATAAGTTTTTTAGATACGCTGTGTACAAGTTAGGGAGAGGATTGAGCTACGATGAACGTGAGAACTGAGATTGCCCTTTCCCTTAATTTGGAATCATTGAAATCGTTACATTCATGTATATCAGGATGTTTATTTTTGTAAAAGCGGTTATGTTGAAATTAGTAAACTGCGAAAACATTGCAAAACTATTTGTTTCACGCAATGTTGCGTACGAACTGAGACTGGTTAGAGAGCTAGCAGAGACAAACTCTGAAAGGAATTATATTTATTACGGGACCGTTCGTTCCTCGTCTCCGCAGGAAGTGGAACAAGATGTCGTTCCCTCTGCAATTTCTTACATTAACAACCTCTCTCAGTTTAAAAGTTAGTTAATAGATACCACTAGTTTATTTTATATCCATCTTGTTAACTGAATGAGTTAACAAGTTTTGCAAATTTGTGGATTATATTTATATGTGTCTGTATATTTTTTCTGTTTGATATTTATGTTTTTTCTAATGTAAATGGAGGGAGGGTTCTTGCCCATTGATTTTTGATAAAATAAAATAAAATTATGAAATTTTGCTGTGACCTGGTAGAAATTGCATTGTAGAAATACATTAAACTCCTTTTTAGAAGGTAATTAAGTACCTACTAATTAATGAGCGTCCAAAGTCAAACTTCTTAAGGATCGTGTTTTTATAATTTTATTTTTTCTATAAAAATATAATTTTTATGATCAATAAACATACAAAATGTATAATTATCGTGTTTTCCTTTTTGATAGCGTTTTTTTGAAAATGTACCACCGATGGTACACATCGGATGGCCTCTGTTTTGTTTTTTCATTGTTCTATAGTCATAAAATTATTATTTTGTAACCATAATACTGGTGTTATTGAGGAATATTGTAACAGAAAAAAAAACAGTATAATCATATAATATCCAAGAATCACAAACAATTTACATAAATATATTTATTATTTTGTTAATAATAATTAGATAACATAGATTTTAATTACATAAAAAATATGTACTCAATTCAAAAATGTTAATTTAACCAACTAAAAGTTTTCCATATTTTTATTTAATTTTGGCCTATTTAAGAGACCGTGTCCAAATATCGATGACAGAGATCAGTTTCACCTTACCACTGGAAATTTCCGTGAATCTCCCGTTTGTCATAGGGGTAAAGACCTTTAACGACCTGAACATATATGGGCGGTGTGTGTCGACCTTCTTTAAATTTCCTCTATCATGTGGAGCACTGCAGCAGACATTAAACTTGACTGAAATGACTCAGCAGATATTCGTCTATATAAAGCTCTAGCCATACATTTTTGGTTTTGTTCAAAAAAGATGTGGTATAGCTATCATAGATTCTTCCAGCTGAGTAATTTTTTTAATGAAGTATGCTGTCCTTTGTTATCATTTTTGTGTAAAAACTTCAAGTCTTCTGTATTTTCATTAATTTCAATAATGGAAATAATAAATAAATAAATATAGACAGAAACAATATTTCTAATGGAAGTTATATGCCTGTTATACATGAAACTTTGAAGGATCTGTGAATCGAGCCGTAAATATGTAAAACAGAGCAGGCAGAGGTACAAGCATTATCAGGAATGAGTGAAACATTGGTTCGGAAAGCTGCGTTATAGCTATAATACCATAAGCATGCAGACCCCAATGTCCTAACAATATCACGATGTTCCTCAGATCTGTTAAAGTCGTCACTATCAAGGATGTGATTGACTGGTCAATCTTCGATGCAAAATGTGCTGCAGACGATATCACAGACAGCACTACTACCAGGTATGGGAAAGAGTAGTCTGAAAAGTAATTGTTTACATGCACTGTAATTAAAAGTTAGAATAAGGTACTTACATAGAAGTCCTCCGATTACCGCATGAAGTACCATTAATATGGGAATAAAGTACATTGCTGCGTATATAGACATTTTACTCTGTCTTGGAAGATATCTTCGACAAAGCCAAGGTCGAAATATGAGCATTATTACAAGCGTTAAAGAATAGAATATAAAAACAACAGTATATCTAAAAAATAAATATTTTTGTAAACAAACTGAAATATAAAGAATACATCATAGTTGAACCAGAAATATTACGAAATGGCTTCTGTCATTTTATTACATTTTTGATTATTGACCTTATTTGAAGTCATAAAATAATTAGATCATTTCGTTATATTTCTTGGTCGACTCGCAATAAAAAAATAACAAGTATGCCCAAAAATATGGAGATAATTTTTAATAGTACTTTTAAATTAAACACAACTTTGATACCTGTAATAATGTGACAAAAAGCAGTTCAAATATTAACCTCAAAAAAGTAAAGAAATAAATAATAAGCATCTTCTTTATCCACAGTTTTTTTTTAAGCTAAAGTCAAAGAATAACTATCTATAGAAAGCTACCTCCTTCTAACAAACTTGAATGGGCGCTAGACTCCTTTGCACCATACAAGTCAGCCGGCCCAGAGGGGATAATTCCAATAATGCTACAGAAGGGAAGGGAAATACTGACCGTACCACTGTGCAAACTGTTCAGGGCAAGCTTAACTCTGAGTTATATGCCACTGGCGTGGAGAAAGGTAAGAGTGGTATTTATACCAAAACCAGGGCGAGAAACCTACATCCAGGTGAAATCCTTTCGACCAATTAGCCTAACGTCTTTCATGTTAAAGACGATGGAGAAACTGGTGGATAAACATAAATAAGGGACGAGGCGCTGGAATCAACACCACTCAATCGACACCAATATGCATATCAACCTGGGATGTCATGTGAAGTCAGCCTTCACACTCTAACAAACAAAATAGAAAGGGCACTAGTCAATAAAGAAATCCTAGGGACCTTTCTAGATATAGAGGGAGCCTTCGACAACACGTCTTTTATATCTATAAAGAGAGCTGTGGAAAATCGGGAAGTCTCCGGGGCCATTACTCCACAATTAGAAACAGACAAATCACCACTTCCCTTGGAAAGACGAGTAGGAAGATGGCGGCCGACAAAGGATGCCTGCAGGGGGAGTGCTATTACTCTGCTGTGGAGCTTGGTTGTCGACAGCCTACTCTGGGAATTGGAAAGAAAGGGAATTCACACGCAAGGATACGCAGATGACATCACTATTCTAACAATGGGCAAGCATGCGGAGATTATTTCAATCTCATGCAACAAGATCTTAGAATAGTAAAAAAATAGTGCCAAGCAGAAGGACTGTCAGTTAATCCTGACAAGATTACAATAATTGCCTTCAAGAAAAGAAGAAATCTTCAAGACCTGAAGAGTGCAGAATGTAGAACCAACTTGCTGCATAGCCTACAGCGAAGTCAGAAGGGAAATAAAAGATCTCCTGAAGAAAAACCATATCTCCTATTGGAATGAAGTAGACGGACTGAGACATTCGAAGATATTTTTATCAGAGAACTATCACAGAATAAAACTAATGAATTGAAAAAGCTGAGTAAACACCAGCTGAGATGGGCAATTGGACTTCTAACAGGACACTGCCCACTAATGAAACACCTCTCAATAATAGGAGTGAAAAATCTCCCAGATTACAGGAGCTGCGGGGAGGGGAAGGAAACCCCATACCACCTAATGTGTGAATGCCCAGCACTAGAGGGAACTAGACTTCTAATATTTGGGACCGAATTGGCGGAACCAAAAGAAATAGAACAAGCACCCATTGGACTCGTTCTGAAATACTTTCGGGAGACGGGACTGATAGACTAATTATTCAAAGGAGTACAATAAGCGCAAGCTTCAGTATGAGGGCTTTGAACCTACCCTAGAAGTAATAATAATAATAATAATAATACCTCCTTCTAATGATGATTTTTGCATTAAAAGAAGTGTCACACAAAAATTTACATTATCGAACTAGGGGATAATTATCATTAAAAGAAATTGATGAACTTCCATTTCAACAACATCTAATATGAATAAATCAATAACTTAAAAAAATCAAAATAAAGGGGTAACAAAAAAGTCAAATTAACAACCAAAATGAATACCCCTAGACTAAACAGAGAGCACTCAACAAAGAACAAGTTAACCAGAATATCAAGATTTTTAAATATTGTTTTGTACCTACAATGGACCCCGCAGAATCCTTATGAAAATTGGCTCCCGGTCATATTTGTTGTAATTCGATGAGTAGATCAAAAGCCTCCTTGGGTATAAGCCCAGAAAAACTAGTTTTCCTGGAATTTTTACTTCTGAGGATTGATTTTTTAGTGGCAGAATTATCAGCTATTCACCAGGCATAGTTTTTACTGAAGATAGGCTCGTTAAATACAAATCATTTAAAGTCAAAATATTATTTCCTATATAAGTTTAAGTTTTCTCTAAATCTAAACCTGGAGGGATTAGTTGCACAAAACTGAATTCTCATGTTAAATCCCTATGACCCACTTATAAGTGTATTGTGTATTACAGACTTTCCAGTCTGTATACAAATTTTCAAGGATCAGAATAAAAAAAAATTGTCAATTAGATTTTCTACATCAAGAGGACACTCAAAACAAAATAGACAAGTTCCCTATAAAAGTTCTTACATACTAATAATTAACATTACAGGTATCATTAAATGTGCTCTTATACAGCGTGCACCATAAATCCTTGAAGTGTGTGAAGTAGAAGTGTGCCGTGTGTGCGATTTGAGAAACTCAGTTCACAGTATTTTTCCTGTATTCTCCGAATCCGATGACGTTTTCGTTGAAAGCATCGAAAATGTGCTTTTCTTTAAAATAAAATGCTAACTTTTTTCTTCAACTACGGCCCTGGTTCCTAGATTTAACATTCTGACAATAGGCTATTGAGGCTATCCCGTAAATTCTTAGTATGAGCTATTGAAATGATCTGCAATGAATTTTCTTCTTTGATCTGTTTTTGTGAAACTGGTCACAGTGTACCGTTCGATTTAAGGAGCTAGTTTTATGGCATTTTCCCTGTACATTCCGAATCCGATGCCTTGTTTTCCAAAAGTCGATCTGAAAATGTGCTTTTCTGTCCAAAAAGTGCCAACTATTTTTTTTCAAGCACGGTCCTGGATTTTCAACTTCAGCAGAAGAGTGCTTCTGCATAGATAGGGATCGTGTAAATTGTATTTTTAGCTCGGATCATACGGAAGCTTGAAACACAGGGACTCGGATTAGCGAGCCTGCACTGTATCAAGATACTTTCTACCAGAGCGTTATACATATAGTATTATTAGGGTTTTTTTTTATCGAAGATAGGCCTCAACATATAAAATATAGGAAGCAGTCTCCTTAGCCTTACTATCAGTGAATCGATATGCGGTTTCCATTTCAAATATTTATCAATTGTGACTTGATAATGAGTCTACTTTTTTGATTTTTGGGAATCCACAGGGACCTCTTGAATTGCATTTTAGTGCATGAACAGATAGATAATTATTATTTCTATCTGGTTGCCCAGCCGATGTCAAACTAAATACCATGAATTTTGTCTTAGATAGATTGCAGCTAAGCAGACTGACATCTATACATTTTTTGATTATGTATTTTAATTTCTGATTCAGATTTTCAATACATCTCTTCCCCACTTTGGTCACAAAATGTCACTGATGTGTCATCAGCATAGGAAATGAAATTTTTTCATTGTGAACGACATAAAAAAATAAAAGTTGACTATTATATAGCGCATCTTTTCTCTAATTTAACCGATCATGTATTTCTCAGCGTTTACGAGATAGCAATACAGAGAAGGATACATGGTGCACTCTGCATAGTAAAAGAACCATAAATGAGCAAGCATGTTAGTTCTTTTGTATTATTTCCAAAATACAAGTAAATGTCCTAATAATTTAAAAAGTTGTATACTTACAAAGGATATACAGCTTCCTGTGTACAATGAATTCGTTTATCATAGTTAGGGGTAGGATTGTGAAGTAAAGTATACCAATCAGATAGCTTCCTTACGTTGCAGCTGTTTATGTGAAAACTTCCAAATGGATCTGATAGTAACAGGGATAACACGATAGAGATCAGCACTTCACAAAAAGCAGCAAAATGTAAAATCAGGACATCTTTACTGAAACTATTCAGAAGGTTTATAAAAATTTAATAAAGCAAAACACTTTGTTATGATTAGCAAAATCGTTTTATAATTTACCTGATAGCACTGTTAAGAACTGAAATATACAGTGAGTTTCTTTTTCAATGCAACATAGGGATTTACATGTAAAAACTTTACCTCGTGTTAATGATTTTTCTGGAGTAAATTTTTGATATTTTTTTCTGTGGATCATAATACACATTATTCTACACGATCTTTTGAACACGAAGCACTTTGGTATAGAGATAAGTTTGGACCGAGCGACTTTTTTTACCTCAGTAATCTGTGGTTGCTCCATGTCCATGGAATATTGGGACACCCTGTATGGTGCACCCTGTATAGACATCATTTTTGGGAGTTTTGTAACAAAAAAAACTTGTTCTTAGGATGAGAATTTTATAATTGATCCAGCCGACTGCCTTAGCCTTTTTTTTTGACCGATGCGATTAAAATAATTCTTCATCATACTAACCACGGAATAAAGTGAAAAGCAGCATTGTTCCAAAAAAAATAACTGACTATATCTGAGACTTGCAAAGAGCTTTTATTTTCTTATTATTTTTTGCAATTATGAAAACCAATCACTATGTTCAATAACATCTTTTCTGAATCAATAATTTATTTGGCTACAATGAGTTGAGGTCGAAAAAATCAGGACACTACCTCTAAAAATAATCATAGATGCTTTTCTGAACGACACAATCCTAATGGTGTGATAAAAACAGAGACATCGATGTTTCACTGGTTATTTCCAGCTCATCAGTCTGACGAATCAGAGGAGAGTGCCGAACAGAAAGAAATCAAACTATTTGAGTAGAGTAATTTTTAGGAAACATAGTGACTTGCAAGGCAAATGCCATCTAACGACTGAAAAGTATACAACTTTCAACATGTCATCAGAGATTCTCTCAGAGAAATCTGCAATTTTTCACTTCCATTTCTGTAATTTAAAGTCTATTTTTTATTTAGATGGACTTGTCAAACAGCTGTTAAGTTGGTACCCTGTGCAATCTTTAAACAGTAATTTTCATATTGTCGGATGGTAGCCTGTTTTCTTGACCTTGGCAAAAAATTTACGTTGTGATTAAAGTAACGGCAACATTCCCCGATTCGTGTATAGGCTATGACGTCACCTGCAAAACATGTTTCCTTGTTGTAAGTTGCACTGTTATAAAACGCAAGTTAAAAACTTCAAATTACTTTATTTTCTTCGAAAATAGTCCTTTTTTAGAAGTTATTCGTTTTTTGAGGATAAATTTAATTGTTGTTTGGATTGACTATAATAATCTAATGACGTTTTGCGAAAACTAGGTCTGGGTCCTCAGTCGGCACTCTAGTCACAGCGAAACGCCAGAAACTTGAAAAGTTGAAGTTGTCAGATTGACAAACCAAATTATCAAATTCAAAATTATTAAAATGCTCAGGCAGGTAAATTTATTTCAAAAGAAAGAAAAGAAGGAATCATCAAATAATGCTATAAACATTAAAGATGTTTCTCCAGATTAAGCAAAAATACAGTTAAACCAGATTCCTTGAAATATTCCTTGAAATTCTTAAAAAATGATTTAAATAATGTAAGTACCTCTATTTGTCAAGAATAGATCTTCTATTTTCAACATTTTTACATAAAACTATAAGAAGGAATCGGTCTAATCTTACATATACAGGGTGATTGATTGAAACGCCACATTAGAAAAAGTTCGACTTCCTAATGATCTAGGAATCTGAAATTTGGAACTTAGGCAACATACCTAATAACGAGTCAAAATGAAATATTACCAAGATGGTAGAACATTTAAAATGGCGAAAGCAATGGCCATCTTTGTTTTTTTAAATGGGACACCCCATATATTATTGCATTTTCAGATCGTCTGAGAAAATGTAATAACAATGGTGCTTATAGTTGTATTTTAAATTGAGTAGGCCATGAGTTATAAACAAGTGAAAATCGTGATTTTCCAACTTTAAAGACATTTATCACGAAAACGGCTCAAGATATCAGAAAAAGGGCTACATGTCCCTATCTTAACTTTTTATAAGGCATCCAAATATGCAGTTGTAACCTTTATACAAGGTGATGAAAATTGTCAGATTTTTCATCACCCTGTATAAACATTTCAACTCTACAGTAGGATACCAGATGAAAAGTTAAGATAAGGCAGGGTTCGCCCGATTTAAATCATTTGATTTAAATCACGATTTAAATCAACGATTTAAATCAAGTGATTTTTTTATATTAATCAACGATTAAAATCAAAAAAATCAGAAATCAGAAATACTACCTTTTTATTGAGTTTTTTATTTTCTATAATGAATTTTAATTGGTGCCACAAAAATCACACAATATTATATAGAAGGGTGAAGGGCACCATAAACCTCAGATAATAATAATTATTATTGATGAAAACATTGAAAACATATTTTATTGCTTTCTTTTGAAACTTGAAACCTTCAAAGGGTGATCATAATTTATGTATTCCTGCTTTAAGTTTGAATAGATGCAGTAGGTAATTATGGGAACAACAAATTATTGTATCTATTATTATATTTCATCTCCTGCATCTTTCTTTTGATCTCACTTAGCTGGTCTATGAACTTGGATATAAAAAATAAACAATAAAGGAACAAGAATATTTGTCCTTTTATTATTATTATTTATTATGTGTTCTTGAATAGTGAAAGGGTTTGGGGGCTTTTTGTGATACTTCGGCTCCCTAAAGAATTCTTTATTAATCATTAGTATAATAATTCATAAAAAATGTTTCTAACTTTTCTGAATTTTAACTGATTCTGGTAAATAAATTTGTTTCAATTCTTTAATTGAATTTTATTATTTTTAATTATATAATTCAACAAAACCAAAAGTGGAGAAAAAAATTACAAAAGAAAAACGCAAAATTCATGGTGTGGCGACCACTTGTTAGCCTTAACGAAAATATGAAGCAAAAACTTCTCACATATCTGATGTGAGAGCGGAAAATAGATCATACCACATTATTAGAAATTAAAAAAAATTTAAAGGAATCAAAAAAATCAAATAAATCAAAAAAATCACGATTTTTTTGATTTTTTTAATTAAAATCATTGATTTTTGATTTTTATAAAAAAATCATGATTTTTTCGAACCCTGAGATAAGGACATGTAAGCCGTTTTCTGCTATATGTAAGCTATAGATTTCAGATTTTTATATGAACAACAAACTGTCAAATAGATCATAATAATTGATTTGTTTTGTAGGAGACATACCTTATCTCTTGTCTCACTCTTCTATGGTCTTTTTACACTGCCAGTGTATTTTTTTGTTGCACTCTATCAACAGAAATCTTACCATGGACAACTTGTTTACTTCTGTGTTGACTTGACAAATGAGCTAACTCGGGATACCTACCTATGGCTTGGCCCTATTGAGGAACTCAAGAATAAACAAACATCATATTCCTCAGAACTTCTGCACAGCAAAGTTGAAAACTGGGTATGAAATGGGTCTTACAACCGAATATAAATCTCGTGTTAGGATAACGGTTTTGCTAATCATACATAACTTCATCTCATATAGCCGTAACTAAGTTCAGTTTACCTTCGTTTCAAAGAGACCATATCAATGAAAAACCAGTGCAACACCAAACAAAGAAGTACCATGAAACCTAAGTACAGCCAGTCATAAAAGGAAGGAAAATCTATGCAAGGTTCGCATATGAATGTGGAATCGTTCCGTCTAAATCCACGAGGACAAGAACCGCAGTCAGTGAGAGTTCCATTATCCAGCAATTGTCTTCCACAATACAAACCGGGACAAGTTATTTGGGTCATTTTAAACTTTGTTACACTGCAAATTTATCAGGGAACAAAATATTTATGTATGCATTGTTTTCATTGCACAAGTAAAGATAATAATTACTGGGTGTAGTGATCTTGTAACTTTTCTCTGCATTCTATTTTCTGATTTCTATTCACGATACATCTTTATCGTGAATTCTTCGTGATATGATATAATTCTGTATCAATCAATGAATCTTATTATAAATTTGTAAACAAACAAAACAAACCTAGAAAATAGAAATGCAAAATAATGAAAATGGAATAATGGAAATTTTTACTTCTTCTTTTTCTCTTCGTTGACAGGATGACAGGGCACTCAGGGCCGGTTGATCAATGAGCGGTTTCTAGAAGTGCCACAGTGCGGCAGTTGGCGGCAGTTAATTCGCTGGCTGCGTTCACGATACACATATGCACGGTATGCCGATTCCTGTTTAGTTACTATTTTGGTTAATTTATTAATTAATTTACTATATTAATGCGCAGTGACGTCATGTGGTTTTATTTTGACCTAAAGTATTAATCGCGGCGAGGTTGTTTATAAAATAAATGTCAAATTATATTGCTTCCATCCTTTTTGCTTGTGTTTTTCTTTGTGCTAGATCTATTATGGAAAAAATTATGGAAAAATAATTTTCTTTTTTTCGAAAAAAGTAAAATGAAATTTTTACAATTTTTTTTAATGTTATTGATTTTTGATTTTCATGATTTTTTTGTACCAAACGACAAAAAAAAAAACAATATGGCGGCTATAAGAAAAACAAAAGTTGAATTTGAAAACTCTGGGATTTAGTTGGCTGTGAAAATTTTTAAAACGTTACATGGATAGCTGTTGCGGACTTATGCAAGCCTACAGAGAATTATTAATTTATTCCTGACAATAAAAAAGATATGAGCAATCTCGTATGTGTAATCTTCGAACTACGTGCGTCAGAAGACCGGAACGCAGCCTACGCGTCATCGTCTATCGGCATCGGCATACCGTGTATTATGTGGTCTGAGGTGAACTGACTTCATTAATCTACTCTTACAAGTGGCGTGCAAATTATTTATTAAAAAAGGTAAGAACAAGCCCAGATCTCTGCCACTGGAGTGAAAATTTTTCATCGGAAGTATCACATATTATGTACTTCAATTTATTATAGTCCAATAAAGTCTAAAAAGTCATACGTATCGATTAAGAATACACATCCTTTTGATAGTTCGATTTATTTTGTTTCATATACGTGGTTTTTATAGTAACCGTCCAGTTTGTCTAAACACTCCATCCCGCATAAATAAGTGTACGTCAACATTGGTTTTGAATGAGAATTAAATGCACAACACAGAGGATAGAGTGTCATTACGTGGATAAATTTTCTGTAGTTGTCAGTGGCTCTCAAACTGACGTAAGCGGTTCAATTCATTGTTTGAATGATTCCTTCAATAATTATTACGCTCGTTCACAACTTGACATTTAACCGTTTGACATTTTCTGGTGAAATGAAAAATCTTAACTCGGACGGTTAGTATGACGTCACATACGACTTCTTAAAGTTAATTCTACTATAGCACAACTACTGTTCAAAATTTTAAATTATTTCAATCAGCCAATTTTTTTATATTTCAAAAATACGAAATTTTTCTTAAAACCTTAACACCCTGTATTTTCTTAACGAAGCATTTCACGAATATAGTTCATGAAGCAAACTCATATTATTTTTCGATTCTCTTATCGTTTCCTATAGAGTTAAGTAGGTAAACTGGTAAAACCTGAATCACCCTGTATAATTCTTTATAGCATACATACCTATTTAAATTATTATTTTAATATAAAAATAAATATTAATATTATTATTATAATTATTATCCAATATTATGTGTCACTTAAATAGAATATTCTCATTCGTTTAGAAAAATTGCACAATTTTATGCTTATTAAGAATCTGAAAGAAAATTTATGGAAACTTCAGGCGTTGCTGAAATATCCTGAAAAACTTGAAAATGGAGATTTCTTATTTCAATCATATCTGTTTTATTATTGAAAAGCAATTGAAATATTTTTGTGGGTTTACATTAAGTCATCAAAAGGTATCATATCTGTCATTTATTCTAAAATTTTCAAGATCCCAGAGTTTTCATAGCCAACTTTTCGTTTTCTTATGGCCGTCATATTGTTTTTTTCGTGTCATTCGCAACTAAAAAAAATCAAGGGAACAAATAATCTATCACATTCAAAAAAAATCTTAAAAATTTTGTTCTTTAGTCGAAAAAAATAACCTTTGTTTAACCGAATGTCATAAAAAACCATAAAACTTATAAGGCAAGCAATGTCAAATCGCGACGTCATATTGATGTGTTATTCGGTGAAACCATTTTCTTTTTTTTTCAAATAAAGGATAAAATTTTTAAGAAATTTTTTTGAATTTGATAGATTGTTTCTTGATTTTTTTTATAGCGAATGAAACGAAAAAACAATATGGCGGCGATAAGAAAAACAAAAATTGATAAATAAAAATGAATTAATGAGATTTTATAATACAGGGTTTTACAAAAAAAGAAGGTCAAGCTCTTGGCCACAGATTGCTGGGCCAAAAATAATGACACTTTCCTTATGCCATTTTTCACATAGGCGTCCCATTTTCAAGATACGGGGTGTCAAACTTTAAATAAAAAAAAAGTTTTTTATCAATAACTCCGTTATTTTTTAAGATACTCACTTGAAAATTTGCATAACCTTCTTTCTTATGCAGACACACATTTTTAGGAAAAAAATCAAAGAAAATCCAAGCGCGAGCGCACGAAAGGGGGTGTATGGCAGACCTTGGCCCCCCAACATTTTTCTGCGTACGCCTATGGCTCTGATGTATGTTTTTTTTGATTGAGCGTTTATTTGTTTTACTATCCTCACTCTTATATCATTTTGATTTAGGCCTTCGTTTACGAGATATATCAACATGTTTGGGTGTGTGTCATTGATCAACTTACTGATATTTTTAAATTTCCCAATTTCTTTTTTATTTTCAATAATAATTAAACATGGCGGTATATTTAAATTACCTTTTCTCACTACCACTTCGGTAAGTTGACGTTTCATTGTTAAAAAGTCGACTGTAATGGTAAGTGAAACAAAAATGTCGGATAATACAATAAAAACTTTAACTAAGGGCAGAAAAGACAACTTACCGCTTAAGGTCACTTGCCGTAGGGGGATAGCGACAATGGGGAAGTGCGTCTCTAACAATCAAAATTAACAAATTGATGGCAAACCTAGCAACGCCAGAATATAAATTCATAGTTTGAAACGTCATCGATAAACGTCACAATTTTTACAAGCTATTTTTCGTATTTTTTTTACTTTAATTTGTGTTTTGTAGTTATTGTAGTGAGAAAAACGTAATGCGTTCCGCGTTTGCAAGTCTCTTTTTTATTTTCGTTGGTCTTTTAAGGACCTGAGCTTCGCTTCGGTCCTCAAACGATCACCTCAGAGATAAAAAAGTTCACTTACCCATCTTGGAACACAAACTATTTCTACGATTGCTCGTGAATGCTCCAAAATATTGCTTGCGTTTGCGCAATTCGGAGTGGTGCTAGCTGCTTTTAGTATGAAATTCCTTGGTCAACATCATAAATGTCATGTCAACAGCTCGTCAGTTGTTCGTGCCGAACAGTTTTTTTTTTATAATTTCCTTTTCTAGAGAAAATGAAAATGGATCCCTTCGGAATAGGTTCCTTGATTGGTCAATAATAGAGCACGGCTATTCTATTATTGCAATAACTTTTGACCTGAAATGAGATATTTTACTCGGTTTTGCGTGTACGTTAATCTTGTATAATAATGAATTATTAGAAGACTTTTTGACGTTAAGACCGCGACAAAAAATTGACAAATATATTATTTTGTGATGCAAAATTTTCATTATTTCTTGTCTATGGTATTTCAATTTTCAATCCCTACCTCATTCAGTTTCTTATTTGACTTGCGCAAAGCTCGTCTATTTTCAGCCCTAGGTAGTTCGGCATCGGACATCGGATCGGTTTGCTTCTGAAAGTTACATCAAAAAGTAACTAATTTCGATAATAGAAGCGCAACAGCGATTTACAACAAGTGCACGAAATTATTTATTTAGGGAAAAGGTAACGAGCAGTGAAACGTTGGAAGTGCGTACGGCCAATAATATCGATAATTATTTGGAGAAGTAACCAGCTGATGGCGGGTGATAATACTGGACTCGCTTTGCAGTTTAGTGATCCTTCAGTTTATAGGAGCAGTTGAGGATTTTTAAGTGAATTTGTTGCGAGCTAATCGAATTGAACTGCAATTACAGCCGATTTCTCGTCGTTCCCGGTGAAACGTAGCGCATTTAAAAGCAGTTGATCTTTGGGCGTGCACTGAACTATATCAAACACACACACATACAACTTGTGTCATTGATATTTTGAACAAATCATTCATAAAACTCGGACAATTTGAGAGACCGAATGATGCGAGTGAAGTCTGGCGAGATTTGACGTCGGTTCGCAGTGAGTGCTGAAATGTATTATAGTGGTATGTTATCGGCCCCCGTGTAAATAGTGTTATCGGTTATTAAGTACTGACTGACTAGGAGTCTCCTTCGAGCACGATGTCGACGACGGCGTTCGTCGATAGGATCGATCCCTTCGCCAAAAGGTCTCTGAAGAAGAAGACCAAAAAATCACAAGGGAGCTCCAGGTATAGGAACTCGCAGGACGTCGAGCTTCAGCCTTTACCGCTTCTTAAAGGTAAGTAAGTTCCACGACCTAGTGTAAGTTACGACCGTGTCCGGGCCATTACAACCTTTCAGTCTGCCTTACGTCTGACGTTTCCTTTATTTCATATTTCACTCTAACCGCGACCGACTATCATCGTGCCCGTAAACTCGAGGATTCCTATTCTCGGACTATTCGATCGTTGGGGAAGATTAATAAAATTCATATCTAATGATTCATTTTAGCACCTCCCTTTATGTTCAATGTTTATGTTTTGGCTTAACCCCTGTTATGTAATCTACATCTTTTCGCGAAGAATTTCTTGTGCATTGTGCTTTCCTACGGTTCGGCATAATGATTAATGATAATGACGCTGCTTCCTAAACCGGAACTGGCCTCTGTTTCCCCGTTTCCTCGATTTCTGTACATTTTATTACTCTAATAATTCATTTTATTGGTTAATAATAATAATAATAATAATAATAATAATAATGATAATAATTATTGTAATAATAATAGGCACAAGGTCATTGTAAAAAGAAGGTCGGCTCGTGATGAACGTTTAGGTTTTGTGTTTTGTGAATTATTACTATTATTATTGTCTACTACCTACCTACTATAAAGACTAATAATGTAATTTCAATACCATCAAGAAAATTCTCAAACGTCAAAATTTTGTCATAGGTAGCTGCTGGTAGCTGCTATTGTTATTATACCTGCCAATGTACCGGGTGTTACAGTGAAAAGCAACACTGAGCTGAGTTCAGATTTAATAATAATTGGTGTGTTTTTTGCATAAATTCCCACAAATATGAACGATTAATATGTATTGTGTCATTGATATACCTACCTACCTAGTATTATTGAATATTTTTTTCTATAGTAATGGCCATAGATAAAATGCAGTGTGGGTAGCATACAGGGCAATGCATTTTAAATGGGTAAAAAACTGTGTAATTGTTTACATCCGCGGCTCCTAAGTTTCATCAATTTTTTCGGGACCGAGGAGCGAAATAGGGGTGCTGGGTGGGTAAGAAGCTAAAAACAGCCATTGCAAACTAATATTAAGGTCACAGCTAAGGTCTCTTTGACACTATGGTCGAATTTCTATTTTTTCTTCACTTTCAGGGCAAGGAAAATCTTCGAAATTAACAGTAGCACGATTTTTATTTTGAATTTTGCATTTATATTCCAAAAATCATTGCATCAATCCCTGTGGACTGGACACGATATGGTGAAAGCGGATATCGCACCAGTCCGGTACTGCACGCTTCGAAGCGCTTGAAGTGGGTACATTCGTAATTCGCGGTATCTACTGGCCGCCGCTTGTCAGGACCGCACTCTCTCCGCAGTCCGCACTCTTAAAACCGTTTTTTAGGCCGTTTTGTGGCTTTCCCTTTCATTTGATTGAAAATCAAATGAATAATTTCCTGGTGTTAGTATAGGTATGTTCTCCACCCCTATATAGGTGCCATAGTGAAACGTGAAACTTTAGGAGCCGCGGATCTAAATATGACCATTTTTTTAAATTTATTTTAGAACAACTTCCAGTATCGAGTACCGAGTACCGACTGAGCACGCGTGGATTCTGAGAAATGTTAGTTTCGTAGGTACCTTTTAGGTAGGTACCTATTCACAGTAGGGATGCAACAAATATTCGGCAACTATTCGGCGAGCGTAATATTTGGCCATTTTGCCGAATATTCTATTCGGCCGAATAGTTCTATTTGTCGCCGAATATCTCTGCCGAATATGTCTCAGTTTTTATTAATGGAAGTACCTATACATACAGGGTGTCCCAGACTTAATTGACCAGGCCATATCTCATATACAGGTTGAGATAATCGAGCCGAATAAAAGGCATATTATTATAATTTTTCAAGCTGTATAACATGACAGCATGAAAACAACCCCCACTCCAACATCCCCTAAGTTACAGCCCCCACCCTTAAAAAAATGAATAGCACCCTGTATATATTTTTGTATATTCAAAACCAGTATTCGATTCTCTATTCAGATGATTTTTCAGATTCAAAATTGGTTTAGAAATAACCAAGAAAAAGATCATCAAGGTGGTCATGACTTTTTATCTTAACTTTCTCTGGATGACTTTTGCTGTCAAAATTTATTCATAGTTTTTAACAGGCAGGTGATAGTTATTATTATAATTAAAGTCCAAACAATTTATTTGATAATTCTGATTTGTTGGGAAATTTTAAAAAATAAAACAAGAGATAAAGCACTTTATCATGAACCTTAATGATGACTGTGACCTGCTAATTAAAAACTATGACCAAAATATTGATAAATTTTGGCAGCTAAAGTCATTCAGGTAAAGTTAAGATAAAAAGTCATGACCACCTTGATGAACTTTTTCTTGGTTATTTCTGAACCAATTTTGAATCTGAAAAATCATCTGAATAGAGAATCGAATACTGGTTTTGAATATACAAAAATATATACAGGGTGCTATTCATTTTTTTAAGGGTGGGGGCTGCAACTTAGGGGATGTTGGAGTGGGGGTTGTTTTCATGCTGTCATGTTATACAGCTTGAAAAATTATAATAATATGCCTTTTATTCGGCTCGATTATCTCAACCTGTATATGAGATATGGCCTGGTCAATTAAGTCTGGGACACCCTGTATATATTTTTCAAGACATTTTAGGAAACTCGTAAATAATAATGGCTTGGATCTATTGTTATTGATCACAGTTAATCCCTTAACAATAGACTACATACCTATCTACCTGAATATTTTTATAGCTGAACAGGACTCTTTCAAGCATTGACGAAATTTACACTTTAATTACAACATCTCCTAAGTACCTATAATTAAGCGGGTTTCGTATCTTGAAAAAAAACCTTCTTGCGCATCAATCCCAGAAATAGTGTATTTTTATGCGATTCAATAATAAATATTTTCTTCCTATTTCTTATTGGAATGCATATAATTAAAAAATAATCCGCAGTTTCTTTTGAGAAAACTCTACCTACTTAAAAAAAAATTAATAATCCTTTCTTGGATTTGAACACCGTATCACACTCCGCCACGCTGCCATTTGAATTTCATAGCGCTGAGCAGGTATAGGTATTACGTCGGATTGCTTGGCAGGTACCGATAAACCAGGCTACCAGGCTTTTAATAAAAATTATTTTTTAACTTGTCTTATTTTCGCTATTAAAAGACCAATTTGAAAACTTTTTTCACCCGCATGTAGGTGACTTAATTGTCGTTGCGATTGCTTTTCTAATTTTCAGAATCATTCATAATTTAATGCGAAAAAAAAATAAAAAAGAAATTCCATTGATTTAATAATTTAAAAAAAGTGTAAGCTAATTTTCGATTAGCGAGGAAATTTTTTATTTTTCGTTAAAAGTGCCCATGCGAGACAAAACGAAGATAAGACTTCAAATTATATGTTGAAGAAAAAAAAAATTGAAGACGATCACGATTGAGAAAATACAGGAAGATAAAATGGCCGACGCGAGAAACAGTCGGAATGGCCTGCCAAAGTTTTTCCCGATTTTGACAATTTTCCCAACGTTTCAGGAAAAAAACTAAATTTACCTTTTTTGCAGGTAATGAATGGTTCTATCGCACTGTTTTGTTATTTTTTCGATGGGTCGAAAAATAATTCGAAAAAAATTTGAAATCATGCAAAAAATGATGGAGGAGCGTCGCAAAATGCTTGGCGCGGGGAAAATTTTTTTGCCACTCACCTATTTTTTTTCGAAAAATGATCTCCATAAAGTTTGTACCTCCATGCTTTCCCTAAGTGACTGAGCAAACAGAGTATGTTCGCCATGTACCGTTACCGAGAAACAAATTCTATAGTTGAGACGTTGTAAAAAGAAGTACGGCCCTGAACAGAGGCCTTAAAATTCTCGGATCCGGCCCATTTTCAATAGGTCGTATTTGGGGGTCCCAAGGTTCGTCCATGCCAAATTTCAACACGGTCGGTGTAACTTTCAGACACCTGAGTGTTTCCTGGGTCGTTCCCGAAAAAAACCGAAATTCCAGAAAAAAAGACACTTACCGGTAACGGATCGCGCTCATTTTCAATCGTGGCATCGTGGGACCGTACGCTTCAATCCAGCCAAATTTCAACTTTCTACGACGAAAAATGCGGCTCTAGAGTGTTTCCTAGCAAACGCACAGACGGACAGACCGGCTGACTGACATTTTTAATACTACCGAGAATAGTTGTCTACTGTGAAAATTTCAGTTCAATTTCTTCAAAAATGAACTCATAAACGGTTATATTTAATTTAAATTTAGACATTTTTACTCTTTTCATACCCACGCTACTGGCTTATTAATAAAAATAATGCAAATTTTGTTGCTTTAACTTAAATTTCAAGTAACTTTCTTCCAATCCTGTTAATTTGATTTCAAAGTTTTATTGCCATCTTGCTCATACGGGGGCTCAAAAAATATAAATTTTTCCCAAAAATTAAAATGGCTGCCATTTTGAAACGGCTCGGCCGATTTTGCTCAAGTGCAATACCAGACCAGTTTTTATAGATATATTACTCCCACAAAAATTTCAGTCTCCTAGATTGAAAATTGCGACCTGAAATGAGGTGACAAAAACCGGATTTTTCGAATTTTGAAGGGACATCCTGTAGAAGTAACGCGACTTTTGGAAATTTTTTTAACGAAAATCTAACCTCGTTCCGAAGTTTTATAAGGATCCAAAGTTTCGTTCACTAATCTTGAAAGATAAAGCTACAGGAGCGTTTTTAAAATCGAAAAATCGTGATTTTGGAGAAATATATATATATATATAAATATATCGTGGTACATATATCGTATCGTATCGTATAATATATCGTAATATATATATGCACGATATACAGGGTGACTAGGGTGAGTCAATAGTGAGAGATCGGAACATTGCTATTCAACCGTACAGGGTAAAACAAAATTTCAAACGCCATCCCAAATCGTTTGTTACTCTGCATATTTCAAAAATATTTTCACTTATACAGGGTGGACCATATTTTGCCTACATGTATCAATGAGCTGTCATCTGTTTTCTGCTGACTTTTCAACTTGTCGTATAAAAAGGGAATATTTCCTTCTTGTTGGAAATGTGCACGGATCCAACCTATTCCCAAGAAAGGCAAAAAGACTATACCAAGTAACTATCGACCAGTGGCACTGCTTTCAGTAATATCTAAGATTATGGAGAAAGCTATTAACCTAACCAACATCTTTTAAAATACTTGGAAGGAGCTAATATAATCAGCGACCGCCAATACGGATTCCGTAAACAGAGGTCAACTGGTGACCTCCTCACTTACGTCAACGAGCTGTGGAACGGCGCAATCGAGCACCATGGGGAGTCTCGAGGGGTTGCGCTTGATATTTCTAGAGCTTTCGACCGTGTTTGGCATGGTGGACTGTTGGCAAAACTGCAGGCCTATGGCATGCCCGAGAATTTCTGCTTGTGGCTTGCGAGTTATCTCGGGGATCGTTCATTACAGGTGGCAGTCGATGGAGTTCTGTCTGAGACCTTTTCCATCAATGCCGGTGTACCTCAGGGATCCATTTTATCTCCGACTCTCTTTCTAATATTTATAAACGACTTGCTTGAAACAACAAAAAATTCAATATACAGTTTTGCCGACGACAGTACCCTCATATCCCTGCATGAATGCATTTTTCCGACCGAATGGAAACGCAGTTATGTGACACCAATATTCAAGGGCGGAGATGGAACAAACGTCGAAAACTATAGACCCATTACTAAATCCTCTATCATCCCAAAGATATTCGACTCGATCATTACAGACTCGCTTACGCCTCACTTCAAACAGCTATTGATACCCGAACAACATGGCTTCGTCAAAGGTAAATCTACGGTATCAAATCTTCTCGAATATCAGGACATCATTTTGAAAGCAATAGAAAATCGCCAGCAGGTTGATGCTATATACACCGATTTTGCGAAGGCGTTTGATAGGGTTGATATTTCTATTCTAATCAAGAAGTTGGGCGTGCTGGGAATTACCGGTTCACTATTAAAGTGGCTGGGAGATTTTTTATCAGGCAGAAGACAAGTGGTGAAAATAAAAAACATTTTCTCTGAGGATTTCCTTGTTACCTCGGGAGTACCTCAGGGAGGACATCTTTCACCTTTACTATTTACGTGTTTTGTAAATGATATAACTGACGGTATGGAACACACGAAGGCTTTACTATATGCGGATGATCTTAAGATTTTTAAGGTGATTGAATCCCTTGACGATTGCGCTAAGCTCCAGACCGATCTCCACGTGCTGGACAAATGGTGTAATGTAAACAAGCTTACTTTAAATATCGACAAATGCAAGGTAATAAGCTTCTATCGAATCAGAGATCCGGTATTATACTCCTACCATGTAAGTGGACACAGTCTTGGCAGAGTGTCAGAGATAAGAGACCTTGGGGTAATATTTGACAGGGAACTGACATTTGCTGCCCATATTGAGAGGTTGTCATGTAAAGCAATGAAGCTTCTGGGTTTCATGTTAAGATCACTCAATGAATTTAAAAACATCTATGCATTAAAAAACATATACTGTGCCTTAATTAGATCTGTCGTGGAGTATGCTTCTCCTGTCTGGTCTCCATTTTACAAGGTCCACATAGAGAAGATAGAGAGAATCCAAAGGAAGTTTTTAAGATATATAGCATTCAAATTGGGAATTAAGGCTGAGGAGATTGTTTACACTGACCTCTTGGAGTTGCTCAATATTCCAACACTGGAAGATAGAAGAGGCTACCTCGATCTTTGCACATTCTTTAATATGATATCTAATAGAATGGACTCAGCGAGTCTATTAGAGACAGTGAACTTCCATGTTCCTCAGAGACCCACAAGACGGGGTGACCTCTTCTCAGTGAAGTTTCACAGGACAAATTACTCATACAATCGCCCAATGAGCAGATTGTGTAGGCGGGCAAATGCTCTACCAGAGCAAATTGATTTATTTGTAGTGTCACATGTTGAATTTAAGAGGCACATAAAGAGATTATAATTCTAAAATTCTTATTTCGTCTATATTACTCGAAAATGTAATTATCATAGTCATATTTCCTGTTTGTACTTTGGCTCATTGTTTCACTGTTAAATTGTAATTTGTAATTTTATAATGGCATATTGCCGTAAATAAACTATTATTATTATATCTTCTTATACGTTAGATGCGCGAACATCTGCCATCGACGCACAGACTCGCAGGGAGCAAGAAGTAGCCATACTTAACAATGACTTGCAAGACATTCTAACTTGGGGCGATAGAAACCAAGTCCAATTCAATGCTGGAAAAACCCAAACCCAAGCAGTCATCTTCTCCAAAAAGACCAACGTTTTGGAGCCAGATATGATGATGGCGGGACACTCTCTTACCCCAGCGTCCATCTCTTCGTTTACTTGGAGTGAGCCTCGGAGCGAACATGTTTTGGCATGATCATGTCTGGCGAAGAGTGCTTCTCAAAAACTTGGAACACTCTTCCGCACGAAGAAATTTTATACACCACAACAGCTTCTCCTCTTATACAAGGCTCAAATCCGACCATCCTTGGAGTACTGCTCACATGTTTGGAGCTCATGCAGCTCCCAAACATACGCTGAGACTACTCGACTCTATTCAGAAAAGAGCCATCCGCTTGATTGGGGACCCAGATGTGACAAAAAATTTAGACACTCTCGAACATCGAAGAAGAGTAGCTGACCTGAGTCTGTTTTACAGATATTTTAATGGAAGGTGTTCAAAAGACGTGGCCCGCTTGATCCCACCAAGAACAAGACCGGGCAGATATACACGTCGAGCCGCAGACGCTCATCCGTATTAGGTTCAGCTCGTTACACCTCGTACCACCCTATTTCAGACTTCTTTTATGTACAGAACCGCATCACTTTGGAATAGCATTCCAAAGGGCGTGTTTCCCGAAGTATACAACTTACAGAGATTCAAGGCCAACGTGAATCGATATCTCCGCTCATGCACCGCTCCCAGAGCGTCATAGGGATTTCCCTGCAGTGCATGTGCATTTTCAATAAAAAAAAATAATAATTTTAGGGACTCTTCAGAGAAATTATGAAATAAAAATTATGATATAATTAGGTATAATAGATATTTATGTAGGCATATTTAATATGTATGTAAATTAATAGCAGAAATAACAGAGAATTCCATGTATAAAAATTTAAAAGAATTCCAGTTTTCAAGTGGGTCCTTTCAATTTGTAAACAAACCACTTACTCAATGGTTAGGTTAGAGGAAAGGCTAGTGGTATCGTAAAAGAAAAGGACAAAGTTCATATCTACTCATTTCACCAAAAGAGACAAACAACACTTCATGAATCAGATTCCAGTGTTGACTTAATGGGCTATAAATCAACAATAAATCACACTTCACGTTTTGAATTTTAGACATTTCTTATTAATTCTTGAAATCTAACAAATTTAACAATATTGTTCCTTTTCTGTTTTATTATATGGGGGAAATTAATGAAATTATAGAAATTGCTCACACTTTACCTACTTGCTTGAAATTTCAATGAAATTTCAATGACAGGAAGTAAATTAGAATATTTATTTTTTTAAATTCCTATCAGGAGTATTAAATTAAAACGCTAGTCATCGTCTATAAAATATCCTATAAGGGTAAGGACACACGAGGCGGTTTTCGCCGAGTCGTCGCATAATCAACGCGCGAAACTCAGTCGTGTGTTGCCAGATTACGAGTATTATTAAAACAGAAGAGTGTGAATTGATTGAAATAACGATCTATAACAACGAGTGCTCAGAGGGAAATTTTTTGTAATATCATTAAAAGCGGACCGAGTACATTTACAAATAACTTCATTATAGTAAAATAGAGTTTATCTACGAGTGATTCATAAAATGAACTTTTTTAGACGTTTCTTAGTTCATAAAATGTATGATTATATTGAAGAGTTAAATAAAGTAGTTTGGGTGTAATAAAGTGCCGTAGCACTATTTAACTATTTTTTTAGCATTATTTAACGCTAAATCTGTCACGTTACTGCACGCTCGCCCAGTGCAAGTAGTGAGCGGAGAGCGGAGCGGCTCAGTCGGGGCGTTCGCAACTAGCAACAACAACTGAACACGAGACGCTGAACGCTGAATTACATTGTATCCCGATTTATAATTACCATGCACCTATTATACTAGAGAAACGTCGCAGTTTATTAGCAGAGCGCCAGATCTATGTACAATTATTAATATTTTGTTTTTTTCGTCGTTTAGTTACCTAAAATGGATAACATTGTAGATGCTTCAATGAATGAAATATCTTCTACCCCAGAAGAAATTATTTTTCAATCAAATGTGGCTATATAATTTATATATTTTATGTTTACATTTAATAATAAATGAAATATCTTCCGCACTAGAAGAAATTCTTATTCCATCATATATGGCTGCACAAAATCTGTTAGGTACCTACCTCAAAAATCTAAAGAAGTGTATATTAAGCAATATTATGTCACCTTTATGAACTGACGTGATGAAAAAAGCGTTAACAGCTTCAAAGAAACGCTTACATAAAATATGAATGCATTGGAAAGTTTTTTTTTTTTTATAATAATAACTTTTCGTTCTAATTTAAGTCACTCGTAGATAAAATTTTGTATGCAACATATGCATAAAGTGCCTTTTTTCACTTCTGGGATTGCCGCATTCGCCTGCGGCTCATGCGGTCAATCTTCCCAGTCATGAAAAAAGTACCACTTTATGCACTTGTTGCATAAATAACTATTATCTTTTTTAGTATGTATAAGTATGCCTAAAAATATGATTTCATTTATTCAAGTTTAAGCAGTTTAATAATAATAATAATTATTATTATTACCTATTTTGAATGCAAATATCTCGGTTTCGTTTTTTTTTTATTTTGTGGGAATAATCATCATCCCTCATGTCCCAAATGGGTGGTCTTGCTTGGATTTCTCTTATAAGTCTTTCCACACCTAAATTATTTACTAGAGTCATGTTTAGGTTTGGTACCTAAAATACTAAAAATACACTTTAGAAAATAACATGTCCGCCCACCCAAGCTCAGTAAAAATAATAAGATATACCTAATAATTAAGTAAAATAATAAATTGTACAACCATGCATAGTGCTCGCGGCCAAAAAAACCGCTTCTCGTGTGAACACTTTCATATAAAAACCAAAGCCCAGGGTACGCTTGAAACTATAAAAACGCGCGCGGCGCATCGTCCGGACGACTAGACGATCGGCACGCTTGTTGCGTGACGCCTCGTGTGTTCACTCCGTATAGTTCTGAAGGAACGATGATTAGAATTAAGAATTCGTCCATAATGTGGAATTATGGCAGTCGTTTTCATGATGCATTCGCTGCGCTCATGGACCATTTTCACTCCTGCCACAATCCCTTACATTATGAACTAATTTTATAATGTACTATTTTGTCATTTTTTGTCAACGTCAAAAGTTCGACGCCACTACAAAAATGTGCTACAAAAAATTATACTGTGATATACATTGGTGAATTCGTAATCGAAAATGCTATCTAATACAGGGTGTACTTTTTTAGGGGCCATATAAAAAATTAAAGTTATGGTGATTTCTTCGAAACTGAACGTTCGATTGAAACTTAATAAACGCCATCTTGCAGAGTTATTAGAGTTTGTTAGATAAGTAGCAATGAGAAAGTGTCCTTTTTTCAACGAAATCGTAAGATTTCGTGAAGTAATCTCACTCTTAATTAACGTAATCTTAAAATAATCAGACCCGTTTATGATTTTAATGATTTAATAAATGAATTAGTTTATAATGTCAAGGATGGTTAAATCTAAACAGAGGGTTCCGTAGGTATAGTTATTACACGCGAAAGAATATTAAGGGTTGTATTGACGAAGTTGTCTTTCATTGAACATCCGGAGATCGACTGGGAGTACTGACTTCGACGTCGTCCTTCGTATAGGACAGACCAGGACACCTGTGCAACGCTCTCAGGAGCTGTTATTATCCTGTCAGGCTCAAATTCATATCGGCACAGGGAAGGCTCGTCGCAAACATTGGTATGCGATTTAAAAATTACAACATTCGTTTTTTCCGAATTTCTACGGATTTTCTGGTTTTCTCAACGGAATATCATTGACCCTTAAATTGCCCAACTTTTAGTGTATTTTTTAACAAAAAAATACACTATTGAGGACGACATCACTTTTCGAAAATCACCCAAACTCATCAAATGTCCACCGATCATGACCCCCAGATCACGAAAAAGTGGTTTTCCAAAATTCACCTGCCCACGATATATATATATTTATCTAATTTATATTTTAATTCTTTGCGCTCATTAACATCATCATTATATTTATATATATATTTATATATTTCTCCAAAAACGCCAAATTTCGATTTTCAAAACGCTCCTGTAGCTTTATCTTTGAAGATTAGTGAACGAAATTTTGGATCCTTATAAAGCTTTGGAATGATGTTAGATTTTCGTTGAAAAAATTTTTAAAAGTCGAGTCACTTCTACAGGGTGTCCCTTCAAAATTCCAGAAATCCGGTTCTTGTGGTATCATTTCAGGTCGCAGTTTTCAATTTAGGAGACTGAAATTTTTGTGGGAGTAAGATATCCACAAGGAGTGGTCTGGTATTGCACTTGAGCAAAATCAGCCAAGCCGTTTCAAAATGGCAGCCATTTGAATTTTTGAAAAATTTGCTATTTTTTGAGTCCCTGTATGAGCAAGATGGCAATAAAACTTTAAAATGAAATTAACAAGATTTGAAGAAAACTATTTGAAATTTGAATTAAAGCAATAAAATTGGCATTATTTGTATTAATAAGCCAGTGGCGTGGGTAGGAAAATGGTAAAAATGTCTAAATTTCTATAACCGTTTATGATTTCATTTTTAAAGAAATTGAACTGAAATTTTCACAGTAGGCAAGTACACTAATATCCTTTAACCCTTAAAAGTTTCAAGAAGCAAGTAAGAAAAATGGCGGAGGTATTAATATTTTTTTCATATGATGTTTATTTCTATAAAATTTCAAAATCGCTGCTGTAGCTTCATATTTAAGGATTAGTGAACGAAATTTTTTACCCTTGTGAAACTTCGAAATGACATTTGATTTTCGTAAAAAAAAATTCCTAAAGCTGCGTTACTTCTACAGGGTGTCCCTCCAAATTAAAAACAAAAACCGTCTATGAGGCTCTGGTTTCTGGTTTCTGGTCGCAGTTTTCAATCTAGGGGGCTGGAATTTTTTTATGAGTAAGATAGCCGCAAGGAGTCGTCTGGTACTGTATTTGAGTAAAATCGAGCCGTTTCAAAATGGCGGCCTTTTCAATTTTAGAAAAAATTGCCAGATTTGGAACCCCTATACCTACCTACCTATAAGCAAGTTAGAAAAACAAATTTAAACCAAATTAACACGATTGTAAGAAAATTATTTTAAATTTTAGTTAATGCAGTAAAATTTGCATATTTTTCATTAATAAACCAGTGGCGTGGGTAGGAAAAGGGTAAAAATGGCTAAATTTCTATAACCGTTTATGAGCCTTTTTTGAAGGAATTGAGCTGAACTTTTTCCAGTAGACAACTATACGAATAACCCCTAACTCTGAAAAATTTCAAGAAGCAAATAAGAAAAATGGCGGAGATATTCGAATATTTTTACATGATATTTATTCCTCTAAAATTTTAAATTTTCGGTTTTCAAAATTCCCCTTTCACTTTTGCGAATTTATTAAAGGTAGTGTAAAGAATAGTATTTTTTAAGTAAAGTTAGCCAGTGGCGGACACAGGAAAAGGGAAATTTTTTTTAAATTTGCCAATTTTTTTTTATTTTGTTAAATTTAAAAATCCATTCTAAGGCACGTTTTCAAACTAAATGAAATGCAATTTTCTCAGTAAACCACTACGCTAATTATATGACATGACTATGGAAAATTTCAGAAAGCCAATAATTTAAAAAGCGGTGAAAATATGCATAATTGAATCGCATAAAAATACACTATTTCTGCGATTGATGCGCAAGAAGGTTTTTGTTAATCTAACCCACCATGTATCTCTCTCTCTCTCTCACGGTTTCCGAGATCCCCTTGCTGTTCATAAAATTTATGTTTTCAACCCCGCTACTTTGTAGAATCTCTGCAATACTGATTGATGATAAATAAAACACTAATGTTTAAAAAAATTCTACTGTATATTGATGGATATTATATACATTATATTTTATATTATATTATAATATCCATCAAGATACAGTAGAATTTTTTTAAACATTAGTGTTTTATTTATCATCAACCCTTGCTGTTTATTCTTATCCGGGACACACTGTATAATTCGATGAACATTTTTAATCTATTTTATGTTTATGAAATAAAAACCTTCGTAGAAAAAACAGTGTATGGAACTCGCAGATACCTACTTGGCCTGCGGCTCCTATCTTAATTATCGTACTCGCATATTAATAGCCTTCTATGTAAGCACGTTGCATAATTATGTGTACTAATTTTCAATGTATTTTAATTTTATTTTGTTGGGCAGTTAGGGATACACATACAGCTCTCAACGTCAAGTGAAAAAAAATAATAGCAGAGTTTTTTTTCTAGACCAGAGTAATGTTTTTCGATTTCATTAGAATTAGATACCTAATTAATTTAACGACCTATTTACATTTAATTTGCTTCAAATAAAAATAATAAGAACATAAAACATGCACATTAATTTTCCAACAAAAAGGTAATAGTACCCAGACTTCAGGATTTTTCAAGTGTAAACAAGTACGTGCCTCCAACATTACATCAGTGAAGCATTTATCTAAAAAAATATTTGTAAGATTATATAAAGATTATATAAACCTTGATTTAATTTTGGATCATTTACTTCCACACCAGTTAAAAATGGAGCAATGAAAATCGAGAGAATTATTTCCAATTTTAATAGAAATTAATCTGTATTTATTTGATTGTCGTGTGCATTCTCACTTCTCAGTGATGACACCTTTAAATTAAGAGGAACAATAGTTAGGTATTTTCGTGAACTAATTTTTTTAATGTGCTCTAATTGTAATAGTGTGTTGTGTGTATGATAGTTTAAAAAAAAATTGAGCAAATGAAATTTACAACGCACCCAAGATAAGAATGCACAGCATGGACATCTTGTACACTGTGAGAGATGCAAAGTCAGTTAAATGGGGAAAAAATGAGGGAAAAGTTTAACATTTTTACTCTTAATAAATAATAATCTAAATATACCGGATGTCCTGCTAAGGTCGACCTGCTAAAGTCATATCTCGGAAACTAATGGGCCTAGAACCTCAAAATAAAAAAATTCCAGACATAAGTGATCACGAGAAATTCAATAAAAATATTTTCAAGATGGCCGCACTTCCGGAAATACCGGAAGTTGACACCTAGTTCGTTATTTTAACGGGGACACCCTGTAAATTATTATATTTTTTAAATGTATGAAGAAATCGATTACAGGTGGTTTTCATCATTGGAATTTAGATTGAGCGGTTTATGAGTTATAAACAAGTGAAAATCGAAATTTTCCAACTTCAAAGCATTGCAAAACTAAAACGGCTCAAGATATCTAAAAATGGCTTACATGTCCCTAGTCTAACTTTTTATGTTTCATCCCACTAGGTAGAGTAAATTTTAATACACGGTGATGAAAACTATGATGATGAAAACTTGATAGGGACATGTAAGCTGCTTTCCAATATCTTGAGCCATTCTCGTTCTACAGCTTTGATGTTGGGAAATTTCGATTTTCACTTGTTTATAACTCATAAACCACTCAATGTAAATTCCAATGATGAAAACCACCTGTAATCGATTTCTTCATACATTTAAAAAATATAATAATTTACAGGGTGTCCCCGTTAAAATAACGAAGTAGGTGTCAACTTCCGGTATTTCCGGAAGTGCGGCCATCTAGAAAATATTTTCATTGAATTTCTCGTAATCATTTATGTCTGGCATTTTTTTTATTTTGAGGCTCTAGTTTAGGCCCATTAGTTTCTGAGAATGGCCGCTGGCCGACCTTAGCAGGACACCCGGTACATTTGAGGTGTCGTTATATTATGCATTGGTTGTCAAAATATATGTTTTAAAAATCATAAAAGACCCCGCAGAAGCCTGATGAAAATTCGCTTCAGGTCAAATTTGTTAAAACTGTTGTGATCGGTAGTATTCTATGAGCAGAGCAGAAGTCTCCATGGGCATAAACACCCCAAAAAACTCCTGTTCTCCAGATATTCACCTCTGAAGTTTGATTTTTGGAGCGGGCGGTAGCGTGGCTATTTAGGTTGTATACTGTTACGCCACCGACTAGGTTCGAATCCCAACCTTGCCATGGTTGTTTGTGGTTAAGTGTTTTGTTCGTCTTTAATACTATTTAATTTATACAGGGTGATTCAAACTTCAGTGCAAAGAATTTAAGGGCGTATTTACAAGCCAAAAACAAGAATTTTTTTTCATATAATCGTATGTCCTAACTTGCTTCGTTTTCCAGATACAGGGGGGTAAAATTTTGAAAAAAAAAAATCGATCTTTATCAATTTCTCAAAAACTTTTCAGCAGATTTAAATAAAATTTGGTAGACTTATTTGTTGTCATAAAAGCCTTCCTTTGATGGGAATAACATGAATTTATTAATTCCAGTGGCGTCTCAGGGGGCTACCTGAATTAAATTAAAGGAATCTCAATAGTCGATGTGAATTTATTACTTGTTTTAATAGGGCCTGGCACAGATTTTGATTTTTTTTCTTGGAAACAAAGCAAGATACGAGTAAAGCTCAGGAGGCAAGAAAGATACATTAATGACCGCTTACTCTAAAAAAAAAATATATAAATTGTCACAAGAGCAGTGGCGCATCATAATTTTACCTATAAGTTTCAAGTAGGTAGCCCCCTGAGACGCTACTGAAATTAATAAATTCATGTTATTCCCATGAAAGGAAGTTCCTCATAACGACAAAATAAATAAGCCTATCAAATTTTATTTAAATCGGCTGAAAGGTTTTTGAGTAAGTAATAAAAAATTTATTTTTTTTTTTCAAAATTTTACACCCTGTATCTAGAAAACGAAGCATACGATTATATGAAAAAAATTCATATTTTTGGCTAGTAAATACGCCCTTGAAATCTTTGCACTGAATTTTGAATCACTCTGTATAATATTTAAAAATTTGTGTGTGGTGTGCCTATATGAGCTAGTTCTCGAAATCAAAGTTACCAGAGTGGGGTGACTATGTCTTAGGGCAGCTTGTTCAATTCCAAGCTTAAGCAACTGAAGTTCACCGCTACCAAACGGTGAATTTTGGTTTAAATAGGCAGTGAAATGAATCAGAAAGGCGACGACCCCCTTTCTAGTTCTAATCGTTTCACTGCCTTTTTTAAACCAAAATTCACCGTTTGGTAGCGGTGACCTTCAGTTAAACGTTGCTTGAACTTGGATTAAACAAACGGCCCTTACTTCAACAGTTTAAAGTTTAAACCGATTTTCCCTCTTTTATAAAAATATGGCTTTTTGATTTTTTTCTCTCATGGCAGTATACGTTGCATTCGCGCATTTATTTTTAAATATTACACCTAGGCCCGTAAAATGGTATTTTGAGTTTGCATTATTACTACATATTCCCAAATTTTGTACTATACGAAATTTGATAGAGGACAATGCGCTTAAAAAAATGACCTGCACTCTGAGTGATATTGAGCACCGATCGACGCTAGATTATTAACATGATCAAGTCGTTTTTTCAAAAATTCCCACTGTGGATCGTTATTATGGCGTTCTTCAAGTATGGAGTGGGCTTCTTTATGTACTTTTCAAATTTTTTTGGTGGATGCAGAATCAATTTTCCTGAGCAAATGAAACAAAAATGTTTAAAGTCAAACTGATCAGGTTGTGATCCTCCTTCGACGTGTTATGTTCCATTCTTTTTGTTTTTTCGACGAGCTTGTTCCGCCATTTTTGTGTTGCTATAAATTTTCCGACAGGATACGTGCATTTTAATGCTGCTCTTCCCTTGGAGAAATTCATCAAGATCCTTCGTTCACGGATAATGCTATTCCTAATCAAAGTCTTGATGGTTGATACCGCTCGATTGTACCTCCTGGACTTTACCCGAACTTAGAGATTTTGACTTAGAGAAAGAACGCTCGGACACGTCGAATACTTGGGGGTATTTTTTGTTGCACATTTTTTCAACAAAAACTGTTTATACAGGGTGCGTCACATAACAGTGGTCAAAACCAACTTATTTCAAATCAAACATCCTATACAGGGTGTCTCAAAATTGACGCCCGTATATAATACTCTTGAGATTCGATTAATGTTTCTATGTTTTTTCGACTATGTTTCATCAAAGAACTAAGAATTATCTCAACCGTTTTTTAATGTTTTTTCGTTCAATTGAGTTTACATAAACTATACAGAGACAAATTATATGAAACACCATTGTACGTAGGTATGATAATATGTAATCATAATTATTATTAATTTAACTTCAATCACGATTACTATACCAAAAGTAAAGTATCCCAAGATATATGGAAACTCGTAAATTATATTGCCATTATTAACTTAACAATAGAATGGAATGTAAATAAATAAATAAATAAATAAACACCTGGACTTGCTGAAGCCGGTCAGTGCCGTATTAAGGTTTAAGCATCGTTTCTACAAAAACGGCTGCAGTAGAGTTATGTGTCCTGAATTTTACATATTATTATTTAGATTTCATTTAGATTTTTTAGTCTATTTCTTAATAAAAAAATACACTATTGAGGACGACGTCACTTTACGAAAATCACTCAAACTCATCAAATGTCTACCGAAAAAGGGTAAAAGAAATGGGTAAAAATGGCTAAATTTCGATAACCGATTATGAGCACTTTTTTGAAGGAATTGAACTGAAATTTTTATTAACACAGCAGAACCGGTATTTCGTAAACAGACCGGGGAAATCTATTTTTTTTTTTCAGTCGATGGAGTCGGACCTTCCCTGCCTTTTGACATGTGTCTTAGGTTGGGTCGAGGTGCGGGGGAGGAGGGTCACGCTTTTAAAATTTACTGAAAATGAATTTTATCGGAAAAACGGGTATATCTGAGCCGGATTTGATCTGACAAAAAAATTATGGTATCGAAAATTGAAGAGCTTGACTAAACACGGAAGCTCGTTCCGACCTGAACCCTTTAGTTCAACTGGTTCGCGAAATATTGCGATATTAAGGGTGCAAAAATGAATAAAAATTTGACTTTTGCTCGGCAGGTGGTGGAGTTAGGGCGTCAATTTTTTGCGAGAGGAAGGGTGCCACCGAGTACTTTGACGGACCGGAGGGAGGGGGTGGTGGGCCAATTAGGAGGGGAGATATGGGGGTGAGAAGAAAAATACGGAAACGCTCGTCAAAAGTTTATTTATTGACCACAGAGACCAGGCACCGCTCATTTTCTTCGTTTTTTTATCTACTACCCGGTGGTCATGGCAAAAAAAACTTATTTTCGCAAATGCGCGCTTGGCGCGCAATTTAAAAAAAGTCAATTTTTTTCACGCGTTTTTGGGGGTGAAGGAATGGGGTGGGGAAATTTTTTTTCACCACTGAACGGCATTTTTTTAATCTTTAATTTGCGCACCACTTGAACCCGATCCGACCATAAATAAGAGCACAACGAACCGGCAAAGTCTAGGCTTTTTTGCGGGCGAACGGAGAGGGATGGGGGGTTCTTGTTAGGCTCATTGGAGAGAAAAAACATTTATTTATCAATTTATTTATTTGTTTTTTTTTTTCGTACGTATCTGTCCCGCGCGAGCAAATTATACACATGAAGATTTCTCTTTAAACCGGGCGAGAAAGATACCCGAGCAGCCGTGGGCGGAGCTTACGCTCTCCGCTTGTCTATACTCCGGGCACAGTCTTGATCGGCCGGGAACGCGCGCTCGGAATTTATTTTCGAATGCTTGTTCGCTCGTTCCTCGCTCAATTATGGATCGATTTTGAAAATTCTTGCTTGCTTTTGATCGCTGAACGATCGGGAATGAAAAAACACATCGAGTTACTGTTTTTTCATCTGCTGGCGGGTCGATTTTTCTTACATTTGGGCCGTTATTGGCCTTGTTTTTCATTCTCAGTCGCGCTCTCTTATCTTGCTAGCCTTCTATTGTTTTCCCGGGATGACGCGCCGGGTTTACGAAAACAATAGGCAGGTACACAATAGAAAGAGGCGCTACACAAAAGACTGCATCTCGATCTATTCATGGTCAAGCGAGTGCAGCACATGGCTGCTTCAGGTAAGAAAATTATTTCGAGAATGGATGAAAGAGTGTTTTCCAACTTTCTCTAGACTTTGCCGGTTCGTTGTGCTCTTATTTATGGTCGGATCGGGTTCAAGTGGTGCTCAAATTAAAGATAAAAAAAATGCCGTTCAGTGGTGAAATTTTTTTTTCCCCACCCCCTTCCTTCACCCCCAAAAACGCGAGAAAAAAAAATGACTTTTTTTAAATTGCGCGCCAAGCGCGCATTTGCGAAAATAAATTTTTTTGCCATGACTACCGGGTAGTAGATAAAAAAACGAAGAAAATGAGCGGTGCCTGGTCTCTGTAAGTCAATAAATAAACTTTTCACGAGCGTTTCCGTATTTTTCTTCTCACTCCCATATAAAAAAAAATAGATTTCCCCGGTCTGTTTACGAGCTGTTTATTTTACCGGTCCTGCTGGGTTATATAGTAGACAAGTAAGTTTACTAAGAACCTTTAATTTTAAAAAAATTCAAGAAGAAATGGAAAATGGGCGGATATTCGAATTTTTTTGAAAATTTTGAAAAAAAAATGTTTTTGACATGGTGTTTATTTCACTAAAATTAAAAATTTTCAATTTTCAAAGCTTTCCTGTAACTTTTTCCGAATAGAAAGGTAGTGTAAAAAAAACTTCTCCTTAGTAGGGTCCATTGTCGTCCCATATCTGCAGACAGTTTACAGATATTTTACAGTACCTATTATTTACGACTTTTACGAGTTTCCTCTTAAGTATACCTTGGAATAAACTACGAGTATACCAACAATCATTGATAAGTTAAATGAATACAATAATTAACAATTTAATTAACATAATAAGGTAACAGGTAAGCAATTTTAAAACTGATAATGGTTGTTAATTTTTCGGCGGTGGATGCGGAGATGAAAATGAGAACGCCGCCGATGTGTGTGTATACGACGTATATGTATATAGGTATATTATATAGGCGCTCCACTAGGCCATCTTCCACAGCTCTTTAAATGGCAATATTGATTCCCTATGTTATACGGCACAGTTTGTAAAATCAGGGTTGAATGGGCTCACGGCGGCTGTATAATAATAGGTAGAGGCTCGAGTAAGGCTGTACACGATGGGACGATAGTGTTTCTTATCAATTTAATAGACACATGCCTGTATTCACAAACGATAATTACCAAACAATTACGTAATCAGTTATCGCCATCTCCTTCTAATGCAAATAAACTGTATATCTCCATCTCGTTATTAATTTAATTATTTTCGATATATTACAGGGTCAGAACCTCGATCAGAACGCTTTGTGAATACGCGCAACAGTGTCTGAAAAGTTCCAATACGGGATAATAACGTAGGGATCAGTGACATCCAAAATTGATAGTTTGATAGTTTCTGAAATGTCACATTAGCAAAAAAATATACCTACTTTTTTATTTTTTATTGTGTATAAAGTCTGTACACTGAGAGTTGTCTGTTGTGATAACTAAGGATACATCATCTCGTTATGTTTCTTACTCCTTCTATTGCATTGCATAGTCAATCGAGTTAAAATGGGACGTATTGTCAGAAATACGTTTGAATCGTCAGCAATTCTAAAAAGATGAGCGAGAGTGAGACGGAAGTATCGACTCGCGTCTTGATACGCTTAGATTGATACGATATTACGATAAGATTGTCGTCGTTACTATCAGTAGTGTCAGTGTCAGCGGTAAATATACTAATAAGGTTTGTCTTGTGATTTGAAACGTTTTTAATACGAAATTAGCAGAATTACCTGTGTCCTGTGTTATTGTCCTGTGATAAACTATGAGTAACTTATTATAATTGCTCGAATGCCTAAAAATCTATTTCCTTGTTTTGCCTGGGAAACGATTGAACTCCCTAGTACGTGGTCTTGTGGTTAAATTGCTTGAATATTTTACTTGCAAATAAGAAAAAGGAGGTGTTATTCTTTCTTTTAAACGGCAACCAGCAGGTAGGTGACATGATATTTCTATCATGATGATAACAATAATTATTATGATTCTTATTTACTTGCATTATATAATATTTGTTATCAAAAAGTTGCAAGGCACTACTTCGTCAATAACTTGTCGAAATAATATATTTGTAGGATATTCATTATTCCTCAACACACGCCACTGACACGAACTGCGATACCACATCTGGTTCGACTTAGAAATAAGTGTACGATTCAAATCGAATTAAATGAAATTGTTTAGTCAGAATCAGTGTGGCATGACAACGGACAACTCTCAGTGTACAGAGAGTATGTTCGGTAATACAGTAATTCTCCGGGGGGAGGGGGTAAGGTTGTTGAGCTTTAATTACAATTTTAAGAATCAAACGTTGATGAAGATATTTTGGATATTACCTATGACGTTAGAAGCCGTTTTGGAAGCGGGGTTTTATCAAAGTTAATTTAATTTACACCTCGATTTACAACAAACCTTGAAAAGTTCCATAATTAGTTTTCATTCTCGCCCTTACGAAATTGTCATTTTCTATCTTGACACAACAATTGAAAGCGTAAGTCAAACGGGCCAGTCTATTTCCAGCTTTATTTATACCTATTCGGACGGTGGTGGCTCCTGAAAAATCAGCTGATTTCTTCTAATATAATTTTTGAAGTTTTTCTCACTGGACAATGTCAATCAATTTTGTCAGTGGATGTCAGCTAAAGAGAGGGATTATTGTAAATGGATTGGTATTGGTTTGGTATTTTAACTAAATGTGAGAGATGGTTTATGTGGTCCCAAACACTGAAGCCAGCGGGCTTATTGTATTTCTCACATTATAGATTTTCCTTGATTAGAAGAGCTCCATTCTTTTGACAAGGTTCAGCAGTCCGCAAACCAAGGTATTTTCCGCCAGCAGGCTCTCGGGGCGATACCGAGTTGGGCGAAGGATTTTGTTCTTCCATAATCCCAGGGCTCAGTTGGGCGACAAACGAGAAATGAAGGGATTATAAATTTTGAAGCTGGGGCAACATGTTTGAAATATCTATAATTATAATGTGTATCGCCATATTCATTATACAGTGCATTTTTTTAAGTGTTGCCATAGGAAATAGCATGTAAACAAATACACCCTATGCTCTATGTTAACTTATGTTGTCTTGTACTTTGGAAGTCGTTTTTAATTTTCAATAATAGTACATGTCATCTACTTTACAATACGGCCTTTCAGAAAAGCCGGCCATTGTTCAATTTTATGATACAGGCTGTCCCATTGAGGTGAAAAAACTGCAAGAAACGGTAAGAGAGATACGAAGTCGGTCAAATTACAAAAAAGTTGCGCTGTTTTGAGACGAGTATTTGGCAATTTTTTTTCTCTCAATATTCCCAGAATTTCCTGAAATATCCTGAAAAAACTTGGATCATGCTGGTTTATTATTTTAGCCATATCTTCTTTATTATTAAAAAAAAATTATAATTTTTTTGTAGGTTTACATAAGCCGTAATGAGCTACTTATTCGACGTTTAAAAAATTTCCAAAGCCGACTAGATCTTGGGATTTCCAAAGTCAACTTTGGTTTTTCTTATTACCGCCATATTGTTTTTCATGCCATTTGCTATAAAAAAAAATAAAGAAAATTTATTTTTTTTACCAAATGTCAAAAAGTGCATTTTTTAAGTGTTGTCATAGGTAAAATAGTATGTAAAAAATTACACCCTATATTAACTCATGTTGTACCGTACCCATTGTAATTTAGAAGTCGTTTTAAATTTTCCTAACTCAAATTATTAAAAAAAATACCAAACCAAGAAAATTCATAATATCGCCATTTAAAAATGCATCGGTTGCTTTCGATAATAAGATTAAGAAGGCAAGTACCTAGTAGGCCATGGAAATAAATGAAACTGGAATAAATGAAAAATAAATGAAATAATAAATTAATAAACAATGAAACTAATTATGCCATTCCGTGGTCCTATATCAAGTAAGTACATAAATCCTTAAAGTTTCAATTTTTTATCTTTAAAATTAAGCTCTATTTAGGGGGTGGACACTAGTGTTGGGACACCCGGTACAGTGTTTTCCGTATGTTATCTTTCCTATGCAACATGCAACACAGTGTATAGTATAAATATGTTACGGTCAGTGTGATTAATTGAAAATTATTGATAATTACCGGGAATTGTTAACACTAACCAACACACGAGATTAATATGATGAATTTATGACATTGACCGGTAATTAATTGTTAATAACTTCCCTCCAAGCGTGGTAAATATGTTATCATAAATCTTAAACCATAGCTAGTGGGGAGGAATGCTCCGTGAGGGGTGTCACGCGGCAAAAATTTTACAAGCTAGGCACTGTAACGTCGTTAAAGGTTTTATTCTTTAATTAGCTCCATTTAATATTATTAAGTAAGATATCATTGTCTAAATCCCTACTATAAAGGTGTCCGCCTAGCCACTTTATTTGATTGAGACATGAATTTCGAACTAACATCGCCACCTGTTGCCGAGTGGTAAAACTAACTAAACTAGGCAAGTTCAAGATCCCTACCTTTTGAGTACAATCTGTAACTTCCTTCTCTTACAATCTTCCTTTTCGATTAACTAGAAACACAGATGTCGCTGTGATGTAGTTTCGGAAGATGAACTAACACCCTTTTGAGTTGCGCAAAAGGATTGGTCCTTTTCGCGAGTCTGGAACAGGCTCGGCCATCTTCCAATCTCGGTGCTTGAAGCGACAAGTCGCACCCCTACCTTTTCTCTTTATCTAAGGACCGATTATTAGTAAATCGGGTAAGTAAATTGTTCAAACTATCTGAAACTTTCTCTAATAGAGTTTATATATTGTTATAGTTCTTTCTACCTACCCTATCAATTGGGGTACTATCTTATCCCATCGGAAAACCTATCTACGAAGTTGAACCCCACCTGTCTTCCCGGACGCCATATTGGTTTCCATTTCTGGTACATCTGAATATCCGCTTTTATGGAAGGAATCTCTTACACTATCTGAAAGTTTTGCTGCTACCTGCCCCTAAATACTGGATCTCATCATTCGGAGCCTCATATTTTCATCTTTCATCTAACCTCGAAGGACGACCACGCCACCAGTGTTAGGCACGTGTTCCCACGGGACACGACACCGTCCACCAGTCTTTCTGCCACCCCAGAGGGAGACCACGGTCTCTTATCCTGAGATTTCGTCCAGGGCCCCGCTCTCCAGTCTCGGCACGACATTCCAAGGAAGGCAAAATGTCGCATCAGTAAGCAAAGTGTGACATAACCTTTTATTGCTCAGAGTGATACCAGAGAAATCTGTTAGGAGTTTTGTGTCGTTCTATTGCCTTATCTTGTCGAGAGATCGACGTTTTATTAATTAAAACTTATATTAATAATAACTATGAAATACCTGATATACAATTATTACCATTACTATTCAAGTAATGCTTGAAATGAATTTGTCACTTTTTATGTGAAGGAAAAATAGATCTATTTTCTCTATCAGTTAAACTGTTAAATGAGATATTTTGCAATTAACTTCATGATCAACTAATTAGTAATTTCATAACCATAGAATTTCAATAAGTTATTTTGTAAACAGAATTCATAAATATACTTTTCATTAAAAGATCAACTTTATTATTCAGTAGGTAGATACTACAGTAGTTAGAAATAGTTAACATCTCATAACCTGAGTGAATTTTGATGCCTTTATAGTTCAGGTTACTTTAGATCAATTATTCAAAAACCATAAGGCACTGGCATCCCACTATCTTTTATCTTAGAGGAAATTAAACCGTACCGCTTTATGCTGCTGATGTTACCACAGTCGCACGAAATCTGGGTGAGATTTTGGTGCATCAATTAATACTTCGGCCCAACGAAGGTAAGTCGGCAATTATTTCAACAACGATCGAATTTTAATTGGCCAAGAATCATTTTAATTGGCCCAGAGCCTATTCTAATTAGCCCGACCGCAGCAGCACAAGACAGCAGGGTGTTTTAATCCAATTCACGTAATATGCCATATTCACGGAATGAATTTATTACCTGTGAATGATGAAACGTTCACCAAGTCTTTTTAGATCTTGGGATGCATTGATGGAGAAAATCTGATCGTAAAGGCGAGCCTGTTTCATTATTAATTCGGCCAAACTGTCCAAGTACGTGGAATGGAAAATGGAGAGGGACTATTATTCTATTCTACGTAGATATACGAATTTAATCGATAATACACCTATGTGAAACCGTCTCATGGGCACGACTGAGAAACAAGCATCGCATTCTGAATTTAATTTCGAACAACCTAAAACGATCCAACCAAAAACAATATTAATATTGTTACGGGTCTCTCACTGTATTAATACCAAATTAAAAAGTCTTTCAAAATTCTTTATTCTCGAACACGACTGTATATAACAATAATCTCCAAATCTAAATAATCAGCTGTTTCTCTTATTTACACATACACCACTCTTTCACTTCACCATCACTTATTGTCACTTTAATCTATGTCTTCCTTACTCTGTGATACTTCAGCTTTCATTCACATCCAAGATACGACTAACTACTTTCCTTCCAACCACGGCGGTTCTTACTTCTTACATAGTTCATAGTTCCCTGAGGTGTCATCGAAGTTGCCTAGGAGCTTCACTGGCGTGTCTAGTCACAATACATTCTCGAACATGCGCAGAATGCGGAACCATTCTGATATTTAGTAGAACTGTCAGTTACACACGTACACCGGCCTGGCAATGTGTCATTCCTGTCACGTCACTAGAACCGCCTCGAAACGACTTGCCGAGACATAACCAAACTGCAGAAGGTAAACAAAAACAAATACGAATTATGAATCCAGAATAATTGTTTCCGAGTGATGATGTTATAATATATTGCATAACAAGAGTTGAAAGTGACATTTTTACTCAAGTGCCAAATTGTCATTCAACTCGAGATATTATTGTACTAGGTAGTTATACTTTATCCACTCTCAATAGCATAATAGGAACATATTTTATGATGCAACCACTTACCTACCTGCTATTACTGTGAATGTCTGTGAATCTAAAACTGTAAATTGGAATATAGTCCTTCCTGATGTTTTAAATGAAATATTGCAGTTAACACGACAAGTCAAAAATTGATGTGTGTAGGCTTTCACGGCCGGCTTCTATTGAAATCGTAAGTGATTCCGGGCTGTTGTGCCGTGGTTCAAGGAGATTTGCTCCTAACGTTTCATCAATAGCTGCGGTAGACATCATTAGTGGTTACGTGTGCTCAAATGATGCTTCCACTCCTCGTGTTCACTGATAATAACTAACGCCACTAACGGCCTGGGTCCCTGGGTGGAAGAGCGCTCCTACTTATAGTGATTATCTGGTCGTCATACCCCCTCCACTGGCTATCTCCACCACAGCAACGCCGCGGTCTCTCCGATAACGTAATGGATTCCTGAATCAGACGATGGTTCATTTGAGTCTGACGTAGTGCCGGATACCAAATCCAAGGATCAAGGTCAGGTCAGATTTTCGTAAAGTGATATCCGTGGTGATATCGTAAGGGCCACCACGACGTGCACAGGGTGGTGTTCTCTTGAATGAAGATGGTTGAATCACTCGAACCATCACAGGAAGTGGCGTGGAGTTGTAAATATTTTAGTTCAAGTCGAAATTGAAATCATGCATGTACAAATTTTCAGACTTTTACAGATAGTATTTAAAAGACAGCATTAAGCTAACGGGCAGATTTCTGTAAGCGTTTTTGAAGCTAATATCGATGTTAAATGACTTTTATTAACACTTTTGTAATCCCTTTCATGTCAAGAATAACTAAATTGGCATATTTTCCACGCATATGTCCGTATTCATCAAACTTCAAAATATAACTCTGGGGTTATATTTTGAATTTTCTGACAGCTGATTGGTCTAATACGCAAACCCTACGAACGCTACGAATTTTAAACCAATGACATGTTCCAAAATATAACCCCAGGGGTTTTATTTATTGATGAATACGGGCCATAGAGACGCTATCTTCATCAGAAACGGCAAACGGCTACTGAAATCTCCCCATTAACTTAATGAGCCTTTATCATACTGGCTGCTAGTCCAATCACTTTTCTATTTATGAATGACCTACGGTTTTCGCGTCTCACCCTGTATGTTACGCATCTTAACTTAAAACAAGTACATATGTGTCAAATATGTTTCAGAGCATGCACAAAACTTTCTGCGCAATTTACTTATTTTTTTTTATCTTGCTAATAAAAAATTCCCATTTGGTGCGTACCTACTTTTCGGATGTCACTCTATAAAAACAATCTAATTATCAGAAACAGCAGTTATTAGAAAAAAAATGTATACCACCTTATTCAGATTCCCTAATATAAGGTACAGGGACGTTACAGGAGACGTTAGACATGACGAATTAATTTAAATGATTTCCGTTTTCATTCTTTGACTTTATTTTACTGCACCTGCGGTTGTTTTGTTTGTTCTCAAACACGACTAACTCTTTCTAATTTTTGCTTCCAGATGTGCCAGCTTCGGAGCAAGAGGAATTATTCATTCGTAAACTTAGACAATGCTGCGTGCCATTTGATTTCATGGATCCAGTTATCGACCTCAAAGGGAAAGAAGTTAAACGTTGTACGCTTAATGAATTAGTAGACTATATTACTGGGGGAAGAGGAGTTTTGACCGATCCTGTGTATCCTGAAATAATTAAAATGGTAAGACAATTAAAAATCAAGTTAACGGGCCTTGCATACCGAGTGGTCATTTAAATTTTATCTGTGAAAATGTCATGAGAATGATGAAAACTATACATAGGTTAGGTATACACTCTGGGTAAATAAATTTAAGATTGTTTTGTTTATTGTTAAATCGGTGGCGAGCGGTTTACGTTATGATTATTAAATTTTGACAGGTGTCCTAAGTGGTTGTAAAAACAGTCAACATCCACAAAGAAAACAAGCTATCTCAGAAACTCATATTATACCCAGTTATAGTTGACGAAAAATATTGTGGATCACAGGGGATATTATTATATCAATATCATTACCGGCTACCGCAATAGTTTGAATATCCGTAATAGACATATTAAACCATTATTTTAAGGATATAAACATAAAGAACAAGAAAAAGAAAAACCCTTTGTCAACAGAGGATTTCCTATTTACCTACCCACAAATGGCGACAAACAATCAGGAAAATAGATCTCAGCTATCTATTATCCTGTGCAAAAATCGTAGTTGACATAAATAATTCATGCAACTACCTCAGATAATTAAAAATAATAAATAATTATAAATTTATTCGGTAGGTGTTGATGCTAAACATGCGCCGCTCTGCTGCAGTCAAGCAGAGTCACCTTACCACCCGTATTATTGATGATATTTGATTTATCTAAGTCTATATGTATAACGCCGTCTATACAGGGTGTTTCGTAATTGAATGTCAATATTTAAGGGGGTGATTTCTGGGTCCATTTTAAGAAGAAAACTTCATAAGAACGAATGGCCTAATATAGTCTTAACTTTTGAGATACCTACAGGATGGTAAAGTTTTTAAAAATAATTTTTTTTTCATAATATCTGTAATGCCTGTAATATCTGTATTTTAATGAAATTTATTAGACGGGTATTACTCATCAAGAGGCATTTTTTCATGTATGTACCACATTTCGTTTTATCTCCACTAGTGACGATCCTGCAGAATTTTACCTGCATATTTTTAAATTTTTTTATTGTCACTTTAACGACAATCTTGTGACCATCCAGAGAAACAGATTTTATTTTTTTAGGCGAAAACCGTGCATCGGACTGAAAAAAACAAGTAATCAAATTTGCTTGGAAATGAATGGGGATACCAAAAATGATTTCTATTTTAACAGAAATCCGTGGCGTACCATCAATGTCTGCTAAAATATGCCGGTAAAATTCTGCACGATCGTGCACCATCGTCACTAGTGGAAATAAAATGAAACGTGGTACATGAAAAAATGCCCCTTGATGCGTAAATTTCATTAAAATATCCAGAGCGGTATTACAGATATTACGAAAAAATGATTTATTTTAATAAAACTTTACCATCCTGTATCTCAAAAGTTAAGATTTTGAGGACATACGTTCTTATGAAGTTTTCTTTTTAAAATGAACCCAAAAATCACCCCCTTAAATATTGACATTCAATTACATAACACCCTGTATAATAGAATTGTACCTACAAGAAACAAAAAATAGGAAAATGACTAATTTTATGCCCAATACCTGTTTGTGAAAATATCTATAAAAAATACAAAATTGATTAAGATTACTTATTTGTATGAAATCATATTAATAACAAGTAATATTATTTATTTTAGAAAACAAAAATGCTACAAAATAAGAAAAATTAAAGTTTCACAATTAAATTGATAAAGTAATAATTTATTGAATCGGCCAACTAACAGGTTAAAAAATTATCTAACATTTTAAAGGTGCATCATCCTTTATCAATCATTTAAAATGTTACAATTTAACTCTACTTAGGGCCGGTTGTTCGTACGTCAGTTAAAATTTTTGAGATAACTACTGATTTTAAAATGCCCTGTATTATCAAACCATTGGTCTGATATTTCTGAAAATGAATTCTGCTCGTTTTAAGAAGAGTTAATTACTGATTAAAAATACAAGATCATTAATTATATTCGCCGTATTTTCAAAATTTTCAATTTAAAATCAGTAATTATCTCAAAATTTTTAACTGACGTACGAACAACCGGCCCTTAGTCAATGAATGCTCTCGGTGCACTCACAACGTGTGTCTAATTTGATTTTTCTAAGTTCAAGTATAACTGAGATATTGATTTTTTTCGAAAATTGAAACCCCTATTTGAAGTCCTATAACTTCTCAGGGATCCAACTTAGTATAGAGTTGCGTTAAATCACCATATTTTTGGGTCCCCTACACGCCCCTGCTCTGTGTTGGGTTTTATGCGAAACAGCCTGTGTGATCAGTAACTCGCGCACTCCGAATACACGGCGATATACAGGCTGATCCCGAAATGGCGGACACGGTATAAAGGGTATGTTGTAGGTGTAGGGAATGTTCAGAAAGACTGTAAATTTAAAACAAAAATGGTATCCTCGACTTAGTTACCGAGATATAGGTGTCCTTTTTCTGACATTTAAGTATATCAAAATGGCAGTCAACTTTAAACAACCTCCACTGGCAAAGCACATGATTTGACATAACTATTACGATAACAACAATGGAACTAAAATACAGTTTGAAAAATATTATCGAATATACAGGGTGATTCAAAATTGAGTGCAAATATTTTAAGGGCTTATTTACCAGTCAAAAATAAGAAGTTTTTTTCATATAATCGCATGTCCTAACTTGCTTCGTTTTCTAGATATAGGGTGTCAAAATTTTCAAAAAAAAAATCGATTTTTTATTAATTACTCAAAAATCTTTCAACCGATTTGAATAAAATTTGGTAGGCTTATTTGTTGTTATAAGGAACTTCCTTTGATTAGTCTCAGGGGGCTACTTGAAACTGTAAACGGTACGCCACTGCTCTTTTGACAATTTATATTTTGTTTTTTTTTTAGATTAAGCAGTCAATAATGTAACTTTCTTGCCTCCTCAGCTTTACTCGTATCTGGCTTTGTTTCCAAGAAAAAAAATAAAAATCTGTTCCAGGCCCTATTAAAACAAGTATAATAAATAATTATCACATCGATTATTGAGATTCCTTTAATTTAATTCAGGTAGCCCCCTGAGACGCCACTGGAATTAATAAATTCATGTTATTCCCATCAAAGGAAAGCCCCTATGATAACAAATAAGCCTATAAAATTTTATTTAAATCGGCTGAGATGTTTATGAGAAATTGATAAAAATCGATTTTTTTCAAAATTTTACCCCTGTATCTAGAAAACGAAGCAAGTTAGGACATACGATTATATGAAAAAAATTCATATTTTTGGCTAGTAAATACGCCCTTAAAATCTTTGACTTTGCACCGAATTTTGAATCACTCTGTATATCCAAGCAACGATAATTATTTTAAGCTTTGTTATATGTTTCCATGGCAACATCTATTTGGATATTGTAGATCTACACATTATTTTCCACAAAAGTGTTCATATCTTCTTAAGGGAGCCACATTGGAGAAAAAAGTAAATGAACTTGGAATCCTTAATCCACAATGGATGCTATTTTGCTGCCATTAAAATGCTGAACCCATTAAAATTAAGGATATTCTGCAAAAAAAAATTAATTCAACGGGTGGTTTTCAAGGTATGTACAGAGTTTCCCTCGTCCGAGTTCAAAGGTAATTTTTTCGATAGGTAACCGTGATGAAAATTAATAAAAAATTCAGGTTACTGTAATTTCTGGAACGGATACCATATAATTCATCTTTTTTTTTCACAAATTCACCTGACAGAGGTATTGAGAATGTTGTAAATTGCTAACATACCTAAATCTGACGGAAATTTGAAGTTTGGCAACCGCCAAAACTTGCAATAGCAAAAATTCCTTCATTGCTATGGAAATAAAAATAATGAAAATACCATCTAACCCGAACTTATTCACATGTTCAGTGCAGTGATGCCACTTTTATTTTTATAGAAACGATCATATCTTTGGAAGAAAAGAACTTACAACACTGCATGCAGTAAGAAAATTTACCACTCTTAAAAAGTTAAGCTTATCGCAGCATGCTCTGAGTGCGCGAGTTACTGATCACCCTGTAGGAGATAATAAAAGATGAATTTCCCTAGTTTTCAAGTCTTCAACCCCTTGTTCCACCATCTTTATTGATTGGGGGGGAGTTAGTTTTTTTAGTGTTACCAGCTTATTTTGGAAACTAGCGACATGATTAAGCCGATGCCACAAAACGATGTCTCTAATAATAATAATATTATGTCAAATATCATTATGTGCATATATAAAAAAAAGTGGAGATTGTCTTCAACAAAATAATGTTCGGAAAAAGTGTTTTCTTCCGAATATTATGACAGACGTCTGATTTAATGAGAAATTTTCAAACAAATGTTGTGGAGCACCAGTTTTTACATAATTCGTGATGCACATAAATTTCTCCTATCGTTAATAATTTTCCTTGCGGAGTCGTTGGAATCGACGCGAAAATTGCATTACTGCACCCAAATTTTGGGGGCTGTTACAAGATCATAAAAGTAACAGTCAATGTCACCGAAAAATCTCAAGTATGATACGCACAATTTGGAATTTTGACATAATAGATCATAATATAAATATTGTAGTAAGAAAGAATCTGAAAGTTTGGCACCTGAACAAGAAATTAGTCAGTCTGGGATTTAAATGAATTAATATCAAATACTAATTTTCGTACCTTTTCATGCCTAATAATAGATCGTGGGACACATTTTCATTCATTCGGCGAATCATTAAACGCACTCCTGTCTCAGATGTTTATTACGATGAGAGTTGTGGATTTTTCACAGAAACATTTACATATAAAATATTCAGGATGTCAATATTTTTAAGTTACCAATTTATTATTATTTAAAACTTTCAAATTACCCTTACAAGGCTGTAAATGTTAATAAATAATAATAAAATTATAGCTCCTAAAAAATCATCATTAAGCTTGTAAATAATTGAATTTGATATTGTTGACACTGTTAAACTCAACTAAAATAATTAATGAATTTATCATTTTAGGATCATAGTGCATACAGACTTTTTCCTTTAAAAAAAAATTGCAAGCGATCCATCTAAAAATATACAGGTTGTTCCATTAAAAAATATACATTTTTTATAAATATCTCGAAATCGCGATGTTCGATTGTTTTTCTGTTTTCATCGTTTTATTCAGTGGAAAAAATACTACTAGTTTGCTAATTTAACCGACTTTCTAGCTCAAATAATAACGAAGTTAGCAATAGTGCCGAATGAATTTAAAACACGCTGTATATTCTGAAAAAACTGAAAATCGAGATTATTTTGACCATATCTTTTTTTTTATTGTAAATTAACAAAAAAAAAAATTGAGGTTTAAATGTCTCATCAAAGCTATTCATTTGACATTACAAAAAATTTCTCAGCCGACTAGATTCCCGAGTTTTCATAGTTAACTTTCGTTTTTCTGATGGCCGCTTGTAAACCTTTGGGATGACGTTTGATTTTCGTTAAAAAACATTGAAAACAACCGTTTATGAGGCACAGTTTCTAGTAGCAATAATTTTCAATTTAGTGGACTAAAATTTTTGTGGGAGTAAGATATCCATAAGGAGTGGTCTAGTATTGTATTTGAGCAAGATCAGTCGAGCCGTTTCAAAATGGCGGCCTTTTGAATTTTAGGAAAAATTGCTATTTTTTTAACCCCCGCAAGATAAAAAATCATCATAAACCAAATTAATAAGATTGAAAGAAAATTATTTTAAATTTGAGTTAATGCAATAAAATTTGCAGTATTTCTATTAATAAGGCAGTGGCGTTTTTTTTTTGTTTTTGATTAACTATCATCTTGGTAAGAACAATTTTTATCGAAAAAACGTATAGTTTTGGAGTTAGGTCTTAATAACAGTTTCAAAACATACATTTTTTTCAGGAATAAAAATCAACATTTTCAATCATTAATACATATCTAACTCAAAAAATATTTATCAAAAAAAACTTTATATAATATTGTTACGGGTCTCACAATAATAAATCACCACTAAAAGCCTGCAAATTCCTTTATTGATTAATACCACAAGTAGCTACAACTTATAACCTCTAAATGTAAATAATCAAACACAGCTGTCTCTTGTCTCCACTCACAGATACTACTCCACTTGTCTATTCTACACAATCCGCTATATATCACTACTGGCTTCCTTACTTCAGACTTCACTTCCACTTTCCAGGAACTACTGCTCTGTCTTCCTTACTTCAGCTTTCACTTTCACGTCCAAGATACTACTACTCCTAGAGCGCCGATATAGTTCCGCTTTTATAGTATGGCCGTGAATTCTGGAAATGTCAAATTGCTCGGCGAGACCACTCTAGTACTTCATAGAACACACAACTGTCCGTCAATGTGTCATGCGTCGAATTGTCGCGAACTGTCATTGTCTTTAATGGGCCAAACCATTACAAAAAACGTAAACAAACAAAATGGTGAAACTGGAATGTTAAAGAAACAACTAATAGACTTTTTCGAGAGTGGTCTCGTTATACTATATTATTTTGCCAAGAATTAGTCCCCTTATCGATTCCCGGGGTTATTTTTGATAAAATAATTTCACAAATAAAACAGTCTCCAAGAAGAGGTGGCATCCACCTCTAGGGTAAAAGTGCAAGTCGGTACTATGTCACTTTTGTTACTTTAGGCAACCTCTTACCAACTTGTGACTATCTCGGGCTCGCTGGGAAATTCACGGGTTCGGATTTAACTGGAGTTGGATGGATTTCTCGGGCGCCCAGATTTTTATCGAGGGTTTACTCCCTGTGGAAAGTATTCTCGCTAAGTGTTTCCCAATTACCTGAGTCACACAGATGGCACGGTTATCGTACCTTTGTCCCAAAGTAGCTCAGTGGAGAAACGGAAAACGCCAGGGGTCAGACGAAGTTATCACCGAGGACATTGTATTCGAGAAAACGGACTTTAATCGCTTCCTGAAAGTCCCCCGCCTTCCCGAGGAGCGAAGATGTAAGTGAGATGAACCGGTAGTGTCGGTAAAATTTATGTATTCAACCCTTACTTTATAGAATCTCTGCATTCTGATTGATGCTAAATAAAACACTAATGTTTTAAAAAATTCTATTGATGTATATTGCTGGATATTAACGTTACACATGTTTCACTACTTTGTAGCATCTTCAGATGTATGTAAATGTGTAAATATGTAAAGTAAATATAACATTTACATACGTCTGAAGATGCTACAAAGTAGTGAAACACGTGTAACGTTAATATCCAGCAATATACATCAATAGAATCTTTTAAAACATTAGTGTTTTATTTAGCATCAATCAGGTAGTGTCGGTGCTAGTGTTGAAGAATGAGCGAGCGACGAGCTATTATAATATACAGGGTGTCCCAGCTTATTCGAAGCGGTCTCTGTAGGCCAAACGATGAAGTTTTTCAAAAAACTTTTTGCAAATTCATGTACAGGATCACAATGGCCATAATTTAAAATTATTTTGGAGTATACAGAGTGTCCCATATGACAGTGGCATATCAAAGTTATGTTTCTTTAAATGGAAAGCTCCTATGTTATTGCATTTTTAGATTGTCTGAGAAGAGAAAATATGATTGGCTTTTACAGTTGGTGTTTAAATTCAGAAGTTTTTGAGTTATAAACAAGTGAAAATCGTCATTTTTCAAGTTCAAGGCCCTGTACAACGAAAACGGCTAAAGATAGAGAAAAACGGCTTACGTGTGCCTATTATAACTTTTTATGTACTATCCTATGATTTAGATGAAATGTTTATACAGGGTGATAAAAAATTTGAAAAATTCTGAGATTTCCCCACGCGTTGCGAAATAAAAAAATCAAAGAAAGTACAAATGTTTCAATACCATAGGATAGTACATGAAAAGTTAAAATAGGGACATGTAAGCCGTTTTTTTCTATCTTGAACCGTTTTCGTTGTACAGGGCCTTGAACTTGAAAAATGACGATTTTCACTTGTTTATAACTCAAAAACTTCTGAATTTAAACACCAACCGTAAAAGCCAATCATATTTTCTCTTCTCAGACAATCTAAAAATGCAATAACATGAGAGCTTTCCATTTAAAAAAACATAACTTTGATAGGTATGCTACTGTCATATGGGACACTCTGTATACTCCAAAATAATTTTAAATTATGGCCATTGTAATTCTGTACTTGAATTTTCAAAACGTTTTTTGAAAAAGTCTATCGTTTGGCCTACAGAAACCGCTTCGAATAAGCTGGGACACGCTGTATATAATGACTACCTGGTCGGTGCGGTGCGGTGATGCTAGTGCTGGAAAATGAGCGAGCGACGGGCTGTCCTATTGACTGCCCGCGCGTGCTGTGCGGTGGTGCTAGTGCCGCTGGGATGATTCGGTCGGGCTTATTATTATTGTTCCGGCTAAAGGGTCTCTTACCTTTTCCTTCACTCTCGCTCTATTATACTGTTTATTAACAAAAGCAATCAATGTTACCAAACTTATAGGATAATTACACCGAAAATATTATACGTACGTGACGTCTGCATGAAGTAAAAATTCTTTATCATACGACCTACCGTAAATTTTTCAAAGTCTAAAATCATACAACTATCGACTCCAGCAAACGGAAACAATTTATTTAAATAAAATCTATAAAAGAATTCAAAGTCCTAAATCGGGAAAACGTCGACGTACGTGACGTCTCCAGCAAAGGGAAACAATTTATTTATTCAAATGAAATTTGAAAGTGAAACAATTGTGACACGAGACGAAGTCGAGTGTCACAATTCACACGAGTGTGAAATTTCTTTTCCGCACGTGCTACACACAGTACTTTTCCTACGACCACAATTTAACAGATTAATTATTTCACATTTTAACATATAAATTATTTCTCCAGACTACCTAGGTAGGTATTATTTTCAACTAAAAAGTCATTCTACCAATGACTTTTTAATATTACTATTATACAGGGTGATTCAAAATTCAGTGCAAAGATTTTAAGGACGTATTTACCAGCCAAAAATAAGAAGTTTTTTTCATATAATCGTATGTCCTAACTTGCTTTGTTTTCTAGATACAGGGGGTAAAATTTTGAAAAAAAATTCGATTTTTATCAATTTTTCAAAAACCTCTCAGCCGATTTAAATAAAATTTTATAGGCTTATTTGTTGTCATAAGGGCCTTCCTTTGATGGGAATAACATGAATTTATTAATTCCAGTGGCGTCTCAGGGGGCTACCTGACTTAAATTAAATGAAGCTCAATAATTGATGTGAATTTATTACTTGTTTTAATAGGGCCTGGCACAGATTATGATTTTTTCCTTGGAAACAAAGCTAGATACGAGTAAAGCTCAGGAGGCAAGAAAGTTACATTATTGACATTATTGACGGTTATTGAAAAAATTACCTTTAAACTCGGACGAGGGAAACTCTGTAACTTGAAAACCACCCGTTGAATTTAATTTTTTTTGCAGAATATCCTTAATTTTAATGGGCTCTATATATAACGCCCTGTATTCAGAGTGCGCGAGTTACTGATCACCCCGTATAATCTACAAATTTGCAAAAATTACACATTCAGTTAAGAAGATGGATTTTATTCATCTATTAACTAATTTTTTTAGTTCACTTTTAAACTGAGAGAGGTTGTTAATGTAAGAAATTGCAGAGGGAATGACAATCTTGTTCCACTTCCAGCGGAGACGAGGAACGGTCCCGTAATAAATAATTTCTTTCAGAGTTTGTCTTCTCTAACCAGTCTCAGTTCATACGCAACATTGCGTGAAACAAATAGTTTTGCAGTGTTTTCGCAGTTTACTAATTTCAATTTCAGCATAACTTTTTTTACAAAATAAACATCCTGATATACATGTAACGATTTCAATGACTCCAAATTAAGGGAAAGGGCAATCTCAGTACTGTAATCATGTTCATCGTAGCTCATTCCTCTCCCTAACTTGTACACAGCTTATCTAAAAAACTTATGATGAAGCAACGAAGGTGTCAGAGAGGTTGCCCTTTACTCTGACCTGCAATTCTCTGTTTTAGACAGGTATGTATGACAGAACCCATTTCAGGGTTCCCCCACTTAACCCAAACAACGAGAGCTTATAAACAAGTAAACTATGATTGACCGAGTCAATGGCTTTAGCGAAATCTAAATATACTACATCTAGTTTGATAATGTAATAGGTAACATAAAAACTAGGATAAGTTTAATCATATCTTGTGATCAGTAGGAGGACCTACATAGAATAACTGCTACCATCTTTGATTCCAGATATCAGCTAATCTCTTCAGGACACTGCCTCCTAGTGAAAACCCGGACTTTGATCCGGAAGAAGATGACCCCACGTTGGAGGCCAGTTGGCCACACCTGCAGCTTGTCTACGAATTCTTCCTCAGGTTCCTAGAGAGTTCAGATTTCCAGCCTACGATAGGCAAGCGAGTCATAGATCAGAAGTTCGTTTTGCAGCTACTAGAATTGTTCGACTCGGAAGATCCACGTGAAAGGGATTTCCTTAAAACAGTGTTGCATCGTATTTATGGAAAATTTCTCGGATTGCGGGCTTTCATTCGAAAACAAATCAACAATATATTCCTTAGGTATGTATCACTATCACCAATAATTATTTTTACTACCTTTATATGTATTACCAGAATACATTGAAATTTTTGACAGTTTGTACTAATTGAAGATTGAAGTACGAGATTGAGCGTTTTCAGACCTAAACGACACGATACCGACACGACACAGGCAACTATCGGAGCATGAAAAAATGTATTATTGCAATTATTGCAATAATACATTTTTGCATGCTCCGATAGTTGCCTGTGTCGTGTCGGTATCGTGTCGTTTAGGTCTGAAAACGCTCATTTGATACTCCCAACAAAAATTTTCAATGCATTGTCGGAGATCTGTTACCTTTTTTAAAATAATTTACACGCCACAGACTTTAATGGAAATGTGAAATTTTTTGATGGATCTCGTGTTGTTTAATGGAGAAAAGTCGCCTCACTTTTTTGCTGTATGACTCTTTCCACTATTTCCAAATTATTTCATATTGTATGAAACCGTACAGGGTAAATATAATAAAACTCAATGATAATGAGTAGGTACCTACCTACTTTCAGAAATAATAATTAAACAGTGCGTCATATGGCAAAAAAGTAAGGTGAATTTTCTCCTCTAAAGAACACGAGGTATTTTCTATTAAAGTCAGTGGCTTATAAATTATTTTAAAAAAGTTGAATCTCTTCCAGTGGACTAAATTTTTTTTTGGGAGTATCAAATCACGCACTTCAATTAGTACAACTGTTAAAAATTTCGAGTTATTCTGATCAGCCAATTTGTAGATATATTCAAAAAATAGTAACATTTTCGAAGAACTTTAACACCTTATATCTCGAAAACTAAAGTCGTAACTGTTGTTACGTTTGTATGCTTACCTAAGACTCTTTCAGAGCAGGGTGGCTCGAGAGTTAATTATTTGAATAAAAATCCAAAGCTGCTATGTTTATTTAGGAAATATTTACTTTATAATTTATCACTTATTATCACGATAACAAAATTAAACTGCTTATCCCGCCTCGATATCGATTTGGTGAACACTTATTTATTACCGTTGTACATAAACCTGAATATTTAACATTAAACATGAACATAAAAATAATTAAATGAAGATATTCAGATTAGCATCTCTTTTCTATACACTAGGCTGCCTCCAGTTAGATAATTAAGTACTGTAGTTACAGTAACAACCCCCCCCCCCCCTTCCCCCGATGATCGTCCACCAAAATGCACTTAATTACTAACTAACTTACTAAACAAACACTTAACGGCGATAGAATACAAATTTCCGACAATTGCAGAATGCTTGGAGTTCATGTCGACTCGCATATAGGATGGGAATGTCACATTAGACAATTATGTAGTAGACTGTCCTCCTGCTGTTATGCACTAAGGGTTCTTACCAGACATTCTGGAGGTGACGTGGTGAGGATTGCATACTTTGGAAACGTCTATTCTCTTTTAAAGTATGGGATTATTTTTTGGGGACAGTCAACATTTGCAGTAGATGTGTTTAGGATTCAGAAAAGGGCACTTAGAATTATGTGCAAAATGAAGACCTTGCAGACCTGCAGGGGTGTCTTCAAGAAAGAAAAATTATTGACACTTACTGGTATTTATGTTTATGGATGCATACTGTTTCTGAGGGGACATCTTCAGTATTTTCATGACTTTGTCCCAGATCACAAATATGGAACTAGATTCCCAGAACGTTACAATCTCCCTGTTCATAGGTTGACATCTACCGAAAAAGGACCTTTCTATGCCTGTATCAAGCTTTTTAACTGTTTGCCTGATGATATGAAGAAAATTAAAGTGTTTACTTCATTCAAAAAACGTCTATATGACTATTTATGTAATATTGAGCCGTATTCTGTGGCTGAGTTTATGGCCTTTCGTGTGTAATGATATGTACTAAAATGCCTCATAATGCATAGGTTCTCTTGACTTGTTTCAAATCTGTTATGTACAGTTATTTTGAAATAAATGCATTATCTATCTATCTATCTATCTATCTATCTATCTATCTAATGCAGCTTGGACCCTTTCTCGTTGTGTCGGTTTCTTGTAGCCACCCTCGGTTCATGGATAGGGTATGCCAAAGCTCAGGAGTTAAGAAATACCTCTGTGAAAAACCTTTCTTTCTTTAAGATTATATAATCAAATGGTATCACTATTTCATTTATATTTCAAACTGGATGTCATTTCATTCCTTACAATGAAATTTTAAATTACCTTAATTAATTTTCAATTCATTTTACATTTATTTAGACTCTCCGATTCTGTTCCTGCAGGTGTTTAAAAAGGACCTTCTTGAATCATTTCAATCATTTTACTCTCTTTTGCCTTGTCTGTGTAAGGGTTGTTGTAAAAATTCCTGATGATGACAATGAATTGAATCGTTTGGTGGTTTCACTTTCGTGGGGTGTTTGGGTTAGAATTGGGACTTACAGTGTTGCCTTGTTGAGTATTTTTCTTCAATTTCAAGCTTGTGGTTTTACTCTTTTCAATGTTTCCAAGTTTGACTAAGTCATCAGTATGCAGGTAAGCTTTAAATTACCTTAATTAATTTCCTATTAGTTAATTTACATTTATTTATTTAGACCTTCGATGCTGTTCCTGCAGCTGGTTTCTTTTTAGGACCTGCTGCTTGAATCATTTCAATCATCTTACTTTCTGTTTGCCTGGCTTTTGTGTGTGTGAGAGGGTTGTCGTAAAAATTCCTGACCTACAATGAATTGAATGGTTTGGTGGTTTCACTTTTGTTTGTGTGTTGGCTTTGCTATTGAGGGCTTTCCGTGTTGCTAGATTAGGTAGTCTTACTTCAATTTCAAGCTTGTGATCTTATTGTTTCAATGTTTCCTAATTTGACCAAGTCATCAATTTGCAGGTAAACTTTACCAAGAGAAATTACCAGGCCTTACGAAAGATGAAGGCAGCATCCCACTGACCTTCTCCCTCAGGCCACTCTGTTCAAGTGAACATCGGTTTTACGCGACTTATACAATAATAAAAACACTGAAGGCACGAAAAATATTGGAACTATCGAACTAAAAAAACCCCATCAATGTGTCTCTCGTGTTCATTTAAATTTTAACAATATTTTGAAAATCCTTTGATATAGCTCCTAACGGCTAGAGCCCATCATTCTTGTCATAATTCTTAACAAAAAATTGCAAAAATTCATTTAGATAGTTTCACTGATTTTGAAAAATATCACGAAAAAATTGACCACACACACCAGGCTTAAATTTATGTGTCTGGTACCGTCGCATGAAAAAGCCACTCACCAGACACATCTGCCCGGTACCATGAATTTGAACAGACACCTGCGTGACTGGTTTCGCAGCGAACGTGTTAATGAGTTTTGACAGTGCATTGCTAAATTTTTCCAAAAGAATCGTGATAAACAATCATTAATTTGGGCCAAAAAATTGAGCTTTAAATTGTTTTTTTTTATTTATTTATAAATCAACCACAATTTTTTTGCTTATATCGTCTATTTTAGACAATTTTTTTTAAAAGGTAATTTAAGGTTTTATTTAAGGTAATCATGCCTCCCATATAGAAATTTTCCTGAAATTCAGAGTGAGTTATAATGCACCTGAGCCTGATAACAGTTGAATTTATTTCATTTATGTCCGTATTCATCAAACTTCAAAATAAAACTCTATTTTTTGACTATTTTTTAACTAATATTGTGAATTTTGTGACAGCTGATTAGTTTAATGCTCAAACCCTACGAACGCTACGAATTTTCACATTCAATCACATGTTCCAAAATATAACCCCAAGGGTTATATTTATTGATGAATACCGGCCTTAATGTTATTCTACTCGTAAGTGAATATGCCATTTATTTATGCCACGTTTTCAGGTTTGTCTATGAGACTGAACACTTCAACGGAGTCGGGGAACTGCTAGAGATTCTTGGATCAATAATAAACGGTTTTGCGCTCCCTCTGAAGGCAGAGCATAAGCAGTTCCTGGTGAAGGTGCTGATTCCCCTGCACAAGGTGAAGTGCCTGTCGTTGTACCACGCACAGCTGGCCTACTGTGTCGTGCAGTTCCTCGAGAAGGACCCCACTCTGACGGAGCCTGTCGTACGGGGCCTGCTCAAATACTGGCCAAAGACCTGCAGTCAGAAAGAAGTAATGTTTCTCGGTGAAATCGAGGAGGTACTTGATGTCATTGAACCCTCCCAGTTCACCAGGATCCAGGAGCCATTGTTTAGGCAAATTGCGAAGTGTGTCTCCAGTCCTCATTTCCAGGTAAACTTTCATTTAATAATTAATTGTTGATTGGTTAGGGTATAATATAATAGGTTAGAATATAAAGTATAGAAAGCTTATTATCCTTCTCTAATTCAGTTCCCGTTAAATAACAGAAACTTTAGGCTGAACTCCTAAAAACACTCTTGCAAGGATGAATAATATGCAAGTGTGTAAATTAACACCTGGACAAAAATCAGGGGGTGATTCCTTGTTGAAAAATAAGATTGATCTTTCATAAGGTACAGTCGTCCCTTATCTTAAAGGTGCCAAAAGAGCAGTTTTTTATTTTTTCTTTAAAACCAAGAAAGAGTATAGTTGACCAAGAAATATAAGGAAATGATATAATTGCTATACAGCCATATTTTATGACTTTAACAATGGTTCCAATAATCAAAAAAGTGCTAAAATGACAAAAGTTATTTCTGGTTCGACTAATCGTAACAAGGCACGATTCACAAAATATGGAAATTAATTTTCAATGGTAAGATACTGTAACGGAACAGCACTGATGAATAATTTTGGATTCATGTTGTTTATATTCTCTGAGAATTATTAGGCAGCTGATCAAAAAAAAATTTAGCTGACATGACAGGAATGTCGTATTCTAATACAGAATGCGAGAATATTTCCAGCGCATGGCTGTTATGTGGCAGAACATTCTGTATCTGGAGCCACCAGTGAAGCTTCCAGAACTGTCGAGATCCACGTCCGGCATGCACATAAGAGTGCCATACCAATAGCTACAGCTACAGTCAGGTTAGATTGGAGTACCACAGAGTAAAGAACAGTGGTGAAGAATAATGTAACACCCCATCCCCCTGGCCTTGTGATCTCTAATAATTTGGAGCCCTTCGTTGTCTTGTCGTCTTTCGTAGTTTACCCTCAGTTCGTAAGAACAGTGCAAAGTGACGATGACTTAGAAAATGAGGTTATTTCTTTTGGGGATTGGAAAATCGTACCACATACCGAAGATGATAGGCGGGTGACGGATCTAATAGAGTCAAATATTCAAGATGAATTACATCCAGCCCTAGTTTTAGAAGAAATAATGTCCCCTCTCTACAATGTTTTGAAGCATTAGTTAAGCAAAAAGTTGTGTCGTCTTTGTGTACATGGACCAACGAACGTGCAGCAATGTACTTTGTTGAAGAAACCTCTAAAAACATGAAAGTTCATCATTTAGTTTGACACGAAGTGACCGTCAATGAGATGTATGTTTTCATGGCACTGGTTTTTATGCAAGGACTCGTCCATTTGCCAGAGTTATGTGACTACTGGAAAAAAAAGGCTTTCTTATGACTGGGCCACAAGTTTTTTCTGCCAGCATAATGAGTAGGGATAGGTTTCTGTCTATTCTAAAATTTTTAAGATTTACGAATCCACATGCCTTCGATAAATCCAAACCCCTAACACAGCTTGCAATGTTCTTCGCAATGATGAAGAAGAATACCAAAACAATAATTGATACTGTAATGTCTGGAACGGATACCATATATACCTAATTCATCAATTTTTTACCATAAAACCTCTTTACAGAGCAATTTAGAATGTTGGAAATTGATACCGTATCTAAATCTGAACGAAATTTGAGTTTGGCAACCACCTAAACTCAACTGAGAATATTAAAATATTCAGATGCCTTCGTTGCTATGGAAATGAAAATAATAACCCGAACTTATTCACATGTTCAGTGCAGTGTTGCCACCTTTTATTTTTACAAAAATGGTCATATCTTTGGAAGAAAAGAGCTTACAACACTGCAGTAAGAAAATTTACCACTCTTAAAAAGTGAAGTTTACCGCAGCATGCTCTGAGTGCGCGCGTTACTGATCATCCTGTATAAGCGTTGTCTAGTATTTTCATATAATATGATGCAAGTGATGCATCACCGGGCTGTACGGGTTAAATACTTAAATCAAAAACTGCATTTGGATTGGACAGAAAAATTTGTATCACAATGGACTAAAGTTATATAATTCACTACCACAGTAGGTTAAAAGCAGTGTGGATATAAATGAGTTCAAAACAAAGAGTAGGAGACATATAAGAAGGACAGTATTTATTTAGACTAGCAGTAATTTATTAACAAACTTTGACTTGTATCTTATTTTTAGGTTGCAGAACGAGCTTTGTACTTTTGGAACAATGAGTACATCATGTCGTTAATGGAAGAGAATAATCATGTGATCATGCCAATTATGTTTCCTGCACTGTACCGCATCTCGAAAGAACACTGGAATCAGACCATCGTTGCGCTAGTTTATAACGTGCTCAAAACCTTTATGGAAATGAACTCTAAATTATTTGATGAACTTACTGTTAGTTATAAGGCTGAAAGACAAAAGTAAGTTAGCAAAGTATCAATTTTTCGGTTTCTTTATTTCTTATTTAACCCTTAGTTGGTAACATCCGACTCTGAGGCGGATGCCAAGTTTTGATGCTGCGCTGAATCCAAATGAATGAATGTACAAAAATTTCGTATTAGGTATGTTCTAGTTGGTTGTCAAAAAGTCCGTAGCCGCCTTCGCGAGAATACGTCTGTGAGACGGGTGTTACTCAGAACGATATATCTCCATCTCTCAGTCGGCTGTTGGTCGAAAGTATGGTGAATGAAAAGGTATAATATATAAAAAAATGTATAAAAATGAAATAAGTCGTGTTTAAATAAAATATATTTGTGTTTACTAGAATACATTCGAATAAATATGTACCTAATTATACATATTAAAATACCTATTCCGACTGAGCGACGGATGTTACCTATAATGCTGGAACTGTAATATGATCACCGACTGAGAGACGGATGTTACTTATAAAGTGAAAAAAAGTATGTTACCAACAAAGGGTTAAGAAGAGTAAAAGAATAAAATAAATGAACAATTCAGTATCATTGATTCAATCATAATCATCATAGTCGATTAGAAAATATCAGCAATGTGTGGAATACTACACCATCATTACATTATTTCGGATTAGAATCACTCGAACGAACATTGTAATTATAACATTCTGACATTCTTCTAAACAAATTTTAGAGAAAAGAAGCGGGAGAAAGAAAGGGACGAATTGTGGAAAAAATTAGCGGAGCTGGAGCTTAATCACAATAAGAACATCACTGCACAACAAAACAGTAGCCCTCCCACGAAAAAGTGATACAACAGCAGCAACAGTGGCAGCCTAACGTTCCCATCCCAATCATAGCTGTGTGTTTCGGTAAGTAGTAATGCAAGCCGACACAAAGGCATTTGGCCCCTATCAGCATGCGTCTCGTAACACCAAACCATGTCCGTTGTTTCTACCACCGTTCACTATATCTCTACATTTCTGTTGGTCAGTTTGTTGATATGCCTCTAAATTAATTATTATTGTAGATACATTTTTATATACCTAACATTATTATTTGTTATTACTTGTTAAATAGGAGAGATTATGCATTCACACTGGTAAATATAATTTTTATCGATAGTACTAGTCGTTTTTATTATTTTTTGTGTATGCAAAAATTGTCTGGAACTCAATATAGATGATTTGTTTAAAACTATTAGTCTTTTACTGATATTGTGTAATTCGTTCAGCTATTTTTAATTTTTTTTTTTTTAAGTGACTTGGATGAAAATGCAAAACTGTATATTAGTATTGAACTAATAATTCTTAGTAAGTACAGTCATTTTTAGAAAGTGTTGCTGAAGTTATGATTGTAAACAAGTCATTATTCACAGTAATGATAGCAATGAGCCTTTATTGTGGATTGTTATTGTTATGGTACCACAGGTAGGTTACATTGAAATGAGTTATTGGTACATAACACCTTTTATTATACTCTGGTGCAATGTGGGAAGCCTAGCAGTAGAAAAATTAAATCTGCAGCAACAGGCAGTACACATTAAGTACATTGCTACTACTAACGTGGTACGTAAAATTATGAACAATTTACTGTCAGGTTGCAAGAAGAAAGAGCGGAGTGGAAGGGGATGGATGAAATTCGCTATAAGTATAAAATAAATACATTAGGTATTAGCCGGACATCATAATAGCCGAGCATACACTAACGAGTTAACTGGCGGTCTTGGAAAGCCGTCCTTGATCTCGCTCCAGGACAAAATTTAGAGCGGTATATGTATATTGATATTGATAGTGAGGGTGTCAGATGCGCTGCAACCTATTAAGATCTATTGTGCCCCCTCTACTCTGCTTCTCTGGTATATATTCCCTTCATTGCAGCAGCCTCTCCAATTCCGTTCCCCTTAGGAATTTCAGGATTTGAAGGGGATCGAGGGTGGGTAGAGCCCCACAGTTGAGCTGGTGTTGTCCCAGAACATTTCTCTCCCGTTCTAGTGCTCCGCAGTTCGTCAATAGGTGACGAGGTGTCTCGTTTTCTTCCCTGCAGAATCTGCAAACGCCATCTTTTTTTATGCCAAGTTTCCTCAGGTGTTCATTGAGCTTGCAATGACCCGTTAGGAATCCCGGCAACATTCTGAGACTTTTCCTTTGTTGAGGGTCAAGAGTGTTCTTGACCTTTCTCGGTTAAAGTTCCCGAGGAGCTCCTTGGATTGCCTCAAGCCTGAGTGGTTTTTCCAATGGACTTCTCTCAGTTTTTCTTCTTCCTTTTAGAGTTCTGCTTTGAAGAACGTGTCTTCAAGACCACTGAATGACTCTGGTCCTATGAAGGCAGCTGCTGCTCATTTTCTTGCAAACGAGTGGGCACGTTCGTTTCCCTCAATCCCAGTGCGACCTGGTATCCATTTGAGGTAAATTTTGTTATCTTTGCCTAGTTTGTTGAGTATATTTGAGTTTGGCGAATATATTTGAAGATCTCTTATTTTTTTATCGGTAATTTAACTCTTCTTAAAGGGAGTAAAACTTATTTTCAGCAATATCAGACCAATAATATTTTGATAATACAGGGCATTTTAAAATCAGTAATTATCTGAATTTTTTTTAATTTACGTTTGTGCAACCAGTCCTAGATGACGATCCGCCTTTTTTTAAGGGGGCAAAATTCTCTGGAAACTATGTTGTCCATATATTTTGGACAACAGACAACATATTTTTGGCGTATTTTCGGCATATAGCCGCTCGCTTAATTATTTTTTCAAAATACTATTCCCATAAAGTGCGTACGTCTATGCTTTTCCTAAATAACTCGGCCAACAGAATCTCTCCTCGTCGCACCTTTACCGAGAAAAGTTCAAACAGGTGGAACCGTGCAAAAATAAAATACGGCCCTGAACAGGAGCCTTAAAATTATCTTATTTTGATCAGTTTCTTGGGATTAACGTTTAAAGTTATTAATGTTAGAACTTTTTTTCAGATTTTGGCAATATCTGCATGTCGTATTTTATATTTTCATCTATATTTTATATGATAATTGTGATTACAATAAATTTGTGATAATTTTTCATAACATTTGTTCAACATACAATTTTCTAATTCTTAGAACTATCAGATGTTATAGTCCAATAAAGTCTTAAAAGTCATACGTATCGATTAAGAATACACATCCTTTTGATTGTTCGATTTATTTTGTTTCCTATACGTGGTTTTCATAGTAACCGTCCAGTTTGTCTAAACACTCCATCCCGCATAAATAAGTATACGTCAACATTGGTTTTGAATGAGAATTAAATGCACAACACAGAGGATAGAATGTCATTACGTGAATAAATTTTATGTAGTTGTGAGTGGCTCTCAAACTGACGTAAGCGGTTCAATTCATTTTTTGAATAATTCCTTCAATAATTTACGCTCGCTCACAACTTGACATTTAACTGTTTGACATTTTCTGGTAAAATTAAAAATATTAATTCGGACGGTTAGTGTGACGTCACATCTGACTTTTTAAACTTAATCCTACTATATCCATTTTCAGTAGGTAGTATTTGGGTGTGCCAAGGTACCTCCCTAGGAAATTTTAACCAGATCAATGAAACTTTCAGACACTTCTAGGCTATTCTCGAAAGATCCTGAAATTCCCGAAAAATCCCAAAATTCACGAAAAATTAATACTTTTCGGTAAAGGATCCCGCTTATTTTCAATAGGCTTCGTAGGACCATGCGCCATTCTAATTGAACCAAATTTCAACGTCCCACCATAGAAAATAGATGCTCTGGAGTGTTTCTTAGAGCCATGGGACGCCGAGCACAGACAGACGGATAAAATTAAGACATAAAATCGTGGGGAGTTGAAATTTAGGTCGATTGAAACTGCGCACGGTCCCACAAAGTCTATTGAAAATAAGCGGGATCCGTTCCCGGAAAGCGTTATTTTTTAGAGAATAGCCTAGGAGAGGCACTCTGAGTGTCTAAAAGTTTCACCGATCGGATTAAAATTTTACAGGGGGATACCTGCAAATCCTCAAATACGACCTATTAAAAATGGACTGGATCCAAGAATTTTAAGGCCTCCGTATTTATTTTAACCGTATTTGGTTTTTAAACCGTACCACTTATCTGGACTTTTCTCAGCAAGGATGTGAGCGGTGAGATTCTGTTCATACAGTTATTTAAAAAAAAGCATAGATGTAACTTTATAGGAATAGTTTTTCAAAAAAAAAAAGGCTAGCAGCTATCAGCTAAAGATATATGAACAACGTAACCAGAGGAATTTTCTGTCTTAACAAATGGCTGCCACTATAGGCACAATCCTCACTTTTGTCATGAATGCAGAGTAGAAGTTCGTCATCTATACCCAGTGGCGGATTTCCGATTAGGCTAGGTAGGCTATAGCATACGGCGGCAGATTTTTATAGGCGGCAAATTTTCGAAGGCAAAAAATATTTTCGAGTGTTAGGAAATTGCGTGACGTTGGATATTGAAAAAAAATTGCCTGCGGTGCTTTATCGGGAGGGGAAAACCGTTTCGAACCCATTCGAAACCCCGCTTCGCCTTTGAATTCTTTTTGAAGCCCACAAGAACATGGCCTGATTCACCCACAGGCAAACTAGGCTACAGCTTGCCTTTGCAAGCACCATCACTTATATTTGCAGAATAAAAATATTGGCGTTTTTGTGATCTTTTCATCACTTTTTTAGCAAATAATTCAAAAAAATTTTCCCGGACCCCCTTGTTGCTGGGGGCGATTCCAGACCCCCCGGTTTGTCCGGATAATTTTATACCTGTGGAACAAAATCTACTGAAATCTAGAAATTTTTAACCCTTTCACTGCTGATGACGCCTACAGATGTCATAGCATATGGAAAAATGTACAGAAATAGAAAAATCAGCTCTCAACGGATTAATATAGCTCCGATACGCCACTGACAAGTTAGACAGACAGCATATTGATAATTAGCCCAGAGCTGTCAAAACTCTAAATTAGGCACTGCACAAGAGGCACAAGGAGTCCGCAAATTGTCCTAAGTATATTTTTGTAAAAAATAATACCATAGGCGGCAATTTTATTCAGCCTATAGTCGGCACATTTGTAAATCCGCCTCTGTCTATACCTTTTCAACGTCAATTTCAGAAAAAGTAAAATCAAATTCAGAATAGGTAAAGTCAAATTAAGAAAAAGTAAAAACAATTTGAGAATAAGTAATTCCAATATACTTTAACAGAAAAGCATCTGTTACTCTCTTGCTGAACAATTATTGTACTGCTAGCTTAACTTTCATTATTTGTTTTTATGTCTCGAAGTTAATTTATTTGCAGCATGAAGACCCATATCTTCTTGGAATTGCACCAATTTCTCAAAAAATGTCCAATTTATTTGATTACCCACCTGATCAACAATGATTCCCCATGCACGCAGCACATTTCTTACCAATTTTAACATATGGCAAGTATCCAGAATCACATGAACACGTTCATTATTGATATTTGGAGGTCCGAATTCTGCTCCTAAAATCGTTTCAACACTAAAATTGTAGCTGTTCCATCGAATGTGATGCTAACGACTTTAACACTACAGCAGCTATCTACCATTTTCAAACAGCCTTTTACTAAATTAGCTTTCTTGTTTGCCGCTAAACCATTCAAAAGAAAATAAGATACAGTAATTTTCCATCTGCAGTTTAGGACAACTAACATAAAAACCGGCACTTCTTTGGCTTCAGGTAAAGCATCACTGTATATTCGTACCCATGTCTACAAGTCGCACGTATCGATTTCCATTCCAATTAACATGTTTTTTAATTGACAATTTATCCATGATCAGCCCACATAACAGAGTTCTACCTTCTTTCTTCATTCCTGAAACTTTCAATTTGATTGCATTCAGTGCTGCGACTATATATCCTGGGGAACCGTCAACCGATGCCAACCATTGGATGCAGTAAACAAATCTTTAAAATCTTTCTTACGTAATTATATGCATCTTTTGAATAAAAATTCAAAGTTAAGGCAAAACTTCTTACAGAGATAAAATGTTTTACTTACCTATAAAAAGATATACTGTTAATTTTGATTAAATCCATCATTAATATTGAATTTTGAATCAACAGGAGGTATTTAAAGTAAATATTAATATGCTGTTAACCAATATGGATATTAAAAATTGATTGTTAGTGCATTTATATTTCCCAGGTCTATGGTTCCTTTACATATTTAAATACGACTTATTTGGATCACTTATGAAGATGACATTTTATTTCAAATGTGATAAGGTCTCCTCGGATTCCGAACTGGAGTATGTCATGTTTATAAAATAGTAATGTTTGTTTAAACATGGATACAAATTATTAAAAAAAAAAAAACATATATCGCCGTTTATTCCATTTATTTAATTATTTTTGAGCTATAACCAGGCTTTAGAGCTTTGAGAATACGGGCCTGGATCTAAAATTAAACAGATTAATAAAATCGTATATGGGGAGTTGTGAAAGAGTAGATCAAACTGTTCGCCGCCGATTATGTCAACTTCTTTTCGTGAGATATCCAGCTAAAGTTTTGCACATAGTAAAGTCTATTTTTTTCTTTTGATGGACTTGCCAAACAGCTGTCAAGTTGGTAGCCTGTGCAATCTTTAAACAGTAATTTTGGTATCCTCGGATGGTTGCCTGTTTCCTTTACCTTGACAAGAAAATTTCGTAACTAGAGTTGCGGTTTAGAACTTCACCTGCATTTCAGGGGACACATTATTGGGAGTTGGACTAAATAACCTATATAGGCCTAAGTACCTGTTATTACCCCTAATAAAACATTTGAACAATTGAACTCCAGATTCAGATTCTGACAATTTCTTCTCTCAGGTCAATAGGTATGGATAACCCAGTGAGTAAGAAAGTAAAGTAGGGAGGGACATGTAAGCCATTTTCCGGTTTCTTGAGTCCTTTTTGGATGTACACTGTTTTCAAAATGAAAACTTGCAATTTTCACTTGTTGATAACTCGAAAACTATTTAATTTAAATCGTAACTGTAAAAACCATTATATGTGGTTCTTATGGTAATGAATTATTATGCCATAAGCAATATTTAAAAGAGAACCTTTTCATCAGTTGACATTGCTTGCCCATACTCACACCCTAAAGAATTTTTAGAGAATATGGTAAACAATTGGATGCTTATTCCTTGGAAATGCTAAAAGATACTTCTTTGGAGCACTACTTGTGCCGACACGTTCGCGTGAACTGATTTAGATTTAAGCAGTAGCTGTAAAATTCTGGCTCAGAAGCAATCCCGGTAGAAAAATGGAACCACAATAAATATAAAACAATAAAATGTAGGTACTCATTAATTTGTTTATCGCTGTTGATGTTGTAAGGCTTAATTGAAAAAACTGGTCTTTCACAATCAAAAAGATTTTTTGCAACAATAAATAGTATTGCCAGCTTTCACTGCTCCTACCTAAAGGTCTTGAGCTAGAAGAAGTTTTCTTGATTTTTACTTTCTAGAGGCTATGTATAATAATGTATTTATTATGGTATGTTTTCCATTAATTTCTTTTATATGTTTCTTATAAATTTATTGCATCTATATCTATTTTAATACATTTTCTATGTTATTAATTAATAATAATGTAATTATAAATTAATGTTATTATAATTATAAAAAAATATATTAACATCATATTAAGTTGTTGTAGAGAATAGCAACTTTGTTAATAAATGGTTGTGGTGTTTAAGATTGCCTTCTGAAATATACTGCAACCATATGCAGATCTTGTCCTCCAACCTCAACGTTATTTTATATTATTTTACTGCGTTGACGATTTATCAACTGAAATATACCCAATTGAAAAAGTGTAAGAATTAGAGTTCTTTACATTCTAATCAAGTCAATAACACAATATGTGTCATTTATATTTTACAACGATATAACATTTAAGTTTTGCAGTTTCAACTGAGTCCACCAACAACATAATTATCATTTTTGTGAAATTTTATACAATTTTCATGCATTTTGACAGAAATTCCTTTATAATTTTGGTGTGATGGCATCATATCGAAATTCGTATGTGCCGTCGGAGGAAGAATCGAAGAAGAACCTAACGGCGTCACAATTCAAGTGTACATTTTAAATCAAAGTGAATCTTTACCACTAACTAATGGTTTTTGTAGCTGTGAGCAGCAGAACTTTATTAATAAAATAATGTGCTATATTATCACTGGTCAAATACTGTAAATAGCATCAAGCAATTGTGGTTACAATTTGTGTTTGAATTTAAATTGGCAATGATAATCATTGATTGTGATTTTGTGTTACTATTTTTATGTTAAGGCTAGTTTATAATGCGTCTTAATTTTATCTCGATCAAATTGAAGTCATAATTATTATTATTATTATTGTTTTTTTTGTGTGTATTTTTTTTTTGTTTGGATAAAATGCCAAAGTTATTTATTAGTTTGATGGTGGAAATTTGGCAACCAGTGAAGGACATTTAAGTAACTTACAAATACTAACCACAAACAAACCTAATCAGTTCAAACAAAATATGAAGAGAAAGACATATTCCTGAAAGACTTCAGCTGAGTAATACTAACAACTTATTGAATGTTTTAATAGCGTTATTTAATTAGTTTCTATCATATATGTTGTAGATTATTATAAAAAATTTAGCTATTGAACTACATCCCCGATAGTTACTTTTATGCAAATTGTGAAATTATTGTTACTAGCCTTTGCTTAATAGTTTAAATGTATATAGAGTTTAACTATTTAAGATGTATAATATTTATAAATACTGCACTGATTATAATAAATATGTCTTTTCTATAACCGATTATTATGGCTTTAATTCTCCGTGAAACCTTCACTGAGCATACCTGGCTTGGAGTTCTTAATAATTATTATTGAAATGACATGGCAAAAATTGTTTTCAAGATAAGTTGCCAGCTGTTGGCGTTTAGGAGTTTTTTAGAAAGATTTATTAATAAAATAATTATTATACAAACATTCTGTTTAATTAGTACTTTTCAAATTTTTAGACATATTCATCAGATTAAGCTTTTTTTCATCCTAATTGGATTTTATTATTATTGTGAGTATCAAAATGCATAACACTTTGGGTCGGTTGCTTAAAACACATAAATGCAATCAGTAATTAAAATCTGATAAGTTGTCAGATTTAATTCGGTTGCTCAAAGTAAATTAAAACTTTTAGACTTACTAATACAATCTGGTACCACTGTGCATAACTGTTGAAAATAATAAAATATTTTATGTTCAATTTTGACAATAATAATTATTGATTTAGTGTTTCTGGAGGAGAGAGCGATATCATAAGGACATGTCGAGGAAGTCAAAATGAGCTCATATTTATGTTCTTAAGTACGATTTTAATTTCTTTCAGATGTACAGGGTCCTTCATTATTCATTAAGGTAAGTGGACATATCTTGGGAATTATTGGTCCTAGCACCTCAAAATAAAAAATTATCATAGTGACCACGAGAAAATCAATGAAAATATTTTAAGATGACCGCACTTCCGCATTTATCGGGAGTTGACACCTGCTTCGCTGTTTTATAGGGAACACCCTGTATATTATTATGTTTTTAAATTGTTTAAGAAACTCGAATACAGGTGGTTTTCACAGTTGAAAGTTTAAATTGAGTAGTTTTACATGTTATACACAAGTGAAAATTGCAGTTCTTTTTTTCAATAAACTCTGTACTATGATATCGGCTCAAAATATTGGAAAACCGCTTACATATCCCTATCTTAACTTTTCATGTTGTATCCTACCGTTGAGTGAAGGAGTCCTGTGAACAGGCGCAAGCACCATGGGTTCGATCGTCCCATATAGCCATCATATCGTCCGACACAGTCGTTTTACTCCTCGCTCCCTCCAGTACTAATTTTAAAAACCATATTGTAGCGACACTAACGTCAGTTAGGAAATTCGATAGGATTTTGGTACCGCCGGTTCGGCAGAGCTTGGAGACTGGAGTCCGGACGTGTCGGGTCAACTCGTCGAGTTGTTTATGTTTACGTTTTGCCTAGGCAAGGCATAGGTACAATTGCAATCATTTTTGTCATAGAAGTTCATCACAAATATTCTGTAAAATGGTTTCAGAGGATAAGAAAATTTCAAATAAACTTAAATTGTTTATCATGCACTTATGATTTGTAAGTTAGTTACTTTTGCTGTAACAGGTAATTACAATGGATGCTTTTAGTATGATCTTTATTAAAAAAGTTTCAACTTTTTTTGAAATTTCGAGTTTTTACTTGTTAGTGAAATTTTGAATTTTAAATACTTTGTGGGACAATGTATGCCAGAAGAATTATTAAGATGTATTGGGAATAGGGATTATTGTCCAATAAAATTGTTTCATTCAAATAACAAGCAAATAACAATACCCTTTTTTTACTTATTTTGGGCAATGTTTCCACAATTATTTTTCCTCTGTATTGGCCTCTTGATGTCTTACATAGGAAATTTAAAAACTGATTTCTTTATTAGTTCTGTTGTTATTACAACAACCAACATAATGATTGGTTGTATTCATTGTCACACAAGACATCTGGAGAAAATTAAAAAAATTACACAAAACACAAACAGAATAGCAATGACAAAGGCAAATCTTGGCTAATGGCGCTAATAGCTCCTTGCTACAGTGTACGATGCGACCGATTGCTATCTACCTTGCGCCTCTTACCTAACTTACTCACTCATCCTACTACGTACGTGGTTTGCATTTTAATACCGGGTGATGAAAAATCTGTCTATATAAATCTCTAGAAAAATCTCTCTATATAAATTTAAACCACATATTAGTAGAGAATACAACATGAAAAATTAAGATAAGGACATGTAAGCTGTTTTCTTATTTCTTGAGTCGTCTGCACTGCTTTGAAAGGTGAAAATTTTCGATCTTCACTTGTGTATTATAACTCATAAACCACTCAATCAAAATTCCAATGCTGGAAACCACCCTGTATTCAATTTTCTCAGACAATTGAAAAACATAATAATATACAGGACGTTCCAGTTTACATAACAAAATAGATGTCAACTTCCGGTTTTTCTGGAAGTGTGGCCATCTTGAAGACAGTTTCATTGATTTTCTCATGGTCACTTATGTCTGGAAAATTTTGTTTCTGAGGTTCTAGGACCTGTAGTTCCCAAGATATGGCCGCTTACCAATACCTTAATGAATAATGAAAGATCCTGGTATATCTGAAACAAATGTAAATGAATTTGAACGACCTTATTTTGCTTATTTTGACTTCCTCACCATGCCCTCAAAATATTTCCGTTTCCTCCTTAAACACCTTGTATAATTAATTATTGGTGACATGACTGACAGATATTTTTTTGAAATTCTTATTTCAGGAGTCAGGACAGGATCAGAGAGTACAAAATAATTATCATTGAAGATAACAGCACGAAATATTTCTGAAATCGCTTGTTACATAACTGACAAGGGTTTGAAATAACCACTTGTCACTTCAATTTTTGGATTGCTCAAAGTAAATTTATCTCTAAAACTGTTGTCACATCTATTGTCAGATTACTTACAGTCGGTTGTGTAATTAAAAACGAGTTAGAAACTTTATTAATTAGGTATTAGGTACTTGTTTAAATCAAATTTTTTGTTGAATAAAAGTTTAATAAAAAGGTAAGTGCAGATTACCGATTCGTTCCTACTGAAATTATTATTATTACCTGCAGAAATTATACCTACTGAAAATGTTTATAATGTCAATTTATTAAATTATCAAAAAAAGGTAAGTTCAATTCGAATTATTTATTGAGTTTTGGCCAAGTAGAATGAACGATAACAGTAATCCTCCTTGGTATTTACTTGCATTTCAAATGGTATTATAATTATTATTGTCATAACATTTTAGAGACAAATTTGAGAATATTTATCAATAATTATTAGGCCGGGATGTGACTCTGCTTCTCGCACCGGTGCCCATAAAATAAGTTGATGCGCTGCTGGTTGCTCTCTCTATGTTACTGTGCATCCGGCAATGATTGAATAGTCGCAAATCTAATGTTCAAAAGCTGACTAAGGGTGGGGGATGCACTTGAAGGTATTGAAAAAAATTGACTTATGTGAAATTGCCTACCGGATATGGATTTGCCTTTGGTTCTTTATTGGGGATTGAGAAATGCAAAAAATATATACAGGTGTCCCAGCTCATTCGAAGCAATCTCTGTAGGCCAAACTATGGTTTTGCAAATTAAAGTAGGTACAGGATCACAATGGCCATAATTTAAAATTATTTTGGAATATACAGAGTGTGCCATATGACATTTTCATGTGCTATCCTTTGATATACATATACAGGATGATAAAAAATCTGTAAAAATATGAGATTTCTCAACGTGTCGTCAAATAAAAAAAAAAAACAAAGAAAATCAAATGTTTCTGTACCATTTATGATACATAAAAAGTTAAAATAGGGACATGTAAGTCGTTTTTCCCTATCTTGAGCCGTTTTCGTTGTAGGTACAGTGCTTTGAACTTCCAAAATCGCGATTTTTACTTAACTCACAAACTTTTTAATTTAAACACCAACTGTAAAAGCCAATCTTATTTTCTTTTCTCAGACAATCTAAAAATGCAATAACATAGGAGCATTCCATTTAAAAAACATAACTTTGATACGCCACTATCAGATTTAACAGATTCTTACTATAGTTGAATTTTTTTCTAAATAGGCTGCCAAGGTTACATGAAATGTCAGCATTGATGTCATATCTAAAATTTTGTAGGTGAAATGAGGAATCTCTTATATTAACAATTTTTATTTATTTGGAAGTAGGAGAGAAAAACTTTATTGAATAAAGTGGACTGCCCATTTAACTTGGGTTGCATTAATACACAGCATATCGATCAATCAAAAAAAAATGACATAAATATTAAAAATTGTAACATAAATAATAATTAAAGAACATTAATTTTAGGAATAAATGTGTTTGTTTATGATTCTGATGGAATCTATTAAAATTTGTTCAGAAATAACGTTTCTTTTGAGTATACTTAACTTGTGTTAATTCATAATAGGGCAAAAAATAATGAGCACCTATTTTATTTGAAAGTTGTACACAAATTACAAATTTAATTAATGCAAAACTTGACAGTTGATAATTTAATATTCAGAAAAATTCCATAAATTAATATTTCTACACAGTTTGTATGGCGCAGTCCTAAACCCTTTTTTAAGTAGGTAGGTAGGTACTATTATTGTAATAGTCCGAATATGTAAATGAAATGCTGAAAATAATAATAAATATTGCCTTATAAAATGTCGAATATCTGATTTTGAAAATTAGAATAGGTCTCCATGTACCAGCATTATTGTTAAAAAAAAAGGATGAAGTTCAGTCTTCACCTTCAGATATAAGTAGGTTCAACTTCGGAATGTTGAGGTAAATTTTAATCTTTCACTTCTCATTCTTCTTCTCGGAATGAGTATGTAAATATGTAAAGGAACTACAAAATCTAAAAAATGAAACATTGAAACTTTTGGTTAATATCTTTAAAACTATCAAGCCAGAACCTAAAACCTAATAATCAAAATAATAATATACTTCATCGGCAATTGGTTCAACATATACAATTTTCCAATTATAATTACATATCTCTTTTTTTTGTATAAATAAATAAAGAGCCGGCACGGTAACAGTGTAGTTGGGTGTGTGGCTGGTCGCTAGTTCGGGTACAGCAACGTTTCGGCTGATCTGTACTTGGATGGGTGAGCGCTTCGCATCAGCTCTCTGAGTCTTGAGTAATTATTATAATTATTTAAGGCGTCTAACGTGACCAGGAGATGCGGGGTATTTTCGAATCGGCTATGCTATGCTAACGAAGGTTTCCTGCAGTTTTCCTTCATGACTCCAGATAAATATCCGCATAGTTCCCAATAAAAAGACGGCTGCAGACGCATTACCTTTCCACGACATCCTTCCCCTCCCAGTACCTACGCACAGTACAGTTTCCCCGTGGAACTTTGTAGGAGTGGGGAAACCCACTTGCATTGCAATACATGCATAGTGTAAGAAGAAAATAAAATATACAATTTCTTCACTAATCATTGTTCTCTCATCTAGGTACACACAGCTCATTTTGTTTATAATTTCATCATTTCTACCCTTCAACCAATCCTATAGTGTAACACCCCCCCTCCCCCCATTTGCTGTGATCGTCAAAGTCGTGATTAGGATCCCTTTTTCGGTGTTGTGCCATGATGTAGTTAACCCTTAAATTCGATGGATAGGGTATGCATGAGAAAGGGGTCGAGAAATAAAATGCAAAATAAGTTTAATACATGTATTGTCAGAATTCTCCCTTTTTATTAAATCACATCAGAATGAATTGGTATTACGTTTCATCCATTTTCACACTGAATACCAGTTCATCCCTTACAATGAACTAGACTACCTTAATTATTTCATTTTATTCTAACTTAAATATTTCATTTTACCTTATCTTAAATATTCAGTTTTGTAGCTACAAAAACCAAGTTTTAATTAGGGGGCGGACCTCACGCACCCAGACAACAGTATTCTCTGTTTTTTAACCCTTTGCGTAGTTCTGATCGTGTTTCCCTTTATCGTGAATGGGTCGACTAACGGGACCCATTCTTGTTGGTTTAAGTTACGTTTACCTTGTTGCCAGATTTCAGAGTTTCGATCGAGTTGCGTTCCAAAACCCATACACACGTGAAATGGTTGTTCAAAGTAGTCGTTTGGTTAACAGTCATAATTATTTATTTATACCTCAGGTTTGTGAGACCTGTTTACCTTAATTGTTTATTTGTACCTCAGGTTTGTGAGACCTGTTACCTTAATTGTTTTTTGTACCTCAGGTTTGTGAGACCTGTTACCTTAATTGTTTATTTATACCTCAGGTTTGTGAGACCTGTTTACCTAAATTGTTTATTTATACCTCAGGTTTGTGAGACCTGTTTACCTAAATTGTTTATAATCGTTTTATACCTCGGTGCAGGTTTGTCATACCTGTTTATATGTTATTTGTTTATACCTTCAGGCCTCTCACGCCTGTTTACCTTCATTTGTTTATACCTTCAGGCTTGTCATACCTGTTTACCTTATTTTGTTTATCATTGTTTCGTACCTTCAGTTTAACACACCTATACCTCATTTTACCTCAAATCGGTAATGTTAACCAAAACAACTCTTTGAAACAGACCACCTTGTTTTGCTTTCGAAATGTAAAATTTGCAGGACGTGAATGCTTTCCAAAAAACAACATCAAACGCCAAACCATTACACAGACCACACTCTCCCTACTATTCGAGACTTGTACGTACGTATGCAGCGTGTTTACAGAGTCACCCGCTCGACGAAGTGCTCCACCGACTCTACGTACGAAATATTTTCCCCTAACAGCTAACCTTTTTAGAGTGTAGATACAACAGTTTGTGAAGAAGTCATTCAGTTGTAAAGTATTCGTTGTCATGTTCCCAATGAGGAACAAATTGAAGTTGATTTGGAGATGGGAAGATCTTATTTCAGTGTTTATAAGTTCAACAACCCAAGGTTCGAAAGAAACTCATTTATCGCAACATAAAAATCAAAAATAAAGTTAATTTTGGATTCAACTTCAGGACGTCAATTAAATTTAGAAATTTACCAAACGGAAAATATAAAAAAACTAAAATAAACCAAAATCAGAACCAAATAAATTCATTTAAAGAAATTAAACAAATAAATAAATTGAACGAAATTATTTTAAGTTGAATTAAATGTGGCACCGCTGTTGTCAGAGTCCTGGGATCTCGTATACCTATTATTCCTAAAAGATATTTTATTTACAAAGTCACTAATCGTAAACAAATGTTGCATGTTGCCCTCATTAATTTACCAGGATTGGTGTCAATATTCATGTCAGCAGGTTCTTTATGTATTGAAGGAATTTTATCTCCCCTACGGCTTTTAGCAATCTTAAGAAGTGTTAAATTTCTACCGCGCTGCTGCCAGTTCTTAAACTCGCCCCTGTGGTATCCATTGTATCTGTTGCTCTGAATTTATTCATTTATCTGATTTAGTATTTATTTTAGATTTATTTATTTTTGATTTAAGAACAATTTTACTTACTGGTTTGTTAAAATAAAACATTGATACTACGAGAAACGAATTCAATATTAGCAACAATTATTTAATTTACCAAATTTACCAAATACCAAATTTATATAATTTTGAAATGGACCCTGAAATGATTCATTTTTCCTGAAAATTATTGTTTAACATATTTATAACACCAACGCTAGTAAATAAAATAATAATTGAAAAATACGCAATATTACAATTTAAATTACATTTGGCAACCTAGCTTGCTCAAGCTAGGTTCTCGCTGTTCCTCCGGCTGAAGGGTCGTTTCTCTGAAACAATGCATTGATTTTGTTTATAAAATATTTAAAATTAACCTGTAGGACATCTTGTCGACTCTCCGGCTGCTAGGTCGGGAACGTGCCGTTCTGCAAGTTCGGGCTCGGTCTCCAGGGGGTGGACCGACGGTTCAGCGGCCTGCTGGTGGTCCATGTTCTAGGTCTAGGTGGGTACTCGGCACGGCGTCAGGGGGTTGCGGTTCGTAATTTCGGTATAGCGGGGTCTCGGCTGGCGACGTCGTCTTCTGCTGCTGAGCTGGTGGAACTGGATTTCACACTGTGGTTTACTGGGAATTTGTTTGGCGGAGAGGAGCCGATTTTTAATACTTCGTCCTTTCGGACTTTCTTAACATAACCAGCAGAATCAGAGAGGAGCTGATTTCTGAGACATAACCCTTTCGGATTTTCTTAGCATAACCAGCAAGAGGCAGAGAGGAACTGATTTCTAAGACATAACCCTTTCGGATTTTCTTAGCATAACCAGCAAGAGGTCGGGAAGCAATCTCCTTTTCGACGGATCTTGCGGCTGTTTATATATGTTTCTCGCCTCCGATTATCGTAGTTCCCCTCATGTAAGCCTCAAGCTGTTTGTTATTTTATTTTACCCGTTCTTAAGGGTGAATATTGCGGTGGTATGGGTCGTTATTTTCCTTATCTGCTGTTACCTTCGGATGATGCAACTTGTTGCCGTAGCTCGAGCTTGTTTTACATCGTTGTTTGCTTCATTAAATTTCATTTAAGTAAATGAAATTTAAATAATTGAATTTTAAAATTTTTCTGGCTTTTGGGCGGATAAAAAAAAGAAAAAGGGTACCGGGGACCGGTATGTTACAATAGTATGTTATGATGTGTCGCTCTGCTTTACTAATGCATTTCCACGTGTTCAACTTGTGTGATATGTACCTACGTTGAAACGACTGCAAGGGATTCAAGAACAGCACGGTCTTTTGCAGACCACGAATGTTTTTCTTCACAGCATGCAATCCTAAAATATAGACGTCTACAGCGAAATTAATGAAACCCCGCAAAAAAAAAAACGAACATCTGTGTGGATTTCTGGATGTCCTTGTTTCTGTTGTGAGTTTTTAAAGCTAGACTATATTGTTATAACTACATTAGACATGATAATAGCAATGTAGAAGTGATGATTTTCTTACTTAAAATATTTCATAAGTTGAACTGCATGAATTTTCTTTTTAACTGTTTTATCTTTAATTCTCACTTGCCGAGGAATTCTCACTTGGAAAAATAAACACTTTTAATCTCTTGTTAAGTATTAGTATATTACCTATATTACATTACTAGTGTGGAAAGTGGCCCATTTCACAGGAGTGGGAAATTGGTATCCCAGGACAATCCCACGATTGTGAAATGACACTTTTCACACAAGTAATGTACACTATTTTTCCCACGACCACTTAACACACAATATCATTTTTTTTTTAATACTTTCATTTGATAACTTTACCAAGAAAACTGTAATGATTGAATTAGAAAAACTTGAAATAACAACAATTTAGAATTGTAGAAATTGAAAGTAGTTAGGTGATATTATTATTATTAGGTAACTACAATTTTAACTGTATAATGGAGTAAAATATCGAGGATAACTACAAGATTAGCACCGATATGAATGTGTGCTTTAATTGAAATTAATATTTAGAAAACTTCCGATAAACTTTAGATTTTATTGCTTTGGGTCTACATCATTAAACTTATTACATAAAAGCACGTAAAAATATGTAGCATTCAAAATTCCATAAAAAACTGCCTAACCTAAGGGGTATAATAAACTAACCTGATGACATTTATACTTAATATACAAACCACTCTCATGTGATGTTTTACGTTTTACTTTTTAACTCTTATTAGAGTGATATTTGTCATTTTTTTCAAAGTATCTATGTAGTGTGCTACTTGTCATTGTCGCAGGTGGTTGTCGGAAAATTAATTTTTTAACAAGCTTAGATTAAATAACTGGTATAGCAACGGAATGGATATATGCTTAAAAATGTATAATATAAAATGGTTTACCTATTTTTGATTTAAAATGTAAATTTTCAGATATCGCCAGCTGCTGTCAGCTTGAAACTTTCAAATGTCACAGTGAAACACAAAGTCGATCGATCGCATTTCAAGATAAATTTATGTTGCCAACTAGACTGTATTTCTCTGTCGTCTTGTATATTTTAAGAAATTCGTTTGTGGTTAGATGGTTATTGCTTCTAAATATAATTTTATTATAATTATATTTTTCATGAATATGATTATCACAAGGTTACCAGTAATATTTTTACATGCTTGTTGAAAGTGACCTGCAGCTAAGTTTCAAACACAATTTTGACCACAAGTATTTTGTATGTGCTAAATTGCACAAAATGTATGAAAGATGTGTGATAGAGTTTTTGCAAATGTAATGTCTGTGTACATAGAAGGCTGTATAACTATAGTTCATTTTGTATTATACTAGAAAAATAAAAATGAATTTTTTAGATAGGCACCACCCTAAAAATCATTCATTACTGTGCAATTTTTAGGCTGGAACATACTGCTTGCTTTACAGGACTTGTTTGATAAGCTGTCATTTTTTCTGACCTGAAAATTATCTAGATTTAAAAATTGTAACTCATGAAATCACTCTTCACAGGACTTGTAGGTTTTAATAAACAGTGTGCCCGGGATAAGGATGAACAGCATGGAGATCTCGGAAACCGTGAGAGATACAGGGTCGGTTGAATGGGGAAAAATTTTCGCAATTTAATTGTCAATGATATTCTTTTGAGAGAACCAGAAAATTTCGCTTACATCCGGAGATATTCGAAAAAAAAACGAAATCTTACGATTTTGTTTTAAATTTTTCCTGAAGCTGTTTGGAAAGATATAAAACAGCAAATGGTACTTTCTCGTTGCTACTTTTTTCAGCTCTACAAGAAGCCGCTTACAAAGTTTCAGTACAACGTTTAGTTCGAAGAAATCACCTCGATGGATATTTACTTTTTTATAAGGCCCGTAAAAAAGTAGGTACATACATTATTAGATAGCATTTACAATTATTACGAATTGAACAATGTATATCACAGTATGGTTTGTTTTATTTTTTTTTCAACACATTTTGTTCTATGCTTCAGTCGGCCAACAGATATAGCAATAAATCTGCGCACTAATTTTTATGGTCCAAGTAGTCACACCCTGTAGGCAGATAATGCCTTATTTATTGGTTACCTGGTTCCAGTAAACCAATACGTATTAGGAGGGCATTCTATTGTGCATAAGGTCATAAGGTCTGCCAAACCTTCTGGACCTTAAACTTACCGCGCACTTTTATTAGTATATCTTTTGGCCGACTGAGGTATAGTAGGCGTCCAACTTATGGCAAAAACAATATTATTGACAAATTGTACTAATATCTCAATAATATTGTTTTTGTCATATTGTCAGCGCAATAACTTCGAAGCCTAATACACCAAAATGTGATATAAAAAACAAAGGATAGCATTCTGAGATACTTATACATTGTTGAATTCGTAATTGGAAATGTTGGTGTACTTTTTTACGGGCCATATAAAAAATAAAGTTGATGGTGATTTCTTCAAAACTAATTGTTGTACTGAAACTTTGTAAACCCCATCTTGTAGAGCTGAAAAAGTAGCCCTGAGAACGTGTCCTTTGTTCTTTTATATCTTTCCAAATGACTTGAGGAAAAAATAAAAACGAAATCGTAACATTTTGGGTTTTTCGAATATCTCCGGACGTAAGCAAAATTTTCTGGTTCTCTCAAAAGAATCTCATTGACCACTAAATTGCCCAACTTTTTTCTAATTTAACCGACCCTATATCTTTCACGGTTTTCGAGATCCCCATGCTGTTCATCCTTATCCTGGACACACTGTATTGATCTGAAATGTGTTTTGCAGAGATGTATTTTTCGAATTTTTGTGTGATATGGAAACCAAATCTAATTGATGAATTGATATTTTCAAACCAAATCTAATTAAAATAATGTATCAACAACATTGCTTGATAACACTGACAATCACTTGCTTGGGTGATTTTTAGGTCATACTAATAATTGTGCTATTTAGTCTGTTGCTTTTTCAACAGTTGGTAGTGTTTTTTTTTTTTTTTTTAATATGGAAATTCATTTTTTAAATCAACGTTTTAAAAATAACTTCGTATTATAATATTTTTGTGATTTGTGAAGGTTTTGTCTCAATCAATCAAATGACATTAAATAACATTCTCTAAGCCTCCGTGATTTTGAACAACCATGTCAAACTTTGACATTTCCTATGGCTGCCATATTGGTATTTGATTTTTAAACCTTGAATTTTATAATTCCACAATATACCCATTCGAGCCCCAGCCCATTCGAGTCAGTCTCTGTGGGCCAAACGATTGAAATCTATAATTAAAAAAAAGAATTATAATTATTTTGGCTCATATACAGAGTGCCTCATTATGAAATTTCCAATGTTATTGCATTTTTGGATTGTCTAAGAAGAAAAAAATACTGTTTAGGATGGCTCAAGATTGAGGAAAACATCTTCCACGTCCCTATTGAAGTTATTTATTTCTATTCCATGGTACAGAAACATTTGTACTATTTTTGTTTTGTTTTATTAAGCGACTCTTTGAGAAATCTTCGGAGTACATAAAAAGTTAAAATAGGGAAATGTAAGCCGTTTTTCTTTTTCTTAAGTCATTTTCGCTGCACACTGCGAATCATTCCTCTCAGACAATCCAAGAATGCAATAACATAAGGGCATTCCATTAAAAAAAACAGCTTCGATATGACTCTCTCATATGGGACACTGGTGGCCGGTTGCACGAACGTAATTTAAAATCTGTCGGATAAATTACTGATTTTAAAATGACATGTATTCCCAAAATGTTGGTCCTATATTGCTGAAAATGAATTCTACACCCTTTTAGAAGAGTTAATTACTGATAAAAAATAAAACATCATTGAAAATATTCATACTATTTTCAAAATTTTAAATTTTTATGCCCGTATTCACAAACGATAATTTCCTAAATAATTACGTAATTAATTAAATGAGTAAGATGGAGATATGCAGTTTTTTTGCAATAGAGTGAGATGGGTATAATTGATTACGTAATTATTTAGAAAATTATCGTTTGTGAATACGGGCAATAATCAGTAATTATCTGAAATATTTTTAATTACGTTCGTGCAACCGGCCCTTAGAAGTCCAAAATAATTTTAAATTATGGACTTGTGGTCCTATACCTATTTGAATTTAATTTTTTTTTTTAAATCCTTTGTTTGGCCCACAGAGATCGATTTGAATGACATAATACACACACTGTGTACTATGTAAGTAAAAAAAAAGATCAGCAAAAAGTTAGATTATGTAGAAATAGGTACTTACACCAAGCAATGAATGAATCAAATTCAAAATGCTGATTTTGCCATATTGAATTTTATCATGGTTACGTCAAATCATAAAGTTTTTCATCATGTAATTACCGAAAGCTTTGTTAAGAGATGAATATGATGAACATAAATGTTAAATTTAGTACCAATTTAATAATTTATTAGGAACTCCGCTACCTATCTAGGCCTTATCTAGTTCTTTTAATTAAATTGTATAACCCCCCTGTTTTCGATTTCATCATAAATTTCAAATTTCTAAATAAAATACACAAAAATGTGGTGTCCTGACCTGACCTGACCAAGATCCAGTGCTGGACTTACACTTTTCTTTAGTATAGACGACTTTTCTGTTTTGCCGCAAAAAAAATTGCGACTGCACTTTTTGCCGCGAAATTTTTTTATAAGTAGGAAATTGTGAAAAACAATTAACAATAAATAAAATTTAACTAATTAGCTATCTGCCGCCCCTAGGCCTCGGCCTATATGGCCTATTGGCAAATCCATATTAAATTAAAATTTAATATGCACACTGCAGGCATTATTACAACAGAAGATTTTTGGCGGTTTCGCCCAAACAGCTGATTTTGGCAAGTGATATAATTACAAATTTGTAAAAGTGATAGTGATAATTGGAGATTTTTAGTTTTCACCAACATAAAACAACATAAAAACAAAATTTTACAGCAACCTGGGACGCAAATAAAAAAATCGTAATATTTTTATTGTAATAGTTTTACATTGCCGAACTTATTCAATTGAATGTCGAATTGAATTGTTAAAAAAAAACAATTTTTAATTTTTACCAGATATTTTGAAAACCCCTAAAGTTTTATTGATTTCAAAAGTCATATTCTAAAAGAACACAAAATAAAGCAAACTTTCTCTAATTTAACCGACCCTGTATCTGTTACCGTTTGTTTACAAGATTCCAGTGATAGGTAGTACAAAAAGTTCCCACCCCTGTGTATAATGACATGGGATATATATATACAGGGTGAGGCGCGAGAACCTTAGGGCATTTTTATATGGAGAAGTCCTGGGAGTAGAAGTCTAAAAATTTGTGCGTGTATAATTTCGGTTTTGACGAGCTGAACTAAAATATTCACAACCCCACACCACTTCCTGTTATACCGGAAGTTGCCATATTTTTCTTTTTTTAAATGGTACACCCTGTATATTATTACATTTTCAGATTGCCGGAAAAAAAGTAATAAAAATGGGGTTTACAGTTCAAAATTGTATCGAGTGGTTTATGAGTTATAAACAAATGAAAATCGCAATTTTCCATTTTCAAAGCAGCTTAGGTCGAAAACGGGTCAAGATATCGGAAAACGGCTTACATGTCCCTATCCTAACTTTTTGTATACTACGCTAGAGTACCTACAAAAAAATATTTTTTATTAATTTTTTTTTTGAAAATCGCTGATTTTTCATCACTTTGTATACAAATTTCATCCAGCACCAGAGGATACTACGTGAAAAGTTAAAATAGGGACATGTAAGCCGTTTTCCGATATCTTGACCCGTTTTCGACCTAAGCTGCTTTGAAAATGGAAAATTGCGATTTTCATTTGTTTATAACTCATAAAACACTCGGTACAATTTTGAACTGTAAACCCCATTTTTATTGCATTTTTTCAGAGAATCTGAAAATATAATAATATACAGGGTGTCCCATTTAAAATAAGAAAGTTGATGGCAACTTCCGGTATAACCGGAAATGGTGAGGAGTTGTGAATATTTTAGTTCAGCTCGGCAAAACCGAAATCATACACGTACAAATTTTTAGACTTCTACTCCCAGGACTTCTCCATATAAAAATGCCCTAAGGTTCTCGCGCCTCACCCTGTATATATAATATATGTATTTGGCTCGAATAACTCTCCACTTTGTTATTGTAATTATAATATATTATGTACCTAATTAATTATGTAAATTAATTTAAAAAAGTGTTTGCGAATTTATTCAGTGCCATCAGAAAAGTACGCACCAAATTGTTTTTTTTTATTAGTAAGATATTAAAAAAATAAAGTGCGCAGAAAGTTTGTGCATGCTCTAAAACTTATTTGACACATACTTATTTTAAGTTACGATGCGTAGCATATAGGGTAGGATAAAAAATGTGAAAATTTTATAAGAGTAAAGACGATATGTCTCAAAATAAGTTGGCCGTTTGAGGAGGGAGTATTTTGCCTTTTACTTACAATATCTGTAAAACTATTAAAAATTATTAACTCGACTACCTATACGTACCCTGCTATAGCCACGCCTGAAATCTGCAATGACCAATACATTTCTAATGTAACCCGTCTTCAACAGTAATTATTCTCAGAACCAGAGGCCAAGTTATTCTGGTCCTATTGTACCCTTGTTTGTAAAGATATTAAAAAAAGTTATGAGAAAAAGTTGTTTCGAATTAAACTTTCAAGTCAGAAATGAATTTGTAGCTTTATTTGAATTTTTATATTTTTTTGATTTTTACTTTTCATTTTTGTTGAATTTTGTTTGTCACGAGTTGTTTGAGGTTTAAATAAGATGTTCGATTAATATTTACCAGGATTTTATTTTAATCAACTAAAATTTAATTTTGTTAAATTTTCAAAGTGACAAATTATGTAAGTATGTACTTATGTACAAAAAAGATCAAAAAGTAAAAAAATCTAAAAATTCATATCTAACTTTAAATTGTAATTCTAAACTACTTTTTCCCATAAGTTTTTTTTTAATATCTTCACAAACAAGGGTATTTTAGTCTTTTTTTTAATTTTTGTATATTTCGTCATGCCTGTATGCTAAGCATCTTAACTTAATAGTACAGTAGAGTCCCGCTAATCCGACTCCTCGCCAATCCGTATATCCTCATAGTCCGAACAGTCGTCGAAAAATATCCTTATAATCCGAACAGAGCCAGCAGGATGAATAAAATTTCAAGAACTTTCAGGAAATAAAAACGACCAGGAAAAATACGGCAAACAGGTGCATTCGATCGAGACAATAATTATTATTGTCTGTTATAGAGCTTATTGTTTCTATTCAGTCAGTCTTCTTTACTTTTTGGATACTTTTTCCAAATAAATGTTATTCATTTATTCTTTTTTTATATTTTATAATATAAAAATGCTCACATAATATTTCATTTTCTATAAAATTTCTTCATGATATTCAGTAATCCGCACACACGCGGAGTAATGATATATTCACTAATCCACACATATTTGTACTAGCGAAATACGGGCTAGTACGAATATTCGCTACTCCTAACAACCATGTGCCTGATATGATTTAATCAAGCAGGGCTGAACGCCAAAAAATAAAAAATCAAATAAATAATTTTTTTATCTTTTACAAGAGTTGTTTCACCTTTCCGGAGATACACTATTATAGAATATTAGAATTTTCGTGAAGTTGGCAATTGCAATAATTAATTGTTTCAACATAGAAGCAATATAATGAAAAAATTACATTTATTTGTTACTAATTTAACATTCTTAAATATATCGGTGGTATTCAATATAATATGATGATAAGGAACATGTTTGGATTAATACTATTTGTTTGTTAGTGTTTGGGGTTATCCTATTAAGGACCAATGAATTCGGGACGACCGATAGGTAATTATTGGGATTCAGTCAAATGAATGGGAGACCTACTTTCGAGTACGAGGATTGCCTGAAGATGACATCATTGCCATTGGTTGATTACAACAGTATTTATTGAAAAATAGTGAGACGAGTGATTGCTTCGTTCTTCGAAGAAGAGAGGTTTCTGCATAGATGGGCCGAGTAGCCCTGTCATGACGGTTATCAACCATGAGAAAAAATGCGGGAATAAAAGACCAGACTAGCGTTTCAAAAATGAACACGATACTGTTAGGTTCAAAAATAGGAATAGGTACATATCCTTAGCTGATATAAATTTTCAAAATTATTCAGAGCTTACCCAAATTGGACATATTAATATATTAAGGTTATTGAGTTATTTATTTACGTTACACTAAAAAAGTGAACAAGAAATACTGTTTAGTTGGCCACAGAATTTATCAGATCTTCTGTGCAATAATTGTTATGTCTTAATGTCGATTAGTTTTATCTACTTGAAAAATATTATAGAACGATTAGAAATTAGGAATACTGCCAAGTGAAAAGAATATTTTAGTACCAACATAGGGCCGGTTTTTCAATCGACGGTAAACTGTTGGCTATATGGTGAAACTGATGACAGTAAATGTCAAAATTGAGTTTACAACTCCTTTACATCGCTATTGTTGATGATTTTTATATTAGGCTCGATTAAAAACTACTACACATGCATTATAAGAACGGGAACTGATCATTTGATACATACCAACCACACAAATTCAGTAAAACTACAAGTTAGTTTACTATCACTTATATTACGATTGAAAAACGGATGCCAGTGTCAACTTCGAGTAAACTTTCAACCTCAGGTTAACTAATCTGAAGTTTTTACCGTCGATTGAAAAACTGGGCCTTAATCCTTATTCTTCCTTGATTTACAAAATAATTTTGAGATATATAATACTTTACATTAATAATTATAGGTCAGGTTGCCTAATCTTGAAATCAGGGTTGGCATGTTTTAACCCAAGTGGGTTTTTTAAAGAAACCAATTTTTATTCACTTAAGCTAAAATAATTTAACTTGCACTAGGAGAGCAGATATAGTGTAGTGTTGAAGTGGTTAAGTTTAAATATTGTGCTCATCAGAATTTCTCTATTTTAATACACTCATGCTGATGCCAGCAGACTTAGCGACATCGTTTCATACATAAAATAAACAAAAAATTATGGCACTTTTTTTTCAGGTAATAATGTGTTTTCTTTGGTTCATAACTTTCTGTACACTTGATATTATGTACTAACGAGGAGCTTTAAAGTTGTTGCGCTTGTAACCAGCCCCCAGTCACCACTGGATTGGTTAACATTAGCCTCCCTTCAACCAAGTTACTGTACACTGGGGATCTCGGAAACCGTGGGAGATACAGAGTCGGTTAAATGGAAAAAAGTTAGGCAACCAGAAGGACAATGCAATGACAGAAAGTTGAAAAAAAATTATTTATAAAATTTTCAATTTTCGTTTTTCTGATTCATTGACGTTATTATTGAAGATTGGAAAAAACTGAAACCACATTTCATTGCATTTATTGACCAGCTTTATGTTTGCGATGTTAGTTTATTTTATCTACGATTCATATTTGCAGGGCCGGACTGAACTAAGATTTTTTAATACGACCCTGGATTTTTTATTGGAAAAATTGAAAAAAGATATTTTCATTTCTGAGTTAAATGATATGCTACACATAATAGTGGTTCAAACGTGTTTCAGACGTTAGCTATATTGACATCATCAGTTTAATACGCATCTGTGACAGATGCATATAATACTTGTGAAATTGAACTGATGATGTCAATATAGCTAACGTCCGAAACACGTTTGAACCACTATTATGTGTAGCATATCATTAAACTCAGAAATGAAATATCTTTCAATACATTTAAAAAAATAAAGTTTAGTCCGACCCCGCAAATATGAACCGTCAGATAAAAAAAAACTGACATTGCATAAATAAAGCTGAAATAACTGCAGAAATAACTGTATGTTCTCTAAATAACTAATCTCTAAATAAATCTGTAAATAACTCTAAATAAAGAAATAACTGCAATGGAAATGCGGTTTCAGTTTTTCCCAATCTTCAATAATAACATCAATAAATGGGAAAAATTGAAAATTTTGTTTCAAAATAATTCGAAAATCAAAAATAATTTTTGAAATCTCTTTCTGCCATTGCAATGTCCTTCTGGTTGCCCAACTTTTTCCCCATTAAACCAACCCTGTATCTACCACGGTTTCCGAGATCCCCGTGCTGTGAATTCTTATCTTGGACACAGTGGTAAACTCTATGACTGGATGCGTCAATTGTGTTCAGTAACTTATTATTAAAATGTAAAGTTACAGAATGATATTATAGAGCAGTACAACAATAATTTTTGTTTGATTTTCAGTAAAATTGTCTTTCGCTTAAGTTAAATTCAAGTTAAACTCTTTCTCTCTCGAAATTTTTCTCCTAAAGACTTAAGTACTCAAAAGACCTACTACAATGAAAAAGTAATTAACTAAAGTGAAACAAATCTTTTGTCATACTCAAGCTATTAATGTTAATTCATCAACAACACCTACGAGCTCTGTGCCGAATGCAGTCCAATAATATAAAACATGTTCTGTTGTAGCAAGTGTATTTTTCACAGCCTACTCTAAATATCTTTGTTTTATAGATCAATTTGCATTTGTTATTCTGAATTGCAGCTTCAAACACTTTCTTCGAGATGTTACTTATTGAACGTTGTAATGTTGAAAATGGTGCTGTCATTTGTTTCAGAATTATTAATACATTTAGTCGTTGAAACCAGAAAAATGTGTAACTCCACTTTTGGTCACAATAAAATTATTGAGTTAGTTATTGGTGTCATCTGATAGTCATAGTAGTGTGTATCTACGACTACGTGATGACAAATGATGTTTCTGCTCGAAAATTCCTGTAATTCAAAATACCTGTCTTAGAAATAAGTGTAACTCCATGTGTTAGCATTATATTATGGTGCCAAAAGTGTGTATCTCCATGGCACTGATTGTGTTTCACAGTGTTACTGTCGTGCTCTTGCAGTGTAATTTTTAACTGTAGACTTAATAATAGATTTTTAATAGACTAATTTAAACTTATTAGACTTCAACTTTTTTTGTCCAAATAATTAATAAATATCAAATATGGAGTTATGTACATTATTTTCTAAAATTCACAATGAGCCACATTAAGGGAGATATACATTTTTCTCCACAAATAGTGTTATGGGTCTCCTGTAAAATTTAGTTAAATTGAGTTACACTGTTTTCTGATTTCAATGACGATTTGTAAATCAGTTCGGAATTTGAAAATGCAAGATTACCTATTATAGTTTATTGTAAGTTATATTAAATAAATTAACGATTATTTATAGTCTTCAACACTCACTCTTTGCCGTCCCTGACCATCTTGCTTACAATTACAAATGCCACAGTGTGAACCTTAAAACATGTCATAGTATTTTTTTGTAATGTAATTTTAGTCACTTAATTGCCTGGGAGTTTGATTTTTATGTAAAATGTTTTATTAATTATGTTTAAAATTTTAGTTAATAATTAGTAAATCTCTTATGTAGGTATTATTATAAGTTATACAGCCATAAAACTACTTACAAATAATGGTGCCACTTCACAACCAAAACATTCTTAGAGAATACTACTAAGTTCACTTAGGACAAGCTTTATATAAGTAAATTTAGCAAATTGTGTTATAGGTAGAAATCTAAATAATAATAAAAAATAAACTTACATACATAATAATTATGCATGATAATTGGATTTCTAACCATCTAGAAATTATTTATGTTCAAAAAAAAAACCTAACAATACAAAGTAACTGCGAAAGTTCTGTTAAAATGTTCGCATTTATTTATGGTTAATTGACAAATAATTTATATCCAGTGCCTCGGCTAGAAGTACCCACCAAAAATTGTACAGAGATGAGCAGATTGATTGAAGGTCACTACATTTCTCGACATGCCAAAACTGACAGGCAATGAAAAATCATTAGAGGGCAGAATATTCAACAAACTGTAACTCTTTAGCTGCAAGTAAAATTTATTCCAAAAATTGCACTTTCATTTTTTTTTTCAAAGTGTATTTTAAATAAATTGTTCAACCGATTTCACATGCTCTGAAATTAAAATTGTTGTAAAATCGTGCAATAAGTTCTGTAACTCCTTTGAAGCGTGATGTTTGTCTCTGACACTTGACAGACAACTAATTGTTATTAATGAAAATAAAAAAATAAAGAAAATCAGGAATTTTATTCATATTATTTAATAACAGTTGAATAGAATAATATACAGTCCATCATTTTAAATATTACATCACCTTGTGATTTATTAATGCTAATATTTTTATTAATATTCATATTCAATATTAATTTTTATTGTCAATTTTAAAAAATTAATAATGTGCACACGTTTTTATAAAATACTTGTTTCTTCCAGAGCTCTAAACAGTAAATGTTCCTGCCAAGTATTTATTGAACATGGATTGCAATGGTAAAAATATCTAGGTATATGTATGGTGTCCGAGGCTTAATTGACCAGGTTTATTATATCTCATAAGATTGAAATAATCAAACCGAATAAAAGCAATCTTCATATAATTTTTGAGACTCCATAACCTGACAGTATGAAAACAACCACCACAGCAGGAACCTTCATTGAGAATTTTTGCCCCCATGGTGTTTGTTGAAAGAGTTAATTTTCTAACGATGTTTCTGAAAAACTGTCATCGAATTTGAAAAGATAAGAAAAAACTCTATAGAAATCATTCCTCAATTTGAACGGCACACCCAAACCGTCTCGAAAAAAAAAGTTAAAGTAAAACTTCTCAGTAGACTATCGTTTTCAAGCAGACATATTATTTTACTTAATGTTTGTCTGAATTCCTTCAAATTAATTTTTTGACTTATTGTTTCTGTGGGAAAAATGTCAGTTAGTGTAAATTAAATGTTGTGAATATTAATGTTATAAACGGTTCTGAAAATGTCCTGCACCAACTTCAATACATTTCCTGCAGCGTTTCCGTAAATTTTGGTTTGCTTTTTGAATTATTTGCCTGTTGTTTCTAATTTCATCAGCAACTACCAGTATTCGCGTCCTGAGCTCCTCTCTGGTACTTACTTCCGTTTTTTAGACTTCCTGCTTCATATGGCCCCATAGGTAATAGTCTAAAACAGTGAGGTCGGGGACCTAGGTGGCCATGAAGGAGGGCCGCCGCGCCCGAACCAATGATTGTCGAGATGCTCTTGTTGTGGAGTAAAATACGGTGGTGCCCCATCTTGCTGGAAGTAAAGACCACGCCTGTTCACGTTCGCCTCTGCAAGCAAGCCGGGCAAGATGACTTGTGCGAAATGTAAATAAATTTCCCCCGTGAGTTGCCCAGCAAAAAAAATGGGGTCCTATTAGGGTATCATTTGCACTGCCACACCACACATTTATAGAAAATCTATGTTGCGAGTTTTTCTGAACAACAGAGCGCGGATTTTCATGTGCTCATAGGTGGGAGTTTTTTTTTATTCGTTACACCATCCCGTGTGAACTGAGCTTCATCAGTAAACAAAATTCTACCCAGTGTTCTTGGGTACTCAAAAATCCACCGACAGAAAATAAGACGTGGAACTTTATCGAGTATTAGTTCAAGCCTCTGAATACTTTGTAAGTGATAGGGATGCATCCCCTCTTCTTTTTTCAAGGTTCACCATAGTCTTGATTGAGAAATATCCAGTGCTTGCCCAATTCTTCGCTTACTTGTACTTGTATTTACTGCCACCATCTCCACGATGTTTTGATGGTTCACATTTTCCAATTGAGATTCAGCATTCCTGTGAACTCCGGGAAATCTGCCGTGGTTTCGAGAAAATTGGAAAACAGACGCGAAACGTTACATGGGCCGGTGTTCTTCGATTGGGGAATCTTCTATGGTATTCTCTCGCAGTTGCTCTTGAATTTGCATTGCAGAAACCATACACAAACATAATGTCTGCATATTCGTTATTAGTGAAATGATTTGCCATACTGATATTAAAGCCTTGCGTAAGTTGACAGCTACTACTACTCGTTGAAATCAGAAAGCTTGGAAAGTCAACCAAATTTTTTTAATAGTTTAACACGTAAACGTCAAACATCTCATAGATAACTAATAAACAAACTAGTATTATTTCCAGAAAACTGAATCATCAGATATTTACTGTCAACTGATACAATTTTGAAAATTCCAATAACTCGGTATTAGATTAGGTATCAGAAACTCTGGCCAAATGGAATAGATCCATAGGGCAGAGGCATGCGAAGAAGTTCATCAAAGAACCCTGACACGCGGTTACGACAAACCTAATAGGCCTCAGTCGTACCAGACTGAGGATAACGGTAGGCCTGCTCACAGGACACTGTTGACTCCTCAAACTCTTAACCAGGGGCTGAGGGGCAGACGACGGCGAATGCCGCTTCTGCCTCGAAAACGAAGAAACGGCGGAGCACGTTCTCTGCCATTAAGAAGAACTAGCTAGGTCCCAGTTCCTGTGCCTAGGCGCTGAAAGACCTACGCCAGAGAGGTACATTAGGTCTCCCAACAGTCTCTGGAAGTTGGTAAAACAACTACAGCTGGAAGAGGAGCTCTAACTATAGGGAAGGCACAATAGATCTCAACAGGTCGCAGTGCACACTTACAGAAGGCCTCCCATTACAATCTACAATCTAGATTAGGTATCATTTTCTAATTTTGGGCTCTGTTTTACATTAATACTTTTAATGGGTTAATATTGATAACATTTAATTTACACTAACTGACACAAGCAGACCCAGTTTTAGTTATAGCGAATTCGAGTTACTGCACTTTTCTGCTCCGGGTGCGCACCGAGACGGAATCTCGTGTTCGATTTGTAGCACTCCGTTCCAGTGCTTTTCGTAATCGTATTCGAGTTAAAGTGAACTCTAGCGGTGCATATCGTAATTGTGTTCGAGTTACACTTGCTCTCTGGCAGTGCATAGGAAAATATGTTCGAGTCGTATGGCGAAACTGTCCCGGAGCAAAATAAACTGCACCGTCAAATTTGACGGTGCAACGGTGCACTCCCGTAAATTTAGAGGTTAGAAATAGCGGGAAAATTAAATACTGATTCCTTACTGATTCCTAGTAATTCCTTAAACCAAAAATTTGTGGATAAGTACATTTTACGTATTGTATGAATTACAACTTATTACAATAATTAAAATGGATCACGCCTTGTAGTTCCACGACTCTGTTATAATAAGAATAACATCATAACAACAAACAACCGTGATAGGTATAGGATAGGGATAGGTAGAAGGCTATAATGAAAATGCAGACTGCGAGGGAAACTGGATTGCACACTGCACTGCACCGGTGCATGGCGCTCTGGCTCTGGCTCTGGTTCTGTCCTGCCCTGACACAGTTCGGTTCCATACAGAGTCGAAATGCGAAAGTTCTGCTCCGGACTGGAGCAGAATTCTGGGCAGAACTGATTCAGAGACAGATCGATCTCGCTCCGAGCAAGTGCAGCCAACTCGAATTCGCTATTAGACATGCACTAATCTGAAAATTTTGTAGTTTTGACACCTGATTTCCCGGTAATAAAGCTCTGTCAAATATTTTTCCCACAGAAACAATAAGTCAAAAAATTAATTTGAAGGAATTCAGACGAACATTAAGTAAAATATGTGTGTCTGCTCGAAAGTCGAAAACGATAATCTACTGAGAAGTTTTACTTTGACTTTTTTTTTTCGAGACGGTTTGGGTGTGCCGTTCAAATTGAGGAATGATTTCTATAGTTTTTTCTTATCTTTTCAAATTCGATGACAGTTTTTCAGAAACATCGTCAGAAAATTAACTTTTTCAACAAAGACCATGGGGGCAAAAATTTTTCAAGTCCGGTCCTGAATTTTTAATTAACTCAGAAGGCGGTTTTGATAAGTTTCCGGAATGCACCATCCCTAGTTTCGACAAAATATCTTCAACCGTTTCATAAATATCTGGTATCAAAGTTTTGTTCTTGAGACATAAAACCCTGTAACTTCGTAATCAATCACAAAAAAAAAAATTCTTTTGTGGTTTTCGACCCAACCCGCCTTGAAGTCTGCTTATCACCATTGGTCTATGTAAGGTCACTAATGAATCACCCTGTATGTATTTTTTTTAAATTTGGTTAACAAGTTTCCATTTCACTGCAAAAACGTTTTACATAATAATAATAATAGGAGGAAAAATCCAGGTCCGGACATTCAAAAAATTAACAAATGTTTGTGTTCGTAAAGCAATGTATATCAGAAAATTCTTTTTGGTATTTTAAAAGAGCAATAAAAATTTAATTAACAATGTACTTTTTGTAGTTCCCCCATCCGTTCAACAAGTGGGATTTTGATCTCGAATTTAGATTTTTACAAAACGGGTTCAAAGCATTTAAAATTGTCCATTTTTTAATAAAGAAATTACCTTTGTCTATTAAAGTTTGTGATTTATGTCTGGCAGTACTTCTGTATCTCATTAAACTCTTTAAAAGTCTGAGTAAAGGTCCGTTCCAGAAAAAATATTGAAAATTTTTGTTTATTTTTCCAACATTCTGTATATTTACTGGTAGGTATATTTACTGATATGGCTACCGTGGCGCAGTGGATAGAGCGTTGGTTCGCCGTGCCGATACACCTTGGTTCGAAACTCACCAGCCGCCGACAACTATTTGTTGTGCTTCTCGAACCAAGATTGGGATCCATCTTGCGGAAGGCAACGTCAAACCAGCCCATAGTACCCTTGCCTAGTAAAACCTCTCAAATAGTGTCGTTCGGACTCTGACGATAAAAAGGAAGATCCTATTATGTATATGTCTGCGTGATAGCTGATATGACACTTTGAGAAGAAGATATTTACTGATGCAATCCACAATCAATGAGAATGAATCAAATATTGGTCAAAAACGATCAAAATGAAAATATGGCAAGAGCTGATCATAATGTTAATTACCTTTTACCATTCTTTAGCGAAAAAACAAATTATCTCTACACATCCAAGAACCCGAAATTACTCAATTAAAAATTACTTGTAGATTAACATTTTGTAAATGTTAATAAACTAGAGGAGGTATGTTTTGACAATTATTATTATTAAATGGTTGACGTAGGTACATATACATAATATATTATATTACAGGTTTTGCTATTCAGGGTGCTAGAGAAATGAAGAAAATTGCAAGATTTTTTCTGGAAACCAGTGAAGCACCCTGGATAAAAAATATGGTCTCTAGAAAACATAAGCTAATTATACATATTATAATACCATAACCTAATAAGATAATTAGGTACCTGATGACTCACCACGACATATTATTTTTGAACAAAATTCAGTGTATTTTTTAGATTAAAAATACACTGTTAGCGACACCCCTACTTTATGAAAATCGCCCCAGACCATCAAATTATGTCCATCGAACCTGATTCCTGATGACTACGAAAAGGTATGGTTTACGAAAATTTACCTGTCTATGATATTATAATATACTGTGTGTCAACTTTCAAAGGTGTGTAAGTGGCGTTTTTTAGAATGGCTGGCTCCTGCTCGCCAATAATTAAACATTATAAGAATGCCCATGGTATCAAATTGATCGTATAATAATTCCGAATCAATAAATATCTTAAAAAGTCCTTCAAGTGAATATATTATTATTGCTATTAATTAATTTAGTTGACATGCAAATCAAGTATATATTTCTTCAAATTTAAACTAACCTTTTTAACAAAAATAATCATTTTTATGGACCTCTTTAAATCGATTGATTAGGAATGATTCAATTTGATACCATTTATATATTCTTCTGCTTTACACTTACAAAGCGACATGAATTATTTGCAACTTGTGTCACGAGAAATTAATTAAGCATTGACAGGTTAGACAACATGGCTGGCAAAAAATTCAACTGGTATATCTATTGCCTTATCTTTTGCCTTTACAGTATTCTAATCTTTCATCCCTGTCCACTCAATGAATCCTATAATTCAGCTAACTAATAGGATGCATGAGTCTTAAATGGCGGATGTCACATGTAGAATGTTATTTTTAAATAGTGTAGTGTATGCAGCCCTTGAACAATTGTAAAAAAATCTTATAAATTTACCGAGGTATGAAGATCTAAAGTTGCGAGCTTCACTTGTTTATTCGAATTGATTTTGTGAAACTCCGCTACTAAGAAATTTTTCCCCCTTGTTGTCCGATAATAAAACTCTTCGAAAGCTTGATTATGTCTTGCTTTCAATTTTTTAAATTTGTAATTTTCTACCGTGATTATTCATGCTGTTTATTCAATTTCACAATCATGTTCTTCTGTTATAGGTAGCGCGCTTTTCCCCCAAAAAGAGCGGGGGTACTATTCTCTCGTTGCAAATCACTTCAAAACTTATTAGTCTCTCCCCTCCAATCTGCTTTACAATGGCACCCCTTTGTGTAATTGATCTCGCAAAAAGAGGTCGCCAAATAAGATGTTCATACACAAGTGTGATCCCCAGATATGTAGGTACCTGCAATCTGAAAATTATTGGGTGTAACTCTTGAAAATTGTTGAAAATTCCATTGGTAAAGTGGTGACAGAGACACTTATGTCGAAAACGAACCTTGAAGTCGGGTGACTGTTATGTTTTTCTGAACAATTATTTTTTTCGTCATTTGTGAGATCAGCGACGATGTGGTCTATTCATCATCCTCTTATCCAACTGTTCCAGTTATCACACTCTGAAGATATCTTAGAAAAGTCAGTAAATATCTACATCCACGTATCCTAAAGTTCCATCAATTTTTTCAGTCAAATTAGGGGTGCTGGGTGGGTAAGAAGCTAAAAACAGCTATTGCAAACTAATATTAAGGTCACAACTAAGGCCTCTTTGACACTACGGTCGCATTTATATTTTTTTCTCTACTTTCAGAGCAAGGAATATCTTCGAAATTAACAGTAGCACGATTATTATTTTGAATTTTGCATTTGCATTCCAAAAAGCGTGACATCAATCCCTATAGTCTGGATACGATATGTGAGTGCTAATATCGCGCGGATCCTGTTCTGCGTACCTACGTGCCCGGCGCTTCCGCCAGTTTTGCATGCTACCACGCGGTGAATTCAACACTACTAGTGCTTGATTATTATGTGTGATATACGCGAGGAGCCAGGACCGGACTTCCACAAACAACTTTTAGTATCGTTTTTTTTTTGCTAACCATCAAGTATTTGCAAAAGATATGAGTATCTTCCTGATGTTTCTTTGGGTAAGTCCTCCACCCTTATATAGGTGCCATAGTGAAACTGTAGGATACGTGGATTTAAAAAAAAATGACCAAAAAATCTGCAGCCAAACAGAACACTCCCAGATTTTTTCGTTCGGCCGGAAAAATTTAAAACTGATATGCCTGCTGCTGAATGTAATCAGTTGTAGTTTATAGATAGGTAAAGTCTAATCAAAAATATGTGATAGCACAACATGGTAGCTGTTGTAGTGGGACATACCTCTTAGTTTAACTTATTAATAGATTTATCATAAAATATTTCTCAATTTATTTGGTGATGATGTAAAAAAATTCTAGTTGAATGCATAGAATAAATAAAGTCTTTCCGTAGATGGATTTACTAAATAGTTGATAAAACTTCTTACAACTAATTAAAGGATTTGCAAAACTTGATTGTTGAGGATTTTACAAAGTACCTATGTAACAGTAACGATTTATAAAAGTGGTGATAAATAAATTACTGATTGAACATAAATACTTAAATTTGGCTAATATTTAAGACCTCGAGGCTAAAGCCTATCATGCCCATCCCTTTATTAGGAATAATAATGTAATGTAACATAATAAAATCGGTATACAACTTGTAGATATATGAAAGATATGTTGTTAAATTTATATTGTTTTCTCAAGGAAATAAATTGTATCAGTAAAGTTAGATTCAGAATAATGAAAGACTTTTGTGAATGGTGTATGTACAGGAGTATTAGAAAATATATTATGTTCTGAATCTACGTTGTGACTTTATTTTAAATTTTCGTAAACATTTTTTCCATTTTCCCACACCTTTATAACTGGCCTGGCAGTTGCAATATATTGATTAGGTAGGTATACATCTTTTTTCGCCTCCCATGCCTGAAAATGTCTCATTTTAACTCCAAAAATATAACCAAATTTTTTTTTTCTTAATTTTGTAGAATAATTTGACAATCTAATGTCCGGTTGCACAAACGTAATTAAAAATTTGTCAGACAATCACTGATTTTTTTTCAGTGAAAAATGTCCTGTATTACCGAAATATTGGTCTGATATACAGGGCTAGAACTATTTAAAGGGCCACTCACTACAGGGATATCCTAAACCATTGAAGATACGAGGTCGGTGAAATTAGAGAAAAGTTGCGCTATTTTTAGATGAGTATTTTGCGAAAAGGAATTTGAAATATCCCCAGTATTTTTTATGTCGTTCGATAAGAAAAAAAAATAATGGAAACCAAAAATTAATAAATTTCAGAAAAAAAACCCAAAATTTTTATTCTTCTATTTTCAAAGAAAAATGGAAAATTTTACGCTGAAATAGGTTGATATGAAGTCATACCGCTTGCCTTATAGTTTTTTAATTTCTCTATGATATTCGGTCTAAAAAGTTGTCCTTTTTATATTTTGATAAAATAGCTCATAACGGCTTATGTAAGCGTACAAAAAATTATTTATTAATTTCCAATAACAAAAAAGATATGACGAAAATAAGAAATCTTCATTTTTCAGTTTTTTCAGGATATATCAGGAACGGTCACAGATGTCTTGCATGTTTTGACGGATTCGAGATGGCCACAAAATTGTGCATCTTTTCTCTAATCTAACCGAACTCGTATCTTCAATGGTTCAAGATATCCCTGTAGTGGCCCTTTAAATAGTTCTCTAACCCTGTATTGCTGGAAATAAATTCTACTCCCTTTTAGAAGAGTAAATTAGGTACCTACCGATAAAAAATAAAGGATCTTTGAAAATGTTCACCATATTTTCAAAATTTGCAATTAAAAATCAGTAGTTATCTGACAAGATTTTAACACGTAAAGTGCCACAATGGGACATGACAAAAATTTTCCCCATAGGCCAAAACTTTGTTTATATAAATTTCATAAAAAAAAGTATTTTTAAATGGTAGGTACTTAGTGCTTAGTTTGGCGAAAAACTGAATTTTTACATTGAAAATTTACCAAAAAAAATGCAGCACCACATTGGTCTCGCGCGGCCGAGAATAATAATTATCATTATTTTGGCCAAGCGAGACCAATGTGGTGCTGCAAACTGCGAGTTAGAAAAATTAGAAAAATTGGGGAGATCTGGTAGACGTTGTTGGAATGTTTGTTTTAACAAGATCTATGCTGAGTCAGGGAGAAAGGTGGCAAATACCAAGACTTGAAGTGCTCAGATTGTGACAAACATTTTTGCCTAGAATGTTTCTTTCAAATGCATAATGCAATTAAAAATAGAGTTAGATTATTATATAAAAATGTTTTTTATTTAGAATATTTTATGTTTTTATTTTCAAAAGGATAATAAAATTTTGATGTTTTCAATAAATAAAATTGATAATTATTATAATTTCATAAAATTATAATCCCATTAAATTTTTCGACATTTATAAGCTAAAGGATTTTAATTTCTATCATTTCCGCATTTTCCAGTAATTAAAATATTAAAATTAGTTTTATAACAGAAACTTGATTGAAGTCAAAAAGTTTCCGGCCATGCGAGACCACGTTGGTGCTTCCCGTGTCCAGGCCGAATGCGTTTTCTGACTTGTCTGGCCGCTAAATTCCTACTTCCGTAAGGTTTACAATCATTTGAAGCCCCAATGCGATCTCGCGCGGCGAAAAGTATTGGTGAGACCTGCGAGACCACATTGGTCTCGCTAGGCCAGAATTGTCGGAAAATTGTTCTCATTTTGCGAGACCATGTTGGCCTCGCCTGGCACTTTACGTGTTAAATCACGTTCGTGCAACCGGCCCTAAGTAATTTTTCATTCTAGACTTGACATTATTTGTGGGTTTTGAAGTGTTACATGAGAATAAAACTAATTCTATTGAATATAAATTTAGAACATTTCAGTTATTTAGCAAGTATACCGTAGTATTATTACAATTAACAGTTTAAAATTACTTGCACTACATTTAAATTTTATATAATTAAACTTAAACTATGTTCCCTTCACTTAATTATCTAATTATTAATAAACTTGTAATAGTAATTCTGATAAACTTCATCATATACCCGTCTCTTGGTAAATACCAGTGAATCTGGCAACACTGCATGGGCCGTTCATCATCCATCAGCTGTTCACGAGGGACATGCGGTATTATTTTCCTAATCTGATGTTGTGTGTACCACTTCTATAGGATTACCTATTTTGATTTTTATCACACTTTTACATTTAAGGGAAAAAAATATAAGAAAACAATTTTTCATTTGAAATTTGAAGCGCACTCAGAGATAATAAATAAAAACCTTCGTCAGTGTCAATAAAAACTTTAAGGGGCTATAATAACGCAGTGGGTAAGCATTTTCGGACCCATAATGTTCATATGAACTTCTTTAAAGTGATCTCAGGAATCACCCCCTGAAATATCTTTCGCAGTACTTATGTTACACCCGGTATATTCAGTTCTTGGTTTTGATTCGCACTGCAAGCATGTTTTTTCCACATTTTAGGAATACCTGAGGTGTACCTGAACCAGCAGATTTAATTCCATAACTTCAAACTTCAAGTAGTAATTATTTGTCAGCAGGAAATTTCAAAAACGTAAACATTGAAACGTATATCTTTGGATAGCGAAAGTCAAAATTCTGATAACGAATCATTAGTTCCACTGCCAATTTATGAGTCAAACTTGGAAGAGGAAATTAACAAGTTACGAATATAATATATTTCTTCAGAAATATACCTAAACCACCTTAGAGAATAAGAATTATGGGAAAATTATTTCATGAAAACACTGGTACAGATGTCGAGGAAGAGGTGGAAACAGAGGGGTGTTGATAAAGTATGTTTGAAAATTTCAATGATAAAAAAATTGTGTGAAGTACTGATTTATTTCAGAATATTGATGTTGGATTTGCTTCAAAATCAAGTGTTTACTGTCACCACATCAGTAGGTACCATCGACATATCGAACATGTCATTTGACGTTTCACTGCAGTCACCATCTGCTGATCTCGCCAGACCACTTTCATCCTCAACCACCATTAACTATTTGAGTTCTGAACATGGGTACTCCAATTCTGCTGAAACATCATGCGGCTCCATGCAGTGTTAGTTCCATCAAATTTTCGGCCATTAACATCTGACATATCATCATCGATTAATATATCAGTTAAACCACCAATACCATCACTTACTTACTCCAGATAGATGTTTATACTATGACAACATTTATGACTTTACTCTGAAAAAATTTTTACCCAAGGGAAAAACAAAAAAAATACTAATTTTGTTTAAAAAATAACCTCTTAAGAAATAGATCACTTCGATGAATCAATAGCAAACTTTTTTTCGGGTGCAGTATACCTCTTATAGCGTGATAGATTCTGATCACTTCAGGAGACTTGTAACTGATCTTCGTTCAGCATATGGATCTAAGTTAGTCGCTAAGTATTTTTCAACTATACTTTACCAGAAAATGCTTACAAGAAATGTATCGAGAGGACATCTGGATCCCTCAACATGTAGAACTGCTTATTGACGGGTGGAAAAATTCGTCCAGTAATTAAAAAGGTCATATCAATTCTACATACTGGTTCACAAGCCACCTTAAATGCATGGGATCTAACATCTAATAGGGAAAGTTAAAACAGGACACAAAGTAACTGAAACCGTAAATTAATTGATTCAATTAGTTAAGAAACTTTTTAATACCACAAATACAGCCAATATTATAAAGACTCATTAGGCTAACGGTCAGATTTCTGTGCTCGTTTTTGAAGCTAATATCGACATCAAATGACTTATTAACATTTTTATGATTACTTTCATGTCAAGAATAGATAAATTTTAAAAATTTCCACTTAGACTCGATACCTTCTTCAGAAATGGCCACAGAAATCTGCCCGTTAACTTAATGAGACTTTATAATACCCGCTGTTAATGTCGTAGTAGCTGACAAAACATCAGCTATTCATAAAATTTGACGTACTGCGGAAATTTGGTACAGTATTTGCAATTCTCACACTGCATGTTAATTAACTCGGTTAACATTTGACCGATCTAAAAAAAACTGTTACATATTATGTGTATTATTCTTTAAAATTCGAAATTCTAATAATAGTGATGAATACTAAATTTAAATAGTGTAACTGAGTTAAATAAACAAACCAAAAAATCTGCCTTTTTCGTTAAAATTTAAAATAAATAACTTAAAATGTAGGATCATCAATAATAATACCCATGCAATCAATAAAAAATGAGGCATACATTATTTATTATTAATTGGTAATAATTAGATACATAAGCTACTAACTTCAAAAGCAATAATAAGCATAAATTTGAATTGTTTACGTTCTTCAAATTGTGTACATTCTTTACCTTGAAAAAAGTTAATGTAAAGAAAGAATTGTTTACTCGTAAACAATCGCGTAAAGAATAGAGATAAAATACACTGATGTGGTTGTGATTGATGACTGATGACATCACTGTTTGTCCACTGAAACATTCCGTTTTAAAACCTTACGCAGCGGGTTCAAAGTCAAACCAGTGCGTCGCTAAAAATGCCTCTGGTTCTTTTGTTACACACACAAACGGAAATTTTTATTTATGAACGCATCACCATACACCGTTTCTGTAATATCGTCTGTTTACAAACGCCATTAGTCACCACATCAATGTCAATAAAAATTCTTCGGCAAGTGACAACTGACAACTAACTATCAAAAGCAGAAAGTAATCAATCAATTAAAATCGAAGAAATAATTTTAAAAATAATAAATAAATTTTTGATTTTATAAATAATGTTTGGCTGTTGCTGTTAAATATGTTGAACTTATTATTTGCAGGTTTTAGTGACGTTGAAAAATAAAATAGCCCAAAATTCAGAAATTGTCCTGCGGACTTGAAATATAAACTATTATTATTGCCAATAATGATTTCGACTTTCAAGGTACATATTTTTTGTGCTAACTTTTATTTAATTTTAATTTAAGTACTTATTAAACATTTTACTTTTTATTACAAAGAAAGGTTCTAATAAAAATTCAGCATTGCCTCAGGCGTTCCTTTTGCTTTATAAGTAGACAGGTAGTTAAAGTGCCTTTGCCTTTGATGTCTGCTGCAGTCTTCAGTCACTGGCTCAGTATTACTTACTACCTACCTACAACATTTAATAATCAAGTTCTTGCATTTTGCATTAATTAATGCACCAAGTTTTGTTTAAAATAATGAACACTTCGTCCTTCGTCCTGGTTGTGCCAAGTCACAAAGGAGAATACTATAATCATAATTGTAGAAGAAATATTGGTACTGAAATGTTGGTCCAGATTTCAAGTTGAGTCGTAAAGCAGAGGCTTTTTTGAAAGTTGTATAATAATGCAAAGACACATAAAATCCTCAGGAAAGGGCATAACTTTAGATTTTGTTGATCTGTAACTAGAAAGTAAAAGTGTCATTGTAAAATCACAAAGTTGGCAAGTCAGATAAGCTGGCAAGTGGCACCGTCAATGATTTATTACATCAAATCATGTCGACTGGTTATTATGAGAAACTCCTTAAAAGTGGTGTGTGTCATGCTGAAGGAAAGTTTTTCACCACTAGGTTTGGCAACCCTGGCCTTGAAGATAATGAATTGGTAGATAGAAGTGGTAGACACCACGTCTACGATTTGAGTGGGTTTTATTTTTACCATCAGATTGACATGCAATGCAAATAGGATGAGTCATTTAACACGTTGATGATGGCAGCGATGAACGGTGTTTTCATTCGTAAGAAACTTTGAGGGATATATTTTAATTTAGGGTACAGATCTTTTATGCAAAACATGAGTTCTATTCGAAAAATAAGGAACTAAGGCATACAAGTCCGTAGTGCATTGTTAGACATATTGCAAGACCCATATCGATATTTTAATATGCGTGTTGGAAGACCCGTATCATGCATGTGGGAGAAAATTAAAATAACACTGGCTCAACAATTCTTTTATCTCAGCTTTCATTCATGACACTCATAATAAAATAATAAACAACTATAATTATTGCCTATGTGCATCTGAGGTCAAGATCATACTAACAAGCAAAAGTTTGCTTATCGTTTCCCCAGAGGAGCCAGGGAAGTCCCGTTCCGCATATAAATACTATAACTTACGTACGGTACGGTTGAAAAATGATCCGCATGCTGTTAGGCAGTATCCACGACATTTACAGTTATGCTGTATGCTGCATTTATATGTTTATATGCTACATTCAATTGCGCGGTGTGGTAAGAGATAGCAAAATTATGAGAGTCTTAAGCTGGAGAAGGATGCACTATTTCTATTCCGTATAGCAGACATAACCAATCCGAGCCTTCAAAGGCTTGTTCTGTTGTCAACATGTTAAAATGATTAACAGACTGTCACTTCAGTAATAGAGAGAATAGGCATGTATACTCAACGATTCATAAATAAGGAACTAATGCAGGTCGTATGAGTATAAAGCATATAAAGTGCAATTGTCATGCTGGCAGTGCCCGAAACTCAATCGAGAGAGCTTTCATCAAAACAACAACAGAGCCACCATCTGTTGGTATGCAGTATCCCCTAGGCAGAAAGGAGGGGGGGGTCAGGGTCCCTTCTCAAGGAAAAATTTCAGAAAAATAACTTACAAAGTATTTATTTAAAGACATTTCACAGGCGTACGCGCATTATGAAAATGAAAATTCGATTCAATTTTTAAGTGGATATTTACCCATCTACAAATACAGGGCGGCAATCACCTGCGGAACTGGGACCACTGCCAAAATACACCTGCAAAGTACCAAATACAATGCAATACAATACGAGGTTATAAAATTGGTAGATGTTAGTTTCTTTAGCTCTCCTTCTTTCAACATCTAAATGAGGGAAAAAAGTGGGACCATTGGTGGGAAATGTGTTAAAATGCCTTTTAACTAAAAATGATGATTTGAAATGCTTAAAAGACGTGTTTGCTTACAAGAGACTTTCAAAGTAGCTTGTAAGTTGAAGTTTCTTTTATTTAAAAGTGACTTTATAGGAGAGTAAAAAGATCGGTCCTTAATCTGTATCTGCCTTTATTTTTTGCCATGCCTTAGAGCTTTCTTTCTTCTCTCTGAGCTTTTGCTTGACGTCGTTTGACCATCAGGTGGTATCTTTTTGAAGATACAGTTTGTCTTTAAATATGCCAAGTTCTTTGGCTACGCCAGTTACTGGTGTATGGAGCACGTTCCATGATGTGTTAGCATCTTCGGTGATCACTCTGTCAGTCTTTAACTTTTCTTACTGCCTGATCACCCTCCGGTTTTTTTTAGGTTGTACCATTTAATTCTAGGACAGGGTCAAGCTTGCTTGTTGTCTTCCAAATAGCCATCCAGAGACATGGACCAGAATTTTGTGTTGACTGGTCAAAGGTTCCCCTGGTGGAATCACTCGACAATCCTTTAAGAACGCACGCATCGAAGAGTCGCACAGGAAAAAGTTTATCTGGGACCGAACTCTTCCACTCTTGTAGGTGTTCAACTCTTCTGCTGGAAAAAATTCATTAGCATGTTATGATGAATTAAAAGTTTCTAGATCGATCTAGATCTAGATAAATATGAATTCTAGGTTGATTCTATAAACACTGTTTGTCTTTTAATTCAATAGTGTAAAGCAATATAGTCTACAGAGTGATTAGTTAAGGGTATAGAGCCATATCTCGGGATCTGTTGGTCCTAGAGCCTCAAAATAAAAAGTTTCCAGACATAAGTGACAATGAGAAATTCAATTATTTTATTTTAAAAATGGCCGCACTTCCGGAATTATTTTACAGGAAACGCTGTGTATTATATTTTTAAATTGTCTGAGAACAACAAATACAGGTGGTTTAACAGTTGGCGTTTAATTTGAGTAGTTTTAGGTTATGAACAAATCAAAATTGTAATTTTTCATTTTCAAAACAGTGTACATCAGAAACGGTTCAAGATATTGGAAAACAGCTTACATGTCCCTGTCTTAATTTTTCATGTAGTATCCCGTTATGTAATTAAAATATCTATAGGGTGATGAAACTCCGATTTATACAGGGTGATGAATTTTCATCACCCTGTATAAATCAGAGTTTCATCACCCTATATAAAAGTTTCAAGTATATAGACTGTAGGGTAACACGTGGAAAGCTAAGATACGGAAATGTAAGCTGTTTTCCAATACCTTAAAACCGTTTCTGATGTACACTGTTTTGAAAATGAAAATTGTTTACAACTCATAAACTACTATTCAATTTAAACTCCAAATGTCAAAATCACCTACATTTGTTGTGCTCACATGGAAGTGTATTAATATGTTGACTAACGATCTTGAGTTTATCCACCTATGTTGATGTTTCTTCAAGGACCACGGAAAAAAAAAGCCCGGAATCATTTCTGATTTCAGTTGTCCTACACACGCCAGAAAGTGTGTCTGTTTGTAAAATCAGAAAGTGTCTTTCTGTAAAGTCCAACTCGACATGAACTTTATGAACACAGTTTATTATTGTATGATTTTTTTTTTATTGCAGAGAAAGAGGAATACACTACAAACTGGTTGAAGCATTCATTAATTTCGTTTAATGTTTTAATAATTGAAATCTCACTAAAAAGATACTCACTTATCTGTAACTGATTGTCATTCCATCCATTCACAAAAGTTGATTCATATTCAGTTGGTAGATTTATAGATGTAGCAGTTTAATTTCAACAAGGCATCTAAACATCTAAACAGATCTTGACGACTTTTACAATGAGATAAAAATTCTCGAAACTCTTGGAAAATCAACAATGTTGTCTCGCAAAAACAAAGAATTAAGGACAATGAAAGAGGGAGTCGTGGGAAAATATTCCAAGAAAGAGACCCCACCGGAAATGCCAAGTAAGTACCTAATAAATAATGCTTCTAGTTCTATTCATGTGCTGTTAAGCTAATTGCTGAAATGAGTTATCTGATACGTTTTTAAACGGCCACAGTTTTTGAATATCATGATTGTGTCTGCAACATGTCTCGATATGTCGAAAACAAAAAGACATATAAGAGAAGGCCTTAGGGCCGGTTGCACGAAAGTAATTAAAAATATGGTGAATATTTTCAAGGATATTTTAATTTTTGATGGTAATTAACTCTTCTACAAGGGAGTAGAGTTTGTTTCCAGCACTATCAGACCAATATTTTGATACTACAGGGCATTTTAAAATCGATGATTATCTCACAGATTTTTAATTACGTTCGTGCAACCGGGCATTAGAGTGGTAGGAAAACAACATGAAAAATTTCAATAAAAAAATATTAAGCCGTTTTGGAGTCATTAAAAAAATGTAATTTTTTGGAACATTGAACAACCTTTAACTTCGTGAATACCCATTTCAGAGAGCGGGTTAATTGAGACTTTTTGTCTTAGAATTAAGTAAATATTCTACCGTAGAAGTTTGTTCCCTTTATTCTGGGATACCTGTATACCGGGTGTCCCGCTAAGGTCGGCCATCGGCTATATTTCGGAAACTAATGGTCCTAGTGTCACAAAATAATTTTTTTGAGACATAAGTAACCATAAGAAATAAATATTTACTTGTAGATGATCTAAAAGAAACAGTATTAAATTTATCAGAACAAATTCTGTTTTTGTAGTAATTGGATCTCCAAAATACTAAAAAAAAAAACACAGAAAAGCAGATATCTGATCATTTGTCAGCTTCCATAATACAATGAATGTAACATCATATTTTAATTTTATCACAATACTCTTTCTGTTAAGCTGACTTTTACAAGGTATTGGACTTGCGAGAGTGGACCTGCATTATATCAACCCCATGTTATCCACAACTTTCTACTTTCAAAACTATGAAATAATTAAAATTCTGTTTTCAATGTCACCATTAGTTTTTTAGGAATTCTGGATAATAAAAATTTATAATGAGAGTTTCCCGCAAGTAAGTACTTGTAAAAAGAACCCAACAAGTGGTTCATGTTTAGGCATTGCATTGGTTAAGACTTATGAGTAAAATGTACCTACCTGGTAAAGTGATTAAAAAAAAATTATCATCACTGTCAGCCGTTATACTCATAATATTGAAGTGTTTTTACAATTAATTTAAATAATGGAAATTCCTTTCAGTTATAAATGTATGGACGACTGAGCCTAAGAAGAAGGCCACAAATAGAACCTCAATCCCGCCACAATCAACTTCGTCCTCTGCATCGGCAAGTTCTCAAACCAGTATTACTGTACAAAAATTCGGAAATCAGAAAACCACAATTAGTGATTTAGGCTTAGGTGCTCACGAAGGCAAATATACTCCAAGTGCTTCAGTTCCTGACTTAGCCACCAGGTATTTTATTTTTCCGAAGTTATCAAAGCTTAAAATGATAAACGAATGTGTTCTGATGAATGTTGCCATAAACTTTTTATTTCAATTTTTGTAACCAATATGCAAGCCAATATGTTTATGTTCACACATTTCAAAGACATTTTATGCTGACCAAAAGGATCACCAGAGGAGCAAAAAGCTGACCAAAAAACAAATAAATTAAGTAGTCATCAGCTATAAACATTTTCTCTGAAAAACCATTTCTATTTTATGACTTTTTGTATGAGGGTTTGCAGCATTTGCTTAACAAGTTTGATATCGAGGTAGTCATTTAGATAGTTGATATTACTTTTCTGTCAAGCAATCGAGAATCTGATCGCCATTGAGAATAAAATGCAAATGTAAAATATGTAAAAAATATAAGAAAAACAAAAGTTGACTATGATATCTTCGAAACTAGTTAGTACGCGTAAAAAAATCTAATGACATGCGAGATGGCCACAAAATAGCGCAACTTTTCTCTAATTCAAGCAACCCTGTATCTCTTATGGTTTAGGATATCTCAATACTGGCACCATGAAATTTGCATAACCCTGTATATAACTATATATATGTATATAACTAAAAGTACTTCATTATGTTTGACTGTTGTACTTCTCATAGTTATTGGATTTCAAAACAACGAAATTTTCGATATTGGCCACGGCATGGAATTAAATGATCTGCCTCGATTATACTGTTAAATATTTGGTGTTACATTTAATTTATTCAATTTTTGTTTTTTTAATAAGGCTGCACAAACCTGCAACCTAACGTGGAGCCATCATTGTTATCGAGTATGTACACAGAAAGTTTAATTTAATTAAAGTAGAAAGGCTTTTTAGGAATTTAAAAGTATTTGAAAGTATATTAACTACCAAAAAGGTATCTAAGATACTTATATATATATATATCTTTAGATACAAGAAACTTTTCCAAAGTAACTATTTTTTTTAGATATGTATAGATACTCAATAACAAAAATATCTAAGTTATTGTATCTAAGATATCCAGAGCATCTAAGATACTGACAGCTCAGGGCTGTAATTTCGAAATCTTCTCTAACCCTTTTCCATAAATCAATGCAAAGGTATCTGACATGATTTTAATAATTTTGTGTTTTATTGTTGATTAGCTGGGTTGTGTGTAATAAATGAAATATAAATTAAGTTTCTCAATTATTTTAAATTCCTGCAATTTTTTTTTAAGATTTGCAAACATTGGAATTTCAAATGACAATAGCAATAATTTGTCACCGGCATCTTATTCAAATATGAACACTCATTCTGTTACACCTCCACAGCCCATTTATGCCAATCAGCATGTTAGTTCGTCATATTTAGATCATACAGCAGCAGTGAGTATACAAGATGACATAGTTTCAAACCAAGTAATTTACTTAAATATCTTTAATTCCATTTGATTTGTTTGTTTATTAATTTACACATTAAATTTTCAGAGTAATGCAAATTACGTTGAAATTGATCAGATCTACCCTCTTCTACATCAAGAATCCAGTTCATCCGTAAAAGATAATAATTATAAGGAAATTAATTATAATAGAACTCAGTCGCCGATATACCAAAACACGAGTCAAAATTTAAATCCGGGACTGAATCAAGATACAATGCCAATTTATAGTAATACAAATTTAGAAAGGTTTCGAGCATCCCAGGGGATGACGTATGGAGAAACCCTGGGACATCACCTAAGACATAGTTTAGATCACACGGACAGTTCTGCAGGTAAGTTACTCTCTTATTATTGTTATGTGCATGCGTTATTATGGTAAAATTTTGGGTGCACAAAAATACTTCCAATCAATGTTTATAAAGTTTTTCATCTCAATGATTGAATCTGTACGCACATAAAATGTAACATTCTCTAAGCAAATTAAATATATTCTTTCACTTTTTACAAATTGGAAATTTAAATCAAAGAGATGAAGAATGGCCCACATGATGAAGCGTCTTATCTAAGGAAACAATCTTTTTTATAAGTAGTACTACTACCTTAATTTATATACTTACTACTTTCTGCATGACTCGTGCATGATCGGTTTCAGATTTCTATTGCTTTTTGAAGTATTCAAGTTTCAGTTGGAGATTTTGTAGATCATTCTGAAGAGCTCCCTCTTCCGCCCGGTTGGTCTGTGGATTACACGTTGAGAGGACGCAAGTATTATATTGACCACAATACCAAAACAACTCACTGGTCGCATCCTTTAGAAAGAGAGGGCTTACCAACTGGTTGGCAATGTATACATTCACCTACATATGGAGTGTACTATGTTAAGTATGTAGTCAAGTTTTTTATTTTGAAAAGATTTCGTGTTGCATGACTTTTTAAGTTGCACCATGTTATTGTAGTCGCCAGAGTCTCATGGAGTAATTTCCTGGTAGCTTTTATTCCATTAAAGTTTTGCATAAGTATACTAAAATCATTCGTCAATGGAAAATAATGCATCAATGAGAGTCATTAATCAACAATTTTCTATGCCTTAAACATAGTTGTAAACAAACGGTTGACGGAAAACATTATTTTCACAGACATTTGAAACAAGCAAATTGTTTAAAATACATGTTGAAAACAATTCATTTAAAATTGTTAATATTAAAGATCTTGTAATTATCCCGGTCAATTTACAAGAGCAATTTTTTTCACTATAATTTCGTGACTCCTCAATGACCCTTCAACAACATACTGAAGAGTTTTATGCAATTTTTGGGACACTTATATATTGAAATACCTTGCGCTTAATTACATATGCATCATAAAAATTATTCCTGCAGCCATTTTGAAAGCACAACATTTTTCATTGTCTTTTTTTTATATTTTCATTAACAAGAAAATTTATTTGTTACAGCCATATTACAAGAACAGCTCAATATGAACATCCGTGTTTAGTGCCTTGTTATAATTTTCAACCTGAAGTTAGATATATAAATCCGCCAACTCATTATCAGCCTCATAGTGTTTTAGTGCCTGCTAATCCCTATCTTCTAGAAGAGATTCCGCATTGGTTGGATGTGTATTTTAAAGGTAAGAAATTGCTTGTTCTTGATGTAAAAAAATTTAAAATTATAGAATTTTAATTTTTCAGCTAGTACCGATATAGATCATAAATTGCATTGGGAAATGTTTCGTTTGACTGAACTTGATTGTTATAACGCGATGTTGACTAGGATATACAAGCAAGAGCTACAAAACATTGTAATGAGATATGAATCATACAGGTTAGAAAGATATATTAATTTTTCATGTAAAATATAAAAAAACATTATTTTTTAAGGTCTGCATTGCTGGTAGAAATGGAGAAATTTCATTCTAACCGGACAAATCATAGGGCTGTGACTGGACAATAGATAAATCTTATTATTGTAAAACATCTGAATATGTGAATTGATTTTTTTTTGTATAATAATTTCACGAGTATTTATTTTTTAAAATTAAATGTTTAAGAAGAACAATAATTGTGTTTTAAAATGAGGCCCTTACTGTCTGATGTTCCTCAAGTGGGTCGGAGATAACATCTGAAAGTGACGGGTGAGTTCCTAAATACCCAACGTAGAACAAGTCAACAATGTTATTTGTTGAGGTCATTTTAGAAACGATCTGTTGGGCAATTGACTTCGTTGAGTCGACATTAACCTAAACAGTGATTTAGAAACATGACAGATGACTGCCAACATTATTTTAAAAACAGTTTGTTGGCATTGTTGCTCAACGTTGGTTGTTTAGAAACTTGCCTGATGTGTCTGTTGTGGCTCCTTAAATCATACTACATTCACTCGATTATTAATTGATAAGAAGGTCCACCAATTTGATCTAATACCTAAAAATCCAAAATACCTCATTTATTGCAAGATAGGCCGAATTATAAACCTTTCTAAAGATCATTCAGTAAATCAATCCAGACCAGATCTTGAATTCCCAGAACAATACAGTTCAGAAAAAACTTAACAATGTTGTGTATAATATTGAATCAAGGCATGTCTAGGATCTTCAGGACAATAATTGAACTCTATGCTGCAACAACGTTGTAAGCGACAATGTGAGCAAATGTTGGCTTTCCATGCAACAACATTAAGTATGAGTTGTTCATACTGAACAGAACAGTAATGACATGCTGCTTAATGTATATATTAATGTTTGTAAGCTGATTATATTGGTTCACAAAAAATGTTTATTTCGATTTCCCGCAAAATTTACTTTTATCACTTACAACGTTGTTGCAGCATAGGGTTCAATTATTGTGGCATTAAATTTACTCTTAAAAATTAATGAATCATTTTTTTATAGCAAGCAACCTTCCAGTATTTTCGCTGTATCAGTACACAATAAGATGATTAATAAGAATCCACTTCATGAGAAGTGATCTGGTGTCTGTACAAGCTTAAGCAATCAAATTCTATGTCCGCTGCTTCGCCACCTATCGAAGTAAAAAAATAATTTTAATTGTCAGGTCACAGCAGACACCGGTCTCTGTTGCGGATGTTTGCCAAAAACTCGGCAAACAACGGAGATACAAAAACAAATTGTAGTGATGCTCAGTATAGGAGACTGCAGCATAAGGGATCACAAATTTCGCATTTAGTTTGAACTTGGCTATCTGAATCAATAATTTTTTTTTTTATTGTAAGCCAATAAAAATTAGATAACTAGGCAGATTTCGATATTTGAAAATGACGGATTTTGAAAGAGCCAGGAAAAGTCACTGCAACTCTGAAGGGTTGGATAGGATGCTCCACGAAAAAGTCAACTTGTTTTCAACAAAAGTATAACTTGCTTTTTTTATTACCCCCCCCCCAGGTTTTTTTTGCTCAACTAATGACTTAGTTTGACAATGAGATGTGATTTTCGAAAATCCAAGTATACTTTGGCTTCCCATAAACTATACAGGGTGTTATGTAATTGAATGTCAATATTTAAGGGGGTGATTTTTGGGTCCATTTTAAGAAGAAAACTTCATAAGAACGTACGTCCTAAAAGTCTTAACTTCTGAGATACAGGGTGGTAGAGTTTTATTAAAATAAATCATTTTTCCGTAATATCTGTAATAGGTACCGCTCTAGATATTTTAAAGAAATTTAATAGACAGGTATTACGCATCAAGGTGCATTTTTTCATGTACCACATTTCGTTTTATCTCCATTAGTGACGATGTGAGCAATGTGAGATACAGTCCACCTGATTATTCACCAATTTATAAAGGAAAATAGGTCCGTAATCCTTCTGGTATACAGCGAAAGATAATCAAAAGCTTCAAGAAGAACACTATAACTGAAATTTAGTGGCAGATATTCACCATGAGTTTTGAAATGTAACCACTTGAGGAAACATCTCTGAATCCTCTCATTGAGGTGGACGTAACTCTATAATGTGAATTCGATACAATACCGCAATACTCAAGCTTGGAATGGACTAACAAATTGAATATAATTATACAGTACTAAGTTTGAAGCGGTGGATCTATTCTTAAAAAAGCCATGCTGATCACGTGATATGGAATTTTTCACCCAAGTGAAAATATGAGTACACAGAGACCTCTCAAAGACCTTCGCAAAGTTGTTCAAAATAGATATCGGTCTGTAGTTCAGTACCTCCGAAGCTGACAACTCCTCCGAACAGTACTTCTGAACAACTCGCATTCTCATATTTTAAATTTATATTGCTTTAAAAAGGTTCAAGTTTTTCCTATTTTCATATTGTAAAGTAAAAATAAATAACAACGCTCTTACGTCTAAACTAATTTATTATTTACATAAAAGTTGCAGATTTTATAACTATTTATAACTCCTCTGCTGGTGTCTTAATTTCGTCCTTGGTTTCATCAATTTCATATTTGTTTACATTGAAACCTTCAATTCTGTACACAGTTGCCTGTTGGATTCCAAGTGTTCTGGCCCACTGTTGAGCTGGGAATAGAAATTAACATTTTTACCACACTTGTAAATAGATTGGAAATTCAAGTGTACTGAATTCAGCGAGAGAACGGCAAACACGTTTCAAATTAACATTTACCTTCATTGCCGATTCCTACTTATTGCCCGCAGCAGGGTCGGTACAGCTACAGTGCTCATTGAGAGACTTTTTATCAATTTTTTTAATGAATGAATGCAAGAAATTTTCCTATTTTTAGCAAATAAAAAAAGTGGTTTTTTGTTTGTTCAAGGAGAATAGTAGGTAACAAAATGCTAGGTCTGAAACTAAGTAGTGTATATGTTGGCGACAAACGGCGAATCCAGCCTGTGGCCGATATATTTGAAAATATCGCCATATGTCAATAGCAAATATGCAACGTGCCAAAAAAAATCATATAATTCGGCATCTGGTGAATGTAAAATGAGCATATCCCGAAATGGTAGATTACTAGATTGCGCTTTGATCATGTGGTGAAATGAAATACTTGAATGACATTTGCTATTACATTTCAATGGACTAGTTCCAAAAGTGGCTAAGTACAAAATCATTGTTTTCGAGAAAATGAAATTTAAACTTTCACTCCTTCAATCAAATCAGGATTTTCAAATTAAATAATCATTTTTTTGCAAGGGACATGTAAGCCATTTTTCTCTATCTTGAGCCGTTTTTGTTGTACAGGGCCTTGAATTTGAAAAAATGATAATTTCCCCTTGTTTATAACTCACGAACTTCTCAATTTAAACACCAACTGTAAAAGCCAATCTTCTTTTTTCTCCTCAGACAATCTAAAAATGCAATAACATAGGAGCATTCCATTAAAAAAAAAAAAAACATAACTTTGATATGCCACTGTCATATGAACACTGTATACCTACTCCAAAATAATTTTAAATTATGGCCATTGTAATCCTGTACTTGATTTAACAATTTTTTTTTGAAAAAATCCATCGTTTGGCTAACAGAGATCGCTTTGAATGAGCTAGGACACCTGTGTGTCATTAATTCAAGATGGCGGATCTCAGTGAGGTGGCTCTTTTGTCGGCTGAGCTGGATAAACTAAAAAAAAGTGAACTTATCGATGTGATAATTACCTTAAAGTCGCCAGTGACGGTGACCGGTGACCAATGTGCAGTTGGTGAATTTACATAAATAGAATCGGTGCAAAGGTTCTGGACAGCAATGGCAGTGAAGAAGATCATGAAGCAAGTGACAGTCTAAGCTGTGACGATCGTGATCGAGTACTCAAAGACTGCACTGTGTTGAGGAAGGAACTAGAAACTGTAAGTAGACTTAACTATCACTTAGAAAGAAGGACTCGGGAACAAGAAGATCTAATAGTTCTTCTAAAGAAACAATTCAATTTCAATAAACAATTGAAAAACAATGACATGACTGCAGTACATATGCTGCCATCTAACGATGATGGTGTCAGCTGGATAAAGTCAACAGAAACGGTTCGACGTGACAAGGATTCTGTAAGGAATAAAAATTCAGAAGATAATTTAACAACTGGTTCAAAAGTGACCTACAGCGAGAAACTGAAAACGGTTATTGATAAGCCGGTGGAAAAAATGAACCCTGATAATAAATTTAAAATAAATGTAAATAAATATTCAAATCCACTGCAGGAAATAAACAAACTTTAAAAAAAAACATGGTAAATAAAAATAATAAGAAGATTGTTGGTAGGGATGAGTCAAATGCTTTTACCACATTGCCTAAACAGGGACATTTACACGTTTCACGTATTGGTGCTGATATGAAATCAGATGACTTACTGAAACTGTTAAAGAAGACTGCACCTAACGTTTTGTTTGTTTGTCAGGAGTGGAACAGAAATGAAAGAACATCCACTTACGAAGTATCGTTTCCTCTGGAAAAACTTGATGTGGCATACAATCCATCGATTTGGCAGAAAGGTTCTGTCATAAGAAGATTCCAATTTGGAGGAAATTTTCAGAAGGTGAATTCGACGGAAATTCCTTAAGAATATCTAGTAATTGTTTTATCAGGGACAAGGTTAATTTTAACTTAGATGTAGGTAGATTTGATGGGTCTTATAAACTGTAACATATCGGTGAGCATGTTACATGTGATTGTGAACGCTCAAAGTTTGTCCAATAAGATCGAAAAATTTGACATACTTTTATCAGAGTATCTATTTGACGTAGGTACTCTCTGTTTCCGAGCACTGGTTGAGTGAGGCGGAGCTGGGTGCTATAAACCTGGACAGCTATGTACTTGCCAGTGCTTTTTGTAAGCGGAAATTGGGACATGGTGGGACGGCATTGTTTGTCCGGAGAGGTCTTGGATTCGTGGCTTTGGATCTGCGGCGCTTCAATATTGAACAGAATGCTGAGTTTTGCGGAATCTCCATGTCAGGAGTAGGAGGTGGAAATAAGGATAATGTTGCTGTGATTGGTTTTTACAGATCTGGTTTGGGAAGTCTAGATGTCTTCCTTGCCAGTTTTGAAAACTTGTTGAGCGATGTAATGAAACCCAACATGAAAATTATAATTATGGGCGAAATTTCTTGCATCTTATATAACCAAGACACTTGGTTCCTTGGTGAGCAAATTTTTTTCAATGAAGGTGTTGGAATTAAAGAATAAAAAATCATCAGTTCTCTAGTATGGAGACGATCTAAGAGCAATGAGAAATACACTGTCTGGCATCAAACTTATAGCTGATAAGACAGGAAGTTCCGATGATGTGAAAGCATATAAATCTTACAAGGCAGAATATAGTGAACGCATAAAAAATGCAAAAAGGTTGGTCTACAATAACTTCATTCTGTCAGCTGAAAAAATCAAAGGCATGCTGGATGATAGTTAATTTCGAGAGAAATAAAAATGGAAATGTGTTCAATGATAACTATGATCGCATTTCCCCTGACTCTTCAAACGAGTATTTTGTAAGTATAGCGGAGAATATCATAAAATCTCTTCCCTCAGCATCAGATGCTGATTTGTTTGCCTACAAAAATCTCCCGAGTCCGAGAAACTCCTTCTTTATCAGATTTTTGAGGCAGGTTATGGCAACGGATGTTTTGGATATTATACGTGCCAGATGCTTTTGACAGTTCTGTTATTGATAACTACAGACCGATCTCCATCATCTCCATACTTGGAAAAATTACTGAGAAATAATAAAACGAGATCTACGGTTATTTTAAAGGGAACAAATTCCTTGGTGAGAGTCAATTTGGGTTTCGTCAGGGCTGCTTTATGGCAGATGCTCTTCTTGACATTGTTGATGGTGTGGTTGAAGGCCTTGAGGCGGATAGATGCACTTCGATTACACTATGTGATCTTTCCAAGGCTTTTGATTGCATCTCCCATGATATATTACTGGACAAGCTTAATCATTATGGCATTTGCGGAATCCTGTTGTCTCATATGTTCATACTTGACGGGGCGTTCTCAGGCGGTTTGGTGTAATAACATCCTGTCTGATTTCAGATTGATCAAACATGGTGTACCTCAGGGGTCGGTTCTGGGTCCTTTGTTATTTATCATATTATATATCAATGAGCTAGAGAAATTTATACACCCGTCTAAGTCTGTAATGTTTGCGGACGATGTCACTTTCATTTGCACGGGAAAAAATCTGTCAGAATTAACAGCAAATACTGACGAGATCGAAAGGAGGGCACAGGATTGGTTTAGAACAAATAGGTTAAAACTGAACACTGGTAAAACACAAAAGTTGCAGTTCTTGACGCGTCGTTCTGAATCCAGAATAGATAGTGCGAGACCGCTTAGAGTCACCTTGAACAACTGTCACCTTGACCTGGGACTGCCATGTCCAGTATTTAAGACACAGATTATCTAGTATTCTTTTTTATTCATAGGCTGAGATCCAGAGCATTGGTCCTGGCCGCCTGAGAGTGGTCTATTTTTCTTTGTTCCATTCTATTCTGATTTATGCTGTTGTTCTCTGGGGCGCTGCTAGAGAAGAATAGTCTAAATTATGGACTCTATAATGCACTGCCTGGATATGTAAGGCTTCTCAACGCCTACAGGTTTAAAAGTACGCTTAAATCCTATCTCCTAAGCTACTGCTTTTACTCAATTAATGAATATTTGGACGAGGTGGTCTGTTGGGACAGTGCTCGCCGATGTGCTCATGACCTGAACCTTGACTTGTTTTTATTGTTGTTTATACACTATAATGTCTAGTTTTCTATGTTTTATTATTGTATATGTTTTATTTTCTCGATGTCTACTAAATTTTGTTAGATGATTATATTATGTATATATGTGATTAGGTACATTATACGAATATTTGAGCGCATGTAGTACGCCTTTGACTTGCTACAAACATAATTTTATGTATACGTAGTCAAATAAAAATTAATCTAATCTAATCTATCAATTTTGGGGTATTTGAAGGAATTTTCACCGACATTTTTCTGCAATTCTGAGTCCAACCCATCTGACACTCTGTTTTCAATATTTTCACCAACACCATATTGGAGTCTGTAAAAATATCATCCTCATCTTGTAACCTCCCTACAATTTCAAGTGCAATATTTGAATCAGACTATATTAAATGCCTCTGTGGAACGATCTGTTCTTTTTTTAATTGCACAAATCTTAGCCCTTCCGACCACCTAGATGTCTGTTTTTCTCGCATCCATGTAGGTAAAATATCCCGCGTACATCTTAGTTTGCTCTCTCAATAGATTCCTGGCTCTGTGAATGACGTGGCTTAAGTACCGTGTGTAATTTTCACTTGAAACATATCTGCAAGACTACTAATTACTTGATTCACAAACTTCCCGCCCTTATCACTATGAAGTAAGCAAGGTGCCCTGACAACAAAAAAATATCCATAAAGTTATAGGCCACGTCTTCTGCTCTTTTAGTTTTTAGAGCTTTGAGGATACAAATTTTATTAGGTGATCTTGGTAATTAATGATAAACTTATAGGGCCCATCTGGTTCTGTTTGCATAATTATCAATTAAATCAATGTGTCCCCTTTTATTAAATCCAGTGGAAATTATTGGTTTTACTACTAACCCTTTCTGCTTTGATTTTTTATTAAATTGGCACATAGTACCTATATAATTTTAAATACTTTTCAATAATGCTTCTAGGAACATTACAATACTTCTTTGAATTTCTTTTTCCATTCCTTATCTTCTTTTATGGCAAGTGTCTTTGTGAGCTTTCTCTAAAATACTATGTACCTCCTTAACATCGCATTAATACCTAATAGAAACCACATCATCATTGTTATGTTTTGCAAAAAAGTTTTTTTTTATCACCTATTTTTAGAATTTCAAATCTATTTAGATATTCGCCACATGACCAAAGCGCAATTTACCATTTCAGGATATGTTCCCCTTACATTCGCCAGATGCTGAATTGTATGATTTTTTCGGCATGTGGCATTTCTGCTATGGACATAATCGCAATATGTCCAAATATATCGGCCACAGGCCGAATTCGCTATCTGTCACCAACATATACACTGATTAACTGTATCTAGGTAAGAACAAATATCAGACTGAATGACTGAAACTCATCGTCACTTTTTCAAAGTTTGTAATTTTCTTCAAATATTTTAAAATAATATAAAAAAAATTGGTACTTTCAACTTGGAACTTTCAATTCATTAGAATAACATGAAAAAAGTTCAGACTATTAATTCACTGGAATAACATTGAAAACATAAGTTATTGTGACCTAAAAAGCCTCTATTATGTTTCAAACAGTTATTTGAAAATATCTTCAAGCATTTGAAATAAGTCATTAAAATTTGTTTAATAATAAGGTTTTATGAAAAAATGATGAAATACCTGGTGATAGAGCACGTTGTTCTTCAGATTTATATTCTTTTGCCCAATCAGATTTACCCTTATAGATCATATAACAAACAAAACCAAATGCATTCCAAGAAATAAACATGTAGGCTAAGGATAGTCTTTGTTTCCATGATGCAGCAGTGGGCTCAGGAATCGGCGTCGTGTGTTTTCTAATTAATCTTCGTAGCCACAAAAATTGGAAAAGAGCCATGATATCTCACCCTGCAACAGAAATTACATTGATAAATAGGAATTAAAGTAAGCTTAAAATAAAACATTTTATTACATATGAAACAGATAGTAGAAAGCAGTCTTTGTCGCACATGCTACAGGACTACCAGGCCCAGAAATTTCCCCCCGTGTCCCTCACTAGTATGACTTTTCAGTTTGACATGCACTAATGTAACATATTATAACGAGACCATTCTCGAAAAATTCTATTCGCTGTTTCTTGAAATTCCAGTTTCACCATTTTGTTTGTTTACATATTTTTGTAATGGTTTGGTCCATTAAAGACAATGACAGTTTCGCGACAATTCGACCCATGACACATTGACGGACAGTTGTGCGTTCTATTAAATACGAGATTAAATACTACAGTGGTCTCGCCGAACAATCTGACATTTCCAGAATCCACGGCCATGCTATAAAAGCAGGGCTGTCGGCGCTCTAGGAGTAGTAGTATCTTGGAAGTGAAATTGAAAGCTGAAGTATAGTAAGGAAGACAGAGCAGTAGTCCAGTAGTTACTGGAAAGTGGAAGTGAAGTGAAGTCTGAAGTAAGAAAGCCAGTAGTGATATATAGCGGATTGTATAGAATAGACAAGTGGTGTAGTATCTATAAGTGGAGACAAGAAGACAGCTGTGTTTATTGATTATTTAGATTTAGAGGTTACAAGTTGTATCTACTAGTCAATAAAGGCATTTGCAGACTGAAGTGGTGGTGATTTTACAATTGTGAGACCCGTAACAATATTACTACATATCACAGCAGGCGTGATTTCTTTATAAATTATCAGCATTATAGTTTCAAAAGTCCTTTTGTTATCTGTTAAACATGAGTGCTTGTGAAAATAATCAAAGTAGTGACAGTGACAGTGCCAGTGATATCCCATGTCAGTTAACACGGAAAAGAAAGTCCTAGAATTGAATTAAAGATGCTGCTAAGAAAATTAGGAGGAACCACAAATTTGAAACAGAGGAGCCATGCAGGTACAAGACATGTTCCATTGCTTCCAAATTATCACGGATAAGCAAAAACAATTAATACAACAAATTAAATAACTATCGCTGTGGTCTTAATGCAAACTCGACCACGCACCCTACACCAGCATGAACCTGCATCCTGGAGCGACTTCGACTTCGCACAAAACAGTAACTTTAGCCAAAGTGTAGCAATAAAAGTTCTGCTTTTGAGAAGTACTTGGCTACACAAAATGGACGTGGGTAGTTCGGAGGAAGAAATTTTTTGGTGATTATTGAAATGAGCGGCATGAGAATAGGGCGAAATGGCTTATACTATCGGATAGCTTGTGTCTCTATGGCCCGTATTCATCAATAAATCTAACCCCTGGGGTTATATTTTGGAACATGTCATTGGTTTAAAATTCGTATCGTTGGTAGGGTTTGAGCATTAGACCAATCAGCTGTCAGAAAATTCAAAATATAACCCCAGAGTTATACAGGGTGTTCTACAAGCTCTATGACAAACTTTGACAGATGGTAGGTTGCTTGATTTTAAACATATTTTTTTTAATAAACATGGGTCCGATTCGTTTTTGTTTAGAAGTTACAAGCATTTAAAGAATCGTAATTTTTTCAGTCAACCAGGAAGTGACACTAAGTCGCTATGTCACTAAGACACTATGTCAACCAATATACACTTAAACCAAAGTACACTTATAAAATATACACTTACATTTCCCGAATAAATGGATAGGTCAAGGAGGTCCAATATCATGGCCACCTCGTTCTCCCGATCTGAATCCTCTGGATTTTTATTTATGGGGACACATGAAGCAGCTGGTCTACCATGTTGAAATCGCTACCCATCAGCAGTTACTTGAAAGAATTCAAGATGCAGCTAACCAAATAAGAAATGATCCAAATCTCATTCTTCGAGTGACCGAATCTTTAGTTCGTCGATGTGAGGCTTGCATTCAAGCTGAGGGTGGACATTTCGAACAATTTTTATAGTCTTAAGTTTTGTGATTATCATTTAATTTAAATTTTTATTGTTGATTGTTAATAAAGGTTAAATGCTTGTAACTTCTAAACAAAAACGAATCGGACCCATGTTTATTAAAAAAAAATATGTTTAAAATCAAGCAACCTACCATCTGTCAAAATAGAGCTTGTAGAACACCCTGTATTTTGAAGTTTGATGAATACGGATATAGGAGTATCAAGGTACCATTGAATTTTTGCGGCGGCAAGTAATAGTCGAGAAATAAGGCCTCAAAGTGTCATCCTTGCCCTAATACGCGTATATTCGTACATAATATGTGCTCGAACAGGCAGCTCGCTTCTCCGTCAGACACACGACGATCGAGCGCTTCCTGTTCGAGCGCATATGTACGAATATACGCGTATTAGGGTAAGGATGACACTTTGAGGCCTTATTTCTCGACTATTACTTGCCGCCGCAAAAATTCAATGGTACCTTGATACTTCTAGAGACACAAGCTATCCGATAGTATAAGCCATTTCGCCCTATACCTATGCCGCTAATGTACATATTTACCAATTTTTTTATTGTAGCTTTGTGTGACGAGAAAGAGAAACTGCTCTGATGATTGTTTCTGAAAGGCGTTAGCAGGTAATCCTGTACAATCTGTCGCTAAATTTTACCCTACCATATAAATAAAAATAAATCCTCCAAATTCCGGTTCGGTAAGTCAAATTTAGCGACAGATTGTACAGGATTACGTAGCATTACTAGAAGTTTACGGTGCGACATGAAAAACCTCCCTACCTAATAACCGTAGGGGATCATTTAGCCTGCATCCTATCTTTTCACATTCTTCTGAGTTCTTTTAGAGGAAAGATCGCATTACTTACTATATAGTAATTATTATTACACCATTAAAACAGCGGGTATTATAAAGGCTCATTAAGTTAAGGGGCAGATTTCTGTGGCCATTTCTGAAGAAGGTGTAATGAAGTCGTGTTACCCCGACTCCATCTAGTTTATTTTATTTCTATTTTTCTATTCTTTTCAATAAATAAAGATCATTCCAACGACATAGGTAGATAGGTAGGACCACCCCGTTTAAGTTATTATTAATTCAGTTAAGTTTTTACGAATAGTACAGAAATAGGGTTTGGTAGGTAGGTACCTTGAATCAGCAAAGTACTAATAATTTTCATGATTTCATTTAATTCCATTAATTTTTTATGCACAGGCTGATTTTTAAAGTAACTAAATCGAGGCAGTTGGCTTCAAATTCAAGCAAGTTATCGACCACTATCGCATTATAAAAACGCCGCAATGCACCGGGCCGCAGATAGCAGTTTAAATTAACCTTTTTTACAGGAGAAAATGTTCTCGAAAATTTCTATCTCACCAGGAACCGATAGTGGTCGCTATATAAACCGGGGCCGTGATTTGAAAAATTAATTCCGAATTCTGATCTCCTACCGAGAAGAAGTGCGTTAAATAGTCAGCCGCCTGAGTTTAGATACCTACCGGGAAGCCCGAGTGCAATAATTATAGTTATTTTGATTTGTACCCTTCGTTGTTAATAGTGCACCTGCGTTAATAGAAGATAGAGAGCCTAGACCAGTTGCCGAATAATAGTAAAAGGTAGGTGCTGTTGCAATTAACGTATTACTGCTGCGGTCAATATTTTTCTTCCCCTCACTCCCATCGCTCCGGCCCTCATCAGAACCGTCTCCTCCTCCCGTTGTTGGTAACAAAGGCTTCGCTCCTAGTTCACGGTCCATCGCCTGGCATAGCAAGGGTGGATCAGTGCGCCGGGAGTGGTGTCTGGTACCAGCGGAACAACGGGTTCCTCTGATAACCCCTACCATCTCCGTTGTGGGTAACAAAGGCCTCGCTCTTAGTTCACGGTCCATCGCCTGGCATAGCAAGGGTGGATCAGTGCGCCGGGAGTGGTGTCTGGTACCCGCGGAACAACGGGCTCCTTCACTACCCCTTCATTTCCACGTTGTGAGTAACAAGGATTTCGCTCCTGGTCCACGGTCCATCGCCTGGCATAGCAAGGGTGGATCAGTGTGCTGGGGGTGGCGTCTGGTGCTCGCGGAGCAGCGTCCCGCCAAAATCGTGCCGATTCCCCTCCGAATGCGTAGTTGATATCACCGTGGCCGCACTACTCATATAACCGCCGAGAACAGCCCGCCTAGTTATTCTTTTTTTGTCTAAACCGATCCAGGCCGTTTTTAACCGCCCGTTCGTCATTCCGACGTGCATACCTACCTACTTATTAGTCGCAACCACTCCTCACGTACCGCTGTGCCCTGTGACCGATTTGTTATTATTTATTTATTCATACCGATTCATTATTATTGCTCATTGTGTACCTACTCCGATAAATTAATAATAAAAATTGTTAAGTTGAATTCTGTGGTGTTAATGTTCATCCGTTCTGCATTAATTAATTAGGTATCCGTTAAACTGACAATCACTCGCTACAGCTTGGCTCCTCGGGAGGTGCCAATGCTTTCGGAAAGCGATTAAAGCCCGCTTTACCGAACACAATTATTATCTTAGGGTGGTAACCTCAACCGACCCCTGGCACTTTCCGTTTCTCCACAGAGCTACCCCTGGGACAAGGGTACTATAGCAGTACCATTGTAATTACGACTCAGGTAAGTGGGAAGATTTGGCGAGAACATCTTCCCAAGGGAGTAAACCCTCAGTAAAAATCTGGCGCCCGAGGAATCCGTCCGATCTCCAGGCGATTCCGGACCAGCGAAACGCCACGGACGACTCTCAGGCGGAGTCGTAGTTACAAAGGTATCAAGTCCAAGTGGACATTTTTTAATTTCATCTATTCTTGACATAAAAGTAATTACAAAAATGTTAATAAAAGTTATTTGACGTCGATATTAGCTTCAAAAACGAGCACAGAAATCTGCCCGTTATTAGCCTAATGAGCCTTTATAATATTGGCTGTTAACTATTTTATTTCTCTGTGTTTTTATAATAGATACACACCTACCACACCAAGGTCCTTTATTACCTTTATTACCTCTAGCTACCAAACAAACACTAAACACTAAACTAATCAAACATCAAACATTTTTGTAAATATGGAGATTTAATTTTTTTTTTGTATTCAAGAACTTCAAGACACAAAAATTTTGTTTATTTCAAATTTTATTTTTAACAATAATTCTAACCTCAAATATTTCTTCTTTTTTTTCCCCATAACAAGTTCTGGTCGGCCATCGTTATACGTTTAGCCAGGGCATATTGATTTTAAAGATTTTATCGTAAGTAAATTGTACCAGTGTCCTTGAAACAACTTTACAGAGGTCACTACCAAATGTTCCTCCTCCTCGGGTGAAACGGTGAAACTAAGTCGATTTAAGTCAATTTATCTTTGTCCAAAGTTGCTTGGTTTGCCCACTAGGAGGTGCCGGAATGTCAATTCAGAAATTGTTATTTGATTAACGACAGCGGGTATTATTATAAGGCTCATTAAGTGAACGGGAAGATTTCTCTGTGGCCATTTCAGAAGAAGGTATCGAGTCTAAGTAGATTTTTTTAAATTTATCTATTCTTGACATAAAAGTAATTATAAAAATGTTAATAAAAGTCACAAGACGTCGACGTCAGCTTCAAAAACGAGCACAGAAATCTGCCCGTTAGCCTAATGAGTCTTTATAACACTGACTGTAAAAGCTCATCTGCGAGACGATTTTTATGAAATTTGGTATGACGTTATGGTTTAATGGAACAAAATAAGGTGTAATTCTAAAATTACTTATGACGTTATTTATTCATTGGGGTAATCATGAATTTTGTAGGTTTCACACCCTTATTTGAACTACTACGACGTCACTGGAATTAAAAAACTTTAAATAAATACCGCGCGATCATAGATTGGTCGACTCATTTTCTACAAAAAAATGATACGCTTTATAGAAGTCGCCTAACTTTAACATTTAAGCAAGAAGATAATAGCATTTGAATGTTGACTTTTATAGAAAATTTGGTATTTTTTCATGGTATGTTTTTTCTTGATTTACATAGAATAATCAAATTAATTTGCATTTCAATAATTAAATGCGATTTTTATAATTTCCCGATGCAATTTTGAATGTTCATGAAATGTTAAATTACTTGAATTAAAATGATGAAATGTAAATTAATTTGATTATTTTATGTAAATCAAAATATTCCCATAAAAAATATGAAATTGCCTATAAAAATCAACATTCAAATGCAATTATCTTCCAAACGATAAGGTTTGTTCAAACTATAACATTGAGATACAGGGACAGAGTGTTCCTGTTTTTGATCTCAAATTTTTATACTCCAGAACTTTTTTATCCGCACGCCACTGATTGATTCTGTATTTTTTGTCCAAAGCCGTAAGTATTTATAAAGTTTTATTTATCCTCTTTTAAAAGTTTTGTTTCTTTTGCCTGGTTTTCCCATAATGGACTTACAACGCACGGAAACGTATTTGTGAAAATATCATTTTAATTAAAATAATATTTTTTATTTCACTGCAACGGACTTTGACAATAATCATAGTAGGCAGTTAGCGACACCCTGTAATATGGTTTCATCCAATCTATCCAATCTACTAAGAAAAAACACGGTAATCACGGTATGTCAGCTTGAGACTAAAAATTCGCTCTAAACACGGAAGAATTGAAAATATTTGAAGGTGTTGAAGGAAACATCTGTGGAGTGTAACGAAAAGTGGTGGTGCTTACTATGATACGATACAAAATAAATCATTTATACATAATTGCCTTAGCCTATATGATAGCAAACTAAAAAAAGATATCTCGATCTTTGCCTTTCGTTTTTCTTGCGTGATTCTCACACACGCACTTACCGCAAAATAAACCATTAATTTTTGCTATCAGACAGTCAGGTACTGAAGTCAAACTTATTAAAATTACTGCAACATCATGAAACAACAGAAAGCATTATTGTTTTACTGCAACATCTACAAAATAATCTACTAATAAATCGCGACTTTACGTCATCGAGTCGCATTTAGATATCACCTGACTGACGTCACAAGCTGCGCGCTGACATACCTTGTTTGTTTCTTGTATCATTCTTTGACCTGAGACTGAGCCAGTGAGCCCACAGAATAATAAAACCTACGCGAGTCTCCAGAATGAAATTTACGAGCACACCCCTGAACAAACACATGACATGAGTTTATGACTTTACTCTTCTCATCAGTCTTCCAACGTCACCTCACTTCATCACTTCACACTTCATTCATTCATAAGTGTGAGTGAGAAAGTGATTGATTTTGATTTTGCTTTCATTTTCATTTCATGCCAATTAAATAATAAAAAAAATAATAAATAATAGAATATTATCAAATACACTAGATAATAATACGTGCAGCTTCCACTGAAAATTGTCACCGGAAGTTACTGTCGCCCAAGCGGCCCGATATCTAACTAGCGTTGATTTGAAATGTCAATTTAATTGAACGAAACGTCAATTTGACGTTTACTTTGCTTATGATTTATAAACTTTTTGACTAGTAGTTTATTCTAATTCTAATTACAAAACATTTAGTGTTGCGAATAATTGCGTAAAGACAAGACAAGATAGATGTATTGGCCTATTGTCATCGGAAGACCGAAATAATTCCTTAATGGTTTTGGTTAAATATGTACAAACGAGATGCTTTGCTGAAAGAACTGTTTCAACAGAACATTGCAGCAATGTAATGTGGCTCCGTCAATTCGAAATTTGAACCCTTTCTTGGATGAAAAAGTTTTGATTCGCGTTGGAGGAAGGTTGGTGAATTCTGAATTTGATATGGATAAACATCATCCAATTCTGTTACCGGCAAAAAATTGGTTAACGAAATTAATATTTACAAGGGAACATTTGCGTTTGTTGCATGCTGGTCCGCAACACCTATTAACATCTGTGCGAGAGCGATTTTGTGCAATTTCGGGAAGATATACGACAAAAAGAGTGGTTCACGAATGTGTGAGGTGTTTTCGTGTTGCGCCAAAAAAAAACCTCCAATAATGGGTAATTTGCCAGCTTGCAGAATTAATCCTTCTTACTCTTTTCAAAATACTTGGGTGGACTATGCTGGTCCAATGAATTTAAATGATACGAAGGGGCGTGGTTGTAGGGTTTCAAAGTCTTATATTTGCTTGTTTATATGTATGGTGACCAAAGCTGTTCATATTGAACTTGTTACAGATTTGTCAACTGATGATTCGTTTATTTTGGCTTTAAAAAGATTTATTGCCCGTAGGGGAAATCCTTCCAATATGTATTCGAACAACGGGACAAATTTTAGGGGAGCAAAAACCGAGTTAGACAAGTTGAGGGTTTTTGTATTAAAAAATAAAGACAGCATTGTTGAGGCTGACTGGCGAAGGAGTCGATTGGCACTTCATACCCCCCGGATCACCTCACTTCGGAGGACTTTTTTTCGTCTCTGACATTTGAAGAGATATGTATACGTTACTCGTACAAATTGAGGCCATCATGAATTCCAGACTTTTGTCACCCCTCTCTCACGATCCCAACAATTTAAATCCTCTTACTCCCGCTCACTTTTTGGTGGGAAGAAGACTATTGTCACTGCCAGATCCGTGTATTTTGAAGATTCCAGAGTCTAGATTATCGTGCTTCCAAAGAGTTCAACAACTCCAACAATAGGTTTACTTAAAAACTGACGACTTATTTATTTGCTTTGAAACCAGTCGAGCTATGCAAACGAAACTTGGTGGGTTAAAACAGTGGCACGCATACGGGTACCAATTAAAAATATTTCAACAAAAATGCAATAAGCATCGAAATAAACCACTAATTCACTTTATTATTACTGCTGCTGTATTGTATGTAGGTGTCACAAGCCTGACGTCATAGGCTGCGCACTGACATGTTTGTATAATAATTATATATACGTGTTTTCACGAGTATTACGCGTACTCATACACCTGTCTGTGCCAAAGTACTTATGAGTAAATACTTACGAGCACATTTTCTGAGTTTCGTACTCGAATTTCAATTTATTTACGAGTACTCTTTCAAGTACTCCTGACTAACCTTGCTCCTGCCTAGCTCTGCCTCTGCGTCAACCCCAACATTACCTGATACACCAAAAACTCTAGATAATTTTATTATGTCTGTGAAAATAATTTATATTACATCCGTGCTTTTCATATCCGGTGTCTTGTGTAGTTAGCGATCGAGGCGTGTAGATGGCGCTCTTTTTCATACTTCATACTTCACGTTTATTACATGTAAATAGCGGAGAGCTGCACGTATTATCATCTAATGTATTTGATATTATTTTAATGTTTAGTTTAAGTTTTAAGTTTGTCATCCAAACTCAAATAACCTGCACTGAGGTCAAAGTGTAACAGATTAGACTTTAATTAATAATTACATGCATTTACAGGACAAAGTGAAAAGTACATCAATTATTATTCTCCTTGTATTACCTACTTCTACCTGATTAGTTATTACCTTGAAGTTTGGTTGGAGTTCAATACTATACTTTTTATAAGAATGGGCAATCGATCATCTTTACTTCTGTGTGAAGAAGAAATTGCACAGATTCAGCAAGAAACTGGTTGTAAGTAATGTTGGTTACAACCAATCAATCTATCTCATAGACATAAAGTGTTATATAGATTGTAAGATCAATCTATATAACATTTTTATTTTTAAACCGAAATTTATTAACGTGCCTTTTCAGTTACCCCTAATCAGATTGAACGACTATACTCTCGATTTACTTCACTGGATAGAGGTGACTGCGGCACCCTCAGTCGCGATGATTTTCTAAGGATTCCAGAACTGGCTATCAATCCCCTGGGAGAACGGATCGTCAATTCGTTCTTTGCACAAAGTGACGGTTTCAGTGATAGGGTCAATTTTAGGCAGTTTATGCATGTTTTAGCTCACTTCAGGCCAATAAAGAAGAACAAACAGAACAAACTCAACTCTAGGGAAGAGAAATTGAAATGTACGTACGTACGTGGGTAACCAAAATTTATGGCTGGTTCATTATGCTGAATATCAATATTGCTGCTACTATACACTCTGCTTACTAATATTGCATTGCATGCATAACAAACTGTCTCGTATGATGTAGAGAACTAGTCCAAGATCGGGCTGCAAATTTCAGTCGTCATCTGATGACGATATAATATGATATAATATAATGCATGGGAGGCATCCAAAAACATTGTACTGTACCGAACGGCAGCTGTTAGGTATGTCTTTTGATGTCAGTGAATTGATTTGGAGTTTCGGCATTTTTAGGTTGTCGCCCAAACTGAAGCTAGCTTTGGAAACTCCATAACTTCAGTTACAACTTTCATATTGAAGTCCAGGTTCTATCTCTGTTAGACCCAAAATGGCGGCATTTCTAAGAGTTTGACATTAAATACTTTCAAAACTGCACGATGAATTATTTTTTAAGTAGAACAATAATTTTCTTAAAATAACGGCCTATAATTTTTGTGCAAGAAGTTTCCTAAAATTCCTTCTCGTTTAGGCGCTATTTGAGGAAAACAATTTTCCTACTCAAGAATTTGTAGATATTAATTTAATTTTTTGTGAAGCTAAGCGGAATGGACGAGCAGCCCAAAGAATCTACCGTGAGAGATCTGCAGAGAGTTCAACAGCTACTACCAGAAGACCATCAGCCTCGTGTAGGCTTCTGAGAAAAGGTGGCCTCCAACTAGACTTTCATGCTCTCATTTTATTTAGCGTTGAAGCGACTTTTTCCAGAGAGGGAATTTTTAATAATCGTAACTTTCACAGATGGGCTGAAGAAAATCCTCATTATAAACATGTAAGGAGCTACCAACAGTGATTCTCAATAAATATTTTGATGGGAATAGTAAACCATCAACTGACAGGTCCATTTCTTTTTCCAAACCGACTGGGCAGATTTATCTACCGGGACTGCCTGATAAATCGTCTGGCAGAGCTGCTGGAAGATGTGCCTGTAGATCTTAGGAGGAGGATGCGGTTTCAGCGTGATGGAGCGCGTTGTTACCTTAGTAGGCAAGTTCGAAGATGTCTAAATAACCTGTTCCCCAATAAATGGATAGGACGAGGACCCATAAACTGGCCTGCAAGATCTCCACATTTAAAAAATCTTTTGGATTTTTATTTCTGGGGTCACATTAAGTCATTTGTTTATACAGCACCTGTTGAGTCAGAGGAAGACCTTGTAGCTCGAGTGGTGGCTGAGATCAGAGAAATTCATGGCAGTATTACAAAAAGCTAAGTATTTAATTTCGTTATCAGATGACGGCTGAAATTTGCAGTGAACTCTCCTACTGAAAGTTCCATAAATTATTGAAGAGTAATTGACAAGTTACGATTATATATACAGGGTAAGTCATTGATATGGGAAAGCTCGATTGCACCTACACCATTAAAGATATCGAAATGATCCAAAAAGTGCTGTAAATGGGAGGGTAAAGTGCAGTTTGTAAAATTATTTTCAGATACACAGGATGACCCAATATCGCTGTACGCCATACAACTTTGTTATTTTAAATGGGACACCCTCTATATTATTACATCTTCAGATTATTTGAGAAAAGTAAAAAAGAATGGTTTGTAAAGTTGAAGTTTGTAATGAGCGATTTATGAGTTATAAACAAATGAAAATCGCGATTTTCCATTTTCAAAGCAGCTTTTATTAAAAACAGCTCAAGATAGAGGAAAACGGCTTACATGTTCCTATCTTAACTTTTCAAGCGGTATCCTATTGGATGGATGAAATTTTTATACAGAGTGGTAAAAAATTTGATTATTTTCATCACTCGGTATAAAAATTTCAGCTACATGATAGGATACCAAATTAAAAATTAAGATAGGGACATGTAAACCGTTTTTCCATATCTCGAGCCGTTTTCAATATAAGCTGCTTTGAAAATGAAAAATCGCGATTTTCATTTGTTTATAACTCATAAATCGCTCATTACAAACTTCAACTTTACAAACCATTCTTTTAAACTTTTCTCAAACAATCTGAAGATGTAATAATATAGAGGGTGTCCCATTTAAAATAACAAAGTTGTATGGCGTACAGCTATATTGGGCCATCCTGTGTATCTGAAAATAATTTTACAAACTGCACTTTACCCTCCCATTTACAGCACTTTTTGGTTCATTTCGATATCTTTAATGGTGTAGGTGCAATCGAGCTTTCCCATATCAATGACTTACCCTGTATATTTTTTTATTCAATTAATTAAGGTACCTAGATATTTTGTCATTGGCACTGCATTGATTAGATATTATTATATGCCATTTTTTCCCTTGGCAAAATTTCAAGGTTTTCATTAGATTAGATTAGGGCTGTGCTTTTTACGACTTATTGTTAACCGTTTAATCGAAAAATTATCGATTGTGGGGTAGTAAAATGCGTTTTATTAAATGTGTAATTTTTTGCTTTGTTTAATGCCTCAAAACTCAGGGAAGGAATTCTAAACAAACCGATGAAAACAAAAAAATTGCCAACAACATTCAATATCTGGACATTGCAATCATATTTGTTCTTCTCAATTTTCTCTGATGCATTTGTGATTGTGATCAATGTGTTATAATGCCAATCGCTTGCGTATGACCTTTTGATTACGCAGGCGAATTTATGTGTACTACTGCGATTTGTTCTTTGTTTGTGAATTATTATCATCGCTTACAACGCTATTGTACTAATCAATGATTGTTGAATTTAATGGTACAATAAAGAGATTTATTATTATTATTATTATTAATTTCTCCAGCAGAGTTATCCGGAGCTCCCATAAAATGGGGTAATGGAATTTCTTTGAGTCACTTTGATTTTTTTCATAAAACTGTCGATATTGAACTACGTGTTGTGAATTTATTTTCATACATTGAAGTAATGTCTTACTAATTACAGCTGTAATTCTTTTGACTTTTTTTTTTTTAATTTGTACTATTTGAAGTAGGTAATTATTATTAGTTGCATCAGTACTTGGGATTTATTCTTCAATGTGTTGAACTTTGAATATTTAATACTTAATTTGATGGTGCTTGTGAGGTACTTGTTTCCTTGAAAAATACTCTTTTATACAAAATGCATTATGTTTTACAATTTTAGATGCTTTCAAAATGTATGACCTTGATAACGATGATATGATTTCGAAAGACGAGCTGCTTGCCATTTTGCATATGATGGTTGGTGCTAATATTAGTGAAGAGCAACTTACAAGTATCGCAGAACGTACAATTGTGGAAGCAGATGAAGATGGTGACCAGATGATTTCTTTTGATGAATTTTGCAAGGCATTGCAGCGAACGGATGTTGAACAAAAAATGAGTATCAGGTTTCTTAATTAAGTTTCCTACGAGGCAGTAGGGTGTGTATTATAATGTAAATGTTTATATGGGATGTAAAAATTAACCAAAAACTATAATTGTTTCTGTAAGTTGATTGTAGCTATATTAATAAGTAAATTGTTGGTCAATAGTTAAAAAACTAGTTTTCTTATTAATCAAATCTCTGAGATTTATGGAATATTATCCCCAATAATTATTCTACTTGCTTTGCTTTAATAGTAAAGCTTGTGCTGACTGCTTGAGCTAGGCATTTGCTCCAAGTTTATTTGTTTTTTTGTCAAAGGTCAAAAAAGGTTCTGGGGATGTCAGCGGGTACCCGGGTGGACCCACGTAATAGCCGATTCGGGTCCGATCTTCAAGACTCGAGTGCCCGATGAGTAGGTAATGAATTAGGTATTGCTGATTTCATAACAACCATAATAAAAACAAGAATATAAGGCCTCTAATAATATGAATCTTTCAGAAATCTTATACATCTGTTTACCAACAGTCTCAATGTCATTATTCAAAACGTGAGTGTTCTTTTTGAACCATTTCTATTATCCCGTTATAGCTTCACAGGCATTTTCGAGGCCGAGGGACGGCCTGGTGATGGTGTGATTTCGCGCCCAGGAAGATCAGTGAAATCGATGACGTTTCCATTATACAGTGTCCCATATCGTTATTTCAAATTTTTTGAGCATAAATAGTAGACTTAATTTTGAGCCCAAAAAAAACCAAAAGTGGCAGGTCTATTTATTTGTTACGAAGTTACAAGCCTAAGAAAATTATGACTAGTAAATACTAACAAGATTCAACTTTGAAAACCACACAACATGTGTTAGTTGTGGTTTAGGCTAATAATTTATTGTTATGGCGGCGACATACATGAGTAAACGTCACCAAAATAAACATTAGTAGAGGTTCCCCTGCTCATTCTAAATGGTATTTGGATTCAAATGGAAGGGGCACCAGCACATTTCGGAATTGGCATTCGTAACGACATACCAGAGAGCATTGGAGCGTATTCAGCAAGCTGGTCAAGAGATATGCGAAAAAAGACGAGAAATTAGAACTGTCACATCTGCAATAGGCCTCCGAGCACAAGCTTGTATTCAGCAAGAAATAGGATATTTTTAACACATGATAAACTAAAGATTTGGTCAATAAAATAAGCTTTAAGTATGTGGTTTTCAAAGTTAAATCTGGTACTTACTAGACATTATTTTCTTGGGCCTGTAACTTCGTAACGAATACAGATAGACCTGTCACTTTTGGGGTTTTTAGGCTTAGATATAAGTCTACTATATGCTCACAAGATTTGAACATAATGATATGGGACACCTGTATAGATATAATGGGATACCTTGACCTTGGAAAAATATTGATACCTACATCTATTTATTTTTTATATTACATTTTGGTATATTTTATTTTGTTCATTATTATACATCATTATTTGCATTTTATAAGTTGTGAAATGTAACGAATTGAACATGACGTATTATTTCTATGATATTAATGTCTTTAGAGTGAGAGGGAACCAGATATGTAGACCAAAAACTATATCGAATCATAGTAACGATGGGATGTAAGTGATTTTATGGTAAGGTTCCAGTTATCGAAAAGAATAGTGGAAAATGTGTGTACTGAAATAAAATATTATAAAGGAATAATATAGCTTGTTTAGAAAATAACTTCAAACCAGCCGAGAATGAAGAGGGAGAAGCTGCTGTAAATGTTGTGAACAGCATTGGTGCAGAAGGTACAAGAACATGTATTATTACATATATTAGTGCGTTAGATTGTTCATTATCAAGATGTCGCCGGGTACGGACGGAATTGTCGATGTGCCGGTGAATAATTGCAGAAAATGTAAGAAACAAGCCCTAAATGGGATAAAATGTATAGTGTGTGGGATTACATCACACCAAAGTTGTGTTAAATTGTTGAAAAATGTGAAAACACTGAGTGATGGGAGAGTTATTTGCTGTATTAGTGAATTGATTGCAGTCGGGGACGTTGATATGCAGAAATCACCGAACATGGCTGTGGATTCATCGTCACTTGAAGTCGCTTACCTGAAGGAAATTATCGTACAAAAAGATGCCATTATATGTTCTCAGGCTTTAACTGTGAGCAATCAGGCTGACCTAATTGGATCACTGAAGGAACAGTTGAGGTATTTGAAACAGGATCTTTTTCAAAGGGTTAGTTTCCCTGAAAATTTTCAAGATTATAACAATGAGGAAAGCAGTGTTGCCACAACTAGTGTCAAAGAAGCGGTTAATACCAATAAGAGACCTTCCAACAGAGAAAGGATAAAATCTTCAAAGAACGAGAGTGAAGTATTTAAAGATTATGACATTGACAATCAGAAACCTAATCAGGATCATCATAGATCGGTACAAATTTCAATTAAAGAAAAACCACGTCAAACTTTTTCTGAGGTTTTTAAAAAATTCGAGAAGAAGAAATCAATTAATAAACCTGTGATTGGTGGCCTATCCAGTGATAGCTGCAAACTGAAGGCGGCTCCGACATACAGATTTTATCATGTGTGGAAGCTTCATCCAGAAACAACAGCGGAAAACATGATTGATTACCTAAAACCGGAATTTCCTGAAGTGCAGGTAGAAATGCTTCAATCATCTCATCCAGCATCATATGCCTCGTTCAAGGTAACTATTCACGAATCGAACGGTGAAAAGATAACGAAGACCGAGACATGGCCAGCCGGTGTTCGTATCAGTAGGTTTTTTCTGGCAAGGAGGAAGAAAGCAGAAGATAACAATTAACAACAGTCATGACTCAAATTGTCCAGGGCAATCCAATAACATAAACATATTTTGTTATAATGTGGGCAGTTTGCTTAACAAGGTAGAAGCTCTATTATTATATTTTGATTCTAATTCTTTAAATTATGATGTTTTATGCATTTCCGAACACTGGCTGACGGATCAGCATATTAATTCATTAAAATTTCCTATGTTTAAATTGGGTACACATTTTAGCAGAGGTAACAATGAACATGGAGGTGTTGCGATTTACGTAAGGCCCAATATTGAATTTGAAGTTTTGGACGTGTCGGAGCTCTCAGAAAGTGTACATGCTGAGTTCTGTGCGATAAGGCTGGTCGGTGATAGGCCTGTGATTATAGTAGCTACCTATAGATCGCCAACAGGGGGTAATTTTGATGTATTTTTTCGAAACTGTAATAATTTATTGGAATTTATTTTTAGAAAAACCACAGATATTTATGTCGCTCTATTAGGGGATTTCAATGTCAACTTTAATAGTAATCTCGATAATAACGCAAGGGATTTGATCACGCTTTTTAGCACATTTGGGCTACATAGAAAAGTGTTCTTTAACACTAGAGTTACCGCTAATAGCGCGACATGCATAGACAACGTATTTACAAATTTTGCGGATGAAAGACTTTTGGTTGGCGAAGCCGAGCCTTGTCTCTCTGATCACAGGGCTATCACTGTTCAGATTGATTTCAAAATGACATCGAATGTAGACCGGCTCAGAACTTGTCGTCCTGTTACAAAAAAAGGTCTTGATAGGTTAAGAAGTTGTCTTGTCTCGGTTGATTGGGAAGAATATTTGAATAGAGGTAACGATGTGAATGAAGTTTTTGATTCTGTTCTGGAATTACTCACTCATTATTTAGATTTCTCATTTCCTATAAAAAAGTATAGAACAAATGAAAGTGATCACAAAGTTGGGTGGTTTACACCGGAACTATATAGAATGAGGAACGTGCTAGCCGCACTACAGACTATCAGTGAGACAAGTAAACAATTCAATGACCAGATTGCTTTCAAAAATTTCAAAAAATATTATCTTCATATTATCAGCGTACAGAAGAAGGAGGCACTGAACTCCTATATATTACAATCAAATAACAAACAAAAAGCTATTTGGAAGCTGATTAATACGGAATGTAATAGGACCAACTGTACAAAAAAATGCACAATTAAAGCCACTGATTTTGCCGTTTCTTTCATTTCACAAGTAGAGTCTCTAGTGAATAGTTTTCAGGGGGAGGGCGCAAACTGTATGAAATCATTTTCACACAACTGTAATAACTACAGTGATTCCATGTATTTTGATCCCATTTTGGAACCTGAATTATTCCAGATTATAATGAGACAAAAAGGGAGTGGCTCAGCCGATCACTTTGGGTTAACGGTGAAAGTCCTAAAAAATATAGCAGACATTATAACACCTATATTAACGGTAATGTTTAATAGATGTATCGTTGAAGGAATATTTCCCAACGCGTTGAAAGTGTCTCGAATAGTGCCCATTTTTAAAAAGGGCGATAGGAACTTAGTACAGAATTACAGACCGATAGCGATAACACCTCTTCTAGGGCGAATTTTTGAATCAGCCATAAAGTCCAGAATCTGTAAGTATTTTGAAAACAGAAACTTGTTTAGTCCTGCACAATTTGGATATCGCTCATCCTGCTCGACTGGTAAAGCATTGGCTGGGCTTGTACAGGGGGTGGTAGATGGGTTTGAGCAGGGACATTTTACCTCAGCTCTACTTTTCGATCTTCAGAAGGCCTTCGACTGCGTTTCGCATGAGTTACTACTTTCCAAACTAGATCGGTACGGTGTAAGAGGATTACCTCTAAAACTTCTAGCTAGCTATCTCGCGAATAGATATCAGTATGTAAGTATAGGGCAGGAAGTATCTGATACCTTGGAGGTAAAGCATGGCGTTCCACAAGGTTCGGTACTCGGACCGATTCTTTTTATAATTTTTATAAATGACTTACCGAATTATATAAAACAGGGAAAAACCATCATGTATGCCGATGACACTGCAGTCATGATTTCCGGTAGAGACCTTAACGAAATTGAAAGGGGAGCAAATTCTGTCGAGGAGAGTGTGTCAGAATGGTTCACCAATAATAAATTGAAGGTAAATTGTGACAAGACACAGAAAATTATTTTTACTTTGAATCCAAGATTACAACTGGAAGGCAATGTAAAACTGCTGGGGTTAACCCTAGATAACTCCCTTCGCTGGAAGGAACACGTCGATCAGTTGTCAAAAAAATTATCTCACCAGCTTTTTGCTTTGAGAAGATTACAGAAGTGCGTTAGTAGGGATATAGTACTCGTATCATACTATGCTTTATTTCACTCGAATCTCAAATACTGCTTGGAGTTGTGGGGAAACTCTGCTTCTGCAGAGAAGATCTTTCGGCTGCAGAAGAAAGCGGTGAGAATTATTTGTAATAAGAACAGCCTACATTCGTGCCGATCTTTATTTAATGAGCTTGGAATCCTTACATTGTCGTCTGAATTCATCATGTCAACGGTAATTGGTATATATCAAAATAGACAAAAATATTCAATTCATTCAGAGTTACATAATTATGAAACACGAAATAAGTGTGATATCGTCATACCGGCTGTGAGGCTCGAGACGTCCAAGCGCAATAGCCCAAATGTTGCCCTTTTTAACGTGTTACCAAATAGAATAAAAACTTTACCATTATCTAATTTTAAAAAAGAAGTCAAGCAGTATCTATTGGATAATAGCTTTTATACTGTTCAAGAATATTTACAGAAAGTACAATTATGGTCTCACTGATCAATCTGTGAACAGTATTGTTGTTTTGTTTATAGAACTTTAAAAAAGGGTTTTTTGTTTTTTTTTGTTTTTTTCTCGTTCTCATTTTATATTTGCATATCTGCCTACATTAATATCATTATTGTGTTATACTGACGACCACAAATGTCATATTATTTACATAACGTGGAAATAAATATAAAAAAGGATAAAAAGGATAAAGGATAGAGAGGTGTACTAAAACAACATTACTCGAATTAGTTTTATTAATAAAGATTTTGCCTGAATGTAATAGTTTTTTTTATGTGGTCTGCAAAATAAAACCTCGTTAATTTAAAAAAATGCTCGTGAATTCAATGAATATGGGCCCCTGTTTCCTTGTCCACCACATTTTTATGTTTTTCGATAAGAAGTGTTACCAATATTTCCTCCTTCCCTGAGGAAAATATCTCGAATCACTTCTTTACATCTCTCTAATGTTGATGATTTTTATATTAGGCTCGATTAAAAACTACTACACGTGGATTATTAGAACGGGAACTGATCATACTTCTACGTCTGCGAGGAAAATGACGTATATCCAAACTTCAAAATATGAGAATTGACAAAATATCGACTCATTCAATAGATATCAACCACACAAAAATCAGTAAAACTACAAGTTAGTTTACTATCTCTTATATTACGATTGAAAAACGGATGCCATGGGCAACTTCGAGTAAACTTTCAACCTCAGGTTAACTTACCTGAAGGTTTAACCGTCGATTGAAAAATCTTCACAGTCTAACTGTATAAGACAATGAACATTGACAGACACAATAACAATCATTCATGCTAATTTTCCAGGAAAAGCTTGTCTTTCGAGGGTCGGGAAGTAAGAATTGTGGTTAGGCACTGCTTGTTAATTGTCATACATATTGTTTAAATATGAAATTATTTAGAATTAATGTGAATTATTTCGTACACAGTATATGTCATTAATAAACCATTAATAAGGAAATTTTGCAGATATTTTTTTTTTCAAAAACTTTGGCTGACTGCGCACAGTGGCTTTCTATGGTCAAAATACAGTCTGATCTGAAAGTATCAGCTTTTCCAAAACTCTTGCACTTTTTTGTCGCTAGCTCTTGAACTATTAATTTCATGTATTTTTTTTTGTTTGTGCATATTCAATTTCAAGCTTCAACTAAAAATCATTAAACATTCTTTTAACCTACCCTCGTCAATGTATCCTCCGAACAGAAAACCAGAAAAGTGTGGCCACATCATCGAATAGCTGCTAGACAGGAAGGTAGGTGAACTAACTTGACTACTAGTGTCCGATTATAATTAATATTGTTAAAAGTAAAATTCTTTTTTCTTGTCATTACCTCATTTCATAACAACTTTGCAAATAAAAAATAAATACAAGTTCACAAATTCTTCTATGACCTTTATTTATAATTAACGTGACAGTATTACTTATCATTCAATTATCAATAAAATTTATGTTTTCAACAGTGTTTTATTTAATTATCAATGTTTGGTTACCAACGTAACGTCAATTATTGCCATTACAATAGAGTATGTACCTATTATTTTGTGGCGTAAATGTACATTGTAGATCTTTAAAAAAAATTAAAAACACTACTTTAAACAGTTTAGGATCATATAAAATTTAACCAAAAATTATTAGATTCAGTCAAATAATTAAAATGTTAATGGGTTGGGACACCTGTATATACAAATAAGACACAGTTTAAAAATAATATTTAATGATAACACTTTTGTTGTCCAAAGTAAGAAAAGGAAGAAATATCCAATCAAAGTAAAAATCTGAAGTATTCTTGCATCAGTAAAACCAATAGATTCTGTGATTCCTTTAGTCAGTTAGGTACAGGTACTTGATATTATTCTTACCGCCCATGAACGCAGAACTTCTTAGTTTAATTTTATACAAGCTACGGTTTTGCAAATACACGTCTTCCTGTAAAAACATAAAAAAAAACATAAAATGATAACACGAAAATTCATGAGCGTTATATGGTTAAATAATTGAAAAAAAAAGAAATTTTACGCATTTTTATGATGAGAATTTTAAGTTCACTATTTTCACGAAGTAAAATAGTACGTTACCTGGATTTAAAAAAATGAATTAAAAGAAAATAATAATTTAATGACATGCAAGAATATATTTTTATTGAGTGCGCATTATATGTGTTCATGGCCTTTGGTAAATTCGGATGTTCCATGATAGGGATTGTAAATAAAAATTTGATTTTTTCACATGGAAATGATCAGAAACTGATTAGCGCCTAGTGGACAGGTGCTATTTTTTAGGTTCTCTCTCCCTTGAAATTTCAAGAAAAAGAAATGATGACAACAAATAATAAATTCGCTCATCCGGAAGAAAACAGTCACAACTTAAAAAATAGAGATTATTATTCAAAAGAACTAAAAAAAACACTTGCATTATTTAGAAAAGCGACATATCTCTGCTTTCAAAGATAACTGATAGATGGCACTAGTGTTACTTTGAAATCTAAAACTGCCACATTTCAGTAATAATTCAGCAACCAGACAGCATAGTCTTATGTTTCTCCCGAATAACCTCATATTTCGGGTTACAATGGCTGGTTGTCAAATGTTTTCAAAAGAAAAGTGTTGTATTTTCAGTTGGAACAGTTATGAGTCATATTTCTAGGTAAGTATATTTTCACATGTAATACCACTAGAGGTCAAATTATTTCCGGAAATTTTTTCGAGCTCACGAATCTTTTGAAAATTATCGCGAGCCGAAGGCGAGGGATAATTTTCTTAAAATATTCGTAAGCGAGAACAAAATTTCCTGGTATAATTTGATTTCGAGTGGTATTTGGAAAGAAAATTTCACAACAAAATTAGTTTTGAATAGAAAAATTACAATTTAATTGTTAAATAAAAATATGACATGGCGGCGTAACATAATCACGTGACAACGCCAAACTGACGTTTAATAACTGCGCCGCCATTATTAGCGCTGTCAAACACAAATTTTAGTTTCTAAACTTCACCAGCCGAGTGTGGTTTTTGATAATGATAAGTCGACAATTGCGGTACAATAGTAATTATGATTAGTATTGATTAGATGGCATTCTTTCCAAAGCGCAAGGATTTGCTCAGCAGATGGATTCTACCAACAAAAAGTGCCATACAATTAATTATAAAGATAAAGTGGTCGAACCCCCATGAATTCGCCGTGAGTTAATCCGAAAAATTATGTAAGTACCTACCTATTTCACATAGAATTACTAAATTACGTAAATTAGGTTTCTTCAGATCATTTTTTCGATAGTGAATCGTGATTTCATACGTGGTAATACGCGAAAACATCACTTTAATATTAAATTATAATAGAAACTTTAACAAAACGCATTAGTTGATTAATATTAATAACAGCAACAGTCAACAGTTGACATTTATAAAGATCCGGTTTGTCACTATTAAACGTCAAAAAAATTTCCACTATAATACTCTCCAGCTTACCCCTGCAGGAGAAAATTTCCGATATAATACACAAATAACCGTGGCAACGGTAAGCAATGCTCGTACTTTATTGGCTGAAAATTGATGGCGTGAAATTTTCATCTTAATATTAAGTAGCTAAGATTTTTATAATATTTTCTTAAACAGTCACATTTTATGTTAGGTCATTTCGTAAAATAAAGTTCACATTTTGAAATATGTAATTTTTCCGGAGGGAATGAATCAAGTTGTGCTATTAATAAAGTGTACTTAATCCATTTCCAGAATGACATGGAGGCATAAAGAAGGACGTGTTATTTTGGGATTTGTAGTTATAGTAATAAAACTGTCATGTTTTTAATTTTAAGCATCTCCGTCTTAGATGTTTTAATAAAATGTTTACAAAGTTTTTTTCCTATCTGTAGGCTAGGGATACTATTATTATGATGATGCTGCTTATTTCTCTAAATATATTGAATACACTTTAATAGGTATTGACTGATTCTATTTATATAATTTTTTTAAATTATTCTAGTTACGGAGTACCGCAATCGGACAATGAAGATAGTAACAGCGGCAAAATTACTTGCACCACTGTCTGAAAATTTGGCAATTGAACAACACGTTAGAACTTTTAGAAGTATTGAAGAAGTTACAAAGAATCTACACTTATCAAGTGAGATCCTTATCAAGTGTGTGAAATGTCCTTTTCCGATTTTTTAGACTTTAGACTTGAAAAGCTTAGTATCAGAAATGGGCTACAACAACTTTATTAAAAACACTGATGGAGAATCTTTCAAACTTTCTGATGTAAAAGTTTTTATGGTAGTTAGAGAGATTATTTAGATACTATTTTTTATAAAAATTAATTCTTATAGTGATATGGAATTTAAGAGATTGTTAGTAAAGGCTCTTTAAGAAAAAAAATGACCTTAGCAAAGCAAAACCTTCTAATATTTTTAAAAAGGCATATCAGCGTAAACCTGGAGTTAATGAAAACAAGAAAAAATCACTATTATCATTGTTTAAAAAACCCAAGAAATCTACTGTTACAAAAATCTATTTTGATTATTATAAAAATTAATAAGAGCGTCTTGTTTCAAATTTATGTTACTCAGACTTATTGGTAGGGTTTTATCAATAATCTCCGAATAATGATGATTAATTTTTTTTTAATTTTTTTTACGTTAATTTATTTGTTTTTTAGGCTATACCAAGCTATATTATTATTTCCATTAGATATAACACTGTTCTGTTGACTAGTTTATGTTTTCTATTTAGTGTAAGTTGAATACAATAATTTTTGTGAAAAAATTACGTTCTATGTTCAACAATATATTTTTTGAATTTCTACCTTGTATTATTTCTAAAATAGGTATAATTTATATTATTCGATTGAAAAGTGACATATTGTGGTGTTTTTTGTAAAAAAAAAACATTAAAATTAAAATATATATAAAAAAATAATTTATAATTAGATTTATAATTATTTTTATTGAACCACTTATTTGATTATATAATATATTTGATGAATTTTATTGGGATTTAGGTTCTAATTTAAATTTGCCACTAAAGATTCTTTACAGAACAAATTAGAAAAACTTTCGTACAGCATGAGAGGAGAAGACTGAAGACATGGACGGTACCGTTTCGTCCTTATTATGGACTCATCAGCATATCATATCAGTCAGCTCTAAACCACACATGCTATACGAAATTTGGAAGTTGTATCCATTCTAACTGGTGTTTTCGTTTTGTAGTGACCTTTAATTTTCAAATGAGTGAGTAGGCAACCAGAGAAACGTGCGTGTCTTTATATAGTATTATCCTCGCTATAACAGTAGAGTTTTCATGGGTTTATGAATTTTACACTACTAATGCAAAGGTTTCTATTAATTCAAGAACTACACATTGATTCTCATAAGTATAAAAAATAATAAACCACTAGGGCCCGTATTCATCAATAAATATAACCCCTGGGGTTATATTTTGAAGTTTGATGAATACGGACATTGATGATAAATGAATAGGTAGTAGGTACAATGTATAACTTATACAAATATAATTTTCCAGTCGAGAAATACACACGATTTATTTCAAACTTTCTTTTGCTTCTCCTGAAAATTTACGTTTTTTGAGTTGTGACGGTTTTCTTTCGGATGAGCGAATTGTAGATTTTTTCAGTTGTCAAATTATCTAAGCATCTTTTTCAGTGGCATAGTAAAATTACCATGGTCCTGTATTCATATAAATTTTATTATTGTGAGACGTGACATCACTGTCACTGCCTTATTACGTCTTGGATTTTTCGAAAATTTCTAATCAAAAACTGTTACTGTGACTATGAAGGAGTGTCAGTGGCGTGAGACCATTTCACATGCCCTGGAGAGCGTGAACATTGTATCAAAAACTTAGAATTTCTCAGTCTCTAGGCTCTAATACAGAACCCGCAATCCCTGGGTGATACACCACTGACCTTCACACTGTCTTATTTCGCGAAAAATAGTTTATTCGTGGTAGCAGCACACCAACGCCAAGGAAAAATGATACAAATATAATTTGAAAATGGTAGGTATAGGTATTTGGATCTGCCATGATGCAATTTCTGTGACAAAATTGCAATTTCAAGATTGCCCTTATTTTTCTCACCTGCTTCCCCTATTGATCAGTTCTTTTGGCTTATTACTGTTAATTAAAAAATATTGTCTTCATTATCATAGATGTCTAGGAATACATCGAAAGCTTCCCTACTGCAACTGATTGAAGAAAACGTGTACTTATGAAAAGTTCCATCTAAGCAAATGGCGATTACAGAATTTCCATCTGCTCCAAAAGCACATACACAAGCACTCTCCGGTGGTACTGTAAAATTAGTTGTAGCCCACTGAGAATCCATATACTTGGGCAGAATTCCCACGTTTGGTAACAACATTCTTTTATTCAAATTTGTATTCTTCAAGGCAAAGATATGAACTGTACCTTTATCACTTGAACAGCACAAATACTCAGAATCCTTATTAAAATTAATCGAATGTATGACTGCAGGATCAGATCCTCGTCTCAGTTCCACTAGCAGTGATTTGTTAATGGTATCCCATACTCTTATCAGAGTGCCTTTGTTTGAAGCGGTCGCTATTCTAGTTCCTTGCTGATTCATACTCAAACAACGTAGATTACTCTGATGTGCCGGGATGCATATGTGCTTACCAGATGAATAGTTTTCGATATTTGTCAATTCCACCTGCTGCACAGTTCCGACTTTACGGCCAGGAAATACCAGCAGTTGCTTTTCAGCAGTCGCCGAAGGAGTTATTTCACATAAGCCCAACGGGTTGTCTCTTGTTTCGAAATAGTTCAAAATCTTTGTTGGAGCGGGGAATGAAAATACATAGATTTTATTGAGAAGAGCCACAACGATTTTATCTCGCCTAAAACGTACGGCTCTTATAGATGTGGCGAATGTGATTTCGAGGATTGGTTCTTTTTTTCCGTCATCATAAATATGTAAAACGTTGTTGGAATACTTGGGGTTTACTCCTCCAGAAACGACTGCTAATAAATTCGAGCGATACAGCATTTCACAAATTCCAACACTGCCAATCTGCTCAACATCATAATGGGACTTTTCAACCAATGGTTCCACATTGTAAATTCGTAAGCCACTTTCCATGCAGCACACAAAACATCCTTGATTTTGGTTAAATTTCAAATTTAAAATTTTTCTATCATCATCAACTGACATTTCGATAAATTATAATAATATCAAATCAAAGAACGGGAATATAATATAATATTTAACTTTTTAAAATTATTGTCTCAACAACAAAACCAGCACGTGCACTTGATATTAATAATAATGCTTTTATTTTTATTATATTATTTTGTTTTTGTTCTTCTTCTTCTTCTTTTCCCTCTGGACTCGGCCCGAGAGGGAGGGATTTAGCCGCGCTCGTAGGCTACTTGGCCAGTCCGCCCAAGGAGTTTTGGGTCGGTGTTGATTGGAATGTTTTCTTGTTAGTTGTTGTGGTCTTGTGGTTGTGTCTTGTGTCAAGTCAAGCAATCGTTGGAAGTTTGACGTAACCATCTGACATTCCAACCTTACGCCGCGTCCTAGCTGCATCCGGGGACTGCGTTGCGTGCGTTGCGTGCGTGCGTTGCGGGGAACGATTAAAATAAAACACATGCAAAGCAATGGGAGACGCGTTTGCCCGCAAAGTCGTACGATAAAACGACACCGCAACGCACGCATTGTTTTAAATTGAAATATTTAGTTTTTTCATCTGTCAAAATCTTGCGATTTTTGCGGCGGGCAGGAAATTTTTTTAATTTCGATTGTCTTCGTGCCAAAGCGAAACATTTTGTGCAATAAGAGAAATCTATTTTACAAGAACAAGAGTCAAGGTACACTGGGAATGTGAAATTGTCTCGAATTTAGGTTTTTAAAGTAAGTATGAGGTCTATTAACTTCTATTGTAGACCTTTTTATATTTAACCTACCTGCTATTTATCTATCTATCAAATCTATACCTATTTCTATAGATTACTTGCGTCTTATTGTTTCTTTCTCTTAAGTAACATGTTTCTTTCTGTGATTTTCAAGTCTTTCAAGCTCCAACAACCTACTGGTTTCCAAATTAAAACGTATTTAATCTGAAGCTGCACCAGAAATAGTTGGATTGGAAACTATTTTCTCGCCCGCACCGCACGCATTCAGTTAGGACACACTCAAAATTTCTCGTGCGAGTTTGCGTTGCGTGCGTTCCCCGCATCGCACGCAACGCATTACCCGGATGCAGCTAGGACACGGCGCTAGAGCCGAGAGCCGAGCAGTGATGTGGCATGTGGCTTTAAGCGTAAAGATTTCATGACGTAAAGAATGTAAAGAATACGTAAAGAACACGTAAAGAATAGGTAAAGAAAAAGAACGATAACAATTGAAAAGCAAGGTTATGTTCTATGTTTGTTTTTCAACAAAATAAATTTGTTATCAAAATTCATCGTTTATGTTATTTTATTATTATTACATAATGTTCATGGAAACCCACTATCCCACACAATAGATTACGATGGTTGGCAGAAGTCAAAACTCAGGTACCTATATTCCGAGCTCCAGTTTACCGAAATTAAAATAAATAACAATAAAAATTATGTTGTGGAACATGCTAATACGTGAGAAATATCTTGCTAATACCTACAATAAAAAAATTCAATTCATAATTCAACATCATTAAAAATTATTAAGCGAATTGAAAATGCGAGAAGGTAGTAAATGTTGGAACTTTGTTAAATCAGTGAGATAGATACCTCGTTACTTGAATTATTACTCGAAATCCAGCGTCGAATTATTCCAGACAGGAGTTGAGAAGTTGACTTCAAAGGCTGTGGTCGTTTGCGTCCATGGTCAAGGCCATCAGCCAGCCGTCGGCTCTGCGAGGGGCGGTGGTTACGCGTCGCCAGAGTTCCAATTTGACAGTTGTCAGATTTGACATTTGACATGTGTCTAATATATTCACATAAAATAAAATAAAAAATTTTGTTTTTTCATGTCATTCGGTATTCAAAAAATCAAGGAAACCAAAAATCACATTAAAAAAAAAATTCAAAATTTAATTCTTGTTTACCTTTCTTTAAGCCAAAGTCATAAATAACCATAATGCAAGCAATATGACGTCATATTATTACGACGTCATAATAATTATGACGCCATTCGGTGAAAGCACTTTAATTATTATTTTCGAAAGAAGAAGAATGAAATTTTTACAAATTTTTTAAAATGTTATTGATTTTTTTGGTTTCGGTGATTTTTTTGTATCAAACGACATAAAATCAATATGGCGGCCATCAGAAAAACAAAAGTTGACTATGAAAACTCTGGGATTTAGTTGGCCGTGAAAATTTTTTAATTGTCAAATGGATAGCTATTGACGAATTATGCAAGCCTACAAAAAATATTTATTTATTTCTGACATTAAAAAAGATATGAGCAATCTCATGTGTATTCTTGCAGCCACGTGACGTCAGAAGACCGGAACGCAGCCTGCGCAGTCATATTCAGAAAGTATAGTATGTTGTCAGTTGTCACCGTCGTGTATACGTGTATCGGTGTATCGTGAGACGTGAATTGAACTAGGAACTAGGTTTAGGTTACTTTATTTGACAGTTGTGGACGTGGAGGTTTGGAAGTTGTGTGGCCGTAGAAATATACATTTTCCGTTCAGGGTTTAACTTTTGGATTTTGATAATTTAGAATTTAATTAGAAATTTCGTTAATTAGTATAGCAAAATAATATTTTGCAATTTAGGAAATGTACATTTACGATCTCTATCTTCATTAGTTTTCATGAAGTTCTAATTTGTGGTTCCAGATCCAGAGCAGTAGAACATCCCTTGGAAAGGTAGTCATTATGTTTTTTTTTTTAATTCACTTTTGCTTACACCTATTTGAAGTTCTAAACCACCTCTTCCCGATTGCCTAAAATGTTTTAAACTTTAGATGACAACATATGAAGAATACATCCAACAAAATGAAGATCGTGATGGTATTCGGTTTACTTGGAATGCATGGCCAAGCAGCAGAATTGAGGCAACACGCCTTGTTGTACCCTTAGGCTGCTTATATCAACCTATTAAGGAACGTCCAGATCTGCCCACCATACAGTATGATCCGGTACTATGCACAAGAAACAACTGCAGAGCTATTTTAAATCCTCTTTGCCAAGTAGATTACCGAGCCAAGTTATGGGTGTGCAACTTTTGTTTTCAACGAAATCCTGTAAGTTTTTCTTTTATGCTACGTTAAAAAATGTGTCCTCTTTTGAATTGGCCACCCTCCATTTTGCTTAGGCAGTGGCGGATTTCCAAGTAGGCTAGGTAGGCTATAGCCTACAAATTTTTGTAGGCGCCAAATTTTCAAAGACATATTTTCGAGTGCTAGGAAATTGCGTGACCTTGGAATTTGAAAAAAATTTGCCTGCAGTGTTTAATCGAGAGGGGAAAACTGTTCCGAACCCTTTCAAAGCCCCGCTTCGTCTTTGAATTTATATTCTTTTGGCCCACAAGAACACGACCTGATTTACCCACAGGAAAATTAGGCTACAGCGTAGAGCGCATTTACTGAGGGGGCGCTGAGGTTGCTTTTGCAAGCACCAACACTTATTTACACAATAAAAAATAGGTACTAGCGTTTTGTGATCTTCATCTTCATCTTCATATCTCAAAAACGGACGCCTCTGGGCAAATTAAACAAGTATGGCTTTTTTATTGTAAAAAGACCGTTGATTCAGAAAAAAGTAATAAGACATCAAAAAACCTAGCCCTTACTTTTTTAAAGAGTGAAAAGTGTCAAACGACCCCTGTTCCTACGCCACTGGCTTATTGAAATAAACCGAAAATTTGTCTGATTATTGCTCTTTATAACTTGTTGTTACACACAAAAAATTGTCTCAGTTGGGTTATTGTTTCAACAAATATTAACAAAAGAGTGGTCTGTCGGTCGACTCTTTAACACCCTGTATCTCATCAATAAAGCCTTTTCGAAAAAAAATTTTCCTACATTTTCGTATTTTTTAAACTTTATCTACAAGTCCTCCAATTTATGGTACTCCATTTAGAAACACCTTGTATATTACCGCAGATTCGGTAGAAAACTCAGAGAGAATTATTGCTCTGTGATGTGCACTCAGATTTTAATATTATAAATATCTTTTATAAATTTTGAAAATATATAAATATTTTCAAAATTTGCAATTTAAAATCAATAATTATTATCGGAAAGATTTTTAATTACGTTTATGCAACCGGGCCTTACTATTTGATTATTATGTAAAAAAACAATACTTTCTAAATGTTTCTTTTTCATAATTTTCCAGTTCCCTCCTCAGTATGCAGCTATATCGGAAGTACATCAACCTGCAGAATTAATGCCAATGTTTTCTACAATTGAATACACCATCACCAGGGCTCATACAATGCCTCCCGTTTACTTGCTAGTAGTCGACACATGCATGGATGAAGAAGAATTGGGAGCCTTAAAAGATTCGTTACAAATGTCTCTCAGCCTTTTACCGCCTGATGCACTTATAGGATTAATTACTTTCGGAAAAATGGTCCATGTCCATGAATTAGGAACTGAAGGATGCAGCAAGTCGTATGTTTTTCGGGGTACTAAAGACTTGAACGCCAAACAAATACAAGACATGCTGGGGATCGGTAAGGTACCAGTGGGCCCACAACATCAAGCTCAGTCTGGACCACAACAGCCTGGTCAACCGTTGCGACCTCAACAACCCGTTGCCCCTGTTTCTCCTGCAGCTAGATTCCTTCAACCAATATCTAAATGTGACATGAATTTAACTGACTTGATAGGTAGGGTACCTAATTAAAATACGTCTAGCTTTTTTTTTATTCACATAAATGTTAAACTATAGGTGAGCTGCAACGCGATCCATGGCCTGTGGGTCAAGGAAAGAGACCTCTCAGATCAACAGGTGCTGCATTGTCGATAGCTGTTGGACTGCTGGAGTGTTCGTACCCGAATACAGGTGCGAGAATAATGACCTTCCTGGGTGGTCCTTGCTCCCAGGGACCAGGACAGGTAGTCAACGATGACCTTAAACAGCCAATCAGATCGCATCATGACATTCAGAAAGACAATGCGAAATACATGAAGGGTGGTATTAAGCATTATGAAGGCCTTGCCATGAGGGCTGCCACTAACGGTCACTGCATTGATATCTATTCTTGTGCTCTTGATCAAACTGGACTGATGGAAATGAAACAATGCTGCAATTCAACTGGGTAAGACATAAATTTTAAATAATATTTATATTTACCTATATTATCTATTATTACTATTTATAGACTATATTTGATTTAAAATTTATTAGGTTTTAGGTTCTGATTTAGCTTGCCACTATAGATTCTAAAACTTCTACAAAAAATTAATTTGATGTTAAAAGCCGCTAACATCATAGAAGACTCCATCGCATCGCACAAGTATTACTTCCAACTTTTGATGTGTAGTGTGTGCCTGACTGATATGACATTCTGATGGGTCCGTAACAAGGACGAAACTGTACCATCCATGTCATCAGTTGCCATGTCACATGCTGTGCGAATGTTTTCTAATTTGTTCTGCAAAGGACCTACAGTGGAAAGACTTGTATATACAGGGTGATGTTCAGAAAGACTGGAAATTTAAAACAAATATTGTTTCCTCGTCTTTGTTATCGAGATTTAAAGTTTTCAGATATAAAGATATAAAACTTCCACTGTCAAAACACCTGATTTCACATAACTATTCTGATAGTGTTTGTTTGTTATGTTTTTTATTTTCGGTAAAGTAATTACACCCATTTAAATTTTACCTTTTCCTCGAGTTCAATAAACTTTGTTAATGCGACTTCGTTTATTTGAATTCGAACTTAACAATGAAACTAAAATAGACTTCAATAATATTCTCAGATATGTATCCCGGCTTTTGATTAATATTTTGAATCTTTGAATAATTGTTTGCAACTTTGCTGGACTTGCCATTTCATAAAACTTTTTTGGTATTACAGACCTATACAGGGTGTTACTTAATGATAGGCCGTAACTTCAAGGGTGCGTTCCTGAACCAAATTCAAGTAGAAAAGTTCATATAAACATGTGTCTCCGAAGTGTCTGGCTTTCAAGATACAGGGTGTTGAAGTTTTCTTTTCATTCTCACCAATATTATTGAAAAGAAAAATGTAAGCCACTGACTTTTTTTAAATTGTGATATTTGTTCAGGTTGCGCAGATAAAAATACAACTTTTTTGTCTTCTGATATTTTTTTGTATCTTACTTCGTTTTCGATAAAAAAAAATAGAGCAATCTCAATGCATGTCGAAAAATTGATAAAAGAAAATCGTTAAAATTAAAATCAATTTTTCCACATGCCTTGAAGAGGTTTTTATTTTTTAAATAGAAAACGACAAGAGGTACAAAGAAAAGTCAAAAGACGACATAAAGTTGTATTTTTCGGTGCTTGATCTGAAAAAATTTAAAATTAAAAAAAATCTCAGTAGAGTACTTTTTTTTTTGTCAACATTATTCGTGAGACTATCCCCGAAACACCACTGGAACTTATCATTATCTTTTAGTTAGTGTCGCAGTCTGGTCGCTTTTTGTTTTCACAAAATTTATCATAATTTCGTGAATAAAAGATTAATGAACTTAGAATTCCTAAACCACTATCAATTCTGTGGTACTGTCCATGTTCGCCATTTCGGGACCACCGTGCATATTACATAATATATTGAAAAATATTGAGGTAATGTTTATAAAACTGACCAGTTTTTGCTGCCAGTGTGCAACAATGAGTAAATTATATTTTTATAATTCAATTTTTAACCGAGCTAGTGACAGAGATAAGGAAAAATAGGAAAATCGAGTTTTCGCAAATTGAGTTAAACTCGGATATGTCGTCTGGTAAAGTGTCAACTCGGATAGAACGTCAACATTTTTCAGAGGTTCTATTTGTTCGTTATTTTCATTTACCTATCCACTCTTAACAGTTTTAATTAATGGGAATTTTCTCAATACACACTCCAAATCTTTTTTAATAAAGCAGTAATAAATTTTCCTAAAACAAAACAAGACAGCTCAACAAAAGAAACAACAATGTTCATCATCACCGGTGATGGTGTAAGGTGTAATATAGAGAGGCTCTGTAGAACCTAAGAAAGAAATATGGCTTCAATTCTTGCTGTTGACCCACCTCTGCAACATTCAATTTTACAATTTTACTCAATGTTCATCTCATTGTCATCCAGCTTCTGTCCCTTGTTCCCCTTCACTGTCCCTGTTTTACCCTGACTGAAAAAGAACAACCAATTATTATAGTACCGTGTAACCTAGAATTTATACTTGCTTCAACCGCAGGGATTCATTCAGTTGATCAAGGTGTCTCAGCCTTGGTCAACTAACTGATCTGGTTTATTTATGCCTGCTATATCCTTAAGAATGTTTTTTGTACCTTAACAAACAAAGTTTTATTGAACTTTCAAATAACTATAGTAATTTTTTCAGCGGTCATATGGTGATGGGTGACTCGTTCAATTCATCTTTATTCAAACAAACATTCCAAAGGGTCTTTGCACGAGATGAAAAAAATGACCTCAAAATGTCTTTCAACGCTACCTTAGAAGTTAAATGCTCTAGAGAATTGAAAGGTATACAAATGAGACACCACCACGTTTTTTTTTTGTGATATTTTATCAACTTTTTTGTCTCTGAATTGCAGTTCAAGGAGGTATTGGATCTTGTGTATCGTTGAACATTAAAAGCCCTCTTGTCTCTGAAGTGGAAATCGGTATGGGAAATACAGTGCAATGGAAAATGTGTACTCTCACTCCAAGTACAACAATTGCTTTGTTCTTTGAGGTCGTGAATCAACATTCCGCTCCAATACCTCAAGGTGGCCGAGGTTGCATACAGTTTATCACTCAGTATCAGGTAAGTTAAAAATTGTTCTACTACATGGTTAGAGAATTACAGTTCAGGGCATCCTGGTGTACAGGATTGTCTGTTTTACCTATTACACATTGATGTCGTTCTATTTGAATAAATAAAAAAAAGTGCTTAAAACATTCCACATCAACTTTTAAACCTCTAATGTCCGTATTCATCAAACTTCAAAATATAACTCTGGTGTTATATTTTGAATTTTCTGACAGCTGATTGGTCTAACGCTCAAACCCTACGAACGCTACGAATTTTAAACCAATGACATATTCCAAAATATAACCCCAGGGGTTATATTTATTGATGAATACGGGCCTAGGAGGCAAATTCATATCGATCGATGAAAGCCCGTGCAATTATCATGGGTCCGTCAAAGCATAAAATAGTTACACTTGATTAATCCGTAACAGAGTCATAGCTAGAGTCATACCGCCAGGGATAGCATCAGTATTTTCTTCTTATCCATGAAATTTTAGTAAAAGTAATGCTAATAATTGTGAATAAAATCCTGTTGAGTTTTGGTTTCGTGATAAATATTAATTTTCCTGCTATTTAGCACCAAACTGTCGATGATATTTATTTTTTAAACAACTGGCACCACATTTTTGTACCCTTTTCTATGGATGCGGTGGTCAATGGTCGGCAATACCATGATTGTGAATGCCCTCCCATGGTCTCTGGACTTGGCGAGCCTGACTTGTAATTTGCGAAGTCACACTCTATGAGAATGGGAAGGCTCGGGAGCTCGGATCGTGGCTCGGCATTGCCATTAGTTTTCGATTTTAGGAGCAATGCAGGTTCAACTTGTAAAGCCATTCCCAAGAAATGAATGAACTTGTGACTTAGCGAGCTGACTTGACGAGTCAATCTGTCCCGCTCCATGGGAAGCCACCACAAAAGACGTAAAAGATGTTTGATGTTCCTAACCTCCAGTTCCAGAATCATTCTTTAGTAGTGTAATATTGTTAATATTACGCAATATTCTATAAACTTCTAGACTGAAACAAAACTTCTTAACTTTAACTTAGATTCGACTACAAGGTGGCCCAAATAATAACTTGGAAACTGAAGATGTAAGTGAAAAACGCCGAAACAGGTCACAACCCAAAAAATTGGATTTTGTTGTAAAAGAGAATTTAAGTAGTTTTCAATAATGATGTATCACTCGAAATCTGTTCCCCATGATAAGCGAAGGGGTAGTTTAGTTACCCCTACCAAGGGAATGAATTTGGATGGTTAAATTTGCCACCCAAATACGTATCTCATTCTATAACAACTTGATCCCTTGATCCCAAACTGTCTTTTACTCATCACATTAATGATCTTGTTTGTCAGTGTTACAAAACTTTGGGATACATTATTCGGCGAGCACGTGAATTTTCTTCAAGTCGCACTATAATAATTTTATTTAGTGCCTTCATATCGTCACGTGTTGCATATGCTGGTATTGTCTGGTGGCCATTCTATTCTGTGCATGTAAATAGTATTGAACGTATTCTAAGTACCTTGCGTTTAGAGAAGATGGGCTTTATCCAGCTATTGGTTTTCCGCAGACTGACCTGCTTAGGAGATCCAGTTTTGTATCCTATGCATACCGTCATAAATTTTCTGCGCTGCTTTTCTTACATGGAATACTCCACTCAAAAGTGGATTGTTCAGACATTCTGCACATGCTGAAATTCAAAATCCCAAGACCAACTGCTCGAAGTCATATCTGTTTTGTTTTCCCAGCCTCCACAAGTTTTCACCACTGCATGTGTATTGTATAAATCTGTCATATTTATAACACATATAAGATGTCTTGGACATCTTTTGCTGTTCTGTTGGGGACATTTCAGTGTGTATATTTGAGTAGGTAGTTCTGTTATCTGTGTTATTATTATTGTTAATTGATTTGTGTATCACAGCTTCTGTTCACCTTAAATGTGATTGTTTTTGTTGTGGAGTCATACAGTAATTGAGGTATAACCCTGTTGTAATGACATATTGTAAATAAATAAATAATAACAAAATTGACCTGTTTGGGCGTTTTTCGTGTATATTTTCTGTTTCCAAGTTATTAGGCCTGTTACGTTTTCGTTGGGTCATCCTGTATAATTATTAAAGGTTTATCACTTATAATTATCTTAATTATCTGAATATTGTAATAATGTATGAAGTTATAAACTTATAACCTCTACTGTGCGGTTCCATGTTGTGCAATCCTCACTTATGAACGAGTTTAATGTTTTCTTAATTTGAAAGAGCAGTTTGCGGAGGTACGAAACGTTACAGAAGTGCAATGAATTAAATAATTTTCAAAATGAAGAGTGTATGCTCGTGGACGCCTGCTTCCCAGAAGTATGACATAAGCGGCAACTATGAGCGCCATAAGAGCAATGGTGCATTATAACTATGGCCCTTACTATATGGCACTTACCCATATAGCAGTGAAACTTCATCTGCGATGGTCAATCTCATTTTGGATCACCTGTATTGAATTCTAGCCGTTTAAACCACTGACAGGCAAACATTTTAATGCTCGAGTATCATTTTACTCACTTTTTTTGGGAAAAAAATTAAAGCATTTTTCACTCTCAATCTATTTCGGTATAATTTTCTCTGCAAGTTTAAAAATCACAGCTACTTAGCAGAATGACAGATTTCGCTTTGATATTTCATTTTCATGCGTACGTATCAAGGCCGATTTATCCAATAGACAAGAAAGGCAGCTGCTAAGTCGCCAATTCACCAGTTCAAAATATTTGTCTAATTGAACTTCCGTTGGACTAATTTGAAATTTTTATAGCATTCAAGTTGCCAAAGAAGAATTCGTGTGACCACTGTTGCTAGAAACTGGGCAGATGCAACCGCCAATATTCACCACATCAGTGCAGGATTTGATCAAGAAGCTGCGGCTGTTCTTATGGCCAGAATGGCTGTTTATAGAGCTGAAAGTGATGACAGTCCTGATGTCTTAAGATGGGTTGACAGAATGCTGATAAGACTTGTAATAATTGGTCTTATAATATTCAAATATTTTTTTCTTATTGATTTTTAATTTTCAGTGTCAGAAATTTGGCGAATACAACAAAGATGATCCCAATAGTTTTCGATTGAATGAGAATTTTAGTTTGTACCCACAGTTCATGTATCACCTGCGAAGGTCTCAATTTCTACAAGTATTCAACAATTCTCCTGATGAAACATCGTTTTATAGACATATGCTTATGCGAGAAGATCTTACACAGTCATTGATAATGATTCAGCCTATTTTATACAGTTACAGCTTCAATGGACCTCCGGAGCCCGTTCTTTTAGATACTAGCAGCATCCAACCGGATAGGATTTTGCTCATGGACACTTTCTTCCAGATATTAATTTTCCATGGAGAGGTGTGTATAAAGTGTGAACCATTTGTTTATAAGTCACCCTGTAAAAAAGCGCCTACAAACTACAAAATTCAAGACCTACTAGATCAGTGTTTAATAGTAGAATTTCAAGAATTATTTTAGAAAAATTCTTTATTACGTCACTGGATTAATCATTAATATGAATTCTTGAAATTTTACTACTAAACCAACAAACTAAAAAAGTTAAAAAAATCCACAATAAAAAATGAAGATTTTTCAGGGTGACTCAAGAACAAATTGGTCATGCTGTATAGTAAACATTACTGAAAGATGACTCTTTTTTATCATTATTATTTTCAAGACAATTGCACAGTGGCGAAAAGAGAAATACCAAGATATGCCGGAGTATGAAAACTTCAGGCAGCTTCTTCAAGCTCCTGTTGACGACGCCCAGGAGATTCTAGCAACAAGATTCCCCATGCCAAGGTACATCGACACAGAGCAAGGAGGATCCCAAGCTCGTTTCCTCTTGTCCAAAGTGAATCCAAGTCAGACACACAACAATATGTATGCTTATGGAGGCGTAAGTGTTTCAATTATTTTAATCTTTTTGTTTTTATACCGTATAGTGGATGAGATCAAAGCTTTCTGTAGATCATAATATTGCCAATAACGTAAGTTGTAAAATATAAAATATGACATTTCAACCTATTGTCGTCTGGATCAGCAAAGAAACATTTTGATTAATTTATTGGGAAATCAAATCATCGCTCATTTTTAATGTCTTGTTATGTTTTTCATTTAAATATTTTTTGTTCCATGATCATCTTTGGTTCAGGCTGTTGTCGCAAGTGGAACTGCGGTATGGTAAACTTTTGTATTCAATGGTGACGGGAAAATACCATTCTGCTTGAATCTCTCTTTTGTCTTTCGCCAATTTACATTTTTTTTACATTATTATATCGAAATATATTATAGGTTAAAAGAATAATCACATTCACCAAGCTGATCTAATCAGTTATAAAAAAAACATTATAATATTCTAAACATTCATTCCTTTGTGAAAAATGTGGTTAAAAATACAAAATATTCCATTTTTGTGATTAACAAAAATAATATATTGATTTACTAACAGGAGACTCATGGCATGGCTATTATTTCACATTTTTTTATTCAACGGCTAGATTTTTTTTAAACATTTTATTTGACAACAGAATAATTGAAATATTATATTTATTGACACTGACAACAATACAATCAACATAAACGTTACTGTTCTACTATTTCTATTTCCAATTAGAAAATTGTATAGGTACAATGAGTTTCTTTTTCAATGCAACATAGGGATTTATATGTATGGTACGATTAAGTTTAAAAAGTCAGATGTGACGTCACACTAACCGTCCGAATTAAGATTTTTCATTTCACCAGAAAATGTCAAACAGTTAAATGTCAAGTTGTGAACGAGCGTAAATTATTGAAGCAACCATTCAAACTATGAATTGAACCGCTTACGTCAGTTTGAGAACCACTGACAACTACAGAAAATTTATTCACGTAATGACACTCTATCCTTTGTGCTGTTCATTTAATTCTCATTCAAAACCAATGTTGACGTATACTTTTTTATGCGGGATGGACTGTTTAGACAAACTTGATGGTTTCTATGAGAACCACGTAAATGGAACAAAATAAATCGAACTATCAGAAGGATGTGTATTCTTAATCGATACGTATGACTTTTTAAACTTTATCGGACTATAAAAACTTTAACTCTTGTTAATGGTGTTCCTGCTGGAGTAAATTTATGATTTTTTTTTCACTGATTCGTAATATACATTATTCTACACGTCATTTATAAGGTCTGGTGCTAATTGAAACACCACTTTACAAATTAAAATGAAAAAAGAGCAACGATTTTTACAAATTTTCAAAACTAGTTAGCTGAGGTGTTTGTTCACTGACGTCTATCAAAATCTCTGAAATTTTGACAGTTTGAACATTTTGCTTTAGATTTTTATTCTTCTTGTCTTAATAATAAATTGCTTTCCCCAAGAAGTAGTGTCGTCTTCTCTTAATTTTAGAAATAATTATAAAAAAAGATAGTTATAAGATAGATACAGTAAAAGTCGTTTATAACGACGCCCAAGGGACCGTCATTTTAAGGTCGTTATAAGCGAACCGTCGCTATATCCAACTGGAACTGATACTCACTACAAAAATATTTATGGTTGGAACATATAGGTATGTACATATGTATTTGGAAGCACATTATGTTAAATACATTAATACATAATATGTTGAATACATTTTATCTATTCATAGTATGATTTCCTTGAACTTAAATCAAAATAATTTCCGGTTTTTCCAAATAGTGGAAATTGTAGAGTGAGACAGATGAAATTCCGTAGCCAGAGAGCTATTAGATTCTCCATTTTCCATTCTCGCAATTATGGCACCTTTTTCCTCAATAGTTAAAATTTTTCGCTTTTTTGATTCCGTCCTTTTTATCCTGAATAGTAATTAAAGAAAAAAATGAGTCCTAATGCGTACAGGAAACTAAATGTTTTTTACTGTATTTTCAAGGATTATCACTGAATAAAATACGTAGATCAATTCACTAACGAAAACTAAAATTCAACCAACACTCACATTCGCCTTCTGCGTATCTCTGCGTATATTCATTTACTGGCAAATTTCAAGACCACACAAGTTCGCCTTTCTTGGAATACATAAAAAATAAATTGCCTTTTTGTAAGCCAAGCTACCCTTATTTTTCCATCGACCGTCGTTACACACAGTATAAGATCTATAAGATGCAAGCATGAAGCTTTTGTAGTCGTTAAATGCGACTTCGTCGCTTTATCCAAACGTCGTTAAATAGGGACAAATTTTACATTAGACCTATAGCAAACCAACCAAAGGTTTAAAAACTCGTCGCTAAATACGGTCGGTCGTTCTAAACGACGTCGCTATAAGCAACTTCCACTGTACTTATTTAGTGTAATTTAGCTTAGATATTTTGTTATTGTATTAGACTTGTTTCAAACTTGTAATTCTTGCAATGGTTTTGGAATAAAGTTGTCTATCTATCTAGTCATACTGCGGAGTGCTAGAACGCTAATTAATAGTTATTTATTATACAAGAGAAAAAAGTGATAGATTTTAAAATCGTACTTTTTTCTCGTGTGTAGTATACAATTTTTTTCTGCGAGAAGAAATATCAGTGTTAGAATGTCGAAAAACGTAGTTAGATAACTGAAAATTATGTCGGAAAAATGATTTATGTTAAACTTGGATTTTCAAACTGTCTTTTATCGTAATTGACGTTGCCTGGGTAACGAAACGATTTAATTATTACATAAACGTCATATTAATGTAATTGAAATTGAACCGCAGTTTTGCAAAGATTCTTGTAAGGTTTCGATGAGTGAATTTATTAATATGGATAGTGATTATTATGAAAATTCCCTTAATAATTGCCATTTGGATAATAAGGTAACTTTCCTTTACGTATATTTGATATAAATTTAATGATATCTGAGTGTTAATAGTAGCTATACCTAAGCCGCCATTTCGGGGAAATAAGTACTCATTTATTTCCCTGCTAATTCATTTATTTCCCCGATAAGATGCAGCTCATATAATGAGGCATTTTTCTACCTGTCAACGGGGAAAAAAGGTCAAACTTATAGCCCGTCGCAGAAAAAAAATTATTATTCAATGATGGTCCATCAACGGGAATTTTACATGTAAAATTCCCAAAAGTTGATTGGACCATCATTGGTTAATCATTTTTAATTAGCGTTCTAGCACTCCACCCATAGTTCAAGATTTAATACTGATTTAAATAATCATGTATTATTTAAATGTCAGAGATTTGTTAGACATCAGTGAACAAATGCATCAGCTAACTAGTTTTGAAAATCAGTAGAAATTGGTCCACTTTTTTCATTTTAATTAAAAAAGTATTACTTTTATTGGTACCAGATGTTCAAAAGGTCGTGGTATTGCTTTCATTGGCACCAGATGTTCAAAAGGAGGTCGTGTAGAATAATGTATATTACGAATTACGATCCAGAGAAAAAAAATACTCCAGGAAAACCATTAACATGAGGTAAAGTTCTTACATGTAAATCCATATGTTGCATTGAAAATGAAACTCACTGTATATTGAAGTATATTATTATTTTGATTATTATCTATTATTATTATATCTTTCCAAAGTCTTGTATTTAATTTTCGTGTTATTTTTGTAATCTTCGGAGCTGGATTGTACAGGCCTACTCAGTAAGAATTTTTCAAATTATAAATGACGAATTCCTTACTAACCAAATCATTTGGTTATTGGGCATCTTTTTAATCCGACTCCTGTTACTACTATTAATTTTTGTAAATTTAAATACTGATTGTCTTTTTGTTATCAGGATGGGGGAGCTCCGGTACTGACTGACGACGTCTCATTGCAAGTGTTTATGGATCACCTTAAGAAGTTGGCTGTTTCATCAACAGCTTAATAATTATTGTTTATAAAACTATAGAATTTATAATAATATATTATTGTACTATAAGTTCTTTTTTTAATAAGGAAAGTTAATTTTTTAAATAATTGCTGTTATTCAATAGAATCAAATTCAATATTTTTAAAATCTTTTTTCAGGCATTAAAAAGGTCACATTATCTCAATTCAAAAATCTGTTTGCAATATTATTATTTTATAGTTGTTTTGTATTTTGTTAAGTAACTATTAAAAAGGTAAAATGTATAAAGTAAGCAGCCGGAAACTGTTTTAATAACTCTTTATTCTTACTGCAAGTGTCAAAAATAATTAAGTAATATTATCATTTTATTATTATTAAATAACTATATTAACTGATGCCATGTGTTTTGGGTGCTTTATTTTGGTGTTCTCATATAAATACTATTATATTTTTGAATTTTACATAGTTCCAAGAAACATGATTAAGTCTGGTTACTCAAACGTAATAAAAAATCTTTTAGATAATTTATTATTACTGATTTTAAATTGCAAATTTTGAAAATATGGTGAAACTACTTTGACTTTGAGCTGTTTTTTTAGGATTAATCTTCATATAGACAGATAAGTACGGTATTCCATTAATCATACAAAGTAACCCAAACTCGCTATTTTTCGTCCTAAATAAAACTGGAAATAATAATTATCTTAAAAATCGCTGCGCCACTGACTGTCGTTGCGGAGGTCTCCGACAGCATTGCCATTTTCACCGCAAACCTCTATTTATGCGATCGGTCTATCCTTTTCCCACTCACATGAAGATACAAATTAGATGATGGATTTCGATTTTTCATATTTATGAATGGAATGTTGGGTCTATTTTTTTTTAGACATCATTGGTTGTTTGTCTCTTTTGCCATTTTCTTTTACACTATACTACCCTACCTTTTCCCATAACCATTGAATAAGTGGTTTGTTTACAAATTGAAAGGACAAACTTGAAAACAGGAAAAAGGAATTTGTAAAAAAAATTTTATGTGTTTAAATGAATATAGGGTCCCAAATATACATAACTTGTGTTAAACACAAATATTACTGTCAAAATGAAGCCCAAAAAAATTCTGAAATACAGGGCTTTTCAATAAAAACTTCCAGGCCAATTATTTCGAAAACTAAAAGTGACATTTGAATTCTGTAAACACCAGTTTTTAGGCTCTATGATTGGCTTCACAACTACTGTGTAAAAAATGTGTTTGAATAACACAAGATGTAGGTGGCGCCACGGTGCAAATAATTTTTTCGATGACAAGAAAATGTTGTGGGTCTGAAAGATAATTAATTTTTGATTAAATTATGTCCCATAAAATTTTTTGATAAATCTAATATGAACGGAGATATTTGGGATTATTTTTTTTTTAACGAGTATTTTAATTTTAAATATTTTTTAGCAGATTTTAGTTTAATTGTGGTAATACAAATTTTTATCGCTCGTGTAGCGCTAAATTATTATTATTAATAAATTATTTATCTTTAATATCTAATTTATGGTTTTGTTTCTTAATGATTTTTTTCCATGGATATGCAGTAAAATTGTTTTTATTTTTATTTCTCGAGAACGAAGCAATTAAAACAATTTAACAGACTGTTACATGTCAGAAATGAGCCATAAAACAATAATTGTGACAGCTGTGCCATCTGGGTTTTAATTGATTAATTTATATACAGGGTGATCGGTAACTCGAGCACTTGGAGCATGCTGCGGTAAACTTCACTTTTTAAGAGTGGTAAATTTTCTTACTGCAGTGTTGTAAGTTCTTTTCTTCCAAAGATATGACCATTTTTGTAAAAAAAAGGTGGCGATACTGCACTGAACATGTGAATAAGTTCGGGTTAGATGGTATTGTTATTATTTTTATTTCCATAGCAACGAAGGCATTTGAATACTTTATATTCGAAGAACATCTTGAAGTATTCAGAATGAATGGTTCGCTTGAAAGCAAATTAACTTTATTTCAAATTTTCCTTAATACCAGATTTCTGAAGTCATTCAGATTTGGGTTAATACAACCCTGTATTTTCAGTTTTTGTCCTTAGTCGATTATCAATCTTGCGTGTTCTTGCTTGAAGCTTTAGCTTTAAAATGAGCCCTACATTTTGAAAATCGTGTCACGAATAACAAAGTTATCATTGCCACACCAAAAAGTAGTTATTTTGAGATCACCCTGTAAATAAAAGAAATAATCGGAAAATTCGAAAACCTTTTCGAGATATGAGGTCCATCTTCATGATATTTGTGTTGAAATTTAAAAAGAAAAATCTTTGATCAAATGGGAGCAAGCTGAACTTTCTGAGATTTTGAACTGTTTTATTTACCACCCTATATAAACTTTGTGTGAAGTACGAAGTTCTTGCAAACATACGGACTGATAAACAAGGGATTGAACTAGTGAATCCTCGAAACAAAAATTGAATTGCTCGAAACAATCCAAATTTTATCAGTGCCAAAGTTAGGGCAAATTTGGTCATGTAACGTTTCATTTGTTGAGCAGTTTATATATTTAGTTTATTTAATAATTGATAGACATACGTTAATAACTATGGGGGGTACTAAAATGTTTACAATGGACTACGGTCCCTACTACCAAAGTCGAGTCCTTCACAGTGCTTGTGTTTTTGGGGGGGCCCTCTGGTACTATTAGAGATTAAGAATAAAACAAAAACCCTGAAGGGGAGATACCTTGAGGAGGCCTTAAGAGTACTTCGGCTACCCTGAAAGTCTCTAGCGATTGCTGAGGACTTTTTATATATAATATGATTTGACCTTAGTGTGGTCAGGTCAGGTCAGGTCAGGTCATTAAATACAAACACTAAATTTATGAAAATAGAAATGTACTTACATACGCATCATCCTAATGATTATTGGTACAGTTTGTAAAACTGCGAACCGCTTTTGTCCCGGAGAGTCAGCTCCTTAACCAGCACTTTCACGATAACGGCACTACTTTACTTATGACTTTACGGAATACCCGCTGCCTCCAAGAGTTGGAGACACACTCCCCCAGAGTAGAAGCCCCTCTGTTCCAGAGTGGCAGCCCCTCTGTCCCAGAGTAGGAGAGTAATCTGGGTCCCACTCTCCTTTTTATTACCTCTGCTGATTAGGTCAGCAAAGTCGATAAACTCTTTTAAATTTACACATCATGCTAGCAAGTTGACTACTTGACTACTTACTACTTGACAATAGTAAATCGGGTATGAGATAGGTCAGACGTTGATTTCTTCTTTGAAATCCTAACGAAGCCGCCATTCCTTTTTCCGAAATAAAATAAGAGGTTTGTTATTTTGCCAAGTGGTGTTATAAACCCTTCGCCTGTGCGGATTTTTTTTATTGGAATATTGGCATTTATTTGTGAAAGGGAAATTAAGGTCATGTATGCTGCTCTGAGTAGACGCCATCGCTAGGACTCTCGCATGAGGATTTATCCTTTCGCTACAAGGCTCCCGATCTACATCGTAAGATTTCGGAGGCTCTCACACTATCAGGGGTAAGTCATTTTATCTGTAACCATTTCGAGAAGTTTATTACGGAATCCCTTGTCAACTTGATTGGTATCGATTGATAGATAGATAGATAGATAGACTTTATTTAACTCTATCAGAGCACGTCACATATAATGCAATACAAAATAACAGCAATAATCGTAATGATAACTGTAATTGGTTTTCTTGTAGGCCTTTATTACTACATCTATAAAATTTCAACTAAAGGGGGCACTTTCCGTCTCATTGGACACCGGACACTGAAAGCTGACCTGCACCTGCAGGATCCTTCCACCCCGACTCCCCTTCGGATCGTCACTACCGTCAAGACCTAGCTGAACTTGACGCCCCTGGTTATATTCCTGGATACGGGACAGTGATAAGTACCGAACAGATATAAACTCTAGAATAATAGATATACCTACGCCGACCGTCGTCGATTTAGTTTGATACCTCCTTCAGGGTCCACTGAAACCCATCTCACCCTTCAATAAGTTAAAATAGTCATTAAACATATTTCTCCTTTTTTGTTATGGTTGTTATTCTCGAATGTGAAATGAGGGGTACGTGCACGTAACTCGAGGGCTACGAATTATAATCACGGATGTTTAATTATTATCTGGCTAATTATTCACAGATTATATGGATTTAATTTACCGTTATTATTATTGTTGAACTTTAATAAAATCTCACCACCACCCGTTTAATGTACAAACCTATTTATTGAATCCTATTTTCTTTTTAATTCGAAAAGAAAGAAAATAGTACGACCCACACCCTACTAATGGGATACGCGGCTCTCAAATACTTTTAAAATCTTAGGAGCAGTGCGGTGACAATTTTACAGATGCAGTTTTTCATATTTATCTGTTTATAACAGTTTTCTAAGAAGTCTTGATGATGATGATGTGGATCTTTCTACACTAAGGAAAATGGTCACTGGTTAGGGAGAAAATTATAACTGATAAATTTCGAATGTCTAGCATGATACTTTCCAAGTTTCACTACTATTTATTTATTGTCATACTGTAGTTCCCCATTTTTTGTAACGGTTTTTGTCACTGTTCCATTTATTTTGCCTTTTTAATAAATGATAAACATTTGTGTTTTCAACTCGTGGTACCTTGGTAGGGAGCAGTTGTTATAAAAAGAGTGGATGGGTGATTGATTCCTGTTAAAATTTAAGAACAGCCCACCTCTGTTCTGTTACATTATTTTATTGTTCAAATTAATCACCATGTCTCGTAGCTAGAAAGCAACCCTTCGCCCCGCTCAGTAGAGGTAAGTGGATCATTCGCTATAATTATTGTACTTGTTATCTTGCAACACCGGTGAAGGTCGTCAAGTACAAGATGGCTGATTTAATTTTCTTTTTAAATTTCATCAATTTATTACTGTTTGAATTATTATTATTAGTGTGCCTTTGTTTTATAATTGCATTATTGACGGTGAGGTCTCGAGATTATTGGAGGTTCTTTTTTAGTAACCTCATTCCTTTTTTTATCATGTGAAGTGGTTGAGTTATTTAATTCAACACGAAGCACTCTCGAGAACTCGCGTCAATTTATCGACCTGCTGGCTCTGAAGTGTTCTGATCTGCCTTTAGAGAGTTCGCCCTTTTCTATGGGTGCCTTAACCATGAGGATCATCAAGACCGGTGACAGTGTCAACATCAGGACCAGCACCAGCTAGCGCTAGCACCAGCACCAATTCAGGAGGATCCACAGGCAGCGACATGCGATGCACCCACGGCTAGCACTACAACCAGCCCCATTGTTCATGGCGGATCCTCGGGGAGTAGTGTTGAATCCCTTTGGGAGACCGGCAACATCACCACCTGTTTTACCAAGCTAAGTAGTTCAACCTTTCAATGATTACACCTAAGCCTCTTGTTTGCTATTTTTCAATTCACTGCTTTTTAAATTGTCATTTCACCTACACCTAAGCCTCTTGTTTGCTATTTTTCAATTCACTGCTTTTTAAATTGTCATTTCACCTACACAGCTCTAGTGCCGCACTATTTCAATCATTTTAAAATTCTGTATTTTTCTCTCATTAATTAAAACATTTTTTCTATAATTAGTATCGCCCTCATACGTCATCATGTGAGTTTCAATGTCATTTTTCAACGTATAATTATTTTATCTGTCTTGTTTAATTATTTCATGATTGCATAAATTAACTATTTCATTATGTTGCGTTTAATTTGGAAAATGCGGTAGTGAGAATATGTAGACACTCCCGGAATGATCGGGACGGAGTCAAAACTGTGTGCGTACTCTAGGAAGGACAAAGTGCGAATTATTTTCTGCGTTGATCCTGTCTTCTCTTCCTGCAAAACACGAAAGGTCCTACAACTGTCCTTGTTGTGGATTGTTTAATCCAATTTTGCAGTTGTTGTGGGTAGATTACCAGTAAAACACCCGATCTTTTGCAAAAGTACACACAAGGAAGGACACGGAAAAGGACAGGATTAAAATGAAAGTGAAAAATGAAAAGCGGGACGCAACACATTAAGTATACCTATCTGTGATACCATTTATTTGCATTTTACCATCTATTGCAATATATTTTTTTTTTTGATATTTAAATTTTGATCCATTTATACACCTACTATATTTTGTGATATTTAAATATTTTTATTGTCTATTGTGTTTAATTACCTACTTAATTGAAATTTCTATGTTTATTACATTAATTACTTTAATTGTTAATAAAAACTGTTAAAATTTGCTATGAATTTTCTTCGACCTGTGACGTTGTTCATTTGTGTGCATTGCCACAACAATAGGTAAATTCTTTATTTGAGCTAGTTGGCTGCTGAATAGCGTTCCTTACCTCCCCGAAAATTGCTCGGGGTGGAACGGAAGGTTATATTTTCAACCAATTTTCTTTCACACATGACATGAGTGATCTTGTATCAGACGCCCCTCGGAGAAGGGGGTGGGAGGGGGGTATGCCCGACCTGGCGACAACTCCTCGCTGCAAGAACTATCACAAATCACAAGTTAACACAAATACAAGAAGCGCCCCGTGCACCGGCCGCCAAGAAAGCGCCCGCCGGAATTGCCTCACTTCTCACTTTACCACTAAACTCTAGTTCTAGTTGTCAGCGGACATTCTCTGACGATAGGGAATTGCGACTCGTGCAACTGCGACTAGGTTCATTATTAAAGAGAGGTACACAAAACACTACACATAATAGATAAATAAAGAAATATTATTCATACTAACCAATACATCAAATTAATAAAAAGTTTATAAATTAATAAATCCTGTAATTACATGGAATATGACCCTATGTTAGTGGTTTGTCGTGATCATCTTTGGAAAAATGATATACTTTTCTTGATATATTCAACAGTGATGGTACATTTTTTAACATAAGAACATCAGACCGTAGAATCTCTGCTAAAAGGAAACGCGAATGCACTTCTGAATCGCTTCGTATTTGAATATAAGTACTTATAAATTAACATAACAGGAGGCATCGAGTTCAAATTTAATAGTTTGTGCTGCCTCCAGAAACCACCCGTCGCTCACCAATCAAGACGCCGAGACAATAGTCAATTACCTAAGTATAATAGCCCGCATAATTTACGTAGACATTGACAATTAAGAAATAAATAATGAGTATTCTATAGATAAATAAGTAAATAAATAAATAAATATTTAGTCTCGATGAAATGTGGCTGACGACGGGCAGCAAATCAACTATATAGTAATTAAGTTCCAATTGGGAGAAAGAGGTCCGTGTAGTTAGGAGGGATTCGGGAACGGTAACGGAAGGGGGGCTCTGGTGGCTCTATGTCGTCTTGCTCTTGCTTTTGTTTTTGTTAGCCTTGAAGCTGACCTGCAGCACTCGGTTGCCGAGCATGTAGCCGTTCAGCGATTGAATAGCAACAACAGCCTCATCATAGTTGGTCATGATGACGAAGCCGAAGCCCTTGCACTTGTTGGTCTGAAGGTCACGGATCACCTTCACTCTCTGAACTGCTCCGAAGGGGCCAAACAGTTCCCACAGAACATTCTCCTCGGTCTCGGGTACCAGGTTGTAGACAAAGATGCACCAACTAGACCCGTTCATCGCATTACCTGGCATCATTGAATTGGCTAGCACGTCTCCGGCCAGCAGAGAATACCTAACGAGAGTGCATTTCCCTTGTCAGTCAACTCATAATTTCCAACATGCATTTAATAAACACTTTTGACGGAGACATACCTGAAACGTCCAGTCGGATGATGGATCGTCCCGGCAAAGCGCCTAGTCACTTCCGGGGTGAGGTAGGCAGCGAACGGTGGTATGGCTTTGTTGTTGGTGCTTGGACTATTAGCGAAATTCACAGTGATTGGCTCCGTCGAACCCTTTGGGATTGTGCCATTCAGTTCTTCGATTGCACGTTCAGCCTCCAAACGCTGATCGAATCTGATGAATCCCACACCTTTGGATAAACCTGATGAAGAGAGAAAAGAATGCAGTGACGGAACTGCGATATAGTGTACTAATTTATTAATAAATTAAGCAAAATTGGTCATCTCGTAACACCACGATTAGACGATCTCTAAAAACACAATGATTTTTCACTGATTCATAAAGGAAGAAAGCATAAAAAATAATGCATGGTGGTCTTAACTGTTATGCGGAAACAATAATTATTATTGAGAACGAGTTCAACATTTTATATTTTTATGGGCATGCAGGCAAAACAGTAAACTGTCTAATTGAAAAATTAGCGGTAATAGTATTGTTACGGGTTACGGGTCTCACACTTAAAAATTACTACAAAAGTCTGCAAGTGTCGTAATTCTCTAACTTATAATTTATAAACTTATAATCTCAATCTAAATAACCAGCTGTCCCCTTGTCTCCACTCACAGATATTACACCACTTGTCTATACTTCACTGAGTCACCATTCACTGTCACTGCTAGTCACCACTGGCTACTACTGTCTTCCTTGCTCTGTATACTTCAGCTTTCACTTTCACGTCCAAGCTACTACTGATCCGTTTCCAGCCCACGCGTTTCTAATATAGTTCCCTGGCGCACCGTCGAAACCTCTGACATGAGAGTAGGCACTTTCTCGTAGATATCGGAGCTATTCTGTTATTTAGTAGAACTCAGATTGGCCCTCGATGTGTCATTCCTCGCATGTGACTGGAATTGTCGCGAAAGTGTCATTTCCATAAATGGGGGTGAATCATCAATAATAATGTCAACAAACAAGAAAATATGAAACTAGAATTTTTCAAGAAACAAACTCTCGCTCGAATGAACTTACTCGTTGTCCCCACAGTAGGGTGCCAGACGATTCAAGGGGACTACCTTCATCTTGCACTTGGGGGCACCGCTTCCTGAATCCGATACACCGCCACGTCGTTTATCCTTTTGATGATGGTGTAAGGCCCTTCCCAGGATGGTGTAAACTTAGGCGACAAACCCTTCTTCCTAATTGAATAATAATAATAATAATAATAATAATATTTATTTCCACGTTATGTAAATATATGACATTTGTGGTCGTCCACATCTTATAAAACCACATCTTGTCTCCTTCTATCAAGCCGCCGGAGTTTGCCTTCATTCGGTCGCTGGCCAACTTGATCTTCCTCCTGACTAGGGAATGCACTTCTGCCATGGAGTTTCTTAATTCGTCGACATAATTTCTGATCTCGGATAATGGACTGCTTGGTGAACCGTAGACCAAGTCACAGGGTAGCCGAATCTCCTTGCCGAATATAACCTTGGCCGGTGACTGCCCCTCAGTCTTATGGCTGCTCTGTACGAAATCAGCAACAAACTCAGGTACTGGTCCCAGTTTCTCTGATTGTTGCTCACCACCTTCGACAGATGCTCCTCCATTGTCCGATTAAACCGTGCCAGTAGAAAATGCAGTTTTCTCTTTATCGTCTGGGTGCATGCCAACCTGCCAGTAACGGCTCTTCAGGTCTAAAGTTGGGAACCAGGTTGAGCCAGACAAAGTACATAAAATGTCGTCGATTCTTGATAGTATGGGTAACTGTTCTTCGTAACATCATTCAGCTTCCTATAATCGACGCAAAACCTCGTTGCTCCATCCTCCTTAGTTACTAATATGACTGGCGATGACCACGGTTTGTTGGATTCATCAATCACTCCGTCTTTCAGCATCTGGTCCAGCATGGTTGATACCGTCTTCTTGTTTCGCAATCGTCAGCCTTCTTGGGGTTTGTCTTATTGGTTGCGTGTCGCCTGTATTTATTCGGTGTTGCACAATGTCCGTTCTGCATCGCTTCATGTTCCCAGTTGCGAAAACATCTAGATTCCTCTTCAAAAATTCTTTCGCCAACCTTGTCTCGTCTTTTGACAGTTTTTCGAAGTCGACTTCCGGCAGGACAATCTTCATCTTCCTTGTATCTGCCTGCTCCTAAGGCTTGCTCTCGATCTTCTCGCAACAGCTTATCTTCCTGACCGGTACATAAATTCCAATTACGTCACCTTCCTTCATCCTTGCGCTGCCAGAAAACACATTTGCAACACGTACAGGAATCTCTCGGCTAGTGTTGACTAACGTCTTGGCTATTATCAGGTTCTTATTACTATCTGGGGATGGCTCGACTAACCCAACGCAGCTTCCAAGATCTGACTCCTGTATGGCCGGGACTATCTGCTCGCTGAACTCTCGGATGGTGGTCGTTGAACTCGCAATGAGTCTGGTCATTACCTTCTGTGATTTCCTGGAGCTCAGTACCAAGTCTTCTTCACCCAATCTCAGGATACCTTGTTTCGGATCAATTCGCATTCCATGGTGCTGAATGATGTGTAGTCCCAGAATGAACTCGTCTTCAATCTCGGCTACCACAACCGTCTGACGCAGTTCCAGGGCTCCAAGCTGGATTCGGCCATCTACTTCCCGATGATATCTGCGATTTCACCTGTCGCTGTCTTCAACTGGACTCGCCTCGATGGATGCCGAATTACAGCAGGACTGACCATGTCCTTCCTTACAAATGAAATCGATGATCCGGTGTCGAGTGCCATATGGCTACAGATTTTTCATTTATTTGCCCTTCAATGGGTAGGCTGTCTACGTGGCGTTGGAGTGTTCGGACGGAAACGATCTTGGGGGCCTTGTTGTTGTCAGCTAGCATTCGCTACTGAATTGATCCTGATCCTGTAGTTGGTCATTAAAAATATATTGCATTTTATGTGATCGTGTCCAGGTTGAAGATAGCGTGCTGATTTTATGATGTTCTAATACACAACACTTTTCCGCTTTTTCCTCGAGTAAATTTTTATATACCTAGGTAACTCTCCTCATTTACTTCTCTGGCAATGCTTCAATCCGGACGGTGGTGATGGTGTCACTCTAGAATTTACCTGATGTGCCTCAATCGCCTTTAATTTTGCAAGTCGGACCGGTCCATATTAAAACGGAGGGGTGGTCGTTCATTTCATTGTAAGGGTGTAAGTTTAAGTATTAAGGGTAGTTTTGTGGTTTTTAAAAATAATATAAAATTCATTTGTATTTTGGTTATTCAATAGTTGTGATAAATTGTTATTGTTTTTAATCTGTGTTTAAATTGCTTCCTCTTTCTCTAGTTGCAATCTCCACCCACGCTCTAAAGTTTTAATACCTTATTTTTTTTGTTCTGCCTAGCGAACAAAATTAACAGTTTGTGTTAATTGTTACAACATAATAATATGCCTAAAGGTCCGATCATTATACAGAACAACCAAATAATGAATTATTGGTATTTGTGAGTACCTAGGTGTTCAGTTATTAGGTGTTACAGTAGAGAGAGAGAGCAGATAGTAGGTACGTACCAGGTAAATTATCTCCTGCCTCCGTGACAAATTGACGTACTAGGGAAAGAAAGAAAAAACGCAAGATATAGGTAACAGTAAGAAAACAAATAAATTGTATATGGCCTCAACTAAGTGCTACAACACCAAGTTACTGCCAATAAATTTAAGAACACTAAAAGCCAAATTTCAACAGTAACTCTGAATAAAAACATATCAATAATAATCAAAACAAAGCTACTTATTGAATAAAAAGTATAAAAAAACTAAATATTCACTGATTTACAATAAATTAACCAAGGAACTGTTTTATGTTAATGTATCATTCTTTATGTATGTTGATACTGTATGATTGTGGCACCTCATCATAATAATGACAGTAAATCTATATTGGACCATAGTTTATCTTTGATATACTACAGGTTATAACGATCTGCATAAAACCACATTACATACACACAAAACTATAGGGCACCTTCAATAACTTACCAAGTTTTTGAAATCTCCAATTCGATTTTGACATCGAGAAGTAAAGTACCTAGCGTTTAGTTTATAGTTATTAAGCCACCGTTCAAGAAAATTTATATTTCAGCCATTCAACCTCAGCAACTTCAATATTGTTTGAGCTCATTAATGGAATAGTTATGTGATGTCATTCCCTCTTTAAAATTATGTATGACAAAACAAGTTGGAGTTGCCGAAGTTGAAGGATAAAATATAAAAAATAATTGAATAATGGTTCTAAATAGTCCCCTCGATATCAAAATTGACTTCTTTCTTATCTAACTAGAAAAAAGCTATTAATCGAGTCTAGTTTGAAATGAAAATCCCGATCATTTAAGAGAAATAATTTCAGGAAACCCTGTATATGTAGGATAGTGATGATATACTGATCAAATCATTTCCCTATACCTAGTTTACTGCCAAAATTTATATAAATTTCAATGCGTTCTTTGAGTATTTATAGGGTGCAAGTTTTTAAATAAATAAAAATGCAGCACATCAAAAATATCAATTATTTATTTGACACGAAAACTGTCAAATTCACTTCTCTTGTTTTTTAAATGCATCGCCAAACTACACCATAGGAACTTACAAAGGAAAACAGTAATTAACTTTTTGACTAGACAATAACTTGTTTGAAGATCATTTTCTTGGCCATCCTATCCACAAATCTGCCAAAAGTTAATGGTAACGTTGCATAAGCAAGCTACTACCTAGCGACTAGCGAGTACATATTACATAATATATTATCTAACGGAAGAAAAGGATAGGAGTAAAGGGACCATTATTGGCACCCAAAACACTTACCAGTAATGTTATCGCATAGGATACGTGACGTGATAATTTGTCCATATGGGCGAAAGAGGGCTTCCAAATCTTGCTGGGTCATCTTCTTTGGCAGTCCTGACACATACAAGTTTGCATCTTGTATTGCTTTCGAGCTTGGTCGTGCATAGGAAACCTTAAACAAGACATACTTAATTCATCTGGTCAGCATAAAATAATTCTTCAACTACTCAAACACTTATGATTTAACAACAATGACATCAACAAATCAATTCTCCATAACCTTATCATTTAGAAAAAAAGAGAGAACTCCTTTCAATTACATGACAACATGGTCAGAAAATCCAATGATGAATTGGATTGTATATTTGTTGATTTCTGAGTATAATCTTAATTTGCTTATTGAAAGTCACATAGTATTATGACAGATCATCCATGGTAAGATCTCAGTAATTTCACTTTCTTTTTTTTGTGAAATGAGAACTCTGAAGAGAAAGAATGAAGATTCAAGAAATATCAGATTCGACTAAAAGACTTCTACTGAAAATTTAAATTCACCTGTCAAAATTCCAGAAATCCAGTTCTTATCATCTCATTTCAGGTCGCAGTTTTCAATCTAAGGCGCTGAAATTTTTGTGGAAGTAAGACATCCACAAGGAGTGGTCTGGTATTGCACTTGAGCAAAATTGGTCAAGCCGTTTCAAAATGGCGGCCATTTGAATTTTCAAAAAATTGGCTATTTTTTGAACCCCTGTATGAGCAAGATGGAAAAAAAACTTTGGAACGCATAAAAAGAACTACAAAAAGTAATTAATTAATTTCCAATAATAAAAAAGATATGGCTAAAATAAGAAATTTTTATTTTTCAGTTTTTTCAGGATGTACTTTAACTTTAATTTTAATTAACTTTTCTCTAATTTAACCGACCTGTATCTTTTGCCGTTTCCGAAATCCCCATGTAGTTACTATTATCTGGGACACCCGGTATAAGCTAGTTAGGAAAAAAAACTTTTTACCCAAATTAACAAAATTGGAAAAAAGTTATTTGCAAGTTGAGTTAATGTAATAAAATTTGCGTTATTTCCATTAATAAGCCAGTGGCGTGGATAGGAAAAGGGTAAAAAAGGATGAATTTCTGTAACCGTTTCTGAGCACATTTCTGAAGGAATTAAACTGAAATTGGGAGCTATTCGAATTTTTTTACATGATGTTTATTTCTCTAAAATTTCAAATTTTAAATTTTACTCCCCTGTAAGTTCTTTCGAATTTATTGAAAATAGTGTAAAAAATGGCATTTTTTAAGTAAAGTTATGCCAATAGCTGGCATAGAAAAAGGAACAAAATCGTAAATTTTCCCAAATATTTTTGTTGTTTTGATTTAAAAATCCATTTTCTGGCACGTTTTTAAAAAAATTAAATAAAGTTATCGCAATAATCCACTGCGTTAATTCGACCTGAACTATGGGAAATTGCGGAAAGTCAATTGAAAAAGCGCTGAAAATATTCATATGTAATAGAATTGCATGAAAATACACTATTTATGTGATTGATGTGCAAGAAGGTTTTTTCTCTTCTTATCACTCTTAATGGGTAGGTAAATCAGCCATTCTCTGATATTCCAGATCCTATTTTATCTACCTAATAATAGCAAGAATGAGCAGCCTAATAAAAAATAAATTCAGATTCATAGAGAGAGGTGTCATTATTTACCTACAACATGGGTATTTATACAGGTCGGATATGTTTACGTTTAAAAAACACTTTGTTGTAATAGTCTACGATCCTCGCATCTGGAATCACGTTAGTCCACATAAGCGACACTCGACTTAGTACCTTCTATATTTATTTCTATTCTTATTTCAGAAATTAATGATATGTATCATATAAATTCATATCATATAAAGTTGAGTTGGTCAACTTCGTCTCTCAATATGCACAATAATGTTTGAGCAGGTATTTTATGGGCATACTGACCAGATAAAAACTTGATCCCAAGAACTCTAAGTTATGGGGCACATACTACCGAGATTTGCTATTCTGCCACCTCCAACAATTTTCGTAAAAAATCAAGAATTAAAAGAAAGTCGCATGCACTAACCCTAGTTATAATTTTAGGTACTTGTTAAAGTATTTCCAGTGAAACATCGATTTCATTATGTTTTAAAATTTTACAGTTCAGGGTTAATAATAGAGCTTCTTTATAAGCTAAATCATACACAAATGATCTTAACAAAAAAATGAATGAAACATTAATAAAATTGCACAGAAAGCAAGATGAAATTAGGAGGAATAAATACCTAATAGTGATGATAATAATTTTAATAAAGAAATAGGAATAAAAAGATTAGTGTTACCTACCTTGATTGTTTTATTTTGCAACCGGAGTCCATTTAGTGTGTTAATTGCTTTTTCAGCGTCTTCTGGTCGATGATAATCTACAAACCCATAACTAAGTGATTGTCCTGCAAGCAATGCACTAGTGATAACCCCAGGAACTGCAGGAAATCAAAATATCGAAAAACACGTGTTAATAAGCCAAACAAAATAAGTTCGCATCCACTAAAGGCTAAACATGCATGCTTATAACTACCACATCTAAAGCTTAAAAGATCAAAAGTCCACTCCTAGAATTCCTCCCGTTTAATGATGAACATGTGAGTACCTAACTACCAACTGCATACCTATAGCTAATAGCAGGATTGTGAAAATAAGAGCTCGGTGAAGTTGGCACTTGTAAGTACGAATTTGCTCATTATTTATCATTATTTGGTATCCTTTGTTAACATTTGCTTTTTTTAACTCCTTAATTATAATCATGCAGGGTGTTAAAAATGTGAGCATTAAAATGTACAACCTAAGTAGCCGCCCCTTAATTTATGTTTTAGGGGCGGTATTTTAAGAGGGTAATCCTGTTGTTTAGTCTTCCAAAACACCCCTCACATGCCCATTCCACTTGCGTCGCTCACAGCGTTGCTGCATTAAATCAGGTCTTTGGTCAGGGTAGGTTTTTTTCCTTTAAATGTTCATAAAATAAAAAAAAAACCTACCCTGACCAAAGAGCTGATTTAATGCAGCAACACTGTGACTGCTGTGAGAGACGCGAGTGGAAAAAGTGGAATGGGCATGTGAGAGGTGTTTTGGAAGACTAAACAACAGGATAACCTTTAAGAGGTCCTTACTATACTGTTTATCATATTGAATTTTCATTAAATTTTATTAAGCAGTTTAAAAGTTATTCAAGAAAAATTGATTTCCAATGGCGTCCTTTAGGAGGCAGTATCTCCCGTGGGGAGGGCCGCTAGGCAAAAAAAAATTATGGGAACTTATTGTCATCTTTTTTTTAATGTTCTATCTGATTCCGAGAGATTTTCCACATTTTCCCGGACATCCTGTATGTATATTTTTTTTAGTTTTTGGTTAGACAAACGTGGACAATTGGACAAACAAATGCCGTGTGCATTTGATAAAAATTGGCACTAGGGGTGCCAACTTCACTGAACTGAAAATATGCATCACTCAAAGATACAGAAAGATCTATTGGCGCTAATTATGCATCATTTTTATATGTATAATTCGTTAAAGACATATACTTATAGCAAACGTGAATCAGTTATATAGCTCAGATCCAAAATAGTAGTCACTAACTGACATTTCTAAAAAAACTATTTTGGATAAGCGGCAAGCAGAAAATTTTCCTCTAAACATCAGTTTCTGCATGCCGCTTCTCTGAAATTGCTTTTTCAGTACTGTTAGTATATAGTTAGTGCATGACTACTATTTTGGATCTGAGCTTTAGTGCACATCAAACATACTCTCTCCATTTCTATTTTCAAAGGAAAATGGGAAACACACATAATATGCAATACAGAAAGTGAAACAAAATGACTTTAGGTAGACTCTCCATTACCAAACCGTTACCTACTTTTTTTTTAGGTGTTTGCTAAGTGTGATAAAAAATAAAATTGCACTCACCCGTGACTTTATGCCTAACTAGTTTGCAGCTTTCTACTTCGCCTATACTTGAGAACAGCGATCGTATCTCTTCCTGTGTCATGGTCTGTGGCAAATAATTAACGATGAGGTTCGTCTTTGATTCTTCTTGACCACCTCCGACTTGGTCGCCGCTGCCGCCATTCTGTTGTCCAACGACTCCAGAATCCAATCCGTTGGACATCATGAAGAATTTAAAATCGTACTCTATACGCAGCTTCCTTAATGATGAATGCTTGCTGTGTCCTTTTTTCAAGGAACTCTTATATAAAATCGAGATGTCACATTCAAGATTGAGGCGTCGAAATGCGCGCATCGCGCACCGCTGCCAATGTAGAGTGTTCAGATCTGTACAGTGACTAAAGAATAGAATGGTAACACCTACGCGAGAAATCTTTCGGTAGATGGCGCGTAAACTGTGTAGATCCCAGAGAAGTGAAGATTGAGGATGAGGACGCAACATACGCGTATGCGCGTCTTCATGACCTAACGTAAGTCTGATTCAATCTCTTTCATTACAAATTTGGTATCGACATCGATGCGTAGTAAATATCGAACGCAATCGGTCGACTTAAGTAATTATAGCATATAAAGCATTCGGACGCGCTGAAGCTAACCGTCCGCTGCGCACTGTGCTCTCGACCCGACGAGTCCCGACCCCGACTTGTGCAGCTTGCAGTTGTGGTTTGAACTTGGCGGACTGAGTAATTGGTAATTTACTTTCGTGTTTGGTGCATTTTTGTGCTTACATAACAGATAACAGGTGAGTTGATGTACTCATTAAGGGCCGGTTGTTCAAACGTGAATTAAAAATTTTCAGATAATTACTGAAATTGCAAATTTTTAAAATATGGCGAATATATTGAATGATCTTTTATTTTTGATCAGTAATTAACTCTTCTTAAAGGGAGCAGCATTTATGTTCAGCAATATCAGACCAATAATAGTTTGATAATACAGGGCATTTTAAAATCAGTAATTATCTGAAAATTTTTAATTTTACGTTTGAACAACCGGCCCTAAGTGTCCTATTCCTAAGATAAGTAGTAGTTAGGATTGTCACACCTTAGAGACGCGTCTCCACCGTATGTCATTCAATGCATGTAGCATTAGGGGGGGGGGGGGCGATTAGGAGAAAAAAAATAGTATTTTAATGTAAGAATAGCATAGTTTTGAAACAAAGAAGTGACACCGTTGGCTGGCTGAATTTCCTGGCGAAACGGGGAACCACATACATACTTCGCGCCGGCAGCTGAACCCGTCGAGTTATTTTTAGGAATAATGTTTTGAAATATTATGCAATATACGAGTTTGGCTGTCGGCATTCTCTAGATGAGTAGACCACTGGATTGACGGACTTTTTACCAAGTAGATGTTATTTATTCGGATTGATATTAAAGCTTGTATTATGTATTTATTATTTACTTTTCTCCTGAATTTGAAATATAGTTCAATCAAATTGAGCCCTAATATTAAAAAACACCTAATTTATTAAAATTAAAACATTTATTTTGGTAAATATACAGTGCATTTATTTTAAGTGTTGCCATAGGGAGCATGTAAAAAAATACACCCTATGTTAACTTATGTTGTCTTGTATTTTGGTTTGGAAGTAGTTTTTCAATATAATAGTACATGTCAGCTACTTTACAATACTGCCTTTCAGAAAAGCCTGTCATTGCTCAATTTTATGATACAGGCTGTCCCATTGAGGTGAAAAAACTGCAAGAAACGGTAAGAGATACGAAGGCGGTCAAATTACAAAAAAGTTGCGCTGTTTTGAGACGAGTATATTTGGCAATTTTTTTTTCTCAATATTCTCAGAATTTCCTGAAATATCCTGAAAAAACTTGAAACATGAAGATTTATTATTTTAGCCATTTATTATCTTCTTTATTAATTAAAAACTTTGATGATTATGGAGATGAGCAGCGGCATGAGTATAGGGCGAAATGGCTTATACTATCGGATAGCTTGTGTCTCTAGGAGTATCAAGGTACCATTGAATTTTTGCGGCGGCAAGTAATAGTCGAGAAATAAGGCCTCAAAGTGTCATCCTTGCCCTAATACGTGTATTCGTACATATACGCTCGAACGGGAAGCACGCACTCATAGTCGTGTGTCCGACGGAGTGCGAGTTTCCTGTTCGAGCGTATATGTACGAATACACGTATTAGGGCAAGGATGACACTTTAAGGCCTTATATCTCGACTATTACTTGCCGCCGCAAAAATTCAATGGTACCTTGATACTCCTAGAGACACAAGCTATCCGATAGTATAAGCCATTTCGCCCTATATCCATGCCGCTCATCTCCATAATTACATTTCTACGCCACTGACTTTAATGCAAATTGGTTATTTATGGTAGATACCTTGTTTTGTTTAGAGGAGAAAAGTCTTCTTACATTTTTATTGTAGAACGCACTGTTTTCAAGATATTCCACAATGTTGGCACTCATGCAAGGCTTTTTGTAATGCAATACGGCAATAACGATCACAAAAATGAATAATTTCTGTAAAAACTCGATAGCAATGATTTTTCTGATATTTTTGCCTCGTACGGGTTCCTACATTGTGAAGGATCTCGGAAACAGTGCGTCCTACGACAAAAACGTACGATGACTTTTCTTCTCTAAACATGAGGTATCTAACAAAATAAATAACAAATTTGCATGAAAGTCATCAGTGGCGTGCAAATTATTTATTAAAAAATGTAAGAACAAGCCCAGATTTCGGCCACTGCGGATTGAAGAATTATTTTCATCGGAAGTATCAAATCTGTACTTCAATTAGCACAACTATACTGTTCAAAATTTCAAATTATTTCAATCAGCCAATTTTTTTATATATTTCAAAAATACGAATTTTTTCTTAAGACTGTAACACCCTGTATTTTCTTAACGAAGCATTTCACGAATATAGTTCATGAAGTAAACTCATATTATTTTTTCGATTCTCTATCGTTCCCTAGAGTTAATAGTAGGTAAAACCTGAATCATCCTGTATAGGGGTGGAGTAACATATTACCTAAAGTAACACCAGGAATGGGATTCATTTGCTTTACAAATGCATGGTTAGTCAAAAAAAAAGGCACTAAAAATAGGTTTTCAGAGTCCGGTCCTGGCGAGAATCGCGAATAACGTGCTAACACCAGATGGGTATGATGCGGGTGTCACTCGTGCACGAAACCAAAGTAATTTATGCCCGTATTCACAAAGCGTTCTGGCCCCTGTAAATACCTCGAAAATAATTAAATGAATGAGATGGATATATGTATACAGTTTAATTGCATTAGAATGAGATGGAGATAACTGATTACGTAATTATTTGTGTGGAGTGTGTGTGTGGCAATACTGCAGAAGGATGGCATGGGAATCACGCACGTACGTCCACGACGGCTTGCGAAAGGAACCGAGGGACAGAGGAAGCGGAATATGTATGTGGTCGTCAACTCGCGGGAGATCGGCGGGACGGAACGGAAGACAGACTCGTGAGGACTGCTTACGGGGTCACTGTTCCGATAACTTACTTTCAATACGCATCACTTATAAGTAACTTACTTAAGTAATGCGTTAAGAATTACTTATAAGTAATTCAATAACGCATACGCAGTTAATATACCTATCGACTGATTCATTCTCATCCGCGTTGTGTTTCAATATAACTACCCATCCCCCTACATTCTACATCAGAAGTGGTCCAGAAGAACCCACATATCATGCCCAAACGAAGAAAACCGGCCAAAAGAAGATCTAGCTCTAGTGATTCTTCCCAAAGTACAAGCATTTCTAGTAGTTCTAGTTCCTCGAGCCGTTCATCGACTTTCTTCCGAATCCACGTCTTCATCCCATACTCAGAGAGGTTCCAAGTCCAAGAGAAGCTCTACGACGCCGCGGGGTCCTTCCAAAAGTAAACGTAGTCGATCGACTGATGATAATAATTCTGCAGGTGAGTCGTACCACCACACCCCAGGCAAGTCCTACTGTTTTTCTTATCCATCTTTGCAAAGTCGAACTCTTTTATCCGTCATTCCGCCATTTAACTCATTACAGAATTCAGTTCATGAAGGGTTAGAACTCATAGACTATAATGCATCCCTTTACAGCATACCTGAAAGTGAAATCATTTATCAAGCTTTGAATAAATTATCTGGCTCAGCAAAAACTTGGTATAATAGTGTATAGTAATTACCGAGCCCGGGTGGTCGGCTTTTTCCTGGGAACACTGGAAGACGTTGCTGACGAAATCTTTTCATAGTCAGCGCGGAACTCTTTTTGCTTTATTTATGGACATTGCAAACCATCGACCAACCGCAGGTAGTCCCTTATACGAATTCCATTTCCAACATATTGCTAAAATCGAAAAGTTGCGTGCCAAATTTTCAAATTCCGATAAAGTCTCATTGGTTTGGCTTTGTACTTGCGCAATAAAACGCATAATACTACCACTTTTAAGAATCCTGTTGCATCTTTTAGGGTTTCTATACTCATAATTTTAAAGAAATGGAGAAGTCAGTATAATATCTACTCCGATCCATGATTACGTTTGCAATGCTTGCGGACAAAAAAATCATTTACGACGAAATTGTAAACATCGTCATCACAAAATACGTAATTATTGTAATTTACAAGGTCGTATTGAAGTGGCCTGTTACAAACGGGCACAGCATCCATTTCAGCAGATTCAAATGATAAATACTAATCCGAATAATATGTATATAGTCGTGAGAAATTCTATAAACAAATAACTGTACATAATCCTATGCTTTCATAGATTTCGGCAGTGGTTGCTCATTAATACAGAGATCGGTGGCACTTGAGTTAAAATTGCTTTTACATCCGCTAGAAACAGGAATTTCACTTTCAGGGTTCCTGGGCCTCTGTTTATTAATTGTTCATGAATACGTCGAGTGCGTAGTTCAAATAGGAATTGTCGAGTTAAAAATAACTTTGTAGGTATAATATGTTATAATTGATTGACGATCCATGTTTCTTGCATGCAGAGGTTCTATAGTTGGTCGCAATTTTACTGAAGATGAAAAAATCATTTACTATCGAGTTGGTAACGAATTAACTTTTAAATATAGGTAAAACATTCTTCTCAATTTAAGCTACGCACCAATTTAAGCTACACGAACACGATTCGCCTATAAATATTACTCGTGGAAATGTCCACAACAGGACCATTTATATACATAATAATAATTTGATCTCTGAATTTAAACAATGCATTTGCACTTCCTTCACTATAATTTGGAGGAAATTATATACCCCTTTCAGCTTGAAATTCCTACGAGTCCGAAATTCTAGTTGCATTTCGCCCGTACCGTGTTGTTCTGAACGAGATGAGGAGATTTTTCGAGACATCATAGACAAGTACCTACTTGACTGCGAATATCATACGAAAAAGTAATTCTCCAATGCTAGTGTAGCTCTTTTGATCGATAAAAAAGGTGGTGAGAAGAGGATGGTTTTCGATTACGGGAAGTTGAATAAGGTCATTGTAAAACCCGTCTTTCCTATGCCAATTACTTATTGAAGATCTTCTTGAGGGTTTAAATAATTTCCAGTATTTCACAATTCTCGACTTGGCAAGTAGTTATCATCAGTTACCAGTCCATCCTAATTCGATTCAGAAGACGGCGTTTTACCCCTGAGGGACATTATGAATTTCTGCGGGCTTCGTTTGGATTGTGTAACCTGCTACCTCCTATTTTTCAAAGTATTATCAGTGAAATAATAATAAATAAATAATAAATACCCCTTCAAAAATACAAAATTATTCCATATTTAGACGATCTTATTATACCATCTAGATCTAGAACAATCGAAGAGGGGCTAGCGATGTTCTGCGACAAGCACTATATGGAAGTTCTGAAAACAAATAACGACAAGTACTGCGAAGTTCTGAAAACAAATAATCGCACAATAAATATAAAAAAAAGGTCATTGTTTACATCCGCGGCTCCTAAGTTTCATCAATTTTTTCGGGACCGAGGAGCGAAATAGGGGTGCTGGGTGGGTAAGCAGCTAAAAACAGCCATTGCAAAATAATATTAAGGTCACAACTAAGGCCTCTTTGACACTACGGTCGAATTTTTTTTTTCTTCACTTTCAGTGCAAGGAAAATCTTCGAGATTAACAGTAGCACGATTTTTATTTTCAAATTTGCATTTATTTTGCATTTATATTCCAAAAATCGTAACATCAAATCCTATGTGTTCTGTTCACTATATGAGAAAGCGGATATATCGGGAGTCCGCGTCTGTATACGTTTGGAAGCGGTTCCCATTGTCATAAGTGGTTTCATCCGTAGTTAGATCCGAGACTAGTGGTATTTCTCGGCGCTTGTGTCAGGACTCCCAAAATTAATTTTTAAAGTCGTTTTGTGTGGCCTTCCCTTTTATTTGCAAAGCTAATGAATACCTTCCTGGTGTTACTATTATTTTCAGATACACAGGATGGCCCAATATCGCTGTACGCCATACAACTTTGTTATTTTAAATAGGACACCCTCTATATTATTACATTTTCATATTGTTTGAGAAAAGTAAAAAAGAATGGTTTGTAAAGTTGAAGTTTGTAATGAGCGATTTATGAGTTACAAACAAATGAAAATCGCGATTTTCCATTTTCAAACCAGCTTATATTGAAAACGGCTCGAGATATGGAAAAACGGTTTACATGTCCCTATCTTAATTTTTAATTTGGTATCCTATCATGTAGCTGAAATTTTTATACCGGGTGATGAAAATAATCAAATTTTCTACCACTCTGTATAAAAATTTCATCCATCCAATAGGATACCGCTTGAAAAGTTAAGATAGGGACATGTAAGCCGTTTTGCCATATCTCGAGCCGTTTTCAATATAAGCTGGTTTGAAAATGGAAAATCGCGATTTTCATTTGTTTGTAACTCATAAATCGCTCATTACAAACTTCAACTTTACAAACCATTCTTTTTTACTTTTCTCAAATAATCTGAAGATGTAATAATATAGAGGGTGTCCCATTTAAAATAACAAAGTTGTATGGCGTACAGCGATATTGAGCCATCCTGTGTATCTGAAAATAATTTTACAAACTGCACTTTACCCTCCCATTTACAGCACTTTTTGGTTCATTTCGATATCTTTAATGGTGTAGGTGCAATCGAGCTTTCCCATATCAATGACTTACCCTGTATATAGGTATGTTCTCCACCCCTATACAGGGTGCACCATGTATCCTTCTCTATATTGCTATCTCCTGAACGCTAAGAGATACAGGGTCGGTTAAATTAGAGAAAAGATGCGCAGTTTTATGGCCATCTCGAATTAGTCAAAACAGGCAAGATATCTGTGACCGTTCCTGAAATATCCTGAAAAAACTGAAAAATCGAGATTTCTTATTTTCCTCATATCTTTTTTATTATTGGAAATTAATAAATAATTTAATATTTATTATATAATTTAATTTAATTTATAATTAATTTAATAAATAATTTTTTGTAGGCTTACATAAGCCGTTAAGAGCTATGCCATCTGACATTTCAAAAATTTTCAAGGCCTACTAGATCCAAGAGTTTTCACAGTCAATTTTCGTTTTTCTTATGGCCGCCATATTATTTTTTTATGTCGTTCGATATGAAAAAAATAATGGAAACCAAAAATTAATAAACTTCAAAAAAAAAATTGGTAATTGTATACATCCGCGGCTCCTAAGTTTCATCAATTTTTTCAGGACCGAGGAGCGAAATTAGGGGTGATGCTGGGTGGGTAAGAAAGTAAAAACAGCCATGGCAAACTAATATTAAGGTCACAACTAAGGCCTCTTTGGCACTACGGTCGAATTTCTATATATTTTTTTTTAACTTTCAGGGCAAGGAAAATCTTCGAAAATAGCAGTACCACGATTTTTATTTTGAATTTTGCATGTATTTTGAATTTATAATCCGAAAATCATTGCATCAATCCCTGTGCGGACTGAACACGTAATGAAAGCGGATATATCGCCCAGTCCGCCTCTGTGAACCTCTAACACAGAATAGAATACTTGGCAATTATGGTGAAGTGGTTTTATCCGGGATCGCGGCATCTAATCGGTGCCTCTTGTCAGGACCGCACCCCTCCGCACTCTCAAAACCATTTTTTTACACCGTTTTGTGGCTTTCCCTTTCATTTGCCCAGCAAATGAATACCTTCCTGGTGTTACTATAGGTATGTTCTCCACCCCTATATAAGTTATCCATAGTGAAACTGTAGGAGCCGCGGATGTATACAGGGTGTCCCATAATATGTGGGCAATCTCCCGGATTTGGGTATATTTCGTAAAAATAAATGAAAAAATAGCTATAAAACTAATTCCTCAGAGACACCCCTACAAAGATATTAGCTGTTGAAGTTGAGGGTTGAAAATCAATTTTTTGCAATAACTTTTTTATTTCTTGACCGATTTTGATAATTTTTGGTTTTATTGTGTATTATTTGGGACTGTTTAGAATAGTGTTTCATAATCTTTGGTAGCACATACATAGATCTCGGGATGGCATAACCCTTCACTTATGAAAGAAAACAATAAAAAAAGTAATTTTACAGTTTTTTAGGGTTAATTTTCTTTTTATTTGACATTTTTTACATAAAAAATGTATCCTTATTTATTTCGATAGAGCGAACCGTTATCGAGATAAACATCCTTCTAATAGGTGATGCGTCGCATGAACTTTCTAAATTTCAAGTAAATTTTAACAAGATGGCTGACCTTTGACAGTAAATTGAACAGGAAACAAAACAATAACTTAATTAAATACACGTCAAATAGTGTCAAAGATTTTATTTCATGCAGATTCAATTCTAACTGATTTTAAAATGAGCTACAAAAACGCTGAATAGGCAGAAAATCAGTTAGAATTGAATCTGCATGAAATGAAATCTTTTGATACTGACGTGTACTTAATTAAGTTATTGTTTTGTTTCATGCTCAATTTACTGTCATAGGTCAGCCATCTTGTTAAAATTTACTTGAAATTTAGAAAGTTCCTGCGACGCATCATCTATTAGAAGGACGTTTATCTCGATAACGGTTCGCTCTATCGAAATAAATTAAGATACATTTTTTATCATAAAAAATGTCAAATAAAAAGAAAATTAACCTTAAAAAACTGTAAAATTATTATTTTTATTGTTTTATTTCAAGTGAATGAGGGGGTTATGCCATCCCGAGGTCTATGTATGTGCTACCAAAGATTAAGAAACACTATTCTAAACAGTTTAAAATAATACAAAATAACACCAAAAACTATCAAAATCGGTCAAGAAATAAAAAAGTTATTGCAAAAAATTGATTTTCAACCCTCAACTTCAACAGCTAATATCTTTGTAGGGGTGTCTCTGAGGAATAAATTTTATAGCTATTTTTTCATTTATTTTTACGAAATTTATCCAAATCCGGGAGATTGCCCACATATTATGGGACACCCTGTATAATGACCAAAATTTTTTTTAATTTTTATTCTTAATTTTTCAAAGAAAAACTTAATAAAAAGTCGTCGAAAAACGTCAACATTTGTAAAATACGCCGAAATAGTGCTTGCCTTATGGTTTTTTAATTTATCTATGAAATTCGGTCTAAAAATGTTTTTTTTTTTGAAAAAAAAGAAGAATAAAAAATTTTTTAATTTATTTTTTGAAGTTTAACAATTTTTTGTTTTTATTGTTTTTTTTTATACCGAACAACATAAAAAAAAACACTATGGTGGCCATAAGAAAAACGAAAGTTGACTATGAAAATTCTGGGATCTAGTCGGCTTTGAAAATTTTTGAAATGTCAGATGGATAGCTCTTGACGATTTATGTAAGCCCACAAAAAATTATTCATTAATCTGCAATAATAAAAAAGATATGGAAAAAATAAGAAATCTCGATTTTTCAGTTTTTTCAGGATATTTCAGGAATGGTCCCAGATATCTTGTATGTCTCGACGGAATCGAGATGACCACAAAATTGCGCTCCTTTGGACTTGTTTAACCGACCCTGTATCCGTTAGCGTTAGGAGATATAGAGAGCAATATAGAGAAGGATACATGGTGCACCCTGTATAGATGCCATAGTGAAACTGTAAACTGTAGGAGCCGCGGATGTAAATAATGACCGATATTTTTAATAATTACCCACGAATCCCACGATACACAATGACATATATGTACACGGTATGCCGATAGACGATGACGCGCAGGCTGCGTTCCGGTCTTGTGACGTCACGTGGTTCTACGACTACAGCATGAGATTCCTCATATATCTTTTTTTAAATAATTCTTTGTAGGCTTGCATAAGTCGGCAACAGCTATCCATTTAACGTTTTAAAAATTTTCAAGGCAAACTAAATCCCAGAGTTTTCATAGCCACCTTTTGTTTTTCTTATAGCCGCCATATTGTTTTTTATATCGTTTGGTAACAAAAAAAATCACGAAAACCAAAAATCAATAACAAAAAAAATTTGTAAAAATTATATTTAATTTTTTTCGAAAAAAAAATTAAATATTTTTCCATAATAGATCCTAACACAAAGAAAAACACAAGCAAAAAGGATGGAAGCAATATAATTTGACATTTATTTTATAAACATCCTCGCCGCAATTAATACTTTTAGTCAAAATAAAACCGCATGACTTCATTGCGCAGTAATAACCAAAATAGTAACAGCAATCGGCATACCGTGTATATGTGTATGTGATGTGCATACAGATAACAGTATCGAGTAGATATTGATACATTAGTCACAAGTATCTGATACGTTGAGTTGATTACTTGATTACTTTTGCTTGCTTGATACTTAATCATTATACCCAGACCCCGGACCCGATATTTCTCTATGGGATCGTTGAGTACCTACTGACTAGTTATGCAAGGCTACTTCGGTCCTCTAAGAAAATTAAAAAAAGTAAAAATTTCAAGCCAGAAAACAAAAAAGGAATAATTATTATAGGTATACTTGACTTTTTAAAAATTATAAGTAATAACATAATAATTATCAAATAAAAATGTAAATATGTAACTGTATTACATACCTATAATGAAAAAATACTTGAGATGGAATGTGAAATAAGCAAAAAAAAAAAATTTTTCATTTACTTCAGTCTTGTAAGAAAAAAAAAATGAAGATACCTACATAGGTATACGTACCGAACCGAAGTACGGACAGAGATGCAATACAAGATACAAGGCCATATGGGCTAAAACATCACGTGGAACAAGGAACTTATGATTATACATAATTCAGTTCCAGCACTCCAGGAGCAGGAGTTTATAGTAGAGATACCGTTCCGAGGGTCAGGGTATGCGTGTCGCGATTACGGCTCCGCTCCAGTCGGCGATGTGGCTATGGCTAAACAGTTCCAAAATACCGGTATTTTGTCGCGGTATTTTTCTGTCGCGGTACCAGTTGGATTGGAACGGTCGTACTCTTCGGTAAGAGTATTTCCCATCTCTATTCCGGGCCCAGTAGAACAACTGTAGCGGTCCTCGAGCCGCCAGGTTCGCTAGCGTCGCCTCGCTGCCGGTTTTCAGTCGAAGTTGGACGTATTATAGTCTAGCGTATTTGATTTAATTGAACGAAACGTCAATATCTGTCGTTGGCTTGTTATCAACAAAATAAAGCACAATTTAATATTGGCAGTTTCCTGCTTTCCTGCAGAATGCTTAAATCTGAATTTATGTAATCAGTTGCGGAAATTATGAATTATTGACGTGTGTTCATTACTAAATACTTGCACGAAAGTGATTATTATTATTATTACCCAGAGAAACCCATAACTCTAGATAATATTATTATGTATTATAGACATTTGCATCATATTATATCCGTGATTTTTTAAATTAATTTCCGGTTCTCTGTAGTTATCGATCGAGGCAACAGATGACTCCCGTATTATTTTATTATCTAGGGTCAAATACCACAGAATAGAAAGGAAACAATTCTCAATTCTATTAATACCGCTTAAATTTGTTTTTTGTTTGAGTACTTTGAGTGTCAAGAACAAGAAGTGTCAAGTTATAAAACATAAAAAAACCTTTGCTAAAGCTAACTAACTGTTTGTATGGTAGGGGTAGGTAATTATAATTAATAATAATTTGAAAATGTCTTGTAACTACTACCTGATCCTGGTATCCTTTCAACGTGAAAGTGAAAGTTGTAATGATTATTTTACAACGTACCTACCTCAAGACCTCACCTAATTTTGCAGCTGCCTGTGTATTTGATATTATTATTCTGAAGGTTAACTACAATCTCAAGTTTAAAAAGTTGTAGGAAATTAATCTTCAGGTAAATGCCAGCAGAGAAGTGTGGCACTCGCAGAGTTGAATTTTTTTTTTTTGATGTCCATATAGGTACACTAACGTAATTTTCCAGACATCATGGTGATTGGAAAAGTAAGAAAAATTTAATTTATCATAATGTAACCCAGTGAAAACTTTTCATTTATCTATACCCAAAATATTACTTAAATGTTATCTATGTCTATAAATATGGTATCTATCTACATACATTTTATTACCTGTATAATAGGTACTTCCCAACCTACCTACCTACTGATATGAAAAATATGTATAAATCCAGTCATAAAACACCATATGTGATTCTAAAGTATTCTTATACATAAGTATTCTTATTACCTACCTAAATACCTACCTGCTAACCAGATATATACACTTATTATTATAAGTTTTTACTATAAGGCAAGAAATTTAATAAATGAAGATATGTTGAGTATTTATTTGAATTGTTTCCGACAGCCTTCGTCCCATCAGGGTGCCAGCATGTATCTGTTCGATCCACACCTTTTAAAAGGTCTCGACTGGACTACCACAACAAGCATGCTGTCACCACCAATTAGCAATGAGAATCCTGGAGAACCATGGCTACTAGTGAGACCTTTATGCTTATCGGATTTCGATAAAGGATATCTTCCGTTACTCACTCAACTAACTGCTGTTGGCCAGATATCACAAGAAGTCTTTGAAAGTAAGTTCACAATTATTATTCCTGGTATAATTTTTCATGATTGTGAGCAATCAAACAGGCTATATAGGGCGTCCGGGAAAATGTGGGAAATCTCTCGGAATCAGATAGAACATTAAAATAAAGATGACAAGTTCCCATAATTTTTTTTTCCTAGCGGTCCTCCCTACGGAGATACGGCCTCCTAAAGGACGCCACTGGAAATCAATTTTTCTTGAATAACTTTTAAACTACTTACTTGATTAAATTTAATGAAAATTTAAAATATTACACAGTAGTAAGGACCTCTTAAAATACTGCCCCTAAAACATAAATTAGCTTTGTTCAGTTTACCAGGGGCGGACTAGGTTGTACATTTTAATGCTTACATTTTTAACACCCCGCATGATAAGGAGTAAAAAAAAAAACAAATTTGGATACCTTGAACATTAAGCTACAGAAAAGGTACTCTTGTTCCTTGTCGATAAAATGAACCGTTTTCGAGAAAAAAATAATAATAAAAGAATTATTAATGTTACATTTCTATTACATTGTACTAGAACTACGATTGTTGAACTTACTTATGAAATTTTTTATTGATTATGAAATAAAACATTAATTCTTTTCTTATTTTTTTCTCGAAAACGATTCATTTTATCGACAAGGAACAAAAGTACCTTTTCTGTAGCTTAATGTTCAAGATATCCAAATTTGTTTTTTTTTTTTTAACTCCTTAGCATGCAGGGTGTTAAAAGTGTAATCATTAAATGTACAACCTAGTCCGCCCCTGGTAAACTAAATAAGCTAATTTATGTTTTAGGGGCAGTATTTTAAGAGGTCCTTACAGCTTGACAAGAATATCTTGGCGGTTGTTAAAGGAGAGAGAGGTCCTAGAACGAGACAGAAAATCACCCCACCACCTTATCTGTTTTAGTACATTCTATGTAATAAATTTTGTAAAATGTATGGAAATTGATACTTGACATTTAAATTTTATTATGAGCTAGAAGCTAATTTGGCTGCGTTCAATTAATATGAAAAAATGAAAATCTAAAATAAACACGGGAGTTTTAGTTAGAACATTGACTGGTTTCTATCAACCTTCATCTAATATTGTTAGAGAATAATACCAGTAGGAATTTTTCTTGGTGTAAGCCATTTAAAATGCAGACCATGGATGTAAAATTTATTAAAAACTCTGCGACACTTTCGGGGACAATACAAATAATTATAGGTACATACTAAATGTGCTATTCTATATAAATATAAATTAACAATTATTCGCAAACAAATAAATTATGTAAATAATATGAGCATGAGAAGAATGGATATACGTTTCATCTATGTACACTATATTTCTACCTGCTTCGGCTCTATAATTTCTCATACCCTTCTAAGAAACTGAAGACGCAAGTATCGCACTTCTTGCTTTTCCATCAAAATTTTTCTATTGGATCTTGTTTTTCTCCACCGATAGCCCAGTTTATGGATAACCTTTCTGACACTTTCTCTTGATCCATTGTATTCGTTATCTTCTGTAAATTTTGCAGTGATCCTCTCGAACGTTGGAGTAATTTTTTCGGCTGTATGAAAATTGTGTATAATTCGACGCAGTAAACATTGACCACAGTCATCCAAATTGGTTTTTGTTGCTAATTTAGTTCTTTTTTTACCAGAAGAAGTAAATTTATCCGTTTGGCCATCGATGATTCTGCTTGTTTCCACCACACAATCCTTTGAACAGTCCGTTCACTAATGCCTGTCGCAGCAGCAACCCGTTTTTGAACTTGATTCATTGGTAAAATAGGACCACGATTTTTAGATTCACCAAGAACATATTTATAAACGTTATTAATAATTTCACGGCTTTGACCGGAAAGGGTTTTATTAGCAATAACTTGGCTGTTAAAATTTTTCATTTCAAAAGCTTGCAATACGTTTGTAATAATTAACTGTCACAAACATAATAAAACATAAACGTCAAATATCAATGTCAAAACATTGTTCAAAAATCAAAATTTATTACATAGAATGTACTAAAACAGATATGGTGGTGGGGTGATTTTCTGTCTCGTTCTAGGACCTCTCTCTCCTTTAACAACCGCCAAGATATTCTTGTCGAGCAGTACTACTGTTTAATATTTCAAATTTTCATTAAATTTAATCAAGTACCTAGTTTAAAAGTTATTCAAGAAAAATTGATTTCCAATGGCGTCCTTTAGGAGGCAGCATCTCCCGTGGGGAGGGCCGCTAGGCAAAAAAATTATGGGGACTTGTCATCTTTCTTTTTTTTTTAATGTTCTATCTGATTCCGAGAGATTTCCCACATTTTCCCGGACACCCTGTATGTTTGGGCAAATAATAAAACCATTATAGTTTTTGATTACTTAACTATACAGGGTGTTAATATGGGAACTTGTCATATTTTTTGTTCCATCTGACTGTCATTCACAAGACACATGAGATTGTGGAGTTACTTTTTAATAATCACTTTTAAGAAAAAAGTGGGTAATCCTGTGTTATATGTCGCTGGGAATGCGCATGCGGAAACAATAAAGTCAGCTGTTATTGCATTCACCTGAATTAAAGGATGACCGGTTTGATCAGCCAATAGCGTTAAGGAATGCCTTGAATTCGTGCTTGTAGTCTTTTGTATAGGAAATATTTAAATTATAATACTTGTAACTCAATACTTCATACCTTAGTAGAAAGTTTATACATAGAAATAAATAACAAAATAGCTATCATGTTTAATTTCATCATCATATTCCCTTCTAACAGAAATAATGCATGGCAGAATTTGAATATAAATAACTCTGTCCAACTAATACTGTTCTGATTGGTTACATAAATAGCTATGCTTCAACTCATGTGTATATGAATCGATGCGCTCTGTTGCCATATATAATTTTGTACAATTTGGAATCGAAAAAATAAAATAGAAAAACAGGAAAATTTTTAATATCGCCATTTTAACTGATTTTTTCATTATTAATTTAAGTTTTTAAGTAAACTTTTCTAGTTTAGTTATTTTTATTTATGGTGTTTTTTATTACCAATGCTAAAAATAAAATATATCAATATAACAATTATGGTCGTTTATTATTGTTAGTTAGCTCTTATTGTTACTTATTTTCCTTTGAATTTATAATGTAAGTTTATTATTTATTTAGTTTAACTTATTTATTTAAGTAAATAAAAAGCGGTCTGTCAACACCGCATGTAGACCGACTGTATGCGAAGGAAAACGGGACGCATGCGCATTCCCAGCGACGTATAACACAGGATTACCAAAAAGTGCATGATGGCAAATAAAACATCTAGTGAGTGTTTAAAGCTTTTCAAAAGAATAAAATGGGTTAAAACAAGTACAAACTAAAGAGCTTGTCATTCATTACCTATTCTGAAGGTGACTATACTAATCGCAATACAAAAATGTCAAGTCAAGTTAACACTTGACAGAGAGATCCTTACTAGAAGCTGGCTATATGCACAAGGGTGCCCAAGCCATTAAAGAAGATGAAGAAGGTGACTATAATAGGCAGATCGTAAATAAAATGAAGCAACAAAAACTGTCATGAGCTGAATGACAGTAATTTTGAAGGCTAGTACACAATCTTAATAAAGTTCATTACAACCCATTTTTTCATTATGAATAAAATACTGACTTGATAATTTTTAATGCACATATAGTAGGATTAACTTTAAAAAGTCAGATGTGACGTTACACTAACCGTCCGAATTAATATTTTTAATTTCACCAGAAAATGTCAAACAGTTAATTGTCAAGTTGTGAACGAGCGTCAATTATTATTGAAGGAAATCATTCAAATATGAATTGAACCGCTTACGTCAGTTTGAGAGCCACTGACAACTACACAAAATTTATTCACGTAATGACACTCTATCTTTTGTGCTGTTCATTTAATTCTCATTCAAAACCAATGTTGACGTATATTTATTTATGCGGGATGGAGTGTTTAGACAAACTTGATGGTTTCTATAAGAACCACACGTAAGTATATGACACAAAATAAATCGAACTATCAGAAGGATGAGTATTCTTTTAATCGATACGTATGACTTTTTAAACTTTATTGGACTATATACAGATATACCTTTAGAGGATTAGTTAATAATAATAATAATAATATCTCTCTTTATTGTACGTAAAATTACAACAATCATTGCATCAGTACAATAGTGTTAAATAGAGTAAAATGTCGTGAAAACAAACAACGAACTAATCCAAACAAATCGCATGCGTATTCAAAAGGTGGTACGCACGCGATTGAACAAAGAAAGCTTGAACATAGCAAAAAGTGTACATTAAAACATTAATCTATCTATACATAGTACCTAATACTATATCGTCATATTAAGTCGAATTGACTAGATACTAGCAAACGAAAGTATCTATATTTTCAAGTGTTTAAGTCAGGAAGGAAGGGGGGGGGGGTGGAAGACAGTATGTCCATGGTAGTATATGGTTCAAGCTCTGTGAGATGTTTCCGCAGATATAACTTGAACTGAGAGAATCTGACGGTTGAAGGGTCAAGTCGGAAATGGTTTAGGTATTTTATAGACGTGTATGTAAACGTCTTTTCAGTGGACGAGAGGTAGTGGGTTGGTAGTTTAAATAGATTGAATCGAGTATGATAGTTGTGTGAGAATCGGAAAGGATCAAGCTTAGCCTGATTTTTGTAAATAAGTTTGAGGAGGGAGAAAACATACAGGGCGGGCAATGTTAGTATACCAAGTCGTCTGAATTGTCCCCTGCAAGACTCGCGGATGGATAAGTCTGCCAGGATCCTGAGAGCACTCTTCTGAAGAAGGAAGCCTTTACTGAGGGACTTCTCAGTGCTGCCCCAGACGGCGATGCCATAGGCTACGTGACTATAAAAATGTCCATAATATGCAGAGAGCAGAATATTATGGGAGACAGTGTGTTGGAGTCGTCTCAAAAGGAAACAGGAGCTAGCTAGTCGGTGGCATAAGAGGTCTGTGTGAGCTGCCCAGTTTAGATTTTGATCGATGTGAAAGCCTAAAAATTTCACGACCTCTCTGGGCTTAATCAGGGAATTTTCATTCGGGATGTCAGGTAGGGGTGGTAGACGTGATCCGGAAGAATGAAAGTCTATCAATTCAGTTTTTGTCAAGTTCAGTTTTAATCTATTGACTCTAAGCCATGTAGAGGCTTTTTCCAGTGGGTCTTGAACGGTTGATATAATTTCCGAAATGTCGCTTGTCTTTATCTTAATGAGAATGGTTGTATCGTCTGCATAGTTGACACAGATGGAATTTGAAGATGTTATTTTGGGACCTAATTCGTTGATGAAAATGAGGAACAGGAGTGGGCCAAGGACACTGCCCTGTGGAACTCCAGACGAGACAGGAGCAAAGAGGGACCTGGTCACTCGGCCATCTGACCCAATCAATTCCACTGCTTGAGTTCGACCCTGCAAGTAACTGGAGAACCAGGAGAGGGCCAGTCCGCGTATACCCACAGCCTGCAGTCTTAGAAGGAGGCACTCATGACACACACTGTCGAATGCCTTGGAGAGGTCCAGAAGCCATCCTACCGTGCGGGTGCTGTCCTCCATTCCCCCAGAGATATACTCCGTCAATTGGACAAGAGCAGTCTCAGTAGATCTGTTCCTTAAGAAACCATGTTGGGAGTCAGACAGAGTCCTAGTCTTTTCAAGAAAGTCCAAGAGACGGTGGGAAACCAGTGACTCAATAATTTTGTCAGACCGAAAGCAGGCTAATCGGTCTGTAATTCTCGGGATTTTTTCCGTCGCCTTTTTTGAAAATGGGTTTAACGAGTGCGGCTTTGAGTTGTTTGGGGAATACACCAGTCAGAAAGGAGCTATTTATAATATCTGCGAGTGGATGAGCCTCTGAGTGGATGAGATCTGCGAGTTATCGCAGATATGATTGGAATTTACTAGTGATGGGCGCGTCTGAATTAAAAATCGTTGAGAATGCGATTATTAAAAACATATGATTCCACCCATCACTAGAACCTGCGAATTACATTGCTTTGAGAGTCAACCAGAGGCATAGATAGTGCTGTCCGACAAATGTTTAATGAATAATGGAAAAACTTGGATTTAAATATTAAAAATGGCTTCAATTATTCTTCTCCATCACACGTACCAAATGAAGCAGGACAGAAGCATATAGAATCGTGATTCGCAACATACATTATTCAGTACCTACCAAATGAAGTAATCATCGAGGAACTAAAAAAACAGAGTGACATTGCGTTGTCTATTACTACAACAGATGAGTTTGCTTCTAAACTTGGCAAATTTTTACTGAACCATTGCCCAAATACGGTGGCATCCCCTGCTTTTCTGATTCAAAAAATAACAGTCCATCATACAAAATACCACAACCAATGTGAATAATAATAAAGAAGCATTTGCCTTTGCCCAAACACCAGTTGATCCAGTTGAAGCAGGCCTTCCATAAATGCCTGCTTTTTTTGACTGTACATTTAAATCCTGCCAAACTGTTTTTTAAGATTTTATAAATTGCGGTTTTACCTATTTAACTTTTCAACTCGCGAACATTTTTGTCGAACACGTTGAAAACTATTGATTTTTCTCCCCACAGATAGTTTTTTCCGTCTAAAGCAATTGTTCTCATTTGAATCAGACCTTCCCGCTATCCCTATCTCCCTTGCAGACTTAATGCAGAGCCCGATTACAAATTTTAAGTACTATATGCACCGCAAAGAACACAGGGAATAAAGTTAAATAATTCACTGCGCTGCTAAATAAAAACATGAGTCCAAAAGGCATATTTTAATAATAATAACTTATCTTCAAAAGCGATTGAAATTACTGCGAAATCCGCATGCCTCTGTTGAACGGCAGTCTTTTGAGTCCTTTTAACATTGCTTATTCCTTATTTAATTTTATTCAAACCACTTTGTGAAATATATTGTTCTGTTGCTTTCTTAGAAGAGATTAATTTTTAACAGTTATCCTTTGATAATTACAGAGCAGTTCTGGAATATGAAAAGAGGTGGTGGTTATTATATTACTGTAATAGAAGACAGGAGAAATAATTGCATTATTGGAGCTGCAACTTTAATAACTGAATATAAATTTATACACGAGTGTGCTCTTAGAGGCAGATTGGAAGATGTTGTTGTCAATAATACATACAGAGGAAAACAACTGGGAAAATTGTAAGTATTTTTGACTCACACTGTTAAACACTTGCACAATTTATTCTGCAATCATTTAACATCACTGCAATGCATAACAAAAATTATTTAACATAACTTTCATAAACATTACATGTAGTCAATGTAGACAGGAAAATATTCAGGAACAAAGTAGGCCATGCATAAAACAAATCAGTAAGTGGCCGGTGTGTACCCAACAATAAATGAATAAAATAATTTAAATAAAACTAATTGTAATATACCATGAACTTAAAAGTAAAATAATTTTTAGTAATATTAGTCCAAGAGTCCAGTCGATTTTTCTACCTCGAATCGTTAGACGATCCTATTGTTTTCTAGCCGATTCGTCATGAAATTATGTCCCTTTAAAGACAACGGTGCCAGTGAAAGTCCCATAAATTAATTAATTACTGAACTTATTGTTATGGTCTTGCACTTTTTTAATTCCAAGTTAAAAGTCCCACAAAATTATTTATTCTTTAACACAGCTATTATAACCTATAACAATAATCTCCAAATCTAAATAATCAGCTGTTCTCTTATTTATACATACACACACTAATACACAACAATGCTCTTTCTCTTCGCTTGTCACAATCACTATGTCTTCCAATCTCTTCTTTTCTCTGTGATACTTCAGCTTTCGTTCACATCCAAAATACAACTTACTGAATGAAATGTCGGATATTCATAAAGTTAAAAAGATATGATAAAATGAACACGAAAAATCTGCTAACAGCGCCTTTCACATTGTGATGAATTAAGTCTTTCGCTACTGGTTACATAAGATTTCTCATTATCTAACCAGTTACGAAGAATGTTACTTTTTGGAAGATCTAAGATTCGAAAGTCAAAATTAGATGAATTTCTTTTGTGTTTTGTTCAGTTTTTAAGGATTTTTTTTTTTGCAGGATCGTGTTAACAGTGACTCTGCTGGCTCGTAAACTTGGATGTTACAAAATGTCTTTGGACTGTAAAGATAATCTTGTTAAATTTTACAAGTCTATAGGTTATAACACTGAACCAGGTAATGCTAATTCTATGATTGTACGATTTGAAGAAACACCAAAATCTGTCGATCCGTCTTGACAATTAGCCGCTAATGCTGCTCACAACAAATCCAAACTTTAACTGCTCAGTGTAGTTACCCCTTTGTTTTACAAAATTTTTCTGTTGTTAACATTCATGTAAGTATAATAATTTATCAAAGTTGATCACAAAACAATTAAATAACTACTCTTGTTTGCTGCAAATGGCTCATATCTTGCATATTCTTTTCTTATAGTGAGGAATTTGAGTTTATTACACATAAACATAGTTGATAAAATACACTCAAACAATAATTTTGGGTTTATTATACGAAGAACACTTATTTTATGAAATGATAATAATAATTATTGACATAAGCCAACTTTTCTGAAGCCAATATGTTTAACTTCTTGGTAAAATATGTTTTAATAATTTTAAACTTGTAAAACGAAGTAGAAGTGCGTTTAATGGAAACGTGTAAACGGCAGTATTAAACGTTTAAACGCGGTTTACTGTGCTATAATGAAATTTTTAAAATCACCTCATAAATCTAAAGTAAAAATTTAGCCAAAGCCAATGCCAAATTAAGAAAATAGCTTAATCAATTTTTACAAATTCTTAATTACCCTTTATTTTGGTCAATTAAAAGTATTTTTATTAAAATATTGAAACAGATTTTCCCTTTACACTTTTAATCTAACCCACGCTAAAATACCCGTATTTCCATGGATTTTGATCATTCTTCAAGAAAATTTCATTAGTAAATTGGTCACATGATCATTGAAGAGTCGTGACCTCACCGGTTTCCTGAACATCAGATTAGACATGTTTCATTTAGAAAAATGTTTCAAAATAGAAAAATATTCCGGTGTGCTGTTTTTTTGTCCCAATGGAATTCTTTTGAATAAAAACCTGCCGTATGGAGTTATGAAAGTATACCACTTCGAATGTTAAAAATACTGCTACAATTATAATCAGCATCAAGTAAACAAAAAATGTTTACTTGAAACTCTACAAAATCTTCTTAATTAAAATTAGCATCCATTTTCATTCCTTGTATATGAAGATATGAACACTAAAACGGACTGTTCATTAAAAAAAAAAATTGTAAAAAAATATGCTTATAATTTGTCAATTAAATGTCAAATTAATTTATAAATTCTACTGCAAAAACTTTAAACTATATTAAAGAGCTTTGAAATTGTGAATGCAAAAGAGCTTCAATTCCTTTTGGAGCTTTGAAAGCTCACAACATGAATTGAAGCTCTTTTTGGCATTCACAATTTCAAAGCTTTTTTATAAACGAATTCAAGCTCAAAGCCACAAGCCTTCGTTTTAAAAAGGGCTTAAAGCCATGGAATTGAAATTCCTAAAAGGGCTTGAACCCCTTTTTAAAGCCACAAGCAATCAAGCACTGCCCAGCTCTGATTGGGATAACTATTATTGTTGGATAAACTTTTCTGATACCTACTTGTTGTGTTTTGCTGTCTCACTCCATCATTTAGATATTGTGGTGTGCACAATCTGTATAGCTAAGTGGAACAGATACATTCAAGTTTTCGGTTCGGGGGACTTTTATTGTAGAGTTAGCTTAATTCTTAATTATCTAGTCATGCCCTCGAACCGGGAATCGGAACACGTTTCAGAAATGGCGCCCAACATGGGGCCATATCTAACCATCTGAATGACAAATTCATTGGCCACTCCCTGATCTTGCTCCATGTAAAAAAGAATCCACTTATACAAGTCAACAGGCTCAAGTAATTTACATCCTCCCATAGCTCTATTCCAGTCTGTATTCGATGAACATTCGATTGACTGATCCCGAATATGAGAGTCACTGGCGTGAGAACTCGAGCATTTAATTCAGTCATCGAAGGTTATATCGTTTAGCCCCAACCGTTCAGAACTTCTTGGACTTCTTGCGATTGACTCAGGTTTTCTATAAAGGTACATAACTCCTGCATTCTTTGGTGCGGCGGAACTTGTGTAAACATCTTTCACCATTTCCAAATTTCTGCTCATGGCATTAGTCAGTTTGGTCATTTTGCATAGTTCAGGTACAAGATACACGACATGTTCTTTAGTTTCTGGTCTTCCAGTAATCTCTGCAATTCGACAATTTACCAGCGACGATTGGATGCGATACCGTATGTAGATATTGTATTTCTGTTTATAGTAGTCAATGACGCTCACAGTTATTCCATTTTCAGTTGTGAAAGTGTCCTCGGGCATCATGTCCCACAATATATTATCAAGTCTGTATGCCTTATGTTCATATGGTGTGAAAATTGGACCCGATTATTTGTTGTTCAGTCAGTTCTCTAAACTGATAAGGGATCTTAAATTGTAAGTTTTTTTATTGTGGTGTAAACGTTCTGAGATTGTTGAATATGAAGTTGAGGCATATCATCAAGCCATCTTCAAATTCACCGACGAACACAGCAAAGCCGGAAAGAACTTTTAATTTATGTTCCGAAATAACAATGTTGTCATTTAGAGAGTAATAAGTCTTTCCCATTTGGGGCACTTCGGAATATACATGATCTTTTTTAGCAGACTGTTGTACAGATATATATAGGCGTTCTCCTTTTAGCATTTTTTTTTTTCGGAATGTAATAGTTGTCCTAATTGTAATAATTTCGTCAGTTAACACTGTTGGGCAGGACATTTTCAAAGGTCATCTCATCAGTATCAGTTATCATGCTGGGTAAATAGAGTAGATCTCCACCATCATACACGAAGTAGAATTGGACAATTAGAATTGAAAAATTTCTAATTTGATCCTGTTCATCAGTCTGCTGATTAGGGTTCATTTTTTTGCAGGTTGTAACTGATAACAGTTTCCTTAATAGTGCATTTCTTTAATTCTGGTTTCTAGAAATTTCTGGGGCATGAACTTCAAGTTGAGTGCATTTTTAATTATCTAAATAATTTTATTAATTCATATTGTGCTTTTTTTTTGTGTTCAATATTTTCAATGAACACAATTTTGAATTTTCAATTCGTAAGAAAGGGGTGATGTTTTCTTTAGCTGGATGGACGACTAATAATATGATTGTGTAACATGCATGATGCATTGTACATCGTTTCCGATCACATATTAGGTCGATGATACGTGAAGTGTGTCTGGTTGTGGAAGAGCAGGCGGTCACTCGGTCCTTTTAGTGTTAGGTCGATGATATCAATTCACTGAACAGTGAACTGTCCTCGAGTTCAATCAAGGTATGGTCGAGTGTGGTAGATTCCTTCCTGAAAGATCATGCTCCTTCTATAACTATAGGGTATCTTTGACATGGAAAACTAGATGGTATCTTAGTACCGGATAGTTATATGAATGGTGCACACAATATCCAAGTGATGGGGGTGATACAGCAAAAGACGAGTATCGGAAATAATTTATTAACAATAGTAGTTATCCCAATGAACTGAAATATGATATTATAAAATACAAATTAAATAAATTCAATGAAAATTATAGTACATGGCAAAATACTAAAATAGGTAGGTACATTGCATCACAGTAGCTTGGTAACTTGCGCATTAAATATTGAATTCTCATAATAAATTAATGAAATCTATCATTAACAAGGTAATTGAAGTAAAAACTGACGACTGACATTAATTTGTGCACTGGCACAAGCACCCACAGATGAATTAAAAGGGCCAGTATGCCGAACCTAGCATTAAATATCGACAGCTCTAGTTGACCGATTGGTGGGACTGGTACTGAGATGACCTTTGAAAATGTCCTGCCCAACAGTGTTAACTGACGAAATTATTACAATTAGGACAACTATTACATTCCGAAAAAAAAATGCTAAAAGGAGAATGCCTATATACAGGGTGATTGATTGAAACGCCACATTAGAAAAAGTTCGACTTCCAAAAGATCTAGGGATCTGAAATTTGGAACTTAGGCAACATACCTAATAAGGAGTCAAAATGAAATATTACCAAGATGGCGGCACATTTAAAAATGGCGAAAACAATGGCCATCTTTGTTTTTTTAAATGGGACACCCCATATATTATTGCATTTTCAGATTGTCTGAGAAAATGTAATAACAATGGTGCTTATAGTTGCAGTTTAAATTGAGTCGGCTATGAGTTACAAACAAGTGAAAATCGCAATTTTCCAAATTTAAACCCATTTACCACGAAAACGGCCCATAATATCAAAAAACGGCTTACATGTCCCTATCCTTAATTTTTATCTGGTATCCTACTGTATAGTTTAAATTTTTATACAGGGTGATGAAAAATCTAATAATTTTCACCACCTTGTATAAACATTTCAACTGCATAATTGGATGCCTTATAAAAAGTTAAGATAGGAACATGTAAGCCGTTTTTTGATATTATGGGCCGTTTTCGTGGTAAATGGGATTAAATTTGGAAAATTGCGATTTTCACTTGTTTGTAACTCATAGCCGACTCAATTTAAACTGCAACTATAAGCACCATTGTTATTACATTTTCTCAGACAATCTGAAAATGCAATAATATATGGGGTGTCCTATTTAAAAAAAACAAAGATGGCCATTGTTTTCGCCATTTTTAAATGTGCCGCCATCTTGGTAATATTTCATTTTGACTCCTTATTAGGTATGTTGCCTAGGTTCCAAATTTCAGATCCCTAGATCATTTGGAAGTCGAACTTTTTCTAATGCGGCGTTTCAATCAATCACCCTGTATATCTGTACAACAGTCTGCTAAAAAAGATCATGTATATTCCGAAGTGCCCCAAATGGGAAAGACTTATTACTCTCTAAATGACAACATTGTTATTTCGGAACATAAATTAAAAGTTCTTTCCGGCTTTGCTGTGTTCGTCGGTGAATTTGAAGATGGCTTGATGATATGCCTCAACTTCATATTCAACAATCTCAGAACGTTTACACCACAATAAAAAAACTTACAATTTAAGATCCCTTATCAGTTTAGAGAACTGACTGAACAACAAATAATCGGGTCCAATTTTCACACCATATGAACATAAGGCATACAGACTTGATAATATATTGTGGGACATGATGCCCGAGGACACTTTCACAACTGAAAATGGAATAACTGTGAGCGTCATTGACTACTATAAACAGAAATACAATATCTACATACGGTATCGCATCCAATCGTCGCTGGTAAATTGTCGAATTGCAGAGATTACTGGAAGACCAGAAACTAAAGAACATGTCGTGTATCTTGTACCTGAACTATGCAAAATGACCAAACTGACTAATGCCATGAGCAGAAATTTGGAAATGGTGAAAGATGTTTACACAAGTTCCGCCGCACCAAAGAATGCAGGAGTTATGTACCTTTATAGAAAACCTGAGTCAATCGCAAGAAGTCCAAGAAGTTCTGAACGGTTGGGGCTAAACGATATAACCTTCGATGACTGAATTAAATGCTCGAGTTCTCACGCCAGTGACTCTCATATTCGGGATCAGTCAATCGAATGTTCATCGAACACAGACTGGAATTGAGCTATGGAAGGATGTAAATTACTTGAGCCTGTTGACTTGTATAAGTGGATTCTTTTTTACATGGAGCAAGATCAGGGAGTGGCCAATGAATTTGTCATTCAGATGGTTAGATATGGCCCCATGTTGGGCGCCATTTCTGAAACGTGTTCCGATTCCCGGTTCGAGGGCATGACTAGATAATTAAGAAGTTAAGCTAACTCTACAATAAAAGTCCCCCGAACCGAAAACTTGAATGTATCTGTTCCACTTAGCTATACAGATTGTGCACACCACAATATCTAAGTGATGGAGTGAGACAGCAAAACACAACAAGTATCAGAAATAGTTTATTTACAATAATAGTTATCCCAATGAACTGAAATATGATATTATAAAATACAAATTAAATAAATTCAATGAAAATTATAGTACATGGCAAAATACTAAAATAGGTAGGTACATTGCATCACAGTAGCTTGGTAACTTGCACATTAAATATTGAAGTCTCGCAATAAATTAATGAAATCTATCATTAACAAGGTAATTGAAGTAAAAACTGACGACTGACATTAATTTGTGCACTGGCACAAGCACCCACAGATGAATTAAAAGGGCCAGTAATTAATGCCGAACCCAGCATTAAAAATCGACACATCTAGTTGACCGATTGGTGGCAATTATTGTTTTTGAAATTAAAAGTTCAATTTTGACGTCAATGAGAAAATTAATTATGATGGCAAAGAAAAATGAACTAATTTAACTAAGCAAAATTGACTGTGAGAGCTGGCAAATAAAATACAAAATGAGACAGACTCAGCAGTAAACTTTCAGGAGAGGCGGAATGAAACACCAGAGGGTCTGGAAATCTGGTCCACTGCATGGGGTTGATCTCGTTCCCGCGGCTGAGATGCCGGTAGGGTCTGGCCTTGATACACAAACTGTGAACATCAAGGATCCAGCTGCTTCACAGTATGAAACTCCTCGACTCAACAAAGAACTTTTCCAGACTAGCTTCAAATAAGTTGAACTGAACGATGTAGAGTTCCTTTTTTACACAATCACGCTGTATTTCAATCCGAGAAAGCAGTGTCCATCACCAACGGTCACTTCAAATTCAGACTCCAGATAAGTTATCACTTTTTCAATTGCTTTGTGATTAGCAGATATTACTAGACCATCATCATCAACATATAGCAAGAGTACTACCTGATAGCCGTTCACATCACTGTTGTGCACAAGGCGATCTGCTTCACTAATCACATATTTCAACCGAGTAAAGAATTCATTGACAGTGTTTATTCCATTGTCTGGGCGATTGTTTCAGTTCATATAGAAATTTATATAATTAATTATTGTACTATGCGACCGTGACGAGGGACTAATTCAACTGGTAGCTCCAGATAAGATAGTTTCATCAAGACCGTTGAGTCCAAAGCAGTTTTTATGTCTAATTGAGTAAATTCCCAAACTTCAAGAGCAGCTGTTGCTAACAATGTACACACTGATTAATATCGCACTACAGGAAAGAGAAAATCTCATTATAATCAATACAGGGTCACTACTTTCAAGAATGAAAAATAGCAAATTTTGTAGATTTCTGCTCCTCATTGTGACCTAGAAGGATGAAGAAAATGGTATCGAATGAAATATGTACAAGCGAATTTTGCATATCATGAGACTAATTTTTCCATCATTCAGTTCGAATATTTATTGTAAACAGTGTTACTAACTTATCGCACTACACTCTGGTCTAGACACTCTAGAACTAGAAAATGGCTGAAGAGACAGCAAAATAATTTTTCTCTGACCGTCCCGGATAACTGAGTCTTACTGCACTTACCTTTTGTTAGTTCTTAATTTTTTTTAAAGTACTTGAAATAATGTTCAACTAGGGTCAGTTTTTAACTACCTATATATATTTTGCTAGTACACAGTCAACCAATCAGGTTTCACTTGCCACTTTCTTTTTTGTGATCGCTCTTTAAGGTATGTTATATGTACTTGTGAGTCAGGTTTTTGTAGCAGATCTTTACCAGTTGATAGAAGACCTTTCTTTTTTAAGAAGTAAAAGTTTCCATAAACATATGTTACGAATGGACTTAGAAAAAAGATACTTGAATAATTTTATTCTTTTTCGTTTTCTGCACTAATCTTGGGCAGTTTTCAATATTTTAATTTTAAATATTATTTATTCATTATAATAATTAAGAGCAGACAAAACTAAGGAATTCAACTTTAACAAAACGAAGCTCTGGGGAATTCAACCCTGATTGGTAATGTCTTTATAAGTTCGTGGATGTAGAAGTTGTTGAGCGAAAAATGGGACATGTACATACGTCACTTATTTTTCCATGTTTAAATTTTTTTTCTGCTCTAAATTTTAATAAATTACCCCTTGATTTAAAATTAAAATATTGAAAAATGCCCATGTTAAGCACTAAAAAAAAAATCAAAGTTGATCTTTTTTTCTAATATCTTCAGGATATATGTTTATGGGTACTTTTCTTCCTTAACAAGCTTCTATCAACTCGTAAAGTCCTTCTTCAAAAAACCTGGCTTACCCTGTCTTAAAAAATTGCTGATTGTTTTTTTTTAGTTGTTTGAGACATGTGGTGTCAACTTAGGTTAGCCAATATTTCTAAAATGTAAGAATTATTTGAAATGTGTGTGACAACCAGCAAACAAGAGTGTATAATAATAATAATTGTTATAATTATTATTAACTTTTAATAAATTATTATACATGAACCTTTTTTTCTAAGATAGTTTTTTATTTTAGACTTTAAGGTAGACTGTCACACTGAAATGTAAAAATTTTCACAGTAGATTTCCAAGAAACTCGAATTTACAATAGGTCCCTACTAGAAAAGCAGGGGGGGAAGGATCATCGAAAGTACTGCAGGGTTAATTTCGATGGTCTTATTGGATATGTTGTTGCAGCATTGGCTGATGTTTACATTGTTTTAACATTCTGTACTTAATGAGACAATGCAAAGAATATTGTCTATGAATTTTTGTATTTTTTATTTAGTTCTATCCATTCTAGCAGTTTATTAGCAGTAGGTACCTACAACAAAAAGAGAAGCAACGAGTTGGTATGCTAAAAGTTACAACATTTATGCAGGGTACTGTGTAAAATGGGTAAGGTTCAGCATATTATGAGGAAATTCCTAGTAAAAATCAAAAATTATGAAAATTTTCACGATTGAACATTTTTTGATACAAGCTAGTTCAATAAAATGAACCCTACATAGCTGAATCTTTTTAAACAAATGAATAATTGCTCCATTCTTTTACCATAAAATCTTCCATAAATGTTGATAAAAGTTGATCATTTTAAGAAAATGTAAATTTATTTAAAATTATTTCTTAATTCCAAAGTATGTACTTTTAATAAACTGAAATGGATTGAAGTAATTGATTACCAATTAATTTTATTCGTTATGTGTAATATTCATGTTGTTATACAAATATAATTATAATGCTTATACATGTGTAGAAGCAAAAAAAAAATAAAGTGTATCATTTGAAATTTGTTTCTTTTTTCTATAATTTTACAGATCTTTTTCAAGATAATGAAATCCTGGAATAAAGGAAAGTTATCTCATTTGGCTGTGTAAAATTCAAATCCACTACTATTACTAATGCACTTCGCCCCTCCCCCAACCCCCTCATAATGATTCAAATAGTGGACATCTGACAGAACAAAAAGTCAAACTTTCAGCACTTCAAATTTTTAATTCATAAAAAAATATTACTGCAAGTGAAAAATAGCGTGTCGGATACCAGGAGCTTTTCTCTTAAGTAGGTATCAGGTCAACTAAGTTTTGATTGGATTTTGTTTTTAATTTTCGGACAAGGAATTGGTTATCAATCAAATTTTTTTGTGGATTATTATGTACTGTATGTACATTATTATGCCTTTGGGCAGCTTAGGGCTCCTAAACTCCCCTGTAACATGTTAGGAAATAGTAACCCCCACCCCCCCATAACAAATCCTGGCTATACATCACTGATTTAAACTAATTAGTATTACTCTGTCTGATGTTCCACACTGTGTGTGTGTATTCACAGCGTCTCTCAGGAAATGTTTCTTCTTTAACCCTAAACAAAAAAGATCATGGGATGAATAACAAAAAAAATTTATATATTTTTAATATAGGAATTTTATTCAGAACACTTCTACCACCAACATTTGGTGTGCAAAAAAATAAACATATGCATGACCTAGAACTAATAATTTTAAAAACTGTTGCCATGTTTTGGTGCTAGGTTTTACAAAAGAGCACGCATTGAGGTGGAGTGCTAGAACGTTAATTACAGATCTGCCAGATAATTACTGATTTTAAAATGCCCTGTATTGTCAAAATGTCGGTCTGATATATTGCTGGAAATGATTACACTCCCTTTTAGAAGAGTTAATTACTGATAAAAAATGAAATACCATTCAAAATATTCACCCTATTTTCAAAATTTGCAATTTAAAATCAATAATAATTATCTGACAAATCTTTAATTAGCGTTCTAGCACTCCACCCTAGGACATCCATTCTGTAATATTAACTTTAATCGAGCTGCATGTGTTCATCATCATCTTTCTTTTTCTCGCCTTTATTTTCAGTTTTCTTATCCTTGTTCTCTGCACTGTCAGAAGTTCCGCTGGAACTTTTCTCTAAAGCTTTTACAAAATCCTGCATATTTCCTTCGGCAGCTGCTGCGACGGCATCCGGATTTACAGCTAACTGTGACACAACGGGAGCCAACTGACCCGACTGCAAAGCACTAGAAAACTGTGACACGGCCTGAAATCAATGAATTAAAAAAAGAACAGTTTCTTTTCATAAAAACTCACTTGATGAAACTGTGGGGATGACAGAGTAGAACGTAGAGCTTCTTGAGGATTACTGTCTACAGCAGGTAAATGTTCTTGGAGCTGTTGAAGGGTTTCGGAATTCATCAACACACCTGACAGTGCATCACTAGTTAATGCAGTAGACAAATCCACTATAAAAGAGAAAATCTGGTAATAAAATTAAAAAAAAAAAAAACTAAAATCTGCAAGAGACTGCAAAATGAATAATTTTTGCACTTTGTTTATTATTGTACACCAATTATTCCATCATACTGGAGACCAATTGACTACTCTTTTGTCTTTTCCCTTGTGTCCCATTCCAGATATTTTTAAATTAGGGTTGGCTATGGAAAATTTGAATTGTGTTGGTGTTGGTACCTTTTGATATGTTGGGATTTGAACTGTGTTGCCAAAATAGCAAAATATTATTTAGAGTAGTTGTATATCGGAATTTACCTACATTATTTGAAGATAGAATTTTGGAACTATATTATATATAATGTAAACACATCATAGCAAACTCTAATTTAATAACATCTGGATAGACATATATATGTGACATTATTTTTAACAGCAACAAATACTAAAATTGTAATATACCTCAGTCATAATGGATCACGAAAAGCACTTATTTGCATTTTAAAAAAGCAAAACACTATTAATAAAATAATTGTTGTATGTAAATAGATAGCTCCATCTCAAGCGCAAACTAACCTGTTTTCATGTAACAACTCTTTCTTTATTATCTTTCAGGAAGATGTACAAAATAGTTGCAGGAAAACCAACAGGGGGGCTAGAGCTCAAAGAATGGAGTCAATGGGGTAACAGAGACTTTTATGAATCTAAATAAATGTGCCAGTAAAAATGTTTTTAAATAACATCTGACTGGTCAAAAGAGAAGTGGTAAAAAAAATTCCCTACCACATGAAGAGGTTATAAAGACTTGGGAAATGCTTTGAATAGTTCACAATTGGTTAACCTCTTTTGTGATGAGAGAAATCGATTTGCCTCAAACTTGAGCCATCTTTGAACATTTTGTGGACTTTTAACAGGATTTCGAAGGACATAAGGTTTCTCTTCACAACAAATGACGATCTCGGCAAATATTTTGTACAGAGAGACTGCAGGGAGTTTGAATCTATCATTCAAGCCTTGTTAAAGGGTTATTGAACATGGGTGGTGATTATAGGGCAGGCTCAAAATTTCAACTGAAAATCGTGGGAAGGCGATTTTGGTGCATGGGTGACTTACAAAACAGTTGACAAGCGTTTTTGAAAAGATGGTCAGGAGGGCTTTCTGTCAGGAGAGAAAGTTCTTTCTGGCAAAGGAAGATGCTTAGTTATTACTGATACTGTCAGAAGTGATAGTTTTCTTGAATGAGGCGCATTAGTGTTCGAACGAAAAAATAAAAGATTACCATGAAGATTTGGACATTAAGCGTTTTCAAGCTGGTTTGCCTCAGTTCTGTCGAAATTAGACGCAAGTTCTCTGGTAGTTATGAACAATGAACTTTTATAACAGTCGTCGGTTAGTCGTCAAATCATTGACTAACTTAACAGTAAAGGCATTGTTCATGAAGAAACCATGCTTAAAATCGAATTACTGGACCTATCACGCTGTCACGAACACTCCTTCATAAAATATGACATCGATGAACTATTCTGGCACGTGGTTGCAGCTCTAACTTATATTAAAGCGCAGAAAAAAAAACTTACCTGAGGCCTGCTGTTGAGCACCCTGGCCACTGATTGGCGTGAACGCCTGAAGAAAGTTTTGAAGATCGGAAAGCTGAATGGGGTTAGTAGACGCAGAGGCGGAGCCAGAAGCAGGTGTGGCAGGATCTGTGCTTCTGGCGGCGTGGCGGGTAGCACGTGGGGCATCAGGTGTTGCAGCTGGAGCCGTAGTGGTTGTAGGGGTGGTGACAGCGGGTGTGGTGACTGCCGTCGGAGTCGTGTTGGATGAAGAACGGTGGGTAAGGGCTGGAGTGGTACTAGTGCGTGCACTACCACTGTTTGGAGCTCTACAAGGCATGGAAAAAGAGATTATTTTATTCTTACTATCCATTAGTTGCTATTAAAAAATATGTATTATAGGTCTTTTCAGATAAGTGGTATCAACTTCTATTCCATAAAATTACAAACAAAAACATCCCATAAAAATGTTCCTTATTTTCTGAAATACCAATCTTTACTAATTCTAAATACCAATTGGTAGACCTTTTCTTCATTGATAAATCAGAGATATTTACTATATACCTATACAGGGTGTCCCAAGATTTCTTTATCAAGGGATATCCGCGTTATTTCAAAAAATAAACAAATGAAATTCGGGAAATTTCAAACATACCCCTAAGGCTTTGCAGCTGCACCCTCAATGCCCCTTTACGCCTTTCCACCCCTAAGTAATCATCCCCTACTTTTTTTTCAAATGACACCCCCATATTTTTTTGCTCCGCGGGATTGTTGACTTCTTTCTGAATACAATGTCATACGATTTTTTTAAATCGAGACATATATCTAGCACGCCGAAAACAATATAATATCATAACAAACGGGGGTTGTCAAGAAGTTGTAATTGCTTGTTTTTTGTGTTAATCATCTCCAACCACCTTAACTAGTAATACCGGTGTTACTGGTATAGGCGTGCTTCTATGATTTTTATGTCATATTAAATGTTAATTGTTATTCCTTGACAACCATTGTTTGTTATGATATTATATTGTTTTCGGCGTGCTAGATATGTCTCGATTTAAAAAATCGTATGACATTGTATGCAGAAAGCAGTCAACAATCCTGCCGAGCAAAACAAATATGGGGGTGTCATTTGAAAAAAAAAGTAGGGGATGATTACTTAGGGGTGGAAAGGCGTAAAGAGGCATTGAGGGTGCAGCTACAAAGCCTTAGGGGTATGGTTGAAATTTCCCGAATTTCATTAATTTGTTTATTTTTTGAAATAACGCGGATACAGTAAACCACTGTTACTTTAATTATTTGAAAATTTGTTAAAGGCAAACGGTGACACAAATAAAAGGTGTGATCCTTTTTTGTTAAACTCTATATTTCGATCTTAATTTCAGATCTTCATCAAGAGATCAAGAAAACAAGAGATCAAAATAAAATTAGCATCTTTGAAATTGAAATCTTAAAAATCTGCATAAAGGTATTATAATGTTAATAAAGTTCAAATTGTTTTGTTGTAAATTTATGCGAAATATTTATAAATATTAACATTTATGAATAATTTTGATGATAATTTGAAAAAAAAATTTATACATTTTATGACATAAATTTTTGAAGTTTTTTAACATTTTGGAAATGTTAAAATGTTTGATGACACTTGAAAAAACAAATGACACAAATGTGAATGTTTGATTATCTTGATTAGCTGTCACTACTGTCAATCGACTAGACTTGTTGGTAACGTTCCAAAGCATCAGCTTTCACACCAACGGTTGAGAAGAGCTTTATAACTACGCATAGATACTAAAACATGTTCATTTTAGTTTTATGATAAGTACCTTCATGTGCTATACTAGTTGAAAGATCAAAATTATCCTATAATGTCTATGACTTTAATATTTTTGTAACATTTTATTAATCATAAAATTTAGGGACTCCACAAAACGCAAGCAGAATATCTAAAGCAGGCACTAGTTTGAATCTGACATACGTACGACAGCACAGATTGGTAAAGTTAAATTGACATTAACAATTGAATAATGAGATCATTGTTCAATCGACCTGACACTATTACTCAATAGCGCAATAGTAATGCATGCCATTACTAAGTTAAAATTAGACTAATAAAAAATAATAATTGATTTGTTATCTAACAGGAGTAGATATAGTTATTTATTATACAAGAGAAAAAAGTGATAGATTTTAGCTCGAGATGTGGTTTCGTCCCCGACGCGTTTAGCGGAGGGGACAAACACATCGAGAGCTAAAATCGCACTTTTTTCTCGTGTGTAATATACAATTTTTTTCTGCGAGAAGAAATATCAGTGTTAGAATGTCGAAAAACGTAGTTAGATAACTGAAAATTATGTCGGAAAAATGATTTATGTTAAACTTGGATTTTCAAACTGTCTTTTATCGTAATTGACGTTGCCTGGGTAACGAAACGATTTAATTATTACATAAATGTCATATTAATGTAATTAAAATTGAAGACAGTTTTGCAAAGATTCTTGTTAGTTTTCGATGAGTGAATTTAATAATATGGATAGTGATTATTATGAAAATTCCCTTAATAATTGCCATTTGGATAATAAGGTAACTTTCCTTTACGTATTTGATATAAATTTAATGATATCTGAGTGTTAATAGTAGCTATACCTAAGCCGCCATTTCGGGGAAAAAAGTACTCATTTTTTTCCCCAATAAGATGCAGCTCATATAATGAGGCATTTTTCTGCCTGTCAACGGGGAAAAAAGGTCAAACTTTTAGCCCGTTGCAGAAAAAAAAAATTATCATTTTTGGGAACAACTTGCTAACATCATGTCATCTTAAAGCTGGTAACAGGTTTATCACTAACAGTCACCCTATTTCTAAGAAATAATTATAATCTAACAAATACTTAAATAGCCTGTTAACTCTATACTACAACCTACAACCCTTATTTTTAATTGTCAATTCAATTACCTTATAGTCCCCAGGAGACTTGATAAGCCACCCATTTGACCTCCACCAAACAACTGCATTAGTTGAGACTGAGACATGTTGTTTAACAAAGATTGCAATTCAGATTCCTGGGGTTGGTTAGCAGGAGTTATACTTTGGGGATTGTTTAGAACTTCATTGATGCGACGGCAGTTTTCGTCATCTTTCTCAGTGCGAGGATCCTGGTACCAAAAGAAGAATCTACGATTTGAAGATTTAAACTTCAGTACGTACACCCTGCCAGTGGTGCACTGGGGAACTTTGATGTACTCGCAATCATCTGGGAAAATTATCAGATCGTCTTCGACCACTCCGGTTGAACGATCTTGCCAACAGAAATGCATAAGAGAGTCTTCACTTTGATAAATATAAAGAATTCCCTTCCTTTTATCAGGGTATACCATACGTCCTATAAAAAACACAGTTTTATTTTGCACAATATACCGAAACTTAGAAATATCAAAGATAAATTTGCTGAATATAATACTATTGGCCAAACTTCACAAGCTGATTCTTCAGACTAAAACAATGAAAAAAATTTATATACAGGGTGTCAGGAAAAACTTCCTAAGATATAATATGCCTTCAGTTTCTAGAATTTCATTCTATAAATTTATGAAACGATCAAAATAATAACGGAACAACCTTACAGTAAACAGCCTGTATATAAAAATGATTAGTAACCATAGCCTCCGTTATTATTTTTATCGTTTTTTTATTTTATTTTTATTATTTCAGTCTGAAGAATCAGCCTGTGAAGTTTGGCCAACCTTACAGTAGACACCCTGTTTATTAACATTATGCCTATAACTAACAGTGAACACAAGTCAATTGAAAGAAAGAATTTGCTCTCTTACCAACCGCCTAACGATTAATAGCCCTTCACAATTTGTTGTCCCATTAAGGATTCTATGCAAATCAAGTAGGTTTCTAAGGGCCGGTTGCACGAACTTCATTAAAAATATTTCAGATAATAATAATTACTGATTTTAAATTTCAAATTTTGAAAATATAGTGAATATTTTAAATGGTGTTTTATTTTTTATCGGTAATTAACTCTTCTAAAAGGACGTAGATTTAGTTTTCAGCAATATCACACCAATATTTTCGTAATACTACCGTAACCAATAAAATAATTTTTAATTACGTTCGTGCAACTGGCCATAACTGTGCAAAAGATTACAACGTACCAAACCTAGTACATACAGTGTGACCCATTTGTTCTTGAAACACCCTGTAGAACCTTAATTTATGGTGCGATTTTAAAAGTATTTCTTTTAAATCATAGAGCTTGATAAACTATATTTTGGGAGCAAAAAGCGTCTCATTCCTACAAAATCCAGGGCCCACTAGATCAGTGTTTACTTGCAAAATCTCAAAAACTCATATTATTAGCGATTAAAAAAAACTGGGCACGCCACGGGATTCACCAGCCCTCAAAACGGTACTGTACTAAATTTTATTGAAAATGTCAGAGTAAAAAGGATCTTGTAGTTACCAACTAGACGTACAATTTCTATTTTGTCTCTCTTGACCTTTTCGAATAAATTAATGAAAATTCGGAGTTCTATTATGAATTTCTAAAATAACTGCAAGATCCTTATTACTCTGACATTTCCAATAAAATTTAGTACAGTACCGTTTTGAGGGCTGGTGAATCCAGTAGCGTGCACAGTTTTTTTCTAAAAAAATCGCTAATATGAATTTTTGATATTTTACAAGTAAACACTGATCTAGTAGGCCTTGGATTTTGTAGGAATGGGACGCTTTTTGCTCCCAAAATATAGTTTATCAAGCTCTATGATTTAAAAGAAATTTCTTTAAAATCGCACCATAAATTAAAATTCTACAGGGTGTTTAAAGAACAAATGGGTCACACTGTATAGTACTCTTCAAATGAGAAAAATCATGAGTTAAAGATGGATTCGCCAGTCTCAGTTTAAAAGCAAGATATGAAAGAAATCTATGCTGCATTCTCTCAATTCTCAAGATAGATACAATCCGTACCTATAAGGTGACCAGACTGATGAGCAATACTGTGAGAGAGAAATAAATTGTAGGACCCAACTGTGTGGGTCAAGAGAAAAAGGAGATAAACTCACTGATGATTAGAAATAACGTTGCTGGAACGAAGTTATACGAGTCTTTTGAAATTTAAAACGACATGCAACGTTCGATGTTGAGGTCGGTCACTGGCGGAAAATCTAATAAGAGCCAATCTGAACTACCATATGAAATTACTTGGCACCCCCACTACAGTCGCACTGATTAGCCCTGCCTTAAGTTTCTCTAAAAGTAATTGCGATAGGTCGGATCAATCAGTCTTGATCTCCGCAGGGGAGAGGAACAGTAAGACAGCTAGTCTCGAACAGAGCGGTACATCCGTTCTTGTTGCCGCTGACTGACAGTCGTTGAGATTGAGAACAGGGAAATTAATTTTGTCTAATTGGTGAAACGGCAGTCAGAAAAATAAGCCGATAAACTAACCTTCAAGTGAGACTTCCAACTAGGCCTGGTTTTCTGCTGTAAATAAAGTGGGGACCATTTAGACAATAAGAAAGATGTCAAAAAATCATCTGTTATTATTTTAATAGAGAATTTCAGATCTAATTCTGTTTGATAACAAACACACTGCGGGCCCCTGTTTCATCTTAATAACTGTCATCTATCTGATCTTCTATGGGAAAAGCGAGGGGAGAAGTATCTCAAGGAAGGGCATGATGCTTGTTTAAATCAATGCTCTTATTTTAATGGTCATGGGCTTGTAATCAGAATTTCAGTAAAATGTGGTTGGTTACATGTATTGTGTCAGATTTTCTAGGACCAGTAAATATTATGGATCATTGTGTAAATAAACCTTTGTAAATAGAAGTATGTTTGTCTTTATCACTCATCTGTAACCATATTAATTATTAAGGTAGTTTTACTCTGACAAAAGCCTATGAACAATAATTGAGCCTGCTCTTTTGTAGAGCTGAAACTTCTTTATTGAGCTTACAAGGGCAAACACACAAAGAAAGACTCATGCAGATGACTTTTGCAAGGATATACCTCATCTTATTTGGTTAGAAATCAAAGATGGAGCCCGAGGGTTTAAACAAGAAATAATATGACACCTGTATGTGGTCAAAATAACATGCAGAAAAATAAGAGTGTTAAAAACTAACGAAGATTAGATTACCACGGTCGATTCATTTCACAGAAATAAAATATCTAACAATAGGAATTTGTCTGACCCTGAAGAATGAAATTTTTTGCCTGTGGTGCTCTCCGAACCCCCCCCCCCCCCATTTGTTAAATTTTCGATCACTCCAAAGTAAGGCTCACTTACAATGAGCAACTTGTAAGCAACAAACAGCTTGTCGGATTTAAAACTCCTGATTGGCAGCTCAAAAAGCCCTGCCGCGGACGATCTCCTCCAACCTAGTGGTCGTGTCATGACTAAAGGTCTGCACTAGGGGCAACGGCGCCGGAGAATATCCGAATTTGGGTTCTCCATCAAACCATATATCATTCTGTGTCGTGGGCATATCTCGCATACAGAGAGATATGGGGGTCTTGACTTAACCGTCCGGACTGCGTGGATGAGATGCATAACTGTGGATAGCTCAGTCTTAGCGGCACCAGGTGCACCACACTGTATTGAACCTTACTCCTTGCATGCGGACTCTGCGGGGAGTGGACCAACCTTTCCCAGCCTCTTCTGGGACATCCATTGAGTGTGTAAAACAAATATGCTCTGACGAGGAGAGCCAAAACCACGATCTCCAGGCAACTGAAGAAGCTGTGGAGATCGATTCTAATCCAACTTCGAGAAACAGCTCGATTCTGCTGGACCAGGAGAAACAAATCTCCCCTGAGACAAAGGAAGATGAATAACCAGATTACAAACCTTCGGGAGAGGAGAGACTTTCTCACACCGGAGGACCAGGATACATTGGCAACAGTAAGATGGTCAGCTTCCTTAAGGAGGCTGGCCTGATGGGGTTAATGTAGCACGATTGTCTGTGAGCCACAATAGACCTACGGTCACAGTGGCAAGTGTCACAATGGCCCACTCACAATGAATGTAATCTAATTATTGCTTAGTCATTAATGACCGACCGGTTGCCCCACAAAGTTTCTCGCTTTTTTTCATATGTCCAATTTTTGGTCGTCTTAGGCACTGCTATGGTGAATTTTTACACTTTGGAGTCCACCCTATTCAGCAAATCTAAAAAAATCCATACATACCTTTCAAATTCATTTTTCCTGCTTTTACTTCCACAAAATGTTTATTTCCTCCTGTAGACCCCGGTCCTGTAGCGCTGCTACCAAATAAAGCACCTCCACTTGGCATGATTGCGATAATCTTTTGCTCAGCTTAAAATAAAAGGGACTCTCCCAGTAGTTATATGGGAAAAGCAAACAGAACTGTGTCAACTACAAGTGATGGAAAATAAAATTCACAATATAATAACTTCACAAGTCACCGCAGATTGACCAAGAAACACAATTTGATTTAATGAGTAGAGAGTAGAGATCACTCAACCAGCTCACAGTCTCACAGCACAGCAGTCACAGCAGTGAAGTGAAGGAAAACTGGCAAGACTAGTGATGAGCGATATATAACGAACTGTGATTTAATCACTGATATCTAAAAATCACGAACTGTGACTGCTATCAAAAGTCAAACAAAACCGTGAAGTGATCACGACTTCACGAAATCACGACAAGGCGCGGGATACGAGACGCGACGCGACGATCGGGTTGTGTTTTTGTGATTTTGATGTGATGATGTGAAACAGGAACAGGGAACAGGGCACAGGGCTGAACTGAACTGGAAGACAGACACACAGACAGTCGAGCTCGCGCAAACGGCGGAAGACTGTACGGCCGAATTTCGCTTCGCTTTCAAAAGTTTTTAAAATTTTTTTAAATGTACTAGGTACCTATATATTATTACCTAAAAATGCCAAATAAAATCAAGACTGACAAAAATACCATATTTATCTTATCATAACATATAACTGTATAATTTTACTTTTTGAAGAATTAAATATTTTATTTTTTTGTTTCCGTTTAACTTGAATAATTTGTTATGTTTATTTTTACCCGGTCCCTGATCAAACCAGCAACGTTAAATCACGTCACGACAGGCTGCATAAATATTTAGCTATGTGCCAAGCTTGCCATGACTAATATGTAACAGATTGAAAAGTCGTGATCACGTCACGTCTTAAAATCACTGATATCAAAAAATCACGATATCAGTTAACAGCGTGATTTAAAAGTCACGGTATCGCTCATCACTAGGCAAGACGAGTAAAATGAATAACTACTAATTATTGAAGAATTACTCTGCAAATAAGAAAGTTACTTTTAACAAACACACTTCCAACAATAGCTTTTTGAGCTCTCAATCAAACAAACCACTTAATATTAATAAATCTTAAAATAAGTAAAAAGTAAAAACTGCAATATCACTACGATTGTACGAAGTACGATATTGATATTTTTTATTTAGACGGACTTGTCAAACAGCTGTCAAGTTGGTAGCCTTCTTCTTCTTCTTCTTCTTTAATGGCTTGGGCACCCTTGTGCATATAGCCAGCTTCTAGTAATTATTTCTCTGTCAAGTGCTAAGCTAAATTGACTTGACATTTTTGTATTGCGATTAGTGATGTCTTGTGTCATTTGCAATTATCTGAGAGGAGTTAGTACATGGACAACACAACACAGGATAGACTCTTCTCTCTCTGGGGCAACAGCAGAGCATTACACACCCGAAAGTTGCCTCCGGATATGTTGGTAGCCTGTGCAAAAAGTTTACGTTGTGACTTGTGTTGTCATTGTCACTTGTCAGTGTTGTGTGATATATGTGTCTTTACGCGTATAGAATTCATCCTCTACGTTTGACATAAAGAATGTAAAGAATACGTAAAGAATGTAAGAATAGGTAAAGAACGAAATCAATTATTGAAAAGCAAGGTTATGTTCTATGCTTGTTTTTGTTCTAATAACAAATTATTATTTTTTTTTTTTTTTTTTTTTTTTTTTATTTAACATACAGGCCGCATCAACCAATGGTTATTAGCAGCAACGTTACATGAGTTGACGAATGATTATATTGCGTCACTATTGCTATGGTACTATATTATTTTACATCTACTATTTACATAATATTAAATGTTCTATTTTACATTGGGTTTCTAATTTAGAGTTTATTATACAGTTGAGTTTCTTTAAGGTATCTTTCTATTTGTTCCCAGCAGTTTTCGGGGTGGTTTAGGAGCTCTTTCATAGACCCAGGAAACTGGCATTCCTCTCTTTGTTGTCTGTATTTTTCACAGTCAAGGAGAATGTGTTTGACTGTTAGCTCTGCTTGACATACTTCGCAGATTGGTGCTTGTGTTCGATTTAGGAGATGTTCGTGCGTTAGCTTAGTGTGACCTAGCCGCAACCTGGTTATGATGACTTGTTGTCTTCTGGGTGACGGTAGTGAGAGAGTACCCTGGAAGCTAGTTTTTATTCGTCTTAGTTTGTTATCTACCCGGGATTGCCATTTGACGTTAGCATCTTTTATTAGTTTATTCTTTATATGGTTTTTTAGGTCTGTTGGGTCCCAGAAGTCGGTCATGTTTTCATTGGACTGTGCTATTTCACGAGCACGACGATCTGCTTCTTCGTTCCCTCTGATGCCTATGTGTGAGGGGGCAAAAATGAGGACTGGGTTGCTCGCACATTGGTTCAGTTTCAGAGCTATCTCTTGGGCTATTGCGTTGTCTGAGTATAGTTTATGTTATTATTATTATTATTAATGTTCATGGAATTCCACTACCGCACACAATAGATTACGATGGCTGGCAGAAGTCAAAACTCAGGAATATTCTAAGCTCCATCTATTCACCAAAATTAATATAAATATAAGAATAAAAATTAGTTAGATATAATGTTATGTTGCTTTATGTGTTCTGGAATATGCGAATATGTATGTGAGAAATACCTTGCTAATACTGCAGTTTCTAGATTAAAGACACATACAGGGTGTCCCAATATTCCATGGACATGGAGCAACCACAGATTACTGAGGTAAAAAAAATTCGCTCGGACCAAACTTATCTCTATACCAAAATGCTTCGTTTGTCCGCTAGAGGGCTTCAAAGTCTTTTGAAAATTTTAGTTTTTTTGAAATAGCTCAAAGTCGGCTGATTCAAATTCGATGAAATTTGGTAGGTAAATGTCTTATTGAAAGTGCTAATTTCTGATGTACATGATAATTTGACGGAAACCCGGGAAGGGGTGAAACTACCCCTACCCTCCATTAAAATCGATCGTAATTGTTGATAGGGTAGCAGGAACGCTGTTCATGTTTTTTTGTTTGAAAGATACATCGTTTTAGCCCATTTTTGGTCTCTTACAAAAATCTGTATCTTTCCGAGGTGCTATGTGATAAAATAAATTAGTCGATGATACCTAACCAAAATTTTATTTCATTCTTTTAATTTGAAATCAAATTTTCAATTGTGCAGGTGATTATTTGATCTAATCTCATAAAAGATGTTTAGTATGGTTCGTTTTTTTTTCAGGTGTTTGCAAACGATTTTTTTCAAACGCAGTAAACAGTTTGCAAAACGACGAGGTTCCAAGAAAAGTTAAAATCATTTTTTTGCGCAGGATGGAACTTTCTAGGGTCGAAACCGGCGCCCACATCGAGCATCATTTATGAGATTAGATAAAATAATCACCTGACAATTGAAAATTTGATTTCAAATTAAAATAATTAAATAAAAATTTAGTTATCATCGACTAATTTAATTTATCACATAGCACCTCGGAAAGATACAGATTTTTGTAGGAGACCAAAAATGGGCTAAAACGATGTATCTTTCAAACAAAAAAACATGAACAGCGTTCCTGCTACCCTATCAACAATTACGATCAATTTTAATGGAGGGTAGGGGTAGTTTCACCCCTTCCCGGGTTTCCGTCAAATTATCATGTACATCAGAAATTAGTACTTTCAATAAGACATTTACCTACCAAATTTCATCGAATTTGAATCAGCCGACTTTGAGCTATTTCAAAAAAACTAAAATTTTCAAAAGACTTTGAAGCCCTCTAACGGACAAACGAAGCATTTTGGTATAGAGATAAGTTTGGTCCGAGCGACTTTTTTTTACCTCAGTAATCTGTGGTTGCTCCATGTCCATGGAATATTGGGACACCCTGTATAGCAGGTAGGTAAGTTAAAGTCAATAAGTCGCGTTGCTAAGTAAAATAATTATATTATACTTCGATTCAGTTCTTGATGTTTGTTCGCACTTGAAGCATGATTTTTCCACATTTCAGGAATGAGGTCCTGAACCACCTGAGAGGTTCTCTTGAACCAGCAGATTTATTAATTCCCACTACTTCGAGTAGTAATTATTTATCAAAAGGAAAACTTCAAAAACGTGAACATTGGACGAAAATTAAAATTCTGATAATGAATCATTTCTGACCATTCGTTCCACTGCCAATTTAATGAGTCAAGCTTGGAAGAGGAAATTAATACAACAAGTTACGAATATATACTTCTTCAGAATCTGAACCATTCAGAGAAGTATTATTTGAAGAAATTTTTTTCATGAAAACACTGATGGTTCATGTCGAAGTAGTGGTGGAGCTGGAAACATAAATATAGGTTGATAAAGTATGTTTGAAACTTTTAGTTATAAAAAAATTTGAGTGAAGTACTGATTATATTTATTTATTTTAGGGTTTTGCTTCAAACCAGTATCATTCACAGATCGAATACGTCATTTGACGTTTCACTGCAGTTGCCATATCTGCTAGTCTCGCTAGACTGATGGGCAGAATCGAGTACTTTCAAAAATCGAGACCTCAGTATTCGAATACTTATTATCAGCATCGAATACTTTAGTATTCGAATACTGACGATACGAGTACGAGACCAAGGATCAGGATCGATTCGCTAGACCACTTTCTGATCTTGCGAGACTAACTCTGGCATAGGTATATTATCATCATCAAATAAATATGGATCCAGCATATGGATCCAAGTTACCCAGTCGCAAAGTATCATCAACTACTTTACCAGAAAATGCGTTTACAAAAAAAATAAATATATCGTGAGATAAACGGATGGGATCTTACGGGGGAAGCTGATGTTGAACCATATGAGACAAACTAACTGAAATCGTAAATGAATCGATTCAGTTCAGTTAGAAAAGAAACTTTATATTACCACAGTTTATGCCGTCAGCTATGCTTGCAATGGGACGTACTGTTGAAATTTGTCACAGTATATAGGTAGTTGAGCAATTCTCACACTGCATGTTAATTAAATCGGTGAACATTTTAACCGATCTAAAAAACGGTTCCATGTGTATTTATCTTTAAAAATTCTAGATTCTAACTAATTTATAGTGACGAATACTGAATACAAATGGTGTAATCGAGTTAAATAAATAAACCAAGAAAACCTGCCTTTTTACTCCCTTACACTCAACCTTATTTAACATTAATTTCAGTCCAGATAATCAAAATAAAATTCAAAATAAATAACCTAAAATGTAGGGTTACCAATAATAATAGGTAATACTCATTCAATCAATAAAAAATGAGACATACATTATTTATTATTATTTAGTTATAATTAATTAGATACATAAAGTATTATTAACTGCATAAGCAATAATAAGCATAAATTTGCATTGTTTATTGTTTGTTTTGTTTACATTTTTTACGTTCCTTACCTTCTTTACATACTTTATCCGTAAATAATCGTGTAAAGAAAAAGAGGTAAAGAATACGGCACATCACTTGACATCACTAGTGCTGTGACCATGACTGTGATGTGACACAGAAGAGTTGGGTCTTCTGTACTTCTGTGTTTGTGATCAGATCTGTGACGTGACAGTTAAAAGTTAAAAGTCAATCAGTGACATGTGTGCAATGTGCATGCAATGCATGCATTTTATTTATTTCATACTTCATAACAAAAAATGTAATAAATAATAACAATTATTTATTAATACTATTATGTGAATTAAACCTAAATCTAATCTATATTAAAAAAAAAAAACATAACCCCGAGTGCCCAAGTTCAATGCTGTACCACAGAACAGCTGTTACGAGGATGTAGTTTATAAATTATCATATCTTGGGAACCTTAACAATGTTTTGTATGAGAAAGTATGTACATAAATGAAGAAGTACTTCAATAATTTCAGGCCTGAAAAATTCGCATAAGAAATATCTGCGTACAAATTCTTTTGCAAAAAAAAAAAATGAACAACTGAAGAGAAGTTTGATGAATATTTAAAAATGTCTGGGACAGTGTTATCTGTGAAAATAATCGTGGATAGTAAGACCATCCAGGTGCCTTACACTGCCGATAAGACAACATCGGAAGATATTTGCATTTATGCTTGTAAACAACTGAATATTGGCAATGCAGCTCGACACTTGTTTGCTTTACGAAGGACAGGAAAGCAGGTATTCCTGATTCCGTCTGCAGTTTTCAAGGAAAAAGACTCCATCCATGAGTTCGACTTACGAATCAGATTCAAGGCATCGAGTTTTAAACGTTTAAAGAACGTGGATATAAAAGCATACGACTATTTTTTTCACCAGGCTCGAAGCGATGTTCTGGAGAATCGTATCCCTGAAATTATTTGTGATAAGTACCGGCGGGAATTGGTAGGACTCGGCATTACAGATATGTATAGAGTGATGCTAGAAAAGGATATACCAATTGAAACTGTTGAAAATGAATATAAAAAATATATACCTAAAGAAGTGCTGAAGAGACATTCCTTCTTTATTAAACGTCCAATTCATGACACGCTTGTTAAATTAAAGAAGTCTGTACTTGACCCTTGGTAAGTTACTTAATCTATTTTATGATTTGTGAATTGTATAAAGTGGACTACCGAGCCGGTGGTGAGCTTTGCGGTTTAGCGGGCAGACTGCTAAACCGTTGGGTTAACCTGCTAAATAGCTTTCCGAGTTTCCCCTTTATTACCCCCACTACATGTTGACTGCTTGTGACCGGCTGACTCCTCTCAGCGTTGTCACATGCAATTCGTTCTACTACGTTCTGCAGACAATTTCGGCCAAGCGTCCCTCCCACGGGTTCGCTTCGCTCTCCACCCGCTTACATCGTTTTATCCTATCTCTATCACAGCTGCTCTGGTCAAGAAAATGCAAATCGTCTGTTAACGGTTTACGTATACGTATTGTAAATAAAAATATTACTACTAGGGCATTCTCATTACAATTAATTATTATTGTTACGATACTAAGTACGTATACGAGTATATGAGGAACGATCGAAAAATGATATAGGTAGGTACCTACTACCTACTCGACTTCAATTATTAATAATAAATTGATTAGGTACCTCTATCCGACCTACTAAAAGCACCACTTCTTTGATTAGACGGGTAGGTAGGTATTTTTGACATCCACACAACCTGCAGCAAAAAAGTGTTTTTAAATATTATTTGTTCAATGGAACATGACTTGTTTTTATGTATGATACAGATTTCTATATACAGGGTGAGTCATTTCAATCTTCAAGCCCGGATATCTCTGTTGGTAAGCCAGATACAAAAAAATTGTGCAGACAAATGTTGTTCAAGACAATGGGGGTCATCTGACTGTACTGATGACTTTGACCTTGTGGACCAATTTCATGGTCATTTGAAGGTGAAGGTTGTTTTTTAAATAGGACACCCTGTAAATTTTTGTTTTTTGATATTTCCCGAGAAAATCCAATAAGAATGCTTTTTACAGTTGCAGTCTAAAATGAGTAGGTTATGAGTTATGAACATCTGAAAATCGCAGTTGCTCATTTTAAAAGCAGTGTACATAGGAAACGGCTCCAACTATAGAAAACCGGCTTACATGTTCCTATCCTAATTTTTCATGTAGTATCCTACTATGCGGTTTAAATTTTAATACAGAGTGAAGAAAATTACCAGATTTTTAATCACCCTGTATAAAAATTTCATCCACCCAATAGGATACTACATGAAAAATTAGGACAGGGACATGTAAGCCGTTTTTCGATAGTTGGAGCCGTTTCCGATGTACCTACACTGCTTTTAAAATGAGAAACTGCGATTATCAGTTGTTTATAACTCATAACCCACTTAGACTGCCAGGTACGTAAGTCGTCTGCAAACAATTCCGAGTTCCGACATCGAAACTTATGGACACCCATGATGGATCGTTTGAAGGTCCGGTCGAACGTAGCGAGATGATATCGCCGTCGACCGATGACCTTAACGATTTGCAAGGGCTCGTGCGACGATCGACGCCTAGTAAAGTCACATTGTTTTGAGCCTTTCGACCCACGGAACTCCTAGAAGTATCGTTGCCACCTTTGTCTAGAAAGGATACGGCCTTAGAGGCGTTCAGGCATAATCCCACGGATGGTAGCTTCGCACCACCGCCCGCTCGAGCGAGTGCGTGAACCAAATGTCCGAACCTGCGGTTCCTCTCGTACTGAGCAGGATTACTATCGCAACGACGAATATCTTAGGCTGCAACTGTAAAAAGCATTCTTATTGGATTTTCTCGGGAAATATCAAAAAACAAAAATATACAGGGTGTCCTATTTAAAAAACAACCTTCACCTTCAAATGACCATGAAATTGGCCCACAAGGTCAAAGTCATCAGGACAGTCAGATGACCCCCATTGTCTTGAACAACATTTATTTTGTCTGAAATGTTTTGCAGTAACTCACATCCCTTGCGAAATATAAGCACCTGAAGATTAAGATGACTCACCCTGTATAAGTAACGAGCTCGGTATAGAGCTGTATAGTACAGAGCGACGCGAGTGGAAAAAGTGGAGTGGGCTGGTAAGGGGAAAGTCGGAAAGCTATTTAGCAGGTTAACCAACCGTTGGACTGCCTCGGACTGAGTTTAATTCTCAGTCTCGCTCTGGTTGTCTGTGTCATCTATCTATTATTTAATTAGCATACTTGAAGCTTGAAGCTGGGTAATGAGCAAGTCCTCGAACCCTTAATTACTGGAGTGGAGCGACTTTGTCCTACCTTCCTAGTTAAATTTGATGCTCTCTCCTTAAAAAAGTGGACTACCGTGGTCATTGAAAGCGCACCATAGAACCATTATGAAAATTGGCTTCTGGTCAAATTGGGTTGATGTTGGGGATCGGTATTGTTCGATGAGTAGATCAGAAGTCTCCGAGACCACAAAAACTACTTTTCTTGAGATATTCACCTTTGAATAATGATATTTTCTGTTAAACTTTTCGTCCCCGTTTAAATAACAAAGTAGGTGTCAAGTTCGGATATTACTTTGTAAAAATTATACTTATTCATTACATGAAAATAGAGGAAAAATTTTTACAGGTTTTGCAAAAGATATGGTTTTCTAAGGCAAAATTTCTGTTGTGTTTCGTCATTTATAAAAATGACTCACAATGAAAGACAAAGCAATTAAACATGATTTTGAAAATAATTGTGTTGGTACTGTTTTGAAAATCAAAAATAATTATTATGATCGTGAATAGATGATTCTACCAAGCAAGGGTTTTGACAACATAGTATTTACAGATGCAGTCAAATATTTATAATGTTGTTCCTACATTTACAGGTATATTAAAGAAGAATATTTAAAACAATTGGAAATAATTGCTCCAGAATATTTATCGGAGTCCTACAAAGCTGTGTGTGATGACAATGGTTCAATTCGAGATATTCATATTAAAGTAACTCCGTTCCATCCAACTGAACCAGGAATCAAATATACCTCAGAATCTAAAAAAGACGTAAGTAATGAATACATTATTCTATGTCTACAGATATAGATGACATGCACTGATATTGAAAATTAACTGTTTTGGTTTGAGTTCACGTATTAAAGAAGTTTATTTAGAAACAAATAAATATATTTTTACTGTGACAGGCAAAATGTATGACATTTTATCTATCCCCTTTAGCAGGTATAAGTATAAAAATGCCTTTTTAAGTGAACTGCTTTTTATCGGGGAAAAAAGTAGATTAGTAGGGGAGAAAATTAGTCGTTATTTCCCAGATATGGCCGCTTATGTATAGCTACTATTAACACTCGGATATCATAAATTTATATCCAACACGGATACGATAGTTACACATTATTATCCTTGATGTCCAAATGACACTTATTAATGGAATTTTCATAATATTTGAAAAACTTTCTTTAATTTCAATTGAATTGTGAAACTTATCGAATTAAATTGTTTCGTTACTAGGTAACGTCAATTACTACAAAAGTCGACCAGTTATCTAATTACGTTTTTCGACGTTTTAACACTGGGGCTTTTTTCTCAAAGAAAAAAAATTGTATATTACACAAGAACAAAGTACCATTTTAGCCCTTGATGTGTTTGTTCCTTCAACATCTTGAGCTAAAATCGGTTCACTTTTATAATTTCCCTTGTATTATAATAAATAACTCCAACCACGCATGCCAACATGCCTGTTCTACCAACCATAGCAATACCAATCTCACAAATAATAACTAAATAGCTACATTCATAACATTAACAACAACTTCTAAGCTGCAAGACAACATAAGTTAACATAGGGTGCAATTTTCAACATGCAATTCGTTATTGCAATACTCAAAGAAATGCACTGTATAGTGGTAAAATTCTAAAATTATAGATCACTGTGCTTTTCAATTTTCCGTGTCTTTGGCCCTAATTAAAATGATAATAATTAAGGTAACGTATTAGTCTTATAAGAACTTGGAAAGAAGTTTCTTGGTTCATTATTATATTATCTTTTCACAGATTTGGAAAACTTTGTGTACTATAGAAGATCTTGGATTTGTTTCCATAAAACCTGATGCAACTGTAGAAATAAGTAGGAAGAATGGAATACCCTTCTATTTGAAATTCAGTTCCATTTCAGTAACGTTTTCTTTTATAAGCTTATTGGATGGCTATTATCGGTTGACATGTAAATGGACTTTTAATATTTGCAAAGATGTTCAAACACCATCATTACAGAAACTGTATGCTATGAAGTGTCATGGACCTGTTGGGTATGTTCCATTTCATCTTACTATAGCAAATGAAAAACAAAATTAATTGCATTTAAAATTTTAGAGGTGAATTCTCGTATGCTAAATTGGAAGAAAAAAGAAGTAACAAACCTGGCTGTTTTATTATACGTGAAAGTGAATCCAAGTACAATATTTACTACATCGACGTTTGCATGAAAGACAGGTAGGTATCTAAGGTTTGATCTCAGTTTCACAGTTTCCTTACCAAATTTTTATACAGCAACATTCAGGATAGTGCCCATAGTTTTGCTGGTTATAATATATATTTTTTAATTCTACGTTTGAATGAGCATTCTTTGCTTTTCCACTTTTTGCCAATCACCCTGTATATATGTTTTTCATTTTAGTAATAAACCCAAAACGTACAAGCTGGAAAAAATTGCTGAAAATGAATTTATATTCAACGATGATGTGACTCGTTACAAGAATGTACATCAGCTTATGGCTGCATACAATAACCCAGAGGGAACAATATATCTTCAAGAATGCTTGCCACCATCTGAATATGGTAAGTTTTTTGCAAGCCCAATAATGAAAATGGATACCGCTGACACATTATTGTGTACAACAGTGCTCAGCAAAAGTCTGGAATAAAGTTAATAATCTCGTTTAATTGAGTTTTCGACCACAAGAAAACTTGAACAGGTCAATTTCATTCTTTTATTTACCTTTTCTCTAGTATATTGCAATCTGTTCAAACTGTAAAAAAATCATGTAGGTATGTGCTTTTTTACTCTGTTCTAGAGTTACCAGCATATAAAGTAGAAGTAGCTACAATGAGATATTGACTGAAGTATTTATTCCAGTATTCTACATATTGTACATTCTGGAATAAATATTTACAAAACAATAATAATAATAATAACAATACCCGTATGGGATATGTAAGAATAGTCCCCGGGTTTAATCTACCTAAAAGCCGACTAAAGAATTGGTGGACCTTGTCTTAAAAGGACCTATGGTGGTCACCGGCTGTGACAGCAGACGCATGAACCTACATAGGAGGAAATGTCTGAATCCATGCCATGGACGGTTTTCCGACAGCGTCTGACTCCATCTAAGGAGCGGCTGATATACCTTTCCCTGCCAGTAGGTATAAAATGCAATTCCCCACAAATATAATGTGCAATTTGCAAATAAATGTGTGAATCGGCATTGTACCACCGAAACATCTTGTCGTGCCCAGGATATAGGTAGAGGATCCTGTGTGTTAAGTGAACTACAGTCTCCCTCGACTAGCGACGGAAGCAGTGCGATGTCGAGTATGGCTACTGCTACACCACCCACTCAGGGACCCGACACCAACCCCTCACAACCAGTGAGGAGATGCTTCTGAGGAGATGCAAGTTAATTTACCTCAGACCACAAAAGCTGGCAAGCCAAGGAAGTGCATGAAATAGACTATCGAGATGAATTCTTCTATCATGTGCTCCTATTATAAAATTACTAACTTCGATACAGATATGACCACCTACTGATATTCACTTCACCGTGCTGTTGTAGAACAATTCCCTAACTTACAGGTAACTGAACAACGTGTTGCAGATCAGAGAAGAACCATCAAAAAGAACGAATTACTACCTGAACAAGTTCTTCAACAAATATGGGGTGAGTGCAACTTGAACTCCAAATAAATTACAATTATGATACACCAACTAATAATGGTGAAGCACTGACTGAAGTTGTCAATGCTCATGGCAGATCAACGGATGCGACACTGATACACCAAACAATATAGTGAGTAGCAACCCACAAAATAGTACTACCGAATTTATTCTACATGAACTTTGCAAAGCACTGGCGGAGTTTAATGGTATGGATTTCCCGCACAGACCTAAGCTATCGAAACTAAGAATCCACACAAATACAAATACATACTATCATCTCAACTATAAATTTTGTTCTTGATGACTGTTGAAGAATACAATACCCTAGCTAGAGAAACTCCACAATCTGTCTTATGTGGAGCAGTAACAGTGCTGAGTAGTCATAAACAGGAACTATGCACTCAAAGAAAAAACATCAAGTTATATTCCTCCCAAAAACCAATCTGGTAGCGGAGATTAGAGAAAGATATTAGTGATATATGAAGAGATATGGAACGAATTGCAGAGACAAAACAACAAGAAAACCATACCAAAAGGTTCAAAATGGCTGTAAATAAAATCTTTAAGAAAATTGGGACTCATTGTACTCACCCGGATCAACAACAACATCTAAATAAATACCTAGACACATTAAGACAAAAGCTTAAAGCTAAAGCAAAACGTCTTAGAAGATATTGTTATGGGTCTCACACTTTCAAAAATCACTACCAAAGTCTGCAAATGTCTTTATTCTCTAACACAAATACAACTTTTAATCTCAATCTAAATAACAGCTGTCCTCTTGTCTCCACACACAGATATTACACCACTTGTCTATATTTCACTGAGTTACAATTCACTAAATACCACCACTGTCTACTACTATTTTCCTTACTCTGTATACTTCAGACTTCAGCTTTCACATCCAAGACACTACTGACTACTAGAGCGCCGACAGCTCCGCCTTTATATCCCTGGTCGTGGAGTCTAGAAATTTCAGAAATGAGTTCCAGTGGCGTCCCGGGGGGCAGTCTCGCGAATAATATTGACAAAAAAGTACACCACTGACTTTTATATTTTTTCAGGTTAAACAGCTAAAAATACAACTTTGTTGTATTTTAATATTTTTATGTATCCTTATTATCTGCAGCATCAGTGACCACAAAACTAACTTCCCTATTTAGCTACAATAAACAAACAAATGAACAACCCTACGGTCTAATTAGATATTTTTCAAAGGAGAAATATCTAACCTGGTAAAGACCTTACCGGTCCGGTCGGAACATTTCCCTTAAAAAAAGCAATATAAAATGCGACATAGGTTTTTTAGCTTCAAATGAGCTTTATATAAAAAATAAAAATAAATTGACCATCCGAGGATTTTGTTGAAAGTCAATATAAATGAAATTATGAGTTTTTGTAGATGTTTGATGCACACTTTTTAAGCATATCTCTCTCACTCTATAAACGTTTCATTTGCAGATTCGTCACCTCTATTACTGTGCTTGAACGAAAATGTTGTAAGTGAGTCGTTAACAGATACTTCTTCATTAAACAATATTCTTCCAAACTCAGCCTCGTGTATCAATTGCAAAGATCTCCAAGTTTACAAAGGTAAGAAAATAAAACTTATTTTACTATAATACAGTTTGTACTCATTTTGAGGTGCATTTTCGGCTTTATGTGAAAAGTGCCCAAGTCCAAAATGATAGTTTTGACAATAAATGACAAAAACTGTTTAAGCTAAAGATTTCTATTTTGTTTTCTCTATCTAAAGTTTTGCAAATGTTTTGCAAAATTGTAACATAAATGGACTTGTGCCTAATTCATGTTGTTTTATGTAATTTTTACGTAATTTTTGGACTTATGCATACCAAATAAGTAAAATTTTCATGACGCCACCTCAAGTTTTAAAAAGTAGTAAACACTATTTAGGCGACATTTACCAATGAATATCCCAAGTTCTCTATTTTATCCAATAGAAAACGTAATAGTCCAACGACCCATGTCTACAGAAATTTTTTTTGCCTATTTCTGCATTTTCTACATGCCCTTTAAGCTTCAAAGAGGAGTGCTTGTATACACCTTCTTCAGATGTTTTCTGTGAAAGCCACGATGATCCAAATTTCATTAGTCGCTGCATCTTTCATGCCGGTGTTGGGGACTTGCGCACAGAAACTTTCAGTTTCTATAAAATAACGGAGTCGTGGGCTCTTGCTCTATTAGGAGAAAACCCTATTAGGAGTGAATCCGCTTCAACCTTCGTAATGACTCATCCAGGAAACCCTTCAGATCATCAACTTCTTCTTGAGACCTGTCCTTGAGTCACGGCAGCGACTGCATTCAAATTTCAGCAATCGTCTCCCCTCAATCTTCCTTCTCAAATCAAGGAATAATTTTACTCATCCCTCTAATTATAATTATTGTTGGCATGACACTTGAAACATTTACAATAATGATCTAATTTTTTGCAGTTTGTTTTTTGTTTTTGGATGTTAATTATTAAGAAATGAGCAATAATTGTCAATTAAATTAATGTCATTAAGACACTTTACATCAAATAATTAGTTAGTTAGCAATGCTATTTCAAGCGATTTTCCAATTTTCGACTATAATATTAATCGGTGCATTTAGCAGTGAAATCCCAGGAAATCTTACTGACTTGAATGTATGTAAAGTCAGCCATTTGGGTCTTGAATATAAAGGCGATATAATCAAAACTGAATCGGGGGCTCGGTGTCAGTCTTGGTCCTCCAATAGTCCTCATGAAATTGGAAAAGACATTAACAGTAACAATTTTCCAGAAAGATCTTTAAAATTGGCTAAAAATTTCTGTCGAAATCCCACTAGCGATCCTTTAGGTCCTTGGTGTTACACCATGAACACGGACCTCATCGATGAAACTTGCGGAATACCGTTGTGTTCATTCACAGAATGTCGTTTGACTGGACCTGGTATGGAGTATGGCGGCAAACATTTCAAAGGCGTGTCAGGTAAAATGACTCAACTTGAAAGTACTTGATCATAAGTAGGAATTTGAGTTGTTACATTTTAGATAGAAAATGTCTTAAGTGGAATAAAAACAGAAATAAAGTAAAAGTCAAGGATGAGTTTATTAAAATCGGTAAATTTCCGAAATACAAATTTCCAGACGATGAGTTGGGAGCTGCGAAAATATTTTGTCGGAACCCGGATGGTGATTTAGGTGGACCTTGGTGTTTTGTAAAAGATGAGAGTACTGATTTTATAAATAAGGAATACTGCCATATTCCTTTCTGTGATGATCCTAAATGCCTTGTTTTCTCTAATCATAACAAACTTTATTCTGATTTCACTAATTTTAATTCTTCGTGGAGGAACATCACTTTTGGAGTTAAACTGTGGAATTCTGAAAGCTACATGAATGCTACAGCTCTCTTAGCTTTGAGTGTATTTGCTTTGCCTGTGTCGGGAAGAGAAATCGGAGATTTAGGAATCGGCATTGAGATTCTTATATCAAATAAATACACCGCATTGACTTTTGGAAATAAAGATGTTGTTGAATATGAAGAAACTTACAATCTATTAAAATCAACTGAGTATACAATGTTTTCTTTATCTTGGTCATCTGGTTTTATCACATTAGAAAGAATTAATCAAGCTAAACCTGTATTTCTTCAAGAAATAAAAACTAAAGATACTTTCATGGGTTTTAAGAAGGATTCTTTCAAGTACTATTCCCCGAACGGTGATAATATATTATGGACATTTCCGTTTTGTGTTGATGAGTTTGGTTGTGATGTGCATGTGACAACGGGGCCGAATTTTCGAAATTTTAGATACCTCGTGGAAAAGAGCTCTGGTTACGAATTAACCCTCCATGTAAGAGCTGTTAGGTCAGCTGGTATATTGTTTGTTCCAAGTCCAATGGGTTCATATCCTAGAGTGGTCATCACTCTTCAAGATACCCATTCTCAAACTCAGGTAAATTTTGTTGAATATGAAAAGGGTCCTACAACTTTGCTGCTGAAACTACCCCTTCCAGAATTGTTGAATTATTGGCTTTGGCATCAGTTTTCATTTACATTTTTTGCTGATACGCTTCAAATGCATTGGCTTAAAACTACTGGTAACCATTTGTTATTCGAATTAAAACATGATGTATTTCGAGTTATGAGATGGTTTTCTGTCAACTCTGAGGACTCGGTGGCTCACTGGAGCTTTTTCTGTACTCCTTCCGAAGAGTTGACTCCCCCATCTGCGTTCCTCCCTGAATGTGCATTGAATGATGATGAGTCAGACTATAAGGGCACACAGGATGTTACTGTTGACGGTCATCCTTGCCTCCCTTGGGCTGCAACCGGTTCAGAAATATTGCCCAAAGGGGCTCATGGATTGTTCAGAAGTGACGTGTATGCACAATGGAATTACTGCAGAGATCCGGAGAACCAAAGACAAGGCAAGTTAGTTAGGTTGATTTTTCTGATTTTGTCGAGCTTTTTATGCATACTGACCACAGTATAAAAAGCGACCTGGTAAGAATAGTATGATGACTTAATATATTAAATCATTCAGAAATAACACCACACATCAACATCAAAAATATCATCCTTAGATTAATATTATTGCCACTTAGGTGAGGGTATTGTGATCATCATAAAGAAACTCCTAAAATCACGATTCTGTAATACCATACCACCAGTTTAATTACATTACATAAGCGTTTACATAATTGGAGTATAATTTCACAATATTCTAAATCTATTGCTTATGAAGATAATTAAAAAAAAATATCACCTGAATTTAGGCAACCAATTTTGTGCTATTGCTTTTGGAATAACTTTTTAAACTGCCGGTAAGAGTTGCTAGTTATCTGTTGGTTAGGTGTGCTAATATGCTAATAATAATTAGAACTGCCTGGAATAACCTGGAAATATTGACAGGTACGTTCTGTTACTCTTTATCACCTAAAGAAAGAATTGTCCGCAAAACGAAATGTGTCTTGAGGAAATGCAAATCATCAGATTGCAAAATAGCTGGTACCGGAAATGATTACATTGGTAAAGTTAATCTTACAAGATCAAACAGAAAATGTGATTACTGGGCCTCAAATGATACTGTCCATTATGTCAGTAAACAATATTTGAATGAAAGTTTGTATCCTGATATGAGCGCAGAATCAGCAGCTAATTATTGTAGAAATCCGTCAAGAGATATTTCAGGTATTTTCGATAATTTTCAGCTCCTGGTGGAACGTAATTCGATAATGAGAATTTTAGGAAGTTGGTGTTATACTATGGACTCATCTGTACGTCAAGATGTCTGTGATATTCGTGACTGTGACAAACCAGAGGAATGCATCGTAATTGTTTTCGATCATCCAGGAGGTTTTATTTTTTGACTTGCTTGCTGAATTTTGATTTTTTATAATTTTTATTGTTTTTAGAAGCTAAAACTTACATTTTGTCTCAATGGAAAGAGACTGGCATACATGGAGGGCTTCACTTTGCTTTAAAGCAATGGAATCCTGACGTTTTTGATGGTGTTATGTTTCGAATAACACCCTTGAACAGCTCTGAATTTATCACATTGATACTGGGCGCTGATGATAATGAAAAAATCATGGTGAATCATAATGGCAGAATAGTAAAGCAAATTACTTTACCTCATTTGATAGCTCCTGGAAAGTGGTCCGAGTTTTGGTTACAAATTCGCAAAAATGAACTATTATTAGGCTACCATGGTCTACCTAATGCTTTATTTGAATGGCACAATGAAGAAGAGGAGGATTTGTTTGAACCAATGTTAATTTCATATGGTACCATATCTCGAAATAAAATTGGCATTTTTTTTTCACCCAATGAATGTCACACAGAAATAGTTACTTCACCTACTTACAATAAAGCGATGCCGTTGAATATTTGGATTGAAAAAACTGGATCCACATTTAAAAATCTTACTTTAAAAGCAAGAGGTACCGGATCTCTCATGATGAGACTAATGGGACTACCGGACAATCACGACTATCATATGCTGATATTCAATACTTCTGCAAATACAATAGTTTTAAAACAATTTATAAATAATGTTTCTAAGACTATCTTGAGTGTCCCAACATATCATGAAATATTAGTTAAAAATCAGTGGACTGTATATGAATTATATTTCCTTGAACATTATTTATTGATCAAGAAACATGACCAAGTAGTTTTTGATTATAAAGGCGGCCCGATGTTGTTCTACTGGTTCCACATAGGTTCTCAAAATGGTGAAATAATATGGAGCGCTAATTGTGAACCAGTTGATGTTGATGGCAGTCCTAGAGATGGTGGTTGGTCTGGCTGGTCACCATGGCATTGCACTGTAACCTGTGGTGGGGGTGAAGGCTTTCGCACAAGAACTTGCTCAAATCCTCGGCCCAATATTTTTGGTAAAATGTGCTCTGGATCTCCATCTTCGACAGGAAAATGCAATGATTTCGAATGTGGTGACGTTAGTCCTACTACCCTTGATAAAATACATAATTACCTTCAAAATTATTACCATACTTATATAATTAACGAAGGAGACAGAATCACTATACCGAATAGCGTAGATATTCTGAAAGATATAAATGCTGAATCACCTGAATCTTTCTATGAATGGACTTTGAACGGTATGTTTGTTAAACCTGAGAAAGATCATGTTACTTTTCAAAATGATGATATAATAATCACCAATGCCCAATCAAAAGATTCTGGTATTTATGTATGCATGCTGCATAGGATAAACAAGAAACGAGTTGTCATTCAAGTGATATCGCTGGCCGTAAAACCTAAAAGCTATTCAGTTGAAACTAGGGCGACAAGGTCCTTGAGTTTGATTTGTAAATGTGTTGTACTTGGCTATGTGTACTCGGATTTAAAATTGATGTGGATGTTGAATGGTAAAGTTTATAAAGATTATGGTACCACTACCCTGGGAGCAGTGAACGTTGAAAAATTAGAACAATTGAATTTTTCTCATTCTGGAAATTGGCAGTGCGTTATTGAACAAAAAGATTTGAAACTTCGTTGGGAACCTACGTATTTGCGAGTTTTAGTGAAGAAATCCCCAAACGTGTTCACTAATTTAATGGAAGATGAATTTACTCGTCCTTTATTTGGATGGTTGAAAACTGAACTTAATGTTAAAATTGCTTTAATCGTTCTGTTTGTATTGATAGTGACTAGTGTTATTTGCAGTGTCATGGCTCATTTTAAATTTTGTACAATAAAAAGAAGAAAATATGTTCGAAATGCGAGATAAAGAAATAACAAAACAATGAAACGAGATTTCATAAATAAGTTAAAAAATATCACTATTTTTGTATGATTGCAAATTTCGAAATATACTGTAAAATATTGTGATTTTATAGATGTTCTTATTGTTTCTATTTTCAGTTTATTTTCCTTTACATAAAATTTGAATCTTTGTAAATCTCAATGAAAATGATCAGATTTTTCATCATCCTGTATTAAAATTTAAAACACACAGTAGGATCAACATGAAAAGGATAGGGACATGTAAGCCGTTTTTCGATATCTCGAGCCGTTGTCATGCTACACGGTTTTGAAATGTGAAAATTGGAGTTTTCACTTGTTTTTAACTAATAAACTCCCCAGTATAAATTCCCAGACATTTAAAAAATATAATATTTTACAAGGTGTTCCCGTTAAAACAACGAAGTAGGTGTCAATTTCCGGTATTTGCGGAAGAGCAGCCACCTTGAAAATATTTTTTTCATTGATTTTCTCGTGCTCAATGTCCAAACAATTTTGTTTTTGAGGTTTTACCAATATTTCTCAAGATATGGTCGCTTACTTACCTCAATGAAAGACCCTGTACAAAGATTGGTGTATTTGTTCATGTTCACTGTTCTAAGAAAAACTCAAGCAGATTGTTACTTCTCACTTTGGCTCCAGAGGAGATTTTTGATCACCATCAACAGTTAAACAATATAGGGTGATTCAGGAGGAAATGTCAATATCTTACACACATACACCGGAACCCAAAATAAACATAAATGTTCCTATAAACATGAAGTTATGGAAATACAGGGTTTATCCTAAACATGAGGGAAAAATTTTAGGGGGTGATTCCTTGGCTCATTCTGAGGGAAAATGTTCCTATTAATGTAAGTCCGCAAATACACTGTTTTTGATATACATTTCAGGGTGTCAAAGAAATTTTTTTTCCGTTTTTTTGTTTAGATTTATTAGTTTTTATTATTTGTTATTTAGATTAATTAGAAAAAAGATGCGCAATTTTGTGGTCATCTCAAATCCGTCAAAACATCTGTGGACTGTTCCTGAAATATCCTGAAAAAAACTGAAAAATCGAGATTTCTTATTTTTGACATGTCTTATTATTGGAAATCAATAAATAATTTCTTGTAGGCTTACATAAATCGTCAAGAGCTACTCATCGACTTTTCGGAAATTTTCAAAGCCGGAGTTTTCATAGTCAACTTTCGTTTTTCTAATGGCCGCCATATTGTTTTTTTTATGTCGTTCGGTATAAAAAAATAATGGATATGGCAAAAATATGGCAGTTTTTTTCAGGATATTTCAGGAACGGTCACAAATATCTTGTATGTCTTGACGGATTCGAGATGGCCACAAAATTGTGCATCTTTTCTCAAATTAACTGATCTTAGCATTTATGAGATAGCAATATACGGAAGGATATATGGCGCATCTGTATAATTCGATTTTTTTTATTTGTATCCCGGGTGGCTCTGTTAGGGTGACATATTCCAGCATATACAGTTCATTTATTTTAAGTGTCGCCATAGGGAATTGCATCTTATAACCAACCCTCAATCTTTAATTCTTTCTTATACCCCTATAGTGAGCCAATAGTCAAGACCTTCTATTAACCATTCAAGTTAACCATGCAATGACCAGTTTTTCTGACAGATTGTATTGTGAAGTAGATGACACGTACTATTATTGAAAATTAAAAACGACTTTAAGTTGCAAGACAACAAAAGTTAACATGGGGTGTAAGTTTTAACATGCACCCCACGACAACACTTGAAAGAAATGCACTGTATATTGCTGTCAACATTAAAGTTGTGGCTATATAGTTGTATAGGTTAGGATTAAACTGTCAAAATGATAAGCAGTGTTGTTAGATGATGCTATTATTCATGAGTTTGTGTATTGAATTTATATTGCTATGGGTCTCACACTTTATTTTATTGTCTTACAAAAAGGAAGTCTTACAAAATTCTTTATTCTCTACCACGACTGTAACTTTTAACAATAACCTCCAAATCTAAATAATCAGCTGTTTCTGTTATTTACACATATACCACTAATGCTTTTTCATTTCACTTGTCACTTCACCCTGTTTACTTCGTCTTCCTTCAACTTCCAATTACACCTAACTCTTCAGCCACGGCGGTTCTTATATAGTTCCCTGAGGTGCTCTGAGACTTCCACCGAACTCTCTGGCCTATCTCTAGACATGCCCACAACACGACCGCGCGTTCTCGAACATGCGTAGAACGCAGAGCCATTCTGGTGTCTGGCAGAACTATCAGTTACACTCTTACACTGGCCTGGCAATGTGTCATTCCTGTCATGTCACTAGAACCCTCTCGAATGGAATTGCCGAGACATAACCACAATAATTGCAGAAGATACACAAATACAAGAAATACGAATCCAGATCCAGCACACTCACGAAGAGTGCTCCCTCATTTTAATATCTAGAATATATCTGTCTAGAGTTCCTAAATTTCTAGATTTCCTAAATTATTAAAGTTCTTAAACAACGAAAAAATTACACATTATAGAGAAAGCATGTACCTTATAAAACTAACTGTTTGAGAATGAGAAACTCGCCATTTTTATATGTATTGAAAATGCACATGCACTGCAGGGAAATCCCTACGACGCTCTGGGAGCTGTGCATGAGCGGAGACGTCGTTCCATGTGACTTTGAATCGTTGCAGGTGTTTTTGTACATGAAAGAATTTTGAAATAGGGTGGTACGAGGTGTGACGAGCTGAACTTCTTGATACAGATGAGAATCTGTGACTCGATGTATAATTCTGCCCAGTCTTGTTCTAGGTGGGATCAAGTGGGCCACGACTTTTGAACACTTCCCATAAAAATATCTGTAAAACAAACTTGGATCCCACTTTTCTTTGATGTTCAAGAGTGTCTAAATTTTTTGTCAAAGTCCGGTCCCCAACCAAGTGGGTGGCTCTTTTCTGAATAGTGTCAAGTAATCTGAGCTTATGTTTAGGAGCTGGGCCCCTGCAAACGTACCTAAAATACGTTTCCGGCTGAATCAACTGTATATTTCAGTTTCGGCAGTTTTAAACGAGGTCCAATTTCCATATTATGACCTGTGAGGGTTCTTTACGAAATCTATAATGCCTATATTCAAAGCCTTCATAAAGGCAATTCAAGTACTGTTTGTAATCTTTGATTTTTCAATGAAATTTAGGTTCCATATTTTGAAACAACCTGTGTAGAAATAAAACAGTGTCCAGAATTGTCTCAACGACCAAATCAATTAATAATGTAATTTTCCATGTTTCCAATACTAAAATCGATTGTGGAATAATATATTCTCTGGCTTTTCGATAAAAGTTTATAGAAGAAAACATGAAAATGTACTAAGCAGAAATATTGTAGGAATTTCTAATGTTAATAGTGACTTTTTGATTTTTAAAGGTCACAGAAAAGAAGGAACATCAGGAAAAACTGTGATGTATAGAAGTATGTGGAGAGTTACAAAAGGCAAGAAAATAGAAGTAGCCCTGAAGGTCTTAAAAGACGAGTCCGGCGATAAATATTTAAAGGTATTTTTGCAACAAAATTTCGGGTTTTTATTTTCAAATCATACCTGTTTCAGGAATTCCTTACTGTTGCTGGCCAGTGGGCTTTTTTACAATCCAGTGCAATTGTGAAACTTTTTGGATTTGTTTTCACAGGTAATGTTTCAATGGTAATGGAATATTTCCGATTAGGACCATTAGATCATTATCTTCGAGAGAAGAAAAGCATTCTAAAACCTGTAGATTTAATTGAAGCATCAAGCAATTTAGCCACTGCACTTTGGCATCTCGTGAGTATTTTTTTTTTTAACTTCTTGCTGAATTATAAAAATGACTCGGCAAGTTTTAAAAACAAGTTCTTATATACGTAGAAAGAAAATGGAATTGTCCATGGCAATATCAGATGCAGAAAACTGATGGTTAGTACACACGATGAAAATTCTTTCACTGTGAAATTAGCTGATCCTGGAATTGTTTGTTCATATTCTCAAAAAGAGTAAGTTGATCATATTTTGTTTCCACGAATAAAACAAATTTTGTTATGTTTTAGGTTTCACTGGATACCAGTAGAATATTATGGAAATTTAAATTTTTCAAGACGATCAGCAGCAGCTGATGTGTGGGCATGTGCTACAACAATTTGGGAAATTTTTATGTTTGGCAAAGAAATGGAACCTATCTTTCATATTGAAGATATGATAAATGTAAGTGAAGGTTATCGCAAATAACTTGGCCAGTAGTAGTAGTATTAGTATCACAAAGTTTTTTTCCCTTCAAGGGCCGTCTGATTCAGGATCGCCGGAAGCATTTCAGCCTCATGGGCTTATTGTGCTTACCCCGCTTTGCTTCATGTCACCTATTCTGTCAGTCTGGTCCCCTGAACTAATTTGTACAGTCCCATCACTGGATGAGTGTCATATTCTTCCGGACTAATTTTTGGTTGTCCATATATTTCCCGTCTTCTACGGTCCAGAGCTTCGCATTTGCGCAGTACATGTTTAGCTGTCTCTTGGGCCTTGCTGCACTCTCAGCAGTTTAGGTCTCCATTTAAAGTCCTATTGTATTTAAATATTAAATTTTATTATCATTTCTAATTTTTTTCTATGAGAACCACGTAAATGAAACAAAATAAATCGAACTATCAGAAGGATGAGTATTTTTAATCGATATTACATATGACTTTTTAAACTTAATCGTACTATACCTAAATGTTTCTTCCTAAGAACGATGATCATAATAATAAAGGTGCATAAGTTTTTAATCTTTTAATTGAGATAATATTGAAGAATTACCAATTTATTGCTGTTAGAAATTTTGAAGTTTAATTTATTTTTATTTTGTTTAGAAATATACCAGTGGTGCTAGGCTACCGCAGCCCCCTAATTGTCCCAATGATATTTACCAAGTAATGAAAGAATGCTGGGATGCTGATCCTTACAGAAGAAAGCAACCACAAGCTATAATGCGAGATATAAATCAGTTATTATATCAACGTAAGGCAAAAAAAAAACATAATGTTTCTTTCCATTACTTCAGTTCATAGATTATTGAAGTCATTCATATTTTTCAGTGTACAATTCGAGAAAAAATCATGCTTATGCCAAAGTCTCTTCATCAAAAGATCAGCTAAGTTGTCTTGAAGATTCCAAAAGTAATCTTTATGAATCTACAACAGGTAACCTTACAATCAGTAAAAGCTATATAGCCACCTCAAACTCGTAATTTGTTTCAGATATAACTTATGCCAGTTACACAGAATCCATGGTTTCTCTATCACAACAGGAGCTGCACAATTGGTGGGAGAGCTTTAGTTTACCTACTGATACAACGTCGCTGGATAGTATTACAACTATGCAGAGCGTTCTTGAGCTCGATGATGATTGTAATGTTGTTTTACAAGGGCGTATTGGCCAGGTAAAATGATTCGATGTTTCTAGTTCACTAGTTATTCATTCACTTCATTCACTTATTAATTGACTACTTCTGGTAAATCTTATGCTGTGCTGGCTGAATGATACTGGGTATAAGATTTTCTGAGTGGAGAGAGATGAAAGTACATTGAACACTTACAAAAGAGAAGGCAATAGATAAGCGATGCTGTCTAACCTGACAATTTTTAATTAATTTGTCGTGACAGAAGTTGAAAGGTGTTCCCACTTTACTAATTATTTACATTTCAATATGACAACATACAAATTCTCTATCCTCTCTTAACGCGCATCACACATACATAGTTGTCTTCTCCTGTGTATTTCTACACACCTAGAGTCATTCAGCCAACACGGTAGGTATAAAAGTAGGGTAGATAAGAATAATGTCATGAAATTTTTTATAAAAATACGTCCTTTTTTGCTTTTTCAGGGTTTTTATGGGGAAGTGTATAGGGGCACTCTCGAGTATTTAGACCGTGAAGATACTGAACCAAGAAAGGTAGCTGTTAAGAAATTGAAACCAAGTGCTCTTTCATCTTGTCTTCAAGATTTCGAAAGAGAAATAGATATTATGAAGGTATTTGTTTAAACTCAGCTTTGTGATCGGTACGTGGACATTTAAAATTTTAATTGTTACAGTCTTTAAAACATCCCAACATAGTGGAAATTCTTGGCGTGTTGCGAGAACCGGAAATTGCCTTAGTTATGGAATTTGTACAGCACGGATCATTGCAAAGTTATTTGAAAATATATCGAGAATCTCTCCAGGCAAAGCAGCTCCTCAAGTATGCCCATGACGTGGCCCAGGTATTGTTTTATTTTTAAAATTATTAACTATCATCAAAGAGCCTATGTATATAATTATCTATAGGAAATACACCAAAAACTTGTTAAGGGCTGGAACGGCACCAATAAAACGGGCTAAATTTCTTTGAGTACTCTATTTATTCAAAGTCAACGTTTCGATTCTTTTTGGAATCTTCATCAGGACATTACAATATTTAATATTAGAATCTTATAATATTATTACATCATTTAGTTGTCATTGACTTACCGAACAGTTGAGGATTTTAATTAAAGCTAACATTTTTCTTTGGGGGACTAGAGCAAAACCTTTTCTGGGTGCATCTGTAGCTGTCATTATTATGTATGCTATTTTTCAAGAAGCTAGAGATAATATGAACATTTTTGATTTTACTACCACCAACCCAACAATTTGAAATGATCAGTGGCGGCTGGTACTAAAGGGCACAAGGGCACGTGCCCACCCCAACCATCAAGATAAACACAGAAAGAAATTCACATGTAAATTAGTGAATCATTTTATTTCATTATTTTTACGTATTTTTCTATTTTTATGACGATGTTATCAAAGTTTCCTTCCGTGCCATAGCGCTACGACGGCACATACCTACATGACTCAAAACTATGTTCCGGCTTCCGGCCCGTGCTGAGACCTGAACGCGAGAGTGCGGACGTCGGACGGACGAGACGTGTTTAAAACTGCCCCATTTCAACAACAGTATCGAGTATCCTGTTATTGGATCGTCTGTTATAATATTACTGGAAATGTGGAATAGCGCTGAGATGATACCGTGATTTGGGGCACAAAAATCACAGTCTCTATCCTCCCTCCAGTTAACAATTCCAGTTGCAGCAGCAGGCACACGCGCACAAGTGGTAAAAGCGTGCCACTTTGACTGCGTGAGAAGTTTGAAAAGTGCCGTTTATCGTTTATTATTATTAAAAATAAATATTTATGTTACGTCTTATTTTAATATTCTTGTATTTTAATCTTTTTATTCAATTTTGGCAACTTTGCCAGTTCCGGCAAGTGCTGATGTTTGCTTCTTAGTAAGCAGGAAAAAAAACAAAAACAATACCTAGTTACGAATTAATTGTAAAAACTGTCAATAAAAATAATTAATAAATTACATCAATTGAACCCTTTTGTGTTTTGAATGTGGGCAGTGAACATCCCCTACAATTTATTTATTTAAAACGATAAACGGTAAATCATTATTATTTATTATTAATCAATGAATAATGATGGAAGTTAACTGTGTGCAAAATCTTTTAAAAAACCCGCTATCTTTTGAGGAAAAACTTTTTAATTAAGAAGAAAGGCATCTTTTCCAGCATGAAAAATAGGAGAATGGATTTTATGTACAAAGATTAGGTAGTTTTTTTTGTGCCCACCCTCTTTCATAACTCACGAGCCGCCACTGGAAATGATCCATGATTTACATTTAAAATGATTAATTTTATGAATGTTGGCAGAGTGTTACTAGGTTGCCATGTCAAATCCATAAAGCATTTTGTGAATCGAGATTTCTAAATTTAATTTGTCAGCTTTTTGTGAAAATTTTGCTTAATCACTAATTCATCTTCAAAATTCCATCTCAAAAATCATTGCATAGTCTTGGTCTCCTCCGAACTTGGTCTTTTGTTATAGCTGGAATCTTTCTGGGTACACTCTTGCCAATTTTCTCAAATATTGATTCGACCCTAATCATAGTTGCAATAAAGCGATCAAATTAGATTCTGGACCTTCCTGCCTTGAGTGATTTTCCAGAAACTCTTGCATGCTCCATTCCAGTACCATCTCTCTTTTGCTGTAACTCCACATGCACCACCAGCCAGTGCCGGCTCCAGGGGTGTTCGAGCTGTTCCGTTGAACAGGGCGCCAAGAAATGAGGGATGCCAAAAAAAGGCATAAATAAAAAAAAATTTAATAAAAAATTTCCATTGTTTTGAAATATCTACAGTAATCAGTATGTACTTAGTGTAAGCACCTATATAATTTTTTCCTAATTTTCAATTTAGGGGGGGGGGGGAGGTGGCGAAGCCCCCCAAGTTTTAAATTATCCCTTCGAAAAAAAATTTATTTATAATTTTTATACACGTCACCAAACATTTGGACGATAAAGCCCCCAGTAAAACCGATAGAAAACCAGAAAGACTAAATCAAGCAATTTCCTTTTCTCAATGAGAGGAACTCCCGGACCCCCTTTCAGCTGGGGGATATTTCATACCCCCACCCCTCCTCCCGGTTGGACCCTATATTTCAATGATTTGGAAGCATTTGTATTTATGTTGAAAAATAAATATTTTTTTCCCTTAACACCGCCCCCCCCCCCCCCTTTTCTTGCATAATTTCGGGGCGTCATAGAGCATTTTCGAACAGGGTGCCATTATCATACGTGCTGGCACTGACACCAACCTACTCGACTCCATAATTCTCATGAATTCCAGCATTTCCTGAATGCCTTTGTCATAATACAAGTACTTGTTAAAAAAGTTGTATTATTGCTCTTTGTGCCATATTCTAACTTTGTTTTCTGATAGGTACCTTACAGTTAATTAACGCCATGACCCAAATGAATTTAATTACTTGAATTGTGACGCATAAGTGTCTCTGAAATGTAGTGTTGTTATATTTTGGGTTAAAAGGTCTTGAATAAGTCGTGAATTCCTAAAAAATTAAGAAAAAAATTCCACATACTTTCTAGACCCACGAATTTATAAACTTGGGGAGTTAGTAACATCCAAACAAACATTGTGATAAATAAATAGAAAGTTAATTTTTGTTACATTATATTTTTGTTTCTTCTAGGGAATGATGTACTTGGGACAAAAGAACATTGTTCATCGTGATTTGGCAGCTAGAAATATATTGGTAGTAGATGAAAATCATGTGAAAATATCTGATTTTGGGTTAGCTCAAGTGATTGATGCGAACGACTACTACATACTGAAAACAAATCGAGAACTCCCAATTAAATGGTAAGTACCTAAAGTAAGTTTATAAAACATCTGTAGGTATTGTCAAATTGGAACAATGTAAAAAAGTCTGTTTGGATAAACAAAAAATTGAGGGTTGTTTGTTCTTAAAGTGTACTTTAAATTTCTAGGTTAAATTTCATGAAAGGGATCGGTAGTATATTTATTGATTAGGTTAGAAGTCTCCATAGGTGTAACCCCCCAAAAAGTCCTGTTCTCGAGATATTCCCCTCTGAAGTTTTTTTTCTCATGACAGTCACGTATTTATTTTTAAATATTGGCCTGTCCCACTGTTTTGCAGAAAAATCTTACGTTAGAAATTAAAAATATATCCAATTTTGAAGACAGACTCAAGGCTATTACAAAAATGACACTACAAGTTACAAACTTTTTCCCGATTTTCTAGAAAATGGCTCAACACACCTTAAATGTAACTACAGCAGCAGAAGCAGCTTTTCAATCTTCACAAATGATCCATCTAAGATTTCTCCCTAAAACAATTAGGGAGGGGAGGCAATATTTAAAAATAAATGCGTGACTGTCATGAGAGAAAAAATTCATATTAGAGGTGAATATCTCAAGAAGAGAACTTTTTGTGGGGTCATGCCCATGGAGATTTCTGATCTATCTATCTGATCTATCCACAAAGTTACATCAAATTTAAACGAGAGTCAATTCTCATAAGGATAAGGTTCTTTACCAGTCGAGTTTTAAGCAGTCAAAAATCTTGGAACTTAGGACAATTAGACCTTAAGTTTGCTTTAAGTAGTCCATGGTCTAGAGGTTTATCTGGAGACTTCCAAATATATCAAAAACTATGCATTGGATCAAAAAAAGTTGGTAATAAAAGTTGTTTTTCTGGAAGGGGCACATCCAATGATACCAAACTCCACAAACCGACCTCCACCTCTAGGGGAGAACCCACGTTTTTTATTGCAGATTCGAATTTTACGGGTTAAAACACATAGGAAATCGCTGCCGCCTCCATGCTGGTGGGGCGGGGGGTAAATTTGAAATTTTGGTTAGGAACCCTTATTTTTTATTGCAGATTCGGATTTCATATAAAAAAATACGAAGATTTTGTCGGCAATTTTTTTATTATTAATGATAGAGGGCGCTGTAATTGACGAAATTACCCTTTTTTTTCGATTTATCTTGATATTGAAATTGAACTTTGAAGATCCACGAATCTAGAAAAAAATTAAGACAAATTATATGTATTTTTAGCCATAAACTCCGGATCAGTAAAATTTTTCAGATTGAAATTATACATATCTAATAATTGCTGAAATCTGCATCTACTGCGACTAAACAGTTATGTAACTAAAAACCTAAAAACGCCAAGAACGCTGGCGCGTGTCCAGCCTTAGCTGACCGCAGAATGGTACACTCCCTTTAAGAATTATTACTATTATTTACTTGATATCAATAACTGATACTTTGTGATTTTTATTATGAAAAATGCTTACAGAATAGCCCAGTGCTCACTGAAAATTAGTGGATATTCAACTGACACTTTGACTGCCTCGACGCTTGATAATTGGAGAGTTTTTTGGTGCTTTTTTCCTCTTTGGTTTAGAATTTTGTTTTAAAGTTTTAAACCAAATTTAAATGTTTTAAAGTTCAAATTGTTGTTCAATATATTTTGTAAGGAATTTATTCAACATTAATAATAATGGTTGGTAACTTTTCAGGTATGCGCCAGAAAGTTTAAGGGACGGGAAATTCTCAGTCAGATCTGATGTTTGGTCTTATGGAGTTACAATGTGCGAAATGTTTAGCTTCGGAGAAGAACCTCAGTTGGCAAACATGGATAAAAATGTTGGTCAGGAGAAGCCTGATGTTTTGTTGACTCATCTGGAAAATGGAGCTCGGTAAGTAAATTATTATTTAGTTATTCGATAAAAGCGATGTTCTTTTGATGTGAATTTTCGAATCATACCTACAAATCATGATTCAATAAATGTAATTTCTATGATCGGATCACAACTCTTATATGGAATAGAGCTAAAGAACAGATCAGATATATTCAAAGGTTATGTTTCATGATTGAAGTCTATTGAATCAAAAGGAATCATATCAGATAGTTTTCATGATTCAGTAGGGTAAGGGGATTACGGATCACGGCCATAAAAGTAGTTACAGTGGAGGATTGATTGCATTTCAAAAGAACAAGTAACTTTGAATCAGGATAAGAAACGCCCATTTCTATTGCAATAATGTGACCAAAAGAACACTGTTAATGTCAGTAGTTAATAATATGTTACGTAAGTTCAGAAAAGAGGTGTTTGTTAAACAAGTGTGGCAATTGTCGACAAATTCATTTCCAAGCTCTTGCTTTGCACACTGAAATAATGCCGACTGGAAAACACTTTTGAATTATGGATTGAACTATGAATATCGAGGTCCAGGGTCACTGTATACAGGGTCCGTCCTCTCTGATGATCAACTTTTAATGATTTATCTATTCTCGGGCTTATTCAGATTATCTTAGTGTTGCTTTCTCCATTGCATTTGATGTAATTACGACACATGGACGTTTATTGAGTAGGTACTGTATATGTATTGATTCAAGATATGATTGAGACTTGAAATTTTGGGATAATATTATTTGTTATTGTGAGACCTTTAAAATGATGTATCGCAAGACGATACATCCTTAAAAAAATCCAAAATGGCGCGAACGCCCCACCTCCATCTTGATTTTGACAAACGTCAAAAGAGATAGTATTTACACAAGAATGGACGTATACCGAGTTTTAATTAGGTATCTTGAATCGTTCAAAAAATAAGGGGATGTGACACTAAAGATCTACACTGTATACAGGGTCCCAGCTCATTCAGACCAGTCTCTGTGAGCCAAACGATGGATTTTTTAAAACTTTTTTTGTTAATCTATTTCAAGAAAATTACTGAAATTGTGATTATTTTTGTTTCAGGTTTCCATGTCCAGCAATGTGCCCTCAGTCTGTTTATATTCGTATAATCTACCCATGTTGGGAACAGAACCCTCATTGTCGACCTCAATTTGCACAGCTTATTTTGGAGATTGATGATCTTTTGACACAGCATTAGACTTTAAGTAAATAATTATTGTTTGTTGGATCTGAAACCTGTTTATTCTTGTGATCATTATAGTCAGTTCTTATTCGATATGTGGGAATCTGACTGTATTTGCTTATATTTTTATTTGTTTGGGCCATTTTATTTCTTGTAAGAATTTTTATTGGTTTGTCCAACACTACACATGATCTGAACGGTTCGAAACTAGTAACAACGTACAGCAAGCATGGTTTCACTTTTGATTGGAACCATTATTAAATTAAAACTTCATTGACTGCATGTTTTACTAGTTCAGAACCCGTTCAGGAAGATGTGTTGGAACTAATCTGTCATGTACCTTGAAGAAAAAAATTTAATGTTAAATTTTTAAATACTTGGCTTTTTTAGTTTTTAAATAATTGTTTTATATTTTTATTGTGAATTTTGTAGGTAATAATTAAATTACAGACATACAGGGCGAATCTTGAATGGCAGACTTCACATTCAGCACATTATAAGTAATGAACTATTAGTGGCCCTGGAAATATATTTCTTGTAAATTGACCGAGGTATGGCGAGGTAAAGTTGATAACTTCTTTAATATTGACAGTTTTAAAGAATTTGTTTCTTTTATATAGATAGATTATGTATGACCTCTTGTTTGACATATTATTGAGAAAATTTTTTCACAAGCACGCTTTATATTCAAATGAAACACAGTGAACATCAGTTTTCTGTTACTCCGCCAATGAAAAAAAATTAGGTTAATTTTGCTGCTTATAAATATATGGCGTGCTTTTGAAAAAAAAAAAATCAATAATATGTCAAACAAGAGGCCATAATCTCTCTATTTGAAGGAAACAAATTCTTTAAAACTGTCAATAATGAAGAAGTCGAGTTCTCAACTACCTCTTCATATCTCGGTCAATTTACAAGAAATATTTTTTTTACTATTTTTCCATTATGGTTATATGTGAAATCACCCTGTGTGTAAGGTGATTTCAAGTGGTTTGCATGTGATCTAGTAACACTTCAGTTCTAGAATTGGCCAATCAGAATTTTTAATTCTGTAATAGCAGTACATAATTTGTAATTAAATACAGGGTGATTCTTTTATCTCGCCCATTAGAAAAAGTTTGACTTCTAGTTGATCTAGGAGTCTGAAATTTGGAATTTAGGCAACATACATAATAACGAGTCGAAATTAAATATTACCAAGATGGCGGCATATTTAAAGGAAATGCCATCTTTGTTTTTTAAAATGGGACACCCCATTTATTGTTGCATTTTCAGATTGTCTGAGAAAATGTAATAACAATGGTGCTTATAGTTGCAGTTTATATTTAAACTGCAACTATAAGCACCATTGATATGACATTTTCTCAGACAATCTGAAAATGAAAAACTCTATTGAGTAGGCTATCAGTTATAAACAAGTTGAAATTGCAATTTGCCAACTTGAAAGCCATTTACCACGATTGGCTAAACGGCTCAAGATATCAGAAAACAGCTTACATGTCCCTATCTTCACGGTTGGTGGGTATCCTAAGACTGTACAGTTGAAATGTTTATACAGAGTGGTGAAAATTATCAGATTTTTCACCACTGTGTATAAACATTTCAACTATACAGTAGGATACCAGATGAAAAGTTAAAGGGACATGTAAGCCATTTTCCGATATTTTGAGCCGTTTTTATTGCAAATGGCTTTAAAGTTGGAAAATTGCGATTTTCACTTGTTTATAACTCATATGTCCGGTTGCACGAACGTAATTAAAAATTTGTCAGATAATCACTGATTTTAAAATGCCCTGTATTGCCAAAGTTTTGTTCTGATATTGCTGGAAGTGAATTCTACTCTCCTTTAGAAGAGTTAATTACTGATAAAAAATTAAAGATCATTGAAAATATTCCCCGTGTTTTCAAAATTTGGGGTTTTTCAAAAAATTAATATATGGGATGATCCATTAAAAAAAAAACAAAGATGGTTATTATGTATGTTGCCTAAGTTCCAAATTTCAAATTCCTAGATCAACTGGAAGACGAACTTTTTCTTATGGGCGCGATAAAAGAATCATTTTACATCTGTTTTATAAGATTTAAAATGTCAATTTTACTTGTTTTTACATCTGTTTTATAAGATTTAAAATGTCAATTTTACTTGTTTTTACATTGTAATTTTTATCAATTTATTGTATGTAATGTTTACATCTTTTTTATATTTATGTAAAATGTAAAACATGAACAAATTAAACTACCAAAAATTTTTGGTAAACCATTGTATGTATATAAATATTGAACAGTTTAAATCAATTGACTATTTGAATTTACCTTGTATATACAAAGAGTAAACCTTATGTGTATGTTTACTTGTATTTTTATTGTGATCACCTGAATCTAAAATCTAAGGTAGCCACCCAGGAACAGACTGCGAATGTGTTTTTGGGCCATTTGTCTGATTCTTCCATTTAAGGAAAATCACTGGAGTTTGAAAATTCACAAATAAACTTTAGTGAAAATGTGTCAATTAGATTGAAGTTTTGGAGCAAAAATTGCCTTCCTATAGTAAAGGCCACAGTTTATAATGCACTGTGGGTAGCATAGGGCAATGCATTTTAAATGGGCAAAAAACTAACAGCGTTGTGAGCTTGATGCGAGCAGTGGATCAGTGTTGCGTCCCGCTTCTCATTTTTCACTTTCATTTTTAATCCTGTCTTTTCCGCGACCTTCCTTGTGTGAACTTTTGCAATTAATCGGGTGTTTTACTGGTAATCTACCCACAACTGCAAAATTGGAATAAACAACCCACAACAACGACAGGACCTTTCGTCTTTCGCAGGAAGAGAAGACAGGATCAACGCATTATATTCGCAATTTGTCTTTCGTAGAACACACACGCAGTTTGACTCGTCATAAGTCTACATTTTACTACTTTACCCAAGCATACTTCAAGCCGAACTACAAACACACAATATAAGTATGTGCCCAAATAAGTCTCGACAGAAACTATAAAAATAGGGAAATAGCAATACTGACAGACAGTCAACCAGTCATAAAAACGCTGAGGTCTCCTATCATCAGCTCTAAAGCATAGAATTGCCTACAAAAACTCAACAAACTTCAGTGGTCTTGAAGACACGTTCTTCAAAGCAGAACTCCAAAAGGAAGAAGGTAAACTGAGAGAAGTCGTTTTGGAAAATCATTTTTGGAATCATTGGAAAAACCTCTCAGGCTTGAGGCAATCCAAGGAGCTCCTCAGGAACTTTAACCAGGAAAGGTCAAGACAACTCTTGACCCTCAACAAAGGAAGTCTCAGAATGCTAACGGGATTCCTAACAGGTCATTGCAAGCTCAATGAACACCTGAGGAAACTTGGCATAAAAAAAGATGGCGTTTTGCAGATTCTGCAGGGAAGAAAACGAGACACCTCGTCACCTATTGATGATCTGCGGAGCACTAGAATACGAGAGAAGAAATGTTCTGGGACAACCAGCTCATTTGTGGGGGGGGGGGGGGCTCTACCCAGCCTCGATCCTCTTCAAATCCTGAAATTCCTAAGGGAAACGGAATTGGAGAGACTGCTGCAATGAAGGGAATACACTCCAGAGAAGCAGAGTAGCAGGGGCACAATAGATCTTTAATAGGTCGCAGCGCATCTGACACCCTCACACCCAATATCAATCAATCAATAATACTCAATTAAGAACCGCTGCTAAATATCCTCAGGCTAACACCAAAATTACATGATCCTCTATGTAGCATAAGTGCTATAAAAACATTCTCCACTGATTGGATGTTTTCCAAGCGGAAAGAAGATCACATAACTGCAGCGAATTACCAATCAAGGAGACATAACCCAATCAAGGATCTGAACAGGCACATTCAGGTTATCACCCTGAGAGAGGTCCTCATAATTATGCATAATCATCCCAACATCTCTGAAGCTTTAAAAAGACAACATGAAGTTACGTGTTTTTTAAAGAACAGGATGGATTTAAAGGTGACGCTAAGAACTTGTCGGCAACCTAAAGCTAAGAAATATGGCTACCAGAAGCCTAGCCTTATAGGAAACGGAAATATGCATCCCGGAGTGGTATCATTTGTTTCAAGCAGAATGCAACATTTTTGCGATAATAAACTGGGTTGACATCTTTTAAGACAATAAACGAATAAACCTTAACCCCGAACTCAGTACATCTTCAACAGTCAAGGATTAATAAAAAGATAATAATTATGAAGGTATTAAATGAAAAATGTTTTGCAATTTAAATTTATTATCTTGTAATTTCTAAACAATGTACGTATAATTATTACTTACTGCCACAGTATGCAAAATAAGTAAATTATTTCTTAAAGTACAACTGCATAATAGGTACAAAAAAAAAACTTTTGAATACCTACTTAACATGTGTTTAAAAAAAAGTATATATCAAGTGCACAAGCTGCAGCCAGTGAAGGTATCTGTTGCTGTTGATTACTCTAAAAACATAACAATTAAGAATTCTTTATTTTTTAATTCAATTAAATTATAAATTAATTTAAGAATTATTTATTTGAAATATTCAATACCTTCACCAGTTTACTGACATTTTTCATAAAAAAAAACACTATTTATACCTTATAGGATAAAACTTGGCCTTCTGCCACTACTTGTAAGGACTGTCTGAACCTTAGGCATGATCAAGTTAATTCAAGGTCATCCGTAGTGTGAAAACACTGCAGGGTATATTGTTATTTGATTTGTAAATAAAATTATACAGGGTGTTTCGTATAGGAACCGATACAGAGCAGGGGCATGTAGGGGAGCCCAAATTATTGCGATTTAACTCTATACTAAATTGCACAAAAGTGCATCCCTGAGAAGTTATAGAAATTTGGTACATGTTGTGAATGTACCAAGAGTATTCATTCACAGTAAGGAAACTTAAATCGTAACATTTTAAAAGGTCGATAAGGGATGTTGCCCCATTAAAATGTTACAGAATGTTTTAAAACAGTGATAATTTTGAACAATTTCTACAATAAGTTACCGGTGCAAATTGTATATTTTTTCTGTCATTGAAGTTTTTTGTTTTACTATTTAATTATTCTTAGAAATTAAATTGTTTTAAAGCCAACTTTTGAATTTTCATTATTTTAAATAACACAGCTGCACTACGTGTTTTTAGTTACTATGGTTTTTGTGAAAAACGACAATTTTTTTGAAAAATAACAAGAGAAATAAAAGTTTCTTAAATTGGCCACTAGGTTGAAAAAATCTTTAACATTTTAATGGTGCATCCATCATCCATTATCAACTCTTTAAAATACTACAATTCAACTCTATTGACCGTCAACTGATGAAAAAAAATTTAAAAAATTCTCTTTCTAATTTCATTTCCGGTTTTGTTTTTTTTTTAAGTTCAAGTAACTGAGGTATTGATTTTTTTGAAATTTGAACCCATATTTCAAGGCCTATAACTTCTCAAGGGTGCAACCTGGTGCAGAGGTAGGTTATATTAAACCACCATATTTTGGGTTCCCCCACACGCCCTTACTCTGCCCTGTATTTAACACTATATTTCACTTGATATCCCACAAATTTTATTATAAATACAGCTCACATTATGGATATTTAAATTTAAAATTAAGATTAATAAAATAATTATGAAAATAATGGAATTTTAAATAGAACGGAGTACACAATCAAGGATCATTTGCTTTCACTAATGTGTTAGAGAAACCTGGATAAAGGTAAATTTGCTTATAAAAAATTGCATAATTGAAAAAAAAAACAAATTCTTTTCTCATTGAACACTCTCCTATTTTATATCTGTAAAAAAACATATTAGGCTTAACATATTATTATTAAAATGGGTTGGTTGTTCAAACGTAAATTAAAAATTTTCAGATAATTGAGAAATAATAATAATTAAGAAAATAATTCAGATAAACTGATTTTAAAATGCCCCGTATTATCAAACTATTGGTCTGATATTGCTGAAAATAATTACTGCTCCCTTTAATAAGAGTTAATTACTGATAGAAGACAAATGCCCGTATTCACAAACGATAATTTCCTAAATAATTACGTAATTATTTAAATGAGTGAGATGGAGATATGCAGTTTCTTTGCAATAGAATAAGATGGGGATAATTGATTACGTAATTATTTAGGAAATTATCGTTTGTGAATACGGGCGTTAAGATCATTAATACATTCGCTGTATTTTCAAAATTTTGCAATTTAAAATCAGTAATTACCTGAAAATTTTTAATTTACGTTTCAACAACCGACCCTTAGAGTGTCTTTTACATGTTATGCAGTATATACTGTTAATAAAATGAAGCACTATCCAAATATTTCAGACTTTCAGAGTCATATAACATCATATTAAATTAAAACCATTATTTTCATCTTATGATCAACACTGGGCTTAAAACTCGAAACAAATTCATATTTGTCTTACAAATAATATAAAATTTCGATGGATCTTTGCATGTGTACGAATCCACTTATAAAACGTGATTGTGTGTCTACCGAGGCTAAGACATCTTATGATGTTGAGATAGTGAGTGAAACGAAGACAGAACAAGGAAACACCAGCGTAGCTTGCTACCAAGGATAGTTGGTTGCTATCGCTGACATACTCATAGATGCCCAAGAATATTTAAATTTGAGGTCAAATTTCTTAAGGCCACAGTGCTAATAAATATCTGAAATGCACTAGAGTATAAAGAGTGTTACACACCCTTAAATCAATGTAACCTACCTATTAAGCAACCAACAATACACAAATGAGTACATATACAGTGTTGCATAGGAAAGGTAATAAAAGGTGAATATGTGTAAAGAATATTTCAACAATACTTTAAAAATAAATGACATCCTTCAAAAATACAGATCCCTTGGAAACTACCAAGTTGCTTAGGATACTATACAGCTTTTAAAACCAGACTGGCTTGGATACTTGTTAATATTCACTGTAGCATTTTCCCTATACTACCTTTCCTATGTGACACAATGTATACTACTTTTATAACATGTTAAGTTATAGAAACACCATATACCAACGTACATACAACATAATGGAACGTCACTGTCTTATCAAAGAGGAAATTCTGAGTTGATTTGGTTCATACAATTGACAGTTATGACGGACGACGCAAAGATCCATAAAACAAAGTATCTGCGTGCTTTTTATATAATTACATGTATAGCAATTAAAAAAATTACTGTTAATCAGCTTTATAAACATTGGAATGGTTGAAAAACAGTCATTCAAAGGTTAACCCGTCATTTGCCGCAAAATGGTTTCTGACGGGGCTTGTCGTGCATAAGCATTTTGCTCAAACTGTATTGTTAATGTATCTATACTTTCGTGCTTTTGTCTCAAGCAACGATCGCATAGTATAGCAATTTACTAGAAAATGTGAGTATGGAACGGATTAGTAAGAAACTTTTTTCTACATCTTAAAAAAAATCACTAAATTCACTTAATTCAAATTGCACACAAGTAAATTTTTACACAGTTTATCGCTCACGGGGTAAAATGCTCATCTAATAATAATAATAATAATAATAAACACCTTTATTTATCACCATCATACATCCATATACCAATTTAACAATTCACCTAGACACTAATCCTGACAGTGACAAATTGGGGCGAAGTTCAACTTGAGGATCACATTATCCTCAGCTGCTCTCCCACTTAACCCCCTGATAACAAACATTGCTAAACTTTTACGAGCTGACAAAATATATATAATATTACAATAAAATAACATGTGAACGCGGCCATCCAAAGTACACATAATAATCATCAACTATTCCTGACAATCAATGACAATCAGAGCCACACTATCCCGCGCGCAGACACCAAGGACAATCCATGGTCGTATCAACGATTCAGACCGCCAGGAAGGAGGTTCAGCAACGCTCTGTTAATTATTAAATTCAGTAAATAACTAAAAAGCCCATAAGAATCGCAAAGCTCACCCAACCCCACCAACCACACAGGTATCCGTCATGCACTACAGGGGGAACACCACAAGTCGACCGATCAGGATGACAGTCCTTTCAATGATTTAAATATGCTGTGATTCTAAATAATAGTCATGTACTGATCTTTTAAATTGTTTTATATTTAATTTTTTAATGCATTCAGGTAGCGCATTATATATCCTGTAGACATTAAATGTAAAAGATCGCTCGAACATAGCAAGTCGGTATCTTGGAAGAGATACTGCATCTCTTCTGCGGATATTAATATTATGAACATCGGTCCTGTATCTAATTCTATTGTATAAGTACCCCGGCAGTCGAGTGGTTACTATTGTATGATAGAAGCATGCTTGATGATACCTGAATCTGTTTTTCATATTAAGCCATCCAGCATCATTCAACTTGTGTGAAATGTGCTGATATTTCCTTATATCATATGAATACCGCAAACAAGCATTCTGAACTTTTTGAATTTTATACATTGTTTCCGAATCAAGGCAGGGAGAAAAAACAGGAGAACAGAATGTGAATTGGGACAGTACCAAAGTTTCGCAAAGCTGTAATTTCAATTTAAGAGGTATGTACGATCTATGAGGATACAATAACCGTAAACTTGAATAGGCCCTGCGGAGACAACTGTCAACATGCTGCCTATACCTAAAAGAGTTATCCATGACCAATCCTAGATTCCGAGCGCTTAAACTAACAGTCAATTCTGAGTCGTCAATCACAAGCCGAACGTCACGACGAACTCTTTCACAGAAAACCTTGCTACCTAAGAGGAGTACTGTTGATTTTCCAGGATTTAACTTCAGATTATGCTCTTTTGAAAACTGTAAAATACCCTTTAAGTCAGAGTTGAGCTGATTTAGAGCATCATTAATTTGTGCTGGATAAAAAGAAATGTACAGTTGTGTATCATCGGCGTACATATGCAACTTACTATTTTTGACAACATTGCCCATGCCAGAAGTGTATACTGTGAATAACAGTGGACCTAAAATTGAGCCTTGTGGAACTCCACTATTGAGATGACGTGGCATAGATGTACTTCCACCTATTCTCACTTGTTGCGTGCGGCCACGCAGGTAACTATTAACCATACTACATGCATCCTCCCCCAATCCAATATGACGAAGTATATCACCCATTATGTTATGATCAATAGTGTCAAATGCCCTGGAAAAGTCTAGCAAAACAAGAACAGTAATCTTGCCCTCATCCATAGCGCTGAGTATATCATCATTCACCTTTGCCAGAGCCGTAAGACAGCTATGACCAGGTCTGAATCCAGACTGAACATTCGGGAGCAATTTATTTTCATCTACGTATTTTCTCAATTGACTGTACATCACCTTCTCCAGGACCTTCGACAAAACGGGAAGTATACTGATCGGTCTTAGATGAGACCACTCTGTCGGTTCAGGAATCTTAGGCAAAGGTAATACCAGAGCCTGCTTCCATGCTGCAGGAAACGTATGTAATAATAAGCAGGAATTTACTATATTTGTAATATGATCAAGAATGATTGAACTGCATGTCCTGAGCATTCGAATACTGATCTCATCACATCCTACAGAATTAGATTTGATATCACTGAGCATCCTTAAGACAGTTTCACTATCTGTTAATACAAACGAGAAGAGTTCCCGATCGTTAACCCTGCACCCTCTGTACAACCCTTTATCATATTCGCTGCCCCCACCAGATGACTCGCCTGGTATACCACTGAGAAAGTGTTCATTTACCCGCTCAACATTGCTTAAGTGCTCAGGAACTCCCACCCGTGTACCAGATCCGATGCCAAGATATCTCAATTCTCTGTAAATGAGCCGCGGCTGCCTGCTGCCCAATTTATACGTGAAATATGCTTTTTTTTCGTTGCGAATGCTTATATTAGTATAATTGCGTAGTTCCTTGTAAGTTGCCCAATCACTAGGTGACTGAGTGCGCCTATATTTCAATTTAGCTTTATCGCGCATCGAGATTAGCAGTTTAGCATTGTCAGTTACCCACGGTGTCGGCATCCTATCAACCTTAATTTCCTTAATGGGCATGTGTCTGTCATATAATTGCGTTAGGGTGTTGTTAAAGATCGTGATCTTGTCATCTATACCATCTGTATAAAAAATACTGTCTAAATTTGAGTTTAATAAATCTTGAGACAACGAGTCTACAGAAGAGTGTTTGAAATCTCTAATCCTAAGAAATTTTGATTGACTTCTAGGTCTTCCAACATTCAAGACCACATACACAATGTCATGATCCGTGATATCAGAATCGATCACCCCCGATTCACACACCAGATTTTCATGAAAAACAATAATGTGATCCAGTAATGCATCCCCACGGGTCGGTTCCCGTATGAGCTGAGTCAAGCCCACTGCCTTCAAGAAACTATCATACTTTATTGCCATGGGATCCTGTTGCTTTAACAGATCTATGTTTACATCCCCCAACATGAAAACATTATCAGTATTTATGCAATGTATTAAAAAGAAGTCCTCTAAGTCATCGATAAACTCTAAACAGCCATATGCATGATTGCGATAAGTGACACCTAACACAACTTTCACACCATTAACACTCAAAGACAGGCACAACAACTCCTTACAACTAGGGCTGGGTAATACTTCACATATTAAATCAGTACGAACATAAAATGCCAAACCTCCTCCACGCCGGTCAAAATCCTTTCTAATAAGCTTGTAATTCTGAATACTCAATACATCTCTATCTTCGGTTTTAGTAGAAAACAACCATGTCTCACTTAATGCCAATATATCTATGTCATTTGAGAATATCACCTCCCTTACTTGTTGCACATGTGGTACTAGAGATCTCACGTTAAGATGAGCAACTTTTAACTTCCGCATAATTCAACAATTTATTAAGAGTAACAATGACAGATGTACAACACACAGGCACCTATACACCATCCGTGGCCCCCACACGCGAGACAGCAAAGCTCACACATAATGTGTCAGAATTTATACAAATTATACAGAATCACACAGAATAACAGAAGATGATCAATAACAGTAGAGGAACCTTAATTTATATACAGTGAGATTTAGTCAGCTCCGTCGCAGCCAAAGCAAAGTCAGGTACAAAATCAACTTACAGACAAAATCTCATACTAGGAAGAATTTTCAAATGTGGTTGGTCGCTCGATGAGAGAAATGCTAACCGGCGCAACACACCTTTGACATATGTGTCAAACACCCTTAGGAAATTGCTCTTATAGCAACAAATGACATGTTAGAGGCTGAATTACACTAACAACACCTGCCCAGATTGAAATAATTATCGAAAAAGGCTCTATAGTAAACAAGAAAAGTTAAAATTTATTAATGATTTACGATTTTTTCTTACCTTATACATAATTTCTTAGAAAATGGTGCATGTTATTGAAAAATTCAAAGACGTTCAGAAATTTGTAAACAAAAAGCGGATTGATATGCATTTTGGATTTTGAATAAAGTATTTTTAGGTACCCTGTATGCAAGCCTTGCTGTATAGGGTGTGACACTACGAACGCTTCAGTCACTGTAGCCTAAACCTTGCCGGATTTTAAAAATTGTAAAACGGACTATTACACAGTCGCAATGCCCTCAATTTAAAATTATTTTGAACTGTACAGGCTGTCCCAAATGTGAGGGTGTCATATCAAAGTTATGCTTTTTTAAATGGACCCTCCTGTTATTCCATTTTTAAATTGCCCGAGAAAAAAAAAAGTTTGAATTGAGTAGTTTAGAGTTAAGAAAAGTGAAAATATTGTTTTTTTAAATTCGGAAGCTCTCAACAGCGAAAATGTCTCGAGATACAGGAAAACGGCTTACATAATTATTGTGTCTATCTTAACTTTTCACATGCTATTATTCTGTGGTATGGAAACATTTCTATAATTTTAGTTTGCATTTTTTAGTGGGATGCTTTACTTGAAAAATTAAGATAGGGACAAGTGAGCTGTTTTTCTCTATCTTGAGCCGTTTTCGTTGTGAATTGCTCTGATCATAGCTCCTAAAATTTTCAATTTAATCTTAATCTTTCAAATCCAGGCTATTTTTCTTCTCAGACAATCACAAATGCATTAACATCAGAGAGATCCATTGTTTAATACGAGTATGTCACTCTCATGTGGGACACATGTATAGTCCAAAATAATGTTAAATTATAGGCATTGCAACGATTTTTTAAATTCGGAAGCTCGGAATTCGGAAGTTTAGGGTACACAGACTGAGGTGTTCGTGGCTACTCAACCTGTATTATTAACTAAATATTTTTCGCCGATATCTAATAGTAAAAGGTATCCATTTCAGCAGATAATTAACATAAATTATTGATCTAAGGATTCTAAGGCAAATTATTTGAAAAAAAAAAATTATCCTCAAAAGACTGTACATCCTAAACGAAAATTTAAACAAATTAGGTTCATTGGAAAAAGTGGAACTATGTTGATCTATTGGTGAAGTAATGAAAGATAATTTTTTCCTAAAGTTTAAACAAATGATATTTGGGTCAAAAGATTAGCAGCCGTATTAATAACGAAAGATAGTAGCTACTAAGATGCTACTTACATGCTACTAGTGAAAACCCTATTAATAAGCTGTTTAGTAGACAATTAACTCTAGTTGACGACAAAAATTTTTAATAGGGTTCTTGTGTATGTTTAAGAAGTTATTAAAGTGACAGTCAGTGTCATCAATAATAATTTTTCATTATTATTCTCTCCTAATTCTCTTCCTGCATTAATTTCCAAATGGTTTTGAACTTTATAAACATAAATGATGAAGTACTTCGCAAAAGTTGAGGCAGTAGAGGACCTTATACCCAGAAATCAATATAGATATGAAGAATAATAAAATAAAAAAATGCACCACACTCAAGACTTTTGAAAACGTTTTATAATGAGGAAGGGGCCGCTCTTTCACTAGATTGGCAGTTTGAAGACATGAAGGTAATAAAATCGGCCCTTCAATTTCCGTTTCTTGCTTGTATGAGGTATTCAGCTAAATGAACCTACAAAGAAGACGTATGTTTGTATTTAGCTCCTACTTACACATAGGTGCATGGTATATCGGAAAATCAAAGAGCAGTTCATATTATGTCCAGCTGATTTTCATGGAATCTCACAGCCTGCTTGAAGTGACATTATTAACAGAGTCATGGAGGCCATAGTTGCTTATGGAAATAAATTTATTTCATACATTAGAACGTGAAAAAAAACATTTTCAAAGAAGAATTTCACTCTATTCCGAATTGTCCAAGAGTTCTTGCAGCAATAGCTGGAACTCATAATATGAAAATAAAAAGCCCAGGAGATGAATAATTAAATATACCTAATAATGTAATAAATAGATATGATATAGGTACCTATTATTATATTGTACAAAGTTTGGAATTTAATTTTTAAGAATTGAGAATAATGCAAGAAATCACGTTTTCATGGCAACTTCATGGCTTACCAGATTCACCTCACTACTAGAACGCGATTAACTTAGTAGCCACTAAATATCAGATTATTAATTAGAAAATTTTAGTAGTGTTAGTAGCTACTAACTAGTAGCATACTAAGAGAACCGTTATTAATACGTCTGTAGACGTTTAGGACATAGTTTCATAAGATGTTTTCAATGGCCTCCGGAAACACCTACTACCGAAGTATTTCTCATAAGTCTGGTACAGCCTTAATAAAAAGAAAGAAAGCAAGTCATTTTAACTTATCATATAGCTGAGCAAGTTAACTGAAGAAGGTATAAGGTAATACTTTATAGGATAAGCTGTATTTGTCTAGGTTATGGTACCCCTCAAAAGTTTGTCTTAGCAGCAGAAAACAAACAACTTCTTAATCAATATACTTAAAAGTAATTCAATAATGCCCTGTGCCAAGTTTCATCATACAAACTAACATGCAAAATTTTTTAATGGTAGGTAATATAATAATATAGTATATTTTGAAAATCTTTCGATTTTTATTTATTCAGAAATAGATTTGATACACCGATTTTCAAAAATTTATAAAAACAAAATGGTTTTATCATGACCTCATCGTTTGATCTCTTACATACATCCTGATTTTTCTATTTATTTTCAATTTCGTGAGAAATGTAAAAAAAAAACAGTTTGGTTAACTTTTGTATAAGTACTAAACTGGGTTGAAAATTTAGAATAAAACATGCAAGATGATTTTTAACAATTCCTTGTAATACATGCCATCAAAATTTAATCAGATTCCAGATTTATTGTATAGTCGTTATATTTAATTTATCAAAATAATGAAGTAAACCTTGGAGCCTTTTCTTCACTCTTTTCTGGTCATCTAAAGTGCAGCCAAGCAAAGCAGACTCGAACTTCTTATCTGTAACTCCATGCATGACACAGGACGAACAGGCATTCATGTAAGAGAGACAGCGTGCCTTGGCTCCAGACACATCGGTTTTCAAAATTACAACTAAACTGTCTATCAGGTGGTTAACTTGATGCAAGGCCTCTTCTTGTTGCTGATCACGCTGAGTCAGTACTTTTACTTCCACCGTCAAACATCGATTAATTATTCTATCGGCATAACGTGAAATGTCGTCTCTGTCAACTGCAACAATAATAATCTAATTTCAACAATAAGAAGAGTTTAAGAATAAACATTCAATATCATTGTTTATTTTGAACTAGGATGAATAATTATTTTACATGGTTTCTCTATCTGGGAATTCCTCGCATGTTGTTTTAATCATTTTGTTTTAAATTTTAGTCCCACGAGTAACGGGGGAGTTAACAATACTGTGCCATAACCCCTTCTGACACAGCAGGCTAGACACAAAAGGGAGGCCAGGTGCTCCGAGGATAAGTCCAGTGGGGCTGGTCTTCTATACAGCCACAGCAGGTGGCTGGATAGAAGGGATTTAGCCCAGATTCCCATATCTATCTGTGCGTGAGACATGACCATGGCACAGATGAGGTGGTCCGCGGCAGTGCTTTCTTGCACTGCCAGTCTAGAGTTTTACATCTGACAAGCTCTATTACCGCTGTCAACCTTACTCACTGTCACTCATTGTAAGGCCTTCCCCTATTCGCCACCTTGGTCACACCCGATGGGTACCTCAACGACAGGGGACGTGCACATGATACTAGGGCTGTGCTTTTTATAAAATTTCACTAACCGGTTAGCCGATGCTGTTATTCGATGGTTAACCGGTTAACCTTTTCAGTTTCATCACTGCTAGAGGCGTGTACCTTCGTAATAAGAACATCACGTTTTCATTCATTAGGCCAAATTCGAGTGTTAATTATTGATGGTGATTTTGAAATTTAAAAGTTAATTTGTTCACATGGAGCTGACCAGAAATTGATTAGAACTTGGTAGAGAAGTCATTTGGTCATTGTTAGGTTTTTAGCCTTCAGTTGCTACAATAATCGGCACTGGAGAATCGGCCTTTCAGTTTTCAGCAGCAAGAATCTGTCGGTTATAAATTGCTGATGCTACCGTGGAGTTAACTCGACCACTAAATCCATGACCATTTCCTTTTCTTGAAATATCAGGAGAGATAACCTCTTATACTATAAATAAACTATAATAAAACTCCCTAGACTATAAAACGGTTAACCGCTAGTAAAAAATACTAACCGTTTAGAGTGGTTAAAAACGATTAGTCAGTTAACCGTCACAACCCTACATGATACTAAAGAAACATCTTCTTGATCGAGGCTATTAGTAAATATTTTAGTTTAGTTCGTCAAAACTGAAATCACACATTTACAAATTTTCAGACTTCTAGTCTAATTATTTATTACTTCTATTTATGAATGACAGCACTGTAGTTATCACACTTTACCCTGTATGTTTCCATCCCATTTATTTAATTATTTTACAGCTATTAAGGCGCTGCTATTTGTATATTGTTAACATGATCTGTACTTACATTCAGATAAATCGATCATCACATCAGCGTTTCTAACAGAGTCCAAGGAGGACAGGAGTTGGTCTCTATCTTCTTCCAGCTGGGATGCTTCTTTTCTTAACTTCTCGACATGGCCTTCTAGCATATCCAACAGCTCAATTAACTTCTCTTTTGGCTTTTTAGTGTCAACTACGTTGTTTTCATCAATTTTAGGTAGGCCCGCATACATAACTTCGTGTGACATTGATGCTGGAAAAAAACTACGGTAAAACAGTTGTTTGAGGTGCTTTTATATTATGCACTTTGGGTCAGGCTAACGAGGTTCAAATATTAAGTAGAGTTTCAATAAATTATAATCCAAGTCTCAATTAACTGAACTCAATAGTACCAGAGAGGAGCAGTGACCCCATTGTTTTCTGTATTAATGGAGGTAGACTTATGAAGTTCTGCATGATCCAAATGACGAAAGATATACAGATACAGAGTGTCTCAGAATAACTATAGTCCCATCTTGAGAATGAGAATCGCATCTTGACTGGAACGACCGACATCTCAAGTTTTTGTAAAGAGAAGCAAGATAAGGATATTGACTCTCAACAAGCGCGTTGGTACATGGGAGGAAATCTCTTTTCTCTAGTTTTGGCTCGATTGTTTTCCCATAAAACCAACTCTATTCGTGTTCATAATCACTAAACCTAGACTCCCAATATAATACAATATATTGCATTACGAAACTCGTCCGACACTGGCAGGCCTGCAAGGACAGTGACAGTACCACAGATAGCGGGAGTGCACTACCACATTACCACAAATTTTGTAACTACCTCACAAGTCTTTTTTCAAGGTCCTTCGATTTATCTAATCACAGTTTTCCCTCTTATTTGTTCGTTGTGAACAAAACACTTGCGGTCGCGGTGGAAATACCGTTGCAGTAGACATATGCAGAGAAATAAGATTTGGGTATATTGGAGTTGAAAAATAAACAATAAAGGCTTGTATTGTGAGTATAATATGTGTAACCAGTGTACGATAAATAAGAAATGGTACAGTAAATAACAAATGGTGCACAAATGGTGGATGTGTTGTTTGCTTCTTATCAGAGGTGTATCTGCGATTCCCACATCTATACTGAGTTGCATAGGAAAGGTAACATAGGGAAAACACTACAGTGAATATTAACAAATATTAACAAGGATCCAAGCCACTCTGGGTTAAAAGCTGTATAGTTTCCAAGGAAATTGAATAGTATCTTAAAGTATCTTAAAGAATGTTACAAAGTATTTTTGAAATATTCTTTTTACGTATTCCCTATGTAACCTTTTCAATGAAACACGGTGTATAAGAGGTCGATTATTTCTTTAAATGTGACAACTGGTGTTGGTGCAAATACAGTGGAAGTTGCTTATAGCGACGTCGTTTAGAACGACCGACCGTATTTAGCGACAAGTTTTTAAACCTTTGGTTGGTTTGCTATAGGTCTAATGTAAAATTTGTCCCTATTTAACGACGTTTGGATAAAGCGACGAAGTCGCATTTAACGACTACAAAAGCTTCATGTGTGCATCTTATAGACTGTGTGTAACGACGGTCGATGGAAAAATAAGGGTAGCTTGGCTTACAAAAAGGCAATTTATTTTTTATGTATTCCAAGAAAGGCGAACTTGTGTGGTCTTGAAATTTGCCAGTAAATGAATATACGCAGAGATACGCAGAAGGCGAATGTGAGTGTTGGTTGAATTTTAGTTTTCGTTAGTGAATTGATCTGCGTATTTTATTCAGTGATAATCCTTGAAAATACAGTAAAAAACATTTAGTTTCCTGTACGCATTAGGACTCATTTTTTTCTTTAATTACTATTCAGGATAAAAAGGACGGAATCAAAAAAGCGAAAAATTTTAACTATTGAGGAAAAAGGTGCCATAATTGCGAGAATGGAAAATGGAGAATCTAATAGCTCTCTGGCTACGGAATTTCATCTGTCTCACTCCACAATTTCCACTATTTGGAAAAACCGGAAATTATTTTGATTTAAGTTCAAGGAAATCATACTATGAATAGATAAAATGTATTCAACATAGTATGTATTAATGTATTTAACATAATGTGCTTCCAAATACATATGTACATACTGTTATGATATGAAATATTGTAAATGTGAATGTGGCAACTGTGCATCTACCGGCGTAGACAGACACTATAATGATCGCGACGGCTCCCAAGAGTGAGATGACGAGATTACGAGCATGACGACGACACGAGAAGCATCGTGAACATAAAAGACCTTGTATTACTCAATAAGTTAATAAATAACATATTCTAATAATGTGGTTTTATCTTACATATTAGACATATGTAACATGGCGCAGTCAAAAGAAAGAAACCGTTAATGCCGCGATCCAGAGCTTCAAAATAAGAACAGGTCACCAGTGAGTGAAACGAAACGGAACGTAATAGAAGAGCCGCCATCGAGAGTAGGTTAGGTACCTACCAGCCTACCACGTGTGAACTGCCGTGAGATTGTTAAAATTAAAGTATTGAAGCATCATGGAATTCCTGTCGCAACCCAAGCAAATGTGCTTTGCGGGAGACCTAGCAAGAAACTGGAAGAAGTTCAAGGAAGCATTTAAGCTCTATTGTGAAGCAACAGGAGCAGAAGAAAAGCCGAAAAGGGTGAGAGCAGCCATTTTGTTACACTGCATTGGTGAAGAGGGGCTCGAAATTTTTAATTCCTTTGAACTAACAGATGAGCAAAAGAAAGACCCAGATGCGATCATAAGTAAGTATGACGCATATTTCATACCAACGACAAATGTGAGTATGGAAAGATTGAAATTTAATACAAGGGTACAAGGACAATACGAAAATATTGAGGCTTTTGTAGCAGATCTACGCAATATATCCACAAAATGTGACTTCGGTGACTTAAAAGACGGCCTCATAAAAGACAGGATAGTATTTGGAGTAAGAGACAGCAAAATTAAGGACAGATTGTTAAGAGAAAGTAATTTAACTTTGCAAAAAGCCATGGAAATGTGTAAAGCAGCGGAGGCCACGGAAGGCCACATGAAGAATCTTCTAGAAGCAACAAAAAGTATGCAGATTAGTGAAATGAAGGAGAGAAAGCAAGAAAGCAGTATAAGACAGAGAGGACCAGCCAAGCAGTTCCCAGATGTGAATCGAAGCAGTGCTTACCGTTCAAATCGTCCAATTCCAAAGCAGTTTAGCAACAGAAGAGAACCAAGCCAGCAGCGACCAGGAAGCTATTGCCAAAGATGCGGGTATGCAACATGTCCGAGCCAAAGCAGTTCACGTCCATGCATTGCAACAGGGAAGGTATGTCAACGTTGTAAGAAGTTAAATCACTTCGCAAAAATGTGCAAGACGGCTCCTCCTCAAAATTCCAGGGGTTGGGGATCAGATCAACGCTTACAAAGACGAAATGTAAGTACAGTTGAAGAAAATCAGGATGGGAGAAGTGAGGATTACCCATCAAATAGTTCGCAGTCATATATGTTAGGCTCATTGCATGTTAATTCTATATTAAATAATGATAAAGAGTGGACAGTAAATTTGACAGTCAATGTTGGGGGAATTTTTTCCTTAAAATGCAAGCTTGATACAGGAGCAGAAGTCAATGCTCTGCCCGTACATATTTTCAATCAGATGAATAAGGACTTGTTGATGAAAGTGAGTCCCACTAAGGTTAAACTGACAGGGTATGGTGGAACTAATTTAAAAGTAATAGGTAGTACGATTCTTAAAATTTTGCATGACAATCAGATGTATAATGTATTGTTTTATATTGTGGAGACAGACTTGAAGTCTTTGCCTTTGATAGGAAAGCTAACAATTGAAGAAATGAAATTCTTAACTTTGAATAAAAATGTTAATGTAGTCAAGAATCTAGCATTACAATCTGAGGTCAATAATAATAATTGTAATACTGTGTTAAATAAGTTTTCAGATACATTTACAGGTATAGGTAGTATAAAGATGAAGCCATGTGGTTTTAAACTAAAAGCAAATTATCAACCTGTAATTTCACCTAGCAGACGAGTGCCATTTCAGTTGTTGGGCAAGTTGAAAAACACACTAGGTAAAATGTTAGAAGATGGGGTTATAAAAAAAGTTACGGAACCCACAGAGTTTGTTCACCCCATTGTGCTAGTAAGAAAGGCTAATGATGAAATCCGAATCTGCTTAGATCCACAAAATTTAAATAAAGCGTTAATGCGTGAACATTACGAATTACCGACATTTGATGAAATAATTCAAAACATGAATGGTAGTAAAATTTTTTCAATTCTAGATGCTAATAAAGGATTTTGGCAAATTAAATTATCGGAAGAAGCAGCAAAATTAACTACGTTTGCAACTCCTTATGGCAGGTATTGTTTTCTTAGGTTACCGTTTGGAATTTCGAGTGCTGCAGAGATTTTTCATAGAACATTTACAGAAATTTTTGATGGAATAGAGGGTTTACAGATTTATATAGATGATATGATAATTTTTGCTAAGAATAAACAGAGACATGATGAAATTTTGACAGAGGTGTTACAGAGAGCACGTGAAAAGGGTGTTTGTTTTAATGCAAATAAATGTAAATTTGGGTTAAAAGAGGTCAAATATGTAGGTCATATTTTATCGGGAGAAGGAGTTAAAATAGATGATGATCGTTGTGAAGCTATAAGACAGGTCCCGGTGCCAACCAATAAAAAAGAATTAAGTAGATTTCTAGGGATGGTAACGTTTGTTGGAAGATTTATAAAGAATTTATCGGCAAGGTCAAGTCATTTACGTCAATTGTTAAAAAAAGATGTTATCTGGCAATGGAACCCAGAACATGATAGGCAATTTCAAGATTTAAAAGAAGCACTTATGAAAAGCCCTGTGTTAAAATTTTACAATGAAAAAGAGCCCATAACATTATCAGTAGATAGTTCTCAGGAAGGAATAGGTGCCTGTATTTTACAGGATGGTGCGCCAGTGGCGTACGCATCTAAGTCATTGTCAGAGGCGCAACGAAACTACGCCCAAATAGAAAAAGAGACATTAGCTATTCTATTCGGCTGTCAGAAGTTTCATCAATACCTATTCGGTAGACATTTTATAATTGAAAGTGACCACAAGCCTTTGGAAATAATTTTTCAGAAACCTTTAAATAAGTGTCCATTAAGACTACAAAGGTTGCGTATCTCACTGCAGAATTATGATTTTACAGTTCAGTTTAAGCGAGGAGCACTTTTGTATATACCTGATACTTTATCGAGAGCAAGTTATGATGATAGTAATTTTGATATAATTGAGAACGAAGTAGAAGCGCAAGTAGGACTGATTTCAAAAGGTGAGATATCCCCAGAAAAATTTAAAAAATTAATTTTTGAAACTAGGAAAGATGAAGTATTGCAAGTGTTGGACTCACAAATAAAATTAGGATGGCCTGAAAATAAAACAGAGGTTCCAGATGTAATAAAACAATTTTGGAGTGTTAGGGAAGACTTATCAGTCATAAACGGGGTAATTGTGAGAGGTGGTCAGTTAGTAATTCCGACTTCAATGAGAGAAGATATTTTGAATAAATTACACTACAATCATTTAGGGATTGAAAAAACTAAGTTGAGGGCACGAGAGTTAGTTTATTGGCCAGGTATCAACAATGATATAAAAAATAAGGTAGGAAATTGTATGACTTGTTTAAAATACAGTAATTCGAATGTTAAAGAACCAATTGAGTTTAGAGAGTCAGCCTCGAGACCGTGGCAAAATGTTGCCATAGATTTGTACACATTAGAAGGAAATCAGTATTTGTTGATAGTGGACGAATATTCAAAATACCCAGAAATAGTAAACTTAGGGAGAGATACAACTAGTCTGAACATAGTTGAGAGTGTTAAATCCATTTTTGCAAGACATGGTAAGCCGGAGACACTATATTCCGACAACGGGCCTCAACTCGTAAGTAGAGTTTTTGAAAAGTTTTTGCACGACTGGAACATTAATCACATAACGAGTTCTCCAAGATATCCACAATCCAATGGATTGGTGGAGCGACACGTGCAGACTATTAAAAAGACAATTAAAAAAGCTATTTTCGACAACAAAGACATATATTTAGCACTATTAGAGTATAGGAATACACCGATCAGCAATGAAATTCCGTCTCCAGCTCAACTTCTTTTTGGCAGGCGTCTGAGAGGTGAACTACCAATGGCAGATTTTCATTTAAGACCGCAGTATAGGATTAAAAATTTTGTAAATATTAACAAACAAAAACAGTTAAAAACCAAATGCTATTATAACAGAGGTTCTAAGAAACTGTCTAACCTGTCAGTAGGCCAAAAAGTCTTGGTACAAAATATGTTTACTAAAATGTGGGAACCAGCTGTTGTAATAGAGGTTGAGGGACAAAGACCAAGGTCTTATTTGATTAAATTAAATAATAGTGGTAGAATACTGGCTAGAAACAGAAAGTTTTTGAAACCAATAGAAGACAATAATAGTAGTATACAAATGTATAACAATAATGATGAATATGATGAGATATTTAATTATTATTTGCAACAGGAGGGTACCCCTCTACAATCTAATATTGAAAATAAGGAGAGGGTAGTAGAAAATGAAAATCAAATCAGGGTAGGTACTCCAGAACAAATCTCTAGAAGAGAGAATCCTAATGTTGTACAAGATACTAATAATAGCCAGCAACACTTTGCACTTACCACCAGGACAGGGAGGTTAATCAAAAAACCTAGCTACCTAAAAGACTATGTCCAGTAAATGTTATTATTATTGTGAAGTATGGTTACTAGGATGTTATTTTAAGTTACATTAAAATGTGTTACTTGATTAGATAGTTAGACATGACAGAATGTTAAATGTTTAGTTGTTTAAGGTAAAATAAGGAAAATGTTAGAATAGGTATATGTAATAATCATTGGTATTATGGTGGAATATTGGAATATTGATTTGTTTACTGTGAAAAAAGGGAGATGTTATGATATGAAATATTGTAAATGTGAATGTGGCAACTGTGCATCTACCGGCGTAGACAGACACTATAATGATCGCGACGGCTCCCAAGAGTGAGATGACGAGATTACGAGCATGACGACGACACGAGAAGCATCGTGAACATAAAAGACCTTGTATTACTCAATAAGTTAATAAATAACATATTCTAATAATGTGGTTTTATCTTACATATTAGACATATGTAACACATACCTATATGTTCCAACCATAAATATTTTTGTAGTGAGTATCAGTTCCAGTTGGATATAGCGACGGTTCGCTTATAACGACCTTAAAATGACGGTCCCTTGGGCGTCGTTATAAACGACTTTTACTGTATAGTAATGTTGAATAAGTTTATAAAAGTTTAATAAATGGAGCAGGAATTTTCCTTGCCCTAAAATACATAGATTATGAAGTGAATTTCTACAGTTATAAATAAACACCATTAGATAGTGTTGCGCAATATTGCATAATATGTATATTGGTAATAAACTTGGTGGGATTTAGCTCTAGGTAAATAAATGTAAATGTATAATAAAGTTATCGATAGGAGTGGTCTTAAGGAATATGCGTCTCATTCTCGTAAGGGAATATGACCTTAGTTTCAAAGTGGCCTTAGTAAAAATGGCTGAAAGAGAGAAATAATTGTTACCTGTGTGTTTTGTTTTACCCACCCAGCAACCCTATTCGCTCCGCTGACCCGTTAGAATCTGAAAGGGATTAAAAAAATGAACTACAATTATGAAACTACGATGAAAATGATAATATGAAGCAATGTAAAAATTGGGGTGAAATGCGAATGGTTGGTTATCTATACAGGTTATTACTTGAAGGGCATGATCCTGGACCAATTTGAAGTAGAACTGTTCATTATTATAAACATGTATTCTCATGTTGTGTATATTCATTCCTAAACAGGAGTCCACATAAACACATGGACAGTATTCCAGCCAGTGCAGTGGTAACTGGTAATCACGGCCACATCAAGCAGAGTTGGTTCTCTCAGCTACCCGGGCAAAAAGGACTTAAAATGTGCTTACTTACAGAAAACCGAGCTGGACTTCATTAGGGGGTTGTAAACCCAGTTATTTATTTAGTTATTTCATGCATTTATAAATTAAAATACCTTGGGGTGACAGAGCTTATCTTGCTGCCTGCCACTGACCAGGGTCATTTCTCTGAATCAATAAGTTGACTTAAAAATGCCACACCCGATGAAGGTGTATCTGTATCATGTCACATACGAACCAGAGAACGACTCTTGGACAAGCCGACCGGGCTGGAGAGACAATTTGGCGAAGGAGAGGCGATTCGAAGCTGGCTTACAGGGTAACCGATCCTGCTGTGAACGGGGGTCGACCCAAACAAAAAACATCTCAACATCAACCGATCCGCCCCAACCTGACACACCGACTATGGAGAAGCGTCCGGAGCAGATGAAGAAACATTAAATCAAGCACAACAGCCTTTGGCTAAAGCAGGAACTGCAGAACTCGAAACAAAAACTGAAAATCCTGTTATATAATGCCATATTGATGAGGATTTCCTTTTCCTAGGAGGTAGGTAAAGGTAAGTAATGCAATAAATTATTGGTAAATGTTCAAGAATTTAAAAATCAAAATGAAAAAATTGCACTAACCTAATTAATCAACAAAGGATAGGACGACTTCTTTAACAATATAATAATTAGTACTTATAGTTAGTATTTTTGGTAAACAGCTTCAATTCTCAACTAATGAAAGCTTACGCTATGATTATTATTAATATAATAATAATTAATTTACCAGAGGAAGAGCCGGGAGAAGGATCCACATCCATTTCCTTGTAAACTTTTTTGTAATCCCGTGCTCGAGGGTCTGCCAGTTTGTCTTATAACATTCACAATTTGAATGTAAAAAGTTTAAATCGTTCTATTGTTTGGTAGGTATTTGAACTTTGAAGTGAATATTGAAATATTTTCCACTATCGAAGTACCGGCATAAAATTGTTTAAAGATACAAACAAACTTAAACCAAACTACTGCCACAGTCTGAGCTGAGCTACGTTTAGGTTTAGATTATTTTATTATTATATTCAAATACCTACTTCAAAAAAGACCTGAGCAAATTACGACGTTACGACTTACGAGACAAACATCTAGCGCAAGTGACAGTACTGACAGTGATGTGATGTGATGTTCTGTGACACTGATGGAGTGATGGTGCTGACACTGCTGACTGATGTGCCGTATTCTTTACCTCTATTCTTTACGCAATTCCTTACGAGTAAAGAACTCATTCTTTACATGGACTTTTTTGGAGGTAAGCAATGTAAAGAACGTAAAGAATTAAAAAAAAACAATAAACAATGCAAATTTATGCTTATTATTGCTTATGCAGTTAATAATAGTTTATATATATACATCTAATAATTATTAATAAATAATATTAAATAATGTATGCTACATTTTTATTTATTGATTGAATGTGGATTATTATTATCATTATCATTGGTAGATAACCCTAACCCTACATTTTAGAGTACCTATTTATTTTGTGATTATCTGGACTGAAATTATTAATGTTATAAGGTTGAGTAAAGAAGGAAAATGGCAGGTTTTCTTATGCGAATTTTTCAAATTTCACATATGCGAATATGTGATTAAAGATTAAGATTTAAGATAAAAGATTAAAGGCACATAGGTAAGTTAAAGTCAAGTCGTTGCTGAGTGAGATATATTATATTGTACTATATTCAGTTCTCGTGATTTTTATTCGCACTTCACTTCAAGCATGATTTTTCCACATTTTATTATTGAGGTCCTGAACCACTTTGAGGTCCTCCTGAACCAGCAGATTTAATTCCTACAACCTCGAGTAGTAATTATATTTATCAAGAAGGATGAAGAATTTTTATTTTAACGTAGCCCAAATGATTAGAATATCTTTGAATAAACGCTTTAATAACTCAATAATACATTCCAATAATATTATACAACTCCAAACATCGTTTCTTATTTATTATTATTTCTTCCGTACTTATGTAATAAGTCGAAGAGTTTTGGACATTTTTTGCAGCTGTAAAGCAGAAAAATGTTACTGTAAACATTCCGCTGCTCAGAAACTGATTTATTATGGACCATGATTTCGAACCCTTCGCCTGAAATACAGCTCGAAAAAAATTATAGTAGTACATACCTAGTTATTGTTTTTAGAACTACTACTTAAATGTCTTATAAATTAACTATTTTTTTTTTACTTTAATTTACTATTTAAAAAAATATTCAGGAGTAATAAATGCGTATATATGTAATCAAGCATATAAGGCACTCGTGTACAACAAATAACCTTCCCGATTTTTTTTTTATCCCTGAACAACCTCATGTTTGCAATAACAAATACATTAAAATGAATAGCGGGCACGCGGTACTTGCCGCATCGAATTGTCAAATTTGCCTACGTGGTGGCGCCACTATAGTTACTTATTTAGCCTATACAACACTACAACAGTACATATTTGGTGAAGTAAGATAAAAATAAAATAACAGAGAGAAATCTCTTCTAACTCTTTGTTGCAAACTACATTATAAAGGGTGTTAAGAAAATGACAGATAAACTCTTCGGTACATGTAGGGGACACTCAGTAGAGTAAGGGAAAAATAATTTAAAAAATTTTGGTCTTCAATTTGGTGAGATAAAAAATGCCAAAGTTAACATTTTACTATCTTTGTTATTCAGTATTTGCAAAAAATAAATGATTTTACAGATATAAAAAGGGTACTTTAATCGTTATCAATTGAAAAAATTGCTTAAGATTTATTATACTGGCTTAGAGAATTTAATAAGAACTTTTTTTTCTTTTCCAAGATGCTGAAAAAAAAGCATTTGGCAACAACGGTTTTGATACCTTGACTACCTACATTTATTGTTAGAAATTAGACGAAATTACCAAATACCAACTGTATCGTGTTAAACGTTGCCAAATTTATTGTTCAATATTTTAATTGCTTATATCTTTTGAAATGTAGCTCTGGGATTTTTTAAAATTATTTTTCACCATGTCGTTTTCATTCTGCACTTCTGCAGTCAGTCTATCTAAGTACAAAAAATATAAAAATGTTTTTGAATTTTTGAATCCATTATGTTTGTAGAAACTCGTGTTGTGGAACACACGGTAGGTACCTACTTGTATAAATATTATTGTCAGACAAATAAAACTTAAGTAACAAAATACAGGGTGTATTGTAACGTCCGCGCATAATATTAGCACCACGTGATTCTACATCAAAAACAGAACATAAAGTTTTAATACCGTTTAGCTCTTAGACCTCAAATAACGAAGATATCGACTATTGTAGTTTAAATTTGAAGTTTTTTAATACTCAAAAATATTGCTTAATATTATTAAAAAATTCTTAAGTAAGAAGTAAAATAGCCAAATTATCCAAAAATTCAGATTTTTTTTTTTTGTAAAAATGGTTTTAATTAACATTTCAAAACTAGGAATTATTTGATTTCCTGAGTTCCAATCAATATTGCAACTGCGCGTTTTAATTGTTGAATAAAAAATTGAAAAAATAAAAAATCTTAAAAAAAATTGCAACATTGACACACGTCGTCGCAGCATGACATTTGTCTTGTTGCACCTTTTTTCGATTACATACATAGCAACGGTACACTATACCAATGAGGTGACTTCACGTCTAATAAGTTATTATCTTAATTTTTATACCAGCGCCAGTGTTGCAAAATTTAAGAACGTTAAATTGTCCATATCTTAAAATCTGTGTACATCAAGAAAAAACTGTTGAGGACTTTTTTGTTCTGTTTTTGATGTAGAATCGCGTGGTGCTAATATTATGCGGACGTTACAATACACCCTGTATAATGATAACACGACTTTTATTACTTCCACAATGACGAGGTCATTCGTGATAAAGAAAAGATCCTGGACTAATCCGTGGAGTGATAACGAAATTAATTAGGCTGCAAGTATTTAAAATGTTATCTGGTTTGTTGTTATGTAATATTCGAGAGTTATCTTGAAAGTCTTGAAATCCGCATTATTTTGAGATTGGAATTGAGTTGGGATTATCGGTAATAATAAATACTCAATTGAAAGGCGAAAGGTGGAAGCGGAGACAGAAACAGAAAGGTCTGCATAGAGCTAAGCCTTAATTGATTTAAAATTTAATTTAAGCACACGAGGATCGAGGACTTTTCTCACCATTAATTTTGTTAGAAGTACCTAACTGATGGTGCTTGTGTTATTAATCAACGCTGACAGAATGATATACCGTATAAATTTTCTAGGACGGCGAGAGTTTGAAAGATAGAGTCGGTAAGAAGAAAAAGCTTTATTTCAGAAGTTTGGGGCCAGCGTTTTACAGAGGTTGCATAAATAGTTTAAAAAATGCCACTTTATGGGAACTGGCTTTTTACCGGGGAAAAAAGTAAATTAGTAGTGAAAAAAATGAGTACAGACTTTGTTTATGTAAATGAGGTAGTATACAGGGTGAGTCAATAGTGAGAGATCGGAACATTGCTATTGAACCGTACAGCGTAAAACAAAATTTCAAACGCCATCCCAAATCGTTTGTTACTCTGCATGTTTCAAAAATATTTTCACTTATACAGGATGGACCATATTTTGCCTGCATGTAACAATTTTTTTTTTCAAATGGAACCCCCTATATTTTATGACATATTCTTATTCGACTGTGAAATAGCTTTATGTCAATACATATTGTTTGACATTTAGGTGCGGCGTTGACATTTAAAAAAATATTTTCAAAAAAATTCATCGCATGCATGTATTTACTGAAAAGAAGCCTCAGAACTTAGTTTTGGAGTTTTAAGGTTGAAATTTGGTCTCCACATTGAGAAAGGCCAGGTCTATCATCGCGATATAATAAGACTGAGATCTACTATACAGGTTAGTCACAAATAACTGTCAAATTTTGCTTACTTCCGAAGGTCATAACTTCACTTTTTCAAATGGCATACTCGGTATTTTTTTCCACAATTAGATCCACCTCTGATGTGACTACATTTTTCATTTGGTATGTCCTATACCTAAAATGCACAGTTTGAGAGATATTACACATTTTCCGGTAGTCTGACTGCAGAAGATGCAAACGTCATATAAAACCGGGGCTATGAAGAAAAATGTGACATTTCTAGTGACATTTATCATTGCAGCGTAATAGCAACTCAAAGCTCGAGCGAAATAAAATAAAAAATAAAATACAAGATATGACAATATGTAATTTTCAATTAAAATAATATCAAATCAAATGTCATATATGTCAAAAAGATGCAAATGTCATATGAAACAGGGTGCTATGAAGAAAAATGTGACATTTCGCTTTAAAGTGATATGGAAGAATGTGTCATTTTTAGTTTTACTAGTGTCACTGTCACTGCATGTTTAAATTCCAAGTTCTCGTTATAGTTAAATAGAATTTTGCTAAATGGATTTACGTTTACAAGAGCAAGTAGACATGACTTATTGTTTGGGAGCAAGTGAGAGAAATCCTCTCCTTGCGGCAAGAATTTATGTGCAAGTGTGTATTTGACAACTTCGTTGCAGTTTATTTTTTAAATCATATTGTATTTCACTTTATTGTTGTTATCCTCTAAATGGATTTATTCTTTTGGGCAAATGAATAAATTTTTTGATTTGATTTGATATTACATATTTTAATTTAAAAATATTGTCATATCTTGTAATTTATTTTTTATTTTATTTCGCTAGAGCTTTGAGTTGCTATTACGCTGCAATGATAAATGTCACTAGAAATGTCACATTTTCTTCATAGCCCATGTTTTATATGACGTTTGCATCTTCTGCAGTCAGACCAACGGAAAATGTATAATATCTCTCAAACTGGGCATTTTAGGTATAGGACATACCAAATAAAAAATATAGTCAGATCAGAGGTGGATCTACCGGTGGAAAAAAATACCGAGTGTGCCATTTGAAAAAGTGAAGTTATGACCTTCCGAAGTAAGCAAAATTTGACAGTTATTTCTGACTAACCTGTATAGTAGATCTCAGTCTTATTATATCGCGATGATAGACCTGGCCTTTCTCAATGTGGAGACCAAATTTCAACCTTAAAACTCCAAAACTAAGTTCTGAGGCTTCTTTTCAGTAAATACATGCATGCGATGAATTTTTTTGAAAATATTTTTTTAAATGTCAACGCCGCACCTAAATGTCAAACAATATGTATTGACATAAAGCTATTTCACAGTCGAATAAGAATATGTCATAAAATATAGGGGGTTCCATTTGAAAAAAAAAATTGTTACATGTAGGCAAAATATGGTCCACCCTGTATAAGTGAAAATATTTTTGAAACATGCAGAGTAACAAACGATTTGGGATGGCGTTTGAAATTTTATTTTACCCTGTACGGTTGACTAGCAATGTTCCGATCTCTCACTATTGACTCACCCTGTATAGAGCAGGTATATAACTATACTATTAACACTCAGATATCGTAAAAGATTTCAATCCAACACGTACACGAAAGTTATACATTTATAATCCTGGATGTAAAAATTGCCATTAGGGGAATTTTCACATGTACCACTGGAGGTCAAATTATTTCCGGAAATTTTTTCGACCTCATAGGCGAGGGGTAACTTTCTTAAAATATTCGTAAGCGATGAGAACAACACATTTCCTGGTATAATTTGATTTCGAGTGGTATTTGGAAAGAAAATTTCACAACAAAATGAGTTTTGAATAGAAAAATTACAATTTAATTGTTAAATAAAAATATGACATGGCGGCGTAATAACATAATCACGTGACAACGCCAAACTGACGTTTAATAACTGCGCCGCCATTATTAGCGCTGTCAAACACAAAATGTTAGTTTCTAAACTTCACCAGCCGATTTGTGGTTTTTGATAATGATAAGTCGACAATTGCGGTATAATAGTAATTATTATGATTAGTATTGATTAGATGCTATACTCTTTCCAAAGCGCAAGGATTTGCTCATCAGCAGATGGATCCTAGCAACAAAAAGTGCCATACAATTATTAATTATTAAAATATAAAGTGGTCGAACCCCCCCATGAATTCGTCGTGAGTTAATCCGAAAAATTAGGTAAGTAATACCTACCTATTTCAAATAGAATTACTAAATAAGGTAAATTAGGTTTCTTCAGATCATTTTTTCGATAGTGAATCGTGATTTCATACGTGGTAATACGCGAAAACATCACTTTAATATTAAATTATAATAGAAACTTTAACAAAACGCATTGGTTGATTAATATTATAATGACAGCAACAGTCAACAGTTGACGTTTATAAAGTTCCTAGTTGTCACTTTTAAACGTCAAAAAATTTCCACTATAATACTCTCCAGCTTACCCCTGGAGGAGAAAATTTCCGATATAATACACAAAAAAAAATGCATGGCAACGGTAAGCAATGCTCGTACTTTATTGACTGAAAATTGATGGCGTGAAATTTTCACATGTAATACCACTAGAGGTCAAATTATTTCCGGAAATTTTTTCGAGCTCACGAATATTTTGAAAATTATCGCGAGCCGAAGGCGAGGGATAATTTTCTTAAAATATTCGTAAGCGAGAACAAAATTTCCTGGTATAATTTGATTTCGAGTGGTATTTGGAAAGAAAATTTCACAACAAAATTAGTTTTGAATAGAAAAATTACAATTTAATTGTTAAATAAAAATATGACATGGCGGCGTAACATAATCACGTGACAACGCCAAACTGACGTTTAATAACTGCGCCGCCATTATTAGCGCTGTCAAACACAAATTTTAGTTTCTAAACTTCACCAGCCGAGTGTGGTTTTTGATAATGATAAGTCGACAATTGCGGTACAATAGTAATTATGATTAGTATTGATTAGATGCCATTCTTTCCAAGGCGCAAGGATTTGCTCAGCAGATGGATTCTACCAACAAAAAGTGCCATACAATAATTAATTATAAAGATAAAGTGGTCGAACCGCCATGAATTCGCCGTGAGTTTTAATCCGAAAAATTATGTAAGTACCTACCTATTTCAAATAGAATTACTAAATTAGGTAAATTAGGTTTCTTCAGATCATTTTTTCGATAGTGAATCCGTGATTTCATACGTGGTAATACGCGAAAACATCACTTTAATATTAAATTATAATAGAAACTTTAACAAAACGCATTGGTTGATTAATATTAATAACAGCAACAGTCAACAGTTGACGTTTATAAAGTTCCTAGTTGTCACTTTTAAACGTCAAAAAATTTCCACTATAATACTCTCCAGCTTACCCCAGCAGGAGAAAATTTCCGATATAATACACAAATAACCATGGCAACGGTAAGCAATGCTCGTACTTTATTGGCTGAAAATTGATGGCGTGAAATTTTCATAATAATCACTATCCATATTATTATAAATTCACTAAATCGTCAACATTAAGGAATCTTTACATGCAAAACTTTCTTTTAAGTTTAATTAAATTATTACATTTAGGGCCGGTTGTTCGTACGTCAGTTAAAAATTTTGAGATAACTACTGATTTTAAATTGCAAATTTTGAAAATACGGCGAATATAATTAATGATCTTGTATTTTTAATCAGTAATAATTAACTCTTCTTAAAGCGAGCAGAATTCATTTTCAGAAATATCAGACCAATGGTTTGATAATACAGGGCATTTTAAAATCAGTAGTTATCTCAAAATTTTTAACTGACGTACGAACAATCGGCCCTTATCGAATTAAATCGTTTCGTTATCAGGCAACATCGATTACTATACTATACCGGGTGTCCCAGGTAATAGTAACTACACGGGGATTTCGGAAACGGCAAGAGATATACAGGGTCGGTTAAATTAGAGAAAAGTTGCACAATTTGATGCTTAATAAGAATTTTTTTTTTTTAATATTTTCAGTCGTTACTGAAATATCCTGAAAAAACTGAAAAATCAAAATTTCTTATTTTACTCATATCTTTTTTATTATTGAAAATAAATTAATTATTTTTTGTTGGCTTACATAAGTCGTCAAAAGCTATCCGTTTGACATTACAAAAATTTTCAAAGCCGGCTAGATCCCAAAGTTTTCATAGCCAACTTTTGTTTTTCTTATGGCCGCCATATTGTTTTTCTATGTCATTTGGTATGAAAAAAATAATGGTAACCGAAAACTAATAAACTTCAAAAAATTAATTTCAAAAGTCCGTGGCCAAAAGCGTGGCTGGCCGAAGCGTGCGGCTAGCTTGACTTGGGTATGATTTGAGGTGGTAGGACCAAACCATGTATAGCTGGATTTATTCGAATAAAAATTACTGTCAAGTTTATGACGTCCAACATAATTAATTATTTAGGAATGTCATTTTTACAATACCTAACTTAAAAATTCCTGGGAGGAAATTTCGATTTATGGCACGTAAAAGTGGTGTGCTATTATTGTGCATATAGCTATTTTGTGACATTAGTTTTTGATGTTATTATAATATCTGCCGAAGCTATTATTCTGTAATTATAATCAGTTCAACTCTAAAATGCGAAAAACCTAGCCAATGGAAGTAATGGTAACGTATTTATTAGCTTAACTTTGGAGGAACAAAATAAATGTTATACCTTTGACGTATATGTAAGATAAGATAGGTAAATACTTTATTATTTAACTTTAACAATGAATTTTTAGGTACCTAATATGAAATAAGTTTCGATAGTTCAATCATCATTTTACCTTTTTTAACGCAAATTATTTTTCTGATTACCAAAATGTAGGTATCTATAACACTTACTATCAGCGGCTATTATAAAGGCTCATTAAGTTAACGGTCAGATTTCTGTGGTCATTTCTGAAGAAAGTATCGAGTCCAAGTAGACATTTTTTAATTTTATCTATTCCTGACATGAAAGTATAATTACAAAAATGTTAATAAAAGTCATTGGACGTCGATCTTAGCTTCAAAAACGAGCACAGAAATCTGCCCGTTAGCCTAATGAGCCCTTATTTATAATACTGGCTGTTTGATGAGTTGTTATAATAATATTGTGAAAAAATCAAATTATGGTGTCCATTATAAGAAAAAAGATAACTATCATCGATTTTAAACATCTTAATTATTGGGACACTATTCAACAAGGAATCCAAAAATCATTTTTAAATCGCTCTAGCTCTTTAAATTATGGCGAAACATCGATAGTTATCTTTTTTTCTAAGGGACGTCATATTTTTTCGGGACTTGAACTTCTAAAGGGACGACGTGGATTTTTTCAAAATATTATACAGTTCATCGGTTATTTATTGGCGGAGAATTCTCTGAATTAATCTGGACTGATAGCAAAAATATTGATTCAGGCAGTGGCGTGCAAAAAATGATGCTTATAACTCTCACTATGGACAAAATCTTGTTAATTTTCACCTGATAATATTCAATATCAACCACGCCGCCTATGGCAGGTGCAATTGGATGACCGTTTTAAATGATAAACACTCATTATCGAGACAATTACAATGATAAGAGCGAACAAAAAATCGAATGTTCAGGGTGATCCATGCAAAAGTGTAAAATTATTTCTGTTCTCTATACATTTAGATAGGACTTTTTTGAATCACGAGTATACCGATAAAAATTTTATTGCTTATCGACTTTCAAGAATTCTCCGCCAATAAATGATCGATGAGCTATACTTATTATCTTATATAAAAATATACAAAAAATATACATACCTTGGTAATCAGACAAATAAATTGCGTTCGAAAGGGAAAAATACAACATGGCGCCTATAAGAAAATCGAAAGTTGACCATCCGATGCTTCCCCGACCACAGAACTAGAGGGATTTGAAAATTATTTTTGGATTCGTTGTTGAAAAGTGTTCTTATAATGTTTCGCCTAAAAACGGCTAGCTTGATTGGTCATGAAATAAAAAAATAAAACAAAAATTGTTAATTTCGTATTTTTTTCCAATATTTTGACAACTATAATAATGGCAGCAGCTCAGATCTTTTTCAGATTACTAATCAGAACAAAAACACGCAACTTTGGCCCCTATTTAACCGACTTCGTATCTCTTAAGATAACTCAGATCGCCATGCATTTTCTCTAAAAACGGGCACCCTCGTCTACGTCTACACCCACGGAAGTGTGCGGCACCTGCTCCTTATTGGAATATGATAATAAACGTAATTTACCATTGTAAGCAAAAATATGTCATTATCTATAATAAGCATTAGTCAAACATTCTGCTAATCAAATTTTATCATCAGACAATGTCAAACTCCATCATGTTATAAAACTTTATAGGTAAAATTAAGTGGGGTAACTACATGCACATAAATAGAAAAACTTTATAATAATTAATAACAGCTCTAAGACCGTGAATTAATCTAACCATTAACGAGACTAATTTCGTTAGGAAGCAGACTCGCGAGTCCTTGTTCAGTAATCGTGTGTGTTCCTAATCGTAATAATAATTATAAAGCAGAAGTAGCGCGGCAGTCAGTCGCGAGGTGGCTGTTGAATTACCATGACAGCTCCCGAAGTGTCACTTGGCCAGGGCCGCCTGAGAGGAAAAACCGGCACGAATTATCTTGGTGAGAAGTACTTCAGTTTCCAGGGAATACCGTATGCCAGGCCACCTGTTGGTGAGCTACGGTTTAAGGTAATTACTTACCTACATTATTATTGTGATCCAATTCAGAAATTCAATGCTTACTTACTTCGGTAACTGTACTTTTAAAATGTGTGGTTGTGTTTGTTTCATGTTTCTTATTATAAATAGCGATAGTCAAGGCGATCCGGTCGCATTTTACGTTTCTAAATTCATGAAAAAGAGCAAAAAAAATTACGAACACCTGACTCATATAAAATAGAACGTAAATGCATGGTAATTTATTATATTAATAAGTATTATTATCATTCAAATATTTAATATAATATTCCTAATTGATATGGAATTAATTAATTCAAGAGGACAATAATAACAAAAAAGAATATGTAATAATTATTCTTAAAAATTTTTTTGTTAAAAAAAGTAAAAATATTGTTTAATACCTGTGTAAAAATATCTAATAAATTAGTACCTATACCTCTACCTATTTACATACCTATAGGTCTTATAGGTACCTATCTATCTAGAATTCTGGATAATCAATATTTTTAATTGCAAAAATTAAGATGCAATTTATTGTAAGTTATAAGTAGCAGTCTCCTTTTTGTTGTATTGCATGGGTATAATCAGTATTATGTATATTATCCTACCCTATGCTATGATTATAGGTACTACCTTCTATAAGGTAATTATATTAGGTACCTACTTACCTAATATATACCTATCTACTATAACTAAGTGCATGTGCAGAGCAATAATTATTTAGAACTCTCCTTGAAAAATACAAACTGAACCAACAATTATACCTACAATTGTTAATGCAATAGGTAATTAAGGATCTAATTTCGCAAAATTTTATCAACAAATTAAGTAAACTAACTCATTGTTTATGTTGTGTCTGTGAGTAAATATAGCTATAGTTATATCTAGTTATCTCTGCGTCATGACACCTGATACGTTATCTAAGTGTTCCGGATATTCGTGCTCTCTGATAATAATCAAGAAGTCGAAAAAATTTCATGTAGGAATAGTTTACATCAGAGGATTCTTCAATTCAGGATTTTACAGGACTCAACATAGTGATTTAAGTTCTCAAAGTGACTTTTTTACCCTCAAATATTGGCTCACCTGGTTACTTTAGAGCAAAATTGCATTATTGATTTTTTTTAAAAAGCATAAGCATCACCATAGAAAGTCTATAGGCTCTTCTTTAATTTGTTTTTTGATAAATATTAAAAAAAAAAATGAAAAGTATATGTGCCTACATAGCCTTATTGAATTTGATATCTAAACAAAATGACTTAAGCGTGCATGGGGAACTATAGTTAAATAATTAAAGAATAAGTTTTTCAAATAATTCTCCATCTTGCAGCTGTCGAAGCCGAACAATATCCCAAACGATTGTATAAGTATAACTCAGAACTAACATTGCCCATCAATTATAAATGGTAATGTGTGATTTTAACGCATTCTGAGGAAATTGCGTTTTCAAATGCTGAAGGTTACCACAAAGAACGTTAATATAGCTTTCGATTTAATAAGATCAAAAAGAAAAAAAATCGCTCTTAGTGCGATTTAATATTTGAGGGAAACAAAACACATTTTTTTCATGATTGTCGACTTAAGGGATCGTCTCTAAAGGTTGAAAAATTGATGATAATCATAAATCATGCTTCAAAATATTAATTTTAATTAGATAAGATTTCCACCGATTGAATTTCTTAAATTTGGATATTTTTTTTGCAAAAGGGGCGAGTTTCACCCCTAAAATGCAAAAAGCGCAAGTCGAGCACATGCATGTCACTTTTGAAGTTAATGGTAAAATAAGCTTATTTTCATTAAAATAGATGGAGGTTCAAAGAATTCTAAGGTAATAAATAGCCTATAGAATTAGCACCTTCAGTGACTGTACTATATGATTTCTCTGGCTACAATCGTAGCAACATCGTTTGTCTAATATCCTATTCTTATTTAGAACAAGTCTAAATAGCCTTCTTTATTAGCCATATCAATAAAGAACAGTCCAATAATATGCCTGCAGAAAATTCCGCATCAAAAATTGAGTTTTTGAGTTCTAGTTTTAACAGAAAATAGCCCCTTTGCACAGAGTGGTTCATTACTTTTGTCCACCGCCGAAATACGTATATAGGTTAATTTTAAAGATAAAAAATTAACTTTGATAATTCATGTAATAATTAATATACTTAGGACCATAAAATTGCATACCAGTTTTTTTTCGTTCGGCCACCAGCGGTTGAAAACTGTTATTTAGTGGTGAAGTGATCAAAACTAATTCGATTTTTCTTCAATACATCGGTATTAAATCAATTAATAATATTAAAATCGCTAAAAAGAAACATCGAAACACTAATTACAAGCCTTTAATTAATAAATAAAATACATAAAATATGGAAATGACATGTAGAATGATTCATATTCAGGGTGTCTTGCTAAGGTTGGCCACCGGCCATATCTCGGAAACTAATGGGCCTATAACCTCAAAATAAAAAATTTCCAGACATAAGTGATCACGAGAAATTCAATGAAAATATTTTCAAGATGGCCACACTTCCGAAAATACCGGAAATTGGCACCTACTTCGTTATTTTAACGGAAACATCCTGTAAAATATTATATTTTTTAAATCTCAAGAAATCGAATACAGGTGGTTTTCACCATTGGAATTTAGATTGAGCGGTTTATGAGTTATAAACAAGTGAAAATCGAAAAAATGGATAAATTATGCGCACCGGAATGATTTTTTGAGCTGGATTCATTTTTTTCAAATGGTACCATATTGGTACCGAGGTACCATCTACTAGTACTCTTAATAAGGGACATTTTGGTGTACCCATTTTGCATCTGTGACGAACACAACTGAAATGGTACTTTACCAGCTCAAAAAATCATTCCGGTGCGCATAATTTATCCATAAATCACTTAATTTAGTACTTTGAACAAAAATTCGATTTTTCTAGCATTAGATGATCCAATTGGAGTAAAACCTTAGACTATCTTAATAAATAAAATTTATTAATATAGTCTAAGAGTAAAACGAAATAGTCATGGCACACTATAATTGAGAAATAAAAAATGAAATAAAAACAAATTTGACATTTAAAATGGTACTTATGTGGTATTGTTGGATTCGTACAAATGTATAGAATCCAAAAATATAATAATATATAGGGTGTCCCATTTAAAAATAAAAAGTTGGTAACATTTCCGGAAAAACCGGATGTGGGAAAAAATTCAATTTTCTGCTAAAAAGTGCGCTCTATCGAGAATATGCGACGTACCAAATTTCAAAAAATTATCTCAAAAAAAAAAGAAAAAAAAAGGGGGTGTACCATGCCTGTGACACACACTGTATGGAGTAAATTTTAATACAGGGACAGGGTGATGAAAATTATCCGATTTTTCAACACCTTGTATTAAAATTTAAACCACATAAATGTCCGTATTCATCAAACTTCAAAATATAACTCTGGGGTTATATTTTGAATTTTCTGACAGCTGATTGGTCTAATGCTCAAACCCTACGAACGCTACGAATTTTAAACCAATGACATGTTCTAAAATTTAACCCCAGGGGTTATATTTATTGATGAATACGGGCCATAGTACGATACTATGTGAAAAGTTTAGATAGGGACATGTAAACCGTTTTTAGATATCTTGAGCCATTTCCGTTGTACAGGGCCTTGAACTTGAAAAATGACGATTTTCACTTGTTTATAACTCCTAAACCGCTCAATCTAAATTCCAATGGTGCAAACCACCTGTATTTGATTTCTGCAGACATTTAAAAAATATAATATTTTACAGGGTGTTCCCGTTAAAATAACGAAGTAGGTGTCAAGTTCCGGTATTTCCGGAAGTGCGGCCATCTTGAAAATATTTTCATTGAATTTATCGCCATCACTTATGTCTGGAAATTTTTTATTTTGAGGTTCTAGGCCAATAATTAGTTTCAGAGATATAGCCGTTGGCCAGCCTAGAACAGACACCCTCTGTATATTTAGTACTGAGTAATAAAAGTGACCAATAATCTGAAGAGGGTATAGTTACCTACCATAAATCCTTAAGTAGCATAAAGTAAATAGTCCCCAATGTAGTGTGCCATTATTGAAGTCGAATGTGCATTCTTCTGACTGTTTACTCAGGATTTATGGTATAGATGTCTACCCCAATCAGGTTTTTAGTCACTTTTAATACTGCCATATTATATCAAATATTCCACCTTTCATTTTAATATTTTATGTATTTTATGTAATTAAAGTCTTGTTTTATAATAATTAATTAATTAATTAATGAAACAAAAAAATAATAATTAAACTGATTATGCCATTCTATGATCTATTAGGTACACGAATCCTCAAAGTTTCAATTCTTTATCTTCAAAATTTACCTCTACTTCGGGGTGGACATAATAAGTTATAATTGATTGGGCCATCGAAAAGGTAACAAGCCTAATAATTTGGAAAGTGAACATGTATGCGAAAAACGCCGAAACAGGTCGACTTTGTTATCGAGGGGGACATATTTTCGTGACAAATTTAACTACCCAAGTTCACCCCCTTGGCAGGGGTAGCTACCCCTTTGCTTATCATCATAGGGAACAGCTATCGAGTGATACATCGTTTGAAAGCTACTTGAATTCTCTTTGCAACGATATCCAACATTTTGGGTTTCGCTTACATACAGGGTGGCCTACATACAAGTGATTAAGGCGAGTTACGTTTTAGTTGGGCCACCCTGTATGTAAGCGAAACCCAAAATGTTGGATATCGTTGTAAAGAAAATTCAAGTAGCTTTCAAATGATGTGTATCACTCGATATCTGTTCCCTATGATGATAAGCAAAGGGGTAGCTACCCCTGCCAAGGGGGTGAACTTAGATAGTTAAATTTTCACGAAAATATGTCCCCCTCGATAACAAAATCGACCTGTTTCGGCGTTTTTCGCGTACATCTTCAGTTTTCAAGTTATTAGGCCTGGTACGTTTTCGCTGGGCCAGCCTGTATAATAAAAGTTCATCGCCTCCCCACTAATTATTATTTTCGATATTATTACTATTCCACAGTCAACTTTTATTATTCTTATGTCCGCCATATTATTCTTTTATGTCGTTCGATATAGAAAAATCATGGAAACCAAAAATAAATCACATCGAAAAAATGCTATAAAAATTTTATTCCTCTTTTTTCGAAAAACGAACATATTGTTTTGTTTAATTAATTTAATTCGACGTCAATGCGTCAATATGGTGTCTTATACTTGTCTTATAGTTTTTTTTTTTTTTTTCTACGAGATTCGGTTTTTAGTTTTCTTCTTTTTTTAGAACAAATAATAAAATTATTGAAAAGTTTTGAATAATATGAAAACTCTAGGATCAGTCGGTTTTGGAAATTTTTGTAATGTCAAACGGATAGCTTTTGACGACTGATGTAAGCCTACAAAAAATAATTAATTAATTTCCAATAATAAAAAAGATATGGGTAAAATAAGAAATCTCGATTATTCAGTTTTTTCAGGATATTCAGCAACTGCTGAAATTGTCGGAAATTTTGTTTCAGAGTCTTAATTAACTGACCCTACCTCTATCTCTTACCATTCCCAAGCCAAGACCCCATGTGTAGTTCATTTTAAATGGGACACCTGTATAAATAATATAATTAACACTTGTTTTACTTTTACTAGGATCCTCAACCACCTGAACCATGGTCAGGAATTTTAGATGCCACAAAAGAGGGACCAGAGTGCCCATCCAAGCATATGATCTTAGGGTACTACGTAGGAGATGAAAATGGTTGTTTAAATTTGAATGTTTATACCAGAAATGTAAGTTATATTACAATTAAAATTTATCTAGTTCTCTTTAATTTGATTTTTATTATTTAGTTGCCTCAAAATGGTTTAGAGAAAAAACCTGTGATGTTTTGGATCCATGGTGGAGGATTCGTTCAAGGTTCAAACAAAACCGAATTTTACGATCCCGAATACTTACTCATGGAAGATGTGGTTATTGTTACAATCAATTATCGATTAGGAGTGCTTGGTAAAACTAAAATAGAAATATTTATTTATTTAAAAGATTGAGAATTTACTTAAACACAACCTACTTACCCACTGATTATTTTAGGATTTTTAAGTTTAGAAGATAGCAGTTTACAAATTCCTGGAAATGCTGGCCTCAAAGATCAGGTAATGGCTTTGAAATGGGTTCAAAATAATATTGAACTATTTAATGGGGATAAAAATAATATAACGATTTTTGGAGAAAGCGCTGGAGGTGCATCAATCCATTATCTGGTGCTGTCACCTTTATGCAAGGGTAGGTTATTCTCTAAAAAATTTCTTATTATAATTATAATTGTTCAACCATTAACTAGACTTGTTTGAAAATTCAACTCAAGTCCAGTAAATTCAGTACGATTTTGAAATAAAGTATTTTTTAACCAAGTTGACCGTATAAGTCATAATTTGAAAAACTTCTATAGGTCTATTTCATAAAGCGATAGTTCAGAGTGGCTGTACTTTAAATTATTGGGCACATGGTATGAAAGGAGTGGCAGAAATTAGTAATCAGTTGGGACTTAAAGAAACCGATGAAAGAAAAGTTCTTGAATATTTAAGAAAAACGCCATCTGCCAAGTTGGTGGATGCCTGGGATAAATCCAAAGAGGTAGGTAAATTTATAATTATTATTTTTTCGCAAACAAAATAGTTTAAAATTAACTGAAGTTGTTAAGGAGAGTAATTTACTTCAAGTATATTCTAAAATATATACCATGCACTCTGATTATGCATTACACGTGCTATTACTACAGTAGCCAGGTCACCCACGCCACGATCTTCTTGGTCAGATCGGCTATATGTGTTGTTTGTTGTTATTATTGTTCCTCTCTCTGTGGGAATGAGTGGTCACAACACTCACAACAGTACTCCCCTTCCAGAAACGGAGTTGCGTTTGTTTGATGTGAATTCTTGACTTGAACCTATCCTTACGTTGTTCGGTACCATCATTGTATGTGTGCTGCCAGATTTTGATGTGGGCGATAGCTCAAGCTCAAGTGAGTGTGTTGTTGACTGGGATTGGTTGTTCTTGATCTGTTCTTAATCACCCGTTGTTCGGTAACCTCGGTGTGTCGGGCGACGAAATAAGTGATTGTTGTTTGTTTTGATGGAAAGAGTAGATTGTAGATTGTAATTGGAAGCCTTCTGTAGGTGTGCACTGCGACCTGTTGAGATCTATTGTACCCTCCCTATAATAGTTAGAGCTCCTCTTCCAGCTCTAGTTGTTTTACCAACTTCCAGAGTCTGTTACTGGGAGACCTAATATAGCTCTCTCTGGCGTAGGTCTTTGAGCGCCTAGGCACTGGAAAACCGGGACCTAGTTAGTCCTTCTCAATGGCAGAGAACATGCTCCGCCGTTTCTTCGTCTTCGAGGCAAAAGCGGCATTCGCCATCGTCTGCCCCTCCGACCCTGGTTAAGTGTTTGCGGAGTCGACACTCGACAGTATCCTGTGAGCAGGCCTACCGTTATCCTCAGTCTGGTACGACTGAGGCCTAGTAGGTTTCTCGTAACTGCGTCCGAGGGTTCTTTAATGATCTTTTTCGCATGCCTTTGCCCTATGGATCTGTTCCATTTGGCCGGAGTGTCTGAGAGCATCCACTCTTTTGTTGATGCCCAAACAGTAACTTTGGGGCTATATGCAATGGAGTTTGATGTTTCTCACGGGGCTTCTCTTGAGGCTTTTTTTCACCCCGCAGTAGGGTTCGGGTCCGATGGGGGCAGTCTCTGATCCCTTGCGGGCCAGTGTATCCGCCTTCTCGTTACCCTCTAGCCCTGAGTGCCCTGGTATCCATGCAAGAGTGACGTTGCTGGTGTCAGATATGTCCCCCAGGGCATTCCTGCAGTCCATCACGTTCCGTGATGTGATTCCTGGAGAGGCCAGTGCCTTTAAGGCAGCTTGGCTGTAAGTACAGATCGCTATTCTTGTGTGAGTCAAGTTAAGCCCTCTGATTTCTTTAGCAAAATTCTCGACAGCAACCGTCTCGGCCTGAAACACCCCGTGGCGTGTCGGCCAAGACTCATCGCCATTTTAACTTGTTTTAATTTTTCGTATACGCCGGCTCCAGTGCCTTGGGGCGTTCTGGAACCATCCGTGTACCAGATCGAGTGAACGAACACTGGGATCCCGTTTTTCCATTCCTTACTGTCAGCGAAGAGAATGTGGAATTTTTTGTTGAAGCAGAACTGAGGTGGTATCTCGTCACTAGGCATACGCAGGATGGGATCTGCCTGGATGGACTCTCTCAGTTCTTGTTGGGCAGATCCATGCCTCGGTATAACCGGTGGTTGTCCTGTCATGAATTCTGCAGATTGTCTGCTTTGCTGTACCTTGTACATTTATTAATGGTGGAAGATTGAGTAAAACCTCAAGTGCTGCAGTTGGGGTTGTCCTCATTGCTCCTGTTATGCTCAGGCAGGCTAACCGTTGAATTTTTTCCAGGAGCTTTTGCGCCTGCAGCTGCGTGATCTTCGCGTCCATCATACCACTGCCCCGTAGGTTATCATCGGTCTTACGACCCGAATGTATAGCCACTGGGTCATTTTAGGGTTCAATCCCCAAATTTTGCCTCAGAGTCTTCTGCATCTGCCTAGGCTTATGGCAGCTCTCTGGGCCGTTCTAGTAAAGTGTTGATTCCATGTAAGTTCTGGTCGAATATTACTCCCAGATACTTCGCTTCTGTTGCGTATGGAATCTCCTCCCCGTTTAGTGACAGTCGAATGTAGTCCGACGAGATTTGTCTTTTTGGTAAAGGGAACCACTATGGTTTTGGACGGGTTGATGGAGAGTCCTTCCTCAACGCACCAGTGGTTAACCTTGTTTAGTGCTGATTGCACCCTCTCCGAGACCGTGGCCAGGAACTTGCCCCTCACCACGACTACTAGATCATCCGCGTATCCAAGGGAGCAGAGCCCCTAATTGGTCAGCGTTCTTAAAAGGTCGTCGACCAGAGAGTAAGAGAGTGTGTGAGAGAGAGGATGGTTGCGTGTTAGTATCGGGGTCACCAAACAAAAGTGTTAGTGCCCCGGCGGGGAATCGAACCCCGGCCCTTCTGATTACGCGTCAGACGTACTACACTAGCCAGGTCAACGTCACAAACGAATATTTTGGTTGTACACATGTGAACAAATCGTTGAAAACTTCACTAAGCTATTTGCCTACAATTTGGATAGCTAGGCACCCATAAACGAAGATTCTTGAAGGGTGTTTATCTCTTTTAGAAATTACTGGCACCAATGATGTTTTGAGAATAGGAAATCATTGATTAAGCCCGTTGATTTTAAAACTGTTTATGAATCTTGTTTGCGATTTTTTGGCAAATAGAATGCGAATACCTACCTATACATTATTCTTCTTTTTATGCGAATATTTCTTCCTACGCGAATATTTAGTTTTGTGATTTTTTCATATAGGTGACCATTTTGAAATTAGATACCAAGTCTAATTATGTTTTATAAAATAAGTGAAGCTAGTCAGCTTCCTAAAATCTTAGTTTTGAAATCGAATATATTCAAAAAAAAGTCAATCCACTTTGACTTGAGGAAACCCTATACCTACCGCTGATATCTTCGTTGGTGATAAAAAGTTGAATGCTGTAACTATTCTAGTATTGGTTCCATCATTGACTCTTAATAGAGGAATGTTAATGAAGAATAATGAATTAGGTACAATAAAAGAGGAGCCTAACATTCTTTATCAATTTGTTTGTTGCATAAGATGTTTAAAGTGGAAACGTGAGTTCACTGTGTCACTGTCTATTGAATTCAATCTCCACAACATAAACTATAATCAATTGAGATGTCCTTGCATTCCTTATCAATACAATAATTAATTAGTTCAAAGTCAGTGACCTGTGTAGTAATCCTGTGTATTTCTTATTTATTTATACATAGTAAAACTATCCCTAAACTCACTAGAATAAAGGGCTTGCATTTTTTCACTTTAAATAATTATTATTTGTTTTAAACGTACTGTTAGGTACCTGCTCGTGTAAAAACGCCCAAAATTGAGATTTAAATAAATAGTTTTAAACCTTCCACAGCGTTTTGAAATATGTTGCAAATTCATATTCAAAAAATAGCCCAGTCACTATGCATGCGTACATACTTCTAACCTTGGGAAAATTCCGTTGTCGATCTTTCTTGTTCTACCCATTAGGGGGATCACTGATCGCTGATAGTCTGAATTCAAATGGAGACCAGGATCCGAGGTGCGCTGGTGCGCATCAGTCCGCCATTTTGAATTTTATGAAAATATATCTTTCTTGAATAACTCGTCCATTTAAAATTTTTTTGGCAAAAGTAAGAGAAACTAAACTTGTAGGAAATCCAATTTCCTACAAATTTGCATACTACTACAGTTTTTCGTTATTTATTATTATTATACAGTTTTGAATGATATCTGACGTAGGACGTTGGAATCTACATAAGATTTTAAATATATTCCGTATTAAAAATTACTACGCTACTCCAAACAATGTCCGCATTTTTAATGCGTTTGAAAATATTATTTAGCGCGTGAAAACTTGGATAGTAACTATACATCGGTTGGTTTTTAAATTTGTAACGTCTCTCCTTTATTGAGAGTACGTATATTTTAATTATTTTTGTTAATTAGGTTATTAACAAATGCCTTCAGACGGGATATTTGGGTGGACTTACAGAAATTATACACAATATCAAAAGATAAAACGTAAATTTATTATTTTCATAAAATGCCGTAATTGAAAAATAATCATTTATTATACTCGGACTTCGTGAACGCCCGGTATTTAAGTTTAAGTTCCTGCCCCCAGCATCCAATAAAAAACAGCGCCCCGTATACCGCTTGCAGTCAAAGTTCCCGGCTCTTCGGCAGTAGGTCTAGAAGGACGAGTTTTTGCGGTCCTATCGATTAACTGGAAAATAAAAGCGTTAGTTCTGGCGATAGGGCGAGAATGGATTAAATGATTTTACTATGATTTTATCGCGTCGATAAAAGAATGAGAAACAAACAGAATAAAACTCCCGATTATTGCTATTATTTACATGAAATTTATGACGATCTGAATTTATAAAGAATTATCTTCCTATTTACATGAACATTTGATTTAATAAATTGGATCGGGGGAAAAATTCTAGTCGCGTGAAATGACCGCGGGTTTTCCTATTAAATGATTGATTCGTCTTCGATTACGTAACGGTCAATTCTCGCTCGCAATCGAAGATCGATCTTTTACGTGCCTAGCTAACACATCGAGTCAATGCTTCGGCGCGTTAGGGAGCCACGGGGGATGATACGCTTACTCAGAATAATTAGATCAGGGACGCGAATCAATTCTTCGCGTCGCCTGGTCCACGATCGACTCTGATAAGCTTTAGGGGCCGAGTGGCCAAAGAGTATCAATTCTACTCTCACGTTAGTCCAACTTGACTCCTGGTCAATCCCCAGGCTTCGCATTGGGGAGGTTAAGGCGTGAGCTTGGAAGAATCAATTCTTCTTCTTCACTCTAGGAGAAGTCCCGATCAGTACTCGGGGCCTTCGGGAAAGGGGGTTGAGCTATAGACGGCGGACCGGCTATCGTAGATCAGTTCTCTAGGAAGGCCAGCTGCAATCTGCTCCCGTTCATTAAATTTCCGTCCCTTTATATGTATAGGTACCGGACGTAAACGACAACAACTTCTTATCTTGTTTTCCTCTCGGCTTCGCATTTATTTGCTTTTTTTAAAAAGGGAGCATCGGTCTTAACCGTGTATAGTAGTTTACACACTTTACTTTCTTAACGATTGTTTGGGGTTCTCATCACATGCGCAATTATATTTTGACGACCTGTCTGAGACGCCGGCGGTAGGGTACAGAAAACAGCTTTAGTTCCTGTAATTCCCAATAAACGCGGATTAATCTGAATAGTGGCGGTGTAGCGATAATTGCGGATAAATTTAATATATAACAGGGTGATCCATTTTAATCTGAACACGGAAATATTTCTGAATTGTGGGGTTATTGAAAAAAAAGTTTTCAACAAAAGTTGTATGGTTGTTAGGGGGACGTAGTTTAGGGGCACAATCATCCCCCCTCTCCCCCACCCCTCGCGGGAGGTGGGGGCAAGTAAATTTTTTTAAATGGGAACCCCCAGTTTTTATGGCGTACGTCGATTGAGTTGACAAAAACGTGAAACTTTTGTGTGAAACTTTTTTTTTTAAACGAAAACCTGTCAAGTTATCGAGATGTCAAAATTGACATTTTTAATTTTTATCATTGGGTCTTGTTGAAAACATCAATCACTCTACATCCTCCTACAAAGTCAGTGGCATACTGAAAATGTGCATTTAGAAGATTTAGAAGCACACATTGTTAAAATGCTTTAGTGACAAATTCGCCATATCGGGAAATCTATGATACCTAATGTTGTGCCAGTCTTGTTGCAAGGAAGAATATTAAATTTAACATTTGATGCAACAGTTAGTGCGATTTTAAGGATTTTTGAGTTGTGCCACTATTGCAGCCGGTGAGCGAAATGTGGTTCCAGCAAGATGGTGCCCCGCCACATTATGCTGTTGCAGTAAGGAACTATCTGGAAGCTAGATTCCCAGGTCGGTTGATCGGAAGAGGATGTGGCATTCCTTGGCCAGCAAAGAGCCCGGATTTAACATCCCCTGAATTTTTCTTATGAGGGTATTTGAAAGGGGTTATTTATGAGAGAGACCCAACAACACGGGAAGATATGAGACAACGAATTATCGAGGCGTGCCAAAAATAATTCAGAAAATCTCAATTTTGACAGCCCGATAACTTGACAGGTTTTCGTTTAAAAAAAAAAGTTTCAAACAAAAGTTTCACGTTTTTGTCAACTCAATCGACGTACGCCATAAAAACTGGGGGTTCCCATTTAAAAAAATTTACTTGTCCCCACCTCCCGCGAGGGGTGGGGGAGAGGGGGGGTGATTGTGCCCCCAAACTACGTCCCCCTAACATCCATACAACTTTTGTTGAAAACTTTTTTTTCAATAACCCCACAATTCCGAAATATTTCCCTGTTCAGATTAAAATGGATCACCCTGTATATATATTGGTAAAAGGATAATAAAGAATTAGGAAAAAACAAACGGGTACTTACAGTTGGACGACGATAGCGAGCGTGCGGATATGGCGGAAGCGCGGAACGATACTTTTGCGGGCGAACGTCTCGAAGTACCTATTAATCTTGAATCTATGTACCACCTGTAGGTTCTTCCTTCAGGGGGTGCAGGGCGAGCATCGATGCATCGCGTCACAGTAGAATGTGCCCTATCCGTCCGGACCACATAGGCGGGTGTAGGAACAGAAAAATGAGGACGGAACAACACGATATTGGTTGTTTTTATACGTTAAAAAAAATTGCGAAAGTTCCCATATCTCACAGGATATGCACGAAAATATTAACATTATCAAACAATAATAAATTGATATATGAAAAATTGACAAGAATTTCATTTCCAGGCATTCAATCCAGCTGAAAAACGATTCTACGGACCTGTAATCGAGAAACCATCACCAGAAGCTTTCATTTCTGAGGAACCAGAAAACCTTATTAAATCTGGAAACTACAACAAAGTACCCATGATTTGGGGCTTCAATAGTATGGAAGGCTTCTTGTTCGAAGCAATCAGACAAATCCGTCCAGAAGGTAAATTACCTTGTAATTTTGAGTTGGAAGTTTCTTATCGTGAACCGACTTCAAGCGACAAAAACAAAAGATCTGAAATGGGAAACAAAATAAAAAAATTCTACTTTGGAGAAGAGGATGCAACAGAAGAAAACTTGGAAAAAACTTACCTTGTAAGTGGTTATAAACACATAAATATGGGAAACTAAAATTTTATTTTTCAAATTTATTTTTAAAACTAAGTAGAAGAAAAAACAAAAGGAAGATTCAGTTCTTAATCAAACAAATAGTTTTATATCGAATAAGTAAATTGAAAGGTATTTCAGACAGGATTTGAAAAAATATATATCTGAGATTGAATTTAGGTAGGTAAGTGCATTTAAAATTTTACAATAAAAGTTTACAATAATAAAGACTTAGAAAATAAAATTTTACAATGATCTTCCATTCTGATTGTTCACAGTTTTACAGATTCAATCTCAGACATATACGACTTACATGTCCCTATCTTAACTTTTCATGTTGTCGCCGACTATGTGGCTTAAATTTCTACGCAGGGTGATGAAAATTATCAGCTTTTCATCACACCCGCCTGTATAATAATTTAAACTATGTAATAGAATAACACACGCAAAGTTAAGACAGGGACATGTTAACTAAGGTTTTCTGGTATCTTGAGCTATTTTAATATGAACAGCTTTAAAATTTTAAAATAACAGTGATTTATTTCAAGCGATTTCACTTGTTTATACTCGTTACCCAGATAGCACGCAAGCTTTCAGCAAGCCTTGATTTTGGCTTGCAAATGCGAGGTTGCAATGCAAGCTTGCATCAAATTTGATATAATAAGCTTGCCTTGCAAGCCTTGAATTCTGCAAGCCTGATGCAAGCTTGCATCAAATCTGCGTTCGACAAGGTTATAGACTCCATAACACTCAATCCTAACATTAGGCCCGTATTCATCAATAAATATAACCCCTGGGGTTATATTTTGGAACATGTCATTGGTTCAAAATTCGTAGCGTTCGTAGGGATTGAGCATTAGACCAATCAGCTGTCAGAAAATTCAAAATTTAACCCCAGAGTTATATTTTGAAGTTTGATGAATACGGACAAAAGTCTAGTCCAAAATCTAGTCAAAAATATTCTACAGATATGACATCACGGTACTTTTTCAAATAAGTTTCCAAAGGACTACTTTAACGAATCTTCCCATATTATTATAATTTTGCATATTAATTTTCGTAATTTTTTCAGTTGAAAACGGACACAACTTTTGTATATGGATTATACAAATCCATACAATTACATCAGAAGACAAATGATCAACCAATGTACGTTTATAAAATGACAGTTGACACATCATTAAATATGTATAAGAAAGTGTGTACCGTATACTGGTTAAAGGCATACTTTGTAACTCTCATTTTAATACGGAGAAACTTTTTCATAACACCTAAAAAACTACTCCAAAAATTGCAGAACTCTTTCAGTTTTCGACCAATCCAAGGAGTTTCTCATGCGGATGATTTGAGTTATTTGTGGAAAATGTTTTGGAATCCCGAAGTAAAACCTGGCAGCTTAGAAGACATCTCAATTAGACGTTTTGTTAAATTATGGACGAATTTTGCCAAATATGGAAATCCTACTCCCAGTAATTCTGACAAAAATCTTAATGTTCAGTGGACTCCCACTGATGAAGACATCACTTACTTGAATTTGGGAAAGGAACTTAGTTTAATGAAGAGGCCAGACGAGGAAAGAATGAAATTCTGGGATGATCTTTATAGCACATATGCCAAATAATGCTTAATAACGTTAGGGGTTATCACAGTCACACACACACACCCACTGTATGTATGTGTTTTACATTTTATTTGTTTTGATCTAAATACCTGTATATTTTTAATACATTTTTAAACTGTTTGAATATTCGCCTTGTTTTTTGTTTCGATCATTGCATTTCCTTAAGAGGTTCCATATACCAGAAAAATACAAAAAAATCGATTGTAATTTGATTTGTAATTTCAAACGAATATTTGTATACCAGATGGAAGCTAGAACAACAACAGTAACACATTTTCCTAGAAAAATGGTTCTTACTAAGTCTTAGAGCCTTTTATCCTTCCCCCTTCTGTGGCATTCCCTACTCACTCTTAAGTAGCTTGTTTCCAAATAAAACAAAATCTTCAATTGCCTTGAAGGAGGCGGCCATGGACAGATCATAATAATGGTTTTCAGATAAAAAAAAACTTAACCACCTTGGCCTGTCGAGCAGGACATGCCACCCAAATGTATGAATGTCCCACCCAAAATATCGCACACGTATTTCTAAATAAAGAGACACAACTCAAAAATCTACATTTTTGAGTTATCACGTGCAAAAAAAAACATAAAAAATGGCACGTTTTCAATGATAAGATTCGAAATATGCAATAATTATAATATTGAATCATTTTTCCTAGTATCTATAAGTTTTGGAAAAATCATTAGTTATTATGTTTTATGTTGTATTGTTTATTTGTTAAGCTCGCTTAATAGTTTTTCACATTTTCCCATGCAAAAGATTAATTTTTGACTTATGTCACTTTGAAATACGTGTGCGATATCAAAATCCAAAATAAAATTCAAAATTTAAAATAAATTTTATAGTGATCGTCTTTCCAAATTATTTACTATTCCCAAACAAAAGTACGTTGTGTGTTTAACCACCTACAGCAAGAGTGAGAAAATTACTTAGAGTAAAATTACTACCCCTATTTAGGTAGCCCGTAGCATCTCCAAAAAAAATTTTTTTTTCTAATTAAAATTTAACTCAATCTAAGGATTTGGTTAAATCGTTCTCTTTATCCGAAAATAATAAATTTTAAAACAGCTGACCAATTTTTCCAAGTTGAGAGTTGAATAAAATAAAATAAAGAGAATAAATTAAATAATAAGTTTGAATTTTGACAGCTAACGCGTCGGGGACGAAGCAGGTGGACTTGTTTTAATTATCTTATTATTGTTTATTTTGCTTAATATGCATTAATATGGAAGGTGTATCAAAAATTACTGGCACGTTCAAGAGGAACGCTAATTTTTCAACACAAGAGGTTGAAAGGCTTGTGGACTTTGTAGAAAAATATATGAAAAAATTAATTTTCTTCATCTAAATCGACCTCAATATATTCTTCAATATTATCCATGATAGGTATATAAATTCAGTGCTCACTTCCTTCTCAAACAGATTAATAACATTAACCAAATTCCACACCAACCAAATTCTTTAAAAAAAGTAACAAGTAATTAATAAGTAAAACACTCTATATACTGGTGCACTTGTGCTTATAAACAACCTATATAGCTCATGGATTATATTTTTATTCATAAAAATAACTTTGTAGGTTATTTTCACGTTAAACTTATAGCTACCACCAAAAATCTCGGTTTAAGAATCCCGAGTTTAAACCCCAGTTTAAACTACAGTTAACCTTAAACTGCAATGATAACAAGGATCGATTTGTGTTTAATCTTGATTTAACGTTAAACTAGGATTGTAATATTAGGTTGTCCAAGATGCTGTCAAAATGGATTCAATATGGCCGCCTGTAGAACTGAACAGCTCTTATTGAAAGTGGTGTGGATTATTAAGATAACATTATTTGTTTATTTCTTTTTTATATACTTAAAAGTTGAAGCCTTTTAAAAGGTCATATACAATCTCTTATTCCCTATTAAATTGGTTTTGGGTTAAAAATGCCTACCGCCTGCTGTTGTGTTGTAATAAAGTGTGGAATCCGTGGAGATCGCGATTTTGAGCATCGCAAAGATCTCAATGAACTTTCTAAAAAAGACGTGTGAAATGGCTTCAAGCAATTAGAAGATCTGATTTATCAGAAACAACCTAATATGCCAGGGTTTGCAGCAAACATTTTTTGTCTGGTAAGCTGATACTGATACTAATTTATGTAATAATATGTACCTACCTACCTACCTAATCGGATATTTTTTCCTGTAGATGTAAATGGACCCCGTTATGCAATAGGGAACCAACTGACATTCTGCGAAAAAATGAGATAATTTGTATTTCTAGCTCAACTAGGGTTCTAAACGTTTTGCAATAGAGGAGCCAAGTGTTGGAGCTCTGCTTACACCATCTATTGATCACATGCACCAACTGAAAAATTTAGAAGGCATGTAGGTACTACATTTTTACTACACCAGTAATTTCTCATTTAACTCAGTTGTATTTCTGTTGGTTGGTTCCCTATTGCAAAAGGGGGTGCAAATGCAATGTTATAACGATGATAAAAAAATACTCTGTTCACTTCAAATTCTTGATTTCGATATTTAAATTTTAGGAAAACCATCAGCATTAGTTGATGAAAATTGAAAACGATCCTGACAGGTTTCCTTCTTTGGCCATGGGATATAATAACTCAGATGTTGCTTTAAAAAGGGCTAAAGATGATCTGCTCAGAAAGAATACAATACAGAGTTGAGAAAAGAAGAAAAAGTTCAAAATGAGAGTATTTCGGAGGTACTTATTAATTTGTGATATTTTTTGAGTTTATTTATTTATTAATTTCGCTAACTTGAGAGTTTTTATGTACCTAGGTGACAAATCATGGAGAGTCCTCAAGTAGTGCTGTCGCCAATCTGCAAGATGATGCTGCTGGCAGAAAGTGATAAAACAGATTCAAACCATCTCTGTTCTGTACAGATGACATAACACAAATGTTACCTACTGTCTTCTAGTGGCCTAGATATTCAGGGTTGGTGCCCTTTTCTTTTTACGAAAGTTTTTTTTTAATTGTTAAATATTTATCTGTTATTTTATTCCAACTTAATTTAATTATGACTTGAAGTTGTGTTAAAAACCTTTCGCACATCAATCTCATAAATACAGTATTCTTATGTGTTCATTCAATTTTGAATACTTTCACCGTTTTTTAAATTGGCTTTCTGAATTTTTTAGTGACACGATCATATTAGTACTATAGTATTATTAAAGTTACCTACTGTAAAAATTTCAGTCTCCAATAAATTAATATAAAATAATAATTGTGTTTTTATAAAACTGTAATTTTATTGACAACTTTGTAATGAGCACCAGCTTATGTTAGAATAAAGTATATTATGTTCATTATAATAAATAAAATGTATGTTTCTGAAGTTGTTGATTTTTTCTACAATTGATATGTTATCCCCATGCCGAAGCTATTATGAAGTTTCATAAACTCAAAATAATTCTTAAAAAGATTTATCAAGATTATAATAAAGGTTTAAAAACACAAGTATAAAAGATATACCTATAAAATTTATAATAGTACATTATAAAATTAGTTGATAATGTAAGGGATTATGGTAGGAGTGATAATGGTGATTGACCTTCAATGGCAGGAATTTCGTCAACAGAATAAGACGGCTTTTCTACATTGGATTTTTTATTTAATTCCATTTCACTAAGTCGAACAATTGGAACTTCTGATATTTTTGGAACGTTCCATGCTGTCACAGCATCTGTACATGATGAGATGGTTTTTGTTCTGTGATTATGCTCCACTGTGAACAGCAAAGCAGCAACATGACTACAAACTTCAGAGAGCCCAGCCATGCAGGTGCAATGGCCACAATTTATGGCACCGTCTTCTTCACAGATAATTCAAGCAAGCAAGGCGGTTTGTTCATTCGTTGAGAATGCTTTACCCTAAACAAAAAACAATACATTAATAAAAACAAGTTAATGATAAAGATATTTTATTGCTATGGGTCATAGGATAGTATTTTCATTTTACCTTTCCAATGAAGATCACACATGATTAGCAATTTGCTTCAATCCCATTAAATGCAAAAGCCTGCACTTGTAGCCGCTTAAACTTTTATAAGCCTTCGGTTTCTTTTGTATAAAAACTGTGTGGCTCAACACTAAATACGACACGATGTCTGGTGCAGAAACAGGTGGTCCAGGATCCTCTGGAGTTAAGAAAAATGGATCAACGCCGTTCAAGATCCTAATTTTTTCTTTATAGCGAACCATAATGTCGGAAGCACCACTTTCTAAAGATAACAGGTAATCATACTTTTCTTAGTAACATCATTGTTATTGTAACTGACAAGCACACACACTGAATAACAGTAAACTTAACACACTGAATAACAGTAAACTTAAGATATAGCTCGATGTTCGAATTGATTATTTCGAAATGTTATAAATAAAATAAAACTTCTCTAATTGCCGCGTGCTGACTGTTCTGGTTTGATGATTTGCGTTTGTGTTTCTCTTTCTACAGGCCGCCATTTTGACAGTTGAAAAGTCACGTGTTCTGGACAACCTAAATACAGGTATGATACAGTTAGATAAGAGATGAATGACATGTTGTCAGACAACATGCCATCCATTGATGTTGTGCTGTGAGCAGAGGCGGAAATTGTAGACACGTGTTTCGTCCTGTTTTGGGACTCTTCAGTACAATGTATCTACCAACACACAGCACAGTTTAGATCACGGATCCCGTGAGCGTGTCTACAATTTCCGCCCCTGCTCACAGCACAACATCAATGGATGGCATGTTGTCTGACAACATGTCATTCATCTTTTGTCTAGCAACGCCTAGTAGGGGCTTTACGTACTTCATGCACACCGGGGGCACTGCACTCATTTTTGGCATGCATTATGGCTGTCTGGGGTGTATCCTATGGCGCAAGCCGAACCCACCGTGCCTTTTATTTTATTTTTATTTTTATTTCATGATACAGTTAGGTCGATAATTATTTATGTCATCAGTGTCATCTTTTTTATAGATTGGAATAACTTTACCTGTCTTGAAGGACCTGGGGAATGTGCCCTCTTCCAAGCATTTATGTGTCATAATGACATCCAGTGTCTTCTTTAAAAAAGAATGTACTGTTCATATCATAATATTATATCGTGCGATCCACAAAATTTTTCATCAACTATTTGAATAAAATGTAAAATGAAGCATGCTGCCATTGCTGCCAGATAAAACACAAACAATTGGTAGGAGGTGTGTCAGTGAACTACTCCAATTCTCCAATGAATGATCTACAAATCATAGAACAATAAACAAAAACATGACTACTTCATAATGAACTTTGTTAGAGTAAAGAAACTAACCTCGAACAGTAACGATATCTGCTGAGTTATACGTGTGCTGCTGAGTTTCTTACTAATTGCATTTTGCATTGGTTGTATTTCAAGGAGGATGAACAACGCGAGTCGTTGTAGGGTATCTGTATTACCGACACTGACCCTTACTAGCCTTATTGTCGGTAATACAGGTACCCTAAATCGTTGTTATCTCAGACACTATAGAATACTCTTTCTGAATGAGGATAAAACAATATTTCAAATTTGACGTTTCCGTTCAAGTTAAGGTTTTTGAATGTTCCAATAATCATTTACCATTTTATAATTATTTCACTTCCAAAGCACGAAAAATAACAAAACTTATGAAGAATGGTGGTCAAAAATGTCAAGAATCATAAAAAAGTGTTAATAAGGGGGGTGTTTAGTAACATACCAGTAATTTCATCACGTTCTTAAATTGTAGTCATAAATTATTGTTTTTCGCAATATCTTTAATATTTTAATGAAACTGACAGGAATTGAAATTAAATATGACACATGCACATGAGAATTTGAACTACAAAAGTTATTTCAGAATTATTTTATTAAAATGAGCTCAGACATGACTGCAATAGCCATCTCTCTCTTCCAAGGCACTAGTTGATGAAAAATTTTGTGGATCACCCGATATGAAGCGACCCAGATTGCCTATACAAATTTCAACGCGCATGCTAAAATCAAAAAACGTAAAGTTCATCCTATTCACTTATACTCTATGCATTTAAATGTCATATGTCACCTTTCAAATTTAGAAACGTCAGATGTCTTTTAGTCGAGTCGTTCGATTACCGGTTTCGCCTGTGGTTTCGCCGACAACGTGTTTTGGATTTTGTATGTTCCGTGTTTTGGATTTTGGAAGATTGGAAGTCGTTCGTTCGTTCGTTAGTCGTTTGGTCGTTGTCGAGACTCGAGAGCAATGGATGGATGTCCTTGCCAAAACCAAAGAAAAAGAAAGGTCTGTATTTATTTCTTGTTTGTTGTTTGTAAGTATTAATATACTTCCACATGTTTATTTCATCAAATTTTGGTTAAGCTACTGAATCGCGACGGTTTTACCCCTACGCTGGCCCCCCACCACTCTCTCTGCTTGCTACGCTCCGACACGTTCTCAGCGTTGCCATATGCAAGCCCTTCTCCTACGTTCTGCAGACAATCCTGCGTGCTTCCTGCCCGCTTCCGCACGACCGCACGAGACCGTAATAAGTAGCTGCCGGTTCCGTCAGGTATTTGGTCAGGGTAGGTTTTTTTTTCATTTTACGAATATTTGAAGGAAAAAAAACCTACCCTGACCAAAGACCTGACTTACTGCAGCAAATAACTGTTTTAATATTATTTGTAACCAAAAATGACACTTTAAGGCCGTAGGAGAACGGAGACAAGGATTTTATGTGGCAACGCTGAGAGCCTGTCGACTCAGAGCTAGCAGCGAGAGGGGGGGGGGGGGTAAAGCTGCTCTATCGCGATGGTTTTTACACAGAATAGACTTAATTAGTCTATTCTGTGGTTTTTAACCCCCACGCTGGCTCCCCTCCACTTTCTCTGCTTGCTCCGAGCCGACAGGCTCTCAGCGTTGCCAGTGTTGCCACATGAAATCCGTGTCTCCGTTCTCCTAACGCCTTAGAGTGTCATTTTTTGGTTACAAATAATATCAAAACACTTATTTGCTGCAATAAGTCAGGTCTTTGGTCAGGGTAGGTTTTTTTTCCTTCAAATGTTCGTAAAATGAAAAAAAAAACCTACCTTGACCAAAGACCTGACGGAACCGGTAGTATTACCGGTACTATTACGGTCTCGTGCGGAAGCGGGCAGGAAGCACGCAGGATTGTCTGCAGAACGTAGGAGAAGGGCTTGCATATGGCAAACGCTGAGAATGTGTCGGAGCGTAGCAAGCAGAGACAGTGTGGAGGGAGGCCAGCGTAGGGGTAAAACCATCGTAATTCAGCACCTTTACCTGAAATTCGGGAAATTTCAACCATACCCCTAAGGCTTTGCAGCTGCACCCTCAATGCCCCTTTTGGTAATTGTATACATCCGCGGCTCCTACGTTTCATCAATTTTTTCGGGACCGAGGAGCGAAATAGGGGTGCTGGGTGGGTAAGAAGCTAAAAACAGCCATTGCAAACTAATATTAAGGTCACAGCTAAGGTCTCTTTGACACTATGGTCGAATTTCTATTTTTTTTTTAACTTTCAGGGCAAGGAAAATCTTCGAAAATAACAGTACCACGATTTTTATTTTGAATTTTGCATTTATTTTGCATTTATATTCCAAAAATCATTGCATCAATCCCTGTGAACTGGACACGATATGTGAAAGCGGATATAGCGCTAAATACGTCTCTGCACGCTTCGAAGCACTTGGCTATTGTTGTGAAGTGGTTATTTCCTGAAGTCGAGGTGTTTAATCCGCGCCTCTTGTCAGGACCGTATTCTCTTCGCACTCTCAAAGTCGGTTTTTAAAGCCGTTTTATGGCCTTCCCTTTCATTTGCAAAGCAAATGAATACCTTCCTGGTGTTACTATAGGTATGTTCTCCAGCCCTATATAGGTGCCATAGTGAAACTGTAGGAGCCGCGGATGTGACATTGTATTCAGAAAGAAGTCAACAATCCTGCCGAGCAAAAAATATGGGGGTGTCATTTGAAAAACAAAGAAGGGGATGATTACTTAGGGTTGGAAAGGCGTAAAGGGGCATTGAGGATGCAGCTGCAGAGCCTTAGGGGTATGGTTGAAATTTCCTGAATTTCATTTGTTTATTTTTTGAAATAACGTGAATATCCCTTGATAAAGAAATCTTGGGACACCATGTATATTTATATAATATATTATTTAGAAAATAATAATATATATTGCTCACAAGGTATTATTATCAATAATTATTATTGCATGGCCTACCTCTTATTAATCTTACTTCATCTGCAAACAAGCACTCAAGCGCCTTCTGACATCCTTCCTCTTTCTCTTCCGCATTCAAATACCCGGATTCAGTGAAGTGACCGATCACTTCAAGCAGAGTGACATTGACATTATTCTTACCGATTAATTCATTTTTGGATTTCTATGTTCATCGATAGAAACTGGAATGAGGTTGACGAGCAGGCTCCAGCAATCCTCGATAAAATGCACAACGCATCCGAAGATAACCGAACTTGATGGAACGACCCGGCCTCAAGTCGATAACCCACCACCACCGCAGGTAATAATACCAACCTTGCAAAAGTACCATTTGAGTAACGTATAAAATGATGCGAGCAAAGAAACTTCCTTGGGACTCGGATTCATCTCCTACGCTGGTGGTTGCGGTGACATAAGTACACGCCACCAAAAACGGTCCTGAGACATCTGCTCCAAGTGCCGGGGACCCAAAAGTCGAACAGGAGCTATTTGACATTGTTCGACTATTGGGTTCCCGGCGGCACTTGGAGCAGGAGGTACCGGCGCAGGAGGAAGTACCACCCCAAGAAGAGGCACCGGCGCAAGAGCAGATCAATGCAGCTGTTGGTAAGATATAACTGTGTCAGAAGAAGGATGTTTGAGGAACATTTAAGAATGTTTGAGAATGTTAGAATTTATTTCGAAGTTTTGAAATATGTTTTACATCATTCTGTACTGTTATAGAATGTTCTAGAATGTTCGAGAATAGTCAGAATGCTGTAGAATTCTCGAGAATAGTTGAGAATGTTCTAAAATGTTTTAGAATATTCAAAAATGCTCTGAATTGTTTCAGAATGTACTATAGCTTGTTCTAGATTGTCCTGAATATTTTTAAATGTTCCAGAATATGTTTTGGCAGGTTCCAGAATATGCTGTTGAAGCTCTTAAATAAGTCGATATTTATTTAGCAGAGCTATTATAGTAGAGTTAGTAACTGGTAAATTTTAATTTAACCAGCACAACAACAGGCTGTCTCGACAGAGGCTCGAGCTTAGACCGAAGATGCACCAGTTGAAACAGTGCAGTCTGATTAAGTGCAAGCTGAGACCGTCCAGTCCAAAACAGCAGCAACTCCAGTACAACCGACCGACAAGAAACGCAAGGCAGCTCAAAGGGCACAAGTAAACAGCTCAACACACCTGACCTACCATTAATGAACGAGGAGCAATCGACCAACTACCGGTTAGCAACTCTTTGGGAGAGTTATCCAATCAGAGAGATGACAGCTCAGAGGTCTCAGGTCATACAAGGAAAGATGGCAGCTCAGCAGTCTCAGGTCATGCAAGGAAATGCATCATCTGTGCCCACGAACTCAGTGAGTTTCCCTGTGCATCAGGGAACCACCACGTCACTAACCAGAACTCCATTGTCTGGTGACCTCGGAGTACATCCGATTACGGGCCTCCTGCTGTCCCGAAAACTTCAACCGGTTTGGGTGGGAAACTGCCGGTTGCAGCATCTACGCCCTTGGTCGTACCTTCTATTTTGCCTGCGCTCTGAGTGTTCATCCTTTGACACAATGTTTTTTTTTTTATTCGGCATTGTGACTTATTAATTTTTTTTTTTTAATTACAGTCAACAACCGATTGTACAAACTATTGCGGAATTATTAATCTAAAATTCTATATTTTATACTTGCTCTACGAGTTTGTTTTGTGTTTGCTAAAATTTTTTAGTAAAGTTTCATAAAGTACATGCTTTGTTTTTATAATCTTTTAATCTTTAACAGCTGTTCCAAATATACAATCGCTTGGAGATCAAATCCATTCACACAAACACATAAAGATTATAAAAACAAAGCATTATGTACTTTATGAAACTTTATTTAAAAATTTCAGCAAACACAAAACAAACTCATAGAACAAATATAAAATCTACAGTTTCAGATTAATAATAATTAAATGTATCTTTAACTGTAACTAAGAAGTAGAATAATAATACTCACCAAGGAGATCCTGAAAAGCTCTGGCAACATTCAGCCGATTGACAGGCTCAAGCAAACGTCGGCTGATTTCAATCGCTTTGTCCTGATTCCAATTACTAACGCATTCGACGATGTTACGTCTCCTGTAACAGTAGAGTAAGTATTATGATTGCAGTTTCAGAAATGTAAATTGCCGAGTAAGGATACAGCATATAAAGGTATCGATAGTCTAACGGTTAAAGGCGTCGTCCTGTTCATAAGAAAGGCAACCCTGTGAGATCTTTATTTTTCGTCCCATTTGAATAATTCAAAAACCCTGTTCAGAGGCTCAAAGCTGGCTACTGATAATAATTAAAAATGTCATTCAATTGAACGCTATACTTCTGTGATATGATTGTCAATTGTTTTTCTCTAAACGACAACTTTTTTCTGATTCTAATAAGAAGTCAAATAGAGCTCAATCACGCAAAAAATTAATAACTTTTGAAATAGTTTCAAAATTAGATATAAACAGCCCTTACAAAATTCCAATACTCAACTAATGTCAGTAATTTTCTTATTGGCATCATAGTTAATTTCTTTTATCCTGAAAAATTAATACACATAAATCACATAATGATAAACATCATTGTGAAAGCAAATAATTTACTGCATTATTATTACACAGTTGCACTTACTGGGAGGCTTTCCTTAAACGCGGTTTTCCCTGAATGATTGAACCACCCACAGCCTGCTCTTCAGTGTTAGTTATCTCATGTGAGGGAATTACATTTTCAGGTCCAATTTCCTCTCCGATAGGAACGATCGCGGTCACCATTTCTTCCTGGACCACCATTTCAAGATAGATGATATTTGCTCTCTTACCTGTTCTTGTAACTCATCCACATCTTTCTGTGCAACCACTACATCTGTACATTTATACATATATACGATACAAACATTACGTAAATTGCTACTTACAAACGCCTGCGTTTTTGTGATGGCTCTCAATTGACCGCAATAGTTTGTACAATCGTTTGTTGACTGTAATTTAAAAAAAAAATTAATAAGTCACAATGCTGAATAAAAAAAAAAAACATTGTGTCAAAGGATGAACACTCAGAGCGCAGGCAAAATAGAAGGTACGACCAAGGGCGTAGATGCTGCAACCGGCAGTTTCCCACCCAAACTGGTTGAAGTTTTCGGGACAGCAGGAGGCTCCGGAATCGGATGTACTCCGAGGTCACCAGACAAGGGAGTTCTGGTTAGTGACGTGGTGGTTCCATGATGGACAGGGAAACTCACTGAGTTCGTGGGCACAGATGATGCATTTCCTTGCATGACCTGAGACTGCTGAGCTGCCATCTTTCCTTGTATGACCTGAGACTGCTGAGCTGCCATCTCTCTGATTGGATAACTCTCCCAAAGAGTTGCTAACCGGTAGTTGGTCGATTGCTCCTCGTTCATTGATGGTAGGTCAGGTGTGTTGAGCTTGTGACGGTGTTATACAGGGTGTTATGTAATTGAATGTCAATATTTAAAGGGGTGATTTTTGGACCCATTTTAAGAAGAAAACTTCATAAGAACGTATGTCCTAAGAGTCTTAACTTTTAAGATACAGGGTGGTAAAGTCCTATTAAAATAAATCATTTTTTCGTAATATCTATAATACCGCTCTGTATATTTTAATGAAATTTCGTATACAGGTATTACGGATCAAGGGGCATTTTTTAATGTACCACGTTTCATTTTATTTCCATTAGTGACGATGATGCGCGATCGTGCAGAATTTTACCGGCACATTTTAGCAGACATTGCCCATTCATTTCCAAGCAAATTTGATTACCTATTTTTTTTTCAGTCCGATGCACGGTTTTCGCGTAAAAAAAATAAAATCTGTTTTTCTACATGGTCACAAGATTGTCGTTAAATGACAATAAAAAAATATAAAAATATGCAGGTAAAATTCTGCAAAATGTGACTATAGTGGAGATAAAACGAAATGTGGTACATGAAAAAATGCCTCTTGATGAGTAATACCTGTCTATTAAATTTCATTAAAATATCCAGAGCGGTATATTACTAAAAAATTATTTATTTTTAAAAACTTTACCACCCTGTATCTCAAAAGTTAAGACTCTTAGGACATACGTTCTTATGAAGTTTTCTTCTTAAAATGGACCCAAAATTCCCCCCCTTAACTATTGACATTCAATTATAAAACACCCTGTATAGTCACTAGGTTGCCCTGGAAAATGCATTCCAGTTTGGAACCTTTCTATACCTATACCTGCATAATTGAATAAGGCGTTCTGGTATCATTAATTCGTTGGTGGCTCTCTCGCCGTGAATCTGGCAGCACGGCGCTTATCAGAGATCCGATACGGCCGATTAGAAGGAATTAATTTCTAAGTCAGGTGGTTTTAAAAAGAATACAATCATCTTTTATTTATTTATTTTATTTATTTATTTGATTACAACTATTCAACAGGTTATATTCCCATATTAGAATAGGCTTCATAACAAGAAAAAGAATACAAAGTTATCATAGACAATATAAATGCATGATGTAAGAATGAACGATAACAATACCAGCAATCACTCACGAACAATTGAATTGCAGCATTTTTCTAGACAAAACGGCAGTTGTAGTTCGTTCTACTCTTATTAATTTGTTTAATTAACCTTCAAGGATCAAAGTAGGTCGAATCTTGAGTTGATTCTTCAACAAGGAGTATTCCAGTGTTAGGAAAGAATCAATCCTTCTAAGGGGATATAAAATTGCCGCTGTCTGAATTCGTGATCATTCCAACTTCAAGAAAACTCTCTAGAATATACAGGTAAGTAGTTTGCGATCTCTTCTTTTAAAATTTTCTGTGCATAACACCCATGCACTTATTTTAGAGTTTTTCCTCCCGCCTGAGGTTTTCTACTACACCTGTCCCTGAAGCCCTTTTCCGAGATTCGGACACCCCTGACTAGCCGGCCAACCGTGTTGAGCTGCCTCTGTTTTTCGCTACCGGAGATCGCTAGAAAAGCAAGGGACTGAACCAGATCCTTCACCCTCAACCAGGTGAACCAGGTCAGGAGCGAGGCTTACCTTGAGGTAGGGACGTACCTTTTTATTTCTTATCTCCATCTCCGTGGCCATGTATAACTAATGAGTACGGAAGACCACCAAGATTGCAGAATAGAATCACCTGGGTACTACCCTTAAGCTGACGTAGGATTCTCATATTAAGCTTTTCATTTTTCTTTATAATTGATTACTGTACACACACGAAATAGCGCTCTCTTGTGGGTAAAGACGTATGATGTAAATGATTTATTTAACAGTGTTAAATTTATTGGTATGATTTTGCCATTACTTTATTTAATTCAGTTGGGTCCATTTTGTTAGCTATAATCCGGGAGGATAGTAATAAAGTGTTAATCATAATAGTTTTGTTGATCTTGTGTTTGTTTTTATTTCGGGACCTCACCCACCTCAAGTCTCATTCACTCTTTTTTTTTTATCTTTAACCAGATGAAGGGAATGAGCGAACGTCGTAATTTGAAACCTCGAGCTAGCCGATAACTATAATATTCCAAACAGTTAGTTTTGTGGAGAATCCTTTTTTATTAATGCTGCAGAAAATAGAGCGTAGCAAGCTGTTTACTTGTGCGCTTTGAGCTGCCTTGCGTTTCTTGTCGGTCGGTTGTACTGGAGCTGCTGCTGTTTTGGACTGCACGGTCTCAGCTTGCACTTGATCAGACTGCAATAAAAACAAAGCATATGTACTTTATGAAACTTTACTTAAAAATTTCAGCAAACACAAAACAAACTCATAGAACAAATATAAAATCTACAGTTTTAGATTAATAATAATTAAATGTATCTTTAACTGTAACTAAGAAGTAGAATAATAATACTCACCAAGGAGATCCTGAAAAGCTCTGGCAGCATTCAGCCGATTGACAGGCTTCAAGCAAACGTCGGCTGATTTCAATCGCTTTGTCCTGATTCCAATTACTAACGCATTCGACGATGTTACGTCTCCTGTAACAGTAGAGTAAGTATTATGATTGCAGTTTCAGAAATGTATATTGCCGAGTAAGGATACAGCATATAAAGGTATCGATAGTCTAACGGCTAAAGGCGTCGTCCTGTTCATAAGAAAGGCAACCCTGTGAGATCTTTATTTTTCGTCCCATTTGAATAGTTCAAAAACCCTGTTCAGAGGCTCAAAGCTGGCTACTGATAATAATTAAAAATGTCATTCAATTGAACGCTATACTTCTGTGATATGATTGTCAATTGTTTTTCTCTAAACGACAACTTTTTTCTGATTCTAATAAGAAGTCAAATATGGCTCAATCGCACAAAAAATTAATGACTTTTTGAAATAGTTTCAAAATTAGATATAAACAGCCCTTACAAAATTCCAATACTCACCTAATGTCAGTAATTTTCTTGTCATCATCGTAGTTAATTTCTGTTATCCTGAAAAATTAATACACATAAATCACATAATGATAAACATCATTGTGAAAGCAAATAATTTACTGCATTATTATTACACAGTTGCACTTACTGGGAGGCTTTCCCTAAACGCGGTTTTCCCTGAATGATTGAACCACCCACAACCTGCTCTTTAGTGTTAGTTATCTCATGTGAGGGAATTACATTTTCAGGTCCAATCTCCTCTCCGATAGGAACGATCGCGGTCACCATTTCTTCCTGGACCACCATTTCAGTCAAGATGGACGATATTTGCTCTCTTACCTGTTCTTGTAACTCATCCACATCTTTCTGTGCAACCACTACATCTGTAGATTTATCATCCATTATTCTATAAAAAAATAATTAAATCTAATACGATACAAAAATTACATAAATTGCTACTTACAAACGCCTGCGTTTTTGTGATGGCTCTCCATTGACCGCAATAGTTTGTACAATCGTTTGTTGACTGTAATTAAAAAAAATAATTAATAAGTCACAATGCCGAATAAAAAAAAAACATTGTGTCAAAGGATGAACACTCAGAGCGCAGGCAAAATAGAAGGTACGGCCAAGGGCTTAGATGCTGCAACCAGCAGTTTCCCACCCAAACTGGTTGAAGTTTTCGGGACAGCAGGAGGCTCCGTAATCGGATGTACTCCGAGGTCACCAGACAAGGGAGTTCTGGTTAGTGACGTGGTGGTTCCCTGATGCACAGGGAAACTCACTGAGTTCGTGGGCACAGATGATGCCTTTCCTTGCATGACCTGAGACTGCTGAGCTGCCATCTTTCCTTGTATGACCTGAGACTGCTGAGCTGCCATCTCTCTGATTCGGTAACTCTCCCAAAGAGTTGCTAACCGGTAGTTGGTCGATTGCTCCTCGTTCATTGATGGTAGGTCAGGTGTGTTGAGCTGTTTAACTGTGCCCTTTGAGCTGCCTTGCGTTTCTTGTCGGTCGGTTGTACTGGAGTTGCTGCTGTTTTGGACTGCACGGTCTCAGCTTGCACTTAATCAGACTGCACTGTTTCAACTGGTGCATCTTCGGTCTAAGCTCGAGCCTCTGTCGAGACAGCCTGTTGTTGTGCTGGTTAAATTAAAATTGACCAGTTACTAACTCTACTATAATAGCTCTGCTAAATAAATATCGACTTATTTAAGAGCTTCAACAGCATATTCTGGAACCTGCCAAAACATATTCTGGAACATTTAAAAATATTCAGGACAATCTAGAACAAGCTATAGTACATTCTGAAACAATTCAGAGCATTTTTGAATATTCTAAAACATTTTAGAACATTCTCAACTATTCTCGAGAATTCTACAGCATTCTGACTATTCTCGAACATTCTAGAACATTCTATAACAGTACAGAATGATGTAAAACATATTTCAAAACTTCGAAATAAATTCTAACATTCTCAAACATTCTTAAATGTTCCTCAAACATCCTTCTTCTGACACAGTTATATCTTACCAACAGCTGCATTGATCTGCTCTTGCGCCGGTGCCTCTTCTTACGGTGGTACGTCCTCCTGCGCCGGTACCTCCTGCTCCAAGTGCCGCCGGGGACCCAATAGTCGAACAGTGTCAAATAGCTCCTGTCGTCTTTTGGGTCCCCGGCACTTGGAGCAGATGTCTCAGGACCGTTTTTGGTGGCGTGTACTTATGTCACCGCAACCACCAGCGTAGGAGATGAATCCGAGTCCCACGGAAGTTTCTTTGCTCGCATCATTTTATACGTTACTCAAATGGTACAAATGGAACGTAAAATTAACATTAGGTCAACCATAGACAAATGTTATGCAAAACACAAAAAAAATTGTAATGCAAAAACAAGCAGTATGTTTTTTACCCCCCCCCCCCAAGTCCTTACTCTCGAAATTAATTTCTGAAAATTTATTCACAATTTCCACCTGTAACAAATTCCCTGGCCTTCAAGCAGAGTGATGATTACATTATTCTCACTAATTAATTCATTTTTGGATTTCTATGCTCATCGATAGAAACTGGAATGAGGTTGACGAGCAGGCTCCCGCCATCCTCGCTAAAATGCCCAACTTCGCATCAAAGGTGTTTTTCAATAGACAGTCGGAATGTGAATTCACTCGAAACGAATTAAAATGGCCGCAAGAGGCAATTGGTGGGCCGCTCCTGCCCTCACCCAATCCCACCTCACTTGGTCTGATGACAACGAAACGTAATAAAGGGAGATTGCACGTGGCCCGACCAAAGACCCGAACTTTTCGCATCAAAGTTGTTTTTTAATAGACAGTTGGTGTGTGGATTCACTTGTACATGTCTATTTTGAATGAACGCGACTGCATCGACTTCAAAAAAATATACCCTAGCCCTAGAGATGTCTAATTTAAACAAGAAAAAAGTCAAATATAAACATTAATTTTTCCATACCCCGCTCTATTAAAAAATGAAACTTTTTTTCAATTCAAATAAATTGAAATACTTATACAGGGTGAGAATTTTTTGTACCACCCATCATTGGGATCTCCCAAACGCTAAGAAATACAGGGTCCGTTAAATTAGAGAAAAGCTGCTCTATTTCGTGGCCCTCTCGAATCCGTCGATACATACAAGATATCTGAAATACCTGAAATTCCTGAAATACCCTGAAAAACTGAAAAATCGATATTTCTTATTTTTGCCATATCTTTTTTATTATTGGAGATTAATAAATAATTTTTTGTGGGCTCACATAAGTTGACAAGAGCTACCCATCTGAAATTTCAAAAATTTTCAAAGCCGACTAGATCTTAAGAGTAGAATAGAATTTATTGTATTTTAAACCTATCGGTTTGTTAAAATGGTTGACAGGTTATAAGTTATAAATCTAAATATTCTAGTTAGGTATGTATCTCAACTATAATGCATGAAAGAAAAAACTAACTAACCAACACACAATCACACTCACTAAAGTACCCCACTCAAACAAAGTACCCACAAAATCCATATTATACAATGTACCGCATACCCATCCCTTGATCTGACTGTAAAAACTAACAGGAAAAAACAATCATAACGAGCTACTAATCATAATATAGTTAACAATCATAATCAAGGATGTGACTCTATTTTTACAAAAGTATAGTATCAGGTCATCTTCATAGTTGTAGGCACCCTGTAAGTCTGTCAAGGACGATGTAAAGTTAGTTAAACCCTGGCAATTCCACGACACTACCCTAATGTTTTTCAAATTCAGTTTTTTGGAGTTTGACTGCAATTACTTTGAACTATGTTCCTCCCATTTTTCACTTTCTTCTTTTCTTGAACTATCTTTTCCGGGGTTGCTTCAGAATCCTCTGATGACTGTGGTTTGTTACGTTTTCGGTTTCTTCCGGTAAGTAGAAGCCGTTTCTTTTTGTTCTCAATTCTGTATTTCAGTGGCAAGTCTTCATTAATAAATATGTGCGTATTCTTTAATTTGCGTCTATTATTAAAGATGTGAGTTTTTAGGCGATAATCGTGGACACATACCTTTACTGGTCTTTGCCGGTCATCTGCTTTCTGCCCAATTCTATAAATGGCTCTTACGCCAGATTCTGTACATTCGATATTCAGCTTCTGGCCCACAGTATCTATGAAAAATTTCAAAATTTCTTCGTCTTCCGGAATCCCAAATACTATGAGATTGTTCTTGTTTACTTCCTTTTGCAGAAAATCTATTGTGGATTGTTGCCTTTGCACCATTATGTTCAGGTCGTTATACTTCTGTTCGTTATTTAAACAAATTTCTTTTATTTGCATTATCTCGGTATTCGTTGATTGTAGATTACTTTTGAGATTTATTTCTACTTCATTTAGACGCTGCAAAATATGATCTAATTTCTTCTCCATGATTTTTGATTAATGATTTATTGTCTACGCAATAAATACACATTCACTTTATTGGTTTTATTTTAATCGTAAATTCTATACAACTCGGCAACGTCGATGTGGTGGTTTAGCTGTAGCCTGGACTTATCACACTTTGATAACAATTTTCGTCTTTTACGCCAAATTCTGATCTGCTTATTTCCGCGTATTAGTAATGAAATTTCCAATTATTACTTACATAAATTCACTCATAAATACTTTCACTAACTATTGTGCGCGAAAACAATATTTCAAACTCTTATTTTTACAGGAATTTGGGCATAATTTCAATCATCGACCAAAAAACACATCCATACATACCGGTGCTACGTTGCCAACCCAGATCTTAAGAGTATTCACAGTCAGTGTTTGTTTTTCTTATAGCCGCCATATTGGATTTTCATGTCATTCTGTATTAAAAAAATTTAGGAAACCAAAAATCTACCACATTCAAGAAAAAATTCTTCAAAATTTTCTTCTTTTTCCGAAAACAAAAAGAAAATTTTATTACTTAACGACGTCGTGTGACGTCGCAATATGACGTGACATTGTTTGACTTATGGTTATTTATGACCTTCGGTTGAAGAAAGGTTATTTTTTTCGAAAAAAAGCAGAAAATTTTGAAGAATTTTTTTTAATGTGATAGATTTTTGGTTTCCTAATTTTTTTTAAGCCTCTAGGTACTGGGCATATTCATTGATGTTGTGCTGTGAGTAGAGGCGGAAATTGTAGACACGTGTTTCGTCCTGTTTAGGACTCTTCAGTACAATGTATCTACCAACACACAGCACAGTTTTGATCACGTATCCCGTGAGTGGAAAAATAATTTTTATTGTTATTTATTTTAATTTCGGTGAACTGGAGCTCAGAATATTCCTGAGTTTTTAGCAGTGATGTGCCTTTACGCGTAAAGAATTCATCCTCTCCGTTTGACTTCAGCAATGTAAACAATACGTAAAGAATGTAAAGAATAGTTAAAAAACGAAAAAAATTCAAAAGCAAGGTAATGTTCTATGTTTTTTGATAACAAATTATTGTTTATGTTATTTTATTATTATTAATGTTCATGGTGTCCCACTACCACACACAATAGATTACGATGGTTGGCAGAAGTCAAAACTCAGGAATATTCTGAGCTCCAGTTCACCGAAATTAAAATAAATAACAATAAAAATTATGTTGCGGAACATGCGAATATGTGAGAAATACCTTGCTAATACTGCAGTACTGTCAATTTATGAATCAAGTTTGGGAGAGGAAATTAATACAACAATAAGTCACGAATATATTTCTTCAGAACCTGAACCATCCAGAGAAGTATTTTGTGAAGAAATTTTTTCATGAATTTCAATTTCATCAATTTCCACCAATCGACTGGTTCATGTCGAAGTAGAGGTGGAGCTGGAAACAGAGCAGGTTGATAAAGTATGTTTGAAACTTTCAGTTATACAAAAATTGAGTGAAGTACTGATTATATTATATTTATTTTCCTTCAAGTTTATACTATCACCAGCACCGCCGACATAGAACACGTCATTTTGGCGTTTCACTGCAGTCACCATCTGCTAGTCTCGCTAGACCACTTTCTGATCTGGCGAGACTAGTTCTGGCATAATTATCATCATCAAATAATATATCAGTTAAAGCCACCATAAATACCATCACGTACTTGATCTGAAAAAACTACATCGAAAATCGAAAAAATATGGTACCCACGGGAAAAACTAGTATCGAGAGAAGACATCTGGATCCCTCAACATGTAGAACTGCTTATTGACAGGTGGAAAAATTAGTCTAGGAACTCAAAAATGGTCTATATAGTTAATACTACATAGCTCTACTGGTTCACAAGCTTTCCTAAATGCATGGGACCTAACGGGGAAGCTGAACCATGAGACAAATTAACCGAAATCGTAAATGAAACGATTCAGTTAGCAAAGAAACTTTATATGGTAATTGTATACATCCGCGACTCCTAAGTTTCATCAATTTTTTCGTGACCGAGGAGCGAATTAGGGGTGCTGGGTGGGTAAGACGCTAAAAACAGCTATTGCAAACTAATATTAAGGTCACAACTAAGGCCTCTTTGACACTACGTGGAATTTTTATTTTTTTCTTCGCTTTCAGGGCAAGGAAAATCTTCGAGAATAACAGTAGCACGATTTTTATTTTCAAATTTGCATTTATTTTGCATTTATATTCCAAAAATCGTAACATCAAATTCTGTGTTCTGTTCACGATATGAGAAAGCGGCTATATTGGAAAGTCCGCGTCTGTATACGTTTGGAAGTGGTTCCCATTGTCATAAGTGGTTTCATCCGCGTAGTTAGTGTAGTTAGATCCGAGACTAGTGGTATTTCTCGGCGCTTGTGTCAGGACCGTACTTTCGTTGCACTCCCAAAATCAATTTTTAAAGTCGTTTTGTGGCCTTCCCTTTTATTTGCAAAGCTAATGAATACCTTCCTGGTGTTACTATAGGTATGTTCTCCACCCCTATATATCGTGTGAGCAAATGAAAACATAATTTAGGTAGGCCCTGGAAAAAAAATTCATGTCTTAGATTGAATCCTACGATAAAATCACTGTCATTAATTTTAAAAATCTATTTTTCTTATTTTGTGATTTTGAGTGGTCTGGGGTGCGCTCATGAATTACAGTTTGCATCATACATGAAAAACTCTGGATGCGTTCATATAAATAATCAGTTCGCTTGATGGAAAAAAATCTAGCATCGCTCATAAATTGCCGATGACGACGCTTGAAGTGCACTCGCAGAGTTTTAAAGAAACACATGGGTGAATCAATTCTGTGCATAATATTAGTAAATTACAAAAATTAGTATTAAATTAAAAAAAAAAGTGTGAATCTGACAGTTACACATAATCTAATACTTTGGAATTATTATTTCCTTTGATTTCTCGTTCGAATTACGTTCATAAAATGGAACAATCTGACGATATTCCGGAAAATGTAAGGCATCACTCTGGTTGTTACACATAAACGTCAGTTTCTGTTTATGAACGCATTCCACCTTCAGGGCCGTATTTATTTGTGTTTTTTAAACCGTACCACCTATCTGGACTTTTTGAGGATAGTTTTTCGAGAAAAAAAATTGGGCGAGCGACTGTCCGGCAAAAATTTATAAACATTATTTCCAGAAGAGTTTGCCCTCTTAAAAAATGGCCACGACTAGAGCCACAGATCACAGACCTTACTTTTATCATGAGCATGAGTGCATAGTAGGAAGAAAGTTCCTAATATACAGGGTGTTTTACAAGCTCTATGACAAACTTTGACAGATGGTAGGTTGCTTGATTTTAAGCATTTTTTTTTTTAATAAACATGGGTCCGATTCGTTTTTGTTTAGAAGTTACAAGCATTTAAAGAATCGTAATTTTTTCAGTCAACCAGGAAGTGACACTAAGTCGCTATGTCACTAAGACACTATGTCAACCAATGTACACTTATAAAATATACACTTACTTCAATGAAAAACGTAGGCTGATAAATAGATAAAATAAAAATAATATTAATAAATAAATTTAGAAAAATTATTTAAATTTAATAAAATTATTAAAAATAAAATAAAATATTTTAGAGAACTCTAAATTTAGACAAGTTTCTGCTTGGCTAAATGAACATTTCCCGAATAAATGGATAGGTCAAGGAGGTCCAATATCATGGCCACCTCGTTCTCCCGATCTGAATCCTCTGGATTTTTATTTATGGGGACACATGAAGCAGCTGGTCTACCATGTTGAAATCGCTACCCATCAGCAGTTACTTGAAAGAATTCAAGATGCAGCTAACCAAATAAGAAATGATCCAAATCTCATTCTTCGAGTGACCGAATCTTTAGTTCGTCGATGTGAGGCTTGCATTCAAGCTGAGGGTGGACATTTCGAACAATTTTTATAGTCTTAAGTTTTGTGATTATCATTTAATTTAAATTTTTATTGTTGATTGTTAATAAAGGTTAAATGCTTGTAACTTCTAAACAAAAACGAATCGGACCCATGTTTATTAAAAAAAATATGTTTAAAATCAAGCAACCTACCATCTGTCAAAGTTTGTCATAGAGCTTGTAGAACACCCTGTATGGTGTAAAAATCTCTGGATTTATTCCCATTTTCATTGGTTATGTTACTTTATTCTTGTCTGATTTTATTTTTATATCTTGTGGTGGATTCTTTCTGGTGTGTGTTTATGTTAAACCCTCAGGTGCAAATACTTAATAAATGACTTAGTAATAGGGCCTTAAACATAAATACCTACCATTTTACAAAGGGCAAACTGCAGACTAAGGAAAACTATTATTAGATATTAATCCTTTATTGCTTTGGCTTGAACATGACATTTTTACGGGGTTTGCAGTGTCAATAATCCAATAAACTTCACGGTAACTGGAACAATTTCCGAATAATTTATGTCAGCGTTATTCAAAAAATACAAAACTAATTTTAACAACCTGATGCACCTTATTTCAGCAAATGTCAAAATAATTATTATTTGACAATAAAATTGGAAAACAAGAAGAAACTGATTTTAAAATGAGTTACAAAAACGCTGAATACGCAGAAAATCAGTTAGAATTGAATCTGCATGAAATGAAATCTTTTGACACTGACGTGTATTTAATTAAGTTATTGTTTTGTTTCCTGCTCAATTTACTGTCATAGGTCAGCCATCTTGTTAAAATTTACTGGAAATTTAGAAAGTTGCTGCGACGCATCACCTATTAGAAGGACGTTTATCTCGATAACGGTTCGCTCTATCGAAATAAATAAAGATACATTTTTTACGTAAAAAATGTCAAATAAAAAGAAAATTAACCTTAAAAAACTGTAAAATTATTATTTTTATTGTTTTCTTTCAAGTGAATGAGGGGGTTATGCCATCCCGAGGTCTATGTATATGCTACCAAAGATTAAGAAACACTATTCTAAACAGTCCAAAATAATACAAAATAAAACCAAAAATTATCAAAATCGGTCAAGAAATAAAAAAGTTATTGCAAAAAATTGATTTTCAACCCTCAACTTCAACAGCTAATATCTTTGTAGGGGTGTCTCTGAGGAATTAATTTTATAGCTATTTTTTCATTTATTTTTACGAAATTTACCCAAATCCGGGAGATTGCCCACATATTATGGGACACCCTGTATAATAAGCATAAATTTGCATTGTTTATTGTTTGTTTTCTTTACGTTCTTTATCTTCTTTTCATTCTTTACATCCAAAAAGTCCACGTAAAGAATGAATTCTTTACCCGTAAAGAATGGAGGTAAAGAATACAGGGCAGGGCGATGTTGTGATCGATTATTAAATTTACTGTTTTTGCATCTTCCTAATGTCAAACATTTTCATTTGATACCTTTAATAACCTTCAAATTCTAACTGTCATTTTTAGTTTCATAATGTTCGATGTTACAACGCAGCGTAAACAAATATGACCTTGGCAAACTAGAAATTAATCCACGTGTACACTTCTCTTTGTTAAAATTGTTCGTCGCGGTTCGCGGTCGCGATAACGATAATAAGTAAACGAGTCTATTGAATCCGGATTATTCAATAACTTTTAGGATCCATAATTCAAAGTGGCTGAGCGAAAGAAAACAACTTAATAATATATGTAATTATTGTAAACCAGAACGGCCAATCGGTATTATAGTCCTTCCTGATGTTTTATATTAAAAAATGAAAATGGTCCAACAAAAATCAGACATCGACTTGATGTTTGATTAGAAATGCCAGGATCCAGCAGTTTTGGTTGGAATTTGGAAATTTGAAACGATAATCGCGGGAATTGCAGGAAAGTATTGAATAATTATTGAGCATTGTGTTTTGTTATGTTATTTGATGATGATGGTATGGATGGATATGAATGATATGATGGTAAGATGGTGTGATATGGTATGATGGGATGGGATGGGCTGTAGCTGTGCTGTGAAGTGTTGAGGAGTGATTTTTTCTTTGAAAAGGAATGAGTTTTAAATAATGTTATTTTGTAAAAACAAAATACATTAAGAGAAATGGCATCACGTCGTAGTGTTCTAAACTTGAATTTCACTGTTGTATCAAAACATTTGGTTCAGTACATGCTAGAAAATGGATGTGTTCCTCTTGAAAGTGCCCTTAAATTTTGTCAAAATGTTGCTGAAGACGGTGAGTAGGTCGTTTTATAATAATCAGTTGTTATTACTTTTGTGCTTGATTCTTAATTAATTCCTAAATGACTTTACTTACCTAATTATTCCTCTTTTAGAAAACTTGAACATGGTTACTTTGAAAACATTGATAATTGAGATTAACAGAGACATTTCAAAACAGTTCTTCAAACTAACCATTGCCAAATGTGAAGTCACGGAGGAGGAAAAGTTAGTGTGGCTAAACTTGAAAAACGATAAAATAAGCAGAATGCAAATTACATTTAGTGAACTGGAGTTGGAATATTTCAATTCTCTGCTCCAAGAAATAATGAATTCTGCTGAAAGAAGACTACCTGTCGATACCTGCACAAATATAACCTCGACTTTGTCAGCTTCCTTTTCAAGACAATCTGGACAAAAAGTCTTAGAGATTTGGTTGAAAGAAGGATACTTTACTGAACATGATGATTACATACACCTGGGAATAAGAACAGTTTTAGAATTTACTTCTTATCTTAAAGCTTCACAACTCTCATGTTGCTGTACTTTGTGTTCGGAACTTGTTTTTACTGTAAGTACCTATACATTTATAATACGATTTTTCATATTTCAGTCCCAGGTTTCTCTGTTAGGGTGACATATTCAACGTATACATACAGCGTTGGCTGAATCATACTGCTAAGTACAGGACTCAGTCACAGACTCAGTATAGGATTTAGGTAATCCTATAGAAGTGGTACATCAGATTAGGAAAATAAAAATAATAAGTACTCATGCCCCTGAACAGCTGATCGTCATGCAGTGTTGCCAGATTCACTTGTATTTACCAACAGACGGGTACTTATGATGAAGTTTATTAGAATTACTATTATAAGTTTATTAAAATTAGATATTTAAGTGAAGGGAACATAGTTTAATTATATGAAATTTAAATGTAGGGCAAGTAATTTTAAACTGTTAATCTTAAGTGAAACAATAATGCTTTCTGAACGACACACTTACTCTATATGGTGAAAACAGAAACATCGATGTTTCAATGGTCATTTCCATCTCATCAGTCTGTCACATCACCACCACTAGAGAAGTGTGCCGATCAGAAAGAAAATCAAAAGCTAGAAGCAAAATGATTTGTCGGAAACATGATTTGTTTCATAGAAACTACTTCCTTTCTAGGAACACAGCTTAGGGAACCTGCATTGCCGACACTGACGCTTACTAGGGTAGCGCATTCACTCGTTGATGTTTACTTGACAAGGTTATGTTTGAACAGCTAGATGTCATATTTTTGGCACATTTGGTCACAGGCGTAGGTATCAAGTGGAAAAAAGCTAAGTTTGAAAAATGAAACAAAATAATAACACGAATAGAAATCGAGGAATCCTCTTTCAGTGGGTATCATAAAAATTAAAAGTATTAAAATCATATTACGGGTTTATAGGATCTACGAAGCTGTAGACTTTAGTATCCAACACGTAGTTACTGAGAAAAATGCGTTTTAATGCGCGGGCTTAATAACAAATTATGTGAATTTTTAGACAGTTGTACGTTCATGGAAAATCTGACGTTTATGAAGTTAAATTTGACATTCCCAACTTTTTGTGAGAATGAGAATGCGCTACCCTAGTAAAGCGGTAATGCAGGTTCCCTAACACAGCTTTGTGACTAGCTCCATCTCTGATTGGTTTACTGAGATTCGCAAGGTAATTGGTTTTTCAGTGAACTGTCAGCGTTGGTAGTGAAAAAATTGCAGATTTCTCTGGGAGAATCTCTGATTGACATATTGAAAGTTTGTATACTTTTCAGTCGTCAGATGGCATTTGCCTTGCAAGTCACTATGTTTCCGACAAATCATTTTGCTTCTAGCTTTTGATTTTCTTTCTGATCGGCACACTTCTCTAGTGGTGGTGATGTGACAGACTGATGAGATGGAAATGACCATTGAAACATCGATGTCTCTGTCTTCACCATACTAAAGTAAGTGTGTCGTTCAGAAAGCATTATTGTTTTTCAACAATCTCGGATTGCTGTAATTGATATAATAATTTATTATTATTCAATTTGTTTCATATAATCTTAAGAAGTAGGTATAAGGACCTTGCGGCTGACCGTTGCTGATTGACCCTCCACTAAGTCAGGTCTTCGGTCAGGTTTCATTCGAAATTTCAGGGAAAAAATACCTGACCTGACCAATGACCTTGTTTTATGTGAGTTGTTTATGTGATTTATTTTATAAATAAAGGAAACAATAATTATTAGATTTAAGATTCGAGATTTTATTTACCTTCGCTTCTATCTCTAAGAATTAAGGATTAATTTACGCGGATCCTTTTCTTATTTTTAGATCCTTGATATACGAATACTGATGAATGACAAGTGACAGAAGTTACTAAAAGAGACTGCGTTCTTATTATACATTGAACAGACCTGAAACTTCGCCCAGATAACGTATACAAAATAATAACAGGCAAGGGTTCCCTAAAGAACTGCCAGAAATTGCGTTTTAGCCACAGAACTTTAACGCCGTTAGTCTGACAACGCTGTCTCAATCGTTGAAATGAACGTTGTCAGATTGAATTTAATCATAACAAAGTGAATAATTATTTCTGAATCTGACGGTGTATTTGAAGCATTTTCAATAATAATTCAATGAAAGATACCAAAATAATACGTTATCTGGGCGACATATTCAGTTAAAATCGGCAAGTATACCGTAGTATTAGTACAATTAACAGTTTAAAATTACTTTTTCATATAATTAAACTTAAACTATGTTCCCCTCACTTAATATCTAATTAATACCATTTATATCAATGACCTATACACCTTATCTGATGGTCACTGTCAGATTACCGGGTATGCGGATGATACAAACATGTTGACAGGGGCGAAGACCGTTCAGGGGGCTATTATCCGGTGTGAAAAGATGTTTTTGGAAACGGGCGAGTGGTTTGATAGAAATAAGCTTATACTGAATAAGGAAAAGACAAACATTATGATATTCCATACAAAACAAAGTAAAGCAGATATTCCAAATAATATTTTGATTCAGAACATTAATATGCAAGTTTTCCGGACATAGGGAATTCCCATGTTAAAATAAACTATTGAAAATATTGGCTCCCCTAATTATTTTACAGTAAAATGTCAAATGTAAAACTTCTTAAGGAATAAAAGGTGCTTCTTATGCTACAATTGCATTTTCATTTGGTTCATCCGTTTTCGAGAAAATCAGGAAAAACTTAATAGTGTTTCGTAGTTTTTCAAGGTTGCGTTGCTTTTGACAGATATTTTGATAACTAACCGAGTACAAATCTCTGATATTTCTAACAGCCAACATTATAAAGGCTCATTAGGGCAGATTTCTGTGCTCGTTTTTGAAGTTAATATCGACGTCAAATGACTTTTATTAACATTTTTGTAATTAATTTCATGTCAAGAATAAATAAATTTAAAAAATTTCACTTAGAATGAATACCTTCTTCAGGAATGGGGACAGAAATCTGCCCATTAACTTAATGAGCCTTTATAATACCCGCTGTAAGTGAATTTCCAGAGTAATTAATTAAAAAATTCCACCCCCAAAAGTCTTGCGCCCCTGGGCTACAGCCTACAGCCTTATTTAAACCTGTGGTTAAAAGGCTCTAATCTGTGTATTGTGGAAAAATGCCCAGGATGCTGCACGCGTCCCCCTCCTCCTCGGCTATACTAATAAAATAACTAATTCTATCATGTTATTGTTATGAATTATTATGATTGTATTTTTGCTTCTCTCCGCCGCCCTTATGAACTTTCCGCCTGCGTGCGGACACGCACAGCACACCTGCTAGCCCCGGCCCTGCAGTCAACGCATATATTTTTTTAAATTGGCCGTCCTATTTGTTTTAGAATGAAATGTTACTCAGATCACTTATTAAGATTGAGAAGCTGCATTTCTGCTGCTGTAGTTAAATTTCAGTGTTTTTCAGTTATTTTCAAGAAAACAGGAAACAGTTTTTATTACCATTTCGTAGTTGCATTGACTAAGAATAAAAATTACAACAAAAACGTCAAAAAACCTTCTTGCACTACAATCGCATAAATGGTGCATGTATTTTTATGCCATTCAATTGAGAATATGTTCACCGCTTTTTAATTGGCTTTCTGTAATTTTCCACAGTCATCAAGTAAAAAATTTTTAATATCTCCGCCATTTTTCTTATTTGCTTCTTTAAACTTTTGAAGGTTAAAGGTTATTAGTAAAGTTGTCTACTATAAAAATTTCAATTCAATTCCTTCAAAAATTTATACTTATAAATAAATGGTTATAGATGAACGGGCTGGTTCGTTCTCTTTCTTTAACTCCTTTTTTTATATTTATTTATTAAACAAATAACACACTTTAATTTTTTTATGTATTTTTATTGATATAATTATTGATGATTAGTACTGTGAAGTTAAAGATAAGGTAAAGTAGTTATGTAATTTTATTTATGAAACGACGCGGACCAGTTTGTAAGATTGTTCCAACGACCGTCTCTTTATTCTGATTCTATCGAATTCATATCTTCGACTGACTTGCTGGTGTTGGTGCTGGTGCTGGCACTGGGGGAGGTTTTTTGTTGCAATTATTATTGTCTCTTTCACCTTCACCCTTCCAGCCTGTCTTCAGGTGTGTGGTCAAATAAAATTAGTAGAATTTTACTGTATGCTTGTCAGCCGGTGTACAGATTCCCTAACAATAGATATTTAACCATTTTTACCCTTTTTCTACCCACGCCACTGGCTTATTGATAGAAAAAATGAAAATTTTGTTGCATTAACTATTAATTATTAAATAATATTAACTATGTATTAATATTTCAAATAATTTTCTTCCAATCTTGTTAATTTGATTCAAATGTTTTTCTTTTATCTTGCTTATACAGGGGGTTCAGAAAATAGCCTTTTCCCCTAAAATTCAAAAAGCCGCCATTTTGAAACGGCTTGACCGATTTTGCTCAGATACAATACCAGACCACTCCTAGTAGATATCTTACTCCCACAAAAATTTCAGTCTCCTAGATTGAAAATTGTGACCAGAAACCTAGCCTCATGGCCGGTTATTTTCTAAATTTGAAGCGACACCCTGTAGAAGTAAAACGACTTTCACAAGAGAAAAACTTTTGTTCACTAATCTTAAAAGATGAAGCTACAGGAGAGCATTTTTAAAATTTTAGAGAAATAAACACCATCTAAAAAAAATTCAAATATGTCCGCCATTTTTCTTATTTTCTTATTTAAATTTTTGGGAGTTAAAGGTTATTAGTATTAGTATAGTTGTCTATGTATAAATTTCAGTTCAATCCCTTCAAAAATGTGCTCATAAATGGTTATAGAAATTTGGCCATTTTGACCCTTTTCCAACCCACTGCCACTGCCTAACTACCTAATAGAAATAAAGCGAATTTCATTGCATGATCTCTAATTTCAAACAATTTTCTTCCAATCTTGTTAATTTGGTTTAAAAGTTTTTTTTTATCTTGCTTATACAGGGGTTCAAAAAATAGCAAATTTTCCGAAAATTCAAATGGTCGCCATTTTGAAACGACTTGGCCGATTTTGCTCAAATGCAATACCAGCCAACTGCTTATGGATATCTTACTACCACAAAAATTTCAGTCCCCTAGATTGAAAATTGCGATCTGAAATGAGATGACAAGAACTGGATTTTTCGAATTTTGAAGGGACACCTGTAGAAGTAACGCGACTTTTGGAATTTTCTTACATGTTCCTTCTTAACTTTTCATTTGGTATCCTATCATGTAGCTGAAAATTTTATACAGAGGGTGATTCATCACCCGGCATAAAAATTTCATCCACACAATGAGGTAATACGTGAAAAGTTAAGATAAGGACATGTAAGTCGTTTTCCTATATCTTGAACTATTTTTAATATAAGCGGCTTTGGAAATGGAAAATAGCGATTTTCATTTGTTTGTAACTCATGAAGTTTTTGCTAAAGAAGTCAGTGAGAAGGTGTTCTCTTTCAATTTTCTCATAAAATCTCAAAATGTAATAATGTACAGGGTGTCCTGTTCAAATAATAAAAAATAAATGCATGACGTACAGCGATATTGGGCCACCCTGTATACATGAAAATAATTTCTGCTAATAAACTGCACTTTGGCCTCTCGTTTGCAACACTTTATGGTTCATTTCGATATCTTTAACAACTTTGGTGTAATCGAGCTTTCCTCTTAGGTGACTCACCCTGTATTTATATGCAGGGTGCATATATCCTTCTCTATATTGCTATCTCGTAAAAGCTAAGATCGGTCAGTTAAATTAGAGAAAAAGATGCGCAATTTGATGATTAATAAGAATCTGAAAAAAAATTAGGATAAGTATTTTCAGTCGGTGCTGAAATATCCTGAAAAAACTAAAAAATCGAGATTTCCTATTTTTGCCATTATCTTTTTTATTATTTATTTATTTATTTATTTATTCTAATTTCAACAGGGCAAGCCCCATACAATTAAACAATAACTTTTCATATGAAGTGCTTACAAATTCTTGACTTGTTCAAATCGAATACAGGTGTTTTGCAATTTAATTATTCATATTTTAACATTAACTTTGAGAGTTTTTTCATACAATATAAAGAAGAGTTATGCAAATCAAACCAAGCAGTATTTTCGTTACAAAGCTCAGACAACCTATAGACAATCGACTTCCCCTGTCCCATTCTTAGTGTTGGAATTAAAAAATAGTAACTGTTATGCCTTAAAGTTCTAGGAGGACAGTAAAAGTCGAAATGCCCAAGTACATCTGGACAATCAATGAGATTGTTATGTAATTTGAACGCAAATATAATATCGGCTCTATTTCTGGCAGACTCTAAAGTAGAAATTTGGAATAATTTATAAGTTGAAGAAAAATCGTGATCAGTAAAATGAAGTGCATTTCCAGTTTTAAATGCCGCATAACGTAAAAACAAAGTATTTAAAGATTCTAACTTTTTTATGTCACCTCTCTCACTTGGTCTCCAGATCGTCGAGGCGTACATCAGTTTTGAGTAAATATAAGCAAAATATATACTGCGGAAAGTACTTAAAGATCTAAATTTAAAAGAAAACCTCTTAACAAAGTAGATTTTTTTACGAACGTTAATATCCAGGTAGTCAATATGAAACTTAAAAGAAAGCTTAGAATCAAAGACAACTCCCAAGTCCCTAATATGATCAACTCTCTCCAATATATTCCCTCCAAGAAAATAATCGTAAATAGGCTGATGGGATTTACCAAATCTAATGGTGAAGCACTTTTTTGTATTACACTGAAGTCCATTAAGATTGCACCACCTTTCAAAGGAGTTAATATCTAATTGAAGGTTCATAGCATCGGTTGATGACTCGATAGAATTAAAAATTTTTGTATCATCTGCAAAAAGAGAGATCTCACAATATTTGATGCAATATACTATATCATTAATGAAAATTAAAAATAATAAAGGGCCCATATGTGTTCCTTGGCCAACTCCTGAAAGAACTTCAATAGTAGTTGATATGTAGTTTTTTATTTTAACCATTTGTTGGCGTCCATTTAAGAAGGATTCAAACCAAACTAAGAGATTGCCAAAAACACCAAAAGCCTCCAATTTTTTTAGCAATAAATTAAAATTGACGAGATCAAATGCTCTTGTAAAGTCTATATATATAGAATCAACAACTTTGCCACAATTCAACTGGGATGTAATGTACTCGGAATAAACTGATAGGTTTGTAACTGTAGATCTAGACTCGAGGAATCCATGTTGATGAGGAATTATATATTTACGAAAATACGGAAGTAACTTAGTGTACATAAGAAAGTCCAACATCTTCGCAAAAACTTTATATTTATTAATCGGTCTATAATTGTTCACATCGAACGGATCCCCTCCCTTGAAAAATGGTGAAAGGTAAGATAATTTCCATGTTTGCGGGAAAATACCCAGTTTAACTGAAAGATTGAATAATTTCAGTAACCAATGTTTGATGGCTTCACTGCAATTAATAATTATAATTGGATGAATTTTATCTGGACCAGGACTTTGGCCAGAATTCAAATTATTTATGCACGTTTCAATATCCTCCAAGGTGAACACAATACTGCCGATAGAGTCATTAAACTCGAAAGGTACAGCTGTTTTGCTAAGATCAACATCACGATAAATGCTTCTAAACTTACCAGCAAAAAGATTGACAATATCTTGACCGTTATCAGCCGTTTGATCATTTAGGTGAAGGGTTGACGGTATCGAATTATTAGAACTGAGATTGTTACATACTTAAAAAAATTTTTAGAGTTACATTTTATTGATTCTTCCGTAGATTCAAGATATAATCTTTCATCTCTATGAGCTAATAGTTTAGAATAAGCTCTATCCCTTTTAAATCTATCAAAGAAAAACCTGGACTTGTACCTTTTGTATAGTTTGTGAGAGATTTTCTTATTAATAATTGCCGCTTTCAGATCATTTGAGTACCAGTGAGGAAAAGTTCTAGATTTAGTCTTTAATGTAGGTACAAAATCATCAATTAACGTCTGAAAAATTAACTCAATATTAGTAACACATTCATTAAACTGAATCTCACCTGAAATGCCATCAGGAATAGCGATATCATTCAACTTCTCAGAAATTTCAGTGAAATTTGCATGTTTAAAATCTAAAATAACATCATTGCATTCACATAAAGTCATAGCTGATGCTTGGAATGAAATAGATAAGGGATGATGGGCCTCGTCGCATTTTATCAAAAAGTCATTACACAAATTAATGTCGGAGTTATAAAAGTTAGTAAAAACTAGATCTAAAATATTACCAAAAACGTTCTTATTATTATTTAGTTGAATAATATTGTATGATTTACACCACTCAGACATAATGTGAGCAGCTTCTCTAAAATTGACATCTTTATTATAGCCATAGGCGGTAGAATAACAAGATTCATTAAACCATTCGTATCCTGGAATATTAAAGTCTCCCAGGAGACAAAACTTAGTTGTATTATCATTGACTAGGATATCACAGAGAGATGTTTGTAAACATTCTATAAATTCAGAATAATATTCCGACTTAGAACCGGTGGGAATGTAACAAACTCCAAAAATAAAGCAAGAGTCAATAGTAAATACTTTTATTAATGTTAATTCAAAAGAATTATCACTAATGGCAATTTTCTCAAATTTAAATTTCTTATGGAGGGCAATGAGGACGCCCCCACCATCCCTTTTATCACTAGTGAACAAAGTTCTATCACATCTTATAATATTATAATTAAATAAACCTAATTCTGCATCGTTAATATCCTCGCTTAGCCAAGTTTCCGTTAGGGCAATGATGTCGTATTCCTCCAACAGACCGATACCACTCCGAACAACGTTGAGTCTACCGCGGATACTATGAGCATTTTGATATTAATTTGTACGGGGCTTGATAATTCCTATTCGTGATTACTGCTCGATGATGTTCTTTTCTTCTTTTGAGATTTATCGGTGACAATGGTAGGGAGACCACGAATATATTTGATAAATATACCTTCTTCACCTTTGCTTTTACGAGTCTTGAGCTCTTTCACGACTCGAGAACGATAGTCTCGTTGTTTCTGTGTAAGGTCAGCTGACATCGATAAGCCGCCTTCGCAAATTGTCTTCTTATTGTGGAAAAACCAGTGAACACCATCCTTGTTAGGAAGAGTGACCTTGAGCGGACGCTTGGACTCTTTGGAATATTTACTTCCCAATCTTGAGACAACAACATCATTGACGTTAAATGGTGGAACTTCGCCGCATTTCGAAACCAAACCAACAACCATTTTTTTATCTGTAGAGTCCGCATTTTTGGAATCAGCTGCTTTATAAATGATGACGTTATTCTCACGATATTTCTGATCTTGGATTTCAGCTATAACTTCATCGGCGAGGAAAAGAGAATTATCCTCAATGATGTCGAGTCTACTTTCAATATCAGTTATCTTATACTTCACTTTGTTGATAGCACTAGAAAACCTTTTAAAGTTGTAATCAATTTTCTTTGATAAAAGTTTGTACAATGCTTTGGCGCTAGGATCTAAATCATTGAGATCATTTTCATCTTCCATAAAAGACGATTCATCTAGTTCTTCATTTCCGCAACAAGTCGAGAAGACCATGTCTCGATTAGGTTTAGCCCTTAATGCGCAAGAGGAATGGTAATAAGCACCACAATTAGTGCATTTAGATGCATCACTTGACAATGTTGCACCCTTTTTGGGGCACAAAAAGCACTTATGAGGCATTACACTGAGGTCCCTAAATCTCAACTGTTTGTCTACAATTTCTTCCTTTTTCTTCCATAAGGATTCTGTGGGGTCCTTTAAGAAAGTGGTTGACCGTTTACCAAGTATTATGTTAATTTATTAATGTTTATTGGTTTAAAGTAACCAAAGCAAGATGGAGCATCAGTAAAAACTCATTTTGCAGAATGTTAGATGCATTTTTTGTATTTTTCACAACTTTACATATCGCTCTCCACAAATAGATGGCTCTTTTTAAAAAGTAGCACTTTTACTCCTTATAAAACAATATATTATTGGTGTTGTAAATATGATTATATCTATTTTTTTTTTTCAAGGGAAAGATTTGTGCATCTTGCTATGAAATTTTTCACTCTTATTGTCTAAATAAATTCTGGCAAGCACAGAGTATACAGAATATTTGTCCATCTTGTAAAGCTGACTGGGAAGAGGCCCAAGTTTTCGCCAATGTCCTTAATGGAGAAAATCACAATGATGGTGATAATTACGACAGTGATCAAAGCAATAGACAATCCTCTTCAAGCAACAGAACACGTTCCACAAGGAATAATAAAAGAAGAAGAACACAAGATCAAAGTGTAGATGTTGTTGACAATTACATGAACAGTCAACCAGGGTGCAGTAATACACAGAGAAACAGGAAGTTAATTAATAATGTTAGAAATGTTAATGATTCAAGCGAGAGTGATTAATTTAAGTGATTATACAGAGATAAGATTATCGATGAGTTGTACTCAGCTAACAGCGATTACATTGTATTTTTTAGGTGTTTACTTTATGAAAATTTTGTAAGAAAATTCAACAATGTTGATAATAAAGTCATGAGTTCTATCAGTTCTGTTTTTGATTACAAAATGTAGGTAAAATATGATCTATGAAGTAATGTGACATGTTTATACTACATAAACAAAAGGTGCCACCAACGTTCTACCACAGATTCCTGAGTTGAAAATATGCCGATTTAAACAAAATCATCTATACCTAATAGCACCCTTTTCAAGATAAAGCCCTAAAGGCGTCAGCCAAATGCACACCTTCCAGAATAATAAGTCAACACGGTGTCGCATATATCACTTTATTAAAAGACAAAACTATTACTAAACTTTTTGTACTTGTATAATAGTTTTGTATCTTGCAATGGTTTTCCTGTAATTAACTAGTTTCTGCTAACAGTATAAAACTGAAGTTCGACATATTGACGTTTGACATATACGACGTTTATGAAAGCTGATATTTTCTACCTTTTATCTACATGGAAAACAATTTCTACATCTACACGATATTTTACATGTAAAATATAGCATTTTCTACACAACATTATTGACACGCCCATCCCTGGTTATTGGTAGAGCATATCTACCAAATTCCATCCATTCTTTCAAAGTTCAAAAGATATTGCTCATCAAAAATGTCGGCAAAATGCATGGGGAAATCCTGTAACATCGAAACGAAGGGCCTCGGAAAAAATTCAAAATCAGATCCTGAAATGCCTTGAAAAACTTCACCTACCCTTAAGCTATGTCGGTCTGCTGGTGAAACACCCTGTATATCGTAAGATTATTTTAGTTTATTGGTCTAACCCATTTTTGACTTATTCTGGAAAATACATTATATTTGTATATTTGGTTGACTAACCCACTTCTAATGACCGTATTCATCAAACTTCAAAATATAACTCTGGGGTTATATTTTGAATTTTCTGACAGCTGATTGGTCTATTGCTCAAAGCCTACGAACGCTACGAAGTTTAAACCAATGACATGTTCCAAAATATAACCCTAGGGGTTATATTTATTGATGAATACGGGCCTTAGTGTTGTATCTTGAAAGAGTTTAACTCAGAAATTCATTGTAGAACAGTGGTGGTACCTTTTGGACTTGGAGATACCTGTATAAGGGTGAATGCCTCCAAACGACAGGAACCATGGTTCCATTTTGGTTCAAAAAATGAATATGGTCTTTTTGAGGGAAAACTAGGGACGAATCTTAATTAAAAATTATGACTTATGTTAAATCAGAAGTAAACATAGCATCATTGTAGCTCTGACACCCATCATGCATACAGTGAGAACGTCTAAAATAGTCCTCCCCCAATCTTTAAATTCTGAGCGAAATTAAATTACAAAATGGGATACAAAAACTAAATAAATGGCATGAATTTTATTTCTTTTTGACATAACACTTGATGTGTCAAATACACCTAATATTTTGAATTTGACAGGGACTGCAACACCATGTTCAACATCTGACCTGACCTGACGCATCAGTTTAATGTCAAAAAGTTGTCAAATTTCATACATTCCATTTAGTTTTTCTACCAAACTTTTTTCAGAACTTTGGTTCAGAACACTGTTTACTTAGCCGGCTACTCACTACGCGGTACTTGGAAAGTGGGTGTGTGAAAGGTTGGGTTGGCCTCGAACAATGTTCATTAGCTACTACTTGGAAAGTAAAAGGTGAGCAGTACTTGGAAGTACTTGTGCAAGTAAAATTAAAACTGTATTTACATTCGCTTGGCAGAGCGGGTTACATATGGTGCACTCTTGAAAACACTTTGCAAGTAACGACCTTTGGCTTGGGGCAATTTACCGACAAGGAACAGAAAGTACAAATAATGGCATTGCCAGTAATTCTGAGCTGTGACAAGTTGCATGCCGCGTAATGAGTAGCCGGCCTTAAGTTTAATTCTAGTTGTTTACTTCAAGTGCAGAGCAATATCTTATTATTCATAAGAACTGTTATTTACGATTAATACATAGGTAACATTTGGTTATTATTGTAATATATATTTTTCTTTTCTTATTGAAGGAGGATTAGTTTGAAATGCAAATTAAATTTTCAACCTTGTTTTTTTTTTATAACTGAGAGTATTGAAGAATGTGTAAAAGTTTAAAATTTTAGTTAGAAACCCATATTTTTTATTGCAAATTTGGATTTTACCACTAACAATATGCAAGATTTATCTGAAATTTTTTCCCGATTTGTAGAGCTTTTTGTTCAAATTCAATAAAAAATCAAACCGAAACAATATGACAAATTGAAAAAAATGAATTTTGTCGATTACAGGCCCATCTATCAAGAAACTGAAATAATATTTATAAAATGATAATTTTTAGCCCAAAGAATTTTTTAAATATTTTTCCCTGATTCTAGTGGCCCCCAACAGTACACTGAAGAGTTTATTCATGATTTACGAGACAAATGATTTCAATATGTTTGAATGATATAAGGTTTAATAAAATAAGACACCCAACTATTTATATTAAATTATATTGAAATACATAGCGTTTAAAATTTATTTGTACAACATAATTAGCAGAATTAATTACAAAAAGGCTATAATAAAATCCTCTATCAAATTAATATTAAAACTTAGTTTTGGTGCAGTAGCTTGTTGAAAGCAGCAAATGCAGACTCCAGATCGAATGTGAATTGTCTTAGTTGTGATTCAGACAGATTATCTGACACTTCCATTTCATTTAAAATGTTCATCCACTCATTCACTTTCTGTTTTCCTTCAAAGTCGGAAGGTATTATACTCAAATGATTCATAGTGTCAAGCAGCTCCCTGATATCTGAATGAAACTCATCCATAGATTTCAATCCAAGTCTAATTTTATCCATGATGGTGATGAACAACTAAAAATTTGCATAAGATTTATTTCTTGTAGAAAAAACAATATTTTATGATTAGTATACAGGGTGCCCCACGTCATTCAGGTCGGTCTCTGTACCCACACAATGGATTTTTCGAATTTATTTTTAATAAATTCACATACTGCGTAATTTTCCATAAGTACTTGATTATAATTTAAAATTATTTTGGAATATACAGGGGTACGTTCAGAAATTCACTCTGGAGTACTATTGGAGTAGGGGTAGAGTAATGAGCGTATCTCCTGCTCACCCGTATCTCATAACCCGTTCATAAACCTACCCCGCCATTTGTCAAGACAACTGCAGTGACATAGGATTTATTTACACAAGAAACACAACACAGAACTAAAGAAAAAGACATTCCAAACCCTTGAGCCGGTTTACAGCGAATAAATACCACGAAATGCGAATAGAATAAGAACTAATATACTTTAAAATCCTTACACTAGGATAAATGCCCCTTAATTTGACAGGTTAAATGTCAGAGTACGTTCGTACCCTCCTATTCCTTAGGGTATTCGGAGCATGCCCTAGAGTACGAACTCTTAGTTTATGAACGCTGTAAATGACATTTCCAGGGGTATGCCAATAGTTTCTGAACGGCCCAGGAGGATGCTCTGTATACTCGGAGTAAGTTTCTGAACGTAGTCCAAATGTCTATGTCCCATATGCGAGTGACATATTATCATTGTTGTTTTTTTTATTAATGGAATGCTACCATGTTATTGCATTTTTAAATTGTCTGAGAAGAAAAAATAGGACTGGCTTTTATTGTTAGAGTTTAAACTGAGTTTATGGGTTATAAACAATGAAAATTTCAAGTTTCAAAATTGAAAGACAGTGTACAACGAAAATGGCTCAAGATATCGGGAAAACTCTAGGTATATTTCCTGTATCTTCAGCTGTTTTCAGTGTGAACTGCTTTGAAAAGTATACAGAGAACATGGCGATTTTCGTTTGACATCTCATAAACTATTTAAAAACTGTGAAAACTATCCTTATTGAATATATTTAGACAACCTGAAAAAGTAATAATATACAGGTGTTCTATTTATAATAACAAAGTTGTGTAGCATACAATAAAATCGGTCAATTATGATTTTCACTTGTTTATAACTCCTATTAAACTACTAAATTTAACTTCTAACTGTAAATTACAATCTTTTTCAATTGTCACAGACAAAACAAACATGTAATAATATACAGAGCATATCATTTACATTTAATGACAAAAAACCCATAAGTGATATGTATATAATTTCAATATGGCATACCCTGTATAACTGAAAATAATTTTAGATCCTAGGAATTTGTAAAAAAGTTTAATTATTCGTTTGGCTCACAGAGACCGACTTAAATGGTAAAGTACACCCCGCGTACAAGAAAATACAACAACATTTTTAAACACCATGCTCATTCGAGTTTGTTACATAGGGATTTCAATATGTAGTGAAAGATATATTCACCCTAATTTGGACAGGGATTGATTATCTAAAAATAATCGAGCACCAAACTGTTAAGTGCACCAGCTTTAAGTAACAAGTATATTTTTGGTTTTCAAAACATAATCAAGCTAATAATTACTTAACGTCAGTGCCATCTACTCTTTAGCTGAAAACCAGTGTATCCAACAATTTGAAAAATTTCAGTTTCTCTAACCTCTAAATGGATCCACAATGAATTTCCAATTAGATTAACATTCTATAATGTTCACAAAATTACAAACTTATTATCATAAAATTCATTATCATAAACTCTTATACAGGGTGTATCTAAATAACACCGAAAAAATTTAGAGGAGGATTCTTTGATAAAAAATAAACAAAAAATTTCCTATTAACGTATGTCTGGATATGCACCCTTTTTGAGATACAGAGGGTGTCAAAAAAAGATTGTTTGTTTTTCGAGACCAAAGAATCAGCTCTTAAATTTTTTCGGTGTTATTTAGATACAACCTGTATATCATACACTATCATACACTTTTTGTAATAAAACTTGAAAAAAAAAAACAGGTTTCAACTCTAATGTAAGTGTGCATTTAACTTTGATGTCCGATTACTCAAAAACTTCATAGTGTCACTTAGTTACATTTAGATAAGCCCTACCTATCCTTAAAAAAAAACCTATGGGACACCTGCAATACCTGCATACACGGTGAGTCATAATGTGGATGGTCGATATTCTATCAGCAGATCGAAGGGATTATTGTTGGTCGAAAAGTATATGGAAAAAAATGTCCTCACTGTCACCATCAAGGCACTACAAGAGGTTGAGTTCACAAATTTTTTGTCTCTGCATGTACTGATTAGAAATCGGAAACATTTGGACATTTGGTGATGATTGTTGTCATGATGATAAATTGTTGGCATTTGATGACGTTTGCCTCTTTAGCAGTTCTTAAATTAATTGTCAACTACGATTTCAAACAGACAAATTGTGATATGTCAAGAATTCAGGAAAAGGCAAGAAAAAGGTACGCGAATGAATGAAAACCAAACAGATGAGTCAATAAACAAAATTGAACATAACGATAAAAAAATCAAAGCGGCTGTTCAAAATGTAACCCCCAGACATTAAAATACAGGTGCCGCTTCGATGGATGAGAAAATCGTATACATGACCAATGTCCATATTATTTTTGGTTTTCTTAGCTGCATTTTGGATTCTGTGGAGGAGTTGGGGACAAATTGTTTCAGGTGTCCCCACAAAAAAAAATCGAAAGGATTTAGTCGGGACGCCTTGGAGACCAAGATTCAGGCTCATACCAAATATACATCTGCTCATTCGGTGGGACATCATCCAGAAATTCATGAGTTCTTCGGTTCAAAAAATCCAAACACTTTGGAGCAGTAAAAGTACCCGGGTTCTCACTATTCTAATAATGGGCAAGCATGGAGATGTTATTACAAGTCTAATGCAATAAGCCCTAAAACTGGTGGCAAGCAGAAGGACCGTCACTTAACCCTAACTAGACAACAATAATTTATTTTTTTGTCATTTTATTACCAAGTAGGTACTTGTAGGTATGTACTTGTGTCTTTCAAATTTCAAGTACCTAATTTAATATTTATCTTTCCCGGGATAGGTACTAATCTCCCGATTGTCATGGTCAGAAAAGTATCTGGGATCCCAAATCCCGGGATTGTATTCCCTACTTATAACACATACAACCGGTTATTAGATGAAAGGTCGATTAAACGGTTAACCATCACAGCCCTAGTTGATATACTCAATTATAAAAAGACAAAATTTACAACGAAACTTGATTTCACGTGATAACTGAAAAGTATCAAACAACTATTCACATTAACGTAAATCTACTGTGTTTTGTAATAGAAACAGAAGGGTACTTACTGCAACTATATCAGCTATACATTTACTTGTATTTCCTTTATCATCTTTGATAGTTATAGGCCTGTCTTCTTTTATGCGTTCCAAAGCTGCCGGACAATCAAGCTGGAAACACGTAATTTAAATTCATTAGAGAAATGCAACTTTATTAACCTTATTATTTGTAAGATATAAACAACATGGTCTAGTGTGAATGAATACTTTAAATTATTCAAGATGGTTTTGTTTATTATTAATAAAAGTTTCACTTGCAGGTTGCAGGATGTCTAATAAATAACAAAAAAGTTCATCAAATGGTGGTTTGTATATTTAAACTAGTTCTACAGTAACAGAGCCCACTGAAAAAGTGGCATTGTACACCGTAAGCGCCGTCGCTTGGTGGAGATGTTGCAGGCATGTGTAGTTACAGTTCCACCCCACAATTCCCTCTTCGAGAGGGAAGTAAAAAACAATGGGGTGGCTTATGTGTTGCTCAAAAATTGAAAAAAATCGGACTTGTTCTTTGGGCAAAAATAAGGATTTTTCTGTCTCTTGGTATTTTTGTTACAAATTTCTTCCTTCTCCTGGATTTTTTTTTTCTAAACTATCCTTATACTGTCTGATTAAAAGATACCATGAAATTACATTATCACCAATCTTCACTTTCCCCGGAACCTCCTGTTATCTCATTGACGATAAACGTCCCAATCATTAACATAGAACTTCCTAGTTTTAACAAACATGATACTCCTACTATGTTAATCCTTTGACAATATATCCAGTGATAACATTATGAAAACACCCATTCAGTATTCTTAGATAGGGAAAGGGTAAGTTAATAGTAGGTTAACCAGTAGTAAACAGTTAATCGGGATGCATTAAACTTCGGATACAGATCTGTTAATAAAATTGTCATTATATTTCTGTGAAAGGAACTAGGTATAAATGATGATGATTAGATAGAGAGACTTGTCAAAAGTATCAATTCTGTTTTAATATTTATAATATAAAACGAGTAAAGCCACTGGAGTTAGGTGTAATCCGGTTTTTGAATCTGGTAGTTAGTTATTGGAATTATCCAGTAATGTTGAAATAATAAATATTTGAAATAAAAATAATAGTTTAAATTAAATAAAACTCGTCCCTATGCCAGACAATCATAAGAAGCATCATTTCAACCATTTCACATCATCATCCATCATTTAACTACGCACTTGGCAACAGGAACAACATCGCAGGTACAACTTTTAAAGGTACTCTCAAATGAAACCAGTTTAAATAACATCTTTCCTCACTATTTCTTATTGTAGTTCAATTTCTTATATTCAAATTTAGGCAAATGAAACAGTGACCTAAGAGAAAAGTGTTATATTTTCTTTGGAAAATACATGCTAATGCGGCCCACCACTGGCCGCTTGCGGCCTTCTAATTTTTTATGTTCATGGAGTTGGAAAAGCTTCAATTGAACCGTGAGTTATATCAACTGTGACGGCCAAATTTGAAAAATGTTACGTGCAAAAGAAGCATCGGTTCAAGGACATGAGAAATCCTTATAAATAATTGTTAATAATAATCCTTATAAATAACACAAAACAGCCCAGAATTAATAATGATTTCTGTTGAAGCCAACAGTGATCTCCATGGACCACAGTAAAACGGCTCTGAATCAATAATGCTTTCACTCTGAAAATATTCGGTATTTTAATCACCAGCCTGAAGGCATAATCTTTTTGACGACCTCTGAAAATTTTCCTTGCCTTTCTCGCATGGCCCATTTGTAAACTGAATGCATAAATATTTGAAATTTTATCCCACATTATTCTGACAAACAATTACAAATTACACCAAAAATTGTTATATCACAAGATGTAGGTAATAAAAAACAGATATGGCAATGCTGCACAACATGATCACTCTCAGTTCTAGGAATCTGTCAATTTAGTGAATTTAACTGGACATAAACCGTCATTTTTATATTTTTTTATTATTATTTTTTTTATATTTTTATATTAGTCATAACTTTACGTTTTATGTAAAAAATTTTCCCAAAATTCTGAGTGTTATATAACTCTCCGAATTTTGATAAAATTTATTTTCGTATATCATAAAATCTAGCAACACTACTATGCGATATTCTGGTCACAAAAATATTTGAAATGTTTAATTGAGCGGCATGGGTATAGGGCGATTTGTCTTCTACTTTCGGATAGCTTGTGTCTCTAGGAGTAGCCAGAGGTACCATTGAATTTTTGCGGCAAGTAATAGTTGAGAAATAAGGCCCTAAAGTGTCATCATCCTTGCCCTAATACGTATCTTCGAACATATGCGCTCGAACAGGAAGCACGCTCTCCATTGCCGTGTGTAGCGATGGAGAGCGAGCTTCCAGTACGAGCGCGTATGTTCGAAGATACGTATTAGGGCAAGGATGTTTTAGTTTAGTTTTCTTTATTCACAGATTATGCATGCAATTACAATTCAATGATTCAACGTGACTGCTGCATTTCAGCACGTCAGCAATAGCAATCTCCACAATATCGTACAATACAGAAGATGCAATCGTAAAGATATATAAAAAAAATGCATAAGGACATAATGATGACACATTAAGACCTTATTTCTTGACTATTACTTGCCGGCGCAAAAATTCAATGGTACCGTGATACTCCTAGAGACACAAGCTGTCCGAATGTAGAAGACAAATCGCCCTATACCCATGCCGCTCAATTCAACATTCACCAAATATTTTGTTGAATCTGAATCTGGGGGGTAGGTATATTTAGGTACCAAAAAACATTTCATACCCGATATTTGCGAACAAACGCATCCACATTTGGGAACTCTTCTCCTTTAACTTGTCGAAAAGCAGCTTTGTACTGTACTAGAAGTTTACTGCAAGCGCCTGTGTACTCTTTCGGAGTGACACAGTCTCTTATGTACGCTTTTTCCAGTTGTTGTAAAGTGTCGATCACGGCGTATAAGTCTGCTAAATTATCATACCTGAAATAATGATGTGATAAGATCCGATTAAAAAAATAAATAAATAAAATGAAATCTGAGCTATACGCTTTAGTCAGACTTACTTTTCTCGTTCTCTAGCATTGTGGAATAGTTTCACCTCTTCATATAATTCAGGTCTATTTTCTGAAAATTGAATTTCTTTGTGTAGGTATTTATTCATTTTCATGAAACAACACTGGAAAGTGAACAATACACAATACCTACCTTGAGAAGCAGACATGGTAAAGAATTTATAGAGTAGGTATTTTCCCCTGTTATTGTAAGTGTTGCCTACAATGTTATCACTTCAACTTCACTAGTCACCACTACCACTCCTATCCCTGCACTTTTTTTATTAAACTTTTCTAGACATTATGATTCCCTAATAAGTGTCCAAAATCCATTATTTTCTATTTATAAATATGTCTAATCAAAAAACGTTAATATTTTATTGAATGAATGAATTCAATGAATATGAAGTATGAACTGGGAAATGGAAATGAAATAATAAAAAATAAATAATAAATACGGAATACGGACAATGAATGAAAAATGAAATGATGTAATTGATGGATGACTGAAATATAGAAATATAGAATTTTGAGTTGACAGATAAAACAGCAGTAGGGTGTGTTTCTAAATTGCTCAACGTTGGACAACAAGTCAACGAAGTCAGCAGTCAGCTGTGGAGCTGTTGAGTTGGATAGTTGAGTTGTTGACCTGCTATTTAGAAACAAACTGAAATGACGGATGACGTCTTACAGTTGACATTGACATATTGATCACAAAATGAAGTCGAAGTTGTTACCTAATTACCTAATTAGTACCTAAACAAAAAAAAATTAATTTGAATTTTATTGCTGGTATATGGTATTTTATTATTCTTTAAAAAACCCTTTGTTGTTTGATTTGGTTTTCTTTATTGTTTGAATTGAGTGCTTGAGTAGCGTATGAACATATTTAGCTGAAGTAAAATCAAAAGATTATTAAATGAAATGGGAGCACGGCCTCCTGATGACGAGAGTATCATATTCATATCATCTGATTACTGCTCAACAATAAATTAAGTGTTGATAGAATGTTGACACAAGCAACCGAAAACACCTTATTCTTAACTTCTTGCGACATTTTCAATCAGTTTTCTCATAATTTATTTTTATTTTCATCAACACAAAATTACTGTAACCTTCAAACGCTATAATGCTAATGTCCACGAGTTTACGATCATGTGTCGTTGAGTACCAACTCAACAACTCAACAGGTTAATCCAGCGTTGACTTCGTTGAGTCAACGTTGACTTCAAACAGTGATTTAGAAACAAGAAAGTTGACTGCTGACGTTGAGTCAACGTCAGTCAACGTTAATTTAGAAACGGTTTGTTGGCATTGTTGCTCAGCGTTGGCTATTTAGAAACACACCCGTAGTGTTACTAGTTCTTCTTCTATATAATGACCTTCGCACTAAGTCCGTCTCTCATCTACACTTAAATTCAAGTGTATTTTACCAGAAACCAGATGCAGCTAGGACGCGGCGAACGAATAAAATAAAACACATGTAGTGTCCACAGTAGACGCGTTGCCCGCAAAAGTCGTACGATAAAACGACACCGCAACGCACGCATTGTTTTAAATTGAAATGTGTTGTATATCAATCCGTCAAAACTTTGCGATTTTTAATTTTTTACTGCGGGCAGGAAGTTTTTGATTTCCATCGGGCCAAAGCGAAACATTTTGTGCAATAAGAGACATTTATTTATCAAGAACAAGAGTCAAGGTACACTGGGAATGTGAAAATATCTCGAATTTAGGTTTTTAAAGTAAGTATGAGGTCTATTAACTTCTATTGTAGACCTATTTTTATTTAACCTGCCTTCTATTTATCTATCTATCAAATCTATACCTATTTCTATAGATTACTTGCGTCTTATTGTTTCTTTCCCTGATTTTTAAGTCTTTCAAGCTCCAACAACCTACTGGTTTACAAAACTAAAACGTATTTCATCTGAAGCTGCACCAGAAATAGTTGGATTGGAAACCATTTTCTCGCACGAACCGCACGCATTCAGTTAGGGCACACTCAAGCGTTCCCCGCATCGCACGCAACGCAGTCCCCGGATGCAGCTAGGACACGGCGTGTCTTTGAAAGCTGATGCCTTTGGAACGCTGCCAATAGGTTTAGTCGACTGACAGTAGTGACAGCTAATCACGATAACCTAACATTCACATTTGTTTATGTTTAGTTTCAATTTTACAATACAAATTATTTCATTATAAAAATTAAACTTAAAATTATTATAAACAGAATAATACAGGATGTTCTTCGAAGAAAATAACATCTTGAATAATACGCCACATGATATAAATAGGGAAAAAGCAAAAAACGCATCAATTAATGGTTTACTGCCTGCAAAATCAAAAGTGAAATACGATGCGCGACGAAATCTTTCACCTTGATTTTGTAATTTTTCTCCTTTTAATGTTATTTTACAAATTTTCAGTCGACAGTGACAGTGAAGTATGTAAAATTTTCTGTACTTTTGCAATATTTCAATAACCAAAAATATTTGTGGATAATAGCTATCATTATGCACTTTTGTTGAATAATATACTATAATTTAAAACAATGCGTGTGTTACGGTGTCGTTTTATCGTACGACTTTTGCAGATAACGAGTTTACTGTGGACAGTCCCATTGTTTTTCATGTGTTTTATTTCAATCGTTCATCGCAACGCACGCACGCAACGCACGCACCGCAGTCCCCGGATGCAGCTAGGACACGCCGTAATTGGCATCACTGTGTATAATAAAGCGCAGAATCAGACCTGCCTAGGTCAGCTGCTGCTGCAATTTTTTTTTGAAGTGGGGGGACTTGCCATCCTCGTTTTCGTTACGTTTGTGTGCCTGTGACTTTGTGAGTGAGTGAGTGAGTGGTTGAGCAGTTGAGCGTCGAGAAGAGGACTCTATTATAAGAGAAGTCAGATGATGACTCAGATCCAGATGAGAGAGAAGAAAAGAGATAGAGAATTGAATTGCCTATGTTTATAAATACTATGAATGTGAGTGAGAATGCCATATTATCCAATCACTGTGCAGGATGAAAAAGGAAAACAAATGGGAGTGTACGAAAAAAAAATGGGGAAGAAAGAGTGGCGAATAGAGAGAGATGCTGATGCTGGTGCTGGTGCTGCATTCTGTTTCAACTCACACAGCTGTTTCTGTTTGTGTTGATCTTGAATCTTGACGTTCCGTTCAGTGTTCACGTTTTACGTTTTGCAAAGCATTAATGAATAATATTATTAATATTATCAAGCAATCGTAATCGTGGTGGAACGCTTTGTCAAGCAACGTAACAACATAAACAGAGAAAATGTCAGAAGCAGAGGCAGCTAGTTCGAGCAGTGAAGCTACTATGCAAAGTGTAGAAAGAAATGAAAAAATGGACGAATTTGCTGAACCTGACATTAAACGTCGTAAAATCTCTCCGAAGATAGAAGACAAACAGTACAAGCTTGAAGAGAGACTGGGAGGCATTTTATGTTGCGCTGTTTGCTTGGATCTTCCAAGAGCTGCGGTGTATCAGGTAAGTTGACAATTGCTTCATTTACAAAAGGATAATTTTTATTTCCGAAATGTCGTCCCGTTTACTAAGTCATTAACTATTATTATTATTATCATCCTTTGAGTTCCATTGTCATGCCGATTGGTACTCTCTTCATCAAGGAGTATTATGCAAAAATGACCACTTCTATCGCGTTTCATCCTTACAAATGATGATAATTTTGTATTGATTACCTAGGTATCATTAATTCAAGTTCATTTTTATCAGATCAAAAGAACAGAAAAACAAGTCAAGATCTGTTTTTATTCTTTGTGTTCCTGCCTTGCAAATTAATAAGACATTTCACATGGTCTATATTTGAATATTAGTTGTCCTTAACATCAAGGCTGGACCCAAATTCATGAGTCCATTATTATTATGCACAATAATTATTTGGTGTGCTTCTTTTTGTGCTAGGAAGGATAAGTATTTTATCTACCTGATTTATTTGTTAACATTAATAAACATCAGGTAGGTATTTGGTGAACAATATTGAAAAAAGGTACATAAATGGCACTTGGCAGCCAACCTACAGTTACCTCATCATCTTTTTGTTGTCCAATAAGGCACATCCTGAATGTGAGAATGTGGTCAATGCTGATCACTCTGTATTTTGAGTAATACAGACAGAGTGATCAAGCTTTAAGCCTTACATCTAAGATTCAAATCATTTTTATGGTATTACTTAAAAGCAGGTTTGAAGACACCCCTAATTAGGTGTAGGTACCTATATGGTAATGGGTAATCCTGTTGTTTAACTAATAATAATAATTACTTATGTTGTTCGCAATTATCGGTCTTACAAAACTTTTAACACAGTGTTAAACTGATGATAGTTGTCACATTTGACATTTTGCGACTTTATTTTCTCTCTGGGTATTTCATTTTGATCCCTTGTTGAATGTTGACACTGTGTTGAAATTTTATTTAACTGACACCAAAGGAATATATGAAACAGGAAATGTGAAAGCAGAAATAGGTTTTTTGTCAATGGCAGGAGCAGTGAGAGCTGGATAGCTGATTCTCGCTCCTGCACGTTTTATGTTTTTCGTTTCATATTTCTTTGGTATGGGTCTGGGCTAAAGTATTTTGTATTGGAATATTTTTTCTTGTGGTATCATTTCAATTAGATCCGTAAAAGAAATCCATTATGTCTTTGTTTTCATCAGACTTTTATTTTATATGTTTTTCATCCTGTAGATTGTGTTTTTGTGGGTCTGGGTTTTGATGAATATCTGCAAATTATCAAATGTTGCGATTAATTAATTAATTACCTAATTAATTTAGATTTGTATTTTATACCTACCTATGTTTAGTTGTTATATTTGAAGTTTCGAAAATGTATTTATTTTATTACACTTTTGTACCTATCTGAATATAATTTTAATTATTGTGAAAACTGCCTCAGCCACTTAGGTACTAACACTTTTTTTGCTATGAAAACTTTTATACATTTTCTTTAAAATTTTAATAAAAGTATTATACTTTCAATATTAGTAATTATTCAGTCTTATTATCTACTTACTAGTAAATATCCCTACGCCCCATCCTCCCTTTTTCTTTTGTTGAATTACGGAAGTCTCCAAGTATCAAACTTGATCCTATGTAGTACTAGATGATAAAACAACAAAATAGGTGAGTAAACACATCATGTTAATGACGTAACATGTTATGGAAGACTCTAGGACAGTTTTTGTTTGGTATCAGGTACTGTCAGTAAAATCTGTTTGATTAATCATCTGCAATAATTCCATTAATACTGATTATGATTATAATTATTGTATTGTATACAGGTTGTTTGCAGATTCAGGATATAACGCATAACCGTTCCCATGTTCCTAGAATTAAATAAAAAATTTTGTTTTCATTGAATTAATTTACATAGGTAGGTACATGAACAAATGCAATGCAGTCATAGGTCACTGTATAGGATGTTTTTTAAACGGGGGATTTCGTGTAATTTTTTTTCATATAATGAGTAACACCCTTCTGATGTGGCCGGAGGAGGCAGGGGTTTTGTTTTTTAGTTGTTGAGATGAAAAATCTGAAATATTGGCAATGTGTTCATTAATCGAAGGAACATTTTTAATGATAGTCTTGACTTTCCTTTCTACTTTTTTTGTGAAAAACTATGAACTAAATCATTACGTGCTATGATAACGTGAACGGGCAAAAAAAGAATACTGCCGTTAAAAGTTTACAAGTTGAACATAATGAAAATGGGTGTGTAGTATTTACATTTAGGAGCTTTATGATCGTTTAATATGATGTGGCAGATCCCTTTCTAAATTTCAATGTATTTAAAAAGTCTTGTGCTAAAAAGTATAAATTAAATAACGATAATAATAAATACATTTCACAGGATTTTTTAGAAAAATGAAAATACTTGACAAATGACAATAATAATAAATTATTAAATTATGACAGTGAAATTACACATTAAAAAGTAAGTTAATTGCTATGGTTTTTAAATATTCATTTAAATCATTTATGTTATAGTACCTGAGTAACATTGTTTTAATAATAAAATTTAAAATTATAAAGAAAATGATTTAGTGAATTGTTATTATAGATTTCCACACAGATATAGTTGGAAAGAGGGTGGTAGAATGTTAATTCAAATTATAGTGTTAAAATTGCTACCATAAGGATAAAAAAAATAAATAAAAGTTGCTTCATAACTGATTAAACTTCGCATCCTTAATATTTCAAGTTTTTTATTAAATGGTTCACACAAAGAAATTCTAATGACATTGCAGTTTTTTTCTTAAGAATTATTAAAAAAAAATAATAATTCTTCAAAGATAAATTATTCATGAACATTATTTCTTGAAAGTTACATGAGTGGTGACTAAATATGAAATAATTAGGAAAGTGTAACTAATAATAACTAAGTAACATAGTAAAATTAATATCAAGAGTGTTATTATTATAGGGCTGGTGCTTTTAAACTTTTGTATAGACCCAAGTGACTAATAGCGGCATCAAGACTACCTTTAAAAATGCTCCTTTATTACTAGAACTCTTTCCCGTTGTTTATTTATTTATTTTTTATCCCAACCACAACTTACAAAATCCATTCAAACCCTGTTTTAGTCTCCCAATTTTCAATGTAGGTACAACTCAAAAAGCGGAGTTTAAAAAAAAAAGTTAAAATCAACTGTCTTATTATTTAATTTTTGACAAGAAATCACCTCTTGCAGTATAGTATCTTGTAACATAAAAATCATCAGACAAAACGGTCATTATTTACATCTGCGTATCCTACAGTTTTAATATGGCACATGGGTGGAGGTACCTATAGTAACACCAGGAAGGTATTCGGTTAGCAAAAAAAAGTGGCACTAAAAATCGGTCTAGGGAATCCGGGTAAACCTGTGTTGAATCCGTCAAGGCCAACCGCTTTGTAACGTTGCCAACGGTATCAGCAGTATCAGCAGTATCAGCAGGAATTATAGCTCTCGTATCGTATCCAGACTAGAGATTGATGTCACGCTTTTTGGAATGCAAATGCAAAATTCAAAATAATAATCGTGCTACTGTTAATTACGAAGATATTCTTTGCCCTGGAAGTGAAGAAAAAAATAGCAATGCGACCGTAGTGTCTCAAAGAGGCCTTAGTTGTGACCTTAATATTAGTTTGCAATGGCTGTTCTTAGCTTCTTACTCACCCAGCACCCCTATTTCGCTCCTCGGTCCCCGAAAAAATTGATGGAACTTAGGATACGTGGATGTAAATATTTACCGATAAAACAAAAGAAGTACTTAACAATTTATGTTTGTTGAATATTTTTTGCACTATCGACCTTACTTATTTTTTATGTGCTCAAATGGCATTTTGTCAACTGACAACATTATTCTAACTTGGGTTCATTTCTTTAACAACGTATTATGAAGTTTCAGAGATAATCAACAACGCAGGTAAGTATAAAATGATAAGTGACTAGTGCAACAAAGAGCCCGTCACGTAAAAAGAGTTTGTTGTCAATAGAAAACATTATGAAATCCCGTTTTTTCCACTTATAGTAATTGTGTTAAAATCCATTGAAAAGGATTGAATTATGTCCCCAAACAGTCGACACCACATGTGGTAAAATTTTGGTTTTTATTTTTTTTTGTCATAAGTTTTGTGTTTTTCTAAACATTCACCAAATGTAATGTCAAATTTCAAATATTTTGACTACAATATTAAGTTCGTTTATTTTATATTATTTTGAAGAAATCAGCAGGAGTAATGGAAAGTAACATGGAAAATCACATTTTTCCAAGTTTTTGTTCAAAGCATATTCAACATAAGTTAATGCACATTTAAATTCTGTACAGTTACAAAAAATGTTCACTTGAATTTTAAATTTAAACTCCCGTATAGTTTGTGTCCAGGTTAAAGTGCAGTACATGGGGATTTTAAAATGGTAAGAAAATGAATTCGGTAAAATTAGACAAAAGTGGTTCGATTTTGAGAACACTAGTATAAAATCTGTCAATTTATATTTTGCATTATTTTGTTTATTGACAGGATATTCTGTCTAGAACTTATTACATTACACGAAAGAAAAAATAAGTGAATGTAGCCATAAATAAATTCATTAAGGCCTACTCTTCTTTAACATTAAGTTCATCACTTTTTAGGGCTTACTGAATTAAACATAAAGATGTTATATATTTTTGAAAAGCTTATCTTGCGAGCATTTTGGAAGGTGTGTAAGAATGTTCGAAACAGTAACTTTCATTTCTGAAGTTAAGATAAACACCATTTTCTCAGCGCATCCAAAATTTTTACCACAAATAGTGTACTTTATTTAATGTTCAAAAAGCATAAATTTATGACAAAAAAAGATCAAAACAAAACATTTTTTCACACGGTGGGAACTTTTTGGTGGACACTAGATTGTAGATTCATAAAAGTTATACAAGGTGCCCAGGAATAATGCTTTTACCTCATATACCTATATACCCACGTTGACGAAGGTGTGTCTATCTCTATCATACTCGCAACATTTTTTTAATCTTCTCCAGCCAATTTTCAATAAAATTGGTCACTCCGTATATGAGATAAAAGCATTATTCCACACATATTGGGCATCCTGTATGTTGCCAAGCCCAGAAAATAATAAAAAAATAATTTAGAGTGGTGGGATTATCAATCAATTTCCGCATCTAAGTCTGATTATAATTATAATGTAAAGTTTCTGAACCAATGTGCAGAATTTACATGTATTATAATGAAAAGAACAAAAAGGTGTGAAGCAGTCTAGGAAGAGACGCTGAAAATATTATTTAACTTGCTAGTTTCTAGATATTGTTTCTGTACAATCAAAAAATATGTACTCGTATATTGGAGCAGGGAATTTTTTATTTGTATATGAAAAAAATAATATCAGCGTGTTGATGGGAATAGAATAAATTGTTGATCATTAAAATATTTATTGTGACGGGAATAAAAAAAAAGAAAACTAAACATAATTTTGTTTCAAAATAGTTACTTACGATCAAATAATTGTTTGATTTTTTATCAGCTCTAGCTGTAAATACCCCAAATCATGATTAGTAGGTATACACACTAATACAATAGTAATTATATTATATAAAGTTAAGTGTTAATTTATGATTAACGTCTTAAATACATCTAAAACTATAAATAGTTGCTACAGATCAGCGTGGTTAAGCGATGTATGCTCAATTTGAAAACACCCTGTATTTAAAATGTGTAGATTAGAATTAGGTACAATTTGTAAGCTATTTCTTGGATTAAATGTTTTAAAATTATTAGCATCTTCAAGTCAGTCACAGTAAAGGTAAAGTAAGAACTTGGTAATTTTTTACTAGATTAATGAACAATTTGTTTTGTTTTAAATTTACTCAAATATAGTATTATTGATATTATTTATGTTAGTTCCAGGATATGAAGAGGATTGGTAAGTGTTTTATATGTAAATACCTACCTACATCATCCTTTTATTAATGCCCTTTATATGAAAAGCAATTGAACATTCTGAACACCTCCATTATTTATCGTATATTTTAGAGTTTTCGAAATTCGAGCTTGTCTTTAAAAAGTAACGATAATAATTGTAAGTCATCACTAAAGATATATTCACTTTAGTATACTTCCGAATTTGAACATTTGAATTTTTCGACCGACCCCGGACAACTGACAGCAATTGAATGTCAAAGTCTTTAGGTTCTAATATTTGGGCATGTATACTGCAACTGTAATGCTAAACTCTGTTGCTCTGCTAATGATAACCTTGTGTGGATACCTTGCAGTGCATAAATGGCCATTTGATGTGCGCTGGTTGTTTCACACACCTGCTAGCCGACGCTCGTCTGCGTGACGAGACCGCCACCTGTCCCAGTTGTCGAGTGGAGATCACCAAGACCTCTGCTACCAGGAATCTGGCTGTAGAGAATGCTGTCTCAGAACTCCCTTCCGAGTGCCAGTATTGCAACAAACAATTTCCAAGGAATTCGCTGGAACGGCATGAAGAACAGGAGTGTGAAGAAAGGTTAGTGTAATACCTAATTAACGTGTTTCCTCAACAGCACACTCTTATGCTTTCAAGTATTTAGTTTTAATACACATTATGGGAGGGCTTTTGCAAACCTCTGTTTTGAATGGTTTTGGATTCAATTCAACTTGTAATCTTATTAAACTCTTGTCAAAATTTCTGCAAGCGATCGAATATGTTCTATTTGAGCACCATTTAGAAGGGAAACCTTAGAAGCACCTTAAGAGAAAGTTCGACGGTTTAATGCCCCCAAATCATCTGGGAGAAACCATTCCATGTTTAGAGTAAGCCAAGTACCTAAGAGTCATCCTGGATAAAAAGCTTACTTGGAACTCTCATCTGGAAAAAGTTATACACAGAGCCAAAACATGGGGAATCGGTCCCAAACGAATATACTGGCTTGACGTAGGTAATAATCGTCAGACCTATGATTGTTTATGGCAGTACCGCTTGGTGGTCAAAAGGCCAGCAGGCCATGGCCAAAGTAAAGCTCTCTCTAGCTTACTGAGACAAGCTTGTCTGGCGATCAGTGGTGCTATTAACACAACACCGTCGGCGGCTATGGAGATCCTACTGGACTTACCACCTCTCCATATTTATTTGGAGAGAGAGGCCAGATGGAGACTAGACGACTCTGCTTATAAGGTCCTTCTCCCGGGAAGACGCGTGGGAGGACAACAGAAATGAACTCCTGACAGCAGATTTAAGTTGTTTCACCGATGGATCTAAGACATCCACAGGAACTGGAGCTGGGGTGTGTAGCGCTGGCTCGAAGAAGAGAGTCTTCTCAAGTCTGGGCCTTCACGAAACCATTTTCCTGGCCGAAAATTTTTATTATTCATACCATAGAGCTCTGTGCGCAGTTGCAGGAAAAGATTCACTGCCAATTCAGATCAAGAAATATATTTTCAGACAGCCAAGCGGCTCTAAACGTTCTTAGCTCCAGTCACTGCAAGTCCAAGTTGCTCTAGAACTGTCAACTAACCTTGAATACTCTAGCAAAGAGCAATTAAGTAACTCTGATCTGGATTCCGGGCCATGCTGGATATGAAGAGAACGAACTTGCCGACTCTCTGGCCAGCATTTGGCATATCACCGGATATTGCCAAAACAACAATATGAAACTGGGGTGAGAGTAAAATCCTCCAGCCCTGGAAAAACTTACCACACTTGGACCATTCGACCTTTATACAGGGTACTTCGAATAAAAGGACCAAAGAACTATTGGAGCTTAACAGGAAAGAACTGAGAGCATTAATAAGCCTATACATATACTGGGCACTGCAAACTGAATCATCATCTGCACAAGATGGGTTTAGCGAACAGCGCTGAATGCCTTCTGTGCTTGGAGGATGACGAAACAGCAAAAGACATCCTATGTGACTGTCCCGCTTTGGGACGAACCAGATTACAAACCTTCAGAAGAGATTTTCTCACACCAGAGGACATGGATACATTAACAATAGTCAAGATGGTGGTCAGCTTCCTCAAAGAGGCTGACCTGATGGGGTTAATGTAGCACGACTAGTTGTGAGCCACAGTAGACATTCGGTCGCAGTGGAGGTGTCACTTCACTTTCAACAATTATTTAAAACTGTTCTTACAATTTGAATTGACAGTGCTACATACAGTAATAATAATGATAATAATAATTTGGTAAATGATTTGGTAAAAAGTGAAACATGACATCAAAAACAAGTACACCCTGTATGTCTATACTTGTAAGACTATGCCAGCTTTTTGGTCTTCACAATAGTGGTGTACGATAAAATTTTGAAGCTACTCAGTTAATCAATTTTTGAGTTATTTGTGAAAAGGTGTATTTGGTTGACACTCCTTGAGCTGTATTTCGAAAGGGGTGCCATTTTGGACATGGATAATTTCGGTTATTTGGGCATTTTTTTTACTCTGGAATCTGCAGTAGAACATTGGTAGTACCTTTTAACGACACCCTGTACATATATTCTGTTCCAAATGTAAAGTGGCACTTTATTGTATTAAGAAACAAAATTTTTTTCTTAATTTCAACAGAATTTTTTACTGTACAAGCAATGGGTTATTTAAGATGTCCCTCTCCCTCTTTATACAGTAAACTATTGGTGCTACAAAAAATTCAAATAAAAGTTGTTTCCAATAAATTGAGTTATGTTCCTATTAAAGTGAGTTTTGAAATTATTATATTTTCAAAATGGGTCATTATTTATACTTCTTCTATAAACTCTATGACAAACTTTGGCGGATGATTGGTATAACTTGAGAAAAGAATTAACGAGTTCAATTTTTCATGTAAATTTCTAATTTTATTCTAGGACATCGGGTTGTAAGTATAGTCGAATTGGATGTCCTTGGCTGGGTCCATACCACGAGAAGAGCGAACATGAGAGCCAATGTGCTCATCCCAAGTGCACTGGTGCAGAAGTAATGGAAGCGTTGACACAGCTAGATCAGAAGATGCACGAAGACAAGCAACTCTTTGAGTCGATCTTTGATTTATTGGGCTATGAAATGATAATTTTCAACGGTAATGCTTGGAGTTTTATGCAACAATGAAAGATGATTGTAAATTTTAAATTTTTATTAGATATTCAGTTGAAGCCATACCGTACAGAAGAATTTGTCCATAGGCTTTTCTATGAATCTTCTCGATTTAGTGCGTTTTCTCAACAGTGGGTTGTAAAGGCAAGGATCAATAACAGCCAGAAAGATCCCACTCAAAGCTCCGAAAGAGACATGACTTATCAAGTATGTATGCTGCCTTAATTTTTGTAATTTTTATTTTTTTGTACTACATGCTTATTAGTTGAATTTCATACTAGGTTATTTATACAGGGCATCCTAGCTCATTCGAGTCGGTCTGTGGAGCAAACGATGGATTAAAGAAAAAAAAAAAATTGCAAATTCAAGTACAGGGTCACAATGCCCATCATTTTAAATTATTTTGTACTATACAGAGTTCCCATATGAGAGTGGCACATCAAAGTGTCACTAACAAGCTATCTAGCAACCGAAAAATTATAAACAATTGCACAACACAGGCACTCTTTGCGAATTGAATGAATAATGAAACGTGAAATGATTGAATTTCAATTTTCTAAATTTGTTTATTTAAAATGAGAATAATTATCATTCTTTTTTTTATGATCTGGGTAAAGCGGCCCAGTTTTTTTTTTCACCTGAGTATATTTTAAATATTTTTACATAAAATTAAGAAGGAAACGGTATAATCATACATAAGAGTTATTACAGTAGGTACTTATTACCAGAGCCCAACAGGTGTGCTGGTCCAGTTCTTTCTGAGCCTGGGATGGCTTAAGGAGTGAGGCCACCAGGGAAGGGAGGAAGCACAATGGGCAACCTGTGGCCTCAGTGCAGCGGACTTATTCTGCCCTCCTAAGAATCCAGAACTCAGTAATCACTCGTTACAAACTTTAACTATAAACACCATTGTTAGTACATTTTCTCAGACAATCTGGAAATGTGATAATGTACAGGGTGTACCATTTGAAAATCAAAAGTTGATGTCACTTCCGGTTACTTCCGGAGATGCAGTCAGGTCTGCGATAGGTGCAAAGGATGTCAAAAGTAGTCCTAAATACCCTGGGCATGAAAATTTCAGAACTTCAGATGAAATTGAAATTCAGTCGTAGGCTGGGGCGTTTTTCAGAAAACACACGGTGTAGCGGTTAGGTTAGTTTTAAAATAAAAATAGAGCAAAATGCTACAGATATACCAAGGAAAATGCTTTCTAACAAGGTCAAGTTTATTAAATTCCATTGGAAATAACCAGATAGTAATTGACTTTTTAGAAAATTTGTTTTGAAGTCTCTCTACTACTTTTTTTTTGAGGTTGCAATAATTAAAAACTATAACCGGAAACCAGAAAAATACGGAGAAAATACCAGTTCTCTTTCCAGGCATGACTGTTACGCTATAGCAGTACTTTTAAAAGCTTCTGCCATCTTCTGCAGAAAATTTCTATTCCTTATTAACTTTCACTGATTTTACTCATGGCATGAATCATGGATCAATGGGGTGGAATTGACTTTTTATTAAAATTTCAGATTTTTAAACTTAAAAGCAACATTTCATTTTATCAAAAAGTTGAGATTCATTATTTAAACCGAATCTCACTTTAACAGCTCCATCCACTACGTAACAATTTTTTTTAATATAACGACTCCCATTTAGCCTCTTCAAATAAGTGTAGAAAAAAGATCTTATAACTTAATAGATGGAAGACCTCTTATGGAAATTGACTCCCAGTCAAATCTGTTGTAATTTTGGGGATCGGTAGTATTCGAATGAATAGATCAGAAGTCACCATAGAAATTACCATCAAAAGTCTCCAATGTTATTATGTCACTTACGTGACATAAAATTTTTCAAAACTGAGTGAAATTAAACAAGTTGCATGTGACAGATTCCACAGCACTGGAACATTGAGCATAAATGTAATTACTAATTAGTAATTACCTGCTTTTCTTCTTTATTCTTCTTTATCTACTTATTCAGAATAATGTGAAATACTCAGGTACTTGGTACTTGTGATGGTACATGTTGAATCCTACAATATTGTTACCAATCTCATCTTATTTATTACACACTAACTTACAGTAGTGTGTAATAATAATTGAGTTCGATCTTTGTTTATTTTACCTTACAACAACCTCTACGTAAAATTTCACTTGTTCTTATATTACTATAACCTCTAATTATGTAATTGAGATTGTCCTTCACAACTTGTCACTTCTCTAGGTCTCACTTCACACTTTACATACCAAACTCTTCTTCTTGTTTACCTTTATCTGATCTAACCTCTAATAGTGAGCTTCCGAAACACGACTACTTTCTCTGAGAGGGCGCATCTCCTTCATTTCCCGACAGGTGACGACAGTGACGTTCTAGAAGGACGGTCCCGAATAATCACATTCCCAAATGTCGCATGTCGCCAGTTGACATATTCTGAACAGCGTGTGAGAGCATCAGTTCGGTTTAGAGTTATTTGAGACTCTGAAGACCTATCACTTCTCATGCATGTCAGTTCTGAATACAGAATGGTCCATATAACCGCGTTCCAGATTTCACAGGAATGGAAGAAGAAGAAGAATCAACAGTTCATCAGCTCAGATTTATTATTTACTTGTTTACATTTAACTTCAGTTCTTATCAAGAATAATTCGTCAGTGTTCTATTACAATAATGTTGTTGTTTGTAGTCCTTATATTGGTATACCTGTTGGGCTAATAATAGTTATTTAACGAACTAGTATATTAATAAATGCAATTATTAATTGAGATATTTTGTTGAAATTATTATTCGCTTTTTAATACAGCAGTTAGTTACTAAACTTTTCGGTTGACTGTGTTCCTTCTTTATAAGTAGGTAGGTAGCTAAAGTAAAGTCTTCTTCTCCGACTACATTCAATTTATTTTATTCACTATGTAACTCTGTGACACGTATTTACTGTTTGTTGGTTATAGGTAGCGTCCTAAGCAACCGACAAACAATTACATTTCCATAGCAACATCCGGTTGAACAATCTCATGAACTGTCAAATAAAAATTTCATTTGACATTTTTATAAAAATAAAAATTTAAACTATCAATGCAGAGAATAGCACATAAAAATTTAGGATAGGGATAAACAGTGACACTCCGAAAAGTACGCACCAAATGGGAATTTTTTTATTAGTAATACATAGTAAGAATAAAATAAATAAATTGCACAGAAAGTTTGTGCATGCTTTAAAACATATTTGACTCATATGTACTTGTTTTAAGTTACGGTCATGCATGGTAGGACAAAAAATGTAAAAATGTTAAAACAGTAAAGTACCCTTGTTTATGAAGATATTAAAAAGAAATATGAGAAGAAGTTGTTTTGAATTAAAATTTAGTGACAGATATGAATTTATACCTTTATTTGAATTTTTATACAGGGTGGTCCAACTTAAAACGTCAGGACTTTACCAAACGATAGATAACATTAAAATAATGCCAGTTTCTCTAATACACTTATAGCCGGGAAAGCTTCCTTTTCAAGATACAGGGTGTTGAAGTTTTGGGAAAAAAAATAATGTTTTGTGAATATTGTCAAAACGGCTGCTTTAAAAAAATTGAAATTTGACACGCAGCATGAGCTATAAGTATCTTTCATGATTTACGGCTTATGGTGATAAATTGCGAAAACCAGCGGCGGAGATATGGGTGTGTCATCGCCCCTTTAAAAAAAAAAATTGACGCCACTGACTCTATGGTTACTGACAATTGTTACATTAGTTAGGTGTTGTTTATTTCTGTTATTTAATTATTTAAGTAAAAGTTATTTGATTAGAATTTGTCTGTTATTCTTAAAATGGCTACGGATATTATCTAAGAAAACCTGAATTATCTCGAAAACGGTGCGCCTTGTGAAAAAATTAGAGAGTACTTTTTTGTTCTAAAAAGCATGGGGCATTGAATAGTAGTATTAAATTTGCCATAGAGTCAATGGCGTCAATTTTTTTTTTTGAAAAGGGGCGATGGCACACCCATATCTCCGCCGCTGGTTCTCGCAATTTATCACCATAAGCCGTAAATCATGAAAGATACTTAGCTCATGCTGCGTGCCAATTTTCAATTTTTTTAAGGCAGCCGTTTTGACAATATTCGCAAAACATTATTTTTTTCCCAAAACTTCAACGCCCCTGTATCTTGAAAAGGAAGCTTTCCCGGCTATAAGTGTATTAGAGAAACTGGCATTATTTTAACGTTATCTATCGTTTGGTAAAGTCCTGACGTTTTAAGTTGGACCACCCTGTATATATATTTTTTTTTTTTGGATTTTGTTTGTCACAAATTTTTTGAGGTTTAAGATTTAAGATTGACCAAAATTTTATTTTAATAAACTGAAATTATTTTACCTTGGTTAAATGTTTAAAGTAACAATAATAACTAGAAGAATAAAAAATAAAAAATCTTCAAATTCATATTTGACTTTAAATTTTAATTCTAAACCACTTTTTCCCATATTTTTTAATATCTTCTATTGCTTTACTCTTATAAAATTTTTACATTTTTTGTCCTACCCTATAAGCTAGACATCGTAACTTAAAACAAGCATGTGTCAAATGAGTTTTAGAGCATGCACAAACTTTCTGCGCATTTTTTTTTTAATCTACTAATGAAAAAAATTTCCATATGGAGCGTACTTTTTGAAAGTCATTGCATAAAATGTTGTTCCATTATCTTGGGCCTTATCTTCAACTGTTTTTGACTGCTTTGTGATTTTCACTTGTTTATAATTTCTGTAAAAAAGAATTGATTTCAAAATACGAAGCACCATTGTATTTGTAATGAAATTCTCTTTTAAACGACCTGTCACAAAATGGGTAGGTACTGCCATTTAAAATTTTGTGGTAGATGGTGCTGGCAGTTAGGATGTTTACAGTAACAATTTTGAGTGAGTGAAAAAATAACACTCACAATAGAAAGTTTTTTAACAGCAACTATATCATTTAACGACACATCAAAATATTGTGGAGAAAATAATTATGTTTTACCCCTCTTCTTTTTATTTACTAGTGTATGTTTTATTTAACCATAATAATTCCAAGACAATTATTCTGTTGTAGCTGATCTTGAAGTCAAAATCTGCAAATGTTATGAATATAAGTTTCATAGCTGTGAGGGGCCCGGTTGGAGATATCAAGATCAGGCCTCAAATTCATCATCACGAATTTACGGAGCAAGAAAATGAAAGCTCATATGTTCCACTTCCATTGCCGGACACAGCTGAGTGCAATAGACTACTGTCAGCCAAAACTATTAATTTCAGGTAAGCTTGTAAGGTTTTGTTGATCTATAATAATATTTGTCTGGCAATGATCAGGAGATGCTTTTTTTAAATGAACCACTCCTAGCTATTGCAAAAAGAACTGTTGGCAACAAATTTATCTAATAAAATATCAGTGTGTTTTTATAAACAATAATTGTTCATCATTTCAATAATCTGTTGGTCAAATGAAGTTCTAGCTTTTCAAAGCTCCTCAGTCTTACTAGATCGCCTGCTCATGTGCGCGGGTGCTTACCCTTTGAAAACAAATGATATAAACTTTTTAGTTTTTACTGTATAAACTTTCAGAATACTGCATTTTGTGTTTTTCTCAATGTTTTTCAATATTCACTTCTTTAATGTACTCGATGAGCGGTAAGACTGTTTGTTTCTTCAATAAAGAATGGAATGTTTTCATTTCCATAATAAGTTGCACTTGATCATGTCTGATGAAACTTCACGTTTTTATTTGTTTTGTTTCAGGTTGATAATGTTTTTGGCTACAAAATGAATTCCTTTCAGTGTCATGTTAATACGTTTTGATTTTATCTAGTTTAAATTAAAAATGACTAATTTTGGAAGATTTACATGTAACAACTTTTCAAATATCAATTTAACGACTACAAAGTGATTGGTAAATGGGTTTTATGCATTACACTGTCACGGAAAGTTAATCAAAATTCAATATAACTTCCCTACTCTCTATCAATTTGTGTTTATATAATGATAGAAAACTAAGAGTGCCATTTTGGTAAATAGATAACTGCGTATTTGTAATATTAGCTACATTATATACAATACACAGTGTTTGGCAGAAAGTTAGAAACAAGTGGTAACAATTTTTATTGTAAACTACTGAAGAAATTTTATTCCTGCACAAAGTTTCTGCTTTGACTTGCATATACAAACCATTGTTCAAAGAGAAATTATCTGCTTGTGTTTAAGAGATGTTGTTACCCAAAATATAATAGTAAAACCATTTATGAGCAAACATGACAGAATGTTTAAATGGTTTAGAAACAAATGATATAGGTAGTATTTTAACTTCAAAATTACTTTTGTTAGGTGTGAAATTATTAGCTTATTTTATTTATTTATTAGTTGACCTGCTCTGAACCGAACTTTGTTCCAATTATAGAACAGTATAAACATTTTTTTATTTTTATTTTAGCACAATACAGGTATCAAAACATAAACATAAAAAGTTAACTATAGAAAGTAACACTTTGATATGTGTGTTAAATGTGATAATATTTGCTAAACAAGTAGGTACCATAATATAAAAAAATACAGTAACAAAAATAATTACTCAACCCTGAGTAATAACTGCTGCAATGTATCAATATTTATCGCATAAGTGACAGATTTTATTAAAGTTGTGACACATGAACTTCATTTTAAACTTTCCATATTACAACCACTCCACTTTCCTCTCTTGAGCACTTTTCTCAGACAAAATTATTAATTCTATTGATTCTTAATTTTGATTAACCTGTTATTCTGAAAATGAAAACCTCATTTTGATTTCATTGTGGAGTTCTATAATTTTAAATTATTGTGAATGCGTTTAGTTCATTATTTTTTCAATTAATTTGCACAATCTCCTCGAAACATCATTCGTATGACATTGTCTTTAATATATCTGTGTATTTTTCGGTGAAACTAATAGACAGTTAATGGAACATGGACGTGCATTCATTCAATATGAAATATTCACTTTTACCTCAAATGACAAAAGATGTGACTGCAACTTCTTACTTATGTTATTTTATTTGGAAATATTTACCTTGCTCATGCTTGTCAATTATTTATGGTCACCAAAATTTAAATTAATTATATTTAGAGGAATCTGTAATTTTCTAAGGCACTGGCTATGTAAATCCTTCTGAATGTTTTCAGATCAATAGTTGTATTTACCCTAGAAACATGTTTATAATTATACGTCTACTGTTATAACATTTTTACTCCCCTTTTAATAACAGAGCGAGCAAAACGGTAACTAACCAGCTGGTTGCTGATGGAGAAAGTTTAATGTACAAATAACCTATAGACTTTAAGCCGAATATGACGTGATATTCGGATGTAACAAATGTAACAAAATTGCAATGAGAGGGTAGAAATAGTGAAATGAGCAGCAAATAGGCAGGTAGATTGATAGTCGAATTTATGCATCCCTATGTGGGTTGGCAGTGCTGCCATGTCGGGTTTGCCACATGAAAATCCCAAAACCCAGAATCGGTTTCCCATGATGAGAATGATTTCTAAAGAAACTTGGGGAAAATGTTTCAAGTAACTCTTGCTGTTTGAAAATGTGAGAGGTAATCAATAGTTATTATGTTATTATGTAACAGTAATTAACTTATTTGATTATAATTAAGATAATTAATATAAGAAAACAATCCTAAGTTTCTTCACTGCAAAATTAGTTTAATGATCAGAAGTTTCGGTACGTATTTTACAGGTTAGAATCCTAATAGGTCTTATCCTAATGAATCCTGATAGATCCTAATAAAATATGTATAGTCTCATCCTAATGAACATTTTAAAGCACTTTATGAGATTTTTGAAATAAAAGATAGTGTGGTATCACTCTTTTTACCAACCACATTGTATTTAGTGATGTTACCTTTATATTAGTTGCCATTTTTGCAATGATATTCCGAGTATTTTTTATGTGTAAAACAATATGCTTCATTATAATGTGTCTAGTATAAAAATAAAATGGTAATAGTTTATGTAATGCTAATGCTTGGAGCAAGGAATTCTCTATTATATCTATTGTTAATAATGGTAGCCAAGAATATGAAATTATTAAAAAAATATAGTATAAGAATATAAAATAAAGATTTATGGTCAAATAAATTAGTTTTATTTCTAATGGAAACATAAAACCTTATTTCATAATATTATCTTCTTCCATGAGTGAGAGTATATTTGGATATCTTTAGCTGGTTGGAACTCATTAGTTGAGGATGTTGTTAGTCAGAGCATTTCGCTATGTGCTGGATTTAGTTTGTGCGCTGCTTACTGTCAGTGCAAAGAATCCTGTGAAAGATTTTGTAGCGAAACAGTAATTTTACAACCCTACTTTTCATGTGGAATGTTGCCGTCTAATGTTTGCTTAGTTTTAAAGAAGAGCTATTGAAATGCCACTTATCGAGTCTAAGGGTGTGTCCCCTGGACACTTAATACTAAAATTTATCAAGTTTGCTTGTATAGTTGGACCAGAGATAATGGACAAGTTTTTAAATCCATCGATTGCCTATGCGCATTAAGCAGTTCTCCCAGCAGTCCGTTCGTAAATTCACCGCAATGTTCCAGTGAAATCTACTGGGTAGTTTTTTATTTCGGCGCTGGAAACAATCTATCTCCAGCAGATCCATCGGTCTTGGAGATCGATGAATCCGCTGGATTCTTGATGAATGTCAATTATGTTAGGTTACATTTGGAAAATTTTGACATTTACACTTTTTTAATCACAAGAAATTAAAAATGGAGTATTTATCAGTTAAAAAGTTGGTTTGGCATAGCTCATCATCTTCTGAAGAGACAGACAGCGAAGATGACCTATTATTTTTCTTAAATTTGAATAAATGTAGATATAAACATACAAAATTAACAAATTATATAGCAAAAATCGTTTGCCGCTATTCTGATGGTGATTTCAAGTCACATTTTAGACTTGGCAGAAAGGCCATACAAGTAAGTCAATCTTGGAAGTCAATAACAGATATTGTACATTATTTGTATTTTCAATTAAGTAATTTATTAATGTGTTATTACAGAATCTTGTCTCTGAAATGAAACATGATAAACTGTCCATAACTGGCCGATCTCCTGTTCCATTCAATGACTGTATGTTGATGACTATTTGGATTCTGAGCAATCAATTTTTGTATTATAGTTTTAATAATTGCACCGACGCCTGCAGAAGACAGGACCTTTTTATTTATTTGTAAATGTCAAACAACAAATAAAAAGGGGTTAGGTTTCGTTGTTTATTACAATAATTATTCGAAAACTTCATCGAACAGTTCATAAATTCATCGAGAATTCGCATTCAACGGAAGCATCGATGACGTCACATGGAAACATCGAATAATTTCAGCAATGTATTTATAAGGTTGCATTTAAAAACTTGCCCAATATAACGAAACGACTTCTGTCATTTTATCAATTTTTGGATCATTGAAGTCATAAAATATGGCAGTTTAACAATTAGATCATTTCGTTATATCTCTTGGTCGACTATACAGTTCTGTTCAAATAAAACTGCGACAACTTTTGTAACGCAACTCTCAATTCTACTTGTTCATATAAAACTGGGACAACTTTTTTGTTGTCTAGTATTTGTGGCTTTCAACATGTTACTTATGTTACTTGTGACTTGATTTCATTAAACCTTTTGGCAATACTTGACAAAAGGAAATTATCGTAATTTATTGCCCAGCTGCTGAATAGATATATCCTAGAGATCAAATGGCACTGATTCAGTACATTTCGAAAGTAACTGTTTAAACACATCGAGATCTGCAGCAGAAGCATTAAGAGAATCTTGCAAATTATAGATAACTAAATTCTTCTCACATGCTTGCTTATCATGAATCTCACTTATCGTAAACTCTGTATTGAATTCCAGATTATTTTCAAGTACATACATCCATCCTGTCAACCACACTTTCATGGATAATATTAATACGACCCAATGCATCACTAATACTTTTATTAATTCTATTAAAACGTTTGTCCAAAATATCTAAAAGCACTTTAGAGTTTTCATCCAACTTATCTCTGTCACTGTCAGATTCCAAATCAGACAAATTACTGGAAATACTATTACGATTGGCATGTGATATATCTTTCCCCGATCCACGACACACGGTGAAAGATCCAGGTCCATTTTTATCGATGTAACGCTTAGCACATGAAGGATGATATCTCTTATTACACTTCAAACATTGTTTAGAATTTTTGCTATCAAGTGTTGCTGATTTATCTGGACAAACGAAACTCTTTGCCAATTTACTACTCTTAGAGTCAGCCTTTGAGCCTTTGAGGTCACAATTGAAATTCCAATAAATTTAGACAAAGTAACCAGTACTCAGTATAAATAAAAATCAATAACTATTTAAACTTCAAAAACAACCAATTTAAAGTTGCTACTAATTTTGAAAACAATAAGTAAACAGACAGTAAACACACGTCTTACTGTCGTGCGGCCATGCGCTCTCCTCGACAATAAAAAAATAACGAATGAAGCGACTAACTCAACTTTACCTCATCAACAGAAAATCGAAATTAAAACCCAACTGCCCAACTCTGCATAGTAGAATAGAATACAAGAGAATATTAAAAAAAATGACGAATAAGTTTGACTCCAACCTTAACACTGTCAAAGCACAGCCCATTACCATTTATGAAGGAAAACAATGCATACCAGACTATAACGAAAACATGCTTTTGAGTTTATCTCGGAGCCTTTGACTTATCTTGATAGATGTCGCTCTTTCTTGGGGTCACTGGAAACCGGGCGAATTCCAATCCATAACAGAGTGTCGATTCATACAGCGATTCATATCCTTCCGGATTCCAATATAGTACGCTGACGAGGTCTAATGAGACCGAAACGGCCGTCCGTGCTTTTAGAACTCTGGTTAGATGTGTGTTGCTGTCTGAGTCGAAACTCATTATTTGGGTTTTCGGGCGCTTCCAGACTTGACAACTGTCAGGACGATGGGTGAAAAACCCAACTCCAATCGACAGGCTATTGATTGTCCTTATACTCATGAGACCTACCTACCTCCGGTTTATTACAACGAAAACTGCCTAACTAAATATTCATTTAACAGAAACAGATGATAGTGACTACACCTTTTCCAGTTGTAATTAAGAAACGGTAAGATGTATTTCGGAATGCTTTAAATGTAATTTACAATGGAATGACCTACATAAAAACTTAACTACAAAAAAAATATTAACATATTCTTGGAACTATCGTCTAACAAGCATTGGCTCCCTAGCTAAAGACGCCTCATGGAACGTCGTCGAGTGTTGCAGCACAATCACCATGAACTATAGTGGTTTTAGCATTGTCTACTGTAAAATGTTTGAATTTTTCATTTTCTCAATTTCAATTGACCATTTGATACATTCCGAATTACATTTAACACTTTCTCAATTCCATTTGATGTTTTCTCAATTACAATTAACCGTTTCAGAATTACAACTGTAAAAGGTGTAGAAGTGTCAGCATAACTGCATTACTGACAACAGTGAATTTCTTGACGTTACTTGAAATAGTTTCTTGACGTTACTGTACTTATCTAAGATACAACAGAACTGGTGTGCCTAACAATTTATTTGTTGATCTGCGCTTCTGGCATATATAAGCTCTAATAATAAACAAAACTCATAAAATATCAACCTTTAATAATTCTGTTTCTTAATTTTACAGTTAAAAACTTGCAAGTTTACACAAGTAGAATTTATCTCAGGTGTTGATTCCCTTTTGAATAGCACCATCCGGTCTTGTAACACAATAATATTAAAATTACAAAAAATTTGGATGCTGTTACATAATTTCATCATCTTCAATTCGTTTCCTCTTCTTATGATTAACTACCATTTCAGCAGCTTGAATGGGAAGACTGGAGTCTTTCAACCAGATGTTCAGTTTGACTCTGGCTTCTTGACTGTCTTTTAACAAACGACGTTCCAGCATATCTAGTTTTTGATACACTGTTAGGTCGGAAACTGTATTATCTGCTAAATCCATCAAATACCGAAATCTGGTTTTGAATGCCTGAAACAATTTTATAAGTAAAAAATATAATTAATGAAAATACATTTTAAATATAAATAAATACACCCTATGAAAACTTTTTTTTAGTTTTTATTAGTTATTTAGTTTTAGTTATTATGCTTTTGTTTATTGTAATTTATTGTTTATTGTGTCTGTTGCGTGTATTTTATTGTATGGTAATATAGTTTTAAAAGTATTGTTATTGTAATAAATACACAATAAACAATAAATTACAATAAACAAAAGCATAATAACTAAAACACATAATCAAGTCAATTTATTATATTTTCTAAAATTAAAAAATTTCATAAAAACACCATTTTACGACCATTTTATTATCTTAATTATTATAGTTTTTAAAGTATTTTCAAGTTTTTTACATGTTTTTTACATTACGAGTGAACAAGGGCCCAATCTGCCCTGAAACGTTTCGTTTTTTATAAAAATCTTTTTATAAATAATAGTAAAGCTTCATGACTCATGAGTAAAGCATAAGTCATGCTCACAACAAAAGTGAGGAATGTGGTCTGTGCCTCTAGTAGTGGCCATTTTTTAAGAGGACAAACTCGTCTGGTGTAGATAAAGCTAAAATATTAAGAAAATTTAAATAGTTTGTTTTATGTATCGGATAAGGGATTTAATTCATTTCTCAGTGGAAAGCACTTATTTGTTAATATTTAAAATGGAATGACAATGGGAAGGCAGAACTGATCCAGAAAAAACTAGTAGATGTGATGGACAGCATACCCTCAGGGAGCAACAATCCATTACAATTCGAAAAAGTAACGTTTAGCGAAGGAGTTCTATGGATACACTGCGTAAACGCACACACAAAAACCTCGATCGTGGGAATGGTTGGAACCCTGGACGGGCTCTGGGAAAGGATGGTATTGACAATAGTTGAGGCCAAGGACCTCTCTAAGAGACTGAGGGTTCTGGTCTTCATCCCAGGGCAGAGGAAGAAGAGGGGTCAGTAAGGACATGTTTAGAAAGGAAAAATCCAGGTCTAAACGTGGGAAGCTGACTGCAACTCAGCAAAAAAAGGAGGGTAAAATCCGGGCCTAATCAATAGAAGAAGGGTCATTCACAACTCTCGAGAGATCCCAGTTCCGAGCGTACTTGTACCTAAATTAGGCATAAATTGTAAACTAGAATTAACCAAAAATAAACCGAGCCATACAGAAACAATAGAAAAAATCTGAATGGCACCTACCTGGTGTCCGGGTCGTATGGAGCTTGACTGGATGAGTGTTTTCTGGAGTCACTAGTATTCTGGCGGGATGATTTCATAGACACAAATTTCGGAATAGGTAATCTAATGAGTAAATGACACTTTGACTAACGATAGGCGAGAGATTTTTCGAATGTAAGGATTTTCGAATGCAATGATACCGTGCCGGGTTGGGTCTCCGCCGAGAGGCCTTCTTCTTCTTTTTCATGAGGAGCGGGGATATCTCCTCTTATCTTCTCGGCGCCATTCGGAGATCGAACCTGTATGGCTTTTGATTTACCGCGAATTTACGAATTTAATATTCAAAGAAACAAACAATACTAATTGCCTGTACAGTACTACAACCTCGGAAGGGTGACTTTCCGGGTGTTGAACGGACTCGATGTCGGGCAAAATCAGGGGTCTTCAAGCGAACCTCCAGCACAGTAAGGCGGATCAGCTACCCTTGCTATCCTTGGATCAATAAAGATAAGATAATGGGACTGGGAGAGGTGGGAGAACCAATCTACAGCAGATCCTCTGAATCCCCCAAAACGCATTTAATTAACCATACAAGAAATCTATCGTAACCCTCGAAAAACTAACTCGGAGTCCTATGAGACAGACCTGGGGCATAGTTTAAATCGTCAGCAGGAACTCCCAACAGGAATGTGCCCTGGTGGAACGGAAACAAAGGGGGTACGTTAGGAAACACTTCAACAAAGCGAAGGAAAAAAACAAGTGGCAGATATAAAGGAGGCTCTCACAGAATACAACAAAGCACCGAGGAAAGCAAAAAAAGAGTCATGGAGAAAGCACTGTGAGGACATAGAAGGAACTCAAGAATATGCTAGACTCCATTAAATACTCTCGAAGCAACCCCAGAGCTCCATTCACACCCTGCAGATGGAGAGTGGCAAATACATAGAAACAGGAGAGTGTACAATGAGGGAACTACTCAGGGTCCATTTTTCAGGATATCGAGTCACCTATTTATCTCCACAAGACTGCCTAAATGCAGAACTGGGACCCTCAAAGACGATGAACTGGGAGATTTGGCAGGTTGTGAAATAGGTGATTGCAGAAAGGACCACACCTTCTGATCCACAGGCTATGTTTGATTGTCAGGGGCAGCCTTGTACTGGAACACATATGGTTTGTCCATTGAGTGTTGTCCGGTGAGATGTCACACTGATCCTGACTATGAACGATTTGATTTAATGCGGTTTAATTGTGATATAATTATTTCACAATGCGCTCCTTTTGCAGTCAAATAGCAATATATTTTTTTCTAAAGTAAAACACAGGAAATATTGCACTATTTCAGAAAAGATCAAAGGAGCCATTTTTAGGCATAACTTACCAGGTTCATGGGTTAATTTTTTTCCATGTATGAAGTGCCAAAGTTAGGTAGGTCATGAATTTTTTTTCAAACAGCAAAAAAAAAATTTCCCCCAAAAGTATGGCATCAGGATATTTCTTCGGCACTCGAAAAACTGATCAAAAGTATCGATTTTCACATAATTCATAAAAGTACCATATCATTATCTAAAAAAATTTTTTTTTTACTAAGATCATGTGATGATATTCTGGTCAGTCATGACTGGGCGTATCAGCCCTTCAAGGGATGACGTTGAGTTTTGGGACAATCCTGTATGTATAATGATATAATTATTAATAAGAGAATAATGGAATCTGGATACGCTTCCAAATTCATAGACATATTATTATCCTTTCTTTGTCGCTGATCGTATCAGGTGCATTCTTACTTCCAACTTTTACATAAAATGATAATCCGCATCCGAAAGTGACGATTTGCGACATTTTGGCATTCCTGCAACATACGTTGACTTCTGTGCGTGAAATATTTACGCTCAAAGAAATACTCAACAGTTTGGCAACAGTAAATAGTGGCAGTATGTCTGGACACAAGCACTGCCTCAACAACTCAACAGTTGACTTCAGGTGAACGTACCTGAATTAGGTGAATGAATCAGAGGGACTCAGTGGTCAGGAATGTCACCTGTCAACATTATTTTAGAAACAGTACCTTGGCGTTAGAGCTCGACATTTGATATTTAGAAACTCACCTATAGCCACACTGTACCAGGAACAATTCCTAGTTAGTTTCACTGTTTATATGGCAACAGTGTCTTGTGGGTGGGCATTTTTAGAAAACCGAGTGTATTTAAACCTGACTATAATTTTATGACTCTTACATGAATTAATATTTCCTCAACATCTCCTCTTCTGTCGAAGTGTTTTGCATGGAACCCCAGTTCATAGAAATATAAACCAAATTTATACAAGTCCACGGCCGATGCATCTGCTTTTAATATTTCTCTATACGATTCTCGATAAACCTTTGGTATTTCTACACTAACGATGGGCTGACGACCAGAAGACATTTCCTGGACAAGCCATAAAGGCAGTTCCAGATTGGTACCAGCTTTCAAATCATTCTCTTCTGCGGAGGGGTTTAATTTTCCTATAAAAAAATAAAACTCAGCAACATTTACATTACCAACATGTAAGAGTTAGGTACTTAGTAGGTACAAATAATAATGTAGTTAGTAGATTACATTTTATTATAAACAAAATAAACTTACCCAGTTTGGGGACATCTACCACAAATTTGCAGGGAATTCTCTCCTGGGTTGCTAGAATATCGTCAAAGGAAAAATAATTTGGCGAATAGGATAGACACAGGGGCATTATTTAATTGTTGCTCTTTTGTTTCTCTTAAGCTTTCCTTAATCTTGTGGTAGTTGTGGTTGTCTTGCATTTAAGGGAAGGGATTAATCAAATATGAAAACCAAGTTCTCTCCTGTTTACTCCAGGCACTATTACTATTATTTATTATTTATTTATTACTTAAATTAAAATTCTTGAAAACTTCTAATGAAACATGAAACTTGAAAATTGAAACGGTTATTATTCTTCTTCTATGAAAGAACTTCCTGGCCTCACACTTCTTAACATTTGGTTGAGAGTGCGCAATGTGTGGGTGTGAAAATTACGCAAGAAAAACGAAAGGCAAAGAGATATACCGTATTGTTCCGAATACAAGCCGCACCCGAAAACAAGCTGCAGATGATTTTCAAGACAAATTTCATTGGATGATTATTGGTCTCGAATCCAAACCGCATCCAAGCGAACTCGAATGTAATGTACGCCGCGGATAACCTACAAATCAAAGGTTTGGTGTTCTGTAGGTATAAGTATTTTCTTGAAAATTGTAAAAAGGTAGGTACCTACCTACCAAAGGTAGGTAATATAGGGAATAATTATACCTACAATTCCAATGTAAAAAATAAACAATACACTAAAAAGCCATGATATGTTCAAATAACCTATCATTATTTCCTAACATAGGTAAATAATTTATAAAAAACAAACAAAACATTAATTCCTATACATATATAAATAAAAGGGTTGCTATTCTTTGGTAAAACAAAAATGGTAAAAACCAGAGGTCCTAAAAGTGGACTTAATAAACTTGCTTTCTGAAAATCCCGAACTAAATACCTACCTAGTCAGAGAAATACTATAATTATGATCCCGACTCCCGAAAGTAAGCCGCAGGACTCGAAAACAAGCCGCATGTGAATTTGAGAACACTCCAGTAGCCGAAAAAGGTGCGGCTTGTATTCGGAACAATACGGTAATCTTTTTTTAGTTTGCTAGCGTAGGAAATGGCAATTATGTATAAATAATTTATTTTTCGTGATATCGTATCGTATCACAATAATTACAATCACCACAGTGACGTCATGCGCAGCGCGTACGGACGCGGAGATCTACTTACAACCTCTATCGTCTATCGACTATCGAGATCGACCGTGATTGTGATTATTTTTGTTTTGTGTTGTTTTTGTTTTTGTTGTTACTTCTTCTTCTTGACTTCTTGTTGAATTTTGAATTGTTGATTTGATACAGAATATTCGAAAAAACGTCACAAATTATTATATTATTATTGCTTGAGCTGAAATATTAAAAAATATATACTGATTGCTGGACCTGGAATGAAATATACAAAAAATAATGTTCTGAAGTAAATCAAAGGAAATAAGGTAAGTAGGATTGATGGGAATAACCAATAATAACAGGATAGAATTAGATAGTTTCTAGGACACAAAGGTCCCCTGTCACAGGACTGCTTAGTCTGATGGCTCAAAGTCAGCCATATCCCAGCCGCTATGAAATATGAAACCTCAAAAGGTGTTCAAATGCCAAGGGGCCTGTGCATAACGAACGAGTGCCATGAGCACAACATCAGAGAGGTGTAGAGTTACATGTCTTAGCTTAGCACAACATCAACAGCAGCTTTGGAGGCCATGCTTTACATGCCACCTTTTAATACAGTCTTTTTCTTTTGGTTTTCGTCTTTTGTCAATTGCTTTTCCAAATTTTTAAGTAGCTTTTCCCATTTAGGTATCAAACGTCAGTGTGATTTTTCAATTTAAATTCCTCTTGCCAGAATAGTTTCCTTGGTCATTATGGAGATGAGCGGCATTGGTATAGGGCGATTTGGCTTATACTATCGGATAACTTGTGTCTCTAGGAGTATCAAGGTACCATTGAATTTTTACGGCGGCAAGTAATAGTCGAGAAATAAGGCCTTAAAGTTTCATCCTTGCCCTAATACGCGTATATTCGTACATATGCGCTAGAACAGGAAGCTCGCACTCCGTCGGACACACGACGATGGAGAACGTGCTTCCCGTAATTTAATTACGTGCAACTATATCATTTTTTTTTCAATTTTAGTATGTCTTAATCGGATATAAACCACATATTTTAGTTAGAAAAGTTTTTCTATTGCCCACCAGTGGTGTCCCTGCAAACATCATGTCCTGACATTTTTTTACAAAAAAAAAAAAAAAAAATGGTACGCTACTGACATTTTATCATGATGCGAATTTTTTTTCTGATTAGTATGATCAATTCTACATGAAAACGCTCTCCTGCATTTTTCTCGTCAGACTTATGTTCTTGATTAAAACAATTAAATTAAAATTATATTAATTTACAGTCTTTTGCTTTTGGTTTTCCTCTTTTGTCAATTGCTTTTCCAAATTTGTCAAATGCTTTTCCAATATTATGATACTGTCACTGCAAGTAAATGGCAAAAGCAATTGACATAAAGTGAAACTGATTTGACATATAAGGAAATTGATTGATAAATCAATGACTATAATCATTGATAGATAGAAAAATAAGAAACTCATTTGACAAAATAAGGAAAAGCAATTGACAAAAGAGGAAAACCAAAAGCAAAAGACTGTAACAGTATTAGCGAACAATTTTTGAAAATGGAAATATCAGAGTGGATTTATTTATTGCATTTATTGCATTGAAAAAAATACTACTTTTGTTTTGCGTAAAGATTTATTATAATACAAATATTATTGCCATCCCCAGCCTTTATAACACCTACACAGAAGAGCACTCAGTTATGTAAGAGATTGGCCTTAATGATAAGTATGTAGTGACTTTTTTATTGACTTATTGATAAGTTCTGATTGTACAGCACTTTTGTTTCTCATTTTAAGACACTATCAAAATTTACCATATTAACCCCCATATTCACAAACAATTACGTAATCATAATTATATCTCCCATCTCATTCTGATGGGAATTTTTATTATTATTTATTTTCGAAAAATTACTGGCCCTAAACGCTTTGTGAATATGGTTATTTATTATTTAGTATCATAGTAAGTTACTGTATCAATTCAAGACGTTCTTTTGGTTGTTGTGATTCATAAAAAAAGTCTTCATAAAATTCTTTTATGAACATCAAACTATGAATTCACAGACACAAACAGAAATTAAAGAATATCCAAAAGGGGTGTGCATATTGGTACCTAGGTTATCTGTTATCTGTGTACATACATCATTTTAAGGGTTGATGGGTTCCTAAAAAAACAATAATAACTTGATTAATCTTCAAAATATCAAAATGAGAGAAAAATTACAAAGAAAAAAAAACTGTAGAATTTTTAGACTCAGGGATATGGAACTTAATTTTGTAAGAAAACACTCTTTTAGTTGAAGACAAAATAACACACCTGAGCTGCATAATGGGCAGTAATGATCTAAAAAGTTTTGGACTATGCGGAGCGGGATTGACATACTGATAAAGAGAAACGCACCAAGGACATATCGGGTTGAACTTTCTTTGTAAAACTACACCCTGACCAAAAGTCAAATCCTAATCTCCTAATCTCCAGTCAGGAATCCTAAACACCACCATAGGACGGCTTAATTAAAATTATTTTGAAGGTTGGAGTATAATTTTTATTGATATAAATAATAAGGAAATACAAACTTACTATCGGACCTAGCTAACCACATGCACAGCTCTGTCCCTACTTTTGTGTAACCCCTCTTTCTTGCTAGTGAACATAATATGATATTGAATATATTCTCTATATTTCAAAAATAGGTAGGTACCTTTAATTGAATATACCTTTATAGTATTCCTGAACATATTGCAATACTCTAATATCTAAAATTAAAGCAATACCTATCTAATTTAGACAATGGCTAAGAAATGGCCAAAGCAACACTTTGGAATTAGAAATAACAATAATTGGCAAACTCTTCTTACATAATTCAGTAACTCTGGTACATATAGATTAATTAAAAAACAATAATTATTATTATGAACTTGCATTGAAATGGCATAGTATCAAAAAATTGATACCTTCAATATGGATTCTCTGTAACAAATTCTACAAATTACATAAATGAACCTTAACCAAAATAAAATATGAAACTACCTTTAACTAAGTCACTAAAAATCTAATCAAATAACAACAACATACTTCTATATTAATATTGCGGAGTCAAACTGACCTAGTAAAACTCTAATTACTAAATAACATAACAAAGACGATAAAAATATTACTTTTCCTATTTAATATTTGTTCTGGTGCCTATAAAATAATATCGAATCAAGAAGATGATAAAAAATCAGTACTTAGTTAATCTCCTCACTGTGTATGTCCGATTGCGCTATATTTTTTAATTCTGGCAAACTACCTAGTAGGTAGGTACATAGCATTGAGCGAGGCTTAAAAAATATAGTGTAAGCGGCCGTTAATGAAATATAAAGTGACATTAATTAATAAGCTTGATCATGACTTTTATTTATTTTAGTACCCATGAATAAATAACTAATGAATCAAGGTGTGTGACCTAGCAAAAATGTTTTGATAGCTTCTATTGATTTAATAAAAGAATGTTACTAGAGTTTTTATTTTACCTATCCAGTAATATTATTTTCAAATAACTTGGTAGGTAGAGCCTTTTAACTAAGGAGCACAAGTTTGTTGGCTTAGTTCGCCTATTTCATTTAAATGTATGAGTGGATAAACCTGATTACTCTAAAAGGTTCCCACTTGGAGGTGGACTATTTAGCCAATACTGGCTCGTTATTGATAATTAATGCAGGTACAATAAAGATTAATAAGATTAACCAATCTGATTTCAAGCTTATCATCTCACTTTTTTCAAGGAATAATTAATATTCCGAATCAATTAAAAATGATAGGACAGGATTCAGGATTAATTCACTGAAAATTGAGCAAATAACATGTCTTGACACAAAAAGATAATAAGTTAAGTTCACATAAAGTTAAGTTTGATAAAATTATTACCTCAAATTGTATTTAATATTATGTACAATAAATATAATTATTTTCTTCCCATCACAGTAGGTCATACACTCGTTCTCGCTCAGCAGTACAACAAAAACAACATTCAGTAAAATTGGTCCAGACATAACTATACTAATTCTATCACAAAATGTCCAATATAAAAATATTAATGGCCATATGCACGAGTTCTGGGTAAAGTTTAACTAACTTTAATGGTTAACGTTATAATATCGCTATTCCCATAATTAATTTAAAATAGGTTAAGGCGTAAACTTAACTCATGCAAACGGCTATAAGACTAGCAGGTATTGACTAAATCACTATTGTCCATTATTATTTGTAACGGTGTATAATATATGCGACTAGGATCACAAGGCTTAAAATGCTAAGACGTAGTAAATCTCGATTATTTGAATCTTCCAGATATACTAGAATCATGAAATGATTCTTAACAGCAGCCTATCATTATTTTAAAAGTGTCGTGCAATATCGCTTATTTGAAGCTAAAGAAAGGTAAGGCACATTTTTTATAGTTTTTTCAAAAGGAGGCATCCTGATCATCAAGGTCATTGCCAGGGTTAGGTATCTATCTTTTTGCATCCGGTTCAAAAACAACCAGTGCTACTGAAACCTTACTTTGTGCAAAAAAGATGAACACAGTAGGGTCAATGCTTTTGATAAAACTTTTTCTATTCAAGATTTCTTCATTTTGAGTTTTTCTTAAACTTTGAACTATGTTATAAAATTTATGTTATATTGCTATGTTTATGTTCCATCAGGGATGATTATTTCAGCATAGTGTGAAATTATGTGCGTACAGTATATGGAAATCAGACTATATACAGGAGGAAGTTCCTTAAAATATCCACAGCCTCTCATCTATCTTCGAGTTGAGAAAAAATGCATAGATATGATTCTAAAAAATAAAAAAACTCTACTGGCTCTAGTTTCATTCATTATCCGATTTTAGTTTTGATTATCGAGCAGTTGTTGGAATTTAGTTCATTGTTTAAACAGTAACAATCTTATTTTTCAATTCTGAAAATAAATCTTATTGGCTTATTGATCGCACATTGGCTTTTTGTGTAGCATTTTTATTTATTCGTTGTTCTCTCTTATTTCTTGCATGACAGTTTCATTAGCTTTTTTACTTACAAAACCTTATTATATTATTAATTCCCGTATGCAAAGTCAAATTCACTTTTCAGTAAATTTTCATTGAAATCTAAGAAATAATAAATACACATTTAGCGATACAAATTTCGTTCCAAATCGAATTTCCATCGAGTTTTTTGAAGCACAATAACTAACTAAAACATACATATTCCTAAAAGCAGATATATCTAAGAATGCACCTATTGAAAAATGCAGTTTAATTTATTCTTATAAAATAATGCTGTTTACTATTTCTAGTTTTATCTTTAATTTTTAAACTGTTTATGTTCAGAGCCTGTATCACTTAATTACCGGTTATGCAGAGTAGGTATTAATTCTATTTCCTGAAACACAGTGGATTTGATATTCATGTATGCTCAACATGCCATTAAAATTAACCAGGGAAGACCTACAACTACTGAGGTTAACTGTTTCATTTTTTCTTGTCTGTCCTATAAAGAATTGAATCGCACTTGAATATGGCTGTGACCACTAAAAATTCTAAAGCAACATTTTTTGAATTTAAATTTTAAATATAAGAAAGCTTGTAGAGAAGTTGAATAGAGGTCTAATATACAGGGTGAGGCGCAGAACCTACGGCATTTTTATATGGAGAAGTGTTGGGAGTAGAAGTCCAACCTTTTTACATGTAGGTATGATTTCAATTTTGACGAGCTGAACTGAAATATTTACAACCCAACACCACTTTCGGTTATACCGGAAATTGCCATCAACCTTCTTATTTTAAATAAGACACCCTGTATATTATTACATTTTCAGATTTCCTGAAAAATGTAATAATAATGGTGTTTATAGTTCAAATTTGTAAGGAGTGATAGTTTTTCATGTAGGTACTAGGCTGTAGTATAGAATTTTTTTTTAATTTTCTCGAATTTTTTTTTTAAATCGATGATTTTTTATCACTTTGTATAGAAATTTCATTCGCAAAATAGGATACTACGTAAAAAGCCATGTGCCAGAATCCTGGACATCTGTCTGCTTTATGTGTTGAGTCAGCAGGATGCGCCAAACTCCCCTGGATTGTGTATTAACCCTCCAGGAATCTCCCCCTCTGGAACTGATGTACTGAGTTGCTCCGGATCGCTGAACATACCTAGATTTGATTCATCGAGTCGGTCTGTCTCAATCAGTCACTCAGTTTTTTTAAATGACAATAATACAGTAGAGTACCGAACCGAAATCATCCGTGCATGGATTGTCAGTATGTCGGACAAAGATGAGCGCCGGACCCTTTACTGATGGAATGCAGCTGAACCTACCTACCTGTATTAGATGTACATATTCTGTACTAAGTGTACCTACTGAAAAACCCGGATTATTCGGGCTGTTCAATTATCCGGGAGTGCTGATTTCCCAATTACCACGGATAATAATTGGTACTCTACTGTGTATCTCGTTTTTGCATCTAGGAAGGCTAAAATGTTTAATAATTTTTTTTTTTATTAAAGAGAAATTAATGTTGGACTTACGGAAGTTACATTATGCTTAGTGATCGATTTTGTACCGCTAAGTGTAGGCTTCATAATTTTTTTTACTTTTCAAGAACAAGCCTAATGATTGGATTTAATTCTGTTTAATAATGGTAGTTTTATTATAATAATAGGGAATTGTAAGTGTCTTGTGGACTTAGTTACCCTTCAAAAAAGCAAATTTATTGCAGGAAACTTGTTGATATTATGAACAAAATTATCAAGGTGTTAAAAACAAAAAAATCATAGGGTCATTTGAATAAAAATAAGGTTTTTGTGATAGGTACTTAGAAAATACACATTTTTGAGATAATGATAAATATTATATGAACCTACTATTCTTCACCGGGGTTTAGGTAGAGCAGACTACCTTCTTAATCTTGTATTATTCAGTTCATGTTTGGCATTTTCTTTTACTCACTTTTTATCCACTTTATTTGAATTTGAAACACAAAATTTGCACAAAAAGCAGACAACCTCAATGTGAAAAAGTCCATTTATAAAATAATTTTAAGCCTAAATCATCGGTATTAAAATTAATCAACTGATAAATATTGAAATCATATTTTATTCCGGGCTGTTATGCGGTGGTCCATGGAGATTTGCTCCGAACGTTTCGTCTACAGCTGCGGTAGACATCATCAGCGGTTACATGCGCGCAAGCGATTCGTGTTCATTGATAACTCGACCCAGTTATCAGTTATCCATAGACCATGGCACAACAGCCCGGAATCAATTACGATTTCAATAGAAACCGGCCGTGAAGCCTACATATATACACACATCAACTGATCTACCTATCTTTATATTGTCAAACATAGTGAAAAATAGTAGGTACAAAGATGTGCACTATGTACCCACATATACTGCAAGTGGCTGTAATGCCAAAATTTGACAGTTTCATAGAATTTTGAAACAGTATACAACTGATTTTTGTTTATTTTTGCCAACTTAAAAATTCAGTGCTTTATAGATTTGCCTTAAATGTCATTAGAAAGTGTTGGTTTACTTGCTCTGGCTTAATCTTATGACATGTAACATAAAATTACCTACAAACATATTAGCGATGCCTGCCTAGAGAACTTTAATTTTTTAATTTTATTTAGTAATAATTTTAATTTGAGAAGTATGATTAGGAAAATTTAAAACAAGTAAATATGACATTCCAAGACGACAACAGAGGCGCTTTTTCTTTTTGCAGCAGTTTCAATTACATTTCAAAACTATTTCAACTATTACGTCATTGATTTTATGACCAAAAAAATGAACTATTTCAAAATGTTGAAACTGACATATCTGCCGTTCATAAATTGTGGTTAATATAACTGACGTATATTACATATCTAAATCCTTAATACAAAAAATACAACATATTCAAAAATTTAAACAAATTTCTCACTAGAAATCATCATCCCAATTATTTTTATCGACATTCTAATAGAAATTGTGTAGAGCAGTCGATTAGAATTGCAGCCATCTTTTTCTATTTTGACGTTTGACGTTTGTTTCAATTCTGACGTCATCAGTTTAATTTTGAAATCATAGAAGTGGTTTGAAACTGTTGCGACAAGAAAAACCGCCTCAGATTTCTGAACTTGCAAATGTCCAAAACTTAATAGATGCTGTCATCAAACAATGAATCAAAAAGAACAATTTTTGTGTAAATGTCACTAGTGTATGTCACTATTGTCGCATTAAAGGTTTTGTCGCATTAAACTAGATCTTAGAGAATTTTGTCTATCGACAATTTTTGTGCTGGCTTGTGTTAAAATACACACAGCTCAAATTAATAGAGCAAAAATATTGTTGTGGTTAATGGTCCTATCAGAAGTAATGTTCCATTTGGCAAGACTTCTCAATATTTAGAGCAATATAATAACCTTGATTAGAAATTAAATGGAGCAGGGAGCGATAATACATTAAAAAAATAAGGAATGTAAATAGCATTGACCAAGCTCATCTTTCTATAGTTATAACTTTACGAGTATATAAAACATGCATGGACATTGAGGCTCAAAGAAGTTGCTTCAAGGTACATTCCCGTTAATCTATCCCCTGCTATGAGATGAAAACACCTCTTTAATTTTAAAATTTTGATAAAATTATACTGATAAAACATACCGGATATCTTCACTTACTCGCTTACATCGACAAATGTTCAAGAATAATGTTACAAAATTATCTAATACCTACCTATCCAAACTAAATTTTGATTTTGAGAGTAACAAAAAATAAATATTTTAAATTATTTAAAATAAAAAATAAAATGTGTTGAAAAATTCCACCTTGAAAGCTAAAACGAATGTTCAGTTTCCTGAGCTGGCTCCTGTTTGAAGTGTTCACTCTTGAAATAAGGATCACTAATTGAAGATATATCACCCATGATTACAACACTGGATGTGGCTGTAGGTTGCAACGGTGGACTGGCAATGTTGCCGTTGAGCATGTGATCCGTGGGGCTACTGCAGTCAGGACTGCAAACGGGACTATCCGCCGAATCACTGGGACTCTGGTAGTTGTTGTTTGCTGCTGTATTGGATGCGGCGACAAGTGCCGGATTTGCTTCAATTGTGGCACCTAAAATAGACTCTAGATTTTAATTAATATGAACAATTTCCAGAAACAGTAGACTCCAATGAAGCACCCAAATTTTGATAGAGTGTCTAAACATATAAATTTAAATTTTACATTTTGGGCTGCATTAATAAAACTTTACAATAATTGGGTTAATGAACGAAGACCTGTGCCAGAAAATATAGGAATATGACCATCTTACTGAGTGATTCACACTTTAAGTGCTTGTAGTTTAAAGATGGCCGATATTAGAATAAACATATTATTTGAAAAAATATAAAACATAAAATCTGAAAAAAAAAGTGCAGGTTACCACTACACCAAGGAGCCTCCTTCTTTTAGGTTCTCATCCATCAAAATAAAACCAATAACATAAATTGTTGTTAACGTGTTGTGAAAATGGGGATTGGTCTCTGAATTATTGAGAACCAGCCTAGCCTTTCTTGCCCTATGCTGTGCATTCAATTTGTTGTGCATAGATTATATTGTGTCAAATAGTAGAAAAGTAACAGGGAGTTTACTGTTTAGTTCAACCATTAATGTTTATGGAAGTACAAAAATATAAACTTTTTCAGTAGGACATTGAAACATTTTAGTTTTTTAACTACACCATCAAGATGAAAATAATAACAGTATTACAATTCTGTAAACATATAGATATTCATCACATAATAGAGAATTTAACCGGAAGCAACCGGTGTACTAATGCTACTGAAAAACTCTGTACTTTGTTACTTCTTGTTCTTTTACAGAACCAAAAAAGCAAATCACCTCCCAAAAGCATCTCCTGTAGAAGACTGTCTATGTGGGCTACTCCAAACAACTTGGCAAACTGTATTTGTTCAATCATCTGCCAGGTAATAGATTGCAAAGCAGGCAGTGTAAGGAGAAGTTCTCCAAATCTTCCACGGCTGTCATACTGCCTGTCACTAATGTAATCTTCTAAATTGATTTGTATTTGATATCTCAGAGCTTTGATACGTGCCGGTTCACTTAAACCTTTGGCATCTGAAAAAATACAATTTAATAAATATTATACATATACAAGAGCATTGTATTAGAGGCTGTATCGACTCGATTTGGGCAACAAATTTCTATAAGAAAGTAATTTAAGTTAGGGAGTTTACAAAACTAGCTCTCTTTTCTTCGAAAAGTTAACATCGGCCACCGGAACTGGAGCCAAAAATCGATAAAAACGTTTTTCCTTGATGATATTTATAGGTACCGTTGTCTAAATCGAGTTAATACTTCCTGTCACTTAGAAACTTATAAACAAACTCGTAGTATAGAGAACTTATCTGAGGTCCCCCTTGTGCGTAAAATAATATTTTTAATGATTTATTCTTATAACAATTTGGAGTTAGGGAATCACCAGGTCGGCTTATTAGCAAAACCTCTGACTAATAACGCGCATGCTCAATTATTCATCCCTAGAAAAATTTTCGAATACCTTTTTAATACACAAAAAGTTAAGACAGGGACAAGTAGCCGTTTTCAAATATTTTGAGCCTTTATCGTTGTACATGCACTGCTTAAAAATGTGAAAATTGCGATTCTTACTTTTATAACTTTCGTGAAAACTATCACTTGCAAAACAAGAGACACCCCACAGTCACTTTAAATGGCGTTTCTCAAAGTGGGTGAGTAGGTAGATAGTGAAATTTAACATTTTGTGGTTGGCAGTCAGGAGGTAGGTATAGGTATAGGTACCATACATTGTGCCATGCCTCAGGTTCAATACCTATTAAATATGAGGTCTAAACGTAAATGTTGGGTCGAATCAAACAACTACTTAGATCCTTACTTATTTGGCACATCACTGGACTTCTCGAATAGGTACAACCGTGCTAATGAAGCAGAGAAATGGGTACACCTGGCGGTACAATGAAAATGACATCACTTGACATTCAAGTTACTCAAACTCAAACCATTCCGCCGATATCAAACCAAAAGGCTCGACAAACAAGCCTGGAGAAGAATACAGTCGTCGATGGTACGTATGCTGTGGACAAATACTCTATATGATATGGCTGTGGAACATCTCCAGGCCATCAGCATAATAACATCTGACTAATTGATCGACAATATCGTAAACAAACATTACAAAATAAAAGAGGCCCCAGTGCTGTCTCTTGATGCACTCCAGATGTAACATCAATTATTGACCTAGATATAATACAATACACCAATACAGACCTAGAGATAAAATCATTTAACCATACGTTCTGAATTCTCGAAAGTACACAATATGTATGAAGAGAAAAAAACTTAAGAAGAGTATTTGATATGCCAAAAGATTCTAGCTATGAGAGAACATGACTGTGATCGATGTGATCAAAGGCCCCGGAGAAGTCCGTATAAATGAATCAATCAGCTGCCCGCAATCCAGTGAATGAGCCAAGTGTTTTGTAAAGCAAGTGAAGTTAGTTACCATTACCGTCGAGCGACCTGAGACAAAACCATGCTGAAAAAATCTGATATGGTAGCATACGAGTATTTCATGATTATATACAATGTGAATCATACAGTGTGACTCATTTGTTCTTGAAACACCCTGTAGAATCTTAATTTATGGTGCGGTTAAAAAAATTCTTTTAAATTAATCATAGAGCTTGATAAACTATATTTTGGGAGCAAAAAGCGTCTCATTCCTACAAAATCCAGGGCCTACTAGATCAGTGTTTACTTGTAAAATCTCAAAAATTCATATTAGCGATTTTTTTAGAAAAAAACTGGGCACGCCACGGGATTCACCAGCCCTCAAAACGGTACTGTACTAAATTTTATTGGAAATGTCGGAGTAAAAAGGATCTTGCAGTTATTTTAGAAATTCATAATAATACTCCGAATTTTCATAAATTAATTTGAAACAGGTCAAAAGCTATCATAAGTAAAAATTAAAATTAAAAAAAGTAAAAAAAAAAGTAAAAAAATAAAATAAAAAATAATAATAAAAAAAATAAATAAATAAATAAAAAATTATAATTAAAAAATTAAAGTACCTACATTATCACCAACTAGACGTACAATTTCTATTTTGTCTCTCTTGACCTTCTCGAATAAATTAATGAAAATTCGAGTATTATTATGATTTTATAAAATAACTGCAAGGATCCTTATTACTCTGACATTTCCAATAAAATTTAGTACAGTACCGTTTTGAGGGCTGGTGAATCCCGTAGCGTGCACAGTTTTTTTCTAAAAAAATCGCTAATATGAATTTTTGAGATTTTACAAGTAAACACTGATCTAGTAGGCCTTGGATTTTGTAGGAATGAGACGCTTTTTGCTCCCAAAATATAGTTTATCAAGCTCTATGATTTAACACATTCCCTGCCAAGCTAAAATCATAAAAATGTTCCTATAGGCCATGACTGGCAGGTTATCAGTCATGAAAAATCATTTTGAAATGTGTTTACTTTTTTGGAATCTGATTATCCACTTCAAAGTTATTTTCAAAAATGCCTAGCGGACACACCGGTGTCCTCTATGGCGCTCAGAAATATTTTACGCCTCCAGGAATCGTATACGCCACAGCGGACACAAAATATTTCTCTACCACGCCAGAGCGGTCACGCCTCAGCGGACACGCTTGTTCTGGCGGACACTGCATATTGTAAAGGATGTTATCATTGTTATCAAAAGAAAATAAAAATGAAATAACTGAAAACAAAGTCAGAAAAGTTACCATACGTATTGCATGGATTGTCCAATGCAACCTAGATTTCGCATGGATTGTTTTAAATCTTACCACAAGATTGTGTAGGCTTACATAATGTATTAAGTTTGAATTAATTGATTATTTTATATTTTTTCTTATTGAATAAAGTTTTTTTTTTCGTTGTCAATCATAATAATGCTATGAAAAAAGTACCTAAACTACCTATCTAAGGAACTATTTGAAAATTTGAATAAGTGATGTAGGCAGTAAACTATATAATCATTATTACGTGTTCGCCACGGCGGGCAGATTCCAGTGTTAGTTATCACCTAAGCTCAGCGCCAAAGCGGACATCTATAGCGGACACACGTATAAAATCTAATGCGAGGGGGAATTCAGAAACCATGGGTGGCGAGACATGCGTCCATGCCACAGCGGACACGTTCTCATTGCTTGTAATTTTAGCATTTGCTGTTATGTTATAATATCAAAAAACATCGGGCGGACACCGGTGTCCTCTCTGGCGTAGTACGGCCTTATAACGGCGGACACCGGTGTCCGCCATGGCAGCGAATGTGTTAAAATAAATTTCTTTAAAATCGCACCATAAATTAAGATTCTACAGGGTGTTCAAGAACAAATGGGTCACACTGTATGTAACGAATAAATTCATTTTCTTTAATTTTGTAGAATAAAAAAAAAAAAAAAAACGAAACAGGAGTGAAGAAAACGTCACACTTCTGTCTCAACATAGAACAGAAGTCCACTAAACAGCCATTTCGTGGCTTTGGCCCACTAAAAAAACATCGGACCAGGTCGTGAAAACCATTCTCATTTAATTTTCTCATGAAATCTGAAAATGTAATTATATACAGGGCGTGTTCTATTCAAAATAACAAAGTTGTATGGCGTACAGCGATATTGGACTCTGTATACCTGAAACCAATTTTACAAATAATTGCACTTCGGCCACTCATTTCGTGAACATCTAGTTCATTTCGGTTTCATTTACCGACGTTGGCGTAATCAAGTTTTTTCACGCTAATAACTCACCCTGAATAATAGGTGATTCACAGTCGATGGTTCCTGAGAGACATTTATGGAAAACGAAACGTGGGATTGTCTGAAAATTTGATCACTTGAATTTGCTTTATCTTTCTAAAATATTTTTAGAGCTACACTTCCGGTTACACCGTAAATGGCTACTATATTTGTTTTTATTTTAAACGGTAAACCCATATACGTATTGTTTAATATATTGTTACATTTTTAAATTGTCTTAAAAGATAATCCAACTACTTAGAATGGTTTTTACAGTTGGAATTTGAATTGAGTTGTTTCGGGATTATAAACAAGTGAAAATGGCCACTTTCCAACTTAAAATCAGTGAACAACAATAACGGCTCAAGATATTGAAAAATGGCTTACATGTCCCTAGCCTAACTTTTTATGAGGTGTCCTATAATATGTAGTTTTAATTTCTATACAGGGGTGATGAAAAATATTAGATTTTTCATCACTCTGTATAAACATTCCAACTACATATTATCATAGAATGGTAAATTTCAGATCTTTACGAGTAATTTTTATTTATTTTTTCTACATACCAGTAAATACCTGCACAGTATACAGGGTGTGAAGCGGTCTCTGTAAACGAAACGATGGACTTTTTCAAAAAAACTTTTCGTAAATTCAAGTACAGAATCACAATGGCCATAATTTATAATTATTTTGTAGTATACAGAGTGTTCCATATATGACAGTGGCATATCAAAGTTATGTTCTTTTAAATGGAATGCTCCTATGTTATTGCATTTTTAGAATGTCTGAGAAGAGAAAATAAGATTGGCTTTTACAGTTGGTGTTTAAATTCAGACGTTTTCGAGTTATAAACAAGTGAAAATCGTCATTTTTCAAGTTCAAGGCCCTGTACAACGAAAACGGTTCAAGATAGAGAAAAACGGCTTACATTCCATTAAAAAAAACAACATAACTTTGATATGTCACTCTCATATCTCTCGATAGTCCAAAATAATTTTATATTATGGGCATTGTAAGCCTGTACATACTTGAATTTTCAAAAAAAAAAAAAATCGAAAAAATCCATCGTTTGGCTCACAGAGACCGACTCGAATAAGCTGGGACACCCTGTATACAGGTGACCTATTAGTAACCCTATGGAAAAGCTAGATTACGCCAACGCCAGCAATGATACCGAAATTAACGAAATGTTTTTTCAAACGGGAGGGAAAGGGGTAGTTTGTAAAATTATCTTTGGGTATGCAGGCTGGCTTATTTTCGCTGTACGCCATACACCTTTGTTATTCTAAATAGAACCTGTATATTACCACAGTTACAGATTTTATGAAAAAAAATATAATGAGAATGGCTTTCACAGTTGATTTTTTAACAGGCAAGTTATGAGTTATAAACAAATGAAAATCACCATTTTTCGATTTGCAAAGTTATTTGCAACGAAATTACTCAAGATTTCGAAAAACCGGGTGACGAAAAAAAGATAATTTCATTAGCCTGTATAAAAATATCTTGAGCCGTTTTCAATTTAAGCTACTTTGAAAACGGAAATCGCTATTTTTATTTATTTATAACTCATAAATAAGTCGTTACTTCAACTTTAAAAACCATTCTTACTGAATTTTCCCAGACAATCTGAAAATTTCATAATATATACGGGGTGGCCTGTATAAAATAACAAAGTTATCAGTAGAGAGATGTTGGGCCACCTGTAAGCCCGAGAAAAAATTTACAAACTACACTTTGACCTTCAATTTGTTAGAACATTTCGTTCATCATCTATCATTACCGGTGTTGGCGTAGTCAAGCTTTTTCATACTAATGGGTAACCTGTAGGTATAGTGGGGTAGACTAGCGTGAAAAGCTTCCAACAACCATATACGTTTAAAAGTAAAGTTTTTTTTTTGTTTCGGTCTGTCAATTTAGTGAACCTCTCTTGTTTTGTAGCCGATTTGGCTCAAGTCTCGGAGGTAGGGATGGTGGGGGATGGGGTAGAAACCAGGTATAGAAACGGGGGGAAACGGTTTTTGCCCCCAGGTTAGCTGGGAGTTGTCGGACAAACAATTTTTCTAAAAAAAAACAAGATCTTGCGAGGGCGCACATCCTGGTATGGCGCAATCGCGAATCTGTCAATTACTCATCGAGATATCGCCGGTAAGGTTCTTAGTAATGCCAAAAAAAATGTCACCGGGGGTAACGTGCGTAATTGGATGCATAATTCAGGGGGAGGCAATGAGTTTACAGGGGCGAAAAAATTCACTCCTATAAATTCATGTTTCCTAAGAGTTTCGGTAAATTTTTGTGCGGATCGGTGTATTAGGAGCGAAGGGGGAGGGGAAATCAAAAACACATGGAATCAGACATAACTTCTACAGTTTTTGCCCAATATTGCGTAGCAAAAAACGGATTTTTTTTGATTCGCCTATCGATTGATACATTTTTTTCAAAAATAAACAAATGGTGGCCATAATAAAAAATTGCAATTTTTGTTTTATTTTTTATCATGACGGGAGAGGGTGGGAAAATCTAATAAGAATGGCTGTTACAGTTGCAGTTCAAACTGAGTCAATTTGAGGTTATGAGTTATAAACAAGCGAAAATCGGTATTTTTCATTTTGAAAGCAGTGCACATCGGAAACGACTCAAAATATCGAAAAACGGTTACATGTCCCTATCTTAACTTTTCATGTTAAATCCTACTATGTGCATGGTTTAAATTCTAATATATGTACCTATAACCTACTTCATTTAAACTGCAACTGTAAAAATCATTTGTATTAGGTTTTCCCACCCTCTCTCTTCATTGACCCAACACAAAAAAATTGACCGAAACCCTTGGGAAACATGAATTTACAGGAGTTAATTACTTCGTTCATTGCCTCCCCCTGAATTATGCCTCCAACTCCGTCCGTTACTCCTTGTGAGTCCCGTTGTGGCAAAAAAAAAAAACTAAGAACAATAAGGCGATAACTCGATGAGTAATGGATGGATTCGCGATTGCGCCGCACCAGGTTGTGCGATCTCTCGAGATCTCGGGATTTTTACTCTAATTTTTTTTTGTCCGACGATTCACGGCTACCCTAGGGGCAAAAAAACCGTTTACCCTCTTCTTTATACTTGGTATACTCCCCTATCCCCACCTCCGAGACTTGCGCCAAATCTGCTACATAAGAAGAGTGGCCCACTAAGTTGACCGAAACAAAAAAAAAAAAATAAATAAAAAAATGGATGTCGTTTTGAAATTTAGATCTACCACACTAGTAGGTATGTATACATCGGTACGGAAATTGTGTGCAGTAACTGAAATTTCCAAAAACGTAACTTCAGAGGAGCGGCAAGCAGAAACTTTCGTTGCGAGAAAAATTTTCCGCTTGCCTCTTCTTTGAAATTGTATTGTTAGTAGGTACTGTCAGTTACTGTGCACAATTTCCATACTAATGTATAGGAGGTATAAATAAATACATTAATTATATTATTTCAGTTTAAATAGCAATCAAACGAGTACACAGGACCAATTCTTGGTAGCCCTTGAATATATTTTTAAATAAATCTCTTATAAAAATATAGGTATAACTACAATGTTATTATTACAGATTAATAACCCAAAATAATAATAATTAATCAGATGCTGTAAAATATTTTCATGGGCAGGAAAATTACCTGGAAACTTTTTAATCCCTTATACATAATATTAAGAGGACTTACTGGGATCAAAGAAGACGATAGCTTTGAGACAAGCAAATTCCGTGTCGTCTACTTGCACTTCTGTCATGGGTTTAACAAGCTCATCCATGATCCTGCTACCGATGCGGGAAATGTCCAGATCTGGAGAGACTCGCGAGTCTGACAACATGATCACTGTATTGGATATTGCTCAGTGAGTAAATCGGTCCATGTTCGTACATTTATATAAACTTACACCAGGGTTAACTATGGTTAGAAATCTCCAAATCCAAACACCAGCCCCCAAGTCCAATTATTAGCCATCACCAAGATTTAGCATTTATCGTGTTTGTCAGTTTGTTAACTTGGATGGTTGTCATGCACGAATTTACGAGAGCGGACCAGGTATGTTTTCAAGTCTTGGAAATGCAAATATTGAACTATGAAAAATATTAATACACTTTTAGGAAAGCCATCTCTTTTTAATGCAACTATGTATATAAGAATAATTATCAAGCTTAGTAAAATAACAATATAAAAACAACCAGAATGTCGATCAGACGTAAGAACTATGCGGTTTCAAAAGAGTTTTGAACTATTATACTCCTTAAAATGTAATTATTACAAGAAGTCTCGTTAAAAACAGAGACAGTGACCGCTTTAGAAAGATACCTACAAAATATAACAAGTTCATTCCGATAAGCGATTGCATAATTTCGCATTTTTAGATACAGAAATATTTTTCGTCTTTTGGAATGCATATAGCGTATTTCAGATAGGTAGTTCTACATACTTATAATAGTTCCGAATAATAATTGTAAAAACATTTTTTTTTCACTCCGCATAATAAACTGTTCGGTATATTTTATTTACGTTTTCACATTTCTGGTCCAAGTTTCTAATACTCAGCTCACTAGAATCGATCTCTGCCGACCAAAGGAAAAAAAATCAATTTTTTTATAAATATAAATTCAGGGTCACGATGCCAAATTATTTAAAATTATTTTTTGGGCTAGAAAGAGTGTTCCATATTGGAAGGACATATCAAAGTTTATTTCAGCAACGCCTGAAGTTTCCATAAATTTTCTTCCAGGTTCTTATTAAGCATGAAATTGTGCAGCTTTTCTCTAATTTAACCGACCCTGTATCTTTTACCGTTTCCGAGATCCCAATGGTGAGCATCGAATTGTTAACCACCCTATATATGAAAGAACTATTATTATATTACACACTACTACACCCTTTTTGACCTACAAAATTATGAATCTACGGAGCCATCACTCAGTTATCAAAAAAGTATAACTTTATTAAGGATCAATCAAAATCACATTGCATATTTTTGACGTAAATAAATAATCAAACTAATTTCAGACTGTTATGTAATAACATAACATAACTAGGTACACAATCTGGCATAAAAAATTACTAAGGTTAGTCAGCAAAACTTGATGACCAGTTTTGTTGATAATTATTATACTCTACAAGAAAATAACTTCTTAAAATATTCCCAACATTATTTCTAAATCATGTAATGGTATTATCTATTACCATTATAAAAATGAACATGCAAACTTTTAATAGACCGCTTAGAAATTCAATAAGTAAACGTCTATACCTACGTTACAATAAAAAAATTAAAGTTGCATGAAACATGAAATCCAAATAGTTTCCCCAAAAATTTCAGACAATTGTTTGCACTGTGCAAACGAAACTGTAATGCTTTAAAAATTACATGTGTAATGAATAAAATTTGATGCTCAATTTGCAAAGTCAATGTCACTTGTTTGTCTTATATTACATCTATTACATCTTTCCCAAGAGATTATTTCATTTTAATATCTATTTTATCTAAGGTCATTAACGACTCATAACTATTTTTAATTGGTGGCTTGGCCTTGATATGGTACGTTAATGACACGAATTATTTCTTATGATAATGTAATTAATGAAGTTTTCAGTTTTATGGTAAGAAATTACGGCTTTGTAACTCACATGCAACATTGCTGATCTAATAATATTAATGGATAAACAAAAGGTGTAATTACTCGTGTATATAACTAGGTATACAGGGCGAATCTTAAATGGATGACTTCACATACATATAACACGTTGTAGGATTTGAAGAGCCCTGGAACAACAGTTTGAAAAGTAATTCCTTGGATAAATTGACCAAGATATAAAGAGGTAAAATTGAGAACACAACTCTTTTATTATTGACAGATTTAAAGAATTTGTTGTTTAAAATAGAGAGTACGATCTTTTGTTTAAATTATCATTGATTTTTTTTCAATAGCACGCTTTACATTTTATATGAAACGAAATTAACTCCAGTTTTTTTTTTAATTGCTGGAATACCAGAAATTTAAAACCAGAAAGTTAAGTTTGTTTCATTTAAAATATAAAGCGGTTTTTGAAATTTTTTAACATTATCACTACTTTAACGAAACAAATTCTTTAAAACTATCAATATTAGAGAAGTTGAGTTCTCAACTTTACCTCTCCATATCTCATTCAATTTACAGCAAATATATTTTTTTCAGGGATCCATTAATGGTTTCCTACTTCGTTCTGCTTGCGTGAAGTCAGTCATTTAGTTTCACCTTGTATAGTCATCGAATTTTTAATTTAAATACATATCAAAAATAAATATATCGAAAGTACCATGTCTGCTGTAAAAAATAAACTCTCCAGATTACATCGATATAGACATCAACAAAAATCAACTAAAACATACCCGACTATCGATATGCAAAAACATCTCGGTCATGCAACTTGTCATTTTTAATGAACATGCAAGTGTTTCGAAGATGAAATTCTACAGGTATGTCAATTATAAATGTACGAACATGCTGAACCCATTAAATTAAAATAAAACTGAAAAACTAATTTATTGCTAAAACATGGTATAATAGGCCAAAGAATTTGCATTGCATTTTAAGTATATAAAAAATATTTGTGATGAATTAATAAAAATGTGCATAATATAAAATTTAATTTTCATCACTAAGAACATTTCTGCCATAAAAGAAAAAATTGCTGTGTTGCAGAAATTAAAAATTTCTGATTGCTACATACATCCAATTAAAAAGCCACGAACATAATTATCAAATTTGACAAATAAATAGTAATAGTTTGCACTGGAATGTTAGTCTAATAAATGAATTTCAGTATCAGCAGTCAAGACCATTGGTTTTATGCATGAATCTACAATTATTTTGGTACTTATTATGCCTAATTACTCCCTATAGTATGATGACTTCCATTCCTAAGTAAGTATAAAGTAAATAAACAAAGTAAGTACAAAATCATAAATTTTATAAAATTAGAATTTTATTGGGAAATAATAGCACTAGTGGAAAAATTTCAATTCGTGGTCACTACCTATAAAAAATCAATTTTTAAACATAAGCTTATTATCGTGATTTATATTATTTCCTAACAAAACAGTACCTATACCTACTATAATATTAGATATAGGTAACTTATCCATCTATAAACACCAACAATAGCTTTAGAGTTAATCAGAATAATAACATTGTTTATTATTATTTTATACTTTTTGTACTTAATCCCCCCTCAAGATTTTTAAAGTATTGCACAGTTCTTCCGGCAAGTTTTAAGGAAGAAGACATTTATCTATCAGTGTTATTTATTACCAAGTGTAGATATGTCCACGTGGATCAGCTAAGGTAGCGTTCAATAATAATTCTGTTATCTATCTGTTTTCCCGTGCGGTTGAATACCCATCGGGCGCGTCCCCAGGTGGCGGATAGGGGGAAGGCCTTACAATGAGCGGAAGTGAGTAAGGTTAGCAGCGGTGATAGAGCTCGTTGGAGGTAAAATTCTAGACTGGTAGCTCAAAACCCTGCCGCGGACCACCTCCCCTAACCTAGTTGTCGTGTCGTGACTAAAGGTCTGCACTAGGGGTAACGGCGCCAGAGATGTCCGACTGTGGACTCTCTGATATACCGTATCATCTGTTGTCGTGGTCACGTTCCGCGCACAGAGAGATGCGGGGGTCTGTGCTTAATCGCCGGAACCAAGAGGAGACAACCTCACTAAAAAACCTAAATCCTAAGGCGGGGGTCCAGGCTGATGGGATGCGTGACTGGATAGAAGACCAGCCCTACTGGATTCAACCTTGGGGCACCAGGGGGCACCCCACTGTATCAATCCCCTCAACTTTGCATGCGGGGCTCTGCATAGGTGGAACGCCCTTCCATAGCTACTCGTAGGATCAACCATGGTAAGAAACAAAAAACCAAGAAATCGCGAGGCAACACCGCAAAACAGACTGCTGACCGAGCGGGGCTTGTCACCCGTCAAGACAGTCGGCAATCTAAACAATCCTTGTGCTCGAGACCACCCCGAACGCAAGAAGAATGCCCACTCATTGGAGAGAAAAGGAGCTTCGACACCCTTCATAGGGTCAGAACCATTCTGTAGCCTCGAAGACACGTTCTTCAAGCAGAACTCCAAAAGGAAGAAGAAAACTGAGAGAACCCCATTGGAGATTGAACCTCTCGGGATTGAGACAAGCCAAAGAACTTCTCGGGAATTTTAACCGAGAGAGGTCGAAGATACTCTTCAACGTCAGCAAGGAACGTCTGAGAACACTGACGGGATTCCTAATGAGACATTGCAAGCTCAAGGAACACCTGAGGAAGTTAGGCATAGAAGAAAATGGCGTCTACAGATTCTGCGGGAAAGGAGACGAGACACCACGTCACCTGCTGCTCAACTGCGATGCGATAGAACTCAAAAGAAGTAATGTTCTGGGCCACCACCAGCTAGAGGCAGGGAACTTACCCGGCGACCTTGATCCTCTCAAAATCCTGAAGTTTCTCAAGGAAACGGACTTGGAGAGGGTGCTTCACTAAAGGGATTCCACACCAAACGAATCATAGTAGAGGGGATCTTTTAGGTCGCAGTAACTTAATCACCCTCAAAATACAAATCTACCTGTTATTTAAGTATTTGGTCTTATTTAGGTGTAAAATATCATCATATTGACGACACCCCGTAAAATAATTTTTTTTTTGCCGTTTCAAGTTAACTTTGCAAAGACTGAACCTTTAATTGTTGATGAAATATTGATATTTCTCCTTCCTTGAAGTTTCCGGGAAGAAGTGATCAATATTTAAAACCTAAGGAGATTTAAGTACCTACCAAAAGTTTAAAATAATCATAATTATTATTATTATGATTAACTAAAGCTATTGTTGGTGTTTACAGTAATAAGCTTGTCTTTGAAAAAATATAATATTTGTATGCTGACACGAATTGAAATTTTTCGTCTACCGCGTTTATTTCGCAATAAAATTTTATTATTTAGGTGGAGGTCTAAAAAATTTATTAAAAATATTTTTTAAGATTTATTTCTCTATGTTTTATCAAAGAATTACGGATTATCAACCGCTTGTTTCAATTAACTTTACAAAGACTATTGTAAATGTGCCTACATTTTTAAAAAGAAAATTTAATATATTTTTTAAAAGCATGATAATAAAAATGGTAAAGATACAACAAAAAAGACAATGGCGTTTTAGGCACTCGTACACCACTTGAAACCTCTTCCATCCCTGATCTGAAAACCGCCTAGGGTCACGTCGAGATTAGCCCTGAAGAAAAGGGTAGTACTTTCCATCCGGATGTCATGCTACTCTTTTTTTTTCCTGAATAAGTGATAAGAAAAAATGGGTAAAAAATAGGTTGAGCCTAATTGTAGAAGTTAATGCGATGAAACTACCACGGGTACTTTTTCATTGATATGCATACCAACATTTAAATATTAATAAAATAAGAACATAAGAGCACACGTTTATCAGTGAATATGCGAGAATAATTCATATATTCAATAATTCACTTGCCCGAGTGAAGGGTTCGGCAGAACTAAACTCTGTGACCGACAGCAACAACACACTTGAATCAACCTGGGGTAATGTGACAATATCTGAACGCGCTTACAGCTCTCGTTACGCCACCTTAGATATCTTACACTGTGGTAATAAGTGAAGGATCCTAGCGGAATCATACACGTAGTCAGCTATTAGCACGGATCCTGAGAAGTTAAAGAAAGAAGTACATTGGCCAGTAATATTCATCCAGTACCAGTAAGATATTGTTTTGCTCGTGGTACTCACGAGGGATCCGTTGACCGAACCGGATAGGAGTGCAGTACCGAAAAACTCATCCGTAAGCATAAGAGAAAATCCGATATCCAGTTGGATATCTTGAGAAGTAAAAAGACCTCATCATCATAAAAGGTAAATTATTGTAAGCAGCACGCCAAGGAGGGAGCACATTACATCTTAGATTGGCGTGTCTGAAAAATATAAAAAACGACTGATGTGTGTAGACTTTCACGACTGACTTTAACTGAAATCATAATTGATCCCGGGCTGCTTTGCCGTGGTCCCTGGAAAATTCGTTTCCGAACGTTTCGTTCACAAGTGAGGTAGACACCATCAGCGGTTATGTGTGCGAAGCGGAGCTTCCACTCACTTGACTCACAACTCACTTGATGGCTGGGAGAGCGCTCCTGTTGATAGGGTGATGGTACGGTGACGTTTATAGCCCGTATTGTGTTTAAAAAAAATCGAAATAATTTCAACAGAAAGAAGGAAGGAATGAAACTGCGAAGGATTTGACATTCAGCGTTACGTAGAATCGGAATCTCTCATCATCTGACTCAGCAATCTATAACATTATCGGAGAGACTAACCGTTGCGAGGTCGGAGGTCAGTTACATAAATGATGTTGAAGTCTACCGCAATTTTGGATGATACGTTCGGAGTAAATCTCAAAAGACCATGTGAAAAGAGCTCAGAATCGATTATACTTTCAATAATAAACGATTTTTATGTGCTATTACATATCAGATAGGAGCAATTTGACGAAGACGAAGAATGGTTTCAAGTTTCTTTACGCCAAAAAAGTTTTTATACTGGCATGATCTTGTCTACTGATAGAGGATCATTTCCTACTTAAGTCTTGTATGTCTTTGCCCAGCACATTATATCATGTTTTATTTCTAATTCTAATTCTACACAGTAAAATTACAGGTTGGTCTTTAAATTTTATGTTTCTTCTAGAAGAAATTATTATGCTGCTATTTGAACATAATGGAAACAATAATTATTATGGAAAACAAGGTTTTTTAACTGTCTGATAAAAACAGGGGTACATATACACACCCCTGCATGCATGCACGCACGCCGGTATGCGCACCTACACCCACCCACGCACGCACACGTCGCACACATCACCCAACTAACTTGAGAATCCTGTTATAGGTATGTATAAGCTTCACAGGTATGTATCTACTTATCTATTCAGAGCTTATTAAGTTTTCATTCTATAGAGTTCATTTTCTTCTTCAACAAAATAGGCATTACGTTTGTAACATTTTTCTGATGAAGGATCCAACTTGAAAACTTGGTAATTGTTGCCATTTCGAGAAGAATTGTAAAACATAAAAAATGCATGAAAGCACAGACCCCTGATTATAATTAGAGCCAAGGAGCCATGACAGTTATGTATAGTCAGATTTTTATAGGAAGGCGAAGGCTAGGCGTGAACTGCGTATCTTGCGAGCTTTGTACACGGCCACTGAGATTTTACGTGTTCGATGAACGGTGGAGATACTCTCATCAGCCTTATCTGATTTTTTTTTTTTTTTAACGTGGACACCAACTAACATTGTTGATATCGAATTGATTGATACCACCTTTACATTTACAGACATTAGAAAATAATGCATTAATAATTTCTAAATGAGAATAATGTTTATTTTATCACTGAATAATTAAAAAGTTGTGATGATTATATTGTCAATGCGCCTAAAGCCCAAAAGCTTTTTTATATTTATTTGACGAAAATTTCCGATTTTCAAAACGCTCCTGTATAGGTTCATCTATCGAGATTATTGCACAAAATTAGGAATTCTTATACAACTTATGTACTTTGTATTTTCGTTAAAAATCTTTCTAAGGTCTATTGTTTTTTAACGAATATCTCTCTTTGCACTCCATTTGGATTAAAATTTATTCTTACGTACTTACTTGTATAATTATGAGAAGACTAGATTAATCATTTCTGAAGAAGTGATAAAATTATAATATGGAAATACCTTTTTTACTTGATCTGCATATATGGCTGAAGTAAGTTCAATTCAGTTACTATAAATAGTAGTGTTTATAATAACTATTATTGAGCTTGTTGGTGGATTCTCATAATTTTCACACCTGTGTTTCTAATTGTTACGATTTCTTAGTCATAGGTTATTACACAGCTGATGCATTTGCTGATGCTCATTAGAGATTATGCTAGGAAAAAAAAGCAATAATGTGAATTGCTACTTTTGCTTTATTCTTATATACATTCTTCAGTTGTTAGGTATGTTACGAGTATAATCGGTTTGATAAAGCTTTCTCGAATTCGGTTAATATTTTTGTAATGCTCATACACATACATATTATGTGAAGTAAGCATAAAATACCCGAGCATAGTATGCTCGGTAATAATGAACATAATATGAATAATAATATCGATCAAGCAACAAAAACCAAACAACTAATATCGGTAAATATCTTGCGGTGCCTATTCGTTCCGAATGTTGGCGATCAGCATGGCTGTTTTTATTTTGTTTAACTGGAGGATGTCATATCGTCGTTCGTTCCTCATAATATGGTGAGATCTCCAATTTACGTTTTTTTTTTTTAATTTTTACGATAACTTCGCATTTCTTTCCCATTCTGCGTGCATGGGACTTCAGCATTTGTGACTCGGTCTTCCCAAGAGACTCTTAAGATGCATGCGCTTCTAGTACAATATTTCGAATGCTTCGAGCCTCCTCACTGACGCCTCAGAGTGTCCAAGCCTCTGCTCCGTTAAAGGAGGACTGGAAAAGTATAGCTCTGAAGTACGAAGATATTGGTTTTTAGCGGCACGTCTCAACTTCTGAAGACAGCGCCCATTCTTATAAATGCTGCTCTAGCTTTCGCTGTACGTTATTTTATTTCTAATGAGTGGTCCCATTGTGCTACATTAACCCCATCAGGTCAGCCCCTTTGAGGAAGCTGACCATCTTGACTCTTGTTAATGTATCCAGGTCCTCCGGTGTGAGAAAGTCTCTCCCAATCCCGAAGGTTTGTAATATGGTCCTTCCCAAAGCGGGAAATTCACATAGGATTTGTTTTGCTGTTTGTTTGCAGTTGGCACATCCTCCAAGCACAGGCGGCATTAAGTCCCTTTTTTTTTCGAAGTACCCTTTATAAGGGTCTTCGAATGGTCCAATCTTAGTAAGTTTTGCCAGTGCTGGAGGACTTCCCTCAGCCCAGTTTCGTATTGTTGTTTAGGCAATATCCAGTGATATGCCAAATGCTGGTTCTGGTCCGATGAATTCGGATTCGGATTCGGCACCTTTCCTGGTTAGAGAGTCGGCAAGTTCGTTCTCTCTATATCCAGCATGGCCTGGAATCCAGATCAGAGTTACTTCGTTGCTCTTTGCTAGAGCATTCAAGGTTAGTTGACAGTTCCAAATCAACTTGGACTTGCAGTGACTGGAGCCAAGGGCTTTTAGAGCCGCTTGACTGTCTGAAAATATCTTTATTGATCTGCGTTGGCAGTGCATCTCTGCCTGAAACCAGCGCACAGAGCTCTATGGCATAGATTTCGGCCTGGAAAGTGGTTGCGTGAAGGCCCAGGCTCGAGACGACTCTTTTCTTCGATCCAGCGTTACACACCCCAGCTCCAGTTCCTGTGGATGCCTTAGATCCATTTTTTGGTTATAACTCGTGTAAATTTAAACCGATTTTGATAAAACTTGGCATGAACAATAAACAAATAACTTTCATTTTGCTATTTAATAAGGTTTTGTAGACGTCTTCCAGTGGCGTAGATATTCAGGGTTGGTGCCCCCTTTCCCTGCCTATCTTTTACGTTAGTTGCAATCGCAAAATCGTTATTCAAATACCCTTGGATTTTAGAACAGAAAGTATCCCTTAATTTTGTTTCATACGGCGCACTTTTTGAGATATTTGAACTTTCCTCAGTCAATGTCCCTAATGTCTCTTGTTTTTAGATAATATATTTCAGATGCTGCTGTGCATCATACTGTTTTATGCCTTCGTTTTTCAGTCGTTTCAAGTCGTGCATTTTTGTTTTTGTTTCTTGAATTTTATTTAGCTCAAGTGTTATTATGCCGAGGAGTAAGTTGTGGCCAAACTTGATTTCGGCTCCTGGATGAGTCTTGACTGATGTTATTGCGTTCCGGAATCTTTTGTTAACCAAAATGTAATCTTATCTGTTATCTGGTTTCTCATCGTGTGCTCTGAGGTGTCCTGAGGTGATTTCTAGGTATACAATCCTCTGGGAGACAGTTTGAAAAAGGGCAGTAAGTACCTAAATGGGAAATATCCAAACCTGATAAAACTTCCGGACACCTCATATCTGCTTTGGTATGGAACGCAAAACCGCGCAAAAGAGCCCCGGATCAACCAGTCCGAGAGGCTCTTTAATTTATTTAAAAATTAAGCAAAAGGGGATTTACAATTTATTAACTGAATTCGAATCGAATTTTACTATTCAGATTTATAAACCAACATTTATCGAATGTATTAAGTAGTCCAAACCAGTTGTCCGTATAGGAATAACAACTAAGTGCCTATCTCATGCGACACGGAAAGAAGCCTCTGCATCCATAAGCATTTCTGACTTGACGTCCAAGATCGCGGTTTGGATATTGACTTATCTTTCTGATTCATAACTTGTTTGGCCGACATGTTTATGTAAACAGTAGTTAATGTATATGGCAGTTACTTGCTCATAACTTAGAGGAAGCCTTATTTTGTATAAAAAGAAAATGAACAAGTTCTTACTATAAAGCATTCTTAACTGAAATGAAAATTCTCTGACCTTGTAGGTAAGAAAGTGTATACATACCATTTGATAGAAAAATGTTACATGAACGAATAACAATATCGTTTAATAAGTACTTTTACCTTATTGGCAAGTTAAACTACATAATAACATTTATATAATTCAAACCAAAAAGTGTCATTCAATTATTTCCCACAAGGATCCTTAAAATTTTGTTAATGCCTAAATGCACATTTCATTTAATGAATTTGTAAACTCATCGAGAAATTCGACTAACACAGTAAAACTGCCAATAGCCAAGCATAAAAAATAAATTAACATCTTTCCATAATTACAATAACCTGGGTACTTATATTTTATTGCGAAAATGTCTAAAACCAATGCCAAATACCTACATGTATAAAAAATGATTAAAGCTAAAATTATAATTATTCATTTACCCATATAAAAAAACCTGGCAATGTCTTACTGCAGAAAATGCAACTATGATACATGCAAGCTCTTTGTTCTATCTCAATAAATACCAAGAATTCCATTATAATAATTTTCTCTTAGTTGTCATGCTCATTATATAAAAAATAACATATATGGCTACTCTTTATTATCAAATCAGAAATGGATTGATAGAATGAAAAGCTTGTAACTTTGCACTCTAACTAAGACAAAATATTTTATTACTATATAAACCGGAATTTCCCAGTTTTGAATAAATGTTTGCGCTTACCTGGGCTATGTTTAGTGATGATACAATTATTTCCCAGCAATAGGACGTCTTTCAAATGCATGGAACGACGTGCCAACCCCAAGAGAAGATGCTCTCCTGCGTGAGCCCGTAGTAATGCCACCTGAACAAATAAGCATATCGATAAAAATGCATCAAAGTTAGGTAGGTATATGGATTTCGTTTTCATAACATGAAGAAAATAAGTTTTTTAACCTACCTGATCATCTAATTGAAGCTCTGTAAATGCAGGAATGTATTTGGCCCACTCTACTAGAATAAGTAGTTGTTGTTTCATTGAATCACAAACATCGTTTATATTTGCTAACTGTTTATTAGATAGGTCATAGTCACTGACGGGAGCAGGTCCCATTTGCTGAAATAAAAATATAAAACTAGAATTGTGACGGTTATTTAAAATAGTATATTTTTCAATTCAACGCACTGTCACGAGTTTAAACAACATCAACATGGGGTGAGTTTTCTGAATCACCCGACTGATTAATATCCATTATATGCGAATAGAATACTATACTGTATCCACGACTATTAAATTGTAATATTTAAAAAAAATGAGGTCTTGTCGTGATTTATTTTGCATGAATGATAGCAAAGCATCATTCATGCTATCGAAAATATTGATGATTGCCAGAGCTATTAGGAGCATTTACAAGCGGGCTACAAAATGCTTGGACCAAAAGGGTGGATGTTTTTGAGCATCTTATTTGAATTTTGTTTTCTTCCAATTAAGTTATAGAGTAATTTGAAATACATAAACGATATTTTTCACCTTATAGACATTCATGTCACTTTCTATTTTATGGTGAGGCAAAGTTGCCTCTAACAGACAGCTACCTTGACGAATTTCAAGAATCATTAATAACTTTGTCATGTTTGAGATAAGGATAGAAGACTATGGAACACTTTTTGTTCAGAATTTATTCAACTGTCTATCGATTGTGAATATTGTATACCGGGTGCCTCATTTAAAAAATAGAACTTTTTGGCATAACTCGAAACCGCGATGTTCAATAATTGTTTTTCTATTTTCATCGTTTTATTCAGCGAAAAAAAAATACTACTAGTTTGCTAATTTAACTGATTTTGTAGATCCAAAAATAACGAAGTTAGCCATAGTATCGACTTAACTTAGGAGACCCTGTATTTTATATACGGTGTCACACATAAAGTCCGCATCATATGGGAAACATTTTTCCTTCTTGGTCAAGGAAAACTTTGATTTCACTAATAGTTTTACTTTAAAAATGATGTCAAATGACACGCCAACATGTAGATAGGTACCAATTCGTACCAATTTTGAGCCTTCAGTAAAATATATTTTTTATGTAGGCGACTTTATGTAGTACTGGGAAAATAATAAAATTGGAGCCCTTATTCTTCACACTACAGTAGTATGTAGTGTGAAGAATAAGGGCTCCAATTTTATTATTTTCCCAGTATGAATTATCTTCACTCCACCAGCATCAGACAGCAATTTGACTTTATGTAGGGTTTTTACCGAGTACCTAACTATCTAATGAGAGTAACTTATATACCCAAACCTAGGAAAACAGGACAGGAAGGGGAAAAATCTATGAGACCAATAAGTTTCACGTCCTTTTTACTGAAGACTTTAGAAAAAAAAAGCTAGTTAGGAACATTAGGGACGATGTCTTGGAAAACAGACCACTCCAACAAGACCAACATGCAAATAAAACAGCAAAATAAACGGAATCAGCTTTACACCAATAATTGGTGAAAAAGGCTAAATACGCCATAAAACACAAAGAAGTACTATTATGAGCTTTTTTGGACAGAGGAGGTGCGTTTGATAGCACATCTTTTAGAATCAACCTCAAAAGCAGGTATGTAGGTACCTACTGTAATATACCGCACCCACCGATAAACTTTTTGCGAGACAATCATGAAGAAACGTGAAAGAAGTAAACAGATCTGCATCACAAGCTGAATATGACGGTTTACATGTCCCTATCTTAACTTTTCACATAGTATCCTACTATGTGGTTTAAATTTTAATACAGGGTGATGAAAAATCGGATAATTTTCATCACCCTGTATTAAAATTTCCTCCACATAGTGGGATGAAACATTAAAAGTTACGATAGGGATATGTAAACCGTTTTTAGATATCTTGAGCTGTTTCCGTTGTACAGGGCCTTGAACTTGAAAAGTGACGATTTTCACTTGTTTATAACTCCGAAACCGCTCAATCTAAATTCCAATGGTGCAAACCACCTGTATTGGATTTCTGCAGACATTTAAAAAATATAATATTTTACAGGGTGTTTCCGTTAAAATAACGATGTAGGTGTCAACTTCCGGTATTTCCGGAAGTGTGGCCATCTTGAAAATATTTTCGTTGAATTTCTCGTAATCACTTATGTCTGGAATTTTTTTATTTTGAGGTTATAGGCCCATTAGTTTCCGAGATATGGCCGGTGGCCAACCTTAGCAAGACACCCTGTATAATGGCCGAGGTCCTATTTAAAACAGCTGTTGGAACAACATCGGAAGGTCTAAATAAATAAATATAAATTAACTAATAACAAATTAGATAAGGGAATTTCATTGTAATGAATGAAATGAAATCCAGTTTGAAATATAGATGAAATAGTGATACCTTTGATTCCAAAATTTCATAGGAATAAATTTTGATGACACAGGTATATTTCTTGACTCCTAAGCTTTTGCATATCCCATCCGAGAATCGAGGGTGGCTACAAGAAACGACACAACGAGAGGTGGGTCCTAGCTGCATATTCTAGAAGATCATCGGGGGTAGGGGGGGGGTTGTTCCAGTACATCCCTATTCGGGGAAACCATGGTGGCTCAGGTGGCGAGGGGGTTCCACAGGAAGGTGTACCGTCTCCGTCATATTTATATGCCGATGTCTCCGCTTTATGTACCGTTTCCGTAGCGTCATGGGGCATTTTCAATAATAAAATGTAAAAGGTTGTAACCAGAATTCGCAACTAAAGCTTTATCATTATAAATAAAACCATTACATATAACGACATTCACAAGGGTAGGTAATACTTATAATAACGTAAGGGTGGATGGATATTACGTATACTCGTACTTATGTTAGTTATATACTTTAAAAAAGGATATAATCGTGCTCCGGGAGGTACATTAAAAAAGGGTCCCGGCTGCTTCACAGCAGTCGTTAAGTTATGTCAGAGGCCCTTGAGGCTACTTGAAAACTTCTGACACTTGGGCTTTGCCACAGCCATACAATATTTATTTATTTATATACTTTTATAATACATAATACACTTTTACTGGTATGTTCTAGAGATATTTTTTATAGTCTACTTTTAATTACAAATATTAATATTTTCATCCAAGGTAAAATATTTCAGCAACCTAATTTGAATTCATCTTTAGGCGTGAGTATGATAACAATAATAATTATTATCTGAACAAAATTGCTTCGTTAGTCATTTTTGATTATTATTACTACAGGAGCTTACTATAGAAAAACCAGTTTAATTTTCCTGAAAAAATTCCTTGCTCATTACAGTATAAATTTTTCTACCAAATTGCTTTAATAACACAAGTTTGAATTATTACATAGTACGCGTATTATGTTATGTCATAGCTAATCAAATAATAATTATTATGAGTATAAAATTATTTCGTACTCTTTAATTACTCCATGCTAATTATGATTTAAAAATATCTTTCAATTTAATGTCAGGGATATTTTCTGTTTTAATGGTATATTTTTTAACTTGTTTTTTATTCTATCTCAATTATTTAAGTTTATATAATTAGCTAATTTCAGATTTGTAATGAATTGTAATTTTGTAATTCAAAGCAGGTAACTTACTTCTAAAGCTGCTCCAACTTGACGAGACAACATTTCGGCATTCAATAAGGAACTCACAGATAATCCATTATTTTGATTAGATTCTTCATAGCTAGGCCTTCGACAGCTTATCCTGTCTCTTTCATTTTGTACAGCTGAAAAACATGAGAAAATATTAAAGTGACCCAAAAAATAGCTTCAAAACAAACCTTCTTTTTTCATCCCAGCTTTGAAACATTTTCTCAGTCTACAATATCGGCACTGATTTCTTTTATCTTTGTCTACCACACAGTTTCTACTAAATCTGAAATAAAGTAAAAATATATATAAAATTAATACTCAAAACAAAATAAAAAATATAATAGACGAAATAAAAGAAATACATGAGAAATAAAAATTCCCAAGTTTGTATTATACCTCTATGTTTGTGAAATATTTGTAGCTTGACAACTTTTTCAAGGTTGTTAATAGGCAGTTAGTTTTAGTTTCCTTGGGTTTTAGTTTCCAGGCAAAAAATATCAGGTTCTAGAGCTTCATTTTATCAAACATACGTGGCAATAGCAAGACGTAAACATTAAATATCAATTATATATTTACCTTGCATAAAAACTCAATTGCTACGCCATTAAGTTAATTTTATCACAGGGGTATCAAATAAATAGTAGTTTATTTTCAATTATATTTAATTGCAATTGTCATTATCATAATTCATATGATAATTCAAAGAGCAGAAAAAGTCGCCATTAATTAAAAGTTAAAATAATATTCCTTATTAAACACAAGAATTGATTGTTTGGGCAACAATAAAACCTCAAGGTGGCATCCGAACTGGCAAGGTCGCGAATACTAAGCGATTTTTTTCACCCATCAAATTTACCATAAAACTTAAATTATTTAACATATGAATTAATTTTACGTTTCACTTAATGCTTTAAAATGATAAGTACTTTACTCGTAGTAACTACCTAAATCTCATCTCACATCTCGAAATTAGCAAGTGAAACCGCAATCAAAATAAGAAAAATCCTGACGTACGTTTGAAGTTGAAGGCAAGACGTGATCAATTTCTTAAAAATATTCAAACAATATTCCAGATTCATAGTAATAAATGTTGAAAAATTAAATAAAACAGATCAAATAGAAACAATAATAACAAGCAAATAAGAATTAGATGTATTTCATTCCTCCTCTCCGTCCACAGAAAATCCTAGTAATAGGTGCTGATAGTTTCCAAAGACATGACCGATTCAACTATCACGCTTTATTAACTAAATAGACCAACAATCATCAAGTGAAAATATTAAATTATAAATTTAATAGTTTTTGAAATAATAATCCAGGAAACTTGAAACCCAGCTCTCTGATGAGTCCGGACATGCCAAGAACGCTTTTCGTCACTACAATGACAACTTTCAACTTTATTACGTTATACATATCATGTGTTGTAAGTCACAACAGATATGACCGCGGAATAAGTGAACCTGTCCCATCTGGGGATTGAGCCCGGGGCTTCTGATTACATGTAGGAGATTCTAAACCAATAATGTTTTCAACCCTCACTTGGGCCCAAAGATAAAGCAAGATACAATAATAAGATCTGCGGACAAAAAAACATCAGTAAACTTAGTTACAATAAAAGAGAATTGTCCAATCTATTTACATATAATATGTATATTCACTGGGGGAGCGGTTACGATGTCTCGGTCTAGTCTAGATTGTTCCAAATTTCAACTATATCTTGGCCCAGTATAGCGTTGATTGAAGGAGTTGATTTGTTATGAAATCGGCCCAATGTCATTTATTTTTAAATCGTTCATTAACTCTATAGGTTTCACCAATGTTAGGTTATATTATCATATGAACAGACCCAACATGAAATTTAATTCCCTTTTGGAAGACCTACCTGCAGGTATAGAGGTGATTCTTACGGACGGAGCGCCTAAAAAACCCTTTGCAGCCGTCACAGGAGGCGGCACCGTAATGCTTCCCCGTGGCTCGGTCTCCACAAATGGCGCAATGCTGGCTCATAGCCGCCCCCGCCGCCCCTGATCCGTTGGCCAGCGCCGGCAGCGGATTGGAGTTGGCCGCCATTGTCATTTCCGCATCTGAAATAAACGCAAGAATAAATAAGGCAACCCTTAAAGAATATTTTTATTTTTAAATATCAGGTAAGTAACATTTAAATTAAGAGAAGCTAACACATTCGAGAAAAATTAAATTTTGATAAACATTTTATTAGAAAATAATCATAAGTCAAAGATTCTTTAATATTGCGAAACAGTTCAAGGAGCGGTTCCTTGTCAAAAATTAAAGGATGTTTTTCATATAAACTTTCCAAAAACGTCTCCGATCGGAGTTACATCCCTCCAAAGGGATTTAGGGCAAAATGGGGTTTAAATTTCTCAGATTTGGAGAAACATGAAAGAATGAAATTTTCAATTTAACTTTACCTTATTAAAGCCTTCCCAAAAACAAGCAATCTTATTCCTCTCTCACCCTTAAAAGGGTTTGAAAATTGAAACTCTTAATTAGTTTTCCATTGTACATTTTTGTGGAGATGCAAGTTTGCAATTTAAACAATTACCTTTTACTCTGAAACATTTTAGTCTGTAGCATTTTAATCGTAAAATTATGACATCTTTTTTATTTAATTTATTCCAAAATGCAAGATACTAAAATGGTTCGGCGTGCGTCTTTGAAACTCCACAGAACAATACAATGGAAAACTTGTCAAAGGTTGCAATTTTCAACACCTTGTGAGGATGAGAGACGAAAAACATCTTAAAGCGCGCAAATTTCTCGTCTTTAAACTCAATATCTAGTTTAAATTTAGTCAATTTGGAGTTTTTCAACAATTAAATTTGAAGTTAGCGTAAGCTTTAATCACTACCGTAGAATTCAAGTCGAGGACTAGAATGTGACATCACAGCTTGTTTAGCGGTAGATGATATTAAAAAATTATAAGCAGCGGTGCCACACTGATAAATATTTAGTATCAAGTGATGACACGCACCAATCTATAGTATAGGTACAATATACTGTGCAAGAAAAGTCTGGAAATATATAAATTTCTGTCAAACGAGTGGTCAGAAATATACAAAACTTATATGATCAGCTGTTTAAGGACATGAATATTTCAGGTTTAAAATGTGCAATGTTGCCCGGAAATCTTATAATGTCCTCTTAAAACAGCTGATCCCAAGCTTTGTATGTATATATTTCTGACCACCCGTTTGACAGAAAATTAGACGTTTCCAGACCTTGTTTCCACACCTTGTTTCCACTCTGTATAATCTACTTACAGATAAAATTAACAACCGACATGGTCAACACTTTACTCTCTAAAACATTGGCAAAAATAATTTCGCATCTGGCTCCAACATGAGGTATGGGGTTAAAAATGTACTATTTTTGTAGATTTAGGTGTCACATTCGGCGTTACATGGTTACTAAACAGATAAACAGCTCTAAGTCAGCGTAAAGAAACCCGACAGTGACAGACCGACACGTTTCAGGAATCACATTTTTTTGGTTTAGGAACCCTAAAAGACTAACTCAAAATAAAATGGGAAATTCAGTCAGATGTATAAATAATATAATATTTTATTTTTCAATTGCAGTATACGTCATAATGAGGATATAAGATACATAAACCACTGCATAATAACCAGGGTATTATAGCGGGCGTTAGGTATATCCATGTTGCCCTTAACGCTCCGGATTATTCTAATGACAAATAGACAACAGGCAGCTTGCCTAGCAACGCAAAAGTTACTAGATATCCTAGAATCCCTACATATTAAATAATAATTATGAAAAAATCATTGCATTTAGTTTCATTTTCGCGATATTTTTGAAAAATAAAGTCGTGTATGTACAGGGTGATTCATTATAATGTCGCCCCCCTTTAACTTTGTTGTTTCATGTGTCCCAAAAAAATTAAAATTAGGGTTATGTAGGTGCGAAAAAAGACTTTTTTATACGTATAACAAAAATTTGAAAATAGATCAGTATACAGGGAAAACCAAATTTTTTTTTTTTTTTTCAATGGATCACCCTATATATGAATTTATTTTTCGATTCCTCGTGAAATTCTAAGCATAACTTATATAACATACCGTATACCTAAATTCAATGGCTTCTGAAATATTCGCATTTGAAACATCATCAAATATTTTTTTAAGCAACTGTTGCAAATCAAGAAATCTAACAATAAATGCTCTACTGGGCCTCCATTTTTTTCAACACATTTTATAAGTGTTCTTCGTATTTTCTCCAATGAATCTGTTATGAATGCTGGGTTATTTTCATTTAAATTATTAATTTCAATTCAATCTGTATCAAATCTTTAAGATGATCGAGGTTTTCCATTTGGTAGTCATACAAACGGTTTTTTAAATAGTTTCAAATGCGAATATCTCAGAAGCCATTGAATTTAGGTATACGGTATGTTATATAAGTTATGCTTAGAATTTCACGAGGAATCGAAAAATAAATTCATATATAGGGTGATCCATTGAAAAAAAAAAAAAAAAATTTGGTTTTCCCTGTATACTGATCTATTTTCAAATTTTTGTTATACGTATAAAAAAGTCTTTTTTCGCACCTACATAACCCTAATTTTAATTTTTTTGGGACACATGAAATAACAAAGTTAAAGGGGGGCGACATTATAATGAATCACCCTGTACCACTTGCGTTACCGATTGATAATGCCCATCCATCGGTCGACATACTTCCCTCTGACCAAAGGCCCTCGGGCTGGATCACGTCGACCTGCGGGCATTATCATCTAATAAGTAACGCCCTTGGTATTGGTATACATAAATTATTCTTATTTTTTTAATGAGACATTTAAGTTACCTATTTCAACCTAATAGGTATGATTATAAGATCATTAAACGAAAAAAAAAATACAACGTCACATCAGGGCAGAAGAAATTTGCTATTCCTATCGCTCTTTTCCACAAACTCACCCCGTGATTAGTGTGATCTGGGTAGTCGTATTCTGTTCTGGGAGAAGCTATACTTTTTTGCAGAAGTAAAACTTAGATGTTTGTTTTTTATTTTATTTCGATATTTGCGATATTTCTAAAAGATTGTATTTCTGAACTATCACTGTAGCTTAATAGCTATAGAATCTTGAATATGTTCACTTTTAATAATTGAAGACCGCCCGTTACGTTTTTCATCTTTGACACTAAAATTTATGTTACTGTGAAATAATATTTGTATATGAAAAAAATTACACCGGAATAATATGTAGAGTTAGGTACTGCATTGAAGAAGAATCTATGGCTCTGAGTACCTATATAAAAAATGACTTTAAATTAGCTCGAGTCATGATGACATCAAATGAATATTACATGATAATAATTATTAAAAAAAGACTATAGAAAATAATATTTACATGCAAAATTAAAACCGTACATTTTATGTTAATATCAACATTTCATAACTAACCTACATTATGACGTGGAATTGTTAATGTTGTTTTTATTTTATTATTTTATACTATTTTTATATACCATTAATGATGGCTGTTGCCAATCCGAGTTCGAATATGAAAATATATCATTACAAATATGATTATACGTACCTACCTGATTGTATTTTTTTTTTGAGGTAGGCTTCTATTGAGCCATTTTCGAGAAAAATAGGAAAAAGTTTTAATTTTGTGTTGTGATTTTCGTATTTACATTGACTTTAAAACAATAATTAAAAATTGCAACAGACAAAAACGTCTAAATAAAATTATAAATCCTATTTTAAAGTCATAGCCAAGGCTATTACAAAAATGGAAACACAAATTGAAAATTTTGGTCATTATTTACATCCGCGGCTCCTAAAGTTTCACGAACGAATATATATAAATATATATTTGAAAATTAGGTAAAGGCAAGCGGTGTGTCGCAAATAAAAGGTATGATCCTTTTTTGTTAAACTCAATATATTTCGATCTTAATTTAGATCTTCATCAGGAGAAAATAATTAAAATAAATCTTAATTCTCCTGATGAAGATCTAAATTAAGATCGAAATATATTGAGTTTAACAAAAAAGGATCATACCTTTTATTTGCGACACACCGCTTGCCTTTACCTAATTTTCAAATAATTAAAAATAACGGTGGTTTACTACATTCATAATTTATAAATATATATACAGGGTGTCCCAGCTTATTCGAAGCGGTCTCTGTAGGCCAAACGATGGACTTTTTCAAAAAACTTTTTGAAAATTCAAGTACAGAATCACAATCGCCATAATTTAAAATTATTTTGGAGTATGAAGAGTGTCCCATATGAGAGTGGCATATCAAAGTTATGTTTTTTTAAATGGAATGCTCCTATGTTATTGCATTTTTAGATTGTCTGAGAAGAGAAAATAAGATTGGCTTTTACAGTTGGTGTTTAAATTCAGAAGTTTTTGAGTTATAAACAAGTGAAAATCGTCATTTTTCAAGTTCAAGGCCCTGAACAACGAAAACGGCTAAAGATAGAGAAAAACGGCTTACATGTCCCTATTTTAACTTTTCATGTACTATCCTATGGTATAGAAACATTTGTACTTTCTTTGATTTTTTTATTTGTCGACGCGTGGAGAAATCTCAGAATTTTTCAAATTTTTTATCACCCTGTATAAACATTTCATCCACATCATAGTACATGAAAAGTTAAAATAGGGAATAGGGACATGTAAGCAGTTTTTCTCTATCTTGAACCGTTTTCGTTGTACAGGGCCTTGAACTTGAAAAATAACGATTTTCACTTGTTTATAACTCAAAAACTTCTGAATTTAAACACCAACTGTAAAAGCCAATCTTATTTTCTCTTCTCAGACAATCTTAAAATGCAATAACATAGGAGCATTCCATTTAAAAAAACATAACTTTGATATGCCACTCTCATATGGGACACTCTTTATACCCCAAAATAATTTTAAATTTTGGCCATTGTGATCCTGTACTTGAATGTGCAAAATTTTTTTGGAAAAAATCCATCCTTTGGCCTACAGAGACCGCTTCGAATAAGCTGGGACACCCTGTATACTATGGCACCTATATAGGGGTGGATAACATACCTATAATACTAACACCAGGAAATTATTAATGTGCTTTGCAAATGAAAGGGAAAGCCACAAAACGGCCTAAAAAAACGGTTTTGAGAGTGCGGAGAGAGTGCGGTCCTACAAGAGGCGGCGAGTAGATACCACGATAAGTACCCACTTCAAGCGCTTCGAAGCGTGCAGTACCGGACCGACACTATATCCGCTTTCACATATCGTGTCCAGTCCACAGGGATTGATGTAATGATTTTCGGATTATAAATGCAAAAGAAAAAATGCAAAATTCAAAATAAAAACCGTGCTACTGTTAATCTCGAAGATTTTCCTTGCCCTGAAAGTGAAGAAAAAATAGAAATTCGACCGTAGTGCCAAAGAGGCCTTAGTTGTGACCTTACTATTACTTTGCAATGGCTGTTTTTAGCTTCTTACCCACCCAGCACCCCTATTTCGCTCCTCGGTCCCGAAAAAATTGATGAAACTTAGGAGCCGCGGATGTAAATAATTACAAAATTTTTTTCTCGAGATATTAAAAATTTGCATAGATGCAAATTTCGAGATATGAAAAAATTGCACAAACGCAAATTTGTGGAGAACTTTTTTCTTCTTAAAGTAAGTTATTACACTTTTTTTGAGAAAAATTTAGATAATTTCTTAAAATGCAAAAAACAAATCCATCCTCTAAAACAAAAATGACGGCTTTCCCACAAAAGGTAGGAGGTAGCATTTTTGGATTTGGAGTCACCATCGACCACCTAACACCAACGCAAAACTCCGTTTTCCTGCTTAAACTGCATAATTATTATTATTCATTTCATTTTTCGTCAAATTTTACTCGAGTATTATTATTGTTAGGTTGGTTTAAAATTATTAGGCTGACTATTTCACTTATCTTATAGTTTTCAATTAGTATGATCAATCACAAACCACAGACAGCTCTACTTATCGCGATAAACAGAGCTGTCTTTCAATCCTGATTGACCTATCACCGTGGTGATTTTCAACGCCGTAACCATGGATACGGATCGCTTAACAATGAACAGTTTGACAGTTCGACAATAATAATTGTATAGCTGCACGTCAAAATGAGCCGCTTCTGACGAATTTAATTTTTTTGTGACGTTTCACTTTGTTCGTGAAATAGTCTAATAAAATACCACTCGTGATTGAATTTACCTTATAAGTCGGTCTTTTATTTCTAAACTCGACTGAGTTGCTTAAAGAAAACACCACAGTCGTCCTGCGGACTCGTGGTGTTTTCTTTTAATAAGCAACTCATTTCGTTTAGAAATAAATCGACAGACTCACCGTGAAAATTAAATCACAACTAAATTACTATCTACTGAAAATCAGGAGATTTATAATTCCTATCTCCATAACTTGAGCAAAAATAAACAAAGTTTTTTCGGGTTTACGGTAAAAATGTTTACTAGAACTTTAAAATGAAGTTTAAGTAGATAAGGGGTAGCGTATATAATTTCAAAGTTCAACCACAACCCAGCCCTTGTTAGGGGTAGTGAAAAACATCGAAATATTGAGAAGTTGATTTTTTGCTACCATGACATTTTCAGAACTTTAAATTTTTTATGCGTCGGTTCCTGAGATGTTAGTTTATAAATAGATAAGACTTTCAGGACAACGTGTAGACATACATAATAATGTATAGGAAAATTTTTATCTGATTTATTAATTTTATGTACGTAATTAATTCTTGAGCAGGTAGAGTAGTATTATGTATAAAATTATTGAAATTATAAAGACTAAAAGTAGAAGTCAAATTAAAATATTATTATATGTTTTTTCAAATAACGCTAATTATATATCATGAATATTATTACAGCCTCTTGATTATGTGACAATGAAAACGGGTGCTAATTAACATAACCTTCAATGACAATTAGTTCTTGAAAAACTGTCCATGTTGTGTAATTACATAAAAAACTGGTTTTCTCATTTTGTTTATTCGCATCAGCAATGAAATTGATAAAAAATAATTTTAAATAAAACAGGCATCAACTGAAGTAAAAAAGTTTAGTTGCATAGTATCTATAAATTATAAATGTTAACGTGTGCATGATTTCCTTGAAGATTGCACACTAATAACGGTTTGCCAGAGCGCCGAATGACGGGGAAGTTCGCGACTGACGGTTATCGAAGCCTTTACCAAACGAATACATCAGTAACTACTCTCGCAGTCATTAATTACTCTCACAGCCAATATTATAAAGGCTCATTAGGCTAACGGGCAGATTTCTGTGCTCGTTTTTGAAGCTAATATCGACGTCAAATGACTTTTGTTAAAATTTTTGTAATTGTTTTCATGTCAAGAATAGATAAATTTAAAAAATTTCCACTTAGACTCGGTACCTTTTTCAGAAATGGCCACAGAAATCTGCCCGTTAACTTAATGAGCCTTTATAATACCCGCTGTTAATAAATTATAAATCAGGTAGGTATTAGTATGTTAGCGGTAGGTATTTAATAATATTTATAATTTGGTCTTTTATGAAAAATTAACGTTCCCTCTTCAATTATACATTATATGAAGTTTATTATTATATTATTTATGAAATTCATTTGAAGAATTAATTTTGCAAAATTGCCGAAATAGGGAAATTATTCTAATGTCGTGGGGGACTACATAATGGCATTAATGCATACCTCTTTGTACATCCATCACCATGCGTTTGACAGCAACCCCCTGAAACCTAAATAATTTTAAATGGTACGGAGGATTATGACATCACCGTCAAGCACACAAACCACCTGAATTATTACCCTTATTAATGCAAAATTTATTTTGAACAACGCATAATATATTTTTAACGCTTATCGTAAATAATTGATTCATACCTGCTCATTTGGATTTTTTGAGTTAGAGATTCACATGCCCGTATTCACAAAGGATAATTTCCTAAATAATTACGTAATTAATTAAATGTGTGAGATGGAGATATGCAGTTTTTTTGCAATAGAATGAGATGGGGATAGCTGATTACGTAATTATTTAGGAAATTATCGTTTGTGAATACGGGACCAATCTCTCAAATGGCCAACCACCTTTTTTTGTAATGCAAGCTTGAAAAGATCGAGGTAAAAATAAATCAATGACTTGCCATAACATTTCAACACTAAGAGTTAGTGTTCAAACGATCTTTCCCCAAACAAGAATAATTCGCACACTCCACGAGTATTAGGCTTATTATATCCATACCATATTCAGCGTGTTCTCACTTAGAACTGTAAATTTATGTCAGCCGCATGAGATAATAATCCTCTTGCTATAATATGGTCCCAAGTTTCATGTACCTATGGTTGGACGGCAATCCCCAAGCAACTGTCAAAAAATATGTTTAGCACATTCCGATAAACGCGTGGTGTACATAGTATGGTTGATAGATGATAGTGATGCTAAATAAAACATCTCTGTTGACAGTACCTACCTACTCGTAGCTATTGTAATAGATATTTTAGAGTATCGCCCTTACAGGAGAAAATCACTTGAAAGTTTTTACAAAATGAATTTTATGGATTATTATTAGATGTTGCTATAGACATCGGAATGTCAATGCGTTATCAGCAAGATAGAGTGTACATTTTGCTCATTAGTAGGTCAAAAACTCTTGGATTAAGGTTTTTCAGGGCAATGGAATAGTGGCGGTGGTCCTCCAAGCTTTCGAGACCTCACATCCGTGGACTGTTTGTTTTTAAAGCTGATTGAAAGCTAATCGAAATGAACTGATTAGAATTAGAAGTAGTATAAATAGTGCTGCAGCGGTTAGAAAAGCATGAAGAAAACCGAAAAGCAAAGGACGAAGTTTCGCAAACGAGTAGAAAAGGTTTAGAAGTAAAAAAATCCCTAGAAATCCTTAGAGCTTTCTTACACAAAAATATATATGTACTTGAAAATATTCGATGTTCCCCATACTTTTCAAGTAAATTAAGTTTAAGCTTTCTATTAAATTATTTTTAACAATATGAAACAAAAAATTAAATAATATTTTCCGATATTTATAAGAATAATATTTTAATATTTTTTGTAAGAAAGTTCTAGGAAATTCCAAAGCTGTAAAGTAAGGTGTCCAAGTCCACGGACGTAGAAGTTGTTGACCGAAAAAGGGATCATATACCCGTTATCTACGCCCCTGATAATTTTTTCTCAAAAATATAAAACCTATTGTTTACTCCTTACTAAATAAACTGGCAAAGCCGTGGTACCAAATACTGACTCACCCCGTATAAGAAAAAAACATTATTGTCCGAAACTGTTTCACTCTTCAGACAAAGTGAACTTTTTTCTACACGTGTCGTATTTTCGAAAAAAAACAAGAAAAACTGACCTTGAATTACGAATTGACCTTGGATATTAACGATTTTATGAAGGTTTTAATTTTAGTGTTCGAACTTATCTAACTGCTACGGTCTTTATAAGAGTCAGAGATTTATATAACTTTATGGGGATCAGAGTGTAGCTCCTTATATGTCTGTGTTGGGAGTCAAAGCCCATATACCTACCCGTGGCGTTTCTAAATTATTATAGAAGAGGTCGTTTATGCTGCACCTTTGTTTCTCTGGTGGCGATAACATTGGCAATAGCATACTATTAACGAGACTATTTACTTCATCGGAAGGATGGTATTATTTTTTCGGAGTAAAATTTCTGGTAATTCACTGAGAAATAACAGAAAGTTGTATTAGAACTGCCTTGATGAACAATTAAATATTATTGCTTTAGTCATAAATGTTCCCTAATTTTCACGAAAACGGGTGTTGTCGAAGACAGGCTCTTGTCTTAATTCTTGAAAAATTATTCACTTAATATTTCTCGGTCAACTTATTAGGGGAGTCGATATTTACAATAATCATTTCAACATCGTAATATGGAAAACACGAAAGGTGATGATTTTGTTACTAATAACAAATCATAATTCGTCAATGCTATTCAACAATCCCTTGAAGACTCCATTCTTGTAATTGGCATAAAACTTACTTGAATATCTGCGATTTAGTTTCGAACAAGTAGCAGCAAAATAAATCTGGCAACACTGCTATATAAATGGGAAAGGCCCCACAGGTATTTCTTGCAAGGCCAGTTATGTTTACTTATCTGTGATAATCCCCTCATATATCGTTTTTTGCCCAACTAAGCTGTGGCATTATCAACAAACAAAATTTTTGGCCCTACTTGATATCACCCTCGCCGGTCGCCGGCACCGCAGTGCAGGGCAGTGTATCTAAAGCTAAGTTAAAATAAGACTACAATGGAGTGCGATCATGCTAATTCCCTTTGCTGTTCGAAGGAGTTCGTGTCATCATCTTATTATGTGTTCTGGCAGTGATGATTTCTTGAATCTTCTCAATTGAGATCGTCTATTTATTTTTTTTTATTTCACCGGCAGTGCATCTATTATCCTACGGCATGAGGAATGAACGTTTTATTAAATAGCCGTAGAGAAAAATAAGGTGACATTTATATAAAAAAATGAAAATAATTGAAAAGGTTAGGTTATTAATTGTTTTATCAAAAACAAATAATAAAATAATTTGAATTTGAAAGTAAGTAGGTAGGTACATTAACTTAAATCTATTATCTTGTGAATTTATGGTGTATTATTACAATAGTAATTAAGCGATTTTTAAGGTATTACAACTAAACAAACATGCAGTCCTCTTTATTTTCTTTAAAGTTAAATAAGTTATTTCGAACAAGCACTACAAATAGGTAGGTATTTAAAAGCCGATTATATTTTCAAATAATTAAACACCGATAATTTGTTGTTAAATATTTGATTACTGGAGAAAACAAATCAGTCATTGAAATAATATACAAAGCGACCTTGACGATTGGGTACTTACGCAGTACTTTATATTATTTTTGAAAACCTCAAGTAAGTAGATGACACGAACAATGTGAATGAAATATTCTACTTCACTGCTCTCTTGGAAAAAGTGTGAGATGTTTGTTTGAATTTGGAAACTAAACATTTATTTTTATTCGTGTATTAAATAATAATAATTATACACCATAAGATTAATATGAACTTGAGAAATAGGAAAATCACACGCAAAATGGAACTTTGGTCAATTTTATCACCCCTAAATGTTTTAGAAATATTAAAAGTGTCATTTGTTACGATTGAAAAGTTGCATCTGATACTGTAGTTATTGAATAAATATTATTTATTTTTCAGAGTTAGGGCTATCAGGAAAATTATGTCACAAATCGAAAAATTTTTCTCAGTTTTCTCGAAAAAGCCTCAACAGACTCAAAATCTGTAGTGTACTAAGTGAAAGAAACATTCGAACTCCAAGCCAAGCGTAACGTAATTCCAAGCAATAAAGCTAGTAGACTTTTTTCTACAGGGGAGTATTCGCACAATATTCATTTATTTTTTCTGGTTACTCTTTAACATTGCTTCAATCCCTTCAGTAAACACTGAAAGACGATTTATGAAGTTCGAATATTTCTTCCAAACAGTATACCAGAGGCAGCTTTCTTCTTTACAAATGACACATTTAATGTTTTTCTTAAAAACATTTAGGGGAGATGATATTGACATTGACCAAAGTTTAATTTGGCATGTGATTTCCCCATGTCTCAAAAAGTGTATATACTAGGACCTATACAGGCTGATCCCGAAATGGCAGACATAAATAGTACAATGGAGTTTAAATTGACTGCCCTGTTGATTTAAATTCTTGAAAAGGAAGCATTGTATCTGAGGAAACATTAATTCTTGTCTTAAATTTACAGTCTTTCTGAAAATCCTCTACAACACTCTGAATACCGTGTCCGCTATTACGGGATCACCTGTATAAACAGGTACGGTTAGCGTCAGTGAAATGTGATCGGAAGTTTAGGCAAATTTATTAAACATCATAACATTATTATTATTTAATTTTAGAATATTGTTTTATGTAAATTACAAATAAACAATATAAATCAACATTGAAAAGGGGCTATATTTATAGTTATTTTATTTGTCTTATAAAAGTGACATTGTGAAACTTTATCTTTTTTTTTGATTTCTCGTCGTTTCTCTATAGGTACCTAATACTTTGGTGATAAAAGTTTGATATGAATCAAGGAATTTTTGTAAAAATATCCATGAAAACGAAAAACTCACAGGCAAAAAACTATACATATAAGGGGCTAATTTTCCGGGTCTGTATAAATGCTTGGCAGAAACTAATTGGGACATTCTGTATAATCATGATAAAGTAGATGACGCATGCGTAACCAGTTTTATACGATTTTGTATGATATATTTGATGAACATGTTCCCATATACAGGGTGTCCCATAATATGTGGGCAATCTCCAGGATTTGGATAAATTTCGTAAAAATAAATGAAAAAATAGCTATAAAATTAATTCCTCAGAGACACCCCTACAAAGATATTAGCTGTTGAAGTTGAGGGTTGAAAATCAATTTTTTGAAATAACTTTTTTATTTCTTGACCGATTTTGATAATTTATGGTGTTATTTTCTATTATTTTGAACTGTTTAGAATAGTGTTTCTTAATCTTTGGCAGCACATACATAGACCTCGGGATGGCATAACCCTCTCATTCACTTGAAAGAAAACAATAAAAATAATAATTTTACAGGCTTTTAAGGTTAATTTTCTTTTTATTTGACATTTTTTACATAAAAAATGTATCTTTATTTATTTCGATAGAGCGAACCGTTATCGAGATAAACGTCCTTCTAATAGGTGATGCGTCGCACGAACTTTCTAAATTTTAAGTAAATTTCAACAAAATGGCTGACTTTTGACAGTAAATTGAGCAGGAAATAAAACAAAACCCTAATTAAATACACGTCAGTGTCAAAGATTTCATTTCATGCAGATTTAATCCTAAATGATTTTCTGCGTATTCAGCGTTTGTGTAACTCATTTTAAAATCATTTCAATAATCATTGAAAGATTAGAATTGAAATTAATAAAAAATAAAAAATAAACGGGATAGTTAGTTTTCGAGAACTTTTAAAAAAATATTAATAAATATTATTAAATTTAAATAAAAAAATAAAAAAATATTAATTAAATATTTTTTATTAATTTCAAATCCAATCTTTCAAAAATCTTGTAACAATACCTACCTACGCTGTAGAACTGTAGACTAAATATTCATATCAAAATGTGACGGTTGCTTAGCAACAGTAACAGAAACAGTGAAACTATTAAATTTGACAGTTAGTTACTAGAATGCAATCTATGCATTCAAAATATTGGTGGCCATTTGTAACATTTGTAACTTCCAGTTGATTTATTCCCTCATTTTCATTGTTACGTGATTTATTAGTGAGTTAGGTATTTACGTAATACATACCTACTTTTATAGCTTTTTAGCTTTTATATTCAAATGTTTCATAATATTTTCTAGAGTTACTAGATGGCGATTAGAAAATTTGTAGTTATCATTAAGTATAATTGTTTGCATAGAGGATTACAAATTATTCTGCAAAATTTTCTATGTATAATTTCAAATTCAACTGAGGCCTATCAGTTATGCTTACATGGCCGCCTAATTAAGTTGAGGAAATAAAATTAAAAACCGTCCTAACTTTTTTATTTCCAGAAAAAACTATATCGAGTTTTATATCGTTGTATTTAGAAAAAAAAGACATATCGAATGATGTCATAGCCAACTATGACTTACATTTAAAAAAACACAAGTTTACGTCATAGCTCGAAAATTACACAACAAATAAAAAAAATTGTAACGCCGTTTTATTGTCTATGAAATCGTCTAAAATGTTTTCCTTTACGATTTTTCTCTAATCCCAATAATAAGACTGCTATCTCGGTGTAAAGAAATCCGCGGAATTTACTTTTTGTTAAATATCTAGGAAGCCATGGAGATTTTCAAAAAAACAAAAGCTGTTTCGAATTAAGCTCATAAAACTGCACTTCTTTCCCCATTTAACCGTTCCTCTAACTGCAGTAGTTTACGAGATCCCTGTACTAAACATTGAAAAAAACTCATCCTGTATATACAGACTTCTCAAAAGCGTTTGATCGAGTTGACCATAAAATCCTGCTGAATGAAATCGTATTTGTCCAACCGACAGCTATTTATTTCATATAATGGATTCAAATCGAAAACAATCATAGCTAAATCGGGAGTTCCACAAGGGTCAAACCTTGGACCCCTGCTTTTCAATCTTTTTGTCAACGATATCGCCGAATGGGTTAATTACGGAATTTTAATGTATGCAGACGATGTTGTGCAAAACTATGACATTTACAAAGAAATTAAATATTATAAAGGAACAATATGAATTAAGTGGCTGTCAAGGTGTACAAATGTGAAAGACTTGGGGGTGTTATTTGACAGCAGACTGAGTTTCTGTGATCATATTACGAACACTGTATCTTCGGCAAATAGGATGTATGGGTTTCTGTGTCACAATAGCCGATATTTCTCTAGCATAGAAACAATAAAAGCACTATTCTCTGCATTTGTGCGCTCCAAGTTAGAATATGCTGTCCTGGTCTGGAATCCGATTTATGCATGCTATGAAGATTCGATAGAGAGAGTCCAGCGAAAAATGTTGAAGTACCTGTGGTACAAAAGCAGAGGTGTATACCCGCCAAGGGGATTTTCGAATAATGTTTTGTTGGACAGGTTTGACTTGCAGTCGCTATCCACAAGACGAAGGAATATCAGTCTCAAGTTTCTGTATAATTTGTTGCATAATAGATTGGACTGTCCCTTTTTGCTGAGTCAGTTGAAATTCGTATGTAGTTCCGAAAAGGGAGACTAGGAGTAAGCTCACATTCTATATAGAAACACCTAGAACGAACGTAATGATGAGATCTCCAGTGGGAGTAATGTGCAGAAATTACAACGTGTTGAAGGACTGTGACATATCGAATACACTGGACCAACTGTTGAATTGCGGGAGGGATATAACGTCTTAAATATAATCTTATGTTGGTTCAGTAATCAGAGTTGTAATAAATGTGTGAGATTAAGAAGTGTAAGCTGGATCGCTGTGGCTGGTGTTAATTTACTACACGATACCCGAGCGAACTAGTAGATCAATAAATAAATGATAAATGTGAATTTAAGGTTGTAGATGAAGTAAGATATTGTTCTGTTATTGGTATTTTTTGTATACTGTTGAACAATAAATATTATTATTATTATTATTATTATTATTATTATAAGTATTTCCTCATAATTACTTTTATTTTTGTTCTATTTTTATTAATATTTTTAAAGTATATAAGTAGGTATTGTCATCATAATACAATAATTACCAGTTATGCATGTATGTCCTTATGCTATTGTAATCTATTATGGTTATTTAAGTGAAAAAATAATAATAATGACTAGCAAGTTACATTTGAGCGAAAAATTCAGATTAAAATATTCAAGTCCAAAAAGAACCCAATATGTGTTATAATGAATGCGAGACACGTTACAGTTTATTTATTATCCATTCACATAATCCTATAATTAAGTAGATATACTAACTAACTTTCAGCGATTGGTACCAAGTCGTCTTTCATGATGTAAAAAACAAAAATTTTAATTGAAATTGAGAATCGAGTTTATTAACAATATGTAGGTAATCAGTAATCACAAACAAAACAGATCGAAAATCACTTTATTATATATTAGTGAACTGCAGTTATTTATAAATAAAAACAGTTACATTGAAGGTGTGTTTGGGATTTGCCTTGTGGTAGGTCGGGGTCGACTTTTGGACACTCCAAAGGTTAGCGCGATTTTCATCGCTGCTTTTATACGATAACACATAATAAGCGGTTAGTTTTTGACTTTCAACCAAACACTGAACAACTTATTAGGTATCGTCTGTTAATAAACTAATATTTATTACAACATTTTTATGGTAATTCACGAAAATGTCCAAAATGGGAAAATAAATTAATAAAAATTCCTGTTTCTATAGAAAACTAATAATCGAGTTATCAAAATAACCAAAGTTGAGTATAAAATTCCGCCTTGGAAATATACAAACAGGTAGGTATTACAATATATAATATTCTCAGCCGCGCATTAAAAAGAAAAGTTAGTAGCCACTAAGATGCTACTTCCATTCTAATAATAAGCCGTTTAGTAGACTACTAACTTTGACAACTAAAATTTTTAGTAGGGTTCTTGTGTATGTTTAAGACAGAGATGTTTATACTATTCGATGACGAACTTCCTAGTCTGTACTCATGCCAAAAGTGAGGCCTGTGGTGGCCATAGTGTCATCATCAATAATATTATTTCTTCATGATTATTCTCTTGTTGCATTTTTTTTCCAAATGGTTTTGAGCCTTATGAATATAAATGATGAAGTATGATGAAGTAGAGTTGAAGAAGTAGAGAACCTTATACCCGGAAATTCATACATCTGAAGTAAGAATCGACTGTTTTTAATTATACAGCAATTAAAACTTTCAAAAACGTTTTATAATGAGGAAAAGGGTCCCTATTTCACGATCAGATTGACGGTTTCAAGATACAGAGGTAGGATCAGCCCTTCATTGCAGCTTCTTGCTTGCATGAGATATTTAGCTAAACGATCCTACGAAGAAGACGTATGTTTGTATTTAGCTCCTACTTACACATAGGTGCATGGTATATCGGAAAATCAAAGAGCAGTTCATATTATTTCCAGCTGACGTTCATGAAACCTCGTAATCTGCTTTAAGCAACTTTATTAACAGAGTCGTGGAAGGCCATCCCATCGTTGCTCACAGAAATAGATTTATTTCATTTCCCTCAGAACGCGAAAAAAACATTTTCAAAGAAGAATTTTACTCTATTACGAATTGTCCAAGAGTTTTTGGAGCAATAGCAGGAACTCATATGAAAATAAAAAGCCCTGGAGGAGAATAATTATTAAATAATATACCTAATAATGTAATAAACTGACATGATAAGTATAGGTAGGTACCTATTATTATATTGTGCAAAAGTTAATTTGCTAAATAAATGTATACTTCGACATTTTTGATGCCTATCCAGTGTCAACATTTTTAATTTAATTTTTAAGAATTGACAATAATGCAAGAAATCGTGTTTTCATGGCAACTTCATGGCTTGCCACTCTTGCCAGATTCACCTCACTAGTAGAACGCGATTTTAATTTATAATTTTTTATTTAATAATATTTAAACTTTGTTGGAGTTGCCATTTCATATGTTACCATGATAGTGGTCATATCTTCTTATGGGAGCCATACTGGAGAAAAAAGTAAATGAAATTATAATCTTTAATCCACATTATGGATGCTGCGGTGCAGTCCGTGTCTGCCATTTCGGGATCACCCTGTATATTTAACTTCAACGAGGAATGTTAGAAAATAAGGATTAGATAAATAAAAAAACATAAGGATCATCATACTTACTTTCCAAGAAATTATCACTTAATATTGGAGGGACAATAATAATAATTGGAGGGAGATTATTTTCTTGGCATGTCTATAAATTTATTGTATATAGGTATTTATAGCAACAAGATTTCATACCTATAAGTGATAGGTACACATAAGTATAGTTAGTAGGTTATTCAAAAAGTTTAGATGAACGACTTCTAGTTATAGAAACTTTCCAAACAACCAAAATAAACACAATTTAGATAAATCTATAGTGTTGAAATACTACTTGAGAATATTTTATTATGCGCGAAACGCGAATAATAATAATAATTAAAATAATCAATCATGTAGGTATCTTGACGCGTTATCAGAACTCTTCCCATAGTAACAAACACAAAAATTTTAATATATCTCTATCATTCAACAATAATAATTGTAGCTGATATTTTTCTAGTAGACACACTAGATATGAACTAAGGATAAAGCAATAATAATAATTATTACACATTGGGAATTACAATTACTTATTATTGAGTACCTACCTATTACAAATTAAAATTAGGTACTTTATTTTAAACTAATATAATATTAGTGTTTTTATTGAGAACGATAACTTTACTGAAGTATTAAGTATTATAAACGCTATCTAAACTCCAGTCAAATTAGGATTAAATCAAATCTCGTAAGGAGGGAATAAGATGTAAGATTCGTATAAACCTTTATACTTATACCTACCTATGGGCATTTTAAAGGCTGGTAGAAAAATCCTCGGAAAAATCTCATAAAAATTCTTGTTCCCGTCACAAGATATTCACGAAACTCGGTTTTTCGGAAAAAATTATTGTAGATCATAAAATGTTGGATTTATTATTATAATAATTATTGTTGTTATTATTGGGATGAAAGAGTATTATATTATTCAAAACTGGAGCCTAGGTATGAAAATAATTTTTTCCGCGGTCGGGAGTAGAAATCAGTTTCTATGACATCAAAATTAAAACAGAAGTAGTCGATTATTCCCAAGGGAGTATAATGCTCCCAATGGAGTTTACATTATTGAGAACATTATTAACATTAAGTTTACATTATTGTTTATTTCGTAGTTATGACAATAACTCAACGACTACTAAATAAAATGCTCAAATCCGAATACAATAATTCTGGTGCTACTTACTTTATAATGACAAAATATGTGTTTTTAAGTTAATGAGACCGTGGAAAAAATCGTATATACCATTCGGGAGAGATGCTATTTTGTCCTCGTGCATTGTAGCCCTCGGGCTTCAAATTGCACCTCTGCCAAAATAACGCATTTCTCTCCCTTTATAATATACTATTACATTTCCTTTTACTCTTATCAAGGTGATTCAGATTCCTGATGCAATTTGCTAAGAATCATCGTCGACCAACAAATACAAGGGAAAAAAGTAATAGACTTTAATATATGAAGTCCAAGCTCGAGATGTGACTTCGTTCTCAGTTAGCGGAGGGGACAAACACATCAAGCGCAAGCATCGTACTTTTTTCTTGTTTATTAATATACAATTTTTTTATGAGAAGAAAACCTTGCTGTTAGAACATTAAAAAACTTGATTAAGTAGATAACTGAAAATAATGCCGAACCGTTGATCTATGTTGAATTTGAATTTTCAAACTGGGCGACTTTTGTAGTAATCGACGTTGCCTTATACGCTAAGTAAGTATCGGATGTTTGCGGAGCGCGCGCCTCCTCGTGGATTTTTTTCGCACTTTTGTGCGGCATATTAATCGTTGACAGCTCGTTTCAATAAAATGAAACCTTTCTTAAAATAATTATTTGGAAGTGTATTTCTAGATTTTTTAATTTATTATGACTACAATTATTATTAAAAGTCATTTCCAAGCACCCAGTCTCGACTGCTTTCGTTTTAAATCGTTGAGAAATGGGCGAAATCTCATGATGAGTTTTCACATGAGCGATGTTAGGGAATACGTTTACATGGAACTTTTCTTCAAGGAACCGCTCTTTTAGAGAGACTCCTGGTGCACTTAGGTATCACTCGTAAAAAATGAAAAAACCTATTATTGTCCCATTGTTCAGGTGATATAATTGTTCCATTTAAAAAATATCACCTTTCTTATCAACATAATAAGTTCACATTTCATCTCATGTTTTAGGGTTTTTTATTCAGATTATGTATAATAAGTCGAAGAGTTTTGAACATATTTTGCAGCTGTAAAGCAAGAAAATGTTACCCTTCGTCTGAAATACAGCTCGAAAAAATTATAGCAGTAGTTATTGTTTTATTAGTATCACTTATACTTATGCCTTCCTTAAATTATTAACTAAAATTTTTAACTTTAATTTACTATCTAAAAAAAGATTCAGGAGTAATAAATGCGTATGTAATCGCAAGCATTTAAGGTACTCGTGTACAACAAACTCTTCCCGATTTTTTTTTATCCCTGAACGACCTCAAGTTTGCAATGAGAAATACATTAAAATGAATAGCGGGCACGCAGGACTTGCCGCATAAAAGTGCCAAATTTGCCTACTTGGTGGCGCCACACAAAGTTACTTATTTAGCCTATAACGAAACATTTAATTAGATAGGTACCTAAATGTCATAATTTAATTAAAATCAAAGAAAGTTTTGTAAAGATTCTTTAATGTTAACGATGAGTGAAATTTAATGATATGGATAGTGATTATTATGAAAATTCCCTTAATAATTGCCATTTTGACATTAGGGAATTAATATGTAACTTTCGCGTTCCTGTTGAATGTAAATTTGATGATACCTGAGAATTATATAGGGAAAGAAGTGAAGTCTACTTTTTATTTAGATGGACTTGTCAAACAGCTGTCAAGTTGGTAGCCTGTGTAATCTTTAAACAGTAATTTTGAAATTATTGTGAGATGGTAGCCTGTTTTCTTGACCAATTTATTTACGTTGTGACTAAAGTTATGGCAACACTTCCCAATTCGGGTATAAGCTATGACGTCACCTGAAAAACATGTGTTCTTGTTGTAATTTGCACTCTTATAAAACGCAAATTAAAAAATTAAAGTCACTATATTTTCTTTGAAAATAGTCTTGAAAGATGTTTATTAAAATCAAACAAAAATGCTGTTTATTCAGATTCCTTGAAATATTCCTTGAGAAATTCTTAAAAAATGATTGAGTAATGCAATAAATATAAGTAATGTATTTATCAATAGGGGCCGGTTGCACAAACGTAAATTAAAAATTTTCAGATAATTACTGATTTTAAATTGCAAATTTTGAAAATACGGCTAAAATATTTAATGATATTTAATTTTTTATCAGTAACTAACTCTTCTTCAAGGGAGTAAAACTTATTTTCAGCAGTATGGGACAAATATTTTGGTAATATAGGGCATTTTAAAATCAGAAATTATCTGAAAATTCATGATTTACGTTTGTGCAACCGGCCCTTGATCTTCTATATTCAACATTTTTACAGAAAACTAAGAAGGAAATGTCTAATCCTACATAACATACATAAGATTTATAAGAATAAATAGCTAGGTAGGTACTTACACTTACAAAAATGGCTCTAAAATTGACCAATTTACCTCTAAAAATTGCGTTTATAGTTTTTCGGATTTCAAATTTTGAAATTAAATGACATCTCAACTAATCGACATAATCTACATTCATTTAGTATAACTATTCCAGTGATCATTCTATACATATAACAACCATCACCATAACCAACTCAATCATTCTTGTTGCCAATCGTTCCCCTAGAATTTTGACTTGGTGGAATCCATCTAAATAAAAAATAAAGTATACTTAGGTAGGTACTCAGTTTTTTCCCTGCTAATTTACTTTGTTCCCCGATAAAAAGCAATTCCTATAAAGTAGCATTTTTATAGCTTCAAAAGGAGATAAAATGTCTTTTTAATGACTTTTTTCCAGTCGCCGAGAAATATAATTTATAATACAACCAAAATATAATTCATCCCCATATTATAGACTGAGAAAGAAACATCTCCTCGAACATCTCAAATCAAATTCGCTTGCTTAAATAATAAAACCTCCCTATTTCCTAACATTAAATTATTTGTAATTTTTGTTTCAAGCATTTTTTGCTTTCGTTTTAAACCTATATTACGGAAATAGGTATGTTTTTTATACGCAAAGAGAAAGAACCCGTACACAGTTGCATCACTCGTCCCTACGATACATTATTAAATTGTGTAGCAACTAGGTACATTATAATAATACACTGATTCAGAGTCAAACTGACATCCGAGCGCCTACCATGAGATTAGATCTGTCTTGCATGATAGTGCTTAAAATAGATAGTGATTTTTGAATAGTATATTGTGAAACAAGTGCACACAAAGTAGCATATTTTCACAGTGTGAAAATGTTGCGGTACGAGACGAAGTCGAGTACCTACCGCATTTCACACGAGTGAGAAATTATTCTTTTTATGCACGTGTTCCACACTATACTTTGCCTACGAGCATAACAAGACAATTTTTTACTCAATTAAACGGTTGTGTATTTTCTACTCGATTTTCTACATCAGAATCGTCGAAATTACTCTCAGTCTCAATAGTATAGTATACTATCACTCGAAGTAACTGAAATCATTCACTTCGCTTGAGCTCCACCACTAATATTTCAATTCAAATATTAGCAAAAAACAAAAACCCGCCATGATGGACAGATCGAAAAGTTATACCCGAATATTCCAACATACCCGAATACTCGAATACCAGCATAATAACGTATACAGTGTGTCCCAGACTCGCTTTCGCTATTATTTCTTAATTTATGTAGGTAGTAGGGTAGTCATATAATCAAAAACGTTGAATTGATCAAAAAGTTGTAAAAGATAAAAAAGTTACTATCAAGAATAAGCAATTAAACAAAAATTAATTTTTCATTGGCATAGTACAAAATCAAGCGCGAAGTTTTGGGAAAACTCAACCCCTTTAAAATAACAGCATTATGCACATTAAGTGCCAAGTTAATTCCGGAATACCTACTTTAAAAACATGTCCAAATTATTGGTGCATGGTGGGAATTTTAACCAGGACAGTGACAATAATTGAGAAAACACTACTACGAAAAGATTTAGAGAAGAAAACCAGTATACCTACACCTGCAATGAAGACGAGACAGCTCGTCATATTTGAGTGTTCAACACTCACGAGAACTCTGCATGGTGAAGTTACGGGTCACCTCGGTCCCAGAAACCTGCCGTCAGAAGAAAAAACGGCGAAAAGACGGTTATCCTTGTCAATTGAACGAACACTTCCAAATACAAAAATATGAACGAAAGGAAGCCCGAATAACTGCAATAAGTACGTACTTATTAGGAATTAGAAATAACAACTTTTTTAATTAGTATTACCAAACAAACAATTAACAAAGGCATGTTCTCAACATCTGGAAGGGCTACAAAAGGCTACAAAACTTCACAAACTAACTACTTTCGGTAATATCAAAAATCTGACTAATAACTGATGTCACATCCGCGGACCAAAACAATCAAGTGTTACAGCGAATCATAGCGGTGGAGTATTATTCGTAAGAGTTACCACCAAGGGTTGCTGCGTAAACTTACAGTTTCTAAATTTTCTGCGTGGCATTTCATCTATCTAAGCTTGAAGTTTTTTGAAAGACAGATATATTCTTATGGTGCTGTCGATAGATACGCGTAACAGCCGTTTTTCCCAATGTCACTTCACCTCAGGGACCCGCGTTGTCCCTAATTTTTATCATGATTTTAAAAGACTACTCAGAGCGACTTGTATAGTCCTGTGTTCATTTTGCAGATCATTAAACGCCGATATTCTTTACAAATCTCGAATCTTGAATAAAATTTATCATAAGATTCCCGTTTTAAGCGATAGTAGTATTATGTGCTTTCTCACCTCAAGGAGCGATTACATGCATTTGTGTTTAATTTTACGGGGAGCTCCTTTGGCCGTTTCACACATTAATTTTGTCACTATTTACTTGTTAGCAGACAGAAACGTGAAGCACGGTCAGTTGCAAAGGTGAACTCTACTACTCTGTACAGTCATCCATCCAAGTGTCCTGCTAAACTTTGAATTCAGTGTGCCATACGTTTTCGCCATACAACGTTACTTGCAATTCAAAAAGTATAACAGGAATGCTGTGTTTTTATAGGCTATTGTAAAAAAGCAGTATTGTACCCTAAAATTATTGACTACGACCCAAGGATATAAAACATCATTACATGAATTTGATGGAGCAAATATGAAGTGTGACTACTTAGAGTGGACGTATTAACTTATCTCGGAGATTGTTTTTATTAGATGCTAATACGAGTATGAAACGAAAACCAGTCAGAAAATCTTTTTAAAGATCTGTATTAATTTTTTTATGTGGTGACGTTTTATAAAAAAATGTCAATTTTTTCAATATTTTTTAAAATTAATTTTTAATTAAAATAAGTATAGACTCCCATGTCTGCTTTTACAAATTCAATGAAAATCCAGATGTATACCTAACAAAATTAAAGATATGATTTCATTTAATATGAAATTATCGGTTCGTTTATCAAAGCTGAAAGCAAAGCCAAAATCAAACGTAAGCGATTTTGATACATATGTACATAATTATTATGTCCATGACTTTATACCCAGTTTTATACAGAACTCAGCGAATCTCCTGGGTTATAAAATATACAGCGATAATAGCGATATGTATACTAGTATGTATAATAATAATTAAGAGAACTAAAATGAATACAATGCAAGCATAAGCTTAAAAAGGTTGACTAGGGTCAAAGAAACTAAGAATAGAATATTTTAATTTAAAATACCATGCATTGTATTAAATCTACATAAAATATAATTCAGTAAGTAGAGGAAGTTCAGTGACTACCAAAAAGAAAATAGGTCTCGAAATCAATAGGTTTGTCTCTGAATACAGGATATTTTTTTATGCATACTTCTGGGGCAGATTTAAATATTCAATGAAGGAAAAACTGCAAAAAATGACAACAGAATCCACATTAAGTATAGATAAGTGTTCTTGTAATACTAATAATACTATAAACGTTGATTGAAAAAGTGTTTCAATCAACGCTATAAACCTTTTTGGAAGTATAACAAAGGAAGATACATAGAAAAGGATGACTTAGGGTCAATAATGCTTTCTGAACCACACATTTGCCCCAATGGTATGGCGAAGACAGAGATATCGATGTTTCAATGGTCGTTTCCATCTCATCAGTCTGTCACATCACCACCACCAGAGGAGTGAGCCAATCAGAAAGAAAATCAATGCATATAAGCATACGATTTGTCGGAAACATAGTGACTTGCAAGGCAAATGCCATCTGACGACTGAAAAGTATACAACTTTCAATATGTCAATCAGAGATTCTCCCAGAGAAATGTGCAATTTTTTCACTACCATCTCTGACAGTTCACTGAAAAACCTTGCGAATCTCAGTAATTGGTAATATGTATCAGTAATATTTTCTTTCTGATCAGCACACTCCAGGACCGGACTTCCATAGCCAACTTTTAGTGCCGTTTTTTTTTGCTAACCAAGTATTTGCAAAAGAAATGAATATCTTCCTGATGTTACTTTAGGTAAGTCCTCCATTCCTATACAGTGTGTGTCACAACAAGCATGGTACACCCTTTTTTTTTCTTTATGTTTTGAGATATTTTTTTGAAATTTGGTACGTCGCATATATTCTCGATAGAGCGCACTTTTTAGCAGAAAATTGAATTTTTTCCCACATCCGGTTTTTCCGGAAATGTTACCAACTTTTTGTTTTTAAATGGGACACCCTATATATTATTATATTTTTGGATTCTATACATTTGTACGAATCCAACAATACCACATAAGTACCATTTTAAATGTCAAATTTGTTTTTAGTTAATTTTTTATTTCCCAATTATAGTGTGCCATGACTTCAGTTGTGTTCGTCACAGATGCAAAATGGGTACACCAAAATGTTCCTTATTAAGAGTACTAGTAGATGGTACCTCGGTACCAATATGGTACCATTTGAAAAAAATGAATCCAGCTCAAAAAATAATTCCAGTGCGCATAACTTATCCATAAATCACTGAATTTAGTACTTTGAACAAAAATTCGATTTTTCTAGCATTAGATGATCCAATTGGAGTAAAACAAAATAGTCATGGCACACTATAATTGAGAAATAAAAAATTCAATAAAAACAAATTTGACATTTAAAATGGTACTTATGTGGTATTGTTGGATTCGTACAAATGTATAGAATCCAAAAATATAATAATATATAGGGTGTCCCATTTAAAAATAAAAAGTTGGTAACATTACCGGAAAAACCGGATGTGGGAAAAAAATTCCATTTTCTGTTCAAAAGTGCGCTCTATCGAGAATATGAGACGTACCAAATTTCAAAAAATTATCTCAAAAAATAAAGAAAAAAAAGGGGGTGTACCATGCCTGTGACACACACTGTATAGACGACATAGCGAAACTGTAGGATACCCAGATGTATTTTTTTTTTTTTTTTTTTTTTAAAGAGAGGGAGCATCGGTCTTAACTGTGTAGGTAAGACATAGTCGCTCCACTCTGGTAAATTGGCTTTGAGCACGAACTCTTTAGCCACACACACTTTTAAATTATATTTGCCTTTAAAACCTTCGATCGCTTGTTTTACTTTTCACAGACATTCGAAAATGAATCTGAAAAGTAAAGCGGGCCGAGGTGAGTTTCGAACCCGCGATCTATGGCTTCGTGAGCCAGCGGAGTACCACTAGGCCACGCAAGTCACTATACCCAGATGTAAATATGTATAACTTTCGTGTTCACATTGGACTTAAATTTGATGATATCAGTGTTAATATGTAGTAGCTATGCAAATAAGCAGCCATTTCGGGGAAAAAGTAGGTACTCATTTTTTCCCTACTGATTTACTTTTTCCCCGGCAAAAAGCAGTTCATATAAAGAGGTATTTTTATACCTGCCATAGGGGATAAAATGTCATACTTTTTGCCCGTCGCAGATATTTTTTCTATTATCAAACTTCATACACGAAAAAAATGGCACATTTGATCTAGTTTCTGCAATGGTGTAATATCTCCTGTATGCTTTACTTCAGAAAAAAGAAAACAATACAACCAGTACAATAATAGAACCAAATTTTTTTTTAGAAGAATAATAATTTCTAAATAGGTATACCTAATCTTAGATTTAGTTTTATTTAGACGTTTTAATATTTTAAAATACATTATATCAGTGCCTATGTAAATTAATGGCATTTCCGTATATTTTTAATGCAATTTTTATGTTATACATTACCTAATTAAGGCATTACCAATCTAACAAAAAACATTTCCCCCGTACTATTTTATGTATTTGATAAGAGAATACAAGGATACAATATAGTGATCAATGTTGATCACGAATAACATGGTTAATAAATATAACATGCTTTGTTATTATTAGCTAGAATCTAATAATATACTTCATTTACCTCACTCCTCACTGTAATATTATTTCTTGTTGTTGTGTATAATAGTTTTTAAACTTTAAAATGGTTATTCTATTCATTTTTATTGCAGATTACGTGTTTTACGGTTAAAAAATACGTGGGAAATTGTTCCTCCTCCTCCACCTCTATTTAGGTGTAGGGTGGGAAGTAAATTTGAAATCTTAATAAGTTAGGAACGCTAATTTTTTATTGCATATTCCAATTTTACGGCTAAAAATACGTAGGATATTGCTCTCCCTCCCTATCTCTTTTAAGGCGTGCAAAGGGAGGGGAGAATTTGAAATCTGAAAGAGGAGCGCATATTTTTCATTTCACTAATACAACTTTGAATTTGTTTAAGACAACTTTTTCGAGTCACGATAGGTGATGGCGACGACAGATGTAATCGACGGAATTATTTTTTTTTCTCGATTTGTCTTATATGTACTCAAACTGAACGAAAAAGATTCAAGAATCGAGAAAATTGTTTCAGACAATAATTGCTACGCATTTTTAGTCATAAAATCCCCATCTGCGATAAAAAATAGGAGTTTCTAACGAAGGTTTCAAATTTACCCCCGACCATATCATTAACAATGAGAGAGAAGTGGTCTAATATTAACACTAATGTGTTGGTATTTCCCCCACGGTATGATCAAAAGACTCGAAATCTCTGAAAGTCTACCCCTGTGTATAAATCGTAATGATTCGTTAATTATTTATAAAGATGTTACTGAAATGTTGGAACTAAATTTTTGTAATGAAATTATTTTGTGTTTTATCTTATGCAGAAATTTGTATTTTTTGATTAAAGTGTGAACACGTCACGCGCACGTAATAGAGTAACAAAGCGAAGACCGTTTGAGGTTCGGAGCTCAACTTTTTTATATACTATGTTACCACTGATATTAGCTATTTTTTTTAGCTAGGTTTAGCTACGTATAGCTAATTTTTTTTTATATGTCAGTGGCGGAGATTTTGGGGTTACGTTAGATTTATTTTGTCCCCAATCTCTACGACACTGGGAAAAGTGACATTTAAAAAAGCGCATTTTAAACCGAAATTATTTTCTACACAAAAAGGTACTCTTGGTCATAATTATTATTGCTAACGTGAACCGTTTTCGAGAACAACGGTCATTTACGAATAAAAAAGCGTTTCGGGCAATGGCACAGGAAAACAAATGAATTGGTATTAAAAAGGTAGCTAATATCAATGACATATACAGTGACATATACAAAAGCTGATGATCTCTGTATCTCAAACAATTCCCACGATATCTTAAAAAAAACTGGAAGATTACCTAATTTTTTTGACTCCCTCTGTATCTCAAATACAGTCCATTTTCGGACACACGTTGATGGGAACCTTAGAATGAGCCAAGGATTCATAAAATTTTTCTCACTTCTTAGGATAACTCTGTAGGTATATACCTACTGACTCCTTAGGTGAAAATGAGATAGAAAAATACCATTTAGGGATGTCTTTTGGTTTATAAGCGGCAAGCACCTACAGTTATATAACAACTGATTGCCATCCTGGATCCTGCTAATAGTTACGCAAATTTATGGAGTTTAAAATAGGCCAAGTGGGATCACGTTTAAGTATAGAGCAGTATGGCAGTTTCGTGAACTATCATTTCATGAGTCGTATTTCTTCCCGATTTTCTTTCTTTCGGCTAGTTATAGGTACCTTTTCTCAAAGAGTGGCTACTAAAAAACTGTTCAAACATTCAGGCAATATGAACACGATCATAATTATGTCAACAGCCAACAGCTATCTTCGACCGATTAATAATTTGTTCAACGTCTAGACGTAAAGTCGGTTTAACAACGATAGTGATGCAGCTCGGAATATCAGTTCCGTAGACGTACATGCAGAGGTTTCGTGTAATTTTGAGTAGTAAGTAACCTTTGATGATCTGCAGAGTTCCATTCAATTTAATTCGTTGGCAATACTTGGCGAAGTTTTGAATAACCCTTACCAGCAGACGTTAATTTAATAAATTTTATATCTGTTAAAGTTTTGGTAATAAAAAATATCTTCAAACATAAAAATAGTAACGATTCATCAATAAAACAATGAACATGACATGACTTTACTTATTACATACATATGACTAATAATAATTATTAGTAATCTACATATTATCTTTTTAATTTAAATCAGAAGACAACCATCTGCCTAGATCAAAGTTCACTTTACATTCATTATACATATTATAATCATATAAAATAATTATTATTATTTGAAGGAAAGAACGCACTAATGTTACAGTTACAAATATTCGTAAAGGTACTAAAAAAAATTAAACACATTTTGATAAGGGTTCCTGTCCTGGTTCCTCTCTCATTAGTTCGTATCTTCAAAATATTGACACTTAAATAAAGTAAATGACGAAACACATCGTGTATTCCTGAAAGTCAACAGCTCAAGCATTTTGAAATGAATAACTTATTTACATTCATTATGGTGCTTCTTTTTACTTGTAGCTATAAGAAACAAACTTTTAATTTCAGTTGTGGCGTTACGAAATGTTTATTAATGTATCTATTGCGCGAAATGGAACTTTGGTGTTTCATAATGAGAGCCTTTTTTCGAGGCGAGACCGAGACAGAAAATCCTTCGAAAGAACCATAATTTTGCGCTCGAGATGCATACCTACAACATTTTTGGACAGCGTTGTTCAAATAAGCGAAAAAATCGAAATAAAAATCATAATAATGACGCAAGGAAATTTATAATTTATAATGCAGTTTATAGTTTCTTTGTTAATAAGGAAACGAATACAAGATTTCTATTATACCGTGCACGAGCAGTATCTCTGCTCTACTGCTTGAAATACTTCGCGCACGCTGCCGAATAGACAGCAACAGTGTGCCCTTTTTCATATTATCATTTATCAGTACAAAAATTTTACTATTAGGACAGTAGAATCGTTCTCGAAAATGTTCTCAGTTTGCGCAACCAGGTCAAAATTTAGTACTATACTAAATAAATCCAAATTTGCAGCAACTTTTTTGCAAAATTATGCAAAAAAGCGTTTTCCCCCATATTTTCACGAATATCTTGCCTCCTAGTTGTCGCACATAAGCAAGTGACGTATCATTCTCTTCGGTATGGATTTACCTACATTTTCACATAATTTTTTTGTTTCACTGATAAATAAAAAAAATATTGAGGTTTAAAGTAAAAAATTTGTATTTCGAATATGATTGTTTGCAAGTTGCCTACTTATTTTTTTTGTATTTTAACGCTGGAAAGCCCTAGTAGTTTTTTGAAGAACAGTCAATAATAATTAGGTATGTTCTTCTCAAAAAACTTGCAAAAGGGTCAAAAAACTGTATGAGTTCTACTCTTCAACCAGCTTTAAACACAAGGAACTTGTCGACCGCGTACTTTTTATACATGCTGTTACTGGTTGTGATACCACATCAGCTATTTTCGGGTATGGTAGAACAAAATTGATTCCAGCGTTAAAAAAAAGCATCTGCAGCAATGATTGCGTCAACAGGAAAAGAAGTCTTTATCCCTCTCTACAGCAGAAACAACGAAAAATCTTACCACGAATTTCATTTCAACTTTTTTTCCCGCATGGGACAAAAGACAAAATGGCACGCCAATCTCAGTGGCGTACCATTTTTGCTTTAAAAAATTGAGACATTACCGGTATACGCGCCATTGTTAAACATAAAATTCTTAATTGCATGTCAAAAAATGCGAAATCCGAGGCGAAATCACTTCCTCTTAAAACCCCCCAAATTTTTATTTGCAAATTTAGACCGGTTTTAGAGCAAATAAATAAATCGTCAGTTTTAAAGTAAACCTATAACACCCTGTACCTAGACAACGAAGCATTTGCGCACATACGTTTATATTAGCAAACTGTTATTATTTTTTCATGTAGACTCACCCCCTTGAGTTTGTCCCTGAAGTGAAAGAAGTTTACTTAAAAATAATTTGGGTATCCGAGGATGATACTCGTGTGACATATAAAATTGAGTATGATAGCAAATCTAATAATGTGATACGATTTGTTTTACCGTTGAAGAATGGCCTGCCTCAACAAGGTATACATTTCAGGCCAGGCCACTTCTGTAGATGCGATCAGGACTCATTTTGAAAACAGGTACTAAAGCAACATAATGTCTACGTAATAATGGGATCAGTCATTATCTGTCGATGCACCTACATATTGTCTATCCTTATTCGGAACAAATTTACTACTGACAAGTTACTTTGAGATGGGAATGAAATGAAGGAGGAAGCTCAAATTATTTTTAATATCTCGTTTACCACCTATATTGAGAGAAATAAATACAGCAGCCCTACAAGATGTAGAGCTACTGCCATTCATTTCCAGTATAAAATTGGGAGTGGTACCACTAAGCATTAAAGAAAATGAAGTGTGTTACGTACAGGATACCACTCCAGTCATCTAAGGGAATTAATTATTGATCTCAAAGATTCCGAAAGATACACATCTACTGACAGATTCTGATCTTAAAAGTGAAGATAAGATGAATTTTACATCCGCAGAAAAAATAGCAGCTTAATTATTGTAATTGAACAATTAAATAAGGAAATATCACAAAGTGAGGGTAGTGTAGCTTATCTTAGGCTTATGCATTACGTTGAGTCGTCGATCTTGGATTTTAGCACTGAGTTGCGTGTTAGACTACATGACATCTGCTATGTTGTATTTTTGAATGGAATCTAGAGAGCCTGGATTAAGGAAAAAGATGAGTATAAAACAACAGAAAACTTTTTGACTTGTAATTGTTACCTTTGCAATGAGATGCACGCCCACGCCTTGACTAAACTGATACTAAAGCACAACAACGATGAATTAAAACCCAGAGATGTTTAGCTTCGGAATTTTTGATAACCAAGCATGTGAATCCTTATTTCGAGCTGCTAGCTCTATGACCTCTACGTGTTCAACAATAATACATTTTAGTATCAAAGACATGCTTAACCGAATTGAGAGAATGAAGACAAGATCTTAAAGGGACTGTTACATTCCCAAGGGAAGCAAAAAGATTGAAATACAAGTTGCAAAAAGAAAATATCCCAAGTGAAGAAGAAATTGGTCATTTGGATATAAAAGCCATAGTTGAAGAAGAGCTTCAAAATATCATAGTGGACATGAAACAATTTGGAATCCATGCTAAAGACAACCAACGACTGGAAATACATGCAGATTCCGTTAAAAAGACCGACACAAAATATCGAAACGTCAAATAAGAACGAAGAGGAAATTAAAGTTGAAGAGGATCATGAAGACAATGAAATTGACCAAAAGCGAAAATAATTAATATTACCAATGAGGACGATATAAATTATGGACTTAATTTCTATTGATTATCTCGAACGAAGATAGTGAATGTGTTAATTTCGTAACAAACTGCGTCAGTTTAAAAGACTTTTCCGAAAAAATGCAATGTGTATCTGAAAAATCACCGCACATGAAACTCATTGTCGGTAAAAAAAATTCAGTTATAAAGGAGTCATCGTACTGCTGGCTTTTAGATCAGTCCAATGGTAGAGTAAATACTGATCGCTTGAAAAGATTTATAGGCAGTACAAGGAAAGCACAATCAAAAATTTCTCAGCTGGCTTTAACTACTTATGAAAAGTTCAAAACAGAAACCATCGGGGATCAAGCTTGTGGTAGAAACAGCGACTCCGAAACTTATTCGACGAGGTCGTAATGGAACTCGCCGTAATAAATATGTAGGTACACCGTCTTCAAGATTGAGTCGGCCAAAATGAAAAACTTACAGAAAAATTTGTAGCGCCTCTCGTTTTCCGTCAAACTTATTATATCAATGAAACTTAGAAAAATAAAAAATAAAAAAATTACGTAAAAGTCGAAATTTTTACATGACATTTACATGACCATTTGAAAAAGTGAAGTTATGACCTTCCGAAGTAAGCTAAATTTGACAGTTATTTGCGACTCACCTGTATAGTAGATCTCAGTCTTATTATATCGCGATGATAGACCTGGCCTATCTCCATGTGGATACCAAATTTCAACCTTAAAACTCCAAAACTAAGTTCTGAGGCTTCTTTTCAGTAAATACATGCATGCGTTGAATTTTTTTGAAAATATTTTTTTAAATGTCAACGCCGCACCTAAATGTCAAACAATATGTATTGACATAAAGTTATTTCACTGTCGAATAAGAATATGTCATAAAATATAGGGGGTTCCATTTGAAAAAAAAAATTGATACATGTAGAGGCAAAATATGGTCCACCCTGTATAAGTGAAAATATTTTTGAAATATGCAGAGTAACAAACGATTTGGGATGGCGTTTGAAATTTTGTTTTACCCTGTACGGTTGAATAGCAATGTTCCGATCTCTCACTATTGACTCACCCTGTATATAGATAAAATGTTGGTATTTTATTAAAATTTAGGTACAGGCGTGAAAACAGTCGCTAAAAACATAGCTGACAATTTTTGAACGCACTGTATGTACTTACTTATAGAAATATTATCTGATAGCTACTGATTTGTGTTTTTCATTTCAAGCAGCTTATTAACGTCGAAGTAAACAGTAAATAATGCATTATAGCAAATTATTGAGACCGAGTGTTTTAATGTGGACATGCGAAATTAATACTTTATTTAAAAACCTCTTCTAGAAATTACCAATTAACTTATGTAGATTCAAAGTTTACTCCTATGAATTATAAAATCAAATAACTCGATTTACCAAAATAGGAAAAATAAAATTTAAAAATAAAAAAATTAAATATCTACATACAGGGTGTTAAGAAAATAAAGAATAACTCTTTATATAGTACATTGTAGGGGACACTCAGTAGAGTACGGGAAAAATAATTTTTAAAAATTCAGAGCTACATTTTAAAAGATATAGCAATTAAAATATTGAACAATAAATTTGGCAACGTTTAACACGATAACAGTTGGTATTTGGTAATTTCGTCTAATTTCTAACAATGTAGGTAGTCAAGGTATCAAACCCGTTGTTGCCAAATGCTTTTTTTCAGCATCTTAGAAAAGAAAAAAAATTCTTATTAAATTTTCCAAGCCAGTAATACATCTTAAGCAATTGTTTTAATTGATAACGATTAAAGTAGGTATCTTTTATATATCCGTAAAATCATCTAGTTTTAGGAAATACCGAAAAACAAAGATAGTAAAATGTTAACTTTGGCATTTTTTATATCACCAAATTGAAGACCAGAATTTTTTTAATTATTTTTCCCGTACTCTACTGAGTGTCCCCTACAATGTACTAAAGACTTTATCCGTCAGTTTCTTAACACCCTGTATATGAATCACATTATAGTAGATTAAACAGTTTAATAAAACATAAAGAGTATGTATTCACCTACCTTCATATAAACCCATGTCAGCTGGTGGATCAATTGTAAAGAATGATTTGAACAACAGGATCAACGAAACTCCCAGCTCTTGTTGGGTAGAAAATAAGCAGTAGTTTCTCAGAAAATCAAATAGAAAATAAACATTCCATGTACAGCACAGTTATCAAGTTCAAAGAGGAATTTTATTCTACAAAATTAAAAATGTTCTTAGCAAGTTATCATCTGCTTATATTTTAGGTTATGGGAGTTGCGCGAAGTTAAGTCAGTTCACAATTTCACTATGTTTATATTACTGCCACTGCTAATCTATCGTCCTCGTCTCAGGCCCGGTCACTTTATCACAATTATACCGAGGTGTCACGAACTCACGAACACCAATGCAATATACTCGATAATTAAAAGTATTCTGGTAAGTAAGTAATAATTTACAACCGTAAAAAAAATCATTAACGTGTGAGTATTAACTGCGAATGCATTCTATTCACTCATATACCTAGGTAGGTACCCGTAACCTCTACCTGTTCCTATTATAAAAACTAATGTCGTCAACAACCTGCTGCTCTATTAATAGAGTTTGAATTCAATTTCCTCAATTTAAGTAGGTACGCTTCGATTTTTGAAAATACGAGTAAGTAGTTACCAACAACAACACATTTTCTGAATGCCCAATTATAGATTGCTAAGCATAAGAGAACTCTACTAAGTCTACTAACAGTCGTCACAAGCAAAATAGTTCATCGGTAAGCGGTAATAACTACTGTCCCAGTCGTATCGTATACTATACTAACTGCCGAGCCGAAGTAAAACTGAAACCATAACCATCGTGTAGAGTAGAATCAGAATCATCAGCATTGGAAAATTTCATCACTACACACCACTCCACATTCACATGTGTTACGCGTTTACTTACTACTATTTAGGTATTATAGAGGTATATTATAGGTATATTCTAATAGGTGTAATAGCAGTAGCAATCTGCCTACAGTCTGCTCTATTCTGTGATAATGATAATAGTGCTGAGTCTGAGCACTGAGCAGCTGAGCTGATTGACCGACGAGTCTCTGACTCCCTGTCTCTGCTGATAAAATGATAATATTTTAATATTCTATTCTATCTCTATCCTATTATTGTGGCTGTGCTGTAACTAGCTACTCAACATTAGTGACGTAAGAACACAACAGCCAATGATATTCCCGAACGACTCTTATCTATTACAAGCATGTTAGTAGTTAAGACATTTACAATTCATAATAAATAAATGTGTTTTACCTTTTTGAGTACTTATTCAAAAATTAAATTACAATATCTACTTTTCACTTATAATATCATTAGGTATTATTATTATTATTATCATTATTATTATTAATAAAAGGCATCAATATGTAATTTACAATGGTCATGTATCAGAGCAGTTCACACCCCCGTCTGGGGTACCCCAGGGTTCAAACCTGGGACCCCTACTATTCTTATTGTTTATCAATGACATCACAGATATCATTATTTGTTCCCATAGCCTTCTTTTTGCGGATGACTTGAAGATTTCTTCTGTAGTTAATAACGTCAGTGATTTCCGGGCGTTGCAGAATTCTGTTGATTGTCTGGAACGGTGGTGTGTTGATAATTAATAATCTCCAGATAAATGTCAACAAATGTCGAGTGGTCACCTTTACCAAGAAAAACAACCCTCTTGTATTCAGCTACACTTTTAATTCTACCAACTTTATCCGTTCCAACTCCATAAGGGATCTTGGGGTCATCTTTGATAGTGGTCTTTCCTTAACTGAGCACATTTCTAAATAGTATAACCAAATCTGCGATGAAAATGCTTGAAATCATAAGTAGGAACTGTAGAGATTTTAGAAATATTAATTCATTGAAAATTCTTTTTTACTCCTACGTTAGATCCAAATTGGATTATTGCAGTATTGTGTGGTCACCCTACTACACATGTCACATTGGTCAGGTCCAGCGTATTCAGAGGAGGTTTTTGAAAATGCTCAGTTATGGGGTGCATAATGAGTTTCCCACTAGGGGCATTGATCATGACTTGCTCCTGAAACAATTCGACTTCATGTCACTGGAGAAGAGGCGGAAGCTAGTCGCTGTTAAATTTTTATACTGTCTCTTCCATAACCGTATCGATTGCTCATCAATACTTCAACTTTTTAATTTTCATATCCCTCGCTCAAATTCTAGAAATGTGAAAACGTTTGCCTTGCGCATAGCAAGGTCAAAATGTACTTCTAAAATCGCCGGTGTACGTCATGTCAACCTGCTTTAATCGCATCTCTAGTTTTTGTGACCTAAATGCCAGCTCCTTAACTGATATGTTGCGGGTTGCTGATTTGAATTTTTAGGCTTGCTTCTATATTGTTATATTGTTAAATATTGTTAAATATTTTATACATTGTCCTGTTATTGGATTTGTTGTAAATCTGGGTCAATAAACTATTATTATTACTATTATTATTATTAATACAGGGTGATTCAGGTTTTACCTTGTTAACTCTAGGGAACGATAGAGAATCGAAAAATAATATGAGTTAGCTCTATGAACTATATTCGGTTCGTTAAGAAAATACAGGGTGTTAAAGTTTCTAGAAAAATTCGTATTTTTGAAATATGTATAAAAAAATTGGCTGATTGAAATAATTTGAAATTTTGGACAGTAGTTGTGCTAATTGAAATATATGATCTGATACTCCCAATGAAGAAATCTTCAATCCAGTGGCGGAGATCTGGGCTTGTTCTTACCTTTTTTAATAAATAATTTGCACGCCACTGACTTTAATGCAAATTTGTTATTTTTGTTAAATACCTCATATATATATATATATATATTCGTTTGAAATTACAAATTGCAGTCTTACGATACATGTTGTTTAGTTTATTAAATTACATATGAGTGGTTTCGTCGATCATGGGGAAAAGAACGATCTGTAGGATATTCTGATGCGATGTTGACATCATGGTGAAGCATTTGCTTTGAGAGATATAGTCTAGGGAAAACCCCATTAAAATACCTCATGTTGTTTAGAGAAGAAAAGTCGTCGTACGTTTCTGTCCTAGAACGCACTGTTTCCGAGATACTTCATAATGTAGGAACCCGTACGAGGTAAAATATCATAAAAATCATTGCTATCGAGTTTTTCCAAAAGTTAATCATTTTTGTGATCGTTATTGAACCGTATTGCATTACAAAAAGCTTGCATTAGTGCCAACATTGTGAAGTATCTCGGAAACAGTGCGTCCTACGACAAAAACGTAAGATGACTTTTCTTCTCTAAACAACATGAGGTATCTAACAAAAATAACAAATTTGCATTAAAGTCAGTGGCGTGCAAATTATTTATTAAAAAAGGTAAGAACAAGCCCAGATCTCCGCCACTGGATTGAAGAATTCTTCATGGGGAGTACCATATCATATATTTTAATTAGCACAACTAATGTTCAAAATTTCAAATTATTCCAATCAGCCAATTTTTTTATATTTCAAAAATACGAATTTTTTCTTGAAACTTTAACACCCTGTATTTTCTTAACGAAGCATTTCCCGAATATAGTTCATAGAGCAAACTCATATTATTTTGCGATTCTCTATCGTTCCCTAGAGTTAACAAGGTAAAACCTGAATCACCCTGTATATCTAATATTGACTTGACTGATTAAGTACCTATCTATTGTGCGATTAAGTTTAAAAGTCATATGTATCGATTAAGAATACTCATCCTTCTGATAGTTCGATTTATTTTGTTTCATTTACGTGGTTCTCATAGAAACCGTCAAGTTCGTCTACACGCTCCATCCCGCATAAATAATAAATATACGTCAACATTAGTTTTGAATGAGAATTAAATGCACAACACAGAGGATAGAATGTCATTACGTGAATAAATTTTATGTAGTTGTCAGTGGCTGTCAAACTGACTTAAACCGTTCAATTCATTGTTTGAATGATTCCTAATTATTTACGCTCGTTCTCATTGAAATAATTCAACTCTTTGACATTTTCTGGTGAAATCAAAAATCTTCATTCGAACGGTTAGTATGACGTCATATATGACTTTTTAAACTTAACCGTACCATCATAGGTATTTATATTGATTAACTAACTATTACAGGTAGGTGCGTATAGGTAGGTACTTAACTTCCGGAAATTTTTCGAGGTCATGAATATTTTGATAATTTTTAGAATGGAATCATTTTGCCATTGCGGCATCTGAGGAAAAATTTTCAGGAATAATTTATGCATGTTTGACACTGATTGACAGATAATAACGTGCCTATTTAAGTAAGAAAATATACCTACCTATCTCCAAAAAAATTAAACCTGGCTACTTAAACTTACACGGATCAATATTATACAATTGGTGTCCTAAGGGTGCCCGGATGATGTTTGCAAATTTACTCACTGCAAAACTCAAAGTACTTAAAGGTTCAGAATGTGCTTGGAGAAACCTTTTTTTGCTTTCATTTCAAGCTGTAACTATTCCTAAGAAATCAGATAACATAAAGAATCTTTCCGCTTGGACTAAACAGAAAATCGCAGTTTGCAATCAAGCTCAATTACAGAGTGCAGTGAATATAAAGAATTTAGCTCCTAATTATATGTATATTTCAGTGAAGTTTTCGGTCAATCCACAGACTGACACATTTAGACAGACTGACAGAAAGGACACATTTACACGTTGGCAAGAAAATAGAATCAAAATGGTCCGATGGAGATACTCGTGGCGCATTGAAACTTCTAACTTCTGAGGACTCACTTGCTTCAAATGATCTCTCCACATTGGCCGATCTTCTTAAGAAACATCCCCCCCCCCCCATCCACAACCGACCTTTTTCCCCGAAACAGCTGAATTTATTTCCTTCCCATCGATAACAGATCAAGAGATTACGAGAGCTATTAATTCAATTCCACCAGGATCTGCTGGCAGTTTAGATGCTTTGAGACCGCAAATTTTCAAAGCTCTCATTTCCAAAAATACCGGAGATTCGAGGATCCAGCTTTTAAAGGAAATCATCTCGTTCATCACCCATATTATTGCAGAAGGGAAGATAACTGAATCAATCCGTCCTATTTTTTTTGGAGGCGCTTTGATGGCTCTTAAGAAAAAATGCGGCGGTATACGTCCAATGATTGCAGCTGTAAATGTTTAGCGCTGTGTTACTGCTAAAGTGCTAAATTTCAGAATTTTACCAACTCTGGTCGAGTTTTATACTCCTAATCAACTTGGTGTAGGAGTGGTGCTGAAATTGGTGCCCATGCTGCTAGTGTATATTTCAATAACAACCATGCGGTTCCAAAAGTGTTACTAAAACTAGATTTTCGGAATGCATTAAACGAAATTCCATCATTCGAGAGGTCATGTCAACTTTTCCGACTCATTTACCTTTTATCTCCGATTCTTACTACAAACCTTCAAATTTCTATTTCTATCAACAAATTATTTTCTCTGAATGTGGAATTCAACAAGGCGATCCCTTGGGCGATCCTTTTTGCTCTTACAATCAATCCTATCGTCAAATCACTTAAATAGGAATTAAATATTTGACTTAGATGACGGAACTATTGGCGGTGATGTTGATACAGTCTTGAATGACCTGAAAACTATTTCTGAGGCTGCATCTAAATTAGGTTTATTTGTAAACCCTTCTAAATGCGAAATTATTTTCCTTGGTGATCATGAAGATGAATTATCTATCTTGAACGAATTTAAATCTTTTCTACATCAAGATTGGACTGGATTTATTCTCATTCAGCTTAATTTCTACTGAAAATATCCCTTTCAATACCGCGTCTTATATATTTCCTACGCTGTTCTCCTTCGTGGCGAAAACCGCAAGCTCTGCAAGTTTACGACACTCTTTTAAAATCAACCCTTGAAAACATCTTGAACTGCGCTCTTTCTCACGAAGCTTGGATACAATCTTCCCTTCCCATAAAGATGCGGGCGGTATCGGAATCAGACATGCTGTAAGTATTCAGTAGAATTTTTTTAAACATTAGTGTTTTATTTATCATCGATCAAAAAGCAATACGTATGTATTACGTTTATCTTGAAGTTTAATTTTGTGAGCTCAAACCTAAGTCTTTTCAAATAAATGAGTCATCCCCTGAAAAATAATAATGAGGACCTGTGAGTACGACATAGTGTGAACTTTGAATGGAGTGTGTGATATCATCGTAAAACAAGACATGAGACATACATAATATTGATGTTTGCAAATTCTGCAAAACCAAACACCAGTCGGTAAAGGATACCGTAGCACTTCTTACTCGTACTAGTCCATCAGTCATATCACTGACACATTCTTTTGTTTTATTCAAGAATATTGCTTAAAAAAACATTTACTTAACAACCTATTATTAGAATTTGTTTACACATGCATAATAATATATCTTTAATATTTTGAATTTTTTTATAGCATCACACAGTATCTGTCAAATGAACGGTAACAATCATGACGTTACAATACTGCTTCGAGTCTATGGAGTGGATAGGTTTTTTCCTTTTTTCTTAGATATCAATGATATCATCAATCCATTAGATACCGGTTATTGCCTGCTTTCTATTTTTATAATCACTCACTAGTGATAAGAGATAATGAAGTATGTGGCCATTTGAATAGAATGCAATCTTAATTTTGTAATAAATCTTGCAGATAAGAAGTATGATAAAATCAATACGGACAAAATAAGGATAATTTTCTGTAAGTAACAAGAATTTTACATAAAAATGTTATAAGGTGCGTTCATAAAGCAAACTTTGGATAGTACATAATCCTTTTTCAGATGCAACAGTATAAAGCTATCCTACAGTAATTCAGGCAAAGATAGATTTCGTGAATATTTGGGTGTGTTAATGATAATAATAATAATTGTGGAGCTGTGGCAGTACCTACTTCGTTTACACAATCAGCAAATATACAGGGTGATTCATGAGTGACCTTACATAGACCAATGGTGATAAGCGGAATTCAAGGTGGGTCGAAAACCACAAAAGAATTTTTTTTTGTGTGATTGGTTAAGAAGTTACAGGGTGTTTTATGTCTCAGGTACAAAACTTTGATAGGCGATATTTCTGAAACGGCTGGAGATATTTTGTCGAAATTTACTAGGAATGGTGCATTCCGGAAACTCATCAAAACCGCATTCTGAGTTAATTAAAAATCCAGGACCGGACTTGAAAATTTTTGCCCCCATGGTCTTTGTTGAAAAAGTTTATTTTCTGACCGTGCTACTGAAAAACTGACATCGAATTTGAAAAGATAAGAAAAAACTCTATAGAAATCATTCCTCAATTTGAACGGCACACCCAAACCGTCTCGAAAAAAAAATGTCAAAGTAAAACTTCTCAGTAAATTATCGTTTTCGAGCAGACATATTTTACTTAATGTTCGTCTGAATTCCTTCAAATTTATTTTTTAACTTGTTTGTGTGGGAAAAATGTCAGTGTAAATTAAATGTTATCAATATTAATGTTATAAACGGTTCTCAAAATGTGCTTTACCAACTTCAATACATTTCCTGCAGCGTTTCTATGAATTTTGGTTTGCTTTTTGAATTATTTGCCTGTTGTTTCTAATTTCATCAGCAACTACCAGTATTCGCGTCCTGAGCTCCTCTCTGGTACTTACTTCCGTTTTTTATACTTCCTGCTTCATATGGCCCCATAGGTAATAGTCCAAAACAGTGAGGTTGGGGGACCTAGGTGGTCAGGAATAAGGGCCGCCGCGCCCGAACCAACGATTGGGGTACTCATTGTGGAGATGCTCTCTGACTTGACGAGAAAAATGCGGTGGTGCCCCATCTTGCTGGAAGGAAAGAGCACGCCTGTTCACGTTCGCCTCTGCAAGCAAGCCGGGCAAAATGACTTGTAGGAAAAGTAAATAAATTTCCCCCGTGAGCCGCCCAGCAAAAAAATGGGGTCCTATTAGGGTATCATTATTTGCAATGCCACACTATAAATTTATAGAAAATCTGTTGCGAGTTCTTCTTAACAACAGAGCGCGGATTTTCATATGCCCATAGGCGGGAGTTTTTTTTATTCGTTACACCATCCCGCGTGAACTGAGCTTCGATCAGTAAACAAAATTCTACGCAGTCCATTCAATGGAACTTCATTGAATGGTTGAAGCCTCTGTACGCTTTGTACGTGACAGGGATGCATCCGCTCTTCTTTTTTTCAAGGTTCGCCATACTCTTGATTGAGAAATGCTCAGTGCTTGCCCAGTTCTTCGCGTACTTGTACTTGGATTTACTGCCACCATCTCCACGATGTTTTGATGGCTCAGACCTCATTTCCAATTGAGATTCAGCATTCCTTTGAACTCAGGGAAATATGCCGTGGTTTCGAGAAAATTGGAAAACAGACGCGAAACGTTACATGGGCCGGTGTTCTTCGATTGGGGAATCTTCTATGGTATTCTCTCGCAGCTGCTCTTGAATTTCCATTGCAGAAACCATACACAAACATAATGTCTCCGTATTCGTTATTAGTGAAATTATTTGTGATTATTAGTGAAATCTGAAAATTTTGTAGTTGACACCTGATTTCCCAGTAATAAAGCTTGGCCTTCTGTCAAACATTTTTTCCACAGAAACAAGTCAAAAAATAAATTTGAAGGAATTTAGACGAACATTAAGGAAAATATGTCTGCTCGAAAACGATAATTTACTGAGAAGTTTTACTTTGACATTTTTTTTTCGAGACGGTTTGGGTGTGCCGTTCAAATTGAGGAATGATTCCTATAGAGTTTTTTCTTATCTTTTCAAATTCGATGACAGTTTTTCAGTAGCACGGTCCGAAAATAAACTTTTTCAACAAAGATCATGGGGGCAAAAATTTTCAAGTCCGGTCCTGGATTTTTAATTAACTCAGAATGCGGTTTTGATGAGTTTCCGGAATGCACCATTCCTAGTAAATTTCTACAAAATATCCCCAGCCGTTTCAGAAATATCGCCTATCAAAGTTTTGTACCTGAGACATAAAACACCCTGTAACTTCTTAACCAATCACACAAAAAAAAATTCTTTTGTGGTTTTCGACCCACCTTGAATTCCGCTTATCACCATTGGTCTATGTAAGGTCACTCATGAATCACCCTGTATAATTTAAAGATCCGTATCAGTAACAAAAACAAAAAAGCCTGGTGGCAAAGCCGCCTTAAACGTTCAGTGACACTATAAAATTAGGAGCGAACTTGGACGCCTAACGGAATATCAGAAATATGCACAACCCTCTCAACGCCTGAAAAACCACATCAGAAAATTATTCAAGAAAATAAATAATTGCACACAACATCCAGAATATCAGCAACATTTGCGTGAGCACATCGATCTGCGTAAGCAGAAGCTGAAAGCGAAATCCAAGCTTTTATCGAGATACATCTAATGCACAAAAAATAAACAACAAAACAATATTTTTTACACCAATCAAAAAATATTTTATAGAAAACTAGGAGCTGAGCTTGACAACATAAACGAACACTTACCATCGAAACAGACTTTGGAGAAGTACTGGTCTTCATTATGGTCAATGATAAACAAAAACCACAAGAGAGACGCCGATTGGATGACATCCGAAGAGAGACGGTTAAACGTTACGCCAATGCAGTTTAAGGATATTGCACTGAATGAAATAAATACAGCAGGAGAGCAGCAACTGGAAAGCACCTGGAGGTGATAACATCCAAAACTTCCCAGAAGGAGCACCCTTTTCAATACAGACCTATTACGTGCCTTCTCACTTTATATAAGATATTTACAGCATGTATCACAAACAGAATTTACAGGCACGTCGAGGAAAATAACATCTTAGCAGAGGAAAAGACAGGCTGTAGAAGAGATCACCAAGGATGTAAAGAACAACTTGTAATAGATTCTGTGATACTCCGACCGGCACAGAAAGATCACCAGAATATACACACCGATTTCGTCGATTACAAGAAAGCGTTCGATAGTGTATTTCCAAAGCGGATAAGGACTACTCACTTCTGAACCTCCCCTCACCCGAAAACGACTTCAAGTTAGTGTCAAAGAAGTTGGAACAATGGGCACAAAAGACATTACATGGCCGACATCATCACGAACTCAATCAACGGCATATTAACAAAACAGCTTTTATTCCCAATAATAAAAAAGATATGGCTAAAGTATAAGAAATTTAGATTTTTTAGATTTATTAGGATATTGCAGCAACGACTGAAAAGATCATAAACTTTTTTTCCAGATTCTTGTTAAACGTAAAAAGAGGGCAACTTTGCCATCCATGCAATATATTTCTGCATGGATTTCAATAGGGAAAATAGAGCTCGAATGGGCACGAACTATCACGGACCGACGATGTACAACAGACTGCCTATTACTAATTCTGTGTAATTACTATTAGAAATCTCCCTTTGAAAGATTTTAAATTGAAGGTTATATAGGGACTTCAGCAGGTGACTCGCATCGCATGCCTTTTATTGTCTTGAAGAAGTTTTCAAAATTTCAACAGTGTTTCCCGCGCTCACTGATCATGGTCATCTCAGTCTCTTTATTTCTATGTTCTTTTAGGTATGACGTTGGCTTTATTGTATTGTATTGTTTTTTACTCATTTTCAGTTTACTGCTTTAGGCAATGGTAGCCAAAATAAAATAAATAAACAAATTTAAGGGTTCGTGAAGGTGAGTCGTGGACTACATTTTGGTTCCCCTTACATATTGCCCAAATGAGTTTTTGAGATTTTGGATATCATTTTTTGTTTGAAAGATATCGCCAATGGAAAGTTTTAAAAAGTCACCTGATATAACAGATTTAAGATTTAAGTTATAGGTACATATTATCACGGTTACTCATTATTCTTATTTTGTATAGGTAACTGTTTACTATAAATTATAGAGAACCAGAAAACATTACAAAAAGGTCAATAAGTAAACAAATATATACAGGTGTCCCGTAAGTAATGGTCCGTGGTGAAATGGGAGATTCTTGGTTTAAAAATATTACGATCTGACACTACTTGCTCTAACAAAATCTTGATAATAAAAAAGATACAGGGTGGCAAAGTTGAGATTTAAAAATTTTCTTTTCAAAATATCTCGAAAAATTGTACAGGTACGAACGTGAAAACTTGGTGATAGATGTTTTACGGTATGAGGAATCATAATTTGATATCCGTGTCGATGTATTTTATAGAGGGCGCCACTTAGGTCATGTTGACGACGTAAATGAACACATAACTTTTTTATCCTTCAGGCTATCGCGCATTTTATTATGAAATATTAAAACTACATCATTGATGAGAAAAAAAGGTATACCGGTTGTCAGTCTCAAAAGTTAGTGGTTTTCGAGACAATCACGTTTTAATAATCTCCTGCATTATTTCTATTTTTTTTTTATTATCCGAAATCTTAATGCAGTAGGTTGAGATAATAACCAACATTTTGGCAATTAAACATTTTTCACTTTGACATATTAAAAAGGAAAACAAATGAACCATATTCACCTAAACTCCTATACAGATTCTGAAATAGTCGATTATCAGGTTTCAGTCTGTTTGGATATCGTGGCAGGTATCCTCGTTTCGCAGCTTGCCCATTGAAGTTTTGTTTGCAATAAAGAGAAATCATATCTCTCTTATCTGAATTTGAAAAATTATTATGTCTCGGCGTTTTTTTATTTTCCAACTACTATCAGTAAGCAAAAAATTCTAAACAGTACCTAGTAGAGAAAATTATTAACTGTCAATTATCTCGAAAACCACTAACTTTTGAGACTGACAATCAGTATATCTTTTTTTCTCAAGAATGATGTAGTTTTAATATTTTACAATAAAATGCGCGATATCCCGAAGGATAAAAAAGTTATTTGTTCATTTACGTCGTATCAACGTGACCTAAGTGGCGCCCTCTATAAAATACATCGACACGGATATCAAATTATGATTCCTCATACCGTAAAACATCTATCACCAAGTTTTCACGTTCGTATACCTTTACAATTTATCGAGATATTTTGCAAAGAAAATTTTTAAATCTCAACTTTGCCACCCTGTATCTTTTTTATTATCAAGACATTTAAATGTATTAGAGCAAGTAGTGTCAGATCGTAATATTTTTAAACCAAGAATCTCCCATTTCACCACGGACCATTACTTACGGAACACCCTGTATATTGGATTCAAAAAGATAGGAGTAGGTAGAGATAAAATGTGTAAAAATTAATTACCTATTAAACTGAATTACTTCAAAGTAGGTAGGCAACTTTCAATACGACTATTGTTCGTAAAGAATAATCTACGCGAGATAGGTATCTACTATAAGCAATACGAATTACCTCTATCTATAGGTATAATAGTAGGTACCTATCTTGAAAAACAATACAGACTCCAGTGAACAAATTTTCCAACAAGTGATGAAGCAATAATTATTATTATTTAAGAATGAAGCATTACATGCATAAATAATTACTTTCCTCATCAGCAGTTGTAAATAATATGATTATTTTTATTGAGAAACCAAAAGATAAGTTAATCGATTTTTTCCGTTTTATCATATTACGCTGAAGATATTCTAACTTTAATTAAAATAACTACATAAGTACATAAATAAAGAGGCATTTTTCCAGGAGCGCGCATTGTAATTTTAACAGAGAGATTTACATAATTAAGTATTCAGAAATTACGGCGATAATGGTGTTCCTGGAATACAGCCCTGAAGTTTAAATGATTACAACAAGGGATGTCAGTTTGATGAATTTTTGTGAATCCAAAGCTTATTGAAGATAAATCATTAATTTTTAGAACAAAAAAAAAAAGAAAAGAAAGAAAAGGAAGTTTAATTTCAAGAAGTCATAGTGAATTTAATCATGGATAAACGCAAACTATAAATTATTCTGAAATATTCTCCTAGGCGATAGGTCACGCGTTATAATGATGTCATTTTTTAGTCATTTTTGTCCCTGACGTCATATTAGCAAAAAATCCGCGTGATTATAATTATTGTCGTCATTTCTCAGACGTGATTTAGACGTGATATGTTTATGACGTCGTTCTAACGTCGTTTTTTAGTCATTTTCTGACAAAGTGAATGTTTGATCTGCTTTATTATAGATTATTTTTGGTAATTGTATACATCCGCGGCTCCTAAGTTTCATCAATTTTTTCGGGACCGAGGAGCGAATTAGGGGTGCTGGGTGGGTAAGACGCTAAAAACAGCCATTGAAAACTAATATTAAGGTCACAACTAAGGCCTCTTTGACACTACGGTGGAATTTCTATTTTTTTCTTCACTTTCGGGGCAAGGAAAATCTTCGAGATTAACAGCAGCACGATTTTTATTTTCAAATTTGCATTTATTTTGCATTTATATTCCAAAAATCGTAACATCAAATTCTGTGTTCTGGTCACGATATAAGAAAGCGGTTATATTGGGAGTCCGCGTCTGTATACGTTTGGAAGCTGTTCCCATTGTCATAAGTATGTATGTAGTAACACCAGGAAGGCATCCATTTGTTTCTTATCGAACGACATGAAAAAATAATATGGCGGCCATAAGAAAAACGAAAGTTGGCTATGGAAACTCTGGGATCTAGTCGGCTTTGAAAATTTTTGAAACGTCAGATGAATAGCTCATAACGGCTTATGTAAGCCTACGAAAAATTATTTATTAATTTCTAATTGTAAAAAAGATATGGCAAAAATAAGATTTCTCGATTTTTCAGTTTTTTCAGGATATTTCAGTAACGGTCGCAGATATCTTGTATGTCTCTCGACGGAGTCGAGATGGCCACCAAATAGCGCAACTTTTCTCTAATTTAACCGACCTCGTATCTTCAATGGTTTAGGTTTAGGATATCCCTGTAGTGGCCCTTTAAATAGTTCTAACCCTGTATAAAATCTCGTTTATAAAATATTAAAATTTCTCAAAAACTAAGCCTCCAAGAGACCTTTATTGCATTTTTTTAGATTTTATTATAAAATTTCAAAATAAGTTTAAAAAACATTAATGTTTTGAGGCCTCAAATAAACTGCTCAACAAATGAAACGTTACATGACCAAATTTGCCCTAACTTTGGCACTGATAAAATTTGGATTGTTTCGAGCAATTCAATCTTTGTTTCGAGGGTTCACTAGTTCAATCCCTTGTTTATCAGTCCGTATGTTTGCAAGAACTTGGTACTTCACACAAAGTTTATATAGGGTGGTAAATAAAACAGTTCAAAATCTCAAAAAGTTCAGCTTGCTCCCATTTGATCAAAGATTTTTCTTTTTTAATTTCAATACAAAGATCATGAAGATGGACCTCATATCTCGAAATGGTTTTCGAATTTTCCGATTATTTCTTTTATTTACAGGGTGATCTCAAAATAACTACTTTTTGGTGTGGCAATGATAACTTTGTTACCCGTGACTCGATTTTCAAAATGTAGGGCTCATTTTAAAGCTTAAGCTTCAAGCAAGAACACGCAAGATTTATAATTGCCTAAGGACAAAAATTGAAAATACAGGGTTGTAGTAAAACTAACCCAAACCTGAATGGCTTCCGAAATCTGGTATTAAGGAAAATTTTAAATAAAGTCAAGTTGCTTTCAAACAAACCATTCATTCTGAATACTTCAAGATGTTCTTCGCTTGCATGAGTTAAGAATTGTTGACATAAGAACAAAATTACAACTTCGTGTTTTCGAAGTGAAAATCGTAATTTTTCAAGTTCAAGACCCTGTACAACGAAAACGGCTGAAGATAGAGAAAAACGGCTTACATGTCCCTATTTTAACTTTTCATGTACTATTCTATGGTATAGAAACATTTGTACTTTCTTTGATTTTTTTATTTGGCGACGCGTGGAGGAATCTCAGAATTTTTCAAATTTTTTTATCACCCTGTATAAACATTTTATCTACATCATGGGATAGTACATGAAAAGTTAAAATAGGGACATGTAAGCCGTTTTTCTCTATCTTCAGCCGTTTTCGTTGTACAGGGCCTTGAACTTGAAAAATTACGATTTTCACTTCGAAAACACGAAGTTGTAATTTTGTTCTTATGTCAACAATTCTTAACTCATGCAAGCGAAGAACATCTTGAAGTATTCAGAATGAATGGTTCGTTTGAAAGAAACTTAACTTTATTTCAAATGTTCCTTAATACCAGATTTCGGAAGCCATTCAGATTTGGGTTAGTTTTAATACAACCCTGTATTTTCAATTTTTGTCCTTAGTCGATTATCAATCTTGCGTGTTCTTGCTTGAAGCTTTAGCTTTAAATTGAGCCCTACATTTTGAAAATCGTGTCACGAATAACAAAGTTATTATTGCCACACCAAAAAGTAGTTATTTTGAGATCACCCTGTAAATAAAAGAAATAATCGGAAAATTCGAAAACCGTTTCGAGATATGAGGTCCATCTTCATGATCTTTGTGTTGAAATTTAAAAAGAAAAATCTTTGATCAAATGGGAGCAAGCTGAACTTTCTGAGATTTTGAACTGTTTTATTTACCACCCTATATAAACTTTGTGTGAAGTACCAAGTTCTAGCAAACATACGGACTGATAAACAAGGGATTGAACTAGTGAACCCTCGAAACAAAAATTGAATTGCTCGAAACAATCCAAATTTTATCAGTGCCAAAGTTAGGGCAAATTTGGTCATGTAACGTTTCATTTGTTGAGCAGTTTAAAAAGAAACCCAAATAACCTGAGAAGTTTTTGTACTTCAAAATTTTACCCCTCGATTAGTATATCCCGCTATAGGTTATAGCGGGAATAAAAGACAGAACTAGGATACTCCCAGTTTGCAGTCATATCCGAAGCGATTTGGCTCTTTTAGTTTGAACACTGAGAAGCTGCTAATTTATATTGTTATAATTCATATTAAATAATGTAGTTGGCGAGAGAAAACCCTAGTGAAATATGTTCGTGTAAATCAAGGAATAAATTTTCACGAATATGTAGGGTAGAAGCTCCGGGATAGAAATCCCAGGATTGGATGACAGCCATAGAGTCGAGTCCCAGTTTAAGAATCCCAGCTTCAGGTCCCATTTCTGGTTTCCTGTGGATTCTACGGGATTTTAAATTGGTCAAGATAGATGTTGTGAGCCTGACCTACCTCAAGTCATGTATCAAGAAATGGATAGTAATATTTGGGTCAAATTTTACTATCTTTAAAAGTAATGGTATCGATACTTGGGCGGGGCATTCAGAATCTGACATATCCTGCTCGACAGGCCAAGGTGATTAATTTGATTTTCAACAAATTTGACGATCATCCTTAAGACCTTTCAATGGCCACCTCCTTCAAAGGTAAGTGTGAAAATTCTGATCATTTCATTTTGAGACCAAGGTAAGATTGGGAAGTACCTCTAAAGGGGGAGAAAAAAAGGCTTCACTAGTTATCTTTTAGAACTCCGCTTTGGCCTACGAACTTGAACCCTGCCAGAAAAAGACCCGTGTGGTTTAAAATCTTGGTCTGGTTTAGCGGTCTTCTTAATTAACTTCGTTTCGAAATTCTTTACCGCAAGCATGTATGTTCCATATCATTTGCAGATTTCACCCTTTCCTCAAAGTCTATTGCAAGCCTGCATCTTATGAGGTACTTCATGTAAGGAATTTTGGATTATCATGGCATATTTTTGGTGGGTTCTCAGCTCTCACAAATTCTACCCAAACAGCACAAAGTAGTCCTATGGACGTCCAATGGACATCCCTCTATGTACCAACGGACGTCAATGGAAGTCCGTTTTTGTCCTATGGACGTCCATTCAGTGTCCATTTGTCACAACTTTGGACATCCGCAGGGAGTCCGTTATCGGACGTCGATAGGGCGTCCGTTATCGGATGTCCATAGAGAGTCCATTATCGGATGTCCACAAAGCATTTGCTGATAAATATATCTTAGTGAGGAATTAAGTTTTACGTAAAATCTGGTCATTTTCATTGAAAAGTTGTTAAGTACCTATATTAGTTTATGATAACATTGATAAACTTAATGAAAATATTCGTTTTTGGATTTTTCACAAACTCTAAAAATTAAGAATTCATTGAATTTCTTTCTTTTGCTCACTGTAGGTATAAGTTATAACGCAGATGTCTTCATCTTCAGCTTCACGCTAGCAGTCTTGAGATTGATGGGAATGGCGGAAGACTTTCGTTGGGACGAGTTAATGTATAATGTAAATGTAGGAATGTGTAGTGGAAGAATGGAAGATGGGGTGGTTAACGCGTGCGTGCACTTTTGTGCTGCTATTCTCTTCCTGCTGGCTGCGACAGCACGTCATGCGCAATAGACAAAAATAACTCGATGGACAAGAAATGGACAAGAAATGGACATACATAGGAAGTCCGTGCGGAGAAGTCCGTAGGACGTCCATTGATTGTCCATGGACCAATGGACGTATAATGGATACTCAACAAGGACACTCGATGCTATCTGGGTATGACCAAATACACAGCTTATCCTTGAAAATAAATTGCTATTATTATTATTCATTATACATAATATTACATAATTATATTATACCTTGGCTGAATTATGCTAGGTACGTAGTAAATGCACAGGAGAAGATAGCTATATAGGGTGAATGCGCATTAAGAGAGGATGGAGAATCTGTGTGTTGTCATGTTGTTGGCAAGTCTTTTCAATTAATTAATTAAAAATTGACAGACTCGACAACATCGTTGGCAAGTAATTTAACTGGGATATCTATATTGCCTTCTCTTTTGCATTTACAGTGTTCAGTGCATGTACTTTCATCTCTCTCCACTCAGAAATCCTATACCTAATAGTATCATTTAGCCATCGCGGTCTGTATATTAATATCCTTGAAAATCACTAGAATAATTTGAAAACGTGTTGTTCTTATCATCAGCCATGAAATTTTTTTTCCTCGAGAGCCGTCTGATTCAAGATCGTCGGAGCACCTCGGTCTCATGGGCTTATTGCGTTTACATCAAATGTTTAAATAAATAATAATTGTTTCTTGGAGAGATTGTTTGATCTACTAAACCTCCCCTTTCACAGTTTCCTTCACTTTGCTAATTTTCATAGTGAATATTTAGTATTTCAATAATATTCATGAAGCCCATGATAATCAAGTAAGTAGTTATTTACCTTTTTCTTAAATTCGACTATCGTTAATCGATCATTAAAAGATGGCCTTGCTAGCGTGATTATGCAAATAATGTTTACAAGTTTTTGATTTAATTATAATTATTAAAAAAAATATGATATACTAGAGATAAAGCAGGAACACTGCTTGCGGTATTTTTATTATAGATTGCTCTAGGAACTGTCATTAATGAGTTTTTATGATGTCTCATTTAACTTGAAAAATAATATGAATTTTATGATATTATTACATGTTGGGTTATTGAGATTACCTGTTTTTGAGATAAATTTGTTGATATACCTACATATTTATTTAATAATTATATTGAAACATAAATTATGTAATATATTCATAGTACATAGTTGTTTTATTTTATAACTACTTGTCTTTCTTAAGAAAACACTAAATCCATATAACAGTTACAATAATTTGTTGGTGGGTGAGGGATGAAAAAAACTTAGGAGAGGAAAAGGATAAGATTCAGATAAGAGTGTAAGAAAAACGGCGATAAAAACGAGAAATCGGAACTTGAAGTGTGAAGGTTTTCGCTGCATGTCTCAACTGAAATCATAAAAAGGAGAAGTACCCTAAAGGGACATTATCATTGTCGATATTTCAGATTCAAATCTAACGTTCTCTCGTCTGTTTCATGTTCTCGAATTGTTTTTTTTTTATTGTCTCCCGGTGTCAAAATTTTTGTTTCATCACAGGAAATTTGGAAACTTGGTTCGTTTTTTCTGACACCTATGTATTTGTTGTATTAGTAGTTAGTGAGACGCTGACTTCTGGATTAATATACTAACTCGGTTTGTTTCGACCAAGAATAATCATAAAATGTAAAATCAAACAAGAATAGAGCTCGGGTTATATGCAATAAAATTACAAAAATATGCGCATATAGAGAATGATTGATTGAGCCTGAACATTAGAAATATATGGAGACAAGAAAAGAATCGATTTGAAATTTTGGTTACGGCCATAATGGTATAATAATAATAATATTTAATTAACTACGTTTACATAAAATTATGTTTTAGAGTCAAGGCGTACCTATTACATGCGCACAAATAGTTAATAGTACAATGTACTGAATCACACGTACATAAATATCTAACAAATTTTAGTAGACACAGAGAAAAGTAAATCACATATAATAATAAAAATATACAAAACATAGACATAATAATGTGTAAGTAACAATATAAACAAATCAAGGTGTCGGAGGTCATAAGCACATCGGCGAGTACCGTTCCAACAGACCACCTCGTCCAAATCTTCATTAACTGAGTAAAAATAGTGGCTTAGGAGTGAGGCTTTGAGCGTACTTTTAAACCTGTAGGCGTCAAGAAGCTTTACACATCCAGGAAGTGCATTATTAGAGTGTAATTAAAACTATTTTTCCGCGATCTTGTCAATCTAAAGCGATCTGTCTGAATATCGTCCGCGGCACGTGTGAAGTAGTTATGAATGTCTTACTGCTTTATTTTTCAGATTTTCCATGGATCTTAAGAAGAACACTAAACATATTATATGTACAAAGATAGTAACGGAAGTATCTTCAGCTTTTTAAACAACGGCTTGTAGTGATCCCAGAAAAGGTGCATTAGACAATATACGAATTGCCTTTTTTGCAACCTAAAAATGTGTGTAGTATCTGTTGCAGGATCCCAGAGAAAAACAGCATAACTTAGGCTAGAGTGGAACAGGGAAAAATAGACCACTCTCAGAGGGCAAGGACCAATACTTGATTTCAGCCTACGAATCAGAGAAAGAACACTAGATAATCTATGTCTCAAATACTGGACATGGCAATTCCAAGTCTGGGTGTTGTTCAAGGTGACTCCAAGTAGTTTCGCACTATCTATTCTGGATTCAGAACCACGCGTCAAGAACTGTATAAATTTTGTGTTTTACCAGAGTTGTATGTATATGATGTATGTATATGATAAATAATAAAAGGCCCAGCACTGACCCCTGAGGTACACCATGTTTGTGATCAACCTGACATTACACAGGACGTTATTACTGCAAACTGATGCGGATGCCTGAGAACGCTCCGTTAAGTATGAGCTTATCAGAGATAGTGGGATTCCGCGAGTGCTATAATAGCTAAGTTTGTTCAGTCAAGTATCATGCGAGACATATCATCAAATATATTATGATCACAACCATTATGATCTCCATTTAATTAAAATATTTTCATTCAACGGATCATAAATATGCCGTTACGGCCGTAACCAAAATTTAAAATCACTCATTGCGGTACTTTAGCTTTCTCAAAATTCCCCTTAGTGACCCCTTGCGTATACTTTAAGGCACTTGCGACGCAGCCGAGAGCGTTGATTTCTGGGGTCTCGATAAAGTTGATGAGTGTTTACAGGTAGGTACGTAACGAGTAACCCTTAACTGTGACGCTAGTTGTGCGTGTTATGCTGAGAAAAGGTTAGTCGTTGCTGTACTTTTGGTTCCCCAAAAACCTGTGTTAGTGACCACTTGCGTACTTCATGACACTTGAGGCGCAGCTGAGCGAGCTGTTTTCTGGGGTCTTGAAGTTCACCAGTGTTGACAGGTACGTAATGAGCATCGTTTAACTGCGGCGCAAGCTAAGCGTGTTGTGCTGAGAAAAGGTAAAAGCTGTATTTAACCTTCCCCAAAACTCTTGCATCAACACGTGCGTACTTCAGGACCCTCGTGGCCCCCGATGAGACTGACCTATTCCGCAGTTCTCCCTTGGGGAACCATCCTACGTAAAATCTCTGTAGTCTCACGAATAGAATCAACCCCACACATCTTATTACTACTATCCGTATAAAAACCCAAGAGCAAAGGAGGTATTATACAGGTATTTTACTAAAGTCATAATAATAAACCCTATAAGTCACCTCAGCATAATAAACTTCCGTAATTCATTAATTAAAAGCACAATTGAATTTATTAAATCCGTGATAGTGTAAGCAGTATTCCGATACCTTGAGTCATTTTCCAATGTAAAAAGCTTTGAAAATTGAAAATTACATTTAAAATAAGAACGTTTATGGCAACTTCCCGTATAACCGGAAGTGGTATGGGGTTGTAAATATTTTAGTTCAGTTCGTCAAAATTTATAACATGTAGGTTAGTTTAGTTATATAATGAGTGGGTCGATTAGTGACACCTCCACTGCGACCAAGCGGTCTATTGTGGCTCACACCTAAGTACTTTACATCCACTCCAGCAGGCCACTGCTTTTTAAAAAGCTAATGACCTTAGATGGTGTGAATGTATCCAGGTCTCTTGGAGAGCGAAGTACTCTTCCGAACGTTGAGTGCCTGGTTTTTCCCAAGGCGGGGCAGTTGCATAGAACATGCTCTGCTGTTTCTACATCCTCCAAACACAGGCAACATTCTGCGTTATCGGCTAGATTCATCCTGTGTAAGTGGTGGTTCACTTTGCAGTGTCCTGTGTATAGGCCTATTAGGGCCCTTACGTCAGTCCTTTTGAGCTCCAGTAGATTTTTAGCTCTGTTTCTCGATGGCCCCTCAATGAAGGTCTTAGAGTGAGTTAATCCTGGTAGAGTTTTCCAGTACCGAAGTACCTTATTTTCCGCCCAGGTGTCTATTGTTGTTTTGGCAGTATTTGAGGATATGCCAACAGCGGGATCTGGTCTTGTAAATTTGGATTCGGTTCCTCTTCTGGCCAGAGAGTCGGCTATTTCGTTCTATCCAAGGCCGGAGAGTAACCTGGGATCCAGACCAGAGTCAAGTTGTTGTTTTTAGCTATCTCATTGAGTGCTGTTTGACAGTTACATACTAGTTTGGAGTTGCAACGAATGGAGCAAAGGGCTTTCAGGGCCGCTTGGCTATCTGAGAAGATTTTAATTGTTTTCCGCGTGCAGTGCGTTTCATCCAGCATCTGCGCGCTGAGTACAATGTCATAAATTTCTGCCTGAAATATTGTTGCGTACTGACCCAGGTTTGCAAAGAATTCTTGTCTTGATCCAGCGTCGTACGCTCCGGATCCAACTCCCGTTGGGGTCTTTGAACCGTCGGTGAACCACGTGATGTCTGCTTTGAGGAGGACATTTGAGGAGGACGTTTGAGTTACGCTCCCATTCGTCTCTGCTTGGAAAGAGGACGTTGTATGCATGTATGTAGTGTATAGTGGTTTGTTGTGTATGGCATCATGTCTGAGAGCATACCCAGAAGACTGTGACTTAAAGTGTCGTCCTTAGAGTGTCGTCCTTTGACTTAGATATGTATTCCATATTCATACAAATAAAATGCATGCAAAATTCATATTCGTCAAAAAGTCATACAATGTGCAAATTTACAAACTCTACAGTACCCTTATGGTTAAAATATGCGAGGCCAATGTAGTTTCTCTTGCGGTTTGAACTGTAATTAAATAGATGAAAACTTTGAACGGTTCTGCGTGTTGGAACAAACCTCATATTTTGAACAGTAAATAATTTTTATCTTCATAGCAGGATTTTTTTTATTCTTATGACGTTACAAATTTAATTTTATTCGTCATGTGTATTACTTAACATCAGTTAGTTAGGTTTTAGCTTTTTGCAATTCACAACAATAATTATGTTTTGCATTTACTTCAACCGGTTTTCCAGTTTGATTTAAATAATGTTAAATATGTGCAATTACATACAATCGATTCTTGTTTTTTTTTAATGAAATCCAAAAAGACCATGGGTAGGTATAATTATACAATCATTGACGCAAACGCAGTTTATTATTAGCCTATCTATAAATATAGATCTATACAAAAAATACTTCATAATAATTATTATAAAAAGAAAAAGATACTTATACAATCTTAATTAAAGAAACAGCTTTGTTTTTACTAATCATAGTGGTGGCAATATTGACTGTTTATGAATGTTTCTATTATTATAAATAATACAGTTTTTTTAACACTTATAGTTTTCATTATTGAGAGTCATTATGGAGTTACTGAGACTTCAAAGATCTATTGTGTCCCCCCTACAATGCTTTCCCATGGTGTGGACTCCTATTACTCAAGCACCCTCACCAAATCCGTTTCCTTGATGAGCTTGAGGATTTTGAGCGGATCAAGCTCGGGTAGATCACCTGCCTCCAGCTGGAGTTGACCCAGAGCGTTTCTTCTTTTGAGTTTCTAGTAAGTCGCAGTATAGCAGAAAGTGACGAGGTGTTTCGTCTTCCTTTCTGCCGACACCGTTCTCTTCTATGGCTAACTTTCTCAGGTTTTCCTTCATCTTACAATGTCCCATCAGGAATTCCGTCTGGTTTCTGAGACGTTCCTTACTGAGGTTGAAGATTATCTTTGATCTCTCTCGGTCAAAGTTCCCCAGGTGTTCTTTGGCCGAGAAAGTCTCAACCCTCTGAGAAGTTCCTCCAATACATTTCTCTCATTTTTTTCCCTTTCAGAGTTCTGCCTTTAAGAATGTATTTACGTAGCCATAAAATGGTTCTGGCCCTACAAAAGAATGTTGATGTTCCTTTTCTTGCCAATGAGTAGGCACGTTCATTTCCCTTAATCATAATTCCAGTAGACGTGGTATTAATTTGAGATGAATTTTATTTTTCTTGCAAAATTCGTGCTGAGTTTTTCTAGGCATTCCCTAGCCATTTTCGAGCTGATGATCGAAGAGCTCAGCGTCTTTATAGCAGCTTGGTTATCCGTCAATATTTCTATTTCTTTGTGTTCATAGTTTCTGTCGCGATTTATTTGGACACATACTTCTATTGAGTCTAGTTCCGCTTGAAATATGGTTGGAGATGTTCCTTCGACGGTTTTGGAGCAGTCATTTCATTTAATAATCCCTTCTTTGAGAGTGAAGTTTGAAGTGTTGTTATCTTTACAAAAATGATATTCTTTTCAAAAATATAATGGCGTCAATAAATACGCAAAACAGGAAATCTTTGAAAGTCCTTGTAACGTCGTTAAAGGTTTTATTCTTTAATTGGCTCCACGACCTTTGGATTTCTAATCCAAAGGTCGTGGGTTCGATCCCCACCAGGGATGCCAATTGCTGCGGTCGGGCTAATTTGATTAGGCTCTGGCCCAACGAAGGTAAGTCGGCAATTATTTCAACAACGATCGAATTTTAATTGGCCAAGAATCATTTTAATTGGCCCAGAGCCTAATCAAATTAGCCCGACCGCAGCATCCTCAAGAACAACTTCGAATTTGATGATTTTGGTTTAATTTATACATTATTTATACACGGTAGTTCGTTTTAATCCCTCCAATATTTCCAACACACTAAAAAAAATCAGAAAGTCATTTTTTGGTTTGGAGGAGACATCATTTGGAGACCAAAATCACACTTCACCCCACTCCTCTATGAGGGGGTGGGAGTGACTTTGAAATTTTGAATAGTTACTCCATTTTTATTGCGGATTATGATTTTGGGTGAAACAATATCAAACTATTGCCTGAAACATTTTTTCACCCGATGCCTCCCTCGCCCCCAAAAATGCAGTTCAATATAGAGGTGATCAATTTTAATCCCCACAGTTGATTATTTCTGAAAACCAGTGTTTAAAAAAAAATCAGTCAAATATTTTTAGCCCACCCCGCTCCATCGTTTAACAACTTTTCTTCCTCTCTTAAAACGAATATCCTATAATATGAACGAAATATGAAGAAATTAATGGCCTACTCTATCACCAGATCTGACACAATCAGATTTATTCTTGGAAGGCCACAACAAATAATTCGTTGACAGAAGATCTCGACAAGATTAAGTAAGCAGTCTCTTATTTTATGTTTGCGGATTGTTTTCAAAATATGTTTTCAAGGATTGTCTTGTAGCGTGTTGAAACGGGAAGAGAATTCATATTGAATGGAGACTCACTTTTGATGTGCTTAGGTAAATACAGTCCGTTAATTTGGCCTCATAGAGCCTGAACTTTAATATATTCAAAAATATCAGAGTATTTGTTGACGGTTTTCTGGCAGTAAGTAGTAAAAATTAACAAAGAGGTGGTACATTTTCCTGAAATATTAAATTTATTTTCATATTTTCAACTGCATAACATTATTTTTGTATTCTAAATTCTATGCATTATTAAATGTATAAATGCAGTAAACGCATGAAAATGCATCTACATACTTATTGTTTCAAGTTCCAGGTTGAGTGTGATGGTTGGATAATCTCTGTGACCAAGAGTTTCTCTTGTTATCATAATAGTGTCAATTATAGGTGGTTTGTGTACTTACGATAATAATAATAATTACATCGATAGAAGCTCTCTTATCAGTCTGAGATACGCTAAGTTATCTTTCTTATTTTTGTTGGTATATGAATAGCTGCTATATCTGTAAATAAATAGACTTAAAACATTGATGCGTTTAAATAGCATAATGGTCTACATTTGTCAACCTAAAAAGCAAATTTACTACTGATTTTTCAAGCTTATAATTAAATAATCTCAAAGATAGTACGTACTTAAGGAGGACAAATTTATTTTTAATAGAAGGTTAAATTAAGCTGGGTCATGACATCAACGTTTATCAGAATTGTAAATTTAATTTTATAATGCGGAAAAGTGGACAAATAAGGTTGAACGTTTCCAATTTTGGAACAAAAAACTTGAAAATCGTTTCTAGCCCGTCCACTTATAAGGTCAGGACTCGTTAGTCAGGAATAGTTCATAACTTAATACCTTTTCAACTTCAACAGACTTCAAGGCTTTGAAATATACAATTATTACTCAAATTCTCAGGTGTCCCCGAAATAACTTTACAGCTAGCTACCAAATGTTCTTCGGGTGAAACTAACAGCCGAGCTAACAGCCAATATTATAAAGGCTAACTAAGCTAACGGGCAGATTTCTGTGCTCGTTTTTGAAGCTAATATCGACGTCAAATGACTTTTTTCAAACATTTTTTCAATTACTTTCAAGTGAAGAATAGATAAATTTGAAAAAATTCTACTTAGACTCAATACCTTCTTCAGAAATGGCCACAGAAATCTGCGCGTAACTTAATGAGCCATTAAAATACCCGCTGTAAGTCTATTTAGAAACCTCAGTAACTTAGATGATTTATGACACCGGCAATGTCGAATCAGGTATCCTTATAATATTTTCTTTACCTGACCGGTACCTTCACTACAAATAACCCGCCTTTAACGTTACTTATTTGAAGCTAACCATCTCATTTGCTGGCTTTTCAGCAACATCTCCACCCTATCCTGCGCGTCTCATTCCCAATTTTATGTGTCCCGAGCAAGTCAACTTATCTTACTCCAAAGTTACTTGGTTTTGCCACAACGGAATTCCAAGTGTCAATTCTGAAATTATTATTTTAATTAAAAAAATTCAACCGCTGAGGCAATTTTTGATGTAATATGTGGTAAGATGTTTTGGTTTCACGGTACAAATGTTCAATACCAAAATTGCTCATGACATGACATTAATTCATTAGCGTAATCATGAGTTTTTCACACCCTTTGAACTTCTACACCAATAGGATCAAAAAATTTTAAATACCGATTTCTCGACTCATTTTCTACAAAAAAGGCACTCTTTATAAAAGTCGCCTAACCTTATCCTTTAGAAAATATTCGTATTTGAATGTTGATTTCTATAAAATATTTTTTTCATGGGATTCTCTTCATGTGCATAAAATAATCAAATTAATTTACATTTCAATAATTAAATGCGATTTTGAACGTTCAAATGTTGAAATGTCAATTAATTTGATTATTTTATGTAAACCAAGAAAATTCTATAAAAAAAACACGAAATTTTCTGTAAAAATTAACATTCAAAAGCGATTATCTTCTAGGTTAGGCGACTTTTATCAGGAATATCTTTTTGTAGAAAATGAGGCGATTAATCTATGCTCGGTTATTATTTATTTTTTTAATTATATTGGCGTAAAAGTTCGAAGGGTCTGAAACTCAAAAAACCATTACCTACGCCAATGAATTAACGTCATGAGTAAATTTAGTATGTATTGCACATTTTGTCCAATAAAACCATAACGTCATACCAAATTTAATCAAAATCGCTTCAGCGGTTTAGCTTTTATAGTCAAATAACCATTTCAGAATTGACACTTAGCATCGCCCTAGTGGCAAAGCCAAGCAACTTTGGACTAATATAAGTTGACTTAAATCGACTTTTTTCGAGTTTCCTTTTTTCGATATTCCTTGAGTTTCACCCACGGAATATAAGGGATATAAGATAAGGGACATCTTATGTATATCAAGAATTTTGAGACTTGCATAGTAGTGCAAGATCCGGTATTATGAATAGGTATACAGGGTGATCCCGTAATGGCGGACACGGACAGCACCAAAGCATTCATTGTCGATTAAATATTCTAGGTTCATCTACTTTTCTCTCCAGAATGGCTCACTTAAGAAGATATGACCAATTTTGTGGAAAATAAAGTCACAACACACTGCACTGGATACCCTTCTTCAGGCAAAGAATAATGTGTTGTGTAGGTCTACAATACCCAGATAGATGTTACCATGGCAACATATGAAATGGCAAATCCAACGAAGCTTAAAACAATAATCGTTGCGCCGATACATATTCGAACAACGATGCCACATTGAAAAATTTTGTTGAACACAGGGAATAGGTAAACTTTGAATGCCTGTACAAAATTCCGTTCCCGATAATAATAAAAATAAAAAGCAAACGCTATCGTAATAGTTATGTGAAATCATGTGCTTTGCCAGTGGAGGTTGTTTAAATTTTACTGCCATTTTGATTTAAATTTTAGAAAAAAGACACCTTATATCTCGGTAACGAAGCCGAGGAAACCATTTTTGTTGTAAATTTACAGTCTTTCTGAATATCCTCCACAACACCCTGTATACCATGTCCGCCATTTCGGGATCAGCCTGTATAGGTACCCTCATCTATTATACAGGGTGTCCCAATATTCCATGGACATGGAGCAACCACAGATTACTGAGGTAAAAAAAAGTCGCTCGGACCAAACTTATCTCTATACCAAAGTGCTTCGTTTGTCCGTTAGAGGGCTTCAAAGTCTTTTGAAAATTTTAGTTTTTTTGAAATAGCTCAAAGTCGACTCATTCCAATTCGATGAAATTTGGTAGGTAAATTTCTTATTAAAAGCACTAACTTCTGATGTACATAATAATTTGACGAAAACCCGGAGGGGGTGAAACTACCCCTACCCTCCACTAAAATCGATCGTTATTGTTGATAGGGTAGCAGGAACGCTGTTCATGTTTTTTTGTTTGAAAGATACATCGTTTTAGCCCATTTTTGGTCTCCTACAAAAATCTGTATCTTTCCGAGGTACTATGTGATAAAATAAATTAGTCGATAATAACTAAATTTTTATTTCATTCTTTTAATTTGAAATCAAATTTTCAATTGTCAGGTGATTATTTGATCTAATCTCATAAAAGATGCTCGATGTGGGCGCCGGTTTGGACCCTAGAAAGTTCCATCCTGCGCAGAAAAATGATTTGAACTTTTCTTGGAACCTCGTCGTTTTGCAAACTGTTTACTGCGTTTGAAAAAAACCGTTTGCAAACACCTGAAAAAAAACCGAACCATACTAAACATCTTTTATGAGATTAGATCAAATAATCACCTGACAATTGAAAATTTGATTTCAAATTAAAAGAATGAAATAAAATTTTGGTTAGGTATCATCGCCTAATTTATTTTATCACATAGCACCTCGGAAAGATACAGATTTTTGTAGGAGACCAAAAATGGGCTAAAACGATGTATCTTTCAAACAAAAAAACATGAACAGCGTTCCTGCTACCCTATCAACAATTACGATCGATTTTAATGGAGGGTAGGGGTAGTTTCACCCCTTCCCGGGTTTCCGTCAAATTATCATGTACATCAGAAATTAGTACTTTTAATGAGAAATTTACCTACCAAATTTCATCGAATTGGAATCAGCCGACTTTGAGCTATTTCAAAAAAACTAAAATTTTCAAAAGACTTTGAAGCCCTCTAACGGACAAACGAAGCACTTTGGTATAGAGATAGGTTTGGTCCGAGCGACTTTTTTTTAGCTCAGTAATCTGTGGTTGCTCCATGTCCATGGAATATTGGGACACCCTGTATAATTATGACAAATATTAAATCTTACATAATGTATGAATTGATAAATCGCACATGGGTTGCCTAGCTAAATCGCGTACCTAACCAAGATATTGAACTCTGAAGAATGAATATTTCTATCACGACAGTCACCCATTTATTTTTAAATATTAGTCACCCAAATTGTTTTACAGAGAAATCTTAGATAGAACATTTTAGGTCTGTTGAACAATTTTCGAGAAAAACAGAAAAAGTTTTCATTTTGTTATAATTTTCATAATTCCATCGACTTCAATACAATAATTAAAATGACAACACACAAAAACGTCAAAAATTAAAAAATATACAATTTTCATTGATCTCCACATGATCTCCATTGATTAAAAAGCAATAAACTTCATATTTGCCGAATGTCATTTTTGAAAAACTTTTTTTCCCAAATACAGTGTTTTCACTTCAAATGGAAGCATTTATGGCTTGTCCACCGAGTGTACCCAAGTTAAGTTAGCCACGCTTTGTCCAGCCACGCTTTCGGCCAGGGAGAGGGACTTCGATCAATTTTCAGCCAAAAATTATTTTTTCAGTTTATTAATATTTTCAGTTTCTTAAACGTCCATAGCCGAAATCGTGGTGGCCATTGTTATGAAATTTGACACTTTTTTCAAAATTAATTTTCAACGAAAATGATTTTTTTTCTGTTTTTTAAGTCCGTTAGTTTATCCAAAAGCGTGCGGTTTGCCGCTATTATAAAATTTCTCACTTTTTTGAGCAAAATTTCACCGAAAATGATTTTTTCAGTTTATAAAGTTCGTTGCCGAAAGTGTGGCTGGTCATTATTAAAGAAATTCAGACTTTTTTCAGTCAATTTTCAGCAAAAATATTTTTTTCAGTTTCTTAAGTCCACAGCTGAAAGCATGCCTGGCAATTGTTATAAACTTTCAGACTTCAAACCTTCATCAGTTAATTTCCAGCTAAAATTATTTTTTCAGTTTCTTAAACCCCTGGTGAAAGCGTGGCTGGGCCATTATTATGGAATTTTCGACTTTTTTGAACAGAATTTCAGCAAAAGGGATTTTTTTCAATTCCTCAAGTCAGTACCTGGAAAGCATGGCAGGCATTATTGTAAATTTTTTATTGTAAACTTTCTTCAGCAACATTTGAGCAAAAACTTTTTTTTGCAGTTTATTGAGTGTGTGGCCAAAAGTTTTCACAAAATTCAAAAGACTTCAGTTTCTTAAGTCCACACTTGAACGCGTTGCTGGCCATTATTATAAAATATCCGATCTTTTTCAGCAAATTTTCAACAAAAATGATTTTTCAGTTTATGAAGTCTTGCATGGCCAAAAGCGTGGCCTTTCAAAAATTGTGATCTTTACAGTTTACGATGATTTTTATTCGGTGAAATTCCATAATATGATTATCAAAACAAAAATAAATCGAATGTTTTGCATTTTTAAGCCGTAAAAAAGTCCTTCTCCCTGGCCGAAAGTGTGGTTGGCCGAAGCGTGGCTAACTTGACTTGGGTACCGAGTGTTGTCCGGTGAGATGCCACACTGATCCTGACTATAAACGATTTGATTTTTTATGTTTTAATTCGTACTAATTCTAATTATTATAATTGTACGAATCAAATCAATTATTGTATTATAATATTTATATTATATTAATAATAAATATTATAATTATAATATAAATCAATTATTATAATTTTACGAATTAAAACATAAAAAATCAAATCGTTTATAGTCAGGATCAGTGTGGAAACTCACCGGACAACACTCAGTGGACAAGCCATACCTCAATAACTTATTATTTATTATTGGTGAATTTAAAAAAAGCTTTTCTTCTGTATAATAGCTTCCGAAGGTTTTTAAAATGGATAAACTGCATTTTAGCCGTTGCAAAGAACTAGCGTATTATGTGATCAACAATAAACACTAAAAATTGAGAAAATATACTTTGCATTTTTTTAGAAAAAAAATAGTTGTTTGAGATCACCTCAAATCCCCAAATCCCGAGTTTGTTTTAAAACAAAACAAAAAAAATTATCAAAGAAGGTTATTTCAAACAACTTTTTTAGTTAAGTTTTTCGAAAAAAAGGCTATGAGAAATATGTTTTCTCAATTTTTAGCGTTAAGGTAGTTTATCCATTTAAGAAAGCTATATCAATCTCGTTATCAATTTAAGGAAGCTTTTACATAAAGTATTTTTTTTTTTTGAAATTCATGAAAAAATAAAAAAGGTTATTAAGGTGCTTCCATTTGAAGTGAAACACACTGTATGTAGGTATTGTCTTGTATTATTGATCTCATTTACGGGATCGTATTTATTCTTCTCTGGAAAGTAGAATTAATATGCATCTGAACCTTGTCGACGTGCTGATACCATTTACCAGGGTTTTCAGAATGATGATGAGAGTAATGGTAGACGTTGAGTAGTAGAGATCTGTCCCGCGTCGATCCTGATTTAAATATTAATTTCAGTGGTTTTAAGTGGTTGTTTTTTAACGCGCTTTTCTGCAGTTCACGAGTGAAAATACATATGTGAGTATATTTGTGAATATCTGCAATAATGCCATTTACACAATCACAAATTGCTGATATAAAGCAATTAATTGCATTCACAATATCAGAGTCTTTAAGAGATGATAAGTTATTAACACAGATAGCAGATAAAGTGGCAGAAAAAATTAATATTTCTGGCGTGAATGATAAAGTGGAATGTATGCAGCAACAAATCGATGAATTAAAATCGGAAAATAAAACCTTACAATTACAACTGAATAAATGCGAACAGGCGGCCAAACTGAAGAACGTTCGTATACAGGGAGTGCCTAACTTACCTGCTGTAGATCTTGAAAATAGTATGGCACAATTTTTAAATCGTGAACTGGGTACAAACATGGTGATGAACGATATTGAACGTTGTTACTATATAACAACGCCTGGTAATAATGGAAAGCGTGTGGCTGTTGTTAAATTCTCAAGCTATAGGACAAAGGTTGATGTTTTGCGAAACAGAAGGAAATTAAAGGGTACTGGGGTGGTAATAACCGAGGAACTGACAAAAAGCACACATGAATTATACATTAAAACTGTTCAAAAGGTTGGGAAAAGGAATGTATGGACCATCGAGGGTCGTATTTTTGCTAAACCACCCGGAATTGAGAGAAGATGTAAAGTCGAAACTTTTGAAGATGTAACCAACATGAGATTGATCTCCTAAGGGAATCTTAACCATCTGAGATTATAGGTTTTTTTTTTTTTTGTGATTGAAGCTGAAGGGAACGACTGCGGCTGCAGAGACTAATTATTGGTTATTTGATTTGTAATATTTTCTATTGGCCAAACTACTCAAGGGCATACTATACGGAATTCCTTTATATTGTTTTTCTGCGTCTTTATTGCTAATTTAATTTTAATTTAAGTATAGGCATAGTTTGATTGAGATTAGTACAGATATTTTTTTTATTTTTTTTAGTTTTGTTTACTATTTTTGTAAGTAGATAACCATAGGATACATATAGCGTGATATATTGCTGCTGGTACTTGCATTGTATAATTTTGTATTACAGAATAATAATTATTTGGTAGATTTTTATTCCGATATATATAATTTATAGACTCTCGTAGCTGCTCTTCTTCGTTCAGGGACATACTTTACGGAATTCTTTTATTTTGTTTGCCTGCGTTTTTATTGCTAACTTAATTGTAATTTACATATAGACATAGTCTGATTGAAATTAGTACCTACAGATAAATTTTTATTTTATTTTTAGTTTGTTTACTATTTGTAAGTAGATAATCGTAGGATACATAGTGTGATATATTGTTACTGGTGCTTGCATTATAATACGGAATAATTTGGTAAATTTTTATTAAGATATAATTTATAGACCGCAGCTGCTCTTCTTCGTCTGTTTTGGACGAGTTTTGTACATTTTGTTTCTGTTTATTATAGTTAGCTTCGTAATGAATAGGCTGAAGTGTGGTCATTTAAATGCACGGTCTCTTATAAGGCATTTTAAGGAAGTTTCTGATATAATATTGAATGAAAGCTTTGACGTTTTTGGTGTGACAGAAACTTGGCTGAACAGCAATGTTCCTGATACATTGGTGGGGATAGACGGCTACAAGATTATAAGACGGGATAGACCCGAAAGGGGTGGTGGTGTGGGAATTTACATTAGAACCCACTTTTCCTATGAAGTTATAAGTAGCTCAAGAGAAATTGAACAGCTATGGTTGAGGATTGGCGATCGGAGTGGGGGTATCTGCTTCTGTGTCGCGTATCGGAGCCAAGTTGTTGATTACAGGCGGTTCTTTTCTGCTTTTGAGGACACGCTCACTGAGCTGCTTTTGAACAATGGAAGGATTTTATGTGTAGGCGATTACAATGTTGATCTCTTAGATACAGATGACTACAGAACTAAGTACGTGCTTGAACTTTTTGATGGTCTTGGATTAACACAACTGGTTGATCAACCCACCAGAATCACCGAGGATTCGGAGAGTCTTCTGGACTATTTATTGACCTCTCATGCTGAGGATGTGACGGAACTCCACGTTACTCCGGTAAATGGGGTGGCCGATCATGAGCTTCTGTCTTGTATATTTAACTTTGATGTACAAAAACCTGAAGTAAGGCATAGAACCTATAGAAATCTCAGTGGTATCTCAACTCAACAATTTGATTCGGACTTAAGATCGATTCCATGGAGGAATATATATGATATTGCAGACATAGATGAAAAGGTTTCATTCTTAACTGGAAATCTGAATACATTGCTGGACCTCCATGCTCCTCTTAAGACCGTGCGTATTACAAAGCCTTACTCTCCTTGGTTGACTGATACGATTCGCGCTATGATGAAGGATCGGGATAAATGCCTCAGAAAATATAGGCATAATAAGACATCTGATAATTGGAAAGCTTACAAAACATTGAGAAATATGGTAAATATGACTATTGGGAAGGAGAAGAAGGCGTACTATAAGTCTGCCTTCGTTGGGGGCTCAGGAACCTCACGTTTCTGGTCCGAACTGCGAAGACTTGGACTTGGTGTAAGAGGTAGTGGTGGGCCAGCTAATTTGGATGCAGCTACAATAAATGATCATTTCATTCGGTCTGTGCCAGATCTTGCTCCTGACGAGTCAGTTATAAAATTCTATAATAGTACTAAAAGTGGAAATTATGCTGCTTTCTCATTCAGGCCTGTATCCGAAGTAGATGTCTTAGAGATCATACGTCATATTAAAACTAAGTCTGTTGGTGTAGATGGAATAGGCATTGAGGTAATTTATCTATGTATACCATTCATTCTTCCATATATCGCTCATATAGTAAATTTTTGTGTAGTAAATTCTGTGTATCCCAAAGAGTGGAAGAAAGCACGAGTAATACCTTTGCCGAAATGCAGTAACCCAACGAAACCGGACGACTTGCGTCCTGTCAGTATTTTACCTACACTTTCTAAAATACTAGAGAAAGTCATGGAGGGTCAGTTGCGTGAGTTTTTTGATTGCCACGGTGTGATGTCGCAGTATCAGTCGGGTTTTCGGCCAAAACATAGTTGTTGTACGGCTTTGTTGAAGGTAACGGATGATATTATCGATGCTGTTGATAAGGGTAAAATAAGTGTTCTAATAACACTCGACTATTCAAAAGCATTTGACACGATAAACCACAGACTTTTGTTGGCTATCTGTCACTATGTGGGCCTGACTGAGTGCGCGGTGAAGCTGGTATCAGACTACTTAACGGATAGATTACAGTGTGTACAGTACTCTAACCGTTGCTCTGGTTATGTGAAATTAAGCAGGGGTGTCCCTCAGGGCTCAATACTGGGTCCCCTATTGTTTTGTGTATATACTGCTGATCTGCCTTCGGTAATTTTGTCTTGTGACAGGCATCTATATGCAGATGATACACAGCTGTATCTATCATTTCTGCCTGAGGAAGCGAGTCAGGCAGTTGCAGCAATAAATTTTGATTTATCTAGGATATGTGATTTTTCAAGTAAATATTGCCTCAAGTTGAATGCAAAAAAGTCGTATATGATAACGTTTGGTAGAAAAACAACTCGTGAGAGGTTCATATTGAATTTTGGGGGCGAGATTCTGCTGCAAGGTGAGGTTATAACACATAGTGCATGTATCAGGAATCTTGGACTGTATATAGATAACGACCTGAGATTCACCAGTCATGTTAGTAAATGCCTGCAAAGTGCCTATTTCAAGCTAAAACTATTATATCAACACAAGAATATCCTTGACCAGAAAACTAAGATGTTACTCACCAACTCACTCGTGCTTTCGATATTCAATTACTGTGATACTGTTTACGGGCCTTGTCTCAGAAGTGAGGACACTCGTAGAATTCAGAAGCTACAGAACGACTGCTTGAGGTACATTTATGGTGTTAGGAAATATCAACATATTAGCCATAAATTGGTAGAGAGTGAATGGCTGAGTATGCGGGGCAGACGGCGGCTTCATGCCGCTTGCCAATTTATGGATATATTAAGAACGAAAATGCCACCTTATTTGTATTCAAAGATTTCGTATCGAACCGATGTACACAACCTGAATTTGAGATTCAGGGGATTGCTGACGCCTCCTATGCGTTCGACGGAAATATATAGACGGTCTTTTTCATACAATATTGTCAATACCTTTAACTCTTTACCGGATGGGATAAGGAGGCTTGGTAAGAGAATGTTCAGGAGTGGTCTTCGTCACATGATCCTAGGTGAGGTTTGAAGGTTTCTTCTTCTCTTCTAGTTGCAGGGAGGGGGCAGCTGTGAGTTCTTGGTGTAGAGTTATATAAAACTTACATATGCATGGGTTAAGTTCCAATGATGTGTCCAATGTGTTAGGTGCAAGTATCTGATAACTACCTGCTAGGAGTATTGATGTGGATATACTATATGTTGGAATGATATGTTACTCTTTCTGGGTTAGGTGGAAGAGCAGTTGAGGGGGGTCATGTCTTCCCTCAATTGAACCTCGCCATTTGACAAGGATATATATTATAATGGAATGTAAATGTTTAATTTTGTTAAAAGTCAATAAAGTCATTATTATATTATATTATTATTATTATGAAGGATCTGGCCGTTTGCTCTAGCCAAACGCGTCATTATTTTCATATGTCTGATTCCCTCTTCAACACAGTTCTCAGAATTCAGAAAATGCATGCGACGTAAAAGCTGTCTCTCTGTCCGAAATTATTTGTATTGGATTGCCAAACGTTTTCTTCTGCAGTTCTATAGCTTGCCGATCACCTCTCTCGACGTCGTAGACTTGACAGGATTAACCATACGAATTTAGTGAAACTAGCAACCACTGCAAATACCTGATTGTAGTTCTTATTGGTAGAAGTGGCTGTAAAATCTTTTTAGTTCATAAATTTTCTCATAACAAAGGTTTAAAGTTGTTGCATAATTCGTAAAACGGGATAAATAAATAGGATTTTGAAAAAACGCTAAAAAACACTTTTTTGCCGTTTTTTTGCAATAACTTTTGAACGGATCGTCCGATTTTGATGTATCGGGGCTCATTTTATAGGTCTTTTGATTCCGCATTTTGTGTCTGTGCATCGCTTTTCCCTACAATACATAGTTATTCCGGAAAGTCGGAAAAACCGATTTCGCCCCTTCATTATTGTTTATAATAAAAAACCATCTGACACTAAATTTAGCAGACACTCGACGAGAGAGCTTTTGTATTTTGCCTTCCCCAACATGAATCCACATGAATTTGCCAGTTACAAATTTCCTTCATTTTACGTTCATTCTAAAGTCAGCTAGGCTCGACTATAAGGAATTAGTCCTCGTGGGTGGTGAAATTATCATTAAGTCCTCGTTTTTTTTTCAGTTTTTTTTTGTTTTTCTTTTTAGTTTCGCTCCTTAATTGTTGTAATGGTAGATGATTTGATCTGGTGATATTGTCCTTTGTGACCTAGACTTAAAAGAGAAACATTCACGGTGCATGCAGCGTCCTCATCTCTGTTGCAGTGTTGAGTTCCTCCAATCCTTTGGAGTAAACGTTCTAGTTCAAAATATGCATGGGGTACAGTGGGCGGCCATTTTAACCAACGAAATGATTTGCAAGTTTCAAGATAGCACAATTTTTATTGTGTTTACCAAATAATGTTAATGTGTATAAATATGGTTTAAATGTAAATATTGATCTATGAAGTTTACAATAATTATAATTAGTAATGTTTATGAAATTGAAGGTTTGACAGATTTATTTTGATCAGGAATGTGATTATTAAAAGGAAGTTTAGCTCCATTGATCAATTAAATTTTGTATTTTTTTTTGTAGTGTTGAGGAATAATAAAGCAGATTACTATAGCTTATTATTGAAATAAGTATTGATCATGACTTTATTTCTAAACCTATAGGAGGTTTGTTGTATCAAAGATCAGATACCTTCAAATAAACTTGTTATTTTTTTCAATGTTGATTTTTATTCGGTAGTCTGTAAAATTAAAATCACGCAACGTATAGGGCAAGCTAAATTTTGTCAAAATCATTAATAGCACTTTTCGATTACGAGAAATCAGTTTAGTAGTTCAGTTTAGTTTTTATCTCTTTCTTCTCCGTTCCGTATCAGATCTAAATAAATTTTCAAACACTCGGACGGAACGTGAGAGGGGAATCCCTACTATTTTCGCCAAATAGGGAATTTGGTAAGTTGCAAGATAACATCTACTGTTATATTGGACCACCTGTATAGCCCATCAAAGCAGAAACTAAAAATACCATTACAAATTTTTGATCATAATAATAATACGAAGCTCACCTTTAGCGGCTTTCCCCCAATGTGTACTATGTGTTATGCCGTGTAGCTATGAATCTACTATGTGTTATGCATTAGAAATATAAAATCAAATTAGGTATCTACCACGAATAAGTACCTTCTAATTCTACAGTAGTTAAATGGAAAACTTACCAAGAACATGGAAAAAATTTTCATCTAAACGAATTGTACTATTCAGCAGGTAATCATCAGTGCGGTCAATCTGTTCACTATCAGAAGCGGATATTCCTTCAGGCGTCAATGGATAATACCAAGCCGGCATTTTAACGAATAATTAATAGAATAATTATTATAAAGAGTAGCTACCGCAAATAGACACTTAACTACACTTTATCGACACATATTATTCAATGTTTACCTTACACCCTATAATATGCATTAAGTAATAATAGATGCTTCCAAGGTTAGAACATTATATAAATAAGAAATGATATATTATTGCCTAGTGGGGATAGATTCACATTATCACTTTGATAAATAATTTGTTTCTGATAACAACATTTTTGAATTTCATGTATTATATAATTCTTTGCAATTTATATCTTATAATAACAGATTACGAAAGTTTTATCAAAACAAAATAAAATAGGATTTCGTTGATAATGATATTTCATTTACAATCACTGCTTAGAAGCACCTAGTTTTTATAATATTTTTAATGATACAAAAAAAAATAACACAAACTGAATGAAATCAAATTATTTCAATTTTGAAAAACGTGGCAACACTGGTCTGTCATTAAAAATTTCTCATTTTTAGTGCCAAATAATTAAAGAGGACCAATTTGGAAATCTTTTAAACGATATTCAAAAATGTCAAATGGCAATGGTGCTTCTAAGTTGAGAAATTTTTAGCTGAAGAGAACCAAAAAATGCGAAACATGAAATTAGGAACCCAAATGACCTACATAATACCCGGGGTGTCAATTTGAAAAATTGCCACCCCTTAATTCTCCCTTGAAAAATGTTTTTCAAAGAAATCCCGAAACAGGTTAATTTTTCAATTTAATTCATGTTCTATCGACGTAAAAAAAATTATACAGGGTGTTCCTTGACTCATAGTAATGACGACATTGTTTACTTTTTTAAATGCATGAGACATCCTGTAGGTACCTATAATATATTAATACATTTTTCGGATTGTCTGAGAAAATTCAGTATTTGAGTACGTAAACGGTTAATAAAACGGCTCAAGATATCGGAAAACGGCTACATATCCCTATCTCAACTTTTAAAGCGTTATCCAACTGATGTGTAGATGAAATTTATACACAGGGTGATGGAAATTAATAGATTTTCCGTCACCCTGTATAAAAATTTCATTCACACAATAGGATAACGCTTTAAAAGTTAGGATAGGGACGTGTAAGCCGTTTTCAGATATCTTGAGCCGTTTTCAAAACAAGCTGCTTTGAAAATGAAAAGCTGCGATTTTCACTTGTTTATAACTCATCATAAGCTACTCAGTTTAAAGTCCAGCTGCGAAAATCATTCTTACTGGACTTTTTCGGAGAATCTGAAAATGTATTAATATACAGGATGCCCCACTTAGAAAAATAGACAATGTCATCATGACCGAGTCAAGGAACAACTTATAAAACATTTTTACGTTAATAGAACATAAATTAACTTAAAAAATTGACCTACTTCGGGATTTCTTTGAGAAACATTTTTCAAGGGAGAATTCAGGGGTGGCAAGTTTTAAAATTGACACCCTGTAGGCCATTTTATAAAAAAAGTAATTAGCGTTATAATCCTGTATATAAAGAGTAAGTCATTCATGATATCAAAAATCACTAAAACCTGTTTCGAAAATACGGAAGGGGAACAAAAATGACGTAGGTACTAAATGAGCCATCCCCAGCAACCCTTAAAGCTTCACCTATCTATCTATTGAATTTTAAATAGCAGTCCACTAATTGTGATCCGTCATTGGAAAGTCCTTGCAGAATGATTTACGTGACACAGAATAAGGTGACATTGTGAACTTTAAGGGTAGATGTGGTGAATCATTATTGACAACATCATTTTGGTTCTCCTTCCGTGTTAGGGTCAATTTACATCTTAACGGCAAGGAGACGGGCCGGGAGTTCTACGTGGATTTTTATTAATAAATAGATTTTCTTTGCAGCTAAGGGGGACGGGATGATGACAACCGGCCCGTTACCGTCGGATGTAAAAGCTGGCATTCAAATCTATTTATTAATAAAAAATGCACGTCCTCGTTGAACACCCGTCCCGTGTTCGTGCCCTTTAGATGTAAATTGAGCTTTTATTCAGACGTTTTTTGAGATTTTTGATATATTTTTTTGTTTCAGATTTTTCAGAAGATATCGTCAATGGGAACATTCAAAAATATCCTCTGTATAGTGTATAGAGTTTTTTCATTTCTTTGCTCAATACAATAATATAAAGTTCAGTCTGACTTGGTATTTGATAAACACCCTGTAGAATTGTTTCATAAATTTGGTTGGTTGCACTTTTGATTGACACAGAAAAGTGTGGCTTTTCATTATTTGAATGTTTCAGTTCAGATAAGGTAGTTAAAGTATATTATTATTAATGATGATTACTAAATAAACAAGTCTATAATAAGTGACTAAAAATATATTGTTAGATAAGCTGGGTCAATAACGAAAGATAGAATTTTTTAAATGCTCTGAATAATTATTAAATTTTTAAAATTCATTGACCAGCAACAGAAGCAATGCATTAGTAAACAGCCAGAATATAACCAGGTTTATGGTTACTAACGGTAATTAATTAATTATATAAAATATGAAAATCATTATACATCCTGGATTTCATTGACATTAGTAAACTTAATAAATTATCAATCCATGAATATAAATAAAAATACACATGCAAACTGATATAAGTACTGGTAATGGAAAGATAATAATATTTTATTTTCAACAATAATAATAATGTAATGTTATATCAATGCCTGCAACAGCAACCGTCTGACATAGTTCTAGAGTTACTTGGTTCCAAGCTTGCTGAAGTCGATCGTCTACTTCGCATGACATTCTTATTTTTCCTGTCGCTGTCCTCAAAACGAATTTTCATCGAAGGTGTCGATCAATATCAGGACTCTCTACCTACTCTTTATTATCATTTATTAATTAACATGTTATAGATTTCTGATGATAGTCAAAATAAACGAGACGAAAGCTCGAGTTAAGAAAAAAGAGTATTCTTTAACATCAAATTTCACCACTTTCCCACTAATTATTGTTTAAAATAAGAAATCTCGATTTTTCAGTTTATTCAGGATATGTCAGCATGCCTGAAGTTTTCCTCAATTTTGTTTTCATATTTTAATAAGCATATTTTGTACAACTTTTCCCTGATTCGTATCTCTTTACCGTTTCCAAGATCCCAATGTACTGCCACTTAAACTGGACCCCCCCCCCCCTATACAGGGTGTTTGAAAACATGTGTCGGAAAATTAAAGATGTAGGTACCTAATTCCCTGCCATTTTCTGAAATAAAGTTCCTTTTAACATGGGTCTGAAAACGCATTATTTCGTTTACGAGATATCAAAAAACAATTGTTTTTTAGTTTTTTTTTAGTAATAATTAAATATTACTTATTTATTTTTTAAGAGAATAAAATTTTTATTATTCCGTCCACAGTTTGTTTTCAACTATGTTTAACGCATAGAAAATCGTGATTAACGACCGTCATTATTTATTAATGCATGATTTTCTATGAATAAATTATTTTAGTATAGGCTTGTTTGAAGCGACATTTCACTTTTTTTTACTTAAATTAAGATTGATTTAGTGGACAAAATGAACTCCTGCAATTGACCTGTGCAATCTATATTTTTAAGATTCGACGTTTTTTTCCCACGAATTAACGTCAAATGAAATTTTTATTCCATTGACAGTTCATGAGATGAGTGGTTTGCTTTACGTAAACTACTATGTTTCTGTCAAATGAAAACTACATTTTACACACAACAATGAACATATTGAATCACAAGATTGTTAAACCAGGCGTTGCTAAGGAAATGTAATTGATTGTCGGTTGCTTAGGACGCTACCAACCAATAACCAACAAACAATAAATCACAGTGACAGAGTTAGAAAGTGAATAAATTAAGTTGAATGTATGTCGATGAAGAAGACTCAACTTCAACTCCGCCAACCACAGTCGACGGAAAAAGTGTATTAAAAAGCGATTAATAATCTCAACCATTAATGCGTTCGCTCACGCTCACGCGTTCAAATATCTCGATTATTAATCGCTTTTATTAATAACTATTAATTACCCTTTTTTTATTTTTTACCCTTAACTTATTCTTTTTAACTTTTTTTTCTTTTTTCTGAACTATAAATAAGTTTATTAATAAAGTAGTTAGCAATATACAGGGTGTTTTCTAATTGAATGTCAATATTTAAAGGGGTGATTTTTGGGTCCATTTTAAGAAGAAAATTTCATGAGAACCTAGGTATGTCCTAAAAGTCTCAACTTTTGTGATACCGGGTGGTAAAGTTTTATTAAAATAAATAATTTTTTCGTAATATATCTGTAATACCGCTCTGGATATTTTAATGAAATTTCGTATACAGGTATTACGCATCAAGGGGCATTTTTTCATATACCACGTTTCATTTTATTTCCATTAGTGACGATGGTGCACGATCGTGCACAATTTTACCTGATGCATATTTTGCCAGACATTGACGGTACGCCACTGATTTCTGTTCAAATGGAAATCATTTTGGTAAAAATAACAAAATATGCAAACCTATGTAAGTATTCTAAAAAAAATGCAGCGAAAAACGCATTACATAAAAATTCAAAATATGCAAAAATATGCATTTTGCATTAATCCTAGCTCTATTTATAATTATCAGAATGTCCAGCTAAAACACTTTGCCAGTCACGCTCGGGAGGTATATAAATGTACCTAACTACAATTTTTTTTTTTATGATTATTGCTTTGATTGTTAGCATCACCTGTGGGTCGAAAACGAGCGAGACCAAGATGGTTGGGGCGATACCGAATTGGGCGAAGGATTTTGTTATCTACTAATCCCAGGGGTCAATTGGGCGAGAAACGAGAAACTAGGGGATTAAAAGAGATAAGCGGACAGACAAGAAATACATGTGTGGCCTTGCTCATATTATATATAGCACTGTTGTCAGATTTATTTTCAATAACTGCTACTTGTTCGACACTAAAGGGTGGCCAATGAGAGAAGTTTTTTATCATTTACTATATTCAAGGAATTGTTGAATAGTATTAAAGAATTATGATTTTCTATTGTTTAGTAACAAAATCATGACCTTTCGTGTTTTCCATATTTTCTACTGAAAACTCACCATGTTTTTAAATCTAAGCAATTCCAATGCCAAATATCTCTGGAATTTACTACTTCTAATCAATAAAATTTAAAAATTAAACTTCTCTTTAATAATACACATTTATTTTCAAAACTAAATCGCAACAATAATAATCATATTTACAATTTTCAATACGTATAGGGTGTTAATGAACACGTGTGACACACTTGAAGGGCACGTAGGAAATGCAAAAAATAGGTAGTATAAAATTTCCTACAGATATGGGACATGGGTCGTCGGAGCTTTAGTTTTCGAGATACAGGGTGATAAAGTTCTAAAAATTAAATATTTTTTGAATATCTAATAATTGGCGTATCAGAATAATTCGGAATTTTTTTCAGTTGTACTAATAATTGAAGTACACGATTTGATGCTCCCAATAAAAAATTCTTCAATTCAGTGGCGGAGATCTGGGTGCGTTGTTACTTTTTTTATTTAAAAATTTCTATGCCACGGACTTTAATGAAAATTTGATATGTTTGGTACATACCCCGTTTTGTTTAGAAGAGAAAAGTCATCTTATATTTTTGTTGTAGGACGCACTGTTTCCAAGATATTGCACAATTTAGGACACATGCAAGGTTTTTTTTAATGTAACACGCTTCAATAGCGATCACAAAAATTATTAATTACTGAAAATTCTCATTAGCATTCATTTTTATATTTTGTTTTGCATGGGTTCCGACATTGTCGATTATATTTGTGGAATATATAACAGTGAAAATACGTCTTTTCTTTTTTTGAAATTAGTTAATTTATCTAAAAAAGTAATGTAGGGTAGTAACAAAGTAAAGTGAAAATAATGTTACATTAGCAAAAATACATATGTCTCACTAGTATTTTTCCACCGGATACGCGTCGGGGACGAAATCACATCTCGAGCTAAAATCTATCACTTTTTTCTCTTGTATAATAAATAACTATGATTTTTTTTTTCAATTTTATTTAATGTAGAAAATCGGAATTTCTGTAAAATCTGGCAACGTAGCCACATTAAAGCATGCAAACAACTCAACGGTATTTAAAAATTCCTTCGCCCAATTGAGCTGTAGGATTATAGGCCCCCCCGTCGTGCCGAAGGATCACTCAGGTAGTTTCGCCCAATTGAGAAACGCCGGATGGTTGATGCTCTGATTTCTTTATAATAGAAATTGCATTATTGCTTTTATTGAATTTATTTTCACCATTGCTTATTACCTTTTTGATAGCTATTTTGCCATTATACCGGGTGTCCCATCGCATAGAATTCTCGCGAAAAAAGATATTTCTAATTAAAATTTTTATATGAAAATTTACATACGTGGATTACAATGAACCTACTAACTATGATATTATGATGTAATCATTTTTGGTAAATTAATTAAATAAGACTTTAGATTTTCGACATCGATTTTATATCCAAATACTAATCGCATCTCTATGATTTTTCATACACTTGTAGAAAAACGTTTCTTCTATAAGAAACAGTAATTTGTTAATTGATATATTTAACCATAATTGAGTAATTTGCCATCAAATTTGAACATAAAATCGGAATAAAGTTTTTGATTATTATTATAAACCCGTCACTACAGCAATAATTTACAACTCTAGTCACATGCTGTGAAGAAGCAGTTTTTTTGTAATAAACAGGTACCCGAAGAAAAGTTTCTACTTTCTACCCCTATTTCAGAGAATTGGAGTCCACACCTTTGTAGAGGAGAATGCGAAATGTTTATTTTGCAACTTTCACCACATTTAATAGCTTTCAAAAATCGTCATAAATTATGTATGATTTTGCCTGATTTGACATTATCTGCAATAATTAATGGCATTTGCTTTATAAATTTTCCATTTCTAATTTCTAGTTTCATTAATAATTGATGTTTCAATTTCTCATTATTAATTTACCTTTTTTAACTTCCGTACCTTTCGTAATTTCACTATTTAAACAATTTACAATATCTGCAGTAGTTCATGTATTGATAATTCTCTTTTAAAAAAGCACAATTAAAAAAAAAATAAAAAATGAAATGCAATGACCTGTTTCTTTTGTGTTATTTATAATGCGTTATTGTTCCTGTATTTGAATTGGACTTGTCCCGTTATATAGTGTAATCTAAAATAAATATATAAATTATAAATAAAATAATAATTTTAAAATAGCCCCTAACACGGCTTTCATTTTGTAGGCATTGTAATCTATAGACTAGTCATCGTGTGAGTTTCAAATGTGTATTTTGTTTTATGTGTAATTATGTATTACAGTTTCATATTTGCCTATTATTGAATAATTTCTTCAAATTTAATATTTGAATACTTATACCTGTGTAGGCATATTACATACATTTATCAGAATTGCAATTTTTCATGAAATATAATATTTATTGTATTTATTGAAACTATTTGTGATATTTATACATTTTTATTTTCTACTTTATCATTTTATATTTGTATTTGTTGCAATCTTCTACATTAAATTATTAGTTCTACATATTTCTATTCTAGATACACATTAAATTGATCTGTGCATTTTATTTATTCTTTGTTTTCTTTATTTACTTTTTCAGTTACAGTTTCAGTTATAGTTTTCTTTATTACATTTTATTTATTTAATCTGTGCATTTTCTTTTGCTTTTGCTGTTGTTAATGGTATGTGCATTGCCAAAATAATAAGGTAATTTCATTTTTGAGCTAGCTGGCTGCAAAATAGCGTTCTTTGCCTCCCCTAAATTTGTTCGGCGGTGGATTTGAACGTTATAAAGCTTTAATTTACAAAAATTATATTTATTATGAAATTTGCATTTTCATTTATTTTATTTTCATTTGCAATACACTGGAATAACTGTGAGATTATTAGTGATTTTTCCAATGCTTTTGTAAGTTTTTTTTCCAAGATATTAATAATTCATTAATTATATTGCGATATTCAATAACCAGCATTAGAAGCGTACTGATTAATATCACATTCAATTGTGTAATAGGTGAATGAATACCTTATAAAAAAGTATGTTCATTATTTCACTAACAAGCAATAATAGTATAGGTACAAACGAGAATGAAGTTTACCATGCGAGCGTGAATCATTAATCATCGGAGTGAGCAATAGCCGATTTCTTGCGAGTAGAATACTATACTTTTTATATGACAAAAATTCTACAACGCTCCACAAACCCCAATCTCGTAATGTTACCGTAACGTCACAAATTGAAAACTTTTTCCCGACAATCACGGAAATCGCTCAAGCGACTTAAAAGCTAACCGCAGCAACAGCAGCAGCTTTTCAATCTTAACAAATGACACATTGTTTTCCTCTGAAAAATTTCGAGGAAATGTTTGTGAAATTTGAATATAAAGACGATTTTCAGTTGTTTATAACTCATAAACTAGCCAGTTCGAACTCCAACTATTTAAAACATCTGTTTTCCAATATGGAAATATAAATTTTAAAAAATTGCGTAATAATAACACCTGGGCGTTTTTGTAATTTTTTATTACCTATACCTACTCTTTTGTAAATTTATTTTACTCACAGGCTTCACTCACTTGCCCTTGGAAATACTTCTATTTGTTGTAATTTTAATTTCCAGTGGGCACTGTGGAAAAATTGAGAGCCATAATATCTTAAAAAATAGAGTACTACCTATGTAGTGAATTATAAATATGTAATAAATAATAAAAATTAAAAAATAGCAAAAAAGGTGCGAGACGATATTGAATATCTCTCGAGAACGGTGCCTAACCAAATTTTATAAGTAATATATATGCCTTTTTCTATAACAGCTTAGCCTGGCATAAAAAAACAATTATTTTTTTAAAAAAGCACAAAATTTTCTATGAGAAAAAAACTGTTATGTTTGGAAACACCGGATTTTGGTGTTCACTGTAAACATTCAAAATGAATTATTCCTATGGTCTTATGGTCTAATACCCATAAAACTAATAATAAATTATAAATACTCATTCCCAACTTCACGTGTTTAAAAAGGGGCAACTTGCGGTTTGATATAGATCATACTGATCACAACAATAATACCACTTTTGTTTGCTATTTCAGTCCTGCGATTTTTTTTTCATTTGACTTCTCTACTATTACATAGATTGGCGGCCAAGGTATAAATACAGTATACCATGTTGGCTGAATCATAATACCGTTCTAGAAATAGGATATTTCTTTGGAGAGAGATGAAAGTATACTGAACACTATAAACGCAAAAGAGAATGCGGATATATATCCCAGTTGAATAACTTGCCAGCAATGTTGTCTAACCTGTCAATTTATAATTAATTTGTCGTGACACAAGTTGCAAATTGTTGTCGCTTCGCTAACTTCCGTATCAACATGACAACATTTAGATTCTCCATCTTCTCTTAATGCTCATCACCCCTATGTAGCTATCTTCTCCTGTGTATTTTATAGATACCTAGCATCATTCTGCCAACACTGTATATGGGGTTTTCCACAGGGAAGCATTTTGTGCCCTCACTTATTCATATTGTATGAACATTATATTATATTGTGCTTGAAAATCTAGTTTAAATATTACCGAGGATATTACAAAGTTTTCTATAGGAAAACTTGAAAAAGTGTACAATCAAGTTACAAATAAACTACAAAGTTACAATAATTAAATGCAGGTACAACAAAATTATTGTATCGTATCATCACTCACAAAGAAAAACTATAACGAATTTCGAGAAGCCGGCGCGGGTTACACATTGTAATAAATTCCTCAAATAAAGCCACATTAATATTACGTAGCAGCGAATTAAGAATTAAATATCAATAAACAATATGTATAATGAATCTACAGATTCTATTTAAGTTGTTAGGCTTATTAATTTATGAAGCTTCTTAAGATAAGAAGCTGTTGCTCCCGGCATCCAATCAGTGTCGTATCTTTATTGAGCTGAAAGTGATCACGCCAGAGTCATGCAATAATGTTCATTCTTCGAGGAATGAAAAATTCAAGCATATGTAATTTAGATCTAGTGATTAAATGACTGATTTGGATATACCTACCCGTTAATTGACTACCTACAGGAACTACAAAAAGTTAGACAGAATTAGTCTTCTGGTTAGTCACTAGTCACTACCACTAGAAGGTGAGACACAAAAAATCTTCTGGGTCGTAGTGTAAATAGATGCATCCCTATATAAAATAATATACATAATACAATACAGTAGACAGAGTACAATAGTGACTACTCTTCACAACGCAGTGGTGACAACGGTGTCCTTTTTCCTGTCATGTTGCAATTGAATTTAGTTTTAAGAACCATATTGTCATTATTGTAATAAGTTTATGAGCTAAATTTAAAGTCATAAAATTGTTTTAGTATAAAAAGTATTTTATGCGCTTTATTATTCTAAAAGAATCTTAAAAGTCATATTTTTATGCCTTCAACTCTAATTTGAATTTAGTTGCAATGTTGCCAATGGAGGGTGGCTGTCTTGTCACCACAGTTTTGTAAACAGTCACCTGTGGATCATCTGTCTAGTTTCGAAGATTTCATTGCCTTAACTTTTCTTAAACATTTTCTTAATCCATCTTAAATATCTAATACAACTTTAAATGGTCTTAAATATCGTATTAGAATTAAACAGAATTAGATGCAAAAATATTCTATTTTTAAATTATAACATTTCCAGAAAAAAAAACTTCATCAAATGTGTAATTTTATAAGCAGTAGAAGACATACCTAGGAATTGCTATCGACGGTGCCCTAATAACAGTGCAGATTTTTTTTGTTATCGTGCAGCATTTGGGTATTTTAGAGTCGATGATTGTAAGTGACCATTTCAAATACCTAGGCTCTAGCTACTTACCTCTAATGTAAATTGTAAACTTTTCTAGATCGCTAACCCAAACTGTTATAAGTACATTGTTATTTTTGACGAGGTCATTTCAGTACTACCAATGAGTGATAACATTATTATTTTGTTTAAACAATGAATGCCTAACAACATCAGCGTTAAACCAAGCGCCTCTTTACCTCTATACATATCCCTATGTCATCTTTCTCGTATACAACACGTATATTTCTCGTTGGCATGATGTAAACAGTAAAAACAGAATGAAAATAATATGAAACGTTACCCATCTCCAGACTACCGGCATTCTCCACAACAATCGTAGGAGTCTCTCCCAAGGTGAGGATAACCTGCTGATCGTCCATTGCCGAGGCTAAAGGTCACTTCTCTCTCACTCTCACTCACACACTCTAAAAGACCACTAAACGGATTTACCACCAGATGACATTAAAAAACGAAGCCTAGAAACGATGATTAGATTATTAAATATCGCGTTTCGGCGTTTATGTGTGCGGATCTAGAGTAGAACTGTACGTGGTCATGTCACTTGGCTTGTGCATGCGCGACGAGACGTTATCGGATCGACTTAAGGAATTATGAATTATTGTGATTGTTAGTAATTTAATAATAGGGGACTTATCAGAAGTAGTGTCGTCGTGAAAAAGCCAGTATTTTAATTGAATGATTTGTTTGCTATGGAAATGGAAATCTAGTGCCAGATTACTTTTGTATCTTAGATAATTTTATACCTACCATGGATTCAGTTACTTATTACTGGTTTCCGTAGGTAGGTATTAAGTAGGTAAAGGTACTCAACTTAACTAAGTATAGCAAATGAAAATTATTATACACCTACTGATTTTTCGGTCCAAGTTTTCCATTCCATGTGTAAAAAATTATCATTATAAGTTGTTATTTATGGTGTTCAAAAATTATAACAATTAAATGATATAGCGGAAGAGGGAAAGCCCCTTTGAACAATTTTCAGAAAATATTAAATTGTACAATTTTTTTGTTGGCGGTATCAATAAGGAACATTCAAATTATTATTTAGGATCCTGTAAAAATAAAAACGATCGTATAAATGAACAACCTATATTTTTCTTAACTAGTTTTTTTTTTTTTTTTTTTTTTTTTTTTTTTTTTTTTTTTTTTTTTTTTTTTTTCTTTATTGTACTTGAATTACAACAGTCATTGCTCAGTACAACAGCGTCATTACAGAAATTATAAAAACAAACATAAAGACAAACAGTAAAATTTTTTTTTTTTTTTTTAATTTCGTTCAAATTCCGTTCAAAATGTTCAAACGTGCCCCATGTGGGGGCACCTGCCTGGGGCAGATTTGAAAAACATCAAAAATAACATTTTAAATAATACTCAAAGTTCTTGAATCTACTTTAAATGTAAAAATAGCTTTTGATCGGCTATTTTGACCGGTGCTAGATGGTGTTGGTATAGTTTTTTTTTAGGATGCCGCCGATATTCGCGTACCTATCGTTCACTTTAAAGTCGTCCGGAAAAGGAAACTTCGCCACTTCATGCTGCTTAGTTGAATGCCTCTTTTTTTACAGCTAATTTAGAGGGTCCTATATCTTCTTCAATACTATCTCCCTTAGCTCTCTTTTAATTTGAGTACGCACCATATTTCTTCATTGACTCTGTGAGAAAAAACACAAAATTTTTTATGAAACAAAACAATAAATAGATATGGTTCCGGGAGTACGTTGCTAAACTTCAAGGCCGATAGTGGAGAACTTTGGTCATTATACAGGGTGGGCCATCGAAAAGGTAACAACAACAACAACAAGCCTAATAATTTGGAAAGTGAAGATGTATACGAAAAACGCCGAAACAGATCGATTTTCTTATCGAGGGGGACATATTTTCGTGACAAATTTAACTACCCAAGTTCACCTCCTTGGCAGGGGTAGCTACCCCTTTGCATACATCATAGGGAACAGCTATCGAGTGATACATCGTTTGAAAGCTATACTTGAATTCTCTTTACAACGATATCCAACATTTTGGGTTTCGCTTACATGCATACAGCGTTTTTCGCATACATCTTCACTTTCCAAATTATTAGGCTTGTTACTTTTCCGATGGCCCACCCTGTATACATCCGCGTCTCCTACAGTTTCACTATGGCACCTATACAGGGTGAGTCATTTGATATGGGAAAGCTCGATTACACCTATACCATTAAAGATATCGAAATGAACCAAAAAGTGCTGTAAATGGGAGGGTAAAGTGCAGTTTGTAAAATTATTTTCAGATACACAGCTCAATATCGCTGTACGCCATACAACTTTGTTATTTTAAATAGGACACCCTCTTATATTATTACATTTTCATATTGTTTGAGAAAAGTCAAAAAGAATGGTTTGTAAAGTTGAAGTTTGTAATGAGCAATTTATGAGTTATAAACAAATGAAATTCGCGATTTTCCATTTTCAAAGCAGCTTTTCTTAAAAACAGCTCAAGATAGAGGAAAACGGCTTACATGTTAGTTCCTATCTTAATTTTTAATTTGGTATCCTATCATGTAGCTGAAATTTTTATACCGGGTGATGGAAATAATCAAATTTTTTACCACTCTGTATAAAAATTTCATCCATCCAATAGGATACCGCTTGAAAAGTTAAGATAGGGACGTGTAAACCGTTTTTCCATATCTCGAGCCGTTTTCAATATAAGCTGCTTTGAAAATGGAAAATCGCGATTTTCATTTGTTTATAACTCATAAATCGCTCATTACAAACTTCAACTTTACAAACCATTCTTTCTTACTTTTCTCAAATAATCTGAAGATGTAATAATATAGAGGGTGTCCTATTTAAAATTACAAAGTTGTATGGCATACAGCGATATTGGGCCATCCTGTGTATCTGAAAATAATTTTACAAACTGCACTTTACCCTCCCATTTACAGCATTTTTTGGTTAATTTCGATATCTTTAATGGTATAGGTGTAATCGAGCTTTCCCATATCAATGACTCACCCTGTATAGGGGTGGAGAACATACCTGTAGTAACACCAGGAAGGTAGGTATTCGTTTGCTTTGCAAATGAAAGGAAAGCAAAAAACGACCTAAAAAATCGGTTTTGAGAGCGCGGAGAGAGTGCTGTCCTGACAAGAGGCGCCGATTAAATACCGCGAGCCACGGATGTAACCACTTCACGACAATGCCAAGCGCTTCGAAGCTTACAGAGGCGGACCGGCGCTATATCCGCTTTCACATATCGTGTCCAGTCCAGTAAGGCAAGCAGTATGACTTCATATTGACGTATTTAAGCGATTTTTTTTTGTTTTTCTTCGAAAAAAGAAGAATAAAAATTTTGGATTTTGTTTTTTCGAAGTTTATTAATTTTTGGTTTCCATTATTTTTTTTATATCGCACGACATAAAAAATCAACATGGCGGCCATAAGAAAAACAAAAGTTGGCTATGAAAACTTTGTGATCCAGTCGGCTTTGAAATTTTTTGTAATGTCAAACGGATAGCTTTTGACGACTTATGTAAGCTTACAAAAAATAATTCATTATTTCCCAATAACAAAAAAGATATGGCTAAAATAAGAAATCTCAATTTTTCAGTTTTTTCAGGATATTTCAACAACGACTGAAATTATGCGAATTTTTTTTTCAGATTCTGAATGAGCATAAAATTGGGCAACTTTTATCTAATTTAAGCAACCCTGTATCTCTTATAGTTTAGGAGATCCCAATGGTGAGCCAGTAGAAAGTGACCAGCCTGTAACTATATCTACTGGAAAATCAGCGTCATGCTCTCTGAGATTATTTGAGGCGCAATGAGGATTTTTATTATTTTTCAACTATATCTTATGAGGCGAATTACTTCGCCTAAGAAGAATTGATGCGTTGAAGAAAAATATTCATCTACCTAGCATAGTTGATTAGAATCGGGAGCCAAAAAAATGACTTCGGTGATGCAATTTTCGGGCGTATAAGGCGACGCTTTTTGGGCGGTGTCTTTTGGCATGAGGTCAAAAGTGCAAGAAAAAAAATGATGTTCTCGAAGTAGATCTCTTGATTTAGCTCCCTTGCATTATTTTCTGGTAGGCCATTTCAAAAGCCAAGTATTTAAACACCGCTTCCCAGATATCAATACATTAAACAAAGCAATTAGAGCTTTGAAAAAAGAAACCTAGATAATTTCCCAAAAAAAGGTTTCCTGTAACTTTTTTTGTAAAGTCGCTTTTTTATTTCTCGGGTATATTATTATCCTCGCAAAATTATTTCCTTGTTGCACTGTTATAAAACGCAAATTAAAAAATTCGAACTACTTTTCTTTGAAAATAGTTCTTTTTTAGTATGGTACGATTAAGTTTAAAAAGTCAGATGTGACGTCACAGTAACCGTCCGAATTAATATTGTTAATTTCACCAGAAAATGTCAAACAGTTAAATGTCAAGTTGTGAACAAGTTATGTTTTTTTTAAATAGAATGATCCTATGTTATTGCATTTTTAGATTGTCTGAGAAGGAAAAATAAGATTGGTTTTTACAGTTGGTGTTTAAATTCAGAAGTTTTTTGAGTTATAAACAAGTGAAAATCGTCAATTCAAATATACATTCAAATAAAACAACATCACCTTTACCAAACACCGCCAAATTTTTTTGCTTATCATTCGAGAAATCGTCAGCTTTGAAGTAAGTATAAAATTTTGTTATAAAATTTAAAAATCTCCAGCAAAATGTTCCAGTAATATTTCTAAAGTAAATAGAGTATAGTATTTAGCGCTTGTATGGCAACATGTCTCATCGACCAATCAAACAAGAGGCATATGATTATCGCTGCAGTCAATGATAGTGCTTGACTATCGATAGCTAGTCACGAAGGAGGACAGGAAAAATAAATATTATAGCATGAGTTGTATATTCATTCATTGAATCACAATAAAACTGATGGAAAACTGGAACCAATTCGGTTCCATTTCGCTAACAACCTACTTCTTTTTCAATAAAATGTCAAATTTAATATTTTAAAACATTCCATGGAAGTTTTTCATCTAATTTATGAAATATAGAAAGTCGTAGAAAAAACAGTGTATGGAACTCGTAGATGATGGTTTTTATATACACTACACTCATATACCTACACTCGCTTACGGCTCGTATCTTAATCATCATACTCAGATTGTATTACTAGTCTTCATTGCTCTTTGCATAATGCATAGGTGTACTATATTTAATCAGTATTCTTTTCTAAATAGAATTGGAATATAAATTTTCCAGTTAAGGTTTAAGTTTTATAGTTTTCGAAAAGAAGTAGTAGGTACGCCTGATATTTTAATGTTTAAATTTTTCAAGTTCACTACCTGTTGATTAGAGGTTGCGATTTAATAAAAAAAAAAAATGATAACTGACTAACCTAAATTCCGTGAAAGAAATAAGACTAATTTATAAAATAATTTTAAATCAATTTATGTAGGTATGTTACATCAAACACGGAGCATGATGTTCCTTTTTGAGGCCGCAATGTATGTGGGTTCAAGAAAACAATTTGCTAAGAGTAAATCCTTTATCGCTGTGATGTTTATAATTTATATTGGTGTCCCGAGAAATTATGTTTGTGCATCAAAACAACTATTAACAGTCGCAGGTAAGTAATTTTCGACTTTTTATAAACTGATAGGTAACTAAAACGAAAAATTTTAGATGTCGAACATGTCGACCACAAAGTTCTTCCTCCGGTATATCACATTGATGAGTATGAGTCGTGTCTAGAATCTGGTAACCACTTTTGCAGGGTGATTTTAAAATTACAACCAGGTAATCTAAATGCAACCAATTTAGTTTGGAAGTATATACAGGTATGAAAAATCGTCTAATAACAATGGATGTTCATCACTTGTCTTATTTTAAAGGAAGTATTCTAAATAATACTGCAATTAATTCTAATCTTTAGATGACACAGAAACATGAACATTTTTATAACCGAGATGAATTGTATCATGCCGTATGTGTTGAAAAATCGTATTGTAACTCGACGAAAGAAATCGAAAATGTTGTACTTCAGAGCTACAAAAACCGTCTCTACGATACTGGATTGGATCCTTTGATATCAGAAATAGACTGCATTAAAGAGAAAAGTGATAACTTATATGTCTATGATTGGTTATTCTTGTAAGTACATATTTTTGGGGGCTCCCACTTGTATATTTGAGGCCTCAGAATTATTTAGCATTTATTTTTATAATTGATATGATATTATAAGATTGTTCTGTATTTTTTCTAATTTAATGTGACTCCTTTGATGACAATGAAGCATTTTGCAGTGTTTTATGAATGCGAACTGATGATCTTATTAAAATGGTCTAAAGTATCCAGATTAATGTAACATTAGTACAACCTATGGCCTATTATTTCAAAATGTCATAGAAGTTTTTTTTTTTTTTAAAGCACGGTTTAATAATAATTATTATGCAAAACAGTCCGCATAATAACTTTAAATTATTATAAATTAAGTTTATTGTGAAAAATTAACTTTTCATAAATTTTTAACGCACATGTTATATATCGTTGCAAAGAGAAAAAAAACTCTATTTAATTAGTTCATGACCCACTATGACTTCCATTTAAAAAAATACAACTTTATGTTATAACGGAAAAATGAAAAAAGATATTCAAAATCTGTTGAGACCGTTCCATTCTACTCAAAGAAAGATATCGATATTTATCGATACCGTGAAAAATCGTATTTTTCATTATAGCTCGAAAACAAAAGAAGATAGCGAGTTCCGGTTTTCACCATTGAGTTCCTCTCAAAAAAGCGACCGAGAATGTGCCACTCATTTTTCCATAGCTCTTATAGTTACCGAGATCTCCTATAGAAACATCCACACTTGCCCACCCTGTACAAAATAAATGGGAAAATAAGGAAAATACGAATTAATTATTAATTATTATTTATTCGTAACTTATTAACACGAAATAAAAACACAGACTGTTTGTATAATTATAAAAAAAAAATTTCAGTTCATAAAATGATTTTCCATGCTAAGCCAGAATACACTAATCTTAAATCTTAAATAAGTATCTAACATTCTAAAATTTATAATCAAGAATCAAGAATTAAATGAAATAAATAAATAAATAAATAAGTAAATAAGTTTACTAATTTTTCAGATGTGCTGTTGTATTCTATTTGACATTTACTGCATGGGCAACTTCAAGGGATACCGGTGCCAAAAAGACTGGCATTAAAAGTAAGTAATAGCATTAAAGATGCAAATATCGTGGCTATTTTTCTTATTGCATTACAGCTGGTTACTATTTGCCTTGTTTTAATTTAAAAAATGGCTGGAATAAATTAATATACCCAGATAAACCCAAGAAAAATCCGGACTTTGACGAACTCAAATCAATGCAGGGTTTGAGATTTTACACAATGGTTCTAATAGTGTTTTTCCATACTTACGCGAGTTTTGCTGGCGGTTTTGTAGCCAACACGGAATATTTTGAAGATGTAAGTGAGAAAATATTAATTAAATGGCATAGGTATAATAGGTACCTTGATATATTATTAATGTGATGATGAATAAATGACATCAGTTTATAATTGCACGAGTAAAACTTACAGATTAATGCCCGTATTCACAAACGATAATTTCCCAAATAATTACGTAATCAATTATCCCCATCTCATTCTATTGCAAAAAAACTGCATATCTCCATCTCACTCATTTAATTAATTACGTAATTATTTAGGAAATTATCGTTTGTGAATACGGGCATTAGATTCGTTTAGATGATCAGAATGTAAAACTCCATGCAGCAACTTCATAAAAAAATTCATTGCGTAGAATAACAAAATCCATTTTACTGAATTGAATTCAAAGGTGATCCTAGGCTGTTTTTGCATGATCCATGGATGTTGGCTCCGAAGTTTTAATTCACAACTGCTAATAGAGATCATCATGTCTTGGAATGTCTTAGAAAATCCAATAAGATTGTTTTCTTGCAGTTGCAGTTTACATTGAGTATAGTTTATAAGTTACATCGGAGACGGCTCCAAATATCTGAAAACGGCTTACATGTCCCTATCTTAACTTTTCAAGTGGTATCCTATTGTGTGGATGAAATTTTTATACAGGGTGACAAAAAATATAATAATTTCCATCACCCTGTATAACAATTTTATCTATACAATAGAATAATAACGCTTTAAAAGTTAAGATAGGGACATGGAAGGCGTTTTCCGTTATGTTGAGCCGTTTACAAAACAAGCTGCTTTGAGAATGAAAAACTGCGATTTTTCACTTGTAACTCATAAGTTACTCCGTCTTCAACTGTGGAAACCAGTCTTACTGGATTTTCTCTGACAATCTGAAAATGTATTAATATACAGGTGTTTCCCATTTAAAAAAAAAATGGACAATGGCGTCATTACTAGAAAGTCAGTCAAGGAACACCGTATACAAATCACGTCAACAAAACAATAATTAAATTTAAAAATTGACCTGTTTCGGGGTTTCTTTAAGAAACATTTTTTTAAGGAGAATTCGGGGGTGGCAAGTTTTCAAATTGACCATGTATAGCTCCAGCAGAATAAAGTGAATGGGAAAGCTGCTTGATCTAGAAAGCATTCAATATACAGTGTGTGTCACAGGCATGGTACACCCCCTTTTTTTTCTTTATTTTTGGAGATAATTTTTTGAAATTTGGTACGTCGCATATTCTCGATAGAGCGCACTTTTCAGCAGAAAATTGAATTTTTTCCCACATCCGGTTTTCCGGAAATGTTACCAACTTTTTATTTTTAAATGGGACAACCTATGTATTATTAAATTTTTGGATTCTATACATTTGTACAAATCCAACAATACCACATAAGTACCATTTTAAATGTCAAATATGTTTTTATTTAATTTTTTATTTCTCAATTATAGTGTGCCATGACTTCAGTTTGTTGTGTTCGTCACAGATGCAAAATGGTTACACCAAAATGTCTCTATTAAGAGTACTAGTAGATGGTACCTCGGTACCAATATGGTACCATTTGAAAAAAATGAATCCAGCTCAAAAAATCATTCCGGTGCGCATAATTTATCCATAAATCACTTAATTTAGTACTTTGAACAAAAATTCGATTTTTCTAGCATTAGATGATCCAATGGGAGTAAAACGAAATAGTCATGGCACACTATAATTGAGAAATAAAAAATTAAACAAAAACAAATTTGACATTTAAAATCGTACTTATGTGGTATTGTTGGATTCGTACAAGTGTAATAGAATCCAAAAATATATAATAATATATAGGGTGTCCCATTTAAAAATAAAAAGTTAGTAACATTTCCGGAAAACCGGATGTGGGAAAAAATTCAATTTTCTGCTAAAAAGTGCGCTCTATCGAGAATATGCGACGTACCAAATTTCAAAAAATTATCTCTAAAAATAAAGAAAAAAAAGGGGGTGTACCATGCCTGTGACACACACTGTATAAAGCAGAAAGATCAACAGGATTTTTTGCTGAACGGAGTATATTGCGAACTTGTTAAGTGGACTTAAATATGGTTTTGACGCTATGGTGCTCCAGGGGCTTACTGATTATATCGGTGAGATTCCTGAGGTAGAGGAAACATGCAGTTTCCAAAAGTCTTGAGCGTTGCTCCAAAGCATGTGAAAAGCATAGGTGGGCGAGACCTTCTTGAAGGTGTTGGGTGTAACAAATTCGAGATGCACGATTCACCAGGGTTTTTCTTACTGCTCGTTTTTGACCTGGATGATGATTGTGGTTCTTGTGCAAATACCGACCTGTGTGTGCTGGTTTTCGGTAGACCCTGTGCCCCAGTGTTCCGTTTTATTCCTATTTACGAGAAAATCAAGAAATGTTAGTTGTAGATGTGAGGTTGTGAATTCAAACAATTATTGTATGTAAAATTTGGCAAAAACAGTTGCCCGTTCAAGTATTCATCACGAAACTACTCAACAGTGTCTGGAGGTAGTTTACGCATACCGGATTCAATACTGACAAGTATGAATTCAACTGACAGGGCGTAGATTATTTATTTATTTATTTATATATTATTTAATTATTTAAATCAAACAAATGCTCATAGGACGAACATAAATTAGCGTTCGCAGTGTCATTTATTAGCTGCGTTCGGGTATTAGGTCCGGAGTTAGAACAGAACCGGAGTGAGAACTTTGCGGGTACACCCGCAGTACATGGAACAGTTTTAACCCGAACGCTCGATAGCTGTCAACAGTGTCAACTGTCCAATCGTCTAGTTGCAAGGATATAACGATTTTTTTAAATTTAAATTATACATGCTCACGCTCAGAACAATCGTTTATCCAGTTTATTGTTTATTTTTGTTAAGTAGTATAATAGCATTCACTTTTCAACTTATAATATTGATTGATAAATATAGTATTGATCTTTGTATTCATTAAATTAAAATTTAAAACATCAAGACCAAGTTAGACAACAAAATAATCTATACCTATAAACAAAAACCATGAATCCAATAGTGGCGGTACTTAATTACGCCAAGAAAATATATTTTAGCTCAGATTCTTCTGATAGTGGTAACGAAAATATGATAGAAAAAATACCGAATTATGCGGAAAACATTATACCACGCATGAGAGATATCACATTTCTGCAACATTTTAGAATGACAAAAACGACGTTTAAAAACTTGATAGAAAAGGCAATAGCAGCTGCATGTTCACTATTCACTTCCATTTTGTTGCCCAATAAACAATAAAATATTTTTAATTTAAACACACACAGTTTTTAGGTTAAGATAAACAAACTAACTAAAAAAAAGAGCAAGTTCTACTTGAGCGAGGTAGGGCTTGTGGAGTTAACTCTATTCACTCCATTCACCAATAGCCGAACGGTGTTCCGTTCACTCCATAACGTATACCCGAACTGGTTTGGAGTGAATAGAGCGAATAGAGTCAATAGCCGAACGCACCTATTGTAATTTGAAAGGATACCATTTATTGTCAAAGTATTGCTGAGATATTATTTTCACGTACCTACTCCGTATGTTACCTTTTCTATGCAACACGGTGGTGTATATCTACATAAATAGTCACCTTGCTTTTTTTTCTTAGCTGCAGCCAATTCGGTTTAAGCAGTTAGGCTTAATATCGAAATTGCTTAATATCCGAATTTCACCACCTTCCGAATTGACTTTCTATCAGGTGTTGCATGAGACATTCGTTACTTGGATCATTATCAATTGAAACAGATGCTTCAATATTTTCTGCAATTCTAGGATTGCAAAACTATCCCCTTTTACCAGCACGGCTATTTCCAAAGTCAACTGAATGGTTCGATAGGTGGAACGCATTGCGAGAAATATCGAGGGAAGTTGAAGATCTCTCGACTTCCAATAAGCGGTCATGATTCTTCCTATGTTAAGCTGTAGTGGATTTTAATTTTGGAAGCAAAGATTCATATGTGATCTTGTAAAAACTTTTTTTATTAAAAGCAAAGTCATGGTGGGTGTGGTGGATGCTTTTCCTCGTGAGGGCCTTTTCCATATGGTCATAAATGAGGCAGAATGCAGCTGTTAGAAAATTGCGTTTTTGGCCTAGGAAAGAAGTTATAATATTAGTACCTATATTTTAGCTCAATAAAAACCTATAAATGTGCTCAGGAGGTGTGGATTTTTCTTGCCCAATACTTCCAGTCATTGAGCATGCGTCGATATGTTTCGTTCTCTTCGAGGCGAGTAATCAGTTCCACAAAGCAACAATAATTAAATCGCTCAATAAAAAGCTAACTGTTATCAAGCAGGACGATCGAGAACATTAATAATATAAGTTGAGTTTTTTTAACACTGTAGAATTCATTACGACAAACAACTTTTTCAAATAATTTAAAAAATTCATTCTTTAAGAGTTAAAAAATGAGACCCCATTGTGATAAACTATGCATGAAGGTCTGATGGAAATCCAAAATTTATGTCTGATAAGAAGATTTTTTTTTTTACTTTTCTTTCAATAAATCACACTTATGAAAGCTCATCATTTTTCTTATAATTAGGAGTATTCTCATTTATTTTCTGTTATTTCGGTTTTGTTTCCTTAGGTTATGCGATTTTTCTCTTCGTTTAAAAAAATGGGTTTATCTGTTCAAATTAGTTTAGTTACCTGAATTTATCACAGGGCTGGACTTTCATTTTTTTAAACTACATATTAAAGGCTGTTGTATCTCTTTTATTTTTGATTTAATTGAAAACGTCATTTGATAAAGTTGTTTGCCTTAATGAATTCTACAGGGTGTTGAAAAAAATTACTCAACTTAAAAATTAAACTGTATACCTACCTACTTGTTAGTCACTTCTCATCAGTCTTACTTGTGAAATTTATGATCGATGTTTCACTCACGCCGTATTGAAACTGCAAATGTTTCTAATAACGACTTAAAAAAATGAATTTCAGAAATCGAATGTGATCAAGAATATGTTGAAATCATTAGCTGTGTACTTAGTACAGGTGTTTTTTCTGTTATCTTCGTGGCTCATGTCATATCATTTCTTCCAAGCTTTTGAGAAAAAAAGTTGTAACAAAACCAGATATATTTTTCTTTCTATATTAAATAGATATTTCAGGTAAGGCCTAGATATTGTCGATATCTTTAAAAATGTAATTTTTGATAAGCTCCCGATCACTTTTTAGATTGTTACCTTTGGTAATTGCACTAATATCATTAGAATTATCAACATGGATTACATGGCCAATAACAGGACCTGTGCAGAGGTTATATTTTGGAAAAGAAATAGAAAGATGTAGGAAAACTTGGTGGACAAATTTGCTATTTATAAATAACCATTATGATTATGAAAATATGGTAAATATCAATAACTAACAACATCTCATCTGGTTGGTACATTTACGCAAGCCAAAAAGACCGAGCACACTAAACCTGCACGGACCGGACCATAAAAATCTGCCCGTGACGTTCTTAATTTGGGCCTGACCTATAATGCCGGATACCAAATCCTCCGCAGTTTCATTCCTTCATCATGCCTATTGAAATTATTGTAGTGTTTATAAATTTCAATTGCTTATTCACGATGTAATCGGGTGTAATAGTGTGAAGTAGTGGACAGGACCTTCGTCTTTTCAAAGCATATGGCGTGATCGTTCTGAAGCACGGTGTGCTCCGCGACAGTTGACTAATCTTTCTGGCCCAGGCGGCAGTTTCTCTTGTGTTCGGTCACGCGGGTGTTGAAGCTGAGTTTTTTTGGCTTTGCTTATTTTTTTTCAACAGGACTAATCTATATTTTGTCTTATGTTCCAGTGCTTTTTCATATCTTGGTATGTCGCAGCAGATTTTCAGTTATACGTAATATCGATTTTCCTCCTTTATCTATCATGGAAACTAAGAGAGCATATCAAAAAGATATTTTGTGGATTCCTGATTACTGCTGTATCTATACAAATTATTACAACTTATATATACAACACAGATTTCTTGTATAGATTAGTTCCCAGGTAAGTAAGGGATGTGATTATAAAGTAGAAGAAGAATTTATTAGAAGGGTTTAGTTTAAAATTGGTAAATAAGACTACCAAAAAAGTACGTGCAGTGGAAAGGTACTTGAATTTATGTTTTTAGGAATCAAAATGTTTGGTTTATAACTAATCTAGAAAGTACCTATGTTGTATTTTGTAACACGTAATACAGGTGTCTCAAAAATAGCGTATAAACTTTTAAGTACTTTTGTTGATGGGCCATCAAGGAGACACGAAAAAATGATGTAAAAAATCGCTCTTGTAAATTGACCGATACATGAAGAGGTAAATCGAGAATTCAACTTCTTTGACATTGATGATTTTAAATAAATTGTTTCACTAAAATTGAGATTAGGGCCGTTCTTGTATCATGAAGGATACGGCTTGCGGCTTTACTGTTCTCTATATAGAACTAAGAAAAAATTGGATGGTATGAGAAGATCTATAACCTAAAATTATTCTCAGTGTACAGAGTGGTCCAATATTGCTGTACGCCATATAACTTTGTCATTTTAAATAGGAAGCCATATATTTTGTCGGAGAAAATTAAAACAAGAATAGTTTTTCTAACGGGTAATTTATGAGTTACAAACAAATGAAAAGCGCCATTTTCCTTTTTCAAAGCAGCCACATTGAAAACAGTCCAAAATATCTGTAATCGGCTTACATGTGCCTATGTTAACTTTTCATGTGGTATCCTACTATATGGATGAAATTGTTATACAGGGTGATGAAAAATGTGATAAAATTAATGATAAATCTGATAATATTCATCACCCTGTCCCTGTATAACAATTTCATCTACATAATAGGATCCCACATTATAAGAGAATATAGGGACTTTAAGCCGTTTTTCTATATATCTGAAGTCATTTTTATTGTAAACTCTGCGCCTTGAAGTTGGAAAATTGGTATTTTCACCTGTTTATAACTCGAAAGCTATGCTCAATTTAAACTCCAACTATGAAAATTATTCCTACTGAATTTTCTAAAAGATTCTGAAAATGTAATACGTATACAAAGGTATCCTATTTAAAATTACAAATTTGTATGCCGTACACATAATCAATTGTATTGTTAGGTACCACGACATTTATTGTAGAAAATTTCACCAATAAGTAATAAAGCAAGACCGATGCATGTTATAGAATATTTTTTCTGACTACTTGATGGTCTCTTATTACCAACGTACTGAAAGAGGTTCCGCCATATTTGGATCACCTGTATATCTTTCTTCGTAAGTATTATAAATTTCAGTTACATATTTTTGTTTAAAGACTCTATAATGTATACCATATGGAGGGAGTTCAGCAGCCTGCTGTAAGAAATTACTTGTTAGAAGGGAATGCGGAAAATCAAGATGAACAGACATAAAATGTATAGAACTCGCATCTTCACTATATTATTCTTCAGATAATCTCAATAAACTAGGATTATCCTAAAATTCCTGTAAGATACTAATCTTTGGGAGTATTTAGTTTTGATGACTGCTTCAGATCGGAGATCACTTAAGATACAGGCGCGCGTATGCGCACCTTTATGTCCTACTAGTCTTGCATTATTTTCTAATAATCACTCCGTTTAAACAAACCTGTGTGCAAAACGGGACTTAAATTATTACTTCGTTTAACTTTAGAGCCACAATAAACCTTCAGTCGCAGTGGAGGTATCACAATGGCCCACTCACGATGAATCTAATCTTATCTAGTTAACTTTAGTTTTGATAGCATCTTATTTTCACCGTTTCGAAATAACTTTCTGTAAAGTTAACTTTATCTATTTATTTTCAGAAAACTCAAGCTTGATGCTTTTTTGACACCAGAAATAAATAAAGTTTACACATCTACTTATTGTAATATGGCGACTTATATGGTAGGATTGGTGTTTGGTTATGTTTATTACAACAAAGATAAAAAATACAAAAACTTTGTCACCTCCAAGGTTAGTGGGCTTTTATAATTATTCTTACTAAATTTTTACAGAGTAGGTAGAATACGGAAGATTTAAAAAAATATAATAACTGTTATTTTGTTCTTATACAGATATTAAAATAAAAAGAAAACTCAATTTTGTTGTACCTAAATGAACAGTTTTATAATTATTTTTATATTGAACCACTTATTTGATTATACAGGGTGTTCTACAAGCTCTATGACAAACTTTGACAGATGGTAGGTTGCTTGATTTTAAACATATTTTTTTTAATAAACATGGGTCCGATTCGTTTTTGTTTAGAAGTTACAAGCATTTAAAAAATCGTAATTTTTCAAGTTCAAGGCCCTGTACAACGAAAACGGTTCAAGATATAGCAAAACGGCTTTCATATCCCTATTTTAACTTTTCATGTACTATCCAATGATGTAGATGAAATGTTTATACAGGGTGATAAAAAGTTTGAAAAATCTGAGATTTCACCACATTTAAAAAAATCAAAGAAAGTACAAATGTTTCTATGCCATAGGATAGTACATAGAAAGTTAAAATAGGGACATGTAAGCCGTTTTTCTCTATATCTTGAACCGTTTTCCTTTTACAGGGCCTTGAACTTGAAAAATTACGATTTTTTAAATGCTTGTAACTTCTAAACAAAAACGAATCGGACCCATGTTTATTAAAAAAAATATGTTTAAAATCAAGCAACCTATCATCTGTCAAAGTTTGTCATAGAGCTTGTAGAACACCCTGTATAATATATTTGATGAATTTTATTGGGACTTAGGTTCTAATTTAAATTTGCCACTAAAGATTCTTTACAGAACAAATTAGAAAAACTTTCGTACAGCATGCGAGGAGAAGACTGAAGACATGGACGGTACCGTTTCGTCCTTATTATGGACTCATCAGCATATCATATCAGTCAGCTCTAAACCACACATGCTATACGAAATTTGGAAGTTGTATCTATTCTAACTGGTGTTTTCGTTTTGTAGTGACCTTTAATTTTCAAATGAGTGAGTAGGCAACCAGAGAAACGTGCGTGTCTTTATATAGTATTATCCTCGCTATAACAGTAGAGTTTTCATGGGTTTATGAATTTTACACTACTAATGCAGAGGTCTCTATTAATTCAAGAACTACACATTGATTCTCATAAGTATATACCTACCCACATTCATTTTCAAGCTAATTTTATTGAATTTTTACTGATGTGTATTTATAAATTAGATGTTAATACATACTTATGAGAATCAATGTGTAGTTCTTGAATTAATAGAAACCTCTGCATTAGTAGTGTAAAATTCATAAACCCATGAAAACTCTACTGTTATAGCGAGGATAATACTATATAAAGACACGCACGTTTCTCTGGTTGCCTACTCACTCATTTGAAAATTAGAGGTCACTACAAAACGAAAACACCAGTTAGAATAGATACAACTTCCAAATTTCGTATAGCATGTGTGGTTTAGAGCTGACTGATATGATATGCTGATGAGTCCATAATAAGGACGAAACGGTACCGTCCATGTCTTCAGTCTTCTCCTCGCATGCTGTACGAAGGTTTTCTAATTTGTTCTGTAAAGAATCTTTAGTGGCAAATTTAAATTAGAACCTAAATCCCAATAAAATTCATCAAATATATTATATAAATGAACAGTGTCAGGTAATGACAAATGGCTGCAAAGTTTACTATAACCATCTGTAAGTAACATCTAACATCACTTCGGACTAATTTTATAAAAAAATTCTACCTAGAACTTCTAAAGAGTTAAAACACCTACGAAATTGCTCCCCTTTCGCTGTCTATGCAGATGGGGGGAGGGGGATAAATTTTAAATTTTGGACAGGAGCCCTTATTTTTTATTTCAGATTCGGATTTCATGGCTAAAAATACGCAAAATTTGTCCAGATTTTTTTTTCGATTCGTGGGTCTTTTTCGTTCAATTTCAATATTATAAAAAATTAAATATCCTTCGTATTTTTGGACGTAAAACCCGAATCTTCAATAAAAATAACGGTTCCTGACCAAGATTTAAAATTTACCCCCCGCCCCACCTGCATGGAGAGGGAAGGGGGTAGTAATTTCCTACGTGCTTTCACCCGTGAAATCCGAATCTCAAATAAAAAACGTGTGGGTTCTCATTTAAGATGGTAAAGTCGCACAGGTTGGTAGAGTTTCTGGTATCATTTTAGATGTCCACCTTCCAGAAAAACAACTTATAAAACCCCGTTTTTTGGTCCGATGCGTAGTTTTTGATATATTTGAATGACTCCAGATAAAATGAGCACCGTATAGTAAGCTGATTGTTGCTGAAAGTTCAAGCTGACCTGATAGGTCTATTTTTAATTCTATTCTATACTAAAAGAATTCCAGAATGGTTCCGCGGATGTTCGAGAAAGTCCATGGCTACGCCTAGAGCTACGCTATAACGCCAGTGAAACATTCAGAAATGTCTAGAAACTATACGTCCGGCATGTATACAGGGTGTTTCATTTTATACCAGTTTCATTTGAGGAGATGATAGAGAATCGCAATATAAGTGGCATTTTCTCACAAAATACTTTTCAGAGAGGCATAATAACAGAGGTAGAAGTCATGAATCATTTTGTGTTTGTTTTCTACATACTAAAATTAGAACAATAAAAACTTATTACAATTTGCAGACACAAAAAATTGTTAAGCCTGCAAAAGCTAGGGAAAGATACCTAATATCAAAATTTGCAAGAGTATTTTTTGTATTCAAATTAGAACATACAATCTAAAAATATGATCATGCATGGTGTGAAAAATATTCAGAGGCGTAGAATGCGGGGTAGGAAAATAGGGGCAACCACCCAATATCTCCGCCGATGGACAGTTTTCGACACAGTTTTTACCATTAAATAATAGATATCTAATATCTCAGAACTATGTGTACCAAATTTGAACATCGCTCAAGCGACTCTGAAGCTATTCTTAGAATGCGATTATCCTACTTCAACTTTGAAAATTTATACCTCCGTTATTATGTCTTTCTAAAAAAAAATTTGTGAAAATTCCACTCAATTTGTGATTCTCTTTCACCTCCCAAAATGACACTGCATGGTAAAAAATGAAACACCATCAGGTATAAGAGCACCGCCACAGCAGTAGGTAGTAAGCTACTTTCGATTGAAAGATAGTGAACGTTGAAGTGCTCCCACAGAGTAAAGATGGTTTTTTAGCTTTACAATTTTAATGTTTAGCCTTTTAATTGTAAGTAGGAGGTACGATTATGACCGATTTTTTTAAAAATATTATATCCAGCTTCTTCATGATATTTTCTGCTCTTCCTGACCATTTTTGAGCATTAACATCATATCCGCCAACATTTTCTGAGATATTCTGTTACTTTTAGTATTTTTCCCACTAATACGCAAATTAACCATTAATTAACTAATCTTCTTGCTCAAATCCTTATCCGGCTTCTAACACCAATTTGTTACGGGTCTCACGCTTTATTTATGTGAAATTAAAGTCCTACAAAATTCTTTATTCTTCCACAACTGAAAGTTAGATACAAAAACCTCCAAATCCCAAATCTAAAATAATCAGCTGTTTCTCTTATTTCCACATTTTCACACTTGCCTATTTTACTCTGTTTTCTACTTCACTCTTCACTAAAACTTCTCACTACACAATACTACTGGCTACAACTCACTCTATGTCTTCCTTACTCTGTGATACTTCAACTCTCATTCATATTCAGGATACGACTAATTGACTAGAGTGCCGACAGTTTCTCTTTTATACCCGTTGGCCGTGTACTCTAGAACTGTCTGATAGCTAACGAAGAACTCCACACAATCTCGAACATGCGTAGAATGCGGAACCATTCTGGTATTTAGTACTAGTACAGTTACTCTTACACTGATTATGCAATGTATCATTCCTGTCATATCACTAGAATTGTCGCAAAGATGAAATTTCCATGATTTGCTGAGTTATATCATAAAAATTGAGGAGTAAACAAACAAATACAAATCCAGAATTGTTCGCGAATGTGGTGCCTCGTTATAATATGTTATCTCCATGGCTGTACACTGTACCTACATATATATCTGAAAATAAAAAAAAAAACAATATTTTAAACTGTTTTGATAGTTTTTTAAGAACATGTGCTGGATTGCGTTCCCTGGTCTACCAACTCTGGTAATTTGGATATCCTGCTACAAATATAACAAACTGATAACATGTGTATTGGCGGGAATTTCAAAGCCTTTATTTGCAACTGGATTGGGAATTGGTATTCTAGGAATGTCAACTAATAATGGATGTAAGTATCTTTGAAATAGATTCACAAAATTTACCACATTTTTATTCAATCCTAATCACTGATTTTTACAGATACAAAAATATTCGGATGGAGACCTTTCGTTATATTAGGTAGGGTGTGCTTTAGTACTTACATAAGCCATTACGGGTTAATATTCAGTCGGCCGGCTGTTTCTACATCGCCCGTGTATGTAACCGATAGCATTATTGTAAGTACAATGACAATGTTTTTTACATAAATCTGCATTTAAAGACCGATCGCATACTTATACGACTTTTTGTTTTCGACATATCGAGACATGTTGCAGGCACATCATGACATTCAAAATGTCAGAATAAAATTTTTACTTCGCACATCTACAATACATACATCATGTCGTCGGATGAAGATGCCAGTAGTATTGTCTGTATACACCTACATACATGCGATCTAAACTCTGCAGCCGTCGAAATGTCACTTGGAAGCAAGCAGAGTCGGAAACATTTTTGTAGGCGACAAGTCTCGTTTAGTCTGCAACGTGTCTGCTTGGCGTGTGAATCGTCATTGTAATCGTTATGTTTTAAATAGGAAGATATGTCAACGACATGTGGAAAACAAAATGTCGTGTAAATATGCGATCGGCCTAAACATTTAAGGTTTTAATAAAATTTTGGAAATTTTCAGGTATTAACTTTCTTGAAAGATTTACTAAGATCATTTCTAATTGGAATTATGGCGTTTTTACTAATCGAACAGCCAATGATGCAGTTGCAAAATTTGATACTACCCCAAGCAAGAAGTGAACGATATAAACAAAATGCTGGAATAGATAATAAAGAGAAATAATTAAACTCTTTGAAGGAATTGAACAATATATTCTAATCTTCAAATCACGAAAATATTTTTAAATTTTATTTATTTTACTGAATATAATATGTACCTGCTTATCAATACTCGCGCTGTAAAATATTTATTGTGAATTCTTTTGTGTTTTTTTTAAAATAGAATAAAGCGTGAATGTTAAATATGCAGTTTTTAAAGTAATTCTTCTGGCCATTTTTGTTTGTCTTGCGGAATAGTAATTATAACGCAAACATATTACCTACTCTTTTAAAATTATTTTATTTGTCTTATCAATAATAATAATAATAATAATAATAATAATAATAATAAATCCACAAACCACCGGAAGTGTTTTGCCGGGACAACTGGGAACCACCAAGGCTGGCCTACTTCGACAACGCATGGCATGGACAACCGATATGAATATAACTGTCATGCGTTGTTACTACAAAGCAACAGAATTAGAAACAATAGCAACTGGATTTAGACGCCAACTTCATAGACTGTTCACCGACACGTACCCACATCTAAGGCAAAAAGTGACAGAACAAAGACTGATTGATCAGAAAAATATGATTATAAAAAAAGAACATACTTTCACCAATTCAACTACAAGACATCAAAGAAAAGATAGCTAAGGAATTAAATCCATCACAATCAAATACAAGCTCATTATCACAGGACAGAAACCCTAATGGGACAGAAGCTCAACAGGATACACCAGCTACACTAAATGAAGACCCAATTCCACAAGCAACACCAACCACTAATGAAACAGAAAATCAACAAAATACACCAACCGCGCTAAATGAAAACCCAATACCAAGATCAATACCAACAACTATACCACCACAAGAAATTATAAACGAAATAGAAACAAATATAATTAAGTGGAGAGGATCAAACCCTAACACCAGACCAAGCCTTCCCAGACTGAACATAAGTAGTCACTCACAACAAATCATAAAGATAGTTAACGAAGACATCATTAAGAAATATATCAATGAAGATACAAATCTAGAAGAACTACACCTCGTCATATATGCCTGTGCCACCGCAATTCTAACCCTTAACAAACAGAAGATAATAAACAACCACAACAATAAACCGAGAACATTCAAAAAGCCAAACTGGAAAATCAGACTGGAGAAAAAAATAGAATTCCTCAGAAAAGAAATCGATAGAACGACACAATATCTTAATGGAAACAACAGCAAAAAACTAATAAAACACCTCACTCAGTCAAACTCCAACAAAACAAATGTTACAATAGAAACACTAGAATCATTAAATAAAACAAAAGCTCGCACTCTACGCAGCCAGACTAAAACGTCGATCAAATGACAGGAAAAATCAAAACAATATTTTTAAAAACAGAGAGAAAACATTTTATAATAATGTGTGCAACAAGGTAACAGACATCAACATAAAACCACCATCCAAAGAACAAATAACAGAATTTTGGAGAAACATATGATCAAACCCAACCCATCATAATGACATAGCAGAATGGATAAAACAGGAAATACGCAAACAGCAGAAAACACCTCAACAAACAGACTACGAAATCACTCAAGAAGAACTAAGCCACACAATCAGAAAAACACAAAACTGGAAGTGCCCAGGCCCAGACAAACTACACAACTACTGGTATAAACAGTTCACTTCAGTGCACACAAACCTTGCCAACCAAATAAACAATATAATCCAAAACCCACATCTCACACCACACTTCCTCACAGAGGGCACAACATACATCAAACCTAAAAACCAACAAACAGAAAACCCAGCCAACTACAGACCCATCACGTGTCTATCCACTTTATATAAAATAATTACAGCAATCGTGTGTAACAAAATAGAGAATCACCTTACTACAAACAACATTCTCACCGAAGAACAAAAGGGATGCCGCAGGGGCGGCAAAGGCTGTGAGGAACAGCTAATAATAGACACGACCATAATGAAACAAGCAGAAAAAAATAAGAGAAATATCCACATTGCCTACATAGACTATAAAAAAGCTTTCGACATGATATACCACACAGCTGGCTTTCGAAAATCCTGCAGATCTACAAAATACACCCCATAATCGAACAATTCTTGACAACAATCATGAATAATTGGAGAACAAAAATCATCCTAACCACAAACTCAGAAATCATACAAACCGACCAGATAAATATCCGACGTGGCATTTTCCAGGGAGACGCATTGAGCGCCTTATGGTTCTGCCTCTCTCTGAATCCATTATCAAACACTCTCAATAACACCAAACTTGGCTACCAAATCAAACATAACAAACAGGTTATCTACATCATAAACCATCTAATGTGTACATATAGACGACATTAAAATCTACACATCAACGCGACCACAATAATTACAACAGTTACTCGGGACAATAGAAACAATATCAACAGACATAAAAATGGAGTTCGAAGTGGACAAATGCAAAACACTTCACCTGGAAAAGGGGAAACTAACTCAGGAACCAAATCATCAAGTACTGAATAATCAAACATTGCAACAACTACACCCTAATGACCTGTATAAATACCTGGGATTTCAACAAAGCTTCAAACTTAATCACACCGAAATAAAATCACAGCTCCAGGCAGAATATGAAAAAAGACTAAATCAACTTCTTAAAACACACTTGAACTCCGGAAATCTATTTAAAGCCATTAACACATACGCGATCCCCATTCTCACCTACTCCTTCGGAATCATCAAATGGTCGACCACAGACCTGGAAAACATTAACATACGAACAAGAACTGCCCTAACGAAAAATAGTGTATTTTTTTGTTAAAAAATACACTAATAGAATATAGAATATATAAAATAGAATAGAATAGAATACCAGAGTTAAAGACAAAGACTACATTTGACATTTTTAGATTATTTGGGAATATTCCTGTTCCAAAGGATTCATTTATTAAGTCACCAAAAATGTCTGGATATTTCATTCAAATTTGTTTGAAATTTTTTTGAGGTATTAGATCATAGCCACTAGGCATTTTGGATTTCAAATTTTGACAGGCATTTAAAATTTCATCATTGTTGGAATCCTTTGAATAAAAACTATTTTTATTTGGAGGTTTAACTTTTGTTAATAATTGATATACCGAGTGACAAGTTTCAAAGCAGAACATAGGCAAATAGCATGGGAAATCACATATTTGCAGTTTATTTCTCACCACTTTTATCTACAAGAACGGTAATGGTGTCTTGTTTATCGAAAGAGAATCCTTTTCTGAGCATGCTGATACCAAATACTTAATAATTAACAGTTTGTTTATTATGACAGAATAACTTAAACACTTTCAAAATTAAAAGATGATGTGCCAAAATTAGGATAACTTTTTCACTTGGAGCCTTCCTCCCCCTCGCTTACTCCCACTCAAAAAGTTGAATAATAAAAAATAATTCACTTACCTTAACCCCGAAAAGAAGGAGGTGGCTATTGACAGATCTCAATGTGACTAGGCAAATTTGTAACATTAGCCACATTGGCCTGTCGAGTAGGACATATCAAATTTCGAATGCCCCACCCAAATATTCTAAATGTCAAAACGAAAATAAATTTTAAATTTTGAAAAGTGATCGTCTAAATTTCCAAAGTGTCAAACTAAACCAAACTTAAACAAAAGGTACGTTGTGTTTATCCAGTCCAGGACAGATAAATGTGGCCTTCCTCTGGAAAATCCAGCATTCACCGAACCAGACTGGACCCGTAGTAACTCCTAACAATTTTAAAAAACAATAACAAAAAAATGATGATAAACCTCACCAAAATATACCAGAATGTATCACCTTATTCTTGATGTTACTCTACTTATTGAATAAATGATTTAAAAGAACATGAGGAGGGTTGATTCTTAATACTCTCAAATGGTTAAATTTGAATGCAAAGATTTATTAAAATCAATTTCATCAGTACAATAGACTAGACTGGTAATCACCAATAGATCTTACACATAAACAATAAATTTAATAATCAAAATCAGTAATCCTGATTCAAACATTCAAACATAAATATTACCTTATTACCAATGATATCAAACTTACATGACTAAAATTCAAGATAGGTACCTATATCATTTCAATAGCTCAGATAAAATTTCTAAAGCTCATATTCTATTAATCAATTTCTAAACTATAACACATAGGTATGATTCTGAATAGAACTCGGAGTTAGATCAGAAGTTATTTCTCAAAAATTTAAATTTATCTTAAGCAAAAGTCTCAATAGAAAAACAGGTATCTACCTACAAAATCTGAAATTCAAAGTTTAATTTACAAAATGATCCTCTCCAACTCAAAATCCTAGACACACACGATAAATTTAATAAATTATTTTTACACATAATCATTACATTGGTCACTTGTTGACCACAATAAAAGTTCATAACATATTATCAAAAATCAAATTCACTTAGAAAGTCTTAGGTGATGAAATCAATTAAACACTGTACTTGAATTTATTTAATTTTCTTGGTTGTTGGCAAATTAGCAAAAGTTTATTCACTCATAAAGACATACCTTATTATTCAAAACTCCATCTCAAAACTGACGAACTAAGGTTCCTCTAACCTAAGCGCGATGATCAAAGAATAGGCCGGCATGGTTACTGGAACTGCCTTTGTACTGGTGTTAGCACCCCTTGGTTGATGCTCCAGGTACCGGATGAGCTGGACTGCTCCCCTGCTACCTTGTGACGACCAAATATCAAAGTGCTAGGACCTCTGCCTGATGAAACCTCCCATGCCTCCAAACTAAACTCCACCACTCTTCTTCAGTTCTCCAAGCTTCTTCAAATATCACCTTTCACACAGGCTAGTGTACCTACCTAGGTAGGTACCTACATAAGCCTCCACATGATCGAATCTTTATGTGAACTTTCGTATAAATCAGAAGTTTGAAAATTGGAACTCAAAACTCAGAACTAGAAGTTCGAAATTAAAATTCAGGAATCAAAAGTTAAAACTTAGAAATTCAAAGATCGAAATCAAAAAACTGGAAACTGGAAATTAGTAGTTAAAAATTGAAACTGGAAGTCGGGACCTAACACTCTAGAACTTGAAACTCAAAAGTAAGTTCAAAACTAAATCCAATAATAAGTAAGTAAGTCCAAAACTACGTTGTCTGTAAAGACAAGATAGCGAACATTAGTTTTAATGATCAAAATTAAATTCAGAAGATTACTTACGTAAGACTGCATCTTTCACAGAAATAACTTCACCATAACAATATCTATATACTTACACAAGGGACTAATATTAATTCACGAATCTGTAGACGAGCTACATGATCTGCCCAATTTAGATCGAAAAATGAACCTGAAGCGTCCTTTATCTCCATTTATAATTTTCTGGGATGACGCTACCGCATGCGCCCTAACCACTGTCTAACCGAAATTGGTGACCTACTTTTAAATTCAAACCTTATCATTGACGGTAGGCAACACTTAAATCTCGCACGCGACGGTGTCATATCGTTTCTCATATGCTTCGGCACACTCTCGACAGTACGGCCAATCTCTCCGGTTCTCCCTTTATCCAAACTTAAATTTCACAATCGTGAATCCGCATATACTCGAGGCCTGTCCTGTCTCAGAACGAAATGCAAGTTTTTTATATGTTTCTTTATGGGTCTTCTCAACGATCTCTTCCTGTCTTATAACTCACACCCAAAGAAATAATATTTTAGGTTTTATCTGGATAACTAATTGGAAATCTAGAGCAGCAAGATGAGAGTGGTCTCGTTAGACGCGGAAAATTAATTCGCATAAGATGATATACTTTTCAAGCTCTAAAAACCCAGAACCGGGACAGAAAATCGACCAGACATGTTTTCTGCGTCTTACTTAAATAACAAAAGCAAGAATTTCTTAACGACCGCCAGATGTTCGTTCGTGATTTTTGCCTAATACAGCCTCTTACACCAGCAAAAATGTACAGTCAATCATAACTTTTCTGAGCTTTATAAAAATATTCTAAATCGAGAATCAAAATTTTGAAAAAGAAAACGTAGCGTGCAAGGCACGCTGCACACTGTAGAAGCAAATATTTTCAATTATTTAATTTATTTTAATTCTGATTGAACATCCTTAAAAAATTACGATAATCCTCATTTACCATCATTTTGTTTTACCAAAAATTGACTATGAAAAATAAACACGTAATATAATTGAACTAAAAAAATAACTAAGTTACAACAAATATTCAAAAAGTCCTCCATTTTGAAAACAATATTTCTACCGTATTATGTATATTAAATTGCGCTTCGAACGTGTCCGAGTTGTTGGTTATTAACGAGTGCTAATTCGGCAACGACGAGCTCTGTAAATTTTGTTTTTAGGGTAACCCCAAGATCCCAAGAAAAGTCACAACAAGGATAAAGTGCTAAATCGTTTAATACAATTAAGTATTGTGCAACAAGTTTATATAATAATTAAACACAAAATGATAATATATGCATAAATTAATAAATAATAATAATTGTTTAAATTACTATATCCATATAATGTTTGGTTATTCCTTGAAATCAATTTTAATATTTTCTTTCGGGTTAAAATAAATGACAGAATAGTTTCTCTGTAAGCAAACAAAGTTTTTATCATTAATAACTAATAACTAATGTACATCATAACATAATAATTACAAACCTGTACACAAACAAAAAAACAACATTCAATGTTTTTAATTCACCCGGTTATTATTGTTTATGCAATGAAAGAACAATTTTTATTATATTAGGTAGTTAGGCACCTACTCTTAATTTTAATATTTACTAATTATTTTAAATATACTTATGTGACTGGTCTGCATTATCTGACAGCTGCTTTATTGACCTGTCGTACTTGTGCGGGAAATTCAAACTAAAATGAGGGAAACATCCATATTATCACTATCTCTATTATAGGAATATGTACGAGTATTATTAACAGATATTATAGATATTTGATACGAGTGACATAAAGCATAAATTTTATAGGAAGGCGAGAGTTTGACGAGAATTGGTTAGTGCGCAGATACGCCTCCGAATCCATAAAAATTTGTTGTCCAATAACTCCAATATCAACAATATCAACTGTCTCTAACCAGCTGGGCTGGCTGTCTGAATGACTAATAACATAACAAATAGGAATCCAGAATACTTCGTCAGTGTTCCTTCGTTATAATTTACACATTATAATTTATAAAAACACTTCACTGGTTGTGCCTCTGCTTCAGGATAATTAAGACCAAAGACTCCACCCTATCTCTATGGAAAGATTACTTTCAGATCGGATGTGCACAATATCAATATTCGGAGAAAGGACATATTAAAAAAGAAATTTTTAGAGATCTTTCTCCTACAATATTACGCATTGTGTGATTCATCTAGACAAAGGTGACTTAAGCAATCTTACAACACCTTCAAAAATAAATATAGAAAAATGCCCGTATTCACAAACGATAATTTCCTTAATAATTACGTAATCAATTATACCCATCTCACTCTATTGCAAAAAAAACTGCATATCTCCATCTCACTCATTTAATTAATTACGTACCTAATTATTTAGGAAATTATCGTTTATGAATACGGGCAAATAGACTACAGAACGGCCAATAATGTTAAGCGAATAGGATTGAAATGTTCAATTAGCATTTTATGTTAGGTACACTCAGGGAAGATGTAAAAAGAAAGCCTACTTTTGTATTAGTCTTGTGTTCTTTGTCTCCTCTCCACGCTCTCCTTTTTCCTAAATTCTTCACATCGTATTATTGTGCTTTTCTTGTCTTTTTTTTCTTTTCTCTCTACACTCTATCATCATCTACTTCTATATCGTTATTATTGTTATTATTTGTAACCACCGAGAGTGACGCCGTTCTTCCTTAGTTAGTTTAAAAACTTACAAACTATGTGACAGGCCTGTAAAAGAGTAGCATGCTGGCAAAGGTCAGCAATGGCAGCTGGTAGACCCAGATGACCGATATTCGCCGTAAAACTTCTGCTTACTATTCCTTCAGCAGACACCACCAGACCAGAGGATATATTTCAACTCGCTGAAGTTTCCAGGAGTTCTTCAGTTCGTAAGCCAGATTTTGATATTTGTTTATCTTCTACTATATCTGGTCTGTTGTAGTCGACAGTTCGATCAGTCGCTATTGGTCAATCTCAATTCCCAATAGAGTATGTACCTCATTCGCAGACTCCAAAACCGGGACAGGGTTGTATGTCTAGTAAGGTGCCGGTGTGTATCATAAAGAAGTTTATATTTAATAATTGCTAGCTGTTGATGGATTAATTTTGCCACCTGGTTATATCTACCTAAGTAGAATAATTCTGCCAGAGCAGGGAAGGCAGCAGTGACGTGTTCTATGTCTCTTTTTTATTATTATAATAATTATTATAATAAATATTATTATTATTAATATGTAGCATTTTACAGTAAAATCATAATAGGGGAGCTAATATTTACAGAATTTGATATTGACATTGGAATTCCCTCTGTTCGGAAAATCAAACGACACCGTGAATATGTAAGTGGGTACCTAGATAACAAAAACTTAATGATTTACAAGAAGATTTAATTATTAGATGGAATAATACATTAACAAAATGTGGGTCAGCATGATGGTTTTCCTTGAATGAAACTAGTTGACGAATATATCCCTCCATACAACTGTGTAATAAAGGTAACCCTGAAATAGGTATTCACGAAATAGACGCTCTCTCGTCTCTGAACCGGATTTCAAGTAAAAAATTACAAATTAGTAACAAAATTCGCCTAATGCTGATCAACAGGTCGGCTATTTCGTATACTTGGAGAAATAGCATAGAAACATTTATTGATTATTCGTGTGCAGTTCACCAATTTTAGAGGCTAGCTGTAAGGTGGAGAAAATGTTTTCAACAGGAAATTGGTTTTTCTTTGCTGTACTTTTGTTTTTTCCTGTCCACGCTGATATCACCGGTATGTAAATTTTGAATTTAGATCATTACATTTGAATTTATAATGCACCTGACATAACTTTTGAATTCTAAAAGTTCACGAAACTTTTATTGATTTGTTTACAAAAATACAATCTACATACCTACCTAATTTTTAAGAGCCGTTGGGTTGCCCAATTATATTTCAATATTTTTATATTATTGCTAGGGTAATGTATAATGTGTATACTATAATAATAGTAGTGTAGGTACATATAGACACCTAAATAATTAATTAATTTAGTTACTATTTACGTACAGTGTGTTATACACGGTGGGCAATCGAAAAATTAACAAGCCTAATAATTTGGAAAGTGAAGATGTATGCGAAAAACGCCGAAACATGTCAATTTTGTTTTTGAGGGGGACATCTTTGGGCAACAAATTTAACCATCCAAGTTCATCCCCTTAGAAGGGGTGGCTACTCCTTCATTTATCATCATATAGGGACCAGATCGAGTGATATATCATTATTGAAAACTACTTAAATTCCCTTTCCAACGATATCTCATTTGTTGGGTTTTGCGTAAACTCTACAAGTCGAATCGATAAAAAGGTACTTCATAATTTATTACTTATTTTTCTTAGGAATCGCACTTCACCAGTCACTATCATAGTTGCTTTGGTTATCATTATGGTTGCCATGGGTTGTATGACTAAATCCATGCAGTGATTGGTTGAAAAATTGTTGCTTGCAATAAATGCTCAAATTGTTACTCTTTGAGAAGCTTTTAGTGCAAGTGTTTATTTATTACGTAGCGGGTTTCATTCTGTTATCGGAATACCTATTAAGATATTTTTTTACTTCTACTTTCAATCGCCTAACAGTTTTTTAATCTCAGTTTAAGCTACTCTTTGAATTGTCGTATTTGCACATAAACATAATTGATTGTGAAGTTGTGAAAAATGGTTCACTCTGCTGCGGAGAGAATCCAAATTATCGCTTTGTTTTTCGTAAATGGTGAGTGTGGCAATCGTACTGCAGATTTATTCAATCAAGAGCATCCCGATAAACACACAAGCAGAAGTGACGTGTTGAGCTTAGTCAAAAAATTTAAAGAAGTGAGAAACAAGGTTTCTGTGACTGAAGTTTTGGGACAAGATGCTACAAACCCAACTCTGAGTACTGGATTGGACGAAGAGATGCGCTGGAATGGCCTGCCCGCTCACCAGATTTAAGTCCTCTGGACTTTTTCTTGTGGGATCTCGAAAGTAAAATTTACGCAACGGAATCAGGGTCATTGGAGAAGTTGCGTAGACGCATAGTTGAAGAATGCCGCGAAATTACCCCACAGGTCCTCCAAATGTAAGGGAACGTTTCGAGCAAAATTTATTTTCTTGTATGGAAGTTGGTGGTGCACAATTTGAGCATTGATTGAATTAAAGAAAATCTCCGGTGGTAAATAAATAAATAAATAAATATCGTATGGCTGTGGTAAAGCCCAAGTGTCAGAAGTTGTCAAGTAGCCTCAAGGGCCTCTGACGTAATCTAACGACTGCTGTGAAGCAGCCGGGACCCCCTTTTTAACGTACCTCCCGGAGCACGATAACTCCGGTGGTGTTGAATTTTGATGTTTCCCCTCTTTTTTTTAGGGTAGATTTAACAATAGAATTCCTTTCAACGAAATAAACGAAGAATGTTTTATTAGTAATTTAGAATTAAATACGTAATCCCGAAAACAAATTGATATATTCGAATTTTTTTGCCATTTAATATTCAGGACAAAATGTGCTTTCAAGTCCAGTCGATTCAGTCGTACCCATGACAACTATAACGAAAACCATGGCAACCATAATGATAACCATAGCAATCATGATAGTGACCAGTGAAGTACGATATCTTATTAAAAATTACTCTGCCCGCACGTTTCCGATTAATAGGATGTAATTATGTAGTGGACCTTTTTTATCGATTCGCTCTGTGGAATTCACGCAAAACCCAAAAAGTGAGATATCGTTGTAAAGAGAATTCAAGTAGCTTTCAAACGATGTATCACTCGATATCTGGTCCCTGTGATGATAAACGAAGGGGTAGCCACCCCTTCCAAGGAGATGAACTTTGTTCTGTCTTTTGTCCTGTCTAATAATGCTTGCTACTGATGCACGTTCTGAATACTATAAAAGACAGCATTAACAGTAATTTAGCAGGTACACATACTTAATACTTACATCCCTTTTCACGTTCAGAAACGCTATGCTTGCTCAAGTTTGAATTTTCTGGATCTTAACCATTGAAATGCTTTCTTAATGCAGATTTCTTCATTCAAAGATAGTATTTTCGTCATTTTGCTCTTTTGAAATTTAAATGTCAAAAAATTAATGTTTATTTGTCACTTTGAGAAAAACTAATCAGTGTAGAAAATAATCCCAGTACCGCCCACTAAAACTTCAATTAGACAATAAGGCTGTTAATCAGCTGAGACAATTTGAGTGATTTGACAAATGTCAGTGCTTACTTAACCTTTAATATCTCGATCAGCTGATATTGTCAATCGAGATCTAGGGAGTTTTCATTTTTGTAAACCCTAAAAACGAAACTTATTCATGACCTGCTAGTACGTCAATAATATGTGAACGGTGTATATGTTATTATAGGAAAAAGATAAAGTAACCTTAAAATTCTTTTTAAACATTTCTTAACATCCGTAGTTTTCAAAATACCTATTATAGGTATTTTGATAAAGGTATATAATATACCTTCCCCAACATAAATTGAAAATTATTATCTGTTGTTTGTATAAGATCAAAAGCTGCTGAAGTCGAAGAGACCATATCAGCTTTAAAGCATTTTTAAGTAGTGTCAGCAAATACGCTTAGCTAGCAATAACACGTTTTTTATTAGTTATAATAATAATTATTGATAAGTAAATTCCATCCCTGTTCAGCCCGCGTTCGCAAATAATTTTGCCGGACAACACATCGTACACAGAGGTCGCACGTTCGACTGCAGCTGCCGACTTTTACAATTGGTGGATTTGAAAGGCGTGGGTGCAATGGTAACAACTCTCCACGCTTTGACAACATCCTTGAGTGTTGCAGATATCAGCATGCATTCCCCATAAAGTGTGTCGATATCAATTAAGCGACTTATAAATCACTCAGAAGTAACAAATCTCCCTGGTGATGCAAGACTTGCGTTGATGGCTCTCGAAAGTCGAAAGAGGTAGGTATCGTCAATCGAATCCGAAACACGATGATATCATACCTCCCACTGTTATTTTGTTCTATCTGAAACGCAAAGACGACATTTTCTACCCAGTTCAACGATGTTAAAAATGAGTTTTTTCCTATACAGTCGACTCTACGAACTCAATGTGGAATAAATGAGGAACTGCTGGAGGAACTGAAAACGGTCATGCAGGACAGAAAATCAAGAGTTGAAGACCATGTTGACTGCAGCTCAGTGACCTAGTTCCATCACTAAGTTGTGCCCTGTTGTGGGAAACAACAACTCTCTTTATCCTATAGCAAAGTTGTGTCGAAGAAGGCACCTGTCGTCGTCAAACCAATAGACCCAAAGCAAAAAAACTCCGCTACAAAAGTTGATCTTTTAATCAATCGATTTCGTGACTTCAGATGTTAGCATAGTTGCAGTGAAACACATCTCTAGTGGAGCATTGGTGGTTAATTGTTCATCTGCTGAACATGCTGACAGATTGAAGAAGATTACACTGGCTGGTAGATATGCGGTGAAAGAGTCACTACTCCACTACACACTCGCATCAGGATCACGGGCCTATCCGCTAAGCTTTGATCCTGAGTCATTTTTGAGATTTCTTACAGCTCAAAACAAAACTCTTTCCGAGAAATGTAAAGTCGCCTTTGTCTCACTGACAACAGTGGGAAATAGGGATCTATCAAGTCTACCAAGCAGTCATTAAAGTTGATGTTCCTACCCTCTACTGGTAGGAACATCAACTTTTCCCCATTCGAGAGCCGTCTGATCTTAGATCGCCGGAAGCACATTAGCTTCATGGGCTTATTGTGCTTACCAGGGGGTATGACAATATGACAATGGGTTGCTTCATGTCATCATGTCACCAATTCTGTCAGTATGGTCCCCTGTACTAGTTTGTACACTGGATAAAAAGACTCATTTTTGTCTGTCCCTCCCTATACTTCCTGTCTTCTGCGGTACAGAGATTTCCAGTACAGTACTAAGAGAGTTCGATTCTGTCTTGTATTTGATGAAACTGATCTCACTCGTTGTTATAACTGTCGTAGTTTCCATTATGTATCCGGTAAATGTAAGAGTGAAGTCATTTGTCCTTGCTGTACAGGAAACCATTCTGTTTAAAACTGCACTTTCACTGAGCTAAAGTGAGTCAACTGCGTTAATCTTGGTAAAATCTTACGTGTTAGTGTACTCATGAGCTGCCTGGGATCAATGAGTGCGAAGTTTATAAAAGAAATATCTTACTGCTAAGAAAAATGATATCAAGACATCCCTACCGGGTGGCAGGAAAGCCGTGAAAGGTAGGTAGGTACTATATCTGGGACACTATTGGTTCTAATGCCTCAGATAAGTCACTTATAAGAGAAATACAATGAAAATATATTCAAGATGACCGCATTTATGAGAAAAACGAATGCAGCAGGTGGCTTTAACAGTTGGAGTTCAAATTCATTAGTTTAAGAGTTATAAACAAATGAAAATGGCCGTTTTCGATTTTCAAAGCGTGGCAAAAACGGCTTAAGATATCGAAAAACGGCCTACATGTACCTATCTTAACTTTTATTGTGGTATCTTATTGTGTAGGTATCTGATAAGTTGATGAAACTTATCAGATACTTCCCCAAAGTACGTGGTTCGTAGGGAACTAAACGACCTTACAAGCTGAGGATAATATTCTCAACAAATTACAAGAAGAAAGCGATGAATAATTAGAATGAGATCTTGATAGGCACTTCTGAAGAGTCAGAATCAGCATAAGTTTCTTGTACAGGATGGTTGATTTAGACAGTACCTACATTATAAATTTATGAACAACGAAGAAATTCTCAATTTAAACTTTTGGTTACTATAATGGCATATGATCCGTTGAATGAAAATATTTTCAAGATGGCGACCGATTTTCAAGATGGCGATTCTTATTATACCGGAAATTTCTACCATTTTTGGTTTTTTAACTTGAATGCCCCGTATATTTTATTGAATTTTCAAATTATCTAAAAAAAAATCCAAATAGAATGATTTTTGCAGTTCGAATTTACCTAAAAGTAGTGGTTTATGAGTTAGAAACAATTGAAAACGATATAAACGATATGGTTTTGATACACCCCCGTTTTTTCAAATTAATTTTTCTTGTATGTTGTGATGAGAAAATTTTGAAGCTTGGTGTGTCACTTTGAAACTGTACTGAAATTTCCGGTTTAACACCTTTATTTACAGGTGATCTCACAAAATCAACTGTTTGCTCTTGAAATGTTGTTTTTTCTTCGCCATCCGATTTTGTATACCTACCTACGTTTAAGCTTTATATAATTTGTTGTTATTAACATTACAATTATTGTTGATAATAATACTCTAAACATTGAAACCAAAGGATGGCATAGAAAATGACTCAAATTAAAAGTTCTTGAAACAGCGTTTGGGAGGATAATTGAATTAAAATAAATTTGTCTCCAAACAGAACTGCAATTATTATTGTGCACACTTTAGGAATTTTCTTGCTAAAGTGAGATAAAAAAATGTTGATAATAATAGTTAGTGTAGCCAAATTACATCTGCATGTGTTCAGGGGGAATTTCTTACTTGAGAAAATAGTGTGTACCACCGTTACGAAAATTATAACATTCCTGGCGGTAGCGCAGTTAGAAAACGAGGGTATCGAAGCCGCTTAGTAGTTTTACACATACCTACTCACATCACATATCATCTTTCGCTTTCGAGGTACAAATTTTATTGGCAGTTTTTTTCAGTTTAAATCCAATAAGGCATAAAAATATAGGATAGGGCTGCTGACATGCAAAAACAAAATCAAACTTTCATTTTTGAGTAGTGCATTTCAATTACTTTTAAATAACCCGCTTAACTATAGCACGGACATGTCTTTTGGGATGGCTATATACAGGGTGAGGCGCGAGAACCTTAGGGCATTTTTATATGAAGAAGTCCTGGGAGTAGAAGTCTAAAAATTTGTACGTGTAAAATTTCGGTTTTGCCGAGCTGAACTAAAATATTCACAACCCCTCACCATTTCCGGTTATACCGGAAGTTGCCATCAACTTTCTTATTTTAAATGGGACACCCTGTATATTATTATATTTTCAGATTGCCTGAAAAAATGCAATAAAAATGGGGTTTACAGTTCAAAATTGTACCGAGTGGTTTATGAGTTATAAACAAATGAAAATCGCAATTTTCCATTTTCAAAGCAGCTTAGGTCAAAAACGGGTCAAGATATCGGAAAACGGCTTACATGTCCCTATCTTAGCTTTTCACATCTTATGGTGCTAATGAAATTTGTATACAAAGTGATGAAAAATCAGCCATTTAAAAAAAAATTAATAAAAAATATATTTTTTTGTAGGTACTCTAGCGTAGTATATAAAAATTTAGTATAGGGACATGTAACCCGTTTTCCGATATCTTGACCCGTTTTCAAGCTAAGCTGCTTTGAAAATGGAAAATTGCAATTTTCATTTGTTTATAACTCATAGATTGGTCGTTACAAATTTGAACTGTAAACATCATTTTTATTACTTTTTTTCAGGCAATCTGAAAATGTAATAATATACAGGGTGTGCCATTTAAAAAAAGAATAATATGGCAACTTCCGGTATAACCGGAAGTGGTGTGGGGTTGTGAATATTTTAGTTCAGCTCGTCAAAACCGAAATTATACACGCACAAATTTTTAGACTTCTACTCCCAGGACTTCTCCATATAAAAATGCCCTAAGGTTCTCGCGCCTCACCCTGTATAAACTAAGTGCAATTGATTTCTTATAGCTATAGATTATTACGAATTAACTGATGATACGTAATTAAAGTTGGAATTTTTACTCTCATAAAGGCACTTACATTTTTTTCAAGACTTAAGAATTTTTAAGGAAAAAAAGAAAAACAATATCTATACAGGGTGCACCATGTATCCTTCTCTATATTGCTATCTCCTGAACGCTAAGAGATACAGGGTCGGTTAAATTAGAGAAAAGATGCGCAGTTTTGTGGCTATGTCGAATCCGTCAAAACATGCAAGATATCTGTGACCGTTCCTGAAATATCCTGAAAAAACTGAAAAATCGAGATTTCTTATTTTCCTCATATCTTTTTTATTATTAGAAATTAATAAATAATTTTTTGTAGGCTTACATAAGCCGGCAAGAGCTATCCGTCTGACGTTTCAAAAATTTTCAAGGCCTACTAGATTCAAGAGTTTTCACAGTCAACTTCCGTTTTTCTTATGGCCGCCATATTATTTTTTTATGTCGTTCGATATGAAAAAAATAATGGAAACCAAAAATTAATAGCCTTCAAAAAAATTTTTTTTTAATTTTTATTCTTAATTTTTCAAAGATAAACCTAATAAAAAATCGTCGAAAAACGTCAACATTTGTAAAATACGCCGAAATAGTGCTTGCCTTATGGTTTTTTAATTTATCTATGAAATTCGGTCTAAAAATGTGTCTTTTTTGTAAAGAAAAAAGAAGAATAAAAATTTTTTATTTATTTTTTGAAGTTTAACAATTTTTAGTTTTTATGATTTTTTTTATACCGAACAACATAAAAAAACACTGTGGTGGCCATAAGAAAAACGAAAATTGACTATGAAAATTCTGGAATCTAGTCGGATTTGAAAATTTTTGAAATGTCAGATGGGTAGCTCTTGACGACTTATGTAAGCCAACAAAAAAATTATTAATTAATCTCCAATAATAAAAAAGATATGGAAAAAATAAGAAATCTCGATTTTTCAGTTTTTTCAGGATATTTCAGGAACGGTCACAGATATCTTGCATGTCTCGACGGAATCGAGATGGCCACAAAATTGCGCTCCTTTGGACTTGTTTAACCGACCCTGTATCTGTTAGCGTTAGGAGATAGCAATATAGAGAAGGATACATGGTGTAGCCTGTATAATAGGTGTCTGAAAGTAATAAGTTACTATGTTATACATGTAAGAAAAATATTAATAAGCATAGATAAAATTGTTGAATTAGGTATACTTAGTTAGAGCCACAATAGACCTCCGGTCGTAATGGAGGTGTCACAATAGCCCACTCACGATGAATCTAGGTACTTAGTGTAAAGTGAAACTCAACAATATGACATGATTTAGATATTTTAATATTAATACGTAAACTTGTCTGAAACTAGGTTTGGCCATGAAATAATAGTGGCCATTGGAGAAATTTAATGGATAATTTGATTATTCATAACAGGTTTCTTTAACAATAATAAAAACACGTCCTGTTACTTCAGTAGTTATCTGCAGTAAGCATAAGCATTTTTTGTAATAATAATTGTTTTACCTTTATACAATATACAGTAATGTTAACTTTTTGGAGCTGCCGTATAACTTTATCATGCGAAATCAAATGTTTAATATTTATTATTCAGTTATTTGAATTTTGATAGTAAAGAATCTGTATAAATTAAGAAAAAGTTTCACAATATGTTTTGACGTAATTCTATGAATAGAACAGCAACATTAGTGTTATAATTAATTTTGTAATTTACTTTTAATAGTTACTTACCTGTATGTGCAAACTTCTAAATATTTATGGGTATTTATGGGTACTTTGATTATTATTGTAAGGGGTACTGATGGAAAATAAATAACTAAGTAAATATAAATAAGCCATCAAATTATTTCGTAAACTGTGACAAAATCATTTAAATATAAAATATCAGTGGTGGAGACATGATTAATTATTGTTAATTTTTCCTCTCATAACTCAGTCAGTCAACAGTCCTGCATTGTCAGGTAATTAAGGCTCAAGACCAATTTATTGATCTGCCGATGTGGCTACTTGTTAGGATAAATCGTAGATATCACTTTGCTATAGATCTTTTTTTATTGAAAATGCACATAGGTACACTGCAGGGAAATCCCTATGACGCTCTGGGAGCGGTGCATGAGTGGAGATATCGATTCACGTTGGCCTTGAATCGCTATAAGTTGTATATCTACTTCTCGGGGAACACGCCCTTTTGAATGCTATTCCAAAGTGATGCGGCAATCTAAATATTCATTCAGTTAGCTACTACTTAAGGAAAAGATAAGCTGCTTTACAGAAAGACAAGTCAAATATCCAATAATATAAAAATATAAAAATAAAAACCGTACAGGGAAGGGCACCTAAAGAGCTCGACGTGGGGTAACGCTTTGGGGTGAGGCTCAAAATAAAATAAAATTATAAGATAAAAATATATAAATAGGTAGGCATTGGAGGGGCTACGTGCTGCACCTAAAAACATGCGACTGGCAGTATGCTTCTATGCCTGACCTGCCTCTTAATTGTGGTGCTTATCTCGTGTAATTATTTTATGCACTTCTTCATATGGACTATATGGTTGACAGCAGCCAGTGAATAGGTAGCTAGGCTAGAAGTGTCGTCCTTGTCGAGCAGCGGCACAATACCGCTCGGTGGTAGCAAGCAGTTCCTGCTTGATGATGATGGCGGCAACTGCATGGAGGTTGGCAGCCGCTTGTCGAGAGCCACATTCTACTTCTTACCATAGTGCTAGATAATTAATTATTAGACGTACACTTATAAGTTGACCACAACCAAACCAGAACCCAAAGCACAGAGCATCACGGGGGGATCGCCTGTGTCCCCAGAAAGCTCCCGACGGGCAGGTAAACTTCCGCGACCCAACGGCACTTCAATAAAATATAATAATAATAATTAATAAACCACCACGCCTGACGTCTGAGCTCAATATCTCTGGTTCTTTAAATAACATACATAGGAGCTGAAGCTGGGATGTAGCACTGGCTCGAAGCATACAGCCTTCTCGAGCCTGGGCCTTCACGCAACCACTTCCCAGACTCAAATCTATGCCATAAAGTCTGTGCGCAGTTGCAGGAAAAATGCACTGTCAACGCAGATCAATAAAGATATTTTCAGACAGCCGCGCGACTTTAAAAGCTATTAAATTTTCATTTGGTCACAGGCTATAATTTTATCATACTTTTTTTACAGATATAGAATATGATTCGACGCCAAAGATATTCGAGCTAGACGATTATGACAAATGTTTGAATTTAGACACCGGTCTATATTGTTCTATTGTTTATAAACTAAAACCATTAAACCCCAAAGTGACTTCGCAAACATGGCAGTTGATTGAGGTAAGATTTTCGCTATAGTTTTCTGTCAATACCTATAAATAATATTATAATTTAATAATTAGTCGTTTTTTTTAGAGCATTAATCAACATAAAGGGAAATATAGACATGATCTTCTCAGGCATGGAGTGTGTGTTACAAACTTTTACTTTAACAAGACTGAAGTTATAGGCAAAAGTACTGCAGAAATAAAGGAAAAAATTAACGAAGTTTACAATGACAAATATCGCGACCAAGGGCTTAGTGGTGATATAACGAATATAACATGTAATTCTAGAAAAGATAAATATGAAGTAACGAGATTTGATACCATTATTCAGTAAGTTATAATGTATAGTAGTAGGTATATTATGTTACTATATAGGAGTAGAAGGCAATCATTTTGTGTTGAGCTGAATTATTATTGCGGCCGATGCGAAGCCGTGGCCGTGCAATTGACCGAAACACAAAAGGAGCATTCTACTGCGAGTGACATATACGATTTTTTCCGTAAGCTTTATAGGTACTATAGAAAAATAAGGTAAGAAATCAATTTGGGGATAAATACCATCAGCCATCAGGCACATTCTGTCCATTTTAGGATCCGTTGATATGCAAAGTCATAAATTTTACGACATTTCGATGGTACGAGTCCAAGTAGATGGTAGAATTTGCAATTTTTGCTAACTCAAGCGGAGTGCCGTTAGTAGCGTGTGTGAGTCGGAAAAAACCCGAAAATTGTAAATATTTTGAGTCGGAACAAGATTACTTCCCCCCTCCGTTTTCGAGGATGCTGAACACGATGCCGTTATCAGAATTTCTCTTTGCAAAAAAAACCTTCCCCCCGTTTTCGAGGATGCTGAGCACAATGGAGGTGCTGGACATCGCGTGCGACCCCGACCAACCCCTCCACCGGCCAATACTCACCCCCGAAATGGGTGATTTTTTTTATGTATATACAGGGTGTTGATTTTCAAAGCGGGCCATAGGGGATTAGCATTGAGAAAGTGGTTTTTGAGGATTCCTGCTCGCCGTTTAAACTGACAGAAATAGTTTTGGTATCAAAATGAAGCTAAAATTATTGCGCATAACGCTTGACATCAGGAATTAATTTAATTTCACGTTGTTTTCTAAAATTCTTCAGTAAAAATTCAAGTAATTGTTAATGTTTAATCACAAAATAGCATGCCTTGCCTAAACAATAACGACGTTTCTACGTTTTGACAATCCAATAATAAAACTTTCTAAGTCAGTAGGTAATAATAAAGTCTGGTTCTATTTAAAAATGGGTTTATACAAACCAAGAAAGAGTCTTTATGGTGAAAACCTACTACAGTGTAGTCAGTTACAGGAGGGTTAAATAGAACCAGACTTTATTATTACCTACTGACTTATAAAGTTTTATTATTGGATTGTCGAAACGTAGAAACGTCATTATTGTTTAGGCAAGGCATGCTATTTTGTGATTAAACATTAACAATTACTTGAATTTTTACTGAAGAATTTTAGAAAACAACGTGAAATTAAATTAATTTCTGATGTCAAGCATTATGCGCAATAATTTTAGCTTCATTTTGATACCAAAACTATTTCTGTCAGTTTAAACGGCGAGCAGGAATCCTCAAAAACCACTTTCGCAATGCTAATCCCCTATGGCCCGCTTTGAAAATCAACACCCTGTATGTAGGCCAAACGATGGACTTTTTCGAAAAACTTTTTGAAAATTCAAGTACAGAATCACAATGGCCATAATTTAAAATTATTTTGGAGTATAAAGAGTGTCCCATTTGACAGTGACATATGAAAGTTATGTTTTTTTAAATGTATCTCCCACGGTTTCCGTCATCCCCATGCTGTTCACTATTATCTTGGAGACAGTGTATTCGTATAACTGTATGTATACCACTTTGATAAAGAGAGTTTGGGAAACAAAAATAAGTTTGATCAAGGTACAGAGTACTTACACCTTACATGTTTAAAGTTTGAAGATACAGGCTGCCCCAGCTCATTCGAGTCAGCTCATTCGAGTCGGTCTCTGTAGGTCAAAGGATGATTTTTTTTAAATATTTTTCACACATTTAAATACAGGGTCACAATGTCAATAATTTCTAATAATTAATAACAACTATTGTATAACTAATAAAATAATAACTATTTTGGACTATAATGAGAGTGACATATCAAAGTTATGCTTTTTCTTTAATTGGAAAGCTCTAGCATTATTGCATTTTGGAATTGTATGAAGAGAAAAAAATTTACATTTTTTTACAGATTTACAAATTCACAGGTTTTTCAGGCGGAGTCTTTTTATTTGCGTAGATTTTCAAATCAAGGTAGTGTACAGCGAAAACGGCTCAAGTTGTAGAAAAACGGCTTGCATGTCCCAATTTTAACTTTTTGTGTCTTATCCTAGTTGTAGATGAAGTGTTTGAGACATCTGAGACTTCTGAGACAAAGCGTCGCTAAATAAAATAAAAAAGTAAAACAATAGTTAATATGTAATACTATGTTAATTATTATATTAATATGTATACGGGGTGATCAGTAACTCGCGCAGTCCGAATACAGGGCGATATAGAGCCCATCAAAATTAATGATATTCTGCAAAAAAAATTAAATTCAACGGTTGGTTTTCAAGTTACAGAGTTTCAAGTTTCCCTTATACGAGTTTGAAGGTAATTTTTTCAATAACCGTGATGAAAATTAATGAAAAATTCAGGTTACTGTGATGTCTGGAACGGATACCATATTATAATTCATCAATTTTTTTCCCACAAAACCTCTTTACAGAGCAATTGAGAATGTTGGAAATTGTTACCATACCTACCTATAAATCAGAACGAAATTTGAAGTTTGACAACCGCCTAAATTCAACTTAAAATACAAAATATTCAAATGCCTTCGTTGCTATGGAAATAAAAATAATAACCCGAACTTATTCACATGTTCAATGCAGTGTTGCCACCTTTTTTTTACAAAAATGGTCATATCTTTGGAAGAAAAGAACTTACAACACTGCACTCTTGAAAAGTAAAATTTACCGCAGAGTATGCTCTGAGTGGGCGAGTTACTCAGAGACCGACTATATTGAGCTGGACACCCCTAATAGATTTACTTTTCTTTGTGCAAATTTTTGTTAACCAACCATATACATCTTTAATTTATTTCCAGAAAGCTCTTCTATGGCTATATATTTTTTGTAGTCTTATGCACTCTCGGTGACTATTTTGGAAAGAAATTTGGAGAGGAAAACTACAAAAAGTTAATGGAATCCAAATGTAAGTAAATTCAAATAATACAACTGATAAATAAAAATATACACATTGTACTAATACTTCTAATGAATAGTAGAAGCGCCATTATCATACATCACATAAGCATAGGCAATAAACCATTTCAATGAAAAAATATTTTCAAAAATCAGCTGCGTATATTTTTTTAGTTAGAGTAGGAAGACTTTATTTCTGGCAACAGTGAGTTTTTTGTTTTTAGCTTTAAATACAACATAAATTTTACTGAACATGTAGATTTTGTCTGTAAAAAGATTTCTCAGAAGTTAGGTGTCATATCTAAGGTTGGTAATAAGTTCCTCTCAGTGAGAGCCAGGTTAACAGTATTTAATACTATAATACTCTCTCATATCCAGAATTCCTCATTGATAATTTTTACAGCTCGTAAGCAGGATCTTAGACGTGTACAATAATAATTGTTACAGAACAAATAAGCTATGAGAATCATTCTTTCTTGTAGCATAATATCGGAGTATAGATAATAATATATGTTGAATAGATTGAAATGGTTGAATGTTTTTGACTTCTGTCGCTGCAATGCATGGTTTTCATATACCCATAAAGCAAAAGATGGTAATTTGCCTGGATACTTGGGTGAGTTTTTCATGACCTACGGTGACACATAAAGTATAATGAGACTATATTATGATAATATTATTTTACCAACTATTTAATTTTAAAGAAAGTTATACTATGAAAGTCTAGTACAAATTTTATAGGCAAGCGAAAATATAGGCATGAAGTGCGCATCTTGCAAGCTTTAACTGTTTCACCTTGTCAGACTAGAAATTATATCAGTGGTGCGGCGCACATAATACGTCTAAGAGTTTCCTGATCGCTGAGTTCGTTTGGCAACATTGCTTGATTCTGAGAATGCTATTATCAAAAACACTCATACCTAACCTATATTATATCAATACTTGCCAGTTCTCTATCAAAAGCATGAAACCGGGATTGATTATTCTCATAATTCATATAGCCAACTAGTTATATAAAAGCATTGTCAAGGGAAAATATCATTTACACATTAGCTAAAAACAAAAAACTCACTGTTGCCAGAAATAAAGTCTTCCTACTCTAACTAAAAAAATATACGCAGCTGATTTTTGAAAATATTTTTTCATTGAAATGGTTTATTATTGCCTATGCTTATGTGATGTATTATAATGGCGCTTCTACAGTCATCAAGCATATAAACCCAAGGTATTTAAATTTATCCATCGACTCCATGTTTTCGCTATCAATTTTAATCTCCATTGGGTCCTTAATATCCTTATATTTGAAATCTCTACTAAAGGTCATGGCCTTTACACTTCACAAGATTAATTTTTAGTTTGTTCTCACTGAGCTAATCAAATATGCGCTGCAGGTCATGATTTGATTTGAGCAGTATTGCCTATACATTATATCCACTAAGAAAAACCACCGTATGATCTGCAGAAAAGATGTATTCTTCCATATTTAATGATAGAACTATAATGTCGCTTACCTACAAGCTAAACAACGAAGGTCCCAAGCCCAACACACTTCCCTGAGGTAAACCCTCGATATATTCCCACAAAATTAACCCTACAATAATAAAAACATAGTGGCAACTTGACAAATTTAGTACATCCAGTTGGTGAATCACTTTAAAAGAAAGTTGAAAGTGACCCAGTTCTCTGATATAAACTTTTAGATTATTCTAGGAGAAGTCAAATAAGTTTAAGGGAAAAGCCTTCGACTTAATGTAGCAGTACAAAGGTTTTTTTAATAATGTAGGCTTCATTTGACTGCCTACAAACCAAGTTTTGTCCACTTAGATATGAATGTTTTTCTTCGTCAATTTTAACTACCTATAATAATTTCTTCGATATATTTATTAACTATCCTAAGCACTTGCAGTGTTAGGGAGCCCTCATCTCAAGCTTAGTGACTCGTGTCTTTTACTATTTTTACATCAACTAATAATGGCTGGGAAAATTTTCACTACTTATTTATGTTTTTAACAATCCTACAATATAAAGGCAAGAACAAAATATTTCTTGAAATTGCCTAATACGTATCTATATTTTTTTTTTGATCTCGAAAGGTCTTACTCCGACTCCACACACTGGGGCCAATGTTGGAGCCAACATTTTAGGCTATCGCATTGGGCCCAACAAACCTCAACGGTTAGGACCTATGTACATAAGCGTTTTATAACTATAAATATCTATTTGTTGCAGCTGGAAAAACAATATCAGTGTTTTCGCTTATCCACAACTATGATCGTTTAACTACAATAAATACACAGTCGCCTTTGTCTGATATACGAGCTTTCCAAGGGACAAGAATACTCCTCATATCTATAATTATACTAGCTCATAATGTAATGGTGATATCTTCTGGTCCTATTCAGAATACAGCATTTGTTGAACACGTAATATTTTATTAATAATAATATGATATTTGATATACACACTGGAAACTTGTGTGTGGGCCATATTAGGCTTTTAACAATATGTAAATTATAAATAAATGTCCAGGTTTAGCTTTAAAGAGAAATGACAAAAGCAATAATTTTTAACAATGACGATTTTTATTTAACGAGCCTATTTTTAGTTAAAATCCTTCACTAATAATGTAGAAATTTCTAAAAGTCTAAAAATTCTAATTCGCATTTTCAAATTTGCATTAATTTGCCGATTTTATTGACATTGTGAATTGTTGTCATTGTTGGATTATGTAGCAATGACAAGTACATTCATTCAAGTCAAACCAGACAAATTTAATTTAAATTACTTCAAGAATTGGTTGTTAACTTATCATCGAAATGTACAGGTACAATAAATTATGAGTAGGTACACAGCAGAATAATAGCGCTACATCATATTAAAATGCACCAGATGTGTAGTTAGTTGGCTATTAAGTATATTAAAAAAAATAATAATTTTGTATCTTTCTGTTTATGTAAGTACATAATTTAGTAGGTACCTACATTTTAGCCATTGCCAGAAGTTATTTCAACAACATTTTATTCTAAAGATAAGCCTGGATTTATTATTTGCATTAAACTGAATTTTCATGTTAAATTCCTATGACCCACTTAAGTTTCCAGTCTGTATAAACATTTTTGAAAATTTTGCTGCTTATATTTCTTGTATAGTTTCACTGTTAAGAAATGTACTTCTTTCATTCACTTTTGAATTTACAGTGAGCACAAGCTCACCGATAAACTTTGTTCATGCAATTTTAAGAAAATAATATGCTTACGTTGTTTGGTCACTTCAACAGACTCACCATTGAGGTCAGCTAAGCCTACAGGGATGATTAAATAGGAGATACAGGGTTGATTAAACGTATATGCTTAATGAGAATCTGAAAAAAATAGAATTACTTCAGTCGTTGCTGATATCCTCAATAAACTGAAAAAAACAAATTTCTTATTTTGGCAATATCTTTTTTATTATTGAAAATTAATAAATTATTTTTTGTAGGTTTGCATAAGTTTTTGTAGGTTTGCATAAAAATTTTCAAAGGCGGCTAGATCCCAGAGTATACATAGCAAATTTTAGTTTTTCTTATGGCCACGATATTGATTTTTCATGTCATTAAAAAAACAATTTCATTAAAAATCTATAAAATTAAAAAAATTCATAATTTTTATTTTCCAAAAAAAAAAGAAAATATCTTCATCGAATAACTTCATAATCAAAGACCTGTCACCAAGGCAAGCAATATGAAGTCCCATTAAAGGAATTCTACGAGAAATATTTTTTCATTTTTTTTCAAAAGAAGAACATTGAAATTTTGAGAAAAAATTCTTTGGAATTTTATCAATTTTTTGTTAATTTGATTTCAATACATAATGACATGAAAAACCAGTACCTACGGCGGTCATAAGGAAAACAAAAGTTGACTATGAAAGCTAATTACATATTGTAATATTTTGGGATTTTTTTGGCGAAAATTAAAAAATGTCAGATGAATAGCTATCAATGGCTTATGTAAACCTTCAAAAAACTATTTTATTTTCAATAATAAAAATGATTTGACGAAAATAAGGAACTCAGATTTTTCAGTTTTTTTTCAGGATATTTCAGCAACCACTGAAACTATCGATATTTTTTTCAGATTCTTATTAAGCTTGGAATTATGAAACTTCACAATTCAACCGACTCTGTATCTCCCATGATTTAGGAAATTCCAATGGTTAGCCAAATGAAAGTGACCAGCCTGTAAGTATATGTCCACAATAGAGTTAGTTTCTCCAAGAAAGTGCGGCAAACCGAGCTTAAATTTATCCCACATTCACTAAAATATAAAATCCCAACATTCCCCCCCCCCAGCTCAGTTGAATGTTGTTGAATGATTGAGTCTTGAGTATTCAGTGCAAATATTCGTTTTAATAAAATATAACCAGTAAAACTCATATACTTTTATCAGGCTTTTGCTGTAGTGGAGATAGCCAGTGGAGGGGGTATGACGTCACCAGACAATCACTCTATAAATAGGAGCGCTCTTCCTTCCGAGCAGTCAGGTCAGGTCAGGTAGCTTCGCTGCGCACACGTAACCGCTGATGATGTCTACCGCAGCTGAAGACAAAACGTTCAGAGCGAATCTCCATGGACCACGGCACAACAGCCCGAAAGCATTTACGATTTCAACAGAATCCGGCCGTGACAGCCTACACACATCAATTACGTTCATATTTATTTTTTTTATTTCAAAAACGGGATAGTTCTGTATGATGGGATACTATAATATGCTAAACAAAAAGCATAAATTTATATAAATTTTTTACGATGAAATAAAAAAGAGACAATAAAATACATGATACAACCTGTACCTACAGGTTAGGTTACGCATTCAAATTGATGCGTAAAGCTTACATATATATACAGGGTGTCCCAGCTTATTCGAAGCGGCCTCTGTAGGCCAAACGACGAATTTTTTCCAAAAACTTTTTGCAAATTCAAGTACAGAACCACAATGGCCATAATTTAAAATTATTTTGGAGTATACAGAGTGTCCCATATGACAGTGGCATATCAAAGTTATGTTTTTTTTAATGGAATGCTCCTATGTTATTGCATTTTTAGATTGTCTGAGAAGAGAAAATAAGATTAACTTTTACAGTTGGTGTTTAAATTCAGAAGTTTTTGAGTTATAAACAAGTGAAAATCGTCATTTTTCAAGTTCAAGGCCCTGTACAACGAAAACGGCTGAAGATAGAGAAAAACGGCTTACATGTTCCTATTTTAACTTTTTATGTACTATCCTATGGTATAGAAACATTTGTACTTTCTTTGATTTTATTATTTGGCGACGCGTGGAGAAATCTCAGAATTTTTCAAATTTTTTATCACCCTGTATAAACATTTCATCTACATGATAGGATAGTACATGAAAAAGTAAAATAGGGACATTAAAGCCGTTTTTCTCTATCTTCAGCCGTTTTCGTTGTACAGGGCTTTGAACTTGAAAAATGACGATTTTCACTTGTTTATAACTCAAAAACTTCTGAATTTAAACACCAACTGTAAAAGTCAATTTTATTTTCTCTTCTCAGACATTCTAAAATTGCAATAACATAGGAGCATTCCATTTAAAAAAACATAACTTTGATATGCCACTGTCATATGGGACATTCTGTATACTCCAAAATAATTTTAAATTATGGCCATTGTGATTCTGTACTTGAATTTGCAAAAAGTTTTTGGAAAAAATCCGTCGTTTGGCCTACAGAGACCGCTTCGAATAAGCTGGGACACCCTGTATATACTTTAAGAGATAAAAGACGAATGAAAATAAAACATATAAGCTCTTTATTTCAAAAAGCTTCCATTCGTAGGTAGGTCATTTTAACCCAATTTCGCCAAGCGGTTTAAAAATTTTGATATTCAAAAATAACATGTGCGTATCGACAAAGCGAAAATTTGGCATGAATGATAAAAATGAATGTGTTATATTATATTTCCTGAAAACTACTAGCACTCCCAAAAAATATGAGCAGCAAAATTTACCTGAATTTCTTCCATCACTAACTTAATGCAACTAATTTTACAGAGAATGGACAGTCTCCTGGCCATGGTACTTTCAAATGGAGTTGTTTCAGTCCAAATATTTTTCGTTATGTCTTTATGGCTACTCACATATTTTATTTTAGAAAAATTCCATGACCAGGAAACTTTTAGTTTCAATTTTGTGTTGTTAGCAATCTTACAAAGATATCTCAGGTAAGTTGAATGCATTAATTAGGTACTGTTCAAAGTTGAAGCTACATTGAAGTGGCATCTTCCCACGGTGCGGGACTCGACTAGTCTTAACTCGGCAAGTCATATAAAAATTGGTATAAAAGGAAAGCGAAGCCACGCGTGTCCCACAGCCTTCTCATTTTCATAGCGCGTGACTTGGCAAGTCACGAATCAGGCTCGCCAAGTCTCATGTCTTGGGTAGACTCATGTGAAGTTGGCGCCCGAAAGTTGGAAAATCGTAATTTTTCTTAGAGTTCTGGGAAGACTACGCATAGTTCTGGAGTTCTCCAAAAAATATCCAGTAGTTCTGCGGCTTAATAAGCCCAAAAATTCATCATAAAAAAATTCGGCACTAACTTCACGCGGCGTCCATTTTTTCGCAAAAAAGAGTTCTGGATCGGTTTTCTAATAAATTATCAAGAGTTCTCGAGTTTCTGAAAATATTATCAATAGTTCTGGTGCGTATTAAGCCCAAAAGACGACTCCAAACAGCATGGCGCCGATACTGCACCGGGAATGGGATTTAATTTTTTTTTTTTGCGACGATTCTGAAAGGAGTTCTGAATAGCGCCAGAAGAGTTCTAGAGATTATACAAATAAAACTTCTCGCTAAAATCATTCGTCTTCGATTTAAAGCGAAAAACAAGTTCCGTTTCCGAAGACTTTGAAAAAAAATTTTAATATGATTTTTTTTTCTTTATTTCGACAGTTCTGAAAGGAGTTCTGAATAGCGCCGGAAGAGTTTCGCAAATAATCCAAAATAAATAACAATAAAAGAAATTTGAAGGGTTTTTTCTCGGGTTTTTTCAACATTTTATTTTACATAATGAATCTCTAGAACTCTTCTGGCGCTATTCAGAACTCCTTTCAGAACCGTTAAAATAAAAAAAAAAATTAAATCTCATTCCCGGCGCAGTATCGGCGCCATACTGTTTGGAGTCGTTTTTTGGGCTTAATACACCAGAACTATTGATAATATTTTCAGGAACTCGAGAGCTCTTGATAATTTATTAGAAAACCGATCCAGAACTCTTTTTTGCGAAAAAGTGGGCGCCGCGTGAAGTTAGCGCCGAAATTTTGTATGATTAATTTTTGGGCTTATATTAAGCCAGAACTATTGGATATTTTTTGGAGAACTCCAGAACTATGCGTAGTCTTCTCAGAACTCTAAGAAAAATTACGATTTTCCAACTTTCGGGCGCCAACTTCACATGAGTCTTGGGTAGGTGCCTTTAGACAAAATTAAGATTTCTCAAAGACTAAGGGCCCGTTGCATAAACGTAAATTAACAATTTGTCAAATAATTACTGATTTTAAAATACCTCGTGTTACCAAAATATTGGTGTCTTAAAGTCACCTAAGTTCTTAAACAGTTTCTATGTGTTTTGTTGGGTTTTATTGTCGATTAAAACATTTGATATTCATTAAATAAAAATTTAGTTTATAAATACCATTTTTAGGTTGACTCCTGTTTTATTGGTGCAGTTATTATTTCACTTGACTTGGCTGCGACATATGTCTACAGGACCATTTTGGGACGAAATTGTAGGAACAGAGTATAGAAATTGTTGGAAGAACTGGTGGAAAAATCTTCTGTACATAAATAACTTAGGATATTCTCAAGACATGGTAAGGTATCTCAGTAAACAATAATTCCTTCTTTTTACATCAAAACAAAAATGTGATAATTTTTTTGTGGCTTTTCAACGATACCTACCGGCTACCGTTGGCCATTATTATTTTTATTGAGAATATTAACATAAAATACGATAATTGTGTTTTTAACAATAATATGTGTCCTTTTAAAAGGCATTTTTGGTCTTGTTCACTGTTATAAATAAGATACCTTTTTATTGGATGGAATTGCTTCAACAAATTCCACTCGATCTTACGATTTACCCGGATATTTTTATATGCGGTTGTTTTCTCATACTTACTTGCATGTAGGCAATTTGACTCCATGTGCATCAGAAAATATCACTCGAGCGCAGAGCGCTCATGTGATTTTTTCAATAGCTGTCGTTAAATTTCCAATGCAAGTAAGTATTCGAGACCAACCGCATAAAATATCCAGATAAATTTAAGCTCTCATGGTATTACCCCCGATAATTTTTTAAACCAGTACCTACTGTAAGTTCACTATAATCATAGATTTCTTATTATACCTTACTAATCCTGGTTTAATGAAATGGGGTTTTTAACACTATCACCACCAACAAATGATAATAATCCTACACTAATAGTATTTGTAGAGAAAATACTAACACAATGATAATGAAATTTATGTTTTTTTTGTTTTTTTTTTTGACATTTTATTAGACTTCTGTTTATGTTTTAGAAGAAGTAAGCTTCTACTTTATTCTATTATTTCAGTGTTTACAACAATCTTGGTACCTAAGCAGCGACACATTTTATTTTATACTGGGACTGATGTATCTCTGGGCCGTGTGGAAATTTAAGAAATATTATCTTCAAATTCTAGGTTCCATCTTTGTAGTTTACTCTATCTGCGTATTCTTTGTAGCCTATAAACTGCAAATTGATGTAAGGATGCCAGGTTATCCTGAGTAAGTGTATATTTTTCTAACAATTCTAACAATAACATAATAATTATTGTCTACTTACTTTTGAAGCTTAAGCTTTAAAACGAGCCCTTCATTTTGAAAATCGGGTCACGGGTAACAAAGTCATTATTACCACACCAAAAAGTAGTATTTTTTTATCAGCCTGTCAATAAAAGAAATAAGCGGAAAATTCGAAAACCGTTTTGAGATATGAGGTCCATCTTCATGATCTTTGTGTTGAAATTCAAAAAGAAAAATCTTTGATCAAATGGGAGCAAGCCGAACTTTCTGAGATTTTGAACTGCTTTATTTACCACCCTATTAAATATTTGTGTGAAGTAGGTACGATGAAGTTCTTCAAGTTCTTGCAAATATACGGACTGATAAACAAGGGATTGAACTAGTGAACCCTCGAAACACAAATTGAATTGCTCGAAACAATCCAAATTTTATCAGTGCCAAAGTTAGGGCAAATTTGGTCATGTAATTTTATTTGTTAAGCGGTTTATTTAGTAGTAGTCGATGTCTCCCACGCCACGAAACAAGAGCATCGACATTATGTTGCAGAACCGCTTATAGAATTAACGCTTGCATAGTTTGTTTTTAAATGCTCGGATTAAACTTGGCGACTTTAGGGCCAATTATCTCAAGACCTTAACTTTTCGAACTGTACTGAGCTCCACAAGAAGTCCTTTTATTTTTTGAGTACATGCCGAAAAATGCATTACCGGAACTCAAATCATTGCTTTAATTAGCGCGATGAGTGTTATAAAAAGCACATTATTTCTAATAATTTCTAAAGAGCAGAAAATTCGATATTTCAAAATTCGTCACTACTAAAAAAAGTTGTACCATTCCTGTTCGGATGGACAAAATCATACTCTGCAAGATAGCGAAGGTCTCATTTGGTTACACCTTCATAAAAAACTACTAGAGGCAAAATACAGCAGCGATTTTACTCCACTATTTATCCACGTGTGCTTAAAAGTGACAGAAATACCAAATAAAAGCAATAAGTCATGAAGACTTTGACAATATAGAATACCAATTTATGGAATTCATATTGTATTGTTTTTGTCGAGGTTTTTGGTGACTTAGAATTATTCAAAAATTGATTTTCGTGGCGGCGACCTAAAAATAACTCTTGTGTAACACGCGTTGTAAAAGAAATATTTCAAGCAATCAAAATGGGCCTTCGGCCTTTGTTTGACAATTTTCGTCGTATGCTTAAAATACTGCTATAGTAGGATTAACTTTAAAAAGTCAGATGTGACGTCACACTAACCGTCCGAATTAATATTTTTAATTTCACCAGAAAATGTCAAACAGTTAAATGTCAAGTTGTAAAGGAGCGTAAATTATTGAAAAAATCATTCAAACAATGAATTGAATCGCTTACGTCAGTTTGAGAGCCACTGACAACTACATAAAATTTATTCACGTAATGACATTCTATCCTCTGTTTTGTGCATTTAATTCTGATTCAAAACCAATGTTGACGTATACTTATTTATGCGGGATGGAATGTTTAGACAAACTGGACGGTTACTATAAAAACCACGTATATGAAACAAAATAAATCGAACTATCAAAAGGATGTGTATTCTTAATCGATACGTATGACTTTTTAGACTTTATTGGACTATATTTTGCAACTTGTTGATGAATTTTCATAATGATGGTTAGGTAGATATCTACATAAGATAAATAGCTATTAAACAGTGTTTCTCTTTCGCTTTTAGTCTTTTGTACATGTGTGTTATTTAGGTATGTTTCATGTTTGGTCCAATTACTTCCCATTTATCATTCTTGAAAAGAAAATTCCTTTTTTGCGCGTAAAATTCAGCTAATACGAATTTTAATCATGATAATAATAGTAAAAGCTACTTAAATTATAATTATTATCATTGTTTATTTTTGTAGAGATTTATACATGCTGAGAATGCTTTTTTCAAAGTCAGTGGCAGTGGCAAGACGAGTGGAACTCAATACAGGTGGCTTCTTTGTTGGCCTTGCATTTGGATACATCTACTTTAAATTTAAAGGAAAAAGCATATCAAATTCGATAGTGAGTATTAGGATTTATTTATATTACGCTTGCATGCAAAATAATAATCATCAGCATTTGCCAATCCATTCATCAAACATTTTGAATATCATTATCTAATACACCAAGCAAATAGTTTTTTTCTAGACAAAAACAGCAACGGAATACCGCCCGGTCCGTCACACGCGGAATAGCCACCAGATCCTTACTGCACAGTTTTCTACTCGAGTTTACCATTTTGTTTTTTTTTTTTTATTGACCATTTAGCGCAAAAAAACGCTTTTTTTTGTTTTTTTTTCTTATAACAGAAAAATTGATAGAGTAATGTAAATGGTCCCAATCGACCAATTGTAGAGAATTAAAACAAAATTAAACGAGAGCTGACACAATCCGATCGGTTCATTATTAACGAAGCCATTTTTTGAGTTAGAGAGCAGGCTCTTTGCAAGATAGTTGCAAGATATTAATAGTTACTTCCTGTGTGCCAAACCCAGACTCTGTCCGGTAATTAATTTTCGCGTAATTTCAATCAGAAATTATTCTTCATAAATATTTTGCAGAGATGCTGGATGCTCTGCATGTCGTCCGATGCGAATTTTTAAAACGGATTTTGAAAGTAGAAGTGTTCAGCTAAAAAACGTCAATCTTCATTTTCCATTTAAATGCTGAAAATGGATAAAAGTTGCGCGCAAACATGAGAGAAAACGGCCGATCGCGCTACAGTGGTTGTGGAGTGGGGGTTTAACAGAAGATCCGGGGAGGGCGCATAAATAATAACAATAATACAATAATAATAATAATACAAATAATATAGTGATAAGGATTGCCCAAATAGTTTCTAGGATCATCAAAGTTGAATGTTAATTACATGCGTGCAGCGATTTGTATTGCTGTATTTGTGCGCCTTCCCCTCATCTGCTGTTTTACACCCACTCCACGACTACTGACACGCTTTCGCTTATGTTTGCGCGCAATTTTTATCAATGTTTTAGCATTTAAAAAGAAAAGGAAAATTGACGTTTTATAGCTGAACCCTTCTGTATAAAAAAAGGTATGGTGAACTTCTGATTACAATTATTACTCGAAAACTAATGTTTCGACAGCATCTGGGTTTTATACACAGGCAGCGCCTATCAATATCGACTATCTGTCAAAGAACCTGCACTTCAACTTAAAAAATGACCTCGTGAAGAAATATTTCCATATTTATTGGGACATTTATACAGGGTGGGGCGCGACGAACGCCTCGGTCTGTGTAGCCTAAATCGTGCACGATTTAAAAAAAATTAAATTGGGTCTTATATACAGGGCTGTAGTGCCTACAACTTAAAATTATTTTGGACTATACAGAGTGTTTCATATGAGAGTGGCATATCAAAGTTATGTTTTTTAAAGCTCTTGGCAATATCATCATCTCATGAATAATGGCTTCATAATCGCTCATATAATAATATACTATTTTGGAGATACCAACTACTGTTCTTTATTTTTTTACAGACATTCATGACAGTCGCCTGGTTCACATTTTTTGCGTTTTTAATTGGACCTCTTTCAGTACCTGGCCTTTTCTTCATTAAAAAAGACTGGGATCCTGAGTCACCTTTTATAGCCACATATATAGTGGTGGCAAGGCCTTTATTTGCTTGTTCTGGCGCCCTTGCACTTTTCTTAATGTCAAAAGGACAAGGATGTAAGTGACCAAACCTTACAATAATTATTTTTTAATAATGTGCGGTCGGTCATGACTGACATGTAGGACGTACTCGTATTATTTTTGTTCTCATACGCTGTAACAAACTACAGAGACACAAAGATATATTGGGCTGTATGATTTTCCTTTGGTTAGGAAACTCACTATCACTAAGGCATATTTATCTAAGTAATGTCCAAATGACTTCTTTAAAGATGTAAAGATAAAAAAGTATTTATAGTAAGATTTAAACAGGGCAATCGTTCTTCACCTTGCCTTGTTCCCGTTCGTCCCGTTCGTGATCAGATGAATACGCGCCTTTACTGAAATATTAATATTTTATTTCGAATTCATTTTACCTACTCTAAATACAAAAAATTTATCTAAAGATATTATACCTAAGTACGCTTATAAAAAATTAGTACTTTTTCCTAAATTGGAATTACTTATTCTCAAATTGGTTCTACTTTTCCTGAATTTGACGCTACCAGGTAGAATAGGGCCTATTCTCAATCTTAATTTACTTTTCTGAAATTAAATTCGTTTTTACGGAATTTAATTTTACTTTTTCTGAAATAGACGTTGAAATGGTATAGTTACAGTGCATTTTTTTAGGTGTTGCCATATGGAATAGCATGTAGAAAAATACACCCTGTGTTCACTTATCTTGTACACCCTGTCTTGTACTTTGTTGTCCTGGAGCACGCCGTGCTTCAGGACGATTACGCGATATGTTTTGACAATACGAAAGTCATGTCCACTACTTCACACTACTACATCAGATTACATGTTGAAGCAATTGAAATTTACAAACCTCCAAATAATTTTAACAGGCAGGAGGAAGGAATGAAACTGCAGAGGATTTGGCATTTAGCGTTACGTCAGACCCAAATGAGTAAGCGTTTGACTCAGGGACCATGGCAAAACAGCCCGGAATCAACTATGATTTCAATTGAAGACAGCTGTGAAAGCTTACACACATTTTAATTTCTGCTAACACTTGTTTAATTCTTACATTTTTAACTAATTATAAATTGCCATTAACTTTTTAAACATCGCCCTCTGGTGTCTTAAATTTTTTTTTAAATAGAGAGAAAAACTTTATTGAATAAAGTGGACTGGCCATTTAACTTGGGTTGCATTAATACACAGCATATCGATCCATCAAAAAAAATTTATTTAAAAAATTTGATCACTTTATTCATTATTGACCTCTATTGTTGAAGTCATAAAATATCGCTGTTTAACAATTAGATTATTTCGTTATATTTCTTGGTCGACTCGACTATAAAACTAAAGACTGTCGTTAAGCCTGCAGCGAGCAGCGAGAGTCTCTTACTCTTAGAAGGAAAACCATATGGCCCATTGTGATTTTCTTAAATCTTCTGGTAAATTTCGACAGGTCAAGTTTCATGCTATTATTGTCTTTACACCGAATTTAAACAAAACCTCTACGGCAGAATCAGGGACACTTTTTTAAATAACAACATAGCTAAAATAATAATAGGTATTAACGCTTTTTACATTTACCTATTATTATTGTTTGCGAAAGTAATAAATGTATGTAAGTTAGTGTAAGATCCAAAAATTATAAATATTATAAATAAAGTCAAATAAATGATATTATATATCCGAAACTTTGTTGTAGACTAATTTGTAGAGGCACAGGGAAACACCGTATTTCTACAACTATTTTTATTCAACTCTAATCTCGTAACACTTCGTAATTGATTATTATTAGAATATATGTATAAGAATACATTGAGTAGCAGCCCGAAGCGTTTCCATTTCCTCACTGTTCTCGCTCGCGTTGGACACCGTCCCAGCTCGTTCGACGTCTCCCCTCCACGGCTGCTTGCAGACGGTCGGTGGTTCCCCGTTGAAACTCACCGACAGACCACCGTACTGCCGACGGCGGAAGCAGCCAAGGACAGCTACCGTAGAGGTGGTCCCACAGTCGACCATCCTGATAAAAAGGCCGTCCTCGGACTTGAAGACGTCGGAAGGGTAGGCGTCGCACCAGACTGACGACTATAACAACGACAGACCACCGTACTGCCGACGGCGGAAGCAGCCAAGGACAGCTGCCATAGAGGTGGTCCCACAGTCGACCATCCTGATAAGAAGGCCGTCCTCGGACTTGAAGACGTCGGAAGGGTAGGCGTCGCACCAGACTGACGACTATAACAACGACAGACCACCGTACTGCCGACGGCGGAAGCAGCCAAGGACAGCTGCCATAGAGGTGGTCCCACAGTCGACCATCCTGATAAGAAGGCCGTCCTCGGACTTGAAGACGTCGGAAGGGTAGGCGTCGCACCAGACTGACGACTATAACAACGACAGACCACCGTACTGCCGACGGCGGAAGCAGCCAAGGACAGCTGCCATAGAGGTGGTCCCACAACTTATTAAGTAATAAGTATCCGATATCCCAAATTCCAAAATTATGAAAACCTGTATTCCTTTGACACAAATAAAATATAATGGTTTTGAAGCGTGCTAGATTGAGAACCCAAATGTGGCGGAATCAAATATAGGCATGGAAGCAGGTTTACTTATTTAATTCCTTATTTTTGACAGCTTAAACAGTCGTGTAGATATGTGGACAATTATAATTATTACGGTGCCTCCTCTATTTGTACAGCCTATGGAATTCACGGATTAGGAAAATAATAATTCTTTTTTCGGTTACCTTAAAGCCGGCTACTCACTATGCGCTACTTGCAGAGTACTTTTGAATATTTGGCGAGACGACGAGGTGTGCAGCTCAGATTTACTTGCCAACTTCATTTCTTGTACTTCCCCTTCGTTGTCGGTAAACAGTCCCAAGTCAACCGTCGTTGCTTGCAAAGTGTTTGCAAAATAATATGCCACCCGCTCTACTACATGGATGTAAATGTATACGGTTTTAATTTTACTTGCACAAGTACTCACAAGTACTCGCCAAATCACTTGTCAAGTACCGCGTAGTGAGCAGCCGGCTTTATGATTAACAATGGAAACTGTTTTATTTTAGGGATATTAAAATATGTATTGGAATCCCGATTCGCCGTTGGGTTGGCCAGAATTGCATATTGTTTGAGTATGGTTCACATAACATTCAACTACGTAAGAGCAGGACGACCACAAGTACTCGCATATGCATCGGAGTATCAAATCGTAAGTATGCCTACCATCTTTTGTTACAGTTTTATTTCTATTAAATACAGGCTGTTGCAAAAAAGCAGGACAAACTCTTATTAGAGAAAGATTGTTTGGTGTAAAAAATAATTGGTATTTTTCTTTACGTCCTTTTTTACATGGCTTTCAAGATCCAGGGTGTTTAATCTAAAAATAAAAAATAAATGTGTTTTTTTTTATAACTCCGTTATTTCTTTAGATATTAACTTGAAATTCTGCATATTCTACATCTTTATCATGCTTGCACACTTTTTGCGGCATTTTGTTCAAAGAGAATCTAAGCGAAAACTGAGGATATGGTGGTTTTAGAACCATATTCCCCCACTTCAACTTTTTCCTGCTCGCGCCTCTGATTTATAGATTTTGTTTTTTAGGCAAACAGTTCGTGTCTCTAATTTTTATCAATCTTGTAGGACATTTATTTGGGACTTGGTTTACGAGATATTGCAACTTATTTATAGGTATAGAAGGGAACTCTCAAAAGAGTGGGTTTTATTTAACGAATCCTTCAAATGGTAATTAAGGAATAAAAAAAGAGGAGTGCTATTAAATTAAAGGGTGGAAGTTGGAGATAAGGATGAAACTGCACCACTTTCAGTTTTTTAATTATATTCAGCTTTTATCCAAAAATCTTTTTAGCCCACAGTTTTTCTTTAAAGCAATGCCTTTACTGTATCTGGTCAGAAAAAAGTTATACGCAAATAAAATGAATTTTCGCCTTTTCGCAAATTACTTGTTTATAATTATTGTTGCCAGAAAAAAAAACTATTTCGATCTACAAAAAAATTCGTAATAACTATGATTAGTACCTACCTGCATTTTGCTTTGTTTTCAAGATATAATTAAAAGATTGAAAAGGGTGAATAATCTTCACCCTTGTCTTCGATTTTCACCCTTTTAATTTAATAGCACTCCGCGATTTTTAATCATTAATGACCATTTGAAGGATTCCTGCAATAAAACCCCACGCAATAAAACTTTTTTGATAGTTCCTAGTGCCTTGTTTATTAGGACATAGCCTATTTACAATAGCCTATAAAGTAATTTCAACATTCCACTTGTAGATAAAGTGGTATTTTATAAATATGTTTCATCAGTGTGGATATAACTTAAATTATAATGTGATTGTGGATAATAGTTATTTATGCAACAAGTGCATAAAGTGGTACTTTTTTTCACGACTGGGAAGTTTGACCGCATGAGCCGCAGGCGAATGCGGCAATCCCAGAAGTGAAAAAAAGGCACTTTATGCATATGTTGCATACAAAATTTTATCTACGAGTGACTTAAATTAGAACGAAAAGTTATTATTATAAAAAAAAACTTTCCAATACATTCATATCTTATGTAAGTGTTTCTTTGAAGCGAATCTATGAACGCTTTTTTCATCACGTCAAGTTCATAAAGGTGACATATTGTTTAATATACGCTTCTTTAGATATTTCATTCATTGAATCATCTACAATGGTATCCATTTTAGGTATAATTAAACGACACAAAACACAAAATATTAATTGTACATAGATCTGGCGCTCTGCTAATAAACTGCGACGTTTCTCTAGTATAGGTGCATGGTGTCAATAAGCCGAGCACGGAGCAACACAAAACACAAGTATTAGGAGCGGTTGACGTCCGGATGCAATAATGTAATCCAGCGTCTCGTGTATCAGCGATCGCCGAATCGAGCCGCTCCGCTGACTAGAACTTGTACTGTACTTGGTTCGTCACTTCGTCGTGCAGTAACTTGTCATTTAGCGTTAAATAATGAACCGCTACGGCACTTTATTTCACCCGAAATACTTTATTTCACTCTTCAAGATAATCATACATTTTATGAACTAAGAAACGTCTAAAAAAGTGCATTTTATGAATCACTCGTAGATAAAATATATTATTTATAATTTACAATTTATAATTTGCCCACAAAATTTATAATTTATAAGTGCACGATGACCTAGTTGGTTATGGCGTCTGCCAGGTGAATAATATGCTTCCTTCAGAGGGCCGGAGTACGAAAAAGGAATCTCCGCACAACTCTTAAATATTATACAAGGTTTATACCCAACTTGTGTAATATTGGTACAAAATGTGATATTTATCAATAAAAAAACTTATTTTGCTAATCCTTGACATAATAAATATTATCAATTATTATTTTTTCAGTTAACAGAAACGACTGCAGATACGGTATTTTCATTGTTTGGAGCACTAGCAATGGCTTTGTTCGTGGAATATCCCGCAGCAGAGATTGTGAAAATAATCATACCAAAAAAGAAAGGCACATTGGATAATGGTAAAAATGGCAGCATCTCTGATACCCTTAGAGAGTCGAATAAAAAAACTCATTAAATATCATTTTCTTCATTATTGGTTAACTGTATCATTAATAAAAAAATTTATTTTTAAGATATTTTTTGTTACTTTCGGGCGCCAACTTCACAGGAGTGACATTTTGTAATGTTTGGTTGACATTTATTTAATGATAACGTATGATTGGTGATTTTTATAGCGTCAGTAGCAACCCAAACAGTTTGCATGGCAACATGCCTCATCGACCAATGAAACACGAGTCATGATTATCGCTGCAGTCAATCCACCGTGCTTGACTAACGGTAGCTAGTCCCGAGGAAGTATGGGGAAATATTACATTATTATGAGTTGAATAATCCCATTAATCAAACGTCAGTGTGATTTTTCAATTTATATTTCTCTTTTGTCCAATAAGATTCCTTTTATACCTAATGCTTCTCGCCAATTGAAATCGTAATTGCTTCGGAGCTGTTGTGCCGTGGTCCATGGAGATTTGCTCTGAACGTTTCGTCTACAGCTGCAGTAGACATAATCAGCGGTTTTCATAAACCAATTGACAAATAAGGAAAAGCAATTGACAAAAGAGCAAAACCAAAATAAAAAGACTAACAAAAACATTATCACCTGATAATGGTCAAAATTTGTTTCACCTACCTTACTAGTCAGCAGCAAAAAATATCCTCGCAGGGGTTCGCAGCTACCAGATCGCCACACTAGTTTCTTGTTGTTGAAGAACACTTTTAACACTTCAATAACACTTTTAAACACTAATAATTTATAATTATTATTAACTGTTGTTATATTATATTGGAGCAGTGTCCGTCTCGGTCTCGCGTGTCTTTCGCGGAATGTTCCTTCCCGGTCGAAAAAGAATTTTGCGCCGCAAACACATTGTCACCACCACCGGTAATAATTGCGCGACCAATGAATACGAATGGAAATAAACGAAAATAAATAAAAATAAACACAAGCGACATTATATTAGCAGCCCGAGCCCGAAGAATAAAAATTTTGAGGTAATCCTATACAGGGTGTCCCGTATCGTTATGTTCAAATTTTTTGAGCATATAGTAGGCTTAATTTTGAGCCCAAAAAACCCAAAAGTGGCAGGTCTATCTTTACTCGTTACGAAGTTACAGGCCTAAGAAAATTATGACTAGTAAATAACAAAGATTCAACTTTGAAGACCTCACAACCACATGTGTTGTGGTTTAGACTAATAATTTATAGTTATTGTGGCGACATGAGTAAATGTCACCAAAATAAACATTAGAAGAGGCTCTCCTGCTCATACAAAATGGCATTTGGATTCAAATAAATGGGGCACCAGCATATTTCGGAATTGACGTCTGTAACTAAATTCCAAAAAGCAATTATTATATTGGATCGTATTCAGCATACTGGTCAAGAGATCGGTCGCGAAAAAAGACGAGAAATTAGAACTGTTACTTCTGCAATAGGCCTCTGAGCACAAGTTTGTATTCAGCAAGGAATAGGACATTTTTAACACATGATAAACTAATGATTTGGTCAATAAAATAAGTTTTATGTGGTTTTCAAAGTTAAATCTGGTATTTACTAGACAATATTTTCTTAGGCCTCTAACTTCGTAACGAATGCAGATAGACCTGCCACTTTTGGGTTTTTTAGGCTTAGGAATAAGCCTACTATATGCTCACAAGATTTGAACATAACGATACGGGACACCCTGTATAGAAGTGGTAGGTACATCAGGTTAGGATAGTCAGGTTAGGTAATTTTTTCTCTTGCCCTTACGCCTTTTTCTATGTCATCTAAATGTTATTTATAGTAAGTAAAATATAAGATTTAGATGACTAAGAAAAGGCCATAAGGGGAAGGGAAAAAATACCTAACCTGACTATCCTAATCTGATGTACCACTTCTATAGGATTACTCCAAGATTTATTAAAAAATACACTCAAAAAATAATAAGCTGGAACACTTATTTGGTTATTACAAGTAGGTTACTGTCATAATAAAAGACTAAGACAGGAGACAGGTGTCGCAGATCGTGTAGTGTTGCTTCCTACTTTCGGAAAATCGATATCTTCTCGTTTCCGTTCGTCTTCTCAATTCGGGACTCAAATCTACTGGGGCAAATTCTGCTGTCGATCGCAGTTGCCAGATTCACTTTTCAACTTACAGTCGTAACAACTACTGTTTTTACTATTAAATACTATTATTTAAATACTGGTAATATTTTGTTCAAAACATCTTTTCAATTTTTTGAAAATAATTATACCTATGTATTTTCAAAGTTTGATATACTTGTAGACTTAATTTGAAATTGCAATTTCGATTTTTTTGATATTCATTTCGGAAAAAGCAGCTACTTTCTCGATATGTTAAAAATCGAGTATATCTGATTAGAGCAAAATAAGTTTTTTTGTCCTCAAAGTTCTTTATGCATAATTCAAAAATAAAAATTTTTCCCACATGATGCCAACCATTTCGCCATTTTTTATTTTTTAGTATAGTCACTACATTAGCAGTCGAAATCTAAAATACTGTCGCAAAATCTGTGAAAATGTGGATATACAGATACCTACAGAAGAAGAATAATGTCGCGATGATTCAATAAATAAATGATTCAAAAACTCCATTTTATCAGATGGTTGATAGAAAGATAGAATATTTTGAAAATAGAACTAATTTTTTTAATTTTAAAAATGTCATTTCGTTAACTAAAACTAACTATTAAGTAAAAACAAAACTAGTGTCCTCAATGTAAAACGATGACGGAGAAAAAAAAACTTTGCAAAGCTTTTGCTCGCGAAAAAAAATCACAAATCTGAGATTCAAACGGTTATAATTTCTGTCAATACCAAGGGGCCGTGTCATAAAACGAGATTCTAGTCCCACAAAGATCCCTTAATATAATGGTACCGGTCCCATATCTTTCTACTCCGAAATTTTTTTTACCATAAATAAGCGAGTAATAATTAGCTTGCTCTCGTCCGCTCCACTACAAAGGCAATCGATATTTACTGGACCACCGGCGAGGACCCACTTCACTACTTGTGGTTATAAATTTTGCAACATGGCAATGTCATTAAGTAACCGCGAAATGGTTGGCATCATGTGGGAAAAATTTTTATTTTTGACTTATGTAAAGAACTTTGAGGACAAAAAATGTGTGCGTTTGCTTGAAAACTTATTTTGCCCTAATCAGATAGAGTGATTTTTAACTTATCGAGAAAATAGCTTTTTCCGAAATGAATCAAAAAAATCAAAATTGCAATTTCAAATTAATGCCCGTATTCACAAACGATAATTTCCTAAATAATTACGTAATTAATTAAATGAGTGAGATGGAGATATGCAGTTTTTTTGCAATAGAATGAGATGGGGATAATTGATTACGTAATTATTTAGGAAATTATCGTTTGTGAATACGGGCATAAGTCTACAAGTAGGTAAATCAAATTTTGGAAATACATAATTATATTTTCAAACATTTTCAAAAAGATGTTTTGAACAAAATATTAGCATACCTATTAAAAAGCCGAAGTATACTCAAAAATCACAACAACACCGTAGGTAGGTAGGTCTTAATGAGTATAAAGACAATTATAAGCCTGTCGTATTGGAGTCGGGTTTTAACCCATCGTCCTGACAGTTGTCAAGTCTGGAGCGACCGAGAACCCAAATAAAGAGTTTTGACTCAGACAGCAACACACATCCAACCAGACTATCAAAAGCACGGACGGCCGTTTCGGTCTCATTAGACCTCCTCAGCGTACTATATTGGAGAGTCCGGAAGGATATGAATCGCTGTATGAATCGAAAACCTTATATGGAATATAATTCAACCGGTTACCAGTGACCTCGAGACAGAGCGACATCTATCAAGAGAAAACACAGGCTCCCAGTGAAACTCCAATGTGTATTATGGGTTGTAGTATGGGATAGTACGCTGACGAGATCTAATGAGACCGAAACGGCCGTCCGTGCTTTTGGTAGTCTGGTTGGATGTGTGTTGCTGTCTGAGTCGAAACTCTTTATTTGGGTTCTCGGGCGCTCCAGACTTGACAACTGTCAGGACGATGGGTTAAAACCCGACTCCAATACGACAGGCTATTAATTGTCTTTATACTCATTAAGACCTACCTACCTACGGTGTTGTTGTGAAAATATTAGCAGTTTTTAAATACATGATAGTATATGACGTATATGTAATAGTGAAAACAGTAGTTGTTAAGACTGTAAGTTGAAGAGTGAATCTGGCAACTGTGAAAGCAGGATTTCGAAACCGAACGGAGCCGAGAAGATATCGATTTTCCGAAAGTAGACAACAACACTCTCCTGTCTTTCTCTGTTATTATGAATGTTGTTATACCTACTTACTACTTGTAATAAATATCCAAAATGTTCTAGCTTATCATTTGAGTGTATTTTTTGATAAATTTTGGAGTAATCTTATAGAAGTGGTACATCAGATTAGGATAGTCATGCAGGTAAGATATTTTTTCCCTTGCCCTTACGGCCTTTTCTTAGTCATCTAAATCTTGTATTTTACTTACCAAGTATAACATTTAGATGACATAGAAAAAGCCTTAAGGGCAAGGGAAAAAATTACCTAACCTGACTATCCTAACCTGATGTACCTACCACTTCTATAGGATTACCTCAAAATTTTTATTCTTCGGGCTCGGTCTGCTATTATAATGTCGCTTGTGTTTATTTTTATTTATTTTCGTTTATTTCCATTCGTATTCATTGGTCGCGCAATTATTACCGGTGGTGGTGAAAATGTGTTTGCGGCGCAAAATTCCTATTCGACCGAGAAGAAACATTCCGCGAAAGACACGCGAGACCGAGACCGACACTGCTCCAATACAATATAACAACAGTTAATAATAATAATTATAAATTATTAGTGTTTAAAAGTGTTATTGAAGTGTTAAAAGTGTTCTTCAACAACAAGAAACTAGTGTGGCGATCTGGTAGCTGCGAACCCCTGCGAGGACATTTTTTGCTGACTACTAGAAAGGTAGGTGAAACAAAATTTTGATCACCGTTAATAAAAATTTCACAGGGTGTTTCAAAACATGTGTCCCATTAACATGAGTCCGCAAACTCACCGTTTTCGAGATAGGTACAGTGTGTCAAAAGATATTTTTCTCGTTTTTTTTACGCATCTTATCATTTAATATTATTTACTTTTTGAGCACTAATTCAATTCCTTTCCATACGGTAGTGGCGGAGATTTTAGGAATACTTGAAAATTATTTCCCCCTAATTTCTACACTGGCGTGAAAACAGCTGCTTAAGAGATAGCTGACAATTTTTGAACGCACTGTATGTAGGTACTTGTATACGTTGAAATATTATCTGATATAGCTACTAACTATAATAATAATAACTAAAATATTGCCTTTTACCTATAGCAAATTATTGAGACTGGGTTTTTCAATATTATGAACATGGGAAATTATTACCTAGGTACTTCTTTTAAAAACCTCCTCTAGAAATTAGGTTAATGATCCGTGGTTCCGAATTTCAGATTTGTTATGGCGGCTCCACACATTGGCCTAACTCACGAAAATCAGGCCCAACATGAATGTGTGGACGGTAAGTTCGTCTCGATTGGCCAAACATTCGGCAAACTGAGCGAAGTTTGTCCATGTTCATGTTCGCCTCGGTGTCGGTAAATGACACGAATTCAAAAAAGAGATTCGCGTATCGTTAAGTTCGCTCTGGGACAAGCTGCTTGCGCTGCCCAAACTTTGGCGAGCTCCATCTCATCATTTAGGTACGCTTGATTATTCACTGTACAGTGCCGTGAATTTACCGTTATTGAAAATAAAAGAAATAAAGAAATGACAACCTGGAATGATCAGAATTTTCAGTGTCTAGAATTACTTATATAATAATATACAAGGTGTTAAGACACTCAGTAGAGTACGGGAAAAATAATTTAAAAAATTCTTATCTTCAATTTGGTGAGATAAAAAATGTCAAAGTTAACATTTTACTAGCATTTCTATTTATTTTTATGTTTATTAGCCATTGGGTTCCATAAAACTGGTTCGGCTTGATAGAGCTCCAAAAACTCTAGAACGGTTTCCTTAATTAGACCATACCTCCTGCGGCGCCATTATTTTATAGAAAGGCAAGATGCCTACGTGTACACACTAGACTGAGAAATGAGATAACTTTTTTAGAAGATCATTTCCGCGATAATTTCTAAACCTTACACGTACGTTGACAGTAATTAATATTATTTCATATTAGGTCCCCAGTTAGCAGTCTTAATTATTATTTTTCTTTATTATGGATCCTTTAAAAAAAATACTTGTCGCTTGATTTCTGTAATTTCGAGTCTTAACATTATAGATAAGATAAGATAAGCGGCGTTTTAAACGACCAATGTGTGGCCGGCAACGCAAACATTGGGAGAAATCTCTTTGATGTGTCTTCGAAAAACCGACCCAAAACGGGTACCTTCCAACGTTGGCGCGAACATTGCCGCCAACACTATAAATTCCCGATCCACACATTGGGCGAATGTTATTGGCGCCAATATTGGCCCCAATGTGTGGAGCCGGCGTTAATCTATGAATAAGGTCTTATTTACTGTTGGTGAAACCGGGCATTAGTGAATCAATAGCAAACTTTTTTCGGGTGCAATTTACCTCTTAGAGTGATAGATTCTGTGACCACTTTAGGTGACTTGTAAAGTTGTAACTGATCTTCGTTCAGCCTATGGATCCAAGTTACCAAGCCGCAAAGCATTATCAACGACTTTGCTAGAAAATGCTTACTAGAAAATGTACCGAGAAGATATCTGGATTCCTCAACATGTTGAAGCACACTTGCTGTGGCACACTAGTGGCCCAGGCTTGCAAGTGGTAACGTCGCACGACTGAAACCACCACCCCAACATAAACAAATCTCAGAATAACAGGTAGTGGTGGCGTCCGCTTAGGCGGCCTTTCAGTAAAAATAATAAATTTAACTTAGAGTGAGAAGAATAATGAATGATGTACTTACGTTAGAAATTAAGAAATTCTATTTACCAAAAATAGGCAACTAAGACCTAGAAATAAATTCAAGCTTGTATTTTATAATTACGATTAATAAGTAGACTAAGAAAGTGCCACTTAAATTTATATTAAGTACTTAAAATAACGATTTAAAAATCATGTAACTGGTAAACCTAATTTTCATAATCAGAAATTCAAACGTAAAAAAAATGTAATTAGGTTAACCAAATTGCGACCAGTTTGAAAAATAGATGATATAGTGCCGCCGGTTGTTTTTCTAATAATTATCCTTTAGGTAGAAAGAATTCTAAAACTTATTTAGGAAAATTGATAGGAATAATTTTTTCTCAGCTTAAACATAACTCAATATGTTCAGTTCACTCTCTTCCGAATAAACAATGATAGGTGAAAAATCGCCCTGCCCACTTTTCTTTGCCAACTCCATTTGAAAAAAACTGAATTATCACGGGCGACATAATCTACTTCTTAAAAAGAAGGGTTCTAACCATTTTTGACGATCACATTACGACTAATATGCCAAGGGAAACGGGGGAGGGAAGTGAGCTTTTCTCAGACAGATAAGCAGACCTGGAGTTGGGTGATTACAATAAGACTAAAACAACACAAAAAGTTCCATAAAAAAAATATTCAGCTGTTTTGGAGTTACACAAAAAAGTAATGTTTTGAACTATTTTTGATGTTTTGAATATAACTTCGTTGATATTCAATTTAGAGGGTAGGTTCTTTAAGATTTTTGCCTTAATCAAGTAGATATTCTACCCATTAAAAGTTTGTCCCCTTAATTTTGGGACACCTGTATATCCTCACAATAACACCAAATAATAAACATTTAATGATAAAATATTTTTATTTCTATTGAAAACTCCATGCAGATTAAAATAACAAAGAAACTTTTTTTCAGGTATATTTAGCTTTCAGTTTCTCACTATAATCATTTTTATGAACGGCATTATTAGTAATTTTCACTTCTGTATCCCGCTCTTCCTTATTCTCTACTACTAGGAATAACATTTTGATAATTTCTCTCATAGGTGACTCAATCATTAACGTTAAAATCCAGGACAATATTACTGAAAATACAAAATCAGCTACAGCTTCTGATGCCTAAAAAAGAAAGGGTATTATGTATAATGTCGCAGCTTCTGGTGAAATTGGCTATTTCATGTAAAGTCTGCATTTCACCAAATGGCTAACTTCTTCTAGACGTTACTCATGTAATGCACGTATATTTCTGCCATTTGATGAAACTGCTTAAAATTACAACAAGTGATCAAACTTTCTGGTTATTTCGTGTTATGCCTGCAACCAAATGGTGCGTTTTTCGAAATAAAATAATTAGTTTAAATTATAAATTATAAGTAAATTCTTTTATTAAGCAAAACTTACAAATATTTAAAAAAAGAAATAACTTTGGCGGTTTTCGAAATACGGGTAGTCACTTTTTTTCACTATGAACTACTATGAAGTTAAGACAAAGTCGCTCCACACCGGTAATATGGGTTTGGAGCCTCTTGCTCATACACCCAGCCTCAAGTATGCCAAATAAATAGTAGAACGGACAACACAGACACCCAGACCGCCCACTGAAGCACTCGGCCACCGGTGTGCTCAGGGGTAGTCACTTTATTTTTTTAAATTTGCGCCATTTTGGATTTTATCATCAAAAAATTGCACTTTCTTTTCTGCTTCCAATGATATTGATTATTTTAGGATCATGGTGCTTTTTCCTTTCCTTAAAAAAAATTCGAAAACTATTCGAAAAATATCTCGAAAACGCGATCTAACCTTGTCCCTGTCCTCATTTAAATTTTCGAATGGGAATGCTTATTTTGATTCTTATTTGCCAGACAAAATAATTCTGTCTTCCTGATTTTGGAATTAATTTTACTTATCAACAAGTTTTTTTTTCTTTCGCGGTGTCTCGAATCTGAGGTTAAAACGTTCAGGTAAGAATTAGGGACAGCTGCCGATTGAGGCCTTTGCCGGCGCATTCTGAGGAAAAGACTCACACCAGGCGAGGACATTGTCATACTGTAGTTCATTGATAGTCTGCTCCCGCAGTTTTTTTTTTTAACAATGCTGCTGCTCGGACTGCATTAGACCCCCGAAAATTACCGACGTGTGAGTGGACATCCCATGAGTGCACCTGAGGTCCACTGGTGAGAAATTACACGCTTGAGTTGACCTTCAGTTCCCGCTAAATAAATTGAGAGGTATTCCCAGGGAGTGCAAAAGTTCAACGTTGCAATTTACCTCAAAAGGTTTAGCCGACGCCAAATCCAACTCTCCCGTTGATGGTGGATTTATTTACGTGTGTTCAACGGGATAACCCCTATTTAAAGCACCCCTCTTTAACGAGTGAGTAGTTTAAAATGGGTACATCTTCAAAATGGGGAAATTGAATCTTAAATAACTAAAAAATTAAACAATATGTCAATTTGTTAAACTATTGATATATCCACCCCACGCTTCAAACGTCCTTGGGTTCTCTTAATTCTCATTCACGACGCATTGGTTCCGAAAATGACACCATGATCACCCGGCCAATTTTTTATGACGATTTATAGACAAAGTAATATTCGGGTTCCTCAAAAAAAAATCACAACGTTGAAAAATTTCCTTCATAGCTCCGGGAGACATCAGGTTCTCGAATTATTGTCAGACCTATGTAGCAAAATCGACTTAGCACAATTATTATTAACTGAAATTTTAAGAACCAGTAAAAGTTCAGTGACCCTGTAACAGGCCTCAATGATCGACTCAAACTCCCCGCAGACTGTCTGTACCATGTGATTACGGACATTGTAATTCGTTGTGAAGAGGCAGTTCCTTCTCCGAAATCCTGTAAAAACGTCTACAAGATACTAAAAGATGGCTCAAGTTTGAGAAAAAAAAAACGATTTTTCTCATCACAAAAGAGGTCACCAAATTGTTGATGGTTGAAAGCATTTCCACACCAAAGCCAACCTCCACTTGCCATTGTTCTCGCTACTTCTTTTTTGACCACTTACCAATACAATTACCAAAATTCGCACAGAATGTCCTCAGCTCACGATCCAAACCTTTATCTGCGATGCGATCTATTGTCTATTCTAAACAATCTATTTTTCTCAAACTTGAGCCATTTTTGAACATCTTGTCGACGTTTTTGCAGGATTTCGTCGAATGAACTTTCTTCCCAACGAATGACTTGGTACAGAGAATCTGCAGATAGTTTGACTCAATCCTTCAAGCCTGTTAAAGAGACATTGAAATCGATTTTTACATAAGTGCATTCAAACTCATATGCTCACTAAGTAATGCAAACATACACAAACCACGGAGTTTAAGAACTTCGATGAGAATCACATTTCTGCTTGATTCATCTAAAATTTTAAGAAAATCCAGTGACTGGTTTGTCGGAGAGAGAAACCCAAAACGTGTTCCCCGTGTATTGTACACAAAATATTATGGAGAAGAGAAACAGTTTTAAAACTTTCAATATATGGTAAAACTTAAACTTAAAAAAACTTATACTTACAATATGGTAATATGAGATAGATACGACCTGTTTGATTTGTCCACCTCTTATATAATTAAATGTTAAATGAACTACGTAAAGGCTGTAAGATGTCCTGGCAAGTATGACCATAAATTTTGATTCCAGAAACCACTTCAAGATAACTGAAAATCAAGATATGATTAATAAGTATGTCAATAGTTAATAAATTTGATTACAATACAACAACACCATTAATTACTTACCGATTTGATTTTTTGACATTAAAAAGAGAAAATATCCCATGGAAAAGGGAGCTAAGAACCTACTTAGAACACAATATCCCGCCATGAGGGGTGAGTGTTTGTCAAATTTCTTTTCCAAAAATAAATATCCAGGACTGCATATTACGACTGAGGCAAGGGTGGCGACAGATACATAGTAGAATACTGCATATCCCTACCAGAAAGAGATTATTGACAATAATTATGTAAATTTTTTATTTATGTAATTTAATTTCAAAATTTATGTAAATAAATATAATGAATTTTACTATTTTTGACACCCTGACGCGCCAAATGTTAAAGTTGAGGTTGCAGTTCCTGTCAACTTAAAAATTTCCTCGTGACACTCGTGACAACAGATTTGGCGGTCTCTTGTATTTATATTCAATACACCAAGCTTAAAGGAAACTTTATTTTACAAATGTACAAATTGGCAGAAACAAATAATGTCGAGAACTCTCAACTCCCCCTTAAAATTTAACAATCATCATTATCCTTAAAATGACAAACCTGTAAAATGGTCACCAAAAAAAAGTTAATATATTTAAAGTAAAAAATGATACACCTAATAGATGAACTGGTGAATTTTGTTACGTCCAAAAGCTAGTGGCATGGCGAGGTCACTCAATAGTACGTCATATCGGATTTAAAAAACTGAAAGTTATGCCAAATTGGATTCGGAGAAGAACAAATAGTTCTAAAAATAAAGGAGAAAAGTTGCATAGGTGTAATGTATAAGTAGCGGGAAGCGTTAGTAGTATTGACCATCTCACACACTTTATTTTTTATTTGTCGCACGTAACACAGTACAGAGTCTGCTGGCAAATCAACGTCTTATTAATTATTCTTATTCTTCTGTCGGTGCCTATCGTCTGTGGACGTTGGCAATCACGCTGTGCATCACCCATATAACCCTGCTGACAGCCGCTCTAAACTAGTGCGCGGTATTTATTCCCCCCATTTTCTGATATTCTTGAGCCATGATGTTCTTCCTCGCAGAAGATCACAGGATCTTCGGCCCTCTATCTTGCCTTGCAGAATCAGCGGAATCATCTGGTATTTCTCATTGCGCATCAGATACCCCGCAAGTACATCTTTCTATTACATTACGTATGACGTCTACGTATTTTTTCATATGTTGGAGTACGGTGTCATTTGTGACATGATGGGTATATGATATCCTGAGCATAGCACCACATCTCGAAGGCCTGCTCCAGTCGTTTTCTGTTGGTCCCGTCAAGGTCCAGGCCTCCACGCCATACAAAGGGAGGAAAACACATAGCATCTTAAGACTCTCTTTCTTATATCAATGCTCGGATGCATATTACATAGAATCTTTCTGAGTCGGTTAAAGACAGTTTTCTAGTCTTTTCTATGCGGCATAAAATATCCTTTGAGTGGTTCTATTCCGTGTTCAAAAAGCATCCCAGGTATGTGACTTTGTTCACTGTTTCCAGGGTTCTATTATTTGCTGTAAATCGGTGTTCTTCTCCGATCTTGATCTTCTTACAGTTAAGTCTCATGCCGTATTTCCGTTGTTTCTACTACACGATCTATTAGTGCCTGTAGACCTTCTTAGACAACGTGTGTGGTGGTAAGTCCGTTTCTGACTTTGTAACGACGTCAAACATCCACTCTGATATGGCTTAATCTAAAATTATGGTCTATATAAAATATTAAAATTTCATCGAATTATACAGATTGGTTCAAAAGTTAGCGACTAAAAATTAAATCGTTGGCTACCCTTGTGGGGCTCCGTATCTATGTTTAAGGACATTTAAGGAATTTTTTTCCTATGACAGACTAGGTTTATTTAGATCTCCCCTGTATGATCCCGAGAAATTCGGAGGTACTTACCGGTCACCTGTATATGCGAGAATGAATGATACCAAGAAGTATTTTATGTGATTGGCTCATTAGACTTGTATTTCTATAATCAGAGCATCTGATAATGGCATTTGTTTTCCTTGGAAGAGGAATAAAGGTGGAAATTAGCCAGTATTATTATTTTTTCCAGTATTTTTCGAGTTTCATAAATTTTGTTGAGTAGACTTGTTAGAAGTTTAAGTAAGTCTCCTTCAAACAGTTTTATTACCTCGGCTCGTATATTATAAGGCCCTGGTTCCCTATTGTTTTTTAGTATTTTTATTGCATATTTATGTTACCTCGATGAGTGTTATTTCTGACCCTTAATATCCAGGAATATTGGTTTCTGTCTGTTGATCGTCTTCGAATAATTCTTCTCCATATTATCTCCATCTTTCAAGTATTGTCTCATTTTCGTGTTAGTTTAGTTTAGTTTAGTTATACAGGGTGTTAGTTAAGTACGGGGCCAAATTCCAAGGGGTGCTTCCTTGAGTGATTTTAAGAAGAAAAGTTCAAATAAACATGGGTCTGAAAATGCATATTTTTCAAGATACAGGGTGTCAAACTTTTATTTTTTTTCTCGAAAACAAAGCAAGATATGAAAAAAACTCAAGAGATAAAATAGTTGTATTTCTAGTTGCTTAATTCGAAAAAAATACAAAATTAAAAAAAAGCCAGTGGCGCCCAATTTTTTAATCAAAAATATTAGTTAGACTGTCTTCCGGGACGCCACTGGAATCAATAATTTTAATCTAATTGGGGCTAAATTACCCTCTTGCTATTACAAACAGAACTGCCAAATTTCAACACAATTGATTGAAAGAGTTTAGAGATATTCACGAACATTCGAATTTTTTTTTAAGTTTGACACCCTGTTTCTTGAAAAATATGCATTTTCGGGCCCATGTTTATTTGAACTTTTCTTCTTAAAATCACTCAAGGAAGCACCCCTTGGAGTTTGGCCCCGTACTTAACTAACACCCTGTATATTGAGTGGATCGATTAGTGACACCTCCACTGCGACCAAGCGGTCTATTGTCGCTCACACCTAAGTACTTTACATCCACTCTTAAAAGCTAATGACCTTATAAGTGTGAATGTATCCAGGTCTCTTGGAGAGAGAAATACTCTTCCGAACGTTGAATGCCTGGTTCTTCCCAAGGCGGGGCAGTTGCATAGAACATGTTCTGCTGTTTCTACATCCTCCAAACACAGGCGATATTCTGCGTTATCCTCATTTTCGTGTAGCAACCTGTTGTGCTTGTTCCTTATGGGGCTATTATTGCTTCGCGAGCCATTTTCTCCTGCCACCGCCCTGATCTTCTTATGCAGATTAAAAGTGTCATTCTTTTGCTCCAGAGATCGTATATTGCTCTTGCAGCAACAACTATTTTGCCTCCTTGATTTTTCTAACAATGATTTTGTTTACTTCCCTGTATTTCCCCTCATTACCGCCTCCATACCTTCCTCTCTCTTCTATGAGCTCCACTATATCCTCCGTCATTTATGGCTTCCTCTTCACATTTCTTTCTGGGGTTAGTTTATTGTCTATTGTTGAACGTCAGATATTTTTTATCTTATCCCACATATCTTCCACATGTATGTTTTCTCCATTAGCGTCCATGGCTATGCTGTTCATTTTGTTTTTAGTTCTTCTCTATAACTTCTCTTTTTGCGATTTATCTTTCAGTTTGTGGATATCTGATGGATTTTTTGGTTTTACTTTAAGAACTTTCTTCATGTGACTCTAAACATTTCATGTAAAATCTTATACAGCCATACAAACTGATGAGCCGCACTTTTTACGATATCTAACTTAATTTTTATCTTTAACTCCGCTTACTACGCCTTCGCAAAGAGGACGAATTATATCCAGATATTTTGTTTCTCGTTAGAGTTATCGAAAAAAAAAAACCAAATACCGAGTTTCATGACAAAATTCGCATTTGAATTTTTTCATATTTTGGTCTCACATAAAATCATAAAATATTTTTTTTTATATATTTTTTTATTATTATTTATGTCCTAATTTTAGCTTTCTACAGGGTGTATTGTAACATCCGCATAATATTAGCACCACGCGATTCTACATCAAAAACAGAACAAAAAAGTCCTCAACAGTTTTTTCTTGATGTACACAGTTTTTAAGATATGGACAATTTAACGTTCTTAAATTTTGCAACACTGGCGCTGGTATAAAAATTAAGATAACTTATTAGACGTGAAGTCACCTCACTGGTATAGTGTGCCGTTGCTATGTGATCGAAAAAAGGTGCAACAAGACAAATGCCATGCTGCGACGTGTCAATGTTGCAATTTTTTTAAAGATTTTTTTATTTTTTCAATTTTTTATTCAACAATTAAAACGCGCAGTTGCAATATATTGATTGGAAGTATTGGAACTCAGGAAATCAAATAATTCCTAGTTTTGAAATGTTAATTCAAACCATTTTTACCAAAAAAAATCTACAATTTTGGATAATTTGGCTATTTTACTTCTTACTTAACAATTTTTTAATAATATTAAGCAAAATTTTTGAGTATTAAAAAACTTCAAATTTAAACTACAATGGTCGATAACTTCGTTATTTGAGGTCTAAGAGCTAAACGGTATTAAAATTTTATGTTCTGTTTTTGATGTAGAATCACGTGGTGCTAATATTATGCGGACGTTACAATACACCCTGTATGTAAGTACTGTCCTGTGATGCAAATGAAATGTTTATACAGAATTATAAAAAATCTGAGATTTCTCAGCGCGTCGTTAATAAAAAAACCAAAATAGTACACAAATGTTTCTATAAAAGTATCATTTAAAATGTCCCATTAACGGGTCTCTATCCACTTCAAATTTTTTTTTATCAAGAGACAGCCATAATCTTCCGTGGCGTATACCGTGAATAACCCCCTGTATAATACAGAGAGACATTTACCTTGGTATTAGGGATATCAACGTCTTTATATTTAAAATAGATGTATCCCCATATAAGTCCTGCAAAAAGACCTCCCATGTTGACGTACCAAGTTCTTCCAATTATCAACGGTTCGGTATGAACTATTTGAACCATATAAAGTTTCCTAGAAAATGTAAAAGTAAAATATTTACTCAAAATATTTTTAATATATTTAATTAATATTTTTAAGATTATCAATCAATAATAATTAACTTGAATTTCTAATGTTTAAAAAACTTAAAACCAGTGAAATTAAATTTGAGGAATCGGGATAATATCTAGGTATGGTGTACAAGAAAAAGAAACAATAAACAATGTAAAATTAAAAAAAAAAAAAAACACTGGTTGTGATGGAACTTCTGCATAGATATCGTGAAAGTTGAACAATTCCTTCTGATTATGTAAAATATACAGTCAATTTCAAATCTTTCCTAAATTCAAAATTTTAAATTGCAGCCCCTATTAAGTGCATGATACCTTACCAACTTCAATTTAATTGTTTCATTTTAAATATCGCTACCCCGCTGAGCCGGTACGGTGTTTTGATGAGAACTGCTGCATACCACTATAATAATAGCAAAGTGCTTCACTTAAAGGCGGATTCCCAAGTTACGCACCATTATGGGAATGTGAAAGTTCAGGGGCTAGGCTTTTGAATTCGTATTTTATAGTCGCGTCAATAAAGCCTTTTACTTGGAAGTCCTCAGAAACCGCACCACCGATTTTGATGATTCAAGTTTTTAAAAATTTGTCTTTTTCAGTTTATTTAAAATCAGAAACCTCTTGGCGCGGGGACGACATTATATGTATACAGGTTGGTCACTTTTGGCCCACCTTTTGGATTTCCTAAACCATTGGAGATGAAGAGTTGGTTAAACTAAAGAAAAGTTTCACAATTTTATGCTAAAGTATTAAGGATTTGAAATAAAAATTTTGGACAGTCGTTGCTGAAATATCCTGAAAAAAACTGAAATTTAGAGTAGTTTCTTTCTTGGCATCGCATACACTATGGAAAATAACTTAATAATTTATTGTAGGGCTACATAAATCATCAAAAGCTATCCATTTTACATTACAGACATTTTTCAAGCCGACTAAGCCAACTAAGTAGATTCCAGAATTTTCGTAGTCAACTTTCATTTTTCTTATGGCCGCCATATTGGGTTTTTATGTCATTGATTTCTCATTGATTTTATTGATACCAAATGACTTGAATAAACAAAATGGCAGCCATTAGAAAAACAAAAGTTGAGTTAAAAAACTCTCAGATCTAGTCTGACTAGAATATTTTTTGTAAAATTTTCGCAAAATTTCAGCGGCTCATGCTTGTAAGACTACGCGAGTTTGTTGGTCCTAACAAAAGTACTATAGAGGAACAATTTAAAAGTTTCTCATTTAATGACTTTTTGACTTATTATGGAAATGTGAATGTGATCTATCCTCTTCAAAGTGATGTATCTTATTGTAAAGGTTGCCACTTTGAATATACAGAGTGATTCATGACTAATGCGACGTAGTTAAATGTCAGGTAGGGGACATCGAGGCAATTCTAAATCAATGACAATTCTTTTCTTTTGCAAACATGTACGAAGATACAGAGTGTTTTCTATGTTTTGGAATTAAATTTTAAGCTTCACTTTATGCTTAATTTCATATTTGCAACGCTTTGATAAAATCAAGCAAAATTTAGCAGAAACACTCTTCTGCCGAGGAGGCACTTCAAGATGACTCATTGCATGGCAAATTGAAAATCCAGGACCATGCTTAAAATGAAATGGTTTTCAAAACGGCACCAAATTAGGAAAGTGAAGGAGATAATATGCTATGAAATGAGTTTCTTATTAAATTGAACACACACTTCGAACAGATTCACAAAAACAGATCAAGATAAGAACTTGAACCTGCCTAAACTTCAATCTTCAATTTTTAAGCGAAATAATAAATTGTTTCTAATGTTCCTCAAAATTCGTTGAAAAGAATGATTACAAAATACAACGAATTTTCGGGATCGCCTATTGCCAGAATCATAAATCTATAACTACGGCCGTAGCTGAAGAAAAATCGTTCCATAATTTTTTTTAAGAAAAGCACATTTTCCGATCGACTTTCGGAAAAAATGTCATCGGATTCGGAGAGTAGAGCAAAAATGCTATGAAATGAACTTCTTAAATCGAACGGCACACTTCAAACAGCTTCACAACAACAATTATTTTTTGATAAGTTATATTGATATTAATAAGTTTGATAACAACGTTTTTATTTTGTTAAGAACGTGTACTGTTTTTTACAAATTTGTTTTTGTGAAGCTGGTAGAAGTGTGCCGTGCGATTTGAGCAGCTCAATTATGGCAATAGGCTGCTATCTCGTAAATTCGCAGTACCTCAGCTTTTGAAATGATTTCAAATGAATTTTGAGGAACATTGGCAACAATTTTACGGCCAAATTGAAAAAAATTGTTTAAGTGGGTACAAGTTTTCAGTTTGATCTGTTTCTGTGAAGTTGCTCGAAGTTGCCTTTTGATTTAAGAGGCGCATTTCATTTCACACCCTTTTTCTTGCCCTTTCCGAATGAGAAAGAAAGAAAGAAATGCGAAAACTTTTCTTCGAGTACGGTTCTGGTTACTAGGTTTAAATTCTGGCAATACGCTACCCCGTAAATTCTTTGTAAGACAGCTTTTGAAATTATTTTTAATGAATTTTGAGGAACATTAGAAACAATTTGTGCGAAACAATAATTATTATTATAGAAACTTTAACTTCAGACAGGTTCAAGTTCTTAATTTGATCTTTTTTTGAGAAACTGGTCGAAGTGTACCGTGCAATTTAAAAAACTCATTTCATACCATTTTTCCTGTACTTTACGAATCCGATGCCGTTTTTCCGGAAACTCGATCGGAAAATGTGATTTTCTGTCAAAAAAGGGCATACCATTTCTTTTCAAGTGGGGTCCTGGATTTTCCATTTTTGCCGAACCGTTAGAAAGATATCGCCATTTAAAATTAAAGCCGAAATATAGAAAACATCCCTCGATACACCTAAATAATTACGTAATCAGTTATCTCCATCTCATTCTAATGCATAAAAAACTATGCAGGGTGATTTTTTTCAATGTTTAGTACAAAATTCTAATTACCATAATTTTCAAATTTTAATTATAATTAATTTTTATTTTCCATGATTTTTTTATATCGAACGACATAAAAAAAATAATATGGCGTCTTAAGAAAAACAAAATACAGGGATCTCGTGAACGACTGCAGTTAGAGAAACGGTTAAATGAGCTGTTAGGCGATCAATTTTAAAAGAAACGAAAACAAAGTCATCCAACTGGCTGTCAATCATTCCAAAAAACAAAGATCGTTTTCATTTATCACCAAATGAATTTCGTGATGCGCTTGCGATTAGATACCATCGTTGTCGAGCTCTCGTGCCTACTTCTTGTGATGGTTGCGGAAGTAAAGAATTTAACATTAATCATGCTTTGTGTTGTAAAAAAGGGTGGTCTCATCACAAAAAGACATAATGAGATTAGAGATCTATTTTGCGAACTCATCTGCCAAGAATCATGGGGAAATGTTGGGAACAATAACTGATTGTTCAAAAGTAATTAATTCATCATTAAACTTTAAACATTAATAACTTTCTCGAAAACGGATGAACCAAATGAAGATGCAGTTGTAGCATAAGAAGCACTTTTTTTTCGTTAAGAAGTTTTACATTTGACATTTTACTGTAAAATAATTAGAGGAGTCAATATTTCCAATAGTTTATTTTAACATGGGATTTCTCTATGTCCGGAAACTCAAGAGACACGGTGTATATCTACTGAAATTACTGTGACTTTTTATACCTTTATTTACTCATAATAAATGTCTTTTCTAATAAAAAATTATAAGGCAGGAACTGATTATCCAAAATTATAATTTATGTTATATACTTACTCTGGCATCATTGGTGTTACTATGTCGTACTTATTTGTATACAAATGAATAAAAACTGCACCTTGAAACAATATGGTAACGGCAACTACAATTTGCAAGAAATATCTTTTATATCTCCAAACGCTCCATAAAAATACAAGTCCAAGCATGAAATAAAGAGTGTCATTTCCAATATACCAGATGTGCTGCATACACTGGGTTTAAACGGGTAAAAACTATTCACATTTATCTATGCATCAAACAGTAGGTAAGAAATAAAATATTTACCAGATCATTCATATCTCCCAAAGTATTAATGTATAAGATATTTCTCCACCAATTTCTTCTGCAACTGTAGTATTCATCAATGAGAAATTCTCCCCAGTACGGTCCTCTGGAAACATGAGCCAACCAAGAGACATGGAAAAGTAACACCACTAACAATACAGGAGTTAGTCTGAAAAATAGTATCAACACAAATTATATATTGTCATAAATGTCATATATGTTACGAAAATTTTACAAAAAGAACTAATGAACCGTTATTCATATTCACGAGAAGTAACTAAATTGCATTAAGTTAGCGGATCAGTTTGAAAATACGTATTTCTTAATGCATACAGCGTGTTCAGCTAAGGGTACGGAGCGGCCATATCTCGGTAACTATTGGTCCTAGAGCCTCAAATTAAAAATTTTCCAGTGATAAGTGACCATGAGAAATTCGAGGAAAATATTTTCAAGATGGTCGCACTTCCGGAAATACCTGAAGTTGACACCTAGTTCGTTATTTTAACGGAAACACCCTGTAAAAAATTATATTTTTTAAATGTCTGAAGAAATCGAATACAGGTGGTTTTCACCATTGGAATTTAGATTGAGCGGTTTATGAGTTATAAACAAGTGAAAATCGAAAATTTTCAACTTCAAAGCAGTGTAGAACTAGAACGGCTCAAGATATCTAAAAACGGTTTACATGTCCCTATCCTAACTTTTCATGATTTATCCCACTATTGTCCGTATTCATCAAACTTCAAAATATAATCCTGGGGTTAAATTTTGAATTTTCTGACAGCTGATTGGTCTAATGCTCAATCCCTACGAACGCTACGAATTTTGAACCAATGACATGTTCCAAAATATAACCCCAGGGGTTATATTTATTGATGAATACGGGCCTATGTAGAGTAAATTTTAATACAGGGTGATGAAAATTATCCGATTTTTCATCACCCTCTGTATTAGAATTTAAACCACATAGTAGGATACAATGTGAAAAGTTAGGATAGGGACATGTAAACAGTTTTTGAGCCGTTCTAGTTCTACACTGCTTTGAAGTTGAAAATTTTCGATTTTCACTTGTTTATAACTCATAAACCATTCAATCTAAATTCCAATGGTGAAAACCACCTGTATTCGATTTCTTCAGACATTTAAAAAATATAATACTTTACAGGGTGTTCCCGTTAAAATAATGAACTAGGTGTCAACTTCCGGTATTTACGGAAGTGCGGCCATCTTGAAAATATTTTCTATGAATTTCTCATGGTCACTTATGTCTGGAAAATTTTTAATTTGAGACTCTAGAACCAATAGTTACCGAGATATGGCCGCTCCGTACCCTTAACTGAACACGCTGTATATTATAGTTGTTCAGAAACGCTTAGATGCATTTTCCTTGAAAGCGATACATTTTTTCGACATGGAATAAGTATAATTTTTTTATGTAAAAATAACGTATACGCTCCATAAAGTTTACCAATAGTAACGAAAATTATTGATAATGAAAAAATATGATAAAAGACACACGGAAAAATTCTGCCGACAGCGCCCTCTACATTATGCTGCAAAACTTTGACGTAATATCGTTTGACTGCCTCTGAAAGTGATGTAGGTATACCAAATTTCGACTTGATCGCTACTTTGGTTACCGAAATATACATGCACACTTTTAAATGTAAAATTTTCTTCTTCGAGGTGCCATAACTTCTTGAGGAAGCACTTTTGTACTGACATATGTTTCGTTTAATCGCTTTTCCTTGAGGTCGCAAAGCTGTAGCTGAGCTATGTCCTATTAATTTACGGACACCCTGTATAAACAGGGGAGTGGCAATATCTGCAGCTCCTAAACAGAAGTCGGCAATGTTCTCTAAATGAGGCACACGCTAATATTCTTATTATTCGTTTCCGCAAACGAAAAACTTTTATCGCATCTGTAGAGTCACCTCACAACAAAATGCCATAGCTAAGGTGTGAATTAAACAATGAAAAATAACGAGTTCTAAGAACATCCCGAGAGACAGAATGAGACAACTGTCTAATGACGCGAAGATAGAGGTTGACAATTTACTACCCAGCTGTCTGACGTGTGGCTTCCAGTCAAGTCGTTCATCCAACGTGATTCCCAGTAATTTAACGCTACCGCCGCCCAACACATCAGGATAGGTCGAAAAGGTTAGTTTCTGTGTTTTTGCAATATTCATGGGTATATTGTTGGATGCGAACCATTCTACAGAATTCTTTTCAGACTCAGTAGAACGGTATTTCATCACTTCAAGATTTTTATCCGAGTCGACCATGGTGTAGTCATCGGCAAAGGCAACCTCTTCTGAGTTGCGTCCTGAAGAAGATCGTTTATGTACACTATAAACAATAGTGGTCCTAAGACGGAGCCCTGGGGTACTCCATGCGCGACCGGAAGTACACTTGAAAGCCCATTGTTACCACTGCTAACCTGTTATTGTCTTCGACAATCTAGATATGATTTAAATATTTCCAGAGCTTTACCCCTTTATAGCATACATTCCCATCTTCTCCTATAACAATGAATGAGAAACATAGGTAATCAATAATGACTTGCGTGGCCTAGTGGTTCTCCGCTGACTCACGAAGCCATAGATCGCGGGTTCGAAACTCACCTCTGCCCGCTTTGCTTTTCAGATTCATTTTCGAATGTCTGTGAAAAGTAAAACAAGCGATCGAACGTTTAAAAGGCAAATATAATTTAAAAGTGTGTGTGGCTAAAGAGTTCGTGCTCAAAGCCAATTTACCAGAGTGGAGCGACTATGTCTTACCTACACAGTTAAAACCGATGCTCCCTCTTTAAAAAAAAAAAAAAAAACATAATCAAAGGCTTTGGTCAAGTCGCACAGTATAATCCCAACGTGCTCTCCCCTCTCCAGACCATCAACTATATACCCCAGGAGCGCACCAACAGCACCAACCGCTGAATGTCCGGCCCGAAAGCCAAACTGTCGCGAACTCAGCAAGTCAATTTTGTCAAAATATTTCAAGAGTCTGTTTTTAAGTATAATTTCCATTACCTTTCCTATAATAGGTATAATGGAGATAGGGCGGTAATTTTGCATATCACCAGTATCGCCTTTTTTTAAAACAGGAATTACTTTACTTGTAAAGTTACTGCAAGTTTCAAACATAACCTTATTTGCTACCTCTACAATATTTCAATTATTGTAAAATGGTTTTCCATCATTCTCTCAATTCTCTCAAGACACTTTGCAATGTTGCGCGAGAAATGTTAGGGTCTGTGCTGGCGTTTCAACATTGCTTGAACATTGTGGGAGGTCAATTATACCTTATACATGCAACATTACAAGCTTGCATTGAAACGTTAGGTGAATATTGCTACAACGTTTTCTTGCTCAGTGGGATATTATTACGCGATATATCTACCTCATTATCAAAAATTATCAATAAAAATAAAAAATCATTATCTTAAACGTTGCGTCTCGCAAACGTTTAACGCTGAGCCATTTTTGAGAAAATATGGAATAAGTCACTTTGTGGTGTTATTTTCGTAACTTCTTTATCAATCAAAAGCTATAACAAACAAAAACGTAATTTTTTTAAGAAATATCCTATTTTAAGTCACAGACAAAATTACTACAAAAATGACATCACAACTTGAAATTTTTGACCGGTTCTCGAATATGGCTCAACAGTTCTAAACTTCACTACAGCAACAGAAGGAGCTTTTCAAACTTAGAAAATAATCTACATTTATCTAACATTTCTCTTTAAAACAATTAGGATATATGGTTAATATTTAAGAAAATGCGTGAGTGTCACGAGTGAAAAATCCATCTTCAGAGATGAATATCTAGGTAAAACGAATATTTGTGGGTTTATGACCATGGAGACATGCGATCTACGCATTGAAGACTACCTATATCTAACGTTAAATCAGTTTTCATAAGGATTCTGTGGGGGCCTTTGATTAAGAGGACAAAATAAATTTAAACACATCTTACCTGATATATCTATAAAACATTGCTTTTAAAACGAAGCTAAATGTAATTGAGTCCATGTGATACCACCTTTCAAAGGTATAATATGTTAACAACCACGATGACATTAAAAAGAAATTATGAACCAGTAGCACACCATTGATAAACATATATGACACAGCAGCGTTGTGTATTACCTAAAAATTAATTGGTTAAATTTCAATAAATAGTTGCAAGAAAGGAAAATGTAACAAAAAAGGGTTCAACAGAATTAATAGGACATGAAAGAAAATTTTTTATAAGTTAAAATTTAAATTTAATAAAATAAATAAAATAAAATGAAAATTCCATTCCTCGAATTGGTTTCGATTACTCATATATTTTTTAAGTAAGCTAGTATTGCAGGCAAAATATTTAAAATATTTTACACTAAAAAAAAATTTACAATAGCTTGAAATTTGAATATCTAACGAAGGTAACCCAAATTTTCTGAAATAGGACACCTTGAATTTCCAAAATAGTATGTTTTTTGTTTATTATAATTCTGTAGATTAGGTAACTTATTCCTCCGGAACTAAAGCACCTACACATGCAATGGGATGAAAAAAATCCGAAATGGTAAGAATATTTTGGCGGAAACTGTAAATATACAAGTGACTTATTGAATTATTTCTTACCGTTTCTAAAAATTCAGGGTTCGACGTGGGAGCGGCACAAGTAACAATAGCGTTATGAGTATAGATTATAATCATGAGGGAAATAACTCTAACTCCTTGGAAAGATCTTAATTTTATAGTGACGGAAGTGTCCACAACGTTCGTTAATTTTTTCCAGTTTCTTGGTAGTGAAAATGCCAGTAGTACTCTTTTACCTAAAACATGACATATTTTGCATTTAACTGGAATATTTTTATAAAAATATACAGTGAAAGCGCATAGAGCGCAAAAGAAGGAGGTCGTGAGCAAATAATTATTAAATTATGAACAATTTTATATGTAAATAAAATGCAATTTGATAAACAAATAAACGTTTTGTTACCCCCAATAATAAATTATACGTCATTCAGCCTTGAGCCCCTTCAAAAGGGAATACCATACGAGGAGTTGACAATCACAGGACGGAATTTTTATTGAATGAACAATTTTACAATGATAGTAGCTAATCTCAGCCAGGCATTTACAATTTACACTGGCTCTCTTATTATATCTTTAGGATATAGTGGAGAGGGTCTGTCAAAAAAAAGGCTCCATCCGCCTTGGACTCGAGAATTTTTTTTGATTTTTTTTTAATAAAGTTGGACCCCCTCTTCATTTTGGTGGCATTTTCAAAAATTTAATCGACGCCCTAGCGGAGAAATGTGTATGCGAAGACATCGGCAATGGATTTTTTGCACATAACTCGCTTAATTCAACTCTGAGCATAGTAAATATCCTGTCGAAAAATGAAGAGCTCTCGAAGACGCGTAATTTGAACTTTGACTGGTCCAAATCGGTCAAACGGTTCTCGAGATATCGCATTTTCAATTTTAAGGCCCTTCAGGGTTCCGCCGCGGTGCGAATACACCGCCGTCCGTGTTCGCGTGTTTTGCATGGAAAAAATCGACTTGGGGACTTAATTTTTTTTTTTTTCATCGACAGACAGCAGTGTCTTCAATGAAGCCTGAAATTTTGAAGTCGCTATCTCGATTAGAGGGGGAGGGGGAAGGGAAATCATAATTAAAATTCAAATTAATTGGGGCCTCGGGCCCAACCAATGGGAGATGACACTTTAGAATGCCTACTTTAAAATGGTAGTTTTTTTTTCGATTCCGCCAATATTGGCAAGATGCCCGCAGAAAAACCGATTTCCCTCCCCCCTTTTTTTCTTAAAACTGTTTTTTTGCCATGAAAGAAGGGGGTGGGGGTAAAAATTTGTTCGTCATCAGACGGGAATTTTTTTTATCTTTGATTTGAGCCCCAGTAGACCTCGATCGGACCATTATTAAGGTCACAGGGTCCCCAAACGCGTTTGGTCCTGTAGAATGGCAAGGATTAGGGTTAGCGGGTTCCGCTACCCGGCATTTTTTAGGGTTAAGTGTCCCCTTTCGAGATTTTCTTACCCCATGTCGCTATCTCAATTAGGGCCTGCACGCGGACGTGATATGTAAACCAATTAATCTAGCGTGTGTGTCTGTGAGAGAAGAGAGAAAGGAGAGGGAGCGCTAGGCTCCGCCGCCGGCTCTCGCTGCTCCGCGGCTAGATTAATTGGTTTACATATCACGTCCGCGTACAGGCCCTAATTGAGATAGCGACATGGGGTAAGAAAATATTGAAAGGGGACACTTAGCCCTAAAAAATTCCGGATAGCGGAACCCGCTAACCCTAATCCTTGCCATTCTACAGGACCAAACGCGTTAGGTGACCCTGTGACCTTAATAATGGTCCGATCGAGGTCTACTGGGGCTCAAATCAAAGATAAAAAAATTCCCGTCTGATGAAGAAAAAAATTTACCCACACCCCCTTCTTTCATGGCAAAAAATCAGTTTTAAGAAAAAAAAGGGGGGAGGGAAATCGGTTTTTCTGCGGGCATCTTGCCAATATTGGCGGAATCGAAAAAAAAACTACCATTTTAAAGTAGGCATTCCAAAGTGTCATCTCCCATTGGTTGGGCCCGAGGCCCCGATATTAGCGAAAGTTATAGCAATTTGAATTTTAATTATGATTTCCCCTCCCCCTCCCCCTCTAATCGAGATAGCGACTTCAAAATTTCAGGCATCATTGAAGACACTGCTGTCTGTCGATAAAAAAAAAAAAATTAAGTCCCCAAGTCGATTTTTTCCATGCAAAACACGCGAACACGGACGGCGGTGTATTCGCACCGCGGCGGAACCCTGAAGAAAGGGCCTTAAAATTGAAAATGCGATATCTCGAGAACCGTTTGACCGATTTGGACCAGTCAAATTCAAATTACGCGTCTTCGAGAGCTCTTCATTTTTCGACAGGATATTTACTATGCTCAGAGTTGAATTAAGCGAGTTATGTGCAAAAAACCCATTGCCAATGTCTTCGCATGCACATTTCTCCGCCAGGGCGTCGATTAAATTTTTGAAAATGCCACCAAAATGAAGAGGAGTTCCAACTTTATGAAAAAAAAAATCAAAAAAAATTCTCGAGTCCAAGGCGGTTCGAAAGTTAGACCCTCTCTACTAATAGTTTAGTGTTGATTATAGCGTAGGTATATTTAATTATTGTGATTCAATTTATTTGGATTTAAATGATTAAAAATTAATGAAATTTGGTATTTTTTTACTTAATTAAAATATTTTTTTAACTGATTTCAATTTATGATTCCATGGTTGAACTGTTGGCAAATTGAAAATTTTAAGTTTTTTTATTGAAAAGGCACATGCACTGCAGGGAAATCATTATGGCGCTCTGGGAACGGTGTTTGAGCGGAGATGTCGATCCACGATGGCTTTGAATCGTTGCTTGAATTGAATTGAAAGTTGAATTCGTCAGGAAACGCTTTGAATGCTATTCCAAAGGGACGCGATTCTGTACATGAAAGAAGTCTTAAATAAGGTGGTGAGAGGTGTAACGAGTTGAACCTGATAGGAATGAACTACTGCGGCTCGACGTGTATTTGTACCCGGCCTAAATCAATAAACGGGTCACGTGTGTGAACACGTCGTGAACACTTCCCATAAAAATATTTATAAAACAGACTCAGGTCAGCGACTTTTCTTCGATGTTCGAGACTATCTAGATGTTTAGTCAACTCTGGGTCCCCGATCAAGTGAATGGATCTTTTCTGAATGGAATCAGGTAATCTCAGGATATGTTTCATATGAGCTCCAAACATGTTAACAGTACTCCAGGGATGGTGATGTTTGAGCCTTGTATAAAAGGAGAAGCTGTTCAGGCGTATAAAATTTCTTTGTGCGGAATAATGTTCCCAGATTTTGAGAAGCGCTCTTCGCCAAACCCGTGACATGATCATGCCAAGACGCTCCGAGGCTCACGCAAAGCAAACGAAAAGGAAAAAAAGAAAATATAAACGTTTTCCCATCCTTAAAATATTATAAAGACAAGCTTTATCACCACCGCGATATCAGTCCTTTGGTTTAAATTAAAAATTTAAGTCCCACTGGTTAGTTCTGATGCGACGAGCTACATTATAAGATTTATAAAGTCTTCTGAATCTGTTTTATTAGATTTTCCTAGGTAGTTGAAAAGAAAATATCGTGTTCTGAATAATGGCTACTATTCACTTGGACGGATCCAACACTCGCCTACGGCTCTAGTTGTCATTTTCGTCCTGGTGAATAATAGACAATTATTACTAATAATTGTTGAACCTTCCTCAAACTTCCTCAACCTTCCCGTGCGGTTGAGGTACCTACCCATCGAGTGCGACGCAGGTAAAGGATAGGGGAAGGAAGGCCTTACAATGAGCGACAGTGAGTAAGGTTAGCAACAGTGATAGAGCTGTTCGGATCTAAAACCCTAGACTGGTATCTCCAGAAAGCCCTAACGATGGACCACCTCCCCCAATCTACCTATTTGTCATGTCTCGACTAAAGAGGTCTGCACTAGGGGCAACGGCGCCGGAGAATGTCCTAATGTGGGCTCTCCGTTAAACCGTATATCACTCCGTGTCGTGGGCATGTCTCACGCACAGAGGGGTCTTGACTTAACCGTCCGGACTGCGTGGATGAGGCACCAGTCTAAAAACCTCTCCAATCTCAAGGCATTTCGAGCGCTGAAGAGATGCATGACTGTGGGTAGCTCAGTCTTAGCGGCAAACATAACCTTGGGGCACCTGGCGCACCCCGTTGTATTGAGCCATATTTCTTGCATGCGGGCTCTGCGGGAGTGGACCAACCTTTACAAGCCACACGTGTGACATCCATGGAGAGCGTGAAACAAATATGCTCTAACCAGGAGAGCCAACATCTCGATCTTAAGGCAACGGAAGAAGCTATAGAGATCGGTTCTAATCCGACTCCAAGAAACAGCTCGATTCCGCTGGACCAGATGGGAAACAAATCTCCCCTGAGATAAAGGAAGACGAAGAACCAGATTAAAAACCATCGTGAGAGACTTTCTCCCACCGGAGGACCTGGATACATTGGCAACAGTCAAGATGGTCAGCTTCCTTAAGAGGCTGTTCTGATGCGGTTGATGTAGGACGACTAGATGTGAGCCGCAATAGACCTATGGTCTCAGTAGAGGTGTAACAATGGCCTACTCAAAAGAAATCTAATCTAATCTAATAAAATAACCTTATACTTACAGCTAAATGTATCATTTTTTACATCTTCTTTCGGGTTCATTGTACTAAAGATGGATGCTAAAAATATGAAAGCAATATATGCAATACAGCATTTTCTAAAAAAAATAAAGCAATTATTTAAGATAATAATGGGTAAAATATAGAATTATTATTATGTTTATTACCTAATACAAGATGTATTCTTTTTTAAGAGGGAACATGATGGCTCGTAACTATGTATATGTTTCTGGTAATTTTTGGCTGTGAGAAGTAGCTCAAATAGTCACACACAAGTTTCAATTAAAGAACAGTTAAATAGACCAGAGGTGTCCAAACTACGGCCCGCGGGCCAAACCCGGCCCGGCAGACGATTTTATCCGGCCCGCCAAGGATTTCGTAAAATATAGTAAAAAAAGAATGAGTACGGAGCACGGTATCACGTTCGATTACACTACATTACTACATGAATGATTTTGTACTCTGACTGTACGTAGACGGCGCGGAGCGGCAGACTGCACTCAACTGCAGTGCCTGCAAAGCTACGAGATTGTCCACGACAAACCAAAAATTCGTCGGCAGCGGAGCTTTTTTTTTAATTTTTTAATTCACATATTTACGATGCTTGGCCCCCGCTAATGAATTTAAATACCAAACTGGCCCTCGCAGCAAAAAGTTTGGACGCCTCTGAAATAGACAAACACAACAACTATGACGAGACAGGGATTTGAACCCAGTTGGTGGCAGTCTCAACGGCTTAGCAGTCTGCAAGATAGCCGCTGCGCTACTGCCCGCTAGTGTATGTGGGAGCGTATATTATGTTGCCATCAGATTATGTGACTTATCCAAGGAGTTTGATTGCATTTCAGACTCCTTGTACTGGTAGATGCTGGATAAGTTGGGATTATATGTCATCAAGGGTAGAGCCCTTGAGATAATACGATCGTACCTTGAAGGTCGAAAACAGCAAATGTACAACGTGTAATAGCAACTGAAATGTTATTCTGCTAAATCTGAGAAGTCAGCCGAGAAATGTTCTGCATCAAACAACTTGATCATGAACGAAACAAAAACACAAACGCTGATCTTTTCGACCGCATTCAGACATTCTGGAAGCCTGGGAGCTGACCTAACCTGACCAGGCTGCTGGGGATCACGCTGGATAGTCAAATGAATTGTACAACGCATATTGAACTATTAACAGCCAGTATTATAAAGGCTCAATAAGTTAACGGAAAATTTTCTGGGGCCGTTTCTAGAAAAGGGATCGACCCTAGGTCGGAAATAGAACATTTTAATGATTTTTCGCATGGAAGGGATTTCCAAAATGTTAATAAATGAGTGCAGTCCCCCCCGGTGTGCATAAAGTAGGTAAAACCCCTACTGGGCGTTGCTAGACAAAAGATGAATGACATTTTGTCAGACAGGAAGAGTCCCAAACAGGACGAAACACGTGTCTACAATTTCCGCCTCTGCTCACAGCACAATATCAATGAATGGCATGTTGTCTGACAAAATGTCATTCATCTTTTGTCTAATAAAATAATCGTCTAACATCGTTATTCGTTAATATGCTAATTATTACAATCATTTATGTTTTGATGTTTTTTACTGATTGTTTCGTTTTTTTTTTTTTTTAATATGGTCTTCTGCTTGGTAATGTCCAATTAACGTTTATGTTCAATGTGGACAGGGAGGTTAATATTACGACTTACGTTGTGTTTACGTTTACGTCGAATGTAAAGGGGCCTTAAGGGATTAATTGGGCCAATCTTTTTTGAAGGGAACATAAATGCTGTTCAGTACAGACAGGAAATTCTCCAGCCATTTATGAACTAGCTGAATGACAACGAACCGGCCGAAGGATACTTCGAGCAGTTCGTGCCAATTGGCAGGACGGTGGCACCACCACAATGCACAATCGAAACTCTCAATTTTACTGAGGGAGCATTTTGACGATCGACTTGTCAGTCGTCGTTACACAGGCATAACACGGCCGCCAGCCAGATTCTTAGACCTCGCACGCCTAAGTAAACTCTAAACTCTAATTACACCAATAATGAAAATATGGCGATATTTAAACGTAAATATTTCAAATAACTTACTTGACAAGGTGATCGAAATATGTTACTTTGTACTCAGTCTCAAAATTTTCACATTTCATTTCAGTAATAGATCCATGCAATCCTAAATGTTCATACTTCTTATCATAGATTGCCTTTATAATTTTCTTTACATCATCATTACTCATTTGCAGACTGTCAGTTTTATTTGGTAAAAGATCGGTGACGCATAATCCATGCCTTAATTGATCGTGCCGGTATTTCGTTCTGTCACTGCTAATTGACTAAAATAAGAACCAGTTATTTATTGTATAGGACTTATTAGGCAAATAATACTTGGAAGAAAAATTTGAACAGGAACCATAGCCAAGTGTTTAGAGTTTTTGCAGTGGTTTTTTAATTTTATTACAGTATTTGTTTATAGTCGACCAAGAGATTTATAACGAAATGATCTAATTGTTAAACTGTCATATTTTATGACTTCAACAATACAGGGTGATCCCGAAATGGCGGACACGGACAGCACCACAGCAACTATTGTAGATTAAAGATTCTAAGTTTTATTTACTGTTTTCTCCAGTATGGCTCCCTTAAGAAGATATGACCACTTTTATACAAAAAAAAAGTCACAACACTGCACTATGGATACCCTTCTGCAGGGAGAAAAATATTGTGTAAATGTCTACAATACCCAGATAGATGTTACCATGGAAACATACGAAATGGAAACACAACAAAGCTTAAAACAATAATCGTTGCGCGGATACGTATTCGCGATAATATTATTCAAAATCCGAATTCGAACAACAAATATCTCGGTAACGAGGCCGCGAGGAACCCATTTTTGTTTCAAATTTACCGTCGTTCTGAACATCCTTTACAACACCCTGTATATGTTGAATATGTTGAAACTTGAATAGTAGTCTGTTTTACTTACTGGTCTGCTTAATAGAACCACTGGACTGATGGGGCTGATTAAAATGAGTAGACTTTATTAAGAATTCAGTTACCATTGTAACATCGACAGTTAACAAGTTATGAGGGTCGGCCTTTTGAAATCCTTCTTTCATATTCCTCTAATTTTATATTTTGTACTTAACTTTGATATTTCGTGTCTATAATCTGCAAATTTAATGTAAAACACCTCACTGCACCGAAACAGAAGGCCTGGTTTACGGCGTTATGCATAGGAGCTGCAGGCGCTAGTCCTCCGCTATAAGGTAGCGACGTCACGCCAATAATAGGAGAGCGTTTCGCTGATTCGAATTATTGCGGTACTTTTAAAGGGCTGTATTTCGCTTCGCAAACGGGTAAAGATAAAATTAAAACTCTTGCGCACATATAAAACTATTATCATCCTTAAGCGTTTAAAAGTGGTTATTTGAAGAAAAAAATTTTGTGGATATCCTTATTACTGATTGGTTATCGGAAGTATTCTGAAGTACAAAGTGACGATTTTGTAAAACGATACGCATTTTACGAGACTCGTGAATACCCCTAAAATTTAAATCGTTTCAAAGAGCCTGTAAGTTGTAAAATTAATGAGAACATCTACATACATGTTGCAAGATCCAGTTTCGTTCATCTTCAATATTTAAATTAAAATTTTATATTTTTCAGTTAATATTAACGTGTGTCCGTAAATGCACCATTTTTGAGATAGAGGGTGTCAAACAATATAATTTTACCAGTTTTTTAAAGCTATCTCCGGTGTCAGATATACAACTCACCTTTTGTAGGTACATGCTTATCATTGGTGTAAGCTACGTTCGTAATACCAATTCATTTGTTTTTTTTTTCATGTGCCATTGGCGAAGATTTTAGGATTTAGCGAAATGTTTTGCCCTTCATTTTTTGACACGTGTTTCGAAACATCCAAAGCGATTTTTTCATCGTAAATGGCCTGTTTTCTCTAAAACGCTTCACGCTAGCACTTTTGCGAAGGATACATTTTTTGTGTAGATATCATTGGTGGCTCAACATGCGCTTTTAAAATACTAATTTACTAATTTGCACAATGTCGTAGATATAAAGGTTAGAAAACCTCGGGCATCCCTAAAATCTCCGCCACTGACATTTGAAAAAAAAACTGACTTGGCATTAAAAAAAAAAAAGATAGCTAACTTTAATAATAAAACATGAACAAAAACTGAGTTCTGTATTTCGAACGGTTCCTGAGATATCGTCAAAAAAGAAAAAACATCTATTTTTGACACTCTGTATCTGATTACTGTGCATTTCTGGACATACGTTAATAGGAAATTCTTTGCTTATTTTTGACCAAAGAATCTCGCTTTAAATTTTTTCTCAATATTAAAGATAGGTATACCCTGTATAATTTTTTTTTTTCAATATTTTTTGACTTAGAATTAAGAAAAACATCTACCGTCAAAGTTTGTTCCCTTAATTCTGGGACACTGTAAGTATAATCTAAAAAAATCAATTACTTGCAAGGTTCGAAAGACGCAAAAGAAATTAAAATGATGACTTACTTCAATTATTTGCCAAGTCTTAGATGGATGCACAGTATTAAGAGGAGCCATCTCATAAGTAAATAAGCAGTACCGATGATATTTTTGGTTCAGCAAGCAATGGTCGTAATCGTCGAGATGGAAGAGTATGGGCATAGACGCGTAGTCTTGCACTGAAAAAATAAAATAACATATTTCGGATATATTTTGATGAGAAATTTAACTATTATCCAGCCAAGTTCATCCTCTTGGCAGGGGTAGCTACCCCTTCGCTTATCATCATAGGAAACAGATATCGATTGATACATCATATGATAGCTACACGTTGATTAATTTCTAGATAGTCTACCAAGGTCACATGAAATTTCAGCATCGATGTCAGATCTCGAATTTTGTAGGTGCAATGAGGATGAGGAATCACAGAATATTAGACAAAATTTATTACATTAACAATTTTTGTTTATTTGAAAATAAGAAGTAAGTTTTCTTTTGATTATAGCATTTATAGCTGGTGTTAATTCATAATAGGCTAGAAAATAATAAGTATATCTATTTGTGAAGAAGGAACGCATTTTATTGGATAGTACTCAAAATACAAATTAAATTAATGCAAAACTTGACAGTTGATAATTTAAAAATTATTCATAATCATAACAAACCAATTCCATAAATTATTTCTTATTTCTTTACTTTAATATTCCTACGCAGTTTGTACCTAAACCCTTTTTTTAGTAGCTATAGGTATTAGGTAATAGGTACAATATATGTAATGAAATGCTTATAATAATAATAATAAGTATTACCACTTTTACCTTATAATATTTCGAGTAATATTTGATTTTGAAAATTAGAATAGGTTTGCATACAACAGCATCATTGTTAGATAAAAGGATTAAATTCAGACTGCAGACATAAGGTAAAACTTCAGAATGTTGAGGTATATATTTCGTTCTTTCATTTCTCATCCTTTTTCTCGTAAAGAGTAGATAATTATGCGAAGGAAGTTAATCATTTCCATATTTTTCAATTAACGATTGCCGGTAAGTCAACATGTCACGTATCTGAGTAGGTACCATCTTATAATAATGTAGAACTTACAACTGCAGAAGTAGTACAGTCATTTGGTGTTCAAAAAAGAGGGTTACCTGGAAAGTTTTCCGGGAGTTTTGAAAATTTGTGATTTTATAGACTTTGACATGCTCTTTCCGAATTTTTACTTTGCCACCTCGTATCTTTGCCGCTCGCGCCGCCATATTGAAAAAATGGCGTCCAAAAACAGTTTTTTAACAATATCTTCTTTCCGCCTCATTTTACAATGAAAATATTTATGTAATAAATTAAACTAGAGAAAATTTCCTACAATTTATGTAATAATCTTTTTTTCGTAAAATCAATAGTTTCAGCGTACGAGAGCCACAAATCAAGATACATCTACACCAACACGTGTTTTTCGTATATTTAACGAAAAATGTTAAAAACTGTGTCACAAGATAAATCCTAGGCAACGATGCAAACAAGAAACGCCTCATTGAAATGTTGAAGATAAAATTTGAAGCTGCGAACTTCATGGTCAAGAAAGCCAAGGAAGATGCGGATACTCTAATAGTCAATACAGCAATCAACATTTCATCTACATTACATTTGATTCCGTAATAGTTGTCGGCGAAGATGTAAGTAGATCTTCTTATTCTCTTGGCTCTATCTACGCGTTCAAACATACATATACATTCTCAAACCAAAAAAAAAAGGAAAAATTTCAGTGGCTGTGATACAGCATCAGCACACTTCAATCAAGGAAAAATAAAATGTGGTAATGTACTCCGAAAAAACGAGATTTAAACGAGCTTGTCTAGGTATTCAAAAACTAAAATGCCGATCCAGAGATCATTGCTGAAACTGGGGAACGCTTCCCCCTTGCATTGTATGGTAACAGTCGAGGTAACAGTGGCATAAAAAGTATGTCGTTAAACAACTATAGATATACATGCTTCACAAAATCAGCATAAAAAATAAATTTAATATTACATCGCTGCCACCTACAGAAGCAACAGCACGACAACATTAGTTCCGAGCCTATCACCAGGTTCAGCTGCAGTGGGATGGAGTTGAAAAAAATGCAGGGCTATGGAAATGGAAAAAGGGATGTCGGGGAGCGTGCGTGGATGCAGAAAGGCTGGATTAAAGTGCTCCATTATATGCACGAATTGCAATGGTACGTGTGATAATTCGAAAATTACACTGGAAGATAGCGATGAAGAAGAAGAAACAGAGACTATTTTCGAGCAAACATATGACGAAATCGAGAAACAAAAGGATTACAACGAAGCTGATGATCCCATTGCGGCTGTCGTGGGAGAAAGGTCTATTAAAACGCGCCAATTACTCATGGTGGTGTCTAAATAAGTTATTTAGCCAAAACGCATGTTTGAGTGGACTTTGCGGCACTCGTACGCAAAAACTATTGATTCTACAAAAATAAAGGTTACTACATAAATTGTAGGAAATTTTCTCTAGTTTAATTTATTACATAAATATTTTCATCGTAAATGAGTCGGAAAGAAGATATTGTTAAAAAACTGTTTTTGGACGCCATTTTTTCAATATGGCGGCGCGAGCGGCAAAGATACGAGGTGGCAAAGTAGAAATTCGAAAAGAGCACGTCGAAATCTATAAAATCACCAATTTTCAAAACTCCCGGAAAACTTTCCAGGTAAAACTACCAAATGACTGGACTAAAGGACTAATAAGACGATCCGGATGTTGAATCAAATATTTGCCATCATCTTTTTGGCTTCTTTACTTAGATAGGTACCTACTTTGGCATTTTGCTTGATCTAATAAGATAATCTCTATTACTTTCGTTAATTTTTATTTTATTTTATAAAATTAGAAATTAAGTCTCAAAACTGACAGATGTAAACAGAAAAAAATCTGTTACTTTTAATAAAGAACTTGACAACAAAGCCAGGGCAATGTTGTGATCGATTATTAAATTTATTGTTTTTGCGTCTTCCTAATGTCAAACATTTTCATTTGATCCCTTTAATAACCTTCAAATTCTAACTGTCATTTTTAGTGTCATAATGTTTGATGTTACAACGTAGCATAAACAAATATGACCTTGGCAGACTATCTAGTAATAAATCGAGGTGTACTTGAATTCTCTTAACAACGAAATTAATTTATCACTTTTTGTTCAAGAAGCTTTAAAATGATGGTTCACTCGATATCTGTTCCCTATGATAAGCAAAGGGGTAGCTATCCCTGCCAAGGGAATGAATTTGAATGGTTGAATTTGTTATGTCCTCCTTATAACAAAATTAACTTGTTCCGGCGTTTCTCTCGTACATCTTCAGTTTCCAAGTTATTAGCTCTGTTTCGCTTTTATTGGGACACCCTCTATTTAGGCGAAAAATTTTAATTAAATTTAACTAATTTAAACAAAATTAATTCTCAAAAAAGTTAATCGGCCTGTTATGTTCTCGTTTGGCCAGCCTGTATTCAATATAGTTAAGAAGATATCTAATAAAATTAGTTTTTTTCTTCCAAAATATATTAAGGGGGGGGGGGGGGTCATGTGAGAATTTTAAAGCTATTTGACAAAACAGTCTTTGCATTAGTGAGGATGTTAATAGTGTCCTATACTCCTGGCCTTAAATTTTTTAACCGGGCGAGCTATAGAACTTAAAAAATAAAAATGTTATGGATTTTACTACTTTTGACTTAAAATAACTGATCTGTCGTCAAACGTCAAAGATGACATTTCAATCGCTGTCAACTACAAATTTTGAGGGGTATGGGGGGGAGTTGTGTGCATGAGACCTTATTTTAAAGGTTTTTCAATTATCCACACAAACATTATGTTAGTTTTCAATTTTGATTTTTTTTTCATAAGTTTTTTTCTTTAAGTTCTGAACTGACGACTAGTCAAATTTAAATCTAACATAATTTTTGTGTAGATAATTGAAATACTTTTATTAAAATAAGGTCTCAACCCCCCTCCCCCCCTATTGAACAAATTGAAGTTGGAAGAGACTGCAACGTCATTGTTGACGTTGGCGCAACTCTTGGAGCTTTGCCATTTGAAATATCACTTTGAGTACAGGTCATTAAAACTAAGCGTCAGCTTAAAGCAAAAGCAAGCGCGTTAACATTAAAGCAAACTAATTGGAATCGCACCGATAATGTTATACAAATATTTACCTGTAATTTCTCCATTAATGTTGACCGTAACTACCAAAACAAGGAAAAATATCTGGAGTAGCCTAAGCATTTCTGATTATGTTCAAGTACCTGATTAAAAACCATATACCCGAATGAATCTTTAGTTTGTCGTCTTGTCCTTAGGCATATGCATGTCTTCCCCTCTTTACCCATTTCATAGGTGGTTATTATAAAATGGTTGTCGTGTATTTTTCAGAAGTATTATCAGTGAATGACAAGGTACATCACTTTATTATTTCAAGGCTTACTTGTGCTTATAGGAAAAATGTTTATTTCCTAAAAATATATCATGTACCTACTTAAAGAGACCATCAATAAAAACATATTACCTTAACGATATAATTACAGGTAGATATAATACAGGCTGTTCTATGAGCTCTATGACAAACTTCGGCAGATGATAGGTTACTTAATTTTAAAAATAAGTATACTCTTTTTATAGATGGGTCCGTTTTGATTTCGTTTAGATGTTACGAGTACATTGCATAAAAAATAACCTTCTTGCGCATCAATCGCATAAAAAACGTATTTTGATGCGTAATTAGGTATTTTATTGGAAAAAATTAATAATACGTAATCATTTTAGAAAAATTTAAAAACCATGAGGCAAGTAGGTACTATGACTTCATATTGACGTAATTCAGTAAAAAAATATATATTTTTTCTTTTTAAGACGAAAAAAAAAAAATTTTCTATTTGCATGTTTTGATGTGTGTAAGCTTTCAAAGCCGGCTTCAATTGAAATCATAATTTATTTCGGGCTGATTTGCCGTGTCCATGGAGATTTGCTCTGAACGTTTCATCAACATCAGCTGCGGTAGACATCATCAGCGTGTAGTGGGAAGGAAAATGTGTTGTTAGTCATAATCATAATTTATTAATTAGTATTATTAATTTATTAGTAATTAGTTAGTAATTAATTAGTAATATAAACTTTACAGTTTTGCACACGTCAATCTACATAGCTAGAATAAACACATTAAAATCTGAGTGACACACATTAAGGTCTAACAAGAGTAATATACATTTAGAACCAAGAAATTCCTCAATATCGCCATATGGTCGTTTTAAGAGAAATATTAAGATACAATATACTTAATGTAAGATGTTTACTAAAAATTTGGTATGGTAAATTTTTATCCTTATCGTCAATCTTATTGAGAAACTTCACACCATAAAACCAAGCACCTGTAAGAGATAGGGAGAGTCGATGAAAATCAGTGGCTAACTTATGTTTGAATCGAGTCATATGAGTGTGGCTGTCATTGTCATGATAACTAGGAACTAGGAATGCTTTGCTTTACGTAGCAAACGCAATGATAAAAATAGAATGGCGGCAAAGCCATTATCTTAAGCTCAATAAAAGAGGTTCTGCAATCATCCCCATAAGCTAGCCACATCTCTCGCAGCCCTCCTCTGTAGGCCAGTAGGTAACACGGACGAAGATACTGCGTCCTTGAGTTCCTAAGACCAAAAATTGAGGAGCATAGTTTCCCTCCCAGCCCGTTACCATGAGATTTAAATTTCAAGTATCATCCACATGCAGTCCCAAAGTTTTATGGTCTTGCAATAGTGCGATTAGTTAATATTATCTTTGGGTCTTAATGAGAATAAAATTGATGACGACTTTTCCAGATTAAGCTGAAGTCTATTGGATGAGAACCACCATGCTCACTACTTTTGCTGTTGCATATTTGAGTTAATGCAATAAAATTAGCATATTTTCCATTAATAAGCCAGTGTCGTGGGTAGGAAAAGGGTAAAAATGTGTAAATTTCTACAACCGTTTATGAGTTCATTTTTGACGAAATTGAACCGAAATTTTCCATTTTTTTTTTTTCTTTAACATATAATTTGAAGTCTTAGCTTCAATTCGCCTCGATTGATGTAGCACTTTAAACGAAAAATAAAATAGTTTCTCGCTGCTGGAAAATTAGCTTACAATTATTTAAAATTATTAAATCGATGAAATGGTTCGCAATTTCTTTTTAATTTTTTTTCACATTTAATTATGAATGATTCTGAAAATTAGAAGAGCAATCGCAACGACAAATAAATCACCTACATGCGGGTGAAAAAAAGTTTTCAAATTGGTCTTTTAATAACAAAAGATATGACCAGTTTAAAAAATAAAATGTGTAGGTGATGTGTACCTGACGTAATACCTATACCCGGTCAGCACTATACAAAATTAAAATTCCACCGTAGCGGTTTGCGTTACGCACTTGCCTGGCAATCTGATGATCGGTGTTCGAATCCATGAAAGGATAACTTTTTTTTTAGGTAGGTAGGTGGAGTTTTCTAAAAAAAATCGGATTATTTTTTGTGAAGTATATTTGGGGGACGTCATGTCAGTATCTATGCGAAACTAACTTTTACGCGCAAAATAGAAAAAAAAAACTTTTTACCCACATTATATGTAGATTGGAAGAAATTTATTTGAAATTGGAGGTACTTAATGCAATAATATTTGTATTATTTCTATTAAAAAGCCAGTGGCGAGGGTAGGAAAATGACTAAATTTCCGTAACCGGCGTAACATAGTTTTCCAAAGAATTGAATTGAAATTTTCACAGTTTAAACAACTACGCTAATATCATGATATAAGAATGAAAAATTTCAGAAAGCCAATTTAAAAATCGGGGAAAATGTTCATAATTGAATCGCATAAAAATACACTATGCGAATGATGCGCAAGAAGGTTTTTTTTAATTTATAGACTGGTTCATCCCTGCAACACTTCTATTGCTTATGTTTAAGTATAATATTTGTGTCGTATAATTATATCTTTCAGAAATCGCCCGAACGCATGACTAATAATCAGAGTTTCGACACCATACTACGCCATCGACTAATAATTTACGATATAGTTACAGTGCCCGCCAAAAATTTCGCACCATATGGGAATTTTTTTGTTTTCCATCTTTTTTTGAAAACTTTTTTGTCATAAGTTTGTGCTTTCAAAAAAATTAAATTTCAGCACATCATTATATCCATGGTGTGAATTTTAGTTCAAGACAAAATGTTCTTCTAAACTTCAAAATCATAAAAAAACATGATACATATTTCGAAAACTAAACGTGTTTTGCGGGAAATTTCGGCAAAATTCGTTTGATATCCACCAAATGTAATGTCAGTTATTATGATTGAGCAAATATTTGAAATTCCAATAATTGCAACTTTTTGGCCACCTGTATAAAAAATTTAATCTATCATAACTGACATTACATTTGGTGAATATCAAACGAATTTTGCCGAAATTTCCCGCAAAACACGTTTAGTTTTCGAAATTTCCATGTTTTTCTAAATTTCAAGTTTCGAAAAACGCCATTTTCTCTGGAACTCAAATTCACACGACGGATCTAGTGTACTCAAATTTAATCTTTTCGAAAGCACAAACTTGTGACAAAAAAAAATTTCAAAGAGACTCGCGTAAGCCTAGCGGTTCAGTCCGCTGGCCGCTAGTGAGCCTAAGATCGTGATATGAAGAAAAACTCAAAACAAAGTTACTCTTTCTGTTCAATGAGACAGACATAAATAATCCGACCATGTCAGTGATGAAAATGAAAGTTAAAAATTCTGAAATGTAAAAGTAAATAAGAATTATTGATGCATACTTTGAATTTGAAGTAACAAATTTATATTTAAGTACCTAAGGCCCTTATATTCACAAAGCGTTTCTGTCCTGTAATATCTCGAAAATAATTAAATAAATGGGATGGAGATATGCAGTTTTTATGCGTTAGAGTGAGATGGGTATAATTGATTACGTAATTATTTAGGAAATTATCGTTTGTGAATACGGGCGTAAGTGTGTTATTTTATATCTTGTGACTGACACAAATATTCAGACCTTCTTATTAAAGGTCAGTTTGGCAACTATGGAATAAAAGTGTAAATAAAAGGTAAGCAGTTGATAATTTCAGGAAATTCTCCAATTTCGTGTTTTATGACCGGAACGAATGTTAATCCCTGAGTTCGACGTTAAGGGATTAAAATTGGTTATCTTGGTCGAGCTGGCATCCGCCCGAATATTATTATAAACCCGTCACTATAGCAACAATTTACAACTTCAGTCACATGCTGTGAACAAGCAGCTTTGTTCACCACATTTAATAGCTTTACAAACAAAAATCGTCATCAATAATTATATCTGATTTTTCCCGATTTGACATTATCTGCAATTAAGGATTTGCTTTATAAAATTTCAATTTCTAATTTCACAAGTGGATTTGATGATGTTTAGAATTTATTGATATAAAAAAACAGATTTTTTTTGTTGCTTAATTAGTTTTTCGCGACTGCACGCTTAATTAAGCGCACTACAAACATGCTGATTAGACCAGATTATGGAGAATTAAATTATTCATGAATGTGTCACGAATAAAATACTCTAATTTAATTATAAAATGTACTTTCCGCGAGAATTCTATACGATGAGATGTATAATATATGTAGGTAAATACCTATTACTTTTATATAATAAAAACTTTTTATAAGTTAAATTTCTATAGGTGCACTACATAATACCTAGAAAAAGAAAATTAGCTCCAAAATATATGAAATTTGAATTTTGTTTTTTTGGTCTCCAACAATTTTTATTAATACGACCTGTAGATATTTTATACTTTTATAACAGATATTTATTTTAGATTCAGAAAAAACATTTTGTTTATGGCCCATTTAAATAAACATTCTTATTCTGTTATTCTCAACGCTATATTGTTTCACCATTTTCTTATGTAAACGGAACAATAAGGAAATTATCATCGGCATACAGTAGAGTTGATGGTATATTTAGGAAATCAGGTGTATAATTATTGATATAGCATAAAAATAATAGTGAACCCAAAACGGAACCTTGTGGAACTTTCTTCCACAAGGAAGGAAATTTAAATCGGTTGAAAGGTTTTTGAGTAATTAATAAAAAACGATTTTTTTTTTTCAAAATTTTACACCCTGTATCTAGAAAACGAAGCAAGTTAGAACATACGATTATATGAAAAAAACTTCTTATTTTTGGCTGGTAAATAAGCCCTCAAAATATTTGCACTCAATTTTGAATCACCCTGTATATTTAAATAAATTTCAAAATAAGTCCTAATAATAGGTAAATAATTATTGGTTATTAATAGTCATTTACATTTTGTTTAGATCTTTAAAAAAAATAAACAAGCTATAACGGTAATGGAGTTTTAATGACACAAAAATATTGTTTAACAAATAAGTAACATGAGTCGATTTCTTTTTGTTCTCAAAGTATCTGTAAACCTTGAAATAATTATATAGATAGGTCAGTAAGCATTAGCTTGGTGTCCGTTAAAAATATAAATATATCAAAAACACCATAATAATAAGTTTTTAAAATATCTATAAACTGGTAAAGTGGGGAAAGATACCAGTTGGCGGATTGAAAATTCGTGATTATTGTATTTGTTCGCTGAGTACCTACTTTAAAATACAAAGATGTGCCGGTTCTTTGAAAAATTATTAATTGTTTTGATAGTTGCGGTATTTTCAAATGGAAATATCACAGGTAGGTAATTACAAAATATTTAATAACAATAGAATATTATAGATCTTTTTAACTCCTGTTAAAATACTTCATTATTGCTCTCCTCCAGAAATTGAATTTTTTGGATGATTTATTTTTCTCTTAAATCTTATCGAAAATAAATAATAAATGAACATTAATTACGGAAGTACAATGACATGATCTGAATAGCAGTTTTGATATTTATTAGGAAGATAATAAATTGTTATTTACATCAATGTGATAGTAATAATAGGTAGTTCGAAGAAAACATGTAACGTAATCTCATTGTTGTATGTGTACCTAAATGAGATAAATATACGAGTACAGTTAATTCTCAAAAATAACTATCAGTGAACTCAGGTACCTACATATTATACAGGATGCCCAGGATGAGAATGAACTTTTTATTCAGTATGGGGATCACGGAAATAGCGAGAGATATAGGGTCGGTTAAATTAGCAAGGACTTGCTCAATTTAACGGTCAATGATATTCTGTGGAGAAAACCGGAAAACTCCGCTTACTTCCGGAGATGTTCGAAAAAATCCAAAATCTTGAGATTTCGTCTTTATTTTTATCTGAAGTTACTTGGAAAGATCTAAAAGAACAAATGGCACGTTCTAATTGATACTTTTTTAGCTCTACAAGATGGCGTTTATAAAGTTTCAATCCAATGTTTAGTTTGAAAGAAATCACTAGGTATCAACTTTATTTTTTATGTGGCCCGTAAAAAAAGTACACTCTGTACATATGCATTTCCAATTAGGAATTAAACAATTTTTGTCACAGTGTGATTTCTTTTGCTTTCATTCGGGAAAACAGGATGACAGTTAGTAGTAAAAATATACTTGATAAACTCCTAAATTATGTTCTACGATTTATATTGTATTGTACATACAATATTACCTAGAGATAAAAGTTTTTTACTTTTCTCCCTATATACCTTGAAGTTTCATAATGGCTTGCCTCCGAAACACCTTGTGAACACGAATTTAATTAAAGAACTCTAAAATTTTAAACGATTTCAAAATTACGATGGCTATACAATAGATAACGTAATAGTAACATTTTCTCAGATCTTATTGTTATTTTTAAATGTGATATAGTATGTAAGTTTTCGGATTTAAGTTAAACAAACAAATTCTGTTTGTTATAACTTCCATACTTACCTATACAGGGTGCACCATGTATCCTTCTCTATATTGCTATCTCTTAACGCTAACAGATACAGGGTCGGTTAAACAAGTCCAAAGAAGCGCAATTTTGTGGCCATCTCGAATCAGTCAAGACATACAAAATATCTTTGACCGTTCCTGAAATATCCTGAAAAAAACTGAAAAATCGAGATTTCTTATTTTTGCCATATCTTTTTTATTATTGGAGATTAATGAATAATTTTTTGTGGGCTTGCATAACTCGGCAAGAGCTACTAAAAATTGTTAAATTTCAAAAAATAAATTAAAAATTTTTTTATTCTTCTTTTTTCTTTACAAAAAATTTAAGACCGAATTTTTTAGATAAATTGAAAAACCATAAGGCAAGCACTATTTTGGCGTATTTTACAAATGTTGACGTTTTTCTACGATTTTTTTTAGATTTTTCTTTGAAAAAAGAAGAATAAAAATTAAAAAAAAAATTTTTTTGAAGTTTATTAATTTTTGGTTTCCATTTTTTTTGTATATCGAACGACATAAAAAAATAATATGGCGGCCATAAGAAAAACGAAAGTTGACTGTGAAAACTTTTGTTTCTAGTCGGCCTTGAAAATTTTTGTAATGACAGATGGATAGATCTTAAGGGCTTATGTAAGCCTACAAAAAATTATTTATTAATTTTTAATAATAAGCAAGATATGGCAAAAATAAGAAATCTCGATTTTTCAGTTTTTTCAGGATATTTCAGGAGCAGTCACAGTTATCTTGCATGTCTTGACGGATTCGACATGGCCACAATACTGCGCATCTTTTCTCTAATTAACGGACCCTGTATCTCTTAGCGTTCAGGAGATAGCAATATAGAGAAGGATACATGGTGCACCCTGTAGAGTTATGTTAGTCGTGTTCAGTTTCAAGTGGCGGTACATGGAGATTGTGGAAACGGTTAGAGATTTAGGTACGCGAATTCAAACGAGACTTTAAATGAAAACGATTAAATTAGAGATACCTACCTAGATAATTGCATAATTTTATGCTTAATAAAAATATGAAACAAAATTTTGGATAACTTCAGTCATTGCTTATACCTTATGCCGAAAAACTGAAAAATCGTGATTTCTTATTATTTTTTAGCATATTTTTTTGTCATTGAAAATAATTAATATTTTTTGTAAGGTAACAAAATTCGTCAAGAGACTCAAGAACTATCAATTCGACACTTCGAGAATATTCAATGCGACTAGATCAGATTTTCGATAGTCAACCTTTGTTTTTCGTATGGCCGCCATTTTATTTTTAATGCCGTTAGGTATAAAAATTGACATATGGAAAAAAATGTTATGCTTCTTTTATTAAAAAAAACAACCTTTTATACCAAATATCATAGAAAATTTAAAAAACCATAAGACAAGTAATGACTTCATTATTGACGTAATTCGGTGAAAAATATTTGTTTTTTTTCGAAAAAGAAGAAAAAAACATCATGTTATTAATTTTTGATTTCCAAGAATTTTTTATTCCAAGCGGCATACAAAAAATAATATATAGAACATAAGAAAAACTAAGTTGACTACATAAACCCTAGGATCTACTCAGCTTTGAAAATTTACGAAAAGTCGAAATATTGATAGCTCTGGACGACTTAATGTTAAGCTACAAAAAATAATTAATAAATTTTCAATTATAGAAAAGATACCTATGCGAAAAATAAGAAATCTCCATTTTTAATTTTTTTTCACGATATTTCGGCAACGCCCGAAGTTTGCCTAAATTTTGTTTCTGATTCTTAATACTTATATGCATAAAATTGTGCAGCTTATCTGTAATTTAACCGATTTCGTATCTCTTGCCGTTTTCAAGATCCCCATGCCTGTAAACTGGACCCGTAGAGCGCTTTTTGTTATTTGTTCACGTGCATTTGATTTACGCTCGTTTCTTACATAAAAACGTGTTTAAGTTGTAATGGACATTGTAACTCTAAACTTTATCGATATTGCATGCTAATACCTGCTTTGGCAGAAAATTAGGTAGGTATTAGGTACCTACCTAACTAACCATCAGCACACCATATGAAATTTGAATGGTGGATTTGAAATTTCAATTGTTGTTGCAACAGGACGAGGTGTTGTACATCAATTAACCATGGGGTGTCATGGAAGTAGGAAGTCATCCCACCACACCTAATTTCACTTCATGGATACATCCCACTCGACCTTCTGACATATGACTGATTTCTAAGGGATTAGCGAAAGTCGCTCAATAATAATGTCTTGACCTATTTCACAGCAAGACTTCAACAGTATGTGAAGAAGAATGGAGGAGATTTGCAAGTAATATTTTCCCTATACCTGAATTCCCAAACGCATCTTGGTTTTGTAAATAACGATGTCATAACATATAAGCTGAATCGGTAAAATTTTTTAGTGGAAAGCTTCTTTTATCTCGCTTTTGACTTATTATATGGAAAGTGTATATTTGATGGACTTCATTATTACAAGGACTGTTAGTCGTCGGCTTATTTTTAACCCATAAATCTGTGGTAGAACGTTGATGGTACTTTTTAGACACGCCCTGTATAATTTCTGGCCTTCTTGATCCCTCATCTTCAAATAAGGGGATTTTTAGAATCTGGAAATGCGAATAAAATTCCTGTTCAGAGAAACTGTTTTCAGAGATTGGAATATGAACACCTTTTTGTATCAAGTCGAAGTAGAAAATTTGCACAAAAAGCAGAGAACTTGATTTTAAGAACCTCAATGTTGGTGAAATAATTTAATAAGTTGACACTGCAACCCAGTTAAATGCTGCCAACATGATAGTTAATTAATAAAATAATTGAGTGAGACACCAAACGACCAGTTCTATCTCTTTTTTTTAGAGTACTAGACCGTTGTGCCTAGGCACACAATCTAGTGGGTCGAATCAGTGAAATCTGATGTGCACTTGTAGGCGTGTTCAATTCTCGGACATGCACATTGGACTCTAAGTAGGTACTTACGATAGACGCCTTATACAATACATGCGTCTGTCGTAAAAAGTATTGCACCAATTTGGTATGGGGTTGAATTGCACATACATACCGATACGTTTATTTGAGTTTCATTTGTTTTGTGCGACTGGCGTTTGTCCGAGGCCGCCGTCTTGAATTATTTTAAATAGCAGCCTAGGTTCATTTTGGTGCCACTAAGCAGGTAAATTATTTAGAAATACAATTCGGTATATCATAAGTTTGTTTATTCAAAATAAACGAGGAAAAAATAAAAAATGAATAAATATGTAATTCAAGTTAAATAAATAAAAAAGTCAATTTCTTAGTTGAAGAACATTACAATAAGTGCTCAAATTGTTGTCCATTCACTTCTTGATAATATCTGAGTCTATCAACAAAAGCGCCCGATGCATTTTGCAGATATGCTGGAGGAATGTTAGTAATCGCAATTCTCATTCGAACTTCCAATTCATTTAATGTTGTTGGCCTATCACGATACACAACACTTTTCAAATATCCCCAAAAGAAAAAATCCATGGGAGTAATGTCTGGAGCACTCAATCGCACCCCGCTGTCCAATTCATTGCCCTGAAAAAGTGAGATTTAGGAATGCACGAACTTGCTGACCGAAATGGGCTGGAACACCATCTTGTTGATACCAGACATATTAGTGCAACGCTGTTGATTTATTGGGTTTGGTTTAATCTCCTTTATTTTTGATACAATTTGATTTTATAACAGTTGCAAATAACCTACAGATGACAATGTACCATGTATAAAGAACGGAGCGATGACGTTTCCGTTCAGTATTCCACACCAGACATTAAGTTTTTTGAGGAATTGATTGTGAATTTCCAAGTTGACATGAGGATTAGCAGAGTGCCAAGTTCCAGTATCTACAGAACGCCTGTTTACAGAACCATTTAACATAAATAAAGCTTCATCTGAAAAAAAACAATGTTCTTTGCAAAATTTTGATCAGCTTCTGTTCTTTCCATCATAATTTCTGCAAATTGCAACCTGCGATCGAAATCATCTTCTAATAAATAGTTAATGAACTAAATGTTCTGAAATTTACAGCAATTTGTGGAGACGAAAAGTTGTTTATTTAAGCTACTAAAGTCTGATACAACAAGCAACATTTGGGAACTAAATATTTCTGTGCGTCTTCCTTTGGTGGATTCGTGCCTTAACATAATACTGCTGCGGTCGGGCTAATTAGAATAGGCTCTGGGCCAATTAAAATGATTCTTGGCCAATTAAAATTCGATCGTTGTTGAAATAATTGCCGACTTACCTTCGTTGGGCCGAAGTATTAATTGATGCACCAAAATCTCACCCAGATTTCGTGCGACTGTGGTAACATCAGCAGCATAAAGCGGTACGGTTTAATTTCCTCTAAGATAAAAGATAGTGGGATGCCAGTGCCTTATGGTTTTTGAATAATTGATCTAAAGTAACCTGAACTATAAAGGCATCAAAATTCACTCAGGTTATGAGATGTTAACTATTTCTAACTACTGTAGTATCTACCTACTGAATAATAAAGTTGATCTTTAAATGAAAAGTATATTTATGAATTCTGTTTACAAAATAACTTATTGAAATTCTATGGTTATGAAATTACTAATTAATTGATCATGAAGTTAATTGCAAAATATCTCATTTAACAGTTTAACTGATAGAGAAAATAGATCTATTTTACCTTCACATAAAAAGTGACAAATTCATTTCAAGCATTACTTGAATAATAATGGTAATAATTGTATATCAGGTATTTCAAAGTTATTATTAATATAAGTTTTAATTAATAAAACATCAATCTCTCGATGAGATAAGGCAATAGAACGACACAAAAATCCTAACAGATTTCTCTGATATCACTTTGAGCAATAAAAGGTTATGTCACACTTGCTTACGGATACGACATTTTGCCTTCCTTGGAATGTCGTGCTGAGACTGGAGAGCGGGGCCCTGGACGAAATCTCAGGATAAGAGACCGTGGTCTCCCTCTGGGGTGGCAGAAAGACTGGTGGACGGTGTCATGTCCCGTGGGAACACGTGCCTAACACTGGTAGCGTGGTCGTCCTTCGAGGTTAGATAAAAGATGAAAATATGAGGCTCCGAATGATGAGATCCAGTATTTAGGGGCAGGTAGCAGCAAAACCTTCAGATAATGTAAGAGATTCCTTCCATAAAAGCGGATATTCAGATGTAGAGATGGTGGAAACCAATATGGCGTCCGTGAAGACAGGTGGGGTTCAACTCCGTAAATAGGTTTTCCGACGAGATAAGATAGTGCCCCGATTGATAGGGTAGGTAGAAAGAACTATAACAATATATAAACTCTATTAGAGAAAGTTTCAGATAGTTTGAACAATTTACTTACCCGATTTATTAATAATCGGTCCTTAGATAAAGAGAAAAGGTAGGGGTGCGACTCGTCGCTTCAAGCACCAAGAATGGAAGATGGCCGAGCCTGTTCCAGACTCGCGAAAAGGACCAATCCTTTTGCGCAACTCAAAAGGGTGTTAGTTCATCTTCCGAAACTACATCACAGCGACATCTGTGTTTCTAGTTAATCGAAAAGGAAGATTGTAAGAGAAAGAAGTTACAGATTGTACTACAAGGTAGGGATCTTGAACTTGCCTAGTTTAGTTAGTTTTACCACTCGGCAACAGGTGGCGATGTTGGATCGAAATTCATGTTTCAATCAAATAAAGTGGCTAGGCGGACACCTTTATAGTAGGGATTTAGACAATGATATCTTACTTAATAATATTAAATGGAGCTAATTAAAGAATAAAACCTTTAACGACGTTACACACCTCTCTTTACCGGGGTAAGGAAAGGATTAAAGATAAACCAACTGGAAAAAGCACAGGCGTATTTCAAGTTGTTACTATACCCGAAGAAGGGTATGTTTGCGGGACAACTAGGTGACGATAAGCTTAGAGAATATGATTCAGAAATCACGTTCATAAATAACATGAACCTTTCGAAGAAATAAGATAACAACTCTGAACGAACAAACTGTCAACGACATCATTGATCTGTTTCATTGAATGAATAAAATTTCTCTTATATATGCTTACTAAGGTAACATGCAACTTTCAAAGGGAATAGCGTTAGGTTTACTAAAATTACATGCAACTTAAATATTAAGCACTAGGCAATAATTATTCATAAGGTATAAAACTAAAAATATTCATGCTTCTTTGCAAAGGCAACAAAATAAAAGATATGCTAGTAACGGTAGTAATAAGATAATTAAGATAACTTTCTTAAATGGTAATTGTTCTCGCCGAACAATGTCGATAAACAAAGGAATAATTTCTAGATAACTAGATATGAAGATACGATAAGATATGGTTAGATAATATAAGATAAGATAGATAATATAAGATAAGATACATACTAAGATAAACAAAATCAATAATACTGTCAGATATCACAGTAATGAATATTCTAAAATAAATTAAATTAGAATTCCTAAGAAGGAAAAATCTCCTGAGGTGGGCACGAAATATCTCCCTTACTGTTGAACACCGCTTCCCCGACCAACGACAACCCGCGCTCTGCTTTGAAGCATGCCCCGCCACTGAGACAGTGGGGAGCGGAAAAGTCAGAGGTAAAATCATCATGATCGAGTGGCAGATTCAAGTAGCAAACAGGGAGAGTATCGATCCTCAAGGGGGTCGATGCTATAGAAAATCTGAGCATCAGAAAATTGAAAGATAGGTAACCTTCCTGGGTAAAGATAATACAAGGGAACTTGGACTCCCAAACGAGTTTGACTAGGAGATAAAGAAACATCAAGGTAAACATCTCTTTCTAGAGATACCTCGAGGAATGGAAACGGTTAGGACGGTTTCTTGGAAACCATAAAAAGTTATTAAAGTCGTCTTCAGGTTCCCTATTCAGGACACCGAAGTGAGATTCGAACCTTCTCCACATTCGACCATCGTTCACCAGGCGTACTAAAAGTTGTCCCAACACAATCCAGTGCTCTTGTCCCACAGGTGTAGGCACAAGAGTGTCTGCAAGGGTGATTATCTGGATTGCGCTTATGTCAATCAACGGGGAAAATTTAGGGAAGCTTTCTCGCCATGGAGGAAAGATGTCTTTGCTCCTAGGGGAACAAGAAGAATTTTTAATTAAATGGTCAAATATAAGAGCGGTCACGAAAAGATTATTTTTGATTATTCGATATGAGAGAAGTTGGCAAACACACCTATTTTTGAATATTTCCGGTAAGGGAAATTTCGAGTCTAAAAAGAGTGGAATAACTAGATGTTTTAACGGATGTCGACGTCCCGTATGATGAATATCAGGCGTAATGTCGCGAGGGTAGTAGATTCTTCTACTATATAAAGGTATGGGTGTCTTACAAGGACTAATAATCATAGTTGTAGGGTAGGCTATCGCCAACATGGCCCTCTCACGACAACGAACACGACTAGGTAACAATTGTCCTAAAGTAATCACCAACTCAGTCTCTGGTTCAAATCTCGACTTTATAGGTTTAATTGGACGGTTAATGCTAACTCGCTCAGGGTTTCCTTGTTTTTGGAACTTTGTCCAAGTGTTTCTGTGCACTTGTAACCAATCTTCGCTGGGCTTTTTATATGAACCTAGAATTCGAAACCGTTGTTTCTCATCCTCGGCCATAGGATTTTCAAAGATAACTGCCTCGGTAGAGAGGTGCCTGGCATTATATCTGAACAAAGATGCGGTCACGTCCATATTATCTGCGTCACACCTTTCTTGTGCGACTTCACAGAAATGGTCTAAAACATCTATGTCAGGGTGGCGGTGTTCCAGAACAGCGTGAAGAGATAGAAATTTAAAATATCTGTCCTTTTCAATAAGAAAACATTCTTTATTTGCTTTTACTTGCCAAGCCCTAATATCCGGGTTTACTCCGAATTCGGGTAGGAGTTTCATCTCCTCCCAAAGTCTGAAATTGAAGGTAATCTTTTCGTCTTTAAAGCCAGCGAAAATTTGGCTACGTCGTCGCCTACGCGACTCCATATTGCACGGGTAAGAAAAAGGGGAAATTTACTCTGCCTTTAAGGCCAGGTAACAGATAACAACGTGAAATTTTTCAAGCAACGTAAACACACTGATTGCTTAAAAGCTCACTATACGCACGGAAAAACTGTCAATCTCCTGGATTACAATAACTAATAAATCGCCTGGATTACAACAACTAATAAATCGCCTGGATAAATTCTCACTAATCGCATGGAGGAAACATCGATAATCGCCTGGATAATCATTCAAATAATCGCATGGAGGAAGCATCGATAATCGCCTGGATAATCATTCAAATAATCGCATGGAGGAAACATCGATAATCGCCTGGATAATCATTCAAATAATCGCATGGAGGAAACATCGATAATCGCACGGAGAAAACATCAATAATCGCCCGGATTATTAGATAAACATTAAGGTAATGGTAAGATAATTTATCTCACTCGGTAAGATAAGAAAAATGGAACAACCATTTTCATCGCTAAGGTAGGGGACATTCAATATCCGTGTTCAAATTCATTTGTGTTAACACCGAATATCTAAAGTCATCTTTGCAAATTCAACACTAGAATTCACATAGATTTTTATTTTCCATTATGGAAAATATTCGCAGAGAAGATAAGTATTAGCTACCATTCTAATATGGTACTAATAGATATAGATAAGGTAAGATAGGATAATTCCTTTTCTTTGAAAAGAAATTAAAGATAAGAAAGGCACGAAGCTTTGACTAAAGCTTACGCCTGTCATTTTTCAAGAAGAAAATTGCAAATTTAATTTTCGTTTCCTTGAACGGTAGATAAGATAAGGTAGAGATATTCTGTTGTCTTCCGTTGAGGCAACAGAGGGATTTTTCACTTTAGCCATGCAGGGCGGAAAATCTTAAAGCACCCAAACTTGGAAAGATGGTAGATAAGATAAGGTAGAGATAAGATAAGGTAGATACAACGGCAAGATAGCATTTTCTTTAGTTCATTGAACATAAGAAATTTAAAAGATAACATTAGACCTGGTAAACATAGTCAGACAAGATAGGCGAATAGTTACTTTTCAAGGTAATGATTTCAGATAACCAGAAAGATATGGGTTTTCAAAATTTGAGCGATAAAATAGAATGAGAGCCTGAGGATAGCAGATACTGATCCCAAAATTAGCAACATTTTCACTTGTCCGGACACATTCACACAGCTAGTTTCGAGATCCTTGAGAAATGCTTTGAAAGATACGGTATTCATTCTGCATACATTCTTCATTCATTCTAAGATACAACAAGAAACGGAGCTTTCTCAATTCTCATATTGCTAGACCTCATTTTCTAAACGGATTTTTGTCAAATACAAAAAGAAAGATAAAGATAGGTAGGGAAATAAAGTTAAAGAGAAGATATTACAAGGAACTATTCGTCGCTTTTCGGCGGGTCTTCGCCTCGATAAGCCTTCAAATCTTTAGAATGCCAGCGACCTAGGGGATTGCCTTCTTGGTCCTGTAATTCGTACACTAATTTAGACACTACTTTAGATATCCGACACAGTACGAATTTGGGGGCCAATTTAGCAGCAAAATTCTTTGCGGCATTCGAAAGTGGGTAGGTATGTTTCCAGACGAGGTCACCCTCGGTGAAAACATCGGGGCGCTTGCGTAAGTCGTAATGTTTCTTACTTACTTCGTAAGCTTTCTTAAGTCTATCACGTATATCGTTGAAGATAGGAGGTAATTTAGATATGTCTTGTTCTCGATGAACATAAGACAGATCATCAGGTAATTCTAGATAATTATCTGAGACTGGACCGTAAAAGGTTCCGTCTACAGGGACATTTCTAGCGAAGAGTAGGAAAGCTGGAGCGTGTTTAGTAACTTCGCTCACCGATAAGTTAATTGCTTGTGCAATTTTATAAACATTTTTATCCCAATCTTTATGATTGTCACGGATGTAAGATGAGATAGCTGTAAGGATGGTACGGTTCGTTCTCTCGGTCGGATTCACCTGAGATAAATGCCTGGCGCTATACCACAAATTAACTTCGTAGTTTTTCAGCAAATTAGTAAATAGACTGCTTTTAAAGATTTGAGCGTTGTCACAAAGCAGAATTTGAGGCACACCGAAAATTAAGAACACTTGGTTCTCAAGAAATTTTGTAACGGCAGCTGCTGTAGCATTAGGCATTGGTTTAACCAAAACGAATTTCGAAAACCAATCAGTGATGACTAAAAGTTGGGTGTTTCTAGCCTTGGATCGAGGGAAAGGTCCCATGAAGTCAATAGAGAGAAATTGGAAGGGAAAATTGATTTTCTTATAATTACCCATGAGTCCTACACGAGCAGTGTTTGGGGCTTTGTGTGCACCACAAACCTGGCAGTTTCTCACGTACTTTTTGACTGAGACAACCATTTTGGGCCAATAATAAACTTCAGAAATTCTCGCCAAAGTTTTGCTTACTCCAAAATGTGCAGAAGTTGGAGGGTCATGGAATTGAGCAATTATTTCCTCCCGGTTAGGAGTAGGGACAACAATTTTCCAATCAGATAGGTTAGACACGACTTCCACTCGAGGCTTAACATGTTTATAAAGAATATTGTCTTTGATGGTAAAGTCAGGGTATTTCTCAGGAATCTCGGTAACTTTGGAGACCATGTCTTTATACCAATCATCAGGTACAAAGCTTTGGAGAGAGATAGAAGAAATAGAACGGGAAAGATAGTCTGCAGGGACATTGCAAGTGCCTTTTCGATGTTTAATGTCGAAATCAAACTGGCTGAGGCGTAAACACCATCTAGCTACGCGACCCATAGGATCTTTTAACGTGCGAAGCCAGAGAAGAGAGGCATGATCGGTGTAAACTGTAAAATTTGCACCTTCGACATAAGGGCGAAAATATTCTATACCAAAGAGGACACCTAAACATTCTCTTTCGGTAACGGTATATTTCTTCTCGGCTTTCGAGAGCATTCGACTAGCAAAAGCAATGGGGTGTTCAAAATCTCCCTCAAGTTGAAAAAGCACCGCACCTAACCCGAAATCACTTGCATCCGTCTGTATGCAAAAGGGCTTCGAGAAATCTGGGCTAGCTAGAACGGGAGCTGTAGTCAGTCGTTCCTTGAGAAGTTTAAAAGCTTGATCAGCTTCTGAGTTCCAAGTTATTGACTGTCCCTTTTTTCGGTTATGCAGCAGAGCTGAGATAGGAGCACTGATTGTAGAAAAATCCTTTATGAAACGCCTATAATATTGTAAGATACCTAGGACGTGTCTTACTCCAGTGGTGTTATGAGGAACAGGGGACTCAATAATCGATTTAACTTTCTCTTCACTAACTCGCAATCCGTTTCTATCGATAATAAAACCCAAAAAGGAGAGAGAATCTCGACAGAAGTGGCATTTGTCGAAGTTGACAGTAAGATTAGCGTCTTTTAAACGCTCGTATACTTCCCTTAAAATTTCTAGATGTTTCTCGAAACTATTCGTGGCGATAATTATATCGTCAAGATAAACAAAAACAAATGGCTCCAAAGCTGGACCTAAAATTGTGTCCATAAGTCGTTGCTGGGTTTGAGCACTGTTTCTCAGTCCGAAAGGCATTCGTCGGAATTGGAATAAACCTCTCCCGGGAACTACAAAAGCGGTCTTTGGGCGGGATTCTTCGTCCAAAGGAACTTGAAAGAAAGCCTGCTTTAAATCAATGGAGGTAAGATAATTAGCGTCTTTGAGCTTGCTCAAGATAGTATCAATTCTAGGCAGGGGATATGAGTCATGTGTGGTGATCTCGTTTAGCTTTCGACCATCAAAACACATACGGTATGTTTTGTCTTTCTTGCGGACCAAAAGAACAGGGGACACCCAAGGAGAATTACTTTTTTCGACAATTTCCAACTTAAGTAATTTATCTACCTCTTCATTCAGATATTGTTGAAGGGTTGGAGATAAGGGATATTGTCTCTGTCTAAAAGGCTTAGCGTCTTTTGTTTCTATGGAATGGCATAGCACATTGGTTTCAGGGAGTATATCAACACGGGCCAAACTTTTGAATTTGTCTATCGTCGATTCAAGTCTAGACAGGTCGGTAGGAGGTAAACAAGAGATATCTTGAATCTTATTGATAGCGCAAACCGTAAGTTCATTAGGTAAGATAGGAGATAATGAAGACGAAGGATCACCGGGATGAACTTCGAAAGATTCATTTACGAAATTAATCATCATGTTGAAAATACGAGCTACGTCTATTCCTAAGATAATTTGTGGTGAAATGGAAGATACCACATGGAATTGGACTTTCTTTGTGACGTCATCTATGGTCAGATCAAGTTCAATTATGTCGATAACAGATAGAGGGGAACCATCGGCATTTTTTAGAGAACACAATAAATCTGAATTTTTGGAAGGGATGGGTAGTTCGCCCAAAACTTCCTGCATGGTTTCCAAATCACAAACAGAGATATTGGCGCCGGTGTCAAAGAGGGCTGTATAAGGTACGTCACACATTTTGACAGCTATAAATGGTCTATTGTCAACAGGGTTAGATAATAAGATTGGAGCTATAACAGGTATTAAAGAGTCAGCACTTGGTTTAGGTATGTCCTTTTTAGGAGGTATTCGAAAAGATTCGAAAAAGTTTGCAACTTTTTGCAACCATGATTTCCACTGTTCCTTTTGGAGAGTGAAATCAACAAGATAACTGGAAGGTACTAGTGCTGGTCTTTTGGAGAGGGAGGAGACTGATCGTCCTTTGACTTCAAGCTCTTTTCTACAAGGGCTTGCTTTGGGCGGCTTGTCTCTTGTTGTCGCACTGCACCCTGTTGTGCAACTTCGTCGTTTTTTGAACGAGAAGTAACTTTGAGAGAGTTCAGGAAATCTGCCGAACATGAGGGGCATTTAGACTTGTAGACATTTTTATGGCCACAGCCATAACAAAAAACTTTTCTAGGGAGATTACACCTTACATAGGTATGACCTTTGTTGGAACAATTCCAACAGGTGACTGCAGAAAGGTTAGTAACAGGGATCTTGGTGTTACTAGGTGTAGGTGCACCTTTAGTTGGTGTGCCTCTGGCTTTACGAGAAGAGAAAGAAGCTGGTTCTCCAGAACATGCTAGGTCAGAATTTAAGAGACTTTGAACCTTCTTAGAGGGAGGGGGACGATATTGTTGGATAATAGTCCTATTATCTTCTAACTTCTTTCCAATGGAAATTATGTCCTGAATGTTGTTTACTTCAACAAGGGCAAGATGATTTTGGAAATAGGGATGAAGATTTTTCTTGATTATTTTAAATTGTTCCACTTCCGATGGGGGAGTAGACAATCTCTTAAATAAGCCTTGCATCGAGGCAACGTAGATAGCAACTAACTCAAATTCACCATGAGTCCTTTGTTTGATTTCCTCTAATAGGTCATCATCGTAAGAGAGGGGGAGAAAAGTAATTTTCAATTTATTCTTGAGATCTTCCCAAGAAATAATTGAGCTGGCAACACTGCGAAACCAAATCAGGGCCTTGTCTTCAAAAAGATCCATTGCAGAATCGAAGAGATCGCGGTCTGAGACATTTCTCGACCTTTGAAGTTCTTTGACCTTTTCTAGAAATTGGATCAAATTATCCTTAGAAGAACCAGAAAATTTAATATTCCATTTATAAACTGGAACACTAGGTCTAGAATGAGGGGAGACAGTAGAGCTTGATGCACTCTGGGAATTGGATGAGTTATCAGTTTGGTCTAGGGACTGGTCGTTTTTCAGAAGCCATTGACCTTCTAATTCTAGAGCCTCAGAAAATAAATCATCAGCTAAAGCTTTTGCTTCAGGATCTTGATCAAGTTTGAATCTATTGATTCTAGAGATCACATGATTCAGACGACATTGAATTCTTTGACAGATAGGGTCATTAAGAGACAAGGGAGCGTCCTGTATTTTGATTTTCAAATCTGCAAGAGTCTTTTTCACCTCTGCAGAATCTTTGTCAAAAGGGTAGACAGATTCGGAAATAGAAAGAGAATTTTCTTCCCTATTTAACAGGGCACGAAATTGAATTCGTCTTTTCTCCTGTGTACTAAATGGGACTTGTTTTCTAATCGCTATTTCGTAAGCGAGTTCTTCACTTAATAAAGCTAGAACGGGATTCATGATTGAAATCTACTAAAGTCGGTAAGGTAGGGATCGTAAAAGCTATGTGACGCTATGGTGTATCTTTACACGTAAAGAATTCGTTTTCTACGTTTGACGTAAAGAATGCAAGGGATACGTCGCAACACTGCTCGTAGCTTTAGCGCTCGTCGGCACTAATACCAACAGCTGACTGGAGAGTCAAAGATTAATGGAAACCTAACCTAACTTAATGAGAAAATGGTAAGGTAATTTTCAGGGAAAGATTTTTGGATACAGTTTTCAAAGACAGCTTAACTACAGAGCTCTCGTATCGAGTATCCTCTCCGTACGGAATTAAGCTTCTCTAAAACTTGCTCGAGACATCGCGACGGTATAATCAACCACTCCGTAAAGCTCCCTGACGGGTTACCCTTTAGCGGCAGTGTAGCGGTAAGAAAAAGTAGGTATTTTCGCGGCACGGCACTTTGCACAAAGATAATTAGGTAGGTACACATATATTAGGGAACAATAATGCTTAAAACTAAGTCATGCAAAAGCTTTCAATAAAAAATTCATGCAGTAAGCAACAAGAGAAATTTATATAAATATCAAGTGATATCGCAGACAAATCGTAAAGTTCAAATAGTTATGAGATTTATTTTATGAAAATCCTAGATACATAAAAGCCAAATAAGATAAAGATAAATTGGGTTTCTAAACCAAAGAAGTAATCGTTCCACACCGGGGAGTGCCAATTGCTGCGGTCGGGCTAATTAGAATAGGCTCTGGGCCAATTAAAATGATTCTTGGCCAATTAAAATTCGATCGTTGTTGAAATAATTGCCGACTTACCTTCGTTGGGCCGAAGTATTAATTGATGCACCAAAATCTCACCCAGATTTCGTGCGACTGTGGTAACATCAGCAGCATAAAGCGGTACGGTTTAATTTCCTCTAAGATAAAAGATAGTGGGATGCCAGTGCCTTATGGTTTTTGAATAATTGATCTAAAGTAACCTGAACTATAAAGGCATCAAAATTCACTCAGGTTATGAGATGTTAACTATTTCTAACTACTGTAGTATCTACCTACTGAATAATAAAGTTGATCTTTAAATGAAAAGTATATTTATGAATTCTGTTTACAAAATAACTTATTGAAATTCTATGGTTATGAAATTACTAATTAATTGATCATGAAGTTAATTGCAAAATATCTCATTTAACAGTTTAACTGATAGAGAAAATAGATCTATTTTACCTTCACATAAAAAGTGACAAATTCATTTCAAGCATTACTTGAATAATAATGGTAATAATTGTATATCAGGTATTTCAAAGTTATTATTAATATAAGTTTTAATTAATAAAACATCAATCTCTCGATGAGATAAGGCAATAGAACGACACAAAAATCCTAACAGATTTCTCTGATATCACTTTGAGCAATAAAAGGTTATGTCACACTTGCTTACGGATACGACATTTTGCCTTCCTTGGAATGTCGTGCTGAGACTGGAGAGCGGGGCCCTGGACGAAATCTCAGGATAAGAGACCGTGGTCTCCCTCTGGGGTGGCAGAAAGACTGGTGGACGGTGTCATGTCCCGTGGGAACACGTGCCTAACACTGGTAGCGTGGTCGTCCTTCGAGGTTAGATAAAAGATGAAAATATGAGGCTCCGAATGATGAGATCCAGTATTTAGGGGCAGGTAGCAGCAAAACCTTCAGATAATGTAAGAGATTCCTTCCATAAAAGCGGATATTCAGATGTAGAGATGGTGGAAACCAATATGGCGTCCGTGAAGACAGGTGGGGTTCAACTCCGTAAATAGGTTTTCCGACGAGATAAGATAGTGCCCCGATTGATAGGGTAGGTAGAAAGAACTATAACAATATATAAACTCTATTAGAGAAAGTTTCAGATAGTTTGAACAATTTACTTACCCGATTTATTAATAATCGGTCCTTAGATAAAGAGAAAAGGTAGGGGTGCGACTCGTCGCTTCAAGCACCAAGAATGGAAGATGGCCGAGCCTGTTCCAGACTCGCGAAAAGGACCAATCCTTTTGCGCAACTCAAAAGGGTGTTAGTTCATCTTCCGAAACTACATCACAGCGACATCTGTGTTTCTAGTTAATCGAAAAGGAAGATTGTAAGAGAAAGAAGTTACAGATTGTACTACAAGGTAGGGATCTTGAACTTGCCTAGTTTAGTTAGTTTTACCACTCGGCAACAGGTGGCGATGTTGGATCGAAATTCATGTTTCAATCAAATAAAGTGGCTAGGCGGACACCTTTATAGTAGGGATTTAGACAATGATATCTTACTTAATAATATTAAATGGAGCTAATTAAAGAATAAAACCTTTAACGACGTTACAATACAACATAATAAAAAAGAAAATTCAGTTGTTTACTAGAATTATTTCTCATAATAATAAATGACATGGACAAACAATAATAATTATTGGTGATTTTCTTCAAAAAATAAATTATTACATACCTTACTAACACGTGACAGAGTCATTATAAATATTCTCAAGTCTATTTTGACAAATTAAATGGCGATCATTCTACACGATAACAAAAACTTCACTTTCGTAAATGTTGGTCATTAATGGAAATAAATTTACTCCATTATATTGTCTGTTGATAATTACTTACCGCTTCCTTCTACAATAATTACAATCATAGTTGATAAGGTTGATACCTGACAACATCATCCAACTAAAACATCACGGTTTAATGGAACATACACGATGTTCCAATAATGAGTGCAAAATTACACAGGAAAGTATCTTGCATTTTTTTCCTTGATCAACTTGGCAATGTGGTTTTTCAGTCGATGAGATCATTAGTTATATTCCTGGAAATGATCTCGCAGTTAAACTCGCAAGAGAATCAACGATTATGAGTATTTGATATAAAACCTCCTGACAGACATTATTTAACATATTAGTTTTACGTCAAAAGCTATAGCAAAAATTAAGCAATTTAATTTAAAATTACCAATAAATTTCTATCCCACTCGGCTCCGAATTTAAATAAAGCGAGGACACCAATTATTGACTTACAATACCTTACTTATCAGCGTTGGAGATTTCTTACAAAAAAGGTATACTCATGAATATCCGAAATTCCCCATAGTTTTTAAGTAAATTTCATCATACCGCAAAAATGAGGTCATTTTTAACCCGTAGCAGCGAGATGAGTATCGCCGAAATTTTGTTTACCATTACGCCTAATGGAAGTCAATCGTTTTGCTGCACCGGACTCTGTGGAAGCATTCAAGATTAAGAAAATTTTGACGCCACGCATCCCGCTATCCGACGGGTCCGTCATGCAGCACTGTACCTGGTGGAATGTCACCTTAACCCGGGAGTGGTCGCTAGGTGAGCATTTAGCTCACCATTGTCTTTAAACTGTAATTATTACGTTATTTGAAGTCGTATACAAACTTTTGAACTCATATCCAACATTTTGGGTTTCACTTACATACAGGGTGGCCCAAAAAAAATATTTTCGTTGGGCCAGCCTGTATGTAGGTAAGCGAAACCCAAAATGTTGGATATCGTTGTAAAGAGAATTCAAGTAGCTTTCAAATGATGTCACACTCGATATCTGTTCCCTATGATGATAAGCAAATATACATCTTCAGTTTTCAAGTTATTAGGCCTGGTACCTTTTCGCTGGGCCACCCTGTATGTTGCCTGTATTTGGGCGATGAAGGAATACTCCGACCCCATTTAACAGGCTAGTAATTACATTTTATGTGCTTCATACTCATACGCGACCTGCATTTATTCCTTTACAACTGAAGTCATTAAGGGCGACACAGTGTGCTTTTTATCGAAAGAAGAAGGGTCCCAGCTATACTTTTGATGATCACATTACGACTAGGCCAAGGGGAAAGGAGAAGGGAAGTGAGCTTTTCTCACATAGATAAGCAGCACGGGGGTTAGGTGATTACAGTATAGTGGCCATGGGCTGTTTTAGCTAGGTTCCCAACCCTGTTTTTAAATTTCGAATTTCTCACAAAGGAGAATCTTGTAGCACCCCCTTTTTGGGGACACTTACATTTGATTTTTCTTTTTGACTAATTCTCAGGGAGGTTCTTTTGAGTATTACTTTGCATTAATTAAAGGAAGAGTTAATTAAATATACTTTACTATAATACTATATTGTTACATAAGTACAACACAATTACAAATTTATCCCCCACAAGTTATAACTTAAATTCTAGAATAAACTCAACAAAGCTTAATATAATTAAAGACTCACGGTAACATCCGGGGTGGGGCTCTTGACTGCCACATTAGAATTATTAAACTGAAGAATATATGTAATTGTTAAACTGAAGATGATTATGCTGCTTGCTGCTTTACCCTTCGGGGTAACGGATGATGAAGACTGTAGATTGGAGACGAAGTTATACGAAATTATATTGCTTGGTACACTTCTAAATTATTACCAATATTAACACTCGGGATTTTTATTATTAAAAGTACACTCTGTATATTACATTACCAATATTAACACTCGCAGGAGACACCGATCTGCCTATCTTGCAGGAAAGGGTCCGTCTTTCGTCGAGCACCGCTAGTACCCGACTCCCTTCACAGTAGTCGAAATTCGCACTTCCCTTACCATCCAGCTTCGTGGTGGTCCTTTCCTTCGTTTCACCCCTCACCTCACATAATTCACTCTTATAAGTCTATAGGTAAAATATCAGTCCCAATCATTGGCGTGCTTCATAGCCCCCCAAGGTTGAAAATCCCTGGACTGCCAAAGAAAAAGGGGTTTTCAAGCTTCATAACAAGCACGACCCTTAAAAATTTATTTGTCCCTTTGAAAAATAAAAACAACACCAAAACAATAATTCAATTCTTAGTTCTCTTTTTTTTTTTTTTTAACTTATAACTGTTCTATTCGTGGATAAAACTTCCTTAGGTTAATGATATTTTGAATACCTAAATTTTGATTAGTGTCATTATCCACCACATCGTAAGCATTTGCATGAGGCTTACCAACTACGGTACAAGGACCTCTAAATAGCACAAAGAATTTTTTTATTACCCTATCCTCACTGGACGATAATTCATGATTTCGTACCAACACTTGGTCACCAATATTAAATGTCGTCAAAGAATACTTTTTATTATGTCTTAAACGTCTCCTATCTGCCTTATTTTTCATTCTTTCATAAGCCAATACCAATATATTTTTCTGCTTTGTTCCTTCAGGAATAGCAATGTCTTTTATAAATGAATTTTCACGTTTAATACCAAACTGTAACTCATTGGAACTATAGCCAGTAGTTTCGTTTATCGCCTGGTTAAGGTATTCCTGTACTTTTGACAATTCAAATGCCCACTTAGTATGTTTGGAAAAACATAACGCTCGTAACAACTTTCCTATTTCCCGATTGAAAATAAGTTTTAAGATTTTGTATGACTCTTCTTGAGCTGCCCCCCATTTCCATGAATATCCCTTCTTTTTTCGCTTTTTCTTTCGTTTTCTCAATGGATTTGCCAACTTTGGTAAGTTCAGACAAAATTTATGCTTTGATCTCTGCTCATTATTACCTGATGGTTCCGCAAAAACATGTTCATATTCGAACAATAACTTTTTTAGTTTATTTTTAAAATTGTCATCTTTTAAGTCACATTCATTAATTGACTCTACTATTGCTTTAAATTTATCTTCATCACGGATTTCTAAGTCTTCAAAATAATTGTCACTGCAAATGTTTTGTATTACAGACAATTGCACTCTCGACTCTGAATAATTGTTCAATTTTACGCACTCCTTAAATTCATTATTACTGAATTTTCCCAATAATTTATTTTCAAATAGATTTATTTCGACTTGAAAATCCTCCAACCAATCACAACCAAGAATTATATCTCTGGATAAGCCTGGTATTATTACACAACCTTGTTTAAATGATAGACTCTGATTAATGGTAAACGACAAATAAACTTGTTCTTTTACTTTCTGAGATTTCCCTTTTATTGCTCCCATAACTGTAATGCCTTTTACTGGTAATTTGATCATTTTATGATTTTTCTCTATCAATTTATTGATAAGATTTGGAGAACAACAACTAATCTGACTCCCACTGTCTACTAGAATTTCTACAGAAAAACCTTCAATTTCAGCTTTTAAAATAGGTAACCTAGCTACTGACGGCAATTTTCCTTCCAATTCATCAACTAAATAATCTTGAATGTCCGTAAACACCGAATTATTCTGATTATTTTGTGAAATATTATTCTCATTTTCCACATCAAGTTCAATAATATTCACCCCGGCACTGTCTTCATAAGATTCTCTATTTTTAGGTATCGCTCCTTCCTGCAAATAATTTCTTTGAATATTACGCCTTTCATCGAGTGTTGCTGGGAATAATGCTGGGACCGTGTTTATTTCACGACGTAAATTCTGGTTTGGCCGCTCGGAGAAATCGATACTACCATTACCATGTCCCCTACCTACCTCACTTCTTGAAATTTCAACACCTGGGACGGAACTAGATTTTTCACGACTATCAACAATATCATAGTTATTTTCCTTTTGGATCATATTGACACTACGTTTTTGATAATTATTCCTCTGTATTTGCGAGTTATTATTTTCTCGGAAATTAAAATTCCCTTTATTGTTATAATCACTTGGATGATACAAATTAGCGTTTTTACCTGACCTATTAAAAGTTTGATTTTGATAAGGAGGCTTATTAAAATTTGTATTTTCAGAGCGGTTAAAATTTCTATCATTACCCTGGCGTCTGGAATAATAGTCATTACGGTCATTTCCTGAATAGTTTTCATTTCTTTTCACTCGGTACCTATTATCATTATCAAGTCTCCTCAAATAATTTTCAGCATCATCTACATTACGCAACGAATATAAAATGGCTTCTATTTCAGGTGAAAAGTGGCTTGAAAGAAGTTTCAAAATTTCATCATCGTCAAGTGGGGGTTCTAGGTACTGAGATTCTTTGGCTAATTTTATGAAATAATCTGCTTTTGATAAGGAAGAATCATCGTATCTACCTAAACAAATCCTTCTATAAGTATCCCTTTGAATATTTAAATTCCAATATTTCGAAAGAAATAAATTTTCAAAATCTTCAAAACTAACTATTTGATTTTGCTTAAATTCAAAATATTCAGCAGCTGACCCCTTTAAAGCATCGATAGCTAATTCTACTTTTCTATTATTTGGTATTTCGGCTTCATGAAATTTTCTTTTCAACTTTCTCAAAAATACAACTGGATGAACAGAACCTCCAGGATGAAATTGTAATGCCTGTCCTCCCCATTCTTTCCATAAAAATATTATGTTTGAATTTGAATTATTATTAACCTGAGCCTGAGGATTTCTGCTTTGAAAAATCACTGACGAATCTTTTAATAAAGTATCATTTTGCTCATCCCTGGGCTCATCCTTATTATTACTTTTATTTAAAATCCCTTTTCTTTGACTTTCCTGGTCACAATATTTATTTTGATTTTCAACTTTATCTCTCTGATCAACAACATTTAAATCTTTATCGATTATTACATTTTCCAAATTATCATTCATTTTGATTACATTTTTATTTAACAATCTTAGCATTTCACTATTTTGGAGAGACTGAGATTCTAGAATTTTACATAAATTATCAAACTGTTCATCATTTCGCTTTAACAAATAAACAATAGGATCAATACCTTTGTTTTGACTACCTTCAACATTTTCAGAGTTCGAAGTCTCTGGTTGGTTTTCTGTACCTCCCATTATTAATGCAAAGTTTTCTCACCCAGGACAATTAACATTGAATTTACTGAAAAGTTACTTTAATTAATTAATTAATTGCCCACTCGTTGGTCGCCAATTATTGTAGCACCCCCTTTTTGGGGACACTTACATTTGATTTTTCTTTTTGACTAATTCTCAGGGAGGTTCTTTTGAGTATTACTTTGCATTAATTAAAGGAAGAGTTAATTAAATATACTTTACTATAATACTATATTGTTACATAAGTACAACACAATTACAAATTTATCCCCCACAAGTTATAACTTAAATTCTAGAATAAACTCAACAAAGCTTAATATAATTAAAGACTCACGGTAACATCCGGGGTGGGGCTCTTGACTGCCACATTAGAATTATTAAACTGAAGAATATATGTAATTGTTAAACTGAAGATGATTATGCTGCTTGCTGCTTTACCCTTCGGGGTAACGGATGATGAAGACTGTAGATTGGAGACGAAGTTATACGAAATTATATTGCTTGGTACACTTCTAAATTATTACCAATATTAACACTCGGGATTTTTATTATTAAAAGTACACTCTGTATATTACATTACCAATATTAACACTCGCAGGAGACACCGATCTGCCTATCTTGCAGGAAAGGGTCCGTCTTTCGTCGAGCACCGCTAGTACCCGACTCCCTTCACAGTAGTCGAAATTCGCACTTCCCTTACCATCCAGCTTCGTGGTGGTCCTTTCCTTCGTTTCACCCCTCACCTCACATAATTCACTCTTATAAGTCTATAGGTAAAATATCAGTCCCAATCATTGGCGTGCTTCAATCTGTAACAATTTTAGATATAAAAATATCTTGAAGCCTATTCGTCCTCCCCTATAGTAAAAACGGTCATTCATCCTTCATCCCATGACCGATTATCGTTTTACAAGTTTAGAACTTTATGCTTAGAAATATTTTGGACAAAGTTATTTCCATTTATTATTTGTTAGTGTATGACAGTACTTGATGTTATACATTATTAGATGTTAAAGTTGGTCGACGTGGTAAGGAAACAATGTTAAACTAGTGAAATGTTCCCTAAGAGTTCTTTTTTTTTAGAAAATGTTCATGTCCTTATACCTGTAATCCCGAAATGGCGGACACGGTATACAGGGTGTTGTAGAGGATGTTCAGAAAGACTGTAAATTTAAAACAAAAATTGTTTCCTCGCCTTCGTTACCGAGATATAGGGTGTCCTTTTTCTAAACTTTAAATCAAAACGGCAGTCAAATTTAAACAACCTCCACTGGCAAAGCACATGATTTGACATAACTATTACGATAGCGTTTGCTTTTTATTTTTATTATTATCGGGAACGGAATTACAAGCATGCAAAGTTTACCTATTCCCTGATGAGTTCAACAAAATTTTTCAATGTGGCATCGTTGTTCAAATTCGAGCTCAACAATGCAACTAAAATAGATTTTGAATAATATTATCGGATATGTTTCCCCGCAACGATTATTGTTTTGAACATTGTTGAAATTTCCATTTCATATGTTTCCATAGTAATATCTATCTGGGTATTATTGTAGACCTTGTAATGTACATTTCGTACGTACCGGCTAGATGCCGGTAACATAGCCGGTAAAACAGAGACAACGGCGGGCGTGCGCAGTTCGTGAGTGACAGTGGTTGTTAGTGCATCGACCAACTCGAGTCGTAACCTCGACTGTCAAGTTGCAATGAGGTGCGTTTCAGCATCATACCTGCGTTTTCACTTTCTTTCTCTCCTGGAACTCGCAAAAGGAAGGTCGGTTCCGCAAAACACCTGAGGTTCCTGAAATGGCGTCGTGAACTTTCACGTTATTTATTTTTAATTACTCTAAACATCGCCCACGTTTTTGGCTTGGTAAGTGTCGTAAAATGATGTTATTAATTGTGCTAGAATTATACCGATCATATTTATTTTTCTTGATACCGTATGCTAATTTTAATTATAGCTTTTAACCGATCGAGTTCGTTCGCATGCAAAATTTTGTCAGTCACCTTTTATCCCAACCTATCTTGAGGACGGGAATAATTCTATGTACCTTGGCAAGCAGACTCGATCGGATCATTTATTATTGCAAGAGTGTTTCTGATACACATGACATTGCAGCTTTTTCCTGCGGATTGCATTTTTACCTGGAGGCACATTTTTTTCCTGCGGATTGCATTTTTACCTGGAGGCACATTTTTTCCTGCGGATTGCATTTTTACCTGGAGGCACATTTTTTTTCCTGCGGATTGCATTTTTACCTGGAGGCACATTTTTTTCTACGGATCACATTTTTACCTGGAGGCACATTATTTCCGGAGGCACCTGCCTTTTCCGTGCCAGGCCGATTGTCCGGAGCCAAGCAAGAAGACCCAGGCCACTTCCAGCTAGACCTCTGAAGAGCCAGACGAAGCTAAGTGCCTTTTAACCATCCTACCAATTCATTCGACTAGCACCGCACGCACTTGTTATTCTTTTTACTATCTGTTAACCGTGCTCAAGTTAATAGTATTCATAATAATTGTGATATTTTATATTTTAATAAAGAGAACCTGTTATTCTGCTGACCCGCTTGTTATTGTTGACCCTCTTAGACTAGCGACTCAACCTACGACCCTTGTTTCTCTTGTCTCATGCTCTCAGCGACTATTTTTCCCCTCTAGGGTTAAATAGTTCGTTTCAACCTCTACACATTATTTTTTCCTTAAGAAGGTTAGTGCAGTGTTGTAACTTTTTTTTCCACAAAAGTGGTCATATCTTCTTAAGGGAGCCATACTGGAGAAAACAGTAAATAAAACTTAGAATCCTTAATCCACAATGGATGCTGTGGTGCTGTCCGTGTCCGCCATTTCGGGATCACCCTGTATTTTCTACATGACAAATGACGATGTAGCCTTATTACGACGTTGCACAAGGTGCATGATTGGGCCACAACTGGTCGCAGTATTCTTGCATTGGTTTATGGGAATTTTTTTCAGAATTCCAGTTTTAAGATTTTTCCAAAAACTATGAATTTCATGGCCATATGTATATACCTGAGGAATCTGTCGGTCTGACCAAAGAAGACCAGGCCCGATTTTTTATATCAGATGTTTATGGTGAAAGTTAATTTCTAAATTTTTGTAGGTACGCTTATCACTTTTCAAAGTGATTTTTTATGACACACGTATGTGTAATTCAAAACAATCAATATAAGTGAATTCAGTTACTTCGGTGAATTCAGTTACTATGGGCGATGATCATATTTATTTTGATAATGGTGGATCAGATAGTTTTAACATAAAACCAACTTAATCCTTAAGGTGACCTTACTTAGTAAAGGTACCTTATAAATCGTATAAATTCGAAAAACATCTAGAATTTAAAGAAGATCATCCCGAAGAAGAATCGCTTTTGCGAAAGATGTTATATACAATAAAAACACTAGTAATGATAAAAATTATTTGAACAAAATAATATTCACGGATAAGTCAACATTTCTCAGACATAACTACAGATCTTATGGATTAAGGATTATTTACACTCGTGCCAGGTCACTAGGACACAGCATCCACAGAAAATCAATGTGTTGGCTGGAATGGCCAGCACTCACATTTTTAGAATCTTGAGAAGGTACTAACAACACAACGGTACATGCAGCTAATGCAAGAAAGAATCATTTCCGTCGAAAACGATCTAAATCTAGATGATGACTGCTTGTGGTACCAACATGATGGCGTGCCCGCTGGCGTACATGCTGTAAAATTTCCGATGTTTTATATCTTATGAAGTCCTCACTGGTATACTAATTGGGGATGATTGACTCTTACAGATTGCATTTTTTTAAATTTTTTATCTTATGTGGTTGGTCATTAAGGATTATATTACATCTACTTCTTCATCTGTACTTCCTATCAACTAATAAATGAATTGATTAATAACAAAATATTTAACATCCTGTATCTCAAAAAGTGAATCTCTTGGCACATTTATGTTTATTGAAGGTATGCTGTCTAAAATTAATTGACGAATCGCTATTTTCATTTTAGAGTTACGTAATTTGAATGCACCATCCGATTCTGCTGTTGATATCGGTTGGTATTGGAGAGATGTTTTTTCTTTGAAAAATACTCAAAAATGCACATTTTGAGATATTAATTAAGTAAACACAAAACAATTATTGTAAGCATGTATACGATAAATTATGTACCAAAAACTGAAATTATTGTGTAACTCAAAGTGCAACGAATTTATCAGCAGTAACATAATAATTGTTGAAGTAAACAATCCAATTTAAATAAATATCTTTGTAATAATAATAATAGGTACAACATATTGTTCAAGGTTTATTGCATAGGTACCTATACTATTTTTTATGCGATTGAAGTGATTGAACTCTGTTAGACTGCTTACAACGTCTGTTTACAAGACGGTCAGCTGCGTCTACAATTAACTCGGCCGTGGGTAATTTAATAATTTTGGAAATATTTTGATTTTATTTAGAAAGAAACTTGGTTGAATACAATAAGGATAGTCGGTCGATTCAAGTTGGAAAATTATTTTTTAGATTAGTGATGAGGTAAGACCTTGTTTAATAGGTTTTAGCTAAAGTTATATAACTTTTTATTAAAATATTACCGAGTCTGAAGAAACGGATAACAACAACTGCCGAAATATAAGTCAGTACAAAAAGATCACACTGTTTTAATAATTGTTGTTCAACTTGAAGTGACCTATTACCCTTAATAATAATTGTATTCAACTAATCTACCGTGCCGTGTTAAAACATAGTAACTCGAGTTACTAGGTTTTGAGTTTGTTTTCATATTCTTTATCCCCGTAATCTGAGCTTTCAGAAAATATCAACTTTTATTCTATGACGCCATTCTTTCCCATAAAACTGATAGGATCTATTTTAGTAACTTCAGCGTTTCTGACTGATTCGCTAAGCTAGAATGCAGTAACCTTAGTTACTGCATTTTTTTTAGCAAATTACGAAGTATAGACCCAATATTACCATGCTAAAACATAGTAACTTTGAGTTACTAGATTTTGTCGTTGTAAATTATACGTGGATACTTTACACAGTTCTTAGTAACTCAACATGCTAGGTTCTAACATTGAAATACATTCACAATTTGTTTTTATAACTCAGTACTAACTCCACTTACTGGGTTTTACCGTGTTACTTAAACCTTAAAATTGTAGTTGCGTATCAGCCTATCAGCAGCAAGTGCTCGTAGTGGTGTGTGTGATCTTGACTAAGTAGATAAAACCATTATTATTACTTAGTGTCTATAAAAATAATTAGCAAGTGAGTAAATTATTTCTGTTTCAAAGTTTTGTAAAAGCTAATAATATGACTTCGAGAGGGAAATTGATGGTTGCATTGGCTGTAAATAGTTAAGATGTTCTTTTAAGTTTGATTATGTGACCGGTAGATTTGATTTGATGTTTATGTTACCTCTACTAGCCTCTATACAAGGTTTCCCGTAAATACAGTAAATTGGAGGAATCATAGATCGTTAAGAGATTATTGTTTTAAACTAAATAAAATTATTATCTTACATTGTGACATAGAGGGTGTTAAAGGGTGGAGACAAAATGCACATTTTATTTCATATCTTTAGGGGATTTACAGGAATCTATTCCTAAATTTATATCGTGTGATCCACAAAATTTTTCATCAACTAGTGCCTTGGAAGAGAGAGATAGCTATTGCAGTCATGTCTGAGCTCATTGCACCTGAGGCACACCTGCCAGTAGTTTGCATTTTATCTGACAGAATGGCAGATATGCTTCATTTTTTCCAAGGCACCAGTTAATGAAAAATTTTGTGGATCATCCGATAGCAATACAAATTTGAAATTATTTAATGGAATATTTTGCCAAATTGTAATAATCCGGTGACGTAGTACGAGGGGCTCACATTTATAATGACTGCAACGTGCTTTTTTATACTTTATTTTTTATTCAAAATTCGACCAATTATTGTATCTATTATCAACTTAAATTCTTAAACTTTCATGTCATTAAATATGTGTATTTTGTCGGTACCCTTCATCTCCATGTAGGTCGAAAAATATTGATGTAAGAGAAAATTTGTATGCAGCTTTTTTAGAAATATTTTAACAGTCTACCATTCCGCTAATTTATGGTAGGTACTTAATTTACAGCGCATTTATGATAACTGATATGGGAAACATCTCAGAATAAAAAAGTTCTCAAGATTTCGATCATCAAATATCTAGTCTTCTTTTTTCTGTTTTTTCTAAAGTCCTAAAGAAAACCTCACTTTTTTACAATATCTTAAATTTTTAGGCATGTCAAAAATGATATACCCTCAGAATTAAGTGAACTATCAGATCCAGCTGATGACTCAGACATCAGACTTAGATCCTGATTATGTCCCCGAAAATAAAGTTGTATAACTTCATAACTATTTCACCAGTAGTGATGATCTTACTGAGACTAATGATCACCCACGTCAGCCTGTGCTGATTTTATCACAAGAAAGCTAGCTATTTGATGCAGATGTTATCATGATCGGCGAGGAAGAATATTTATATGACAATGATAAAGAAACATATTCAGCTTTATATCAACACAACTTCTAAAAATTCTTGATAGTGCAATTGCCACTTCCTTAAGTAAGAATAAAAACTTAATTATTACATCATTGGTTGAAATCAGCGCAAAGATTAAATTATCACTTCAATAATTATTGATGAGAGAGGATACCTCAGTGTCTCAGAAACAAAACCAAATCCCGTTCAAAATGATGATGTCGAGTTTATAACTAAAATATTATCTGTCATGTCATTTTTGTGGTGTATTCTATAATGTTATTTAAGTTTTCGAAAATAAATAGTGACTAGCTTTGTACTCTTATACGAAAAATAAAGATTCGAAACAGTTCAAAACTCTGTTAAAACCTAGCATATCAAGTTACCAGATTTTATAATTTATCATTTCGCCTCACTTGCAAAATCAAAACATAGCAACTCAGTTTTTTTCTGTTATCAGCCATGTTTTATGTAAATCAAGCACACCATTGGAAAGATTAGAATTTTTTACATAGAAATTATATACATATTGTAAGATTTGTCTTCAAGCTTCTTGCGGCTACAGCATTTATACGAATCTTTAATTTTCTCCATACCAGTTAAATAGAGTTACTAGTTTTTAACACTGCACGGTAGTAATAGTTTTTCGGTATAGTTACCTATAAGAAGAAAAAAAAAACAGAATGAAACTAATATAATGTTGTATAGACTTGTATAGACTTTTTTTGTAATTGAACCCATCACTTTGGATCATGTCTTCAACCCTTGACTATCGACACCTTAATATGTTTAATGCTTGTTCGTCTTTCTGAGCATAATAAATATTTGAAGAGAAAAGGCGCGTATAAATTCATTACGAACGTTAAGCACTACCAATCTCGGACAATAATTATTATTGGCGTCGTGGCTATGCGGTTCCTCCCCCTTAAAATTTATTATTGGCTTTGATTGATAAACTTTGTCATCCGTTTTTCATGCTTATTAATACAGGTGTCCCATATTTCAGAGCTAACCATGGGTATCTCCGAAATGCCCAGAGATGCAGGGTCAGTTAAATTACAGAAAAGATGCTCTATGTTGTGGCCATCTCGAATCCGTCAAGACAAAAATACAAAATATCTTGGACTGTTTCTGAAATATCCTGAAAAAACTGAAAAATCGAGATTTCTTATTTTCGTCATATCTTTCTTATTATTGGCGATTAATAAATATTTTTTGTGAGCTTTTACATAAGACGTGAAGAGGTATCCATATGACATTTCAAGACAACTAGATCTCAGAGTTTTCATAGTCAACTTTCGTTTTTCTTAAGGCCGCCATATTGTGTTTTTAAGTCATTCTGTATTAAAAGAATTAAGGAAACTAAAAATAATCACATTTAAAAAAATGTCTTAAAAATTTACTTCTTTTCGAAAAAAGAAGAATAAAACTTTGAAGGAATTTTTTTTATGTGATAGGTAGATTTTTGGTTTCCTTAATTATTTCAATACAGAATGACATCAAAATTCTAAATGGCGGTCATTATAATGAAAATTTAAAAACTCAGGAATCTAGTCGGCTTTCAAAATTTTTTAAATATCAGATGAGTAGCTCTTAATGGCTTATTTGTAACCCTACAAAAAATTATTTATTGATTTTCAATAATAAAAAAGTTATGGCAAAAAGATCTCTATAAAAAAGAAATCTCTATGTTTCAGTTTTTCCAGGATATTTCAGGGACAGTCGCAGATATCTTGGATGTTTTGACAGATTCGAGATGGTCACAAAATAGAGCATATTTTCTCTAGTTTAACCGAACCTGTATCTCTTAGCGTTTAGGAGATACCCATGGTGAGCTCTGCAATAAGGGACACCGTGTATACAGACTGGAAACTTTGTAGGTAAGTGGGTCATAGGAATTTAACATGCAAATTCAGTTTTGTGCAAATCATATCTCCAGGCTTAGATTTGGAGAAAAAATATAGAGGAAATAAGTAAAAAAGGCATTTTTATTAATGCATCCAATATATTAATGTCTATTACCTTGAGTAATTACCACTGCAAAACAAAGTCCTAGCTCCAAATATTCTTTTATACTGCAATACAATACAGGGTGTCCCAATATTCCATGGACATGGAGCAACCACAGATTACTGAGGTAAAAAAAAGTCGCTCGGACCAAACTTATCTCTATACGAAAGTGCTTCGTTTGTCCGTTAGAGGGCTTCAAAGTCTTTTGAAAATTTAAGTTTTTTTGAAATAGCTCAAAGTCGGCTCATTACAATTCGATGAAATTTGGTAGGTAAATTTCTTATTAAAAGTACTAACTTCTGATGTACATGATAATTTGACGAAAACCCGGGAAGGGGTGAAACTACCCCTACCCTCCATTAAAATCGATCGTAATTGTTGATAGGGTAGCAGGAACGCTGTTCATGTGTTTTTGTTTGAAAGATACATCGTTTTAGCCCATTTTTGGTCTCCTACAAAAATCTGTATCTTTCCGAGGTGCTATGTGATAAAATAAATTAGTCGATGATAACTAAATTTTTATTTAATTCTTTTAATTTGAAATTAAATTTTCAATTGTCAGGTGATTATTTGATCTAATCTCATAAAAGATGCTCGATGTGGGCGCCGGTTTGGACCCTAGAAAGTTCCATCCTGCGCAAAAAAATGATTTTAACTTTTCTTGGAACCACGTCATTTTGCAAACTGTTTACTGCGTTTGAAAAAACCGTTTGCAAACACCTGAAAAAAAAACTGAACCATACTAAACATCTTCTATGAGATTAGATCAAATCATCACCTGAAAATTGAAAATTTGATTTCAAATTAAAAGAATGAAATAAAATTTTGGTTAGGTATCATCGACTAATTTATTTTATCACATAGCACTTCGGAAAGATACAGATTTTTGTAGGAGACCAAAAATGGGCTAAAACGATGTATCTTTCAAACAAAAAAACATGAACAGCGTTCCTGCTACCCTATCAACAATTACGATCGATTTTAGTGGAGGGTAGGGGTAGTTTCACCCCTTCCCGGGTTTTCGTCAAATTATCATGTACATCAGAAGTTAGTACTTTTAATAAGACATTTACCTACCAAATTTCATCGAATTGTAATGAGACGACTTTGAGCTATTTCAAAAAAACTAAAATTTTCAAAAGACTTTGAAGCCCTCTAACGGACAAACGAAGCACTTTGGTATAGAGATAAGTTTGGTCCGAGCGACTTTTTTTTACCTCAGTAATCTGTGGTTGCTCCATGTCCATGGAATATTGGGACACCCTGTATATTTCATTACTCACTATTTAGCCAGATCAATTCTTCTAAATAACCTTATCAATAATGGTAACTTCTCCGGTGTATTAAGCAATGAAAAATGCACTAACCCGAAATAATCTGAAGAATTGGGAGAAGTAGGAAATAATTATTCATAAATGCTAAGCTTTACCAAAATTAAATAAATAGTACAGTTGTCACTATATTGAGTTCTCTTCAGATAATTCGATTAATTGTGACAAATAGCCTGTCTCTTGATGAATTGATGAATACGGGCCTAAGACTAGAAAAAAAAAACATTTAAATGTGAATTACTTTTTTGTTTTCACAGCGAATTCTGCTTTTCATTTATAGCTAATTATTTTTTATTTTTTCAGCAGAAGAATACGCTTCAATGCCAAAGATCTTCCATTTGGACGATTACGATTCTTGTTTGATGAATAAGGCTAATCATCATTACTGTCTTATTAGTTATGAACTAGCTCCTCTTGATTCAAAGAGTCCCTCTAAGATATGGCAGTTAATTAAGGTAAATTATTTTGACTAATTTTTTGTGCACCGTTCGCGAAGTAAACGTATCGTGTATCTAAAATAACGTATCTTTAACTATGTAACGTATCTAAAATAATTTTATCATTTGAAAAAAAAAAACGATGACCAAAATAACTGTAGTCAAACTCCAACCATGTCGTCATTTATTACATGAAACATGTGCTGCACCGATGCTATAAATGCCCGAGACCGGCCTTGTCCTATTTGTAGGGTTGCTGTAACCGAATCAACTGTTGTGCGAAAGAAATACAAATAGTGACCGAGAGAGCATCCTTACTTGCGCTAGTTACGGAGCTGATTGGGTGAATTTAGCTAGAACATTAGGTATCTATTACAAAACTGCCTTCCGTTGGGTGTCTTCTGGAGTACCATATACATATATGTCAAGCAAAGGAGGCCCTAAACCAAAAAGTTTAATAGAATAAAAAATTGATATTGTCATTTCAATATAAAATTCAGTTGACCTTACTTTGCAGCAGGTTAAAAGTAGAGTAAGAAATAAATTCAATAAAGAGCATTTACCATAAAACAAGTGCATACTGAACCTGTCAATATGAATAATGTAGAAAATAGAACAAGAAGAACTTGTTCATAATTTGAACAATTATATAAGGGATGGAAAACAAGTCATTTGGATGAACGAAACCAATTTTAATTTGTTTTGTCCCAGAACAAGGAGTCATTCTGTTAAAGGTAGTCGGGCGATGCGATTCAAATATTACCAGCTACTCGAGGACCAAATGTGCACCTAATCTGAGCCATATCAGCATAATGCACCATGTCATTCTTGAATGGAGGAGACTGTTGCTGGATCAGGCGCAACAATTTTGAGACTACCGCCTTATGCGCTTATGCTCAATCCAATCGATAATATCTGGTGCAAAATAAAAAGTACAGTGAAGAGTAACCTGCTAAGAGTACCAGAAGTAAATGGGCCTGGAGTAGCTTAGCAGCGGTTGGTTTATTTAGAAGAAACAGGTTGAGGTTGAGAAACTGAAGCTGAGGTCTATGGCTGAAAAGGACCGATATGATAGGTTAAAGTGGGTACTAGCTCCAGTGTTCAGTATGCAGATGTTTGTGTTATTCAGGACGTTCTCCACTACTTTTCCACGGCTCGATTTTTTTATTGAACCCCAGATCACGTTATGGGCGTTGAAATCACCCACTAAAATGAAAGGAGCAGGTAGTTGATTAACAACGTTATTTAACTTGGTTTCTGTTAAGAGTCCATGTGGAGGAATGTATAGGCTGCAAATTGTTAGTTTTTGTGGACACCAAGTAGTGACAGCAATAGATTCAAGACTAGAGGTTATATTATTACGTTTTCTGGAGAATAAATTGCTGGAGACAAAAATCGAGGTCCCTCCACTTGCTCTGTTATACTCGGTTCTTAGGTGATATCCTTCTAAGTCTTTGAAGGTTCTTTTGTTTGTATCCTTGAAATTGGTTTCTTGCAAGCATAGGACGTCGGGAGTGATATCAGATTTCAGTTGCTGTAACCTTTCTAAGCGTGGATAAAATCAATCGCAATTCCACTGAATGACTGTGAATGTGCGGTGTAGAGTTTTTTTTTATATTATTAGCGCAGAGAGAGTGTGTGCTGTGAGTCGTCTAAAAAGTTTACTTCTTCAAGTGTGTCCGTGGAGTTAATGGAGGATATGCTACTTATTTCAAAATTTATTTCAAAATTTCAAGGCCATCCTGTTCTAGCCGTTGTTTTATTTTCTTAGATATTTCAGCTTATGGTATATGCTCTGCAGGTCCTCAAGCAAAGATTTTACGACGTCAGTTGTAAATCGCAAAGCTTTTATGTAGGGATCGCTGCTGCGCATGGGTATCCTCCAAGAATGCGATGAGGCTTTCTTCTGGGATAGAGGTTGCCTCTGGATTATTTTTACAGTGGTCTTTTATGGCTGCGTTGCAAATTTCGGAGAATTTAGCTACTTCTGATGCGTTTTCCCTCTTGGATTTTTTGCTTGGCTGCCTATGATTATGCGTATCGATGTGACATTTGGAGCTAGAGGTGGTGGCATCGGGGATAAGTTTATTAAACTCGTCCGTGGTTGGGGTTTCTGGAGGACTAGTGTGATCGCTTGAGCAGGGGTGGTTGTTTTTTATCCCGTGCGCAGTAAGTCGGCGATGACATCGTCTGTAGTTTCTATTGTAGCTTCAGTTTGACTCTCAGGCACCTCGGATTGGGTGCTGACTGCGGGCCGGGACTGCTATGTACTTCTCCTTGCGTTGAGATTGATGTTTTCGTTGTTTGGCAGTTGTTGGCTATGTGGCCAGGTTGCTTACAAATAAAGCACTCCATTTTGTCTGTTGAGAAAAATACACGATAGTTGGTGCCTTCGTACGGTATTAAGACAGACGTTTGCGGCTCAAAGTTTTCGTTGGTCGATATGATGTAAACCTGACTTCTAAACGTGCCATAATAGTGTATTACTGTAATAAATGCACATGTCAAAATCCTGCAGATTGACATAATTTCTATTAGGTACTAGCGTTTCTTGAAACCATAACATTTTGTTCCTTTCTTTCAATTCTAGTTCATTAGCAGTACAAGAAAGAACTACAGGCATGATTGGTTGAGACATGGATTATGTATTTCAAATCTTTTTTCAAACAAGTACCAACATCTTCAAAAAAATGAAACTGAAATAAAGAAGCTCCTTCAAGAAATGTATGATAAGAAGTATGAAGATTTAGGACTTCATGGAACTATTACTGAAATGCAATGCGAAACCTTTGACCTTGAATATAAAGTATCATTTTTTGAACATTTCGTCAAGTAAGTTTATATAATAATATTTGATCTATGAGCAGTTTTAGATGCCTTTCACACGTTTACATATCCATTTACATTAATTTACACATACTTCTGTTTTTATGAGTAAAAAATGAATTTACAAAAGCAATGATCGAATTTCAAATTTTCGGTTGAGAGATATGCCAACGCGACTAGCCAGGTGATTGTAATATTTGACTAGCTAGCGTAGATTTTTTAGGCGATTTTATATCAAATAAGCCATTATTATTGCACTTGAAGCAGGTATAATGTGATCATGATTTAAATCAACCTACTTTTCCGCTTTAACAAGAACCGGTGTATTTATTTTTCGTTGAAATTTTGCCTTGGTAACATTTTTATTTATTGATAGTTAATGGATTGTTGCTTTTTTTCAAAAACTTGTTACGCATGTATTATCTTATATCTTATGGCCGCCATATTATTTTTTTATGTCGTTCGATAAGAAAAAAATAATGTAAACCAAAAATTAATAAATTTCAGAAAAAAAAAATTGCAAAATTTTTATTCTTCTTTTTTCAAAGAAAAACAGAAAGTTTCTAACTGAAATAGGTCAATATGAAGTCATACTGCTTGCCTTATAGTTTGTTAATTTCTCTATGATATTCAATCTAAAAAGTTGTCTTTTTTTTTGAAAAAAAAGAAGAACAAAAATTTTTGAAATTTATTTCTTGAAATTTATTAGTTTTTGGTTTCCATTATTTTTTTCTTATCGAACGACATAAAAAAATAATATGGCGGCATAAGAAAAACGAAAGTTGGCTATGAAAACTCAGGGATCTAGTCGGCTTTGAAAATTTTTGAAACGTCAGATGAATAGCTCATAACGGCTTATGTAAGCCTACGAAAAATTATTTATTAATTTCCAATGGCAAGAAAGATATGGCAAAAATAAGATTTCTCGATTTTTCAGTTTTTTCAGGATATTTCAGGAACGGTCACAGATATCTTGCATGTTTTGACGGATTCGAGATGGCCATAAAATAGCGCAACTTTTCTCTAATTTAAGCAACCCTGTATCTCTTATGGTTTAGGATATCCCAATACTGGCACCATGAAATTTGCATAACCCTGTATAGAGAAGATTTGATAATAATTTTTATTGTATCTTCTTTAATGTTGAAATTTTCTCTCCTAATTTGATTGAAAAACATGTAAAAAAGTTAAAAATACTTCGTAAAAAAGTGCACAGCATTAGTGTAAATATGGATGCAATACCGGTTGGTAGGGGTCGCCAAGTTCTTGAAAATTTCAAGATCTTGTCTTGATCTTGTCTTGATTTCAAGACAAGATCAAGACAAGAAGTAATTTTAGATTTCAAGACAGGACAAGAAATTTTATGTCAATACCAAGATTTCTTGTCAAGAAAACAAGAAATCTTGATATTTCTTGACCAACAATGGAAACGCTAAAACGTATTTTTATTTGTGGAAAATATAACATATTTTAACAGAACATAACATATTTTAATTTCTTGAACATAAATTTTTTGCTAGAACGATTCACAAAAATGTAAATAAAAAAAAATAAATAAATGAAAATCCTGTTGAAACTAAAGCTGAAAACTAGATTTTGAATATCAAACTTAGTGACTTGCGTGGCCTAGTGGTTCTCCGCTGGCTCACGAAGCCATAGATCGCGGGTTCGAAACTCACCTCGGCCCGCTTTACTTTTCAGATTCATTTTCGAATGTCTGTGAAAAGTAAAACAAGCGATCGAACGTTTAAAAGGCAAATATATAATTTAAAGTGTGTGTGGCTGAAGAGTTCGTGCTCAAAGCCAAATTACCAGAGTGGAGCGACTATAATATGTCTTACCTATACACAGTTAAGACCGAGGCTCCCTCAGAAATAAAAAAAATATAAAATTTAACTCATTTTTAAATCAGAATTCATAAGCCATGAATTAAGGCACATCAGACTTCTTATGGAGTCAACGCCTAGCGGGTTTCTTGGCTTTGTTATTGTTAAAGCTCTTGAAAAAAGCCTTTCCGCAGGTACATAGATGTTGCTGGCGTTCCGAGAAAATCCTTGGCAATTTTCGATAAAGACGGGTATAGTTTAGTCTTTCGTCAGAATAAAATTATATAAGATCGGGGCGGGAAGCCACCAGATTGCCGTGTTAGCACGAAACGCAATAAAAAGTTCACCTAGGAATCACCGGTTGATTTCAAAGATTCAAGAAATTTCAAGATCTTGAAATTTCTTGAGTCAAGACAAGATATAAGATATCAAGAAAACGTCAAGACAAGATTTTTTTTAATTTCTTGATTTTTTCTCAAGACAAGACAAGAAGTTGTTATCAAGACAAGAATTCTTGTCTTGGCGACCCCTACCGGTTGGGTTGGTGTTTAGCCTTTAGCTTGCTGTCGCTCGCGACGTTGCAACGGTGCAACGCTTACAAGACTAATAAGTCCAATGAAAAAATGACAGGAACATTTGTACAACAAGAGGGAGAAGAAGACATTAAAGTTGACTTCTTTATATAAAAATAATTTATTGTAAGGCAGAACTTATAGCGCCAGATTGAAATATTTATATTTTGGCTGAAAATAACGAAAAAATGACGTCAGACCGACGTCATAAACATCACGTCTAAGTAACGATGTGAATAATTTGGTAATAAGAGGTCGGCGACCAAAAATTACTAAAAAAATGACGTCATTATAACGTGACTGCTACCTGGGATATAACATAACCCTGTTTTTCTATTATTTACATCCTTTACATCTTCTTTACATTCTTTCCATTTTGACGTAATTTACGTCAAACGTATAGGGAATGAATTCTTTACACGTAAAGGCACATTATTACTGTTTATGTCACAATACAGTATTTTGTTTCTTGTTTTAATTGTGCTTTTTTTCAGGAGATTCCTAGTTGCCTATATTGTTTTTATAATCGCAGTATCCGTCTATGACATAGCTTTTGTAAAGGATGGGATTCACAGAACTTATACTTGTAAGTATTGTGATTGTGTAGGTACATTTTAATAACAATGTTTAATTATTGTATAAAATACAACGTATTGGGTCCCAAAACCTGACCTGACCTGGCAAAAATCTTTATGACGATTTATAAACAAAGTAATTCGGGTTACTTCAAAAAAATTACAAATGGGTAAAATTTTCTCGATTGGGTAATTATTAAGTATCTGACGAGCAGCTAACGACTCACCTTCGTGACAGAATGTATATAACTCCTTCCAAATATTAGCAATATTATATTATAATATAATATTATAATATAGTATAATGTGTATATTTTTCAGATAATAAACTCATTCTGGCTTTTTCACTGCCCAGAAACTGGAAGAAGCTAACTACAATAGCGGACACTCCAGAGACTTTAAGGTTACGGTCTTTCCATGGTGTCCGATCACTTTCGCTTATGATAGTAATACTCACTCATTGCGCATTTGTCGCTTTTAGCGGTTTTGTTGAGAACCCGAAATTCATAGAAATGGTAAGAAAGTTAGACTGTTAATTTTATTAATAATCCTTTAATAGTTTAGATTTAGGGCCGCTTGTTCATTCGCAGTTCACCCGCGGTTCATCTCTGAACTACGCTCACTTACATATACATAAGCGACTTATTCACGCTGAGTTCTGTACTTGAACTATCGCTGAATGTCACTCAGGCTGAACCGCTTCTGTCGGTTCCAGCTCCTGATGTCAAACATCGTTTCAAAACTGGTGCAAAAATTTGAAATTATTTTCATTAGAGTACACGTTTATTTATCACAAGATATGTTTTTTGCGTCAAAAATATACAGGAAGTCTCAATATTCCATGGACATGGAGCAACCACAGATTCCTGAAGTCAAAATATGCCGATTTAACCAAAATTATCTACAGGGTGTCCCAGACTTAATTGACCAGGCCATATCTCATATACAGGTTGAGATAATCGAGCCGAATAAAAGGCATATTATTATAATTTTTCAAGCTGTATAACATGACAGCATGAAAACAACCCCCACTCCAACATCCCCTAAGTTGCAGCCCCCACCCTTAAAAAAATGAATAGCACCCTGTATATATTTTTGTATATTCAAAACCAGTATTCGATTCTCTATTCAGATGATTTTTCAGATTCAAAATTGGTTCAGAAATAACCAAGAAAAAGTTCATCAAGGTGGTCATGACTTTTTATCTTAACTTTACCTGAATGACTTTAGCTGCCAAAATTTATCAATATTTTGGTCATAGTTTTTAATTAGCAGGTCACAGTCATCATTAAGGTTCATGATAAAGTGCTTTATCTCTTGTTTTATTTTTTAAAATTTCCCAACAAATCAGAATTATCAAATAAATTGTTTGGACTTTAATTATAATAATAACTATCACCTGCCTGTTAAAAACTATGAATAAATTTTGACAGCAAAAGTCATCCAGAGAAAGTTAAGATAAAAAGTCATGACCACCTTGATGATCTTTTTCTTGGTTATTTCTAAACCAATTTTGAATCTGAAAAATCATCTGAATAGAGAATCGAATACTGGTTTTGAATATACAAAAATATATACAGGGTGCTATTCATTTTTTTAAGGGTGGGGGCTGCAACTTAGGGGATGTTGGAGTGGGGGTTGTTTTCATGCTGTCATGTTATACAGCTTGAAAAATTATAATAATATGCCTTTTATTCGGCTCGATTATCTCAACCTGTATATGAGATATGGCCTGGTCAGTTAAGTCTGGGACACCCTGTATATCAAAAATGGCACCCTTTTCAAGATAAGGGGGTCAACTAAATACACATTTTTCAGAATAAGTGAAAAATTGATTAAATGATAAATATTAAAACTTCACCGCTTTTTAAGTACAACTGTAAATTTTCCCATAATTAATTTTTAATGATGGACTTCAGCGCTAGGTCCGTTTTCTCATCATATTTTATAAACGCATTTTATAGCACTTTTTGAAAAGCCCTTTTTGGGTATAAAATACGTGGTATTTTGACCTGCTTTTACAGCTTATTGTACAGGGTGTATCATAGTAGGGGCCGTCAAAACAAAAAAAAAATAATTCTCATAAACATTTTTGTCCAAAAACGCTTCGATTTCTACATACAATGTGTCCCAGATTCGCGTCTCTATACAGAGATCTCGGCTCTCCTACTACACTTACAGCAAAGGTTGAATGGGGAAAATTTTAGGGGAAACTTTGTCCATTCGATAACCGGTTTCAGATTTACGATAGGTCAATTGGTTTTGGAAATATCGGCCAAAAACCTAAAATGGCGGATTTTCTTTTTCGCAAGTAAGTCCGAAACGGTTTATTTGACAGCTGTCAAAATGTGACATTATCCGGACACTTTTTTAAGACGAATAAGATAGCGTGTATGACAGGTCTCAATCGTCTTTTGTTATTCCGCAACCCGCCTCAACTTTCGTTTTTCTTATGACCGCCATGTTGAATTTTTCCCTTTTTGAACGCAATTTATTTTTCTGATTTTTTTTATGAAAATAATACAAACATATAATATGACAATAGCGATAGATTTTGTCCCTGAGTGCACTAATTACTTATTTGAAGTTTGAACTATCATAGCTCAGTACATACCTAATAATTATTGTTGTTGAGGTATAGGTAATTATCTAATCAAAATTATTACGAACTTCAATTACCAGTGTTCTGGTATACTCTGACTGGCTCTGCTGTTGGATGTGAAAGCTCTGTATAGTGGAGTTTCGGGCACTGCCAGCATGACAACTGTTATGGACGATGGAGGAATACTCCGATCCCATTTAACAGGCTATAATTGCACTTTATGTGCTTTATACTCAGAGACCTGATTTTCACTCTTTTATGCATCAATAGTGAGAGTTTCTTGAAAGGGATCGAATATCCCCCCCCCCTCCTAACCAGTTTTACTACATTAATAAATGTGATAAATTTAGGTGTAATAAATTTTATAATTGATATTTGACATTTAATAGTATAATATTATTCAATAGCTATTATCCACGAAGATGAAAATTGCTCTGTACCATCTAGATGGATAATTACTTATAATTACATTACTAATTTTTTACTTTCTATTTACAAATCCTAATAAGATTATCAAGTTAATTATATTTTCTACGTTATCTAATCCAATTTTATTGATAAATCAGAAGGCTAGGCTTTCAATTATCATGGTTACGCGAGATTTCAAAGTTAATAATAATTTGTTATTCCTACTTTCCTACTGAATTCAAATTTTTGTTACGATGTTTGTATTTTAAAAGAAAAATGAAAAATATTAACCTGTGGTAAAGTTTTTGTTCATATCCACCATCTGAGTTTTCGGGCTTTTGACTTTCTTGACTTGGCGTGAGGTACTCGCGCTGGGGGCGCTATCTAATGATTCGCGTGATTTGTCGGTACTCGGTGGAAGTTTTCTCTACCTGGGTCTTTTATTCGAAGTAGAGCGACTGAGGACAGGAGGATTGGCCGGTGCCAATCTCCTTTTACGAGAAGAAATTTCGTTTTATTTGTAATTTGTGATAATACCTAGATAAGTTTGTTTATATTATTTCACGGGCTGGGAAAGCCGGACAATGAAGATTAATTTTCTTTATCTTGAGAAATGGCGAGGAGAAATTGAATTTTTACCAGGCACAGCGCATACACAATTAATGGTTCCCACTGTACCTAGCAGGCTCTCTGCATTAAAAGCATATCAACAAGTGATTCCCATTTAATACAGGGGAAGATAGGTAAGGAATGAGTTGCGCATACATCCATATATAAGTATGTTCCTGCTACTCACTATAACTAGGTATACTTCCTTTCCATTCAACATGACGACGCCGCGAGGTTTAGCAACTTCGGGCGCCCAGAGATAGGTATTATACCAATGAATGGAACAGCAGAAATACAGAACAGGCGTCCACGGAAATGTCATCTACAACGTCATAACATTCATAACCTATACAGGGTGTCCCAAAACTCAACGTCATCCCTTGAAGGGCCGGTAGGACAAGTCATGACTGACCAGAATATCATAAGATGATCTCAGTAAAAAATTGTTTATTTTCGAGATAATGGGACTTTTATGAATTTTGTGAAAATCGATACCTTAGATCTGTTTTTCGAGTGTCACAGTTGCAAAATTTCATATTCTTACATTCTTAATTTTGTTACGCAATGCTGAATAGCCCAATTAATGATTAAGTGCCGAAGAAATATTCTAGTGCCCTACCTTTTAGGAAAATTATTGATTTTTTTGCCCGATAGAAAATTTTTGTTTTTTCATGTCACAACTTTGCCACTTCATACATGAAAAAAAATTACCCCGTGAACCTGGCAAGTTATTCCTAAAAATTACCCATTTGATCTAGTTTCTGCAATGGTGTAATATTTTGTATGCTTTACTTTAGAAAAAAAAGATATTGCTGTTTGACTGCAAAAGGAGCGCATTGTGAAATCATATCAATAAATAATCTGAGAGAAGTACAGGGTATTTTGTAATTGAATGTTTCATAATTACGATCTCAATTAAGTTGAAGCTAATTTTAACCAAAAATAATCTGTAGGTAAAATGAAATGATAATTCGGACCTATTATTATAGGTACTAGTGTTTTATTATAAATAACTCTATTGTATAATAAATAATAAATAATCACGATGAATTTTCAGGAAATAGCTAAATCTTCACAATATTTTTTTATAAATGGGGTTGTATTAGTTCAACTTTCTTTTATGATGTCCTCCTGGTTTCTGACATATCACACATTCGAGAGATGGTATGAAGAGGAAAGAATTAGTTTTTTTTATGTTTTAAAAGTAATAATATATCGATATATTAGGTAAGTTATAATTTTATTTTTAATTTCTGTGACCCTCTTATAAGATAAATACAAATTCCCTTTTATTCTTAAAGTTTAACTAAAGGCGGCGGCGAGGGGGAGTTGAATTTGGTTGACACTTTGATGCGTTAACAATCGTATTCCAATAACAGGTGGCCTCTTTCATAAGAGTTAAGTAGAAAGAGTAAGACTCTTTCATTCTGATAACTGTCAATCAGTGTGTCATATGCAATCGAATAATTTTCCTCAGTCAATGCAAGATGACGAACGAGAGCTAAAGGTTCCTTGGAGAGAATGGAGATCAATATTGGAACTTATCAACGGAAGAAAACTCATAATTATTTTGAATTAAGGAGGATAGACGTCGTGAAAAGATGGCCATGCTTTTAGGTCACCATCAAATAAATTATTTCAAGTTCAGCCTGAGAAAGACTCATATATGAACACCTTCAATTTTATAAAAAGTGCCGTCAATCTGATCGGACAACTCACGCAATAACTTCCAGTTGACAGGAGCCTCATCAATGACCATATCAAACTAATTTGGCCGCGTTCAATAAATATGAAAATCTAAAATAAACACGGGAGTTTTAGTTAGAAGTTTGATTGGTTTTTTTATCAAAGATGATTGTTACAAGCAGACCAGTAGGAATTTTCATTGGTGTATGCCATTTAAAATGCAGACCATGGATATAAAATTTATTAAATTCTGGGTACAATACAAATAATTAGGTACCTACATAATAATACGCTATTTTCTATAACTATAAATTAACAATTATTCCGAAATAGTCAAACATGAAACAAATTGATATAATAATGAATTGTAATATCAATTACAGCAATCCGATTGTTGAAAAACAATAATGCTTTCTGAACGACACACTTGCCCCAACGGTATGGTCAAGACAGAGACATCGATGTTTCAATGGTTATTTCCATCTCATCAGTCTGTCACATCACCACCATTTACCGGTACACTTCCCTAGTGTACCGGTAATTACATTGTCGCGGTATCAAATCAACTCGGTATGCCAAGTCTTCGCCGCGTCGATGCCTTACCGACCCGTGAGAGAATTACCTTTTACCGATACCTGAGACTTCTTTTCTTATTGCAGTTATTATAGTTTAATTTTGTATAATAATTTAAACTGATGTTGGTGACGTATCACTACACGGTATTAGATATGAAAATGCTTTTAAATTGCTAGACAAAGTTGCTAAGTGCAAAGAAAAGAACATTTTTACGAAATTATTTCTACATTAACATGCTACAGCAAGATGGTAGTTTTTAACTGTTGTAATTGTAAAAATTCTTGCATTTATAACGAGCGTATATGTATAATGAGTGTAAATGCCAAGTTTCTCAACCTTTTAAATCATGGTACTTAGTACCTATATAGGTATTATTTTTCAGATTAACACCTGTGTTGTTTGTGGTTTTGCTGTTTGATGTCAGTTGGTGGCCTCATATCTCTAGGGGTCCGATTTGGAGACCATCAGTAGTCAAAGAATATTACAACTGCAGAAAAAATTGGTGGAAAAATCTCCTTTATATCAACAATTTCGGAGATATTAGTGATATGGTAAAATTTTAATTTTGCTCTTTCACATGATTCCTACTATTGAAATAATTTTTTCTGTTTTGTTACAGTGTATGCAACACACGTGGTATTTAGGCAATGACACCTTTTACTTCATTATTGGATTATTATTCATGTGGTCTATTTGGAAATACAAGAAATATTTTTTACAAATAGTGATTACTGTTACCATATTGTTTCAAGCTGGAGTCTTTATTCATTTGTACGTGAACAAATATGATATTTCAACACCACTTTTTCCAGAGTAAGTTTTTTTTATTAATTTAAGACACGGTAAGTTGTCCTGTTTACATTATCTTTCTGTTCAAGGGTCTTTAACAAAGATCTATTTGTTTAAAATTTTAGAGTTACACAGGGTGCTTCACCGTCAGATCGACATAGCTTAAGGGTAGGTGCAGTTTTTCAAGGCGATTCAGGATCTGATTTTGAAATTTTTCTGAGGCCTTTCGTTTCGATATTACAGGGTGATCATGCATTTTGCCGAAATTTTTCATGAGCAATATCTTTTGAACGAATTGATGGAATTTAATGAAAATATGCTCCACCAATGACACTTGATACCTACCTCGAATTTTTCGCCGATTCGAAAACTGCGCAAGCCCGTACCTACTTAATTTTTCGGGTCTCTATCGGTTTTGTCAAAAAGCTCACCCTATATGCATTTTCTTCAAAGTTTAGTACCATTTTCTAAGTTTACATGAAAAATGCTACAATTGGAAAATAATTTTTAGGAGTTCTTTTTGGCATAGAACTGTCAAAAAGTCATCCCTATGGAAGGTATACTATATCGACCACGCTTCTCTTTTATGGCTCAAGAATTTTAAAGATCCTTCAGGTCGTTTAGCTAGATGGTGTATACGTCTCAGTCAATTTGACTTCGAAATGAAATACCACAAAGGCTCTTGCAACGTACCAGCTGATTTCCTTTCTCGAAACATATCTCGCTGTTATATAACCGCCAAAGATCTTAAACCTGATGAGTGGTATAAGAATAAGATTGACAACGCTATGAAATTTCCTGATAAATTTCCTACCTTTACTATCGAAAATGGTTTGCTTCTAAAACATGTGAAACCAAACCACTCCACTTGTGTTGAATTTCCCAAACTGGAAGATAGTGGTACATCATACCTCCAACAGAGTTGAAATTGTTGCCTAATTTCATAACCATCCAACCTCGGCACACTTTTGAGTGCTAAAAAGTAAAGCACGAATATCTGAGTTTTATTACTGGCCAAAAATTGACATTACAGTCAGAAAATTCGTCCACAATTTTCAAATTTATGGTGCTCACAAAGCAACCAATGCTGCTCGTGTTGGTCTCGCCCCTTCTCTGAGGTCAAAGGCGAGAAATACACAACTTTTAGTGGTCACCGATTGGTTCTAAAAATTTGTACTAGTCGAGCCTATGCCTAATGCAACTGCAGCAGCAGTGGTAAAGTATCTATATCGAAAATTTAGTTTTCCTGATTTTCACCAAACCGCTGAAAGACTACCAGGTTCATTTATGGTGTAGTGTTGGACACCTGTCCCAAGTCAAACCGATGTAGAGAACGTTACTTACCGCTATCTCTTCTTATGTGAAAGATAATCACAAAAATTGGAAAAGGAATGTTTATAAATATAGTGCCGATTTGCGCTTTCACCCTGGAGGTGGATGCCACCCCTTCTCGGAGGCTGAAATTATTTTATCAAAAATAACTCTGGTAATCGATAAAGAGATTAATTCTAAACAAAATATATACTATAGTTTTCTCGATAAGATAGTATTTTTTGAGTTATTAATGATTGAAAATGTTGATTTTTCATAAAAATTGCATCTTTTGAAATTGTTTGTTATAAATAAATCCAAAATTATACGTTTTCCTAAAAAAATTGTTCCTACCAAAATGAAAACTAATCAAAAAAAAAACAAAGAGATTAGTTTTTTATGAACATTTTGAGTAGAATCCAAATCGACTTATAGCTAGCTAAAATACAATTTTTTTATTTGAGTACTCGAACGTAAGTAGAGGTGAAATATTATAACGGAAAACCGATATTGAAATTAATTGACATCTACCAAAATTGAAATTTATAGAAATCACTGTAGGACTCATTTTATTTTAGTAGGAGCTCGAAAACTTTGATCGGTTTAGAATGCTTTTTTTTTAAAGTGAGATTTAAATAAAAGAGAATTTCTCAAATTTCTCTAAAAATGACTCTTTTTTCCATAATAACTCTAATAAAACTACTAAATATGCGTAAAAAATGGTAGATAACAAAAATATTGTTTTTTTCTTAGCAAAAAACGTTGGAAATTTAAATTTTATTGTGAGGATCATCTGACCCGAGCCCTTTAATCCTTTAACTTTTATACTCGCTTTTAAATATGAAGAGCCTTAAAAAGTGGAAATATGGATGATCTTATAGCCCTTAAAATTAACCCATCTTCAAAATGATTTTTGAATGGACATAATGAAATAAAAATTAAAAAACCAATCGCAATTTTCTAGAGAAATTTAGGGAGGTCTTATACATTATGTATGTGTAATATCATATTTACGTGGTCAGTGCATAAATGAATTGTTCACTTATTATTTTTATTTTATGTTATGCACCACAAGAACTAGTTTAAATGATATTTTGCAACTGCAAAAAAAGGTCCAGGGGTTGTCGCAGAATTGGACTATTTTTTAATGCAACATGTGGAACATGTAGCGGTAAAAATTGTCAGAATTGCCCTCCAATGCCGACGAAGAAGATAATAGATAAGATAATAAAAAACGCAGTGAGAATAATTCTGATCATCTTTTAAGGGTAGGAATTTCACAAGAAATAAATAATTTTTTCATAATCAGTAATCAGTAATAAGATATTACTTAATAAATGCACAATCGAAACGATAAAAGCTGCTGAAAAATAATGTTTCCATTGATTTCTTGATTTCAAGATAAGGGAGTTTTCATAAAATTTATGTTTTCAACCCTTACTTGTAGAATCTCTGCATGCATACTGATGGCTATGAACGTTACACGTGTTTCGATACATTTAAAGTAGCGTCTTCAGAGGTATGTAAAAAAATTATTGATATATATAGTAACATAGCAACAATATGGTAACCTAAGTGAACATAAAACATTTTTAACAGAACTAACTAGATCATAATGTAATTTCTTCAGAATATTCTTAGTTGTTGATATCAAGAAGAAAATCAAGTAGTGGAGAACGATATGTGTCTAGCTGTTCATTTATTACTGTGTATTGTGGATTATGTAAATGTCTGTGGATCTCTAGAGATTCAATAAAATTTACAGAAAATAAAAGCAAACAACAAAATTGAATTACTTCATCATTGTGATCACTATTTTAAATTAAATTTTCTCAAGAAATATTTTTCAGATACTTTTATATGGGTGAGATGCTTCGCGCTGAACAATTAGTAATTGGAAGATCTTGGTACGTCAATATTCCTGGATTATTCGCAGGACTAATATGGGGCTATATCTATTTTAAATATAAAAATGTGGATATTCCTAAAACGAAGGTATGTATTTGAGTTAAGAATCTTGTGACTGAATAAGTAACTTATTTCAGGCAGGCATTGAATAAAACTTCATAGGTACCTAAGATTGGATCTGTAAAACTGAACAATCAGAATCCTTTCTTTTGAGTTTTAGAGATTTAATCTCGCACGTGAAAATTGTTTCTAGGGGTTACCTAAATTAACTTTTCATTTCCTCACAGAATAAAAAAAAGTTCTGCAAAATGCACAAAGTACCTAATTTTTATTGATTGCGAGTTATTTAAATAGTAGTCGCTTTTTAATAGGTATATGTTAGGAACTAATAAGAATGAAAAATCCAATTCTTATAATTCATTATCTATACAGGCTGTCCCAGAATAAGTGTACAAACTTCTAATGTAGAATATTTACTTGGTTTTAAGACAAAAGTTCTTAATGAACTTAACCCTCTAAATTAAGTATTATTACCAGGATATGTATTGAAGTTTTTTCCTCATCCATGCAGAATCTACTGGTTTGGTCATTTTTTGGACCAATCTTGCTAAGGTATGCTCCGAGTCCACAAGGCCAAGTGAGAAAACCTGTTAGCATTATCAAACCGTTTTTGTTGAGCTTGATGCAGGCTGGAAATCACTTTTGGTTGTTCCTAACAATAAGGAAAATAAGGGAGATCTTTCCAGAGGTTTTCTTAATATATTTCCTCATCTTTATTTATTTTGTCGTTGAGACCATGTTCTTCTACTCTGCATTACGGTTCTGGCCCTATGAGCGGCGTTCTTGCTGCTCGCTTTGCTAAGTTATCGGCTTTTTCGTTGCCTTCTACACCTATGTGTCTTGGCACCCAAAGGAGAGCTACCTATAATGCTTCCTTTGCCTAATTTATATAACTTCCTGTCTATATTTTGTTGAGCGCATCTTTCGATTCCGTGAATTTCCGCTTGAAATATGCTAGTGTACTTTCCCATCGACTCAAAATATTTCGCGCCAGGACCAAAGTCATGTGCACCTGTTTCATCGATGGTTTTTGATCCGTCCGTGTACAATTTTATGGTATGTTGTTTAAGATTGTACTTGTTCAGCTCATTTGTCCATTCCTTTTTATTACTGAACTGTATACCCGGATCGTAGCTTCCTTTGCGGCGGAGTCCTCGGGCGGAAGGAGGGTTCACTCCCTTAGGGAATGTTCTCGCTGATTTTTCCCACTTACACTAATCACATAAATACATATGATATCGTAGTAATATCCTTGTCCCTAGGTACCCAATGGAGAAAAGGAGAACGTCAGGGGTCAGGTCAAGTTAACACCCATTTTTTGTGCGCTGGCAGGCGGGTTTTGAGCACCTCCAGGGGTTTCTGACTTTTTCACCGAGCCAAGTTGGAGGCGAGAAATTGCGGGTGACGGTTAACGGATAAAAGTAAAACACCGACTCGGTTTCGTGACAACTTTATTGTCTGTCTTAAAACTAAGTACTCTAGTGCAAATAATGACAACGTCGGTGAGAGTAAACGTAAGTTGAGAGAATGAGCCACGTTGGGGGTTTTTTTTACGTAACGTTAGACGCGTATCGTCGGATCGGTTATTTCTGTCCTGTGTTACTTAACTATCATAAAAGATCACCATATTGATCACTGACGATGTGTCGACGGATACGGGGGGAGGACGGGGGGTCTTAACTGTCTTCAGTAATCACTACTTAAAGACTACAGGCTATCAAGTGCCTTGCCTACTGATTATAATGTTAATTTATTACTTTTGTTACAGGTATATCTAATATTTTACAACGTATCTTTTTATAGTGCGATGGCAATAATTATATACAGTCCAGGGTATCTCTTCTTGGAAAAAAATATTGATAGACACTCACCTCTGATGGCAGGGTATTGTGTTTTAAGCAAGTTCTTTGCACCATTTTTCGTTGCATATATGTTATTCTTGATGTCGCATAATATCAGTGGTAAGTAAATATTACTATACAGGCTGTCGTTAAAAGGTACCACTGTTATCGCTGTACCGCAAATTCCCGAGCACAAAATATGTTGATTTAACCGAAATTATTTTTGTCCAAAAAGGTACCCTTTCCAAGACCCTTAAAAGGAGGTCAACCAAAAACACGCATTCCAGAATAAGTCAAAAACAGATTCAAGGAGAAACTTCAAAAGTTTTTCGCCGATCACTATTAAGACCAATAAACTAGTCTTGCAAACATTGATATACAGCGTGTTTCTGTTTTTAATGTTACGTCTCATTTTTTACACCAGAATTTTTTATCCGCGCGCCAATGATTGAACATGTTTTCAAAATATTATACTTTATAGGCCATTGGTTTCCTATGTATATATTTATACACTGTGTTTCATACGGAGTGACAAGTTTCAAAGCAGAACATCGGCGAATAGCATGGGGAATCACATATTGGCAGTTTATTTCTCACCACTTTTATCTACAAGAATGGTAATGGTGTCCATCGAAAGAGAATTGTTTTCTGAGCATTCTGATACCAAAATACCTACTAATTAACAGTTTTATATCATGACAGAATATTTTAAACATTTTCAGGATTAAAAGAGCAGCCATGATAGATACCTATGCTAAATTCGGATAACTTTTTCACTGTCAATGTCAAAGCAAATATTTTCAATTATTCTATTTATTTTAATTCTGATTGAACATCATTAAAAAATTACGATAATCCTCATTTACCATCATTTTGTTTTGCCAAAAATTTACTATGAAAAATAAACACGTAATATAATAACTGAACTAAAACAATATAACTACAACAAATATTCAAAAATAGTCCTTCATTTTGAAATTAATATTCCCACCCTTTTATAAATTGCGCTTTGAACTTAACGAGTGCACATTCGGCAATTACTAGCTCTGTAAATTTTGTTTTTAAGGTAACCTCAAGATCCCAAGAAAAGTCACAACAAGGATAAGGTGCTAAATCGGGAGATCTGGTCGGCCAGTTAATAGTACCACGATACCACGGCGATAAACACCCGTCTCGCATTAGAATAGCTATTATTATTATTATTATTAATTGACAATCTTTTCAGGGAAACGTGTACCTATTAGTAATTAAAAATGTTTGTTTTGACAGTAACAAAATTATTCGAATTAGGCATGTCATGGCCGCTGACACTTTTAATTTTGGAAATGTTTAAGTTATTCTGTCATCATAAAGAAACACTATGTTAATTATTAAGTATTTGGATCAGCATGCTCAGAAAACAATTCTCTTTCGATGAACACCATTGCCATTCTTGTATACAAAAGTGGTGAGAAATGAAGTGATTAACGATATGTGATATGTGATTTCCCATGCTATTCGCCTATGTACTGCTTTGAAACTTGTCACACTGTATAGGAAAGGTAACATAGGGAAAACAACAGTGAATATTTGAGGACCCAAGCCACTCTGGTTTAAATGCTATGATAGTTTCCTAACAAGAAACTGTATAGTATAGTATCCTAAGGAAGCTTACAGCCAATATTATAAAGGCTCATTAGGCTAACGGGCAAATTTCTGTGCTCGTTTTTGAAGCTAATATCGACGTCAAATGATTTTTTTTTACATTTTTGTAATCCCTTTCACGTCAAGAAATAGATAAATTCAAAAAAATTACACTTAGAGTGGATACCTTCTTCAGAAATGGCCACAGAAATTTTTCCGTTAACTTAATGAGCCTTTATAATACCCGCTGCAGGTGTTTTCAAGGGAATTGTATATTCGGAAGGATGTCATTTAGTGTCAAAGTATTCTTGAAATATTCTTTACACGTATTGCCTATGTTATCTTTTGTATGAAAAACGTGTAGGTACACAATTTTATAATTCATTCATATTTTTATTTCTGAAACTTGAAGTGAATATTTTTTTTCATAAATTGTATTCTTTGACAAATCTCATATTGTTGAATAATTCATTATCATTTACAAAGCTTGTAGGATATAATAGAATCATGACCGAAATCTAATTGACACTTTTTCATTTTAGTTGGCTTAAGTGGAATTCTTGAATCTAAACTTATGGTCATGTTTTCAAGGACATCGTACAGTCTCTACGTAGTTCATGCGACATTTAATTATATAAGAATCGGTAAAACGAGATATCCTACATTTAACTCATATTATCAAATTGTAAGTATTCTATATTATATAGACCGATTCTATTTCGAGAGTAAGTTTGGGTCTATCACTACTAATTGTAAGACAATTATAATCATCAGGACAGCTGAAAAGTGAGGTAAAATATAATGGATATTAATGTTTACGACAGATATGTTTAATAATAGGTATCTTTGGTCATTCCTTATGGAAAATCTTGCCTGTATGTAAGCGAAACCCAAAAAATATTGGATATCGTTGCAAAAAGAATTCAAGTAACTTTCAAATGATGTATCACTCGATAGCTGTTCCCTATGATGATAAGCAAAGGGGTAGCTACCCCTGCCAAGGCGGTGAACTTGGGTAGTTAAATTTGTCACGAAAATGTGTCCCCCTCGATAACAAAATCGACCTGTTTCGGCGTTTTTCGCACACATCTTCAATTTCCATACTATTAGACTTGTTACCTTTTCGATGGCCCACCCTGTATCTGTCACCTTAACATCAAATAATAATGTTCATTATTTCTTATCTCACTTTTCAACTATATCCTGATAATGGGTTATAACTACCAAAGTCGGTCGACAGACTACTCCATTAATATATTTTGTACTGATTCGACCTGACTTATTGTTTTATTCAAGTCCGTTGAGTGGTATATACTATCGCCAATTGCATTCAACTAGGTATATCTACATACAGGGTGATTCTTTTAAAGCGCCCATTAGAAAAAGTTCGCCTTCTAGTTGATCTAGGAATCTGAAATTTGGAATTTAGGCAACATACATAATAACGAGTCGAAATTACATATTACCAAGATGGCGGCACATTTAAAAATGGAAACAGGAAATGTCATATTTGTTTTTTTTTATTGGACACCCCATACATTATTGCATTTTCAGATTGTCTGAGAAAATGTGATGACAATGGTAAGTACTTATAGTTGCAGTTTAACTATGGCAACTTTAAAGCCATTTCCAACAAAAACGGCTCAAGATATTAGAAAACGGATTACATGTCGCTATTTTAACTTTTAAATGTTTATACAGGGTGGTGAAAATTATCAGATTTTTGTTCACCCTGTATAAACATTTCAACTATGCAGTAAGGATACTATACCTTTTCAACTTCAAATTGAGACTAATCATTTTCAAATTGAGAATAAACACTATATCAGAATGAGACTGCATAACTGTCAAACAAATAAACAATTTCGAAATGAGATTTATCAATGTCAGGTTGAGAATAAACAAAATCAGGTTGGGTCAAAATCAATAATTACAAATTGAAAAGTCTCAAAAATATTAAATGTCATTGGCAAAAGAAAGCAGAAATTAATTCTTTTGATTACGTTGATTACACGTAAGTTAGCAGCGTAAGTTTGTACCTATGCCTTACATAAAGAAAAAGGAAGCAGACATCGTCAGAAGACAAATTTGGCGCTGTATTTAATGATAATGGAGATTGGCGAGGATTGGCGCATACTTTAAACGTAAAACGAGCAACGGCATATCGATGGGTAAATTATCAAAACATGGTTCAAAGGCAACGAGGTGGAAAAAGAAGGGTCAAAATTACTGCAGAACATCGCGAACTCATCGTCCAGTATATAGAAGAAAATCATAGACTTATGCTGAAAGAACTTAAACGCAAATTTGAAGAAGACCATCAACTTGTTGTCTCTACTGAGTGTCTACGGTCTCATCTGGATGGCATAATCTACACACTAAAAGATATCCGTAGAGAACCTGAGAGAACTAATAGCGAGGAAACTAAATTAAAGCGAAGGGATTATGTACAGCAACTGTTGCTTTTTCAAGCAGAAAATATTCCCATTATTTATATGGACGAAACAAACTTTAATTTATTTATATCACGAAGACAAGGACGCTCTAAAAAAGGAACCCGATGCAGGTACATTGCAGCAGGAAGTCGTGGCGCCAATATACATGTTATTGGTTGTATTAGCAATTTGGGTCTTATTCACCATGAAATAAGAAGAGGTGCTTTCAGGAAGCCAGAAGCCCAAGAATTTGTCCGTAACTGCCTACGTATTGCTCAAAACATGTATCAGTCACCTGTAGTGCTGGTAGTAGACAATGCTCCATGTCATGCTGACTTGGAACAAATATTCAGAGAGGAAGAATTTGCTGAGCATCGCTTGCTAAGACTAAGTCCTTACAGCCCAATGTTGAACCCTATTGAACTTGCCTGGTCTGCTTTAAAAGCTGCTGTTAAGCGGCACGTTTCTGAACAGTTGCCTCAAATTTTAGGTGGAGTATAGGCAGGGAAAATTTACCCCAAGCTGAATTTCGTCGTCGTCAGCTGGAAAACGCTATAAGAGATAACATAAAATGTCATTAATGTTAATAATAATTGTGCCAGATATGTAGCCCATATACAACGATTTATTCCCGATGCTTTGAATCTCACCAATATGATTGTATAAATTTATTGATGAAAATTAGTCAATTTATTGTTACATTAATTATGTTGTTGTTTCTCATGGTGTTTATTGCAAAATTTTATAAATACATTAAAATAAATATTAATTAATCTATAAAATTGTTGATTCTTAATATGAAATTGATTAGTTTCAAATTGGTCATGTTTAATCTTAATTTGGATATGCTTACCTGCATACAAAATGTTGACTCTCAATATGAATGTGCTTATTCTCAATTTGGAAATGATTAATCTCGTTTTGGATATGACTATTCTCAATTTTTGTATGTTTATTTGATTACAGGTTATCCAGTCTCAATTTGAATATTTTTATTCTCAATTTGAAAATGATTAGTCTCAACTTGAAGTTGAAAAGGTAAAAATAAATAAATATATATAAAAAAAAATATAAAAAAATTTATTAAAATTTAAAAATTATAATTTATTAAATAAAAATAAATATATAGAAGAAAAGTTAAGATAGGGACATGTACCGTTTTCAGATATCTTGAGCCGTTTTTGTTGAAAATGGCTTTAAAGTTAGAAAATCGTGATTTTCACTTGTTTATAACTCATGTCCTACTCAATTTAAACTGCAACTATGAGTACCATTGTTATTACATTTTCTCAGACAATCTGAAAATGCAATAATGCATGCGGTGTTCAATTAAAAAAAAAACAAAGACGGCACTTCCTTTTCCCATTTTTAAATGTACCGTCATCTTGGTAATATTGAATTTCGACTCATGATTATGTATGTTGCCTAAATTCCAAATTTCAGATTCCTATAGATCAACTAGAAGTCGAACTTTTTCTAATTGGCGCTTTAAAAGAATCACCCTGTCACGCTTACAGATATTAGCTTCACTTGAGTCTACTTCAAATGTTTAAATTCTTACAATCTTGGATCTGGTGCACATTCCGATTATCATCATATATGTTTTCAGCTTTCAGACACAAGCGCAGATTTCACATTTTCACTCGTCTTCGCATGGATTTTAACGTTGCTGATTGAGTCTCCTATGATAAAAATTGTTAAACTGTTATTCCCAATACGAGAATACAATGGAAAGGTATCTTTGAAAAATATCAATAATAATATTGATCAAAACGGTCATGAAGAAAAACTGAAAAATAAAGATAACTGAAGAAGTATTGTATATTTTAGAGTGGTCGTGTTTTGTTTTAATCGGTTAGGTACTTTAAATAAATATTTTAAACCTTTATTAGAGAGTTATTGCAACCTTATTTCCACGGATCCTTTAATAAAATGTCCCTCTATTTCACATATACGCATGCACATTTAACATATTTTTAAATAATAATTATCTCTTATAATCCAGGCTTGCTTTATTTAAATTAAATAGAGAGAAGGCAATAAGTTACCTTAATGTAGACATCATCGGAAATTGTCTGTCATACCTACTAATGTCAAAAGTTCATGATGAAAGGACGTCAATATTTCATTTCAGACACACTTTTTACGGAAAGTTCGGCCAGATATGTTTTCCCACTACCATCTTGATAAATTGACATTTCATTGTTAGAACTTCGTAAAATTCGTTAAAGCAATAAAGACTGTAACTAAGAAAAAAATCACTTTCCGCAGGGGGTAGCCACAATGGGAAACTTCGTCTGCTGTAACCATATATTTAATTTACTACTATATTGCTAGTGCGGGTCTGAAGAAGTAGGGAAATACGACGGTGCAGACATATCTTTATCTCTTCAAATGTACTTCAAATCCTACGCGCATGTCCGAGAATTGAACACGCCTACAATAAGCAATCAGATTCGACAACCTGACTCGTGACGCCTGCGCACAACGGGTCGAGGTACTCTAAAAAAACAGATGGAGATAGTCGTTTGCTGTCCCTATGTGTCAGTGTCCGTGGCACTTCCACTTATACGGGCGCTAGCAATATAGAAGTATTATATCACGCTATAATTTGTCCAGTGAGAGTTGTCCGTTGTAATGCCACACTAATTCTGACTAAACAATTTTATTTAATTCGATTTGCTTCATACACTTATTTCTAAGTCGAACCAGATGTGGTATCGCAGTTCGTGTCAGTGGCGTGTGTTGAGGAATAATGAATATCCTACCAATATATTATTTCGACGAGTTATTGACGCCTTGAAACTTTTTGATAACAAATATATATATTGCAAGTAAACATGATAATAATAAGTTGTTATAATTATTATGATTAGAAATATCATAATGTCACCTACGTGCTGGGTGGCGCTTAAAAGAAAGCATACGATCTCCGTTTTCTTTTTCTGCAGTAAAATATTCTGGCAATTTAACCACAAGACCACCTTCTAGGGATTTCAATCGTTTCCCAGGCCTTTTGTGTATTTGTCATTATGAGAGACAATAATTATGATGTGTAAATATGGGGGCTAAAACTACTGTAAAATTCAACTTGTATAAACCCAGCTTTGAGATAGGGGAAAATTAGGTCTTTTTAAAGTTCTCAAATTTGCGTCCATTTTTATGTAGATATATATCTTGTTAATTTATCTCTTGCATTCTCAAGTAGGTATAACAGATGCCCCCAATCGTAGTGATTGACTGGGCAGGAAGATTAGATTTGTTATACAAAAATAAATTACTTAGGTACTTATAGAATTTTATTAACTTTTATACAAGAAAGTTTTTTAGCTCTAAGAATTGAGCCATTCTCAATAAACATAGGAGAATCGTGAACTAAGTCTACACTATACTCGTAATTTTCGACTAGAACCATCAACAATATCTTCAAAAATACTGTGGCAAATTCGTAACCTGAAAAAAAAAAAAATTGTATACTCGTATTTATACATTCACTTCCCGTAAAGCTTGGTACCAATTCCTAAGAAGCAACGACAGCGACAGAACACCACGGCAAAGACGGCGACAAGAGCTCTTTCGCCAATATTTTCGTTATCGCTTTCTCATGTCGGTGTCGCTGATTACGTTGTTGCTATTTTCACTTCTATGGCGTTAATTCACCCACTAATTCACGGCTATTTCATTGTCATGAAATTTAATTCAAAGGGGAGGGAGACCCAACAAAGACCGATAACCTGATTTTTATCAGGTTATCGTCAGTTTTTGGTCATACACCCCTGTAAAAAATATAATATTGCAAGACAGATAGTTACGTTGTTAAATTCTATAGTAGTTATTCCCAAACTTAAGATATTTTTGGAAACGGTTTTTTTAATATTAGTTTTTCTTAAGTACGCACCATCATAAAGCCTAAATGTCAAATTAAGTCGGGTACAAGGCCGTTATGTTAATATCCTCATAAATATAACAAGTGAGCAAAAAAGACGATATAAGAACAAGACTAAGGGCGTATACAAGGTGATCCCGAAATGGCGGACACGGTATACAGGGTGTTGTAGAGAATGTCAAGAAAAACTCTAAATTTAAAACAAAACTGGTTTCCTCGGCTTCGTTACTGTTTAGGTTCCCAAACAAGCCAATTGAAAATTAACCACTTGCTTGAGACGCCGGCGCGGTAGAGTGAAAAAGTAGCTTTAACTCTTGTTAATCCCAACAAACAAGAACTAATGAATATTGAGTAGGTGGCGATGTAGCGATAATTGCGGGAGAAATGTCGCGGATGTAACAGCAGCTTTTTCTGGTGTGAGCGGAGGTTCTTATCTTGAGCTGCCTTGGGAGAGCGTAGCGAAGCGAATGTTCAATCACAGAATAATTAGTGTATTATGTGGTTCAATGTATAACCTGTTGGTTCTTTTCATGAAGGATTGTCGATCCATCGTTCTTGGTGGAATTCATATGTTCATATGTTCATATGCCCTTTAATATGTTTCCATGACAACATCTTACCGGATATTATATTTTTTCTACCTGAAGAATAGTGTATCCAGTGCAGTGTTGTGACTTTTTTTCCACACAAGTGGTCATATCTTCTTAAGGGAGCCATACTGGAGAAAAAAGTCAATGAACTTTTAGAATCTTTGATCCACAATGGATGCTCTGTGATGCTGTCCGTGTGCGCCATTTGGAGATTACCCTGTATAGTAAAAGTGATATAAAAAAATGAATCTTTTTTAGCTGTTCAGTATGTCATAAACACAGACAGTAAGCTACTGTGGGTACAGAAGTAACCGCTTGAGTGTAGGAATACAGAAATGAATAATAATAATTACAATATTGGATTTCGCTGACACTGACACTAATACTTCTTATGATACTTATGTGAATTATATACAAGCCCTGAATGCAGACGTAGTTATTGTGAAAATAGTGGCGGGTCGTCCTTCCAAACTCTCTTGACCAAATTTCTTAAGCAATGGACCTTCCTGATATACAATATCTGATAGGATGCCGTCTATATACGATATATTATAGCAGAGGTATTTCAAGAACTTGCAAGTATAGGTATATGATTGTTCGATAGTACTGATTAGATTAGATTTCTTTTGAGTGGGCCTTTGTGACACCTCCACTGCGACCGTAGGTCCATTGATGGGAAGAAAGTTTCTTCCAATGGTTTGTAATCTGGTTCTTCGTCTTCCTTTTTCTCAGAGGAGATTTGTTTCTCCTTCTGGATCAGCGGAATTGAGCTGTTTCTTGGAGTCGGATTAGAACCGATCTCCACAGCTTCTTCAGTTGTCTGACGATCGGATGGGTGTTCTTTCCCGAAACCGTTTGACAGACTATTTAATAAATGTTATACCCATTGACCTATAAGTACTTTGTTTTATTAATTCATCGTTGGTATACTATGGCCACCAATTGTCATTATCGAGGAAAGATTCCACGGAGGGAGTCTTCGGTCGCAAACGACGGGAGTCTGCGGCGGGCAGCGACGCGAGTCTAGACTAGGCCGCGGCCTTGGCCGAAAAGCAGTCCCGCGGCAAGAGCTTTTTACTCCTATAGCACCGTGAAATCATTACGGAGTGCAGGTTAAAGTGATAATTAATTGATGAATAAGATCTTAATTGATTGCGTGTTGACACATCAGGGAATCTGGGGGCACGTAAAATCAAGTTTTATCAGGATTAAAGGTATCAAGTTAGATCAGGAGGCAATATTCGGACTTGGGAGTCTGGGATCTGGTTGACAGATTGGAAGAAAAATAGGTTAAAAGGAACTACTGAGTTCAAGTCCAAAAGAGTTTAGACTTACAGGAAGTCTAAAGAACTGGTTGGCGTACCAGTATAAACTGGTTGGCGCACCAGCATAGATGCGGGAGCCAGGTAACGAGTTCATTGCGGAATCAATTATTAAAGGTCAGATTCAGGGAATCCAGGTGTTATTCGCAAGTCAGGATTTAAGGGCTTAGAGAGCCTCGATTGCAGGTCTAGGCGGGAGCTAGTCTATTTCCTATAGGCTAAATAAGTAACTATTGTGGCGCCACTAAGTAGGTAAATTTGACACTTTCATGCGGCAAGTCCTGCGTGCCCGCTATTCATTTTAATGTTTTTGTTATTGCAAACATGAGGTCGTTCAGGTATAAAACACATCGGGAAGGGTTTGTTGTACACGAGTACCTTAAGTGCTTACGATTTACATACGTATTTATTACTCCTGAATCTTTTTTTAGATAGTAAATTTAAGTGAAAAATTTTAGTTAATAATTTAAGGCATATAAGTAATACTAAAATACTAATAAAACAATAACTACTGCTATAATTTTTTCGAGCTGTATTTCAGACGAAGGGTAACATTTTCTTGCTTTACAGCTGCAAAATATGTCCAAAACTCTTCGATAATTATTATACATAAGCTGAATAAAAAACCCTAAAACATGAGGTGAAATGTGAACTTATTATGTTTTGATAAGAAAAGTGATATTTTTTTAATGGAACAATTAATATATCACCTGAACAATGGGACAATAATAGGTTTTTTCATTTTTATGAGTGCTATGTGCACCAGGAGTCTCTCTAAAAGAGCGGTTCCTTGAAGAAAAGTTCCATGTAAACGTATTCTCTGACATCGCTCATGTGAAAACTCATCGTTAGATTTCGCCCATTTCTCAACGATTTAAAACGAAAGCAGTCGAGACTGGGTGCTTGGAAATGACTTTTAATAATAATAATAATTGTAGTCATAATAAATTCAAAAATCTAAAAATACACTTCCAAATAATGATTTTAAGAAAGGTTTCATTTTATTGAAACGAGCTGTCAACGATTAGTATGCCGCACAAAAGTGAGAAAAAAATCCACGAGGAGGCGCGCGCTCCGCAAACATCCGATACTTACTTAGCGTATAGGAATTAATAAGGCTCTTAAGATAAGGCTAATAAACAAAAGAGACAAATTGGACTTAGACTTTAGGAGGGCTATTTTATATCCTTAAAGGAATAAAAATAATAGCTCGGTCGATTTAAACTGCAAGTGAAAAACAGACACAAGTGTAGTTAGTGCCTTGTTGGATTTATTAGAGCAACCAGGAGTATTATTACTTGGAGATTCTACAAACGGGTCAAAATAAGGTTTGAGTAGAATTGTGACGATTGTTCGCGTTCTGAGGATCCGGTTTCGTGGTTTGGCGGTACTCACCTTCGGATGTCTCGGGCGCCAGATTTTTGTAAGGGTTTACTCCCTCGGGGAATCTCTCGCTGAATTCCCTGTCGAACCTGTTCGCACAATTAACACCGTTATGGTGCACTTGTCCCTAAGGTAGCTCACTGGAGACGGAATTAGCCCAGGGGTCGGTTGGTTGGACGCAAAAATCAATAAAATAAAATCGTGCGTGGCCGCGTGGTCTTTAGGCACGGAGCCACGAGCGCTGGGCAATTCACGGAGCGAAGATGTGGGCGAGAAGGCGGTTGTAATTGGTAACAGTACACACACAAAATAAAACTCACAGATAAATGAAAACAAGCTATATTTGTATCCCTTATTAAACTAATTTTATTGCAGGTTCGGCGGTTGATCTGAGCGAGTCGTCTGGTCGGTAAAATAATGTAATACGAATTAAATAAAATAAAATGTACGGGCAACGGTTCTTGTTCGCAAAAAAAATTAACGATACGACGAACGGCGGAGTATTTCGGCCGTGCACGGGAGTAAAAATGTAACAAGAGGTATGGCGCGGTGTAACCCTGCTAATAGTTGCTGAGGACGATAATTTTGTAGAGATACACGGTTTCGCACGGAGACACTCCTGAGGTGCGGCGTCCGGCCGGGCTTAACACCGCATATGGAAAGACGCCTACGCCTCGGGCGTGAATCCCTATATGGCCGCGTAACTACTTCGACGTTAACCCCTGACTCGCCGGGCCATACACCGCATGGAAAGTCAGGTATCACGCGTCCGTAGGTACACACACCGCCTAGTGCACTCCTAGTAAGGGCCAAATAATTCTCTACGCTACGACAGGGTTGATGGTACCTAATGAGCCTAATCTATCGGGTACGTCGCTAATCTCGGTGAGGGACGGGAATAAACGGAATCACGACAAACGGGCACGATTAAATTCGACTCAATGTTTGATGGTACCTATCTTGTTGTTATTTTGCGGGAAGCTCTTGTTGACGGTCGCGGCTTTGCTAAAACGGTTGCGCAGGTACTCACAATTGCTAACACGGTCACTAATCCCGGAACGGGGCGGAATCAACAATTTTCGAAAACACTTCGTGGACAGTACTGACTCGAATAAAATGCGGAGGAGCAGAGAGTAACACCGGTCACTATTCCCAGACGGGGCGGAAACAATAATAACACTTTAATTGCAGACAGTAGTAAATCGGATGAAACCAAGAAAAGCAGAGCGCGAGATTCTTCGCGTTCCGGCCTTATATGCCCGTATCCCTACCGCGGTCGCAATCTAAAAATTTTCATTAAATTTGTAAAATAATCGAAGCCACGCTAGCGATAAACCTTATTTTTCTCTTGGATTAATCAATTTACCTGCGATTGCGGCCGTTATCGCGTAGCGTTATCTCCTCGGCGATTGGAGTCTTCAGCTTCGGTGTATGAATTCGATGATTTAAAAATGTTATTTTTACGGCTTATGTATAAAAAACCAAGTAGGTAGGTATATTAATAATAAATTTAAATATTGGGAAACTAACCGGGACTCGACTTTGCTTCATGATTTGATTGATTTAATTAATTTAAAAATAACAAAAGACAATGAAAAACGTAAATGACTGGGAATCTCTGGCACAACCCCTGACACTAAGACAAAAACGGAGGCCGGATTTCCGGACTTCGTTACAGAATAAGGTGTAATTTTTTTTTTAAAATAGACAAAAAAACTCATGCAAAGTCCTTGCCAGTCATTTTACAGTCTTTTTCTTTTGGTTTTCGTCTTTTGTCAATTGCTTTCCCTTATTTGTCAAATGCTTTTCCCATTTATTAAACGTCAGTGCGTGATTTTTCGATTGAAATTCCTCTTTTGTCAAATGAGATTCCTTTTTTATCAAATGTTTTTCCAATATTATGATACTGTCACTGCAAGTAAATGGGAAAAGCAATTGACATAAAGTGAAACTGACTTGACATAAAAGGAAATTGATTGATAAATCAATGACTACAATCCTCGCTACAATCGTTGATAGATAGAAAAATAAGAAACTCATTTGACAAATAAGGAAAAGCAATTGACAAAAGAGGAAAACCAAAAGCAAAGGACTGTAAGTCCTAAAAGGGGAGAGAACAGAGAACTAAGTGCAGTGGAATAAGAAAAATTCAGCTCAGAGATGATTAAATGAAATATCGAGTAATTTTAAAATAAATAAAATACAGGGTGAGCAATTTTGTTGTAGCAGGACTTCACCTTTATACAAGATCTGTTTTAAGATATAAAAGTTCATTAATATTAGCGTTATTTCAAAACAGAAATAAATGAATTTAGAAAATGTTAAACATATCTCTAATAAGGCTTTGCGGTTGCACCTTCTAATGTAGCTGTACGCCGTTTAACTGCCTACTTTTTTTTTTGTTTTTTTTTAAATCTCGATCCTGTTTTTTTGCTCAGCAGGATCACTTACTTTGTTCTTAGCGAAATGACATGTTTTTAAAAATCTAAGCATCTTAAAAAACCTACGATCCCAAGCAGTCAGAAAGAACACACACCTTGAGGTATTTAAAAAAAGAAATTATGTTCTCCCCATACTTTCATTTCCATGATTACACTTGACGACATAAAGCGTAACTATGGTAACGAATAATAGCAATAACCCAAGTCGAAATTCCACGTTTTAGGTTGAAAATGATGGTCCTATTTTGACAGTACCTAGTCTCTCAAAATTTATCCAACTTAGGGCTTAGATGATTGCTTAGATTTTCAAAAATTCGCATGTCCTTGTGTGCAGAACGAAGTCAGTGATCCTGCTGAGCTAAAAAAACAAGTAGGGGATGGTTACTTGGGGGTTGTTGTAACACATAAATATATGTATTATGTAAATAAATGTAAACAAATAAATATATGTAAACAGTAAACACATAAATATATCTAAAGACTGTTCCACACTTCACTTACCACTACACTTTGAAAATATTTCCTTATAATGAAGTCTTTCTTTCCTCGAGTCCAGTGAAAATCTTTCCGGAGTGAAATCGTCAGGGCTGATATAATATTCAGGGTCATGTTGAATTTGATATAAAGGAATTATAATGGGAATTCCCTGTGGGATTGTCAATTCAATGTCAGAAATATTATAATCTTTTTTCAATGTTTTCACCAATGAAGCATCTGGAGGGTACTTGCGGAGAGTCTCTAGAAATTTTCAAACATTAGTAGATGCCAATATAATTCTTACCTCAGAAAATTAACCTTCTATAATTTGAGTTAGATAAGGCATGTTTAATAAAGCTTCGTTAACTGAAGGTTGGTTTGCTTTGGCTCTAGTTACTTCATTTCTCAATTTCCTCTGTATATTTTTATTTAAACTTAATTCATATAAACATAAACACAGGGTTGAATGACATTTGATTAAGTTATGTATAAAAGCATTCAAACAATGGCACGTGCCGTTATCAACTTTGTTTTCAAAACAGAAAATTACCGTATATACCCTATACCTATCACTACATTAATTGGATTTTTCAAAACTCTAAATTTCAAGACTTTTCGAATATTTTCTGTCTTTTGTTCCTCACTAAGATATTTATCAGCAAATGCTTTGTGGACATGCGATAATTAACGGACTCTTTATGGACATCCGATAACGGACTCCCTATGGACGTCCGATAACGGACATCCTATGGACGTCCAGTAACGGACATCCTGCGGATGTCCAAAGTTGTGACAAATGGACACTGAGTGGACGTCCCATGGACGTCCATAGGACAAAAACGGACGTCCTATGGACGTCCGTTGGTACATAGAGGGATGTCCATTGGACGTCCATAGGACTACTTTGTGCTGTTTGGGAATATTATCCAGATGAAAGTCTGCTTGCTCTGCTTCATTTAAAAATAATTGAAGAAAGTCATCTCGTTTCAAAGAATTTTCTTTTCGATGCTCCATCACTTCTTTTATAAGTGTTTTAAAGAAAAGTAACAGATCGTTTTCGCTTAAATTCTTTGAGCGAAATATTTTACCGAACACGGGAAAATCGCTAATTAGCTGCTGTTTGAAAGAAGGTTGCCAAATTTCTTGATCAGCCAAGGCTTTCGTATATTTATAAAACTCAGTTTCCTTATTAATTAGTGTATCAGAATGAATTCCCAAAATACAATTTGCGGATACATCAATGATGTATCTTTCCAGCACATCATTCAAATCGAATTGTTCTTGTTTTAAAATAACATCTAGACATTCCTTTATTTTTCCACATTCACGAACTATTGTTTCGTAGAATAATTTATTACTTGCTGAACTGCATAAACCTTCTACCTTCTTCTTCCAATTTGCAGAATTTTTGCAAACATTCTTGAACTTGACATACAAATGTATGTCTTCATTCTCGATGTCAACGCTGTCTTCCAAAAATTTCTTAACTAAATTCTGATCCACTAATAACACGTATGGTTTCACATAAATATAAATACCACACAATTTATATTTTTTTAAACGAGATAATCGATAAAAAGCATCAACCTGTTCGCACCAGGTAGACACATTCTGAACGTAACTTTCAATGTTGCCGTACGGAAATATTGGCGTAAAAATTTCTGTAATTCCGATTCTGTTGAAAAATGTTAATATATGTTTGATATAAAGCATTATTCCAATAGAAGCGAATGTAATTAACGTCACTACATACAAGAAACTTTCAGAGTCAACCATTGTGGTGATTCAATGTTAAATAGGTATTAAAATTCGACTGGCGTTGGAAAGAAACATATAAGCCGGCTGTTAAACAAAAATCACGTGAATGGTAAATAAATAGAGATGTTGCAATATGTTGCAGGTATTATTATTATTACACCTACATTATTAAACCCGTTGACTAACACACTGATGGCGTGTTGAAATTGTTTTGTCGTCTGCAATCTACAATACGCGTCGTGATTATTGCATAAGATGCCAAAGCAAGAAGTTATTTTATGAGAATTAACTACGTTTAATAATAATGTATGGGTTATATCATGGGTACCTATTATGATTATAATGATTAGGTATCATCCCATTATAAATCAACCGCTGCGAGGTTACAAATCCCGAGTTGAAAACATATATGGAAATTTTGTGTATCTTTTTACTGTAGTAGTTTCTGGGAATTATTAATGACCTTAATGGAGTACCTAACTAATTTGTGAATGCGGTAAATAGCTAGAATTTGAGAAACATGATGTGGTATCAGCATGACGGGGCGCCAGCTCATTATGCGCGAAATGCCAGACAATGGCTGAAGCTGCATGACAACTTTCCCGATCGATGGATCGGTCATAATGGACCCGTAGCTTGGCTAGCCCGATCTCCCGACTTACACCCTCTAGATTTTTATTTTTGGGGGCATCTAAATTTTTTGGTGTAGGTACACGCGACTGAAGTTAACACTCGCGAGGAGCTGCTGCATAGAATAAATGTAGCTGCCAATGAAATTAAAAGGCGATTCCAAATTTTGAGAGCTTCTCGAGCTCTGATGAGTCGTCGAGCCCGATTATGCGTTGACCAAAATGGAAATCATTTTGAGCAGTATTGCTCAAGTAAAAAAAAAAAAAAATGACCTGAAACTTGACCTCGTTAGTTGTATTTCATTATGAATTTTTATGTCATGTAAGGTTCAAATCGATTTTAAGCGAAAACGGTGCATTTTATCGAAATTCAACAAGACGACCTTTTATATGTAAAAAACTTCATCCTGGCACGAGGTATACCTACAAAAAAAGTTAGGGTGGTTTTAACCTCACTTGCCTCACCGATCTGACCCCCCTTCCTCTAATGGAAATTTTTTAATTGTTGTAATTGCTTCTTATTGGTCATAAAAAGTTTGATAAATTCCCAAAATTTCACTTTTCTATCTTGAACGGTTTCGGAGATATTGAATAAAAACCATCTATTCATGGGCTCCCCTTTCGGGGGCTCTAGCAGCCCCCTTAGGAAGCATTTCGCGACCTGTTTTTATAGGAACTTTTTTTCGTATTTTTGAAAATAGAATCTGCTGTTTCAGTATTGAACGCTAATTACGGGACACCTGTATATACAATTAACGCAAATATTAAGTATATACTTACTCTAAATTCAGTTATACACTCAACAATCTTATGAATATACAGGGTGTCTGCTTAAGGCTGGCCACCGGCTATATCTCGGAAACTAATGGACCTAGAACATCAAAATAAAAAATTTCCAAACATAAGTGATCACGAGAAATTCAATGAAAATATTTTCAAGATGGCCGCACTTCCGGAAATACCGGAAGTTGACACCCACTTCGTTAATTTAACGGAAACACCCTGTAAAATATTTTACTTTTTAAATGTCTGAAGAAATCGAGTACAGGTGGTTTTCACCATTGGAATTTAGATTGAGCGGTTTACGAGTTAAAAACAAATGAAAATCGAAACTTTTCAACTTCAAAGCAGTCTAACTAGAATGACTCAAGATATCTAAAAACGGTTTACATGTCTTTATCCTAACTTTTCATGTTTTATGTGGAGTAAATTTTAATACAGGGTGATAAAAATTATCCGATTTTTCATCACCCTGTATTAAAATTTAAACCACATAGGATACTATGTGAAGAGTTAAGATAAGGCCTACATACAAGTGATTAAGGCGAGTTACGTTTTCGTTGGGCCACCTGTATGTAAGCGAAAGCCAAAATGTTGGATATCGTTGTAAAGAGAATTCAAGTAGCTTTCAAACGATGTATCACTCGATAGCTGTTCCCTATGATCATAAGCAAAGGGGTAGCTACCCTGCCAAGGGGGTGAACTTGGGTAGTTAAATTTGTCACGAAAAATATGTCCCCCTCGATAACAAAATCGACCTGTTTCGGCGTTTTTCGTATACATCTTCACTTTCCAAACTGTTAGGCTTATTGTTATTACCTTTTCGATGGCCCACCCTGTATAATAGTACCCTGTTCGGCCTATTTCACGACTTCCCGAACTTCGTTGCGTTCCCAGGCGAAAAGATGAGTTATAGTTGTACGATATAAAGTGTTTTTTTTTTTATAAAATTTGTTCCAATTTGTATAAGAAACTGCTTTCCTGTTTAAACGTGGCACATTTTTTGCAAGGAACGTAGTGAAAAAGTGTAAAAATTTCATAGGTATTGTTATAAAAAGCTCATTAAGCGGATGAATGACATATTTTTTGTCATGACTTTTGATTAGCAGCGCCCAGTAGGGGCTTTACCTACTTCTATGCACACCGGGGGGCACTGCACTCAGTTTTTGGCATGCATTATGGCTGTCTGGGGTGTATCCTATGGCGCAAGCCGAACCCACCGTGTGCCTTTTATTTTATTTTGATTTCATTGGATTCATCCACTCACGGGATTATGTGATCAAAACTGTGTACTGTGTGTTAATTGGTAGATACATTTTACTGAAGGTCCCAAACAGGACGAAACACGTTTCTACAATTTTCGCCTCTACTCACAGCACAACATCAATGTTGTCTGACAACATGTCCATTCATCTTTTGTCTGACAACATGTCATTCATCTTTTGTCTAAAACAAGGATTATCAAGGGAAAGTCTTAAAACACAAGTTCAGCAGGGCAGACCACACCAGAACATAACCAAACATCGTGAACATCTAGAAAATTTCTAACATCAAGAAATTGGTAAAGAACAGAGGCCGTAGCTGACTACTACAGAGATATAGGTTAGAAGGAGAGATTTGGTTATCTGGTAGCTGACAAACTGCAGTTGATTTGGGTACAGCCGTGCAGAGATTTGGATTCTGCGTTTTTGACATTGAAGATAGAAAAACGTAGCAGGAATTGGATATAGCCGTGCAGAGACCCACATTGATATTGCTGACACACTAACAGCAAGGCTAGTAAGGCTACAAGAGTTGACTTCAAGCTTTGTTCAACAGCTGATTCCGTGTGGGTGTTATTCCTTTCGTTAACCTACGATGGACTTCTGTCAAGAACTAATGACAGAAAGTCGGTGACAAAGAAGATTCATGCAAGGGAATAGAATAATAAGGGAATATAAACTGTAAGTAATTTTATAATTTCTTTTTAAATTAGTGTAAATGTTAATGTTGGGAAAATTTCTTAGTTATAATAAAACCCAAACAAATTTAAATTTGAGTTTTAATAGGAATTTATAGGTTACGAATAATTTTTTTTTAAGATTTATAAAAAAAAACAGACCATACAGACCAAACTTTTATTTGTTTTATAAACGTAAGGCCCCCTAGATTAATTGTTTATGGTACTAAGAGGGTATTAAAGAGGAAAATAAATTTAAAAAGAAGAATAGGTAGATAAAGTACAGACACTACAGACCATACGAACAATAACTTTCGCTGGAGCTTATTATGCGTAATATTTGTTATAAACAACCGAATATCGATAAAACTATAAAGACATAAAATGTAGATTTAAATCCCTCAAAACTTTTGAAATTAGTGTTTTTGCCTAAAACTCAACAACTACTTAAATGAGGAAAACCAAACTCGCCCTAAAATTCAAGATGGCAGACAACGCTCATGATTTTTTTTCATTGAACCTCTGAATGAAAGATATAGGAAATTGTTCTAATGTTTCAGATTCCTGTTGTGACATGAAAAATCTATGGATAGCGCAAAAAATCAGATTTTATTTAGGTGTAAAGTGCGAAGTTATTACTTTTGATCACCAAAATTAACTGATTTTTTTTGTTCTTCAGTCAAATTGAGGATAGTTGCCAGTTCTACCATTTACTCTCTTTACCGATCACACATGTGGCGAGCCTGTACTGCCTGTGTATGACGTATTGAATTTCAATCATGGAAACTATTCCTCTTAATAAGGTGCTTGCGAAGGAGTGGGCGGTAGTTCAGCGAGTTATAAGTGCAGACTACTAATCAGTTGACTGTGTCACCATTTGGGTTCAAATCCCACTCTATCCTTGGTTGTTGTGTTGGTCTATTCAACTATTTATATGATTAAAATTAGTTTGTAGCTATATGAGATAGTTCTGGAAGCCAAAATTACAAGAGTGGAGCGACTGTGTCTTATCTACATATCTGAGACTGATGCTTCTTCTTAAAAAAAAGGTGCTTGAAAGTAAAAGGGCACATATTTCTGATTAAAGATTTAATAAATCACACTTACATCACCTTATCAATTACTAACAATAAGTAGAGGTTGTAGGGATTCCTTCGTAAGTAAGTATGCATTTCATATTTATATATAGGTATTTACTGTGAGCGGATACGTGAAATTCAAAAATATGAATATTTGAGAACATCAATAGCCTTAAACACTTCAAATTACACAGATATAAAAAAAACAATAATGAAAAATTCGTCAAAAACTATAAACGGATTCTAATATTTTTGTGATTATTATTTATTTAAAGTGCAATACATTGTACAAGTGCTTGCTCTAGCTTCAAGAGTTAACAATGTAACGCTGTACAGTTCTGCTCAATTAACAACTAGGTACACATACCTACAACTATTTACATCATCCTGGAAACTAACTGGAAATGTGTTATAAAAAGCTGCTGATTGAATCCGCAAGGTAAGTTATACAAAATCTTGGATTTTCTATAGGTGCATGGCTTATAAGAATTACAACACTTCCTAGCTACTAAATTCATATGCATTTCTCTTTGTGATATTGTGTCTATTAACATATAATTAGGTACACAAGTAAAACAAAAGAGACATATAGGTATGTAAACAACTTTATGTAATGTAAAGATTTTCCAAGCCGTAATATATCCACCTACAACCTTTGGCAAATTTGTAAATAAAGTATTTTCATGAAGGAAGAGATTTTATAGTTAAAATTTACAAAACTAGTAACGAAATTAATAAATAAAAGTGCTACAAATAAACACTTTATTTCAAATTTATAACAAAAGCTTCAAAAGCAATCAACATTATACTGTACATTATAACGATAATGAACTTTATTGTCTAAGATGATAAGAATCAAGGGTTATGGTAAATTTAACGGTGATTGTCAAAATTAAAAACGTTTAATCGAATATGGCTGTTGTTATCTTGGATAGCCAAGGTTGATCTAAAAAATTATTTTTACTTTTTATTAATATCATAAAGCACCAGAAAAATAACAGATGTTCAAAATATCGTTTCTCCAAAACAAATCTGAAAACTGAGAAAAATGCACACAACACTACCTACTTGATATTTTAGTTATCGGTTGTACAAAATACCTAGAATCCATTTTTTCATGAAGAGTGCCATGGAACCAAAAAAGTCACCTTCGCTTGTGGAAATGATTGACTTTAGAATTGATAATAAATTCTGAGAACAGAAAGCAGGAATGAAAAAAAAAACATTAATAGCAAAACTGTAACAACTGCAACAATAATAATCTGCATTCAAAAACAAAATCTAATGTGGCGACCTTAAAAAAAAAGTTGACTTTTGATTTTTCGCTACCCCACCAGCAAGGCAGAATTTAAAATTATTTTTGGATTCCTTGTTGAAAAGTGTCTCGATAATGTTTAGGTTAAAAAAGACTAGCAGCGGGTATTATAAAGGCTCATTAAGCTAACAGGCAGATTTCTGCGGCCATTTCTGAAGAAGATATCGAGTCTAAGTTGAAATTTTTTTAATTTATCTATTCTTGACATGAAAGTATGTAATTACAAACATGTTAATAAAAGTCATCTAACGCCGATATTAGCTTCAAAAACGAGCACAGAAATTGCCCGTTAGCCTAATTAGCCTTTATAATATTGGCTGTAGTTTGTTTAGGTTTTCAATAAAAAATAAAATTATTGTAAAATTTCTGTTTTTTTTTTCAGATTATTACTCAGCAAAAAATTTGTAACTTTCTTCCAATTTAATTTATTGAGTATCTCGAAAGATAAGTAAGACCCATACTCACAGTCCAGAAAAACAAACTGCCTGAATGTCTAAAGGATTTTTGAATAAACTAAAAATTTTCATAGAAAAAACAATTTATACAGCTCGAAGGTAATAGCGATTATAACCTGTGGCTCGTGTCATACTCGTTTTTCCTCAATAACTTTCCCTATTCTCACTTTGCTTAATTCAAGTTTTTTTTTTTTTATGAAATGATGTTATGTTATTTGATGTTTAGATTGTCTGAGAGAAAAAATAAGACTAATAGTTTTTTTTACAGTTGGAGTTTAGATTGAGTCGTTTTTGAGTTATAAACAAGTAAAAATTGCTATTTTCGAAATTCAGGGCAGTGGACAGCGAAAACGCTCAAGATGGAGGAAAACGGCTTACATGTTTTTAACTTTTGATGTAGGTACTATCCTGGGGTAAGTACAGAAACATTTGTACTTTTTTTCATTATTTAGCGACTGCTGAGAAATCTCCGATTTTTTATGTATAAACGTAAATGTACCTGTATAAACATTTCATCTACATCACAGGATAGTAGGTACCTACGTAAAAAGTTAAGATGGGGACATGTAAGCCGTTTTCCAATATGTGGAGCCGTTTCCGTTGTATACTGCCATGAACTTCGGAAATAGCGATTTTTACTTGTTTATAACTCACAAACTTCTGAATTTAAACACCAACTGTAAAAGCCAATCTAATTTTTACTTCTCAGGCATCTAAAAATTCAATAGCATGAGCACACCATTAAAAAAAAATTGCTATTTATACTTGTTTATAACTCAAAAACGACTCAATCTAAACTCCAACTGTAAAAAACTAGTCTTAGTTTTTTCTCTCAGACAATCTAAAAATCAAATAACAACATCATTCCATTAAAATAAACTTTGATATGTTTCATATTTTTGGGACATCTGTACATTATGAATTTAATTTAAAATGTCCCTTTAACATGTCTGAATCCTTTCCAAAAACAAAATTTTCTTAAAATCAAGGAACATAGCCATTATCGTCGTATATAAAAAAAGACCCATATCAAGTAAGGTCTACAAGTAAGTAAATAAAATATCAGAACAAAATCAATTCATTAATTTTAAAAAGGCAGGCGTTTAAAAATGTTAAAACTTTGAAGAGTGATTTCTCAAAACTACTTAAACTGCACATACAGTGTTTTTTCGTTGCACAGCAGAATTATCATTCTATTTTTAAAACTAAATCCAGTTTTCTTGCCCCCTCCGTCATTTCGAAATCAAAGGTGTTGTACATTTTGATTCCTTAATTATTGCCTCGGAAATTCATTTTTAACATATTCTGGTTCCTCAGAGTTATCACCTGCTAACATGTCAAACTTGAATTTTCTTTTTCACGTGTTTCAATTTGTAACTATTTCATTGCTACCAAAGTTATAGCTTTCCTAGACATGACACTGGTCGCCCATAGTAATAAAATGAGCCCTGTCTAGCATCTATAATATCCTTCAACTTCGCGAAATTAACGTGTCAACTAGTTACTGGTTCCCTGACAACTCTCTAGTATGATCCACACTCGACGAGTACTAGAGCCCCTAAACATTGACATCATGTCACAACATATAATTTTATTCCGGAAATTCCAAAAGCTCTAAGTATTTGCTAAAAGTTGACCATGAAAATGTGATCTAGCACGACAAATGTGAACCTACAAAAAAGCATTAATTTATTTTCAATAATCAAAAAGACATGGCTAAAATATGAAATCTGGATATTTTAGTTCTTCAGTATACAGTGTGTTTAGTAACTGGACAGCCAAAATCGAACGTCATGTATAAAATCGTATTTTAAGCATAAGAGATAGTGTAACAACTCTTTTCAAGATGAAGCTTCGTTCAGGAAATATTTCCAAAAAAGTGAAACTGAGGTCCGGTTGTTCAAACGTAAATTAAAAAGTTTCAGATAATAATTACTGATTTTAAAATGCCCTGTATTATCAAACTATTGGTCTGAAATTGGTGAATATAAATTCTGCTCCCTTTAAGAAGAGTTAATTACTAATTAAAAATAAAAGATCATTAAATATATTCACCGTATTTACAAAATTTGCAATTTAAAATCAGTAATTATCTGAAAATTTTTAATTTGCGTTTGAACAACCGGCCCTGAGGCTTCTAAAAAAATATATTTTTTAGTAACTGGATGGTCAAAATCGAAGCCATGATATACCGGTGAGCAGAAAGTCTGACAACGGTGCAATAAATCTTTCAGTTTTGAGTTTAAAAAAATTCAAAAACAGGTCAATTTTGTAATTTAATTTACTTTCTATTGATGTAAAAAAAAATTATACACATTATTCCTTGACTCAGTAGGTAATGCAACATTGCCAATTTTTTTTAAATCGGACACCCTGTATATTTTTGTATTTTCGTATTTCCTGAGAAAATCCAATAATAATGGTTTTTACAGTTGCGGTTTAAAATTAATTAGTTTTTGAGTTATAAACAAATGAAAATCGCAAGTTTTCATTTTGAAAGCAGTACCACGGAAACGACTCAAGATATCGCAAAACGGCTCACATGTTTCTTTAGGTTAGTCCTCCACCCCTATACAGGGTGTTAAGAAAATGACGGATAAACTCTTCAGTACATTGTAGGGGACACTCAGTAGAGTACGGGAAAAATAATTGAAAAAATTCTGGTCTTCAATTTGGTGAGATAAAAAATGCCAAAGTTAACATTTTACCATCTTTGTTTTTTGGTATTTACAAAAACTAAATGATTTTACAGATATAAAAAAAGTACTTTAATCATTATCAATTAAAAAAATTGCTTAAGATGTATTACTGGCTTGGAAAATTTAATAAGAATTTTTTTTCTTTTCTAAGATGCTGAAAAAAAGCATTTGGCAACAACGGTTTTGATACCTTGATTACCTACATTGTTAGAAACTAGACGAAATTAACAAAAACCAATTGTTATCGTGTTAAACGTTGCCAAATTTATTGTTCAATATTTTGCTTATATCTTTTAAAATGTAGCTCTGGATTTTTTAAAATTATTTTTCCCGTACTTTCCTGAGTGTCCCCTACAATGTACTGAAGAGTTTATCCGTCATTTTCTTAACACCCTGTATAAGGTGCCATAGTGAAACTGTAGGATACGTGGATGTAAATAATGACCATAACTTTTTTCAAGATCAGTCCTCATTTATGAAATATCTCCAAAAACATAGGCCGCAAAAAATACGTTTCATTCAATAACTAAACAACTTTGGAAATATTTCCTAAACCAGGCCTCATCTTGAAAAGAGTTTTTTTTACATGACGTTTCATTTTGGCTGTCCAGTTACCAAACACCCTGTATTTCAGCAAAGACCCAAGTTACTCTATTAGTCTAGTCACTTTAGCCAAAAAAAAAATTGGTCAACCTCGGAATGAGGGATAATAAGCAGGAAACTCGTGAATATACCTTCATCTGGGCTATCTAAAAGTTGTCTCAAATGTTTCATGAAATCTCGTCTGCGTCATTAGTTACTCAAGGAGAAGCATTACAAAAATCATTTTTTTGCAATTATTTAGGTTTCTATAGCTCCATATGTTAATACCTATTATAAAAAAGTAAGTGGGTCAATGTGACACCTCCACTGCGACCGAAGGTCTATTGCGGCTTACATCTAGTCGTGCTAGATTAACCCCATCAAGGGGGTTATTCTCGAGTTTGTACGGATTCCAAATCGAATGAAATGTTGTTCCGTAAGTTTTTTTCACTTGAAATCAATTTCAAGAATAGCAAATTGAATGAAACTTCCTGTTGCTTCTTTCGTACGAAATGTAACCTGGTATGAGCTCGGGGATAACACCCAGGTCAGCCTCTTGGAGGAAGCTGAGCATCTTGAGTCGTTTTTGGAAGTTTTTCACACTAGATCTACCCCACTATCAATGAGCTAATTATTATTAATGCCATCCCCAATTTTCTCTGGTCATGACTCTGATAAAATATAGTACATTATACTAAACTGACACTACAGCATTCCATGTCAATTATTGACAAATATTATTTTTATAATATATGCTTTTCTTTTTTTTTTCTGTTTCAATGGCTAAATCATAACTAAGTACCTGGCTGAAGTTATTATTCCCTTTATTTCTCCTTCCTTCCTGTTCAGATCTCATTCACATGTCTAAATGCCACAATGGATATGTCAACCTGTTACAAGCTTAAACAAAAACAATGAATACTACACTAATAAACTACTTTTCAGGACTACCAGAAACAGCTCATTTGAAACAATTCAAAAATTCTAATAAGGAAGTACCTATAATGATTATTATGTACATTTTACTGAAGGTATTTTAAAAATATAATACAAAAATAGGTACTTTACCAGATATAACAAGGCAGTCCTCATTTTTGTGATTAGGTTTATAAAAAAAACTGCTGCAGGTAGAATTAGACCATCGTGAAACAAGACCAACGGAAAATCATAAAAAAATTATTATTATTGACGAATATGTACAGCGTCCCATTTGTATACAATGTACAAACATACTATAGACGAGAATGACAACATCCAAAAACAACTAAAATAGATCTGTAGAGAACATTTTTAAAACTTATCTTGAATGTAATGAAACTAAATATTTCGGTGTCATAAAACTGAAAGTTACTAAGAGTCAAAACTTCGTTGTCTTAAATTTGAAACATGTAAAACAAATCCTTGTAAAACAAGGACTGCCTGTATATTCTTATATAACTGAAAGAATAATTTTAGCTATATAATATGTAATAGAATTAATTGCTCCACAAGATAAAAGATACAAACCTTTTATATTGATTAAGTAGAAACATTAATATTTACAACTAACTCCAAATTAAAAATTAATGTATAAAGATCAAATAAATAAAGACACAAATTATAAATCAACATAAAATATATTAACTGAAATATTTATTCATCAACTAGAAACTATAATAATATGTAACCTAAATACTATTACTTGAAAAACATATAATATCAGACTGAAATAGAACGCTCAACAAACAAACAGAAGAGAATTATTTATACATTTCTAAAGTTTATTTAGCAATACTGTAAGTTAGTTAATTGCTTTAATATAGTAACATTGACTTTATACTTTTTTTACCTAATGAAGTATTTTAAATTATTAACTGTTGGAAGATATTGTATTATAAAAACTATGCTGATTTTATAACTTCATTGATTATGTTCAAAGCACATTTTACAATAATTAAAAATGTTTAGGATTCCTTAGTGCTGTAAATTGAAATAATAAATATATTCTCATGCATATAATTTTAGGATTAGGTACTTGATAGATACTATCATATAACAACTGATATATAAATTTTAATTACACATCATTTTCAAGCAGAAAGCTTTACAAAGAATTATTGTGATTTCTTCAGTCATCCAAAAGTTATCATTGGAACATGCAATTTTAAAGATCCAGTGGAAAACTAGAACAAATAAATAACAGAGAAAACTACCTGCAGAAGAATTAATGCTATCAAGCCACATTATTTAATATCCTAATGAGTCAACCTGTATAATTTGGACAGTCACTTGTTCATATGTTATATTTTTTTGCATTGATTAAAACCAACTAACAGTCTCCAGCAATTGTTGTAAAATTTCCGGTCAGTCCTCAGTAAATTTTTCACTTCTCAGTTGAAAGGAACACAAATTCGAATATAAAAATCATGATTTTGAAAGATAGATGGGTACCTATAGTAGTACTAGTAACTACATCTAGAAAGTATTCTCTTGGTTAAGATCTTGCCGCTTGATATTGTTTTAATATCTATTAACAATAATTGTAAAGCACCCATCAGGGGATTGATAATCATAAAATTAATATCACAAAAAAATATATTGAATGTCTATTACCTAAAGCTAAAATAAATTAATTTAAAATAATAATTTATATCAAACAGTTACAGGAATTTATAAACCCAATCATATCGCCATCTTATTACAACTCACTCCTCCTAAAAGGACCATAGCTGTGGGGCTGACACCCAAATAGTGTTGCGTTCAAAAATTAGGTTCCTACAACAAAGTTGTTAACTTTCACTGGGTATTGCCATGTTTACAAGGTGGTGAAACAAGGTGGATATCGCTCCCCTGAGATATCTTCAGTATTTATATTATTATACTGCCAAAATAAAATTTAAGTTATTGTTATAAAAAATTATGTGGCAGACCATACTCTCTTTAATAACACAAAGCAATGGCACATACTTTAAGTAGGTATGGTGATAACATCAGACTTAGAAATCATATATGCAAGTCAATTTTCATGTAGAAATACAAGAGTTATCTACCATATATCCTGAAGTAAAATGCTGCCTATAACTAATCTATTAAAGATCATTTCCTCATATAAAATAATATCATAATTTTCAAAACTTTCGTATTTTTTTACAACTCTAGCTGAGATAGATGTTAATGTTAAAATTTCATTCATTACAGTAAACATGAACAGTGACTGTCATGAACATAAAAACAGTTCGTAATGCAAAGTAATAGGGTACAGTCAAGTTCTGCTTATCCAATTTCTTGATTTCTGAAGTTTAAAACCATATTAGCCAATTTTGACTTATAAATTTATACAGTTCCGGCTTACTCGACTGATATAAGTTCATATGTTACAGAGTGATCCAACTGACATCTATGAAAACTAAAATACAAATTCCAGAAGTCCTTTCAGACAGAAAACTTTCGCGTCTCTAAATTACTTATGTGATAGCAGTACCTACAGAACAAGAAAAATAAACAATTAAACACTTAACAAGGTAATTAGAATTAACAGTCAATTTGAAATAGAATAAATTAAGTTATTCCTATATATTATTAGAAGGTATTTCAATAATTTTTTCAATATGTCACATTTTTAACAAAGACTAAAACATGAAATATTTCTCATAGTCCCATATACAAAACGCGAATGCAATAGATTTGATGCATGAATAGAAAAATTTATTGCTAATATGATATGAACTGTTGTGAGTTTTCTCAACCACAGCTACTTTGTTCACTTCTTCCTGTTATCGATCGCATGCGCCACACATTTTTTGTTTTGTACGACACTATGAGAAATAATTTTATACTTTTTAGTCCGATTTAAAACTGTGATATATAGAAAACAAATTTTTTAATAAGTATTTTCTGCTTTTTAGTCTTTTGTCTGTGAAATTTTGCCATGACAGCCGTCTCTGCCCCAATGCTCTTTCACTTCGGACTTTTGCAAAATTTCCAAAGAACAGAGCAACAGTAACATCGAATTTCCATCCCACGTCATGGACAACATCATCAGCTCAATTATGATAAACTAATTAAATTTCCAATATTCTGGACTTGAGTTCTTAAATCAAAGAATTTTTGGAAAACTGCACTTGTTTTGAAAAAAAAGTACAAAACCAGTTTTGATCCAAACTAAACAATGAATCTGTTTGAATAATCAAAAATATATTTCAGTCGGTGGCGTAGAAATTATTAAAAAAAGATAACATTATATCCAAGATTCACTGATAGTGCTAAATTGTTGAGTCCATTTAGCATTGAGATTCTGAGAAATTTCTCAAGTTTTTCCAATCAGTAAATTTTTTATAAAGGTAGGTATATTCCAAAAAAAACTTGTTTTTTTTTTAACTTCAACTATCTTGAGAACTGAAGCGCTGAAGACTCATGTTCATTGAAACATTTTTGTCTTCAATTACTTGAGAAATCACCCTAGGTATTTTCATAGATAAAACCTGGACCACTCTATTACAAACAAATTAATAAAGCTCATTTCATAATGACAATAAAAGGCAGATGAGTTGGATTAATTTGGTTTACATCAGAATTGTTTAGATATACAGACTTTACTGTACCATACATTGCAATAAAAGACTGTAATGATTTAAATGCAATTTATGTGACCTGACGTAAGTAAAATCTAAATATTTCTGTAACAGAACATGAAAGTAAAATAATAAAAGATCACTCTGGCAAAACTAAAAATGAGATGAAACTAACAAAAACAAATGATATGTATATTTATTTTACAATCGATACCATACTGATGAACAGAATGAATACATTTAACAAGGTGATTGATACCACAGTCGAGATCCTGACCACTAAAATTAAGACTCAGCTTTACTCAAACTGATTGCTAATTCCAGCTCGGCTTGTTCTTGTCGCTGCCTTTCTTTTCTTTCCTTCTCCAAACGTAAGCTTTCCTGCGCAGCCCATGCCAGTTGCTGGTCTTCGCTTATCAGTTCTATATTAACAATGGGTGCAGATGATCTACCACTATCACTAACTGATAACCCAGAATTAGGCAAAGGAACAGACTGTCTGCCCTCTAACCCAAACGGGTCAAATTTGTCCTGTTTCTTACTATTACTGGTTGAACTCTTATTATTTATCTTGTCCGTTGAGGTTCCTATGGATTCAGGTATGTCATCGTCAAACTGGATATTGAATGGATCCTCATATCTATAGTCTCGGAATGGGTCGCAGGTGAAGTCCAGGTCTTTGGTTTGCTGGCGGGAGGCTATCTTAGCGGTCGAGTTATTGGAAAACTGAAGAGGAGATGTGAAGATTATTAAGGCTGAAATGTTAGTGTGTTAGGGTTAGTAATAAGCTCCCCACGCTCCTCTGAAACTTTCAAAGTTGCTACATGCTCAACGATCTCTAAAATTGCAAACAATAAATTCAGCCATGCATTGACAGCAAAATTAATAATTAGTTAAAATTGCATAACAACATAAATTTCAATATACATTTTAATAAAACTTGTAAATCATTGTTAAAACCAAAAATTGTTAAACACTGGTTCGTGGCTTTATATGTACTGTTATAAAAAGCTCATTAAGCTTATTTACGTAGAAATAGTTTTTTTTTTCTTTCATGAAAAATAGTCTTTAGTCTTTGGTTTTAGAGAAGTTCTATTGGAACAGAATATTTAAATTTGTTTGGGACATTAGATTAGAAAATAATGTAATAATAAGGTGAAATGTCATAGAATAGTTTTTGTAAAATAATTAGAATAATAATTAGAATAAGTTAGCTAGAGTGTATGGGAGAAATGACAGGCAGTAAATGATTAAAAGTCACAATTTGGAAGAAAAGAACAGCAACTCTAGTAGCATGGAAATTGGCTGTTAGAAGGGTTAGAATAACATGTCCAAAGAGGATTTTGTGTGTTGTACTCCAGAAGAGAAATGAATTTCATAGATGTTGATTGGAAGGAAAATACAAAAATTATCCGCTGTCATAGTGAGAAATAATATGTTGTCAAGCAAATAACAATCGAATTTACATAGTTACAAGAAAAACTATAAATAGAAAAACAACGATTATTTGAGGAGATTCCTAAAACACAAGTTAAGCAGTGTAGACCACTAAATCATAACCAAACATCGTGAACATCTAGAAAAATTTCGAACATCAAGAATTTGGTAAAGAACAGAGGCCGTAGCTGACTACTAGAAGAAACATATAGGTTAGAAGGAGAGATTTCGTTAGCTGGTAGCTGACAACTGCAATTTGATTTGGATACAGCCGTGCAGAGATTTGGCTAGCAGGCAGCTGACAATAATTGCAGTTTGATTTGGGTACAGCCGTGCAGCGATTTGGATTCTGCGATTTTGACATAGAAGATAGAAAAACGTAGCAGCGAATTGGATATATCTGTGCAGAGATCTACATTGAAATTGCTGACACACAAACAGCAAGGCTACTAGAGTTGACTTCAAGCTTTGTTCAACAGCTGATTCCGTGGGTTATTCCTTTCGTTAACCTACGAGGGACTTCTGTCAAAAATTAATGACAGAAAGTCGGTGACGAAGAAGATTCATTAAGGGAACAAACTGTGAGTAATTTTAAGTTATTTTTAAGTTAGTTGTTGTAAGTGTTATTGTTGGGAAAATTTCTTATTGTAATAAAACCCAAACAAATTTAAATTGAGTTTCAATAGGAGTTTATAGGTTATGAAAATTTTAAAAAATTTATAAAAAAAATACTTGAACTCACTCTGAGTCATAGAGGTCTCATACAGACTAAACTTTTATTAGTTTTTAAAAAAGAAAGGCCCCCTAAATAAATAAATTGTTTATGGTAAGAGGGAATCAAAGAGGAAAATAAATTTTCAAAAAAGAGTAGAGAAAGCACAGTCCCTAGCGAACCATAACAAAATATATCTAAACCTACACTCTATCACCAATCCAAAAGGTACAGCAGAAAAATTTGTTTTCTACCCTTACTTTGTAGAATCTCTGCATAATGATAATATGAAAGTTCATATTATCCATCAGTATACAGTAGAATTTTTTTTAAACATTAGTGTTTTATTTATCATCCATCAGGAAACAGCAGAATTCCTCCTAGCTCAATGTTCCCAGGGTGCAAAAATTGTGACAGAAGCATCGATAGATGCGAATCAACAATGGCGGCAGTTTAAACATAAAAAGTGGTCTTAGCCATTAAGAGGTTTTCTCCATATAAAATATCGGGTATAGAGTGTTTCCAGCCCTTCTACAAAATAGGCTGAAAATTATTTGGGACTACTTGGTACCTATTCTACGGGATTCTGTGGTTTACACTCCCTGCACATCCTATATATCGAAATCAAAATACGGCAAAGTATCAAAAATACATTTCTATGTATGAGAGGTGAATTACATACGCGCACATTATAATTAGCTAGTGTATGCACTAAATAGAAATTTTATCAAAAAATTAGGGGTTTTATTGTTTTTTTTTTTTATTTCAATAATAATTACCGACGAAACAATAACTGAAATCCGTTCATCGATAGAAGGCGGGGTTCAGAAGTTATTGGACAATTTTTCGACTGTTTCTCGATTTTTACAGTTTAGACGTTTTAGACGCTACTGGAAATATTTGAGCTTTTAGTGAGAAGTAGGTAGGTAACATAGCCAGGTCCTGTGTGGTTGACCATCAGGCGCGTCCCAGGTGGCGGATAGGGCACGGCCTTACAGTGATCAATAGTAGGGTTAGCAGCGGTGATAGAGCTCGTCGGATTTAAAACTCCAGACTGGCAGCTCAAAAAGCCCTGCCGCGGACCACCTCCCCCAACCTAGTTGTAGTGTCGTGACTAAAGGTCTGCACAGGGGTTATAACGATGTAGGAGAACGTCCGAAAGTGGACTCTCGAAAGACGGTAAAACTCTGTTGTCGTGGTCATATCTCGCGAACAGAGGAATACGGGGGTCTTGGCTTTACCGCCTGGACCAAAAGGTGACAACCTTTGAAAAAACCTAAATCCTATGGTGGGAACCCCGGCTAAAAGGATGCTTAGCTGAATAGTAGATCAGTTCCTACTGGATTCAACCTTGGAGAAGTGGCGCAAATATGTATTATACAGTGTGACCCATTTGTTCTTGAAACACCCTGTAGAATCTTAATTTATGGTGCGATTTTGAAAAAAATTCTTTTAAACCATAGAACTTGATAAACTATATTTTGGGAGGAGTGACTTGCGTGGCCTAGTGGTACTCCGCTGGCTCACGAAGCCATAGATCGCGGGTTCGAACCTCACCTCGGCCCGCTTTACTTTTCGGATTCATTTTCGAATGTTTGTGAAAAGTAAAACAAGCGATCGAATGTTTAAATGGCAAATATATTTAAAAAGTGTGTGTGGCTAAAGAGTTCGCGCTCAAAGCCAATTTACCAGAGTGGAGCGACTATGTCTTACCTACACAGTTAAGACCGATGCTCCCTCTTTTCTAAAAAAAAAAAAAAAAAAAATATATTTTGGGAGCAAAAAGCGTCTCATTCCTACAAAATCCAAGGCCTACTAGATCAGTGTTTACTTGTAAAATCTCAAAAATTCATATTAGCGATTTTTTTAGAAAAAAACTGTGCACGCTACGGGATTCACCAGCCCTCAAAACGGTACTGTACTAAATTTTATTGGAAATGTCAGAGTAATAAGGATCTTGCAGTTATTTTAAAAATTCATAATAATACTCCGAATTTTCATAAATTAATTTGAAAAAGGTCAAAAGCTATCATAAGTAAAAATTAAAATTAAAAAAAGTAAAAAATAGTAAAAAAATAAAATAAAAAAAAAATAAAAAAAATTAAAAAAAATAAAAAAAAAAATAAAAAATTATAATTAAAAAATTAAAGTACCTACATTATCACCAACTAGACGTACAATTTCTATTTTGTCTCTCCTTGACCTTTTCGAATAAATTAATGAAAATTCGGAGTTCTATTATGAATTTCTAAAATAACTGCAAGATCCTTATTACTCTGACATTTCCAATAAAATTTAGTACAGTACCGTTTTGAGGGCTGGTAAATCCAGTAGCATGCACAGTTTTTTTCTAAAAAAATCGCTAATATGAATTTTTGAGATTTTACAAGTAAACACTGATCTAGTAGGCATTGGATATTATAGGAATGAGACGCTTTTTGCTCCCAAAATATAGTTTATCAAGCTCTATGGTTTAAAAGAAATTTCTTTAAAATCGCACCATAAATTAAGATTCTACAGGGTGTTTCAAGAACAAATGGGTCACACTGTATGTATACGCATAATATTTTATGATAAATGTTTTATGTGACTTTTTCAATATAAACTTAGATTCTTGCTAATAAACTTTAAAAAGATTTGTCTTACACTATTGACTTATTATGTTTTTAATTTTGCAATAATATACTTTTTTCCACGGTCGGGAGTAGAAATCAGTTTCTATGACATCAAAATTAAAACAGAAGTAGTCGATTATTCCCAAGGGAGTATAATGCTTCCAAGGGAGTTTACAGGATGGTGAACGTTTTTCAAGAATTTATTTTGTTTCTTTATTTTTTTAGTCTAGGCTGCGTATAGGTTCAATTTGTAACCTCTGCAGAAAGATTTTTTTTTGTATGTATTTTTGTACGTGGAAAATAAACTAAACAAACTAAACTAAATTTCGTAGTTATGACACTAACTCGACGACTACTAAATAAATGCTCAAATCCTAATACAACAATTCTGGTGCTACTTACTTCATAATGACAAAATATGTTTTTTTAAGTTAATGAGACCGACGTGGAAAAAATAGTATATACCATTCGGGAGAGATGCTATTTTGTCCTCGTGCATTTCAAATTGCACCTCTGCCAAAATAACGCATTTCTCTCCCTTATAGTATAATATACTCTTACACATCGAAACCTTGTATTTCTTAGATGAAATTTTTTTTTTGGCTAAGTTGTAAGGTGAGTAGGACCCAACTAGTGTGTATTTGCCATGCACATGGCACGTAATGTGTTAATTGCAGATATATTGTAATTTTGAAAATTGATATGTAAATAAAGAAAAGAACAGATCATAATTACAAAAGTATCAAATGGGGATGATCACAAGCACTCACGTTGTTTTTACCTCAGACTATTATATTTATTTAATATGTTAAGGTTTTTACCAACTCTCAAACAATAAAAATTGCAATAAGCATGTTTTTAATGAGCAAAATGTAACAACAATTAAGTATTAGAGACTCATGTTCCACAGCACATCGCCCAAGCTACAATATTAAAACTATTTTAAATAATATGTAGACAAAACCACACTTATACACGTCCTTCTGATATTTCGATTTATTTTGTTTCATTCACGTGGTTCTCATAGTAACCGTCCAGTTTGTCTAAACACTACATCCCATCCGCATAAATAAATATACGTCAACATTGGTTTTGAATGAGAATTAAATGGACAACACAAAGGATAGAGTGTCATTACGTGAATAAATTTTCTGTAGTTGTCATGCAGTGGCTCTCGAACTGATTTAAACCGTTCAGCAAACAGTTCAACGGTTGGTTGAATGATTCATTCAATAATTTACACTCGTTCACACCTTGACAACTTATCAAATTAATTGGTGCATGTTTGTATAAAATACCTACTTCAAAATTAGAAAAGAACCCAAGAATGGAGTTCCAATTACACTAACAACAGCCGTCCAGCATGGAACAGCAACAGCAGACTCATGTAATAGAATATACATGTAAGAACATTGGCATGAAAAGTGAGGATTGTGCCTATAGTGGCGGCCATTTGTTAAGAGGGCAAATCCCTCTGGTAAATACGTTGTTCGTATATTTTTGGCGGATAGCCGGTCACCTATTTTTTTTTTCTAACTATTCCTATAAGGTTTGTACACCTATGCTTTTCTTAAATAAATGTACCAACAGAATCTCGCTGTGTCACACCATTGCCGAGAAAAGTCCAGATAAGTGGTACGGTTCAAAATACAGATACGGCCCTTAAAAGAAGCCTTAAAGTTCTCGGATCCAGTTTATTTTTAATAGGTCGTATTTGAGGGTTCAGGGCCGTATTTTATTTTTGCACCGTTCCACCTACTGAGGAGAAGCACAGACGTACCAACTTTATAGGAATAGTTTGTCGAAAAAAAGGCGAAATGTGGGATAGGTGGGGAATTTTAGTATTTTATTTGTAATAATTCCCAAGTTTTGTACCAGTTTTCAGCTCGTATGTGAATTATTGCAAACTTACCAGTATTTTTTCGTCTATTTTGGCCAGGCTATACTACTTTTAATTTTGAATAGGTTAATAACACTACCTAATGCAGAAAAATAAAAAATACAAATCTGAATTTTTTTCAAATATATCTAATATAGGCAACTACCTACAGATTCGGTGAATATTTATCAAAAAAATCTTGAAACCAAATTAAATTAAATTTTGTCCAATTTGAATCAAATGTCATTATCCCATAATCCAACAATGACAACAATCCACAATGTCAATAAATCAACACAATGTCAATAAAACCAGCAAATGAGTGGAACTTTGAAAATTAATTAGACTTTTCCTTGGTATTTTTCTACATTATTAGTGAAGTGTTTCCACTAAAAATAGGCTCGTTAAATACAAATCGTTATTGTCAAAAATTATTCCTCCATATTTTTTTTCTAAATCTAAACCTGGAGTAAATCTAAATATCATTTGCACAAAACTGAATTTAAATGTCAAAGTCCTATGACCCTTATAATTTTGATGACTTATAAGTTTGGACCCACCAAACAACTTGACAGCTGTTTGACAAGTCTCTTCTTAAAATTAGACATAATTTGCAGGCATATCTCTTAATAAAAACTAGACTTTAACCCGATCTACCTTACACCGATATCTGACCATCCATCTACAATATTCTTCATTGGAGATACCTAAACTCGAGAAAAACTTGAAATAAAATGATTTTAAAATTTTCCAACTTTTTTCTTGTTCTCGTGAGCTTTCTTCGGCTAATATTAGTCACCCGCACTATGGAAGGGTACTTTCCCTTAGTAGCATTCAGAAAGTAAAAGTTTTATTTTCAAAGTATCGTGAACAATATTTCAGCTAATGAAAACAAAATACTACAAAAACAAATAATAATAAAAGAGCAAACACCTACCGTTGTGTGGCTAACAAGCAACCTTTCAACAACTTGGGGATTTGGAGTTACTACAAGAAAGCTACGATGTGCACACTAGAAAATCAATGCATGCATTATGAAAGGATCGACTATTTACAGTTCGTGCACCAAGACCAAAGTCTGCATAAAATTTCATACCTTAGCATCGAAGTCTGCAAAGTCAGCAAACCCGTCACCAGGAGCCCCGAATGGGTCTGGACCTGTAAAGGGGTCAGAAGGTCGTTTTGAGGGTGGCATCGAAGGTCGTGGAGGTGCAGGTCTCGGCGGGGGCACCTTCTTATTCTTCGGTGGCAGTGCTGGGCTCGGGCTTGTTGGTCTGCCTGGTGGAGCTCCATCTCGAGTCGGGGCATGAAGGACTGCAAATGGATCACAGCCAAAGGGATCTTTGTCGGGCTGCTGTAAATAAATTTGAGGTTTTAATTGCCATTTAATTGTCACAAAATGTTTTGTTCTTCTTTTTTCTTCTTTAGAGTTTATGGAATAGCTTTAACCAGCTATTTAGCCAAAATGTTTGGTTGATATCAGCATTATAATAATTGTAGAGTTTGAACATTTGTACTACAAATATGGACAAACTTGTTAACTACAAATATAAACTTGTTAACAATTTCGTAAACAGCCAAAATGGCGGCCTTTTGAATTTTAAGGAAAATGGCTAACTTTTTGAACCCCTGTATAAGTATGCTATAAAAAAACTTCTTACCCAAATTGACAAGATTGGAAGAAAATTATTTGCAAGTTGAGTTAATACAATCAAATTTGCATTATTTCTATTATTAAGCCAGTGGCTTGGGTAGGAAAAGGGTAAAAATGGCTAAATTTCTATAACCGATCATGAGCACATTTTTCAAGGAATTGATTTGAAATTTTTACAGTAGACAACTATACTAATAGCCAAAAATTTCAAATTCAAATTTAAAATTCAAAAATTTCAAGAAGCGAATAAGAAAAATGGCAGATGTTCGAATTTTTTTTAAATGTTTATTTATCGAAAATTTTAAAAACGCTCCTGTAGCTTTCAAGATTAGTGGAACGAAATTTTTTTCTCTTGTGAAACTTTGGAATGATGTTTGATTTTTGTAAAAAAAAAATATCCGAAAGTCGCATTATTTCTACAGGTGTAAGTACCTTCAAATTAAAAAAAAAAAAAAACGTCCATGAGGCACGGTTTCTGGTAGCAGTGAAGATCTAAAGGGCTGAAATTTTTGTGAGAGTAAAATATCCACAAGTAGTGGTCTGGTATTGTATTCAAGTAAAATCGGTCGACACGTTCCAAAATGGAGACTTTTTGAATTTTGGAAAAAATGGCTATTTTTTTATTCCCTGTATAAGCAAGATAGAAAAAAAATTACCCAAATCAACAAGTTCGGAAGAAAATTATTTGAAATTTGAGTTAATGGAATTAAAGTCGCATTATTTCTACTAATAAGCCTGCGGCATGGGTAGGAAAAGGGTAAAAATTTCTAAATTTAAATTAAATTTATATAAATAAATACTAAATTTAGTATTCGCATTAATTTTGGTGAATTAAGAATGCGAATATTGGAAATATAGAAACATACTCACAAATGTTTAGTAAAACAGGTATTTTCAAAACTTGTTGAGTAACCTAGTATTACAGATGTACATGATTCAGAATCCAAGGAAAGGGGAATAAACTTGCCAACATATTAAGCTATGTAGCAAAAAATACGTTGTAAAATTACCTCTTCAGCAGTAGTCACGTTCTTGGTTTCCCCAAAGGCAACAAATGGATCAGGTTTAGAAGTATTGGAAGTAAAAGAACTGCCAAATGGATCCGATGAAAATTCATCCTGAAAATAAAATATGAATGTATAAGTAGAATAGATACGATCATGGGATAACCTTAAACTTTAATATCTTTCCATATGTTCGGTATTAATAGCATGACTTTCCTTCTCAATGCAACAATAATTTGTATTATTACTTTATACAGCAGAAGAATCTTGCTGATCATTAGCCAAAATATGAAGTATCACAGGCAATATCAACTATATCAGGCAGATTATGAGACAACTCTGAAAAAAAGCAACCTCAAAATCAAAACTAAAATCAATATGTGATAGTGATAGCCAGACTGTTTCTATCTATAATAAAGGAACCCTTTGGAGTATGATTTGTGTATAAAGGGTCACCACTTTCAACAATGGCCATAGGAAAACGCTTGGGAAACAACGAATTTGCAGATTGCCGTGTCACATTATGACTTTCAGAGATGAAAATGGTACCAAATAAAAGATAAGATGCATATCATAGTTAATGTTTCCCATAATCCATTTTAAATTGTTAGTCTAAACAGTGGCTCATTCCACGCTTCTCATACTCACCTGGGTATAACAAGAAACAGGTTGAAGATGCAGCAAAACTGTTTACTTAGCAACCTACACTAACTTTTCAAATTCTATTTATCGGTAATGAAAAATTACCAACTAAAAGTGATTAAGAATTCGGTGGACAAAATTTTGAATTTTTGACTGCTCTATATTGCAAATTTATTGATTGCATTTCTATGAGACAAAACTCAAAAAGTTAGTACAGGGACATGTTATAATAAGTAGTTGATAATTTGGTTACCATGACACGATTAACAAGTGAATCAGTCAATAAGAGATAGAAGCCAAACACTGAACCATATTATAGTTTGTTGTACTTATTCAAGAATATTTTTATACAGGGTGTCAGAAATTAGTAGTAGTAGTAGTAGTACTAATAAATACAGTATAATTAGTAGGTCAACATCAACAGCTAGTGTTGGGATTATTAATTTAAAAACCGGATTATATTATACCTAACTGTGATTATAATAATAAGTGGTTGGTATGGGCACTCATCACTTCCCTTCATTAGGTAGTAGGAATAAAACCAGTTATCATCAGAATTATTCACCAGAATTCTGGGTTTAAAACCCAGTAATTAGTGGTTCATTTGAAATAATTGGTTAATGGGTAATTTTTCACCAAAGTAATCCCTTAATACCAACTGCAATAATCAGGATATTTTCCTTTAGTTTCAAATTTCAATTTTCAATTTGGATACCTAGGGAAGAGAGATAAAAAGGAAAAGCATTAATCTGCTCACCTAGAGGACAGGCAAGGTCTTAAAATCAGGTAGTATTGGGAATATGGGTAATAATACAGGTAATTATAATATTTACAATTTCTTCTCTTTTCCCAATAATGCTTGAATACGTGGAATGTGTTGGGGAAAAAATTATACCCTGAAGTAAATCACCCTTCATCCATGTGTTAAAGAAAGATTCAAGAAGAATTCCAAGAAAAATGAAATTTACAAAATTTGTTAATTTAATTAACAATTTTAATTTTTTTTTTATTAATATTCAGATCCGGATCTTGAATTTAAGTCCAGATCAACTTTTGAAATTGGTATAATTTGTGAGGTGACTGTCCTATCTAATTAAAAATACTGAATACTTTCATTCAATTATCAAAAGATACACACATTCATTGTTATGTGCGGTATTCGGTTACCGATAAATTTTACTATTCGTTGCATCACTAATATATTATGGTACTGTCTAAATGTAAATGATAATACAAGATTACAACTTACAGTAGATTTAGAAAACGCAGCACTGAAAGGATCCTCTGAACTGAAGGCATCTGAGTTACTTTTAAAAGGATCTGAAATCATTGATTTAGTGAACTAACAGCTTGAAATTACCAATATCCTTACCATTTTTAAAAGCACCATTACCAAAACCGGATGTGTTATTTACAAAGTCATCATCATCAGCAAAGCCGTTCTGTAAAAAAAGAATATAATTATAAGGAAATAAGCATACTGGAGCGGTATATTGGCAATATATTAGACAACCAACAAGCACTGGTGTTGTGTTAGATCGATTACAACTTCCTCCCCCCCCCCCCCCCCATGAATTTTCCATTATAATTTTTGGCGCACACTCGAGAAAAAATTAAATTACTACATTATATAGAAAACCAAACAACCTATGAAGAACAATCAAAATGGGGTTTGAAGGAGACATAAGATAAAACACTTTTTTCGCTATTCTCATTGAGTGTCAATAATTTTCAGTGTTTAGATATTACAATACAGGTGTCCCAGAAGGAATGGATCAAACGAAACCCAATGGTAGGGCAGGTAATTTGGAACAAAAAAATCCCATAAGCATTGTTTAAGGTTTTCAAGTTATTCGCCATTTTATGATTTTCGAAAAATTAGTACATTTGATAGAAAAAAAAGCTCAGTTTTTGTAAATAAACTTCTACGCTATCAATGTTTCAGAATAACGTCTTATTTTAACAGTTATTATTTTGGAAATTGTTCTTTGCATATTATAAAACCTAGAGGCCATTTTTGAAGAAATGTCCCACAAAATCTTCTAGAAAACCTGTGGTTTCAACACGATGGTGCTCCTGTGTATTATTCTCTTACCGTGAGTATTTTTTAAACCAAAGAGTATGAAAATAGATGGATAGGGAGGGGGAGCCACATCAACCTGACCAGCTAGATCACCAGACCTAACTAAGATGAATTTATTTTTTTGAGACGCGCTGAAGATACTGTCTATCAGACACCTGCTACTAGTCCAAAAGACTAGAGATGGGAAATACAAGAAGCGTTTAATGGGGTTACAATTGAAACGTTAATGGAAGTGAGAAGGGCATTTTGAAGAAGACCTCAAAAGTGTGTTGGGCAGAATAGTGGACAGTTTGAACATTTATTATAAATTTTTGTAATGTGTAAGGTAATGTAGGATTATGTTGGCAGTATTTTGATGTTTTTATTATTATTATAGTCCTTTATTTAGCAAAAAATTGCTATTGTCTTACAGAATCTTACAAAGTCTTACACTCACTTTTTGTTTGTTGTTGATTATCAATTTTAGTTATTTTCCAAAGAAATTTCTCCAACTTCTAACTATGAGAGTTAGGTATAGTAAACCCTATAATAGGTTGAAGGAGGACTTCAATACCTAATTGATGACATGATAATATACAGGGTGTTGTGTTTAAAATAAACAAGAAAAAACTATTCGAAATCTTCAAAGTTTGTAACTGGCTTTTGAACACCGTGTATAAAAAATTAAACTTCCCAATAGATATTTAAACACCTTCATGTGTCTCTTTGTTGGTGCATGATGCGATAATTTTTAATAATGAAAAACAAAATTGATTCTATTAGTTTTCTGGACGGCTACATTTGATTTTTTTTTTTCAAAAAAATTGATTTATAAACCGGGAGAGTTGGTAAAGGCAACATTATGTCATTTTACTCAGAAATTAGATCTCAATCCAAAACTTGAAAAAAATGTACCCTCGTATTTGAAATAAGAAAGTTGATGTTGTGATTTTATAAAAGAACCACCCTGTATATGACAAAAATATTTTTAAAAAGTGGAGCAAATCGTACTTGGTGGGGCGGCATATGAGTTTTTTTGTTATTATTTAGAATTCCAGTATAAGAGCTACTTTGAATCACTAATGAGCAACCCTGTATAATAGCTTGGATATAGATTATAGCTTTGTCAATTGAATTAGCTTCAAGTAAATTTTTTTCCTAGGTCAAGATAAAAATTATCATTTGAAAATATCAAAATTACTGTTTTAAGTTTGTATGTACAGACTACCAACGTAACAGTTGTTTGACAAGTCTCTTTCTAAATAAAAAAATAGATTTTACTTTATAGATGATCCCTAAAACGGAAAATCCATTGCAACACAGTAAAGAAATAAAACACAACGTACTTGTTTACTTTGACCGTTCGTCACGCAAAGTTTTGTGTACTCCGATCCTCTGAAATCTGGATGAATCTTCAAAGCAGTATCCGGAACATGTAAACAATCTCCAGATTCTAAGGCGGTGTCACAAGCTTGGATTGCATCAGTCATCTGTCGTGATTGCTCTTCCAGCTGTGTTATCAAAGCTTTGGCCTAGAAATAAACAATTTATCAATAAAAGAAGTAATGAAGAAAAATGAATCCTTCATACCTATTATTATACATATTTCTGATGACGTTATTAAATAACTAACAATATTTTAAATTCTCTATTACTGATTACATAACTCGGGGATAAAAGTATTGCATACTTTGTAAAAACTTTATTTTTTATAAAGTTTAAATAAAAATTTTAACATTATTACTTCTACCTTGTTTTCCATTCCTAAATCCTAGTTAAAATATTCTTTGTCCTTTGAGAAATTAAAAATAAATATGCAGGTAGGTAAACCAGCTTATGAATTAAAGGATTCACTTTATTTTTCTCAAGAAAAAATCCATTCAAATAAGTTTACTGTCAAAAATAACATTGCGGGTATTGAATGTGAACCCGGATCTGGTTGAATTTTATTGGTTTACATTTTAAAGTCAGCTGGCAATCGTAAGCTAGTATCGAAACAACATTCCTCATCCAGATCAGATCAGTAACTTTACTGATTAATACTTTTTATCTCAGTAAGTTTACATATCAATCTAACCAAGCTGACAAACCAAAATAAGTTAAAACATAAGAATGTTTTGAAATTAACAGTTATGAAATTAACTAATTTAATGCTTACTTGGCTGATAACAAGTTGTGTATCCTGCAAGTTACTAGTCAAACCGTCCAGCCGTGCAGCATACTCAGATTTCTGTTTTTCTAATCGTTGTTCTTCGTGTTTGATGTCTTCAAGTTGTTGCTTTTTAGAATTTAACTCAGCTTCTTGTGCAGCCACTGTTTCAGCTTGCTCCGCTGCTTGTGCTCTAAGCTTATCCACCTAAAAACAACAGTGCAGATATATTATAATAATGTGAGTTTCAAAATTACTTTAAAAATGTTGAAGTAGTAAGCAAACAAGGAATACGTTTCAATAAAAGTGCCCACACTAAGAAAATTATCCAAGTGCCTCAAGTTTTGCATAGAAAAAGAACATAATTATTCAAGATATACCTCATCCAATTAGTACTGAATTTGAAATACTACTTACAGACAACAAAAATATACAAGACCCATCTACCTACTCTCACCTCAGTGCCCATTACTTTAATACTATTTTATTATTGATTGAGATACTGTGTATAAGTATAATGCAGATATTAATACTGTATCTATAGGAAATTAATCATAAATTCTTCTTTTTTTTTTTTTAAAGGAGGAGCATCGGTCTTCACTATGTAGTTGAAGATGATTTTGAAACCCATTCTCAATATGCGTTTTTAGAGCCAAAACTTGATCGCACCCTCCTCTATTAGGTCTAAAACCAGCTTGTTCTGAGGGAAGTATGGCCCCAATTGTAGGAGATATCCTGTTGTAAATTAATCTCTCCAAAATTTTGTAAGTGACACTCAAAAGAGATATAGGGCAATAACTGGCAGCCTCTTTTGGATTTTTATTGGGTTTTAAAATAGTAAGTACCTTTGATTTTTTTAAATCATTGGGAATGAGTTCTGATTTAAGAATGTCGTTGAAAAAGTCAATGAGACAATTCAATGAGTTGAAGCCTAAGTTTTTGAAAAATTCTGGGTAAAGCCAATCAAAACCAGCAGCTTTCCGACATTTGGTTGCTGAAATAGCCACACACACAAATATTTTTAAGTTTTTACATTTTTATGAGTGAACAAGGGACCAATCGGCCCCGAAACATTTCTGGTATCATAAAAAATTAAAAAAAGTAGTATTTTAACCAAAAACCTAAACCCCAATAAATCAGAAGACAAAAATTCAACATAAAGTAAGGTTCAATAAAAATTATCAAATCTTATAGGTACTTATCTACTTCCACCTTAAAAGTTCTGTTTTTCATATTAATTTCACTTTTAAAATGACATGCTGTGCAATATTGTGTTCCAAATAAAATGCACCAATCACAAATTTAGAAACTCAACAAAGTTGAAATATAAAGTAATACTAACATAATAAAGAAATGAGGTTTAAAAGCACTCTAATATTCACTATTATTAACAATAAATTAATTAGAATAACATAACATACCTTTTCTTTTTGTATTTCTATTTCTTTATGCACTTCCTCCATTTCTTTGTCTAACTCTGATTTCTTGCAAAATAAAAAATAAAATAATGCAGCATGCGTCTACAAACTAGAAATGCATCGAAATTATAGCACAAAATTCAAACATAAAAGGTGATCAGAAACAGTCACTAATAATCCATTGAAATGGCATCAACTTTCTATTAGAGAAACAAAAGTTCATGTTATGATAATACGTAAGAAAAACAAGCATTATTTACTGTGAGAAAGATTAGCAAAAGCGAAATCGCTAATAAATTAATACAACTAACCAATAATATGTTAACCATATATAAAATGTTTACCTGTGCCCTCAAATCACTGAGCCGTTTCTGTGCTTCTCCTTTTTGGTTTTCTAGTTGTTTGAGAGTGGCGGCAAGTGTGTCCAATTCACTCTAGAATTTAATAAAAATTAGTACCTGTGTATTAAAAATAAAAATCTACCTAATTTCTTTTTTCGAGAAATGAACCGTCACTTCTAATACCCGAGAGATTAAATTAAACCAACAAAAAACCTGTAGGATAAATTAAAAAAAAAAAAAACAGGAAATTGATTCCCTCAAGTCTATTTCCCAGTTCAATTTGATTTTTTGTCTGTCTGATAATATTAATTTCCGTCAAGATACATGGAACGCCAATATAACATTATTATCTAAAGTTAAACATGTATTGTAAACGTTAAACAAAGTTCTGCTTTATTTTGCAAACAGGTACATTTCGAGTTATATTTTTGCAGTGGTAAGAATTATTTCACCAGCTCATTCAGCACATCTGCATTTATCTGGATCGGAACCATCTGCAAGTGTCTAAATTGTGAATTTTCTTCAGGTGGTGGAGGTTATTAATAATTTCTTCTTGTATTGAGGTACTTGTGTGCAGATTATTTGTTTTTTATAAATTTATTTTATTGTAATTTAATAATCCAATTATTATTATCTGGTTTCGTCATCTAAATTTACCAGTAATATATTCATATCGATTGGGGATGTTTTTATTCGTTTTCCTAACTCGTTGTATAAATAATAGTTTGGAGGCGTGATTATGGGACAAGTGAAGAATATAATAATTTAGGTCATTTTTTTCGAGTTATGTCAAAAAGTTCTATTTTTTTAATGAAACACCCGGTATATTATTGCATTTTTATGTTTCCTGTTTTTACAGTTGTCTTTTAAAATATTTAATTAGTTTTTTACTTATAAACAAATGAAAATCGAAATTTTTCAATTTCAAAACAGTGTACATCGGAAACGACTCATTATATCGAAAAACGGCTTACATGCACCCATTTCCACTTTTTATGTACTATCCTATGATGTAGATGAAATTTTTATACAGGGTGATGAAAAATCTGATAATTTTTATTCGGGTTCTGGCCCGATTAAGGGTAGTTTGGATCCCTTTTTTGCAAGCAGATCCGCTTTTTTGTTTCCTTTGTTATTGTTCTGGTGTCCTTTTGTCCACCTCAGGTTTATTTTGTTGTTTTTCTCTGCTAGCTTAGCTAGAGAAGAGAGTTAATGCAGCTCTTCACTGTATTTGATTGTATCGTCACTGAGTCCAGCATATTTTCAATTCGGGCTGATTTTCACTCACCTAATTTTTTTTTTCAAAACACTATTTACAAAGTTTACATGTCTCTGCTTTCCCTAAAAAAAAACAATAGAATCTCGCTGCAACGTCTCTTTTGGGGAAAAATCCAAGCAGGTAGTACTTATTGTGAAAAAATGAAAACATGAAAAAAAAACGGTCTTTTTGGGATTTAAAATTTTGGGATCCGGTCCATTTTCAATAGGTCGTATTTGGGGATGCTAAAAACTTTCGGGGAACCGATCCCGCTAATTTTCAATATGCTTCATGGAACAATGTGCCGTTTCAACAGGCCAAATGTCAACCCCCTAGGATGTCTTTAAAATGTAAAGTCCAGTTTCACCTCAATGATTACAAAATTATTTATTATATATATGTGTGATAATATTTTAAGGTGACTTCAGTTAAAGAAGCTTTAATATTTGTTATGAAACCAGCTCTATGTCACAATAATTAAATGTCACAGAGTACATGAACTACACTACATTAAAAAAATTGAAAGTACCTGTAAATTTTTTATTTCTCCACTTTTGATTTTGATATCCGCTTCCTTTTGTGCAATTTCCGTTTCAAGTTGTAATTTTTCCTTAGATAGGCCTTCTATGTCTTTGCTGATCATATCTAATTCAGGGTTTGAATATCTGGTGTTATTGTTCTCCTGAAATAAAATAATTCATTGTTAATTTTTGACAAGTAGGTAAATTGACAAGAGTAGATATGTTTTGCATGCGAAAAATAATTTTCCATGCTTTTCTATTAATTTCAATCTCTGAGAGTTTTTTCCACAACCCGCTAAAAAAGATCAAACAGAAAGCAAAACAAATTTATCAGAAAAAGTTTGGGAAAGATAAAAATTGGCACTTTCTTGGCCATGATTTGTCTGAATATCCATTAACAAATTCAGAGTACAAAAAAATTAATCATGAAAAATGGCAGGAATATTACACATGCTTAAAGGACCAAAACGAAAATCTAGGTAGTCACAATTCTGCCATCCCAGAAGCTACACAAGGTTTTGAAGGTGGATCTATCAAGTAACTATTCTACTGAAATACATTCGTACATATTGATACTTTTTTGATATCTTTAGATTTGAGTGCAGAATATGCCTCAGTCCTTCAGAAAGATCAAAAAAAGACTCAGTAATATGGTACTGGGGATCAGAAAATGCAACAAAACTGGAGCCTGTTGAATACTCTGAACACATATTACTTTCTCCGGAGGAAAAAACTTTGCACATTTATAATCTCAACACTGAGCACAATGGTCAGTATATATGTCATCTGGGGAAAGCACTAACCGTACCTTACTTTCTAACTGTCGTAAATGGATCAGAAGATAGTATAATTGAAGTAAGAGAAAAATATTGCATTAATTTATATCAAAATATTTCTATAAGAACGCACAAGTACTTCCTTAGGTGCATACAAGAAACTCTCCCAAAGGACCCTATCCAAAAGAACCAGAGATTATATCTAATCAGAACCTCATCCTTGATACAGAATGGAGTGAGTGGTCACTATGCAGCAAATGTAACACGATCGGTAGAAGACATAAAGTAGGATACTGCACGGTAGCTTTTAACCCACAAGTACGAGTTTGATTTATCATAACTAATAATATGTACTTTATGTACTTTTTCCATATAAGCTTATGCAGGGTGTTGAAAATGTAAGCATTAAAATGTACAACCTAGTCCGCCCTTATGCTAATCTATGTTTTAGGGGCAGTATTTTAAGAGGTAAGAGGTCCTTACTACTCTTTATCATATTAAATTTTCATTAACTTTAATCAAGTATAGTTTAAAAGTTATTCAAGAAAAATTGATTTCCAATGACGTCCTTTAGGAGGCCGTATCTACGTAGGGAGGGCCGCTAGGAAAAAAAATTATGGGGACTTGTCATCTTTTTTTTAATGTTCTATCTGATTCCGAGAGATTTCCCACATTTTCCTGGACACACTGTATAATTCACTCAACACCTCCTTTCACTATGAAAACAGTTTAAATTTTATATTATGTTCGTGTAATAATATGTTGGGATTCCAATCAAGTAAGGTACTTAGATTTATCATTCCTCGTAAACACTTTCTACATCTCTGTCAATCAAAATATGTTGCACCTATCTTAGATTATAGATGCTGTGAAGCTGACAAGTGAGTACACTTTAAGTTTTTAAGAAAAAAGACAAGTAGTGTAACATTTCTTTTTATTTCATCAACCAGAAATTCCTCACATTCCAGGTGTCCTGAGGATGGGTTGAAACCCGAAACCAGAATTGTTCATATTAACATTGACCATGGCCAATTTTACTTGCATATGATTTGCCTGGTACTATCCATAGATATCCTTAGATTGAATAAAGCTTAATCATGTCATTATTGATTATTTAACCCGTTAGCTGCATTCGTCGCATATAGCGACAGCTGAAAGTGCATCAACCACTGCATATGTCGCATATTACGACAGTGACACACAACTCAGTTTAGAATTATCTTTGATATTTTCTATTTTTCTTTGATTTCTACTGCCATCTATAGCTATCAATTGACACTACTTTCAGATCACTGAGGGAATCAAAACTATCATATTTATAACATTTCTTATTCACTAGACGAGTTTCCAGGGGCGCGCGGCCAGAAATCTGTAATAAGTGCAGTGGTTAGTCGCATGCTCCAATGACTTGCGTGTTTCTCTTGCAGCGTCCATAGTGCGAACATCGTATGTAGTTCTTGACACAGTAAAGGAGTTAAAGGTGTATTAAGGCCGATCCAGACTTACTATACAGGGTATACCTTTGGGAGATGATACCATTTGTATAGGCTAAACTGTCAGTCTGACAGATCTAATTTTTTGCATATCTGTATTATAGAAAAAACACAACATTTTAAAAATATTTTCGGCACAACACCACTTCTGGTTATACCGGAAGTAAACACCAACTTCGGGTTTTTGAATAGAACACCCTGTAAAACTTTATATTTTTTAAATGTCTGAAGAAATCTAATACAGGTGGTTTTCACCATTGGAATTTAGATTGAGCGGTTTATGAGTTATAAACAAGTGAAAATCGAAAATTATCAGATTTTTCATCACCCTGTATTAAAATTTAAACCACATAGTAGGATACTATGTGAAAAGTTAAGATAGGGACATGTAAACCGTTTTTAGATATCTTGAGCCGTTCTAGTTCTACGCTGCTTTGAAGTTGAAAATTTTCGATTTTCACTTGTTTATAACTCATAAACCGCTCAATCTAAATTCCAATGGTGAAAATCACCTGTATTAGATTTCTTCAGACATTTAAAAAATATAAAGTTTTACAGGGTGTTCTATTTAAAAACCCGAAGTTGGTGTTTACTTCCGGTACAACCGGAAGTGGTGTTGTGCCGAAAATATTTTTAAAATGTTGTGTTTTTTCTATAATACAGATATGCAAAAAATTAGAACTGTTAGACCGACAGTTTAGCCTATACAAATGGTATCATCTCCCAAAGGTATACCCTGTATAGCAAGATTTATATAACATGTTACTAAAATTAAGCCTGGACTGGGTGTCATGTACAGAACTATTATTTAACTTGTTACAGAAAACATCAAATAGCAGCAACAATTCAAATAGTGATAAAGAAATTGCAAACGCTGTTCAGTATCTGAAAATTTTCAAATTTGGAATACCTTGCCAATCACACATTTTGCCAAAGGAATTTAAAAACATGCCAGAAGTAAAAAATCGAAAAGATGAAATTATGGTCGGTTTTTGCAAGGCAATTACATACCTAATTGAAAAAACAAATGTATGAAACAAGTTTCACTTTGCTACTACTTCTAGGAAGATTGCCCCGAAGATGAAGTGTTTCTAGTTAAGGACAAAAATGGAAATATTATTGAAACTGCAAACAATTCGGCTGGCGTATATTCCATGTTACAGGGACCACCGCCAATTGAGCCTGCAGTCGAAAGAAGTCTAAAATATGGAATAAAAGGACAAGAAGTAATTCTCGTCTGTCCTGGGTAATTTATAAATATTGCATTGAGTATCTCATTTCTAAAAAATAAAACTATAATATTCCATGTAGTAACTTGAACTCCGATGCACCTGTTCAATGGCAAATAGGCCCACGAAATATTATACCAGAACAGATGGCAAAAGAATCCAATGGACGAGTTTACATAAGCATATCGGATAAACTACATATAAAAAAGGCAAAAAGAACAGATTCAAATATTTATAGGTAAAATTATGTCTAGGAACTATAGAAAATTATACAGGGTGATCCTGAATTGGGGGACACGCTTAGAGTGTTGTAGAGAATGTTCAGAAATACTAAATTTAAAACAAAAATTGTTTCTTCGGCTTCGTTACCCAGATACGAGGTAGTTTTTTTCAAAAATTTAAAACACAGCAGTCAAATTTAAACAACTTCCAATGGCAGTGAGTGGGTAGATATCATAAAGGGTCATTAAGTTAACGGACAGTTTCCAGAAAAGGTATCGACTCTAGGGGGAAAATATAACAGCTTAGTAATTCTTGGCATGAAAGGGATTACAAAACTGTTAACAAAAATAATTTCAGGTCGATATTAGCTTTAAAAATGGTCACTGAAATCTGCCCTTTAGCTTAATGGGCCTTTACAATACTGGCTGCTTCTTTTATTTATTTTCATCGATAATAGAATTATTGGCATTAAATTAAATTTGTCAACATGGCATCCTTATTCAAATTGGGACTTGATAATGGAACTAGTAGATTTTGAATAATATTAGTACTAATTATCCAAACAACGATAACTGTTTGAAACTTTGTTGGACTTGTCATTTCAAATGTTTCCATGATAACATCTTAATCTTGGTATTATAATAGACTATTGTTACTTTTTTTTTTAATTGGCTGCCAAGGTCATATTAAATATCAGCATTGATGTTATATCTAAAATTTCATAGGTGCAATGAGGAATCGCTTATCTTAACAATTTTTATTTATTTGTAAATAAGAATTAAGGTTTCTTTTGATCATAACTGGTGTTAATTCATAATAGGCTAAAAAATAATAAGCACCTATTTTATTGGAAAGTTGTACATAAATTACAAGTATAAATTAACGCAAAACTTGACAGTTGATAATTTAATATTTACACAGCTTGTATGCGCAGTCCTAAACCCTTTTTTAAGTAGGTAGGTAGGTAGGTACTATTGTAATAGTCCGAATATGTGAATGAAATGATAATAATAATAAATAATATGTACCTACCTATAATTATGTCGAATAATATCTGATTTTGAATAAGACGATCGGGAAAAATATAAACTCGTAACTTTTGACTTTGATTTGTTACCAAATTCGACCCACTGATGTAACTGGTAGGTAATAAGGGGCCCCCATTCATTGATTCATCTTCAAAATATTGAACCAAATTTGCAACCATCCGTTTGGCTTCTTTACTTAAAAACTTTGGCTTGATTACTCTTACAGATAATCTATAGGTATCACTTTTGCTAATTTTTACTTTATTTTATAAAATTACAAGTGTCAAAACTGGCAGATGAAAACAGAAACAAAATCATTTTTTTTTATAAAAAAAAACTTGACAACAAAGCCTTACACAGGATGTAATCAAATATTAAATTTATTGTTTCTGAATACTCCTAAGGTCAAAAATGTACAATTATTGGTCTCTTTAATAACCTTCAAATTCTACTTGTCATTGTGAGTGCCATAATGTTTGATGTTACAATGTAGCATAAGCTAATCTGACCTTGACATTGAGTGCAGTGTTGTCGCTTTTTTTCCCCACAAAATTGGTCATATATTCACAAAAAAACTGTGGTGGAGAAAAAAGTCCCTAATCCACAATGTGGTACTATCCGTGTCCACCATTTCGGGAACAATCTAAACAGGGTGTGCCTAAAAGGTACCACTCACATTCTACCACAGATTCCCTAGTAACAAACATGCGGATTTAACCAATATTATCCATGTCAAAAAATAAACCCTTTTCAAGATACGGCCAGATTATAAGGGGGTCAACCAAATACCCAAATTCTAGAATAAATCAAAAATGGATTAACTGAGAAACTTTTCATCGCCGACTAATATGATTATGACCAATAAACTGACATAGTCTTACAAACATTGACATACAGTTCCTGTTTTTGATGTCACAGCTCAAACATTTTGCCCTCTTATAAAACTTTTGTATCTTGCATGGTTATCCCATAATTAAGTTTAATGATGAACTTACGCCACGAAAACGTATTTGAAAAAAGGGCCATTTTAGACATAAATAATTTCGGTTAAATCGGCATATTTTCAACCCAGGAATCCGTGATGGAACTTTGTTGTTGAAATGATTATTTCTATAAAAAATAGTTTACAAGAAATACGTTTTCAGTAGTGTAGTAGGTCCATAAAAAAAATGATTACAGGAAAACGATGCAAGATATGAAACTTTTATTAAAAGGAAAAAAAATAAGTAATACTTTTTGTGTCAGGGCCTACTCCAAAACGGATTTGTTTTCGAACACCCTATACTATTATTCTCAAGTTGATATCATCATATCATTTTTATATTTTACAGCTGCTGGCAACATAATGAATTAGCAGGAACAATACGACTGGTAGTTGAGAAGAAAATTGTATTAAACTTCAATCACCACATAATGCTATTTGGAATAATTATAATTTTATCAACGTTTCTGTATGTTTATATAAAAGCTTTCGTTGGGAGGAAACATGCAAGAATAAGACATTAAAAACGACTTACTACTAGACCGTCTGCAGGCTTAACTATTCTGAAACTTGGAGGCACCATTTCCGGAGTCAGAACAGTTGGAGGCTCCTTCCCTTTCAAGCAACGAGCCACCAGCCACATTGCTAATGCAAACTGTTCATTGTTCAATTTACCACATTGTTTAATGTCACACAGAGCCCTGAAAAAATTATCAGAAATAGTTACTGTTTCTTTTTTTCATGCTAGGTACTTAATTGTAAAAATGTGTTACATTATTGTGTGTTTTTTTTTAATAAATAGTTAATCATACCAAATTTGTGCTAGAATTGATTGAGGTACTCCGGACTGAAGGAACACATCTTTAATCTCTTGTCCAGAAACAAATCCATCCTTATCTATGTCGCTTTTAATAAATAGGGCATCAGATTTAGATTTTTCGTCAGGTGTAACGACCCAACCGACAGTTGGCTGAACAGACTGAACTGGTTTTATTACAGCTGGTACAAGATTGGGAATAGCATTCATTATGGGTGCTGCTGGAACCGGAGGCTTCGGAATATCGGCTTTTACTCCATCAATGCGACTAGCAACTGATGTTAACAATTATTATTACATTATTATACAGTCTCAATTTCAAAAATAAACACTTTAAATAACTCGAAATTGCAAATAAAGTAATCTTCGGCTGCTGAAAGAAACGCTATGGCTTACAATTCTACAAACACAACATAAAAATCATCTCATCTCTAAGTGATCGAATTCAATTGTTTATTTTTTAAACATACATTCTTTGAACTTTGACAGAAATTGATTTGTAAATTCATTATTGTAAATTAAATTATCTTGAATCTTTAGAAATCCAGACACAATACACAGTCATAAATGATAGCTATACACATATCGCTCTTCATTACTTGATTTTCTTCTTGATACTGTTTCGGGAAAGAAATTGTTTTATGACCTAGTCTAGTTAGTTCTGTTGTAATTTATTCAATTCTAGTTACTTGTTTTATTATCACTACTGTTGCTATTTTATAATATCAATAATTTTAATATTCATTTACATACCAAACATAATATATCTGAAGATGCTATTTTAAAACTAACGAAACACGTGTAACATTGTTAACATCCAACAATATAAAGTAGAATTTTAAAATAACACCTACGTTTTACAGTAGAAGCTCGATTATCCAGTATCCAGATCGCAATTATCTGGAATCCGATTTATCCGGAATAAAAAACTCACTGCTCAGTGCACATAAGGGGTGAAGTTGCGTTATCACGCTGCTTATTCATATGGTCACAAACGAAATTGAACTTTATAACTTGCTGCGTGACAATTAGGCGGTTTTTTACTTTTAATTTATCAGGCGAAATTAAAAATTATAATACATATAGAATGGTCCACCAAGTTAAAATGTTAATACCTCTTTAAACGTTTATCCCATTAAACACAATAATTTATCCCTAATTAGTTGAAATTTAAATTTTAACACACGAGTCAATAGCAGTAAGAGGGTGAACTACTAAAACACCACTCTACATACCTATAATAATAGTGAATGAGTTAAAAAAATTCCATTCAATACCAAAATTGAACTTTGAGAACAAAAAATTAAATGAGAGCGAGTTATTTAAGGTGGCGACTTTTGAAATGAAACCTTTCATAAACTTATGATTATAAATTTTTTGAATGCATACCTTGAACACCCATTGAAGTAGATCCTTTTCTCTTGGCTGGGGGCATTAACTCAGGAGGAAGAACATTTGGTATATTAAATTTATCTAAAGCTTTGTACACCAAATGCATAGCCTAAAAACGGCCTCAAATGAAAATAATATTTTTACGTGATGACATTTATAAATAAGGTGGGTTCACTTACGGCTATAAACTCATATCTATCTAACATTCCATCACGATCTTGATCTGCTAGGTCCCATATTTTTCCTAATGTTTCCATTGGCAGTTTAGACTCCATTAAGACATTTTTCACCTAAAAATTTATTATTAAAAAAAATTAAATAATAGATAAACGTACCGATACATACCCTATTTCCAGGAATAAGTCCGTTAATGGGCTGCAAGGATTCAAATAAATTTTCATATTTTTCACGTTCAGCAGGTTTAACAGTCCAATCTACAGATGATGGTGGTAAGGATGTAATTAGCGGTGCAGTTTTTGGTAAGGGAGGTTTAGCAGGTTTTGGTAGTTGAATATCACCCTAAAATGTAAATCTGAAGACAAAAGTTTCAGTGTAACAAAATAAAACAGTTTACCATTTTTGGTGGTGGTACGTCCATGTTAATATTCTTAATCGATAAATCTTTGCCATTTTGTTGAAGTGCAACTAATTTTAAAGCAACAAACATGCCGGATTTATCTAGACTACCACGTCCACCTGGGTCTGATAAATCCCAAATTCTTGATAACATCACATCACTGAGACCTGATCTTTTCAAGAAGCGGGCAGCATCCATGCCATCCACTGAACCAAACCCCTTGGGGTCCACCTACGAAAAAAAAAAATTAATAGTCATTGCACAAAGCAATATGTAAAGAGTTATAAATGTGAAACATATTAATTCTTCAGCATTGAGGAGTTGACTATGAAAAAAAGTAAATGTTTTTAGCACTAATGTTGAAAGTATTTTCAACATGCTTCGTTACAAAGCTCAATTTTTAATGAGTTTAAGCTCGAGTAGAAGTGTCACTTTTAGGAGCAGTAAGTTGTATAAAATTATATTTTTTTATCGCAAAAAAATCACAGAATGACTTCAATATGACGTCATATATAGTTCACCTTTTTTTTATCAACTTGACGAATAAAAACTGTACTATATTTTCGAGTTTCGACAAAACAAGCAAAAAATTTTTAATCTATTTTGTTTAATGTGACAGATTTTTGGTTTCCCTAATTTTCTCAGATCAAATGACATGAAAAACAGCATCGCAGCTAAAACAAAAACCAAAGTTGTACCCTGGATCTAGTCGCTTTTGATTTTTTTTAAATGTCAAATGGATAGCTAACATTGGATTCAGGTGAACCTAACTAAAAATAATTTTTAATATTTTATATATAAAAAAAATACATAAGTCAGCATGCGGTGTAAGTTTTAACAAGTAGTACTTCCGTATGGCAACACTTTAAAAAACGCACTGAAGAGTCATCACAACTTAATTTAGACTTTTTTTATTGCTCCAGTCATTATACTACGATTACTTTTTTGTTCGTCTAATAAAAGACTAACATTGTGTTATTTTTTACTTATCTGTTTGCATTGACAAATCTTTATCTAAAATAATAATTGCACTATGAGGATGAGGTATACCTACTATTCATAATTTCCTTAATACTATCTATCTACATAATAATAATTAAACATTTCGAGTATAATTTGTGGATTAGTTTAAATCTCAATTTTAGTAACACTCACATTTTTTCGAGTAATATTTCTAGCTTTTTGGCTGAGTTTGTGGCAGAGTACTTTGAAGCTTTCCTATTCATTTACCCATGTTTTCGTTAATTCACAAACACTAGGATGCATCATATATTTGAGATATAATATTAATTCTTCATTAAATCACTGACATAAACTACCTGTTTACTAACAGTTTTCTAAGACTCCAGCTCCTCAACTCAATAATTTCAAACTTTGTTTGAAATTATTATAGTTTAGATATTGTTCTATACTAGGATCGTAAATGAAGCGAAAGCAACAAAAACTGTTATCAACTCGATAACAGTAATTTTAAAGGCTAGTACACAATCTTAATAAATGAACTTCATTACAGCCAATTTTTCCATTATGAATAAAATGCTGACTTGATAATAAAAGCAGATATACCTTTACATTACAGGATTACTTATCGCAGACATGATTGAAATATACTAGTGATGAGCGCATCTGAATTAAAAATTTTCGAGAATCCGATTATTAAAAATATACGATTCTACGATTCTACCCATCACCAGAACTTACGAATTTCATTGCTTTGAGAGTCAATCAGAGGCGTAAATAGTGTTGTCCAAAAATGTTTATTAAATAATGGAAAAACTTAGATTTAAATAATAAAAACGGCTTCAATTATTCTTCAAATACCAAATAAATCGCTTCTATCACTACTGACAAGATGAAAAATCAAATTTTCACCTGCAAGATTCATTTGAAAATCAAGATTCCACATATTTTGTTCTTCTTTAATTACATGAACAATACACTTTCGCCAACTTTCTTTGGACACATTTGACTCGGCTTAAAGCAGTTCTACTTTGACCATTTCATCTGTAAAAGCCGAGTTTTTATCCATAGCTTCTTAGCCACTGCTTGATATCGAGTTTTTTCCAAGCAGTAGTGGGTAGTTTTTCTAATCTTCGGTTATGATATGGTGGCGTTGTCCATTACTTCTAAACTTGGCAAAATTTTACTGAACCATTGCTCAAATACGGTGGCATCCATGGCTTGATGATAGTCCCCCTGCTTTTTTGTTTCAAAAAATAACAGTCCATCATTCAAAAAATCCATGTCACTACCAATGTGGGCAATAATTAAGCGTTTGCCTTTGCCTGATGGCGCCCAAAGACCAGTTGACCAGTTCCATAAATTTTTTTGACTGAACTAACCCGAAAACTCTCGCACGTTGGTCATTTTTTCGCCAACCTTGTATTTTCCCCCTCCTACTCTTAATCGATCTGCAAATCAGACGTACGCTCATACATAAGTATTCCTAGAATGCGCTGATTAGTCAATTAAGCGTGAGATTTCATATGGGCGGATGTTTTTTTTTCATGAAATGGCTTATCGGTCGTTTTGCCCGAATTGCGAGCGTTAGAGTACCATAAGAATAATAATGTTTTCTCACCTACACAAACCTAATGTGGTGCTCTTGATTATTATTGTAATTATTGCGATAAAAATGTAAAAAAAAGAGTCAAGTGCGATAGTTGTGAAGTCTCTTTCCATAAAAGCTGTCAAAACTTTTGTTCAAATGTTCAAAAGCTGTTCAAAAAGCTTGTTCAAACCAATCCATTGTTGAGGTAATAGATGAAAATTAAAATGATGCCTCCAAGGACACCATAACTGAATTACCGAAGCTTGAAATAGAACAACTGAGAAAGATAAGCTTACAGTTTGAGTTAGTCAAATCTCTTCTTCAAGGATAGGATCACACACTTGGGTACCCATTACATACACAGAAATCCAGCTTGAAAACTTTTGTGCAATCTTATGTTAATGATTATTTAAACAAGAATTGTAAATTGCAATTCATTTCCACACAAGATATCAGCTCCTCGCAAAAAGTGCCTAGTACTGCCTAGTAATGATAATGATAAAACTTTTGTAAACAGTAAGCAGCTGACTACAGACAAATTGGTACAGACACTATGCAGACAAATTGGTAAATAAACAAGCTCAGATAATGAATGATATTATTGATTTAGGCAAATCTATAATAGTAAGTGGTGGGCCCAAATTTGGACATAGTGCGAGTCACTGAAACCATCGGCAGCCAACTGTCAGCAAAGGACAGAAACTGGAAACTAATAATATGGTTGAAAATAAAAAATTCTACAGAACAGAAAAAAAAACAGCGGTCCACAACTCGATGGAAATCATAAAGAAGTAAAGAATAATGATGATAATGGAAATGATGGATTTTGACTCCCTAAAACTCGATCTCGCCGCAATCGACATGCCAAATCGAATCCACAAGAGAATGAAATGCTGGCAAATAGAATCGGGTCAAACAAAATTGGGAAGAAGAAGTGTCAAATCGGAACTTATGATAATAAAGGTGATGTTTTTCAGGTTCATTTTCGAATCTCTGTGAAAAGTAAAACAAGCGATCGAACGTTTAAAAGGCAAATATATAATTTAAAGTGTGTGTGGCTAAAGAGTTCGTGCTCAAAGCCAATTTACCAGAGTGGAGCGACTATGTCTTACGTACACAGTTAAGACCGATGCTCCCTCTTTAAAAAAAAAAAAGGTGATGTTGATAATGTATCATTATTCATTACCAAGCAGACAGAAAAAAAAATCTGGTTGTACCTACATATCAAAGGTAAAAGAAGGAATTACAGAAAAAATGGTTAAGGAATACATTGCCAAACAAATAGACAGCTCTCCAGACGATGAGACGATGCTGAAGTTAAAATGTATCAACCGAAAAAGATGAAGAGTGCAAAACTGAATTTCATGGTGGGCGTCAAACCGGATTACAAGAATAAAATCTATGAACCCTCCTTTTGGCCAAACGGTGTTTTATTTGAATTGAAAGGTTCAATTTTTTCGTTGGAAACAATTCTTAGACAAGGAGGCAAAGCCCCAGCCTTGAGGAAGAAGTCCCGACTCCATAGTATGGCCTACGATTCTGCAACTTGAATGGTTCGGATGATAGTGGTTCACATTGACTACTCAGAATACTACATGCCAATGTTGAGTCTATCTTCAGTAAGACTCTAGATGTTGAGGTACTTCTCAGGGAGAATGACTTTGACTGTTCTTGCACTAACGAAATATGGCTAACAAAAGATGAACTTTCAGTTATTAATATTGGTGAGATACCAGATGGGGCATTTTAAACTGTACAATATTATAGAAAACACTGACTTCTCCTTCATTGATGGAAGGGGGATGACAGGTGAAAATTGATTTCAGAGGCTCATGAAATTGTCACTGATGCAATGAAAATGAGCTTCCCTACCAAATGGAAAAATATCCCAGAGGGACCGCATGCACAGTCACAAACGTGTAATAATTGGTTTCATGTCGGGCTTGTAAATATGAGAGAAAGTTTAAGATTCCTCATTCAATTTAACAAACAACATCCATTACTCATCAGTAAGCTTACTATAAGTAAACTTAAGCAAGATTATAGACGTGAAATAGCCAATGCGAAGAGAGGCTAATGATAGACATATACAGCAAAGCAAGTAACAAGAAGACCGCGATGTGGCGTTTAATTAACTCTAATTGTAAGCACAAATATACTGCATCTACGAATATGTACTATCAGCGCAGATGACTTCAATGTTTTCTTCAGCAAGGTTGCTGGAGATATTGTTGCTGAATTACTTCGGCCCACTGGAAATTTTTCCCAGAATTTGACACGAGATCACCGAGGTAGCACCTTTTGCTTTGAGCAGGTCACCTACAACATGGTTTGTGAAAAGATTGACGGACTGAGGAATAGCAGATGTCAAGATTGTTATGGAAATAACAGTCGGATTGTGAAGTCTCTCAAGAATCTACTTGTCTATCCCAAACTGTTTAACTTGTGCATCACAGAAGGTGTGTTCTCATCTGATTTGAAAATAGCTAAAATTTTACCTATTTATCAAAACAAGGACTCCATAGATGACACAATCAATAATCGGTCAATTTCAATTCTGCCCGTAATCTCCAAGTTGCTTGAGTCTCTAATGAAAGACCAAAATTAGCTATTTTGAACAAAATAAACTGAAATGGTTGCAAGTGGCCTAGAAGGGAGCCTGGACACGTTTGCATCCTATGACCTCACTAAGGCATTTGATTGCTGTTTCTCATGATGTCATTGATAGAAAAGACAACTTTGAACCTTGCAGTTTGCAATTAATCCATTCATACCTTGTTGCAAGAGAGCAGTATGTTTATCACAATGGTAAGTGGTAACTGTTCTGAACGTGCAGTTAGTGGTTGTGGCGTCCTCAGGGTTCGGTTTTGGGACTGCTGCTTTTCCTAATTTTTATTAACCACCTACCCTGCTGTATTAGTGATGCAGAGGTTGTGTTGTTTGCTGATGACACCACGGGCCTGGAATATGTCTGTCCTGGACAGCCCTTGTATGTAGTACATTGTTTAATTCAATATTTTCTGCTGATGTAAAATACCAGAGCGAATTTCGAAAATTCTGATTACACAATGATGTTTTATGAACAAAATGTTTTTTATGAACACAAACATTAACTTTTTGCAAGTACAGACCTGGATTTTTATATCTTCCGGCTATTATGTCAACGTTTGTGCAGTGAAATGGAAACTTGTTAACCAAATTTTAAAAATATACAGGCTGGTTCGTTAGTTATGGCCTTCGAAACAAATTAGCGATACCCAAAAAACACCTGTGTCTAAATTATTAATACCATGGGACCCTCGATGGGACCCATTAACCATGGGTTTTTTAGAACCACCTCAGTGTTCTCTATCCACAGTTACCAATATCTGTTAGTCTGTTTACCAATGAAATACCCTGTATAATGCTGATGATAAGGTAGTGATCAATGTTACCCAAGACTGGTTGCATACTCATTTGACATTTTGTTTTCGACATGTCATTCCATTTACAACATTACGATTACAATGACTATTCACACACAAATAAGACTTGAAGAGACATGTCGGCCACAAATGTTTCACGATACTGCTTGCTCCCAAGCGACATTTCGACCGCTGCAACAAATAGGTAGGTCGTGTTCAGGTATATACAGATAATACTACTGAATCTACATCTGACGACATGATGTAGGTACTTATTGTAGATGTGAGAATTACAAGTTTTTGTTACGACATTTTGAATGTCATGACGTGTCTGCAACATGTCGTTGACAACGTGTTCAGTTATAAAACCACCAAACACCTAAATACAACAACCTCGGACCACCACTGGTCTTATCAAAGCAAAAATTCTGAGTTCACTTGGTTGACAAAAAAACAGTCTGCTTTTTGGCTTTTTTCTAACATTACCAACTTATTTACCAATTTACCTGTAAAAGTATTACTTAGGGCGGATTATATCTAAAAAGCAGAATACAATATGACTTACCATGTTATACAAGGCCTCATATATGACACTGTTGTTTCCAGCCACCTGAAATTATTGCTATTTAGAAAATATTTTAAAATACAGTGAGTGCCTTTATTATTGTATTATTGTATTGTGCATTCATATAAGTAATAGGTACAATCAGTAGGGAATCAATTTTGTAAAGCATATCATAATTTGATTATCTTATTAATAACTTAGAATAATAGCTACTCGAATCGTTCCTATCGGAAGTTCAAGTAAAATTATTAGGGTTTGATAGGGTTTGACGGTAACCGCGGACGTCAAAAAATTTTAGGGGTATCATTTTCACGGATTATTTCTGTTTCTTCGCGTGACTGAATTATGAACGCAAGTCGCTCGAGAAATCGAGAATTTTCAACATTGTCAAGAGCCAAAATTTTGATGCAAATAATTGAACTATTCTTTACAAAATAAGCCATACAATATTTTACAATGTTATAATAACACCGCCCACAGAGTTTACGTTCATGGATGGAAATCAATCTACGAATTACGAATTCAGTTTTAAGGACACCAGCTAATGATAGTTGATTACATAAAACATTGCACTTGACAATAAATCACTGTTGTGTAGCATTATTTGAAAATTTTAACAATGGTAATCACTTATTTTTCGAAAATTAAAACTCGGTACCTGTGTAGGTGACGGCAGCGCAGCCATGTTCGAATTATACTGAACTGATAGTATGATCTTGTTCTATTGGTCAGCGCGTGCCAGATGTCAACGAATCAAAATAACAATCAATAGGCAACATCCAGTGAGACCAACATAGGAAAATTTACCGCGCGTAATTTAAAAATCACCCATGTCACGCAGCCATGTCACCCGCGTGTGATATTTTACTTTTCATCTCTAGGTTGATATATTTGTCATTTTTGAAGACCTATTCAGTGTGTTATTTGTCATTTTCGCAGGTGGTCGTCGGAAAAGTAACATTGCAAGCTCTGTCGACAACTAATCATTTTTTTAATGATTTATTTCAATATTTTATCTCATCTTTTTAACTTTATTGTTTAAACGTAATAACACAATTTAACCGAGTCCAATGAACATTATACGGTTGTTAATACTTTATTTTTACCGTACATCTAATATACTGCTATTAGGGAACCTGTATTACCGCTTTACTAGGGTAGAGCGCATTCTCATTCTCACAAAAAGTTGGGAAAAAAGTTGGGAATGTCAAATTTGACTTCATAAACGTCAGATTTGCCATGAACATACAACTGACTAAAAATTCACATAATTTGTTATTAAGTCCGCGTATTAAAACGTATGTTTCTCAGTAACTACGTGTTAGATACTAAAGTCTACAGCTTCGTAGATCCTATATAAACCCGTAATTTTGTTTTTAATACCCACTGAAAGAGGATTATCGATTTCTATTCGTGTTATTATTTTGTTTCATTTTTCAAACTTCGCTTTTTTCCACATGATACCTACGCCTGTGACCAATTGTGCCAAAAATATGACATCCAACTGTTCAAACATAACCGTGTTTAGTAAACGTCAACGAGTGAAGCGCTACAGTAAAGCGGTAATACAGGTTCCCTAACTGCTATATATTGCTAGCGCCCGTAAGTGGAAGTGTCACGAACAGAGTGGGACAGCATTATTGACATTGAATTGACAGCAAACGGAAACGACTATACTATGGTAGCTGTATTACCGACACTAATATTTTAATACTATACATAGTATGGAAATTGTGTACAGTTAGTAACTGACAGTTCTAAAAAATCAATTTCGGAGAAGCGGCAAGCGGAAAATTTTTCTTGCAACGAAAGTTTCTGTTTGCCACTTCTCTGAAATTCCTTTTTTGGAAATGTCAGTTACTGTACACAATTTTCGTACCGATGTATAGGGTAGTGCATTCTCATTCTCACAAAAAGTTGGGAATGTCAAATTTAACTTCATAAACGTCAGATTTTCCATGAACGTACAACTTTCTAAAAGTTCACATAATTTGTTATTAAGTTCGCGTATTAAAAAAAGGTAAGCTTTTGCTGCGTTAGAGGATTTTTAACAATAAAAAGAGGGCTTTCTACTTGTTTCGCGTTGCTTTGAAGGTAACTTTCTTAATATTTTAAACTCATTATAGTCCTCTATCAATACTAACCTGTTAGTGGGATTTTATTGACAAAAAATGCACCCAACCCCATCAGCAGACAGCTACGATTGCAGAAAATATACGGAGTTCAAAATTTCTGTATTCATAGATGTTTGTCAGGTAAGTTTTATTACAACTTGATGAATCTTATTTTTAGGGATCAGTATGGGTGGTAAGATCACACTGTCATATATTTGTGTGTCTACCAAGACGCTTTTCCTCAGTTACTACGTTAGAAATCGAGGTAAAAATTATAACCAACACTAAAGTCTACAGCTTCGTAGATCCTATAAACCGGTGATATGTTTTTAATACCCACTGAAAAAGGATTCTCAATTTCTATTCGTGTTATTATTTTGTTTCATTTTTCAAACTTCGCTATTTTCCATTTGATATCTACGCCTGTGACCAAATGTGCCAAAAATATGACATCCAGCTGTTCAAACATAACCTTGTTAAGTAAACGTCAACGAGTGAATGCGCTACCCTAATAAGCGTTAGTGTCGGTAATGCAGGTTCCCTAAAAACTGGCAACAGTACAGCGCCCTCCTCCAACCTGGCAGGAATTAACTAACTACCCCTGGCATTCATCGTTACCATGGATAACTTACTATAAAAGAAATACGAAACAATCAAAATTCAAAATCTAAAGTCAATCGTATAAGTGAAATGTTAGGTACTTTTCAAAAACACGAAATTGGACTAGTCGATTATGTGCCCAAAAGGTCTCGATCTTTGCATAAAAAGAAGAATAAAATCATAATTTTTCTAACCTCACTATGTGACCGCAAATTACAAAAAAATGTAATGTAAAGTAATAATATAAATAGTTGTTATTTGTGAAATTAAATACCGCAAGCAAAACCCCAATCAAAGTTTAGGCATTTCCAAACCAAAGTCAAAATCTATTTCATAAACAAAAACTCAAATAAATTTAAAAATACAACAAAAATCAATAATTCTGCTTTGAAGACTGAAAGTTGAAATTATGTACTAAGACCAAGTTTAAATGCTAATAATACCCTGGTGAATACCTACTTCATATTATTAGATTGCAATAAAATTATAACTGCTGTGGATCTTTAGTGTTTATAGTTAGAAATGATGTTCCAAGCTAAACGTTAAACTAATAAATAATAATTATAATTGCAGTACACTATCTAACTATCTGGGATCGAAAAGATGAGATTATCGTGGTCTTACTTTCTATTTATACTATGGTTTGCATATTTAATAATAACTTCCGTACTTTTGTTCAGTCGAGGATTTCTGTTAACGAGGGATACACAAGAAAGAAATTCCACTTGTCACCAATATTCGATTAATAACTGTTCTAGCAGGCCAGTTACACTTAGCAAGCAGGTCGAAAATACTTGTTTGAACGAATATAACCTGAGTGCATTAAGAGACTCGGTCATTTGCTTTCCTGCGAAAGCAAGAGTTATTCTCATAGTGATTGATGCGCTGAGGTATGACTTTACTGTTACGGATAAGAACCTACAAAATGCTCTGCCTTATCAAAATAAACTACCAGCTATTAACCGATTACAAAGAGACTTTCCTGATAGGTCTCGATTATATAAATTTATAGCAGATCCCCCAACAACTACAATGCAAAGACTGAAAGGCTTAACTACTGGAAGTCTGCCTACGTTCATAGATGCTGGATCGAATTTTGCTACGTCTGAAATAAATGAGGACAATATCATTGATCAGGTAACCTAAACATTGTAAGTATTTGCAGCTTGATTAGTTTAAAAAACCAGCTCTTTTTCTTAGATGGTGACACATAATCAAAGTGTAGTTTTCATGGGTGATGATACATGGACCGGATTGTATCCTCACAGGTTTATACGCTCTTATCCATATCCTTCATTTGATGTTTGGGACCTAGACACAGTAGATAAAGGAGTAAATTCCCATTTATATTCAGAAATAAAAAATCAAGATTGGAAACTTCTCATTGCTCATTTTCTCGGTGTTGACCACTGCGGTCATCGATTTGGCCCAAATCATCCTGAGATGGCACGGAAATTGACTGAAATGAATGGTGTAATCGAGTAAGATTCATTATTTAGTATTTTAATTTTATTTTTGTCTCCTTTTAGAATAAAGTTACAATAGATCATATAAGTATTACGGGTCTCACATTTATTAAAATCAGTATTAAAGTCTGCAAAAGTCTTTATTCTCCAACACAAATATTATAACTTATATACTTATAACCTCTAAATATAAATAATCAGCTGTCCTCTTATTTCCACACAGATAATACACAACTATTTCTCTTTTACCCGTATACTTCACTCTGTTTTCTATTTGTCACTTAACAATCCACTAAACAATACCACTGGCTACAACTGACTACTCTATGTCTTCCTTACTCTGTGATGCTTCAGCTCTCATTCACATTCAAGACACGACTAACTCTTGGAGTGCCGACAGCTCCTCTTTTTGTATCCATTGGCCGTGGAGTCTAGAAACGTCTGATTGCTCACGGAGGACTAATGTTCAATCTTGAACATGCGTAGAATGCAGAACCATTTTGGTATTAAGTAGACTTTCTTGCACTGGCCTGGCGGTATGTCACTCCTGTCATGTCACTGGAATTGTCGCGAACTTGACATTTCCATGATAGGCTGAGTCATCAAAAAAAATCGAGGAAGTAAATAAACAAACAAATACGTATTGTTACGGGTCTCACACTTTATTAAAATCAAATTAAAGCTTTACAAAAGTCATTATTCTACCACGAGTATTATAACTTATAGCAGTAACCTCTAAATCTAAATAATCAGCTGTTTCTCTTATTTATTTATGTTCACTCAGATATTACACAACTAATGTCTTTCATCACTTATACTTCACTCTGTTTTCTGTTTCACAATTCACTAAATACCACCACTGGCTACAACTGACTACTCTATGTCTTCCTTACTCTGTCATACTTCAGCTTTCATTCGCATTCAAGTTACGACTAACTCCTAGAGTGACGACAGCCCCTTTTTTACATCCGTTGGCCGTGGAGTCTAGAAATGTCTGATAGCTCACGGAGAACTACATACACAATCTCGAACATGTGTAGAATGCGGAACCATTCTGGTATTTAGTAGACTCTTGCACTGGCCTGGCGGTGTATCACTCCTGTCATGTCACTGGAACTGTCGCGAAGGTGACATAATAAGGCATCTGAGTCATAATACATCAGTGGCGGTTTCTCCATTAGGTCATTTGGTCAATGACCTTTTTTTTCAATGAATCGATGAATTTTTTTTTTATAACTTACTCAATATCAAAATGTACGTACAATAATAGAAGAATCGCATCACATTCCACATTACTATAAAATACTTTTAAAGATATGGAGTTGAAATGTTTATACAGGTTGGTGAAAATTATCAGATTTTGTTCACCCTGTATTAGCGCTTTAAAAGAATCACCCTATATATCACTACTGGCTTCTACTGTCTTTCCTACTCTGTATACTTCAGACTTCACTTCCAACATTCAAGTTACTACTACTGCTAGTCAATGAAGAAGACGAGACAGCTTCTCATGTGATATTCGAGTGTCCAGCACTCGCACGAACACGCTATGCGGTCCTGGGACCAATCAGTCCCGGGAGCCATCTAGCGGAAAAAACCTTGGTTAGCGGGCTGCTAAACCTTGTCAAAGGAACGGAGCTCTTCTAATCAAGGAGAATCTAAATGTGAGAAATACAATAAGCCCGCTGGCTTCAGTGTTTGGGACCTAATAAACCATCTCTCACATTTAGTTAAAATACCAAATACCAAATACCAATACTACTGCTAGTGTGCCAACATCTCCTCCTTAATATCGCTGGCCGTGGATTCTAGAAATGTCAAACCATTCTGGTATTTAATAGAACGCACACTGTCCGTCAATGTGTCATTCCTGGCACGTGACTGGAACTGTCGCGAAAGTGTCATTTCCTTGAATGGGACTAAGTCATTATAAAAAAATGTAAACAAACAATTAAATGTGAAACTAGAATTTTTCAAGAAACAAACTGATATGATCATAGAATTTTTCGAGAGTGGTCTCGTTATAATACTTTTTTTTGTAGGAAAGTGATTGACCAAATGGATAATGACACAATGCTGTTTGTTATTGGTGATCATGGAATGACCACAACAGGTGAATTATTAGTTATTATTCTCGTATTATTTTGTGCTTATGGATACAGTTTTAGGTGATCATGGTGGGAGCAGTTTTGATGAAGTAACTTCAGCTCTGTTTGTGTACTCAAAAAAGAGGCTGTCAAAATTTTTAATGGATATCGATACTGTTAAGCAAGTTGATATTGTACCAACATTGTCGACAATTCTAGGAGTGCCTACTCCATTTTCGAATTTAGGAAACATAATTTTGAATACAGTTCCCTTTACAGCCAATGATCTTGATTTTTCGGAATGGCAGCAATTATTGTATGCACAATGGGCTAATGTACAACAAATCATAGAATATATAAAGGAATATTCAAGAACTTCGTCAGTGTTCAGTGATGACACGCTTGGAAAATATTACGAGACATTTAATTTAATGAGTTCTCGTATACTTCAAATTAAGACTGAAGATGAGTTTAGGAATTTTGCCAAAGAAGCCAGAGAATTTTTAATTGATATTAGAGAAATGTGTGAAGAAGTGTGGGTTCAATTTGAACCTTATTCGATGACCCGAGGATTAGTCTTCTTGTTTTTAAGCATATTTTTAGTTTATATCATTGTTGATGGTATTCCTGTCAATCGCTTATCTGAAATTTTCGTTAGCTCTTTCATAGTCTGCTCTTATGCTGCTTTAGTACTAGCTGTAATCGTTGCTGCAGCTCTTTTTTATATGCAACTTGTTGATGATTTATTGCCTACAATTTTTATTTTGACTGTCTCAGTTTCCCTATTCATGCTGGGTATTTTGATTGTACAAAACTGGGAAACTATTAGTTTAAATTGGTACGACAAAAGTAAAACTCAAAGACTGACGAATTTCATTTGTCGAGTTGTATTGGCTTTCATTATCTTTGGACTTTTCTCTAACAGTTACATAGTAGAAGAAGGGTATGTTCTTCTCTTTTGTTTAATTAGTATCATAATTATTTCAACTCTCAACTTAAATAATGATCAGGTCAAATGCAAAACCGTAAAATTATTTTCATTCAAATGGTCTAAATTAAAAATTTTTGTCGTAGCTTTTGGAATAGCATTTTTCGTCAGGTTGTCAATGTATTTCTGGCGGTGTCGAGAAGAACAGGAATGGTGTTTTAAAGATCCCCACGAATATCCAAATTCTTTGAAATTGGAAACTACAAAAATTCAGTGGATGTTCAGTACTATTTGCATATCTGCATTAGTTATAATAATCAAAATGTGGTTAAGGCATTGTGGAAATTTGAATGGGTTTTCTGTCACTGTTACTTTTGCTAAATATTTGCCAACTGTTGTTGTGGTTTTTATTTCCGGCTTCTGGGCTTTAAATCAGTTACCAGCTGAAACAAAAAATAAACTAGTAAAACCATGGCAAAGTAATATGATTGCTTGGATGATTTACAGTATGTCTATTGTAGGATTTATTACTTCAGTATTTCAACCACTTTGTACGTACATAGCTCAGAAAAATGCGGAACTATCAGTCGAATGTTTTGGAAATGTAATTCCACAAATCTTCAACCATATCAGGACATTGTTTGTGGAAAAAAGTAAAAAGCCTTCACAAAATGAAGTTATGGTCTATGGTTTAGCAACTGCTTACAGCACTGCTTATATTATTGCTTCGACATACTTAGTACTGGTGATAAGTTTGCTTCTAGGGTCTGGAACAGCTCCTTCTGCTGTAATTATGTTTTTAACAGCAGTGTTTGTACTCGTCGTTTTGTCTGTCATACGAATAGAAAATGCCGAAAGTGTTGGTAAGTAAAAATATACGTTAAGAAAATGAAAAAAATATGCTCTAATGAAAGTTTTTGTTTACAAAGTTTTTGAATAACTATATTCTGTAGCCTAACAAGAAGTTCGCAAGCAGTTTAAAGTAACTGATCTTGTGGACTTTCCCCTAGATGTTTTTTTTTAGTAAGAATGATTAGTGTTTTGTAATTATTATTATTACTATACAGTGTCAGCCTAAAAGTTCGCACCATATACAGAATTTTTTTTGTTTTCCATCTTTTTTGTCATAAGTTGGTGGTTTCAAAAAGATTAAATTTGAGCACACTATATTCATTGTGTGACTTTCAGTTCCAGAGAAAATGGCGTTTTCCTAAACTTCAAAATAACAAAAAAAAGGATAATTCGAAAACTAAATGTGTTTTGCGGGAAATTTGAGCAACGTTCATCGCCAAAATCTTTTCAGGGAAACGTATATTAGTAATAATTAAAAATGTTTGTTTTGACAGTAACAAAATTATTCGAATTAGGCATGTCATGGCCGCTCACAGTTTTAATTTTGAAAATGTTTAAGTTATTCTGTTATCATAAAGAAACTGTTAATTATTAAGTATTTGCTATCAGCATGCTCACTTGAAATAAACTGCAAATATGTGATTTCCCATGCTATTCGCCTATGTTTTGCTTTGAAACTTGTCACTCGGTATATTTCGATAACAAGAGCTTTCCGGTTGAAAAAAAACATTTTTTTTTCAACTGGAAAGCTTTTTCTTTTGATATGTCACTCTCATATGAGACATCCTGTATAATCCAAAATAATTTAAAATAAAAATCATAGGTACTGTGACTCTGTATAGTATTCCGTTTTCAAAATTTTCAACAGTTTAGGCTACACTGATCGAGGCGTTCATGGGGCACCACTCTGTATATTTAATTAAAAAAATTAAAATTGTACATAATTAATTATTTACGTCAATTTATTGTTTTTCAGATCAGTTACTAGAAGTACCAAATGTGACAATCTTAACCTGGGTAATAATTTGCCAGTACTTTTTTTATGGATCTGGTCACCAGCCGACCTTCCCTAATATTCATTGGGAGGCAGCATTTGTTGGAGTATCTGGAGATTTTGCCCACAATTTTTTTCCAGCTACTCTTGTGATGATAAACACATTTTGTGCCAATATATTGCTAGGATTTTTAGTGCCTCTCCTTTTCATAGCTCCTTTCACAATTTTCGTAATGATACCATCAGCAGTTATAACTGGCAAGAAAAATGAACTATTAAGGAACAACAATAGGGGCGAATTACTCCTTTCTGAGAAAGAAAGCGATATGGTGACGGCAATTTTTACTGCTTGTTGTAAATATATTCTGTGCCATGTAATTCGGGTAGGTTTAATTTGATATTTTTGGCAGCATGTTGATCAATAAAGGATTTTTTCAGGTATTAGCAAGTATGCTGTCTGCTACCATACATTGCCGCCATCTTATGGTGTGGAAGATTTTTGCTCCGAAATTTATATTTGAATCTTTAGGAATATTTGTAACTTTGATTGTTGTGATTTTTAGTTTTTTATTTGTAATAAGAATTAATTACAAAGTGAATAGGTTTATAACTGCGCTTCATAAACAGTATAGCTGATTATTTATTTGAAATTCTACATAACAAATACATTTTAAAATATATCTCAATATAGTAGTAGCTTTACATGTTTATAATTTTAATTTAACCTCTGAGAGTATACTAAGACTGACTCAAAAAACTATTAGTTTTTCTAAAATTTTGTTTTCATACAGAAAACACAGTTTACCTACCTACCTATTTTTCAGAATCCTTTTTGAAAAATGTAACTTTTCATAAATTTTTAGCGCACATTTTATATATCGTTGCAAAGAGAAAAAAAAACTATTTAATTAGTTCATGGCCCACTATGACTTCCATTTAAAAAAATACAACTTTATGTTATAACCGAAAAATGAAAAAAGATATTCAAAATCCGTTGAGGCCATTCCATTCTACTCAAAAAGGTGCCTTAAGAATGTGCAAATATCTTTTCTCTAACTTGAAAACCAAGAAAGATATCGACATTTATCGATATCGTGAAAAATCGTACTTTTCATTATAGCTCGAAAACAAAAGAAGATAGCGAGTTCCGGTTTTCACCATTGGTTCCTCTCAAAAAAAGCGATCGAGAATGTGCCATTCATTTTTCCATAGCTCTTATAGTTACCGAGATCTCCTATAGGTAGAAACATCCAAATTTGCCCACCCTGTACATCAATCTACTGACAAATCTGAACGCTCTCGGTAAACTTTATGGGGCAACTTTCGGAAAATCTGAACAATTCGAGTAATGTCTGTGAAGTTGAGCGTTACATTTAAATACGGCCAGGTTCTTTTCAATACATTAACAATAATAATTATTTATGTCATTACTCTGATATAATTTTTTAACAAGCAACATCAAAAAAGTATTCAAGCTATACTTCGTCAAATTCACTTCGATCAAAATGATTAAAACGTACAGGGTGGGTCATTTTAATCGATGCACGCGAATATCTCTGTTGGTAAGCCAGATAGGTCTAAAAAAAATGTGCAGATAAAAGTTGTTCAGAATAATGGGAGTCATCATCTGACTATCCTACTATAATGACTGTGACCTTGATGAAGCTGGAAGTTATGTACAAGCAAATTTTCCACAGAGAATAAATAAATAATCATGAAAGATACAAAAGAACCAATAACATTATTGGACAACAATTAAAAAAAAAAAAAAACAGAAAAAATTTGTAATTTATGCATGGAAAATCATGAAATTGATCGATGCAGGAAAAGGGGACTTCAAAATTAATAAATGAAGTAATAATGGTTCACAAGATGGGAGGTTTTGAACTTTGTGGATGTATTTGTAATAATCAAGAAGTACTCTGGACAAAATACCTATAGAACTGAGAAGTGTGGAAACAATCGCAGACTCGACTGAGCAAAGAATATTATGGCTAACTTGGAAGCTCAAAGAAGACACTCCAAGTTAATCTCTGAATTTTAATAAAGTTATTTCAGGAGGAAAGATCCCAACAAAACGGGAATATTTAAGAGTTATGATGTCAATTTTTGATTCTTTGTGATTTTTGGGATCTTTGTTGTAAAGGTAAAAATTTTATTACAAGAAATTTTTTATAAATAATAATATAACTTAATTTGCAAAAAATATCTAGCACATTAACAAATTTACATTAAAAGTGAAATTGTAACATTTTTTTTATTTATCAGTGTAACAAAAAAATTAATTGTTCAAAAAAAATGTACGTATAATTCCATAACGAAGAGAATGATATGTCATTTGCTTATGTGCGATAAATAGGAGCCAAGATATTCGTGAAAATATGAAAAGAAACGCTTTTTTGCATAACTTCGCAAAAAAAATCTCACGGTGCTGCAAATTTGGATTTAACATCTCTTAATGGTCCTCTATCGAATTTCGTATAGGTAGTGCAAAATTTGTGCATGCGGTAACGTAAACTCAAAATACCATTCTACTGGCCTACGAGTTGGAGTGGACTTTGCGACGCTCGTACGCTAAAACTATTTATTCTACAAAAATAAAAGCTACTACATAAATTGTAGGAAATTTTCAATTTTTTTTTTTAGTTTTATAGTTTTATTTATTACATAACTATTTTCATCGTAAAATGAGTGGTAAAGAAGATATTGTAAAATAACTGTTTTTGGGCACCATTTTTCCAATATGGCGGCGCGAGTGGCAAAGATACGAGAGGTGGCAAAGTAAAAATTCGAAAAGAGCACGTCGAAATATATAAAATCACCAATTTTCAAAACTGCCGGAAAACTTTAGTAAAACTACCATAAAGGTGACTGGACTATTTCTCACCCAGGCAGCAGAGTCACGTCGCTGCGACGTGATTTTTTGGTCATCCCCAACGTCATTATGACCTAAGAAATGACGGTAAGATGACGTGATTATGTCACAGCCCCACGACGTCATTTTTAGACGTCCGTACGACGTACACACCTGACGTCATAGGAACGTCATCATTGATGTCCTAATGACCAAATACTGACCAAAAAATAACGTCAAAAGTGACCTAAAATTCACCACATAAAAAGTCAGGTGTTTTGCCATATTGTTTTTCTATGTCATTCTGTATGAAAAAAATAATGGAAACCAAAAACTAATACCTAAATTTCAAAAAATTTTATTCTTATTTTTCCTCAAAAAATACAACTTTTTAGATAGAATATCATAGAGAAATTAGAAAACCGTGAGGCAAGCAGTATGGCTCAATATGAATTGACGTATGTCAGCGGATTTTTTTTTGTTTTTCTTCGAAAAAAGAATAAAAATTTGTGAAATTTATTTTTTGAAGTTTATTAGTTCTTGGTTTCCATTATTTTTTTATACCGAACGACACAAAAAAACAATATGGCGGCCATAAGAAAAACAAAAGTTGGCTATGAAAACTTTGGGATCTAGTTGGCTTTGAAAATTTTTGTAATGTCAAACGGATAGCTTTTGACGGCTTATGTAAGCCTACAAAAAATAATTAATTAATTTCCAATAATAAAAATGATATGGGTAAAATAAGAAATTTTGATTTTCAGTTTTTTCAGGATATTCCAGCAACGACTGAAAATATTAAAAAAAAAAAAAAGAAATCAAATTCTTATTAAGCATCAAATTGTGCAACTTTTCTCTAATTTAACCGACCCTGTATCTCTTGCCGTTTCCGAAATCCCCATGTCGTTACTATTACCTGGGACACCCGGTATAAGTGCCATATAGTATATATATATTCGTTTGAAATTACAAATTGCAGTCTTACGATACATGTTGTTTAGTTTATTAAATTACATATGATTGGTTTCGTCGATCATGGGGAAAAGAACGATCTGTAGGATATTCTGATGCGATGTTGACATCATGGTGAAGCATTTGCTTTGAGAGATATAGTCTAGGGAAAACCCCATTAAAAAACCTAGACACACCATCCTGTTGAGATTGGTTTGAAGTATTCCAATCATTTTGCCCTTCTGAGGTTATCTGGCTGTTAATGTAGATTTTGTTTACAAGAGCTTCAAATTCTGTAACCAGTCTATTGTTTCGGTGGAAATTTTATGAATTGCTTGAAAACCTCCAGAAAATTTGGTTAAAGGACATTCATTGACAATGTGATTGATGGATTCTTCAGGATGTCCGCAAATACAGGAAGCGCTTGGTATTAAATTCCATTTATGTAACATTGAATTACATCTACCGTGTCCTGTTCTTAAGCGATTTACTTGTACCCAGACTTTCCTTTTTATTTCAAAACCGTTGACTACTGATGAAGGATCTTCGATTAAAGTGTTGTTGAATAAAGAAACACTTTTATTTCGCCAATCATTTCTCCATTCATCTTCAATTTTAAATGGTCGATCCAGGTATGTTTCTAGCCACACAGGTCTTCTTGATTTTAATCTCGTTGTTGGAAGATTATTCAGGTCCGATGTTATTGAAAAATCATCTGGAAATGTTCGGTATTTATTCATGATTTTATGTGTTGCTTGTTGTCTTCGGAGATTAGATGGAGCAATATTTGACAAAACAGGTAACCAAGGGATCGGAGTTGAGGAAATTGTTCCAGTAATAATTCGTAATGTTTGGTTCAGTTGAATATCCACTTTTGATTGATGTACACTGTTGAGCCATACGGGTGCACAATATTCCGCTGTTGAATAAACAAGTGCAAGAGCTGATGTGCGAATTGTTTTTGCATTGGCTCCCCAAGTTGTTCCAGCAAGTTTGTATAGAATATTATTTCTTGTTTTTAATTTTTGTTTCACTTTTTCTAAGTGTTGATTATAGGTTAAAGATATATCCAAAGTCACACCAAGATATTTTGGATTGAAATTATGATTCAGTGACGATCCGTTGAAAGTTATATTTAGCTTTTTAGATTTTTGGTGGTTATTGAGATGGAAACATGTAACTTCTGTTTTTGAAGAGTTTAAGCAAAGACGCCATTTCTTAAAGTAATCATTCATGATTTTCAAATCAGAGCACAGCGTTTCTTCTAATAAATTAAATTCGCTGTTTTGGTAAGTTAAAATAATGTCATCGGCATATATGAATTTTCTAGATTTGGTTGCAGGCAAATCACTAATGTAAATATTGAATAGCAGTGGAGATAAAACAGAACCTTGTGGGAGACCATTATTTAAGATTCTGTATTTACTGCTCTTTTCGTTTACGAAAACTTTTATTTTTCGGTCTGATAGCATATTTTCCAATAGATTCATAATCGTCTTACAACCAATGGTTTTATATAATTTATGTAAGAGACCTTCTTTCCACACAGTGTCGTATGCTGCAGATAGATCTAGGAAGACTGCTCCTGTTTTTAATTTTCTTTGAAAGCCACATTCAATGTGGGTTGTCAACGCCAAAACTTGGTCACATGTATTTCTGTTTGGCCGAAATCCACCTTGTTCAATAAGTAATTTTTCATCAACAATTGGTAATAGACGATTGTATAAAAGTTTTTCCAGTACTTTATAAGTGATACTAAGCAAAGCAATAGGTCTGTAGCTTGAAGAGTCATCATTTGGTTTCCCAGGCTTTAGAATTGCGCTAATTTTTGCTTTTTTGAAATCTTCAGGTAGTCGACCTGAAACCAGAATGTTATTAAAAAAAGAAAGTAGCCATTTTAATGAAAAACTCCCCAGATTTTTTAAGAATTCAGTTAAAATACCATCGAAACCAGGTGATTTTCGATTTTTCATGGAATTTATTGCTGCTTTAAGTTCTTTTAATTCAAATGGTTTAGACAATGTGTCAGAATTAATGGCATTTTTTCTTTGTTTTCTTAATTTATTTTTAATGTTTTTCTGTTCTTCTTTGGATACTAAAACAGAATTAGAAACTTTCACTATTCTAGAAGATCATAAAGTTTCACTATATAGTGAAACTGTAGGACATGCGGATGTAAATAATGAACCAAATTTAGGGTCATTATTTATATCTGCGGCTCCTACAGTTTCACTATGACACCTATACAGGGTGTCCCAGCTTATTCGAAGCGGTCTCTGGAGGCCAAACGATGGACTTTTTCAGAAAACTTTTGGAAAATTCAAGTATAGGATCACAATGGTTATTATTTAAAATTATTTTGAACTATACAGAGTGTCCCACATGAGAGTGGCATATCAAAGTTATGTTTTTTTAAATGGAATGCTCCTATGTTATTGCATTTTTAGATTATCCGAGAAGAGAAAATAAGATTGGCTTTTACAGTTATTGTCTAAATTCAGAAGTTTTTGAGTTATAAACAAATGAAAATCGTCATTTTTCAAGTTCAAGACCCTGTATAACGAAAACGGCTGAAGATGGAGAAAAACGGCTTACATGTCCCTATTTTAACTTTTTATGTACTATCCTATGGTATAGAAACATTTGTACTTTCTTTGATTTTTTATTTGGCGACGTGTTGAGAAATCTCAGAATTTTTTAAATTTTTTATCACCCTGTATAAAGATTTCATCTACATCATACGATATAGTACATGAAAAGTTAAAATAGGGACATGTAAGCCGTTTTTCTCCATCTTCAGCCGTTTTTGTTATACAGGGTCTTGAACTTGAAAAATGTCGATTTTCACATGTTTATAACTCAAAAACTTCTGAATTTAAACACCAACTGTAAAGGCCAATCTTATTTTCTCTTCTCAGACAATCTAAAAATGCAATAACATAGGAGCATTCCATTTAAAAAAAACATAACTTTGATATGCCACTGTCATATGGGACACTCTGTATACTCCAAAATAATTTTAAATTATGGCCATTGTAATTCTGTACTTGAATTAGCAAAATTTTTTTTTGAAAAAATCCATCGTTTGGCCTACAGAGACCGCTTCGAATAAGCTGGGACATCCTGTATAGGGGTGGAGAACATACCTATAGTAACACCAGGAAGGTATTCATTTGCTTTGCAAAGTTATGGTTAGCAAAAAAAAGAAGCATTAAGAGCCGCTCTAATGAGTCCGGTCCTGGGTAGGCGGCGTATAAATACATAGGAAGCACGCACTCGAAATGATGAATACGCGTGCAAGCCAACCGGATCGTAAGCGGCGGATGCCATGAGCACGACACGCAGAGAGGGATTCGACTGGATATAAGATTTCTCATATCGTATCCAGAGTATAGCGAACGATGTCACGATTTTTGGAATGCAAATGCAAAATAAATGGAAAATTCAAAATAAAAACTGTGCTACTGTTTATCTCGAAGACATTCCTTGCCCTGAAAGTGAAAAAAAATAGAAATTCGACCGTAGTGCCAAAGGGGCCTTATAGTTGTGACCTTGATATTAGTTTGCAATGGCTGATTTTAGTTTCTTACCCACCCAGCACCACTATTTCGCTCCTCTCGGTCTCGAAAAAATTTATGAAACTTAGGAGCCGCGGATGTAAACAATTAAAATTTAGTACAGTACCTACCTACCGTTCTGAGGGCTGGTGAATCCTGTGGCGTGCCCAGTTTTTTTCTAAAAAAATCGCTATAATATGAATTTTTGAGATTTTACAAATAGTAAACACTGATCTAGTAGGCCTTGGATTTTGTTTAAAATCGCACCATAAATTAAGATTATAGGGTGGTTCAAGAACAAATGGGTCACACTGTATATACAAATACACTATTAATCTAGTGTATTTGCTATAGGTACGGGCTAAACACCTATAAGTACCTACCAATAATATTCATTCGACACATTCCAGTATACTATACCTACACAACTGCAACTGCATGCGACTCTTTGTGAGCTCGCTTCTTTACGATAAAAAAAGAAGCTATTCCTTAGATATGACTTTGAGACAAATAACTAGGATGTTCAGTTCTGATTTCAAAACTTACGTTCTTTTACATTCCAAAAATCAGTTTTCTCGAAAGTGGTTAAAGGTGTTGATTTGGGTAAAGACAGGTCGGTTAAGGCTTAACGAGTTCATCAATGTACAGAAATAAACTAAATATACCTCATCCTTTCCGGCCTCGTGGCGAAAGGAATTTTTATTTTTGGTTTAAAAAGAACTGATCTAAACATAAAATTTATGGCTGTCTTTGTCTACAACCTGACATATGCATGATTAGCATCTGCTTCCTTTGACTGGCTACCTAATTAATTATATAATATAACAACACTTCGAAAAAAACAATTCCTGAAAAATTATTTAGATGAAATCTCAATGAAATGCGAGATTAATTCTCCAGTTTCAAAGGTCATTTAATAAGACCTGAAACAGTTTGATAATTAGCTGCATTATCGTTTGTATTCTGAAAAACAAGAAACATGAGTACTCGAAGCTTCAATGATTTATTACATCAGTGGCTTGTTTCAAGTCGAGACGATGCAGTTCAGTTCAGTAGCCCAAGTGATGCAGCAGAATGTGCTCTCTTATTCATAAAACTTTAAATTAGAATCAAAAGGTACAAGTAGTGAAGATGACGACGCTTGAAAGTAAAATCTCTTGCTATAAATTAATTATTTTAATTCAAATCATCAGACATTCAAACTCCTTTGAGTTGCCAGACAGGTATGTACCTACATACACTCACGAATATCATACCGGTGCTTCCAAATTTCTATAGTTTAAAATATTAATTTTAAGTATCTATAAGACGAAATAAGCTTTTGTGGTGTTCCGTGGCAGGATTAATTGTTTTTTCAATAAAAGTCAAATCAAAATTAATTATTAGGTATATGTAGGTATAGATACCTAACATACCTATCTACTTTTTTGCTTTCGAAGTACCTACATACAGTGCTTCCCAAAAGTAACGGATAAATTCGATAAAACGGAGAGGGCTGTTTTTTTGAAAAAATAAAAAAACAGGTCGATTTTGTTTTTGAGTTGTTCAACTTTTGACATAATATTGGGGTATACAGGGTGATGCACGAAAAAGTGGTGACGTCATCGGCATTTTTTTAAATGGCAACTCTTATTTTTTATTAAATTTTTTGATACTTCATCCAATTGCCAATACGGTAATGTAATCATTTTGTAACGTTTATAAAGGAAATTTCGGAGAAAATAACTTAATTTCGACAGATTTAATAGATTTAATTTAATTTAATTTAACAGATTCAATTTGATAGACTTAATTTAATAGACAGATCTTATAAAATTACCATGGAAACAGTAATTTTTATTTGATATTTTTTTATTTTTATCGCTAATGTTCCGATTTTCACATCAGTAAAAAGTGCACAATTTCGACTCACAAGCTGTTTCTCAGAAATTTCCTTATTTAAGGTTACAAATTGATTACATTACCATACTGGCAATTAAATTAAGTATCAAAAAATGGAATAAAAAATAAGGGTTGCCATTTAAAAAAATGCCGATGACGTCACCACTTTTTCGCGCATCACCCTGTATACCCAAATATTATGTCAAAAGTTGAACAACTCAAAAACAAAATCGACCTGTTTTTTTATTTTTTCAAAAAAACAGCCCTCTCCGTTTTATCGAATTTATCCGTTACTTTTGGGAAGCACTGTATAGAGAATAAATAAAATTTATATTTTATTGGGCTAAATAATTTTTAAGGCACTATTATACAGAGTGTTTCAGGGATATTGGACCAATATTTAAAGGGGTTCCTCTTATAAATATAAGTTGAAAAAATAAATTTCAACACAAAATAACTTTTTTTAAGATGTATAGGTACAATAAAGATGTCAAAAAGTATAAAAAAATTCAAGGTTTTGGCTAACTCGTGTAAATTTGAATTCATTTTGATGAAACTTAATGAACAATAAACAAATCAAGCTCTCTTTAATTGGACTATTTCAGGTTTTGTCTTATCCAGCGGCGTAGATTTTCATCAGGGTTGGTGCCACTTTTTCCTCTCTATCTTTCACGCCTCTGATTACATTGCAAATACCAAAACGTTTATTCAATAGCCCATATTTAGTACAAAAAAGTATTCTTTAATTTTTTCATAACTACGACGCACGGTTTTTGAGATATTTGAAGTTTCCTAAGGCAGTGCCACTAATCATTAGGAATAACAATATGCATACAAATATTGCAGTCAGATACCTATAAGTACTTACCTAACTTAAAGAAATCAATAATTTTGGAATCTAAAATTTTTAACATTATCTTGGAAAAGTTCGAGTAAGTAGGTAGGTAGGTATACTATCTCAAAAACGTCAAATAATACTTTTTTGTTTTAAAATGCATGGACTTTTAAATAATAACGTTTTTGTATTTGCAATAAAGTCGGTGGCGTGTAAAAGGTAGGAGGGAAAAAGGGTGCCAACCCTGAATATCTACGGCACTTTACTGAGTACCCTGATTACAGTAGCATAAGAACAAAATAGTGATGAGCTGGCTAAATATGGCTTAAAAACAAGCCAAAAACCAGAAACTTAAAGAAGAAGAAGAAGAAATCATCTACAAAACCTGAAATAATATCCGAATTACTACAGGTCTTTTTGTTTATTGTTCATGCCAAGTTTCATCCAAATCGGCCAAAATTTACACGAGTTATAACCCAAAAACTTATATTTTTTAAACTTTGACACCCTGTATCTTTTAAACAAAACATCATTTCGAGCTGAAATTTATTTTTCCAATTTATATTTATGAGATGAACTACCATTTTAAATTTGGCCCAATATCACTGAAACCAGTAAATAAATGAGACCAGTAAATTAATTCAGCTAGCGTTAGGTACACTTTATATAATTTAGTACCTACCTACCTTGCTAACAGGTGTACCGAGTGAAATAATATATGCTTTATTATAAATTTTTTTCAGTGATATTATTGGTAAAAACTTAGACAACAGAAGTCCCAGCTTTTTGTTATCTTTGCCCAAAACTTTATTAAATGGTAAAAATGAAACGGTTTGTTTATCTACCAATGATATAAGCTTTCCTGCAAAAATCTCCATCGATTTGAAAATAAAAGACAGACATTTTTTAACAGAACACAATTTATTTTCTGGTAAGTTCTATTTTTATTACTTTTAATTTAATTGTGTTAAATTTCTTCAAATAATTTGTGTATTAGGATCACGATGAGTTATTTTTATTTAAGTGAGATATTTAACAAAATACGAGACATCTTGATAAACCTTATTATACGCTTCCGTAATGCAGCGATTTATCACATTAAAATTTTTAAGGAAACAATAATAATGCAGTAGGTAAACATAAAGTTATTAAAATATTATTAGGCGCCATAATATTGGCACGTTCTGAGAAAAAAGTTCAGATTAACATGGGTTCGAAAACCCACTCTTTTCGAGATACAGGGTATCAAAAATTTTTTTCACTTTTTTGACCATACTTATCTCCAGGAACCGGTGGAGATATAAAACTGAATTTTAGTACACATCTCATCATTATTATTATTTAATTTTTGAGCGCTATACTTAAATTCCTTTCCATTTGGCAGCGGCGTGGGTAGATTTTAGGGCTACTTGAAAATTTTGAAAATTTTTTGCTCCTAATTTCTGCGACACTGGGATAATTGGCATTGTGAAAAGACATTTTAAACTGTCAAGATTTTCAACATATAAAGAGGTGCTCTTGGTGAAAAGCTTTAATATGTGAACTGTTTTCTAGAAAAACAGCATTTTATGATGAAAAACATAAAAAAGGCAACCCGTTTTATTGTGGACAAAAACATTATTAGTTTGTTATTGTTTTTGATCATTCTTTTATTAATGATTTATTTCACTGTCACATAAAAAATTTAATTATCCTGCAAAAAGTAATGACAAGATGAGTACAAAAACTGGGTTCTGTATCTCAAACGGTTCCTGAGATATCGTCAAATACTAAAAAAAAAATTTTTCTAGACACCCAGTATAGGTATCTCGAAAACGGTACATTTGCGGACCCAAGTTAATAGGAACTTTTTTTCTTAGACCGAGGCAGAGGCAGAGAATCATACCTTTCATTTTCCTACACATATTTTGAATCACCCTGTATGCATACATAGGTACCTACTCCGTGCTATAAAGACATATACAGGCTGTCTGTTTTTCGTGTGCCACATGGGGATCTCGCTTATTTTAAGAGATACGAAGTTGGTTAAATTAGGGAAACGTTGCGTATTTTTGTGCTGATTAATTATCTGAAAAGAAATTTGAGCTGTCATTATTAGTTAAAAAAAAAAATTAAAAAAATGAAATTTTTAACTTTTGTTAAGTATATTTTTTTTATTCAAAAACCAATCAAGCAAGCCGTTTTTAACCGAAACATTATTAGGACACTTTCCAACAAGGAATGCAAAAATAATTTTACAATAATTGCTCTAGGCACTTGAGATAGAAGAAAATCGATAGTCAACTTTTTTTCTTATGTGCGCCATTTTGAATTTTTCCATTTTTAGATTACGTTTATTTTTCTCTTTACAACGATGTAACGATTTTTTGGCATATAAATGCAAAATAAATGCCAAATTCAAAATGAAAATCGTGCTACTGTTAATCACGAAGATATTTCTTGCCCCGAAAGTGAAGAAAAAAATAGAAATTCGACCATAGTGTCAAAGAGACCTTAGCTGTGACCTTAATATTAGTTTGCAATGGCTGTTTTTAGCTTCTTACCCACCCAGCACCCCTATTTCGCTCCTCGGTCCCGAAAAAATTGATGGAACTTAGGAGACGCGGATGTATATATTTACTAAAGTTAAATTAAAAAATTGTATACAGTGCGCGAGAAAAGTAAGGAATAAATTCGATAAAACGGAGAGGGCTGTTTTTTTGAAAAAATAAAAAAACAGGTCGATTTTGTTTTTGAGTTGTTCAACTTTTGACATAATATTGGGGTATACAGGGTAATGCGCGAAAAACTGGTGACGTCATCGGTATTTTTTTTTAATGGCAACCCTTATTTTTTATTCCATTGTTTAATACTTCATTCAATTGCCAATACGGTAATGTAATCATTTTGTAACCTTAAACGACGAAATTTCTGTGAAAATAACTTAATTTGGAGACATTCAATTCAATAAACAGATTTAATAGATTTAATTTAATTTAATTTAACAGATTTAATTTATTAGACTTAATTTAATAGACAGATCTTATAAAATTACCATGGAAACAGTCATTTTTATTTGATTTTTTTTTATTTTTATTGTTAATGTTCCGATTTTCATATCAGTAAAAAGTGCACAATTTCGACTCACAAGCTGTTTTCTCAGAATTTTCCTTATTTAAGGTTACAAATTGATTACATTACCATACTGGCAATTGAATGAAGTATCAAAAAATGGAATAAAAAATAAGGGTTGCCATTTAAAAAAAATACCGATGACGTCACCACTTTTTCGCGCATCACTTTGTATACCCCAATATTATGTCAAAAGTTGAACAACTCAAAAACAAAATCGACCGGTTTTTTTATTTTTTCAAAAAAACAGCCCTCTCCGTTTTATCGAATTTATTCCTTACTTTTCTCGCGCACTGTATATATTGCATAAAATTGTACATAGTAAAATCTGTTTTATTATATCTAACACCCTGTATTTTTCTGCAGATTTGGTTTTTAAATAATTTCCTCTTTGCAATGCTGTATCACAAGAAGTAATATATTTTCAATATACATATACGCTGTATCTTGAGAACTCAAAGCTCCAACGACTCTTCTGTCTATAAGAAATTTTTCGCCCGTTTTTTGTATTTCCTATACATGCCCTTTAAGTTTTAAGAAAATTATCATTTATATAGTACTTTCAAGATTATGAGGATTGATTTTATATAACTTCTTCAGCTGTTACATGCCAAAGTCACGATGATCTAAACTTCTTAATCCTGCATTGTTCCTACCTGAGTTGGGGACAATAATATCATGCGAACAGAAACTTTCAGCTTTTATAAAAAAAAGCTCTGGCAGTCGCGGGTTCTTGCTCTATAACGCCTGGCGGCTCAGGGCTCTTACTCTACTAATAAGTTATTTTAAATAATAATAAAGATATGCAAAAAAATGAGAAATCTCGATTTTTCAGTTTGAACGCCTGAAGTTTCCTTAAATTTTGTTTCAGATTCTGAATGAGCATAAAATTGTGAAACATTTCTCTAATTTTCCGATTCTGTATCTTCTATGGTTTTTATTACGAGATCCCAATGGTGAGCTAGTTGAAAGTGACCACACCCTGTATATATAATGTCATCCCCAATAGGGGACATTATATCCCCAATAAAATTTATACCTTCTAAATATTGGATCACTGGGTATCTCTTTTGAAAGATACGCCACTGAACTTAATCAACGATGTTTCTTATGAAAACTGTGTTCAACAGTATGTTTCCTGCTTCTAAGAATGTTTCGATTTAAAAATAACAGCAGCAATGTGCAACATGCACTGCCAGTCAATAATCTCATTACATTAGTAATTAACCTACCGCAATATAAAAATTAAATGTTTGTTTGATCTTGAACTTAACTTTTGAACTGTGTGTCAAGTATCTGTGAAAATCGATATGAATATTTTATCTAATTTGTTTTTACAATTATTTATATGTAGAATTCAATGTCGCTTAGTTTTGACATCAATTATTTCTTCCTGTTTAGTATAAACAGTGCTGTAATTTTGCATTGACCTGATAATAACTGAATGATTTATTTTGAGAGCTGTTACATAAACATATAATATATTATTTAATTTTTACAAATTATGATATTTTGGGATTACTATCTAGGGCGAAGTAAAGTAAAACAATTCCTTCAGCAAATAGTCACAGAGCCAGCGACACTCGACCTTGCGTCATCGCGGATTTTGATGAAAAAAATCAGGAATAATAGTTTGCATGTGGGTCAGTAAAGAACCCCCGTGCTGACCAGGCAAATCCAGTGGCCTGTACCTACCTTAATTATTGATTGAAAAAAATATTGAGAATTTTTAAAAGGCAATAAAAAGTAATGATTGTTGTATTCCATAAGTCATGTATTGTATACAGGGTAGTCCAATTTATAAGGTCAGGACTTCAGCATTCGATAGATAACGTTAAAATAATGGCATTTCATTCACACACTCATATTATAGGGAAAGCTTCCTTTTCTAGATACAGGTTGTGAAGAGAAGACAGCTTCTCATGTGATATTCGAGTGTTCAGCACTCGCAAGAACGCGCTATGCGGTCTTGGAACCACTCAGTCCCGAGAACCAGCTGGCGGAAAAGGCCCTGGTTAGCGGACTGCTGAACCTTGTCAAAGGAACGGAGCTCTTTTAATCAAGGAAAATCTAAATGTGAGAAATACAATAAGCCCGCCGGCTTCAGTGTTTGGGACCACATAAACCATCTCTCACATTTAGTTAAAATACCAACACCAAGATACAGGTTGTTGAAATTTTGGAAATAAAGTATATTATTTTGAATATTGCCTAAACGACTCTACTTAGAAAAATTGGAAAAATGGCATGCATTATTAATTTTCATAATCTTTTATACCGAACGACATAAAAAAATAATATGCCGGCCAAAATTGAGGAAAAAACTTTTTAACAAAAAAGTTTTTAAGGAAAAAAAATAAGACATAGTTGATAAATTGTTTGAACTTCAATTGTAATAATGACCATCACCTGTCTATTATAAAAACTATGACTAAATTATTGACAATTTTTTACAGCTGAAGTCATTCAGAGAAAGTTCAGATTAAAAGTCATGGACCACCTTGATGAAACTTTTTTTTGGTTATTTCTGAACCGATTTTGAATCTTAAAAAACAGATGAATACTTCTCGGATGAAAATAAAAGGGTGCTATTCATCTTTAAAGGGTAGGAGCTGTTGAAGTGGGGTTTGTTTTCATGCTAGAGCTTTAAAAATTATAATCATATCTCCTTTATTCGGTTCGATTATCTCAACCTGTCTATTATACAGGGTTACTGGTAACTGGATACATTCCTTTGGTGATCTGATAAAACAAGAGGTAAGGAGTAAATTAACCCCGACATGCACTATACAAAACTCAATAGATTTTGAGATATTTCGATTTTCAACTTTTCTTAAAAAAATGGTTTCAAATGTCTTGAAATGTAATTTTCAAAAAATCTACTAACTTTTTGATTTTTTTTTGCTGGAATACTTGTCCAATACTATGCTTCCTTCTGGAATAAAAAATATTCTGAGGTATTTCGATCGTGTGAAAATTTCAAAGAAAAACTTTCACAAACTATTTTTTTTAAATAAGATTTAAAAGTTTTTACAAGTTATTTGCGCAAAATTGTCAAGGCAACTTACGTACAAATTGTTTTAAAAACTTTCTTAGTGTAGTACCTATCTAACAAGGTACGAATCTTGTACAAGAATAACAGAATCTCCCCGCTATGTACCGTTACCGAGGAACAAATCCTTAAGTCGGGACGTTTTAAAAAAAATACGGCCCTGAACGGGGGTCTTAAAATTCTCGGATCCGGCCCATTTTTAATAGGTCGTATTTGGGGGTCACGAGCTTCGTCCCTACCAAGTTTCGTCCCGATCGGTAAAACTTTCAGACACTTAGATTGTTTCCTAGGCTATTCCCGAAAAATCCCGAAATTCCCGAAAAAATTACACTTCCCGGGAACGGATCCCGCTCATTTTCAATAGGCATCGTGCCACGGTGCGCCTCTTCAATCGAGCCAAATTTCAACTTTCCCACATGAAAACTGGCGGCTCTAGAGTGTTTCCTAGCAAAGTCATAGACAGACAGACCGACAGACAGACATTTTTCGGGCACAAGAATACGTATGCCCGAAAAATGTTGATGAAAAAAAAATGGCTCGATTGAAGAGGCGCACCGTGGCACGATGCCTATTGAAAATGAGCGGAATCCGTTCCCGGGAAGTGTCATTTTTTCGGGAATTTCGGGATTTTTCGGGAATAGCCAAACCACTACCGCATATTCCAGTTTTGACCTCACAAACGCTTCATACAGCGCCTTCAGACATCTAACATTGTCAAGTGATCTAGTATTATGGCACAGAAATCCCAAAGCCTTAAGTGCCGAAGATGTTGTCGAATTTACATGATGTGTAAAAGAGGGTTGAGAGTCAAAATGAACTCCCAAATCTCTAATGGTAGATAAGGATAGATTGTGGGATCCCTGATGAGTCGCGAATAAGTTACTACCTACTGTACATTTATCGATGTTGAGTGATAAATGATTTTTATTACACCATGAAACAAGGCTGTTCAAGTCAGACTGCAATATCCTGTGCACAATGAATGGCTCTAAATATTTTGAAATCGTCGGCAAACATCAACTTTTCGCTGACAATACAATCTGGTAGATCATTATTTTATGAACAGTAGAAAAAGCAATGGACCCAGGTTCGATCCCTGTGGAACACCCGAAGTCGCAATATAATAGGGAGATGAAAAGCCATTATATAAAATACACAAAGTTGCCTCTCAAAGAGATACGATTTAATTAATGAAATTAAACTGTTGGTCGGAAAAACCAAATGACCCAGTTTTTTTAGAATTATATTATGATCTATTCGATCAAAGGCTTTGGAAAAATCCGATACCTACATAACGTCCAATTGACCCCTACTGTCCAACTCATTGGAGGCATAGGTACTGGGTAAATTGTCCTAAGTTAGTAACTGTTGATCTGTTTTTAACAAAGCCATGTTGACTGGGGGACTTTCATGCCTATAATAATTGTCAAAATATTTTGCCGTATTATTATTAATATTAAATATATTATTAGGTAATGTCCTATGTATGTACAGAGGTATGGTCAGCCACCTGATATGTTTATAATATATGTTCATAATTTGCCTTCATATTTTCATAACATAACTTTGAGTTTTTATTTAGAAACCTAAATTTATTTTACCAATTATTCTGGAAATAATACGCAGGGTGAGTCGGGAGGAACGCCCCAAACTCCAGGAGGGTACTATACATGTAAAAATAATTTTAAAAAATTGAATGTTCTTATCCGATTTTCATTTGTTTTCAAGTTATAACATAATAACAGATAAAGAAAATTTTGTAATTAATATTTTATTAATGATAGCGTTATTGCAGTAAATGTTCAAAAATACACAGTCAATTCCACATTATCAAAACAACAAAGCTGTCAAAATAAGTCTCGAACATTGCATACCTACTCTGATTATGAGGAAATTTTAATGCAAGTGGAATTCTAGATATATTTTTTAAATTACGTTATAACTTGAATGAACACAAATGAAAATCGGATAAGAACATTCAATTTTTTAAAAATTATTTTTACGTGTATAGTTACCTACACTCCTGGAGTTTGGGGCGTTCCTCCCGACTCACCCTGTATGAAATTATAAGTAAGAATAAGCTAATTAACATGATTAATAATCCATTTTTCATGTGACATTAACTAACGTCTTTATTATACCTAGTACTGATGAAGATATCGGAAAAAAGAGGTATCCAATAAAGCTTTGCTGAAAAAATACTTTTACTTCGCTCTAGACAGTAATAATTACAAAATATCTTAATTTGTTGGTAATAATTGATCATTGTCGTAAGAATGCTGTATTTACTATTTTACTTTCTAGAAAATTCTATTGAAGATAATTATCTTTTCAGAATACAGTTGTTTTCACATGAACGTGCCATTGTTGAAACACCTGAAGGAGCCTCATCATGTAAGCATTCGTGCTCATGTACAGATGGACAAAACTTCTTATTCTGCACATAATCAAGACCATATATTGATTTATCCAGATAAGCATATCACATTTATAGAAACAGACAGGCCAGTCTATAAACCAATGGACAAAGTCAGATTTAGAATTTTGACCCTCACAAACGAGTTGCTACCACCTTACAGATTTCAGGTAGGTGTAATTACCTAGCCACTTACCACTACATAACTTTTTAAGTTAATTATTCTATGTAGGACTTGCATAATCTTACAGAACACTAGCCTCGAATTCTTAGATAAAATAGTCGTTTTCATTTCAAGACGTGTGTTATCTTTTTCATATAAACTGCGAACTGTGAAATCAACCTACAACTGTAATAAATTACTTAAGAATGCGTGATTTTAAAGATGCAACTTATATGATATCAACCAGCTTGTGATTCACGTAGTGATTCGAATAAATTATATTATCGTGGATTGTATAATGCTAGAAAAGTAATTTTCTTATGATAAGTCAGTCATTGTTTTTTTAACGAGGATAGAATATATTTTCCGCAATTTCGGCATCATCAATAAATCAGATAATCAGATCAAAATAAAAATCCGCAATTTTTGTGTTTTTGCAAAATTTGCATGTAATTTCAGTGAATTGTTAAGTTCCTGCAACTGCACATACCTACATTTTCTTTTGTTATTAGATAGAGCTGATTTTAAAAACATCTCTTATATATAAAATTACTTATGAAACGCCCAGAACACTTGGACCCTCGATGTAGGTAATTTTAGAAAATTTAAATAGGATTTCATCAAACGGCTGAAACATAATATTTGCGTTATGTGATATGTAATGTCTTAAAATCTGCACCTTCTAAAAAAAATTTAATTCTACTTGATGCGTTTCATGTAATTTTCAGACTTTACATAAAACCACCAATGTTATCAATGTATCAACTATCATGTCCATACTGTATACAGGGTTATTCACGGTATACGCCACGGAAGATTATGGCCGTGTCTCTGGATTTTAGGATCTTTTTATTTTTGGAGTGGATAGAGACCCGGCAGAGGTACGTTTTAAAATTATACTCATAATGTACAGGTGTCCCAAAAGCATGAAACATATCAAAGTTATGTTTTTTTAAATGGAATGCTCCTATGTTTTTGCATTTTTAGATTGTCTGAGAAGAGAAAATAAGATTGGCTTTTACAGTTGGTGTTTAAATTCAGAAGTTTGTGAGTTATAAACAAGTGAAAATCGTCATTTTTCAAGTTCAAGGCCCTGTACAAGGAAAACGGCGTAAGATAGAGAAAAACGGCTTACATGTCCCTATTTTAACTTTTCATGTACTATCCAATGATGTAGATGAAATATTTATACAGGGTGATAAAAAATTCGAAAAATTCTGAAATTTCTCCACGCGTCGACAAATAAATAAATCAAAGAAAGTACAAATGTTTCTATACCATAGGATAGTACATGAAAAGTTAAAATAGGGACATGTAAGCCGTTTTTCTCTATCTTGAACCGTTTTCGTTGTATAGGGCTTTGAACTTCAAAAAAGACGATTTTCACTTGTTTATAACTCACAAACTTCTGAATTTAAACACCAACTGTAAAAACCAATCTTATTTTTTCTTCTCAGACAATCTAAAAATGCAATAACATAGGAGCATTCCATTTAAAAAAACATAACTTTGATATGTTTCATCTTTTGGGACATCCTGTACATTATGAATATAATTTTAAAACGTACCTCTGCCGGGTATCTATCCACTCCAAAAATAAAAAGATCCTAAAATCCAGAGACACGGCCATAATCTTCCGTGGCGTATACCGTGAATAACCCTGTATAAGGCTGAAGAACAAACCATGTCGGTAGGGTCGAAATTTACGATCCAACTACTATTGGGCAGATAGAAAATACAATGATGATGGTGCAGAAAGTAGTCAATACCATGGCACTGTAGTAGCCATATACGTCTCTGCCATACCGCAAAACAGAGCGTTACTTTAACAATTCTCTATATAATAATTATCTAATTCAATCCAATATTGATGGCGACCAGTCAGGCAATCTGCAATAAGATTACGAGCGCGAGAAAACTGAATCAATCAAATTCCAAGAGACGATGCCAATACATCTACCTATATTGACAATGTTCCAGTCTCATTCATTCTAATTCTGCTGGAAATAAAAACCTAAACTCTAATCTTCCATTGCAAACTCCATCTTCCCACATTGTGCACTCTGTAAGACTGACACCTTCGGTAGAGCCTACGCCATACACGATTCTGCTAAAACCAAGCTGCTTCGGGGAATACTCAGAAACTAAAATTCATCCATGGAAATTTAGTAGCGAAGAGTCTTCCAACTCAGCAAAACAATCTAATGATTATTTGATGAAGATCTGAGCTCCGCTGGACCGGCACCTGCTGTGGGGTTAGTGACAGTCAGCTCAACCACAAAGCGAGAAATCTAGGAAGAATCTCTATCTTGATTCAAAGCTCTCTGGCCCCCTCAGGCCCGACTAACGAAAACCGCTGCTGAAACTGAGGGAGTTTACCTGCTCACCAGACTGAGGGAGCCTAAATTCTTCCGTGATGTTCGTCTCTACTGGCCTACCTCTATGGCAGATGCTTCCATGGTGAGACTAAGAACACTGTCAGAATACTTTTAGCTTCTAAAGGCTTCCCCACAGAAAGAAACGACCTCTTAAACTACTACAAAAAGTTTTATTACGAGAGCTGTGGCGTAACTGGATGATTTAAAGGTCCTTAGATCCCACCTATCTATGGAAAACACGAACCATCTTATGAAGGCTCGGGAGGACTTAAGATTATACAATAACTCTTTTCAAAAGAAAAGTGACGCGTCAGGTACAAGAATTCTGAAATACAGTCTTTTGCTTTTGGTTTTCCTCTTTTGTCAATTGCTTTTCCTTATTTGTCAAATGAGTTTCTTATTTTTCTATCTATCAATGATTATATAGTCATTGATTTATCAATCAATTTCCTTTTATGTCAAATCAGTTTCACTTTATGTCAATTGCTTTTCCCATTTACTTGCAGTGACAGTATCGTAAACATTAGAAAAGCATTTGATAAAAAAGGAATCTCATTTGACAAAAGAGGAATTTCAATTGAAAAATCACGCACTGACGTTTGATAAATGGGAAAAGCATTTGACAAATAAGGAAAAGCAATTGACAAAAGACGAAAACCAAAAGAAAAATACTGTAAAATACCCCATCGTCACCTGACCTTACCCTCCCCCGTCCTTTTAAGTTCATATTAATAGGGGCTCTATATACTACTTTTAGCTCTCTCTCTCTCTTACCTCCTATTCCCATTACTATACAGGGTGCACCATGTATCTTCTCTATATTGCTATCTCCTGAACGCTAAGAGATACAGGGTCGGTTAAATTAGAGAAAAGATGCGCAGTTTTGTGGCCATGTCGAATCCGTCAAGCCATGCAAGATATCTGTGACTGCTGCTGAAATATCCTGAAAAAAACTGAAAAATCGAGATTTCTTATTTTTGCCATATCTTTCTTATTATTGGAAATTAATAAATAATTTCTTGTAGGCTTACATAAGCCGTTAGGAGCTGTCCATCTGACAATTCAAAAATTTTCAAGGCCGACTAGATCCAAAAGTTTTCACAGTCAACTTTCGTTTTTCTTATGGCCGCCATATTATTTTTTTATGTCGTTCGATATGAAAAAAATGTAGGGAACCAAAAATTAATAAATTAAAAAAAAAATTTTTTTAATTTTTATTCTTCTTTTTTCAAAGAAAAACCAAAAAAAAATCGTCGAAAGACGTCAACATTTGTAAAATACGCCGAAATAGTGCTTGCCTTATGGTTTTTTAATTTATCTATGAAATTCGGTCTAAAAAGTTGTCTTTTTTTAAAGAAAAAAGAAGATTATTTTTTGAAGTTTAACAATTTTTAGTTTTTATGATTTTTTTTATACCGAACAACATAAAAAACAATATGGTGGCCATAAGAAAAACGAAAGTTGACTATGAAAATCCTGAGATCTAGTCGGCTTTGAAAATTTTAGAAATGTCAGATGGGTAGCTCTTGCCGACTTATGTAAGCCCACAAAAAATTATTTATTGATCTCCAATAATAAAAAAGATATGGCAAAAATAAGAAATCTCGATTTTTCAGTTTTTTCAGGATATTTCAGGAACGATCACAGATATTTTGCATGTCTTGACTGATTCGAGATGGCCACAAAATTGCGCTTCTTTGGACTTGTTTAACCGACCCTGTATCTGTTAGCGTTAAGAGATAGCAATATAGAGAAGGATGCATGGTGCACCCTGTAGACATAAAATTCGGATGTGACACATCAATATGCGTCCCTTAAATAAATACTTGGACGGTCTGAGTATTATGATCTTTGATCTGGGATTTCATAAGTTTTTTTTGACTGAATGGACACTTCTTAACATCAGAAAATACACAGAAGATCAAAATCAATAATTACGCAACATCTCTTCTTTGTTTTGCAGTGAAATGGAAACTTTTTAACCAAATTTCAAAAAATTATACAGGGTGATTCGTTAGTTATGGCCTTCGAAAGAAATTGGCGATATTCATAAAACACCCTGTATCTATGTTATTAATGACGTGGGACCCATCAACCATAGGTTTTTTTAGAACCCCCTCGGTATCCTCTACCCACAGTTACCGTTTGTCCGTTTACCTATGAAACACCCTGTATAACCTCTTTGCTCCATACCTGTATTATTTTACCCCAATCATAACAATTCTGTGAAATATAATTTTGCATTGAATGTACTTTGCCAATTAAAATGCGAGAAACCTTATTTTTTTATAGCTACTTTTCAGTGGTGCCTCCTTTAAGAGACATTTTATATTTTCAGATCCAAGAAGTACGAATCAGAAATCCATTGGATATGTCGGTTAATGTTTGGGTCAATGTAACTATCGAACTTGGACTTGCCCAGCTTGAATTTAATTTACCCAAAGAATCCCTTCTGGTAATTTATGGAAACCTTATTGTTAGCTTTATGACTTATCCCATTGAAAATGATCGTAATATTTAACATCGAAGTTATTGTTTCATTTTTAGGGAAAATGGAAAATTGAAGCAAGCGGAGTGGTCAGAAGTTTTGAGGTGAGCAAATATGTTTTGCCTCGTTTCGGAGTGACAATAATTATTGCTAAAATTTTATATTACGAAAGCCACGAATTTCCAATAACTGTATGCGCAAATTACTCATATGGACAAACTGTTAAAGGAAATGCTTTCATAAAAGTTGTTGACTCTCATAATAATATGAAACCAGTTGTACAATTGAAAAAGGTAAGATAATAATTACATTAATGTTCTCCACACTTGCACTTTTATAATTTCTACGAAAAATAGATGAAACAATCAACGACCGACATTGTTGTTAAGTATTGCTTTAATACTCTGTAAGAAGGTATTGCTTTAACCACCATTGCCTAATTAAAATATTTTCAAACCACATATACCTACCTGGGTTTAGAGTTTTCATAGTCGACTTACTCGACTTTTGTGTTTTTTATGACCGCCACATTGTTTTTTGATATAAAAAAATGAAGGAAGCCAAAAATTTATCATATTCAAAAAAATATTTGAAACAATTTGTTCGTTTTTTTTTTCGATTTTTAGGAAATAGGGAAAAACCTATTATTTGGGTCGTAATGTAATAAAAATTAAATTATGAAAATCTATTTTATGGTACAAAAGTGGTAAAGTTTGCGTGGCCACTTTTCGTGCTTCAAGGTGAAATTTTTCAGACAAAATTTTCTTTCACGACGAGGTTAATTTCACACTCGCTGGGTATGTGAACAATCAAAATTGTCAAAATTAATGTCCGTTCCTATATTATTATATAGGCATATTCAAAGCCCTAGCTATGCATCTTCTTAAAGGTCTAATTGCATGAACTTTCAATAGGGCCGTAGTGTTTCTACTTTCTAGGGGGACCTAATATTAGGTACATAACATACATTATCTGAGTGCGAGGTGACCCTCATTTAAATAATCGCCAAATTAAAATACTTAAAACTTACAGATGGATAATGGTTGTGCAATTTTCATACTTAATAACACGCAGCTGAATTTGCTACATTTGAAAGAAAACTTTTTATATGATCCAAAAATTCAAATCTTAATTACTGCCACTGCAACTGAACATGGTACAGATAGAATTGAAATTTCAACATCTAAAAGTCTTGTCGTTCTGAAACCATACATGATGAAGTTTATCGGCGATAGAATCTTTCAGCCCGGCTTGCCCTATAAAGGCAAACTACAGCTATATTATATTAATAAAGATTTGTCGAATGAAGTTATAGAAATATGCTACAACTTAGCACTGAGAAGAAGTTGGAATTATTTGAACAACGAACAATGTAAGAACTTCACAATTCAAAACCAAGAATCTATTGATTTCCATATTATGCCTTTAAAAAGTAATGTAATCCATATGCAAATAAATGTAAGTACAAAAGTTGATTTTCTGTACAAAAAAAATTAAGAATATTGTATTTTCAGGCTAGATCTTTAAATCAAACAAATGTAGCTGACCAAATTTTAGTGATTCGTCTTTTCTCTGCAAGCAACAGTTACATAAACATAAAAAGAAGTTCCCTAACTAACGTTAAATGCAGAACATCGGATCTTTTCATGATTCAATATGTAACCGAAAATTTAAATGAGGGTGAAAATATAACATTCTATTACATGGTAAGCAATTCACATATTAAAAAACCACACGTCATGTTAGGCATAAGTGTGAAATACTATCTAAAATGATATTTTTCAGATAAAAACCGGAAATAGAATCATCCAACTAGAAAAATTTTCCCGCACAGTTAAAAAGAATTATATTAATTATGAAAATAAACTGAATCACATTATAGGTTCGAAGCACAAGTACATAAAATTGAATACAGCGGTAGATGAGTTTATTCTAAGAGTTCAGCTGGATGAAAAAGTTATTTCAAAGTATCAAATATTGGTTTATTACAATGGAAACAATAGTGAAGTTATTGCAGCCACAAAATTGGTCGACATAGAACCTTGTCTGCGAAACAAAGTAAGCTCAACGATAATTTTACACAGAGTGGAAGAAAAGTCTGGAAACGCCCAATTTTCTGTCCAACGGGTGGTCAGAAATATACAAAATCTGAGATTCAGTTGTTTTAGGATATGAAGATTTCAGGTTTGATATCTGTAATGTTGCCAGATTTACCGTTTTTCGGACATGATTAGTCACTGCAGTTGTTAAATATAACACCTTCCAGACTTTTCTTCCACAGTGTAAGTAAAGGTAGGTATCATCTACAGTTAATATAGTTTGGTAATTTTTAGGTGAAGGCCAGTTGGGCAGTAAATAACGCATATCCAGGAGAAATTGCTACGTTAACAATCAAAACTAGTTCACCTTCACTTTGCTCTTTAACGGCAGTTGATAAATCGATTCATTTTATGAATAACTATGCCCCTTTGAATGCAGATATACTATTAAAACCCTTTACTGTGGAACGAGAATCAGCCCCCTCTAATAGGAAATCATGTGTTCCACCTGTAAGAAGGCGCATTCAAGGTACCTATCCAAACTGAAATGAGAACAATGTGTACGTCATAGAGATGTCATAGCAAAAACACTAATCGGTATATGCAAGCAAATACGATAATATCTGAAAGTATTTCTTAAATCCACCACACTCGTCCTGCGGACTCGTGGTGTTTTCTTTCAGCAACTCAGTTTCGTTTAGAAATAAATCGACAAACTTATCACGAAACTTCAATCACTTGTCATATATTATCTACTACTGATAATTTTGTGCATTCAGATTTGTTTTGTTTATTATGTCGTCGCCCGTTGACGGTACTAACTGCATTAGATCGTTGCCCTTCAACGGAATTAATTTGTTTCATCTACCCTATATAGGTAAAATTAATTGATACGTATCGCAGTCCGTAAACAAAGTGAATTTCTTGCGCAGTTTTGGTTTTAGCTGGGCCATGGTAAACCATCTTTTTTTTTACTCTACATTGTGAAAACACGAACGGCGAAATTATGTTGGAACTTAATGGCAAAATTTAACCTTAAGCACAAGATTTCGATTACCTACTCAAAAGATCTGATTTCTACATGGAGGGTATCCCATAACAACACCAGTCATAGCATGTACCTTTCTGACTAGAAGGATTTTTGCTACTGAACTCTGATATTACAGACGTCATCCTTCTGAAACCTCACAAGTCCACGATGCACATCTATACTTGATAGGGAAGAGGGTTACTGTGTGCCTTAAAGCCCAGCAAGTCGTAAACCTGTCTAAGCGGACCTCGGCTATCCATCTAGAAATCCTTTTAAGCTCGGGTTTCAGATAAAATATAATAAGTTAGATAAATAGGTCAATAAATAGGATCAGATAAATCTGGATAAGTCCTCGAATGAAATAGTTTAAATTAACTATCTTTAGTTTCTAGTAGATAATTCATTGGTTTGAAAAAAAACCATTATAGAAGTTATTTCACAAGAGAAGTTGTTTATAACTTTTTTTTATTGAGTTTGTGGCGAAATCCTGAAAAAACTAAAAGTTTTTATTTTCTTCTCGATTCAGTAGTTTAATGGTGCCAAATAATTTTTTTGCCGCAATTGTAGCATTATTTATGTAGTTTTAGAAAATGGTACTAAGCTTTGAAGAAAATTCATATAAAGTGAACTTTTTTGACAAAACCGATAGATACCTGAAAAATTAAGTACGAACTTGCAATTTTCGAATCGGCGAAAGATGCGAGGTATTAAGTGTCATTGGCAAAGCATATCTACCAAATTTCATTAAATTCCATCAATTCGTTCAAAAGATACTGTTCATCAAAAATTTCAGCAAAATGCCTGAATCACACCCTGTAAATGACCACGGAGTTGCTCTTCATTGATCACAGACTTTTGTAAAATATATCGAATATTCTTTATTGATAATTAAAATGACTGGGAATTTAGTAAAAGATGACAATGCAAAATATTAAGAAAATACGTCTCTATTAAAAGGTTTTTTTTTTGTTTTTGATGATTTTCTCAAAAAGTTCAAGAGAAAATAACGCTTCATCTCGCGGAGAATAGCTATTATCCACGAGAACGAAAATGTTAACTTAACCGTTAGGTGAGTGTATTATTCTCCGCTCGTTGAAGAAAATACCATACTGACATGACATACCAGCATAAGATATTGGATGCCTCTGATGAAACATTAAATTGTTCTGAAAACATTAGAAAAAAATGATAATCCAGTCCTTTTTAAGAAATTGACTATTTGTGATAAACTCGAAGGAGGATAGGATCGCCATGTGATAATCTGGGACAGGATCGCCATTTGATAACAGGGAAGGGTAGAGAGTTTCAAACACAGTCGAACGATAACACTTAAACTTTATCAGTAGTGATTGGTTGTCAAATATAAATAATTATTAAATAAATAATTGACTGATTTAGTCCAGGGTAATTTAAAAACGAACCGTTTTAACTAAACTGTCACAATACGTTAAAAAGTGGTTTCGCGGCCAAAGTATACAATTAACTATTTTTTATATAATTATTGGAAGAATTGCTGTAAGTTTTTATTATTTCAATTATTCTAATTATCATAATAGTCCTTATACCTAGTCTCATATACCTACGTGTTAATAGGTACCTATTTTTGTGAACGATATATTTGTTTGGTGTCTTCCTCAATTGTTTTATGTCTAAGTCCCTAATAAGAATATTGTCTGAGGAATCACATAGTTCTAGCTGTGATTATAGTTAGAATATAACATCGTAATGCAATAATTTTCAGCTTCATTACTACTCAAACAAGATAATGAAGTTAGCAATGAATCCACCTGGGATTTCCACACCGAAAGGCGAAAAAGACATGTTTATTCCTTTGCTGAGGATTATGATTCTTATGACATCTTCAGTGTAAGTTATCTAAATTTTATAAGAAGTGTTATAAAACTTATTTTTTAACGGCTTTTTTAGAAATTTGGAGTCATTATTATAAGCAACCTTAAAGTGGTAACTAAATTATGTTACTCTGGTGAGTCACAATGAAAAAAACTAGGTATATATTTTGTACAATATATTTTTTTTTAGGTCCAAGTATTCCTAAAAACACTGACGTTGGTCTTCTAATCGATTTTGATTCTAACAGCATCATGGCTAATGCTGCAGGTTAATCTAGATTTAAAAAAAAAAGTTATTAAGATGATAACATAATAATATTTTTAGGTGAATATACAACAGGACATTATGATATTCAAGAGGATAATAGATTGATACCTATTAGGTCATATTTTCCTGAAACATGGTTATGGGAACTTGTAATTATTCGGTAAAGTTGTCAAATTTTCAAAACCAATAGCACTACTTTTGAATAATCGATATTATTATTTAACAGAAACGATGAACCACAACATGTACAAAGAACTCTTCCTCATACTATAACTAACTGGGCCACCGGCGTTATGTGCGTTTCGCCATCAGAAGGTGTTGGATTTAGCGATCCAATTCAAATATCAGCTTTTCAACCATTTTTCATTGACGTATCCACACCATACTCAATTAGAAGAGGCGAATATTTATATTTGAACATTATAATCTACAATTATTTGGATCACAATATCCCAGTAAGAACTATTCTTTTATGATAATGCATTAAATGAATAGCATTTCTTTTAGATAAGTGTTTCTCTAGGTGAGCACACTGGATTACAAATCACTGATATAGTGCAACACAAAAGCGCAACTTATTGTGTCCATTCAAAAGAAACCGTAACACACATTGTTCAGATGCTAGGTGTGGGAATAGGTGAAATGAATATTACAGTATTTGCCGAAGTTGACTCCGTCTATCCAGGTTTGTGCGGCCCGGATGTTATAATTAATAGAAAGTAAGTATGCCAAGTAATATCAAGGTACCTATTGGAATCAAAATGTCTTCAAATTTAATAACAGAACTGCATTGCTCCCTATCCATCTCTCATTTATCTGAACTCCATATAATTTTAAATATATTCGCAAAACTACCCAAGAATAATCTCAACAAACAGAAAAGACTTTGACTTAGAACCAACTCATAGACCTGCTATGTTCGCGAAATTTTATATGATAGATATAATCGCGGAATTGCTTTTTTTACGGAGAATTATTGCTCAAATACCAAATACTATTGAACAGTGGAGCTACCCACATTTGGTTATTTGCCAAGTGACGCTGGAGATATCCAGCAGGTCACAGTATTAGTATGCCACGTCAATACCTCAGAATGTCATTCGTATTATCACCGAGTCAATGGTTCAAGAATATCTGTAGTCAAAAATGAAAATTATTGTAGTCAGTATATTCGAGGAAAGACATTGACTGAGAAGTGTAAACAAAGTTGCCACACTTGGAACATTTCCGTTTGTCCACTTATTAGAAGAGGAATGAAACATTTATTTACATTCAAAAGAATTCTGTGAAAAGCTATTATATTTAGGCCTATAGGCGTTAGCTAGGAATTCTGAAACTAAGAACGTGACCAAAATGATTGTTCTTCCTGTTGCTAAGTTTCTGTTTTATGTACCACATCTATCAATTTATTGCTCGCTAAATTAATTAGCCGTTATGGGTCATGTCAGCTAAACTGGCTATGATGTCATGAATGATATCGTCTTTATACCAACCTTATTTACACAAAGCACATACACCTCTGAGCGTGTGATGATATGATTTGAGGTGGTAGGACCGAACCATGTAGTCAGATTCATTCGAATGAGATTTACTTCCAAAGTTTTTATTGTGTAATTATTATCAGTTCAACTCTAAAATGTGAACAATTTTAAATACCTAGCCAATTCAAAAGTAATGGTGCCGTCTTAATTAGCTTACTTTGAGGAAGAACGTGACTTTGCAGGAGTAATGTTACTTTTAACGGCTGTACGAGAGGTAACTACTTCAATATTTAACTTATCAAAATTTATTCTTTCATCAGCATGTTGCATCGGCTCTAAAATCAAGTTTGAAAAGTGTCACCCATGTTAATTTATCCTGAGGCGAACGTTATTAGAGTAACATGATCCAGTCCAAAGAGGAAAGGTGCCAGCAGAATACCCGTTGGCGATTTATCCGAAAGCTAAACGGGTCGGAGAAAGACTGTTAACCCTTGCCTTCAGACAAGCTCCGACAAATTCGAATCGTATCCAGTCTGGATCTCAAACAGGGGTACTGGCAGATACCGATTTTTGAGAACGAGAATGAGCATATTTATATTCGCGGACTGGAAACCGTCAACCTCCAATTGAACCTCGAAAAAAATGTAAGTTAAATGTCTCCGTTCTTAGGAATATTTGGGACACGTCGTCACGGCTGACGGGATTTCCAACAACCCAACGTCGGATTTATTGTCAAGTTCGTAATGTTGAAGAAGAGCCTGGCCGGGGCCCCTACAATCACCCAGAATTACAAGCCTGGCGAGATAGTGAGGCGATTGTTTTGACATTAAGTCTCCCGTGAGCGCGTTACATGATAGATGACAGATAGATAGCTTTTCCTTTTTTTCAACGTCATATACCATAAGCAGTCCGCCAAGTAAGGTGCTGACTTCCTGTCCTGCACTGCCACAAAGCCGCCACGTTCAGAGGAAGAGATAACAATTCAGTAAGAGTAAGAATGACTGAGCCGCATCGAAAATTTTAAATATCAAACCCTCACAAGGTTCAAACTCACTGTCCAAAAGAAAAGCTGAAAACCAAAACCATGGCTGATTGAAACCGTGGAAAGTCCAAAACTCGTCGCGAGGAAACAGATCGAAACGGTTCGAAGAGCCCAGAGGCATTCCCTGATTTCTGAATGACAGAAAATTTGCTTACCCGCATCCTCGAGGAGAATAACAGCGGGCCTACGGCGGGCAACCTCAGGGCAGCCAAACAAGAAATCGATTCCAATTTTGTCTTTAAAATTATGTGCTAGGACAGCAGGAACTTAAATGTTTGCTGATCTAGGAAACTAGCTAGAAAGTTTTCGCATTTTTCGAATTATACATGTAGGTACCAACTGGCCTACAGTTGAGAGACAAAGCAAAACCAAGTGGGAATTGTACTAGACAAAGACTTGAAACAAAGAATAATATGTATACAGAAAAAGTGATCACTTAATTGCAGCGAAATTAGCAGTTTAGCTAATTTAAGCTTCATTGCAATCAGCTAAATTTTATCCCAGTATAGGCTCCACAAAAAGACTTCTCCTGTAGCGGGAAAAAATAGCATCGATGACATCGATGAAATACTTACCGCACTATCATCTTCAGGACGATCGAAAATTCTAAATCTCCTGTGAGAATTAGAAGTGGATGAGTCACCAGAAGGGGAGACACAAAAAATCTTCTAAGTTATAATCCTCATACAACACAATAACAGTTACCGCCTAAAAAACTCATTCATATATCACTCAGACGTATATGGGCCCGTCAAAGACACGGACGGCAAGTCTCGAGTTCATGGTAGTCGATTTCCACGTGAGGGTGGTCAGGGTTCACATGAAAACATGGCCGGTTTATGAACTCTCACGTGGGAATCGACTCCCAAGAACTCGAGAATTGCCGTAAGTACCTACACAACTACAGTACCTATATCAAAAGGGCATGGCTGTTCTATATGTTTGACCAGCAGCTTTAAAAGTATTAAAGCACATTTTAACACGACCACTAAAAAATTGACTATGTTATCTCGACAAGTAGTGTTATGCTCTAGTATTATAAAGACTACAAAGTAATTTCTGACTCACGGAAATTTATTGTCATAACGAAAGCATACAGACAAGTTTTAAGATCAGAAATTAGGTAAATACCAATCTAGGTGGAGTCCTTAGCAAAAGACACAGGGACAATAATTATTGTGAATGACTCACGCTGTTGGGGGGTTCTTGTCCTACAAAGTGTAGGTAGGTACATATACATTTTATTAACTTGTGCTTATTTTTAGAGACGTAGTTATGAAGAAAATTTTAATCGAACCAGAAGGTTACCCTAAAGAAATAATAAAATCAGCTTTACTTTGCTCTGCAGGTATTATGCTTTTAATTTTTGCTATATTAAAAGTTGTTATACTGGAAAATTCTAGATCCTACATCAAATAATGTTACTTGGGATCTTCAGACTCCAATAGATCTTGTTCCGAATACTGCTGAAGCTGTAATTACAATAAATGGTGATTTGTTAGGCCACAGTATTGAGGTATTAATAATAACATTAAGGTTTATTGTCATTTCATAATAATTGTATTGTTAAGTGATTAATTTTATCATTTCAGAATTTAGAAGGATTAATAGCTTTACCCACTGGATGTGGAGAACAAATTATAGCAACTTTTGCTCCGAATTTATACATTTTGCGGTATCTGTCGGCTACGAATAAATTAACTCATTCAATTAGGCAAAGGGCAATTAGGAATATAAAAATCGGTAAGCGGAATAATTAATAACAAAATGTAAGTATCAAATTATCTTTTTGATTTTAGGTTACCAAGGAATTTTAAATTATGTTCATAAGGATGGCTCGTTTTCTGCATTTGGTTACAATGACCCAATTGGTTCAATGTTTTTAACAACCTTTGTTGTAAGAACACTTCAAGATGCCAAACAGTACATATATGTAGACCAAAGAATTATTGATAGAGCTGTAACCTGGATTTTAAGCTATCAACTTGAAAATGGTTGTTTCAATACAATGCTTCACGTATTCCAAGAAATGGTAATTCATTTCGGTACACTTGAAATCATAAAGATATTCCGGACTGTTTAGCCGTGAACCTTGAAGATTTTCACCACACCTTCCGTCTACAAGTTTAGTAGACATCATCAGCGGTTACTTGTACAGCGATGTCTCTACTCTGCTATTTACCGAAAACTGGCAGAACAGCGGAAAGAGAGCTTTCATTTTTAGACTGATAATCTGATGACATTTATACAGGGTGGTCCAACTTAAAACCACAGGACTTTACCAAACGATAGATAACGTTAAAATAATGTCAGTTTCTCTAATACACTTATAGCCGGGAAAGCTTCCTTTTCAAGATACAGGGTGTTGAAGTTTTGGGAAAAAAAATCATGTTTTGTGAATATTGTCAAAACGGCTGCTTTAAAAAAATTGAAATTTGGCACGCAGCATGAGCTATAAGTATCTTTCATGATTTACGGCTTATGGAGATAAATTGCGAAAACCAGCGGCGGAGATATGGGTTTGTCATCGCCCCTTAAAAAAAAAAAAAATTGACGCCACTGACTCTATGGTTACTGACAATTGTTACATTAGTTAGGTGTTGTTTGTTTCTGTTATTTAATTATTTAAGTAAAAGTTATTCGATTAGAATTTGTCTGTTATTCTTAAAATGGCTACGGATATTACCTAAGAAAACCTGAATTATCTCAAAAACGGTGCGCCTTGTGAAAAAATTAGAGAGTACTTTTTTCTTCTAAAAAGCATGGGACATTGAATAGTATTATTAAATTTGCCATAGAGTCAGTGGCGTCAATTTTTTTTTTGAAAAGGGGCGATGGCACGCCCATATCTCCGCCGCTGGTTTTCGCAATTTATCATCATAAGCCGTAAATCATGAAAGATACTTAGCTCATGCTGCGTGCCATATTTCAATTTTTTTAAAGCAGCCGTTTTGACAATATTCGCAAAACATTATTTTTTTCCCAAAACTTCAACGCCCGTATCTTGAAAATAAAGCTTTCCCGGCTATAAGTGTATTAGAGAAACTGGCATTATTTTAACGTTATCTATCGTTTGGTAAAGTCCTGACGTTTTAAGTTGGACCACCCTGTATATACAGGGTGTCTAATAAACATATACCCGGAACGTTCTCCTAACTGAGCTATAAGCATTTGAAATTTTACCTAATCCTACTAATGCAGGTATTAGGTTCGACTGTTGGTTTTGTTATTATTAAAAAGACCAGGTGACTGTGAATCACCATTAGTATTCATTGTGACAGTAAACATCAATTAAAATAACTATGTGTGTTTATTTGCATGTGTTACTCCCCTGGAAGAGAAAATATTTACAACTACGGTTTCTAATTTATAACTACGCTATGGTTCCTAATAATTTATAACCATGGTTCCTAGACTAAATATGTTATCATGTTACATCTTATATTCGCAATCTAAAGTGTTTGAGATTCAGGACAGACGCCTAGTCCATTATGCTAGTTTTGTAATTAAAATACTATGTAATGATAGCCTTAAATATCTGTTGGAACAATTGACCAAACACAGCTCTTTACATGAGCTTCCATTGCGTCATGTATAGAATCCACAATTTCAATCCCGAGGCATTTTCAGCACACATTTTCAACAATTTGGTATCTAGAATGCCAGACCGGTCTCCTGGGCCATTAAAAAAATAAAGTAGGAGAAATGATTACGTCTGGTGCCCTGGATGGTGTTGACTTGTCTCTGGTTTAGTAATTGATCTGTTACTTATAGTTTATCTAACGTAAAACCCTAATGAAACCTCTGACTCAGTAATCGATTACATCATATTAGAGACCAACTGTTGCAAAGACCGAATTAACTAGTGGGTGGAGGTGGTATGACTTCATCGGACCGTCATCCTATAAAGAGGAGCGCTCTTTCAGTTGTTCAGCCAGTTGTCAGTAAACACGAAAAATGGATACATCGTCTGCGCACATGTAACCGTAGATGATGCCTACTGTAATTGTGGGCGAAATGTTCAAAGCAAAAATCTTCATGAACCCGGAATCACTTATGATTTCAGTTGAAGCCAGCCCTGAAAGTTTGAACACATCAATGAAATCAATACGATTATCCTGTATTAACTGGGCTAATTTTCGTTTTGTTTAGGGTGGAACATCTTCTGAAAATAGTACATCAGCACTAACTGCGTATGTAATAACTAGCTTACTTGAAGCAAATATCCACGTACCTGAAAAAGTTATAAACGATGCCAAATATTGTATTCACGGTGAAACAAACCCTGATAAATATACAATGGCAGTAACTGCTTATGCTTTATTCAAAATCAACTGGTCAGACGAAGCGAATAGATTACTTAACAGAATTCTGGATATGGCGCAAGAAAATCAAGGCAAATTATGGTGGACAAACAGAAGTATAATAATAGTGGTAGTGGGTTACTTTTAAGATAAATTCTACTATAAAGCTTTCGTTTTAGATACCAACAATACTTTGGCCACAGACGTAGAGCTTACAAGTTATGTCCTTCTTTCTCTATTACATAATAACAACACAGAAAACCTAGCTCGGGCTCACTCTGTTGTGCGATGGTTAACCGGCAAATTCGGCTCACGTGGAGGTTTTAAATCAACACAAGTAAGTAAAAATATACAATTTGTCAATTTCAAAATTTTAGGTTGGCTGTGCTTTGAATATTCAATTTTGTTTAAGAAATAACAAAAACCATTCTGGAAGAATGGACAGTTTGCTAGTAGCAGTTTTCTAAATTGTTTGTCCAAAGTGGGGCAGCTACCCCAACTCCAAAGTTTTAAATTGCAACCTCCTGAAAAGAGCCCTTGGGGGCCTAGTCGCTTGGGGTGCACAGCCTGTTCCTTGTGTATAGGTGTTTGTACACTGCACACAAAAAATTAGTATTCGTGATGGAAAAAAAATGTAAGCAGTGTACAAAGACCTATAATAAATTGAGGTATCACATAACGGTGGGAAGGGGTTGTGCACCCCAAGCGATTAGGCCACCAAGGGTCTTTTTCAAGAGGTATCACATGATAGGGGTTGCAATTTGAAACTTTAGAGTTGAGGTAGCTGCCCCACTTAAGAGACAATTTAGAAAATTCCTGCCACTACCATACTTGTTCCCCTTCCTATTTGGAGAGATTGTTTTTGTGCTTTCTAAAACAAAATTCAATATTCAGAGCTATAGCCAATCAAAAATTTTGAAATTGACATACTGTATAGGTAATATACAAAATAATTTCCCTACACTGTTTGATGTAAGTTTATGCACTTCTAGTCAGAATACTTTTCTGAAAATTTGTACTCGAAAATAATCACTAGTGATCTGTATAGATAGAGTACTTTCGGCATACTAACTCTTCCGATTATACCGGAATTCGATACCACCTTTGTTATTTTAAATTGAGCACCATATTATTTAATTATTTATTACATTTCACATTCATGTCTGGGGGATCTGTGACACACTAGCGACAAAAGAATCCTAAAATTCTCGTGGACTAATTGTGAATTAATAAACCCGAATGACTTTCATTAATTTTTATTTTTAACAATTGTCAACACATGTTTCTTCAAACTTCTACAACATTTTCTTAGATAGCTTTCCACCTACAATAATTTATATAAAGTCTGTCCAAATTCAACATTAAATACCCCAATCCCAATAATTGTTTCAATATTTTTTAATAATCTCGTTGTTTATTATTTTTCCAGTAACAACAAAGAACATTTGTGTTGTTGTTGGAAATTCCAACAATATTGTTTGAGAAAAATAAAATAAATAAATAAGTCAATATTTGCTTAAGAAAAAGAGTTGATCTCTTTTTTTCCAGTTAAAATTATAATTTTTTTCTCCTGAAATGTCAGTGAATTTTGTAGCTTCTTAGCACCAAAAGTTTCTACAGCGAAAGATATGAAAATGTAATTATTCTGATTTAATAAATTTTCGTCTTCCTCAAGCTTTCTCTTTACGGCTTTCTTAAACCACTAAATACTAAATAGACTTTCTTCGAAGAAAAAGGTAGATACGACACAGCCAGGTAATTAGAAAACCGTTCTGATAAGAATGGAAGTATGACAATCGCAGTTTTCACTAGAATAAACTTGGTACAATATTCTTCGAAGTACATAAACTTACAAACTGACTATGTGATTCACTCTCTATAAGAATTGTCAGTAAAAATTATTTTTAGGATACTGTGGTGGCTTTAGATGCCTTGACAAAATACGCAACTCTTATAAATTCCCAAAAATTAAATGTCGAAGTAATCATTGAAGCCATAAATCAATATAAAAGTCTAAAAATATCAAATGAAGATAAGCTCAAGACCCGTAAGATACATTTAACGATGCCAAATAATAAAATAAGCGTTACTGTGAACGGAGAAGGATGTATTTTAACACAGGTAAGCTTAATGAACAAAACTTATCTGTAAATTTAAAATGTTAATTTTTACAGGCATTGCTAAAGTTCTATACGAAAATAATACCAGTAAGTGAGTTTTTCAAGTTATCAGTGGATGTGCAATCAGTTTCGAACATAGATGAATGTTCTATAGCAAAACTTTCTCCCTGCTTATCTTACAATGGTCCAGATGAACAAGCCAACATGGCTGTCCTCGAAGTCACACTACCGTCAGGATACCAAGCAAACAGAGCCACGCTATATAAATTAGTAGATCCTGAAACTCATTCAAGTAAGGTTCTGCAGTAGATTTTAAAATAACGATTCATTAAATTTTAATGCCTTTCAAGGGATTGCAAAATTTGAGGAAAATAAAAATCAGGTTGTTCTATATCTAACGAAATTAAATAAAGAGCAAGTATGTTTTAATTTTGACATCAATGAAAATGTGATGGTTAACTCGAGAACCAATTCAACAATCAAGCTTTATGATTATTACAAGCCCGAATATGAAGTGATACAATTCTATAAGATAAAAGAAAAATGTGATTTCAATGCATCAGCTCAAATTCCTGATTTTACAGGTAGGTAATATAAATAGAATTTTACTTTCACTTAGATATGGAGAAAACATTGAGACTGTGTGAACCTTTAACCCTTTTTAAATTAGATGAAGAATGGATATATTTTGTCATGTTTTGATGATAGTTTATAAAGAAGAGATAATCCCTCTTTTAGGATTTCACTGGCGAGAAATGGAATGCAAGATGGAATTAAAGATAAAAAATAATCAGTTGATTCCCAAAAACGCTGTTTTACAGCGAAATAAAATCATTCTAAACTTCGGTATACAAATAATAATGTCCCAAATACGAAACATAAGATTTATCCCTTTCCAATTATTTCATTTCCTTCGATTTAACACTCCTCATTGGATTAATTCTTGACTAGGAAAGTCCAGTTGTCTTATCAGGTTACATATTTTCTCTAATATAATAATTAAAACTTCCTTAAACATTTCATCAACACCGAACACCTCAACACCGAATACTGCAAAATATTGGTTTAACTGATGTAATCCCCGCCAAGTCACTTAACACCGGAACTTGTCAACAATAATCTTTGGTTAGAAAGCACAGGTTCCGGTTTAAAAAAGTTTTCCTGATTCCGAACTTAGCATAGTGATTTCCCAGGAATGGACCTTCGAAATTACATCGTCTAGAATCTCATATCTCGTTGTTGACCTTACTTTAGCCTGACCTATGTTCCTCAGCTAGCTAAATTTTAGTCACCTACTTTGTATTTTTTTGTTCCCCTAATATTTGTATTTTTGCAAAAATATCAGTCTTAACATTATTGTAATATAGGGCTCAGTTACTACCTCACAGGTGAACATTTTAGAAATATATGTATAGTCTCTGATGCTGATTCTATTGTATCCTGCGATCCAATAAATATTTCATCAACTCTTGCTTTGGAAGAGAAAGACGACTATTACAGTCATGTCTGAGCTCATTTAAAAAAAAAAAAATTTTAGAATGACTTTAGTAGTTCAAATTCTCATGTGTCAGTGTCATAATATCCATTCCTATCGGTTTATTGGCATTCCTTTTCTTTATGTAAGTCATGTTTTTATTTTTTGTTCTATGATTTGTAGATCACTGAGTTCAATTACATACCTTCCAATTGTTTGTATTTAAACAGGAAGACACGCTTCATTTTATTCAAGGTAATAGTGGATAAAAATAATAATTGTGGATCAAACGATACAGGGCCAAGTTATATTGAGCGAACAGAATGAGCTGTTCCTTAATTAGGTATTTTGTTTCTTCAGCTCCTTCGACATGAAGATTTTATAACAACATTTTATCTTGTAGTACTTTTTATACTTTTATACTGCGAAAATGAAGCAATTTCTCCCATCGCGATTTATAATATCGCAATAATAATAATAATTTGATTAGTGAATTTGTTTTACCACAATAAGATAAAAATATTAACCACTGTCTTATTAATAATAATAATTATTTTATTTTATTTTAGTCAATGTGTATAATAAGGACAATAAAGGCAGAAATAAAGACGTAAAGGGATTTTTATATGACATGATTGATTATCAAGATAACGAAAAGACCGAGAAAGCTCAAAGTGAAAAAGACACTTACGAGGAATACTTCAACGGTAAGCGTAAAATGAAATATAACTTATCCTTAAATAATTACACATTTATTGTACAGTTTCAGCTGAATCAAGTACCTCTAATGATACTGCAGTTTCTGATTTCAAGTCAAAGGCAGTATATGACAATCAAACAACACAAAATCTAAGGCACTCTGAATTAATGGAGCTTAATTATAATTCTGAAATTGACATCGATGACAGAAAAAAATGATTCCTTAAGAACTCCCAATGTTGTTTTTATTGTGAGGATGAGTCCTCGCAGCTGTCCAATGCGATGGTCATTTTAGGAAATCCAGTATTTTACCCATAAGAGGCATATAGGTATTTACAGGAATGCTAGTAATATTTTATAAGAGATTGATGTTTTTCCAGTTAGATTGCAATGTTAAAGGTTGCTCATAGATGACCTATACTTTACGAGTTCCATTATAGAATAATGTTAATCGTATTAGTTCTTGAAATAAATCATTTTATCAGATTTTTTATTATTACATGAGAATAATCCGAAGCGTTGTAAAGGGTAATTAAGAGAAATGTTTGACATGAAAGCACTGAATATGTATACACAATAACGTCAAGGGTGCCCAAATATGCACGGTACACGCTAGCGGTACATGTTTATCAAGCAGTGAATATATGTTAAGCGGTTCAAACTGATGACGATATACCGCATTCGTTTTTTATTAAAACAAAATGTCTGCAACAAATGGAATTTATATTGAACTGTATGAATCGCAGTTTTTAATTTAGGCGACTGCAACTTTTGTGCAACCAAACTCCGTAACGAGTTTATGAGCATAATCGGTCGACTCGTTTCAAAATGGCGGCCATTTGAATTTTCTTGAAATACAGTGAAAACCGGATATAAGGACATTGAGGGGACCATCAATATGCGGTCGTTATAGCCGATAGTCGTTATAGGCAATTAAATGCATTTTTTACTAACTGACACCACATACCACATAATATTATGTATGTAAATTCAAAGGATTAAGAGGTTTAAATAAATAATACGTATATAAAGTCACAATTTTCAAATACATATTTATCTACCAAAAATTTATTAATTTTTGAGGATACAGGTAGGTATGTACAATTTTAATTTTTTATCATGCTCTGCTAAAGGGCAAATAGTCTCAGTTCGCTCCTGAACCATCCTATTTGGAGAAATACCTAAATCACCTCCATTGTCCGATCACGCAACAAAAAACCAAATAAAAACAGGCCCTCGCCCGACGACGGGAAGCGTAAAATTCAGAATTTACAGCATAAACATCCGTCGGTCGTTATAACCGACACGATTCCGTGAAAAATCCAAGATCACTACGTCGCTATTACCGATACGTCGCAATAAGCGATGTCGTGCTAAACGGTTTCTATGTAAGGTGATTTTTATGAGACTAAACTGGGACTTCAACATTTGGTCGTTATATCCAGAACGTCGTACTAAACGATGTCGTTATAATCGGTTTTCACTGTATTGATATTCTGCCATATGCAAGATGGAAGAAAACAATCAAGGAAAATTAACAGGAAAGAAGAACTTCACTCTTGGGTGAAAAACCTATTGTGTTTTTGTTATTTTAAGAATTCATATCATCAGTGAACACGAGGAGTAGAAGCATCGCTTGCGCACACATAACCGCTGATGATGTCTACCGCAGCTGTAGACGATACGCTCGGAGCTAATCTCCAAGGGTCATGGCACAACGGCCTGGAATCAATTACGATTTCAATAGAAGCGGACCTTGAAAGCCTACACACAAACATTTAATTGATGTTTACCGCTCATATGGCGAATTTATGCCAAGAACACCAACTGAACACGAGCTGTTTGCGAAGTGTCGTACACATTTGAACACGAACTTGGTCTGTACTAGGCTTTAGGGCTTCCAGCTTTAGCTTGGAAATAGTCTTTTGTCCCCCGATTTTGGTATAAATGGTACTACAGTACACATTATTGTTGAAATAAAGGTAACCTTAAATTTAATTTTAGTAAAAGTTACATTTTAGTTAATTTTGGTAAGATATAAACTCCTAATCAACAGAAATAATAATCGAATTACACCAATTTAGCACCAGGAACTTCAGTGTGTCACGAGTGAGTATTGAAGCTATTACTTATTGTTGATGTCGAAGTAGGTGTGCATGGTGGAGTGTTTTGTGTTTGGTTAGTGGATTGTTGTGGTCAGAGAGAGTAACTCAATCACCCAATAAGTACCTTTCGTTGATTAGTGCGCCGTGTGATGCAGTATTAATTTAGAACCTTGATTTCGATCTTACGCACTTATTAACAATTATTACAGTGTGGACTGCGAAATCATAATAATTATTAATAATTAAAATTATATTCCACACCAACAGAATAGAATTATCTCTATCAATTATCTAGGCTTGAATATGTTACACTTATTCCAAAAACACAGTCTGATACAAAACACTTTTACTAATATTAATTAAAATATTAACAGTCCTCATATTTCAAGCACATTGTTAGTCAATGAATAAAATTAAGTCAAGTTACTTTCTTGTATCTGAATCCATTCCAAGAGGGAAGGTGAAGGATTGAGGCTTTTAATACACTCAATAATTCGTATTAGATAAGGCGTTGGCTTGCTTTTTTTCTCAATGTAAATTACAAGAAGAATAGACCAAGCTTCTGTGTTATCTGGGTAACAATGAATTGCTTTTTGAGCAAGTATTAAGGATTGCTGATAATCACCAACATAAAAAGTATTGAGAGCAGCAAGACAGAGAACCTGAAAGAGAAAAAAGGTATTCTAAAACTGTGATCATTCGTAATTATCCAATGTTTGAAAATTCGACTGTATATTGATTATCAATCCTGTTTTGCCACTTTCAAAGCAGCATCTCCAGACATGTGGATGTCCAGTAGAATTTTTAAACATCAGTGTTTTATATAATATCATCAATATGCAGAGATTCTACAAAGTACAAGGTGAGAACATAAAAGTTTCATAATAATTGTCTATCGTATGAGCAAATGAAAATGTAATTCAAGCAGGCTTTGTTAAGAAATTTAATGTCTAGATTGAATCTGTAAAACTGTAAACATTCAGAATTTTTCATTTTACAGTTTTACATATTCGATCCCAGCCAAAAAAAATTTATTGGATGTGAAGAATATAACTGAAAATTAAAGTAAGTGATATTTCTTTCATAATGGTGTTGCACTAAAAGTGTTTTCTGATTTAAAAAATTTTAAATGTAAATTAAATAAAAACAAATGAAAAAATGAAAAAAATCATAAAAACATATACATTTTATGTTTCTTAATAACATGCGAATATTTAAGGAGGTTATTCTTGGGTTCATTTTAAGAAGAAAACTTCATGAGAACGTATGTCCTAAGAGTCTTAATTTTTTAGATACAGGGTGGTAAAGTTTCATAAAAATAAATCAATTTTTCCTAATATCTGTAATACCGCTCTGGATATTTTAATGAAATTTCGTATACAGGTATTACGCATCAAGGGGCATTTTTTCATATACCACGTTTCATTTTATTTCCATTAGTGCCGATGGTGCACGATCGTGCAGAATTTTACCTGCATATTTCAGCAGACATTGATGGTACTCCACCGATTTCTGTTCAAATAGAAATTATTTTTGGGATCCCCATTCATTTCCAAGCAAATTTGATAACCTATTTTTTTTCAGTCCGATGCACGGTTTTTTCCTAAAAAAATAAAATCTGTTTCTCTACATGGTCACAAGATTGTCGTTAAACGACAATAAAAAAATATAAAAATATGCAGGTAAAATTCTGCACGATCCTCACTAGTGGAGATAAAACAAAATGTGGTACATGAAAAAATGCCTCTTGATGAGTAATACTTCTCTATTAAATTGCATTATAATATCCAGAGCGGTATTACAGATATTATGAAAAAATTATTTATTTTTAAAAACTTTACCACCCTGTATCTCAAAAGTTAAGACTTTTAGGACATACGTTCATATAAAGTTTTTTTCTCAAAATTGACCCAAGAATAACCTCCTTAAATATTCGCATGTTATTAAGAAACACCCTGTATATTTATGAAACTGTCTACCTATTCTATTAAATACTATTAAATACTTGTTTTAACCTGGCATTTGTCGCTAGGCACTGTGTAACGCCATTTGTCGCGCGTGAGCATTTTGCTCACAATATTAAATTAATAATAAATTATTCTAAAATAAGATTATTCTAAAATAAGTGAAACAAGGAAGCAAAAAATTCCAAACCAATTTTTATTAGGTAAAAACATAATAATAAAAATTTAGAGGATGTGGAAGATTCAGCAGCTTCTGAACCTTTACTCGGTAACTGGACAGTTACTAGGGTACTCAAACTGTTCTTATAGTAATCAAGATGGGGGGGGGGGTGATCTTTTTCTCTGTGTGATTTTTTTATCGTCTTTTTTTCTCTTTCTTTTGTATTAATTTACATGTATTGTAATAGCCTTATTAAGGTGTTTGTAGAGTTGGATTAAATAAATAAATAAATTCTAGACATAAAAATTTGCTGTATTCGTTACATAAATACTTGTTGCACTGCATCTGACAAGGTCATAAGCAGATAATTGACCGGATAGAAAAGACCAAAATACATGTGTGACCAAAGCTTGCAGTTAATACGTGTTTGGGGTATTTCTCCCATACTTACGTCGTTTGTCGCTTGATGAGCAAAACGCTCACGCATGTGACAGCGCTGCAACAAATACCTTCACAAACAGAAAAAGACCGACTTATTTTACTTGCTAGTCATTGTCAACTAAGAAAAAATAGTTAGATAGTCGAAATGACAAAACTGAGTCTTCAGAAACTACCTGCTGATAACCACTTTAACGAAAACGTGAACAAAACGCTCATATAGCGACAAATGCCGGGTTAAATAAGTATTGAAACTATCTATCTCATTCTAATACATACCGGGTGTTAATTAATACGTGTTACAAACTTAAATGGCTTGTAGGAAATGCAAAAATAGGCGAAAAATTTCCTGCAGACATGGGTCGTTGGAGCTTTAATTTTCGATATACAGGGTGTTATACTTCTTCGAAAAATTTAATATTTTTGATTTTATATCTGAAAATTGGCTGATCAGAAAAACTTGAAATTTTTGACAGTTGTTGTACCTACTACTTAATATGTACTACAAAATTCTTCAATCCAGTGACGGAGATCTGGGTGTGTTCTCACCTTTTTTATTATAAAATTTCTATATTATGATGTCGAAGTAAAAGGAGTGACTCATATGCTTAATATAGATTCACGTTGTCTATGGAGCGGCAATAGCCATATAGGTATATGAGAAATCGCTCTAACATAATCAAACATGACGTAGCCTCATCACATGCGACAAGGTTCCTACTATATAACGGCTTGTTAAGATTGTAAACACCGACAAACAACAAAGTAATGGCACCGTTTGTACGAAAATACGCTTCTGTGACACCTGTGACCACCTTATTCATATTTAACTGAGTTCATAAGCTTCCATGAGAGTATCATTGTGAAAACCCTCGTGAAAACCTAATGAAATTGACATATGATACACTGTTTCCAAGATACTTCACAATGTAGGAAACCGTACAAGGTAAAATATAACAAAAATCAATGATAATGTACTTCCAGAAATGATAATAATTAAACAGTGCGTCATACGACAAAAAAGTACAGCGACTTTTCTCCTCTAAACAACACGAGGTATCTATCAAAAATGTCACATTTCCATTAAAGTCTGTGGCGTAGAATTATTTAATAAAAAAGGTAACAACACACCAAGATCTCTGCCACTGGATTTATACAACTGGATACAACTGTCAAAATTTTCGACTTATTCTGATCAGCCTAGTTTGAGATATTCAAAAAATATTAAATTTTTCAAAGAACTTTAACACCCTCATAACATATAACATATCTCGAAAACTAAAGCTCCAACGACCCATATCTATAGGGAATTTTTCGCCTATTTTTGCATTTTCTCCAGGCCCTTTGAATTTGTAACGTCTATTCATTAACACCTTGTATAAACGCTATATCTCCATTATTCACATTAATATTATTAATTATTTTCAAACCATAACCAACCATAAATACTGAGTTTCAAACTTTAATACCTTTGATACATCTGTATTAGTGTGACCTAATTTCATGGCTACTTGGGCACATTTAGTTACAGCAGGTGATAGTGGTCTCACTTTTTTCAATCGCAATAATATAGTACTCATAGTTAACCAAAGGTGAGCCTGGTCAGGATGCCGATGGATCAATTTCGATATTTCTACTATTGCCTTCTTATGCTGACCCTGAAAAAATATTAATTCAAGAATTTCATTCAATAATAAAAATACGTGAAAATTACCTGTATCACGTACATGAAACATATCAGCTTAGCAACATGCTTCAGACACTCTTTATTATCTTTTAACCCATGTAATTCATTGAGAACTAGTTGCGCTAATTTCGCATCATTATGAAGCAAACCCAAAGATACTGTCGAGAATAAACTCCAAGGAGATGGAGGTTGCAGCTGCAAGCTAAATACAGATGTAATACGAAAATTACACACACACAAACACGCTCTCTCTCTCGCTCGCCCACAAGCACGCACGCACAGAGTGAGCTTTTCAACTTGAAACTTTCAAATATCTCGATGAAACTTTCAAATATCTCGAATAAAAGCATGAAAAAAGTTCATCAATAAAAATTTAATCATTCCGCATGGTGGAGACAATTTAGGGTTAAAACGAGTTCACTTTTCCCCCAAGACAACTGCAAAGTGAGAACATGTTACAATGAGCAACAATTTAGTTGTGTTGTTAATTAAAAACTTACTTGTTTGAAAGATTTATTCAATGCAATTTTGGACTAAGTTTCAGTACCACTGAGTTAACCGTGGTGACTGTTTGCATTTGACTGCCACTAGGTTTTTTTACTAAACAGACATTTTCTACTATTTGCCCCATTTTTTAACGATGATTTCGCACTATTGCAAGGCAATGATGTTGATCCCGTTGTTAATGATTAACTGAATGAAGTCGAGATTTGACAAGCTATTCGGCTATTGAGGAGTTCTCATGTAAATCACGTAGAACGTAATGTGTAGGTCAAGTGGGAATTTGACAATTGATTTCAGGGATGCCAAGTTAGACTGAAGCGGTCATGAAGACTGGCGGAGGCAGTACAAAAAGGTGTAGACTAAATTTTCGTTAGTTTTGAAGTTTATAATATTATTAACTTTTGTTATGTTACGAATAAAAGCATGTTAGTGGTGGAAAAAATAAAAACAAATTATAATCAGAGATCAGTTGAAAATTGGATCTCTCCTTACCTTTGAAAAAGAAGTGACTTAGCTGCGTCGGGTCCTTGAAACATATAAGCAATTGAGGCTAATGCAACGAGCAGTTCTGAGAGAGCACTCTGTTCATCAGTTAGCCAATCCAAGGCTGCTTCATAAGCTTCATACGATTGTTCATATTGTTTATCTGAATTTATATTCAAAAATAAGTAGAATTAAGTAGTACAAATAATATTTTAGAACAGTTTATTATAAACAGAAAATCACTGACAGTAGAGCATGCAAGAGCGAGTCAGGTTCTTCTACATTATAACGAGACCACTCTGGAAAAATTCTATTAGTTTCTTGAAATTCCAGTTTCACCATTTTGTATGTTTACGTATATTTTTTTATAATGGGTTAGTCAATGACACGTTCGCGACAGTTCGACGCAGGTTTTTGGAATGACGCGTTGACAGTGGGTGTGAGTTCTCAAACTATGAGAATGTGCCTACTGTTTCGACTGTGCGTCAGAGGACTATATAAGAACCTGCGTGTGGCTGGAAGTAGTAGTAGTATCCTGGAAGTGACCGGTGAAAGCTGGAGTATAGTAAGGAAGACAGAGCAGTAGTTACTGGAAAGTGAGAGTGAAGTGTGAAATAGGGCAGCCCCTAGTGACTAGTGAGTAATATAAAGCGGATTGTACAGCGGACAAGTGGTGTAGTATCTGTGAGTGGAGACAAGAGAACAGCTGTGTTTGATTATTTAATTTAAGAGGTTATAACTTGTGTTAGTCAATAAAGGAATTTGCAGACTTTAGTAGTGGATTTATTATTGTGAGACCCGTAACAATATCAATTACAATTTATTTGCCATGTGATAAACTGCGGACAACTTGATAGAATAAGAAAAGGCTTATTTTTTCAATATTAATTGTTATCTTTGGATATAAAATAATCATAATTTGAAAAATCGATGGTTTTGTATAGCTAAATGAATGGTACGATGAATTTTAGACTCAATTTACTAAAAAACTAAGCGGAATTTCAAATATTCATAAGTATACACTGTTTTGTAAGAAATCTCCAGGAAATCTAACGCTGATAAGTAAAATCTTGTAACTCTAGAAGTTGTTGATCGAAAAAGGGGTCATGATTGAGAAATAGCCAAGTTATGCGGTGAAAAAACTGAAGAAAAATATTTCATTTTCAACACCCTGTGTCTCTTTTTCGAGGCTTTTCAGGATATATTTTTATGGAAACTTTTATCCTTAAAACAGATCTTGTATAACTGGTGAAGTCCTGCTACAAAAACTGGCGTAACTGGCGTGGTAAAGTGGTTAACTCCGCTAGGCTACATAGGCAAACATCGCGGGTCTGAGACTCAGCTCGGCCCGCATTACTTTTCAGATTCATTTTCGAATGTCTGTGAAAAGTAAAACAAGCGATCGAAGGTTTTAAAGGCTAATATTTAATAAAAATTGTGTGTGACTGTATGAGTTCGTTCTCGAAACCAAATTACCAGAGTGGAGCGACTATGTCTTACCTACACAGTTAAGACCGATGCTCCCTCTTTAAAAAAAAATGTAATTAACACATTGACTGCCGAGAGGGTTTTTATTGTATCTTACGTTCGGGCCAGGGAGCAAATTTCATGAGGGGTCGAAATTTTCATTCGTTACGCCATGATGCGCAGAGATGAATAGCCACCAATAATAAAGTTTCACGAAGGAATTTTCAAAAAATCAATCATCCCAGCGAAGAACATTATGGAAATGTGTCTCGGTCATATTGACCGAGCCGGCGCTCGAATTTGGAAAGCGGATTCGAACCTATTGTAAAGAATGTGAAGGAGAGCCTCACCTGTGCTGCATAGATTGTTTCAACAAAAAAATCGCTATGGTGCGAAATGCAATAATCCAATGTTAAATTATTCGGGATATTTGCATTTTAAAATTAGTCGCAACAGTACTTTTGTAAGAATGTGAAGAGTTTATGTTCTTTTTAATTGAAAATTATTGTTGTTTTTTTATGAATTTACGAATTCCTTAAATGTTACTCCCCATAATAAAGAATACCACTTATTTAGTTAACACAGGCATATGGGACCTCCCTTTTTATCGCTGGAGTTTTTACTAGGCAAGGTACTAGTAAAAAATAATAAGTAATAAAATAAGGTACCTAATAAAAAAGTAAAACAGAAATTAATACTGACCTTTAAACAAAGCTAATGCAAGTCCACTTCCACTGCTAAAAGTGGCAGTTTCAACATCACAATATATGTTTATAGCTTTTTTGAAATTTCCCAACTGAAACTGAGATCTCGCAAAATTTATTTTAGAAAGTTGTTTAGTTTTTGAATCGGATAAAAATAAGGCGTTTTTGAAGGCCTCCATTGCACCAATATTAAGTCCCATGCGTTCTTTAAGAATTCCTAGTATATTCCATGCACAACTGTTGTTGGGATTTTTTTCTGGAATAAGAAAAAAAATTGTACAACATAACCAAAGACAAAAATAATATAATTATACTATTGATATTAAAAAGAGAAAATAAAATGTAAGTAAAAGTTTATATTAAGACCTGCTAAAGAAAAGACAAATAAAATGATAACACACTAACATACTTCCGTTAGAAAATAAACAATTTCTTAGAGACGAAATTAAAAGTGGTCCAGTGTTAATAATATCAGCAAATAAATGGTCCGCCTCAGTATAAAATGCCAAACAAACCATGGTTTTGTACAGTTGTTTAAAAAAGCCGTGAAATAATGTGGAGTAAATTTGTAATTTTGTTAATATATTATGTGATAACTGTTTGTTTATGTGCTGAAAACCGCCCTTCGGATCAACACTATCATCACAAGCATAAGCATAAGGATTATTATTACCATGACCTTCTGTGTAAGTAAAATAGAAAAATGTTCAGGAAATAGTTTAGCTCTAAAATCAATTATTACACTAATTTTCAGAATATAAGTATGTATTATAGCATTGGATGTTACTGAATTTGGTCAATATAAAATTTTAGAAAAAAAAAGGCATTTAATAAAAAATAATATTCAATAACAAAAAAATTACTATTTATTTCAGATGGAAGTGGATTGCTTAGTTATTTAACTTTTATAGCAATAAAAATTAAAATAGCATTTGTGATTGGAGTAATCATAGCAGTCTTTCTTTTTGTTGGAAAGCTTTTCGCACTCATAAAATATGGTGAACACATGAAAGGTAAATAAATCACTAATAAGTTTTCATAAAATACAAATTAATCATTTTCAGATCACCATCACCGCTATAACCATGAGGAAGATCACAGTTTTCAACCAAGTGGTGGTCAATTTTCTTCTGATGTTTTAGTAGATCATTTACCTTCCGGTGCCTTAGTAGATGATAATGGAGGGTACAAATCTCTTTCAAGATATGGAACTACCAAAACTAATAAAATTAAATCAAATTCAAAAATCAAAAGACGTAAAAGAAGCAATAACTTTGCGAATTTCAATAGTATTAGATAATGCAATAAATATATTCATACTATTTATATTTATACAATATTGTCTGAGATGGCAGCATATAAACAATTTCATGTATTATTTCTTATTAACACCAATCTCATAAACTTTTAAAATAGGATTAAACTTAACAGAGAACAAATTGAGAGATTAAATTGGAATGATAGACTGTGAAATGTCAATAATTGTTTTTTGACCGTTTAACACTGCATTAAAAGTTTTATAAGACGGGGTATTAGTTATTTAAAATTCTCTACATTCTTCTCAGAAAACTATAAACAAGACATCATATACACAACTGTTACCTATTGTTACCCACTTTGATTGATTCTTGTATTGATGTATTGATTAGGAAAGAACTGATTTGTAAATATTACTAAAAAAAAATTACACCGAGCTTTCGAAAATATTTATTTTCTTCATCAGGGTCTCCAAGCGAGGTTTAAAAGTAAAGCAGCTAAAGTTAACACAGGGTTCATTCCTTCCCACGTACAGTAAAAACGTGGGTGATTAAATTGGACTGAAGGTCCTAGTCACATTTGAAATTGTACAAACAACACAAGAAAACTTACACATGATTAATACAAAAAGGGTTAAAAACTGTAGTCTACTAGTTGTATTATTAAACAATTATTATTGCGTGGTGTCAGTTAATTAAAAGGTAAAATTAAAAATCTGGCAGATGAAGCCAGTTCATGGGGGCCTACCATGATATCTCAAGAGAACAAAAATAATAATAAAAATATTAATAATAAATTAATTTATTATTTAATATTAATATTAAATAATATTTAGTTTTCGAAATAATTGGCCTGGGAGTTTTTATTGAAATACCCTGTATACTGTACGGTACCATATTTATCGCTTCACTCCAGTGCAGCAGTGGAAAAGTATTGAGTTTCCGTGAAATTTTTAAGAGACAAATCTATTTCCAATTGAACTGGCCCTCCAAAGTGTGAATTTAAAGATAAAAAAAATTATTAGGAAAAAAGTTCTGGAAAAAAAAACTTAGGGGTAGTATGATTCACACCCTTGCAGAGAGCCAGAGTGGATAAAATTATGTAATTATGGAGGCTTCATGGTAGTAGTGTTCGAATACCTAGCCGTCTTTTTTTTATTTCAAGTCATTTCAGAAAAAAATCGGTAAATGTGAATTGTTTACCCTACTTTAAGGGGATGTAACTTCTTAGGGGAGGCTTTAAGAATTTTTTTTATGACAAACCCCCCTTAAAATTCAGCAAGGAATCTCCAGTTGAATTTTCTGCACTGATTATGTAATGAAACACCCTGTATATGGTGGAGGTTGTTGCTTTTACCATCTAGTACCAATTTCAATGTTTTAGGTACCTACTTGAATCAATTCAAACATCCAGTAAACCTATCAGCGGGATCTGTTTTCACAAAGAAATATTATTTTTTAAGAAATTTGTCTATTTACATAACTACTTTTCTCATAACTTACCTGTATACCAAGTGAGAGCGTCACAGGCAACCGGGATAGCATGCATGTTATGTATAGCATAAATGGAAGCGCCTGGCTCTGATTCTAGTAAAGTTTTACAAACCCAATGTCCATAACCTAAACCTCCTTGCTGATGAGCACCTAATTGTGTGCTATGTCTGAACAAATCCATTGCATCAAGGTGTCCCAATCTTTCAGCAATGATCCCCTAAAATTTACGGTTTTTCAATTGGTAAATTTATTGAAAACAGTTTATAGAAATGAATTAAGTACCTGGCCTATCCAGCTGCTGACATAGTTAGGATCTGACCGCTGAGCTTGTGAAAATGCTTCATTTGCTAGTTTTACATGGTCTAAAGTTAAATATAACGTGCCCAAATTGCACCAAGACCTAGCAGAATTATGATTTAAAGAAATAGATTTGATAAATGCGTGCTGGGCTACAGAGTAATTTGGAGGATCTTTAACAACACAATTAGAATTTTATTTCATAGATAATTGAAGAGTAAGATACCTTGATGGAAAGCTATATTTCCCAACAGATCCCAGTGTTGCCAATTTGTGGAATTTCTGGCCAAACAATCCTGAACTACTGCATAAGCTTTTTCCAAAATTGAATTTGTATTCGTGTCACCATTACCTTTAGAATTTAAGCCTTGAGACAATAAACAGGTTGCTAAATCATGCCAGATGGATGAATTATCAGCTGAAATGTTTATTGCTTTGCAGTAAAGCCTGAAAAAGTAAATATATAAGAATACTTATTTAAAAATACTTAGATTACTTTTACTTTGATGCCAATGAATATATTTCATTTTTTTCCAACATCTTGTTATCAGCACCTTCATTTACATCTGACAGTGAGTTCGGAACAAATAGGTACGACCACTTTTCTGGCAAACGTGCAACAAAAAAACAACTATCTGCTGCTACTTTCCATAAACAAGCAAGTTTACTTTGTTGCTCTATAGCTCTAAAAATTATGTATATTATCTTTCACGATGCAAACCAGATTCTTTTAATTTACTTAAATATTACGTCTATACTCTGCTGACAATAATCTCTAGAAGAGCCTAATCGATGGTCTTTATAACATTGAAAAGCTTGGCATAAACAAGTTTCAGATAAACCTTTGAGAGCAAGAATATATTTTGGATTATCCAGTAAAATTTCTCTATAATCTTTGTTAGCTTCAGCATATTCTCCTAAAATCTGAAAAAAAAAGTTTTAATTATATCATTTTTTTCTGTGATGGGAGAACAGTTTGGCATTTTTTCCCCTTTGACAGGCACAAAAATTCCACTTTATATGAAACTGCTTTTTGCCGGGGGAAAAAAGTGATCAGGGACAACAATGTGTACTTTTTTACCTGGTATGCTAAATTTTAGATTTATTGGGATTTGTTCTTTGCAGAACAAATCAAAAATCTTTCGCACAGCAGACAAGGTGAATACTGAAGACATGAACGGTACTGTTTCGTCCTTGTTATGGACTCATCAGCATGACATGTCGAAGACACAAAAGCCACAACCAACATGAAGCACTCGTTGACAAATATTGCTTCCAATCTTTCGTATGGTATGTGTAGTGTGTGGCTGACTGACATGCTAGTGATGACAGTCAAAGTCTTAATGTATTCTTCGGTATTTATCCTGTCCTTGGCTAATAGAAAATTTCAGTGCTTTTAAAAAGGTTTATGCAGTCAAGTATTTTCCTGTCAGCAGGTCTGGAGCGTCGAGTTGCTTCATGACTGCATGTCCGTGAGAGCGCTCAGGGCATTAAAAAACCACAAAAAAAGCTGTTTCATCTTCCTCATTGCAGATTCCTGCATCACGGGCAGATGCAGATTTCTGGGGCCGTTTCTGAAGAAGGTATCGACTCTATGTGGAAAATATTGCAGCTTGGTGATTCTTGGCATGAACGGGATTACAAAAATGTCAATGATTTGACGTCAATGTTAGCTTCAGAAACGGCCACAGAAATCTGCCCGTTAGAAATGAGCTTTATAATACCCACTGTTACAGCCGGTATTATAAAGGCTCATTAAGCTAACGGGCAGATTTCTGTGGCCATTTCTGAAGAAGGTATCGAGTCTAAGTGGAAATTTTTTAAATTTATCTATTCTTGACATGAAAGTAATTATAAAAATGTTAATAAAAGTAATTTGACGTCGATATTAGCTTCAAAAACGAGCACAGAAATCTGCCCGTTAACCTAATGAGCGTTTATAATATTGGCGTTAGTGTTATACATAGGTCAAAATATGTTAAAAATATAATTTAATTTATGGTTTAATTTTGGTACATTTTCGTAATAAGCTCGACCTCGGTCGTAATATAAAAAGGAGGTCAAGTGACGGAGACAGATGACAGCGACATCATCAGCGAAAATGAGATTCAATATGACTGATCTGACCTGAGCTGAACTGAACCGACTCTGTATTCTTTATGGTTTCAGAGATCTTAGTAGTAAGGCCTTCGAAAGTTACCACTGTATGTTTGTTTCTTCAACTGGATGTTAGTCGTTTAGTTGGCTTGGTGAGATAAAGTTATAACCCTAAGCGACCAGGCTCATGGTCCCTCTCTCTATTTCAATACCATGGTTTTATGGGTTTTCATATGAGCAGATAAATATGTGTTACAGTCAATCAGTCAATCACATTCAGAGCCCTCAAGCAACCATGTATCTAATCTTTGGACCCTGCCCTACTTCTTACTTAAAGTTACTCTATCTACATTGGAGGTATTCGGCAGTGAAAGCGTTAGGGGGTAGAGACTGAATGAGGAGGCTATATGATATCAACTGGCTGCAGCATCATCTATTGCGCATGTAATGCCCATTGAATAGCATAATTTTAGTCGGCTATTTTAAAGTAGAGGACTTTAAATTACTTAGGAACAGCTTATTTAATGTGTATTTACAATAGAATACGAGTTCACCATACCTGTTTGATGTTAGCCATTTGTAACAATGAATACAGGGAATTTTTGCTTAAATCTGCGGACTTCTGGTAACATTTTAAAGCAGATGAGTAGGCTCCTCTTGCCAAGTAAGCGTCAGCTAAAGCTTCCCAACAATTCCTACAAAAGATAAAACAACATCATCACTGTGGCCACCATATTGAGAAAAACATTATTACCCGTTTGAATGTTCAATGCGTATAGTTGCTCTTAGATATTCCAATGCTTTTGAATAATTCCCTTGGTCCAAGTAGTTTAAGCCTAGTTGCAACCAAGCCCAACTATTACTGCTGTTAATACAACCAGTAGTCAGACTTTCCAATAAAGAAACATTTGCTTCCTGAAAACACATGCTACCTATTAATTACTTAATTGAATACTATAAAACAATTATTATTGGTTTAACATTTAATTTAATTTGAAATGTATTCACAATTTAATAAATGAAATGAAATCGAAGTTACATACCCAATTTTTCAGTTTTCGGTATATTTTACTCAATTCCACTCCGGCCTCTGAGCATTTTTCACCCAATCGAACAGCTTTTTCATAGCATCGCCTAGATTTATCTAAATTGTTCACTTTTTGATAATAATGGCCTAAATGTATGAACGGAAGGTAGTTATTTGGATCAAATTTTGCAGCCTGAAACATAATTTTTTAAATTTTTCTTACTTGACTTTTAGGAATATCATACCTTTAAAAACGGAATTAGACATTGACTATATTCTTCCAATTCCCAATAGATGCTACCAATTTCTATCCACCACTCTGAAGATTCCACATTTTCACTTTCTAGGATTTTAAGAGCTTCCTTTAATTTCTTTTCTTTATGCAACAGCTGGGCCTTCAGAAGCAAGTATGTTTTATCGTCACTTCTATCAGATTCATTCATCAATACTTTTGCGAAAGCCAATTTACCTAATTTTATGCTAGCCCTTATAACGTAAACTTTGCATTTACATTTACCATTCGCATCCATCTACAATAATTAATAATATAAATAAAGATTTAATTCTACATCTTAAAAAATAAACTATACGTCCAGTATCCAGTGGCAGTATATGGGGATCTTAAAAGAGTAAGTTCCCAGGTACCTACTTCTAAGAATAATCGATTATTTACTGCAAACTGATTTAATATTCCTATAATACCCTTTTATTGTTTCCCTGGTAAATATTTACAACCACGTTTCCTAAGTTTAATCAATTTTTTCGGGACCGAGGAGGGAAATAGGGGTGCTGGGTGGGTAAGAAGCTAAACACAGCCATTGCAAACTAATATTAAGGTCACAACTAAAACTCTTTTGACACTATACTCGAATTGCTATTTTTTTCTTCACTTTCGGGGCAAGGAATATCTTCGGAATTAACAGTAACACGATTATCATTTTGATATTTGCATTTATTTTGCATTTACATTCCAAAAAGCATGACATCAGTCCCTATAGTCTGGACACGATATGAGAAAGCTATATCCGGTGCCAATCCTGCTCTGTACGCTTCGAGGCAGTTGGCCTTGTCGACAAGTTGTTACTTTCAAGACCCGGCGTATTTAATCGGCGATTCTTGCCAGAACCGCACTCTCAAAACCGATTTTTAGTGCCATTTTTTTTGGGTAACCATGCATTTGCAAAGCAACCTTCCTGGTGTTACTACAGGTACGTCCTCCACCCTTATATAGGTGCCATAGTGAAACTGTAGGACACGCAGATGTAAAAAATGACTGTTCCCCCAAACACAAACAGTCAATATTCAAGTCAATAAAAATCACCCAACAATAACACTAAAACCTCTCACCATCGGTTCATTTGCGAGAATTTATTCTCTTATTAGGTACCTCCTAAAATCCAACCTATATACAATAACACATCCTTGACTGAAAGATGCATGTAAAAAAACTGGTTATGAACAAGTTGGGCAGCCCTCAAATAAAATAAAGATAAAGAAGCCTGTTAGAGAAGGGAGACCGCACTATGGACTCACCAGGGCTAAAAAATTGCGCGAAACCATAATATTCGGCTAAATACTAATGGCCGAATATTCGTATTCCTATTTGGCAAAAATTGGTATTCGTTGCATCCCTACCTGCAACTATTCAAAGTGAACATTTAAGCGATATCTCCGCTTATGCACCGGTCCCAGAGCGCCATAGGGATTTCCCTGCAGTGCATGTGCCTTTTCAATTAAAAAAATAAAATAAAAAATAACTTTATAACTTCATGACCAAATTTTAACTGCAACTGTAAAAACCATTCTTATTGGATTTTGTTGGGCAATATGAAAATACAATAATATACAGCTTGTACCGTTAAAAAAAAATAATAATAAAATGAAGTCATTTCCGGTAATTTTTTTTATATAACCATTCATCTATCTTTACAAAATAAAAATAAAAATTCATGGTAAATAACCAAGTTATTTGACTGTTCAGGTTTTTTTTTACTAACCCTGTATACGTTGTAATTTTTTCTATTGTGTCGTAAATCTGCACTGAAACTGTATATTATACTTACTTTTTCATACAAATCCAAAGCATCTTGCAAATGATCTTCTTCTTGTAATTTTGATTTGGCTTCAATAAGAAATATGTTTACTTTATTCCTCAAGACAATGTTAGAGTTGCTAAGGAGTAACTTATCTGCTTTCATTGCAGATTGTAAAGCATCATTATAAAAATTTAGATCCATATGACACTGAGTTAACAAAATCCAAGCATGTAATAATCCCGGTTGAACAATGGTTGCTAAAAATAAATAATTGTAAATTATTCATACACATAAGTGACTACAGTAATCAGTAGAGCTCATGTGAATCTACTATAATATAAATGATATGATGACTCAAAAAACACAAAAAAGCTCCTCATAAGTAAAATTACATTTTAACCATTAACAAAATAACTTTTTTCCATATCGGGCCTTGTTTAGTAGAGATAAGTAGAAGACTACGTTTATTCATCTCTTGTGAAAACTGTGGCAAAATTAGAATCCAGAATAAAAAGAGTAATAGACGATAAATAATAAATAATTAAAATGAAATACATATACGAAAACGGTTGGGGACAATATTGAATTTTTCTCCAATTTTAAGTTTATATTATAAGTAAGTATGCCTTCTTATAGTAATTTAGTCTGGCATTCAGAAAAAAAAAACAATTAAAAAAATGTTTGTTTTTTTATGGATAAAAGGTTAAAAGGATAAAAGACCTCTAGGATTCTACAATATGGGTTACTTCCTATACCGTAATTTTTTTCCAAATACAGTTTATTATAATATACCTGTACCCTGTACCTACATGTTTATTTTCTTTATATTTTAGCTTCGCCTACAAGCCCTTCAAGCTCTACAAGCCCCTTTACGGTACTTACCATTGAATCACCTTGAATAAATCGAATTTTGAATAAAAAAAATACCTAACTTTTTTCCAGATCGGGCTTTGTTTAAGAAATATTTTTGAAAATGTAAAATTTTAGATACCTACTGCCTTAAACAGTCCTACATCTGGAAATATTCTCTGTTTCTAAAGCTCCTAATCGACTGCTTGCATTGCAGAGTGCTAATCTAAAATGAAGACGACTGCCACGTCACTTGGAACCATAGAGGAGCACAGACCTGAATTATTTTAAATTGGAGCTCTCCCCGGCGCCAGGGATTGTAGATAGATAGGAAAAATCGATTCATAATATAAAAATTCTGGTTGAAAATTAATTCGAAGTAACAAATTGTATACACATTGATTTTGAATGCTTTGAGCGCATTTACTTTTCTTTTACTTTTCATATGTACGAGTATAGCAAGGCAGAAGTGTATAATAAAAATATGTAACGTTTTATTCATTGTACATACTATAAGATAAAAATACTCACCTTTCTGAATGTGTTTTTTGGCTTCCAAGGGGTTATTTTCTTTTAGCAACAAAATGCCTTTAGTTAAACAAGCAGCAGCGGCATTAGAATCGAGAAGCAATAGAGAGTTGCAAAAGTCATTTATCTTAACAAATATATCACTTTCGAAGTCACTTTCTTCAACAAACACTTCATTGAAGATTTTGCAAATCCAATTTAAGGATAATGTATCCAATTCATATAAGTTATGCATCTTCTCAGCATGCTCTAAAAGCTCCTTTATTTTATTCTGTCTATAAAGCAATGTGAGATATGATGAATAATACTCAATATTCAGAGTTTTTTGATTTGATATAAGGGCTGATAAAGATTCTTCATACTAAAAAAAGAACAGTTCTAGTTAACAGATCGAGCATATACGTCGATAATAACCTACAGCTTGACAAATATCATCAGGTAGATTCCTGATAGGTGCTAAAATATTTACAAGTATGACTTGTATTTCCGTTAAAAAACTTCCATTACATTTTTTTGCAGCTAATGCAATTGAATTAGCAATTGCTAATTTGTCCGAATGCTCGGTTAGATTACATAGTTTAGTGCAGTAATCCAGTAATTTGTTCTCAGCCCTTGAAAAATAAAAAATTAATATACCTACCGAAATAAAGGAAAATATGTAAAGTATGAGCAGAAAAAATTTCTAATCATAAAACAGTTCGAGATCCCTGAAAATATTTACATTTCCATTATTAAATACTTGTCGGTATTAAGCGTGAAATTATTTTTTCAATTGATATTTACAAAAAACCTATTCACATCAGGGGAGGGGGTATAAAGAACTTCATGATCATAAAAGTATTCAACAGGCAATTTCTAGCCTTTCTTTCACTATGGAGTGTTAATGTCTAGTCATATTCTGATGACTTGGTCATTCTGATATTCTGATCAAAGGAAGATCTGAAGCGACCATTTCTAGGGTCCTTCAGAAAGTACTCGAGCTGACTTATCAGTGGTGCGAGAGGGAACACATGTCGGTCAACCCTCAAAACTTCCATAGTACCATTTTCCAGAAAGAGAAGGTTGGACGGTTTAACGCCTCCGACTCTTCTGGGAGAAACCATTCCATTTGCAGAGCTTTCAACTTGGTCAGTGTTTTCCTGTCAAATTTCAGCGATTCATGCAAAAGACCGCGGACCACCACACCGCGGCTGGCGGGAATAACCAAGGACAGCTGCCTAGAGGTGGTCCCACAGTCAACCAGAGACGTCCTCGGACTTAAAGAGTTGGAAAGGGGAAACATCGCACCCTCGGTCGTACCAGACTGGCGGGTTGGAATAAGGGGAGCGAGTAAAGGGGCAGAACTGATACCAGATCACAGAAAAGATCTTCTGACAGACAAGAAAGGTTAGAGTTCTCCTCTTAACTCATCCTGTATAAAGCTCGGTTCAAAAATTAACCTACTTCAAAATACCCCTAAACTTTGTTGATGTGTTTATTCATTGCTTTTTTAATTTATGTTGCAAAAAAAATTGGATTTATCCTGTAACTATAGGTTTTTTATAAATTTTAAACTTACGTTTCACATGACAATAAAGACATGTAAATGTTACAAAGTTCTTTTTTAGCTTCTGTAGTGTTAATTTTTTCATAATAACGAGCAAGTCCATTCCACGCTAGAGGATTTGTTGCATTCGCTTGTATTGCTTTTTTAAAAGCTTTGGGTGCTTGATCGGCAGGGCCTACTTCTTGTAGTGATAGGCCTAAGAATACTAAAGCCATATAATTATCCTCCTCTTGTCTGAGAATTGACTAGAAAACATAAATGGTAAAATATTAAAAATATTCATAAAAATGTAAAAAATATCTACAAGGCGATTCCAAATTCAGCTAAAGCTTAAAATGAAAAGGGCGATTCTTCATAGGATTTGGCGAAGAAAAGTTTATATTCATATTAGAGCTACTTATACTGGCATGCTATGGAAGAAGAATGTATATTATACATATGTGCAGTTTTTTTCAAAATTTGGATTTTTGGTGTTTTGGATGTTTCTTGGTTAGTTCTATCACATGAAAGATAAATGAAGAAAAATTTTTTAAAAAATTACGGAACAATTCATTTTTGAATTTTGAAGGTTTGTAATTTTTCGTTCACATTCCCAAATTTACTACACAAAAAATAGTAGCATATGTGTATCAATTCCTTTGTATTTTTACTGCATGTGGAAATAATTGGATAAAGCGTTTGGAAATACTACACATAAACACTGTATATGGTTACATACAGCATTTATATGTATCATAGTTTATTAATTTATGCTCAAAATCAGCTTCATGAAAACACTGTACTCGTATGTGTATGAAATTACATTGGGTGGTCACTTACGTTCCTTATGTCTAGTAAGTAAGTATATGATGGTCTGTAAAAACGCCATATGTGAACAGTTTTCACTAAAAATAATATAACGGCGTATTGTACGCTTACAAAAAAAAAATCAATATCAAATACGGTACCCTAGTAAGTGAATAAAAAAGTTCGGAACAAAATTGATCCATTAATCTTGAAAAGTCAGGCATTTAAAAATGTTAAAACTTTGGAGGTGGATTTCTCAAAATTACCTAAACTGCACATATAGCTTTTTTCCGTCGCACGGCAGTAGGTCTTTTCACATTTTTAGATCATGATCGGCAGGTTACTATTGATACCAACATATTGAAATATTGAAAGTTGTATACTTTTCAGTCGCCAGATGGCATTTGCCTTGCAAGTCACTACTATGTTTCCTACAAATCGTATGCTTAAATGTATTGATTTTCTTTCTGATCGGCACACTCCTCTGGTGATGGTGATGTGTGTCAGACTGATGAGATGGAAATAACCATTGAAACATCGATGTCTCTGTTTTCACCATTAGGGCAAATGTGTCGCAGAAAGCACGGAGGCAGATATTGTTTTTCAACAATTGGATTGCTGTAATTGATATAAAAATTTGTTATTATATCAATTTGTTTCTTGGAAAGTATAGCAATTTAGTGATTCTCGGTATGAAAGAAATTCTAAAAATGTTATCTAATAAATTTAATTTGATGTCGATATTAACTTTAAGAATTGCCACAGAAATCTGCCCGTTAACTTAATGGGCGTTTATAATACCAGATTTAAGTGTTTTAATACTACTAGAAATTGCCTTTTAATTAGTTAAGTCCTAAAGTCAGACCTTCAATAAGTCAACTGCATTTTGCAACGTGCACTAAAACGTTTGTAGGGAAATTTAAAAACGTTATTCTCTAAAATCAACTATTTTTAATTGCGTCGGTATTCTCACAAACCACAACAAGTTGGTTATGACTAAATGTCAATAATACCGAATACCATCTGTCGTTTGAGTACTCAAGGTGATCCAGTCCAGTGTTGACTTTGTTGAGTCAACGTTAACCTAAACAGTGATTTAGAAACGGTATGTTGGCATTGTTGCTCAACTCTTATTTAGAAACTTGCCGATTGTGCATTAAATGCCAAGGAAGTGACAGAACAGGTTACTTTAGGGCATCTTCAAAAATCTGGTTGTGTCCAATTTCAAATGAATCATAAATGACTTCCCCAAGGTATGACATAAAATCTAAAAATGTTTATGGTTCTACAACCTTAGGCGGCTCTCACACTGAGGCAACAAGCAATAAGCAACTGGCAATACGCAACACAAAATAATATTGCTAACAAGTATTTTACATAGAATTAAATTGGGGGTCTCATATTAGAGCAACTCGATATCGGTCGAACCAAAAATATTGCTGGTTGCGGGGATAATATTTCTAGCGATACACCGTGCATGTTGAAAAGCAATAATTATTGCAGTTTTGCGAGTCGTGACGTACGAAGTTTGTGCATAGATAACTACATTTTATTATTTTATATTATCAAAAACTGTTCGAAAATATCGGGTGATCCAGTTTTTAATACAAAATTCGTAGAAATAGTGGAAAAATATCCCTGTATTTACGATTTCACTCAAAAGGACCACAGCAAAAGAGAAGTGATCATTCGGTAATAGTTTTGAAATCGGGAAGGATATCTGAGTTCCCTTGGACAGATGTTTCCTCGATGACTGATTAATTGAGTAAAAGCTGGGTGCACCCAATTTCTTTATCGTTTGTCGTTTTTTTCTTAAATGCCGCCACAGTAATATCATGTCATCGGAGTCGTCGAATATGCCATGATGATCAGAGGTTTCTGGCAATACTGTTGTTTCAATGTGAGAGAGAACCAAAATAATATTGCGTATTGCTTATTGACAGTTGCAAGTTGCTTATAGGCTAAATAAGTAACTATTGTGGCGCCACCAAGTAGGCAAATTTGACACTTTCATGTGGCAAGTCCTGCGTGCCCGCTATTCATTTTAATGTATTTGTTATTGCAAACATGAGGTCGTTCAGGTATAAAAAAAATCGGGAAGGGTTGGTTGTACACGAGTACCTTAAATGCTTGCGATTACATACGTATTTATTACTCCTGAATTTTTTTTTAGATAGTAAATTAAAATTAAAAATTTTAGTTTATAATTTTAATGAGACATATAAGTAATACTAATAAAACAATAACTACTGCTATAATTTTTTCGAGCTGTATTTCAGACGAAGGGTAACATTTTCCTGCTTTACAGCTGCAAAATATGTCGAAAACTCTTCGACTTATTATACATAAGCTGAATAAAAAACCCTAAAACATGAGATGAAATGTGAACTTATTATGTTTTGATAAGAAAGGTGATGTTTTTTTAATGGAACAATTAATATATCACCTGAACAATGGGACAATAATAGGTTTTTTCATTTTTACGAGTGCTATATGTGCACCAGGAGTCTCTCTCAATGAGCGGTTCCTTGAAGAAAAGTTCCATGTAAACGTATTCTCTGACATCGCTCATCTGAAAACTCATCATGAGATTTCGCCCGTTTCTCAATGATTTAAAACGAAAGCAGTCGGAGAGCGAGCATCCTGTTACACGACGATGGAGAGCGAGCTTCCTGTTCGAGCGCATATGTTCGAATATACGTATTAGGGCAAGGATGACACTTTAAGGCCTTATTTCTCAACTATTACTTGCCGGCGCAAAAATTCAATGGTACCTTGATACTCCTAGAGACACAAGCTATCCGATAGTAGAAGACAAGTCGCCCTATACCCATGCCGCTCATGTCAACAATCACCAAATAAAGAATCACCCGTGTCATTTTTACTTGAATTTGAAATCAGATGTACAGTCAAGGGTAGTAATATACCTCAAAATGGAAGTGTTAGCCCGGTATAGGTAATAAATAATATAATAACTAGGGCTTACTTTGCATAATTTTAGAGATGTTTTATAATCTTTATTTTTTATTGCTTCTCTAGCGTCTTTAAGATTTGATTTCACATCACTCATATTTCTTATTTTTTATAAAATTACCATACAGGTGTACTTATGTATTTTCAATTTAAGTATCTCTCTTTACTTTTCCACAAGAAACTGAAATTACGAATGAGCTTTCGAATTCAAACAAGCTGATTTGAAAAACACTAGTCTTGTCCACCACCACGTTACACATACTAAAAAAACACTACAAAGTGCTACTGCTACTAACAACAGACATTATTAGAAGATACAAATAATTATTAAAAATTACAAAAATCCAATAAAATAAAATGAAAATATTCAAATCTAACCCCTTTCCTTCTTTCACCTTCTTCTTCTTTTTCTTATCTTTTGAACTTTCGATTTTGCGATTAAGTAACGTAATCCAGGCAGAGTATCGCAGGACCAGTGATGTACCTTTACGCGTAAAGAATTCATCCTCTACGTTTGAAGTAAAAGAATGTAAGCGATACGTAAAAAATGTAAAGAATAGGTAAAGAACGAAAACAATGGAAAAGCAAAGTTATGTTCTATGTTTGTTTTGATTTTTTGATAACAAATTATTATTGTTTATGTTATTTTATTATTATTAATTATCATGGAATCCCACTACCACACACAATAGATTACTATGTTTGGCAGAAGTCAAAACTCAGGAATATTCTGAGCTCCATTCACCGAAATTAAAATAGATAACAATAAAAATTAGGTTTGCTGCTTTAATGTGTTGTGGAACATGCGAATATGTGAGAAATACCTTGCTAATACAAATACTACAGTTTCTAGATTAAAGGCACGTATAGGTAATAGGTAGGTTAAAGTCAAGTCTATTTTATTAACGTTCTTGAATATTTTGACAACTGTCCTAACCTAAAAAAATCAAGAGCTGTCAGTTGTAAATAGTGGATCAAGTGTAAATAGAGGATTAAGAAGCTAAGACAAACCTCTTGGTGTCAGGGCCTACTCCATAGGCAAAACATATATTTTTTTTTTTTAGAAAAGGGGGAGCATCGGTCTTCCCTATGTAGGTAAGACAAAGTTGCTCCACACCGGTAATATGGGTTTGGAGCCTCTTGCTCATACACCCAGCCTCAAGTATACCAAATAAATGGTAGAAACAACACAGACACCCAGAGCCTTCACTGAGAATCGAACTCAGTCCGACGGATCCAACGATCAAGCAGTTCTCGCTACTTAACCGCGAGGCCACGCCAGGCTCTAGGCAAAACATAGGCCGAGCAGCAGTAAAATGAGTAATAACAATGACTAATGACAGTGACACTTAGCATTATTAACATTCTTTACGTCTTTGCTTTCTTTACATTCTTTACCCCGAATTCCCCGAAAAGTCCATGTAAAGAATGAATTCTTTACCCGTAAAGAATCGCGTAAAGAATAGAGGTAAGAATACGGCACATTACTGCGCAGGACTCGCAGGTCGCAGGCGGCCGCAGAACGATGGCCAGTAGTCCTATAGTCGTCCAAATCGTCCAAAAATAAACAAACTTTTGACAGTTTCAGGGTTGCCAATTTCACTGTAAATTTTTGAACATAGTAAACACGGAATTTTTAGTGATAAAAATTAAACTACCGACAGACGGCTCGAGTTCCACGGAAACCTAAAATGTGATTTGATTAAATTCAATTGATGGCAGGCCAATGCCTGAAAACAACCTGAAAATAAGTCAAACTTCAAGGACCACGTGAACTTAAAACTTCAACTAAATCACGACAACTGATAACAAATGGCCACGTAAACGGTTTGTTTATTTGGAACCGTCTACGATCTACGCTTAGCCCAGCCTAGTGACATCACACTGACGGCGTCTATAGACGCCGACAGTGATGACGTCAGTGGGCGGGGCCAACGGAAAGGGTTCCATACAAACAAACGTTTTTTACAGATTTGCCAGCTCTGATGGAAGTTGTCTCGTCAAACATCAAAGCTCTTATAATGAGGTCTCTCATAGTAGAACTTCAAAAGTGCTGCAAAATGCAAATGTGATGGCATTTTATACCCTTAGGACAACAACAACTATACTTTTCCCAATGAGATAATCATCCTTCAATTCAATCTGTAAATTAAAAAAAACAATTAACCCATTGCCACGACCTGTTGAATTGGCTAGCAGGATATTCTTACCTCAACGCTATTAGGTTTTGTTTTTCATATTGGCGGGTATGAATTTTTTTTTTATGAACTTTTTTATTATCGAAAAGAAATTAAAATATTTTTGTAGGTTTACATAGTTTTAGCAAAGTTTTCATAGTCAATACTTTTGTTTTTCTTATGGTCGCCATATTGTTTCTTCGTGTCATTGGTTTTAAAACAGTTTTAAACCACTAAAAACCAGTGGAAACCTCTTGTTTTGAAACGTAAAACGTCAAAATAGAAAAAGAAGGCTGCAATTCTAATAATCTACTTTACACAATTTCTATTAGATGTCGATAAAAATAAGTCGATGATTTATAGTGAGAAATTTGTTTAAATTTTTGAACATGTTGTATGTGCGTTTTGGTTAGACGTAGTAAACATCAGTTATATTTACCCAATTTACGAACGGCAGAAATGTCAGTTTCAACATTTTGAAATAGTTCATTTTTGTGACCATAAAATCAATGACGTAGTAGTTGAGATAATTTTGAAATGTAATTGGAACAGCTGCGACATGAAAAAACGCCTCTGATGCACCTTATTTAAGAAAATGACAAAATAATTCAAATTTGACAATTATTAATCATTTTTTGAATGATGGATTAATTAGTTGCCTAACCTTGTCGAAAGTGGAAGATTATTTGAAAGTGGAAAGGCCAAATTAGTGAATTAAGGAAAACAAAAAGAAGAAGGCAATATGAGAGTCAGTTTACGATTGTACAAACCAAAATTTCCATTTTACAGGTTTACAGATTCAATCAGACATTAAATTACGTTTTCATTTGCTCACCTCAAGATTACGGTTTTATTATTGTGTTTAAAGTTTTAAGTACATATGGGTGTCCCATTTATAATTTTATAAACACCTCGCCGCGATTAATACTTCAAGTCAAAATAAAACCACATGACGTCATTGCGCAGTAATAACCAAAATAGTAACAGCAATCGGCATACCGTGTATATATTGTGTATCGTGGATCCAACCAAGTTACTACTATTGCTAGAGCGCCGACAGTTCGCCTGTGTATCCTTGGGCGTGGATTATTCTAGAAATGTCAAACCATTCTGGTATTTAATAGAACGCACACTGAGTGGCCGAGTGGTTCGATGCGATGGGCGATCTGCTGAATCACTGAACCCGGCGGACTGAGTTTGATTCTCGGTGAAGCTCTGGGTGTCTGTGTTGTCCTTTCTATACTATTTAATGGTATACTTGAGGCTGGGTAATGTTGGCAAATAGCTCAAACCCATAATTACCGGAGTGGAGCGACTTTCTCTTACCTACATACTACATAACACATAACACATAGTAGTGAAGACCCATTGAATAAAATGTGAAGACCGAAGACTCCCACCTTAAAAAAAAAATAGACCTCACACTGTCCGTCAATGTGTCATTTCTGGCACGTGATTGGAACTGTCGCGAAAGTGTCATTTCCTTGATTGAGCTAATAAGTCAAAATGATATACTAACTACTAACCTCTCCATTATAAAAAAAATGTAAACAAACAAAAAATAAAATATCTGAAACTTAAATTTTTTAAGAAACAATCAAACAACTGATACGATAGTACGATACGATTGATATTGATACGATCATAGAATTTTTCGAGAGTGGTCTCGTTTTTTATTAGTCCTTAGTTTTTAGTTTCATAGAAATGGTAGAAAAAGGAAAAAGAAACATAAGGTAAACGTAGGTGTTATGTTAATGATAACAAATTGGGACCTTAATGACAAGAATTCAACCTGCACAGAGTGGAAAGGACAACCATCAGCATCATGAGTTATATGGGAGCAAACTGTAACACTCAACACCAAGAAGTGCTAACCCAAGAAATACAAGATGATGAGGGAATTAATTACAGACTACTCTCAAATCTGAAGTGTGAAAACGAAGAAAGTGATCCAGCAGAATGTCTTCAGACATCATTGAATAACGCTGATGGTTGTTTTCCGCCTTGTTATATAAAAACCGAACCTGAGGACTCTCAGTATGATTTTCAGCTGCAAGTGAAAACCGAGCCTTTGAAAGTAGAAAGAACAGACTTTGAAGAACAAAAACCATCAGAATATGAGCTGCCGGGGAGAAACAATGCTGGAATATATTCTAAAGACGAACTTGCTCAATGTGACTCCGTTCCAGATTATGAGTTTCAATGTTCAGAAAGTACGAAGAGCGAAAAAAAGGCAAAGTACAACTGTGTGCATTGTTCATATAAAGGAACCAATAAATATAATTTTATCAGACATTATACTCGGAAACACAAACAGTGTACGGAAGTGTACAAATGCAATAAATGCCCATACAAAGGTAAAATAAAAAGCGACCTAGTCCAACATTTTAAATTCTTTCACATAGGACATGTATATAAATGTGATGAATGCTCTTACGAAACAAGACACAAGTCTTATCTGACCAGTCATTATGTGTGCAAACATCCAAAAAAAACTGATGTGTACAAATGTGAGGAATGCTCATATGAAACAAAAGTTAATCAATATTTGGATCGACATTATAAATATAAACATTCAAAAGATACGAAAGTCCACAAATGCGAGGAATGTGCTTTTGAAACAAGAATTAAAAGTCGTTTTACTGAACATTATAAATATAAGCATTCAAAAGAAGCGGAAGTGTACAAATGCCAGGAATGTTCTTATAAAACTAAGAGAAAAGGTGATCTTTCAACACATTGTCAACGTAAACACACAAAAGTGGCAGAAGTAGTGTACAAGTGTGATGAATGTTCTTACGAAACAAGAATTAAAGACTATTTGCGCAGGCATTATAGACGTTCCCATTTTAAAGAAGCAAAGGTGCACAGATGTGAGGAATGTTTTTATAAAACAAGGCTTAAAAGTGATTTGACCAGGCATAACAGCCGTAAACATTCAAAAGGACTTGCAGTGTATACATGTAAGGAATGTACTTTCGATACAAGCTATAAACCTGATTTGAACAGACATTACAAAAGTAAACATGTAAAATAAGATGAAGAAATACAATAGTAACTTATATAGTGGATGAGGAATAAAATATGTATGAAATAATAATGATTGAAAACTCAGTTTTCATAATTATTCATGTCAAATAGAACATGTTCCTGTTAAAATTACCACGTAAGTGCCAATTTTCGATTTTGCTTAAGTAGGGTTTTTTTTGAAAATATTTAACACGTTCACATTGAAATTCTCATGGTCTTGGTCACTGACTCATCTCTAAAAAGTATTCTTAGGATCAATAGTTCCTGAGTAATGGTTGCTCCATAACCTTCCCTGATCAGATTGATGGAGTGATAGTGTGATAGTACCTTAATGGGTGCAAATAAAATGAACTCATTTTTTTTTTAGTCTGGGTACAGGATTGTTGCTTTTCAGTTGATTAGTTGATTAAATACAGGGTTTCTCACGGTAGCTGTACGTTAGAAGTGTTTGTCGTTGGAAAGTCTTGAAATTCTGAGTTTTCGGACTCCAGGGTGATTCATGGTTCTCTTTAATTTCAACATATTTTCAAGGCCATTGTATGAGAAAATTCAATAAGAAAGGTTTTCAGAGTTGAAAGTTACTAACAATTACTCTAGCAATGACTCATTATTTGATCTTTGTTCATAACTCATAACTCGGGTTGCACAAATGTAATTAAAAATCTGTCAGATGATTACTGATTTTAAAATCAGTAAGGGGGAACAAGTTCAGGGAACAAGTCCAGTCCAGTCATATCACAATACCCTTATCGCGAGCCGCTCTCACCGAGAGTGTTTCTTGGAATCCATTAAGCACCTGCCATCAGTAAACAAACTCCCCCGTCTCAATGTCTCACCCCGCTCGCTACAGTAGGTATATGGGTGATACCGAGTTGGGCGAAGGATTTTATTCTTCACTAATCCCAGGGCTCAATTGGGCGACAAACGAAAAACTAGGGGATTATAAGAGATAATGAAACATAACTGGACAGGCAAGAAATACATGTGCGGCTTTGCCCATATACAGGGTGTCCCAGCTCATTCGAAGCGGTTTTTGTGGGCCAAAATATTAATAATTGAAGTCGAGTAGGTAGTAGGTACGTACCTACCTATGGCTATGTTGCACTTTAGCGTCATCGGTTAGTCAGGTCTTTGGTCAGGTGAAAAAAAATGAAAAAAAAAACCTGACCTGACCAAGGACCTGGCTTACCGGTGAGTTTTAGTGCGGAAAAAAAAAGAAATACCCATCGCATAAATAAACAGCTCCCATTATGGTTGCTTATAGTTGTTTTGAAACTGGGGCAATATGTTTGAAATATAACTATAATTATAATGTGTATCGCCATATTCATTATATAGGATGATCAGTAACTCGCGCACTCCGAATACAGGGCGATATAGAGCCCATTAAAATTAAGGATAATCTGCAAAAAAAAATTGAATCCAACGGTTGGTTTTCAAGTTACAGAGTTTCCCTCATCCGATACCATATTATAATTCATCAATTTTTTTTTCACAAAACCTCTTTACAGAGGAGTTGAGAATGTTGGAAATTGATATCATACCTAAATCTGAACTAAATCTGAAGTTTGGCAACCGCCTAAACTCAACTTAGAATATAAAATATTCAAATGCCTTCGTTGCTATGGAAATAAAAATAATAACAATACCATCTAACCCGAACTTATTCACATGTTCAGTGCAATGTTGTCACTTTAATTTTTACGAAAATGGTCATATCTTTGGAAAAAAGAACTTACAACACTGCAGTAATAAAATTTGCCACTTTTAAAAAGTGAAGTATACCGCAGCATGCTCCGAGTGCGCGACTTACTGATCAGCCTGTATATTACTTTTCTATTGATGTTTCATGTTTCTGCTGTATAGGTATAGTATAAAATAATTGTAAGTGCACTAAGGGCTTGATGTATTTGATAGAAATTAAAAAAATAATACATCAACAGCGGGTATTATAAAGGCTCATTAAGTTAACGGGCAGATTTCTGTGACCATTTCTGAAGAATGTATCGAGTCTAAGTGGAAATTTTTAAAATTTATCTATTCTTGACATGAAAGTTATTACAATAAAAATGTTAATAAAAGTCATTTGACGTCGATATTAACTTCAAAAACGAGCACAGAAACCTGCCCGTTAGCCTAATGAGCCTTTATAATATTGGCTGCAAGTATTAATATTATTTATTTATTTTCTCTATATTATTTAATGTAGAAAATCGGAATTTCTGTAAAATCTGGCAACGTAGCCATACAAGAGCAATCAAATAACTCAACGGTATGTAGAAATTCCTTCGCCCAATTGAGCTCAGGGATTATAAAGACACCCGTAGAGTCGAAGGGTCACTCAGGTAATTTCGCTCAACTCGGAAACGCCGAGGTATATTGCTTATTAATTATTTGCGTGGATTTGTTTCATAATATAGGCAATATTATTGACTCCGGCTTATTGTGAAATACAATTTTTCTCTATCAGCTGTTAACAGTTTTCTTGTAAAAAATCTCGCACCTATCCTGGCGCCGTCACAGTACCAAGAGGTCTACGGAAATAGCCCGTATCTATGAACCGCTGGGGTTTCTTTCACCTTCTAACCTTCGCCAAACATCTCATCCAGCGTTATGGCCTCTGGCATTGGGCTGGTATATACTGGAATATGTTCTTAATGGTAGAACTATAAAGCCTCTTTATCGCAGTTGTCTCAAGTAAAGATACCTTGGTGTTTTAAACCTGTCTTTTGTCGAGTGTCAGTTGCAGTCATTTTGCGACGGCTCTGCACCTTCAGTAATTTACTGCCGCTTTCGCGACAATCAACAATGTATTTTTATAGTGTCGCCTCTGAAAGTATACTTTTCGATAGGCAACAGCCGGCTGAACGACAAATATTGCAGCCCGTTGTACTACAGCGGCTCGCTTTGAATAGTGTAGAAATTTTTCCAGCCCGTTAACGACCACTTTCTAGCCCTAATAGTGCCGTCAAAGTTTCACGGTTGTAGGTATTAGTTGCTCATAACGGCAGGTGAGAGCTCCGCAGTTAAGCAGCGCCCGAGATCGACACCACGATATACACGCTTGTTTCAAGCAAGCCGAAGCGCGCTAAAACAATAATAAACCTATGGATTTGGTTTTGTATGATTTTCTTAGTCTTAATATCCTAACCTTAATAAATACCTAACCTAGGTAGATTTTTGCAAAAGATATTATGGACTGCAATTTTACACAACGGGGGGGGGGGGGGGGGGGCGTTGTAAATTATCACAATACGTTTCAACAAGAGCTTAGTTGTAAATGTGTGGCTGGGTATTATAAGTACCTAATGATCGCTGTGGACCACATATTTTACCTCCTCGTTTAAATGGAAACTTATATTTTATGATTTGCTGGAAAATTCGCTGCACCATGTTCTTGAAGTTGTTCCATTAGATTTACAAAGGATACAGTTGAATGGTGCACCTCCTCATTATGGAAGACAAGTATGGCAGTGCGTTGGACGAAAATTATCACTACGATTGGACGCTTACCCAACAACTACCCAAATGTGAGAATTCCTGGTGAAGGTCCAGTGGCGTGGCCACCTGCTCGTTCGCCAGATATCAATCTATTGGATTATTTTGCTTGGGGTCACCTAAAAGCAATCGTGTACACTCGAGTAGATACCCGCGACCCGCGAGGTATTGCTTCAAATAATAAGGAATGCTTACGACGAACTAAGAAATCACCGTCTACAAATAGGAGCGGTAATTAATTAACTAATTCGTCGATGACATGCAGAAGTGTATTTAACCTGGATGAATGCATTTTGAACATTATTTGTAATTCTGCTGCCATACCTATTCGTTTATTTAGTCCAAATCGGATAAAATGTTCAAAAGTTATGAGACAAAAAAACTAGAAAATGAATTCAATTTCAACGTCCTCTAGCGTAGCTAGAAATGAAGCAATGTTACATTGGTACACAAGCAATGAGGAAAATGTTACATCGCAAAATAACGTTATTTTAATCCGTTCTATCGATTCCTGAAGTTAACAAGATAAAACCTGAATCACCCTGCATAATTCGCCGCCTCCCAATTCAATAATCAAAATTAATCACTCATCTGCTTTTACAGGGATTAAGAAGGAGTTATTGTTACCTTTGTACCATACCGCCTGCTCTTCAGATAGATCGTAAATTTGTAATAGCTTTTTTGTCTGGGGACTCAACAAATAGAATATCAATTTAAGTATTAAACAATTTATTACACTTAATGTAAGGTTTATAAAATTGAAGGTCTTTAATTATTGAGGATCATAATAATAATTATTATTGTATTTTTTCAAGACTAGGATATTATAAAGCTCACAGACGACTTTCTTCTTTGTTTTCATTGTGAACAAACCGTTCAGTAGTCGATTTACCAACTGTCGTCTCATTCGACATCCTTTTATTTTTTGAGTTAAGAATTGATCTAAAAATATTTTTACAAGGAGCTTCTATTCCCAAATATAACAGCAGTCCTGATATAAAAGCTAAAACTATGTCTGAAACAGCAACGCTCACCTAAAACAAAATTAAGCACAATTATATTCAAATATTATTTTTCAGCAGAAAAAAATTAAAACTACAAACATAAAGTGAAACTATGGCTAGGTATTTAAATATTTCTTACAATATTACTTACGATATCAAAGTAACTAATCGTCTGTGAACTTTTGAGAGATGCCGCATATCTTAGCTGAAATTGCATATGTATAAGATAAGCTCCATAGACTAATTTGCTGAGTGGTACCAAAGGGGACCAACTAAGTATCTTATATAAAAATCGCCAATATCCAAACGAAATGACATAGAGTAATCCTAGGCTGCCCAAAGACCAAGAAAACCGATGCAGAGCAGCATAAGAACCTGCTTCGATTTTATTATATTCATGATAAGGGTTGTAAAAAACTGCAGCTCCCAATATTGACGCAAGTATCAAACAAACTGAGATGAAAATAATTGCCAGAGACTTTACCTGCAAAAAAATGAACTTCACAAAGTTTAGTGAAATAAATAAATATAAAACATACTTACCTTTCTTATAAGATGCTCGGAATCTTTTAATACATAATAAAGGTATCCAGCAAACATACCCACGAAATATGGCGTAGCTCTTGTATGAGATTTACTATAAGTAAGTAAGAAGTCTGGATGAGTTTTTGGTCCTCTGAGAAAGTCCGGATAAAATCGTAATAGAGCCGGTCTGCTATAAACGACTGTTATAATAAAAGGAATCACAATAGATGTTAATGTAAGTCCAAACAAAATGCTTAACCCAATTTTTTCATTCTTCTTGATAATATAAATAATTCCAATAGCAATAATGAAATAATGAAAATCACAGGGAAGATACCAGGAGTGAGTCATACACTGAAAACAATAAGACAGTTATTTATTATACCTACAAGGGAAAAAAGTAACAGATTTTAGCTTAAACTCATCAAGAGCTGAAATTGTAATTTTTTCTTGTGAATAATATACCATTTGTTTTGTTACAAGAAAACCCCGGTTAGAACATCGAAAAACGTAATCATAGATAACTAAAAATAATGCCGGAATATTGATCTATGTTGAATTTGAATTTTCAAACCGGTCGACTTTTGTAGTAATCGACGTTGCCTGGTATAACGAACCAATTTATTTCAATAAATGTCAATTTAATTAAAATTGAAGGAAGTTTTGCAAAGATTTAAGTAAGTTTTCGATAAGTGAATTCAATAATATTGATAGTGATTATTATGAATATTCCTTTAATAATTGCCTTTTTGACATTAAGGGAATGTTCGTGTTGGATATAAATTTGATTATATCTGATTTGTTAATAGACTTCAAAAAATAAGAATTGCATTTCTCATTTTTAGGTTGATTCTTTATGATTAGGTAATTACTCTAAAACAGCCAGTATTATAAAGGCCCATTAAGCTAACCGGCAGATTTCTGATGCCATTTTTAAAGCTAATATCGATGTCATATAACTTTTATTAACATCTTTGTACCTAATCGCTTTCATGCCAAGAATCACTAAATTGCTATATTTTCCACCCATAGTCGATCATTTTTATAGAAACGGCCCCAAAAATCTGCCCGTTAACTTAATGAGCCTTTATAGTACTGACTGTTAGAATATTAATGCTAAACAAAAAAAGCTTAAAATGATAATTTTTATAAAGATTAAAATTAGGTACTTATAGATATCTCAGCATTTAGTTTATCTAATACACCTGTGATGAAGAGCAGATAACCACTCGAAACAGCTGTTACTTCTTATATTTCCTATTTCAACATAAATAATTTTTGTAACAAGAAACCAATTGTTTCATTTTTAACTTATTATTAATTAATTAATTTTCACCAGACGCCAGGCGTTTAGTCTATTTAGGTACAGTATAAGAGCCCAGAGCCGCCAGACCTTCTTATTTTCTGATTAACAAAATGTGTATGGAATAGAGGGTAGTGTTAGTATGTGTCATGAACGTACCCATATCTGCTATCTTGGGCTGTGGGTAATTTTTCAGTTGCAGGGAGCCGAAAGTACGTAAAAACATTACCTACTTACAAGTTAGTAACCAACTTTTCTTAAGTTCTGAGTTCTTCTGAGTGGTGATTTTTATATATTATATGTTTCACTTAATTGCCGTCGACGGTAATTTCTACCGGACGCTTAACATCTCGCCAAAAAATTGCAGAACTTTACTTATATAAGTAGAGAACAGAATAAGTATAACAGATTGGTATAGTTATAGCAGAATATAAGTAAAAATTTTGCAATTTTTTTTTTTTAGAGCTTTAAAGCGTCTGGTAGAAATTGGGGTCGGCGGTAAGTGTCTGACAGTGTTGATTAGGTATTAACTTTTAACATTCTACAAAACATATACTTATAAAAATCAACACTCAGAATTTAAGAAAAGTTAATAATGTTTTTACGTACCTTTAGCACCCTGTACCTGAAAATTGGCCCACAGCACAAGCTAGCAGGTATGCGCGTTCCTTCATGGTACATACTAGCACTACCCTATCCCACACATTCTGTTAATTAAGTATGTCTGGCGGCTCTTGGCTCTTGGACTAACTCAATTAATGTCAAAATGTAATCTTACCATATGATCAGCATGTACATAGTTGTTCACGTAAAGCAAATTGGTCCACCAGTTCGCTCTACAATCTTTCGAATCTTGACCAGCTATGACATTCCAAAGGGGACCAGATCCAGTAAAATTGAATAAAGTCGCATAATAAAATATAACAAAAGCATAAACTGGTGTAAGTCTTAAATAAAAATTAATGTTTATTAAAAAAAAAAAAATTGTAGATATTATAATATTATTATAGTATAAATATTAGTACGCAGTTCTGTTAAAAAAGAGATTCAATAAGACAAGATGTTTCAGTGGCAGAGAAAAGCAAAAAGTAGAACCAAGCAGAATTTTAAACTTTTTTTTTTTAATTTTCTTTATGTAGAAGGTCATTTAACAGTAAAGTTGATTAATAATTATAAAGTCTATTATCTATGAAATGAAGAAGCACTCAGACCGAGAGTGAGAGAGCGTGACGCACGGTGGTGAAGCAGCCGTGCGTCATATAGGTACATGCGTCATTTGAGGTATTATACAGGGTGTCAATTTGAAAACTTGCCACCCCCAAATTCTTCCTTGAAAAATTATTTTCAAAAAATCCCGAAACAGGTCAATTTTTAAATTTAATTTATGTTCTATTGGCGTAAAAATATTTTATACAGGGTGTTCCTTGACTCAGTAATGACGACATTTTCTATTTTTTTAAATGGGACATTTAAATGTATATTATTACATTTTCAGATTGTCTGAGAAAATCCAGTAGGAATGGTTTTTATAGTTGCAGCTTACATTGAGTAGGTTATGAGTTATAAACAAATGAAAATCGCAATTTTCCATTTTGAAAGCGATGCAACTGTAAATATTGAAAAAAACGACTTACATATCCTTATTTTATCTTTTTATTTCGAAAAAGGCCAAAGCTATGCATTAAGCAAAAAATCAGAAACGTAACTCATGAATAACCACCTGGCGTAATTGGGCTGGTTGAATTTATGAAAAACAAGTCAGGAGGTAAAATGTAGTAAGGTAGTAAAAACTATAGTAGAACCATTTTAAGAATACGGAAAGCCATAAAAGTTGAAAGACACAGAAAAATGCATACCTATATGGCATGCTTCAGGCTGACGACTGGTTCTCAAACATTTACAGATAGTAGGTAGGTACTTTAATGATACTTTAATGGATTTTAACAGTGGAAACAGTTTCAGAACCCCACCTGCATTTCAGTCTACACATTGTTGCGAGATACCTGCTTAGGTCTAAGTACCGTTTTTACCCCCGATTTGAACAACTGAACTCTGAATTAGATTTTTAAAATCCCTCCTCTCAAGAGGGATTTTAATCTCTTGTCTCAAGGTTATTCATTACATTAATCATTACCAAGTGAGTAACACAGTAACAGATGACTTTCCGTATTTTTAAAATAGTTCTACTATAATACGTTCTACCACCCCCTTTATCACCACAGTGCTGAGGGTTGCGGCAGAATGGGAGGAGGCACGAGGCGGGAGTTTCATCGTATTCATTTAAATCTACCCTCTAATTAGTTTTTTTTAGACCGGGCTATTGGACTCTGTGGTCACGGTACGTGTAGAGGAAGAGGATATTCAGAAAGACTAAATTTGAAACAAAAATAATTATTTCCTCGACTTCGTTACCGAGATATGGTTTCCGTTTTCTAAAAGTAAAGGCATGCATTCAAGTTCTACCTATTCCTTGAGTTCAATAAAATTTGTTAATGTGGAATTGTTCTTCAAGTTGGAACTTATAAACAATGCATATAATTAAATTACTTAGATCTTGAATAATGCTAACGGATATGTTAGCATTTTATAAATTTTAGTTTTTAAGTGTTTATGATAATGTAATCGCTTGGCGGTCCTGTCTCGGACGTGGCTGCTTGGTTCGCAATTTCAGTTCTTGATTTAATATTTAAATCGTTAAATTAACTTGCTTTCAGTATTATAGTAAATTATTTTCAATCTCATTGATAAATGTACGATTCCTTCTGCCGCTCGCCTTGAGTATCTGCCAGTCTTTTTTATATGTGTTTTTTTTTTAGTTCTTTTTTGCACGTCTTGCTGATAATCTAATTTGCATTTTATACAGCTCTGAATTGGAAATTTATGTTATTTACGAATACGAGTACCTATTGGAGACTGCAATTTTTGGAATAATTTACTGTATATTATAACTTTTATTTGCGGTGATTATTTGATACTTGTAGGTAATATAATGACTAAAATTGTTCATATTAACCCGAGATCCATGTTGCCGAAATTAAAAGACATTGAAAACTTACTAAGACAGAATGATGTGGATATCTTGGCAATTTCTGAAACTTGGCTCCACGATAGGATACCAGATAATATGATTCATATCAGTGGCTACAGAGTGATCAGAAATGATCGCGGAAGTAGAGGCGGGGGCGTGGCTATTTATTTAAGGGATTCTATTGTTTACTCGATTTCTACCTCTAGGGGGAACATAGAGCAGATCTGGACTGTTATTTATATTAAAAATATTAAAATTTCAATAGGGACTATGTACAGACCGGAACATGTTAACTACAAAAATTTTCTAAATGACTTTGAGGACTCTATAGTTAACCAAATGGCCGACTCAGACTATGTTTTGTGCTTAGGTGACTTTAACATTGACCTCCTGGACGCATCTCATGGAGCTTCTGCCTTCTTTAGTGAGATGATCGATTCGCTTGGTCTGACTCAGCTTATTAAAGAGCCAACTAGAGTGACCCGTAGTTCTCAAACGTTACTTGATCTCATAATCGTTTCAGATACTGGTATCATATCTGATAGCGGAGTTCTACCTTGCGAACTCGCAGATCATGATGCAGCATACTGCGTTATGACAGTTGAACCTCCTAAAAGACAGAGTATAGTAAAATACTGCCGCAGCTTCAACAGTTTCAACCACGCCGCGTTCCATTCGGAACTGGCTAGTACTCCCTTCAATTTTATATATAATATACCTGATATCGATAATAAATTAAAGTTTCTTAATGACCAAATTCTATATCTCTTTGACAAGTATGCCCCGGTACGTTTAATAAAAGCCAAAAGAACAGCTGCCCCATGGATAACAGACAATGTCAGGCTACTCATGAGGCTCAGAGATAGGGCAAAATCTAGATTCAGGAAATCAAAGAAGCCACATATTTGGGATTATTATAAAAGTCTAAGAAACCTCACAACTTCCACTCTACTAAAGGAAAAACGCGCGTACTTCTCTTATATCGCCAAACATACCGATAATAAAAATCTGTGGTCAGCTCTGAAGCATGTAGGTATAGGATGCAATAAATCCGTAGATATTCCAGAGCACCTGCATGACGCTGACAAAATCAATGATTATTTCATTAATTCTATACCCATTATCGGCTCCTCTGGAGCTTCGCCCCTTACATTCACTCAGAATCATACAAACTATCATCTTGACTTTCAATTCGACTTTGTTGAATGCGGCGACATTCTAAATATCATCAATAAAATAAAATCTAATGCTCTAGGCAGTGATGGAATAAACATGGAAATGTTAAAAATCTGCTCTCCAGTGATAGTTCCATACATCACACACATTATAAATTGTTGCATTGAAACCAATTACTTTCCAAGGGATTGGAAGCAAGCTATAGTGACGCCGCTACCAAAAAAAGCATCTCCCGCAGAATTTAGGGACTTAAGACCTATTAGTATCTTGCCAGCTTGTTCCAAAATATTCGAGAAGATTATGTATTCGCAATTAAGCAACTTTCTCGATAAGAATGATCAATTACCCGACAATCAATCTGGATTCAGATCTGGTTTTAGCTGCACAACAGCACTTCTAGGGGTTACAGATGATCTACTTGCTGCGATTGATTCTGGCTTTGTGTCCATACTCATCCTTTTGGACTATAGTAAAGCATTTGACACGGTTAACCATCAAACTTTGGCTGAAGTTTTAAAGTACATAGGTCTTAGCAAGCGCGCAGTAGATCTGGTGAGTAATTTTCTTACATCCAGGAGTCAAAGTGTGTCTCTTGGAGGCAGTCTGTCAGCTAGACTGCCGGTCACACGGGGTGTCCCACAGGGCTCTTGTCTCTCACCATTGCTGTATTCCATTTATACATCTGTCTTGATCAGGAATGTCAGAGGTTGTTCCATACATGCATATGCTGACGACGCGCAGATATATTACAAATTTAGACCATCGGAGTGGAGAGAGGCTGCTCGGGTTGTCAACTCTAACTTAAAGTTCATCTACGAGGCCTCCAAACAACTGTCATTAAAAATCAATCCCGATAAATCTCAAGCAATAATTTTAGGAAATGGACGAACCTGTGCGAATCTAGTTAACTGCCTGGACATTCGAATTGACGATATAAAGATTCCAATAGTGACTAAGGTTAAAAGCCTAGGACTGACTATAGACAACACATTTAGATACAGAGAACAAATTTCTACATATATATCCAGAGCCTACTACCACCTTAAAAAACTTTACCCACTTAGATCAATTCTGGATACCTGTACAAAGAAACGACTCTGCGAAGCTTTTGTCCTATCACAATTCAATTATGCATCCCCCGTTTATCATGCAGCAATAGATGTCATAACAAGGGAGAGAATACAGAAAATTCAAAACGCATGTTTGAGATTTGTCTTTGGAATTAGAAAATATCAACATATTTCTCATAAATTAAAAGAAGTTAGGTGGCTAACAATGCATAATAGGAGGGTGTTACAGAGCGTATGTCTGTTCCAAAAGATATTGATGTACAAAACACCCCCATATCTTTATAATAAAATCACTTTCAGAACTGACGTGCACAATATAGGAACCAGATTTAGAGGCCTGATTTCTCCACCTAGGTATAAGAAAACTATTTTTAAAAGATCATTCACTTACCAAATCTGTTATATGTATAACGACATACCCTTCAAGTTCAAACAACTTAATCTTCGCAGGTTTAAAGAAACAGTCCGTGAATACCTATACTGCAAGCAATAGGAAACTCGTAAGGTCATGGGAATCAGGGTCGGGGATAGGAGGACGGATGCTTGTGGCGGGGGGAGAGGAGTCAGAGCGGAAATGAAATTGTACTCACTTTATATTTTGTCTTTATCTTATTGTTATCTTACTGATTTTACTGATTGCAGATTAGGCTAGGTAGGCTAGGTTAGTATTAGGTGAAAACTTTATATCTATTGAGTTGTTAGGATCACAAGGTTTAGGTGGCAGAGCAGTAAAGGATATATATCCCAAGCTGAACCTCACCTTGAGATTGATCATGCAGGATTATAATGATTTTGTTGTAAAATTATACTTACGTATGGTCAATAAAGCACATTTATTATTATTATTATTATTATTATTATGTATCCCCCGCAACGATAATCGTTTGAAATTTTTTTGGAATTGCCATGTCATCTATTTTTTAAAGAACCGTGTACAGTGATAATTAATTAATTTAAAATGCTTTAGGCAGGATTTTCACTGGCACCGTCACATTTTAAGGGACATAATTTCATGACGAATCGATTAGAAAACATTAGAATCGTCTAACGATGCAAGGTAGAAAAATCGACCGGGCTCTTGGACTGAGCTCTGATCTTTCAAAATTTTTAAATAAAAATCAAACTGCACTACTAATAACTACTTGTATGTCTCCTGACCTGATATATCTTGAAAATATGATGAAAAAAAGTCGAAGTTTTCTCTTTTCTAAGTGATTTAACATTCCATATGTGACTAACCATCCACTTAAGAGGAAGAAGGTATCAACGAATAAATCACCATGAAATAAAAAACTAGCCAACGGGGACCTGTATTGCTAAAAATTCAATTATAAAAAGGTAATTTTAATCAACGTATGAATAATAATTTAAAATGTATAGGTACTTACTTCCTCTATGTAGTCGAAATTCATGATAGCAGAAGAAGTGAAAGTTCCAAATCTATGAGCAGTAATTATGACGAAAATTGAAATAGTTCTCAAGCCATAAAGTATCTTCATTGGAGGATTCTGGTTATCTATCTTCGATAATTCTTTAAAATTCCGTCGCAATGAAAACGAATATACCAAACAATTCAGTTCTGGAAGGGATGTTTTGATTATATTATTATTTATCATGTGTGAAAATTTATTATACAAAAGTACTAAGCGTATTCATATAAAACAAATTTAATCAGCATTGTCTTAATCTCATTATTTATTTAATTACTTTTCAGGTGTAATCAAGCAGTAACGTCTTGTGAATACCAGTTAGGTAATTTACTTACCAGTAGCCTTGCTATCTTGAAAAAAATCAACAACTGTTGCAAATAATGCAGCCAACACTAATATCGTTGAGAGAATGCTGTAACAAAAAGTTGGTTTTAAAATAATTATGGAATTGTTCAAGATGATTAAAATTCTTTAAAGGAATATTGTATGTATTTTTTTTTTTGTTAATATCAACGCTAATAATAGTCAAGTAAACGTTCACAACCGTTAAGCAACTTTGCACTATGGGAGAGGGAATGGAGAAATCTTTCCCTCGTTGTGATCTACTAACTGTACTATTATTGCTAATCCATCCGATTATTTCCGATAAATAATATAGATCATGTCTAGTATGTATGGAATATTGCTTTTATCTCATACTTATAGGAGGTAACCGATTTTATTGAAAATTTGCTGGATGAGTTAAAAAAATGTTGCGAATACTATAGACACACCTTCGTCAATGTATATTATTACATTTTCTGATTATCTGATCAAACTCAGGAGGAATGGTTTTCAAAGTTGAAGTTTGTAACGAGTAAATTTAGGAATAAATAAAGAAATGAAAATCGCCATTTTCAAAGTTATAAACAGGCTCAAGAAGGTATTTTAAAAATGAACTTTTGACGGAATACACAGTGTGTATGTAAAGTTTGTAAAAACATTCAAAATGGGTGGAATTAATAAAAATAAGTTGTTGTTTATACAGGTTTATCAGTAACTCGCCCATTCGGAGCATACTGTAATAAACACCGGTGTAAGTAGGTACCTAATACATAATAATAATTGTACCATGGAATTAATTTATAATCCAATTCCATTTTTGCAATGCTTACAATTCTAATTCCAAAAAAATGACCTGATTTCTTACATTAACAAGAATCAATTCTACCTTAAAACAGGAAGAACATAAGGAAAAAATGTGTTAGTACACCCCCACAATTGTGTAGATCGAATTAAATTTGAAAATTTTCTAATTTAACTTTTTTTGTGTGATGTCTTTCATATTTCAGTGAACACAAGCTGCACAATAAAAAGTCAGTCATCCTGCATTATTACAGAATGACCTACCACTTCGTGGGGAACACGTGACACTGCCAATCAATTTCTCACAGTATTACTATTGGAAAGAAGTGATTTTCAATACCTAACTGAGTATACAGTCTTTTGCTTTTGGTTTTCCTCTTTTGTCAATTGCTTTTCCTTATTTGTCAAATGATTTTCTTATTTTTCTATCTATCAATGATTATAGTCATTGATTTAGCAATCAATTTCCTTTTATGTCAAATCAGTTTCACTTTATGTCAATTGCTTTTCCCATTTACTTGCAGTGACAGTAATATAAACATTGGAAAAGCATTTGATAAAAAAGGAATCTCATTTGACAAAAGAGGAATTTCAATTGAAAAATCACGCACTGACGTTTGATAAATGGGAAAAGCATTTGACAAATTAGGAAAAGCAATTGACAAAAGAGGAAAACCAATAGAAAAAGACTGTAATACCATCTACATTTAGAAAATTAACATTTTGATAGTAAATCTATAATATATCAACACTTTTCACCTTACCAAAAACTTATATCAATTGAATCCAACTGTTGGCTTTCCAAATTTTGACAAGATGTCGTTCGTGTTTGAACTGTATACGAAATATTACGAATATTTTCGTAATCTGCCATATATTCTTGAAGCGATATTTCCAAATTTTCAGGCGTGCAGGATTTTGGAGTGCACCAACCAAAATTAATAACATTTCTAGGCTGTTGCGTATTGTCCTCGTATTTCTGAAGGAACATAATTATCACAAAAAAAATTATAAAACCATTATTTTCATTCTCACTTACATAGAGTCTTTCTAAAACTGAGGCGCCGGGTTGAAAATATAACGATAGAGGATCTCTTGTGTTGTTTGGCTTTGGAATATTGGCTACAATAGTCACTAAACAGTACTGTGTAGAAAATGGGGCCCTTGAAGTCAAACATTCTTGAAAATTCCCCAAATTAAATAAATTACCTCTGAGAACGCCAGACGAAGACTTCGCAGTAGAGTCCCACACTAACAGAGCGATAGTAAAAAAAATGATTACTTACCAATAATTAGTATTAATAATAATCTTAATTAATATTAAATCTAAAAACTTACTTTCATGAGCCCACAACGTGAAATTATTGAAGTGGGCTACAAATGAATCACTGTGATTTTTGCAAGTAAAATCTTCACTTCTTGGTACACCAAGAGGTAACTTGGGAAATAATTCTTGCCCATTTATTAAATTTAAACCACACAAAAATATTATAACGATTCTACACATTTTGTCAACCTACGAGATGATATTTTTTTACTGATGAATGGTTCTTTACCTGGCACTGACATTGTAGGATACTGGAAAAAGTAAAAGGGAGACGTTCTATTTTTATAATTAAAATGCATAAAGGAAATATTATTACACACATTAACTTTGAATTGAAAGATGAATTTACCTTCTTTATCCTTGGTTATATCTCCCCATAAATCGACACTGTGGACTACTAGTAATTGTGTAAGCAATTACGTGCGGAGATATTTTATGACAAACAATACTGACTAATAAGACTAATCCATTCACCACAGGCTGATAGCTTGTGGAAAGATTTTTTAGGTGACATGAAAAACGCCTCAATTTCCAATAGCTTTAATAAACTCTTTACATCAGTCAACTAATCAATTAACTGTTTTTCCCTGTCGTTAACATTAGGTATAAGGTAAAAAGTAATATTAGCCTAATAGTCTAATTTAATTCATTTTCCATTGAAAAAGTATTCCAATGCACTCTTCTTATGCCAACGAAGAAAATATGTAAAAACCTTATTGTATAAATTTTTTTCATTATTTTAGTCTGAACAATCAGCATGTGAAGTTTGGCCAACCTTACAATAAACACCCAGAATATATTCTTTTAATAACTGGATAGTCAAATTCAAACGCCATGTATAATATCGTATTTAAAAAAAAGAGAGTAACTTTTTCATGATCCTAATAACTTTTAGTAAATATTTCCAAAATTGTTGTTTCAAATACCTTATAGGTATATTATACTGATAGCTACTTAATTATAGAATGTCAAGAGAGTTATCTTTTGGGAATAGGAATTTTTGTTCAGAGAAATATAAATCATGCTTATGTATAAATAACCATTTAATTCGATCCCTTATGAAAGTCAGTACAAAATGACTCTTGAAACTTGAATAAATAAAAACTATAATAAAAGTAATATAAGTATTAAGGATTTGCAATAAGTACTTCATTTCTATTAGATAATAATTATACAGGATGATCCTGAAATGACGGGCACGGTTAGTACTACACGGCATTAATTGTGGATTAATGATTCCAAGTTTATTTAGGTACTTTTTCCTCAAGCATATGGCTTCCTTAAGAAAATATGACCAATTTTGTGGAAAGAAGGCAGAAATATAATGTGTATAGGTCTATAATATGCAGAAAGTTGTTATAGAAAGAATGCTCATTTTATCCGAAGACATTGAAATACAAGGTGATTCAGTAGTAAGTACCATAAATTTAAGAGCTTGTAGATAAAGTTAAAAAATTTAGAAAATTCAAATATTTTTTTCGGAAAATGTTTTTTAACTGAGATACGTGTTTAAGTGTCAATCTGTAAAACTATTTTTTTATTGTACCTATCTCTTTACAGAGTGAACCAATTATTTTGAATTTTTGTATATATGTATAGGTATTCTATTTAACCCTTTAAGTGGACAACGACACTATAGGGACGCTACAATAAACTTCTGAATTATCTACAGTTATTTACAATCTCACCGGATTTTTTCAATGAATTTCACCGGATTTTTGTATGATTATCTTACCGCCGATAGATGACAGCACTAACTCTATAAGGTATTTTTTTTTATTCGTAATTGTAAAAATTCTGGGTATAACCAAATCACCTAGTGGCGTCGAACTCGAGGCCTCATGACGCCTCATAAAAAAATTTGAACTGATATTTTTTACGGCACTTAAACACCCTGTACCTCGAAAAAACCGAGGGTGTATGTGTCGTTTGCAAAACAGTTTTTTCAACACCCTCTGTATCTCGTTTTAAAAAACATATTCGGTAAAAATAAATTACCTAAATTTTCTTAATAGGTATTTTAGATTTATCTGCAAGACTTTCAATTTACAGTAACTTTATCTTAAACTATTAAAAAAAATTAAAAAAAGTTAAAAACGCTGCATTTTAATTTTTATCGAAATTTTATAAGTTACAGCTTTTTATAGCAAATTTATTTAAAAAAAAAATAATAAAAATAAAAATGCAGTTCAGATTTTTTTTAAAGAGACAAAAGGTGTCCTGTGACCCAGGATTCTACGCCACTGAGTGCTTCGGTTATATCCAGAATAAAAAAAATACGGATTATTAAATAGAAAACCTGTACACAAAAATTCAGAATTATTGCCCCGCTGTGTAGAAAGATACAATAAAAAATAATCAGTTCCGCAATAAGGGTTCCAAACTACAATAATAAGGGTTCCAAACTACAATAATAAGGGTTCCAAACTAAAATTTCAAATTTACCCCCCAACCCCCCCCCCCCCCTCCCTACCTGTGTGGAGGGCGAATTGGGGGCATTTTCCTACATGTTTTCAGTCGTAAAATCTGAATCTGCAATTGAAAAAGAGGGTCCTTGTTAAAGATTTCAAAGTTGTTGCTCCCCACTCCTAGGGGATAGTTTGTCGAGTTTGGTAGTCATTTGTTATAGGATGTCCCCCTTCTAGACGAACTACTTTCATAACCCAGTTTTTTTTTTTTAAATCCGATGCAAAGTTTTGAATATACAGTGTGTGTCACAGGCGTGGTACACCCCATTTTTTTTCTTTATTTTTTGATATATTTTTTTGAAATTTGGTACGTTGCATATTATCGATAGAGCGCACTTTTTAGCAGAAAATTGAATTTTTTCCCACATCCGGTTTTTCCGGAAATGTTACCAACTTTTTATTTTTAAATGGGACACCCTATATATTATTATATTTTTGGATTCTATACATTTGTACGAATCCAACAATGCCACATAAGTACCATTTTAAATGTCAAATTTGTTTTTATTTTACTTTTTATTTCTCAATTATAATAGTGTGCCATGACTATTTCGTTTTACTCCAATTGGATCATCTAATGCTAGAAAAATCGAATTTTTGTTCAAAGTACTAAATTAAGTGATTTATGGATAAATTATGCGCACCGAAATGATTTTTTGAGCTGGATTAATTTTTTTCAAATGGTACCATATTGGTACCGAGGTACCATCTACTACTACTTCCAATAAGGGACATTTTGGTGTACCCATTTTGCATCTGTGACGAACACAACTGAAGTCATGGCACACTATAATTGAGAAATAAAAAATTAAATAAAAACAAATTTGACATTTAAAATGGTACTTATGTGGCATTGTTGGATTCGTACAAATGTATAGAATCCAAAAATATAATAATATATAGGGTGTCGTCCCATTTAAAAATAAAAAGTTGGTAACATTTCCGGAAAAACCGGATGTAGGAAAAAATTCAATTTTCTGCTAAAAAGTGCGCTCTATCGAGAATATGCGACGTACCAAATTTCAAAAAAATATATCAAAAATTAAAGAAAAAACAGGGGGAGTACCATGCCTGTGACACACACTGTATTTCAATGTCCTCCGATAAAATGAGCACCTACAGTACCTAAGTATATGATATCACAAGTTCAACAAAATTTCAAACAATTATCGTTTCGGGGATACATATCCGATTATGTTATTCAAAATCTGTTTTAGATCCATTTTTATCTCTCAATTTTGCAGAACGATACCACATTGACAAATTGTATTGAATTCATAGAATACCTATGTAGAATTTGAATTCCTGTAATTCCGAAACCTTAATAAAAAAATTGAAAGACAGACACTATTGGACGTAAATAGTCAAATCATGTAATTACTTTGCTAGCGAAAGTTGTTCAAATTTCACTGCCATAGGTATTAGTTTAAATTCTTGAAAAACGAAACATTAATACCTCGGTAACGAAGCTGAGGAAACCATTTTTGTTTTAAATTTACTCCTTACTTCTTTCTGAACATCCTCTACAACATCCTGTACACCGCGTCCGTCATTTCGAGATCACCCGCCTGTATAAGGGACTTAAAGTATTTATAAGTGTAATAGGTCCTTTTTTTACAGTTTAAATTATTTTTATCAGCATGTTATACATGCATTCTTATGCATAGGTAATTTTCTTGTAATAGGTGAATAATATTTACCTATTTCGAAAAAGGATATAAATGATAGCGACCTAGTATCATATGATAATATAAAATGAAGAGTGGGTATTTACTATTATTATTGACGTCTTATTTAGAGTAAGGAGCTTCTAAAATAATGTTTGTTTCATTCAATCCATCATGTTTTGTAGCTGGTATTTTTCTCACAAGGATGTATTGTAAAATGTTTTTACAGGGCGCTTCAATACATAGATATATTACCAATGCTGAAAAAAATACCATTGGAACATCCGATAAACCATTAGACAGCTGAAAATATCACAAAAGTAAAATAAACATTAAAAGGACTTTAATTATACAATAAAACTTACCAACTCCATTATACCAATCGATCCCGGGCTTCGTTGTGTTAGAATGGATCGATACACGATCGGTAAATGAATTAAGTAAGCCGCATAGCTCAGCTTACTCAGAACTATGAAAGGAGACCAGCTTAATATTTTTCGTAACATCTGACAATATCCACAAAAAATTAAATATATAAGACCAGACAATCCTAAAATCCATATCACACGATGTAGAGCTGCAAAAGCTCCTGCTTCGATATTGTTATACTTATGATGAGGATCAAAGTATAGAACGGACGAATACACTGGAGCAAGAAGAAATAGTATAGATGCAGAGAGTAATATCCAGGATTTTACCTGAAAATCAAATCAATTTGTTCAAAAATAATATTAGGTAGTACCTAATACTATTTTTATTTTTAGTACCTATTAGTACCTATAGGTGGTGATAATCTAGGGAAACGTCTATTGCGTTATTGAAGTAAAATTGAGTCTACTTATATTGGTACATAATTATTATTTATTGTTAGTTATAATTGATCATTTTACACAGGAGGTCTCTGAAAGGTACCACCAACGCAATACCTATATCATAGATTCCCGAGTTAAAAACATGCCGATTTAACCGAAATTTTCTGCATCCAAAATGGCACCCTTCTCAAGGTACAGCCCTTAAAAATGGATCAACGAAAATACACATTTTCCAGAATAAGTCAAAAGTTAATTAAATGAGAAACGTTAAAATTTCACCGCCTGCTACTATTATTGGTGAAGACCAAAAAACTCACACAGTCTTAAGAACATTGGCATATCGGTTGTTTCTGCTTTCAATGTGGTTTATCAATTTTTACCCCAGAACTTTCTTATCAATAGTTGAGTTCTGTATCTCAAGCGGTTCCTGAGTGATGTCGCGAGTGTTTTCATCATATATTTTTTTATTATTGAAAATTAATTAATTATTTTTTGTAGGCTAGCATAAGTCGTCAACTTTTGTTTTTCTTATGGCCGCCATATTGTTGTTTTATGACGTTTGGCATAAAAAAATCAAGGAAAACAGGAATTAGGTAGGTACTAACGCTCAAAAAATTAAAAATAAATTAAAAAATTTTATTCTTCTTTTTTCGAATAAAGTTAAACTTTTTTTTACCAAATTCCGTCAATATTAGACCTTATGGTTTTTAAAAATTTTTCTACGATATTCGGTATAAAAAGTTGTCTATGAAAAAAGAAAAATAAAATTTTAGAAAATTTATTTCACGAATGATAGTAATTTTTGGTTGAGTTGATTATTTTAATACCAATCGACATAAAAAACTTATATAGTGGCCATAAGAAAACAAAAGTTGACTATGAAAACTCGGGGATGTAGTCGACTTAGAAAATTTCTGTAATGTCAAATGGATGCCTTCTTACGACTTATTTAAACCTTAAAAAAATTGTTTATTGATTTACAATAATAAAAAAAAATATTGCCAAAATGAAAAATGTCAATTTTTCAGTTTTTTTTTCTGGATATTTCCAGAAAGTTTAGATTCTATTAGTGAGCCAGTTGCAAGTGATCACTGCATATTGTGTAGGTAAGCCCCGGCACTCACTCGAAGTCCGTTCCATGGTGGAACACGAGATGCAAGGAAGCGGTCGCTAATAGCAACCGAGAACTGAACAGGTACCGCAGGTATAGAACCGACGACAACCTGCAATACTTGAAAGAACGGAAACACATCGCATCAGAAACCATCAATTATTGAATTGAAGCAAGACAAACACCTGGCAGAACTTTGTGTCCTCAATAACAAGGCTTACAACCCCCAGCGAGATGTGGAAGAAGATCAATTATATCGAGGGATCCAAGCGAACATTTACTATACCCGCCTTTAAAAACGCCAAAGGCACCATGATCACGGAAATCAGTATATAGCTGAACTACTTGCCGAATTCATCCAACAGAAATCGAGCAACACTAACTTTGACCAGAAATTCCGTAGATACAAAAATCAAATCGAATCGAAACCACTGTGCTACCCCGGTAACACTAATGAATCCATCAACGATGTAATCTCAGAACATGAGTTACGCTTCGCACTGGGTCAGACAATAATATTTCAATCACTTTTCTCAAGAACCTCCCCTCAAAAGATACCCAATATCTCTTGAAAGTATATAATAAGATATGGACCTCAGGCTTCTTCCTGAAAACGTGGAACAACTCAATCATTCTGCCCATGCACAATATGAGAACCAAGTAACAAGCAAGAACAAGAAACCAAGAACAAGTTACCCAGGACAAATTTCTCAAACTAACTTTCGACAAGACACTCACATGGAAACAACATATTCCCCAACTGAAAAAAAAGTGTGTAACTAGACCTAATATTATGAAGACCTTATCACACTTTGAGTGGGGAGCACAAGAATCAGCACTTCTGAAAATCTACAGGACTATAATAAGATCAAAATTAGCTATGGGGCCATTTCATACGGAACTGCAAAGAACTCTACCTTAAAGAGTCTAAGACGTGATACAGAATTCTGCGCTAAGGCTCGTACTTGGTGCGTTCAGGACAACCCCATGCGAAAGCTTGTATCGACAAGCCAACGAGCCCCCTTAAGGTTTCGAAGAAACCAACTATTACTGCTGTACTCCGCAAAAATATCCAACGACGAAAACAATCCAACACACAGCACGAAAACCGCAATCACCCACGCCATAATGTGATAGGATAAGGCAACTCACCCCCACAATCCAGTCCCAACAAAGTGAAATACGTATAGTTGCAAACCAGACCCCACCATAGACACTCAAGAAGCAATTAATCGATACCTCCATGAGTGCCTACATTAGCGATGACGCTAACAACCTTCCAACGAGGCTAGAAGAACTATTCCCCAAGTACCGTCCCGAGCTCACAATTAATATAGGTGCGTCAAAATTTCACAACGGCGCGGGATATGCCGTAGTTCTAGGCAAAGAATTCTATGTGCTGAGGCGACCAAACATGAAGCGTTCTCGCCGCAGAACTCTGGTGAAATACTAATAACAAAAAACTTCTAGAGCTGCAATCTGAACCGACGCCCTGGCAGCTCTTCATAAAAAACTTGACACTAACAGCCCCACCGTAATAAGAACAACAAACTACCGTTTACTGCCTTGCACAGAATAAACAAGTCATACTCGTATGGCCCCATCACACAGCAGAAAATGAAAGGGCTGTTATGGCAGCTCGGGAAGCAACCCGCTTGAACGATATCATCGACATAACCAACGAAGTTTCCGATATAAAGACTGATACCTACTACCAAATGATCCACCCATATTCTTTGCGATTGTCGCAAATACTCAGAAGAAAGAACAACCTGCTAATTAGACAACATTATTCTGTCAGAAATACTCCGAACAGATCCGCAAAGCACATCTAAAGTCATTACCTACTTTAACTTTATATCCAATCAATGTATCGGTGCAGTGACGTAATGTCAAGGCACCTTATTTAATAAAATAAAAAAACAATTGTCAGTAATATTTTATTAACGTTAGAAGGTACTGCCTGTTGGATCAATACTAAGTGGACACAAGGCTTTGTTAATCGACACGTTTCTAAAGCTCGAGCGCACTTTAGCTAAACATTCTAGACTAGCAATATTTTTTGTTAAATTAAAACAATATTTATTTTTTGACCCTAAACAATTGACCATATTTGTCACATTATTTAAACACATTCATGTGTATACTAAAATAACTTACCTTACTCATATTATTTTGGATTTTGTTTGTGCTGGTAAGTAGGTAGCCTGCTAGCATTCCAATAAAATACGTAGTAGTTCTGGCATGGGATTTGTTGTATATGAGATTGAAATCATCATGAGTTTTCAACTCTCTTACCATCTTCGGAGTCATTCTTATCATACTAGATGCATGGTAAGCTAACGTTAAAGCAAACACTGTTAAGACAGAAATCACTGTTAGAATAATCAGCAGAAATAAACCCAATTTCGTCTTCCTTTTAATTATATAACATATGCCTACTGCTGCTATAAAAAAATGAAAATCACAATTCAGATACCAAGTATGGGGGGCGCACTGAAAACAAATTAAAAACAATAATCAGTTTCGAATGTGTATATGGTAGGGTAGCGGCGGGTATTGGCGTACCTATACGAGGTTTATCCCGCACTTGTTTGATCTCCTTAACGCGATCTATTTAAAAAATCGGAAACAGCTAAATAGTCTATCGATGCATTTTCATAATGTCCAAGTAGGGCAATACAAATGAATGTATTATTTTACATAGCAGTACCGCCCCTGTATGACCAATAAGTAGGTAAGTGGAAGTTGATTTTAATTCGAAAAGGTAACTTGAAATATTGAAATCTTATGAATTATTATTTTAATGAATTTTATTGTATCAGATGGTAAAATGATCTTCTCGCCCTCATGCACGCCATTACGCCATTTAACCCCCCCCCCCCACCTAGTGTAGGGCATTGGTAAAGATGCAGAATGGTTTTATCTTTAAATCTGATGTAGGTACATAAAATTTCTTTCATTGAATAGGATACCGCTTGAAAAGTTAAGATAACGTATGTAAGCCGTTTTCCAACATTCGGACCCGTTTTCAATACAAGTTAATTTGAAAAAGGAAAATCGAGATTTTCGTTTTTTTATTTATTTATACTCATAAACTACTTGTTAAAAAATTCAACTGTGAAAACTATTATCATTAAATTCTCTCATAAAATTAAATATTCAGGTTTGAAGAAAATTAAATATTCAAATTCAAAGTCCTATTTTGAAAATAAACAAAGTGGCATACCTACAGCGATATTGGGTCACCTGTTTATTACAGTTTACAAGAAAATAATTTTACAAACTGTACTTTGCCTCCCGTTTGTACCGCTTTTTGGTTTATTTCTATGTCTTTAACGGTAATCAAGCTTTTCAATTTCAATGACAACCTGTATATGTTATTTTTTTAATTTTCGAGGATAATAATAATTATGAACTTAGATATAAATGTGATGATATCTGAGTGTTAATATGTAGTAGCTTTCTTTACTTATGCGTCCATATTAGGGAAAAAGTACTCACTTTTTTCGCTGCTAAATTTACTTTTTAAAAGCAAAAAAAAGTTTCATATAATTATCACTCGGCAGATCTCATTGTTATATCTGCCTAAGGGAAAAAATGTAAAAAAAAATTCTCGTCACAGAAATAGTTATTTATTTTACAAGGGAAAATTAATAGATTTTAGCTCGAGATGTGATTTCGTTCACGACGCGAAACGGGAGGGGTAAACATATCAAGAGCTATATTCGTGCTTTTTTCTTGTGTATAATAAGCAATTTTTTTGTCACAAGAAAACCCAGGTGCTAGAAGATCGAAAACCGCAATTAGAAAACTGAAAATATTGTCGTAAAATTGATCTATGTTGAATTTGAATTTTCAAACTGTTAGACTATACCTAATATGCGTCCATATCGTGGAAGTATACCTACTCACTTTTTTCCCTGCTTAATTATTTTCTTCCCGATTAAAAGCAGTTTCATAAAGTGGTATTTTTGTACCTGCCGCAGGGAAAAATGTCTTACTTTTTTGCGGTCGCAGAAATTTTTTTATTTTATTTTCGTTTATGTGTACGCCAATATCCTCCGCTTCCCTATTTGATGTATACTATATAGCAATAATTAATATAGGTACTTATAGATATGAAAAACTTGTAAGTAATCGGTATACTCAAGGTAAAAATTGATACACCATTATATAGGTGTCCCATAATATGTGGGCAGTCTCCCGGATTTGCGTAAATTTCGTAAAAATAAATGAAAAAATGGCTATAAAATTAATTCCTCAGAGACACCCCTACAAAGATATTAGCTGTTGAAGTTGAGGGTTGAAAATCAATTTTTTGCAATAACTTTTTTACTTCTTGACCGATTTTTATAATTTTTGGTTTTTTTGTATTATTTTGGACTGTTTAGAATAGTGTTTCATAATATTTGGTAGCACATACATACACCTCGGGATGGCATAACCCCCTCATTCACTTGAAAGAAAACAATAAAAATAAAAATTTTACAGTTTTTTAAGGTTAATTTTCTTTTTATTTGATATTTTTTACATAAAAAACGTATCTTTTTGTATTTTATGAACCTATCTTTTTATGAACAACAATAAACTACAAGAATCTCGAAATGTTAATCCCCCTTCTGTGAAACTGAAGGGGAGGGGGTTAAATACGACTTCAACTTTTTCTTGTGCAATATTTTTCTTTATTTTTTTTTCAAAAAGTTAAATACAGTAGTTTTTTACAACGAAAAGGTACTAGTGGACCTTCCTAGGACGCACTGATTTTACATAAAACCGATTTGAAAAAATTATGACATGTGTGCAACACATTTGAAATAAAAATTGTTCATGAGTCCATGGAGACGTCAAAAAGTTTTTAACAAATTCATTTTGCAAGGTGAAAAATTAAAGTATTAGGTACGAAAAAAAAATATCTGCATAGTCGTTCTCTGAATACGTCGATATGCTTTTAACTTCTCATGTGTAAAATTTTCATGTAACCACTGTTGACATATGCCGCTGAAATGTGGTGGAGCACCATCGTGCATGCACCAAACATTAATCCTTATTTCTAAGGGAATGTTTTCCACGAGTTCAAAGAGTCTTGTGGTAAAAAACTCATGGTACACCTTTTCATTTAAGTTAGCAGATTATAAAACGTGAAAACCTAGTAAGTCATTCTATGGTTGCAGCCCAGACGTTAATTTTAAATGAACGTTGGTAATGCGTCACTTTTCGCGTGTGTGAATTTTGTTCTGCCCAAATATGCTAATTATGCATATTAAATACCCCACTCCTTGTAAAAGTAGCCTCATTGGTAAAAATTATTGTAGATAAAAAAGAGCAGTTTTTTAGGCAAATCTGCCTAAAATCCTTTACCAAATTGTAGTTGTAACGGTCTGTCTGCAGACAAAAGGTCCTGAACTTGTCGTGTGATAGATACTTAGCTGCTATTCTATGGCTATTCTCCATACCACAGAATGATTTGAGTTGCTAGTCGCCTTTTGTACTCACCGCTGAGTTTTCTTCAAGAATATTGAAAACGTTTTCCTCAGCACGAACGGTTCTAACTGTTCTGCGTCTCCCTCTATTGGTGGTACTAGCTTTTAAAGTACCAGTCTCACGTAAACGTCGCTCGGTGGTTTTAAATTTTCTTAATTTTATTTACCTTAATTTATATTAATTTTAATGGAGCACTAAATATTTCTTGCTTCATTTGCACTGTCCAGTGGCGGAATCTCCATATTTCATTGATACGTGATCCTATTTACTCTGTCAGAGATGTTGTGATTTGACGTATTTGTGGAAATTGACATATCTGTGGAAAATAATTGCTCCTTATATTATACTAGTGGATTTTATGAGTAGAATAATTATTGTCTTTCTGTTTTTTAATTTGCTGGCAACGAGACGGAATGTCAGCCGGTAAACCAGCCGGTGTAGGTACGTTTTGAATAAATGGTGATTAAATTGCGCCCTGTTTGTAAAATAATCTAAGAGTTGAGAAATAGAACATGAGGTGGTTTTTTGGGGGGAACGCGCAACACCCCCAGAACTGATTTTTTGTGTATTTATGTTCTATAACCTCTTCACTAACAATTATTATTGGAGGCACATCTTATATAAGATTTTTTATGAATTATTTGGATACATTTTTAACTTTAGCGACTGGACTATCAACCTAATTTTGTTTTTAAACTTACCATCTGGAGACAAAACAGAAATGGATTACCAGCTTATCTATGCTGCTATATTATGAATACTTTTGTATTTAAATAATATTGGTCATTCAACTGATCAGTTTATTGGCATTTCCCTCCCCAGTGTAAAAATAACGTACGTATTATTTTATGACGTTACCATGTTTGCATCTAAATACTTATAGTTAAATATAATAAAATATTTTTGATTACCTACTTACCATATGATCTGTATTGATATAATTACTCAAATATATTAAATTAATCCACCAATTTTGTTTACAGTCTTTTTTTTCTACTTCCATAACAGGCCATACAGGGCCTGAACCAGTATAGCTCATAACTGTTGTGTAATAAAATAAGACAAAAGCGTATGCAGGAGTTAATCTAAAATTAATTAAAATAATATGTAATACAATACGTAATAATTTTAATAAAATGATGCATTTGTCGTAACATTATTTGGTCTTCGATACCGATTTTCTAAATTCAATCATAAAGTTCAAAATCAATCCTATAAAGTCATTTAGGTTTTTTGTATAAATTGATATACATTCTTGCGCTCTTCGCCGGCATTAATTTAATTTTTTAATTAATAGGTAGCATAGTTTATAGACTTTACATTGACAAATTGCGTCGATTGTTCTATTGATTATGGGTATTTAGTTAGGTGCGTAGGTATTATGGTCATTTCTTTGCACGCATATTCAAGGCAAGTCGCATGCATTACTCGCTCTCCAAGACTAGTTTTATTTATTTACCTACTTGTGTTTCAATATAACACTCTGCTTTAGGAAGCAAATTGCAACCGATATATCGGTTATTTTATTGCTTTTTCGTCTACCAATTTATGTACATATTCACTTGCGACATCCGCCAAATGTACCGTCAAATTTTATTTGAGAAATCCCATTGCAGTTATCAGCTGATTCGTTGACGTTTTCATCCCCAGAAGACAATAGGGACATACATGTTGTGTACTGTTGCATATGGCGTCTCTAGCAGTCCACATCTGGCTATCCGATGCTTACTCTAGTTAGCTCACGAGAGCCAGGATCAATTCCCCCTCGCCGCCGAGGCTATAAATTACAACCTTTACGTTGATGATTTTGCATTGGGCGCCAACGATCTTGCTTCTACTATATAAATGCGAGATCAGTTGATCCAGTTATTAAAGTTAGGATGATTTGAATTGCGAAAGTGGGCATGCAATCACTCAGAGGTGTTGAGTGGGACTCCTGAAGTTCATCGTCATACACAAGCATATCTGACTTCGATCCGAAGTCACAATCCTGTGGTAAAGATTCTTAGCTCCAAGGGCAAGCTATATCTAGTTGGGACTCATTTTCCTTTAAGGTCAACCCACTCGATAGTGACTGCACTAAGCGGTCGATTATTTCGGAGCTTATACCCGAATTTATGACCCTCTTGGGTTTCTTGCTCCGCTTACATTCTTTGCTGAGCATTTAGATCCAACGTCTTTGGGCTTTGGGATTAGATTGGGATGAACCTCCACCCATTGATATTTGCTCGCAATGGAAAGCTTATAAGGCTTCACTACCGAAGCTGAGCCATGTGAAAATACCCAGATGTTTAAAGCCTGCGACTTTCGTGGAATGCCAACTACACGCTTTCTGCGATGCCTCTGAGGCTGGTTACGCCTGTGTAACATACTGTTTTACAGTATTACTGACAATTATGGTCAAATTTAAGTTTCGTTGGTAACGGCAAAATCAAAGGTCGCTCATCTCAAAAGCATATCAATTCCACGTCTGGAATTATGACTAACCAAGTTAACCAAGCAAGGAGTGACTCTACTGATGCTCTGTCTTGGATACGATCATCATCACATAAATGGAAAACTTTTGTGGCCAATAGGGTGAGTTACATATAAGATGCTGTCCCTCCTGATCGGTGGCGTCATGTTCCATCAGCGGATAATCCCGCTAATCCGGCTTCACGAGGTCTCCTTCTCGAAGGTATGTTTCATGCTCGCTTTGGTGGGCGGATCCCCAGGGGCTCAGCCAACCCCATTCAATGTGGCCGTCAGATTTTTCAAATTCCGGCCTCTGTGATGACACTCAAGGAGAAATTAAGATCATTGCACTCCTACCAGAAATTATTCCGATGGAGATTGATGACATATTGTTTTTCAATATGCCGTTAACCTTTTGTCAAAATTAGGATCTCCTACCTCCACGAACAGCCGGGGTCGCTGCACTTAGTTGTTGGCATGCTTTTTGGCTGCCTGGGGTGCATCCTTCGATTAATTATAACATCGGGAAATACTATAATGCCAAACGACAGTTTTATTGAACGCGGTGTAAAATGCGCCGTCATATCCAAACAGCTTCATGCAGTCTAATCTGTTTGGACGATAGGTATAGGGTATAGTATTTCCTGATGTCTTATATTCGTTGATTGAAAAAGTATAATCTGTGTCTTAATCTTTTAGGTTATTAGATTAGGAAGGACAGTATTTTCATCTTAAATCTTAAATCATCTTAAATAATAGCACAAACTAAAATTTCAATGGAAAATTCAATGTAAAATTTAACTTTCAATGGTGTTTCTGTTTTTACCACTGTAATAAGCGACAAAAATTCTTCATGTTTGCTAATTGAACCAACTCCATATCTCCAATAATAACGAAGTTACCAATGGTGAACAGAAAAAAATAGTGAATAGGCGATTTTTCATCACCCTGTATACATATTCACTTCACCCTCATGTAAAAATTCATCAAATCAACTTTGCTGGCAGATATCTACAGTTAAGCGAAAGATATTCAGCTGCGATTTTTATAACACCTTAAGAATATAATTCTCTTTTCCACTAAATATAATATACAGGGTGTCCCATAATATGTGGGCAATCTCCCGGATTTGGGTGAATTTCGTAAAAATAAATGAAAAAATAGCTATAAAATTAATTCCTCAGAGACACCCCTACAAAGATATTAGCTGTTGAAGTTGAGGGTTGAAAATCAATTTTTTGCAATAACTTTTTTATTTCTTGACCGATTTTGATAATTTTTGGTTTTGTTTTGTATTATTTTGGACTGTTTAGAATAGTGTTTCATAATCTTTGGTAGCACATACATAGACCTCGGGATGGGATAACCCCCTCATTCACTTGAAAGAAAACATTAAAAATAATAATTTTACAGTTTTTTAAGGTTAATTTCCTTTTTATTTGACATTTTTTACATAAAAAATGTCTCTTTATTTATTTCGATAGAGCGAACCGTTATCGAGATAAACGTCCTTCTAATAGGTGATGCGTCGCAGGAACTTTCTAAATTTCAAGTAAATTTCAACAAGATGGCTGACCTTTGACAGTAAATTGAGCAGGAAACAAAACAATAATTTAATTAAATACACTTCAGTGTCAAAGATTTCATTTCATGCAGATTTAATTCTAACTGATTTTCTGCGTATTCAGCGTTTTTGTGTAACTCATTTTAAAATCAGCTAGAATTGAATCTACATGAAATGAAATCTTTGACACTATTTGACGTGTATTTAATTAAGGTTTTGTTTTGTTTCCTGCTCAATTTACTGTCAAAGGTCAGCCATTTTGTTGAAATTTACTTGAAATTTAGAAAGTTCCTGCGACGCATCACCTATTAGAAAGACGTTTATCTCGATAACGGTTCGCTCTATCGAAATAAATAAAGATACATTTTTTATGTAAAAAATATCAAATAAAAAGAAAATTAACCTTAAAAAACTGTAAAATTATTATTTTTATTGTTTTCTTTCAAGTGAATGAGGGGGTTATGCCATCCCGAGGTCTATGTATGTGCTACCAAAGATTATGAAACACTATTCTAAACAGCTTAAAATAATACAAAATAAAACCAAAAATTATCAAAATCGGCCAAGAAATAAAAAAGTTATTGCAAAAAATTGATTTTCAACCCTCAACTTCAACAGCTAATATCTTTGTAGGGGTGTCTCTGAGGAATTAATTTTATAGCTATTTTTTCATTTATTTTTACGAAATTCACCCAAATCCGGGAGATTGCCCACATATTATGGGACACCCTGATAATTTTCCTTTGTAAGCGAGCCTAACTCCCCACCAAATCTTTCAAAAAACCTGACCCGACCTGCCAAAAGTCTGTGGCTGATGGAGCGAACGTTCCAATGCCAAAAAAATACTACACACCATTATTATCTTGCTGATTTCAGTTTATAATGACATACATTCCTCATGAGGTAAGAAAATAAACGCACATTCACGCGGTCAAGTCAATCACAGCTCAGCCGATGAAATAACTTTTTCATAGTACTGGAAAAACAGTTTTTTTTAAACGTTAATGCGCCGCGACCGGGTAGCAGGCATCTGGTTAAAGCGCCAGCGCCCGGAGCAACAGCTGGCAAAACGCGTATTAATCTTATTTCACTGTTTTATTAGATAAAATTTTCTATCGTCGGGGTCGCACAACTCGATCCCGTATTCTGTGTTATGTGTTAAAGTCTAGTAAAAAAAATAAATAAGTGGATGATATTTCAGTGCCAACGACGTACAACTGAAAAGTTAAAGAAATTCTATTTACCGGAAATATCGCAGTAATACAAGTTTCCATGGACTCACTGATTTTTTTTTCATCATTTTCAATAGCGAACAGATCGCCAACCATCCACTCATGAACAAAAAAGTATCAACAATTAGATCACCACGTAATAATAACATCATGTTTATGGAATGTCTATATTGCTAAAAAAATTCAAAATTACTTTAGTATTCCAAACTTATCTTAAAATAGTAAGTTGTCTTAAGTGTCTTAGGTATTAATTTACCTTTTCCAGATAATCGAAATTCATTATCATGTTAAATGCAAAGTTACCGGTCATTTTATGTCCAACTATTATCATGATTATGCCAATTGTTTTCAATCCAAAAAATATACTCGATTTATCACTATTATATTGATCACACTTCCTTAATTCCTTAAAATTCCTTTTTAAGGAAAACGCACAAACGATAATGTTCGAATCTAAAAGTAAATATTAAATTAATTTTTGATAGTTAGTATTGCTTGATTACTTACTTATTGTTTCTCCAAAGAAATTCTTGTATGAATCAACTATCGTTGCTGTTATAGTCACCAGAAGCAATATCACTGAGAAAACGCTACAATGTGAGTAATTTTTTTTTAATGTCTGAAGTGGAGATATATTATAAAAAAAAACAGATGGACTAACCAAAATGAGATGTCAATAACTTCAAATCCTTGATCTCGTCTTTGTTTTTGACAAAGGTTAGATGGAACTTGGATAAGGTAGGAAACATTATTGCGACTAAGGACACTGTCCTGTTCATTCATATACTTTTGCAAGAACTCTTCCAAATAAATTGGTGAACAAGATTCTGGAATACACCAGCCTAATGTAACAAAATTTCTTATTTGCTGCAGTTCGTCACCAAAGTCCTACAAAGGATTATTAAAAATTCGAATCAAGACTCTCATTTTAGAGTTTATAACTTACATACATTCTCTCAAGAACCGAACTTTCTGGTTGGAAATACAGTGAAAATGTATCCCTGGAAACATTTGGTCTAGGAATTTGGGCTATTACAGTCACTAAGCAATACTGAAATGGGAATGGGGCTTCCAAGCCTAGACATTGATCAAACTGGCCGAAATTGTATACATTGCCTCTTAAGACTCCAAAAGGTGATTTCGCAGTGGCATCGCGTACTAAAAAATCATCAGTGGTTATTGTGCATTTATTGTGCGTAAATAATTTTTTTACAAAATTTTCAGAAAAAAATAATTCTTATACCTTCTTATAATTATTATAAGCATCCGTAATGGGGGATAAAAACTTACCTTCATGGGCCCACAAGGAAAGGTTCTCGAATTCTCGTACCAGTAAGTCACTATGATTATTACAGAGCATACTTGGTGTACTTGATATGCTCATAGGAAGCTTAGGAAACAATTCATCTCCTATGGAAATCCAAACCTGACACAAAAGTATAAATACGCGCAACATGATTCTGGAACGTTGAATTATAAGGTATGTTGCGTAGACATAAACTTTACTTTTGGAGGCTTAAAGATTAATTAAATATTGTTAGGCACATCATTTAAATATACTCAATATTTATAGGTAATAAAAAATTTTAATAAAGGTAAAAGAAACCTCACATGCTGGTTTAGTAAGCTCGTAGGTAAACGCTTTCGCCTATTATACTCGAGAATAAAATACTCTTATACCGGGTGGTATCTTCAGCGACGGAGATTCCAATAGTAAATAGTGTATTTTTTAATTAAAAAATACACTAAAACTTGAGATAGAATTATTGTATGGCTTCCTCCTGCATCCGTACCTATATGGTGTTACGAAAATGTAAGACCGTTTCATAAAAAGTCAGGATACCTTGAAATTATTCCAACAACACTGATAAATAATGTCTGCAAATTAGTATGCACAAACAAATCTGTCATAACAATTTTATGTTTATTATATTATTTATCCTGTAGGATTACCAACTTCTATGACAAAATTCATTTTTTGAAAAAAAAAAAAAAACAATAAACAAAACCAGTTTCATAATAAATTTAAAGTCACTTTGAAAAAGTCTAATTTCACGTTAGTTAGGTTGTTACGTCCTTGGTGAATAATCGATTCGTATTCTCTAAGACACCACCGTTTCCTACCCCTTCCTATCCCTTTACAAATCGGGACGAAGGAGAAGGACACCTGACCGGAGAGACCACACGAAGAGTCGAGGTTTAACATCGAGAGAGGAGAGAGCTCGACCAAGAGTGCCGTTCGTACCAGACTCGTCGATGCTGGTGTTACGAGAACGGGATACCTAGTTCTTTAATTAAATAAGGAAGCGGTATAAAGTAGTGGAACAATCGTGGGTATAGTGGAGCAAAGTGAACAATAATATAGTTACAACATCTCGCAAATTAAAACAAGTGCCCCTTTAGTCGGACAAGACACAAGGTCAGTAATTTCGATAATTATTAATTAATTGTGTTCCTGTCAATCATTGGCAATTATAGCCTGGTCCTTCCCTAACTTTTGATCCTGTCACCGTGGCGATTCGTCATTACCATCGCGGCATCGAGCCGCATTAATTTAGCCCCTTTCAGGATCGAATCGCGTCGTTAATATTTTTAGGCTCTTTGACGCGGAGTTAACATTTTTTTGGTCCCTCCGTAGTCGGATAGGAAAGCTCGTGGAAATATAGTTCATTAATTGGTTGCATCATTTGTTTGAAATTAGTTTCTCACTCACTGTGTTAAGGTAGCCTGTTTGTAGGTCAAAGGATTCGAAATAGTCGATCCAAAGGACGCCAGACGGCATTTTCACCCATTCCACTAATTTTACTCCATTCTCACCTCACTCCACTTCTTCGTTCGTTGCAGGTGTTCGTTTTAAAAACCTCTGTAATAGTTGGAATATTTTCTCTCTGAATTCGCAGGGCAGAATATTGATTTTGTATTCACGGTATACTGGGTACACTCGGTATCTTAAGTATTGTTTTTGGTGAATTCGAATTCAATAATTTATTTTCAACTCGATATTAAATAAGTAACTTTCACTTGGTTAGGTACTTATTTTTGGTATTGCTCATCGTTCGTTGTTGTTGTATTTTTACAGGTTTTTAACGAATAACCCTTTTTCGTTGTTACAGGGAAAATATTGATTTTTGTATTCACGGTATACCTACTGGGTACACTCGGTATCTCAAGTATTGTTTTTTGGTGAATTTCAAAGTCAATTTATTTTCAACTCGTTTTTAAATAAGTAACCTTCACTTGGTTAGGTACTTATTTTTAGTTATTGTTCGTATTTCGTTGTCGTTGTATTTTTTACAGGTGTAAAAAATAACCCTTATTCGTTTATTGCTTTAGTGTTTTGTTGATACTCTTTAGCAAAATGTCCAACACTTTGGTCGGAGCAAACGCTTCTGTTTCGAAGTTTTTGACTCGTTTGAACTCGATTCTGACAGTAGTTTCAGCACCCATTGATGAAAAGTCGCGTTTTATTGTCCTGGCTGCATGCGACAGCGCTTCAGATTTGTACAATCAGGTGCAGGAGGTTGATAGAAATATCCTGATTACGGTTGAGTCGGCAGATAAGAGTGCTTTGGTCGTAGATGTGTCATCGGAGATTTGGAAATCATACTCGGGACTACTTATCGAAGTTGATTCGGTTTATTTTCAGATTAGAGCGGTTCAATTGTCGTTGGAATCGACTCAGGATACGGTGGTGAAATCACGTCATGGTTCGAGTGAATCGTTAAATAGTCGACAGTCTGGTGCTCCCGCGCTACCCCCCTCTGCAAGTTCACATGTGAAATTGCCTCGTATCGGTATACCTACTTTTGATGGTTCGTTGAGGATGTGGTCGGTTTATTATGATTTGTTTAGGACTTTGATTCATTCGAATGATTCGTTAGCTCCAATTGAGAAGTTCCAGTATTTAGTTTCGACTTTGTCAAAGGAACCTCTTACCCTTGTCAAACATTTACCACTGACAGATGACAATTATTCGATAGCTTTCGATACTCTTGTCCAAAGGTATCAGAATGAGCGAGTACTTGCGACGTGTTATTGGCAGGCGATTTGTAATGCTCCCAAAATAACGGATTCTGATTCCTCACAATCGCTTCGTGAATTGTTGAATACCTTTTCAGAAAATATTACAGCTTTGGGTCAGGTCTCAGGCGTCTCTCTCTGGGATTTCACTTTGTTCAACTGGTTGCTACAGAAATTGGATAACGCTACTCGAAAGCGTTTCGAACTCCAATTTGCATCTGAAGAGTTTCCATCATATCAGGATTTGCACAAGTTTTTGTCGTCACAGTGTCGTGCATTAGAATCATCTTTGGGGAATGACCTATCTCCGTCTGCAGTCGTTGGTAAGCGGAGTAGCGTCAAGTCTGGTGGAAAAGTGGAATCGAGGAATTCACATGCATTTTTGTCAACGTCGAGTGCGTCTTCATCGAAGCAGTCGTGCTTCCATTGTAATGGAGAACACCCGATCTCGAATTGTCGTTCTTTTTTGAAGTTGGACCCGCGCAAGCGTTTTGAGGCTGTGAAGGCAGCGCGCTTGTGCCTAAATTGTTTTGGCCCTTCACACTTGGTGAAGCAGTGCCCCTCTTCTCATTCGTGTAAGGAGTGTGCAGGTCGGCACCACTCTTTATTACATTTCGTTAAACTTAGTAATTCGGATGGAGCAGCTTCTCATCGAGTTGAGCCGCCTCCAGTCGCATCCACGGTTGCCATGTCTTCTCTCCCATCCTTTCAGGATGTTCGTTCTCGTTCTCGTAGCAATACTACGGTTCTTTTAGCAACCGCATGTATTGAAGTTCAAGACAAGTGGGGCAACTATCAAGTGGTTCGTTCTTTAATTGACTCTGGCAGTCAGTCGTCTTTTATTACTGATCGGTGCCGCAAGCGTTTAGGCTTGCACTTGAATCGATCATCAACACCTATTTCTTGTTTGGGTCACGTGACCTTGGGATCGGCCCAGGGATCATCTGATTGCATTATTCGTCCCGTTGGGGTACCATCACCTACTTTTAAAGTAAGTACTTTGGTCTTGCCCAATATTTGTGGAAAACTTCCCAGTGTTGACATTTCGCCATCGAAGGCGCTTGATAATTTGAAGTTAGCGGATCCTAATTGGTACACGCCTGGTTCTGTCGATGTTTTGCTAGGAGCTGACATCTTTCCCAATATTGTTCATGGTGGTTATTTGTCGGGCAGTGATAACTGTCCAGCCGCAATGAACACGACGTTTGGTTGGGTTCTTTTGGGAACCATTTCGTCGAAGGTTGCGGGCGAGGTTCAAGCTTGTTTTGCGTCGGTAGATTCGACCCTTGAAGAGACTCTTAAGGCATTTTGGAGAGTTGAGGAGGTGCCTTCAGTTGAGGTTTGCTCTAATGAGGAACAAGAGGCTGAGTCGTTGTTCGTTGAGTCTCATTATCGAGAAGAATCAGGTCGTTTTGGGGTATTGTTGCCATTTAAGGATAGCAAAGAGTTGCCTATCTTTAATGATTCGTTGAATGTCGCAGATCGTCGTTTGCTCGCTTTGGAGAGACGATTGTCGAGGTTGCCTCACATTAGAGACATGTATGTAGAGTTTATGAAAGATTATTTGGAGGCTGGGCACATGTCGTTGGTGCCATTGGAGTCGGAATCTGCAAACTCTTATTACATTCCGCATCATTGCGTTTTTAAAGACCCTGGTGTTTCGATGTCTTCTGATGTGTCTCCGCTCGCCCCAGTATCGTCGAAAATTCGTGTCGTGTTCGACGCCTCGGCCAAAGCATCGAACAATCTTTCGTTAAATGATACCTTGTTGATTGGTCCGAAGTTGCAAAATGACATCACTAGTGTTTTGCTTCGTTTTCGAGAGAACAAATTCGTGTTCACTTGTGACATTAGGCAGATGTATCGGCAAATTTTAGTTGGAGATTCACATCGACAGTATCAATTAATTCGTTGGCGTTTTTCAGAAAAGGATCCTATTCGAAGTTACAAATTGAACACTGTAACTTATGGTGTTTCGTCCTCGCCATATTTGGCCATTAGGTGCTTGTTACAATTAGCTCAAGAAAATTCTGAGAAGTTTCCTCTCGCTTCGAAAGCCATTCGTCTCGGGCTTTATGTCGATGATTTTGCCATTGGGGCAAATCAAATCGAGGAAACCTTGGAGTTGAGAAATCAGCTCATTTCGCTATTGCAATTGGGACAATTTGAGTTGCGGAAATGGTCTGCTAACAATCCACAATTGCTTCAGGATCTGCCGGTTGAACATTGTCAACAGCAGTCATCCAACTTTGATTCGGAATCGGACTTTTCGGTGAAAATTCTTGGCCTTCAGTGGCAATCGGCTACTGATTCGTTTTCGTTCATGGTTAAGTCCATAGATTCACCTTGTACTAAGAGAAGCATTCTCTCAGAAGTCGCTAAGATCTATGACCCGTTGGGTTTCTTGTGCCCATTGACCTTTATGGCAAAACGAGTCATTCAACATTTGTGGTATCTCGGGCTGGATTGGGATGAAGATCCACCAGCTGATGTTGTCGAAAAGTGGAATCGATATAAGTCCACTCTTCATGTTTTATCCAAGTTGACAATCCCTAGGTGCTTGGTTCCCGAAGGATCTTTCGTGTCGTGTCAACTGCACGCATTTTGTGATGCGTCGACTGCAGGTTATGCAGGTGTGGTGTATTATCGTTTCGAGGACGCCGATGGCAATGTGCAGGTTCGTTTCGTTACTGCCAAGTCTCGTGTTGCTCCGCTTAAACCACTCTCCGTTCCACGGCTGGAATTGTGTGCCGCAGTCTTACTATCAGATCTCGTTTCGTTCGTCCTTGAACAAGGTCCTCAATCCATTGTTGTTGATAAGGTTTTCGCTTGGAGTGACTCTTCGGTCGCTCTATCCTGGATCAAGTCGTCTCCACATCGGTGGAAGACTTTTGTTTCGAATCGTGTCGTCCACATTCAGGATCGAATTCCTCCGGATTGTTGGAATCATGTACGTTCAGGTGACAACCCAGCGGACGTCGCGTCTCGGGGCTTGTTACCAGAGGAGTTAGTCGGGGCTTCCGCATGGTGGGCGGGGCCTGAATTCCTCAGATTGCCGCTGGAATCTTGGCCAGCACTCTTTCCCATTGCTCCCACTTCTGATGTTGAACTGGAGAAAAGGAATATTGTTTTGTTCGCTACGATAGAGATTTCGGATGTCGATGTTTTGTTGAAAAGATTTTCTTCTTTGAGGAAAATTCAGGGTATTATCGCTCGTTGTTTTCGTTTCACTAACAATTGTCGTGCTGTCAATAGGACCACTGGTGCATTGAGTGTCTCTGAGTTGCATGCTGCTCTCATGCACATTGTTAGAATTGTTCAATCTTCGGTCTTCTCTTCGGAATTGGAGAAAATTCGCTCTGGTAAACCATGTGCCAAGTACTTGCAGTCATTGTCGCCCTTTATTGATGATTTCGGTATTTTGCGAGTCGGGGGTCGACTGTTGCATTCGGGTTTAGCATTCGACGCTAAATATCCCGCATTGTTGCCAGGAAGGCATAGGTTGGTTGAACTTTTGATTGATCAGATACATCGAGGTAATTTGCACCCAGGAGTGAACACTACTCATTATCTCCTTCAACAAAATTTTTGGATCCTGTCTGCTCGTAGGGTCATTCGTAGTTATTTGTCGAAATGCAATCGTTGCTTTCGCACTCGTCCCCTCTCGTTGGAGCCTCCCATGGGGAATTTACCTGTCGCTCGTGTCTCCCAATTGAAGCCTTTTAGTTGTGTCGGGGTCGATTATGGGGGACCCTTTCCTATTGTCTTGTCGAGGTATAGGGGTGTCAAAACTTCTAAAGCCTATTTATGTTTGTTCGTATGTTTCGCGACTCGCGCGATTCATCTCGAAATCGCTTCTGATTTATCGTCAGAGACTTTCCTAGCAGCTCTAGGAAGAATTGTTTCTTTGCACCCTGATGCGGATGGTGTCGCCAGGGTTGCCTCGGTTCGTACGACCAAAGGTCTTTGTAAACGACCTCTGGTCAAACTTTGCCCGTTACCTAACCAGTAACGGACTCAGGGAATTTCGTCCCTGACTTGTCGTTTCGTTTCGTTTCGTTTTTGTTATTGTCGTTAGTTTCGTTTTCGTTAGTTTCGCTTTTGGTTCAATTTTCTGATAGCGGAAAATTCCTCCGGTAATTTTGGTGGGCGGTATGTTACGTCCTTGGTGAATAATCGATTCGTATTCTCTAAGACACCACCGTTTCCTACCCCTTCCTATCCCTTTACAAATCGGGACGAAGGAGAAGGACACCTGACCGGAGAGACCACACGAAGAGTCGAGGTTTAACATCGAGAGAGGAGAGAGCTCGACCAAGAGTGCCGTTCGTACCAGACTCGTCGATGCTGGTGTTACGAGAACGGGATACCTAGTTCTTTAATTAAATAAGGAAGCGGTATAAAGTAGTGGAACAATCGTGGGTATAGTGGAGCAAAGTGAACAATAATATAGTTACAACATCTCGCAAATTAAAACAAGTGCCCCTTTAGTCGGACAAGACACAAGGTCAGTAATTTCGATAATTATTAATTAATTGTGTTCCTGTCAATCATTGGCAATTATAGCCTGGTCCTTCCCTAACTTTTGATCCTGTCACCGTGGCGATTCGTCATTACCATCGCGGCATCGAGCCGCATTAATTTAGCCCCTTTCAGGATCGAATCGCGTCGTTAATATTTTTAGGCTCTTTGACGCGGAGTTAACATAGGTACTATTGTTTTTATCAATAAGGATCAATAACAATGATCGTGTAAATGAGGAAAACGACAACTTCTTCAATTTTTTGGTAGCCAGTGAAAAGGCAGATATACTTACATACTGTAGGTACGTGGGTGCTCTTGGTGAGTCGTATTAATATGTAGGTATACGATAATTTCAGATAATTTCCATACACCACGGATTCATGGATTTTTCATTTCATGGAACACAGCTTTGTAAAATAGATCCTTCGAATAATAATAGATGGTTGGATGCAGTATTTTTCTCTCTGCATAAAACCTTAATATACCTTACCTTTAAAACATACCTACCTATCTATAGAGAAGCCAAAAAAATCGAATCTGAAGTTTTCACCATTGGAATTCCTATGATGCGTTGTGTAATAATAGTCACCGCCCTGTATACGTGTTCTAAAGTGTTGATCATTAATCACTAGAAAAACGTCATACATAAGTAATGGATATAAATATTTTAAATAAATAAATATTAGATTCACCCAAAATATATCAAATTTTGATAATTAACGATTATTATAAATCAGTAGAAGTATAATAAAGAAATCAAAAAGTAAAATATCTAAAGCTATATTGTAAAAATTATAAAAAAAGTACCTACCTAGGTATATTCTTCAATACGAACGGAGAATGATAACCATTATTGACAAGGGTGAAAATTACAACACACATCTGTAAGTAGGCAGGCGAGTATTGATATCGTCCAAGTGAATAATACCCAGTCTCCGCTAGTATAAGACGTTATTTTCTCTACAACTAAACAAAAAAAGCCAATAGGTAAATATCTTTAAAAAATAAATTGGTTTTTAGAAATAGCTATTATAGTACGATTAAGTTAAAAAGTCATATGTATCGATTAAGAATACACATCCTTCTGATAGTTCGATTTATTTTGTTTCATTTAGTTACGTGGTTCTCATAGAAACCGTCAAGTTCGTCTACACGCTCCATCCCGCATAAATAATAAATATACGTCAACATTGGTCTTGAATGGGAATTAAATGCACAACACAGAGGAAAGAATGTCATTACGTGAATAAATTTTATGTAGTTGTCAGTGGATCTCAAACTGACATAAACCGTTCAATTCATTGTTTGAATGATTCCTTAATAATTTACGTTCGTTCATACCTTGAAATTTAACTGTTTGACATTTTCTGGTGAAATGAAAAATCTTAATTCAGACGGTTAGTATGACGTCACATCTGACTTTTTAAACTTAATCGTACCATATTTATAATATTAGTGTTAAAAGTGAAGTTTTATTTATGAGTGAGTGAAAAGGTTTGTGAAATGAGTGAAGTGTAGCGGAGCGAATTGCACAAATTTCACGAACAAAATAAAATCACTTTTAAGACGAATATCATACAATGGTTTTTATTGGTCTATTTTGATAATAAAATAGATGAATTTAGAATGACACTCATACATAGTACAAGTGTAGGTACTATGCATACCAACCGTTGCCGACGCTATGGTTACTAACAAATGCGTATGTATATAAACAAAAGAGACGCTATAATAATAATTTATTTTTATTTTATTTTTATTTTATTTTAACCAATTATACCCAACGGAACAAGTCCTATAACAGGGAGTATTTAATAACTAATAAAGTAAAAAACAACAATCAAATGAAATTATACAGTTTTCCTTCTCTTAGGGCCGGTTGTTCGTACGTCAGTTAAAAATTTTGAGATAACTACTGATTTTAAATTGCAAATTTTGAAAATACGGCGAATACCTATAATTAATGATCTTGTATTTTTAATCAGTAATTAACTCTTCTTAAAGCGAGCAGAATTCATTTTCAGAAATATCAGACCAATGGTTTGATAATACAGGGCATTTTAAAATCAGTAGTTATCTCAAAATTTTTAATTGACGTACGAACAACCGGCCCTTAAAGCTAAAAGCTACCGAATTAAATTAATAATAATTATTATTAATTGCAATTTCTGTGATTATTATTATTGTCTTGTATTCTTGACTAGGTACTTATTTTTTATTAATATTTGTTTGTCAGTAATAAAAAGAATATGAAAAAATCTTATTAGGTACCTATAATTTTGTCTGATTTCATCATGAGAAAATGTAGTTTAAAATAAAAAGAGAATGCAAGTACAGAAAAAGTAGATAGAAATACTTTTAACACTCGTGTTACAAAAATTTTTAACACGCTTCCATGTAAACGATCACTTTTAACACTGTCAGCTGTCGTTAAAAGTGTGACTTTTAATGGCAGTTATACAAAAAAGATATAATTGATTAATTTTTATTCATAAATAAAATAAATATATTTTAATGTTTTAAATTACAAAAATATATCTACTATCTTTGTACACTAAAATTTCAAAGATCGGGGATGTAGTTTAGCTATAACTATGATCTTCAACTACTGAACAAAAATGTTTACAGTTTATTGATTAAGAGTTTCGTTTATTTGAGTACCTTTGAATTTTTTGTTTGCGTCTTCGAAGAGCCCTACTCATCTTATAAACGAGATCTATATGTAATAATTTTCTTATAAAATAAATATATAATATGTGCAATAATCATTGATTTCACTTTAAATACCCAGTACGTTGACAATAAACAACATCATCATATAAATATTCAAATGTTTCATCGTGTTAATAATCACTTAGGTATTGTGTTCTAAACAAAACATTATACATATTCATTTATTTAATTCTGTAAAATTGTAAAAAACAGCAGATAATTTTATACTTCATTGTAATATTTATACCAAAACTTATGCATAATAAAATAAATGAGAATAACAAAAAAATGTTCTATCTCATGTTAGTTCCCTTTAAAACACATTGTGATTTTTTTCAATAGGTTGTTTAGTTTTCGAGTAATATCATTTCCTCCCGCGGCAACAATTTTACTCGTAGGTAAATAAACGAAAAGTCGGGCGCATCCATAAAATTTGAAATTTTCTTAATAAATATTGAATAACTCGAAAACTATAACATACTCGTATACGAAAAAATTACAATATACAAGTACCTTTTTTAAGTGAATCACTCAAGCTTTCCTTTTTATTGTTTTTTATACAGGGTGATTCAACATTCAGTGCAAAGATTTTAAGGGCGTATTTACCAGCCAAAAATAAGAAAAATTTTTCATATAATCGTATGTCCTAACTTGCTTCGTTTTCTAGATACAGGGTGTAAAATTTTGAAAAAAAAATCGAATTTTTTATTAATTACTCAAAAACCTTTCAGCCGATTTAAATAAAATTTGGTACGCTTATTTGTCGTTATAAGGAACTTCCTTTGATGGCAATAACATAAATTTATTAATTCCAGTGGCGTCTCAGGCTATCTACTTGAAACTTATAGGTAAAATTATGGTACGCCACTGCTCTTTTGACAATTAATTTTTTTTCGATTAAGCGGTCAATAATGTAACTTTCTCGCCTCCTGAGCTTTACTCGTTTCTAGCTTTGTTTCCAAGAAAAAAATCAAAATCTGTGCCAGGCCCTATTAAAACAATTAATAAACTATCACATCGATTATTGAGATTCATTTCATTTAATTCAGGTAGCCCCCTGAGACGTCATTGGAATTAATAAATTCATGTTATTCCCATCAAAGGATGGCCCTTATGACAACAAATAAGCCTATAAAATTTTATTTAAATCGGCTGAGAGATTTTTAGAAATTGATAAAAATCGATTTTTTTTTTCAAGATTTTACCCCCTGTATCTAGAAAACGAAGCAAGTAGGACATACGATTATATAAAAAAGCTTCTTATTTTTGGCTGGTAAATACGCCCTTAAATTCTTTGCACTGAATTTTGAATCACCCGCCTGTATACAGGGTGTATCTAAATAACACCGAAAAAAATTAAGGGGTGATTCTGTGATGAAAATTAAGGGGGGTATTTGGTATAGAATTTTTCGAAAAAACTCTCCCCGAAAAAGTTACACCCCTCCGAAGAATTAAGAATAAATGGTTTTTATTTTTTATTTTCCCTGTATATTAATCTAAAGACACGAAAATTGGTAAATATTAATTGTCAATGAAACTACATATTTTGAATTTTTTTCAACCCTGAAGTATGCTTAGAAGGGATTGAAATAGTACGTCAACCCCTAAGATATTTTACCATACAAAATTTTTTTTTTTAGATTAAAAATTTTCTCTAAAAAAACACGGCTGAATAGCTCAATGAATCTACAAACTTTTTTATCTTCACAAGTTGTTTCGAAAACTTAAGCATTTACGAGAAAAAAAATAAATGAAATGCATTTTCACAAAGATGATCTAACGCGAGGATATTTTGCCTTAAGGTCTAGTGGTCTGTGCTTTGCAGTGACATTCATAAAAACAACAATACTGATAGTATTATTATTGTATTGTTGACCTTCGACAGTTTCTTTTTTCATTCTTTGTTTACTATTGTTTTAGTGGTAAGAATCTTTGCCTAATTTTTTGGTTGGCTATTGTTCAATAAAACACTATTTATAACATGAGCTTGCAATACATTTATTTTTTTCTCTTAAGTGCGCAAGTTTCAGAAAAAACTTATAGAGATAAAAAAGTTTGTAGATTAATTGAGCTATTCAGCCGTGTTTTTTTTTAAAGAAAAATTTTAATCTAAAAAAAATTGTAAGGTAAAATATCTTAGGGGTTGACTATTTCAATCCCTTCTAAGCATACTTCAGGGTTGAAAAAAATTCAAAATATGTAGTTTCATAGACAATTAATATATACCAATTTTCGTGTCTTTAGCTTAATATACAGGGAAAATAAAAAACAAAAACCATTTTTTTTTTAATTCTTCGGAGGGGTGTAACTTTCTCGGGGAGAGTTTTTTCGAAAAATTCTATACCAAATACCCCCCTTAATTTTCATCACAGAATCACCCCTTAATTTTTTTCGGTGTTATTTAGATACACCATGTATACTATTATTGTAATAGTCCCAATATGTAAATGAAATGATAATAATAACAAATAATACCTTAAAAAATGTCATGTCAGCATCATTGTTAGATAAAAGGAAGAAGTTCAGTCTTCACCTTTAGATATAAATACAGCTGCAGAAGAAAGAAGACTGACGATCGGGAATAAAGTCATCTCGTAAACCTCGTGACGTTTGACGTCGACCAAAGTAAAATTATTATATCTTCAAAAGATTGGATCAAATTTGCAATCATCTGTTTGACTTCTTTGCTTAAATACCTACTTATGGATTTTGCTTACTTTTATAGAATAAAAAACTGTATTAATTTCGTTATTTTTAATTTATTTATAAAATAACAAATTAATTTGATTACATAAATCTCAAAACTGACAGATGTAAATAGAAAAAAAAACAGTGTGTTAATTTGGATAAAAAAGTTGACAACAATAAAGCCAAGGCGATGTTGTAATCGAATATTTATTGTTTCTGAACACTGCTAGCACTCTTTAATAACCTTCAAATTCTACTTGTCATTTTTTTCAGTGTCATAATGTTCGATGTTACAACGCAGCATAAGCCAATATGACCTTGGCAGACTATTTAGAAAAAAACCAAGTGTAGATAGTAAATAGTAGAAGTAAGTATTTATATAAGTAAATAATTATATAAGATCAAGAAAATATTCTATTGATGTGTTTATTAGTTAGAGCTTGGAGCTTCCAAATTAATATTTGTTTTATTAAATTCAGATTGTGCTGCAGGTGGTAATTTTCTCGCAAGTATATGTTGTAAAATGTTTTTGCAGGGCGCCTCAATACATAGGTATATAACCAAAGCGGAAAAAAATACTAATGGAACATCTGACAAGCCATTAGAAAGCTGAAAATTTCACAAAAGTAAGATAAGCGTTAAAAGGACTATTATACAATAAACTTACAAATTCCACCAAACCAATTATGGATCCCGGGTGCCGCTCTACTAAATTGGAGCGAAACACGATCTGTAAATGAATTAGGTAAGCCGCATAGCTCAGCTTACTCAAAACTATGAAAGGAGACCAGCTTAATATTTTTCGTAACGTCTGACAATATCCACAAAAAATTAAATATATAACACCAGACAATCCCAAAATCCAGATTACACGATGTAGAGCTGCAAAAGCTCCTGCTTCGATATTGTTATACTTATGATGAGGATCAAAGTATAGAACGGACGAATACACTGGAGCAAGAAGGAATAGTATAGATGCAGAGAGTAATATCCAGGATTTCACCTGAAAATCAAATCAATTTGTTCAAAAATAATATTAGTTGACGATAATAATCTAGAGGAACCTATTTAAGCGGAAAATTACGTTTATGGTAGCCATTATTACTCCACGTTATGAGCCTATTTGGTAGCTGATAATAGTTATTTACATAATTATGAAGTCATGAAAGTTACCAGTTACAGAAAGGAGAATTACGTAGCAAACGCCAGAAGCTAGTCGGAGTACCTTATCTACCTACGTGTAAGCAACCAAGTTTTTCCACAGATCTTTCATGATGTAACGAAATCCGAGGCTTTCGTTTTCGAAAACCTTGATTCAATAGCTGTCGCATCCAAACAACTTGCCTTTCAGCAGTGGTGAAACAGCCCTGACGGCACAAATCACCACAACTTCATCCATGCTCGAAACAGATCCAAATAAATAATAAGTAGACCAAACTAAGGAAGCTCAAAACCAGAGAATCAGGAATAAACTTATCTCCTGCCCAAACGGTTCGAAATCTTTTTGGTAGGTCACTAAGGTAGTTGGCCAGAATTTCACCAAATCTACCATTCCACCACTTACACGGATCGACGAGACTATTGCATTGACGGCTTCTGAGAAGGCCAAACTGTTGCGAATTATGTTAGCCTTGGAACCAAACAAAGCTTTTGGTCCCGATGACGTACCAGTTATCGTATTTAAAAATTGCGCGGATGAGTTGTCACCGGTTTTTTGTCGACTCGTCCCCATGTCTTATAAAATGGGAATATTTCCTTCATGCCGGAAATGTGCGCGAGTCCAGCTTCTTCCCGAGGAAGGCCAAAAGACCATACCAAACAATGACCGGCCAGTGGCACTGCTCTCAGTAATATCTAAGATCATGGAGAAAACCACTAACTAACGCCTTTTAAAGTACTTGAAAGGAGCTAATGTAATCAGTGACTGTTGATCTACTGGAGATCTCCTCACTCAGATGAGTGCCAAGAAACGTGGTATGGTCTTAAGTTTTAAATTACACTGTTTACAGTAGGTACCTATTCGAACTGAACTCTGAAAGAATTCTAGCATGATATGCAAAATTCTTTTATTTTTCATTTGTTGCCATTTTCACCCCTCTAGGTCAGAATGGGAAGCAACAATTTGCAATTTTTTCTGTTTCCCATGCATTATCCTCAGGCCAGTCTTAAAAGTGGTGACCCTGCTTACAATATAATATATAAGTAGGTACCATTTGTAAATGTCAAGATCCGCTTTTCCAGTTATACCGAAAGTAGCACATATCCGGCCCTATATTTAAGAATGGAGATTGATAAAACATCTGTAAGTGTAGCCACATTTTATTTGTTTTAAAATATTTCTAAAATCTACCTACCTAAAATACCTATAATTCGAAGTAAGAAATTATATCTCATTGAATTGTGAAAAAAAACATGGATTTGCTAATAGGCATTTGCGTATGTTTATACGCTGAGACTACTCGACTCTATTCAGAAAAGAGCCATCCGCTTGATTGGGGACCCAGATTTGACAAAAAATTTAGACACTCTCGAACAACGAAGAAGAGTAGCTGACCTGAGTCTGTTTTACAGATATTTTAATGGAAAGTGTTCAAAAGACGTGGGCTGATTGATCCCACCAAGATCAAGACCGGGCAGAAATACACGCCGAGCCGCAGACGCTCATCCGTATCAGGTTCAGCTCGTTACACCTCGTACCACTCTATATCAGACTTCTTTTATGTATAGAACCGCATCACTTTGGAATCGCATTCCAAAGGGCGTGTTTCCCGAAGTATACAACCTGCAGAGATTCAAAGCCAACGTGAATCGATATCTCCGCTCATGCACCGCTCCCAGAGCGACATAGGAATTTCCCTGCAGTGCATGTGCATTTTCAATAAAAAAAGAAAAAAAAAGGCAACCATGTGCTACAAATCTGGAATGCATCTCTTATACTGTATGCTGTATGTGACAATTCGGCGATCGCCAAGGTTAGGTGTTTATATCGTATATTTCGATTTTTTGACGCAAAATTTCCAATAACCACCCCAACATGGAAGATCCTTCTTCAGGAAGAGAGACAAGAAACAATTTGTAAGGAAAATCATCACCGGTAAAATGCCCATATTCATTACCTCCGGAGTCAAGCTACGCAACGATTTAAATAATAAGCTTATCACACGATCATTGCGAGGGGCGTTGATTCAGCGCTGCTCAGTTAATAGAGGAGCGATTACGCGGTCTGGTTTTTCCCGAGACCCTTAATTCGAGCTTCACCGGTGGTGATTTTCCTTGCAAATTGTTTTGTGTCTCTCTTCCTGAAGAAGGATCTCCCACGTTGAGGTTGTTATTGATAATTTGCCTTCCCAATCTAAACTATGAGGACAAATAATTTGTCATTTTAGTTACCACTTAATTTTTCCAAACTGATCACCTTCACACCAGTCACTGTACCCAAATTTGATTAAAACTACACATTGCAGTTTGGCGTCCATTTAGTCACTTTCTGTTGAGTCAAATGTACCGTTTAAAGAAAACGGTATTAGAACAAATCTCAGTAGTTTTTGAGTTTTGGGCAAAAACAATCGTTTCCAAATTTGTGGGAATTTTAATTCTCTAGATTTTATGTCATTATGGTTTTTAGTATATTTTTAATAAAAAATACACTATTGAATACATAATACATATACAGGCTGTCCCAGACCAGTCTATAGGTATCTCATTATTTGTATCCAAATCAAATGCTATTATTTTTGGAAGTGAAACTTTAAAATATAAAATCGATAGCGAAAATTTGAAATTATACATCGATAAAAATACCATAATGTTTCAAAGATCTGTTAAAAATTTAGGATTAAACTATGGACGATAAACTATCATATAATGATCATGTTAATAAGTTACTTAGGAGAGCGTATCAAGCATTTTTTTTCCGTTTTCAAAAATTATTCATCATTCAATACATAAATGCACTAATCTAATCAATACTTTTAAAAACACTCATATTATGATTGTTAATTAGGCATTAATCATCATACTCGCTCATTAATAGCCTTCGTTATAAACTCATTGCATAATATACTAATTACCTATAGCACTTTCATGCACTTCGCTGCTTATGTGGCTTTTTTTTTACTGGAGTAAATTTTATACAAAGTACAGATGACAACAGCGAAGATTTTCTAAAAAAGTGTATTATTTTTAATTCAAACTTTTTCACCGCTCAATGTTTTGTTATGGTAATTACCTAATCAAAATTACGACCTTCAATTACCATTATTGATTAAAGCAATGGAGGTGTAAAAAGTGTTATAAAAGATTTTGCTATAATAAATTAATAATCTTTATTCATTTAATTGAAATTTTATAGGCAGTGGGTAATAAAAAAGACCAAAGTTCACAGTGGACGATAAACGTAAGATCTTGAGTTTTATGAGAGAGCATGTAAAAATTCTTGAAGATAATTTGAATATGCCTTGCATAATGATACAATGAATGAGGACTTAGATGATAGAATATAATAATAATACCTAAAATAGAATATATTATTAGAATCCATGTTACAGCCCCATATTTACCAAATCACATCTAATCAGCTTTTTCAAATCGGTACAATAGGTATACAGTCATTAATAACTATGGGTATTCGCCACCTTGAAATGATTTTGTAAATTAAATTCGAAAGAACAGACTTCATCATCGCATTTCTTCAGCAAAGACATAATAAACTAATCAATTCCAGGACTTTTTTGTTTTAAATCGACAAAATATTCCTTAGCTCACTTTTAGAGACAGGGATAAAGAACATATACATAGTTATTTTCTACTCCCAACTTTTAATATGCATATTAAATATGAATCACCAGTGCTTTAATGGGTCTCATTAAGATACAAATTTTCATTAAAGCACTGGTCAAGCTATCCAATGGCAGAGGAGCATTTGCAATCGAATCGGTTCCTTTTCGCTCACGATCGGGTCGGCAAGCCAACCGAAGTCACAGAGTTGTCATACTCACGACAAAAATTGCCTTGTGATATAAGTTCTGTATTTCTGAAAAAAAATTCTGAACGTTTATTTAATTTAGAACATAAGTAACATTCCAAGAAAATTTATCAAGATTTTATGTTACCTTAATTAATTTGATAAGTAGGTATATCGTGTAAAAGATGGGAAGATAAAGTATTATCATTCGTAGCGCTCCGTGATATAGTATTCAAAGCGGCAACGCTGCGACCGTCGCGTGCTCAGGTAACCAATATCGTAATTAATGGCTGTCAATTATTAAAATTATTAATTAATCTCAAAATCGAAGCGTAAAATTCGGAATTCGAACTTCGCATAATAAAAATTATACAGTAGTGAGTAGTGCCCTTTAAACTTGATACTAAAACATGTCTCAGCAGAGTAACCTTAGCAACGAAGAGAAAATTTGGTACCTAATATGCGTAAGCAAATAGCAACCTATCTTAATCTCAATGATCCGCAATTGTACACGGGTCATTGTTAAAATATATAATTTTTTAATCTTTTCTATGAAATAAAAAAGGGTCGTAGAAAAAATAGTGTATGGAACTCGCAGATAATGGCTATTAATACGCTCTTATGATGGTTAAGACACTCGCCTACGGCTCGTATCTTGACCATCATACTCGCGTATTAATAGCCTTCATTATAAGCTCGTTGCATAATATACTATTAATCTATTCTTTTTAGATGTAAGTGCATTCAATAGAAAGATTACTCTATATAATACCAAAATCTTTTGTTAGGTTTTCATCGACAACATTTTTAACTGTCACCGACTCTATATAATAATAAGCAAAGAGAGTTGCAATAAGGTCAGTAATAACAGAATTACTACATTTAAATCTCTATTCTAGTAGATTTTTTTGTATCTTTATTTAAATCAGAACTAATGATGACAGCTCATCATTAGTTATACCGGAAATACCGGGAGTTGACACCTACTTCGTTATTTTAACGGGAAATTATTACTTTTCGAGACAATGATATTTTATTAATTGTGTGAAAATCAATACTTAGATCAGTTGTTCGAGTGCCATAGTTACAAAATGTCATATTTATACATTCTAAATTTTGTTATGCAATGCTACATAGCCCTGTTATTTATCAAGTGCCGAAGAAATATTCTGGTGAAATTATTAATTTTTTTGACCGATAAAAAAATTTTCACGAAAACCTCCACCGATTTTGGAACAAGATTTATCTGACAACCCTATTAGCCGAATACTCAACGCTGGATGATGGCGATCTTCATCAACCATCATATCATCGAAACGCTTGACCTGACAAGAAACGGCCGTCAATACCAAGTTAGTCAAGAATTCTGTTATTGGCGTTTTTATGATGTATATGATAAGCAAACATTCTAAAAATCATTATAACATTTGAACATTAGTTACATCCATCATATTATAATAATTAAGTTACGGTAGCAATGTGTGTAATGTATTTTATATGTAATGCTTATTTTATACATGATATGCAACTCATGTTCAAATTCTATAACGATTTTCAGAATGTTTACATTTTGATCAAATCTTGGTCATCTAAAGCCGATATAATAGAGATAATAGAATGTGAAATTAATATATTAATAACATGAGAATTCTCTATGATGCGTCTCGGAAAGGAGCATGCGGTATATATTTTTTAATTGACTTACCTTACTGATTTTATTTTTTAATTTATTCGTCCAACTAAGTAAGTAGCCTGCTAGCATTCCAGTAAAATATGTAGAGGCTCTGCCATGAGATTTGGTGTATAGGAAAGTGAATTCATGATGCGTTTTTAATTCTCTTATCATGCCCGGAGTCAATCTTATCATACTAGATTCATGGTACACAGTCGTTAAAACAAAAACTGTTAAGATAGAAATCACTATTAGCATAATCAGAAGGATCAAACCCAGTTTTGTTTTCCGTTTAATTACGTAGCATATGCCTACTGCTGCTATAAAATAGTGAAAATCACAATTTAGATACCAAGTATGTGGGGCGCACTGAAAACAAAATAAAAACAATGTCAGTTTCCTTATTTTCGAATGAAAAGTACTTAATGTAAAAAGACATTATAAGTCTAAACAAAAAGTCTTAGAAAATTTGAGTACCTAATACTAGTCAAAATTATCGCATGTTCTAAAATAATCATGTAATTGTAGAGTCTTGAGCTATTTATAAGTATGACTACTTGTGATTTTTTCTGTCACTGAAAACAAAATGTTCTAATTTTAATTATTTGATAGTGTCAAAAAAATTATTGTATAATTTCAGAACCCCGCAGAATCCTAAGGGAAATTAACACCAGGTGTTTTTTTTTCAACTTTGTGGATGAGTCGATGAGTAGATCAGAAGTCTCCATAGACATAAGCTCTGAAAAACTCGTGTTCTAGAGATATTCCCTTTTGATGATGGAATTTTTCTCTCATTGTGCCTTTTCCTATAATAAGTTGTAGTGCGTTCGTGCGGATCATTTTTAACTATTGCTGCTGTAGCTTCAGATACAACGCGTTTTAATTTTGGAAGCCAATAGTTTGCTGGAACTTGAAATTTTTCAAAATCCCAGAAAGAAAATCGCTTTATCGTACGAGCTTTGCTTCAGTCTTCAGTCTTCGCCTCGCGTGCTGTGCGAAAGTTTCTAATTTGTTCTGCAAAGAACCTTTAGTGGCAAAATTAAAATTAGAACCTGAATCCCAAGAAAGCTCAAATAATATATACCTAATTAAATAATATACTTAGACGTTTTTATTGGAATTTACCTATGCACCGCGAAAAAATGTAATATATTATATGTATACGACGCTGCTACCAGATTAATAAGTATTTATTCTGAATACTTTATGATAAATATAATAGGTACAAAGACTTATCCTGTTACTTACTATGTGATCTGTGTTGATATAATTACTCAAATAGATTAAATTAGTCCACCAATTTTGTTTACAATCTGCTTTTTCTACTTCCATAAGAGGCCACAGAGGTCCTGAACCAGTATAGCTGATAACTGTTGTGTAATAATATACGACAAAGGCATATGCGGGAGTTAATCTAAAAGTAGCAGTTAAAGTATACTTAGGGGCCTTATAATTAGTAATATATTTTCTACACACATAACAATAAGTGTATTAGAAATTACTTTGGAATACAGTGCAGTGAGTTTAAATAAAGAAAACTCTTTTTTCTGTGACAAACTTCCAAATGTAATTTAATTCTGCTTCAGGGCTATGTATAATATGATTAACAATATGGAAATTTAGTATACCTACTTACAAGTTTTATAACGATTTAATTTTATAGGTATTTACCGAATTTAAGATTATTATCTAAGTTTTTTGTAAAAATTGTTAATCATAGGACGGCGGGTGAAATCATCAGCCAGTAGAAAGGGTAAACAACAACATATTAACGATATCGATTCTGATTTGGACCAAAATAATTGAAATTTCTGAAAAGTTTTTTTTATAATATTAATCTAAAATAATTAACAATTTTTTTTGTGAATAACAGTCATCTGTTATTCACCATCAATTCAAAAATCAATTTTTTAGATACCAGAATATAACATTTCAGTCGCATGTACACAAATAATTTAGACGCAAGGCAGGACAGGGTAAATATTTTCCTGTGCGAGACGTCCAACTCTGTGGTGCATGTCGATTTATTTGTACTTTTAGTACTTTTAGTACTTATATGTATTCACTCTCGTGTATTAACTTTTGCAAAATGACCTCTTTTGGAAATGCCAAATAGTAGTGCCATATTCAGTTTAATCTCCACATCAGCATCCGATTTCTGATGGTAAGTTACTGATGAATTCGGTATAATAAATAATAATCAAAAAAGTTAATTAGGCACTGCGTCCCGCCTGTATAAGCTTCCCCAATGCAAGGGACACAATTAGAAAAAAATATTTTCCGTGGGTGAAAAATCGACCGTCAAGGAAAAACTGCCCTTTATTTTGCGGTTATCCTGTTGTTTAGTCTTCCAAAACACCCCTCACATGCCCATTCCACTTTTTCCACTCGCGTCGCTCACAGCAGTCACAGTGTTGCTGCATTAAATCAGGTCTTTGGTTAGGGTAGTTTTTTTTTTAATTTTAGGGACATTTAAAGGAAAAAAAAACCTACCCTGACCAAAGACCTGATTTAATGCAGCAACGCTGTGAGCGACGCGAGTGGAAAAAGTGGAATTTATTTATTTATTTATTTATTTATTTATTTATTTCGAATATGTTCACACAGACAAAAGTCCAATTACAGAACACTAGATGTTTCATGTTCATTTTAAAATCCTTGCCGCCTTCCTTTTACCCCGTCCCTTTTGGTTCGACCTATAACGTCTATGCGCAAGGGCACAGGTGTCGTCGCCGTCGCGAGACCGGGCGGTAGTAAGTAGAAAACGAGTCGTCACCGTGGTCGGAGTGAAAAATAGATTCGTATTGTGAACTTCTTCACTGTTCGTCGTGTCCTGTCTTCGCCCCTTCAGAAGCAGGAAAATACATGCCGGGCCCGTGCGAAGCTGTCTACCACATCGAACAACAAGATTATTGTTGAATTTAATCAATCAACTGGTTATGGTATTTAGACTCATCACCTAACGTCGTTAAAAAAGGTAGGTCAACCATCTTCCATTGTTATTTTCTTCCCGTCGATTAATTCGTTAATAATCCCATCCGTTCAAATTTATGCTCCATGAACAATCTTCGTTCATTTTATGGTCCTTCGAGCCGGATTTGAAAAGCTCTATTAACATACAGCTCATTATTTGTAAATTAATACCGTCAAAAAAAAAAGAAATTATCTGTGTTTTGTCTTGTGATTTGCATGGGTAATTTATTTTAAGATCGCATTTGAAATCATACCTATTGATTTCAGAAACAATTAGGGAAAGTTTTTGGAAAAACAATTTCTCGACATCTGCAGCATTGCGCTTCTGTTTTTCGTTTTCGTAGGTACCTTTATTTACGCACGCAGTAGTGTTTTGTATTTGCCGTAGTGCATCATCGGGTAGGTGGTGGTGATTGTGGTGGTGTAGCTCGAGCTCGAGTTCGCCCTAGCACGGTGGTCTCGTCTGGTTTCAAGCAATTTCTCGCTGAAATTATTATCCTCGCGAGCATCACCTTTTGTTCGTCAACATTTTCTTTCTTGTTAGTTGACTTTCAAGAAGAAATATTTATTCACTCGGTTGGGTGAATTTTTACGTAACGAATTTATTCCTTCTCATCGAAATTTATTCATAATAGATTGGTCAGAACATAGGTAGGTACTTTTATGTACTTTGTTGTCTCGGTGGTTTTTTTTTTTTTTTTTTAATGATTTTATTTGCGCCCGTCAGTAAATAATTATTATTATTACCGATTGCCTTTGTTTTTGAATTATTGTTTTTTGTATCTCGTTACTACATTGACTAATTAAGGCCTTTATTATTTAATTGGTAGATTAATTGTTACGCCATGACAGATAGTAATTATACTATGGAAAAAGCCATCATTTTGGCTAAAATTACTATTGGAAGGTTAGCTCCTTTGGCAGTCTTGGCTGATAAAGCTAAGGATGACAGAGATGTTTGTTCTGAATTGAGCCAGTCATTTGATGAAGCTTCATCATTATACCACGAGTTTCAGTTAGTCGTTAAGGGAACTTTATATGATGATTCATGCGAGAATTTTGAAACCGTTTGCGGGCAGATTGTCGAGATTGATGCGTTGTTCAGGAGGATCAGGATTGCTCATTCACGGTTTGGCACAGAATTATCGTCGAAACCTTCGCCCATTATCAAAGCTAATTCGTCAGAATCATTGACTCCAACTCGATCTCTTCCGGAGTCTCAGGCAGATTCTTCCGACGCTTTGAATAGGTCATTGAATGTCAAACTTCCTCGTATTAGTCTACCCATTTATGACGGATCGTTGGAATCTTGGTCATCTTATTACAATTTATTTTGTGCGTTGATACATGAGAATAGTTCATTATCGAATATTGAAAAATTTCAGTATTTAATTTCGACTCTCTCAAAAGAGCCGTTGGCTTTGGTTAAACATCTACCTCTTACGTCTGACAATTATGTTATCGCTTACCAGTCCTTGGTGGATCGTTATCAAAATGACAGGGTTCTGGCCACCTTATATTGGAGATCGGTCTTTGAGGCTTCGAAGGTCTCATCAGAGTCTAGTCATGCTCTTCGGACTTTATTGAACACGTTTGTTGAAAACATCACAGCATTAGAAAGGATCCCTAATTTAGATTTATGGGACTTCACAGTCTTCAATGTGTTTGTTCAGAAGTTGGATAGTGGGACACGCAAACGATTTGAAATGGCATTTGCTCAGACTGAATTTCCTACCTTCGACGATTTGAAACAGTTTGTTAACGATCAATGCCGCGCTTTAGAAGCTAGTTCATTTACTAATCAGCCTAGTTCCACGCCAAAATTGGGTACTGTTGAACGTAAGCCAGTTACTAATGGGTCTAGAAACGCATCTTCGTCTTATCGTCATAGATCTCAGGCGTTATTGGCTTCTTCTGCGGATGCATCAGCGTCAAATGCATCTTCAGTGAGATCTAACTGCTTCCATTGCAAGGGTGCATCACATCAAATTGTGAATTGCCCTTCATTTTTAGACCTTTCGCCATACAATCGTCATTTGTTGATCAAGGCTGCAAAACATTGCAACAATTGTTTGAAACCGTCACATACGATGAAATCATGTACGTCTTCGTCTAGGTGTCAACATTGTTCACAACCACATCATTCATTACTTCACTTTGCCGGTAGCAAGGATAATCCGTCGTCAAGCGCAACATCTAATACGTTGCCTAATGGTGTTTTATCAGATTCACCAGTCACATTATCGTCCACAGTAAATTTGACATCTTCATCCGATACGACTTTGGTTTTGTTGTCCACGGTAGCATTGGAGATTCAAGATCGTTTTGGTAATTACAAGCAGGTTAGAGCCCTTTGTGATTCCGGTAGCCAGTCTACTTTTATAACCGCACGATGTCGCAAACACCTTGGTTTGGCTATCGATCGCTCATCGATACCTCTTGCTGGTTTAGGTCAAACAGCCATTACTTCCTCTCACGGGCGTACTAACTGTCAAATTCGTCCGATCGGTTCGCCAGAGCAGGTTTGTAAGGTTTCTGCAATTGTGCTTCCAACGATTTGTTCTAATCTTCCGGCCGTGCCTCTACCACACACAAGGTCGTTTGAAAATTTACCGTTAGCTGATCCTCATTGGAATGTCCCATCGTCGGTGGACATGCTTTTGGGAGCTGATATATTTGCTCATATTGTTCGTGGTGGTTTTATCGCTGGTGATACTGATCATCCAGCAGCCATGAATACTATCTTTGGCTGGGCATTATTTGGAAATATTTCTTGTACCAGTCCATCTCCAACGAGGTCCTTCTTCGTCATGACAAATCCTTCGCTTGATGATACCTTAAAGGCCTTTTGGAACGTTGAAGAAGTTCCCAACGTCGTTAGCAAATCTCCAGAGGATCAGAGTTGTGAATCGTCTTTTGTTAATGATCATTATCGTAACCAATCAGGTCGGTTTTGTGTATCCTTGCCATTCAAGGAACCAAATTCGTTGCCTTCATTCCTTGATTCTGAGAAAATCGCGGACAATCGTCTCCGTACTCTTGAACGTCGCTTATCCAAGGATTCGGCGCTTCGTGACAAATATAATGAATTTCTGTCGGAATACATCGCATCTGGGCACATGTCTCTTTTAACGTCAACCCCGTCAGATTCGAATTGCTATTTCATTCCCCATCACTGCGTCTTCAAGGGTGAGGGAATCTCTTCAAAGATTCGAGTGGTGTTTGATGCGTCGGCTAAAGCGTCAAATAAGGTTTCACTTAACGATGCATTGTTTGTCGGGCCTAAACTTCAAAATGACATTTCTGTCATTTTACTTCGTTTTCGTCTTCATGAATATGTGTTCACTTGTGATATACGACAGATGTACCGTCAAATTTTGGTGACAGAAGCCCATCAATCGTTTCAATTAATTCGGTGGCGTTCGTCGCCCGAAGACCCTATTGACACATATCGTTTGAACACTGTCACTTATGGAGTGTCCAGCTCTCCTTTTCTCGCTATTCGTTGTCTTTTGCAACTAGCGCAAGAGGGCGAACAAGATTTCCCACTTGCCGCGCATGCGATTCGTAATGCATTGTACGTTGATGACTTTGCAACCGGGGCAGACGATCTTCAGACTGCCTCAGAGTTGAAGAGGCAACTCATTGGTTTATTGAAAGGGGGTCAATTCGAACTTCGAAAATGGGCTTCGAATCATCCTGACCTTTTACTTGGACTACCTGCTGAGCATTGTCAAATTCATGCATCGTCGTTTGATTCTGATTCTGACACAATGCTTAAGATTCTTGGCTTGCTGTGGCAATCGTCTAGTGATTCTTTCTCATTCAGCGTTAAGCAGATTGAGTCACCATGTACAAAGCGATCTATTTTATCTGAAATTGCTCGCATATATGATCCTTTGGGATTCTTGTGTCCTATCACTTTTTTTGCGAAACGTCTCATTCAGCACTTGTGGTCTTTGGGATTAGACTGGGATTCTGAACCCCCGTCTGACGTCTGCGAACAATGGAAGCATTACAAATCGTCACTTCCTGTCATATCTGAACTGAGCATTCCTCGCCGTTTGAAGCTTGTTTCATCGACATGCCAGCTTCACGGATTTTGTGACGCGTCTGAGTCTGGCATGGCAGCTGTTGTTTATTTTCGGTGTGTTGATCCAGAAGGGATGGTTCATGTGTCTTTTGTCATGGCCAAGTCCAAGGTCGCCCCGTTGAAGCGAATCTCTATTCCGCGCCTTGAACTATGCGCAGCGGTTTTGCTAGCCAAATTAATTGCTCATATCATTCAGAATTGTTCTGAAAGCGTCGTCATCGAGCAAATATTTGCATGGAGTGATTCGACAGTCACTCTTTCATGGATCCGTTCGTCTCCACATAAGTGGAAAACGTTTGTGGCTAATCGAGTCACATATGTTCAAGAAAGAGTTCCTCCCGATCGTTGGCATCATGTTCGGTCGGCTGAAAATCCAGCTGATCCAGCATCACGTGGTCTTTTTCCCCGCGAACTTTTAATAAGTTCTCTATGGTGGGCGGGGCCGCATTGGCTTACGGAATCTCCGGAAAATTGGCCTTTAAATTCATCGTCGTCCACTGGTGTGGATATAAATGAAGAAGCTAGGGTTGTCGTGTTACACTCTCATGTCGTCACGTCAGATATTGAGATTTTGCTAACTCGATTTTCCTCTCTACGCAAAATACAGGGCATTGTGGCTTACTGCCTGCGTTTTCTTCACAACGCTCGTCATAAGCCCAAAATTGTTGGTCCGTTGACAGATGCAAAATTACATCAGTCTTTGTTGTTAATCGTCAAGGCGGTTCAGGCAGCTATCTTTCAGCCAGAACTTGCCAAACTGCAAAGTGGACAGCCTTGTAGTAAATATCTGCAAAAATTGTCTCCCTTTATAGATAATGCGGGTATTCTTCGCGTCGGTGGTCGTCTGGCAAATTCGTCATTGCCATTTGGTACCAAACACCCTGCTTTACTTCCAAGTCGTCATCGTTTGACTGAACTAATAATTTTGCAAGTTCACAATCGTCATCTGCATCCAGGGATTCAAACAACTATGTATCTGATACAACAGAATTTTTGGATTCTCGCCTTTCGTCAAACAATCCGTCATTATTTGAAAACGTGCAACCGTTGCTTTCGGGTTCATCCACGTTCTCTTACACCCCCCATGGGCAATTTGCCCTCGTTTCGTGTAAGTCAGGTTAAAGCTTTTAGTTGTGTAGGTGTGGATTACGGAGGTCCTTTTCCCATTTTGATGTCACGTCATCGAGGCGCTCGTACCCAAAAGGCTTATTTGTGCTTGTTTGTTTGCGCTGCAACAAGGGTCATTCACGTCGAAGTCGCTTCAGACTTATCAAGCGAAACGTTCCTCGCTGCCCTTCGTCGATTTATCGCTAGACGAGGACGTTGCTCGTTTCTTTTCAGTGACTGTGGCACGAACTTTGTCGGTGCCCATCGTTTGCTCGTCGAATACATGAAATCCGCTGTGGAAGCAGAGTCCATCGAATGGCGCTTTAACCCGCCTTCCTCGCCTCACTTCGGAGGGTTATTCGAAAGTGGAATTAAGTCCGTGAAAACTCATCTGGCCAGGGTCATTGGTCAACAAATCTTAACATATGAGGAACTCAACACTCTTCTTGTTCAAGTCGAAGCGGTGTTGAATTCGCGTCCGTTGTGTGGTGTCAGCGCTGATCCTAATGACCTAACCGTTCTCACACCCGGTCATTTTCTTACTCTTGAAACCCTAACAGCACCACCTGATCCAGATCTATCCCATTTGAAACTTTCTCGTCTGTCTCGTTGGCAATTAGTGCAACGTTTGCACTATGATTTTTGGAAACGGTGGAAGAACGAATATCTTCATACGTTCTATCAACGTGGTAAATGGAGTAAGACCAAGACATTTGATGTTGCAGATGTCGGGACATTGGTACTGATCAAGGATGAACTTGCCCCTCCCCTTCAGTGGAGGCTTGGCAGAATTGTTCACCTTCATTTTGGGTCAGACAAAATTGCTCGAGTCGCTACACTTCAAACGAAAACCGGGCTCCTTAAGAGACCCCTCGTTAAGTTGTGTCCTTTACCGTCACAATAAGCAAGACACAACACATGTAAATAGTTAGAATTCTAACTTCATTCGTTTCTTTTTTTTTTCTTCTCTTCTCATCAGAAAATTACTTTATTTTATAGTAATTTTGGTGGGCGGTATGTTTCATGTTCATTTTAAAATCCTTGCCGCCTTCCTTTTACCCCGTCCCTTTTGGTTCGACCTATAACGTCTATGCGCAAGGGCACAGGTGTCGTCGCCGTCGCGAGACCGGGCGGTAGTAAGTAGAAAACGAGTCGTCACCGTGGTCGGAGTGAAAAATAGATTCGTATTGTGAACTTCTTCACTGTTCGTCGTGTCCTGTCTTCGCCCCTTCAGAAGCAGGAAAATACATGCCGGGCCCGTGCGAAGCTGTCTACCACATCGAACAACAAGATTATTGTTGAATTTAATCAATCAACTGGTTATGGTATTTAGACTCATCACCTAACGTCGTTAAAAAAGGTAGGTCAACCATCTTCCATTGTTATTTTCTTCCCGTCGATTAATTCGTTAATAATCCCATCCGTTCAAATTTATGCTCCATGAACAATCTTCGTTCACTAGATAATAAAAATACAGTAGTGCAGAATTAAAAACAGTTAGTTACACAGTGAGTAGCAAAAATACCCAGTAGGTAAAGAATAAAAAATGTGAAGCACGCAGCTGCAGGTCATGTGCCGAGGAACTGCAGCCGTATGTCGTTGACTGAACAGCAGAAGATGTCCAGATCGTGGGAGATCTGATTATAAGTGTCGCAGATTCGACTCAGTGGGGAGAAATGATGTAGATTAGTGCGGGAGATCTCTGTGTGTAGAATATTATGATGTCTCAGAGAAATCTGAGGGACATTGAGCGAAAACTGACTGAGAATATCAGGACTGTTCAAAGTGCCATTGATAACATTCCATAAGAATCTGATGCACATATAGGAGCGCCTGTTCAGTAAGCTGTCAACATTGAATTGATTTAGCAGCTGATGCTGAGGGAAGCCTATTGGAGGATATACGCCGGTGACCTTGAAGTGGAGATACTTGAGAAAGCGCCGCTGGACACGTTCAAAATTTTCAATGTGCACCTGATGACCTGGAGACCATATAATGGAGGCATACTCTAGCTTAGACCTGACCAGGGAGTTGTACAAAATAACAAGGGTATTGACATTCTGAAACTCCCGAGTGTTGCGTATTAAGAAGCCCAAAGACCTAACTGCCGATGAGACAGTAGAGATAAAATGATTAGTAAATGAAAGTTTAGAGTAGTAGAGTACACCAAGATCCCTGAACTCATCAATTCGATCAAGCGTTTTGTCGTTTAAAGAATAATGAAATTGAAGGGGATTATTTTTCAGAGAGAGTGACATAGCATGACATTTGGATAGATTGAGTGGAAGAAAGGAATGGGCATGTGAGGGGTGTTTTGGAAGACTAAACAACAGGATTACCTATTTTGCTACATATTTATTAACAACTTTTAAAATAGGCATATGAAGTCCTCTTCATAAATTCGCATATTTTTCTGTATTGACTGTATAATTGCTAGACAGTTATTATAAGAGCCAGTTGCTAACAAATAAACGCAAAACCTACATATAGTTACATAGTATCAACTTCTACTGTGATAATTATTAATTATGTACAATTAATTATGATAATGATTAATACTTTAAATGTAAATGTTTACTAACCCTGTAAATGTTTTCATGAAAGTATGTACAGGAATTTTTTGTCTCAACTCAAGAATCACGTTTAACTCTGACTTTAAAAAGATTTTTATCATAAGTAATACTGATTCATAATAATTAATTTTCAAACCCTTTTATTTGGAAAAAAAATTAACATCCTCAAAAACCAAAGAACATTGCTACCTACAGGTAAGTTTGAAGAAAATCGGCACATGCTTTGAAGGAGAATTCAAAAATTCAATAAAAATCTGGCATGCCATTGACAAAAACATAACTTTGATTTTTTACTTTTACAAGTTGTATGATGTTTGTTATCTGAATTTTGTAGTTCATTAACAACTACGCGACACGATTTTTCATAATAAAACATTTATTATTAAGACGATTTTCAATGTTCGAAAACACCTCATCTCGTGCCGTATACTGCGTGGTGCATTGGCTCGCAGTTTTCTCATGAATGAAGGGATGAATTTTTGCATCTTGCGTTCGTGTTAATCGGACGCCGAGATGTGGGGTTGTCATGTTGTACTCATTTTCCTTACAACAATTAAATTGTGGCTTATTACAAATTATGCCTAACATGCCGGCCGCCTTGGAAAAGAGTGCTTTTACAAAATAATGTATAATATTCCAAGAATATAAGGTAAGTAAATTAATATTTGATTTATGTAACGTAATATTCGATTCATGTAAAATAACGAAATGTCCCTTTGTTTTAGGTAAATAGCATTAATCACTTCAAACAATTTGCTTCACTGAATAGTTCAACCACTTTAGTAATGGATCTAGTGATGACTCCATTAACTGTTCTGATGGATAAAACTCTGATAATTCCATCTGGACCTGGATGAACTGCTTCTACACGACCCTTGCGCCAAAGAAGTGGAGGTGTCTGAGAATCTCGAAGGAGAACAAGTGACCCTGGTTTAATTGAATTGCAATTGTTCTGCTGCCATTTGGTTCTGGACTGCAACGTGGTGAGATAGTCATTGGACCATACTTTCCAGAATCGCTGCATCATCTGTTGAATCATCTCAAATCTGCTCAAATGATTTTGCTTAGTGTGCAACCATGAGGGTTCTGGTATTGTTAATAAAGAGCCACCCACAAGGAAATGACCTGGTGTGAGGAATTGGAAATCATTGGAATTTGAAGAAATAGGTAAGAGTGGTCTAGAATTCAAAATAGATTCTATTTGACAGCATAATGTGTTTAATTCTTCAAAAGTAAAAATTGAATTACCGGCTATTCGGTATAAATGTTTCTTTGTGGATTTGACTGCCGCCTCCCAAAGACCGCCAAAGTGAGGGGATCTAGCTGGGATAAATTTCCACTGAACTGAATGTTTACTTAAAAAGTTTGCAATTTCTTCATTATGTTTATTTTCAGAATGAAGTTGATACCACTGTTTTGTTTCATTATTGGCTCCAATAAAATTGGTACCGTTATCTGAATGGATCTCGTTACATAGACCCCGTCGAGCTAAAAAACGTTTTAAACAGGCTATGAATGCTTCAGTTGATAAACTACTAACTATTTCGATGTGTATCGCCTTTGTACTAAAACACACGAATAAGCAGATATATCCCTTTGTAATTTTCCTACCACGTCCTGTACTCTCTTTTAAAGAAAATGGACCAGCAAAGTCTGTCCCGCAAACTGAAAAGGCTCGTGATGGTGTAACTCGGGTTTCAGGTAAATCACTCATAATCGGTTCGATCGGACGAGCATCAAATCGCTTACAAGTAATGCATTTGTGTATTATTTGTTTGACTTCTGTTTTACCTGAAATTATCCAAAATTTTTGTCGAATTGCGTTCAACGTAGTTTGTGGACCAGCATGAAACTGCTGTAAATGGTAGTGTTGAATAATTAGCTGACTAAATTTATGCCTCTTAGGAACAATAAATGGGAATTTTTGATTATATGATACATGGCTAAAACGAAGTCTGCCACCTACCCGCATGACTTTGTCATCATCTATGAATGGATTAAGACAAAATAATTTACTTTTGGGTGATATAGATTTTCCCTGTAAGAGTAACTGATATTCCTCCGGGAATGATTCTATTTGTACACTTTTTATTAAAAACTTTAATGAAGTTTCAAGCTCAATAACTTTGAGTGGACCTGTTAATTTAGGTCTTGTTTTCTTGCATAACTCAATAAATCGTATGCAATGCGATAAAATTCGCTGTACCTTGACCAAACTTGAGTACCTTTGAATTAGTTCTGAAAGAAATGTTGGTTGCTGTTGCAAATTTGTAGTAACAAGACATTTTGATTTTATGTCTGGTACACCACTATGTACATGAGTGTCATAATTTGATTGTGGCCATTGTGCTGTATCTTGACTTAGCCAATCAGGTCCGTGCCACCAGGTTTTAAATTTGAGTAACTGAGCACTGGTGGTACCCCTACTTAGAATATCTGCGGCGTTATCCTCTGACCTGACATGATTCCATTTTGCATTTTGTGTTAATAATTGTATGTCAGCTACTCTATGAGCAACGAATTGTTTTAATTGACTAGGATCTTTTTGCAACCACGCTAGCACGATCGTGCTATCACACCAGAAATATACTTCATCAATATGAATACGTGATTCTAAATCTCGACTGATTTGTGCGACCAATTTCGCAGCCTGTGCTTCAGATTCAAAACTTACTATTAAATCATCGACATAAAATGATTCATCAATTAATTTGCCTGCTTCAGGGAACTTGTCCTGATTATCAAGTGCTATTTGTTTTATGCATCGAGTAGCTAGATATGGAGCTGATGCAGTTCCATATGCAACCGTATTGAGTTGATATAGTTTATCATTCCAGATGATATTTTGGAAACTTCTATCCTCTGCATGCACCCATATTTGTCTATACATTTTTTCACAACCGCTTGTCACTGCGACCTTGTGAAGTCTGAATCTGATCAAAATAGCAAATAAATCTGACTGAACAACTGGACCGACTTTCAGGACATTGTTTAATGATAGACCTGAGTCTGTCTTACAAGCAGCGTCGAAAACGACTCTAACCTTCGTTGTTAATTTATTTGGATTTATGACTGCATGATGAGGAAGCACATTCGGTTGGACTTCCGATGTGTAAATGATTGGAGACATGTGATTAAGAAGTTCATATTCTTCCATGAATTGAGTGTACTGTTTGCATAACTCTGCATCTGAATTGAGTCTATTTTTGAGTAATTGATATCTCCGATTAGCTATATTGAAAGAATTGCCTAATTGATTAACATTTGATTTGAAAGGTAATCTAACCACAAATTTTCCATCTTCTCCTCTCGATGTAGTTTTTGAGAAGATTTCTTCACATTCGCGTTCTTCTTGAGAATGTATGATTGACTTTGGAATTTCCTCAATATGCCAAAAGGCTGATAATTGATTTTGAATATCTGATATTTGGTGTTCTTGTAATGATAACATGCATGCTGATGATTTGGTAATTAATGATTGTTGAGTGGTTGGTCCCGAAACTACCCATCCCAGATGTGTTTTTTGAATGATTGGCTGACGTCTACCTAAGGAGATCTGACCAATGCAAAGAAGTGACCAAAATAATTCCGCGCCAAGTAGAATATCAATTTTACTCTGCTGAGAAAATGTTGGATCGGCTAATTGAATTTCTTCGGGAATATTAAGATCGATGTCAAGAGATGTTTGTGGTAACGGTGAAGTTAATTCAGGAAGAACCAAACAATTTACCTTTGTATTGAATGAATTTATTTTTGAATAAATTGTGATAGATACTTCACTTGTGACTTGAGAAGTTGAATTGTTGATACCAATTATTGGAATGTTGACTCGCTTACCTTTCAGCTTCAGCCTATCACATAAATCCTTGCGAATATAATTTGATTGCGATGCTGAATCCAAAAGAATTTTGACATCATGATTGTTTCCTTGATTATCTTGAATGTGTACTATTGCTGTTGGCAACAGTACTTCAACTGCCTTTTTTTGGGAACAGTTGACTACTTGAGAATGTGTACTGTTTAATGAATGTGCTGTATTTGATGAATGTTGTGAATTTGAATTTTGTGTCTGATTAAATGGTTGATTAACAACCGGAAATTGATTTGATGATGCTTGATTTTGATTTATTTGATTGGACATTGAATGATCTTGATTGGGTATATTATTTGTATCATGTTGCCTGTCTATGTGTAATAATGTATTATGTAAATGGTTACATTTTCTGCAGGTTGATGCCTTGCAATCCTTTGTTATGTGATTTGATCTAAAACAATTTTTGCAAAGTTTGCGTTTTGATACTTCAGAAATTCGCTGTTGAACTGACAATTCCAGAAATTTACTACAGAAAAATACTGGATGATTTGCATTGCAAATTATACATTTTGAATATTGTGTTGACACATGAACCGTAGAGAATTTCGTGTGCGAGTGTGTATATGTCTTCTTAACTTGCATTGAATTTGTGTTTGATTGAAATGATTCGAGAAATCGACACTTTTTTGTAATAAAATCGATTAAATCTTGATATTTTGGTTTTTGTTGCATTTCTGATTTTAATTTTTGCCATTCACACTTAGAAATGTTGTCCAGTTTGCTGGTGATTAAATAAATAAGAATCGAATCCCAGAACTGTACTGGCTCATTGAGAGCTTTAAGTGCTCTAACATTCTTTTGAATATTGTTTAAAAATGCTTGTAAAAGTGAATGTGATTCTTTGGTAACTACCTCTAAATCAAAAAGAGCTTGGAAATGATTTTGAATAATAAGTGCGTCATCTTCAAAACGTTCTTTGAGCAATTTAAATGCTACGTCATAATTGTCAGATGTCATGCTTATCTTGTCTATAATTGCTTCCGCATCACCACTGAGTGATAATTTTAAATACTGAAATTTTTCAATTGGTGATAACGATTGATTATTATGAATAAGTGACGTGAACATGTCATAAAAACTTAGCCACTGGTCTATTTGTCCCGAAAAATTGGGTAAAGACAATTGAGGCAACCTTACTTGACTGAAATTTCTAATTATTGGCATTGATTGTTGTGCATCGTTTGTTTGCACTGCGCCTGCATTATTAACATTATCCCCAGATTCTGACCCGTCCTGATTTTCATGGCTACTGTTATTATCATCACACTTCTTCCTAATATAAGATTTTTGTGGATTAATAATATCGGCAATTTTTGCTAATAATGAATAATATTTATCCTCAAAAGTTCCACTTTCTAGCTCGATTTGTTCCTCGGTTAATGTGGTATCAAGTTCTTCTATTTGCTCTTGAACTGTTTCAAATTGTCCTAATAAAGGTTCAATTTTTGCTCTACGTAATTGAAGTTCACAAAGTGATCTTCCAGAAATGACATTCAAATCCATCTGTTTTACTTTGTTTTCCTGACGAGTTAAATTTGCTTTTATAGTGGATCGTTTTTTAATTAACGCTTCCATGATGTTTATGAATGAATATAATTGATTAATACGTATAGGTATTTGATTGAATAATTTTTGTTTTTATGTTTTGAATAATGTTTGTTTTAATTAGGTACTTGCTTGAGTACTTGACTTGAATGTTAAATTGAATATTATTGAATTGAATAGTATTAGGTACTTATTTATTGAATTGATTTTCTATCTGAATAATAGATCCCACTTACCTACTTCTTTGATTTGCTTGAATAAAATAGGGTTGTACTAGGTACTTATTTGATTTGATTTGTTTGAATAAGAATGATTTTTATTAAAGAATAATGCAAATCATGTTTTTAATTTTTTAGGAAACGGAATGAATAAGGAATAATGTGAGTGGACTCACCCCACACTACTTCTACCAGACGATCGATCGATGCTGCTTTCCTCTTTCCGCTCCTTCGGCTGTCTGCAAGCTACACCTGTGTTACCACCTTGACTTCTTACTGCTTATGCTTCTGATTTCTTGTTGATTAACTGATTAACTGATTAACTAATTATGATTGTTTGTATCGGAACTCGAAGGACCATTGTATGATGTTTGTTATCTGAATTTTGTAGTTCATTAACAACTACGCGACACGATTTTTCATAATAAAACATTTATTATTAAGACGATTTTCAATGTTCGAAAACACCTCATCTCGTGCCGTATACTGCGTGGTGCATTGGCTCGCAGTTTTCTCATGAATGAAGGGATGAATTTTTGCATCTTGCGTTCGTGTTAATCGGACGCCGAGATGTGGGGTTGTCATGTTGTACTCATTTTCCTTACAACAATTAAATTGTGGCTTATTACAAATTATGCCTAACACAAGTAGCACCATGTATAGTCGAAAGTAATTTTATAAGAATCACAGCCCTGTATAAGCTTCCGTTCAGAAATTTTTGGAATCATTCACGCATCAACCCACACAGGGTTAACGAGACACAGGGACTCACCAACTATGTTATGCACAACGTCTAAATAAAAAAAATATTTTTATAGTAGATGATTTTACAGTATCAACGAGCACTAAACTATAAAGTTAAAGAAATTCTATTTACCGGACATAGCGTAGAAATACAAGCATCCAAGGACTCAATGATTTTTTTTCAAATATATTCAATATTGAGCAGACCGCCAACCATCCACTCACGAAGAAAAAAATATCAACAATCAGATCAGTACGTGCAAATATCATGTTCATGGGATGTCTATATTGCTGGAAGAATACAGGTACCTTTAAATTGTCGGTTAAAGTTGTCTTCAGTTATCATTCATTTTACCTCCTCTAGAAAATCGAGATTCGCTATCATGTTCAAAGAAAAGCGAAATACTATCTTATGTCCACCTACTATCAAGATTATTCCAATTGTCTTCAATCCAAAAAATATACTCGATATATCACTTTTATATTGATCAGACTTCCTTAATTCCTTAAAATTCCTTTTAATGGAAAACGCACAAACAATAATGTTCGAATCTAAAAGTAGGTAAATATTAAATTAATTTTTGATAGTTAGTATTCCTTAATTACCTACTTATTGTTTCTCCAAATATATTTTTGTATGAGTCAGCTATTGTTGCTGTTATAGTCACCAGAAGCAATATCACTGATAGGACGCTATAATGTGAATAATTTTTTTTTAATATATGAAGAAGAGATATACCTACTAAATAAAAACAGACGAACTTACCAAAATGAAATATCAATAACTTCAAATGCTTGATCTCGTGTTTGTTTTTGACAAAGGTTAGATGGAACTTGAATAAGGTAGGAAACATTATTGCGACTAAGGACGCTGTCCTGTTCATTCATATACTTTTGCAAGAACTCTTCCAAATAGATTGGTGGACAAGATTCTGGAATACACCAGCCTAATGTAACAAAATTTCTTACTTGCTGCTGTTCGTCACCAAAGTCCTAGAAATGATTATTTAGAATTCGAATCAAGACACTGATTTTAAAGTTTAATAACTTACATACATTCTTTCAAGAACAGAACTCTGTGGTTGGAAATATAATGAAAATGTATCCCTGGAAACATTTGGTCTTGGAATTTGGGCTTTTACAGTTACTAAGCAGTACTGAAATGGTAATGGAGCTTCCAAGCCGATACATTGATCAAACTGACCAAAATTGTATATATTGCCACTTAAGGCTCCAAGAGATGATTTCGCTGTGGAATCGCGTACTAAAAAATTCTTCAGCAATTAATGTTTTTTTTTAATGTTTAATAAATAATTCTGATCCTTGCTTTAAAATAATTTTAAGCATGTGTAATCGAGAATAAAAACTTACCTTTATGGGCCCATAAGGTAAGGTTCTCGAATTCTCGTACCAGTAAGTCGCTATGATTATTACAGAGCATACTTGGTGTATTTGATATGCCCATGGGAAGCTTAGGAAACAATTCATCTTCTACGGAAATCCAAATTTGACACAAAAGTATAAGAATGCACAGCATTTTCTTGAGCGGTAAATTCTATTCTGTAGATAAATGGAGGCTTGAAGATTAATAATTAAATAATGTTAGGTAATTTATTTACATGTAGGTACTTAATATTTATAGGTAATAAAAAATTTAATAAAGCTGAGTGAAAACTTACAGGCTGGTGCAGTCGTAACTTTTTTAGATTTCACTAAAACTTAATTAAAGTTTAAATTATATTACTTATACCTACTTCTCACTGAAATATTGCCAATTTAACACTACCACAACTTTATGGCATACAGGCTCTCCTTAAAAGGTCTCTAAAACTTGCTACCAAATGTTGATTGATGAAACTAAGTTGAATAAAATCAATTTATCTCAGTCCAAAGTTGCTTGGTTAATTATTTATATGCTGCTCTATACGACATCAGCAACAAAGGCAGGTATACTGGTCCCAGTCTCTCTGATTGTTGCTCACCACCTTCGACAGATGCTCCTCCATTGTCCGATTGAACCGCTCCACCATACCACTGTGGATGTAGAGGTGTAGTTCTTGTCTTTTTTCTCCCTAGTAGTTTACACACACCTCTGCAAAAACTTGGGATTCGAAATTTCGTACTTGATCGGAATGTCTCTCCAAAGATACGTCAAATTTGCTAATTAAATCACCCACCAAGGCTCTAAAAACTGTAGCAGCTTCTTGGTTCGGTATGGCGTATGCTTCAGGCCACTTGCTGAAATAGTCCATGGCAACCAAGTTGCCTCTGTCGCTCATTGGAAACGGACCTGCTATGTCTATGGCTATCCTCTCAAATGGGGCTCCGACGTTGTACTGCTTCACAGCACCTGTCAGTCTTCTGCTTGGACCCTTGCTTGCAGCATATTTCTCGCACTTACGGCACCAGGCTTCGACATCGTCCTTGCAGTTCACCCAGTAGAATCTCTCTGGAACTTTCGCTAGTGTCTTGTTCACTCCGAAGTGAGGTCCTGATGTACCCCCATGGATCCTTTCGAGAAAGTTCGGAACTTTACTCCTTATTGGAACCAAAAACTTTGAAACTAAAGAGAGAATACCTTTATTGGATGTGTATATAACACCATTAGGTATAATAGTGGTGGCGCCCCACCATGTGTATACCAACAGTGTAGTTATAAGGTAGAAGGGTGCCAAGCATAAAACTCCAAGCTGATACTTAAATAACTGATAATTAAAAATATAAAAATATTAATTTATAAATTATACATAGGTAGGTACTTACTTAGGTATGGAGTAGGCAGCTGGACCAGACGAAATCCATATAGAGACGATCAAACTGTTTAATGAACAGAATATAGAGATTCTCACTAAACTTCTAAATGAAATATACAAAAGCGGTAATGTACCACGCGACTGGTTAAAGTCTGACTTCATCCCCATACCGAAAAAAGCAAATGCCCATAAATGCGAAGATTTCAGATTGATCAGCCTAATGAGTCATGTGTTAAAATTACTGTTAAAAATAATACACCGACGAATATATAAGAAATGCGAAATGGATCTAGATGACGCACAATTCGGTTTTAGAGAAGGAATGGGTACAAGGGAAGCAATGTTCAGCCTGTCAGTATTATTACAGAAATGCCGAGACCAACAACAAGAGGCTTTCCTCTGTTTCATCGACTACGAGAAAGCGTTCGACAGAGTAGAACACACGATATTATTTAACATCCTAAAAGAAAAGGGCCTCGATAACAGTGACATACAACTACTGAAAAACTTGTATTGGGACCAAATGGCAGCTGTCAGGATCGAAGGGGACAAAACAGGAGATATACCCGTTCGTAGAGGTGTGCGACAAGGATGTGTTTTGTCTCCCTTACTATTTAATATATATTCTGGCCACGTGTTCGATGAAACCCTACGAGACACGGAACACGGCATCAAAGTAAACGGACATCTGATCAACAATCTACGCTTCGCAGACGATACTGTTGTCATAGCAAATACTCTGGAGGGACTCCAACAACTTCTAGATAGGATCAACAGAGTCGGAGAGTCCATGGGTTTCAAAATCAATATCAAAAAAACTAAACTAATGACCATCAATAGAAGAAACAACCCAACACCAGCAAATATATACATAAACGGAACCCAAATCGAGAACGTGACCAGATTCAGGTATTTGGGTGCCTGGATAACATCTGATCTGAGTCCTAATACAGAAGTCAGATCGCGCATAGAACAGGCTAGAGCAGTGTTCAATAAAATGCGGACAGTACTTTGTAACCGATCACTTAACCTGAAGTTGCGATTGAGATTCGTTGACTGTTACATTCATTCTGTTCTATACGGGTGTGAAGTATGGACCCTAAAAGCCGAGACACTGAGACGACTGGAGGCATTCGAGATGTGGGTGTATAGAAGACTCTTAAAAATACCCTGGACAGACCACATTAGCAATGGGGAAGTCATGAGAAGAATAGGCAGGGATAAGGAATTAGTTCCTGCCATAAAAAAGAGGAAAACTGCGTACCTGGGACATGTAATCCGGAATGACCGAATGATACTTTTAAAGGTGATAATGGAGGGCAAAATAGGAGGCAAGCGGAGTATAGGAAGACGCCAATATTCCTGGTTAAAGAATATAAGAGACTGGACTGGGCTGGGCTCACACGCCTTGTTCCGCGCTGCTCAGGACCGGACCCATTTCGCCGAGATTGTTGCCAACCTTCACTAAGGTGAAGACGGAACCAAAAGAAGAAGAAGGTACTTACTTATTATGAAAATTATTTAAAACTACCTGCATCTAGTATAGCATTGACATGAACCGTTTCCGAAACTTATTCCTCTCATCAGCGCATCAAATACTTCAAATCTTCTTTGTAATAATCACAGTGCAATAATACCTCGAATAGTAGCAATAATAACAGCAGAAAAATTTATGAATCTATCTTTATGGGCTTCTGAAGATGCGCTTTGATTATATGAACAAGTAATAATTAATTAGTGATGATGAGAGTTCTTGAATGAAACTTTTTAAATATTTTCATACAGTAAGGTGCAAATGAAATGCAACATTCGGCGAATCTTAAAAAATTTGCCATTTAAATTTCACATTTTTTTACGTAACTTGTTCGACGAGGCCGTTTGATCTTATAGAAACATTTTATGTAAAATAATGAATAATTGTGGTCTACTACGCTATTTTTCTCTTTAGATATCACCATATTATTATGAAGTATGTAATAGAATAGAACCAAATCTAGTCATCGAGGTGACCGACTAATCGAACTGTTTGGAAAGTAATTAATTTTATAAGTAATTTCTAACTTTTACCGCATAATGTGGTGGAGCACCGTGCTGATGAAATAGTATATTTTTGTTAATTGATCAAGAATTAGAGTTACTGGAAAATAACTAACTAATCGTGGAAAAACTACATTTTGAAGTGATTCTAAATAAGTACCGTAAGGGGCGGTATATCCAAAATATAACGACTGTTTGTTAGTTGCTCAATTAAGGTAAACAGCGAGGCAAAAAGTTTCCTTAAGTTCCCTTACCACATGATACTATTCTTCGAACAAAACGCAGGATACCTGGTACCTATACAGACTGGTCACTTCAACTATCTCACCCTCACCATTGGGATCTCCTAATAGTCCTAATCCATAGGAGACATTATAGAGTCGGTTAAATTCGAGGAAAGCTGCACAATTGAATTAATAAGAATCTGAAACAAAATTTAGGATAACTTATTATTATTCAGTCGTTATGCTATATTAGTGAAAAAGCTGAAAAATCGAGATTTCTTATCTTTTGCATAATAATATCTTTATATTATTGAAAATAAACGAATTATTTTTTGTAGGTTTACATACAGGGTGAATTATAAAAAACGCCCCAAGCGATAACTCTGTTAATTTTGAAGATATGACAAAACTTTTTGAAACAAAGTGGCGTAGTTTATCATCATCTTGTATATTATTCATCTATACATAATCTACCTAAGTATAAAGATCAGAGACCTGCAATTAGGTAAATGTTTCTGATTATAGGTGTTATATGAAATGATTAAAGATTGTAGCATTTGTAATTTGCAGCAGTACTTTGGATAATAGTTAAGTGCTCAGTGAAGCAGTACCTAGTCGTTTGCTCTGATAAGTAGATTATATTCATATTGGTGTCCTGACCTTAGAAGATAAACTATACTTAGCATAAAAGTAGGAAGTAGGCAAGTTTAAGGTAATCCTCCACTTGACGTCGCCGCTATATTGCGCGTGCGCGGAATATATCAGATCAGCTGGCAGTAAATTAGAACAACAAATGCATGCATAGTTGCCAGCTTTATTTACAATACCTATATTTGCAGGATCTATTATTTTATCAAATAATGAACTTTTTAATCTTGATGATAATCAACTAATTATTATTAATGCATGATAAAAACGCATTTCATGTCAGGTCAGGTCGCAGGGGTAGGTTTTTTCATTTTAAAGAAATTTCGGCCACCCGAATAAAAAATGCGGATCACTATTATAATAAGTCAGGTCTTTGGTCAGGGTAGGTTTTTTTTCCTTCAAATGTCCCTAAAATGAAAAAAAAAATCTACCCTGACCAAAGACCTGATCATCAAGATTAAAACGTTCATTATTATTTGATGAGGTAGATCCTGCAAATATAGGTATTATTGTTAATAAAGCTGGCAACTATGCATACATTTGGTGTTCTAAACTGCCAGCTGATGCTGATCTGATATTCCGTGCACGCGCATTATGGCGGCGACGTCAAATGGAGGATAACCAAGTTGGATAATAATAATTATTGTAAGGTACAAATTTTAATACACGCACATTATATTCTTATTTTTAAGACTACCTACCTAACAAATTTGAGAACAATGGTTAAAAACTTTGAAGTAATTGGTAATTTTATCCATTGCCCTGGACCATTTCAAATGGAAGTTTTGGAACAGCACTGTATTAGAGTTGAAAATAGCAAAGTAAGTAAGTAGGTATAATATACTTAATCATAATTATTATACTGTCTATAAAATGGAACCTTGCCCTGAAAATGTGGCATTTATTAGACTCAGAATTTCAGAAACAAGTTCACTTGGGAGTTGTTTCTTTTCATTTTATTTCCATTAGTGACGATGGTGCACGATCGTGCAGAATTTTACCGGCATATTTTAGCAGACATTGATGGTACGCCACTGATTTCTGTTCAAATAGAAATCATTTTTGAAATCCCCATTCATTTCCAAGCAAATTTGATTACTTGTTTTTTTCAGACCGATGCACGGTTTTCGCATAAAAAAATAAAATCTGTTTCTCTGCATGGTCACAAGATTGTCGTTAAAATGTCAATAAAACAATATAAAAATATGCAGGTGAAATTCTGCACGATCGTCACTAGTGGAGATAAAACGAAATGTGGTACATGAAGGAATGCCTCTTGATGAGTAATAACATGTCTATTAGATTTCATTAAAATATCCAGAGTGGTATTACAGATATTATGAAAAATTTATTGTTTTTAAAAACTTTACCACCCTGTATCTCAAAAGTTAAAACTTTTAGGACATACGTTCTTATGAAGTTTTCTTCTTAAAATGGGCCCAAAAATTACCCCCTTAAATATTGACATTCCCATAAAAACACCCTGCATTAATACCTACAGGTTATTGAAAAAGGGTAAATACATAATATGGTAAATGGGTAATTAAATAATTAGCGCATGGGTATAGGGCGAAATGGCTTATACTATCGGATAGATTGTGTCTCTAAATAGGAGTATCACGGTACCATTGAATTTTTGCGCCGGCAAGTAATAATCGGGCAACCCTGCAGCTGTCTCCAAAGCATGCTTTGGTATTGTTGCTGAATGATCATAATTTATGGTGATCAATTTTAGTGCAAGCAAAATTTTAAAACAGTTTTACTCGGAAACAGGTCATTTTATCGTGATAGACAAAGAGGACCTTTTCCGAATATTTCTTCATGTTCTTCAATTGTGAGTCTTCAAAACTCAGAAAAAAATATTACGAAAAAAGTTATAGGCCTTTTTTGAAGGTCAAGGGCACATAAGGCCTCTTGATTTCGAGGGATTCAAGTCTAATTTGGACCAAAGATGTAAAGCAACATCAGTGGCAAGTGTGTCAAATTTTAAGAAAATCCGTACACTAGAAAAAAAGTTATAAAAAAATATTGATTTAAAAAAATCAACTTTGAAGGCTTATAACTTTCTTATTTGTGAGTTTTCGAAAAAAAATTATAGTTACTTTTGGCAATATTTCATCAAGTAGAATCACCCCCTTAATTTTTTGCTGATAATTTCCGGACACCCTGTATAGAGAAGAGAAATGTCCAAACCCACAAACTCAAAACACAAAACACAACACAACACAAAAGAAATACACTAATATTGATTAAAAAAATCAACTTTGAAGGCTTATAATTTTCTTATCTGTAAATTTTCGAAAAAAAACTATAGATAGGTACTTTTGGCAATATTTCGTCAAGTAGAATCACCCCCTTAATTTTTTGCGCATAGTTTCCGGACAATAACTATTTTCATGTTTTCAGATAATAAGTGTACTCCCAGTGTCAGAAAGAGAGGGTTCTACTGATACAGTGAGATTGACTGACACCCAGTTGCTCATTCCGGGTTTAATAGATGGACACATTCATGCGCCACAATACCCAAATGCTGGACTAGGATATGATAAACCTCTCCTTGATTGGCTCCAAACTTACACATTCCCTTTAGAGAAGAAATATGGTGACTTGCAGTTCAGTCGTGAAGTCTATAATGCTGTGGTGGTAAGATTATTTTGACTGAATTTGAATATTTTCCAACAATTTTTTTTAGAACAAGACTCTGTCTAGCGGCACAACAACTGCTTGCTACTTTGCTTCTATGTTTAAAGACAGCAGCTTGGAATTGGTTGAAGCTGTGATAGAAAGCGGGCAACGAGCCTTCGTAGGGAAGATTAACATGACGCAGTCATCACCTGACGATTACATAGAAACACCTGAAAAGTCTATTGCGGATACTGAAAAATTTGTTGATGCAGTGAGGTCTAAGGGTGTAAGAAACCAGACTGACGGTTCTTTTGAAAAAATATTGTATTCTCTTGATTGTAGAATAACCTTGTGGAGCCAATAATAACACCAAGGTTTGCTTTAAGTGTTGATGAAAACATGATGTCCAAGCTGGGAGATATGGCTGAAAAGAAAAATCTTCATATACAGGTCTGGTGTAATTAAAAAATCCTTTTTTTTTAATTTGCAAATTCCGATAGCTTACACGATCGTTATCATCCGAACAAAACTTTTTTGACTATGTATATCATCAAAGCATTCAACTTTTTCAAATAACTTTTCTTAAAAAAGTGAAAAATAAATGAGATACAGTCCTTGGAAGTTTGAAAAGAATTAAAGTCAACCCTGTGATAAATGTGCATGAAGATCTGATAAACATCTACAAGTCGAGACATTTCTATAAATTGGGTAAATATCTTATGATAATTAAATTTAAATAGCAGGTATGAAAATTCCATACACATAAAAAATTTAAATTATTTCAAGTGCAACGATATTAGTGAAATTTGATTGAGTTTTCCAGCCTTTGTTTTTTCATTCAACTTACCTACCTACATTACTTGACTTATTTTTGTTTATTTCCTATTTTATGTTTTGTTTCCTAGATAACCTTATGTCTCTAAAATTTTTTTATTCGATTTATATCAGATTTGATTAAATTAGATATAAATATCTTAGTTCCTTTATTGGTACTTAAATAAAATTCTGAACCTCGTTCGATATTGATATAAATATATATCAGGGAGTCGAATATACAGGGTGTCCCATAAGTACGGGATTCTTCTCTGGCAGCTCCACTTTTGAAGCTAGAAAAAAAGATGACGGAGAAAAATTGGCTTGAAGAGACCTACAACCTAAAGTAATTTTCAGCTATACACGGTGGCCCAATGTCACTGTGCGCCTTACAATTTTGTTATTTTAAATAGGACACCCTATATATTATTACATTGTTAGATTGTGTGAAAAAATTCAGTAAGAATGGTTTTCACAGTTTGAGTTTAAACTGAATAGCTTATGAGTTATAAATAAATGAAAATCACCATTTTCCATTTTCAAAGCAGCTCACAATGAAAACGGCTCAAGACATCAGAAATCGGTTTACATGCCCCTATCTTAATTTTTCACGTGGTATCTTATCTTGTGGATGAAATTATTATACAGGGTGATGAAAATTATCAGATTCTTTATTAAGTTTATCAGATTTTTCATGTCTTACAACCAATAGTTTTATATAATTTATGTAAGAGACCGTCTTTCAGTGTCATGTTGCAGATAGATCTAGGATGACTGCTCCTGTTTTTAATTTTCTTTGAAAGCCACATTCAATGTGGGTTGTCAACGCCAAAACTTGGCCACATTATGTATTTCTGTTTGGCAGAAATCCACCTTGCTCAATAAATAATTTTTCATTAACAATTAATTGGTGATAGACGATTGTATAAAAGGTTTTCCAGTACTTTATAAGTGATACTGAGCAAAGCAATAACATTAACGAAAAACTCCCAAGATTTTTGAAGAATTCAATTAAAAGACCATCGAAACCAGGTGATTTTCGATTTTTCATGGAATTTTTGCTGTTTTAAGTTCTTTTAATTCAATGGTTTATACAATGTGTCAGAATTAATAGCATTCTTTCTTCTGTTTTTCTAAAACAGAATTAGAAACCTTCACTGGTCTAGAAGAAAGAGAACTAGAATTAAGTGAAATAGAATTGATGACAAGTAGGAATGAAAATCAATACAAATACGCTAAAATATCAATATGGGACACTTAACCTGAAACCGAGCGACAATTTTTACAGCGCCCTCATGCAGGGCTTGGTGTCACTAAGCTGTTTTCAAATTCAAAGTTAGGAAACTTTTCATGGTTTTTGACAGTTTCAGTCAATCATAATTATTATTATTAATTTGAATTTGTCATTAGTAATTGCGAATGTTTTAGTTTTACGTAATTTCAACTTTACTCTCAACGTTACTCTCAAAAATGACGAAATTTTGGAAAAGTGCGTGGAGCGTCAAAGCCGAATTCTCAGCATATTTGTTCTGATCATTCCAAAGGGGAAATTTTTTTTAATCCAGCAACTTGTAGACCTTTAAAACTGCAAGGAAGCACAGTATTGGAATTGCGGAAAATAAAAAGTTTGCACTTATTTAGCTATTCAATCTTTTGCAATATAGCTACCTATATTAATAATATTGTGTGGAATAATAGTAGTTAATTATTGTTAATGTAACAAACATATTGAAAACTTGAAAATTGTAAATATTGAACCAATATTACAATTATTAATATTGAAAACTTTGTTGTTTATTGTTGTATTAGTTATTAATATCAATTTCATCTGTCTAATTAATTTTAAGAGCTTTTCTATTCACTATTGATATTTAAAACTCCTGCCATCAATAATAATTATGCTTCACCAAATTTACCTTTTAATGTCACCAAGAGTCATGCTTGGCGACGCTGCTAAATTTGTCCCACATCGACACATAGATATAGAAGTGTCCGGTATTGATAGTTTATTTGATCAATATTTGCAAATTAAAAATATGATGGATTTAAAAACTAACAATAATAATAATTGTAATTCAAACTAAAAAATAAATATGTAAATAAATTTTGCAGACTCACATATCAGAAAACAAAACAGAGTGTGAAATTGTCAACTCTACTTACCACAAAGCTTATGCCCAAGTGTACGATGATGCTGGTCTTTTAACTCCCAAGGTAAGAAGTAAATGATTTATTAACTTTTATATTTGGTGTGCAGTTGCGGAATCACTAGAGTTTACATTTTTAATGGTTTTTAATTTATTTTATTCATAATTTGAGTAATTTAAAAGTGGGTTTAGCAAGTTAATTACTGAACTTATCATTTCACTTAACTTAGTAATTGCATTTTGGCTTGCTATTGTTTTTTCATGAAGACTGAAAAAATTTTAATGTAACTTTGTAGAATCTCTGCATACTGATGGATGATAAATAAAACACTTTTAAAAATTCTACTCTATATCTACTGATGGATAACATAAACGTTACACGTGTTTGGCTACTTTTAAAGTAGCATCTTCAGACGTATGTAAAATCAGTGGCAAATGTGTCAAATTTGAAGAAAATCCGTACATTGGAAAAAATGTTATAAAAAACTTTTAAGGCAAATAACAAATAAATTTGTAGAGCACAAATCCACCGTGACTAATTTAGCCTGCTTCTCTCAGTTTATCTCTGAAGCTCTAGCAGATATTAGAAGACAAGTTGACGTGAATTTACTCAGATCAGTCTAAGACATTTGATATGGTGAATCATAGGATTTTGCTCAACAGATTGGATGCTCTTGGATTTAGTTAAAATCTTCTCGAGCTTTTGATATCATATTTGATTGACCGTCAGCAGTTCGTCTCCCACAATGGGTACTCTTCAGCGACATTTAGTCCAATGTCTGGAGTACCACAGGGTTCCAGCCTGGCACCACTGCTGTTCATTTTATTTATAAACAGCGTATGTGATGAACTCAACTGTGAAGCTCTGATGTTTGCAGACGATCTTGAGATCTTTAAGGCCATATAAGTAGATGATGTTTGTTTGTGTCTCCAGCGGTGCTTAGATAGTGTGATTGAATGGTGCTCTGTCAGCGGGAGGCAGGTTAATATTGATAAATGTGAAGTCATGTCAAAAGTACTAAGGCTTTAAAGACTAGTACTATTCTTTGCTTTTATAGTTTCTAAAGCAGAATACGCTTTACTGATTTGGTATCCCCTTCAGCGTTACCTTGTTGACCTGCTGGACGATGTCGTCAGGCGAGTACTTAAACATATAATATGTGGTTCAGGGATTTTGACTTCTATCCATATTCTAGAGAGATGGCTTTCTAATGAGACGCTTTTGAACGCTAATGAATTGCTTCAACACATTTTGTTTGCAGGAAGCGAATCAGAATGTCAATTTTATTTCTGTTTAATTTTGGACATGGTGTGATTGATTGCCCTGAGTTGTTGAGTAGATTAAATTTTGTAGTGCCTAGACTTCATTCCAGATTTTATGGACAGTTTGCAAGAACTAACTAATTTTTTAGGTCACCCATTGAAGTCGTGTGTAGTAATTTTAATTCTCTTGGTTACTCTTGTGATATTTTTAACTGTAGTATTAGTATTAGTGATTTAAAGAAACTTAATCTTGATACTTTGTAATTTGCATTGAAATATTTGTATAACAAGCAAATTTTGTAATATGTAATTGGCCATAGTGATATATGTTCTTCCATGATCTATTGCTTTAAAGAATAAGTACGCATTTGTTTAATTTTGTATATCTTTCAAATTTATCAATATAATAATTATTATTGTTATTTCAGACCATCTTAGCTCACGGAATTTACCTAACAGATGATGAATGCCGTCTCTTAGCGAAGAGAGGTACATCTGTAGCTCATTGCCCCGATTCTAACACATGGCTGGGTTCTGGGCTTTGTGATGTTAAACGGCTATTAGAATTTGGAATATCTGTTGGATTGGGAACAGGTAAGCACGAGTTCATTTTATTTTATTTTATTAGTATTTAGGTACACAGGGTGTTCCAGTAAAGTGGGGACAGCACATAAATGTAAATTACTTGAGCGAATACACAGTCTCTGGTCGATATTTTCTTGCTAGTTTTTTGAAAAATAACTTGGGAAACATTTGATCAGCAGAATTCCGATTCGATATCACTGACTGACTCTCTTGACAGTAACAAACAAACATGCTTTTATTGAAATGAACTCTACTTACAGGGTGTTAGGTTTTCTAAATCTATGTATAGGGTGGTACGTTATAGTTAACTATCTTAATTTATTTAATTAGTTCTCACATCAGCATTAATACTTACAGCATCAATAACCACCAACACACCACTGTACTTCATAAAGAACATCGAAAGAACCTTACCAGTACTCAATCGAACTATTCTATTTATAAACATTGCGCAGGCTTTTGATAAGGTGGGGATAGCCTCAAGTTCAAACTAATGAAACTCAAGCTCCCAGGATATCTACTTGACTTGCCATTGCCAAATTATTTTCATCTTTGGAAGACAAAACATTTACAGTTTTGTCAGAACTATCTATCAGAACTCAGAACTATCTGATATCAAAGCTATAAACGCTGATGTGACCTCAAGACAATGTAGGTACTCACTATGATACTTTTTAACTCATGCACGCGGACGTGATATGTAAACCAATTAATCTAGCCGCGGAGCAGCGAGAGCCGGGGGCGGAGCCTTGCGCTCCCTCTCCTTTCTCTCTTCTCTCACAGACACACACGCTAGATTAATTGGTTTACATATCACGTCCGCGTGCAGGTCCTAATTGAGATAGCGACATGGGGTATGAAAATCTTGAAAGGGGACACTTAGCCCTAAAAAATTCCGGGTAGCGGAACCCGCTAACCCTAATCCTTGCCATTCTACAGGACCAAACGCGTTTGGTGACCCTGTGACCTTAATAATGGTCCGATCGAGGTCTACTGGGGCTCAAATCAAAGATAAAAAAAATTCCCGTCTGATGACGAAAAAATTTTTACCCACACCCCCTTCTTTCATGGCAAAAAACCAGTTTTAAGAAAAAAAAGGGGGGAGGGAAATCGGTTTTTCTGCGGGCATCTTGCCAATATTGGCGGAATCGAAAAAAAAAATACAATTTTAAAGTAGGCATTCCAAAGTGTCATCTCCCATTGGTTGGGCCCGAGGCCCCAATATTAGCGAAAGTTATAGCAATTTGAATTTTGATTATGATTTCCCCTCCCCCTCCCCCTCCAATCGAGATAGCGACTTCAAAATTTCAGACATCATTGAGGACACTGCTGTCTGTCGATGAAAAAAAAATTAAGTCCCTAAGTCGATTTTTTCCATGCAAAACACGCGAACACGGACGGCGGTGTATTCGCACCGCGGCGGAACTCTGAAGAAAGGGCCTTAAAATTGAAAATGCGATATCTCGAGAACCGTTTGACCGATTTGGACCAGTCAAAGTTCAAATTACGCGTCTTCGAGAGCTCTTCATTTTTTGACAGGATATTCAACTGCAAAATTGCCACTATAAGGTCTTTATTGGCTATTATGCGTAATTATTAATTATGCATAATGTGCACAATATGCAATATGTGTCCCCCTAGTGGGAACACTATTTTAAATTAATATTGCTACATTTGGTGCTACTCCCTGATATTGCTACTTGCTATTTGTGTTTATCATTTTGATTACCGTTTTGTGTAAAGTTACGCCTATTTTAGTTTATAGCTCTCAATTTGACTCCTCCTGTTCTGTAATTGGAATTTATATTCTGTTGAACAGTTACAAATAAATAAAGACATAAATACATTAAACATAAAATAATTTAATTCAATTCGTGTTGCCTGAAGTTTGATTTGTAGATGTTGCCGGTGGAGCTTCACCATCAATCATTAACTCTATGAGGTCAGCCTTGGAGGTATCAATGCATCTATCATTTAACAAAGAAGAATATTCTCCACTTACATGGAAAGATGTCTTTTATTTGGCTACCAGCGGTGGAGCAAAAGGTATTTTTTGAAGTATTTTTAGCTACTAATAATCCATACCGACAAGTAACATAGTTAATATACTCTCTACAATATTGCGGCTTATTGTCACAAATTAAATACATAATCAAATTTAAATGAATCTTTTTTCGTAAATGAAAATTTTCACAAGAATAGTAGGTACTTAGTATGTCGTTAAACTGAGAGAAAATCATAAAAATTTCATTTCTGTGTTTCAAAAAAAATCTAATGGGAGTTCCAAGATAAGTGACATAATATGAGGGTGAAAATTATTCTTTACCAGAAGTTATTGCTGATGTATTTGCACATCATTTCAAGTCAGTATTATGGAACATGCTCTGATACAGACAGAATGGAGTGTATCCTGAAGACTTGAAAGTTGCAGTTATTACTCCAATGCATATAGAAAGAAATTCAAAGATATTGATAACTACAGACCAATTAGTCTAATGAAAACCGTAGCAAAAGGAGAGTCTGCTATATGACAACTTAGAGTTTTCTTATGGAGAAAAATTTTAAGAGTACAACATAGGTAGTTTTATGTCTAATAAATCGACAGTGACCCATCATCTCTGCGTATTCTCCGAGCGTGTGTCTCGAGCAATTGAACAGGGTAACCAGTTTGCTGTTACCTAGATTTAGCACGGCTAGATGTGAGCCCAATAGACCTACGGTCGCAGTGGAGGTGTCACAATGGCACACTCACAATGAATCTAATCTGATCTAATCACTTGTATGTAGGCCACCCTGTAGGTAAGCGAAACCCAAAATGTTGGATATCGCTGTAAAGAGAATTCAAGTAGCTTTCAAATGATGTATCATTCGATAGCTGTTCCCTCCCTATGATGATAAGCAAAGGGGCAGCTACCCCTACCAAGGGGGTGAACTTGGGTAGTTAAATTTGTCACGAAAATATGTCCCCCTCAATAACAAAATCGACCTGTTTCGGCGTTTTTCGCATACATCTTCACTTACCAAGTTATTAGGCTTGTTACCTTTTCGATGACCCACCCTGTATACTAAAAATTGTATAGCATGGTACTGGTCGGTATGTTCCTAATACCAGCTGTAAGCAACTTAACTGCTACTTCGTCTATCTTTTCGGTGTTTACTAATTTATTACTTTTTTTTAGCATTAAGTTTGGATCGGAAAATAGGAAATTTCCTTCCTGGAAATGAGTTCGATGCTCTTGTTATTGACATAGATGTAAAAGACGGTCCAAGTGATTGCCTTGGAAAATACTCTCCCCTAGAAATGTTGCAGAAATTTATATACACCGGTGATGACAGAAATGTGAAGAAAGTCTATGTTGCTGGAAAACTGGTCAAATCCCTTCAATAAAAAAAAATGTATTTTATATCTTGAAATAAATTTTATATTTCCGAGTAATTTTTGTCTATACCAGTGAAATTGAATTTGAAATTCGTAGCATAGTACGACCAGAAATATAGTGCGTTTACGACTTTACGGTTTAACATGGGTAAGGATAGCTTAACGACACCCCAGTGTGAAGAACTAACAAACCCCTTATGAAATGATGGGTGAGGACAGGTACGGTCTAAATGGACCGTATTTAAATTTTGTGAACCTTAAGAATATCTCAAGGGAACCTACGTATTTATGTAAGTAATATTAATGGGGTTTTCCGGAATATCTGAGAGCTATTAATATTTATTATGAAAATATTATGCTTCTCTAAACTGTCAATGAACAAGACAAGCAGTTTAGAATCAGTGTGTTGTTCTTGCTCACAAGTAGTGCTACAATATTTCTGGTGTTGTGTCATATTATATTGACTTCGTATTTTTATAATGTGTATTATTGTACTCTATTACTCTATACATATAATAAGTACCCTATATAAAAAATATTGTAATTTTTATATAATATTTTGTGCAAAATGTGGAGACCATGTCTCGCGTTCATTTATCTGTTGATTGCAAACAATTGATTTTAAATGTTTACGAGTATGTGAAAAATATCGAAGTTGAGGGAATGGCAATTGCAAAAGTGTCAAAAATGACCAAAGTTCCAAGTTCAACAGTGAGAAAAATAATTACAGGTGGTGTCCAAGAAAGGAAAACAAGAAAAGACGTCGGCTTGGTTCGAGTTATGTGTAATAATGGCGATGCTGACGTGATAAGGCACTTAATTTATGATTCGTATAAAAATAATGATGTCTTAACTATACAAGTGTTACATGAAACAGTGGTGAGTGAGCTAGAAATTAACTGCAGTAAAGAACGCCTACGAATATTTTGACAACATGACGGCTGAGATTTTTGAAAAATGGTTTAGGGAAAAGTTGCTACCAAAATAGCCCCACAATAGCGGTATAGTTTGGATAATTATACTCTGCTATGTAGTTCTGTGCAGTTAACGAAAATTTCAAACAGTTCCTCAAGAAAAGAAGATATTGAAAACTTTTTACCCAAAACGATTTATACTTTGAAGAAAGTTATAACAAAAAAGCAACTGACGGAAGTTTTAAAAACGAAAAAAGTTTGCAAACAGTACAGGATTGACGAACTTGGAACAGAACGTGGTCATAAAGTAATTCGTCTGCCACCTTACCACACACTGTAAATTCAATTCAATTGAACTTATTTGGGCACAACTAAAAAAGTCACTAGTGAAAACAAAATGAAACGTGGTACATGAAAAAATTCACCTTTTTTTTTTTTTTTTTTTTTAAAAAGGAGGGAGCATCGGTCTTAACTATGTAGGTAAGACAAAGTCGCTCCACTCCCGTAACACGGGATTTCGAGTATCTTACTCATTCACCCAGCCTCATGTATGCCTTTTATAAATTTAAACGTTCGGTCGCTTGTTGTATTTTTCACATACATTCGAAAATGCATCCGAAAAATAACACGAGCCGGTGAGTCCCGAACTCGCGACCTTAGGCTCGGTAGGCAGCGGACTGAACCACTAGGCTACGCGAGTCTCAAAAAATGCACCTTGATGCGTAATACCTGTACAAGAAATTTCATAAAAATATTCAGAGCGGTATTAGATATATTACGAAAAAATTATTTATTTTAATAAAACTTTACCACCCTGTATCTCAAAAGTTGAGACTCTTAGGACATACGTTCTTATGAATTTCTTCTTAAAATGGGCCCAAAAATCACCCTCTTAAAAATTGACATTCAATTAGAAAACACCCTGTATAATACACATTTTCTCATATCGCATTTCTCTTTACGCGGGTATTTTTTTTGTCATACGTGACAACCTTGCTCACATTCTTCCATTATGATTTTACTTTTAATAATTGACCACCACAGCGCTTTGGCGGCAAAAAGCTGTATATGCGGCACTGTTGCTTATAGTACTGTATGTGTATAGCTACAGTTAACTGTAACTCCTGTGAAAGCAGAGTTCTCACACTTGTCTAGATACTTCGCAGCAGCACAACTAGTTTGTAGTTTGTATATTCTGTACTAGATGGCGTGCCAAGTTCTTTTTGAATTAAAAAGAGTGTGGATTTCGAACAATATGTGGTACAATAATAGCCATTGGGATTAATTTTTCTATATTGCCTACATAAATTAAATATTTTTGAAGTGTGAATTCAATTCAAAAATAAGTACCTAAGTAGGTACTTAATATGTTTTTAGTCGCCATGGTTTAGAAAAATATATCTAAAATACCAATTTATACAGTGTGGAAAAGCCGAGTGGATTAAATTCTATAATAAATAAATGGAGACGCGTGCGAAAAAGCGCTCGGACACGTCGATTAGTATTTTTAGTTAAACTCTCCCCGAAAAAGTTACACCCCTCCGAAGAATTAAAGAAAAATGATTTTTATTTTTTATTATCCCTGTATATTAAGCTAAAGACACGAAAATTGGTAAATATTAATTGTCAATGAAACTTCATATTTTGAATTTTTTTTTGATTTAAGTATGCTTAGAAGGGATTGAAATAGTCCACCCCTAAGATATTTTACCATACAAAATTTTTTTTTAGATTGAAAATTTTTTCTAAAAAAAACACGGCTGAATAGCTCAATCAATCTACAAACTTTTTTATCTCTACAAGTTGTTTCGAAAACTTAAGCATTTAGGAGAAAAAAAATAAATGAAATGCATTTTCACAAAGATGAGCTAACGCGAGGATATTTTGCCTTAAGGTCTAGTGGTCTGTGCTTTGCAGTGACATTCATAAAAACAATAATACTGATAGCATTATTATTGTATTGTTGACCTTCGACAGTTTCTTTTTTCATTATTTGTTTACTATTGTTTTAGTTGTAAGAATCTTTGCCTAATTTTTTGGTTGGCTACTGTTCAATAAAACACTATTTATTTATAACATGAGCTTGCAATACATTTATTTTTTTCTCTTAAGTGCGCAAGTTTCAGAAAAAACTTATGGAGATAAAAAAGTTTGTAGATTGATTGAGCTATTCAGCCGTGTATATTTACCAATTTTCGTGTCTTTAGCTTAATATACAGGGAAAATAAAAAATAAAAGCTATTTTTTTTTTATTCTTCGGAGGGGTGTAACTTTTTCGGGGAGAGTTTTTTCGAAAAATTCTATAACAAATACCCCCCTTAATTTTCATCACAGAATCACTCCTTAATTTTTTTCGGTGTTATTTAGATACACCCTGTATAGAATGGCCTGCGCGCTCACCCGACATAACACCTCTAGTTTTTTTTTCTCTGGGGGTATTTAAAATCAAGGGTTTACATCAATAGGCCCAACAATTTAGAAAATCTACATCATCGAATTCGCATAGATTAATTGGTAATAAACTCAATTCAGTCACTATTTTAAGCTAATAAATCATATTTTTTCAATATTCACTTTTCAAGAAGCTGTCATCTTATTCGTATCTAAACTTATATATTTTTCTTACCTATTAAAATTATTTTTCTCGTTAAATTATTAAACTTATGTTTTTCCAACAAAACACCCTGTATCTTGTCAGCGAATAGTATAGTATGTATGGTATCGTTGTTGGAATAAGAGAAAAAACAATTTCATTGTTTTTTTCTGAAATCCTGAGATATATGTATGTATCGGACTTTGTGAATATCAAGAACTCCTTACTCCTTCAAAGTAGGTGCGATATATCCTTTAGGACGTTAAGAACACCCGGTACCACAGAGGGATAGGAGATAGAAGTGTCATCACTTGCCCTGTGGCTGCATATTGCCATCGATATTAACACTAACTGTGATTACAGCAGGCAGCGACATCTGGGAGTTATTGTCGATGTTATTGCTCTTCTGAATTTCTGGCTCGGGATTGGATATTCAGCTCAATAATCCTGCTTCTACGCCTGGTTTTTATTTGAAATGAAAATGATAAAATAGCCAATTTCTTATTCTTGATTTATATATGGTGTTCATGAAGAATTGACGGCGGAAGAGGTTTAGGGTGAGCTAAACGCTAAACACATCCTGTCCTCCACATTCATTAAACTTTTTTGTAAAAACTATAAGGTACCTACTGTTACCTTATACACATCAGGTACAGGTACACTTATAATTCGTCTTCAATAACAAGAGTCATTAAATGGATGCTGCTACTGTAATTGTTCTTATTTGAATTCTAAAAAACTTAAGCCAAGTTGTTTTAATTTATCTAATTTACCTATTTATTAAGCATTTAAGTAACCGCATACATTCTGCAGAATGCAATCAAATGAATCTTCATGCACACATAGGTAGGTAATTACCTACTATAAAATTAACAATAATTACATAATTATTTTAAATAAACGATATTTATGGTGATGAATAATTAAATATAGAGAATCAGTCAGGATGTTTTCTCGAAATTATTAGATAAGCACTCATTTTTGTCTACCTATAATTTAAATTTATCTACGAGTGATTCATAAAATGCACTTTTTTAGACGTTTCTTAGTTCATAAAATGAATGATTATCTTGAAGAGTGAAATAAAGTATTTCGGGTGAAATAAAGTGCCGTAGCGGTTCATTATTTAACGCTAAATCTGACAAGTTATACTGCACGACGAAGTGACGAACCAAGTACAGTACAAGTTCTAGTCAGCGGAGCGGCTCGATTCGGCGATCGCTGATACACGAGACGCTGATCGCTGGATTACATTATTGCATCCCGACGCCAACCGCTCCTAATGCTTGTTGCTCCGTGCTCGGCTTGTTGACACCATGCACCTATAATACTAGAGAAACGTCGTAGTTTATTAGCAGAGCGCCAGATCTATGTACAATTATTAATATTTTGTGTTTTGTGTCGTTTAATTATACCTAAAATGGATACCATTGTAGATGATTCAATGAATGAAATATCTTCTACCCCAGAAGAAATTATTTTTCAATCAAATATGGCTGCACAAAATCTGTTAGGTCCTACCTCAAAAATCTAAAGAAGCTTATATTAAGCAATATGTCACCTTTATGAACTGACGTGATGAAAAAAGCGTTAATAGCTTCAAAGAAACGCTTACATATAAGATATGAATGCATTGGAAAGTTTTTTTTTTATAATAATAACTTTTCGTTCTAATTTAAGTCACTCGTAGATAAAATTTTGTATGCAACATATGCATAAAGTGCCTTTTTTCCACTTCTGGGATTGCCGCATTCGCCTGCGGCTCATGCGGTCAAACTTCCCAGTCGTGAAAAAAAGTACCACTTTATGCACTTGTTGCATAAATAACTATTAAAAAAATAATAATATAATTACTATACCTATCAAATTATTACAATATTGACAATTTTTTTATTTAATACTAATAGAAATGTCATTTATTGCTACATGGTATCATACGTTTTTTGATTCTAATTAAAAATAATGAGTAAAAATTAATTAAATTAATTTCTCTTCGACCATTTAGTAATACGTTCTTCATACTGCCAATTTCAGAGTTGCTCCCCATTCCAGAATATCCTTTATTGATAATTGAAATGACTGGGAATTTAGTAAAAGATGACAACGCATAAATATCAAGAAAATAAGTCTATTGAAAAGTTTAATATTTTTTAACTAATGATTCTCCTAAAAGGTCGAAGACAAAATAGCGTCTTCATCTTGCGAAGAATAGGTATGATCCACTCAAACGTTCCAATGTTCTCGTGGATAATAGCTGTCATTCTTCGCTCGTTGAAGAATATACTATTAAATGACAAGGTGCCTAATAATTAATAGGTAAGTTACATATTATTCAGGGTGATTTTTTGAAAAGGTTTCTGGGAGAATAAAGTTTCCGAGACACATTGACTTTTATTTGTTTATTGAAGAAGAACATCTTTTGACGTGTACACATGACATGTGCAGCATTACTCACCCGTTCGTCCCCATTCACAATCATTTGATGTATCACACTTATACCGGGTGAGTAGGTAATTAGGAATGGTCACCGAAAATATCTCAGAAAAACTAAGCATCGTACAGCCACAGGCAAAAACTTTTTCTTAAGAAACGTTGACTTGAAAAATCGTTGGAAAATAGTTTTGAGCTTCTAAAATGACCGCCAGGGGACGTAACATCCATGACCTAATAAAAAATTTGATTTTTCGCATTATTTTTTAAAATTAGTGTATATTTAAAATATCATTGGTACAATAATGCTTATAACTTCGATTTTTCATCTTTCAGTTTTTTTAATAACTTCATATAGAGCCCATTAAAATTAAGGATATTCTGCAAAAAAAAAATTGAATCCAACGGCTGGTTTTCAAGTTACAAAGTTTCCCTCGTCCGAGTTTAAAGGTAATTTTTTCAATAACCGTGATAAAAACTAATGAAAAATTCAGGTTATTGTAATGTCTGGAACGGATACCATATAATTCATCATGTTTTTTTCCACAAAACCTCTTTACAGAGGAATTGATGAGAATGTCGTAAATTGATAGCATACCTAAATTTGAACGAAATTTGAAGTTTGCCAACCGCCTAAGCTCAACTTAGAATAATATAAAATATTCAAATGCCTTCGTTGCCATGGAAATAAAAATAATAACAATACCATCCAATCCGAACTTATTCACATGTTTAGTGCAGTGTTGCCACCTTTTATTTTTACAAAAATGGTCATATCTTTGTGCGAAAAGAACTTACAACACTGCAGTAAGGAAATTTACCACTCTTAAAAAGTGAAGTTACGCAGCATGCTCCGAGTGAGCGAGTTACTGATCACTCTGTATTAATTTAGCACACGTAACCAGAATCAATTATGTATATCATTTGTTTACATACTTAACTCCTAAACAATAAGTCAATTTAAACTGCTATTGTAAAAACCATTCTTATTGCTTTTTCTCAGGAAATATGAAAATACAATAATTTAAATGCAGGGTGTCCTTTGAAAAAAAGACAATGTCGTCACTACTGAGCCTGGTAACACCCTGAATAAAAATATATAATCATTATATAGAAAGTAAACTAAATTATTATAAAAAAAAAAAAATTTCGATGGTTAAGTGACTTGCGTGGCCTAGTGGTTCTCCGCTGGCTCACGAAGCCATAGATCGCGGGTTCGAAACTCACCTCGGCCCGCTTTACTTTTCAGATTCATTTTCGAATGTCTGTGAAAAGTAAAACAAGCGATCGAACGTTTAATAGGCAAATATAATTTAAAAGTGTGCGTGGCTAATGAGTTCGTGCTCAAAGCCAAATTACCAGAGTGGAACGACTATGTCTTACCTACACAGTTAAGACCGATGCTCCCTCTTTTACTAAAAAAAAAATATTATAAAATTTACGTGTTTTTAATTTTTTTCAAAACTCAAAATTTAAGAATTTCTTGAAGGGTACCGTGACTTTTTCAACACCCTCTATGGTCTATGCGGTATTTTCAATTTTCATCGAGTCAAAATAGACGGTTTTCTTGACTCCTGTAAAAAGGAAATAAGTAGTAATATTATAATTCAAACTTAGTAAAGAACCTCTAATCCAACTTCTTTTAAATGGAGATTTAAGTAACTATTTTTAGTTAATTTTGATAGGAACAAATTTCTGAATTCTAGTTGCGAATTAAAAAAATGTTCAAGAGTTTTTATTATTCGACTTTTTTTTCATAATACCTTGTGTACCTATACGATTAAAGTTTTCGCCACTTTTTAACACGTTCAGATAATGTGCATCTTAATTTGACAACATCCTTTACCATCTACAAAATTTTAAATATGACCTAATAAGTATCTCTTTTGATATTATATGTACAAAAATACCTACTCTTAATACTTGATCAAAATTAATCTTCCTGTAAATGAAGATGATGTAATAGCAGGTTGTCATGTCGACATAACTGACAGGCATAAGAGTGGTTCATAGATCATAATTGTAAAAGCAATTCCAAGTATAATGACACCGCTTTAATACTCTTAAGAGTGGAGTTAGTGTGACTATTTATCATAAAGTAGTGTTGTGAACACAAAAATGTAAATCAAAAGTGCCTGTAAATCACTATAATTTACTCGGTACTATGCCAGTGTAATCCGTAACTAGAGATTACGGCACTTGACCATACCAGGGAACGAGCAAATGATTGCAAGTCGTGAGTCGGTTAATAAATAGAACTTCCTTGCGTCTGGTATCTCAGCTTTTCTTATTAGAAGATTATGCTGTCATTACTTATGTGATTGAATTGTACTTTAAAATGTTGAACTCTATACAAATACGCGTATACTTATAGGTAAAATTATTATGATAATCAATGTTATTTAATGGCTAGAGGACACCACGCACTTTATCCAAAATCGACCAAAATCCGCAAATGTCCATATAGATCCTGACTGCCAGATTACGAAAAAAATGTTTTTTGAAAGACCAATTTGTTTTTCATTACAAATTATCATTAGGTATGTATGTTTCGAAAACGAAAGGGATCACCTACGCAAGGTTGATTTTCTTCTTTATATGCACTCTGTTTGACAATAATAATTGTTGTTTACTACACATATATAGGTAGGTATTTTATGAGAATGCATGGCTTGGTTGATTAGATGTAACAATTGGAAGCAGAAGTCGCAGTGTAAAAGATCTCCCTCCGCTAATCTCGTGAACACATCTTACTGATTGCGGCACGTTTTTCGACCGCAGTTTTTGTCGAGAATTCGTTAATATTCTATCGTAGCTCTTATTTCTTATTCGTTTTATCTTTAAAACATAATCGAGCCGCATACGAGATACAGACGCTATTGTAATAATCAGCAGCAAGGCCTGTCTACCAAAAGGTTTTCCTATGAAATCAACCACTAATTTTTTGATGACATAACAATTATAGGAAAATAAACGAAGCAACAGCCATGGGCATCAGTGCTTTTATTTAGATGGCAATTGATTTGCTGTAAGATCCGAGGCTGTTTTTTCATGCTGACATAAGTAAATTATATGTGTAGTGCAAATTATACCTAATTTTTCAATTGTTATACAGGGTGATGAACAATCTGATAATTTTCATCACCCTGTATAACAATTTCATCTACACGATATAATACCACGTAAAAAATTAAGATAGGGACATATAAACCGTTTTCTGCTGTCTTGAGTCGTTTTCATTGTAAGCTGCTTTGAAAATGGAAAATGGCGATAACTCATAAGCTAATCAGTTTGTACTCAAACTGTGAAAACCATTCTTACTGAATTTTTTCAGACAATCTAAAAATCTAATAACATTATAAAGTGTCCTATTTAAAATAACAAAGTTGTAAGGCGCACAGCGATATTGGGCCAGCCTGTATAGCTGAAAATTATTTTAGTTGTAGGTCTCTTCAAGCCATACAATTTTTCTCCCTCATCTCCCTCATCTTTTTTTCTAGCTTCAAAAGTGAAGCTGCCAGAGATCAATATTGCACTAATGGGACACGCTGTATATGCCAGACATCATCAATGGAATTTTAGACTCATCTATCAATTATTTGTATCTAACGGTTGGGTAATTTTGATCGACCCAAGCAAAATGTCTCCGTTAGCAGGCCAGATATGAAGAAATTGTGCATACAAAACTTATTCACGACAATGAGGGGTCATCTCACTGTACTAAACGACTTTGACCTTGGTGATTAATTTCAAGGCCATTTGAAGGTCATTGTTATTTTTTAAATGGAACACACTCTATATACTGTTTTCTCATCATATTTCCCGAGAAAATCCAATAAGAATGGTTTTTACAGTTACAGTTTAAATTGAATAATTTAGTAGTTATATATAAGCAAGTGAGAGCGCAATTTTTTATTTTGAAAGCAGTGCAGCACTTGAAATTTTCATCACCTGTATAACAATTTAAACAACAAGTCATTAGTACAGTCACATGACCCCCATTGTCATGAATAACTTTTCCCTGCTCAATTTTTTTGTATCTGGCTTATCAACAGAAATTTTCGTGTGTATCGATTACAATGACCCACCCTGTAAGTAATTTAAATACATAGGTGTTTTTCTGCAACAGTGAAACTGTAAAATAATTGAGAACATTGTATCTAATCGAATATATTATACGAATATTATAAAAGGTGTTTAAAATAAAAGTGATGTATTTAAAATACCGAAGTTTGTTGCAACCGAAGGAATTGAGTTACAAATTTACATTTTTCCAATTTTTTTTTCTTAAACGGCTTGAAATAAAACAGTTGGAAATCTAATATTAACACCAAAAACCTTCCATAAGGACAAAATTTTATTCACCCCTCTTTATTGAGATGAGGGGATGAATCATACCCACCCGTTAGAGTTTGATTTTTATGATAACTTTTTTCTTATTATTTTTTTTTTTAACTTTTAAATCCATACTTTAGAGATCGACTCTATGACAGCAATAATTTCACCAGAAATATATGAGGTCACAAAAAAACCATCTGAAGTGATAACGAAGTGGAAAACATCCACCGCTGATTGGGATAAATTCAGAGCTTGCACCAAAAGTCGAGTAATGAAACTCGACCTTCCAGAAAACAGTGATGAGGCCCCACACCGCTTTAATTGTCATATTGTCATAGCTGCCGCTGAGACGCACATCGGAAAATGATCTACCTATCTGCCATGCGTGTAAATTCACGCTCTGAAGGAACAAAGATTGTGAAGCGTCAGCTGTCCGGGAATTTAAATCTGCACTAAACAAGTTTTGAAGACTGAAATGACATCCAGTCTTATTGCCTTCAAAAATCGATGGCAAAAGCTAGACGTGTATTGAAGCAAAGCAAGAAGGACTCTTGGACTAAATACGTCTCAACCATCACAAACGATACCCCCCAAGCTAAATGTGGTCAAAAATCAGGCAGCTGCAAGGAAAAAACTCAAATTAATATACCAGCCTCAATACATCAAGGGTGTCTGATAAATGATAGTCAACGCATAGTCGATATTGTGGCGTCTACCATAAAAAAATCAAAGCACGAATATCTCGTCAGAGGATAGTACATGCGACATAACTTCTCCAATAGCTGAATGCAACGAGCAAGATATCAATAATCTTCTTTCTAATATTCCTTTCTCCTTGCAGGAACTCCTGCCAGCTCTCGCAATTGTAATAACACAGCCGCAAGCCGTGATAATATTCTCTCCTCTTTTCTAAAAAAAAATATCTACACCATTCCCTTATCAAGTTCCTACAATTATTCAACAACATCTGATGGCCTAAAAAAACTTTCTCGAAACTGTGGCGAACGTCACTAATTCTTGCTATCAAAAAGCAAGATAAACCGTCAAATGATCCTAACTCCTATAGACCAATTTCACGAACATGTTCAAACTGCAAGCTGTTGGAGAGGATAATAAATAAAAGACTCCTTTGGTATCTCGAAAAACACCAAATAATTACCGAAGCTCAATCAAGATTCATATCGCAACGCAGCGCCATGAACAACCAGGCTTTTGACACCATACCTAGATCGGTAATTAGGTATAGTTAAAAAATTCAGAAAACTTATGCCCGTATATTCACAAACGATAATTACCAAATAATTACCTAATCGGTTATCTCCATCTCATTCTAATGCAAATAAACTGTATATCTCCATCTCATTCATTTAATAATTATTTTCGAGATATTACGGGGCCAGAATGCTTTGTAAATACGGGCATTAAACTGTCCGGCTATTTCCATAGAAAATTTTCTCAGTAGGTAACAGGATCTTCAGGGTAAAAGCCAACGGAAAAATATCCATAGACTGCCCACAAGAGAGTGACGTTCCTCAAGGAGCAGTAATACTAAACCAAACACTCTTCATTCTTGCTATAAACGATATACAGGTTGTCCATGAAATAATAATAATAATAATAATATGTTTATTGCCCAACAGATTTAAAATCCAATTACAGGACAATTTAGACAACATAAGATTGTGAACCAATTTAACAATTAAATATTTCAACATAATAAGTTTCAGAAGACATAATTACAGCGAAACATATCAAAATGCACAATATATCAGGCACATATACATTTTATAAATTGATATCAAAACCAATGATAATTTCACAGTTCTACAACGACGAAAATAAATCCTATAATTCTCGAGCAGCGATCACCAAGGTATCTGACATGCTATTCATGTTAAGATCGCAAATGGTCGAAATGCGGTTAAAAAGTGTCGACATTACGTACACGGGTGACTTTACAAGTACATTAGACCGCGGTATCCTCAGTGAAAATGTTCTTGTAGTCCTTAAATTCTGACAAGGGACGTGGAAACTAAAAAGCGATAACATCAAAGGACAATCTATGTGATTATGGAAGAGTTGATACAGGAACTTAATTGCAACAATCTTCCGTCGCTTTTGTAGAGTCGTGAAACCGAATCTCTCCAACAAAAAATCACAGTTCATATCTCTCTGTGGATAAACACCATACATTTTATAATTCAGAAATCTCAGAAATCTTCTCTGTACACGTTCCACTTCATTGACCTGACAGAAATAATAGGGGGACCAAACCAGACAACAGTATTCTAATTTAGATCTTATGTAAGAATAGTATAAGACCTTCAGACAGTGAGAGTTGTTGAAATCTCGGCAGTTTCTATGCAAGAACCCAAGCATCCTCATAGATGACTTGGTGATGAGGGTCACATGGTCAGCGAACGTAAGGCCACTATCAAATGTTACACCGAGATCCTTCACAGTACTGCTACGTGCTAATGTCTCGGACCTGAACTTATAGTCGTATGTTATGGGATTCTTTTTCTTAGTAAAAGTAACTACCCGACACTTACCCGTATTCATCTGCAGCCTATTATCCTCACACCACCCTTCAATATTGTCAATATCGTTCTGTATCAAAAGACAATCATCATGACTATTGATTACCGAAAATAATTTCAAGTCATCCGCGAAAAGAAGCTTAGAAGAATCGATAACATCCGTAATATCATTTATGAAAATCAGAAAGAGCAACGGCCCCAGGTTCGAACCTTGAGGTACACCAGATGTAGGGGTAAAAGAACGCGAACTATAGCCGTTATACAAGACGCACTGTTGTCGACTCGATAGGTAAGATGCAAAAAATGATCTCAGACGTGAACTGAAACCAAAATATTCAAGTTTTCCGAGCAGCAAATCATGATCAAGTCTATCGAAGGCCTTCGAGAAATCGGTATAGACCACATCAACCTGCCCCTGCGAATCTAAAGTCTCAGCAGCAAACTGCGTAAAATAAGATAAATTTGTCACCGTAGAACGTCCATTCATGAAACCATGCTGCAACGGTGAAATTGCCTGATGAATAGCAGGATAAATACAAGAATACACCGACGCCTCAAAGACCTTAGCGAAGTTATTAAGGATGGAGATTGGCCTGTAATTGCTGATCAAAGCTGGATCACCATCCTTCAATACCGGACACACCTTAGCTGTCTTCCAAATAGTTGGAAAGATTGATGTTTTGAGAGACAAGTTAAATATAAGGGTTAGAGGTTCAACGAGGACACCTTCGCAATCCCCAATCAAGAAGCTAGGTATCTGATCGGAACCCGCCGTAGTCTTACGTTTGAGCTTCCTTATAGCATTAATGACATCGTCCACAGATAGCTCAGGGACATCAACGAACAGCGAGTCGAACTGGGATCTGGCAGTATAAACATTTCGTTGGGAAGATGATGATGGTAAGTATACACTAGCGAAATATTTAGCGAAATTTTCCACAATATCAGTGGGATTATCACACTTCAAACCTTCACTGTCAATCACAGAAGCCGGTATCCTAGATGTTCCCCTCTTACTCTGAATATACTGCCAAAATCTCTTGGGCTCATCCACCAAGCTACCCTGTAAATTATCAATGTAACTCCGATATGCATCTTTTATTTTGTGCTTAATTACGGCTCTCAGTTCTGTGAATTTTTGAAAATGAAATACTTTCCCCGTACGCTTAAAACAGCCATGATGCCTATGCTTGAGTTTGATGTAATTTATAATCTCTTTATTAAACCAAGGTGGATAAGTACGAGATCCCGGTCTAGTGCTATTATAGTGAGGTACAAACTGGTTGAAAATCGAGTATATTCTCTGGTAAAAATAGGAGCAGGCCTCATTCACATCATCATAAAACCTCAGCTCAGACCAATCTTGAATGAGGAGAGCCTGATACAATCCTGGGAAATCAGCCCTTTTAAAATTATACTTCTTAGTACCTGGATTACATGAAAAAGAGCCTACCCTGGAAACGACAAAATCCAACTCAATGCAAAGGGAGGGATGGTGTGTGTCCTCGGGGACAAACGGTATGTTGTCACGAGATACGTCACAGTCAATGTTCCCCATAATTAAGTCCAACACGTGATCATTACTGTTTTTTACGTGATTAAATTGCCTATAGTCGTTATAATCTAGAAAACGACTTAATGCCCGACCCTTAGGACCCCTGCTCAATCCGTAGTACCAGTCTGGAGCATTAAAATCTCCCAGTAGTAATACATGACTGACATTTGACAAATAGTTACAAAGCATTTCAAAGAAAGTCTCATAGTCGGTGACGGTGACGTCCGGTGGAATATAGATACAAAATATATACAGATAAGCAGTATTTAATCTAACTTTACACCCAACGCAATCAATAGAAGGAATCTCCTTTGATAGGAAACCAAGGTCCAAATAAGATGCAATATATGAGTTTTTCAGTGCCAGGAGGACACCGCCACCGCGGACCACATTGAGCCGGCTGAACTGGCGGTCCTTTCGATATACAAAAAAATTATCAGAGAAGTATTCAGAGCTTGATATATCCTCAGACAGCCAAGTTTCAGCCAGACCAACACAATCGTAGCTCGAAGCAGATGAACTTACATAAAAGTCTGACGTTTTAGTCCTCAGACCACGCACATTCTTGGAAATGACTTTACATCTCTCTATCAAATGTTTCTCGGGATCTCGGGTAACTAAGTCGATTAAGGTCAACTTATCTTATTCCAAAGTTGCTTGGCTTGGCCGCTATATGAGATGTCAAAGTGTCAATTCTGAAATTGTCATTTGATTATAAAATCTAAACCCCTGAAGCGATTTTGTTCAAATTACTCATGACGTTAATTCATTCTTCATGATATTCACTCATATATTATTGATTTTTTAGGGTTCACACCCTTTGCCATTTCTACGCCAATAGAATTATAGACTTTTAAATACCGAGCGAAGACTAGTCGACTCTTTTAGAAGATATTCTCATTTTAATGTTGATTATTATAGGAAATTTCGTGATTATTTTTATGGGATTTTCTTGATCGACATAAAATAGTAAAATTAATTTACATTTCTAAATTCAAATCCGATTTTAAATTCCCAAACGCGATTTTGAATGTTCAAATTTTTGAATTTAAATTAATTTTACTATTTTATGTCGATCAAGAAAATCCCATAAAAATTATCACGAAATTTCATATTTTAGGCGACTTTTATAAAGAGTATATAGCTTTTTTGTAGAAAAAGAGTCGACTAGTCTACGCTGAGTATTTAATTTTTTTTTTAAATTCCGTTGGCATAGAAGTTCAAAGGGTGTGAAACCGAAAAAAAAAACATTATCTACGTCAATGAATTAACGTCATGAGTAATTTTATCATTGAGCTTAGTCCCATAAAAAGCTTAGACGTCATTCCAAATGTCATCAAAATCGCTTCAGTGCTTTAGGTTTTATAATCAAATAACAATTTCAGAATTGACAGTTTGAAATCCCCTAGCGGCCAAACCAAGCAGCTTTGGACCAAGATAAGTTAAACTTAATCGACTTAGTTTCACCCGAGAAACATTCGTTATAGAGAGCTGATAGAGAAGTCGTTTCAGGGACAGATTCACGCAAGAGCAATCATATTAACATCTTCCGAATGGGAAAATGTATAGTTGACTTTTGTAACATTAGAGGTTTAAACACGAACATCAATTATTCAGTACACCGAAATCTAAGGCAAGTAAACCTCACATTCTAGCCCTGAACTGGTATCGTGGGGTGTTTTGACACCCCAGGGTCTACATTTTTGTAAAAATGAAGTGGTTCAATTTATTTATTTGTTTTGTTCTTTCAGGTATTCTCCTAACTTAAAGTCATCTATGAAACAGTGTTGCATTTGACTATAGAAAATTAAAAATTTTGTGAAAAAACAGTGCTTGGGGTGTGCAACGACCCCACGATACCAGTTAAAGTTCCCAATATATTACTATTGTTCTTATATGGCCATTAAAATTATATTGTTTTTTTTTATTCAGTTTGTAAGAATGGACCTTCAAGATTTATTATAAGCAGACGATTTTTTTAATTTAACATTATAAGACTCATTGTAATGATTAACAAAGAATGCCGGTTTTATTTATAGTTTTATGCAATAAGTTGAGAAAATTGTTATTTTATATTGTTATTGACGAAAAATGTTTTGTTTTTTATATTCCATAATTAGTTTATAGTTCATAAAAGTAAATTATCAAAAAAAAGATTTAAAAGCAAAAGTCGTTTCAATTTTAAAATAATATTGTATTTGGGGTGTCAGAACACCCCACGATACCAGTTACGTTTCGTGAAAACACGATACCAGTTCAGGGCTAGCACTGTGTGAAACAAAAGTGTGTACCCAGGATATACGACTTTTACTCCCGATTTAGACCTAACTTTGGCATTGGAGTTTTTGTCAGAAGTGACCTCTTCTGCCAACGTGAGGAAGAATTGGAGCCTCAGGACTTAGATGGTAGGTGCTTAGGATAACTAACAGACCACCAAATGACTAGATTTATCTGTTGCTTATACCGACCACCAAGCGATAGGCAGAATATTAGGGCACTTTTTCTGTCCCTGATGGGAAATTCTGTTAATTTTCTCCAGATAAATTATCTTAAAGGCCGAGATGGCAATCTTGGGAGACTCCAATGTACATAACATAAACTGGCTTAAACACTCTAATTTTAATGACGAAGAAGGACGTGAAGCTGAAGTTTTTTGTTTCACCCGTGTCTTTAACCAGCTCGTTGTAAACCAACCCGCATTCTCGATCGCGAGGGAGACTTCGCTAGCCTTCTGGATCTCTGTTTGACTACAAATCCTCAAATTTATTACAGTGAAGGCTCAGTGAAGGAAAACACTGAAATAAGTACACAACAAAACAAAAAAAGAAAAAGAAAGTGAAAAAAAATTAAATAAATGGTTGACTCTATTTTATGCCCGGCATTGTATAGTTTCGTTTATAGAGAGCTTTAGTTTTCATAGGTTTTCAAGAATGAAAAATACACTACATACTTACTTACAAAGAAAAGTTTAATTAGTAATTGCGATGGTGTCATTGTTATATTGGAGCGTTTTATTCGAAACAAAGGTCCATTGAATTGAAATTTAATGGTATGTTAACTCTCTGATTTATTAGATGATTTTCGTAAAGGTGTATTTTTTCAAGACCTTTATAATTTTCCTTTATTTTTTATACGTTTAGTTGATTTCTTTTTCTGCTATTTTTTTAACGGGGTATATTATAAATATTTGGCATAAATTTACAACAAAAATTTTAACTTTATTAACATTATAATACCTTTATGAAGATTTTTAAGATTTCAATTTCAAAGATGCTAATTTTATTTTGATCTCTTGTTGTGAGTATTTATCTTATAAGATTGCTATATATAAAAAAATATTGATTTCTTATAATTATTACAGTTCTCCTGATGAAGATCTGAAATTAGATCGAAATACAGAGTTTAACAAAAAAGGATCACACCTTTTATTTGTGTCACCGTTTGCCTTTATCAAATTTTCAAATGTTGAAAAAACAATGTATAATTCCATTCTCATTGCTCAACGTAACGTTTTGTTTACTTTTTTCTGGAACGATCAGTACCTTCATACAACTTATGATGTAATATTTCCCTATACTACCTCGGGACTAGCTGTCGATAGTCAAGCACGATGAATTCACTACAGCGATAATCAAGCCTCGTGTTTCATTGGTCGATGAGGCATGTTAGTTGTCTTACAAACTGTGTGGTGGTTGCTACAGATGCATGTTTTGGCGAAATTTTCTATATTTCATTATTCGCTCTATAATCTAACAATACAACACATGAAATCGTGGTTAATTGAAAATTACACAAATTTCCACTCGACATTTTGTCAAATAATTACCTAATGCTTGACAACATGTTTCGTGGAAAATCTGTGATTTTTGATAATCAAGATTTCACTTGTTTTATTATACACTCAGGTGAAGAAAAACGGGCAACGTAGTATTTTTTGAAAATCGAGTGTATTTTTTTTTATATTAACAGTTATTGCAAAACACAAACACTCTTTGCGAATTGAATGAAAAATGAAACGTGAAATGAAATGAAATGAAAGCAAAAGTGTATACTAAAAGCCAAAATATTCCAAATAAAAAACAAAAAATTTATAATAAACCGTAGGTAGGTAGGTCTTAATGAGTATAAAGACAAATCAATAGCCTGTCGTATTGGAGTCGGGTTTTAACCCATCGTCCTGACATTTGTCAAGTCTGGAGCGCCCGAGAACCCAAATAAAGAGTTTCAGACTCAGGCAGCAACACACATCCAACCAGACTACCAAAAGCACGGACGGCCGTTTCGGTCTCATTAGACCTCGTCAGCGTACTATATTGGAGAGTCCGGAAGGATATGAATCGCTGCATGAATCGAAAACCCTATATGGAATCTCATTCAACCGGTTACCAGTGACCTCGAGACAGAGCGACATCTATCAAGAGAAACAACAGGCTCCCAGCAAAACACAACTCCAGTGTGTATTATGGGTTGTAGACACTCCAGGGGCTACGAGACTGACATCAAATATGCATATTAAAAAGCCGAAGTATACTCAAAAGTCACAACAAAACGTAGGTAGGTAGGTCTTAATGAGTATAAAGACAAATCAATAGCCTGTCATATTGGAGTCGGGTTTTAACCCATCGTCCTGACAGTTGTCAAGTTGTCAAGTTGGGTTAAAACCCGACTCCAATATGACAGGCTATTGATTTGTCTTTATACTCATTAAGACCTACCTACCTACGGTTTGTTGTGACTTTTGAGTATACTTCGGCTTTTTAATATGCATATTTGATGTCAGTCTCGTAGCCCCTGGAGTGTCTACAACCCATATTACACACTGGAGTTTTGTTTTGCTGGGAGCCTGTTGTTTCTCTTGATAGATGTCGCTCTGTCTCGAGGTCACTGGTAACCGGTTGAATGAGATTCCATATAGGGTTTTCGATTCATGCAGCGATTCATATCCTTCCGGACTCTCCAATATAGTACGCTGACGAGGTCTAATGAGACCGAAACGGCCGTCCGTGCTTTTGGTAGTCTGGTTGGATGTGTGTTGCTGCCTGAGTCTGAAACTCTTTATTTGGGTTCTCGGGCGCTCCAGACTTGACAACTGTCAGGACGATGGGTTAAAACCCGACTCCAATACGACAGGCTATTGATTTGTCTTTATACTCATTAAGACCTACCTACCTACGGTTTGTTGTGACTTTTGAGTATACTTCGGCTTTTTAATATAAAAAAAATTTATATTCCAAAGATTAAAAAAAATAATGAAAAAATAAATATAAAAATAAAATGCGGGGCCCAGTTTTTTTGCACTTGAGTGTATATGAAAATAATACATCTCTAGAGGATGTCTCTGGAAGACCTAATACTGACCTGGCCTGGCCTGGTGTCCTCCCGCGATGTGATTAACTGTCGACGTTCCGCGGCAACTTGGGTGGTCCGCGAATCGTCGATGCAAGACTTTCAGGCTCCCAGGGATTGTGCAATGCATTGCAAATCATGTGCAGTGGTCAGTGGCGGCACGGTACCATATGTGAAATGTTCCTCTAATAGGAGAACTTATAGTTGATTAGAGTTGACTTCTTTCTATATTATACCCAGATATTCCAGTAGTTCATCACTGCTATTATAGTGCATGCAACGACTGACGTTTTCAAAAAGTTTGTTGATAATGAGGTGTCATTTTTTATATACATATTATTTACTTAGGTATATTTATTGCTGGTCATTGTCGGTCTCAACCTGTCTGTAAACCTGTCTAACACTGTACCTGCATGGCTTAATAATAATAGATTAGTCTACAAAACTACACCATGTTAATCTGTTTTTGAACGAAAATCACATATTGTGTGCATAACAACTTTTATCTTCTCCAACTATAGGAACTACGTTACTATTGCTCTGTTTCTAAAAGGGTAAGTTGCTTTTACCAACAAGTTGCTGCGGTTGCCATTGACGACGGGAGGTAAGTGAGCTACTTACCTTACCTTACTTCATTTTTCAGTTTTTTCAGGATATTTCAGCAACGACTGAAAATATCCTCAATTTTTTTTTCAGATTATTACTCGGCATAAAAATACGCAACTTTGCCCCAATTTAACCGACCTCGTATCTCTACTGATAAGCGAGATACCCATGGTTAGCCTCGAAAAACGGACACCCTGTCTATGTATATATTATCATAGAGAATCTTGAATAAGTGCGACAAACTTCAGGGGGTGATCTGCATGAAAAAATAATGACAGTTTGCTATATGTATAAACGTATGTGCGCAAATGCTTCATTTTCCAGATACAGGGTGTTATAACAGGTTTACTTAAAAACTGACGATTTATTTATTTGCTCTGAAACCGGTCGAGATATGCAAATGAAATTTGGTGGGTTTCAAGAGAAAGTGATTTTGAATTTTTTGACATGGAATTAAGAGTTTTATGTTTATCAGTGGCGCGCATACGGGTAATGGTCTCATTTTTTTAAGAAAAAAAATGGTACGCCACTGAGATTTCATACAATAAATTTAATAGAGATAAAATTCATGCATGATAATGACTTTCGCACGGCTATCATCAGTATTAAGAAGAAAATAGATCGTAATGAACTTATTGTAACAAAAGCTGATAAAAGTACCTAAGTGCACCAGTAATTATGAACAGGTCGTCTGCTTACGTTTCTAATAAGATTCTGAAATTTATTAAACACAACGATTTTTCACAGATTACACACACCCCACCATCAATTACGAGGGAAGAGACTTAGCTCGATGGAATTTCCATCCTCCTAGATTAGATGCCATTCCAAAGGTTCACAAAGAAAATATGCCCATTAGGCCAATGGTTTCACAAATAGGTAGGTACACCTGATTGCAACCTGAACAAATTCCTTAAAAATATCTTTAAGAACTTTACCGATATCAAACCCCAATTTCCTGTAAAAACTCCAACGATTTCATCAATAGTCTTCCAAAAACAAAAATTAATGCTTCACAGATCATGGTCTCTTAGCTCTCTTACGACGTCACGAATCTTTTCACTTCAGTTCCCATAGATTACATGTTAACATAGTTCATAATTTCTTAAAAAATAAACTTCCTGAGAGGGATACCGCAGACATCATTTCACTACTTAGGTACTCATTAAAACAAAATTTTTTCCAGTTTAACAATAATTTCAACAAGGAAAAAAAAATAAGATTTCAAAATACATCCTTCAAATAAGAAATCTCCATTTTTTGTATTTTTTACCATTTCCGAGATCCTAATGGTGAGCATCGAATTGTTAACGACCCTGTATACTCAGGTGCAAAAAAACTGGGCTACCTTATATTTTTATCTTTATTTAAAAAAAAAAAAAAATTTTTGGAATATTAATTTTTTGTTATTTTTTTTTTTTTTTTTGAATACTTTGGCTCTAAGTATTACTTTTGATTTCGCATTAATAAAGGACTTCCTTCTGGATCATAAAAAATAGAATGATAGGTAATTATGTATTCTCATTTTAAATGTCGTTTCATTATTCATTCAATTTGCTAAGAGTGCCTGTCTTTTAGAATTACAAAAAGGTATATAGCTTGTTGTTACTGTGACAGACTGTACAGGTGTTAGTGACAATTGAGGACTTTGCAGCAAAAGGGGGGCAGCTCCATTTTTGGTCACTTTTCACTTTATACATGCGTCAATATGAGAAAAAAATTGTCCATCGATTGGTGCAAAAACGAGGCAAATCCAACAATAAATAAGAAAGATATCGGAGTTTTGGGAGCTGCCTCCATTATCATTTGGTGCAAGAAAGATGCAGCTCCGGAGCTGCCTCCTTTTTGCACCAAGCGTTAGGAAATTTCCACCGTAAACAAACAAGTGCAGTGGAGAGCCGTTGAGACAGTTTATCAGTTCGCATCAGTATACACGTGGCGTGCAGCCTTGCAACATTGTTTTAGGTGCATTGATTTGTTGGAACACGTGTTAGTTGTATTCCAGATAGCGTTCATTAATTAATTATTATTATAATAGTAAGGTATTATTAGTAGTGTACCTAATAATGAGTGATTTAGAGACTTCAAGTGGTATTGTTAGCCTATTTGGTGAGAGCTCAGACTTATATGAACCGTCTAGTTCTGAAAGTAGTTCGGGCGAGTCGGATCACAATGCACCAGGTCCATCCACCAAAAGAAAGCGAGTAGAAAAGAAGTCTCAACGAAAAATGCAATCAAGCAGGAAGAGTAATGATGCTGATGAAGATCTACCGAAGACTTCAAAGAAGACAAGAAAAAGCGTAAATTCGGCCTCTTGGAAGCGTAATGTCATAAAGAGGTCTATTGCGCAAGGAAAGGGTTATTTAAATTGGAAAGGAAAAGAGGTAGAAGCAAGAAAAACAGGACCGAATTGTGCATGTAAGTTCAAATGCTTCCAAAAGATATGCAATGATAGTAGAACCCTAATTTTGTCAAAATTTAATGATCTGGGAGACAGAAATATTCAAAATACATACTTAGGAGGGCTAATTAAAACAGAAAATATTCAACGCGTACGAGCCAAGACAGGCGCGGGAAAAAACCGAAGTTGTTCTCACACATATAGCATTAAATTGGGGAAGGAAACAGTAAGGGTTTGTAGAGCCGCTTTTGCATCAATACATGGAATATCTAAAAAACGCGTGGACAACGTCTCAAAATCATTTTCTTTTGGACAAAATGTATCAGCTTCTCTTAACCAGCGTGGTAAACACCAAAACAGAGTGAATAGGCTTTCACAAAATCTTATAGAAAAAATTGATACACACATTGGCAGCTTCCCGCGACGTGAGTCGCACTATAGTAGGCAGAAAAGTGCTCGATTCTATTTGTCTCCAGACTTAAATGTCAAAAGAATGTATGAACTATACTTACAAAAAAATGAACCTGAGAGTATTGGTAATACTCAATACAAGCCCAAAGTTTCGTACGATTTTTATTTTAGATACTTTAAGAAAAATTTTAATTACCGTTTTGGATCCCCTCGATCAGATACGTGCAAGAAGTGTGATACACTACATAACAAGTTACAAGATAAAACCATTGATGAAAAAGAAAAACAAGAACTACAAAATCAGAAGACTCACCACGAGACTAAAGCTGCTACATTTTTTTCCGATCTGAAAGAGAAAACCAAATTATGCAAAGAGAACGAAGAAGTTGAAGTACTAACATTCGATTATCAACAAAATCTTCCTTTGCCAAAGGTTCCATCAGGCGAAGCATTTTACAAGCGACAGCTTTGGACTTACAACTTCTGTATTCATTCCGGTAAGACCAGTAAAGCTCATTTTTTCATATACGATGAGACTACTGCCAGAAAATCGCCGAATGAAGTAATATCTTTTTTATATTATTATATAAATAATATCCTTCCAAAAACAGTTAAAGTGCTGTACCTCTTCTCCGATAATGCTGCTGCTCAAAATAAAAACATGACAATAGTACAGTTTTTCCATATGGTTGTAAAATTTACACTTATTCAAAAGATTGTACACCGTTTTCCTGAACCAGGCCACAGTTTCCTCCCGTGCGATCGCTGCTTTGGCGTAATCGAGAAATTTTTAAGGAAAAAAGACTATGTCTTTTCTCCTACCGAATACTCCAAAAATATTCAACAGGCATCAAAGTCATTTGTTACTATCATGGGTAACCAGAATATGATTTTGAACTTTAGTGCTCATTACGAGAAGCATTTTAAAAAAGTGATTGTGAATGACAACAAAGAAAGATTCAAAATTTCTACATATCGCATATTTCAGTATAGTAAAGATAATCCAGACGTTGTTAGTGTCAGTGTATCAACTGGTATGCCTGTGTTCTCCCATTTTTCCATTTTAAGGCTAGGTGAAAATCACCCTACTGTGCAACCAACTGTTCCAGTATACAGAACACCTTTACCCGTCAAAAAAGCCAAATATAACGACGTGATGCAGCTAGCCAACAACTTTGTTCCTCCTGATAAAATCGACTTTTTCCGGCAATTAAAAAGTGAAAAGTCCGGAGAAGCTACTCCTACAGCTAATATATCTGGTACTGATGACGATGACCAAGCCGATGATTAAAATATCTTTTATCGTTTTTTAAAGACAATCAGAATGTTATTTTTATTTTCAAAATATATTTAATTTGATAACTAAACTGTATTAATTTGTTACTAGAAAAATAAACACACTTCCCTAAAATTTCAGCAAAATTGGTGCAAAAGGGGAGCAGCTCCATTTTTCAAAATGTTATAAAATAATATACTTGCGAAAAAAATCTTCAAAATTTGCATATTCTTATGAGGCATACTGTTATTTATAACATAGCAAACGTCTTGTGAACATTTGTTGAACATAGAATTTTTAAAAAGTTTTTTTTAATTTTCCACAAAAAGGTGAAAATGGAGCTGCACCCCTTTTGCTGCAAGGTCCTCAATTATGATTCTAATGTCCATATTGATGAAACTTCAAAATATAACTCTGGAGTTATATTTTGAATTTTCTGACAGCTAATTATTGGTCTAATGCTCAAACCCTGTGAACGCTACGAATTCTAACAAATCACTTGGGGTTTTATATTTTGGAGCGTTCGTATAGGCTTTGAGCATTAGACCAATCAGCCGTTAGAAAATTCAAAATATAACCCCAGAATAATTATATTTTGAAGTTCGATGAATACGAACATAAGTGATGTTACAGTTTATTGAAACGAAAAACGTATCATATTGTTGCTTGAACCGAGCAGAAATAAGACCTTTATGAATAAAAAATCAAAAGTGCGTAACCTGAAAGCGAAAATATTTTAAAATATCCTCGATTTTCAAATATCACTACGGAGTCCTTTTTTGAGTGTATAGTTTCTCGTAAAAGAATATGATCAGTGATTTTTTACATCTTTGTTGTAAATTTATATTGTTAAAGTTGTCTAAGTGGACGTCTTTATTGATATATCGTCATATTTTCAACCTGAAAACTGCGCCTTATTATTATAGTCTAGCTTTAGGTGGCGCTGGAGAATAATTTGGGCCATAACTTTAAGAAATGAGCTGACTATATGGACGTTGCCCGCTGATATTCCTTGTGGGCCTGCGGTGTATCTCATTACCGCACCGCCCAAATTACCTGTACTCTATCTTTAAAGGCCTACGAGTCTCATTTGGGAGATAATGATTTATAGTTCAGGCAAGATGGAATTTTTACCCATGCATTAGATAGAACATTGTTTGTTGTGTTTTATTTAATAACATTATATGAACACATAAATTTTCTTCAGATTTTAGATTTAGATATAGGTATAATTTTAAATCGCCGCATACCGCGTTTTTGTGACTTAATAAAGAAAAAACATAGACTACATTGAGTATGTTTAATATGAAATTTAATAAAGGTGTTCAGTCGATGATGTATTACCTATTGCTGCATCGTAGAAAATTTTGTTACTTGGTATAGGAAGGCTATAATTAGGCAGGTCGCTACAATAATGAAATAGACAATTTGAAATGTGCATGTATAAATGTACATTCTTATACTAATTAGTTTCTATCTTTTGAATCAATTTGTCTTATATGTATAGGGTGTCAATTTTAAAGTGTGGCCAAAAGTAATTTGCATTGTATAGGAACTATAGGACGTTGTTTTTAAATTTTCTGACCCACAAACGATATTTTGAATCAAAATATTTATTTATGTATCTAGTGCGTGAAATTGAAATTCGGTGCCGAGACAAACAAACATTCGAACGAAGGCATCATAATTTCGCACTAGAGATGCATAGGTACAACATTTTTTAGACATCATCTTTATTGAAATGAGCTGAAAAATCGAAATAAAAATCATAAAAATTACGCAAGGAAATTTTATATTTAGTGCAAAGCTGCTTTTATCTTTGTTGCCAGGGAAGCAAATATAAGATACCTATTATCATACACGATTTTTTTTCGCTCTTCGCTCATCTCGAAAAAACTTCGCGCGTATCCTATGATGAAAAGTATAGACAAAAATAATGCGACAAAAGTTTCATTGATGAAAAAATTACCAACATTTTTTGATGACTGACTAACAAGTTAGTTTAAATTTGTAGAAATACTGATTTGTATGTCAAGTAATAGTTTTTTATTATACAGGGGGGAAAAGTGATAGATTTTAGCTCAAGATAGTGGAGGGAACAAATACACCAAGAGCTAAAATCGTAATTTTTTCTTGTGTATAATATAAATTTATTTTTGTGAGAAGAAAACCCCGGTCCTAGAAGATCGCAAAACGTATTAGGTAACCGAAAATAATGCCGAACGTTCATCTATGTTGAATTTGGGTTTTCTGCTCCTTCAAACTTTTATTGTAGTTATTGAAGTAATGTACAAGGACAAGGTAATTCAATGGTACGTACCATAAATTGAAGGCTTGAAGATAAAACTGAAATATTAATAAAATTTAAATAAATTTAGTTCCGAAATTTTTTTTTCAACCGAGATACAGGGGTGTTTATTAAGTGTCGATCTGCGCAACTTTTTTTGTTGCATCTTACTTCAGAGTGGATCAATAATTTTGAATTATTGAGCACAGATTTTCTATTTGAAAACCCGTATTATTTGGAAAAAAATGGGTATAACCGAGGGTATAAACGAAGCATCCCGTGACGTAAAATCTGAGGTCACATGACACCTTTTGTCTCATAAATAAATGCTACACTGTTTCTTTGAACTTTTTATTGTTCTTTCTGCATGCCAGAATAAAATGCCATCTCCAGTGCATACTTTGGAAAGATTAGGGATCCAAATTACCTTCTATTACCAAAAATAAATATTGAACATTTAAAATACCCAAAAACAGAACAATGGAATCTTTCTAGAAAACAGTGCATGCTATCAAGATTTTATAAGTATATGGATTTTGTTATAACCAGCCCTTAACTAGTTTTTGGTGTATGACGTTATAACGGAGTTATTTCTTGGTGTGTTCACGTTTAACAAAAAACATTAAAAAAAATCGACTCAAAAAAACACTGTAAGTTTGTTTTTGGATATTTTCTTGTCTTTAAAGTTGACACCTGTCATGGACAAATAATACTCTAAATACTTTTTTTGCATTAACAAAAAAATAATTGTATAGGTAATATTTTTTAATTTGAAAACTTGAAAACATAATGGTTAGGAAGATTGGTTAGGGTAGATCTGATCGGACACTTTAAAACAAACTATACAGGGTTATTCACGGTATACGCCACGGAAGATTATGGCCGTGTCTCTGGATTTTAGGATCTTTTTATTTTTGGAGTGAATAGAGACCCGGCAGAGGTACGTTTTAAAATTATATTCATTATGTACAGGCTGTCCCAAAAGCATGAAACATATCAAAGTTATGTTTTTTTAAATGGAATGCTCCTATGTTATTGCATTTTTGGATTGCCTGGGAAGAAAAAAGAAGATTGGCTTTTACAGTTGGTAAAGAAAACAGAAGGCAAGTATACTCAACGATTAATTCATAAAAATAATGAAATGTAGGTCAATGAGTATAAGCACACAGAGTGCAATTGCTAGCCTGTTAGGTGGGTTCGGAGAATTCCTCCATCGCCCATAACAGTTGTCATGCTGGCAGTGCCCGAAACTCCAACCAGAGAGTTTGCTTCCGCATCCAACAGCAGAGCCTTCCAGAGTACCAAATCAAGCACAGACACGTGTTTCGTTTGGTATACGTGCTTGATTTGGTACTCTGGAAGGCTCTGCTGTTGGATGCGGAAGCAAACTCTCTGGTTGGAGTTTCGGGCACTGCCAGCATGACAACTGTTATGGGCGATGGAGGAATTCTCCGAACCCACCTAACAGGCTAGCAATTGCACTCTGTGTGCTTATACTATCATTGACCTACAATTCACTATTTTTATGAATTTTACAGTTGGTGTTTAAATTCAGAAGTTTTTGAGTTATAAACAAGTGAAAATCGTCATTTTTCAAGTTCAAGGCCCTGTACAAGGAAAACGGCTTAAGATAGAGAAAAACGGCTTATATGTCCCTATTTTAACTTTTCATGTACTATCCAATGATGTAGATGAAATGTTTATACAGGGTGATAAAAAATTTGAAAAATTCTGAGATTTCTCCACGCGTCGACAAATAAAAAAATCAAAGAAAGTACAAATGTTTCTATACCATAGGATAGTACATGAAAAGTTAAAATAGGGACATGTAAGTCGTTTTTCTCTATCTTGAACCGTTTTCGTTGTACAGGTCCTTGAACTTGAAAAATGACGATTTTCACTTGTTTATAACTCAAAAACTTCTGAATTTAAACACCAACTGTAAAAGCCAATCTTATTTTTTCTTCTCAGACAATCTAAAAATGCAATAACATAGGAGCATTCCATTTAAAAAAACATATCTTTGATATGTTTCATGCTTTTGGGACACCTGTACATTATGAATATAATTTTAAAACGTACCTCTGCCGGGTCTCTATTCACTCCAAAAATAAAAAGATCCTAAAATCCAGAGACACGGCCATAATCTTCCGTGGCGTATACCGTGAATAACCCTGTATTTTATTATTTGTTATCAGAGGCCAGCAAAAACTGATGCGGCAGGACATCTTTGCAAACTGTAAATAGAATAATTTCAAAAAAAATTAAAGAAGTGTGTTGAGCAAAACGTTGAGCAAGTAATTGCTTCACAATACTTTTATTATTCTGTTATTAGGGGAGAGTCGGGGAATATCTACCACCGAAATAAAAACTTTAGAAAAATCGAAATTAATAGAAAACATGTAGGTATATTTTCTATAGCCTCTGTTTAAAGTACACGTAGCTCTAACGTAATCTAGAAAAGCATTTTTAAAATAATAATGTATTCTGCAAACAAATTGAAAAACAAAAAGTCTCATCGGTCGGTATTAACCGACGTAGTAGGATACAATCGACTATACTTGAAAGAAACTGAGAAATTGAAACAAAATGGTTAATTTCGACACAAGTCGCAAATTCAGTCATTATAAGTATCGCAACCTGCACATTTTGCCTGAGCTGCCATTCTGCACTTGATGCATACAAGCCACCATTCTGCCGAATTCACCGCATAAAACACAGGGATCAGTTGCCACTTCCAGTTTGTTTTTCTTCTTATTAGAGTTTTCTTTATACATTTTATCATGGGTCTACTTAAATTTCGTTTAACTGCTTTATTTTTGGGCAAATTTGCTTTTCTTCTTTAGTTTTTTCTTTTCAATACAGTTCTTCCCGGTTAGGAGTAGGTAAAAGTAAAGATTTTTCAATGTCGCTTTCTGAACGACACATTTGCCCTAATGGTATGGTGAAGAGAGAGACATCGATGTTTCAATGGTTATTTCCATCTCATCAGTCTGACACATCTCCACCACCAGAGGAGTGTGCCGATCAGAAAGAAAATCAACGCATTTGACAAATCATAGACAAGTCATAGACAAGTCATAGACCGCACGTAGCGTGAAAACGTGAAATTTATTTTACCGCCTAGCCGTGGAAAGATGCACTTTCTTTGTTTCCGCGAAGTTGACAAAGTTCAATTTTCTTTTAGTGTAGGATAAAAAATAATTTTTGATAAAGAGCCTAAAGTTTTAATTGTACCTAATATAGTGCAATCTATGATGAAAACCATTCTAGTATAGGTTATCTTGATTATCGATACCTATTACTTAAGGATCATACTAAGCGTGTTGTCAAATAATTTCACTTGCCATGCGAAGTTGTGAAATTAATGTTTGATAACACGTTTCGTGTATCGTGTAAATTTTCGAATTTATCGATAATCAAGATTCCATTCGTGGCTATATCATATACTATACCTGTAGCCACTTATATTATAGCGGTATACCTACCAATTTATACCTCTATTTATACATATAGCTTTATTTCATTCTGCATATTTCGTAATAAGGAGATGGAATACATCATATTGTTACATATAATTTGTTATATGTATAGAGGCAAGTAAATGGACCAGCACCAAAGTATTTAAAGCGATGCCACGCTTGGATAGATTTATAGCAGCAGGTCAGAGCTCATATTCCCCTTCCTGCGGTCTGCTTTTACCTGCGATAAGCAGCCATTTTGAATTTTTCAGGTTTTGAATAAATAAGCTATTAAGTATTTGTGGGTCGCGCATCCCTTGTCGTAAATTATGTTGTTTTCGACCGCCTTTATAATGGGCTATTATAATAGAACCGCCAGGCCGCTCGGAATCATGCGGTTCTGTTTCCTTTCGTCAATCTATAGTTCTCCTGTGCGATGTTTTAATTCCTGAGATGTTTTAATAAACAAAACACTTATGTACTAGTACTACCTAAATAGATGCTAACCCATTCCTAATAAATAAATAAATATAAGCAACTTTTGTTATAATTTATTGCAAAAGGTATTCAAGGGCACAACTAGGTTTTGTGCCCTTGTGACATGCCGCAAAGGCATGTCACTTTGCGGATATAGGTTACATATATTTATTAAATTATTAGGTAATTAGCTACGAGTTACCTATATATTTATTACTGACAAAAAGCTGTCGTATAGATTTTTGGAAAACGGCCTTCTCTTTCCTGAAACCGATGGCTTTCTTCTTGCCATCCAGGACCAAGTAATTACCACCAATAACTACAGAAAGCACACATATTAAAAGATGCAACAATAGTCAGTGACGCATGTACGTAGAAAATGCCAACAATTTCCAGAGACAATAGATCACATCACCTCTGGTTGCAAGCTCCTTGCAGGAACTGCATATACTGATAGACACAACACAGTAGCAAAAATAATACACCAAGCCATTGGACTCCACTACAATCTTCATGCAGACTCTTAACCCTACTACAAATACACACCGCAAACAATACTGGAAAATCAGGATCACAACGTATATTGGGACCTAACCATTCAAACTGATAAAACAATCATGCACAATAGACCAGATATCACGCTTGTAAATAAAAAAGAACACGTAACATTCATCATTGACATCGCAGTTCCATCAATACCCTTAAACCAGAAATTTGTATTTCAATAACGTAGTACGATGGTAGTTCTTTTCATATTATATATATATAGGGTGTCCCAGCTTATTCGAAGCGGTCTCTGTAGGCCAAACGATTGATTTTTTCCAAAAACTTTTTGCAAATTCAAGTACAGAATCACCATGGCCATAATTTAAAATTATTTTGGAGTATAACGAGTGTCCCATATGACAGTGGCATATCAAAGTTATGTTTTTTTAAATGGAAAGCTCCTATGTTATTGCATTTTTAGATTGTCTGAGAAGAGAAAATAAGATTGGCTTTTACAGTTGGTGTTTAAATTCAAAAGTTTTTGAGTTATAAAGAAGTGAAAATCGTCATTTTTGAAGTTCAAGGCCCTGTACAATGAAAACGGTTCAAGATAGACAAAAACGGCTTACATGTCCCTATTTTAACTTTTTATGTACGATCCTATGGCATAGAAACATTTGAACTTTCTTTGATTTTATTATTTGGCGACGCGTGGAGAAATCTCAGAATTTTTCAAATTTTTTATCACCCTGTATAAACATTTCATCTACATGATAGGATAGTACATGAAAAAGTAAAATAGGGATATGTAAGCCGTTTTTCTCTATCTTCAGCCGTTTTCGTTGTACAGGGCTTTGAACTTGAAAAATGACGATTTTCACTTGTTTATAACTCAAAAACTTCTGAATTTAAACACCAACTGTAAAAGCCAATCTTATTTTCTCTTCTCAGACAATCTAAAAATGCAATAACATAGGAGCATTCCATTTAAAAAAACATAACTTTGATATACCACTGTCATATGGGACACTCTGTATACTCCAAAATAATTTTAAATTATGGCCATCGTGATTCTGTACTTGAATTTGCAAATTTTTTTTGGAAAAAATCCATCGTTTGGCCTACAGAGACCGCTTCTAATAAGCTGGGACACCCTGTATACAGGGTGATTCAAAATTGAGTGCAAATATTTTGAGGGCTTATTTACCAGACAAAAATAAGAAAATTTTTTCATATAATCGTATGTCCTAACTTGCTTCGTTTTCTAGATACAGGGTGTAAAATTTTGAAAGAAAAATCGATTTTTTATTAATTACCCAAAAACTTTTCAACCGATTAAAAAAAAAATTGGTAGGCTTATTTGTTATCATAAGGGCCTTCCTTTGATGGGAATAACATGAATTTATTAATTTCAGTGGCGTCTCAGGGGGCTACCTGAAATAAATTAAATGAATCTAAATAATCGATGTGAATTTATTACTTGTGTTTTAATAAGGCCTGGCACAGATTTTGATTTTTTTCTTGGAAACAAAGCTAGATACGAGTAAAGCTCATGAGGCAAGAAAGTTACAATATTGACCGCTTAATCTAAAAAAAAATATAAATTGTGAAAAGAGCAGTGGCGTATCATAATTTTACCTAAAAGTATCAAGTAGGTAGCTCTCTGAGACGCCACTGGAATTAATAAATTTAAGTTATTCCCATCAAAGGAAGTAACTTATAACGACAAATAAGCCTACCAAATTTTATTTAAATCGGCTGAAAGGTTTTTGAGTAATTAATAAAAAATCGATTTTTTTTTCAAAATTTTACACCCTGTATCTAGAAAACGAAGCAAGTTAGGACATTCGATTATATAAAAAAAACTTCTTATTTTTGGCTGGTAAATAAGCCCTTATAATATTTGCACTCAATTTTGAATCTCCCTGTATATCGTGGGCAGGTGAATTTTGGAAAACTACTGTTTCGTGATCTGGGGGTCAGGATAGGTGGAAATTTGATGAGTTTGGGTGATTTTCGAAAAGTGATGTCGTCCTCAATAGTGTATTTTTTTATTAAAAAATACACTAATATATGCGTGACTGTCATGAGAGAAAAAAATCCATCTTCAAAGGTGTATGTATATCTAAAAAGCAGGAGTTTTTGAGTGGTTATGTACTTGGAGGCTGTCTACTCATCGAATATAGGGGTGTCAAATCGAAAATTTAAAAAACGTTTCAAGTTCAGACATCAAGCTTCGAAATTTGTTCATCAAAACATATAAGAAACATTTATTTGGAAGACGGGGTTACGAAAACCGCGTAGTGATTTTGCACCCCTTTAAATATCACCCTATAGGAAATTTCTTGACAGTTTTTTTTTTCAGTTTAGATCCAATACAGCAGAAAAATTAAGGATAAGTCTGCTGACATGCGAAAACAAAATCGAAATCCCTTGGGAATATCAAGAAAATTATAGTAGAATCATTTTAAGAATACGGAAAGCCATAAAAGTAGAAAGAAACAGAAAAATGCATATGGAGCATGATTCAGGTTGACCAGTGATTTTCAAACATTTTCAGATAATGGGTATGGTATAATAATGCATGTATAATAATGGATTTTAAAAGTGGAAGCAGTTGTAGAACCTCACCTGCATCAGTAGATTGACTACCTACTGATTGTTGAGAGCTATTAGCTGCGTTTAAGTCTAAGTACCCGTTTTCACCCCCAATAGATCATTTGAATAATAATTGAACTCAGAATTAGATTTTGAAAATCTCTCCTCTCAAGCCATAGATACGGCATTACCCAGTGAGTAAGACAGTAGCGGATATATTTTATGGCTTTCCGTATTTTTAAAATAGTTCTACTATATCTCCAGTTATCAAATTCAGTCAAAATTTCGGGGTTTTCATTTTTGCGTGGTATACAAACCGACTCAAAGCTTAATTATGATTTTCGACTCGTATTGCTGCACAAGATGATTATTCTACTCGGGGAATAACCAGAATATTTGACGGTTCTCTCGAATGAAAACTTATAGGTATGGTTCTTTTTAATCTTTTCAATACGTATTAAGTATTTCATGCAATCAATAGGTGTATCATTCAAGCCGAGTGTTTACAGGTGGAGACCGAGTGTTTACACTTATCGACTAATAAGATTCTTATCAAAAAATTGATAGGATCAGGATTATTGGCGGTGAACCAGGGGATCTGGATTTGATTTCGAAAACTTTTTAGAATTTCTTGAACCCCTTATGGGAATTCCTATTTAGTAGGTTTATTTCATATAAGATGTCATTTATACTTATACCTGTTTATCTTATTAGAAGTATGCGTGACTAAATTTTAAATAAGATCAAATTAAAGAACGCACTTAAGTTTGATTTAGAAATTTCAAAAAAAAAATCAAACTTGATAATATTATACATTAATAATATAAGATACAAGATAAGCGCTAATCTAAATTGTTATCACATTGCAAGATCTACCATATAAATAAGGCGCATGTATTTATTGTTTTGTAGTTTGAATGATTATAGTACAACAAATTGTGAAGATAAGTGTGAAAAACTTTTAATAATGCCGTCTTCAGCTGCAGCTGAATTATTATGCGGGTGTCTTTCTGATAGTTGTTTTGGACTGGTTACTGATAACATTGAAAAATTTTTAAAAATGCCTGCAAATTATAACGACGAAAAGATCACTGTTCAAAATTTGAGGTAGGTAAGATTAATTTTTTATAATACGTAGTTTTAATTAATTTAAGCATACATTTGCAGAGAGGCTGATCATATTTACATACCAGGAAATAATAGCAACGGTGTCAAGTTATCTACAGGATCAGCATTATATTATCATCATGGAATATATATTGGGGATGATAAAGTGGCTGATTTTGGTGATGTGAATAAAACTAAACCTGTTGTTCGTCAATTAAAAGAATTTTTGGGAGCAAATGGGGCTTTCCAGTTATATCGGAGAGTTTATACCGAGTGTGTATCTCCAGATGAAACAGTTAAGCATGCCATAAGACTTACGTCATCAGAATCAGTTAGGTGGCAACCGTATGATTTGGTAAAAAATAATTGTGAGCACTTTGCCACTGTGTTGAAAGTAAAGATGCATTGGTCAAGACAAGCAGTTTATGGAGAGTTTATACTGAGATTAAGTTCACCACTTGTTTCATATTATGGATTGTATTTCGGAATTAACGGGATAAATCAACAGCAGTAATAGGAGTAGGTATATATTTCATTTTTAAGGAAATCTAATTTACCCTCACATCATTGATATTTCGTATAATTTTATTATTAATAAAAAAATTAAAATTAAAAGAATGTTACCAAATTAATAAAAAATATCTCTTTAATTTTTTGAACCATTCAATATAAATAATTGAAACTTGGTTTGGCTACTTTCTAGAGGTATCTTAAATGGTTTGCATTGTGTATTGTATTTGTATTTGTATTTTTGAGGGTGATTAAGTTACTACGACCTAAAAGATCTATTGTATCCCCTCTACTGTGCTTCGCCTGGTGTGTAACTGGTTGCATTGTGTAATTTCATTGCAGTTTATCCTATCCTTTATTATTTAATCAGAAAACCATGCAATTTTCTGCAAAGTGGTTCAAAATAGTAATTTATATTTTTTTGTTAAATCGTTTCATAAAGTTGCAATTTTGATTGTTATTTTATTTGAAATTCACTTTTAGACATAAATGCCTAAACGTGAATACTTTAAACACTTGTATTCAAAAGTGACGCATAAATGACAATTAAAAGCAAGTAAAATAACAGTAAAGTAAAGTAATAGTAAAGTAAAGCAAAAATATAAAATACCAATCTCAAGAGTTCATAAGTTTATATTTCTTGATGACCTCGAATTCATAAATTGTTCTTTATTGGCGATTTAACAAAAAATCTTGTAGAACACAGTGAACACATACGTTGCTAAAGGAGTGTCTGAGCACTTAAATATTGTCAATCGAGGCCGAAGGCCGGTTTTTAGTGGTTTTTTTTCCTCCGTGCTTAGAACACTCCTCGGAACACTCCTATTTTGCAACTTGTATTACAAATAGCTATCGTGAAACCATACGAGAACTGACTACTTTTTAAACGCTGATGTGTATCGGTAGAGGAACCTCACTTTGCGTATACATAGTCAAGGGAAACGGTAGTTTTTTGGATTTTAAAAGACCTTTACCGTTGACGTCGGTTCCAAATTGAATTTCACTCGTTGGCCACGAAATCCTCTAGACTCTTCAAATCTAACTTGCCTCGACCGCACGACGGCCTCGGTGGTGCTCTTTTTCTCAGTGTTCTAAAGAATGATTTTGTGGCCTTTGTATTCCTTAAAATCACTTCAAAACATAAAAGTACATAAAAAGTTAAAATAGCAGGTACATATATGTAAGTCTTGAACTTCGAAAATTTGCGATTTTCGATTGTTTATTACTCCTAAGCTTTTCAATTTAAAAATTGTAAAAACCAATCTTATTTCTTCTTCTCAGACATCCTAAAAATGCAATAACATAACAGCATTCCATTATAAAAAAAATTTGATATACCACTCTCACAGTACGGGACACTCTGTATAGTCCAAAATAATTTTAAATTGTGATCTTGTAATTCAATTTGCAAAAGAAAAATTGACAAAAACCAATCTTTTGGCCCACAGAGACCGACTCTAACGAGTTGTATACAGGATGGGGCGAAGCTTCAAACTTCTGCTCATATAGGTTCTGTTGAGATGGACCCCCTCTTTTTCAAAGTTAAAAAGAAAATCATAAAGAGGGAATTTGAGAGAACAAATACTTCGGATGGGTTTATTTAGCATAAACAATCAATTAAACAAACACTAATAGCTCATAATACATGTTTATTTTATACAAAAATAATGAAGTGACTATTTTGATCAGTTTCTTGGGATTTGGGTTCCGGTTTGAGAGTTTCTTACCATGTTAGTTTTTCGTAACGATGGTTACATCATTGTCAGATTAAAAAGAACGCTGAGTTCCCCTGAAAACGGGCAAATACATACAGTTTGTATTGTAACGTCCGCATAATATTAGCACCACGCGATTCTACATCAAAAACAGAACAAAAAAGTCCTCAACAGTTTTTTCTTGATGTACACAGATTTTAAGATATGGACAATTTAACGTTCTTAAATTTTGCAACACTGGCGCTGGTATAAAATTAAGATAACTTATTAGACGTGAAGTCACCTCACTGGTATAGTGTGCCGTTGCTATGTAATCGAAAAAAGGTGCAACAAGACAAATGTCATGCTGCGACGTGTCAATGTTGCAATTTTTTTTACGATTTTTTATTTTTTCAATTTTTTATTCAACAATTAAAACGCGCAGTTGCAATATTGATTGGAAGTATTGGAACTCAGCAAATCAAATAATTCCTAGTTTTGAAATGTTAATTAAAACCATTTTTACCAAAAAAAATCTAAAATTTTGGATAATTTGGCTATTTTACTTCTTACTTAAGAATTTTTCAATAATATTAAGCAATATTTTTGAGTATTAAAAAATTTCAAATTTAAACTACAATGGTCGATAACTTCGTTATTTGAGGTCTAAGAGCTAAACGGTATTAAAACTTTACGTTCTGTTTTTGATGTAGAATCACGTGGTGCTAATATTATGCGGACGTTACAAAAGTATACGGTTAAGTATACATTTTTCTAACTATTATAAACAATATACAGGGTGATTCAAAATTCAGTGCAAATATTTTAAGGGCGTATTTACCAGCCAAAAATAGGAAGTTTTTTTCATATAATTGTATGTCCTAACTTGCTTCGTTTTCTAGATACAGGGGGTAAAATTTTGAAAAAAAATCGATTTTTATCAAGTTATCAAAAACCTCTCAGCCAATTTAAATAAAATTTTATAGGCTTATTTGTTGTCATAAGGGCCTTCCTTTGGTGGGAATAACATGAATTTATTAATTCCAGTGGCGTCTCAGGGGGCTACCTGAATTATATTAAATGAATCTTAATAATCGATGTGAATTTATTACTTGTTTTAATAGGGCCTGGTCCATCAGACTCCAACATAACAAATAAATACGCAGAAAAGAAAACTAAATATCAATCATTAGCCATAGAAGTTGAAAGGATATGGAAACAGAAGTCGGTTTAGATCTTACCCTTTATAATCTCAGTAGGTAACTGGAATCACTTCGCACACATTCACACAACATCTCAAACAACTCCAGCTGCCACACTACATACATACACAGGCGCAAAAAGCAACGATACTTCAAACGTGCAACATCACTCGAAACTTCTTAAATCAAAGATAATGAAATCTGTGTAGACTTGGCCTGAGCCCGTCTGCATGATGGATAATCTCACCAGCAATGATGCTGAGAATGCTGAGAATGAATCGGATAGTAATAATAATAATAAAGTGTATTTATTCTATCTGTGCATCTGTGTATCTGTGACCGTTCCTGAAATATCCTGAAAAAAATGTAGAATCGAGATAGCAGAGAAGACTCGTGATCTACTCATCGAGTAGATTCCCTAAATTACGTCAAATTTAACCGGGAGCCAATCTCCATAAGTATCCTGCGGGGTCCTTTATAGGTAGTTTTATTTGAATTTTTATATATAAATTTTTATTTTTAGTTTTCATTTTTTATTGGATTTGGTTTGTCAAGAGTTTTTTAAATAGGATTTTCGATTAAGATTTACCAATTTTATTTTCAAATAAGTTAAATTTAACTTAATTTTTTTAAATAACAAATACTTGACAAAAAAAAATCAAAAACTAAAAAAATATACAAATTTTTATCTGACTTTTACAGCCAATAATGTAAAGGCTCATTAGGCTAACGGGAAGATTTCTGGGCTCGCTTTTGAAGCTAATATCGATGTCAAATGACATTTATTGACATTCTTGTGATCACTTTCATGTCAAGAATAGATAAATTTTAAAAAATTCTACTTAGACTCGATACCTTCTCCAGAAATGGCCACAGAAATCTGCCCGTTAACTTAAGGAGCCTTTATAATACCCGCTGTTTATATTTTAATTCTAAACCACTTTTTTCCATAATTTTTTTATCCACCAAAAAAGGTATCTACCAAAAATGTCATATTTGCTAATGTTGACAGTATATTTGCCTACAGCATCTATAATTTACCACTTTCCATATACATATTTTCAAAAATACTATACAATATCTATAGATATAGATCTATCCTATATCTATGCATAATCCACCATAAATTATTAGGATATCTCCCCCAACTGCAGTACTAAATTTTCCCACGATTATAATTATTATTCTATATAAACGCTTATAACCCTATACATTCGCAAGGGATCGTAGAATTACAACTGGGTGCTTTATGGTTACATCCTCCCTCTCATGAAGTTAAATTTTGTTTGAATTACAAATTTGAACTGTAAACATAATTTTTATTACATTTTTTCAGGCAATTTGAAAATGTAATAATATACAGGGTGTCCTATTTAAAATAAGGTTATAACTTCCGGTATAACCGGAAATGGTGAGGGGTTGTAAATATTTTAGTTTAGCTCGTCAAAATTGAAATTATAAATGTACAAACTTTTAGACTTCTACTCCTAACACTTCTCCATATAAAAATGCCCTAAGGTTCTCGCGCCTCACCCTGTACATACAGACGATGTGTATAGTAACTTTAATGATATTTGTAGAGATTGTGATATACACTTGATGACTTTGAATAGGTTTATGGATTTATAGATGGACCAGTAGAGGATTAAAATTTCAGTAATGAAATCTTACATACAGTCCTATAAATAAAATATTTAAAAGTGTAAAATAACATGTAAACTTATGTACCTACCTATTTATAAAACAAGCGGTACTTTTCTAGTTGATAAACACCACACTGCCAAGTGTAAACAATACACTGGCATTGTCCGCCACCTTGAAGGATATTATACTTACCCGGATAATTAGAATTAGATCGTTGATGTTAAGATTGTACAGTATTGTAACAATATGATTATCTTTACTAGATTATTATTATTGAAGATATAATCAAATTTAAAGTAAGATTGACTTAGAGCTAGTCAAGATGTAGTTATATTATTGTTATGATTGGTGTTCATAAAAACAAGTACTTAAAAGCTGCTATAGGTACCTTTACAACTAAAATCTGCAAGAGCTTCAATTATCACCTTTTCTTCCGATTGGATCCTGACTAAATTAAAGAACCCGAATAACCAGTTACGACGAGTTTAATACATGTGGCGATAAGGAAGTTTGATTAATTTTTACTTTTATATAGATTAGGATTAAATGGATGGCGCCTAATTTCTACAGGGTTACTGGTAACTGGATACATTCCTTTGGTGATCTGATAAAACAAGAGGTAAGGAGTAAATTAACCCCAACATGCACTATACAAAACTCAATAGATTTTGAGATATTTCGATTTTCAACTTTTCTTAAAAAAATGGTTTCAGATGTCTTGAAATGTAATTTTCAAAAAATCTACTTTAACTTTTTGATTTTTTTTTTGCTGGAATACTTGTCCAATACTATGCTTCCTTCTGGAATAAAAAATATCCTGAGGTATTTCGATCGTGTGAAAATTTCAAAGAAAAACTTTCACAAACTATTTTTTTCAAATAAGATTTAAAAGTTTTTACAAGTTATTTTCGCAAAATTGTCAAGGCAACTTGCGTACAAATTGTTTTAAAAACTTTCTTAGTGTAGTAGCTATCTAACAAGGTACGAATCTTGTACAAGAATAACAGAATCTCCCCGCTATGTACCGTTACCGAGGAACAAATCCTTAAGTCGAGACGTTTTCAAAAAAATACGGCCCTGAACGGGGGTCTTAAAATTCTCGGATCCGGCCCATTTTCAATAGGTCGTATTTGGGGGTCACGAGCTTCGTCCCTACCAAGTTTCGTCCCGATCGGTAAAACTTTCAGACACTTGAGTGGCTATTACTAGGCTATTCCCGAAAAATCCCGAAATTCCCGAAAAAATGACACTTCCCGGAAACGGATCCCGCTCATTTTCAATGGGCATCGTGCCACGGTGCGCCTCTTCAATCGAGCCAAATTTTAACTTTCCCACATGAAAACTGGCGGCTCTAGAGTGTTTCCTAGCAAAGTCACAGAAGTTTCGTAAGTATACGTATTCTTGTGCCCGAAAAATGTCTGTCTGTCGGTCTGTTCTGTCTGTGACTTTGCTAGGAAACACTCTAGAGCCGTCAGTTTTCATGTGGGAAAGTTGAAATTTGGCTCGATTGAAGAGGCGCACCGTGGCACGATGCCCATTGAAAATGAGCGGGATCCGTTTCCGGGAAGTGTCATTTTTTCGGGAATTTCGGGATTTTTCGGGAATAGCCTAGTAATAGCCACTCAAGTGTCTGAAAGTTTTACCGATCGGGACGAAACTTGGTAGGGACGAAGCTCGTGACCCCCAAATACGACCTATTGAAAATGGGCCGGATCCGAGAATTTTAAGACCCCTGTTCAGGGCCGTATTTTTTTTAAAACGTCCCGACTTAAGGATTTGTTCCTCGGTAACGTTACATAGCGGGGAGATTCTGTTATTCTTGTACAAGATTCGTACCTTGTTAGATAGCTACTACACTAAGCATGTTTTTAAAACAATTTGTACGCAAGTTGCCTTGACAATTTTGCGAAAATAACTTGTAAAAACTTTTAAATCTTATTTAAAAAAAATAGTTTGTGAAAGTTTTTCTTTGAAATTTTCACACGATCGAAATACCTCAGGATATTTTTTATTCCAGAAGGAAGCATAGTATTGGACAAGTATTCCAGCAAAAAAAAATCAAAAAGTTAAAGTAGATTTTTTGAAAATTACATTTCAAGACATTTGAAACCAGTTTTTTAAGAAAAGTTGAAAATCGAAATATCTCAAAATCTATCGAGTTTTGTATAGTGCATGTTGGGGTTAATTTACTCCTTACCTCTTGTTTTATCAGATCACCAAAGGAATGTATCCAGTTACCAGTAACCCTGTATATAGAGAAACAACTTCGAAAGTGAAAACATTCAAGTTAAGAATAAACCTACAATTATTCCATTTTATAAAAATTTAAAAACCTGGTTATTGTGTAAATTGTCAAACAAACACAACCTTTTTTATTTTCTTGTAATTGACTGTTTCAAGATCGTTAAATAATAAAAATGATTTTGGCCATCTTGGTCGTAAATTATCGCATATCAAATGAAAGCAGGATTACAAGAGAAGCATAAATCTCTTCAGTGGGGATGAGGTGACAAATATCCTCTCGAAGCACCGGACAAAGGTGTCGTCGGCACGTGACACAGTTCACAGCATCATGGTGGGAACGACGCAGGTCGCCGATTTGACACATTAGCGTCGGTGCATTTCCACAGTGTCGACTGCGATGTTGCGCTACAATGAAGGATGACGACGCTGTTCCTAACGTGATGGAGCATCCCATCAAAAGATTCTTATAAATTGTATTTCTCTACAGCGAGAAAACTGAAATATATATTCTGGCTAATGTAACTAATGATAGATAATGTGCCACGCAGTCAATTATCGTTAATTTGGGTTGAAAATTGAATATCCTCTATTAGCCGCCACTAAACATTCCAGTACTGAAGAGGAAGTTGCGGTAATGAGGTATATATACCTACTTACTCAATTCCATCCAAATGCCATTGAAAATTATTTGGATTAGTTCCAACGTCTGATTAAATAAAAGTGGATGAAATTACTGCAGTAGGTGCCTATGTAGGTACACTCAGGTCACGTTAGCAATGGAAAGTTAGCACCAGAAGTGGCTAACCATCCGGCGCGGGTACAACAATGATTATCTGCATAACTACAACAAAGGGCTATTACGAAATCACTAAAACTTGGCTTGTCCGGGTCCAGAAAATTATCCACCATGAATAAATATCTTTTGAATAAACCATGAATAAAATGTTTTGTTTTGAGGAAAATCCTGAGACAGGTCAATTTTTGTTTCTCTGGGGACACCTTTTGACACCAAATTTAGCCTTTTGACGATAAAAAAACCTATACCCAGCAGCCGCCGTCTCAAGAATTTTAAATGGAAAGGGACCACTCATTTAAAAGGTAATCTGATTCTCTAATATTTACTCGTATTTACTCTTGATTTATCAAGTGAAAAAGATGTCAGAGAGAACCGAAGACATAATCAGAATTACTTTTGTATAGAGGCTGCTTCAAGAAAATCTGATGGAATATCTGAGTCGAAAATTACTTCGTTTTTGCTCAAAGTTTTGATTAATAAACTTGCGGTCATCCAACGTGTCCTTAGTTACGCCGTATAAGTACTGTAGTCATCTATATGCAGGGTGAAAATTTGAAAACGTGCCACCCCCGAACTCTTCCTTGAAAATAAAAAAAAAGAAATCGCGAAACAGGTCAATTTTTAAATTTAATTTATGTTCTGTTGACGTATAATTTTTTTATATAGAATGTTCCTTATTGGCTCAGTAATGACATTGCCTGTTTTTTTAAATGGGAAACCCTGTATATTAATACATTTTCAGATTGTCTGAGAAAATCCAGTAAGAATGGTTTTCACAGTTGGAGTTTAAACTGAGTACCTATAGCTTATGGAGTTATAAACAAGTGAAAATCGCAGTTTTTCATTTTCAAAGCAGCTGGCTTTGAAAATGCATGGCCCAAGATATCGCAAAACGGCTTACATGTCCCTACCTTAACTTTTGAAGCGTTATCCTTGTGTAGATGAAATTTTTATACAAGGTGATGGAAATTAGTAGATTTTTAGGATACCAATGTAAAAGTTAAGATAATACTACAATTTTCACTTGTTTTTAACTCATAAGCTACTCAGTTGAAACTCCAACTGTGAAAACCATTCTCCATTCTTACTGGATTTTCTCAGACAATATGAAAATTATTAATATACAGGGTATCCCATTAAAAAAATAGATAATGTCATCATTGCTGAGTCAAGGGACACCCTGTATACATTTTTTTTCATCAATAGAACATTATTAAATAAAAAAAATTGACCTGTTTCGGGATTTCTTTGAGGAACATTTTTCAAGGGAGAATTCGAATGGGTGGTAAGTTTTCAAATTGACACCCTGTAGACAAAGCATGTCTCAAATGCTTATATTGTAAGTTTTTGTGGTTAATTATGATACGAAGATCAAAATAATTAATTTTTCATGATTGTAGATAAAATTTTATACGATATTCGTGGGATACACATTGTTATCGCATTTATATGCCATATGCGAGTGCAGGCAATTTCTGTATCTCACTTAGGTATATCGTAAATAACTATTTTCTACTCCCAACCTTTAATCTGCATATTAAGTATGAATTACCAGTGCTTTAATGGGTCTCATTAAGATACAAATTTTCATTAAAGCACTGGTCAAGCTATCCAATGGCAGAGGAGCATTTGCAATCGAATCGGGTCCTTTTCGCTCACAATCGGGTCGGCAAGCCAACCGAAGTCACAGAGTTGTCATACTCACGACAAAAATTGCCTTGTGATATAAGTTCTGTATTTCTGAAAAAAAAATTCTGAACGTTTATTTAATTTAGAACATAAGAAACATTCAAAGAAAATTTATCAAGATTTTATGTTACCTTAATTAATTTGATAGGTAGGTATATCGTGTAAAAGATAGGAAGATAAAGTATTATATTATTCGTAACGCTCCGTGATAGTATTCAAAGCGGCAACGCGGCGACCGTCGCGTACGCAGATAAACAATATCGTAATTATTGGCTGTCAATGTTATTAAAATATCTGAAAATCAAAGCTTAAAATTCGGAATTCGAACTTCGCATAATAAAAATTACGCAGTAGTGAGTAGTGGCCTTTAAACTTGATACTAAAACATGTCTCAGCAGAATAATCTTAGCGACGAAGAGTAAATTTGGTACCTAATATGCGTAAGCAAATAGCAACCTATTTTAACCTCAATGATCCGCAATTGTACACGGGTCATTGTTAAAATATATAATTTTTTAATCTTTTCTATGAAATAAAAAAGGGTCGTAGAAAAAATAGTGTATGGAACTCGCAGATAATGGCTATTAATACGCTCTTATGATGGTTAAGACACTCGCCTACGGCTCGTATCTTAACCATCATACTCGCGTATTAATAGCCTTCATTATAAGCTCGTTGCATAATATACTAAATTATAATTATTGCTTGATTATTTTATTTACTTGCTTCTACATTATAATGCCTTCACCAAAGTTTAGCTCTGCATTTTAAATAATCTTGCATGGTGGTGTGAGTGACATATAGATTGTAGATTCCTTGCTTTATTTCATACCGTACAGGTATGTAGATTGTTATATTTTTGAGAATAATTATTATTTATATTATGTTTATTTTCGGATAGACAATATATTTCTATAAAACTTATTTCTGATATAGGCTAGGCTTCGTATGATTATGAACCGATGAATAAATTTTTTTACAGAGAAGCATTGTCTTGAAACAATAAAATTTTTATTAGAAAACTTATGTGAAAGGTTTAAACATCTTTGTATTGGAATATAATGTAATGAATCTTTATCAGATCACGCTTGATACAATTTAAATAGTTAGAGATAGAAGCAATAATAATAGGTATACAATGGCCTAAGTACTATAATATAGAGGGTTCGGCAAAGGTTTCGGGTAAGCTCCATACTATTGTGTATTACTATGTCACAGCAGTCAGATTTTCAGCTGTGGCTAGAGAAAATTATTAATATTCAATCATACCAAATAATAGTATTACACCCTTCATCCCTTAAAAACGAAATTAATTTGTTAGCAAAGTTTCTTGAAGATCACAATACTTAAAACTATTACTCTCAATATTCAATAAAGTGGACTAAAGGCGAAGTGACCACTTAAAATAATTTCTAAAATAAGTTTCGAACAAACTAGAAAGGAATCAACTAAGAAAGAAAAAAAAGGAACTGTAAGGAAAGGAAGAGAAAAAGGAACCAAGGTAAAATAAGAAATTTCGACATTTAAATTTTTTGTCAAATATCAGCAACGACTGAAGTTACCGCAAATATTGTTTTAGATTCTAAGAGGATACGTATTCTGAAGTAGATGACATGCTTTATTGAAAATTGAAAACGACTTTTAAGTTGCAAAGCAAGATAAAATTAACAATGGGTTTTTTATAACATGCAATTCCTGCATTGAACACTGTTAAAAAAAGATCAAATATTTAGAGAGGGTATGGCATCATCAACAAATTGCCGGTGTATGAAAGTTTTTTTCAGAACATTTTGCATGGGTAGAGATATACAAGGCAATAAAAGTATAGAGGGTGTCCGTTTTTTGAGACTTATACCGTATAGGTATCTCCTAAACGCTAAGAGATAAAGGTTCCTTTAAATTAGAGCAATGCTGCTCTTTTTAATTTTTGCCTTTTAAACGTTCGATCGCTTGTTTTACTTTTCACAGATATTCGAAAATGAATCTGAAAAGTAAAGCGGGCCGAGGTGAGTTTCGAACCCGCGATCTATGGCTTCGTGAGCCAGCGGAGAACCACTAGGCCACGCAAGTCACTAGCAATGCTGCTCTATTTTGTGGCAATTTCGAATTCGTCGAGGCATACAAGATATCTGGAACCGTTCCTGAAATATCCTGAAAAAACTGAAAAATCAAGATTTTGCCATATCTTTTTTATTATTGAAGATTAATAGTTATTTATGTATTAAGGGAGTTATGAGGATGTTAATTACAGAGGGCAACATATTGCAATCCCGAGGAACGTTAGTCCCGAGGGATTGTCAAGTTGCCCGAGGTTATTAACATCTAATAACTCCCATGATACATAATCTATTTTATTTCATATAAAATGAAATATAAAAATCAAATCAGTTGGTTTTTAAAATTAAAAGAATGTTTTTAATAATTGAGTAAGCATGATTATTGATTACCATGGATATGTCAGCTGGAAAGTTTGTAGAAAATGACATATGAAATCCAAATATTCAACCAACAATGCAATAACAAAACCAACATCCAATGGTTACCAGAATTAAACAAATAGTAATATTAGAGGGAGTTATGGATTCATAACAGTCCCAAGGGAGTTATGAGTATGTTTATAGTTACGGTAACCAAGCGTTTATCTAGTTATAATGTATTAGTATGAAATAATAAATATTTTTTTCTAGCCTTACGTAAGTCGTCAAGAGCTATCACTCTGACATTGAAAAAATTTTGAAAGTCAACTACCTAGATCCCAGACTAAGTAGTCATAGTTAACTTTTGTCTTTCTTATGGCCACTATATTGGATTGTCATGTCATTCTGTATTAAAAAAACAAGGAAAACAAAAGTTATCACATTAAAAAAAAATCTTCGAAAATCTTTTTTGAAAAAAAAAATTATCACCGAACGACGTCGTGTGACGTCGCAATATATGACTTGACATTGCTTGACTTATGGGTATTTATGATATATTCGGTTGAAGAAAGGTTCTTTTTTTTTTTCGAAAAAAGAAGAAGAAAATTTTGAAGAATTTTTTTTTAATGTGATAGATTTTTGGTTTCCTTAATTTTTTTAATACAGAATGACATGAAAATCCAATATAGTGGCCATAAGAAAAACAAAAGTTGACTATGAATACTTAGTCTGGGATCTAGGTAGTTGACTTTCAAAATTTTTGAAATGTCAGAGGGATAGTTCTTGACGACTTACGTAAGGCTAGAAAAAATTATTTTTTAGCGCATCGCCTCTGAAAGACGATTTTTCAGTAGCTCAGTAGCCGGCGGAATGACGCATATTGCAGCCTGCATGCAACAGCAGCTCGCTTCCAAGCGTAGAAAATTTTCCAGCCCGCAACGAACGTTTTTTCTGGCCCTAGGGCGGACAGATTTAGGAGTTACTATATAGCAACTACTGATAGTGTTATCAGTTAGTGATTACGCGGCAGGTGAGAGCGAAATTGAAGCACACAGCTGACAACTAAACCGAGACCACTATACAGCTCATCGATTATTTATTGGCGGAGAATTCTTGAAAATTGATAAGCAATAAAATTTTTATCGGTATACTCGTGATTCAAAAAAGTCCTATCTAAATATATAGAGAACAGAAATAATTTAACACTTTTGCATGGATCTCCCTGAACATTCGATTTTTTGTTCGCTCTTATCTTTGTGATTGTCTCGATAATGAGTGTTTATCATTTAAAACGTTCATCCAATTGCACCTGCCATAGGCGGCGTGGTTGATATTGAATATTATCAGGTGAAAATTAACAAGATTTTGTCCATAGTGAGAGTTATTATAAGCATCATTTTTTGCACGCCACTGCCGGAATCAATATTTTTGCTATCTGTCCAGATTAATTCAGAGAATTCTCCGCCAATAAATAACCGATGAACTGTACCTACGCGCATATTTCAATCAAGTCTAAACGAGCTGGAAATATAATAATAACAGGTAGGTACCTACCTATCTTATTATAAGGATTAACGGGGGTTACTATAGTTTCTGAGGTTTCGTCAATAAAGCAACAAAATAAACGCTAGACAGGAAAATTACACTGACAGCGAATTAATTTGTATGCCACCACATATTCGCCAATAAACTAACAAGCCAAAGTATTCAGTGTTCTAACGCGATGCGCTAAAAAATAGTGTCTATATCTCGGCCGGATCCGAAGTCCATTTCAGCTCGTATTCAATCAACCCTCGCTCCGCTACGCTCCGCTCGGCTCGATAACTTCATACTCGCTGAAATGAACTTCTTTCCGCCCTTGATATAGAATATACTATATTAATCTTCAATAATAAAAAAGATATTGCAAAATCATGATTTTTCAGTTTTTTCAGGATATTTCAGGAACGGTCGCAGATATCTTGTGCCTATATCTCGACGAATTCGAGATATGGCAGCAAAATAGAGTAACTTTGATTTAATTTAACGGAACCTGTAGGTATATCTCTTATTAGCGTTTAGGAGATTCCCATAGTTAGCCTCGAAAAACTGACACCTGTAGAAAAACAACTATTGCATTATAATATTATTAAAAATAGCTAATTTAGCGATTGATGCTACGATTATCCATGCAATAGTACAGGTTTTACAAAAATTTCATAGAAAGTACCTAGAAGTTTATTGTTTATTAGGCAGACATATGTTTCCGATAACATCATCATATCGACTTTATTTTAGAATGTTGACCTGAGATAGTTGGTCCTCTTGGTGTCCAGATGTGATACCTATATTGCAATTATTAAACAAATAATCGCAAATTGTTTCTTCGTTACTGCTTAAGATTGTATATACCTAAGTCAAAGTGTTGTCCCTCTGGCATCAGGGTTAGCATTTTTTGTTCCAACCGCATTAGGGGGAATTCGAAAAACATAATATGATGTGGTCGGGTTTTGCCTTTGTGTAGATAATTAAGAGGACCACGAATTACCTGCACTACCTAGAGCCACACATCATACAATATGGCGTCCAGGGGGCATGCCGGATTGGTCGGCAGATCATGTAACAGCTGCACATCGACGGACCATTAACGGCCTCATTCTCATCTATACAGCCTTTTAATATGATGCTCCACTGTCTACACCCAACCATAAACTTTCCGTCTTATAGCTACAGCGCTACAGCCAACATTGGCATTTATAATAAAAATGTTAATCGGGTAGCTTTGGTTACCTCACACATTTACAAGTCTATTATACCTATGTATATTATTTGTTGTCGCGTAGATCAACCATCAGCAGTAGCATTCGATCGAAGAAGTAGGTGAATCATACCTAATCGAGATATGTAATCGTTTGTTACTTTCGCTTATAGGTAATTGGATAGGTAGGTATATAGCAGTTAATTTATAAAAAATTACATAATTCTATGAATGGATTTTGGATTAAAATGTTTGGCTTATTTTTAAAATTTGAAAAATTGAAAATTCAAAAAATAACAGAAATTTTGTAAAATTTTCCAGTTATCTTAACCATTTTCAACCGTTTAATCTTCCCCTCCTGGGCCTTCCAATCAACGAATTATGCTTTATATAAATTTTAGATAATTTCCGCAAAATATTTGTGTCCATGCTATGTACCTATGGTATTTTTATTTGTGCGGGATTTTTTATTTTTCAAAAAACATACTACCTACCTATCATCTATAAAGAGAGTTATCGTTTCAATTGCTAAAATATCTTTTCAAATAACGAATGAGGAATTTAAAATTCATTTATTTTCACTCATTCATATCTAGATAATAATTAGGTATTATTATATCATTCGTCTATGTGTAATAGTACGCTGATGTGGCTATGTATCCTATAGTAGTGTAATTTAAATAACATCACAAACGCTGTTAGTTTTTGACGTTATTATATTTTGTATACTCACCTTAACGTGGACGAAATCTCTATTAGTATTTTTTTAAGCAGATAATGAATGCTATTTTCGACACTGAATTATAGCCATGCTTGGACCCTACCCATTCCTCGGTATAGAGATAATAGTCTATCAGGTACAGGTAATTTCGTTAGTCAATAGGTGCAGGATACCTGCTGACTTGCCGACACCGGAATTCTGATTTGAGAGACTTTTTTTCGTCAAGAATGTTATGTAGCGTTCCTAAAGCCAGACATATCTTTTTTTAAGTCCTAACAGTTGATCGAAGAATTCAGAGATAATTTTTTAGAAAGATCTAACAATATTAGAAATATATTTAAGAAAAAACACTTAGAATTATTTAAAAATATGTAGAAAAACTAAAAATGCAATATACCTACAGGGTATTTCCGTATAGGCTCTGTCGACCGAGTATTTATACCGGAGTAAGTAGACCCCTCTTGTTAACCAACAGTTTCGGGTTGTTGAATTGATAAGAGTAAGGGTATCTTCTTACCCTTGTAACGAGAAATTGTTACTAAAGGCGGAAGAACATTAATTCTCAGACATTAATTTCTTTCCACGCCTGCCGAAATTGTTTATTTGCTCACAGGGTACATGCAATTGTTTGGAAACTGAAGTTGGGTAGCACAAAGTTGAAAAGTTGTATTATTGTGTAATGGATCCTGGACACAAATCTATCATTCGTTCCTCGGAATACGAAACGAAGGAACAATAATTATTTTCATCTCAAGCATTCACCGAACGGGTAGTCTTTCTCAAAATAATAAGTAAACACAACAGACGATTCAGATGAAGTAAAGACTTCTTTAATATGAAAACTTGAATAAATGGCATACCTACTACCAGCACTTTTCTTGACCAATTACTGAAAAAGGCATCCTTTAAATAACTTCAATGCATGAGTTGTGGAAATATGAAGCCTTCAATATGAATATTTTTAAAAATGATGGGTAATATTGTTTTTTAATTAGGGTGGCATACAATAAAACGGGTTTTCTACTTAATTAATAATAATTGTAGAAATAATTTGCAGACTGCAGCTATCTTCTCTTCAGTCTGATTACTTATAACTTTAATAAGAAAGAACTCATCTGGAAGTGAATGAAGAGAAATCTTTATCTTAATTAGTAATTGGAAAAAAATGCCCTTTTAGTGGTGTTAAATCCAACTAATACTTCTATTTTAACAAATATAACTTTACGTCATAATTCGAATTGTGAATCTTTTTTTTTTTAATTGCTAGGTACGTCCCTGCATGCCTTTTTAAAAAAAAAAGTGTTTGAAGAATGTGTAAATTATTTCCTTCCAGCTTTATTAGCAAATGAGAGAATGGAAAAACGCAAAATCGAAAAACCAATAAAACTAGAGATAGAGGATGCGCGGTCCATTTTCCTGTATCTAAAATAGTTATGGAGATTCCCTATTAAAACATCGAAATCAAGCCACCCTGTCCTGTAAATCATGTATTGAAATATCCTTGCACACTATTTAACGCTTACAATACAACCGTCAGTTTTAATGCTACGAATGAGTGTGTGCAGTTGATAAAGGAAGAGTGAATTATGAGAAGTCATATTGTTGTGAAAGGATTCAAGGGTCGTGCGCTACAGATCCTTTAACCCTTTATAATATCACGAATTCGTGGATCAGCACAACCACAAATAGAGTAGGTAGGAGATAAGTTCTATAGAAAGATGATGACTCGTCAAAAATACATACATTCGTCAAGACAATATATGCACACTAAATATTAATTACTATTACTACAATCACAGACTATCATACCTTAAAGTACAATGAGTGGGTTTCTAGGGTGCGAAATGACAAAAATGTCTTCGAACTCATGAAATTTTTGGTTACGAGCATCGATTCTTGTTTAAATTTAAAGGAACGTATGTTCTGGCTCTCTTATGTCCGCCTGGACGCTTCTTCTCAAAATATCAATTATTAGTTGTTCCGAGTCGGATAGTACAGGCTCTTTTTTCAGCTAATTTAATTAATTTAATGAATTTAATATGAATACCATTATGGTCCATTTGCAGAGGAAGCGAAGTTACCTAGGAATAATCCTGGAAAGCTTACACGGAGCTCCCATCTGGAAAAAGTGATACACATAGCCAAACTCTTCTTATGGACTTGTAAAAGGATCTGTGGCAAAACATGGGGAATCGTACCCAAACAAAAAAAATATATACTGGCTTCACGTAACGGTCGTCAGAGCTATGATTGCATATGACTGTAACTACCGCTTGGTATTCACAAGGCTAGCAGGCCATGGCCAAAGTAAAGCTCTCTAGCCAACAGAGACAAGCTTGTCTGATGATCTGTGATGTTATTAACACCACAGCGTCGGCGGCTATCGAGATCCTACTGGACTTACCACCTCTCCATATTTACTTGGAGAAACAGGCCAGATAAACTACATACATAATAGAATGATACAGATGAAAAGAAGCTTGCCAAAGGCTTATAACTAGGAGAGAACCAGGTTACTGGATGACATAGAAAGTCACAGTCTATTGGGTATGCCCTCGGACATAATGCCTAAGTCAATCATGATCCGCTCTGCTTGTCTCTTCTCCCGGGAAGAGACGTGTGGGAGGACAACAGAAATTAACCCCTGACATCAAATTTTAGTTGGTTCACCTATGGATCTAACATATATCCATAGGAACTGGAGCTGGGATGTGTAGCGTTGGCTCGAATAAGAGAGTCTTCTCGCTACACGCAACGTTTTTTTCAGACCGATATCTATGCCATAGAGCTTAGTGCACAGTTGCAGGAAAATATGCACTTCCAACGCAGATCATAATAAATATATTTTCAGACAGCCAAGCGGCTCTAAAAGTCCTTAGTTCCAGCCACTGGCAGTTCAAATTGGTCTGGAATTGTCAACTAACCTTGAATGCCCTACAAAGAGCTATGGAGAGATTCCCGATTACAGTTGTCAAAACATTCATGAACGTTAATAAAATAGGTACTCATCTTATTGGAATTTTTATAAAACAGATAAATAAAACAAATTAATTAATTTAGGAGGTGAGTGAAGTGCCCTCCACCCTCCTGGACACATTTTATAATACACGGTTTCTCACTCCACTAACGGAACTCTGTAACAGTTCGGGTATAAACAATATTGTTTATCTCGAGGAACTTCTCCTCTATCATGTGTCTCAATACTGCCAAATAATTAATAATTGGTGTCAATAATATCAAATATTGAATTTTTGATGTAGAGCCATAAAAAGAAGTCACGTGGTGTGAGGTCGCAGGATCTGGTTGGCCATGTTATGACTATTATTACGAATAATAAGTCGATCATTGAAATGCTCCCTCAGTAAATCGGGCAGTGTTTCGATAGTGCAATGGGGCATCGCCTTGCTGAAAATATCCTTCAGCCAGTTCGTCGTCATGCAGCTAGTTCAAAAATCGATAAAGATTTCTTCCCTGTAGTAGGTACCGCACAGCATTATGTTCCCTTCAAAAAAGATTGGCCCAACTAATAGCCTACCACTAATTGCAGCTCAAACACCAATTATCTCAGGATCAAGAGACTTTTCAATAAACACATGCTGATTTTCAGCAAACCATGATATGTAATTTTGGGAATTGACGTATACCGATCTTTGAAACCATGATTCATCTGTGAAGAAAGTCTTGCTTAACATTTCTTCATTGTCTAGAAAATGTTGCGAAACGCATCGACAAAAATCTAACCTCTGGGGAATGTCTTGGGGTAACAACTTCTGCACCACCGTCACTCTATAACGATACAAGTGGGCATCTTTCTTTAACTTACTGAGCTAAATGACGAATCGGTGTGTGAGGATCGTTTTGCGTGATATTGCGAGAGATTTACGCCTTCTCTTCAGTACGTCTTTGTGGTCTACAACATTTCCTGTCTCTCGAAAATGTGCAATACAACTGAGGCGGGTGCCTACCCTCTTGACACCAGTTTTTTTGTAGACTCACCTTCTTTCTGGCTGTCAAGGGGTTTGACCGCTATCAAGTGGGCCGAGCGGTTTGCCAATGATAGTGGTCAGAGAGGTATGAGGCACGCAGATTCGGGGGCTGCTAAGAGTAGAGCCCTCTTTATGTGAAATTCAGTGTTAGGGTGGTCAAGGGTGATAAATATGAACACCAAAGTTATGATTAAAATTATTTACTAAAAATAAAATAAAAATTACACTACTGAGATATCAACTTAATTATTTCATTATCTACTACTAAATTTCGATTATAAAACTGATATGCAAAGTTTAACAGAAAAAATTAATTTTAGAAAAAAAGAACAAAAAACAAACTTTAGGAAAGAAAAAAAACTATCTTACGTACAATCTGACTCTACTCAACTACCATTTTATTTGTGGGAATAGTGATGCTGTGGCGGTACCTGATCTGATTAATTTAATTTAGTTTCACAGGTGACGTTAATAAAAAAAATCAAAAATAAAATTTATTTAAATAAAATTAAAAAAAATAAAATTAATAAAAATCTTTCGAACGGAAAAACAGTAAAGTTCTAGTGTTAGTCTCATCGACTTACTACTTAGATGTAGACCTTGGATTGCCCTTTCTGTAGCTCTGACTGCAGCTCTGCTGGGTATCTCCCCGTCAAAGGAACAAACTCACTCACTCGCGTTTACTTTAAATTCCCGCGCGAACGCCCTGACCGTCCTCTTCGGTCCCCGAAACACCACTAACTTTTTGGTTTCTAAACCCCTTTCCAAATCAGTTACTCTTTCTCGGGTTTCGAAATGTGATTTTCACTGGAGTGTTGCCACTTTGACTTTTATTTACCAGTCGTCCAGTTACTTGACGTAGGTAAATAAAAGCTAGGTGCATTCTGATAGCAAAATGACAACCATGCGAGTTGTTCCAGTTTACCAATCCTTCTGCAGTCAGCGTTACATTAAAAAATTCAGCTAGCGTCATTAAATTTTTGCCGCGGTGGTTGTTTCTTGGCCTAGTTAAATTGTTTTTGCTTTTCGTTCACGACGCTTAATATTGCTTAAAAATTAAATATGCAGTATTTCGAAATTGTGCAATTTCATTGACTTCTGATCAAGTAAAATATGTAATTTTAATTATCATTATTTTATTTCCTTTTCAAAACTTAGTAACTACGCCAAAAAATTACCGTGACTATCCTGGCTCTGCCACACAACTTCTCTGAAATTCTGGAGAGCCACCGCAACACCATGGTATATTCCTCAAAACTCAATTAGGCAGTTATATCTATCAAGTACCTACACCCAAGTTGCATCAATTTTATTTCCATTGCGAAAATAACTTTCAACTATTTACTTTTTTCATAAGAAATTAGTGAATAATATTGATGGCAGACGATAGCTTGAATACTAGAGCCCATCATTGATTAAATAACAACAAAATCCACAAAGATCGTCACTGTGAAAAGACTGGACTGATTCCTTGGAAGACTGCTCCCAGTCATGCAGGTCTAAATAATTGACACTTGGCTCTAATTTGACCATATTACAACTAAACATTGAAGGAATATCTAAAGATATATTACTTCTGCAGGAAACGCACACAAATTCTAATGAACACCGGAATAACAACGAGGTGTTATTCCAAGTTATACACTAATTGTTGTATATTTTTATGCTGATGTATTCTTTGTATTAGTTTGTTATTAATTTGTTAGCTTGTTATAGATTTTAGTTGTTTTATACTGAGGTTTGATAGCCATGGACGCGTGTGTAAAACATCTATATATATGTGACGAACTTCGTTTCTTTTCTTTTGCTATAGATAGGTAGGTATAGATTAGTTATCACTGATCTAGGTATAGTCTTTGTTTGTGAATGTCTCAACCAACATGAGGAATGAAGAAGTAATTCTGTTGTTATTAGCACTTAAAAACACCCTTCAATTATTATAACATCTCTCAAATTAAATTATATATCTTATAACAGATGATGTACTGAAAGCGTGCCTTTGTATTCATACAATTATTATTCATCAAACCTTTAACGAGACAATGGCTTATACATACAATAACAATCAACGTCCTAAGCAAATGCCATTGACTTAATAATCATGCATGCAGACAACAACACATCAGATCACCATTGATGATGCAGATGCGTATGTATTCGATCGAGTGCATCTCAGGTTGTGGGTTATAACACAATCTGCATGTCGTTATCATTTAATAACTTAATGGTCCAAGGAAGAACTGTGTTTCTTTTTTATCATTCTTCAAAATTACGACTACTCGACTATACGCCTTTTTATCATCGGTATGTAGCATAATAGAAGTCGGCAAATCATATGGAAAGAATTATTATTATTAACACAATTCTGGCTTGCTTTTATTCCTCAGATCACTGTTCAAGCAACAGGAAATTTACTAAGTAAACATACCTAAGATAAAAAACAAAAAATAAATTCATGGGTTCTAAGCACAATATGTTCATTACTGATCTAATGCCGAAAATTATTAAATATAAACAAACATAATATTGAATGGCTGATGTCATAGCATGTTGTAGAAGGTGGGTATACATAATGTATCTATTTCATTATTGTCACTGCGCGAATCTTTAAGAACAAAAATTGCAAGTAGTAAAATTTGGATTATTATCAAATGTCCAATGCAATTAATGTAGGTAATCGTTTTTGGATTTGAGGCCAAGTAAAAATTGTAAACTGGAATTCTGTATAGCTGATCTGATACCTAAAACTTCTGTTTTTTAGATACAAAACTGTCCATTGGAATAATATTTCTCCATAGTTGAGCATATATCTAAATTAAAGCGTAGATTAACGTATTCATACAGCATGCATGTTACTAAAGTGCCCGTTCGAGGTATTCAATCACAAATATCTCGACTGTTCTGGAATCTCAACTGACAAGTTCCAATTATAGCATCGATGCCGCTGAGGATAATAATTTAATCTCAGGCAGGTTCAAGCAACTAGAAAAGTGCCCCGAGCGACCATCTTGATCATGCAATCCTCGATGAAGCCATGAAAAAGATGCTGGTCGTATCCAATATTGCTCCTAATAATTACTTGTTTTGATTTTAAACTTTCAACCGAATAAACTTTCATATACCTACTAAGTGAATAGCTGTCCATACCTTCTATGTTGTCATAATTAATATTAGTAACAATACGTTCAAATTTCAAATACTTTGACAACAATTAACAATTAATTCCGTTAATATGGAAACTATGCGTTACAAGGCAGGCAAGTCCCTGATATGGTCATGGATATGCTCAGCCACTCGGTATACATCCAATTCGAGGTACTTATTCTTTTTAGACAGCCGTTAAAAAATGTTGACATTTTTTAATATTTGAATGGAAAAGGGCACAGTGTTTTCGTCTACTTCGCAGCGTGCGCAAATTATTTCGCACACTTGAGCGAACAATATTTCCTGCACCATAAGTATAATAGGAATCTTATTTGTTGCCCTGAAAAATTTCCTTGCGTCATTTTTAAAATAATTTCTCGATTTTTTCGCTTATTGTCAAGCTGTCTAAAGAATGTATGAATCTCGATCCTCGATCAAGAAATTACGGTGCTTTCGAATGATTCGGATGAGAACCTCTCATTCTCAAGCACCAAAGTTTAAAGTCTCTCTCTAGATACATAAGTAACTAATGTACTTATTTGAAGGGCGGGTTATAAAAAGGACCTAATTCTATCTGATGACAGGGTGTCCCAATTTGCTTGATTTTGGCTGTTTCGGCCATTTTCAGGCCAGATAGAGAAAAAGTAACATAAGTGTCTAGAGCTCGATTTTTATGAAACGCGAAAATGTGAAAACAGCATCGAGATATCTCTAACCGTTTCCGAGATATCGGCCAATTTTGACATTTGACAGATTTTGAAAAAGTGCCATAACTTTTTTATTCGTGACTATTTTTTCATGCAATAAAAACTTTCTACAGGCACTTTTAAAATCAGAATGCAATACATTAATGAAAAAATTTTTATCCCCCTTGGATTTTGAGATAATTGACTTTGACTTCAAAAAATCACAAAAAAATCAAGCTTCATAAAAAATATACGGTCGGGGTATACTTTATAACATCATCTGAGAAAAAAAATCAATATTTAAACTAATTTCTTCAAATAAAACTTCAAAATAAAAGTTTTTCCAACTTCTGATTTTCCCAAACTCAAAAATATTTTGTTTGGTACCTACAATCTGCTGCTTACATTTTTAGGCAACCTTCACAGGGCTATTTTTCAATGTATGAAGTGTCAAACTTATGGTCATGAAAAGAAAAAAATTTCTACCAGACAAAAAAATTAATAATTTCCCCAATGGTATGGCACCAGAATATTTCTTCGGCGCTTAGATCAATAACTGTACTATGCGGCATTGCATAAGAAAACTTGAAATTTGTAACTCTGGCATTCGAAAAACTGATCTATACGACTTTAACACAATTCATAAAAGTACCATTATCTCTCAAATAAGTATAGTAGTTTCTTACTAAGTCATGTTATAATATTCTGATCAATCATGAGTTGGCCTTATCATCCCTTCAAGGGTTGACGTTGAGTTTTGGGACACCTGTATACATAATGTATATTTATACGATTGATGGGCAAGAAAGTTTTTTTTAGTTTTGGCCCAAACCCACGGAACAAGATCCCTTATCAACATGAAAAATGTGATAATGTGAAATACTTAATTTGAAAATTCGGAAGGCTTTGGCTAATATACGAGTAATTTCCTATAACTTACATACCTATTGCTATAAAAGGCAATAGGGTGAGGTATGTCATGTCTTAGATAATGTTTACATTTACATTTTCTTATAAAACTCGCGCGTCCGTATAAATCTTTTTTTATTCACTATATCTAGTTCTTTGATGTATTGGAATTATTGTAACATTATTCAAACATATTGTTGGAAAATTATCTGTTATCTTGTACTGTTCATAAATTCCCGTTTGAACATTTTCATAATTATCATAATTCGTTATTTTTATAAAAATCTATCGCAAGCACGATACACTGCCGCCTTGAGTACCTGCCGTCTTTGAGTAACATCTGTAATTACTTATATAATATGGAAATATATTCAAGTTCGTGGATGGATTCACGTACCTACTCTGCAGGGGCCGTATAGCTTTAGAATTATCACTTGTTTTCATGATTTGTAAGGTATAGGTAGGTATACATATGCGAACCTAGCGAGAACCAAACGCGTCGATAACTACGATAAGTAGGTACGTCGAGAGTAAACGTGTTTATGAACTCCGATCCGAACGAACCTTCCGCGAACGGTTCTCGAACCGCTCGCGACAGACCATCTCATGTCGGGGTTTCTGACGAAAACAAAGGAATTAGCACTTCAGATTGAGACGGCATTTTGCGAGGCTCGTTGTTTTGTTAATGCATTTGGGAAGTGCGTTGCCTACCTATTATCATACTGCCCTGTATGTTTGTTGTTTTCTCTTTTTTTTGCAAGGTATATAGCCATCCGCTAATAGAGCGATCACTCATCATCATCATAGTGTAGTTTTAATTCCGCGAAAGGCATGAGTCCAAGGAAATAATAAAAAAAGATTCCATAGATGTCCAATATTAAAATTTTCTATTAATGACTTCTAGTGGCTTTGCGCTCGGTTCGTCACTTTCCCATGGTTCGCTGTAGGTTCGTTGCGAAAATAATTTTCAACGAACGATTCGCGAACCATGCATTCTCGACGATTTCGGCTCTCCCTATAGACTCGCATATCTACAGGTGTCCCAGATTCAATTGACCAGACCATATCTCATATAATAGGTAGGTGTACAGCTTGAGATAAATAAATAAATAAATATCGTATGGCTGTGGTAAAGCCCAAGTGTCAGAAGTTTTCAAGTAGCCTCAAGGGCCTCTGAAGTAACCTAACGACTGCTGTGAAGCAGCCGGGACCCCTTTTTTAACGTACCTCCCGGAGCACGATCGGTCACGGAACTTTTTTTATTTACCACTATAATTGATCACCCATCTAAGTACTGACCAAGCAAAGTCATGCTGCACTTTAGAGATCGTTTGACCGAAACTCTAGCAGCTTGGCTATTGTGACCGATAAGCTTGAGATAAACGAACCAAATAAAGCGGATTTTATTATACTTTTTGAAGCTCTATAAGAGGCGGTATGAAAACAACCCGCACTTTAACAACCCCTAAGCTACAGCCCTTATTATTATTATTATTATTATTACTTCTATAGGGTAGGTTCAAAGCCCTTGTACTGAAGCTTGCGCTTATTGTACCCCTTTGGATAATTATCTCATCGGTCCCATCTCCCGAAAGTATTTCAGTATGAGTCCAATGGGTGCTTGTTAGGTGGTATGGGGTTTCCTCCCCCTCACCGCATCTCCTGTAATCCGGGATATTTTTCACTCCTATTATTGAGAGGTGTAATTAGTGGGCAGTGTCCTGTTAGAAGTCCAATTGCCCATCTCAGCTGGTGCTTACTCAGCTTTTTCAGTTACATCTTCTCTGCTCCCTCTTCCCTTTCCCCACCTAGTCGCTTGAACAGCTCCCCAGTTAGGCCTAGGCAAGGTCTGCATTTGAAGTTGCTCATTTACATCTTCTCTGCTCCCTCTGCCCTTTACCCACCTAGTCGCTTGAACAGCGCCCCAGTTAGGCCTAGGTAAGGTCTGCATTGAAGTTGCTCTATTTTCTCCCTTAGGTTTTCTCCCATGAGGAAAATTGGTTATTGGCCTTTTGTGTCAGGTTTTCTGTCCAAAAGGATCCACGTTTTATTAGTGGGCAGTGTTCTGTTAGAAGTCCAACTGCCCATCTCATCAGCCGGTGTTTACTCAGCTTTTTCAGTTACATCTTCTCTGCTCCCTCTTCCCTTTCCCCACCTAGTCGCTTGAACAGCTCCCCAGTTAGGCCTAGGCAAGGTCTGCATTTGAAGTTGCTCACTTACATCTTCTCTGCTCCCTCTGTCCTTTACCCACCTAGTCGCTTGAACAGCACCCCAGTTAGGTTTAGGTAGTTTAGTTAGTTTAGTTTAGTTATATAATGAGTGGGTCGATTAGTGACACCTCCACTGCGACCAAGCGGTCTATTGTGGCTCATACCTAAGTACTTTACATCCACTCTAGCAGGCCACTGCTTTTTAAAAAGCTAATGACCTTAGATGGTGTGAATGTATCCAGGTCTCTCGGAGAGAGAAGTACTTTTCCGAACGTTGAGTGCCTGGTTCTTCCCAAGGCGGGGCAGTTGCATAGAACATGCTCTGCTGTTTCTACATCCTCCAAACACAGGCGACATTCTGCGTTATCGGCTAGATTCATCCTGTGTAAGTGGTGGTTCACTTTGCAGTGTCCTGTGTATAGGCCTATTAGGGCCCTTAGGTCAGTCCTTTTGAGTTCCAGTAGCTTTTTAGCTCTGTTTCTCGAGGGTCCCTCAATGAAGGTCTTAGAGTGAGTTAATCCTGGTAGAGTTTGCCAGTACCGAAGTACCTTGTTTTCCGCCCAGGTGTCTATTGTTGTTTTGGCAGTATTTGAGGATATGCCAAGAGCAGGTTCCGGTCCTGTAAATTTGGATTCAGTTGCTCTTCTAGCCAGAGAGTCGGCTATTTCGTTCTCTCCAAGGCCGGAGTGACCTGGAATCCAGACCAGAGTCAAGTTATTGTTTTTAGCTACCTCATTGAGTGCTGCTTGACAGTTCCATACTAGTTTGGAATTGCAACGAATGGAGCAAAGGGCTTTTAGGGCCGCTTGGCTATCTGAGAAGATTTTAATTGTTTTCCGCGTGCAGTGCGTTTCATCCAGCATCTGCGCGCTGAGTACAATGGCATAAATTTCTGCCTGAAATATTGTTGCGTACTGACCCAGGTTTGCAAAGAATTCTCGTCTTGACTAGGTTTAGGTAAGGTCTGCATTGAATTAGGTGTGTCTTGGTCCATATGGCCCACGAGTAATGGAGCTATTAAAGAAATACCATATGCAGAGCTCCATACGTATGGTAGGCATTTATTTTCGAAGGTGCGCCACTTCTTCGAGGTTGAATCCAGAAGGGACTGATCTACTATTCAGCCACGCATCCTTTTAGCCTGGGTTCCCGCCGTAGGATTTAGGTTTTTAAAGGTTGTCTCCTTTTGGTCCAGGCGGTAAAACCTAGACCCCCGTATTCCTCTGTTCGCGAGATATAACCTCGACAACAGAGTTTTACGGTCTTTCGGAGAGTCCACGTTTGGACGTTTTCCGGCATCGTTATAACCCCTGTGCAGACCTTTAGTCACGACACGACAACTAGGTTGGGGGAGGTGGTCCGCGGCAGGGCTTTGAGCTACCAGTCTGGAATTTTACCTCCGACAAGCTTTATCACCACTGCTAACCTTACTCACTTACGCTCATTGTAAGGCCTTCCCCCTATCCGCCACCTGGGGACGCGCCCGATGGGTACTCAACCGCACGGGAAGCTACAGCCCTTAGTCTTTAAAAAAATAAATAGCACCCTGTACCTATATATTTTCATTATATTCAAATAAGTATTCGATTCTCTATTCAGCTGTTTTTTCAGATTCAAAAATGTTCATCAAGGTGGTCGTGACTTTTTATCTGGACTTTCTCGGAATGGACTTTTACTGTCAAAATTTATCATAAATTTAGTCATAATTTTTAATAGAGAGGTCATCATTAAAGTCCAAACAATTTAGTAAATAATTCTGATCGCTGTCATGTCGGGATGAAAGTCATCCCGCTTTACCCTCAGTGCCCACCGACGGTGTCTTGATCGAGCCGCAGGGTGTCGTAAAGTTTTTGGGCTTCCACATCGACCAGAACCTAAACAGCAGGTAGGCTCACACAGATCATTTGTGGCGTCGCCTTGCTAGTGTTTGCTTCCTTCTCAGGCGCCTTCAGCACACGGTGTCCCCTGAGGTTCTTCTCTATGCTTACTATGGAGTCATGCAGAGGCCATTTCAGGGGGCTTGGACTTCTTACCGTGCCTGCTTTGTACGTCTTTTCTCTTCTCAAACTGATCCACAAAAATCAGGATAAACTTTTACCTTTCCGATTCACTTATCACTACAGTACCAGGTTCAATTTGTTAATTCAAACCTCCTACACATCATCTGTCGTCTTCAGAAAGGGCATTCACGTACGCATCTATCAAATACCTGAGCCACTTCAAAATAGACCCTGCAACTGTTGGGTTCTCAGCGTACAGGGCGTATCTCCGGAAACACCTCACGGAGTTGGAACCATATACATTACCTCTGATGTACTGTCCTTCCACCCCCCCCCATCCCTACCTGCAGACTGATATTAAAATACCTAAAACCCTCAGCCTTGATCCATCCTGCCTATCATAGAGTTGGAACCATACCTCAATTGAGACCTGATGTCCTTAGTGTCTCTGCATGATGTCTCGACTCTTACTGTTGCCGGTGTTATGTTGACTTGCTGTGCGTTTTTAATTTTTACTTGTTTGTCTTTATGTTTGTTTTTATTATTTCTGTAATAACGCTGTTGTACTAAGCAATGACTGTTGTAAATCAAGTACAATAAAGAAATTTGTATTGTATTGTATAGTTCATAGTTCGTATTTGTAAGAAACGGTAGATGAAGCTTAGGTAAGCAAACGAATCGACATACCACATTGACTTGAAGTTTGATATGTCATAAAATGACAGGATAATTGACAATTGCCGAAGACGACAGTGATGGTTGTCGTCTTCGTTATTATTATTATTTCTACTTCTATAGTTCTGCATTTGACTGTAGACGTTAAATTGCATTAATTTTGTAATTCAGACTTGGCTTATGGTGAACCGAAGGACTTTTAAACTTTTGTCGTACCTCATGAAACTTCCATCTCCGTCTGCATTTTAATTTGATGCTGTAGGTACCATAATTTAATAATACTTACAGTGGCTGGGTAACATGACTGAGTACAATCTAGAGATTTTAGTCTAATGCCCGTATTCACAAACGATAATTTCCTAAATAATTACGTAATCAATTATCCCCATCTCATTCTATTGCAAAAAAAAACTGCATATCTCCATCTCACTCATTTAAATAATTACGTAATTATTTAGGAAATTATCGTTTGTGAATACGGGCATAAGATTAGTATTTTATTGATTTAAGACTTTTATTTAAGATATTTTATGTAATTTTAACGACTCTGTTTTTTCCTCACTTTTAGCTATCCTGATGATGGTGTAAGACTCTAAACTGGTCGACATGCAAGCTAATAATTTATAAATTATACTCTTATGACCAAAGTTCTTGCCTTTTTATTGACATATTGTAGAGTATACCATGTCCAATCACACTACAACTATACTTATCTACTCTCCTGCAACCACGCAGGTTTTGAATACTTACGTAATTAATTCAAATAAGAATCCCTAAGGAGATGACATTGCTGTATTACTATACTTACCATAAGGTGATTGTCTCATAATACCTAATATAGATATTTAACTGTTATTAACCTTCCAAAATTTGATATTGCCATAATTTTATGGAGACACTTGGGACTCATAGTGGAATTCGTATACGTACTTAATAATAGCCTACCATGGTTTTTCTTTAAAAAAATATTGGTACCTATAACACGACGTAAAATTGTAGGTAGGTGGAGATTTTATCCATAGAGTGGAGATTTTATATATTCACATATAATAAAGAAAGATTTTACATTTCAGAGGCCATCTGATGACATGACAGATATATTTATTTCCCCTAATGGTTTCTTGTCGGGAATCTGGTTATACGTTGTAAATCTTCATTCTATAATATAGATTCCTCCTATATTTAAACCGCATGTAATAAAGCGCAGCAGGCTCTAGTGAAGACAAAGCCACAGCCATCCACTATTATTATGATACATAACACACACATGTCACCTATTATAGTGGAAGAGGGTGAAGAGGGAACCAATAGGCGGGACCAGGATTCAAGGTGGGAGAATGATGTTCAGCTGTAGGTATCTTTATATTGCCTCATAATAGAATAGTTTTAGTACCTATATCTTAATAACACGAAATTCGGAAATTATAAAATAAAAATTTCTATATTTAAGCCGGCATACGGTGTAACCTACTGTTTGTTTCTGCATAAATTACTCTAAAAGACTAGAAGTAGGTACCTACAACGAAAACTCTCAAGACTCAATATAGAGGAAAACGGACTTACGTGTCACTATTTTTTTTTTTTTTTGTACGTACTATCCTATTATGTAGATAAAATGTTTATACAGGGTGCGCGTGCAGAACTTCAGGATGTGATAGCTCGTTCAAAAATATGACAAAAAGTTCTTATTAACATGGGTCTGCAAACGAGCCGTTTTCGAGATAAAGGGTGTCAAATTTTTTTTATTATTTTCCGTTTTTTGACGATATCTCAGGAACTGTTTGAGATACAGAACCCAGCTTTTGTATTTGTACACAGCTTGTCATTAATATTATCTACGTTAAGAGGGCAAAGTAAAAAAAATTATGTGATGTTAGTTAAACAAATCATATAAAAAAATATCAAAAACAAGTCATGTTTTTGTCCACAACAAAACATGTTGCCACATTTATGTTTTTTATCATAAAATGCTGTTTTTCTCGAAAACAGTTCACCTTAGAGTATATTTGACCAAGAGCACCTTTCTTATGTAGAAAACATTAACAGTTTAACATGTTCTTAACGATGCCAATTTTTGCAGTGTCGTGGAAATTAGGGGCAAAAAATTTCAAGCAGCCCCAAAGTATCTGCCATTGCCGTATGAAATAAGTTTATTCAGAGCTCAAAAAGTAAATGATATTAATAATCAAATGTGTGCAAAAATTCAGTTTTATATCTGAAAGGGTCCTGAGAAATCGTCAAAAGATTGAAAAAATATAACTTTTTTAGTCATCGATAAGTTGGAACAAAGTTAATAAAAATGATAAGGAGCTCGATGATTTAGGGCAGCAAATGAGTACCTAATACTCTGTTTTCAGTGTCAAACGTTTCGATATATTTTTATACCATCATCAGTGGCAGGCGAAATTGAGGTTTTTTATGTTAGCATCCTAGATCCACACTGCATGACGTAATCATAAGGTACAGTAAATATCACAAATATTACTATTTTTCTTTCATTAATTAAATTTTTTTTACAACACTACATTATTTACATATATTTACATATATTGACAACCACTACTATCAGAAAAACACACAAAATTAAAAATAAACATCAACAAAATTACATTTTTTCTTCAAAAAAAAAACAGACAACAAAACAGGGGGGAACAGACAGACGCCACATGTTTTATAAAATATTCTAAAAATCGTCAAAAATTATATTTTTTCATTTTAATCTAAGCAAAATGGCAGTCTTATTTTGATAATGAGATCAATCTAGAATTAAAAATTTACAATTATTCTTGCAATTTTTATGAAATTTTCATCATTATTATTATCACTAAAGGATTGGACTTGCCCCCCTGTTGAGTTGTCTTTTTTTTAAGAAAAAATGTAATTTTGGTGATGTTTATTTTTAATTTTGTGTGTTTCGTTCTGATAGTGTGGTTGTCGAAAAAAATTTAATTAATGAAAGAAGAATAGTAAAATTTGTGATATTGACTATGTATAGGTACCTGCTTATGATTACATCATGCAATGTGGATCTAGGATGCTGATATAAAAAAAAACACTCTATTTCGCCTGTCACTGATGATGGTATAAAAATATATCGGAACGTTTGGCACTGAAAACCGAGTACTCATTTATTGCCCTAAATCATCGAGCTCCCTATCAATTTTTTTAACTTTTTTGTTGGCAACCCCGTATCTCAAAAATGGTGGGTTTGCGAACCCATATTATTAGAAACTTTTTTTCATATTTTTGAACGAGCTGTCACATCCTGAAGTCCTGCGTACATATTATGAATCACCCTATATTATGGTAATAAAAAAATCTGAGATTTCTCAACGCGTCGCTAAATAATAAAAAATATAGTAAAAATGTTTCTGTACCTACCATGGAATAGAACATAAAAAAGTGAAATAGGGACATGTAAGCCGTTTTCTTCTATCTTAAGCTGTTTTCGGTATATGTATACCTACAGCCTTGAACTCTGCAAATGCTATTTTCGCATAGTTATAACTCCGCAACTACTCAATTTAAACTTTAACTGTAAAAACCTGTCTAATTTTTTTCTTCTAAACAATCCAAAAACGCAATAATATAGGTAAGAGAATTGGATTTAAAAAAAATATAACTTTGATAATATGTCAATCTCATATGGGACATCTGTCTTGTCCCAAATAATTTTAAATTTTGGGGGCAGTGTAAGGCTGTATTAGAATTTATAAAAAAACTTTTAAGAAATCGTTTGGTCCACACCCTGTATAATAAACAGAGGAATTAAGTATATAGGTACCTATAATAATAATCAAATATAATGATTATGTGATTGAAACTAGGGGGACACAGAGAATCAAACGGTGGCAGATTAACGCGTCCCATAACCCTGTTCGTTGTACCTATGGAATAATTCATTATCATTAATAATTTAATATTAATTTTCCTGTCTTCCCCCACTAACTTGTTTTCTATAATAGTATCATTCAAATGCTTATCCTACTCGATAGAGACATTGTTGAGATACTAATAATTATTATTGCGAGGCACATCATGCTATAAACGTTGATCTATGAACTGCCTACCTGTACCTAAGTAGGTATTTACCAGATATTCATACGAGAGACATTAAGCTTAGCTTCATTATTGCATGAAATGAGTAGCAAATGAAATTCCAAGTCGCATAAGAAATACGATATTCGCGGAATCTTATCTTGTTGGTTTGTTCCAGAAGTAAGTACGTACCTACGTCTGCAGCTTAAAATTATAATGGGGTTTCTGTGGAGTAATTCGTTATAATTTATAAGCGCTTTTATAAGACATTCTTATCAGTCATGCAAAGTAATTCCATCATATTCAGTACTATCCAAGACCCTCGTGTGGTGAGATCTACGATAACTTATTAAAAACGTTTTTCTTACATGTATTGTGTAAAAATGTTATGTAGGAGATAGAATCCATAAAATACTAATAATAAATTTTATAAAAAATAAAAATATAAAAAAGTATATGTTTAGGTTTAATTCATACCTTAATAATTAATTAACTGTGCTGGCTAATTACTTTATTTAGAAATAATTTTTTTAAACAGTTTTAATTTTTTTAATAATCTTATTGTTGAGCGAAAAAATAGGCGCTTTTAACAAGAGCTTTCGCAACAAACACAAACTGAAAATAATTTTCAATCAAAACACGATTCTGAACGATCCAGAACTGACATTATAATTATATTATTTCCCTTCCCTACCACTTATACTAATTATATATTTAGTCTTCAGGTCATCGGTACATGATTTATGCAAAAGCTCATTACAAGCTCGGAGTTAACTGAAATTAAAAATTACATAATTGAATAATAATTATTATTATTGTAATCTATTGACTCTGGACATCGCCCTAGGAATTTTGTCATTTACCAAATTACTATGCATATGTTGGTCCCACGGACATAAATTCAATGCAAAATCCGTCATATCGCACTTTATATGCTAAAAAATGCTAAACAATGTTCCGACACTTAAGATGGCAAAGGCGGCTATAACGCGATAATAATAGTTAGGTATAGGTACAATATATTCACACGCTACTTTATGCAAACTTGGTCATTATACAGATTATACTACGGTAAATATTTTTTCGCAAAGCTTCGTTATAATTCTAATAACATTTTCTTTATGGCTATTGAATAATTTGTCTAGAATCCTGCTGATTTTAATTTAATAGTGACGCACATTCCTCATGCGTTAAGATAATAGACGCACATTTACGGGTCGGTGACAACAACAGATCATGCAGCATCATGTATAAAATAACGAACGAAAAACTACGAGTAAAAGCCAATCACCGCATGCCGGTGTTAACACGTTAAGATAATGCGCTCATAGCACTCTAATGCCGAACAAAGTAACTCATAAGATGACCATGACATGACACGAGAATTAGCACAATCGCACTCCATTGCGGTCTTTTCTAACTTGAAGCTATACCGCTATACCGAATAACAGAAATCTATTTAGATGTATTAATAATAATTAATATGTATGTGACCCATTTGTTCTTGAAACACCCTGTAGAATCTTAATTTATGGTGCGATTTTAAAAGTATTTCTTTTAAATCATAGACCTTGATAAACTATATTTTGGAAGCAAAGAGCGTCTCATTCCTGCAAAATCCAAGGCCTACTAGATCAGTGTTTACTTGTAAAATCCTAAAATCGCAAAAATTCATATTAGCGATTAAAAAAAAAAAAACTGGGCACGCCACAGGATTCACCATCCTCCAAAACGGTACTGTACTGAATTTTATTGGAAATGTCAGAGTAATAAGGATCTTGCAGTTATTTTAGAAATTCATAATAATACTCCGAATTTTCATAAATTTTTTCGAAAAGGTCAAAAGCTATCACAAGTAAAAATAAAAATAAAAAAAAGTAAAAAAAAGTGAAAAAAAAGTAAAAAAAAATAAAAAAAAATAATAAAAAAATTAAAAATTAAAAAAATTAAAAAAAATTAAAATTAAAGTACATCATTACCAACTAGACGTACAATTTCTATTTTGTCTCTCATAGTTATGTTATCCATGCTTATTAACACTGGACACGTAGGAGTGTATTGGAATTATCCTACAAATTTATTTGACACTTTTGACAGTTAGATAGGTACTTTAAGTTTTTTTCATGGATAGCTTTTGACCTTTTCGAATAAATTTATGAAAATTCGGAGTCTTATTATGAATTTCTAAAATAACTGCAAGATCCTTATTACTCTGACATTTCCAATAAAATTTAGTACAGTACCGTTTTGAGGGCTGGTGAATCCCGTGGCGTGCCCAGTATTTTTCTAAAAAAATCGCTAATATGAGTTTTTGCGATTTTACAAATAAACACTGATTTAGTAGGCCTTGGATTCTGCAGGAATGAGACGCTTTTTGCTCCCAAAATATAATTTATCAAGCTCTATGATTTAAAAGAAATATTTTTAAAATCGCACCATAAATTAAGATTCTCCAGGGTGTTTCGAGAACAAATAGGTCACACTGTAGGTACATGGAGTGTGTTTCACTTCAAATAGGAAACACCTCAATAACTTTTTAGGTTAGGAAACACCTCAATAACTTTTTAGGTTTTGGTAAATTTGAAAACAACTTTTTTTGCGTATGTAAAGCTTCCAAAGCTTTCTTAAATGGATAAACTAACTACATTGTATAGCCGTCGTAAAGAAGTAGCCTATATACTGTTATACTGCGTGATCAAAAATAAACGCTAAAAATTGCGAAAACATTCTAGGCGTTTTTTTCTAAATAAATTTATTTAAAAAATTTGTTTGAAATCGCCTCAAACCCCCAATTCCCGAAAATGGGAAGTATCGGATTTTTCGAAAATTTACCGCATGCGACCTGCCGCATGGAAATTACATTGTGTGCAAACGCTCTTATACCGAGTTTTCCTTATTTCAGCGCTCATTATGGTTATCCCGTAAACGCTAAGAGTTACAGGGTGGGTTAAATTAGCCCGTTATAGTGGCCATCTCGAATCCATAATGATGATAGAACGGTAAAAATCGAGATTTCTTATTTCAGTCATATCTTTTTATTGTTAAAATGAATAAATAATTTTTTTGTAGACTGAAATAAGTCGTCAAGAGATCCATCTAACATTTCAAAACTTTTCAAAGCTGACTCGATCCTATCAGAGTTCTCATAATCTACTTTTGTTTTTAAAAAGTAGTATACTTTTGTTTTTGTTAAAAGTTAATATTATGAAATGCCCCATTTACGATAACAAAGTTGGTTTCAATTTACATCAGTACTTATCACCGGATGGGTCGCCACTGTAAAAATATTTTAACTCGATAAATCCTATACCGGAACGGCCTTCACCGAAATTTCAGATATCTAGCTTTTTTGGTTCTCCATATTGTAAATGGTGTTTATGAATAGGTGTTACAAACTTGGTGTTACAAACTTAAAGGGCATGTAGGAAATGCAAAAATATGCGAAAAATTTTCTGCAGGCATGGGTTGTCGGAGCTTTAGTTTTCGAGATACAGGGGTGTTAAAGTTCTTCGAAAAATGTACTATTTTTGATCAGAATAAGTGGAAATTTTTGACAGTTGTACTAATTGAAGTAGATACATAATTTGATCCTCCCGATGAAAAATTCTCCAATCCAATGGTGGAGGTATATGTGTGTTCTTACCTTTTTTATTAAATAATTTCACGCCACTGATTTTAGTTCAGATTTGCTATCTTTGGTAGATATCTCATGTTGTGCAGAGGAGAAGATACTTCACAAACTAGGAACCCGTACAGTACAAGGTAAAATTTCATAAAAATCAATGCTAATGGGTTTTTTAAAAAATTCATTATTTTTGTGATCGTTTTTTTTTACTTTTAATTTTCTAACATCTATTCTTTAACACCCTGTATAGGTAAGGTAGATACGTATATAGGTAAGGTAGATACCCGTGGGTAATAGGGTCCGCACCTAAGGTAAAGTAGTAATAATTAAAATGTAGGGAAGTATGTGGTTTTCCTCAACAATATACGAAGTGATTAAAAAAAATGTGACCCGTCGCTAGGATAGGTAGAACAATGAAAAATAAGTATGGTTAGATTGGTAAAACAATTTCGTAATGCCACTCTTATTGCCTTAAGTGAACGCATACCTTAAGGATGTACGAGTGATTGGTTAGACAGATTGACGACGGACGTTGACAGTCAATTTTTTTATTTATTAATCCGAAATATTCTTATACGCAACAGTCGTATAGCTGGAATCTTTCTCTTCTGTTTAAAACACCGACCATGTAAGTTGGTTTGTGTTAATCAATCCATTTTTTAATCGTTTATGATGTGGTAAAAAGTATAATAGGTAATAGGTATGTCGATCTAGTCCTTTATTGTTCGATAGCAACTATGTTATTATTTTTCTTAGCAGAAAGCAGGACTCAGTTGCCGAGGCGATATCTAAAAGGCAGAAGGTCTGTACCTATTCTATCATGTGATCCACAAAATTTTTCATCAACTAGTGCCTTGGAAGAGAGAGATAGCTATTGCAGTCATGTCATTTTTTCCAAGGCACTAGTTGATGAAAAATTTTGTGGATCACCTGATACAATGACGTTTCCTTCGAATTTTAGACAGCAATTAACACCTACTTATTAGTTGATAAGAAGCCATCTCAGTATGTTTAATGAAGTTCTAATTGAGTTTCCGTAATTTTCATAGGTTTTGCCCTTTTTGACGGCGCATAAGGACCATATCAGGAAAAGCAGCGTTCTCAACTTGAAGCGTTGGACTCGTCCAATACTGCCGGAGTAAACGTTTACCGTAATACTTCAAGATAAGGTACAGTGAGCGGTCATTTTAAGGAATCAATGTTTCCAAGTTTCAAGGTAGCACAATTCTTATTGTTCAACTGTTATTAATACAGGGTGATTCACAGTCGATGGTACCTTAGACGTTTGCGGGAAACGAGTCATTCGATTTTTCTGAAAATTTAGTCACTTGAATAATTATTGGCTCTGCTCTATCGATCTAAAAATAATATTTTCGGCATTGCGACGTTGCCGCTTATTTCGAAAAATTGCAGCAACGTTGATATTTTAAATTAAACACCTGTATATTATTACATTTTCAGATTATCTGAAAAAAATCAGTAAGAATGGTTTTCACAGTTTGAGTTTAAACTAAATAGCTTCTGAGTTATAAACAAGTGAAAATCGCCATTGCCATTTTCAAAGCAGCTTAGAATGACAAGTGGCTCAAGACCGCATGTAGAAAACGGTTTACGTGTCCCTATCTTAATTTTTCACGTGGTATCCTATCGTGGGGATGAAATTGTTATAAAGGGTGGATATAAAGGGTAATGGAAAATCTGATAATTTTCATGAATTGCTTTAAATACCTCCAGCAAATTTGGTTAAAGGACAATATTCATTGACAATGTTATTGGTATTAAATTCCATTTATGTAATATTAAATTACATCTATCGTGTCCTGTTCTTAAATGATTTAATTGTACCCAGACTTTCCTTCTGATTTCGAAACCTTTGTATACAGACGAAGTAGACTACAGGGTGTTAAGAAAATGACGGATAAACTCTTTAGTACATTGTAAGGGACACTCAGTAAAGTACGGGAAAAATAATTAAAAAAAATCCAGAGCTACATTTTAAAAGATATGTTGCAGATTGACCTGCTTTTAAATTAGTTAAATCATGTAGACACTGTCTATGTGTATGTAGACACAGTTTAGGATGAAGAAGAACTGAAATGTCGAATTTTCAGTTAAATATCGATCCGGGAGATGCACTTCTTAGGTGGTCTTCGTGGAATAGGGAAAAAGTAAAAATGTAACCCCTGCTTGCCTGCGTCAGGTGTGCAAAGCAAGATTCGCTTTTCGTTCGTTGACCAGGACAGAAGTCCTGCTGTCTCTAATACATATTCGTATTATTTCGTATCGTTCGTTCGTCAGACTAAATAAATACCTACATACCTACCCCGACTTAATTCAAATTATTCATCTTACTAAATCGTTTAATCATATTATAATCGTCTACATAATTAGAAATTACCTTTAAATTGATTGGTTGTTCTACAGCATTGTGTAAAATTACTAGTTTTGCATTAAAAGATTAATTTAATGTGTGTCTATTAATTTATACAGTTCATTATTCGTTCTTTGTGTACCTAAACCGTACATAAAAGTGGTCCTTCGAGCCGGATTGTAACTGAATTTAGTGCAAATGGAAATTAATGGAAGTTGCTAGTGTACCATGGATGCAGTGAATACGTCGTTAAACAAAATTGTGCAGTTTTAAGTGTCCAGAATCGTTCATTGTCGACTACAAGTATTTCGTGTTTCGTGTTGTATGGTTGTTGCAGAGAAACTTCTGTACGAGCACCTGGATTGCAGACAAGCCCCTGGAGTCCACAAAAACGAGCTCCTGGATTGCAGACAAGGCCCTGGAGTCCACAAAAACGAGCTTCTGGATTGCAGAGCAATTCCTGGATTCCACAAAAACGAGGTCCTGGATTGCAGAGAAGTTCCTGGATTCCACTAAACTGAGTAACGTACCTCTTCATTTATTATTCGAGGAAAGTTTCGTATTTCCTATTTCGTTATCGCAACAAAATTGCATATTAATCGTTCGAAGCCTAATTCGTCAGCTGATGAGTCGAAAGAAGCACTCAGACCCACCTACCTAATTAAATTCGTCGTTTTGGTTGATGTACCTACCTAATATTCGTGAATTCGTGAATAATACTAAAGTTGATAACTTTGATCGTAAAAATATAAATAATTGTAATTTCGTTCGTGTTTATAATATTAATTATACCTATAGTTATCGTATGTCATATCGTAAGTACCTAAATGTTCGTCAGTCGTCTCATTGTATGAAAAATCGTTTATTATATTATTCTGTGTTATAAAAATATCGTTTGTTAAGTAATATTGTAAAAAGATGGATAATTTGAAGAAAAAGAGGGGTTACGCGAAAGGATTAATTACAAAAATCGAAACGTGGGTTGAGGAGAATTTAAAAAATGAAAATAATAAAAATCAAATCGAAATTCGCAAAAGAAATTTAATAGCAGCTTATCAGAGTTATGTAAATATACAAGAATCGATCGCGGAGATTAAAGAAGATGCCACTAAAGATAGTGAGGATGTAGAAAGTAAATTTTGTAATTTGTTTTCGAAGTTAGAAAACAGAATTGAAGAGTTAACTAGTCTAAGCACCCAACAACCTAGATTAGATGGAAACGTAGAATTTCAGAATTTCGTATCGAATTTACAACAATCGAATAAAGAATTTGTAGCCGAATTAGTTCAGGGTGTTACGACAAGTATAAATACAAAGGGTGCAAATTCTCAAACAGTTAAGCTGCCCGAAATCAAAATTCCAATTTTTTCAGGTGATGCTGCAGAGTGGAATAGTTTTCATGATCTGTTTACTAAACTCATCATAAATAATGGGGAGTTAGATAATATCGAAAAACTAATTTATCTTAAGGGATATTTGAGAGGCGAAGCACTGTCTTTAATACAGAATTTGTCGTTGGTAAGCTCGAATTTACAAACTGCAATTAAGTTGTTAGAAAATAGATATAAAAACACGTATGCGATAATCGAGGCGCACATCACCAATTTATTCGAAAACTTACCTAATTTATTGAAGCCAAAGGCTCAAAACCTGAGGGAGTTCTTAACTCATATTAATCAAAATATCGAAAGTTTGGAAAATTTAAATGTACCCGTAAATTCTTGGGACTTAATTTTAATTCACATTTTTTCCAAGAAATTGGATTTTCAATTGCAAAAGGCCTATTGCTTACATCGAGATACCAAGAACCTACCAACGTTAAAAGAATTTATTAATTTTTTAGAAAAGCAATGCAAAGCATTAGAGGAAATAGATGCAACAAAAGGCACTAGTCCTACACCGATTAGGAAAGTTAATCATTTTATTAGTTCAACTCATAATTCGAATCAACAACAGACAAGAAATGTGGCAGGAAATCAATCCTATTTAATTTGTAATTTTTGCTCAGAGAATCATTCGATTTATAAATGTTATAAATTTAAACAATTAACTATTCAGGAAAGAAACAACTTTATAACCTCTCGCGGTTTTTGCAAAATATGTCTGTTTAGGAAGCATTCGTTCGATGATACTTGCACTGGGAATAATTGTTGGCAATGTGGCAAAAGGCATAATACTCTACTTCATATCAATTTTGATCGAGAAGTTCATTCAAATCCTAGAAATTTTCAAATTCGTCGCACAGAAAGTCGCAGCCAGTGGCAGGATCTCCATAAACCTAATTCAGGCACAATTAATCGTCAATTTAATCGTCAAAATCGTACGTATGGTGTAAACGAGGGTGTAAAACAATATCAAAATAAACATTATTCAACTAATAATAATTCAAATCGATCAACGCCAGAAAATAAAGAATCGGGACAAATCGTAAATCAAAAGAATTCGAGTCAATTAGAACCAAGGTCGCAAGACAGTCCCAAGCAAAGAAGTATCGTAAATGAAAATGAAAATAAAGAAAATAAGCCCGAAAGTTCGTTATCGTTTTCCACTTATTCGCAAAATAATTCGCAAATCCTACTAGCCACAGCAGTGGTAACAATTTATAATCGCAACGGCGATCCAGTTTCGGCTAGGTGCTTACTGGATTCGGCGAGTCAGATTAGCATGTGCACAAAAGAATTGCTAGACAAATTAAATTCGAATACTTATCGTAAAGAATTGCAAATATCAGGAATCTCGCAAATAAATGCTCAATCAAATGAGATGGTTGATTTAACCATTAAGTCAAACGTTTATAGAAAAAATTCGTTCAAAGTTTCGTGCGCAGTATTGGAAAAAATAACTTGCGAACTACCGCAAACTACTCTAAACGTATCAAATTTAAAAATACCGGATCACATTATGTTAGCTGATCCAAAGTTTTATGTCTCGTCGAAAATCGACATCTTGCTAGGAGCAGACGTCTATTATGATTTAATCGTTCCAGGAGTGATTAAATTAGGGGCGGATATGCCAACCCTTTTTAGTACACTCTTAGGATATGTCGTCGGCGGTAAATTGGCAAATAATAAGCCAAAGCATTCTAATATTAATTCGTATAATGAACTAGGGAATAGTTCACCCAATTGTTGTTCTTTTTTAAATACGTCATCGAGTAGCGATGAACTGTTACAAAAATTTTGGGAGATAGAAGACATCGAAGAGAAAACAATTTTAAGTCCCGAAAATGCAAAATCGGAAGAAATTTTTAAAGAAACGACGATTCGATTAGAAAATGGACGGTTTCAAATAAATTTGCCATTTAAAAATCAAGAAAATAAATCGTGTAGTTTAGGTGAATCGTTTTTGCAAGCAAGAAAACGATTTGCTGGTCTCGAAAAACGATTTCTAAGAGACCCAAATTTAAAATTAAAATATAAACAATTTATCGATGAATATGTAAACTTAAATCATGCAAAAATCGTCCCTCTAAGTTCTCATAATGAGAAAGGAGAAAATAAATATTTTATGCCGCATCACGCAGTTATACGTGAAGATAATGAAACAACAAAATTGCGTGTTGTTTTTGACGCTTCGATGAAAACTTCATCGGGTTTATCGCTTAATGATATTTTATTAAAAGGCTATACGGTACAACCGGAATTATTCGATATCATATGTAGATTTCGGATAGGTACTTTCGTAGTCATTGCGGACATTGAAAAAATGTACCGTCAGATTCGTGTAAATCCGAATCACACATTTTTACAGAACATCCTGTGGCGTGAAAATGAAAATGAACCTTTACAATGTTTAGAGTTATTAACAATCACGTATGGTACGAATTTCGCGCCCTTTGCTGCCACTAGATGTTTAAAAGAACTGGCTGAAAAAGAATCGCAAAATTACCCGCTTGCATCAAAAATGTTACTTTCGCAAACATACGTGGATGATGTGCTCGTCAGTTCAAATTCGAAAAATGAATTAATCGAAACTTCTTCGCAATTAATTAGTTTATTAAATACTGCAGGATTTAAGTTACATAAGTGGCATTCAAATGTCAAAGATTTTTCTACAGAGTTCAATGAAAATAATTCGAATGAGGATTTCCAAGTTGATTCAAATCAAAATAATTCGAAAAATAATTACGACATTCAAAATGAAAGTTCGTCTAGTAAGGTACTTGGCTTGCAATGGAATTCTCATGAAGACTTTCTCGTAATGGCACTGCCCGAATTTAAGGAAGTTAAAAATTACACAAAAAGAGAAGTTCTGTCGAAAATTGCTTCAATCTTCGATCCTATTGGATTGTTAGGTCCCGTCGTAGTAACTGCAAAATTAATTATGCAGAAAATATGGATCAGTAAAATCGAGTGGGATGATAATCTCCCAGATAATTTAATGTCGGAATGGAATAAATTTTTCTTCTCGCTACCGTGTCTAAAAGAGGTGAAGATTCCGAGGAATCTAACTATAAATTTGTCAATCGAAAGTATCGAAATCCACGGATTTTGTGACGCCAGCTTAAAAGCTTATGGCGCCTGCGTATATTTGCGTGTATTATATTCAAATAAGGATGTGTCGTGTAGACTAATTTGTTCAAAATCAAGGGTGTCTCCTTTGAAAAGTATAACGTTGCCAAGGTTGGAACTCTGTGGAGCTGTGTTGCTCGCGAAATTGGTAGAAAGAATATGTCGAACTTACGAAAATAAAATTGAGTATTCTTCGGTTAATCTGTGGTCAGATTCAGAGATCGTCTTATGTTGGTTAAAGTCTCATGCTTCTCGTTGGTCTACGTTCGTATCAAATAGGGTTTCGGTAATTCAAACTCTGACGTCCAAACACACTTGGCGCCACGTTAAATCGGAAAACAACCCAGCTGATTACTTATCGCGGGGAATTTCGCCTGAAAAATTAAAGGATTGCGAGATGTGGTGGCTCGGTCCTACCTTTTTGCAAAATTATTATTGTGACTTAAGTAAATTAAATTTTAGGCCTACAGCTCATTCATTAGGTCTAAATGAAGAGCGAAAGTCGGTGAAGCAAGTTGCGCTTCACAATCAAAGTGAAACATTTTGGATATCTCTGTTTTCAAAATTTTCCTGTTTCGTTCGTTTGCAAAGAACAGTTGCGTATTGTTTGAGATTCGTTAGAAATGTAAAAAACGGAAATGGAGAAAAACAAACAGGTCCGTTAACTATTTATGAATTAAGGAAGTCGTTAGAAATAATAATTCAACAAGTACAGAGAATGAATTTTTCGTCAGAATTAAGACAGTTGCAGCAAGGAAAACCTATCGTAAATAAACAAATTTTGTCATTAAACCCGTTTTTAGATGAAACTGGTGTTATTCGAGTAGGAGGTCGTTTAGCAAATGCTAACGTTCCGTATGAGCAGAAATATCCGTGTTTACTGCCAGCGAAAAATCATGTAACTTCTTTATTGTTAAGAAAGGAACATATCAAACTATTTCATGCAGGTCCACAGACTGTCTTATCAAATTTTCGACTTCGATATTGGCCATTAAATGGCTTGAGAGAAATAAAAACAATTATAAAAAACTGCGTTACATGCCATCGCTTTAAAGCTCGTCCCGCAAGTCAAATTATGTCCAATTTACCCAAAGATCGTGTATCTATATGTCGTCCATTTCATGCCACAGGCGTAGATTTTGGAGGTCCATTATTAATTAAAAGTTCGTCGTTAAAAAATGCAAAGGTACTTAAATGCTATTTCGCTGTATTTGTGTGTATGTCGACAAAGGCAGTACACATAGAATTAGTGTCAGATTTGACAACTGACGCATTCATCGCTACGTTAAAAAGATTTATCTCTAGGCGAGGTAATCCTTCTATAATTTATTCGGATAATGCCACAAATTTTTTAGGATCAAAAAATCAAATTAGAGAATTATATGAATTTTTTCGAAGGCCCCCAAACGTAAATAAAATTCAAGACTTTCTCTCGGAAAGGGAAACTACTTGGAAAAATATCCCGGCCTTGTCACCCCATTGGGGAGGTATTTGGGAAGCCGCGGTGAAAAGTATTAAATTTCACCTCCGTCGAGTACTAGGAAACGCTCATTTGACATTCGAAAAACTCTATACGTGTTTGACACAAATTGAGGCCATTTTAAATTCAAGACCTCTCTGCGCGATGTCAAACGATCCGGCTGACTTAAATGTCTTAACGCCCGGACATTTTCTGGTGGGTGCCAGTCTTACCTCCTTTCCTGAAAAGGATGTTTCGCATATAAAATTAAATCGATTATCACAATGGCAACATTGCATTAAAATTCAACATGATTTCTGGAAACGGTGGTCAGTTGAGTATTTAAATCGGTTACAAAATCGTCCGAAGTGGTTAAACCCTTCAGAAAATTTAAAAATTAACGATCTCGTTTTAATAAAAGAAGAAAATACTCCTCCACTAAAATGGCCAAGAGCTAGAATTGTGGAGGTCGTCCCTGGTGCTGACGGCAAAGTTCGAATGGTTAAGTTAAAAACTCAGGGGGGAAATTTCATAAGAAGTATTTCAAAGGTTTGCCCTCTGCCAAATCAAGATTAACAATGCAAGTAATAATTTCGAGACTATTTGTCTATTCGTTCGACGATTTTAAAATAAGAAAAAATATTATTATTTCGTTCGAGAGAGAACCGCAATTATATCTTGAAAATTTTCGTATGAGAAAAAAAAAAATTTATTTAGTGTTGTTGAAGTCAGAGACTCCAAGGGGGGGAATATGTTGCAGATTGACCTGCTTTTAAATTAGTTAAATCATGTAGACACTGTCTATGTGTATGTAGACACAGTTTAGGATGAAGAAGAACTGAAATGTCGAATTTTCAGTTAAATATCGATCCGGGAGATGCACTTCTTAGGTGGTCTTCGTGGAATAGGGAAAAAGTAAAAATGTAACCCCTGCTTGCCTGCGTCAGGTGTGCAAAGCAAGATTCGCTTTTCGTTCGTTGACCAGGACAGAAGTCCTGCTGTCTCTAATACATATTCGTATTATTTCGTATCGTTCGTTCGTCAGACTAAATAAATACCTACATACCTACCCCGACTTAATTCAAATTATTCATCTTACTAAATCGTTTAATCATATTATAATCGTCTACATAATTAGAAATTACCTTTAAATTGATTGGTTGTTCTACAGCATTGTGTAAAATTACTAGTTTTGCATTAAAAGATTAATTTAATGTGTGTCTATTAATTTATACAGTTCATTATTCGTTCTTTGTGTACCTAAACCGTACAAGATATAAGCAAAATATTGAACAATAAATTTGGCAACGTTTAACACGATAACAGTTGGTATGTGGTAATTTCGTCTAATTTCTAACAATGTAGGTAGTCAAGGTATATCAAAATCGTTGTTGCCAAATGCTTTGTTTCAGCATCTTAGAAAAGAAAAAAAAATCTTATTAAATTTTCCAAGCCATGCAGTATTACATCTTAAGCAATTTTTTAAATTGATAACGATCAAAGTAATCTTTTTTATATCTCTTAAATCATCTAGTTTTTGCAAAATACCGTAAAATAAAGATATAGTAAAAAATAATAATAACTTTGGCATTTTTTATCTCACCAAATTCAAGACCAGAATTTTTTTAATTATTTTTCTCGCACTCTACTGAGTGTCCCCTACAATGTACTGAAGAGTTTATCCGTCATTTTCTTAACACCCTGTATATTAGTATCGAATAGTTAATATAGGAAGTAGGTAATATACAAAATACTCACGTAATACAAAAATATATACAGTGTGAAATGTCAAAAGATCAATTTTAGATTATAAAAGGGCATCCTGCAGCGTACAAATTTCATCCTTAAAGTCAACCCCCTTCAAGTGACAGTTGCGACACCAAAAATTTTCAAATGGAAATGGTAAGCTTGTGATACCTCATTTGGAACGCCTCTTCAGTCTCTATACAAAAATGATTATGTTATCAAATTTGTTGAAAAAATATTTTTGTGCAACTGACATTAAAAGTCACACTTTTAACGACTGCTGACAGTGTTAAAAGTGATTGTTTACATGGAAGCGTGTTAAAAGTAATTCTATCTACTTTTTCTGTACTTACATTCTCTCATTGAACTACATTTTCTCATGATGAAATCAGACAAATAGGTAGTAAGATTTTTTCATATTCTTTTTATTACTGGCAAACATAATAATAAAAAATAAGTACCCAGTTAAGAATTCAAGACAATAATAATTGTTCAGAAATTGCAATCAATAATAATTATTATGACATTTCTTTTATTTGTATGCACGCATTTGTTAGTAACCATAGCGTCGGCAACGGTTGCTATGCATAGTACACTACTTGTACTTATCTGTAATATTTTAAAATGCAATTTGACGTTGAGTGTCAGTCTAAATTCATCAATTTTATTATCAAAATAGAGCAGTTTTACAAAAACCATTGTATGATATTCGTCTTAAAAGTGATTTTATTTTTTCGTGAAATTTGTTCAATTCGCTCATTTCACAAACCTTTTCACTCATAAATAAAACTTCACTTTTAACACTAATATCATAAATACATAGCTATTTTAATGTAAATTTTTTCAACAAATTTGAAAACAATATCATTTTTGTATAGAGATAAAAGAGGCCTTTCAAATGATGAATCATAAGTCACTAACTTCCCTTTCAAAAATTTAGAGGTTGCAGCTGTCACTCGAAAAAGGTTGACTTTTGGGATGAAATTTGTACGGTGCATGATGTCGTTTAATAATTTAAACTTGACGTGATTTGCAATTTTTTAAGTAGGTGTTGCTCCACAGTGTATCTGCTACAAGCTACAAGTCTGATTAAGTATATAATAGGTAGGTATACTATAACAATAAGAATAGGTACCTAACTACAAAATTTTATACATTATTAATTTGTTTTTGAATACTTGAAGATAATAGGTAATTAAAATAGACAATTTTTTTAAAATTTCATTCTAAAATAAAATTCTTTAGAGATTCCCCGATTGACAGGTTTAAAGTGATGGGCATATCCTGTATAATATTTTCCTCTTGATGCTTGCCGAAACATCAGTGCAGCATGCTTGATGCTTGAAGTTTTTGAAAAACTTAATTTTATCATAAAAAGGAAACAAACATAGGTAATATATTGTTTTTGAAGAATAAATCAAAACGCCTATCTAAATCAATTCAACGGTATATATTATGTGATAATAATTCTGAAATAGCATATACCTAACATCCAAGAAATTACAAAAGTTAATGGTGATTTATTACAATATTTATTGTAAGTATGTAGGTATAACATGTGATTATTTATTAAATATACTATAACCATATATTAACAAATTCTTATTTTCTATCTGTTTTTATTATTTAAAGGTGGTAATTTTTATATGGACCCATTGTTTAGAAACCAATTGTATCTGTACTAGGTGGGTATTTAGAATAATTAATTGCCATATTGTATAATGTACCTATACGTAGCACCTGCACCTACAATCAAAATAGTTGAGCATTGACACCTTTAAAATATTTTACTTTTGAAAATTGTGGCCATTCCAAGTGCGGTCGATCTGTATTTACAATAATCATAAATCACCGCCAGTATCAGCGGGACATGCATTTAAATTCAGGCGGTCTCCGCATACACACACAGACACAAGATGACTTTCTCATGCGATATATCAAGATGAATGAGTGTCCAGTAATGGGACAGTTGAAGTCACAGCAAATCACCCATATTGGGCGGCACCCTTGAATGCGGGTGGCCTCGGCTGGCAAAGGGCCGCCGGACAGTTGAGGTAGTTGCCTTACATGGACAACGGATCGTAAGGAAAGCGACACCGGCGTACACAGAGAGCCCTGCTGGGTATTGTGTGCGCCCTTTGTGACCGAGTGTTTTGACGCTATGGGTGTTGCCGTGTCAAAGCTGTTATTTCAAACTGGCGGTGTGTTTATGTCATATTGTCGTGAGGTTTTGTAAGGAGATTTGTATGCTTATACATTTGATTTACTGTGTCATCTTGTTAAGGTATTCAATATGTGTAGGTATAATACACGCAGTTGTATTATAGAGAGTTTACCTGTTAGGAAGCGCCAAAGATGAAGGGTACAGAGAACACAGAAATCATTCATTATTCTTTTATGTACTTACCTACTTATATCAATTATTATTATTATTATTATTAGGTATTATTATTATTACCCACTTCGTAAATCAGACTTATATTTTAATTTGTCAATTCGGTTTTGGAATCGGAATACCTTCACTTGATAATAATTGACACTCGGAAGTCGACCAAAGACCAAAGACAGAAAAAAGATTTTCACATATCCCTACCGACCTAAGTAGACTAATATTCCAGGCTTTTGTTTGTGGAAAAAATTACATACTTGTGTAATTTTGAAAATAAAGATGAAAATTACAAATTACGTAATTTTGCTTTTACATCATTCCAAGATAAGAATGAACAGCATGGAGATTTCGGAAACCGTGGGAGATACAGGATCGGTTAAATGGAAAGTTTGGCAACCAGAAGGACAATGCAATGCAAATACCTAGTTTTGATTTTCGAATTATTTTGAAAAAGACAAAATTTTCAATTTTAGTTTTCTTATTTATTTATGTTTTATTATTGAATATTGGGAAAAACTGAAACCATATTTTCATTACAGTTATTGACCAGCTTTATTTTTGCGATGTCAATTTTTTACCTGACGATTCATATTCGTAGGGCCGGACTGAACTTGTATTTTTTAAATATGGACCTGAATTTTTTGTTGTAAAAATTGAAAGACATCTTTAAAAAAGAATCCGTTTTAAAGTGGAATTACACTGATGATGTCAATAGTTATTCTCCGAAACACGTTTGAACCACCATCATGTGTAACATCATTGCAGAATTAAAATATTTTGGAATATTGCAATAAAAAATCAAATCCTGGTCAATAACTGCCATGAAAATATGGTTTCAGTTTTTCTCCGTCTTCAACAATAACGTCAATAAATCAGAAAAACGTAAATTGAAAGTTTTGTTTTTTTAAAATAATTCGAAAATAAAAAATAATTTTTGAAATCTCTTTTTCCCATTGTATTGTCCTTTTGGTTGTCCAACTGTTTCTCCATTTAACTGACCCTGTATCTCCCATCATGGTTTGCGAGATCCCCATTCTGTTCATTCTTGTCTTGGACACAGTGTATTTACACATAAGTATTTTAGTATAAGTATTTTTTAATAAAAAAATAAAAAAAAAAATAAAAAAAACTATAAATAATAAATAAAAAATTAAAAATTAAAAATACACTATTGAGGACATCACTTTACGAAAATCACCCAAATTCATCAAATGTTCATCGATCCTGACCCCCAGATCACGAAAAAGTGGTTTTCCAAAATTCACCTGCCCACGATATACGTACAGTGAGTTTCTTTTTCAATGAAACATAGGGATTTATATGTAAAAAATTTACCTCGTGTGAATGGTTTTCCTAGAGTAAATTTTAGATTTTATTTTCTCTAGATCGTAATACCTATACACATTATTCTACACGACCTTTTGAAGGTCTGATGGTGCCAGTGGCAGTAATACCTACCTACTTTTTTAAATAAAACGAAAAATGTGGACCAATTTCTACTGATTTTAAAAACCAGTTAACTGAAGTATTATTTGTTGACTGACGTCTAACAAATCTGGATTTCAACAATACATGATTGTGTAAATCAGTTTTAAATCTTGAACTAATAAGACTATCTTTTTTATAATTATTATTGCTAAAATTAAGAGAAGACGACACTACTTCTTGTAGAAATCAATTTATTAATAAGACAAGAAGTATAAAAATCTAAAACAAATGTTCAAACTATCGTTTGATCTGTAGAAATTTCAGGGATTTGATAGACGTCGGTGAACAGATACCTGCATCAGCTAACTAGTTCTGAAAATTAGTAAAAATCGTTGCACTTTTTTCATTTTAATTAAAAAAGTATTGCTACCATTGGCACCAGACCTTCAAAATGTCGTGTAGAATAATGTATGTTACGATCCAGTGAGAAAAAAATTCATGAATTTACTCCAGGAACACCATTAACACGAAGTTTTTACATGTTTTTACATGTAAATAGATGCAGTGAAAAGTTGAGGTGTGCGAGCTTTTTTTCTGAAAACTTTTTTCTCTAAATAGTGAATTTTATTCCATAAGTGCGTTTACACACTATTATACACCGTGTTTTAAATTTAGTCGGCACTATTGCTAACTTCGTTATTATTTGAGCTAGAAAGTCGGTTAAATTAGGAAACTTCTGAATAAAATCTTTCCTGATTCCTGAATTTCATTTAAATATCCAGAGCGGTATTACAGATATTACGAAAAAATGATATATTTTAATAAAACTTTACCACCCTGTATCTCAAAAGTTAGGACTCTTAGGATATGCGTTCTTATGAAGTTTTCTTCTTAAAATGGACCCAAAAATCACCCCCTTAAATATTGACATTCAATTACATAACACCCTGTATATGTATGTATAGAACATTTAGTATCCGTAAGACAAATAAATACTTTTGAAACATCAAGAAGTTCAAATTTTCCATAAAGTAGAAACATTATGTTCAGTTTCAGCTACTCGAAACTCATTAGACAGCCTTTAAATTTATAAAATGGTATACCTAATCATTTTTGCGTCCCACCAGTGAAACAAAAAGAAGATTCGTTATATGTCAATTGTGAAGGTAACGAATTAGAACCAGTTTTTTGGTTCCTAAAAGACTAATTATGAGTATATCCATGGATATATGGGCAATATCTTCGGTGTTGTAGCCACAGGAGGCGTACCCCAGACTGAAGCCCGTGGGGCTAATGATAGTTAGCGAGGCCATCTTACTTATAGGTTCTACCTATTACCTGAAGAATCCCTTATAATGAACTTATTAAGGGTGGTATTACCAAGCAGACCTTCCAACAAAATATTCCTGTTATACGATGAACGTATATAATATATACATGTATCATGTATGTAATTAGATCAGATTGTTGCCTCTTCACATTTTTAATGGTGACGGGAAATTTATTGTCATTTATTTTGTACATAGACGACGTTCATTAGTTGATTATTATGATTGCTTGATTTATATCATACGAGTATAATCCTATCTATAGTAGGTACGTATATTTATTATTTGCCGCTCCACTGATGATGTGATGGTGTACCTTAATAGATCCTTATTGGTGTAGGTTCAGTATTATAATATAATGAGAACCCACTTTTTTATTGCAGATTCGAATTTTACGACTGAAAACCGGAGGAAGCTGCTCCCTTTTCACCCGCCATGCAGGTGGGGCGAGGGATGAATTTGAACGTAAGATCTATAGTTATATGTAGCTTTTTTTTAGATTAATGGTAGATGGCGGTGTAATCAACTAAATTAAGTACCTAATTTTTTTCTCGATTTTTCTTAAATACATTAAACCAAAAAGATCCATGAATCGAGAAAAAAATTTAAGACGATACTACGTATTTTTAGTCAGATAAGCCCAATCTGCAATAAAAATAAGGTTTCCTATAGACAGCCAAAATTTAAAATTTACAATTTCATGGGGAGCAATCTCCTACGTGTTTTCACCCGTAAAATCCGAATCTGCAATAAAAAACGTGGGCTCCCATTTTAAGATTTCAAAGTTGCTTCTCCCCACCGCATAGGGCTAGGTTGGTCGAGTTTGGTATCATTGTATGTCCCCCTTTCAGACGAATAACTTTCATAACCCACTTTTTTGATCCCATCATGCGTAGTTTTGGACATATTATGGTACATATTTCAATGTCTTCAGATAAAATATAAGCATGCACCCTGCATGGGTAAGGTACCTACTTATGTACAGAATTTTCCGTAAATAGGTATACTGCGGTCCGTGGTGAAGCGGAAGATTCTTCGTTTAGAAGTAGGTACTTACCTATGTATTACAATTTGACACAACTTGCTCTAACAAATTATTGATAATAAAAAATATACAAGGTGGCAAAGTTGTTATTTAAAACATACATTTTCAGAATAATTTGAAAAATAGTACCTACCTAAATGTACGAACTTAAAAATTTTTATACAGTGTGCTCTGCTCAAGTTGGAACCATATATGGAAAACTTTTTTATTGTTGGTTTTGTGAAAAATATATTCTTTATAAAAAGTTATGCATGGTTCAAAACTTACAATGCAACCATCAGATATCGATTTTTTCAAGCCGTATACGAGGTTTGTCAAAAAACATCAATTTACCGCAAGAGTAAAGTAACTGTATTTTCGACAATATCAAAAATTGTTATTCAAAAAAGTTGATCAAAATTACAAATAACATTCAAATATGCAATAATATGCAGTTGCTTAGCCAATAAGAAACAGCATAAAAATTAAACCGCTGCTGATAAACCCTATCTCTTTGATAAAACAAATATTTGATGAATTGCATATTTGAATGTCATTTGCAGTGCTGATCAACTTTTTCAAGTAGCAATTTTTGTTATTGTCAAAAATAAAGGTACTTTACTCTTGCGTTAAATTTTTTTTTTGACACACCTCGTATACGGTTTAAAAAAATCGATATCTGATGGCTGCATTGTAAGTTTTGGACCATGCACAGCTTTTTATCAACAATACATTTTTTCATAAAACCAATAATAAAAATAATTCCATATAGTTCCAACTTAAGCAGACACCCTGTATATAGAGGGTTTATTCGACCTCGATGAACTAGCTCAATTAGACACACAGTTTTACCGATTTAGTTTCAGATTCGAAAAGACAGGGTAAGCAAGGTTCAAATTTACAAATCTAATTGAATGTGTGGTCTGAGTAATTCTCAATTTTAAAAAGTCTCATTGCATTTTATATTATGTACTTACCTATATATTCTAATAAACAAGTCAAGGTTGTCACTACAGGATTATTGGCCATTTTTTCGTAAAAATTTGGGAACATACGTTTGAAGTTTTACGTATATCTATCTATACCTAACCTAATAAGTATTCACTACCTATTATAATAATAAAGAAAAAAATTATTTGAAATAATTGATTTGATTGGTCAACGTAAGTACCTATCTAATTATGAAAATATATCGCAATACCTAAATAAGGTACTGTTGAAAATTGAGTATCACTCCTACCCGATAGAAACTTTGCTCTCAATATCTGTATAAGGATAATCTTCCCTCGTTAGTGATAAACTAAATGAAATTACATATCTCGTATAACCAATAGAAATGTTTTGTTGATCAATAGGATCAACAGTTTGATAGTCACTGATAAACGTTCATTTTTAGGTAATGGATGATCGTCGCTCCATTTTTGTATCCCCATATATGGTTTATAAATCCCCTATGGTATGAACTTAATGGCAGATAGAGGAAGAGACTGCAGATGTCCCGATTCCCAGCATCAGCTATAATAGACGGATGCACACTAATGAGACCGCAGGCGAAAGCACACGGCGCAGTCAACACGATCACCGCTAAGCCTCTTACATTGAAAACGGGGATTTTGTTAGACCTCATCGTATATCTGACACCTCATGAGATGATGTATAACATGATGTACAACTGGATAAATTTCATGTTATACGTTCCGTGGTTCCGTGTTGAAGAATTATTTCAATGATTGGTTTTGTTTATCTATCATCAAAATATAATTAGCAAGTACCTAATATATGGCTTAATTTTATATGGACATCAAACAGTAATTATTGTAGAAAGTATCATTTTTTGTTATCTAAAGGTAGGTAGGTATACACTTTGTATATTATTGAACAGTTCCGGTTACACCGGAAGGCAGCTATTAACTTTCTTATTCTAAATGGGACATTCTGTATATTATATGTATCAGTTTTATATTGTCTGAGAAATTTCAATAAAAAATGTTTTTTATATGCAGGTTGTTTGGACAGCCAAAATGAAACGTCATGTATTATAAAATCGTATTTTAAGCATAAAAGAAAGAATAACTCTTTTAAAGATGAGGTCTCCTTTAGGAAATATTTCCAAAAATGTCAAACTAACGCTGCTAAAAAATATATTTTAATTTAGTAACTAACTGCCGACAGTCAAAATCACAAGCCATGTATAAAATCGTATTTTGAGAATAAAAGAAGGAATAAATTTTTTCAAGATCAGACCTCGTTTGGGAAACATCTCCCAAAATAAGAAACTAAGGCCGCAATAAAAATAAGTTCTATTCAGTAACAGGCTACAATTTTGGAAATATTGCCTAAAAGAGGCCCGATCTTGATAAAAGGTATTCTTTGTTTTATGATGTTTAAAATACGACTGTTTTCATTTTGGATGTCCATACCAAACATCAAGTATATAGGTAAAGTTTGTATCGAGTAATTTATAAGTTGTATATACAGGGTGTCGCATTTAAGATGGAGACACCCCCATACCCCATATTTTAGTTATTTAAATGAATACAGATTTGAAAATTCGCACAGTCATAATAAGTGGTGATGGGTCCTATTTTTTAAGATACTTAATCGTATTCAGAATTTTAAGCTCAGCCTATACTACGAATTGACAAATAGGGCCGATTCTCAATATTTTGTTTCGCGTTAGAGATATCGAAAAAAAGTTATTAGAAAAAGTTGTTCAGAATATTTTTTATGCCCATATACCAATTTTCATGACAAAATTCGCATTTTTAATTTTTTATTTTAAAATTCGAAATATCCGAGATTTTGAAGTTATTATTGTGTGGTAAGCGGTCCAAAATTATTTGAATCAGATTTCCATTTTATATTGCTAAAAGTTAATCCCCCCCCCTCCCGAAAATTGCATAGGTAGTCTTTAACTTCCTGTCGTCATAAATCTGGACTTTCGCAAGTAAACATCGTAGGTATATGAAACTATTGAAATGAATTAATCAATAAACGGTTGGTTCATTAAAAGTTTTGAAACTACCGTTTTCATAAAATTATCCATTTATTCATAGAACATAATTAGTAACTAAGACCTCTAAGTTTACTGTTCATCTTTGGTTTCACCAAACTTAGAACTCCTTAATCAAAGAGTTGATGTCAAAGAGATAAGATTCAAGATGGCCGGCAGTGAAACATCCAGCTTAATGCATTGCTGCAAATATTGTAGTAAGAAGGTGGATGTTACCGGTTTGAAATGTTTGAAGTGTAGTAAATGTGATAGTGTATTCCACCAATCATGGAGAACAAATTCCTGATTCAGCTGATGAGGCAAGTAGAGGACAAAAATAGAATTTTGGAAGAAAACATAAAATTATTGAGAGAAAACAAGCAGTTATTGGAAGAAAAAATCAAGGAAAATCAAATAAAGGATACCAAGCATAGTGAATTGAAATCTGCAGAGGAACCAGCTTGTCATTCAAGTCTAATCAGCTATAGTGATAAGGTACAAGCAAAAAACACCATGATAAAAACAGTAGATGGAAAATCAAAACAAAATAAAATGAGTCACAGTAACAATGTAGATAGTATAAAGTCAGCAAAAACAAAGAAATATGGAAATGATAACGTTAAAATGGTAATAGAAGAGGAAAGAAGTGACTATTGTCTAGAGTTGGAAGATCTTCAAAATCGAAAAATGACGGAATTAATTAATATGCAAGATAAAAAACAATCACATATCACAAATAAAGAAACTCCATCAATCAGTAAGCAAACAAATAGATATGAATGGCAAGACAAAAAGAACATACGAAGACGGTTTAAAAAGGTGTTGGGAGAAAACGAGGAAAACAAGGCATTTATGGGCATTAAACCTAAAGTGTGGATGTACATATATCGGGTACAAAATGATGTGACGGAAGAAAACATTAAGACATATCTAAAAGAAAAACTAAAAATAGACAAAGAAGAGGAGGTAATAGTAAGAGACTTGCAAAGGAAAAGCAAAAGCAAATGTTTTATGGTAGCAGCTGACTTTAGATATAAGGAAGAGTTATACAAACCAGATTTTTGGCCGAGAGGAGTTGGATACAAACGTTACGACTTCAAATTACAAGATAGATATGAAAAGGATGCTACTGATCCTTTTTTAGGATAAACACAAATTCAATCACAAGTAAAGTAAAGTTGTGTAGTATAGTACATCAAAATGTTCAATGCCTTGGAAATAGTGTGGAGCAGATAGAGTCAATGATGGAAGAAAACGACGAATGTATGATTCTGTGTATAACAGAGCACTGGCAATCAGACTCGCAATTGAGTGCAACAGGTATTCTAAACTTCAAGTTGGTATCAGCGTTTTGCAGGCAGGAGGGACATCATGGTGGTGCAGCCATATTCGTCAGAGAGGGATTGGTATGCAGAAGTCTAGATCATTTGTGCAGGATGTCAGTTATCAAGGAAATAGAATGTGCAGCTGCAGAAATAGTCATGAATGGAAATAATATAGTGGTGTTAGCAATATATAGACCATCAGGTGCAAAGATAAAAGTGTTCTTAGAAAAGTTTGAAGATATTTTATTGAAGATATTTGAAGTGGGTAAGCTGGTCTTTGTCGCTGGAGATTTCAACATAGAATTGAGGGACCCTAATAAAAACAGAGACGCTTTTCTATCATTGATTGATTCATTTAATATACATGCAACAATCAAAGAGTATACACGTATTACACCTAGTTCAAAAAGTTGTATAGACAATATTTTGACAAATCTTCAAGGTGAGAGCAAATCATACGTCTTAAATACTTTCGTATCTGACCACACTGCTCAAAAAGTTGTATTTAATATTGAGTCTGGCACATCAAAAAAGAAAATATATAGAAGATTATTTAAAGTAGAAGATAAACAGCAGTTCGTAACAAGACTAAGTGAACAAGATTGGAATGAGGTGTATAATTTAAATAGAAAAAACGTAGACACACAATGGAATGTATTTTTAGATAATTTTTTAAGAGTTTTTCATGAGAGCTTTCCTGTCAAACAGATAAAACCAAGACAGAGCGGTAACTCCAAACGAAGTTATTATAATGATGATAAAGTTGTAAAGTGTAAAGAGAGGCTGAATACTTTATTGGTGCTATCAAGGAAAGATATAAAATATAAGACTCAATATAATCTAGTTAAAAAGGAGTATGACTTGTCACTAAGACAGGCAAAGTACCATTACTATGAGAAAAGAATTAACGATTCTGATAATAAGAATAAATGTATGTGGGAAATTTGTAACGAGGTAACAGCTAAGAAAAAACAAAACACACATTGTCAGTTAGAGGGAGATTATGTCACTATAGCAGAAAATTACAATACTTATTTATTAAACATTGTACCTGAATTACTACAGAACATACAACATTTACCATATGAATGTGATATAGAAAACAACAACCAGTCAATGTTCTTAAGACCAGTTACATCCGAAGAAATAAGAGATATCACGGCCAAGTTAAAGAATAAGCATAGCAGTGGGTATGACGAGATTCCAACAAGTATAATAAAAATATGCATTGATGAGATCGGGGAGGTACTCTGCTACATAGTGAATAACTCCTTACGCTATGGTATCTTCCCAAATCAACTTAAATTATCAGTTATAAAGCCTCTATATAAAAACGGGGATCCTAAATTAATTCAAAATTACAGGCCAATCAGTCTACTGTCGGGTTTCTCAAAGATATTTGAAAAGGCAATGTGCAATAGAGTAATTAATTTCATGAACACATGTAAACTGTTCAGCTCACAACAACATGCTTATTTGAAAGGGAAATCGATAGATACCGCCATATACCAATTCACACGAGTTATAGTAGACTATATAGAAAGTAATGACCTATAGTAGGATTAACTTTAAAAAGTCAGATGTGACGTTACACTAACCGTCCGAATTAATATTTTTAGTTTCACCAGAAAATGTCAAACAGTTAATTGTCAAGTTGTGAACGAGCGTAAATTATTGAAGGAAATCATTCAAATATTAATTGAACCGCTTACGTCAGTTTGAGAGCCACTGACAACTACATAAAATTTATTCACGTAATGACACTCTATCCTTTGTGCTGTTCATTTAATTCTCATTCAAAACCAATGTTGACGTATACTTATTTATGCGGGATGGAGTGTTTAGACAAACTGGACGGTTACTATAAAAACCACGTATATGAAACAAAATAAATCGAACTATGAAAAGGATGTGTATTCTTAATCGATACGTATGACTTTTTAGACTTTATTGGACTATATGTATGAGCGTGTTTCTCGACTTATCAAAGGCCTATGAATGCATCGATCATGATTTGTTGATGGTAAAGTTGGAGAGATATGGCATAAGGGGAAATGCTGTCAAGTGGTTTGAATCATATCTCTCTGACAGAAAACAAATGGTAACAATAGACAGAGAGGGTGAGATGTTCAGGTCCGGTATTGCGACCAACAGGATCGGAGTGCCGCAGGGTAGTATCACTGGACCTGTTCTTTTCCTGATTTATATCAATGACCTATACACATTATCTGATGGTCACTTTCAGATTACCGGGTATGCGGATGATACAAATGTGTTGACAGGGGCGAAGACCGTTCAGGGGGCTATTATACGGTGTGAAAAGATGTTCTTGGAAACGGGCGAGTGGTTTGATAGAAATAAGCTTATACTGAATAAGGAAAAGACAAACATTATGATATTCCATACAAAACAAAGTAAAGCAGATATTCCAAATAATATTTTGATTCAGAACATTAATATGCAAGTAAGAGGACAATTGAAGTTCTTAGGGCTGATCATTGATGAGTTTCTAGACTGGTCTGAGCAAGTTAACATGTTATGTGTTAAGTTGTCAAGGATATGTTACGCAATACGTACAACCACTAATTATTTAAATGAAAAGTCAATGAAGATAATGTACTTCGCCAACTTTGAGGCACTAATAAGGTACGGAATAATATTCTGGGGCTGTAATCCAAATGTGAAAAATATATTTATACTGCAGAAACGGGTCTTAAGAATCATAAAAAATATTGGAGGTAGGCGAACATGTAGAGGTGTGTTCAGAACAGAGGCGATGATGACGGTGTATGGATTGTATGTATTTGAGTGCCTAATGTTCATGTATAAGCATAGAGACAAATTCAGTGAGATAAACCATGGTTACAATACGAGAACTTTGGATATCAATTATCCTATACATAGACTTAGCTTGACGGAAAGGAGCCCATACTACATGTGTATAAAGTTGTACAATAAACTACCTGATGAAATAAAATCTGCTTCAACAATAAATATTTTTAAAAAAACAATTAGAAAAATCATCCTAGACATTGAACCATATAGTCTAAGCGAGTACATGGATCATGCATTTTGAATGTAAAAAATGTTTGATATAAGTGTTCAAATGGGAACAGCATTAATTATATAAATGTTAGTTAGTAATTTTAGCATTGTACCAAAGTCTTTGGAGCTTGGGTAATGGCTTGTTTTTGACACTATGTTCATTTAGTGGCTATAGTTGTAGTGTAGATTAAATACCTTCTGTAACTGTGGCGACTATTGGAAATAAAGATTGTTGTTATGTTATGTTATGTTATGTTATGATGTAGATAAAAATAATGTAAGAATGTGTGAATCATGTTTTACGTTTGAGAAACGCTGGTAGAAATCCGACCAGGACTACTAACTGCACTCTTGTTATCCTTTTGTTGAACATAGATTACAAAGAAACACGTTTACCTTTTCACACTTATTTGAACACGTGTAACGTTTTGTATAATGCTTTGCAAAATGACACAAAAGTTGTAATTTACTCATCCTTTTCAATTTATTTAATTCAAAGTCGTGTTATAAAATCAATGACTATATGGAGCATCTGGAGGATACTGAATTGGAGGATATTGAATAAGAAAACCTTTAAAATGCTATAACAGTTGAACTAGCACCTAAAATAAGACTTTATTGAAATATAAAATGGATTTTATAAACGAGAAGCTGAAGCTGGAAGCACATTCTGGTTCCTTTATAATCGTAATTTTAACACATTCATAGTTCATATATAAAGTTTCACCTTAAAAAATACCCTGCATGGGTTTTAGACAATTTTGTTTCTATGATTGTTTCGTATTAATGGTCATTTAATATTTAACCGATCTAAAAATACAACCCTGGCAAAATATTTTTATATTCTTTAGAACATTTTATATTCTTTAGTTCATTGATAATTTTGCATAGTTTGTGCCTGGCTTGAAATCTCTGGTTAAGCTCCACTGATGACTGATGTGATACCTATCTATTAGCACACAAACAGTACAGAAAGATAGCTCTAAAGATATCCTTGTCTATTATCGAAATTTAACCACGTGCAGGAAGTTAACGCCGCCGTTTTGGAATTTTTATTAAAAAAAGGATGCGTTGCGATGTGCCCGATATGAAAAATAAGCCCACTTGAAAAAAAATTCTTCTTAGGGCATGGTTTTGTATCAGTCATAAAATACGCAAGTTGTACCGTGATGTGCTCCTGTCGTGCTGCTATAATGTGCCGCAGAGAGAGAGAAAAGAAGAATTTGCGAATTCGAATTTTTATGGAAAAAACATGATCATTTACAAGTGTACCCATCGAGTCCTCTCAAAGTCACCTGCGTAGTTGACGATAGAGACTGGCCTTATAATGCGACGTAAGTGAGTGGTGGTGGTGGTGTTGATGCTTGACTGAAGTAAAACTCAGTCTGGAAGCCTCAGAGTCATCGCCGCGGATCAATCTCCCACAGCCCGGTTATCGTATCCTGACTAAGAACTAACACTGGGGAAAACGATATCAGATATCTGCATGGAGTCTCCATAACTTCTTGTGCCTTTAGTCATGTCTTACAGGCAGGTTGCGGGGGTTTGGGCTTGAGTAACCTTAACCAAGAGTAGACAACGTCATCAAAAACCTAAATCCCAAAGTGGAAGTAGGCTGACGAGATGCATGACTGAATGCAGGGTCAGTAGCTAGTGAACATAACCTTGGGGCATCTGGCGAAACCTATTGTTAGCCTCCCCCTACTCCGTGCGGAACTCTGATGCTGCTGATGTTGCTACTCGTGGGAACAATTATGGGTAGAGAACGAAATAAAACACGGAGAGACAACATCACTAGAGTTGGCCAGGTGATTTCCTCTTTGCACGGTAACAGGCAACCATGTCGGCTCCTAGAATCATAGTGTTTGAACTAAGAGAACTTTATTAAGTTCTCTCCCAGGGAGAGCTTCAAGTAGATCTCTAAAACAAATCCTGGAAATACAAATTATGAGGGATATCACACAAATTTGCAGGATAACCTAGAACACATGAACTCTAGGGCTGCCGTCAAAAAGCACCTGGAATTGGAAGACACCTTGAGAAAGATGAAGTTATAAGACACTTTTATTAACAAATTAAAAAAGAGAAGAAATTAAAACTGGCTCAGCAAATATTGACTGAAAAACAGCAATAAATGCCTTCTCTACAGCAAAGTTATATTGAGCAATCAACACCTTACAACTATACAAGTCACCAGGTGTAGACGACATATTCTCTGCCTTGCGCCTGAGGTGATTATTCCACATTTGATTAAAATTGCAAGAAGTTTATCGCTGGGTAGCATACCTGTGTCTCGTATCACGACAAACGGGAGATTTATGCTTGAAAGTACACCAAGACTCTATATGGACTGCCAAAGATACACAAACCTAAAGCGCCTCTGCGCCTATTTTCAGTGCTACATTGGACTAACATGTGACACTATATATTCTCAAGTCAAATATCTACCCAAACTGCTGCAGCAACGAGTCGTATCTACAGAATGTCACATAAGATACTGGGATCACTTCATAGAAAAATTTGACTCCTTTATTCTGGTGAATCACCTCTCGCTTTCACCACGCATACTCACCACAACCTATTCTTAGTGGAATGATGATTTCTACGAACAACTGGATGGAGTTTCTCTGGGAAGGCTCATGAGGGAAGACCTTAAACTACCCCACTATAACAAACCGTCTTGTCGGTACCCTTACCTAGATGACACCTTCGTCATTTGGCAACATCGTGAAAAAGTATAAAAGGACGGAAAAAAGGTCAGATGTCCTCGTTAATACAAATTAAAATGGCACCTTGGGGCATCGGGTTTGCCGAAAATCAACACAAACAGATCGGTGTTTACGTATTTATAGATGATCTTCAGTCATAATCCAGGCCAAAAACGAACTGTAACAAAAATACCTACTGATGAATCGTATATCCCGAATTTGTCAGATGCAACACATCAAGAAGAGCTCTCCCGATACCAAGATCAGGTCTTCCGACGAATAGGTAATACATAATACCGCTCAAGAAATCAGGAGAGCATTACGACCCAAAACACAACACCCTTCGATACTCAGCGAAAAACCATCAATATAGTTTTGGGAACTGAATTTCTTCCCTACCTCAGGAACTTCACCGATTGTATCGGTATAAACATCCATGAAAATTATCAGGTTATCCATCATCCTGTATAAAAATTTTATCGCACACAATATACCGCATGGAATATTAAAATAGGGACATGTAAGTCGTTTACTGATATCTTGCATAACCCTAACCCGTTTTCAATCCAAGCTGCTTTGAAAACAGAAATTTGCTATTTTCACTTGTATTTAACTCAATAATCACTCGTTACAAATACAACTGTGAAAACCAATACCATCATTCAATTTTCTCATAAAATCTGAATAGGTGTACAGCAGGAAGCAATTTGAATAACAAATCTTCGAGCATCAATATTGAGCAAAAATACCTGAAAATAATTTTACACACTTTGGCCTCCCATTTTCAGCGCTTTTTGTTCATTTCGATATATCAGCGTAGTTGGTCATTGTATACTCAAAAATTCAATAAGACACTGGTATGTATATGTATATATGTAATTTGGTCAATGAGTAATATAGAATACGGAACTAGGAGGGGCAATATACAGGGTGTTAATAAATAAGTATGACAAATTTCAGATTCTACATTAAAAAATAATGACAGTTTGCTTTGTTCATTTTTTTTCAAAACATTTTTTTCGAAAACGAGCTGATTCTTTTTTCTGGCAGTAGGTACCTACTTGGAACGCTGATTCAGAATATATTTGGTATTAGGGGTCGAAAAAGCCGGGAAGTGTCTCAAATCGAGCCCCAAAAAGGGTCAACGGTCCTGAATTATGACAATAAAAAATTCATATCTTCGAAACGGTGGCTCCAATTGAAAAACGGACTTTGATAATAGATTCGCCGTGGCTTAGAGTATCAGTGGCCAGGATTTCATCCAAATCCGACGTCCAAAAAAAAATTTCAAAGGAGGGGGACCCTTTGTTCATTTTTTTTCAAAAAAATTTTTCGAAAACGAGATGATTCTTTTTTCTGGCAGACTTGGAACGCTGATTCAGAATAAATATAGTATTAGGGGTTGCAAAAGCCGGGAAGTGTCCCAAATCCAGCCCCATAAAGGGTCAACGGTCCTGAATTATGACATTATAAAATTCATATATCCCAAACGGGGTGGCTGCAATTGAAAAACTGACTTTGATTCGCCGTGCATGGCTTAGAGTATTAGTGGCCAGGATTTCATGCAAAAACGACGTCAAAAAAAAATGTAGATGATATACCTTATGTGCGCAAATGCTTCGTTTTCCAGATACGGGGTGTTACCGGTTTTCTTAAAAACTGACGATTTATTTATTTCCTCTGAAACCGGTCGAGATATGCGAAAAATTTGGAAGTAGTTATTGCTCATTTTTTGACATGCAATTAATAATTTTATGTTCATTAGTGGCGCGCATACGGGTAATGATCTCAATTTTTTTAGAGAAAAAATGGTACGCCACTGAGATTTTTTATAGCAAACTGTCATTATTTTTCATGCAGAATCACCCTCTGAAGTTTGTCGCACTTATATTCACTAACACCCTGTATATTATCATAGAGAATCTTTACGACCGGTTTCGGGCTACTAGCCCATCCTCAGGACAATTGTTCCGCAGTTGGAGTACTTACAGAATATTCATCTTTGAGGTCAATTTAATTGAAAAACAGGCTCTGAGATGTAAGATAATATAATATACTCCCGGTCATCCCAACATACAAGTTAGCTACCTATAGATAGATAGTTGGTTGACGAAAGGGTTTTTCAACGGCTCTTGGAGATGATTACAATTCTTTCTACACCATAATCTTGTCCATCATCCCTTGGGTATTGAAAAAAAAGGACCACCTATAATTCACTACCGCTGTCATCATTAGGATTTGAATCGAAGCAAAGAGAATCTAAACAGTTCGTTAATTTGATTGCTTCAAGAGTCCATGCAACTCGTAGCATTGCCACCAAACATATCATGCTCTTTTATTTGAAAATACGAAAAAATATACCTAAGTAAAAAAATATGTATTAGGCATTAAAATTTATAGCTACTTAATTATTTTATTACTCCAATACAAATAATTAACTAGTCTTATTAAAGTATGTTTTTACCATAATTAAAAGGGTAAATCTGGGATCAAATCTTTTGATTAGAAGCTATCAACGTATGTAGCAAGACTTATCAAACAGTTTACTTACCTATGTTAGCTCTTGATAGTTCACTTACGGCAATTTTATAAAAAGTTTAGTTAGTGCAACTAACTAAATAGGTAGTTACAATATTGCGAGTGTTAACATTTCTCTCAGTGTATACTTACGTACCTATAGGTATTCCAAAATCGCTCACTAGAATGATATAATATGGCACGATATAGGAATAAACAGCATAATCACATTATAGGTATACCTATACCTTCCTAACAAAGTCATATCGAAAGAATTAAACTACATTATATTCTAGAGCCAAGATACTCAAATGCCGTATCTATCTAAGTACCTACCTACCTACCAAGTTAATATAGATAGGCAAGACAGATATAAAATAATGTCTAGTTTATAGAGCCACGAAATATTCATATAACGGCAGATGCATCGTCTGCTGTAATTTGGATTCCGTGAAAGGAACAACAGAGGGCAGAACGTAAATTGGGTCTAATTGCCGCACCATCGGCCATTTTGATGACCGGGCCAGGTGCGGTCTGTGATATAAGTCTCTCGCACGGGAATGTCTGTCTAATCATCCTTCTTCCATGGCCATGAGAGAAATCACGCAACAGAGGAACACACCAACTGCTGCTGCGTTGTTAAAAGTTATTTGAATTTTAGAGCCAGGGACGAGACAGCAGAAGTGATTGATTAATATTTATAAAAACAACAAATTTACGACCGAATACACTGACAAAACACGTTCTCTGGTCCGCCAGCTAATTCACCACAATTTACGAAACAATCACGGCTAACTTTGATCTAGTTTCGATTAATCTAAATCACGACCGCACAGAAAAAGCCGTTTCGACTTCCGCTTCTTATTTAGATGGATTAGGTTATTATCCTGGCGTAGATAATCAAGGTCCTTTCTCTTTGTCCCGCCGGCAAAAAGTGATGATTTGGGCTCGGTATGACGACACGATGCTAACTAACTCAGTAGCTAGCAGTTTACATTTCTCACGGATGAAGAGTGCCGACATCGATTTATTATCTACCGATGCTCTTGATGAGAAAATCAAGACACATTCACCATGAACTGTCTTTCTCATTGAAGATTAACAGCTACCGGTCCTTGGCAATGAAAGAGTTGAGTAAATTATATATCTATTATTTTTTTCAGTACCTATATCGCAATAATTATTACAAAAACTGAATGAAAAACTAAATGAGTACAGATTACAGGTAGACCAGGAGATCAGGTCGAATAATTGAGATCGATTTTTTTACATTTTACCTGAAAATTTGAGTAGGTAAATGTAAAAAGCTTTCAAAGTACATTATACATGAGTAAAACGACTATCCACTCACTGACTATGACTTGTAGATAGTAGATATATAATACCTGTAAGTTTTATATAAAAAAATATTTAATGGCTTAAGTATTAGGAATAGAAAAGGTCACACAGGAAATTTTGTGTAAAACTCTGTAGGTACGCATTTATTTATCTCTTCAATCATATTATTTTTTCAAAGAGGTTATAGCTGCAAGTTATATCTAACTGAATAAGCATTTGACAAAATCGACCATTTTTTTTATTGTGTAAAAAGTCAAGATTTGATTACAATTTGATTAAGACTGATTAGATTAGACTTCCCTCTTATTATGCCCGCCGGTTGCACAAACGTAATTAAAAATTTCTGAGATAATCACCGTTTTTAAAACGCCCTGCACTACCAAAATATTAGTCTGATTTTGCTGAAAAGAAACTTTTCTTCCTTGCAGAAGAATTAATTAGCGATAAAAAATCGAATATCATCCACCATATTTTCAAAATTTTAAATTTAAAATCGGTAATTATCTTAAACATTTTTAATTTCGTTCGTACAACAGGCCCTTAGTTAATCAATAGGTCGGTTATACTAGATGTTATATTATTGATATACATCTCCAGATATTTTCCCCACATCAGGGGTACGATCACAGGAGTCTAAGCTGATACCCGAACTATTTTTAATTTATATTTTGGATTTTCTCAGACAATCTTAAAATGTATAATAATAATATGCAGGCTGTTCTATTAAAAAAATATATGACCACAATGGTAGGGGTGAGAGCGGTGGTGGTAAAAATTCAAACTGAGGCTAAAAAAATGCCAGATAAAAATTTGAAGTTGAGGTGTGTGAACTTAAAAAAAAAAAAACCATTTTAATTTTTTATGTAAATAAATAATTAACCAGCCATATTGCATGGCTGTGCTGAAGTCCAAGTGTCAGAAGTTTTTATGAATTATCCTATGATAGAGATGAAATGTTTATACAGGGGTGATGAAAAATATCAAAAAACAAGATAGTATGTACAATGTTTCTGTACCATGAATAAGAACATAAAAAGTTAAAATAGGGACATGTAAGCCTATACATTCCTCCATCTTGAGCCGTTTTCGTTGTATACTTGAAAAAAAACTTGAAAAATTGCGATTTCCAATTGTTTTCAGATTTTCACTGCAAAAATCAATCTTATTTTTTCTTCTCAAACAATCTAAAAATGCAATAACATGAGAGCATTTGATTAAAAAAAAACATTAAGTACTTTGATATGCCACTCTCATATGGGACAATCTGTATAGTCCAAAATAATGTTAAATTGTGGCCATTGTCTGTACTTGAATTTGCCAAACGTATTTTGAACAATTCCATCGTTTGGCACACCAGAGACCGATTCGAATGAGCTGGGACACTCTGATGTATAGGTATATGATTGTACCTGCTATATCTATATAGGACGTGTAGGTACATACATAAATAATTATGACATTATTCTTTAAAATTTAACATTAATTGAGAAGTTAAATTTTAATTAAGTGCTACATTAGCAATCAGGCAAGTTAAACGATCGAGCTCAACCTCCTAATAAAAAATATCAATAATTGTCTGTATTGGATAGATGGTATTTTTATATTTCGATTTGGCAATAGAATCCGGTTAATAACCTATTATCTCTGATGAAAAATTATAGGTAGACCTATCATAAAGGCAACGGAATTATATTGGAACTTCTGTAATTAATTATACCTACAAATACGTGCAAAATACCTACTAAACAAAGAATTATTATGTTAATTTGTTAACCCAAATTTTCGTTGGTAAAAGGAGGAGCGTGCATGTTATAATGTACCTACCTATATTGAAAATACCAAGTGATCATAAGAATTTCCTACACATAATTCGTTATAAACCATTTAAAATATTAAAAATATTTTTTATTAAATGACCCATTTCAGAAATCTCTCCAAAACATCTAGAAAAGTCAAGTCACACTTGAAAAATTAGTTAATAAGAACAGATTATAAAACTCCTGATTATTGAAGCAACAGAACTTATTATTGAAAGAATTAGAATTCTAATTAATTCTTGATATCCAAATTATATCTGCGATAAATGGTGCTTTATGAGAGTCAATTTATAGACCATATTATTATACCGGAACATACACTTCTAATAATTACCTCGCGTACAAGTGCATCCTGCTAACCACTACAATATGCTAATGTGTTCTATTAGAAATTTTATAAAAGTTATAAGATGAAATAGCAATGCGTTAAAAACCTCTGTCAATCGGCCTCAGAGAAACGTCGTATGGTGAATAGTGAGTAGTGAATGGTGCTGGTGAACTTGTTCAATTAAAAAGAAAGTAAGTTGGGGGTTATTTTGTACTTTTTTAACAAAACCATTTCGCACAATCTTCCTCATTTGTTCGTTCGTTTAACATAAATTTTATAAGTCTTAAATAACTGTTATGAGTTAAACGTGAGACTTTTTCGAGTATATAAGTTGAGAACGCAGCTTGCTGCCATGGTTATAAAAGATAAACTTCAGGAACAAAATAACAGTTATAATAGTAAACGCTTTAATAAAGAAAAATATGGCTATACACATACATACTAACAAGGAGTAGTACATAAATTTTTTTTTTAATAGAATGGCGGACGAGGCCGTTGAAAAAATTTTACGTCAGTGGGGAATAGAGGAGATTATTCCAATATTTGAAGAGGAAGGCATTGATGAATTAAAGAAGAAATTACTCAAATTTTAATTTCTAATACTGAAGAAGTTTTGTTTCTCTGCAGAAAAGTTGATTTTTGTCATTCAGTCAACATTTGCAGGCTTATAGAGTAAATAATGATAGTTTAAACGAAATACGTTGTATTCGACAATCTGATTTAATTTGTTATGCTCCGTTATTTAATACCACACTAGTCGATGGAACTTCTTATGTTTCACCGATTTGTTGTAGGTATATAGGTATACAGGGTGTTCTACAAGCTCTATGACAAACTTTGACAGATGGTAGGTTGCTTGATTTTAAACATATTTTTTTTCATAAACATGGGTCCGATTCGTTTTTGTTTAGAAGTTACAAGCATTTAACCTTTATTAACAATCAACAATAAAAATTTAAATTAAATGATAATCACAAAACTTAAGACTATAAAAATTGTTCGAAATGTCCACCCTCAGCTTGAATGCAAGCCTCACATCGACGAACTAAAGATTCGGTCACTCGAAGAATGAGATTTGGATCATTTCTTATTTGGTTAGCTGCATCTTGAATTCTTTCAAGTAACTGCTGATGGGTAGCGATTTCAACATGGTAGACCAGCTGCTTCATGTGTCCCCATAAATAAAAATCCAGAGGATTCAGATCGGGAGAACGAGGTGGCCATGATATTGGACCTCCTTGACCTATCCATTTATTCGGGAAATGTTCATTTAGCCAAGCAGCAACTTGTCTTCCTCTATGTGGTGGTGCACCGTCATGCTGATACCACATATTTTGAATAATGACTGAAAAAATTACGATTCTTTAAATGCTTGTAACTTCTAAACAAAAACTAATCGGACCCATGTTTATTAAAAAAAATATGTTTAAAATCAAGCAACCTACCATCTGTCAAAGTTTGTCATAGAGCTTGTAGAACACCTTGTATACAAATACATGACAAATTTTTTATAGGTACATTATAAGTACTTGGAATTTGATTTAATTTTGTTGTTAATTTTTTAAGTTTATATTTGTTATGTAATTCATTTGTATTGTTTTTCTACTTTTGTATTTCTTTTGTATTTTATGTATTTGTTACAAATTTCTAGAACGTTGAATTTTTTTTTATTATATTCTTATAATGAACTATTAAAAATAAACGAATTAAAAATATTTACTATTGTTCTTATTACGATCATTATACCCTATTGTTTATTATATCCCTTAGTAAATGTGTTTTATAAATAATATAAGCATTAAATATTTACTGTCATTAGAAATATATTATTAAACATAATACAATATTTTTACAGGTATAGTTTTGTTTTATAGAAATTATAAGAGGTAGTGGAGAGGGTCTGTCAAAAAAAAGGCTCCATCCGCCTTGGACTCGAGAATTTTTTTTGATTTTTTTTTCATAAAGTTGGACCCTCTCTTCATTTTGGTGGCATTTTCAAAAATTTAATCGACGCCCTGGCGGAGAAATGTGCATGCGAAGACATCGGCAATGGGGTTTTTGCACATAACTCGCTTAATTCAACTCTGAGCATAGTAAATATGCTCGCTAAACACGCGGACGTGATTAATCTAGCCGCGGAGCAGCGAGAGCCGGGGGCGGAGCCTATAGCGCTCCCTCTCCTTTCTCTCTTCTCTCACAGACACACACGCTAGATTAATTGGTTTACATATCACGTCCGCGTGCAGGCCCTAATTGAGATAGCGACATGGGGTAAGAAAATCTTGAAAGGGGACACTTAGCCCTAAAAAATGCCGGGTAGCGGAACCCGCTAGCCCTAATCCTTGCCATTCTACAGGACCAACCGCGTTTGGTGACCCTGTGACCTTAATAATGGTCCGATCGAGGTCTACTGGGGCTCAAATCAAAGATAAAAAAAATTCCCGTCTGATGACGTAAAAATTTTTACCCCCACCTCCTTCTTTCATGGCAAAAAAACAGTTTTAAGAAAAAAAAGGGGGGAGGGAAATCGGTTTTTCTGCGGGCATCTTGCCAATATTGGTGGAATCGAAAAAAAAATACCATTTTAAAGTAGGCATTCCAAAGTGTCATCTCCCATTGGTTGGGCCCGATGCCCCAATATTAGCGAAAGTTATAGCAATTTGAATTTTAATTATGATTTCCCCTCCCCCTCCCCCTCTAATCGAGATAGCGACTTCAAAATTTCAGGCATCATTGAGGACACTGCTGTCTGTTGATGAAAAAAAAAAATTAAGTCCCTAAGTCGACTTTTTTCCATGCAAAACACGCGAACACGAACGGCGGTGTATTCGCACCGCGGCGGAACCCTGAAGAAAGGGCCTTAAAATTGAAAATGCGATATCTCGAGAACCGTTTGACCGATTTGGACCAGTCAACGTTCAAATTACGCGTCTTCGAGAGCTCTTCATTTTTTGACAGGGTATTTACTATGCTCAGAGTTGAATTAAGCGAGTTATGTGCAAAAAACCCATTGCCGATGTCTTCGCATGCACATTTCTCCGCCAGGGCGTCGATAAAATTTTTGAAAATGCCACCAAAATGAAGAGGGGGTCCAACTTTATGAAAAAAAAAATCAAAAAAAATTCTCGAGTCCAAGGCGGTTCGAAAGTTAGACCCTCTCTACTAAGGGTTGTAATACCGCAATCTATACAAGATTATATTGGCATCATAAGCGTGGATAGTATTATTGACTAACTTAGGTTCATGACATTCATAGAACGCTTTATATATACGTATTAGGAAATCTGGTTACTCCAATAATTTTTTTAATGTATATTATCATAAGAAATTTCTCTCAGTGAATAATCGAATTTCAAGTTTTCACCATTGACATCGCTATTCTGCGTTGTGCACATCACCGACCTCTGCTGTATTATAGGCAACCAAGACATAGTGTTATATTATGTTAACATTGTCGGACCAATATAAAAAACTAAAAACAAAAAAAAAATATACACTTACAAAAAAAATATAAAAAAATATAATATCTAAAATCTATATCACTTCTTATACATCTTGGCCACTAGGTGGAACATAATATTTATTTATTTCCTGGTGGTAAATATTATGTGTGCTACTATATGTATAGGGTTGTTAATGCAACTTGATGTATTTATTATTTTTAATTCAGCAGATTGTTTGTTTCTGTATGAATGTTTATTTCGAGACTTTTCCCTGTGATGTAATTAGTCACTTACCTATAGGATTTCTTGTAATAAATTAACATACCTATCCTATTAAATGATCCCTTTATATGTAAATTATGCATTGCTTATCTATCAGTTAAGTAAAGCTAATATTTCCCCTAATATAACGACTATTTCTATGATTATTCATTATATGCTTCGTGTACTTAGTTATTTATATTAATTATAGGTATGTATATGTAAATATGAGTGCAATGCTGGCACCGTTTCTAATTACTTATTTTCCCCTAAAAACTCTATCTTCCTCGGTGGTTAATAGAGGTCATCTACATATAAATACACCGCATCATCATAATTAAGTACTTATGGACATACGAATGCAAATCAGATCCCTTGATTAATGCTTTCTGCCAAACATTTCATCCCATCATTAACGTTTATAGCATCCTGTCTAATAGTATAGGTACCTAATACATAGGTATAGTACTTAAAGAGACAATAATATTATAGATAATATTTTTTCTTTCTCTGCGTTTATTGAATGAAACTTTCATAATTCTGTCGATTTTAGTTTAAAAATGACGTACAGTTCTCTTCAAATAAAACTGGGACAACTTTTATAACGCAAAACTAATTCCACTTGTTCATATAAAACTGCATGAGACAACTATTTCTTGTGTTGTGTTTGTGGCATTCAGCATAATTATTACTTCTTGTTACTTAGATTTCATTAAATTTTTGGCGATACTTGACAAAAAAAAATTTCATAATGTATTGCAGTAACAAGGTGATTTAATGTTAATCATAAAGAATCAACTTGAAAATGAGAAAATGTAATTTTTATTTTTTGAGGAATTATTTTTTTGTCAAATAAAACAGCCTGTCATCTTTGCTGATACTATACATATAAGGAAACCAGATGGAAACCATAGAAACTTTATCCATTTTATAAGCCTCATTTACACTAGAAAAATAAAACTGTCCCTTACTCAATTGAGCCTGTCAATTAATCAATCTGCAATTTGTAATTCCAAACAAAATAATGTTTATATATACAGTGCGTATCAGCCAAATGGAATAAATTCGATAATAAAAAAATGCGGACGTGTTCGAAAAAAACGCTCGGACACGTCGAATAGTATTGTTTGCTGCACATTTTCTTCAACAAAAACTTTTTTGTACGGGATGTGTCACGTAGCAGTGATCAATACCAACTTCCTTATTTCAAATTAAAACAGCCTAGATCAGATGGCCTGAAAAACTGTAATAGGTATAAATGGTGTTTATAGTTCAATTTTGTAATGAGTTATTGATGACTTATAAACAAATGAAAATCGCAATTTTCCATTTTCAAAGCAGCTCAGATCAAAAAGGGGCCAAGATATGAGAAAACGGCTTGCCTATATTTATGTCCCTATCTTAATTTTTCACGTATATAGGTAGTGTCCTGTTATGTGCCGATGAAATTGGTATATTACACATTTGTTAAAAAAATTGTTTGAAATAACCTCAAACCCCTAAATCTCAAATTTGGTTGAAAGAAAAAAATAATAATAGAGTTAGCTTTTTTGCAGCCCTAATATCAATTTATTTACACAAGGAAAATCAAAAATTATTTATTCTATTACGAGAGTGGCATGACATAATATTTATTAAATGTCTCCTGTATCTATTGTTTATAAATATCATGGCAAATTTGTAAGAATTAAATCCAAATAATATAGGTACCTAACTGTAATGAGAAATTGCGAGTTCAGTTAAAGATGAGTGGTGATTTCAAGATTGAATTTAATTTGAATAGGTATTAGAACAATTAAATTTATGACTTGTAACAAGTAAGAAGGATTAATAATTAGAAATTAGCTAAGTCAGAATGGGGTTGTTTGTATTGTAATAAAAAATCAAAAAAGAAAAAAAATCAAGGGGAAGGATGTTGATAGCAACGAGAAAGAAAATTAATTAGATTGGAATTTGAAGAGTAATTGTGAGAAAAAAATAAAAAATTGAAAATAATTATTTGGAAGCACAAAAGAGAAGAACAAAGAGATAGCAACGAGAACCTAAAGAAATCAGAAGGGAATAAATTGTAAAGAAAAAAAAAGGATGTCAGAAAGAAATAGAGGAGAAGAATAATTAGTCTATGGAAATAAAGAAAATCAACTTGAAAAAAAGCGAAAGAAACTTAGAAGACATCAAGAAAATTTGGAACTTAAAATACATAAGCCGTTACATAAGCCGTTAAGAGCTAGGTATATCCACATGAAATTTCAGAAAATTTCAAAGCCGACTACACCGTGTTTTAAATTAAGTCGGCACTATTGCTAACTTAGTTATTATTTAAGCTAGAAAGTCGGTTGAATTAGCAAACTATACCTCAGTCGGCCAAAAGATATAGTAATAAAAGTGCGCGGTAAGTTTACAATCCAGGTAGGCAGACCTTATACACAAGAATTATATACACAAACCTTAGAATGCCCTTCTCATTGGTTTACCGGAACCAGGTAACCAATAAATAAGGCACTATATCTGCCTACAGATGTGACTACTTGGACCTTAAAAGTTTTGTGCGCAGTTTTATTACTATATCTGCGTTGGTCGACTGAGGTATTTTTTCTCATGAATAAAATGGCGAAAACAGAAAAACAATCGAACATCGCGATTTTGAGATATTTAAAAAAATGTATATTTTTTAATGGAACAACCTGTATTCTCTTCTCTTTTTTTAAAGACAACTTTTTAGATCGAATATCAAAGAGAAATTGAAAAATCATAAGGCAAGCAGTATGACTTCATATTGATTTAATTCGCTGGAAAAATTTTTGTTTTGTTTTAAAGAAGAAAAATTTTGATAATTTTTTTATTCATTATTTTCAGTTTCCATGATTTTTTTGTGCTGAAAGACATAAAAAACAATATGGCGGCCATAAGAAAAACAAAAGTTGACTAACAAAACTCTGGATCTGGTCGGCTTTGATAATTTTTTGACGAAAAAAGACATTCCCGATTTGACAGTTTTTCCAGGATGATATTTCTGGACTGGTCACAGATATCTTGTATATGTCTTGACGGATTCGAGATGGCCACATTCATGTAGCGCACCTTTTCTCTAATAATTCAACCGATCCATAACGATGAAATTGAGTCGATTCAAACTTATCTTTGTATAATTATTATAGTCGACCAAGAGATAATATAACGAAATGATCTAATCGTTAAGCTGTCATATATTATGACTTCCCAACAATATTTCAATAATCCTAAAATTGATAAAATGACAGAAGCCGTTTCGTTTTATTTCTCGTCCAACTATACAGAGTTGCTTGGTTTAGTCATTATTTATAGGTACCTACTAAGTAGATGCTAAAGGGCAATTATTATGAAATTGTTATGTATTTGATTATAAACGCTAAGCCGATGAAGCAATTTTGATCAACTTAATTATTGTTGCTTATACCTAAGTAATTTTTAGATGTCTATAATGTAATTTAATCACTAATTCAGCATATCTTGCTATCATAATTTTTTATGCCTAAATACACTTACCGTGGACAGCAGACATTCCTCTTAATAAGGTATCTTCAACAAAAACCGAAATTAAATTTTGGGTCACGCTGTAGAGCCAGCGATGAGATACCTACTATAGAGTCAAGTGTATATATTATAGCTAAGGTCTACCATCCTATATATTTGTGGGCATAGGCAGCACATAATAATAAATTTATCTGTCCCGTGGTGGTATCTAAATGAGATACACCTCTGGATGGCCACCAATGATAATTAAAAGCTTGAACTGGTCGCTCTGCTTCCCTGAAGAGCGGCACTCTAAACGGTGATTTGTTTGTCATTAGCTTATCTCATCCACAGGCAATCGACCACCTGACCATAACCAAGATAATAACGAGTTAACTTGATGTCGGTACATGCAACGTTGCCATATTTATTCAAGAATGCTAGAGGAAATACATAGAAACGATAATAATAAAAAATAATGAAATTTACTGGGGAAATACCTAGTAGGTACCTTCAAGTATAAGTAAGTTATAATCTCACCTTCTTAAGCAGCATTTTTAGGCACAATTAAGAGATATTTTCGTAACAATTATGTTTTGGTATGCACCAGACACAAATAAGAAACACTTTTAGTCACTTTGTATCTGTTTATTTCGAAACTTGTTACAAAACAAGTGCATTAGTAAATGGATGAATTGCATGTGTTTCAGTGCGTTGGAAACGCACTGAATTTGAAAAAAAAATCAACATTTGAAACGCTACATAGAGCGTTTCGAATGTTGTTCCGAAAAAGGATTCAAATATAGGTACCTATATGTTTCGATACTTACTAACGAAACACAGTTCTGAAACAGTTTTGACAAAAGTGAGTAGTCAATCACAATTAACGTCTGCGCTACTTTTAAGAAAAGACAAGGTATAAACAATTCATATTGATATTCATGTGTAGTTGTGCAACAAAGGATGACCACAATGGAGATAACGATTTGATGGCCGATGCTTTTTATGGAGTTTTTTTTTTGCAAAATGGTGTATTTTCCCATTTAATCGCTCTATAGGCATTGAAATAAGTTGATACATTTTTCAAGTAAAAAAATTACCTAAACTAAGAGAAAATTCACGTAAAACATTTGTAAAATTATTATTTTCGTTCTTTTTTTTCCAAGTGAGCAAGGGGATTGTGTCATCCCGAGGTCAAAGTATTTGCTACAAGAGATTAGAAAACACTATTATTATATTAAATAAAATTATCAAAATCGGACAACTATAATGACAGAGTTATTGCAAAAAATAGATTTTGAACCCTTAAATTCTTTAAGTGGTCATATCTTTGCAGGGGTGTGTCGTAGCAATAAATCTTATTGATATTTTTTTATTTTTTATTTTTAGTAACTTTACTCAAATCCGAGAGATTGTCCACATATTATGGAAGAATATTATGGGACATAATGTATAATTCAACAAAAACCAAAGTAACGCGCGGAACAGCTCTGAAGCCGCCGTGACAAATAATTATGCCTAAGTTACTTATACAAGAAATTAAGGAGTAATTTATTTTTTTGCATAATTTGCTGTGAAAACTCTTTGAACATTATATTGCTTAAAGGGCGTGCCACTATGAGAATCTCGCTTATAGGTACCTATGTTAAGAGATACAAAGCTGGTTAAATTAAGGGAAAGTTGCGCATTTTTGTGTTGGTGAATAATCTGGAAAGAAATTTGGGTTGTCATTTATAGTTGCCAAAACATTAAAAAAAAAAAATTTCAATTTTTGTTTTTATTTTTTTAGTCATAAACCAATCAAGCAAGCCATTTTTAACCGGAACATTATTGTACACATATTATTGGACACTTGTCAACAAGGAATCGAAAAATAATTTTACAATTATTGCTTCAATCTAGTACTTGAGATAGAAAGAAAATAAATAGTTAACGTTGTTTTTCTTACATTTTGAATTTTCCCATTTTCAGATTACGTTTATTTTTCTCCTTACGACGATGTATCACATGTTATTTCATCATTGCATGTTTGACGTAAATAAAATTTCTGATCTTGTGTGCAGAGTGCCTTTGAAGAAATGTCAAGGGTCTTTTGTTTTCAACAAAACTTTGACGTTCGACCCGTCGTGTCGGCATTGAATTATTTTTGGAGAAAAAAAGCAATTTTCAAATAAAATTATTAATTATACAATGGTTAACAAATACGAATAAATTAACAACAGGTTTTATCACCGCATGATGGTGTTCAAAATCTCCCCTTGTAATTGCAAGCACAATCGCACCCTTTTCCTAAGATTCGCTACAGGTCTCAACACATTTTTTCTAATCGTGCCTGAGTTTGGTAACACTTCAACAATTTGTCGAAGGCCATCGACGTCGGCTGGCAATGTTTTATAAATCTTATTTTTCATTGTCCCCCACAAAAAATCGATTGTCCCCCATGCACCAGAAAAGCTTACTCTATTATTATTATTATTATTATTTTTGCTCAACCAAATTTGAGATTTGGGGGTTTGAGGTTATTTCAAACAAAGATATGGTCAAAATATTAAATTTCGGTTTTTCAGTTTTTTCAGGATATTTCAGCAACGACTGAAGTAATCATATTTTTTTCACATTCTTATTAGACATAAAATTGTACAACTATTCTCTGATTTAAGTTGAAAGTCATATTACCGTGCGTATAATAATATAGTGTATATTATTATGGTGTATGTATAGGTATAATTAGGTAGGTACACTTGATATTGCTTTTTGCTATTTTAAGTATTTGCGCAGGTCTAATAAAAATAATTGATATCAAGATAATGTCGTGTCAATCAATCAATATATATCATGTTATAGGTGTAAAGTTAAGAATAAAAAAAATACATTTTGCAATTTACCTGCATATTAAAGTTGACCAAATTTTTTATTATTTCTTACAAAAAAATACCAAAACAAATTGAAAATGTAGGTTCTTTTAAATTTTAAAAGTTACGAAATATACCTACTGGGTGATTAAGTACCTATTTAATCTATTTTCGGAATTATTGGGGAGGGACAACATTCTCCGAACAAAACTGTGGGACAAAAGTTGTTTGGTTTGAGGCATCGTTTGCACACAATAACCACCCCTCATCCCCACCCCCTACATAGGGGTAGATTGAGGATTTAAATTGAGGATGACTACATTGAGGATTTAAATAGGAACCCCCATTTTTCATTGCGGGTTATGATTCAGCGTGGAGAAAAACAAACTTTTTGTATAAAAATTTGTGTTTCAAAATCTCCTAAACATGGAAGGCGCAAAAATAGGTGAACTTTCTGTGAAACTATTGACAAAAATTTTACCTGCCAGGAATGTCTCGGAGTTACTTTCACTGCTATATCACTGGATAAGGACAAAAGTGAGCAACTACAACTCTTACTGAGTTTGATAATGAACCTAATTTTTGGGTTCCACCACAATCATGATAATTATTCCAGGCAGAACAACATCCTCATTCCATGAAATTCACATCTATTGTGAAAATAACTTTCAATTCTAGCAGTTTTTCGCTCCCAATACGTGAGCGCTTTTAATTAATTTGAATAAAATAAATAAATAACCAAACTTCACCACCTATTTTTTTCTAATGAAAAGTAATAATTCATTATTTATTTTGAAATTTATTGTTATTAACCTTTTTTTTTTGAAAAATAAGCGACCCACAGTGAATCAATAATGCTAAAATGTCACTAACGCCATCTTGTTTACATTACATCAATTTCATCGCGCTTGGACTGTGAACCTAATCACAATCAGGTAGAAGGTACAGTTCGTATATGTCCCCGTTACTAGGATATCCATGTGCGAGAAACACTGTTTACGACTATTTGACGCATATCTACCTACTGAAGGATTCAGAGTTACCTACGGATGAAATAACGATGATTTGAGACCAAGAACCGGCAGTAAAATTACAGTTATTTTGAAACAACTCGAAATCAATAACAGTTACAGTTAGTACGGTGACAGCGGATCACAATTAGTCTATAGAAAGTCGAATAGACTAGTCTACTAATAAGTCTAGGTACCTACTAAGTATTCTATATTAATAAAAAATTAAGTTATGACATGGGTACGGTTCGATCTCCAAAGCCAACTCGGGATGTGTTAATTATTGAGCACGCGATACTGTATTGTAATATTTTTTAAATACTAAAAATTAATAATAATCAATGATCAAATAAAAAATTCATAATCAATGAGAATGCATGGCAAAAAATAGTTCCTTTGTTTTATATCACCTTCAAACCCTATTCTGATTTTTCTTTAGGTATACCTAGTTATATAGGTTGTTTAGTTTTGAGTAATTTCATTTTTTCTAGAGGCTGCGCGCCAGAATGCATCAAGAATACAAAATTTACAATATCTTAAATATTGAATAACTCAAATACTATGATATTTACGAAAAAAACTACAAGGTGTTTTTTACCTTTTTTTTAGGAAATCACTCGATAATTCTTTTTTCTAATAACTATTTTTCGGTATATCCTACGGATAAGCAGTTTTTAGCAAAAATGATTTTTTTCATTAAAGGGGTGTTTTTTGGGGGGGGACGTGCTGCACCCCCAGATCTTATTTTTGTGAATTTGTGTTCTATATATAACCTCTTCAATTATTGTTATAGGAAAATCTTATAGATAAGATTTTTTAAGTATGAATTTTTGGTATACATACATTTTTCACTTTCCCGACTGGACTATTATAAAATAATTTCTTAATGAAAACTCACTCGGAATAATGATTGAACTTTACCTTGATAATGACCTGTCTGATGATTATTATAACACATACTTACCTACATAATAGCGTAACGGATAAAGTGAAGGCTGTAGCTGTGCTAGCTAGACCATTATAGTAAAGTTGCTTTAAAACCAACTAAAAACTACCTCAAATAATAGTACTACCAACCTACCTATCGAACTTGCGACGTTTTTTTTTTTTTTTAATTTATAAGAGCAAAGTATTAAAATAAATAAGTAGGTACTTACACAGTGTGACCCATTTGTTCTTAAAACACCCTGTAAAATCTTAATTTATGGTGCGATTTTAAAGAAATTTATTTTAAATCATAGAGCTTGATAAACTATATTTTGGGAGCAAAAAGCGTCCCATTCCTACAAAATCCAAGGCCTACTAGATCAATGTTACTTGTAAAATCTCAAAAATTCATATTAGCGATTTTTTTTGAAAAAAACTGGGCACGCTACGGGATTCACCAGCCCTCAAAACGGTACTGTACTAAATTTTATTGGAAATGTCAGAGTAATAAGGATCTTGTAGTTATTTTAGAAATTCATAATAATACTCCGAATTTTCATAAATTAATTTGAAAAAGGGTAAAAGCTATCATAAGTAAAAATTCAAATTAAAAAAAGCAAAAAAAAGTAAAAAAAAATTAAAAAAAATTAAAATAATAAAAAAAAAAAATAAATAAAAAAAATAAATAAAAAATTATAATTAAAAAATTAAAGTACCTACATTATCACCAACTAGACGTACCATTTCTATTTTGTCTCTCTTGGCCTTTTCGAATAAATTAATGAAAATTCGGAGTTCTATTATGAATTTCTAATATAACTGCAAGATCCTTATTACTCTGACATTTACAATAAAATTTAGTACAGTGCCGTTTTGAGGGCTGGTGAATCCAGTGGCGTGCACAGTTTTTTTTTTTTTTTTAAATCGCCAATATGAATTTTTGAGATTTTACAAGTAAACACTGATCTAGTAGGCCTTGGATTTTGTAGGAATGAGACGCTTTTTGCTCCCAAAATATAGTTTATCAAGCTCTATGATTTAAAAGAAATTTCTTAAAAATCGCACCATAAATTAAGATTCTACAGGGTGTTTCAAGAACAAATGGGTCACACTGTGTATAGAATATATATACAGGGTGCGTAAAAAGTATTGCACCAAGCGGGATTACGCAGAGGGGGTTCGACATTTAGATTTGATATTTGGTGGGGTTGAATTACACATAAATACCCATACGTTGATTTGAGTTTCATTTGTTTTATGCGACAGGCTTTTGTCTGAGGCCGCCATCTTGATTTTTTTTAATGGCAGCCTAGGCTTATTTTGGTGTCATTGAGCAGGTAAATGATTTAGAAATACAATTCGGTACAACCATTGGAATTTAGATTGAGCGGTTCCATGAGTTATAAACAAGTGAAAATCGAATATTTTCAACTTCAATAAAGCACTCTAGAACTAGAACGGCTTAAGATATCTAAAAACGGTTTACATGTCCCTCTATGCGTAATCTCGCTTGGTGCAATACTTTTTACGCACCTGTATAGAAGAACGAAGAATGAAAGAAGCCTTTTAGAGTGTTATGCGTGAGTTTTGAAAATGTTTAATTCAACATAAATATTTACTCTTATATACAAGCGGTTTAAATCAAAGAGATTTAGGTACTTATAATATTATGTTCGTTTCCTGCTCTACTGAAATACCCAAATATTATGGGTTGCACTCTTGTGATTTTAATACGACCTTCGTGGTTGCATGAACTAAATCAATTGACAGACCATTTACTATAATATGGATAAATAATTACCGTATTTAGCTTACCGTCAAAATAAAAAAGCGAAAAAAAAATAAAAATTCCACAGAGGTGAACTTACCACATCATAGGTAGGTCTACCTACGCATTATCACAGTGCATGTGCATGGCCACTTTCAATTGGTTCACTATTGGGACCTCCTGAGCCATATAGGTAAGAAGATACAGAGTCCGTTAGATTAGACAATAGTCGCACAATTTTATGTTCAATGAGAATCTGAAAATTTAGATTATCTTCCGTCGTTGCTTATAATATCCTGAAAAAACTGAAAAATCGAGATTTCTTATGTGATCGTACTATTAACAACACATAGGTATACAGAAACAAGTTAAATTAAATTTTTTAAATGAACTTGAGCCTATAATTCACTATTTTTCTTACTCTTTTTCTTATTTTAGCCATATCTTTATTATTATTGGTATCTAACTAATAAATAATCTTTTGTAGCTTCACAAAGTCATCAAAATCTTACCTACCTAGATATATCCATTTGACATAAAAAAATCTCACCCAATGGTGAGCCAGTTGAAAGGGACCACCTAGAGCGACACAATTATTACCCTTATAACTTTTTTATTTTATTTAACAAAAAAGAAAACTAACTTCTGGCAATTTCGAGGGCAACTTTTTACGTGTAGAATGCGTGCCCATTTGGCGTATTTTTAATTTCACAGAACGCACCGCTTTATAGAACAGAATATAATAGAATAGGATGATTTAATAAAATTGGGATAGAATACAATAGAATAGAATAGAAACAACAGAAGAGAATGTGGTAAATATTTACATCCGCACGTATCCTAAGTTTCGTCAATTTTTTCGGGACCGAGGAGCTGAAATAGAAAACGGATATAATGCAGGTCCTGGTTTGAACGCTTCGAAGCGGTTCGCATTGTCGTCAAGTTGTTACTTACGAGACTGGGCGTATAGTTATTCGCGATTCTCGCCAGGACCGGATTCTGAAAACCTATGTTTAGTGCCGTTTTTTGGCTAACCATGCATTTGCAAAGCAAATGAATACCTTCCTTGTGTTACTATAAGTAGTAAGTAATAAGTGAAACTGTAGGATACGCGGATGTAAATAATGACATAGAATGTAATAGACTTTTATTCACAAGGAGCCGAGAGGCAATGAACATGTCAAGGTAAGTTTTCAAAAACATAAGGATAGATAATAATATACTCACATAAAGATGAGTCAAACAAGAACGACTACAAAAAATTATAAATAAAAACATTCATAAGTACCTAGCAGATGTATATCAAAACACAAAACAAATACAAAAATAAATAGTTTGCAGAACATCCTGACAACCCTGTAGCGGTCAGTCAATCAGGATGCGGCCAATAAGAGAGCACCGCGCGATAATGACGGTAGGCCATGACCGCCGCCATCTCTCACCGGTAACTGTCGGCACCGTTCTCAACTTGGGTGGTCCGGCTATCAGCCTTTGTCTTAACAACACGAGATTTCATCTCATGGCTTCTCAATTTCAACTTTACAATCGACTCCTGATTATTTTAAGTGAGCTCGCACACAGATACAGCATCATTCACTTTTAACTCAGGTAGATATATTTAGGCAGGTATAGATTTAGGTACCTACTATAATAGGTAGACCAGATCATCATACCTATAAAATATAGCCCATGTAGGTACATTCTGGAAATTTATTTTACTTAATACTTTTGAATCTTTGGTTTAAATATGATTACGTATTACTACCTAATAGGTAGGACTTACTTACGCACCTAATTATTAGTAAAAGACTACAAGGAGATAAAATCTTTGCAAAGTCATAATTGAGAAAAGTCAATTAGGTACCTATGCATTATTTTCTTGTACCTAATTATTAATAAAGGTTGATAGGTAGCTACCTATTCGTGCTCAGTTGACATTGTAGGTACCTACTTACTTACATAAGTAAGTACCTTTACCTTTACGCAATCTGGGCAGAGAAGTAACTTTTCTTATCTTTATTAAAGTGTAGTTAGCGTTGCCGTTCCAAAGGGGGTAATCGCCAAAATTTGAGACATACGCATTAGTACCTACATCAATATTTTGTAATTACCTACCATCACCGTGTTTCTATAACAAGAGCAAGTGCCTTGCATTTATTCTAATAATGTTGATGGCAGACGATAGCTTGAATACTAGAGCCCATCATGGATTAAACAACAACAAAATCCACAAAGATCGTCACTGTGAAGACTGGACCGATTCCTTGGAATACTCCCAGTCATGCAGCTCTAAAGAATTGACACTTGGCTCGAATTTGACCATATTACAACTAAATATTGAAGGAATATCTAAAGATAAGTGCCATTTTTTATCTAAAATTTGCAATGATAAAAATGTAGATATAATACTTCTTCAAGAAACGCACACAAATTCTAATGAACAAATTTTATCTCGAGGTGTTATTCCAAGTTATACACTTGTTGAATCATTAAACAGTGCAATACACGGATGTGCTACTTATGTTAAGGAAAATATTCACAATCCTGAAATCATATATAATAATATTTATGAAGGTATATTTATAATTGTCATAAAAGTTTCAGATACTTTCATTTGTAATTTATATAAACCTCCAAAAGTTCAATGGCCAGAAGATTTTCCTATAGTTTATGGACACCCAGTTATTTATGCAGGAGATTTTAATTGTCATCATAATTCTTGGGGTTATGATCTCAACGACCGAAATGGCATTGCATTGTCCAACTGGATTGAGAGAAATAATTATCATTTGAAATATAATCCGAAAGATAAAAAAAGTTTTTATTCTTCTAGATGGCGTAAAAATTATAACCCAGATTTATGCATAATATCTAAAGACAATGATGATATATACCATTACCTATTATCAAGGAAGTATTACAACACTTTCCACATAGCCAGCACAAGCCGACGTTAATTAGAACAGGAATTCGTATTGAATATATTAATTCATTACAAAAACCAAGATGGAATTTTGGCAAAGCAAACTGGAAAGAATTTAGAACTCAAATAGACAATAACATAAGATGGATTAAGCCCACTTATAATAACTATTCTAGATTTGTAGGTATCATCAAAGCAACAGCTAAAAGAACAATACCTAGAGGATTTCGACAACAATATATTCCTTGTTGGACCAAAGAAACTCAGGAAATATATGAATCATATAAAAAAGCTCCCACTACAGAAGCAGCAAATACAATTTTGAATTGTCTGAACAATTCACGGAAAGAAAAATGGAATACTTTAATGGAAAACATGAATTTTACTCATTCTAGTAGAAGCAGTTGGAACTTACTTAGCAAATTAGGAACTACTAATCAAATAAAACAGCAAAAATATAATATTTCACCTAATTCTATTTCTTCTAGAATAGTGAAAGTTTCTAATTCTGTTTTAGTATCCAAAAAAGAACAGAAAAACATTAAAAATAAATTAAGAAAACAAAGAAAAAATGCCATTAATTCTGACACATTGTCTAAACCATTTGAATTAAAAGAACTTAAAGCAGCAATAAATTCCATGAAAAATCGAAAATCACCTGGTTTCGATGGTATTTTAACTGAATTCTTAAAAAATCTGGGGCGTTTTTCATTAAAATGGCTACTTTCTTTTTTTAATAACATTCTGGTTTCAGGTCGACTACCTGAAGATTTCAAAAAAGCAAAAATTAGCGCAATTCTAAAGCCTGGGAAACCAAATGATGACTCTTCAAGCTACAGACCTATTGCTTTGCTTAGTATCACTTATAAAGTACTGGAAAAACTTTTATACAATCGTCTATTACCAATTGTTGATGAAAAATTACTTATTGAGCAAGGTGGATTTCGGCCAAACAGAAATACATGTGACCAAGTTTTGGCGTTGACAACCCACATTGAATGTGGCTTTCAAAGAAAATTAAAAACAGGAGCAGTCTTCCTAGATCTATCTGCAGCATACGACACTGTGTGGAAAGAAGGTCTCTTACATAAATTATATAAAACCATTGGTTGTAAGACGATTATGAATCTATTGGAAAATATGCTATCAGACCGAAAAATAAAAGTTTTCGTAAACGAAAAGAGCAGTAAATACAGAATCTTAAATAATGGTCTCCCACAAGGTTCTGTTTTATCTCCACTGCTATTCAATATTTACATTAGTGATTTGCCTGCAACCAAATCTAGAAAATTCATATATGCCGATGACATTATTTTAACTTACCAAAACAGCGAATTTAATTTATTAGAAGAAACGCTGTGCTCTGATTTGAAAATCATGAATGATTACTTTAAGAAATGGCGTCTTTGCTTAAACTCTTCAAAAACAGAAGTTACATGTTTCCATCTCAATAACCACCAAAAATCTAAAAAGCTAAATATAACTTTCAACGGATCGTCACTGAATCATAATTTCAATCCAAAATATCTTGGTGTGACTTTGGATATATCTTTAACCTATAATCAACACTTAGAAAAAGTGAAACAAAAATTAAAAACAAGGAATAATATTCTATACAAACTTGCTGGAACAACTTGGGGAGCCAATGCAAAAACAATTCGCACATCAGCTCTTGCACTTGTTTATTCAACAGCGGAATATTGTGCACCCGTATGGCTCAACAGTGTACATCAATCAAAAGTGGATATTCAACTGAACCAAACATTACGAATTATTACTGGAACAATTTCCTCAACTCCGATCCCTTGGTTACCTGTTTTGTCAAATATTGCTCCATCTAATCTCCGAAGACAACAAGCAACACATAAAATCATGAATAAATACCGAACATTTCCAGATGATTTTTCAATAACATCGGACCTGAATAATCTTCCAACAACGAGATTAAAATCAAGAAGACCTGTGTGGCTAGAAACATACCTGGATCGACCATTTAAAATTGAAGATGAATGGAGAAATGATTGGCGAAATAAAAGTGTTTCTTTATTCAACAACACTTTAATCGAAGATCCTTCATCATTAGTCAACGGTTTTGAAATCAAAAGGAAAGTCTGGGTACAAGTAAATCGCTTAAGAACAGGACACGGTAGATGTAATTCAATGTTACATAAATGGAATTTAATACCAAGCGCTTCCTGTATTTGCGGACATCCTGAAGAATCCATCAATCACATTGTCAATGAATGTCCTTTAACCAAATTTTCTGGAGGTTTTCAAGCAATTCATGAAATTTCCACAGAAACAATAGACTGGTTACAGAATTTGAAGCTCTTGTAAACAAAATCTACATTAACAGCCAGATAACCTCAGACGGATGCTTGTGATTGGAATACTTCAAATCAATCTCAACAGGATGGTGTGTCTAGGTTTTTTAATGGGGTTTTCCCTAGACTATATCTCTCAAAGCAAATGCTTCACCATGATGTCAACATCACATCAGAATATCCTACAGATCGTTCTTTTCCCCATGATCGACGAAACCAATCATATGTAATTTAATAAACTAAACAACATGTTAATCGTAAGACTGCAATTTGTAATTTCAAACGAATATATATATATGTTTAGCAAGCTTCAAGATTCAAATATGGCGCTGGCTGTTTCTCGAAGATAATTTTTTTGATAAGTTTGTCAACATCTCTGAAAGATGATTTTGGCCCCTTTGGAACGGCAACGCTACTGTTGACTGGCAATCCAATTATTCAAAAAAATTCAATTTCTATGTCTATGGGTATTACAGCCCCATAAATTAAGATGACAATAATTAAAAGCTCCTAGTCCAAGAGCCCAGAGCCGCCAGACAGACCTTACTTATTTTCTGATTAACAAAACAAAATCTGTGGGATAGATAGGGTAGGCGAAGGCTAGGAGTGAACTGCTTAATTATCTTGCGAGCTTTGCTCACCGCCACTAAGAATTCACATGTTTTAAATGGCCCCCTTTTCAAGATACAGCCATTTAAAGGGGTTGACTGAATATACCTACCACATATTCCATAACAAGTAAAAAATGAATTAAATGAAAAACTTTTGTTCTACCGCCTGCTACGATTTTCTCTTAAGGCCAATAAATGTGAATAAATATAAAACATGCATAGGGAAAGATAAGTGTGTCCAACCCAGAACTTCGGATTAGTGACATTTCCTGAGAAAACTTCAAATACTTATTTCAAGAACAGCGCGCCGTTAAAAAAAAAGGTAGAGGTATATTGTGAAACAAGTGCACAAAGTAGGTAGCATATTTCTCACGAGTGTGAAAATGTTGCGGTAAGAGACGAAGTCGAGTACCGCATTTCACCCAAGTGAGAAATTGCTTTTTTGCACGTGTGTCACACTATACTTTCCCTACGAGCATAACGAGACAATTTTTTGAAGCATAACAAGACAAACATGATTCAAAGAACTAAAAGTTTATTTTTTCAGGCTATGGGTATTAATTATAATTCTACTATCAATAAGTACTACAAATAAGCGAGGTCGCATAGGTAACACAGTCAGCCGTGCGTCGTTGATTGAAGTTAGACGTGTGCGAGTTTTCACATTCGTATACTTTTCAACGCTACCAATGTTGTTATTAGCGATCAACTCGTAAATTTTAATAATTACTGCCAATAATTAGTAAATTATATTTTATAGGACTGTCACCGCCGTCTTGTCGGGTTCTATGTTATCGCAATTGTTATTTATTACCTTGAAGCTTGTAAATTAATAGTAATTCCATTAACAATAATAAGTCACAGCACAGAGAGTTCTCAGTTACCGCCCATGTGCGGAAACGATTTTTGGCTATGCCTAATGTCACTTTGTCGCACAGTTTTGTATACGTGAGAAATCTGCTAGTTTGCGTACAAAAAACGATGCCCAAAGTAGTGTTTTCTATAGTGGTGGTATAGGAAAACATATTTTTTGTTCTAAAATGTATGCATGTGCAATTGAATAACGGTTTAGTAATTGCAAACATGGTCAGTCGTAAAAGATAGAGAGGGAAAAGGGGCTCCAACCTTGAATATCTACGCCACTGGAAGACGTCTATAAAATCTGAAACAGTCCAATTAGCGACCTTAATTTGTTTATATTTAAGGCCCACGCATATATAATACAAAGTCACAAAAATTCAATCTGGATATAAGTAGTATACTAGTGCATCACAAAGTATTCATTTTACCTTTCCATTCAAATTAACTTCAATAATTGGTATAGTATCTAAGCTTTTCTTATGAAGTCTGTGAAATACTTATAAGATTTAAATCTCAAAACGACTGTCAAAAAGACCTTTAGATTCCTGATGGCTTCAGGAATTGGTCTTACATCTATGTTTGCAACACACTCAAAATGAACAAATACGAAATCTGTCTAACCATATAATAATATACCTAACTACTGCAGTTCAAAAAGCAACACTTTCGTTTTAGCATGATTCGAATTCAGAAAGTGATGACTGGCAAAAGAAAACACAGGTATATAATTTTCCGAATTGCAATTTACATCTCTCGGTATCTAGCAATAAACGTGTGTCGTCTGCATAAGGTATTATAGGGGGTGGGCAGAACAAAGTTGTAAGACATTTCGGCAGTACGAATGTATCCAAGATGTATGTATAGGGGACCTATATCTATTAGAGCCCTTACAGATGACACTGCTTTAAATGAAGATATACCCGAGATACAAGGTGTTGAAAAACCTTGATGTATGTCTCATATTTATAAAGACATTTATAACGAAAATGGCTCAAGATATCAGAAAACGGCTTATACAATATTACGTGTGCCTATCTTAACTTTTCATGTGGTACAGGGTGATAAAAATTCAGATAATTTTCACTACCGTATATAAACATTTCAAGTGCAATAGGATACCTCATAAAACGTAAAAATATGGAGATGTATTATAGGTAACCTTATTAGCCATTTTCCTCTATCTCGAGCCATTCTTGCATTTTTTTATACAAATTGAAATGCGATAATGTATGGAGTGTCCCGTTTAAAAAAACAAAGATCATCTTGGTAATCTGTAATTTTGACTCGTTATTGCTTAGGTATGTTGCCTGGGTTCCAAATTTCAAATTCCTAGATCAACTACTTACAAGTTCAACTTTTTCTAATGGACGCTTTAAATGAATCTAAGGCAAGCTTCTCCATGCGATAGTTTCTTAGGAAGCGAAAAATAACCATATACACAGGGTGATCAGTGACTCGCGCACTCCAAATACAAGGCGTTAAGTATAGAGCCCAATAAAATAAGGAATAATCTACAAAACTAAAGAAAAATTTAATCCGATTGTTAGTTTTCAAGTTACAGAGTTTCCCTCATCCAAGTTTGAAGCTATAAATTATTATTTTAATAACTGCGATGAAAATAATTGAATAGTTCAGTCTATAAGTATAAGTAGTATCTGGATCATGCAAATAATAGAATTAGGTATACGCATGATATAAATAAAATCCACAAAACCTAAAATCTATCTAAACTTAAAATCTAAAAAAAATTTTAAACTTGACAACTTCTCAAACTCAACTTAAAATAAAATAAAAATGACTTCATTGGCATGGAAATAAAAATTATGAAAATTGAAGAAAATTTACTATACTCTTGAAAAGTGAAGTTTATCACAGCATGTTCCGAGATCATGAGCTACTGATCACACTATACTCATATAGACAATATAATATTTTTCTGAATCAGAACCACTACGAAAACCAATCATATTAGGCTGCAAGAAAAAAACAGGTAGAAACAGGTAGGTATACCTACCTACTTTTCGGTGTCACTGGCAAGCAAAATATTTTTGTTGAATGGAGCATTCTCGAAAAGATCTGGAGTAAGTAATATAGGATATACCATTTGATGAATTTTATTGGGATTTAGGTTCTAATTTAAATTTGCCACTAAAGATTCTTTACAGAACAAATTAGAAAACTTTCGTACAGCATGCGAGGAGAAGACTGAAGCCATGGACGGTACCGTTTCGTCCTTATTATGGACTCATCATCATATCATATCAGTCAGATCCAAACCACACATGCTATACGAAATTTGGAAGTTATATCTATTCTAACTGGGTGTTTTCGTTTTGTAGTGACTTTTAATTTTTAATGAGCAAGTAGGCAACCAGAGAAACGTGTGTGTCTTTTATACAGTATTATCCTCGCTATAACAGTAGAGTTGTCATGGATTTATGAACTTTTACACTACTAATGCAGAGGTTTTATTATTTCAAGAACTACACATTGATTCTCTATTAATAAATACACTAGTAAAAAATTCAATAAAATTAGTTTGAAAATGAATGTAGGTAGGTATATACTTATGAGAATCAATGTGTAGTTCTTGAATTAATAGAAACCTCTGCATTAGTAGTGTAAAATTCATAAATACATGAAAACTCTACTGTTATAGCGAGGATAATACTATATAAAAGACACGCACGTTTCTCTGGTTGCCTACTTGCTCATTAAAAATTAAAAGCCACTACAAAACGAAAACACCAGTTAGAATAGATATAACTTCCAAATTTCGTATAGCATGTGTGGTTTAGAGCTGACTGATATGATATGCTAATGAGTCCATAATAAGGACGAAACGGTACCGTCCATGTCTTCAGTCTTCTCCTCGCATGCTGTGCGAAAGTTTTTCTAATTTGTTCTGTAAAGAATCTTTAGTAGCAAATTTAAATTAGAACCTAAATCCCAATAAAATTCATCAAATATTATATATAATCAAATAATTAGTGGTTCAATAAAAATAATTATAAATAGGATATACCTATCGGGTCAAATCGAAAATGAGCCGTGGATCATCACTGATTATATGCGGCAACACTTTGCCATAACGAAATAGTGGAGATTTTTTCCATCGATATACTATATTAAAAATGCACTAATTACATACATAATATATAGTATGTAATGATGCTATGAGCAATTGTAATGCATGCACTAACAACCATTCACGACCTAAAGCTTTGTAAAAAAAAATATAAAACTGAATAATGTATGGGTGTCGCTGAATATAATTATTATTATGATATGACAAACAAGCGCGTTAGTTATTCACACCGATAACATTAGAGTGAAGTTGTAAAGACAGGTAATTCAGCGTGTCATATTATTCACCGGGGTCAAAAGAATGTTTATTATTAACATCAGAAACGGTTCATGAACACTATAATGAATACTCGCTTATTTACTTAGCGCACTCGCTTATAACCCATACAAGTTAAGTACGTATTTAAAAGCCATTTGTCATTTAGTCCACCTAATTTACTTATAGTTATAAGTTTAAAGTAATCAAATATGAAATTGGTATATATGATAAAGAGGTATACAAATAAGGATAATAATGTCTATCGGTCATTTTGACTGTTTACCATGTCTGTTTTCAGACGGTATAGGTTGCAGTTAATGACGCGTCTAAACGATACGTGATTATACTTATCGTTCAGCGAACGGTAAGTTCGGTAAGTAATCACTTATCAGTAGTGTAGCGGACGGTAAGTAATCACTTACCGTCCGTTGAACGGTGCATATGGTTCGCGAAACGGTAAGTATCGTATGTGTTCACTAATTAGCACTTCCTCAGTAGACCGTGGAACGTAGGTCGGAACTTGATTTCGATTCGTCGAATATGCAAGATATAGACCGTTCTACAATGCTAGTCGATTTCGAGAAAATCGTGCATCCGCTGTCACGGTAACTTGCTGTAACTGTGATTTATTTATAAGTTGTTTAAAAATAACTGTAGGTATATAGTTTTCCGGCAAGTTATAAGTCTTGAATCGTCAGTATTTCATCCCTGAGTATCTTTAATCGCATATGCGACAAATACTCTGAAGTAGTGTGTTTTACGCACACCGGGTGTCTTCAGTTTAGTAAAAAATCGATATATCGCGCTTTCGATTCTCGGTTAACGTATCTCTGCGGCGGCAGCGCCGCTAGAAGTGACAGATTGATGTTTTTAAAATTGTCATTTCAATGTGGTTAAAACATTTAGAAGGATACTTAATTTTTTTATTAAGGTTTTTTTTTCGAAAATTTAAATACATACCTACATATATTGAAATATATTGAAATTATTTTTTAATGTGATAGATTTTTGGTTTTCTTAATTTTTTTAATACAGAGTGACATGAAAATGAATATGGCGGCCATAAGAAAACCAAAAGTTGACTATGAATACTCTGGGATCTAGTTGGCTTTAAAAATTTTTGAAATGTCCATACATGTTAATTGATCCATTTTCAATACTGAAAAAGATATGGTAAAAATAAGAAATCTAGATTTTTCAGTTTAATTTTTAATTTTGAAATCAATGCAATTACGAAAATGATAACACAAAATGAAAATTTTTTCCCGCGTTTTTCTCGAAAATGGCTCAACAGATATAAAATATAACTACTGCAACAGAAGCAGCTTTTCAATATTAAAAATGAGCTTTCTAAGATTTCTCTCTAAAACAATTAAGTAGAGGGGCCAACATTTAGAAATAAATAAATCTTGAGAACAGAACTAATTGGGGGTTGACGCCCATGGAGACTTCTCCTCTACTCATCGAATACCACTCAAATACACGACGTGTATTTCTGCCCGGTCTTGTTCTTGGTGGAATCAAGGGGGCCACGTCTTTTGAACACTTTCCATTAAAATATCTGTAAAACAGACTCAGGTCAGCTACTCTTCTTCGATGTTCGAGAGTGTCTAAATTTTTTGTCAAATCTGGGTCCCCAATCAAGCGGATGGCTCTTTTCTGAATAGAGTCGAGTAGTCTCAGCGTATGTTTAGGAGCTGAGCTCCAAATATGTGAGCAGTACTCCAAGGATGGTCGGATTTGAGCCTTGTATAAGAGGAGAAGCTGTTGTGGTGTATAAAATTTCTTCGCGCGGAAGAGTGTTCCAAGTTTTTGAGAAGCACTCTTCGCCAGACCTGCAACAAGATCATGCCAATAAGACATGTTCGCTCCGAGGCTCACTCCAAGTAAACGAAGAGATGACGCTGGGGTAAGAGAGTGTCCCGCCATCATCATATCTGGCTCCAAAACGTTGGTCTTTTTGGAGAAGATGACTGCTTGGGTTTTTCCAGCATTGAATTGGACTTGGTTTCTATCGCCCCAAGTTAGAATGTCTCGCAAGTCATTGCTAAGTATGGCAACTTCTTGCTCCCTGCGAGTCTGTGCTTCGATGGCAGATGTTCGCGCATCTAACGTATAAGAAGATATGAGGGTACTGTCGTCGGCAAAACTGTATATTGGATTTTTTGTTGTTTCAAGCAAGTCGTTTATAAATATTAGAAAGAGAGTCGGAGATAAAATGGATCCCTGAGGCACACCGGCATTGATGGAAAAGGTCTCAGAAAGAACTCCATCGACTGCCACCTGCAATGAACGATTTCCGAGATAACTCGTAAGCCACAAGCAGAATTTCTCGGGCATGCCATAGGCCTGCAGTTTTGCCAACAGTCCATCATGCCAAACACGGTCGAAAGCTCTAGAAATATCAAGCGCAACCCCTCGAGACTCCCCATGGTGCTCCATTGCGCCGTTCCATAGCTCGGTGACGTAAGTGAGAAGGTCACCAGTTGACCTCTGTTTGCGGAATCCGTATTGGCGGTCGCTGATTATATTAGCTCCTTCCAAGTATTTTAAAAGATGTTGGTTAATAGCTTTCTCCATAATCTTGGATATTACTGAAAGCAGTGCCACTATGGTCGATAGTTATTTGGTATAGTCTTTTTGCCTTTCTTGGGAATAGGTTGGATCCGTGCATACTATTATATCGATCCCTAAAGTTATACCTACATCAAATTTAACCGCGGGACCCAATTCCCATAAGGATTCTGCGGGTCCTTTCATCAGCAGAGATTCAAATTTTAACCAAATTATTCAAAAATTAGTTAAGTAGGAAGTAGGTGTACGCGAGATACCAGCAAAAATCTCAAAGATCGACATCTTCGTTACAAAATGGTTCACTATTTCCTGGAAACTAAGATATCGAACTTTATATAAAGCATTCTAAGATATAATAAATTCTCTCTATACTCATACCTACCTACTAGCATATTGTAATAGATTAAGAAATTTGCGTCACAAAGATACAAATTACCGTCAAGAATGTCCCGTTGTCAGTCGATTACGTCCTTCAATCACAGATCATCAGGAGCGACACGACATAGGCGGCCTCGGATTGACAAAACAATCGCATCTCGTGCATGCCATCTTGATTGGCAGCGACACAACGATCTTCGGCTCCAGATAGCGCTGCGATCGATGTATAATTCATAAGTCATTGTTTGCTTGGACAAGTGATGACACTGATGGGGGGCTGGTATGCTTTACACCGAGTGTCCCGTGTGGGTGGCCGTCTTGCTCGTAGAGATAATAGGCTAGATATCGAGGAATCACAGCAATAAAAGTTATGACCTTTGACTTGCCGCCGCAGCGCAAAATGCAGGGAACGCTTTATAGATGTAGGTAATAGTCAGTCATGTAAAGGTGGAGATTGGAGGTATCGAAATAGCCATACGAAAAAGCTCACCGCGAATGACGATTTAGTGTTTTATTGATTTATATTATACTAAGCTGCTAGCGATATACCACACCGCAATCTTTGATTGCCGTGGATGTTGCGAGCTTGCATGAGGTATGAATATTAACTGCTTTTAAAATATCCTATAAATAAACAGCTATTTATACCTCACATCTTTTAAAGTAACTTCAAGCTCTTAAAACGTTTTATAATAATTAAACTACAATGTAGACACAATATCCAATCAATTGGTTTCGTCTTCTAAAATTTATCTATATCTCCACTTTCTCAAAATATATAGGTATCTAGATACTCTTATGGTTTTTAGACGGGGTGTTCTAGATATTAGTAGCAGGACTTCACCGGTAGATAGTCCTTAGACAGTCTATCAAGAAATAAGTGTATAGTTCTTTCTATAAACCATGATAATACCTATAATCGAATTTTCCTTCATTAGGGATATCTTATCATCAGAGTGTTGAAAGATGTCAACATTTATTATATTGATAAATCAGTGTTATAGAAAAAGGTATTTTTCAGGAATGTTGCATGTATATGTGTTTTTAATACCCTCTTTTCGATAGTTGCAGCCAATGTTTCGTGAAAGGTACAGTAGCATACAATAAACAGAACTGGGAGTATCTTAAAAAAAAAAGATACTTTTCAGTATCTAAGATACAAGGTAGTATCTTGTATCTAGATACTTTACTAAACGGAGATACAGAGCCCCAAAAGGGTACCCAAAGATTTACTTTTCGGCATGGCTCCAACTTTTGAACCGACCTGTATAATTCTATGAAATTTTAATATTTTATAGAGGCCATAAAGAAGTCATTAAGCCCTATCAGTGTGAATGTTTGACGTCGTCAGGGAAGTCATGCAGGAACGGACCTCCCAGTATATATTCTTTGAATAAAAGTTTTGAATGGTGCAATTTCACAGAGCTGGAAACTAATTTTTTAAATACAGCGGTCATTCATTTTCAAAAAAAGCTTCTTTTACTCTTAATTTATTTTGATAAAACAGGCCGTGTTCGAGATAATCAGGTTTTATGCAAATTTTTACCAAAAGTTCCGTCAATAGTTAATAATCCATTATGATGGTAAGGTAGGTTTAACAACAACAACCTGATGATTTTTACCTGTTTTTGTGTAACATTAATAAATTTGAGTGTTTCGCATAGGTATACCTAAATATATCTCGACACCTGTCAAAACTTTTACGCAACGAGTCTGGTGGTAAGTCCGTTTCTGACTTCCCTGACGACGTCAAACATCCACTCTAATATGGCTTAATGACTTTTTTCTACTCCCAACCTTTAATATGCATATTAAATATGAATCACCAGTGCTTTAATGGGTCTCATTAAGATACAAATTTTCATTCAAGCACTGGTCAAGCTATCCAATGGCAGAAGAGCATTTGCAATCGAATCGGTCCCTTTTCGCTCACAATCGGATCGGCAAGCCAACCGAAGTCACAGAGTTGTCACACTCACGACAAAAATTGCCTTGTGATATAAGTTCTGTATTTCTGAAAAACAATTCTGAACGTTTATTTAATTTAGAACATAAGTAACATTCAAAGGAAATTTATCAAGATTTTATGTTACCTTAATTAATTTGATTGGTAGGTATATCGTGTAAAAGATGGGAAGATAAAGTATTATATCATTCGTAGAGCTCCGTGATAGTATTCAAAGCGGCAACGCTGCGACCCGCGTTGCGCAGGGAAACAATATCGTAATTAATGGCTGTCGATGTTATTAAAATTATTAATTAATCTCAAAATCGAAGCGTAAAATTCGGAATTCGAACTTCGCATAATAAAAATTACGCAGTAGTGAGTAGTGCCCTTTAAACTTGATACTAAAACATGTCTCAGCAGAATAATCTTAGCGACGAAGAGAAAATTTGGTAATATGCGTAAACAAATAGCAACCTATCTTAACCTCAATGATCCGCAATTGTACACGGGTCATTGTTAAAATATATAATTTTTTAATCTTTTCTATGAAATAAAAAAGGGTCGTAGAAAAAATAGTGTATGGAACTCGCAGATAATGGCTATTAATACGCTCTTAAGATGGTTAAGACACTCGCCTACGGCTCGTATCTTAACCATCATACTCGCATATTAATAGCCTTCAAGGTTTATTTTGACCTCCGCTGTATGCTTCCGATAAATTAGGAGGTACTAACCGGACACCCTGTATAAACAGTAAGATCATTTTGAAATTAGTGTACAAAGAAGATCTCGCATTATCGGCAACAATTAAACAGAAAATTTGTTTTCGTTCCATCTTCATCAGTTTCTTCAATAAGGTACAGGAACAAGTTATATGAGACACCCCGTACAAATATCACGGTCTAATTTTTGATCTAAATATCATTTGAGAACTGAATACATTTACTTCTTTGAAGATATTATATTATTAAAATCACAGCGACTTAACATAATGTTATGCTTTAAACAAAAATGAATCCCTGGCTGAATAAATCATAAATTATTAGAAACAGAGTGTACCTATTATGTTTGACGACATTTACGTAAGGGTGGTTAATGGCTAACCTATGCCGTTAAGGCTGAAAATTCAAGGCTGAAACAGGCGAATAGCCTGTCAAGGTTTAATGAGCTGCAATTGATCATTCACGTTATAATGAGCTGTGTGAAGTTATAACCTACCATTAAAATCACATTGAGCGAACACTCCAATCAAGCTCGCAAGTGTACACTTGAAGACGTGAATGATTATTTCAAACACATACCTACTGCCAATGTTATTAAGATGTCTGTTCTCGCTTCTTCTGCTTCGTTTCAGTTCAGCATTTTACCAAAACATTTCATGAAAAATATTTTTTTAAACATTTTGTGTAGGTATGGGTGAGTCTTAGATGGCGAGGAGGATGTCGATGTCACGTATAGTATCTTATTAGGTAACCATAACTGGGATAATAGTAAAAATATATTTTATGTAAGTATACCTAAAATAACCGAATTATATTATTATTCTTGTATTGGTTTTTAGGTTCTCAGGCTTACTTTTGTAGTTATTAATAAATAGTTGACGTTTCGGGATTGATTAATCCCTTGATCACATATTTAATTAATAAAATACATACAAATAAAAATTATTTTAGTAAAATTAAAATATTGACCCTGAAAACCTAAAAACCAATACAAGAATAATAATATAATTCATCTATACGGCATTTATTGGTTCAATATTTACAATTTTTTAAAATAACCGAGGTATGATGGCGTCAAATGATGAATCTACACATTATTTATTCGTATCGATTTTGCAAGACTCCACTACTTATTAAATATAACAGATTGTGTCCATCTTTATTGCCTTATTTTCAAATCTTAAATTTTGAATTTTCTATCATAATAATTACAATTATTGTCTGACAATCGCATTTGTATCTAACTAAGAACTTAAATAATCTAAACAATATAAACGGTTAATTATTATCATACCTACTAGAAAATATCAAGTTAATACCTACAAGATGTTTCAAAACTTTCAAGTCGGAAAATGAAAGGTGTGATTCCTTGGTGCGTTCTGACAATAAAAAGTTCTTATTAACGTAGGCCGCAAAACCAACTGTTTTTGAGTTAATACCGGGTGTCAAAAAAAAGTTTTTTTCATTTTTTTGACGACATCTCCAGTACCATTTGATATACAGGGTGCACCATGTATACTTCTCTATATTGCTATCTCCTGAACGCTAAGAGATACAGGGTCGGTTAAATTAGAGAAAAGATGCGCAGTTTTGTGGCCATCTCGAATCCGTCAAGACATGCAAGATATCTGTGACCGTTCCTGAAATATCCTGAAAAAACTGAAAAATCGAGATTTCTTATTTTCGTCATATCTTTTTTATTATTGGAAATTAATAAATAATTTTTTGTAGGCTTACATAAGCCGTTAAGAGCTATCCATCTGACATTTCAAAAATTTTCAAGGCCTACTAGATCCAAGAGTTTTCTCAGTCAACTTTCGTTTTTCTTATGGCCGCCATATTATTGTTTTATGTCGTTCGATATGAAAAAAATAATGGAAACCAAAAATTGATGAACTTAAAAAAAAAAAAATTTTTTGCTTTTAATTTTTTTTTTCAAAGAAAAACCTAAAAAAAAACGTCGAAAAACGTCGACATTTGTAAAATACGCCGAAATAGTGCTTGTCTTATGGTTATTTTTTAATTTATCTATGGAATTCAGTCTAAAAAGTTTGTCTTTTTTGTAAAGAAAAAAGAAGAAAAAAATTTTTAATTATTTATCTGAAGTTCAATAATTTTTGGTTTTTATTATTTTTTTATATCGAACAACATAAAAAAAACAATATGGTGGCCATAAGAAAAACGAAAGTTGACTATGAAAATTCTGGGATCTAGTCGGCTTTGAAAACTATTGAAATGTCAGATGGGTAGCTCTTGCCGACTTATGTAAGCCCACAAAAAATTACTTATTAATCTCCAATAATAAAAAAGATATGGAAAAAATTAGAAATCTCGATTTTTCAGTTTTTTCAGGATATTTCAGGAACGGTCACAGATATTTTGTATGTCTTGACGGATTCGAGATGGTCACAAAATTTCGCTTCTTTGGCTTGTTTAACAGACCCTGCATGTGTCTGTTAGCGTTAAGAGATAGCAATATACAGGGTGTCCCATGCAGCTTATTCGAAGCGGCCTCTGTAGGCCAGACGATGGATTTTTTCCAAAGAATTCTTGCAGATTCAAGTACAGGATCATAATGGCCATAATTTAAAATTATTTTGGAGTATACAGAGTGTCCCATATGACAGTGGCATATCAAAGTTATGTTTTTTTAAATAGAATGCTCCTATGTTATTGCATTTTTAGATTGTCTGAGAAGAGAAAATAAGATTGGCTTTAACAGTTGGTGTTTAAATTCAGAAATTTTTGAGTTATAAACAAGTGAAAATCGTCATTTTTCAAGTTCAAGGCCCTGTACAACGAAAACGGCTGAAGATAGAGAAAAACGGCTTACATGTCCCTATTTTAACTTTTCATGTACTATCCTATGATGTATATGAAATGTTTATACAGGGTGATAAAAAATTTGAAAAATTCTGAGATTTCTCCACGCGTCGCCAAATAAAAAAATCAAAGAAAGTACAAATGTTTCTATACCATAGGATAATACATAAAAAGTTAAAATAGGGACATGTAAGCCGTTTTTCTCTATCTTGAACCGCTTTCGTTGTACAGGGCCTTGAACTTGAAAAATGACGATTTTCACTTGTTTATAACTCAAAAACTTCTGAATTTAGACAATAACTGTAAAAGCCAATCTTATTTTCTCTTCTCAGACAATCTAAAAATGCAATAACATAGGCGCATTCCATTTAAAAAAACATAACTTTGATATGCCACTCTCATATGAGACACTCTCTATACTCCAAAATAATTTTAAATTATGGCCATTGTGATTTTGTACTTGAATTTTCGAAAAGTTTTTTGAAAAAGACCATCGTTTGGCCTACAGAGACCGCTTCGAATAAGCTGGGACACCCTGTAGAGAAGGATACATGATGCACCCTGTATAAAACTGAATTTTTGTACGGATCTTATCATTAATAAGTTTTATTCACTTTTTGAATACCTACATAGAATTCAATTTCTTTCGATATGGCAGTAGCGGAGATTTTAGGGTTGCTTGAAATTTTTTGCGCCTAATTTCTATTTGTGACATTGTGAAAATTGGATTTATGAAAGCAAATTTTAAACTGTCAATGTTTTCTGGGTACATAAAAAAGGTGCTCTTGGTGAAAAGCTTTAATGTGAACTCTTTTCGAGAAAAACAGCATTGATTATGCATGCGACATGAACAACATAAAAGTAATAAGACGGTGAAGAAAAAATTTGGAGTCAAATTTTGGAATGGCTTTATTACTCGACTTTTAGTACCCTATACCGGTTTTGGATTACTGGACCATCTTCAGGGCCAGGGGTAAAGGACACGGCTTAACTGGAAAAGGATAAAGTTGGAAAATTGAAAATATTAAAACTAAAATGACTTACAATAAGCGGTGTTATGGGTCCAGAATGGTGCATGTGTGTAAATTCACCGATCTCATATTTTATACACACCCTTTTGGACACCGCTTACTGATGTAAGTCACTTTAATTTTAATGTTTCACAATTTTTAAACTTTATCCTTTTACAGTTAAGCCGTACTTTACCCCTGAAGATGGTCCAGTAGGCCGAAACCAGTATGGTACTTAAAGTATTGCATAATAAAAGTCATTCCAAAATTTGACTCAAAATTTTTTCTTCATCTACTCATTATTATCTCATGGATGACTACTGAATGGATTTTAGGAGAATTAACATAAAAGATAGTATAGTAACATATATACAACAAATTTAAATAACCCTCAAAAAGTAGATAATATTAAAGACAAGATATGTACAAAAATCAAACGGTTTATGAATGAGATATCGGCAAAAAACTAAAAAAAAAAAACTTTTGACGCCCCTGTATCTCGAAAACAGTGGAGTTGCGGACCCATGTTAATTGTAACTTTTTTCTTAGGCTTCACAGTGACATAGTTTGTCTGAACGAGCACTGGTGTGATTCCAGTGTTCTGAAAAATCTAAATATAAGTGGCCATGTTTTGAGGGCGCACTTTTGTAGGGGCGCAGGCGCGCAGGTTAACATGGAGGCGTTGCGATTTTTACCAGGATTATTTTTTACCAGGATTGGTGTTGAGTGCATCAGGTCTGTAAACCTGAAGCGTTTCTCCCTGGCCTTCCATGCCGAATTCGCGGGTATTGAGTTGGACGGTTTGGGTTGGCTGGTGATTGCGGGTGTATTGGTCCCCAACAAACGGGACTTTCGCTATCTTTTCCGAGCAACTTGAAAATTTATTAAATCAAAATGTCGGATAAATATAACAAACTAATCATATTGGGTGATTTTAATCGCGACACAGATAAACATCACGCGGATGCGAACGATCTTCAGTGCATCATGCTGTCTCACGGTCTACGACAGACTATCCATGGCTACACTAGGGTGACCCAGAGGTCTAGGTCGCGACTGGACAATATTTACACAAACTTCGACCCTGCTGGGTATGAAGCAGGTGTGTACGATCCGGGCATCTCGGATCATGCTGCGCAATATATTGTTTTGAACTGTAAAGTTCCCATTAAAATAACCAAACCTTTCGAAAGTGTTCGAGTCCATTATAAAAAAGAGGATTCAGTCTTTTTTTTTCCAAACATAATTTGATGGATTGTAGGCAAGTTGGTTTTAGGGAGGGGCGTTGGACGATCGATGCCGTCTTGAAGCTTGTGGGTGACGTTGTCAACGGTTTTGACATGGGATGTCGGACTGAGGTTACCCTATGTGACCTCACGAAGGCCTTCGATTGTCTCTCAACTGAAATCTTGTTACGGAAACTTCATAGATATGGAATCAGAAGCTCTTGCCATAGACTTCTGCTCTCATATATGACTCACAGAAGGCAGTATGTATGGAGATAAATGGAAAGGCGTCTGATACTATGTTGCAGAGTCATAAAGTGCCGCAAGGATCTGTCCTGGGTCCACTCATGTTTCTGATCTACATAAACGATTTACCGGATTGCGTTAGGGACGCATCTGTGGTCATTTTTGCAGATGATACATCTCTTTACTCGAGTCACAGAAATGTGCCCGATGCAAGGTATATGATGAGCGAGGCAATGAAACAGGCAGCGACATGGTTTCGTGGTAATAGGTTATCACTAAACGTCTCCAAAACGCATACAATTACTTTGATTACGGACAGGAGTGCCCCGGCTCAGGGTTCTGTTTCTCTTCTGGGGATGAAGATAGATCAAAGGCTTACCTGGTCCTCGCATGTGGATCAGGTCTGTGCAAGGGCATCCGGGGGAGTCTATGACTACGCAGACTCGCTGATCTGGTTTCGGATGACGTCTTGAGGATGGCTTACTTTTCTCTGGTGCACTCTCATCTGACTTATGGCGTTATGCTATGGGGTAGGTCTGGTGAATCTCGGAGAGCGTTCAGGATTCAGAAAAAGGCTATCAGAATCCTTGCAAGGGTGGGAGGACGTGAGCACTGCAGAGAGTGGTTCAGGTCCTTTAGAATACTTATTGCCCGCATCTTGCATATATGCAGCATGCCTGCATATACACAGGTTGATTCCTTCCTTACGTTCCGGTGCTAACCGGAATGAAGATAGTACGAAAGGGCGTAACATGTTGCTTGTGCCCTGGTCCAGAACAAATACTTCAGAATTGAACAAAGTAAACATTAAACTTTATAAAGCACTACCTGATAAGTTCAAGTTGCTTACCTGTCGAAGTTTTCAGTCAGCTATATAAAGAGGTTTCTGATTTGTAAGGCTTACTATTGTGTGAATGATTACTTGAAAGATGAATAAGATTTTGTACTTGAAGATTGTTATGTCACTTCACAGGTTTGATATGCCTCATGTTGAAGTACTTGGTAAATGTATGTATGCTTGTCTATTTTGATATCCGGCTGAATTTTTATTTACGTTTTGTACACGTGTATATATTTTATTGTTAATGACTGTATGCTATGTGTAATTGGGGTAGTATAATAAGGGACTGTGATAATGACTCAATATATGTGTTTGTATGTTAATGTTGTAAATCATAGGCCTTTTGTCTACTTTTCATTGACTTGCCAAAGATACTGTACTGTTATTTTTATATACTTGTACTGTTTATATCATCCTGGTGCTAAATAAATATTCTATTCTATTCTATTCTTAGAACGAGGAAGGGAATCACACCTTCCTCGTCACATAGTAACATCATACTAATCACATAGTAACATCACAAGAAAATGAGAATAACTTGAAAATAATTCGACGGATTTTCGAAAAGGTGTTATTGCCAGGCAATAGACTCGACAACTTGAGTGGCTAGAGCTTTGAGTTGAGAACAAAGAATTTTCAAATTTATTGAACTCTCTTGTGGTATTCGATTGATTTTTTTTTATATCAAATAATCAGAAACAGTGTTGCTATGCAATAAAAGCCATGCCTCAAATTATTCTCGCAGCGATAAATAATGTAAAGTCTGTACACTGAGAGTTGTCTGTTGTGATAACTAAGGATACATCATCTCGTTATGTTTCTTACTCCTTCTATTGCATTGCATAGTCAATCGAGTTAAAATGGGACGTATTGTCAGAAATACGTTTGAATCGTCAGCAGTTCTAAAAAGATGAGCGAGAGTGAGACGGAAGTATCGACTCGCGTCTTGATACGCTTAGATTGATACGATATTACGATAAGATTGTCGTCGCTACTATCAGTAGTGTCAGTGTCAGCGGTAAATGTACTAATAAGGTTTGCATTGTGATTTGAAACGTTTTTAATACGAAATTAGCAGGATTACCTATGTCCTGTGTTATTGTCCTGTGATAAACTATGAGTAACTTATTATAATTGCTCGAATGCCTAAAAATCTATTTCCTTGCTTTGCCTGGGAAACGATTGAACTCCCTAGTACGTGGTTTTGTGGTTAAATTGCTAGAATATTTTACTTGCAAATAAGAAAACGGAGGTGTTATTCTTTCTTTTAAACGGCAACCAGCAGGTAGGTGACATGATATTTCTATCATGATTATAACAATAATTATTATGATTCTTATTTACTTGCATTATATAATATTTGTTATTAAAAAGTTTTCAAGGCACTACTTCGTCAATAACTTGTCGAAATAATATATTTGTAGGATATTCATTATTCCTCAACACACGCCACTGACACGAACTGCGATGCCACATCTGGTTCGACTTAGAAATAAGTGTACGATTCAAATCGAATTAAATGAAATTGTTTAGTCAGAATCAGTGTGGCATGACAACGGACAACTCTCAGTGTACAGAGAGTAAGTAGATCATTCCCAATATAATATAATAATGTTTTGATTGGCAGCAACTCACCAAAATAACTAAAAAGGAAACTTTCTATTGGTTTTTAGTGTACCAAGATATTTGTTAAAACTGCATACTAATCAGAAATAACTATGCAGAAATGCATCTTTTTCTTAAACAACAAACAAGTTTCACAAGAAGATTATTAGGTATCAATACAAAATTCTAGTTAACGATCTAAAACTTTAATAGATCGGTTTCTAATTAATACCTATATGTGTTGATAAAAAGTGAAAATAGTAACTGTAATATAAGTATTCATGCCACAGGAATTTTAAAGCCTAATTTTTTATCAAAGTGACACATTTCGGTTAGAAATCACCTAGGTAACAACAGGATACAGAAGACAGCATTAAGGTGTTTCTGTTGCGCAAATGCCGGCCACGATCGATCACATTGTCCGACAGGAAGACTGACGTAACTTATAGTTTGCCGCTTTATAATCAGAACTGCAGCACCTGTAGATGTCCTTTGAAAACAACAAGCAAGAATTTTGATTGCTATTCTAAAATTCGTGAGCGGATTTCATCAAACGAATCATAAAAACTAAGAATTCGAATCCTCATGCTTGCTAAAAGTGCTAATTTGCAATTTAATTTCTTGTGGTTTTATCTATACAGCTCATTATGATTGATTAGTATTACCGAGTAACCACGCAATAAAAATGTTCCAGTTTCTTGAATTCATTGTGAGTGTGCTTTTCAAAGATCTAAAGGAACATGATGCTAAGACAAGTAGGTATACCCACATAAGGATACGTTGAATATCATAATATATTAAGAAAACATATCAATTATACAGGAAAATGGCTTACATGTCTCGATGTTACTTTTTATGTTGTATTCCATGCTACAGAAACATTTATTGTACTATTTTTCATTCTTTATTTAGTGGCGCGCTGAGAATATCAGATTTTTTAGATTTTTCGTCACCCTTAAACATTTCATCTACATCATAGGATAGTACCTACTTATAGGGTTTTCCAACAAGAGGTGTTATTTTGGTATTCAAAGAAAAAGGCCATTTTTTGAGATAAATGATCGGATGTCTATTTCATAATGAAGAGGAAGGTATGCCGTTAATAATGAAAAACAACATCAGCCAAATGGCCATCAAGACCACGCTTACAGGACCATATCCTTTTCATGAAATTTTCCATAACCAAATCGCAAAGTGGCTGCCCTATGTCCTCGATAGCCTCACGAATTCCATCTTTGAGGTCTTGAATCGACGCTGGGCTGTTGGCGTACACCTTATCTTTCACGTAGCCCCAAAGGAAGAAGTCGCAAGGTGTTAAATCACAAGATCTCGGAGGCCAATTGTGATCACCTCTTTCGGTCCGGAAACTTTTCCCGTAAAAGAGCAATGGTTAAAAATAAAAAAATATGTTGTTCTTGAGCGACGTGCACGGGTTTTATTCTTCACATCAGTAACTTGTTCCAACAGCTCAAATTTTTCCACCAATTTCTGTATTGCGGTCCGACAAGGTGCTTCACGACGACCCAAAAATGCTTTAGTTTTGCGAACTGTGACTGCAAGATTTTCACCATTTTTGTAGTAAATTTTAATAATTTCAATGCGTTGTTGAAGCGTGTATCGTTCCATTTTTAGTAATGGCGTAGTTTCTACTTGTCAAATGTCAAAGAATAAAAGCTTCAAAAGTGACAGCTACCGAAATACCGGGTGATTCAAAATAACACCTCTTGTTGGAAAACCCTTTACATGAATAGTTAAATTAGGGACATGTAAGCCGTTTCCGTTTTTAAAATGCCATGCATTTTGAATATTTAGATTTTCACTTGTTTATATTCTATTCTTATTTTTTCTTCTCAGACAATCTAAAAACTCAATAACATAGGAGCATGCCATTAAAAAAAAAACTTAACTTGGATATGGTTAATATTTTTGGGACATTCAGTAGGTACATTATGAATATAATTTTAAAATGTACCTTTAACAGGTTTCTGTCCACTTCAAAAAAGGAAATTTCTTACAATCAAGTGACATACCTAGCCATAATCTTCCATATACCGTGCATACTCTGTATACATAATATTCATATAAGAACACAGAATTTTTGATTATTACGTAATATACAGGGATGTCAATTTGAAAGTTTGCCACTCCCGAATTCTCCATTAAAAATGTTTATTACAGTAATCCCTAGACAGGTCTATTTCATATCCGAGTGGGACATATAAGAATGAATTCAATTCGGGGGTGGCATAAGCTTTCAAATTGACACCCTGTATAGTTTTTGTGTTGGCTGACGAAAATTCGCAAATTACCTTGCGAGATACGAACATGCATGATAAATTGGTAAATTCTGTATTTTTGTGTTGATTAGTAGGTAATCGAAACAGAAATTTGGGATAGTTGCGTCGTTGCTGAAATATGACTCATAATCGTGATTTCATAATTTAGCCATGTCTTTTAAATAATTTATTTTTTGTATAGGTACATATAGGTTCGTCCATAAGACATTACAAAAATTTTCAAAGTCGACCGCATGCAGAGTTCTCATAGTCAACTTTTTTTTCTTATGGTCGACATTTTTTTTATTTGCATGAGGTATAAAAAGAATAAGCAAAACAAAAATCACATTCAAAACAACATTTTTTCATAATTGTACTCTCTTTTTTTCCATTTTTTTTTACAACCAACTAACTACTTCTGTGGCTCGACTTTTACAGTGCAGATTACTAATCCGTTGTCACTGGCTGGGTTCGAATTTCAGGTGGTCATGGTTGTTTGTGTTCGTCTATTTAACTATTTATTTCGTTACAAATATGTCTGTAGCTGTATGAACTCGTTCGCGAAGCCAAATTACCAGAGTGGAGCGACTTATGGTCTTATCTGCGTAGTTAAGACTGATGCCCTCCCTCTTAAAAAAATATGTAGATAAGACATAATCGCTCCACTCTGGTAAATTTGGCTTCGGAGACCTTGCTCATTTAGCCACTTACACATTATTATTACATAAATAGTTTAAGAGACGAACATCCCTGACAAACATTCTTGGCAAGACTAGGATTCGAACCCATACGAAGATAGTCCGACTTATTTTTAAGCACCAACGCTCTACCACAGATTCCCGAGTAGAAAAAATATGCCGATTTAATCGAAAGTATCTATGTCAAAAAAGACACCTTTTTGAAGATACACCTGACCTGACCTGACCCCCTGGTCAAACAAAAACACGTTGTTCAGAATAAGTCAAAAATTGCACCGCCTACTACCATTGTTAATAGCAATAAACTGACATAGTTCTATAAACATTGACAATACAGGCTGTTCCTGTTTTTGATGTCACGTCTCACTTTTTACCCCAGAACTTTCTTATCCGCGCGCCGCTGATTGATTATGCATTCTTTTGCCTAAAGCTTTAAGTATTACTAAACTTTTGGCCCTCTTAAAAAATTTTGGTATCTTGAATGGTTTTCTCATAATTAATTTTTATGATTTACTTATACACCACAGAAACGTATTTGTGAAAAATGTCATTTTATTTAAAATAATAAAATTTATTTCACAGAAATTATTTTTCTCACAGCTGTATCTTCAAAAGGGTGCCATTTTGCATATAGATAATTTCGGTTAAATCAGCATATTTTGTACTCGGCATTCTGTGGTACCTACGGCGTTGGTGGTACTTTTTAGTGACACCCTGTTTATAGGTAGGTGACATATTATAAGAAAAATCTATAAAAAACCTGCAATCTAGTTGGCTTTGAACATGTGTCCATCAAAAAAGACCCACAAAAATACCTTATCGCTAACTCTCGACACGTATTGAAGTCACGGTAGATGTCACTTAATTATTAATTAAGTGCAATAAAGTGTAATAATAATCAATACAAATTAATACATACACATCGCATACCTATATATGCAGTTAATTTTGTAGTTGTTGCGATACTCCTTATAATATAAATAGATTTGGGATGTTTGTTTTCTTAATATAGAGAAGGCTTCGGTATATGTAATATATCTACATCCTTTTATCCTATAGACAAAGTTTCCTCTTTCCACTTTCATCACTTTACCGCAAGCTTTTTTGATGTTTTTATTACACATATATTAAAACCACATCACAAATTGAATAATCGATTGAATTTATAATTAAACATTGAAGTGAAATTTGTTATGGGTAATTACACGTCTGAAAAATGATCGCGTCATAAAATGATTTTATTTCAGTAATCAGAGAGGTTTGAAGTTATTTTTAGTTCCCGAAGTGAAGAAACTCGTTTCTTGCAAGAGGCTATGATAAAAGACGAGTTGTTTCACTATCTATGTACCTGTATGTAACTACACAACTATACAAAAAGAACTAATGTTCATTTAACAAAGTATAGGTAATTACTTTGCAAACATAACAATATTTCTGGAAATTTGAACTTGAACCTCGAAAATTGTATGGTGTACTGTTAGGGATTCATCTACACTGATGCGACCTAGAAGATCTTTTATGTTTCCCCTTGTGGTAGGAAACTACTAGATTATAGGTACCTATACAGGGTGTCCGGTAAGTACCTCCTAATCTCTCGGGAGCATACAGGGGAGGTCAAAATAAACCTAGTCTGTCATAAAAAAACATACCTAAAGTGTCCCTAAACGGAGATACAGAGCCCCAAAATGGTACCCTAAGATTTACTTTTTTGGCTCTAACTTTTTAACCGACCTGTATAATTTGATGAAATTTTATTTTTTTTATATAGGCCATAAAGACTTATTAAGCCATATCAGAGTGGATGTTTGACGTCCTAAAGGAAGTCAGGAACGAACTTACCACCACACTCATTGTGTCAAAGTTTTGACAGGTGTCATTTTACAGAGCTGAAAACTTATTTTTTAAATACGCTGGTCGTTCATCTTCACAAAAGGTACTCTTAATTTATTTCGATAAAATTAGCGGTTCGCAAGATAAACTTTTATGCGAATTATGATCAAGTTCCGTCAATAGCAATCCATTATGTTAGGTAGGTTTATCAACAATAACCTGATTTTTACCTGTTTGTGTTTAGCATTAGTAAATTTTGAGTGTTTCGCATACCTAAAAACCGATTTATCTCGAGAACCGTCAGTTTTACCGAAATAAATTAAGAGCACCTTTTTTAAAGATGAAGTATTAGACTATTCAAAAAAATAGTTTTTAGCTCTGTAAAGTGACACCTGTCAAAATTTTGACTTAACGAGTATGATGGTAAGTCCGTTCCTGACTTCCCTGACGACGTCAAACATCTACTCTGATATGGCTTAATGAGTCTTTATGGCCTCTATAAAAAATAAAAATTTCATCCAATTATACAGGTCGGTTCAAAAGTTAGAGCCAAAAAATTGCAATAAATTGCGGGGCACCCTTTTAGGGCTCCATATCTCCGTTTGGGGACACTTTAGGAAATTTTTTATATGACAGACTAGGTTTTTTTTGACCTCCCCTGTATGCTCCCGAGAGATTAGGAGGTACTTACCGGACACCCTGTATATCATCTCTTTCAATTTTATTTTTAGGACGAAATACAGAATTGAGTTCTCACCGGTCGGTCGAACGCTACGCATATAAAATCGAGTGGCTGAAAATTGGCAAGTAGTGAAGAGCAAATAAAGTGAAATCTGATTACTTAAATCTCATACTTAAATGAGCAAAGATAGTGAGCCCCCTGATAGGGGCAAAACGTTGCAGGAAAACTGGACAAATTTATTAGATGAAAATACGGAACAGAGAATGGAAACGGAGACGAGTTACAACGATAGATACAGGGTTCAGGAACCACAAGTAAGAAACTTTTTGGAAGAGTTGGGTAGGGTAAGTGAGAAATCTAGTATTAAATACAATAATGAAAGCGGATATAAATCTATTGGTCAAACTTCAGTAACGGGTAATAATAGAGTTGAAAATGATGTCGATCTGATTAATATAAATGGTTCGCCTTCAATAAGTCCGTCAGATAAAAAATCTGATGATAAACTTATCTCAAGGCCGATTAACAAGTATGAAAATCATATGATAGGTCCATTCTTTGTTTATGTTAAAGGAATTAACGGTAAAAATATAGGAAGAGCAAATAAAATATGCACGGCTAGATTAATTAATAGATTAGTGCCGGATATTCAGGAAAATATTTTAAACATAACAAGTGTAGGGATAAATCTCATAAAAATAGAACTAAACTCGTCAAAAAGTGCTAATCTTCTGGTAGAGTCTGAGAGTTTAAAAAGAAACGATTACTTACCGTTTATACCGCAATACTTAACAGCCAGAACGGGTATAATACGTCATATAGATATAGAATTGACGGAGACCGAACTTGAACAATTAATAAGTCCTTTGGGGTACCAAAAATTTAAGGTAACATATGTACGAAGAATGAACCGAAGGATAGTTGAGGGGGATAATATCAAATATGTACCCACACAGACAATAATGGTGTCCTTTAGGGGTAATATACTACCAAAAAAAGTGTCAATAGAGAAGATAATATTCGAGGTGGAACCTTATATACAAAAAGTTAGACAATGTCTTAAATGTCTGAGATATGGACATCTGAGCACTACGTGCAAGGGCAAGGAAAGATGCAGCAACTGTGGTGGGGAACACGCAAATAAAGACTGTAATAAGAGTGGAACCTTCCACTGCATACTGTGTGAGGGAGACCACTCCGCAACAGACAGAAAAAATTGTCCAGAGTTCGCTAAACAAAAACAAATCAAACATATAATGGGCACAGAGAACTTGTCTTACAATGATGCAAGGAATAAATATAAGGTGTCATACGCGACTGTCTCACAAGAGACGAAATCACCAAAAACTATTTCAAAAAACAAATTCACGAGCCCCCATACATTTCTCCCACCTGAGACAGGACCAACAAAACGGAAAAAGATGGACACTAACAAAGACCCAGATCCAGTTCTACAACTGCACAAACAAATACTCCAGACCCCTTACGTATCAACAACTCCAATAATAAATCCATACCACCCTAACTATACAGCGATACAACCTCGAGAAAAACAAGTTATAACTCAAACACTAACAACATTTTTAGTAGAAATACTATACAAACTGGAAAAAAAAATACTAAACACAGATCAAATAAACCAAATGATAGGGACAAAGCTACACGAGATTCTAAACAGTCCACAACATTCAATATAAACATTATGCAATGGAATTGTAGGTCAATAGTAAAAAACAAGGGATATCTAGAAAAATTTGTGAATGAAGAAAATATTAATATAGCGATCTTAAGTGAAACTTGGCTAAAACCACACTATAATTTCAAATTAAACGGTTTCAATATAATTAGGGCAGATAGAAACGACGGCTACGCCGGAGCTGCTATTCTGATTAATCAAAAAATTCCTTTTTATCCAATAAATAATTTCTATAAACTGGAAAATACAATGTGTACAGGTGCGAAAATAGTTGGTACAAATAAAGTTGTGAATATATACTCAATATACGTTCCCCCAAACACTAGAATATCATCCAATCAATGGGGAAACTTTTTCAGATCATTGAAGAGACCTTTCATACTAGGGGGCGATTTTAACGCCCACCACCAAACCTGGGGATGTACAGAGTCAGACTACCAAGGAAATAATTTACTGTCAGCTATGGAAGATGAAAACATAATTTTCCTAAATGATGGCTCCCCAACGCTTCTATTAAATCCATTAAGTAGAACAAAATCAGCTATAGACCTAACATTAGTATCACCCAGTATTTCTCCGACGTTAAACTGGACAGTTCTTGACGAAACACTAGGCTCAAATCACTTTGTAGTTAAAGTTAATAGTTCAATCAATTGCTCGGACTATGAAGATAAAGATTATAGGAAATGGAATCTCAGCAAAGCAGATTGGAAACTTTTCTCTACGGAACTTTGTAAACTTATAACTTCAAACCAGGAAGAGGATTGGGACTATGTTACATTTGTCGAGTTCCTAAACGAAGCATCCAACAAGTCTATCCCTCGGAGGTCCCAGGCTACCAATCCGAAGTTCCGCAAACCTTGGTGGAACGAAAATTGCAAATCCGCTATTGAGAATCAAAGGAAATCAATGAAGGACTACAAAAGAACTCCAAATCTTCAAAACTTCATCAAGTACAAAAGAAATATGGCCCTTGCAAAGAGGGTAATTCTAGAAAGCAAAAGAGAATGCTGGAGGGAGTACTGTAATTCATTAAATAGAAACACGCCTATAAAAGAAATATGGACAAAGGTGAAAAGAATTAAAAGCACATATGCTCCTTCAAGGTCAACACCAAACCAGGAACTGTTAAAAAATGAATTTTTTTACAAACTGGCTCCATGTTGGGTCCCGGAGAATTTGAAAATCAATCACCAAAACGCTGAAGTTAGTAGTACGGCACATGAATTGCTAGAAAATTTCTCACGAAAGGAATTGGAAATAAGTTTGCAAAACAGAGTAAATAGCTCTCCAGGTCTGGATAATATACATTATCCCATGTTATATAATCTAGGATACACGGCCAAGGGCAAATTACTGAACATATTAAACCAAATATGGCAAAAAGGGGAAATTCCAAAAGACTGGAAAAAATACCTTATTATACCTATAGCAAAACCGAACAAAGACCCAAACCTAGCTTCCTCCTATAGAGGAATTGGTCTGGCATCATGTGTGTTGAAAACTTTTGAGCGAATGATAAAAAATAGACTGGAAAAGTGGCTGGAAATAAATAAAAAACTATCCGATACCCAATATGGATTTAGAAAGAATAGGTCTACAATGGAAAATGTAGCGCATTTAGTCTGCGATATCTATGAATCTTTTTCAAACACTAACAATCTGGTTGCTCTATTTGTTGACGTTGAGGGGGCCTATGATAATGTAAATCTAAAAATACTGCACAATAAGATGACAACGATTGGAATCCCTCCAGAGTTCTCAAATAGAATAACAAGCCTCTATCAGGACAGAGAAGTTTTCTTGAAAATCAATGGAGAAATAATCGGACCCAGAGTGGTCAATATTGGATTACCACAGGGTAGCATCATTAGCCCGATACTGTATCTGGTTTATACTCACGAGATAGACTCATATGTTGATGGTATAGAGGTACTACAATTTGCGGATGATATATGCATGTATGCAAAGAATTGCAGATTAGAAGACGGAATCAACAAAATGAATACGGAGGTAGCCGGCTTGAGAGGCTGGTTATCTGACCTAGGTCTCCAGATATCTGAAAAAAAATCAAAAGTATGCATATTTTCGAGAAAACACCAAAGCAGTCCGGAGAGAATAAATTTGGATGACATAGAATTCGCGATAGAATCCAATATAACATATTTAGGAATGACATTAGATAGAAAATTGTTGTGGAAAAATCATCTGGAACGACTTTCAGCCAAATTGGAAAAGTCAACCAATATTTTAAGAGCTACATGCCACACTAAATGGGGAACAGATCCAGCAACAGCATTATTGATCTATCGAACATACATTAGAGCCATAGCGGACTACGGATCCATTCTATATGATCAAGCGGCCAAAACGCATCTAAATAAAGTCAATACAGCTCAAAATAAATGTATTAGACTAATACTCGGGACCTTAAGATCTACCCCGATAACAAATATGATGAGCGAGATAGGAGAAATGCCTCTCAAATACAGAAGGAGAAATCTCACAAATCGATTTGTACTAAAGTTATTCAGTCACAACAGTACTTTGATAGACAAATTACATCGACTATACATTGCAGACCTGACACAAAACTATTGGCAGAAGAAAAAGTCCCCACTATTGACTGAGGTATATGGGGAACTGGTAGAATTTAGAGATGCCATACAAACCAGCACAGTTCCGTTAGCGTTGAGCAGAGAAAGCTATATCAGTTCTGGAGTAAAGTATATCAATAGCTATGAAAATTACCCGGAACAGATACGAAATAAAATGATTGAGCACGATTTGGAGGAAATGAGAAATAGAAACAATGCATATTGTATATACACGGACGGATCTAAAAATAAGGAGGGTACGGCGTGCGCTATATATGTTCAAGAAAATGGTTACAAAAAACTCATCAAACTAAGAGATTTTATGTCCATTTTTACTGCGGAGCTAATCGCAATGTTGGAAGCTTTGAATTATGCAAACACATGTCAACAAAAAAATTTTATGATAATATCTGATAGCAAGAGCGCATTACAGAGTATACAAAGAATGACGAGCGGGAGACACCACAACTATATCGTAAATAGAATCCTAATAGAATTAAATAAAGCCAGAAACAAGGGTAAAAAAGTCTCCTTAGTGTGGGTCAAAGCGCACTGTGGAGTAAAAAACAACGAAATAGTAGACAAAATGGCAAAAGAATCCATACGAAAAGGAACGCTAGCAGAGTATAAATACCCTTGGCAAGACATAATGGTTCGCATGAAAGATAGGGTAAGTAGTATATGGTCGACAGAATACACCAACAGCACAAAAGGATTATTCTATATTAAAAATATACAAGAAACTCCTCTCAGAAATCCCTGGTTCAAAAATATGAATTTGAACAGAACAGAAATAACTACGGTAACTAGACTGAGATGTAACCATGGACGGGTACCCCAACACTTAAACAAAATAGGATTGTCAGACTCCCCAAATTGCCGTTGTGGAGAAATGGGGGACGCGGAACATATGATTCTTAACTGCAGTCTGAACTCTAACGAAACAGATAGATACACGAAAGACATATATTACAATGACAATAACACTATTACCCTACCTTTCAACCTCACACAAATTCTAAGAACCCCCAACGCAGATGAATTAAGAAGACTGGTCAGACATATAAAAAACAGCAATCTGGACATTTAAGCATATAAGTAGAAAGTAAACCATAGAAAGAAATTGGTATACAATTAAAGTGGTGTAGAATACTGTCTCAAATTAAAAGTATCATAAATTATTGGGAAATAGGCGGATGGACGTAGTTTCCGTAGCCAAAACATTCGACATACACACACAAATACAGAATTTTTATTTGATCTAAAGGTGTCCGTTTCCGTTGGTAGGTAAATACTTAGACAGCGGATTTTTTTTATTGTATACTGCATGACTCGCGACAAGGAGATGTATTAGGCTTTCTCACATTTATGCAAAATCTTCAGGTTTAGTCATTTTTCAAACTTGAGAAAGAAGTGTGTAAAAAGTGCACTTGCGTAAGCTCAGAAGCGTACAGTGCCTCCTAAGAAAACCTGTTAACATTTTGCAACTCGTTTCTGTTAAACGCAATGAACTCAATGGGAGCTCCAAATATTTTTTGGTTTATTTCTCAATCAGTATATTAACCGGTCTCAATCCTTGGAAGCCTTTCGAGAGAGTTCTCCTCTTGGTTCTTTCCTCTTTGTTTATTTTGTTTTTTCTTGCAAAAATTTCTGACCCTATAAGCGGCGTTGTTGGCCCTTGCCTTGCTAGTTTATTAGCTTCCTCATTTCTTTTCACACCTGTGTGTCCTGGCACTAAAAGAAGAGCTACTTTGTTGTCTTTGCATACTTTGTTTTACATACTTTGCAATTGCAAGAAAAAGGAAGTTGCATCAGTTCTCCCCGAATAATGGTAGAAAATTTCTCCGTCAGCTCAGATAATTTAGCACAAGATCTAAAGTTTCCGGCACCTATGAATATAAATCTGATGGCCATAATATACTCAACGAAATTTAATAAAACAATAATAATAATAATAATAATATGCTGAGAATGCTGAGAATGAATCGAAATAATAATATAGAAGCCAAAATTACTATCATTCATAACAAGAACCATGGCTAATTGGAATATTGAGCTCCACCTATCAACTGGGAATACAAACCTCATAGTGAAGAATATCCGTATTAAAACTGGGATATACCAAGGAGATTCCTTGTCTCCGTTACTTTTCTGCATGTCACTCTTTCCCCTGAGCTCCATCCTTAAAGAATCAGACACAGGATACAAATGCAGAAACGAGAAAGAAAAAATAAACCACTTGTTATACGTAGATGACCTCAAACTCATAGCCAAAAACGAAGAAGAACTAACCAAACAACTACAAAAAGTAAAAAAATTTAGCGATGACATACAAATGCAATTTGGACTAGACAAATGCGCTAAGGCCTCGTTCATCAAGAGGAAAATTAGCATCAGGGAAAATATCAACTTGAATGAAACAACAACTATTAGAGCATTAGAACAACACGATATATACAAGTACCTAGGGATGGAAGAACACTAAGGAAACCAGCAAAAGAAGATGAAAAAGAAACTTACAGCAGAATACTACCGTAGAATAAGAAGTATCCTAAAAACAGAATTGAATGCAAAAAACAAAGTAACAGCTATGACAACACTGGCAATACCTGTAATACAATATAGTTTCGGTATTATCAAATGGACAATGGCTGAAATTAGGAAAATGGACCGGCAAACTCGTAAGCTTCTAACTATGTATGGAGCACTGCACCCAAAATCAGACATTGACAGATTATATCTACCACGGAAATCAGGAGGAAGAGGTATGCAAAGCATCGAGATCAGCCACAGCATAGCAACCACAGGACTCAACAAATACCTAGAACTAAAGAAGACAGACAAATACATGAGATGATGAGACGGACTCAGGCCACCCCAATGAACCTGAAACAAAAAGAGTTAAAAGATCAAACAAAGTATGAAACAGGAGAAAAGAAAAGAACTAAAGCAAAAATGGATGGACAAACCTCTCTACATGGACAAATTGCCAGAGAAGCTGAAAAAGAAACAATCAACTCAAACGCAACATGGGAATGGCTCAAGTCAAACCTGAAAGGAGAAACTGAAGCATTAACCACTGCATGCTAAGAACAAGCTATAGCCACCAACTACATGAAGGCAAAGATCATGAAAACAGCCACCGACCAAAAATGCAGACTCTGCCGAAGCCACAACGAAACAATACATCATCTGATATCCGGATGCCCCATACTTGCCAAGAAAGCTCATTTGGAGCGTCACAATAAAATTGCCGCACATCTACACTGGAACATCTGCAGGGAATATGGTATACAAGTTAATGACAAGTGGTACAAACACACCCCAGACCCAGTTATTGACACTCCCAACATCACCATCATATGGGATACTCAAGTTGAAAGCGATCGAACCATATTAGAAAACAAGCCAGATATTATAATCAATAACAAGAAACTAAGAACTTGTATACTTGTAGATGTAGTTGTACCTTCTGTAGTGAAGATATACTTGTACCTTCAGATTATAATATCATACAGAAAGAAGCTGAGAAAAAACTGAAGTATAAAGATCTCCAGATTGAAATACAACGATTATGGCAAATGAAAACAACGGTAGTGCCAGTCGTTATAGGAGACACAAGACTTGTATCATATACAACATGTGAAGCCATCAAAAATCTCCCTGGAAAACATAACCTTATGATAATGCAGATGTCGGCTCTGCTGGGCACTGCTCATATAATACGTAAAGTACTCTAACAAGAAAGAAAGGAAGAGATACCCTAGGTGCAAGGTTTGCACCCGGTATACCTCTTCGACAAAACCATAGCAGAAAGCTATGAGATACCCCAGAAATAATAATAATAAAGACTTTTATTCACCAACTTCGTTGTCGAGGCATTCGCTGGGATTTAATTTTTCAGAAGTAAGCGCAGAGTTTGTACTTTGGATTTAAGTAAATATTTTAAATATTATAGATTGGGACTTTTTATTGGAAAGCCCGTTCGGGTTCTGAATTCAAATCGTTACTATTCGCTTAATACTGGACTTCTAGACTGTTCATTTTACTTACATATACCAAAGTGCCTATTAGTGTGATTGATTTGATCCTTCAAAACTCTCATAAATTCCATCATAACATTCGGCGTCTTGCCTGATGGAGTAACTGATTCAGGTGTTAATATGATCTCGCATCATGACTTGAGAACACGCACGGGTTGATTACACTGGCACAGTCCGGCATTTGCCTGCTCGCTAATGCGAACAGCCTGATTAGCTGACATCACGACGGCCATTAGAGTGATTTATTTTCCCAAATGACCGTTAACGGGAACTGCATTTTGCGATTATTCCACGCGTTTCGTCATTGCCGACCTTATGTTTCAATTAACATTCATTATCGCTGATAATCTCCCAGCACTTACGGATATTTAGATATAATCCATGGGTGTGCAGGTATATATCTTCAGCCTGCAATTGAAACATTCTTACTTGATTGTCTTGAGAAGATTCAAGATTAACTAAAGTCCATTCATACCATAAATGAGTATACTTTTATACTTTTATAGATTTTTTCTACGTTTAGGTAATATGAATATAGGACCAACTCTATTCGGACCGCGATTGGCCATGAAAAGCCAGCTGATTTTTCCTGGTATCACTATAATCTTAAAGTTCTTTTCAGTGAACTATGCCAATTAGTTTTGACAGTGAATATCAGCTGGGCTAAACACTTTAACTCGCGTATGACTAAATTTATCTATGAATGTTGTCAATTCTTCTCTGTAGTAATTAATAATTATTAAAATTGTTATTAAAATTTTGGAATCCTAACAAAAATTTTTGACACATTACTATGACTTCTGCAAGGGAGTAACTGAAGTTTGAGGAGGGAAAGAAGATTCAGAATCTTGAAATCAATGTGGTATACGAGTAAATATAAGAATTGATGGGCAGAAAATTTTATGTTCGGATCACAATTATTTGTTTATTTTTCTTGATGAAACGTGGACTTTCAAAAATGGGTCCCAAGTTCGACAATGGGTACCTACATGATCCAAAGTAATTAGGCAGGGTTAAAAGTGAGGGTAAGAGGTTCACAATTTTAAATGCCCGCGGTGTGAGTCCGATTTCATCGAGCAGGGATGCGATATTAGTGTATTTTTTAATAAAAAAAATACACTATTTTTTCTATAGGCTCAGACATTAACGACCGTGCGACTGTAAAAAAAAAACATGAAGGGGAAATTTATTAAAACTGGGTTATTCCAGCTAATTCCTGCATTGAAGAAGTTAGATCGTCATTGTGTGATATGTATAGTAATGGATATAACGCTCCATATATACCCTTCTAAACAGCTGGATAAAGTACCCATGCTGAATTAAAGGAAGAAGATGCTGCAGAATTTGCTGAATAATGAAAATGTTGCATTTAAACGTATAACGCTACGAAAAAAAAACTTTGGGACTTGATCAAACTTGATCAAATCGACAGGACCAAACAGTCCATTATCGATAATATTTTGAGAGTAAATGGTCATGAGGTTCTTAGACGACCCCCTGTCAATACCACTGTCAATATAATCCTATTGAGCTATCCTAAAGTCACAGTTGTTACCATCTAAAGACAACGTAACGAGCTTATGGCCACAGGCACTGTCATTCCTAATGTAACTCGAGTACGTAGAGAAATTAGTGCAGACATGTAGACACTTACCTATAAGGGAAGATTGGACAAATCACACGGGAAGCACGAGTATTGATGACACTCCGCCTTTTATCATATATCTTGGAGGAAGCATTTCGGAAACTTCTGAAGAAAGTTTTGAAGAAGGAATCTTTTTAGGGCTAATTTATCATATCATGCAATCCTATGCTGGCTTATGTCATGCGGGCTTAACAGCTCGGTTTAGCTTAATGAAATTTTCCAAAGATGTAGTCAAATAATGCGTTTATCACATCGTGTGTAAGTTTTATCAATGCAAGGGACACAATTTGGAAAAAAAAAACTCATAAAAAAATTATTGAAGCAGAAACATTTTCTTTTACTTAGCAACGACGCTCCTATGAAAATTTTTTGGGGTATATGAAATTTGTAGGGTAGATTGCCAATTGAACAGAGAAGAAACATGTTCCAAAAATAAATTACCCCCAAAAATTTTTAACATGAGAAGCGTTGTTAAGTAAAAGAAAATTTTTCTGCTTCAATATTTTTTTTATGAAATTTTTTTTCTAATTTTGTGTCCCTTGCATTGGGGAAGCTTACACAAGATGTGATAGACTCATTATTTGACTACATCTTTGGAAAATTTCATCAAGCTAAACTGAGCTGTTAAGCCAGCATGACACACTGTCTCTGGAAAATCAGGTTCTTCAGGAAATAGACTTAAATGATGATAACTCCCAAACCATCAATTTTATCGATGCGTATTGAGGTCCTTTATCACCCTGCTTCGTTTGATCCATCATTACTGAATAATAATAATAATAATAATCTTTATTCGACCATAGATGTACATAACTGCATACATATTGGTTTAAGTCAATGCACAATAATAGATAATTAGATAGACAGCCTCAACATTCAAAATTCACTAAAAGTATAGCATGCCCTATCTACCAGTAGTCTTTCAACAGCCATTTTGAAATCTCTCTAATTATCATACATAGATCTAATTTCCATTGGTATAGTTTATTGAAGAATCGCACAGCCATATGACGAGGACCTTTTTCATACAAAGATGTGCTGTGAATCCCAACCTCAAGAATGCATGTAGTCATTCCGGGTGTTGTATATACTTTACCCTCAATACCGCCAAACTCATTTCGATTCTTAACAACATACAGGAGTAAGTTTAGGATATAAATTGATGGTGTAGTGAGTATCTTTAAATTTCTGAATAAATTTCGACAACTTGCTGTTCGGTTTACGCCCATCATGGTTCTGATAATCCTTTTCTGTATTATAAATATTCTACTAATTTCACTTGATGACCCCCAGGCAATAATTCCGTATATGTCAATAGTGAATGTACCTGTGCAAAATAATACTGGACGTAAGACCCGAACATCAACATTACTTCTTAGTTTTTTTATTACATAGCAGCAAGTAGCAAGTTTTTTGGCCAATGATGCAATATGATACCGCAAATTCAGATTAGAGTCAATTTCAAGACCAATAAATTTTGTGTGAGTCACTTATTGCTTGATAGGAGATCCACTTAGATTCAAAGTATGTATATAATAGCCCGAGTAATTCCTGGATCTATATGAGTTACAAAATTCGATAAAGACAGTATTTTCTCGATTTATAATCAACTTATTCACCTCGAAAAAATTGCAGGATTTCTCCAGAAACTTTTCTCCTAGCACTGTAAGCTTTTCTGAGTCTGACGAATGTAATAATCATAATAATGAATCACCCTGTAGTGGGCGAAATCTTTCCCCATGCAGAGCAATAATTTTACAGTTACGAGAGATAATTTTCCGGTAAGTATCCGGTATCCGGTAAATAATAATCTTTTGGAAATACTTTTCATATAAACTGCTCAACAAATGAAACGTTACATGACCAAATTTGCCCTAACTTTGGCACTGATAAAATTTGGATTGTTTCGAGCAATTCAATTTTTGTTTCGAGGGTTCACTAGTTCAATCCCTTGTTTATCAGTCCGTATGTTTGCAAGAACTTGGTACTTCACACAAAGTTTATATAGGGTGGTAAGAAAAACAGTTCAAAATCTCAGAAAGTTCAGCTTGCTCCCATTTGATCAAAGATTTTTCTTTTTAAATTTCAACACAAAGATCATGAAGATGGACCTCATATCTCGAAACGGTTTTCGAATTTTCCGATTATTTCTTTTATTTACAGGGTGATCTCAAAATAACTACTTTTTGGTGTGGCAATGATAACTTTGTTACCCGTGACTCGATTTTCAAAATGTAGGGCTCATTTTAAAGCTTAAGCTTCAAGCAAGAACACGCAAGATTGATAATCGCCTAAGGACAAAAATTGAAAATACAGGGTTGTATTAAAACTAACCCTAATCTGAATGGCTTCCGAAATCTGGTATTAAGGAAAATTTTAAATAAAGTCAAGTTGCTTTAAAACAAACCATTCATTCTGAATACTTCAAGATGTTCTTCGCTTGCATGAGTTAAGAATTGTTGACATAAGAACAAAATTACAACTTCGTGTTTTCGAAGTGAAAATCGTAATTTTTCAAGTTCAAGACCCTGTACAACGAAAACGGCTGAAGATAGAGAAAAACGGCTTACATGTCCCTATTTTAACTTTTCATGTACTATCCCATGATGTAGATAAAATGTTTATACAGGGTGATAAAAAATTTGAAAAATTCTGAGATATCTCCACGCGTCGCCAAATAAAAAAATCAAAGAAAGTACAAATGTTTCTATGCCATAGAATAGTACATGAAAAAGTAAAATATGGACATGTAAGCCGTTTTTCTCTATCTTCAGCCGTTTTCGTTGTACAGGGCCTTGAACTTGAAAAATGACGATTTTCACTTCGAAAACACGAAGTTGTAATTTTGTTCTTATGTCAACAATTCTTAACTCATGCAAGCGAAGAACATCTTGAAGTATTCAGAATGAATGGTTTGTTTGAAAGCAACTTGACTTTATTTAAAATTTTCCTTAATACCAGATTTCGGAAGCCATTCAGGTTTGGGTTAGTTTTAATACAACCCTGTATTTTCAATTTTTGTCCTTAGGCGATTATAAATCTTGCGTGTTCTTGCTTGAAGGTTAAGCTTTAAAATGAGCCCTACATTTTGAAAATCGAGTCACGGGCAACAAAGTTATCATTGCCACACCAAAAAGTAGTTATTTTGAGATCAACCTGTAAATAAAAGAAATAATCGGAAAATTCGAAAACCATTTCGAGATATGAGGTCCATCTTCATGATCTTGGTGTTGAAATTTAAAAAGAAAAATCTTTGATCAAATGGGAGCAAGCTGAACTTTCTGAGATTTTGAACTGTTTTATCTACCACCCTATATAAACTTTGTGTGAAGTACCAAGTTCTTGCAAACATACGGACTGATAAACAAGGGATTGAACTAGTGAACCCTCGAAACAAAAATTGAATTGCTCGAAACAATCCAAATTTTATCAGTGCCAAAGTTAGGGCAAATTTGATCATGTAACGTTTCATTTGTTGAGCAGTTTAGGTAGGTAGAATGTTTCCCATCCATATTATGACGTGATAAAAAACTTTAGATAAGCACAACTGTATAGGTGGATCTCGACAAAATGTTCATATAATTATTAACTTGATCTTATTACCGAAACGTTGAGGTGTACTTAGTATTTATTATAATTTGCCTAATAGTCTGTATAGGTAGGTACCATTAAAAGATGTCGATAAGTAGGTAATCATGTTTTGGAATACATACTATACACAAACAAGAGAGGATGCTGTTGCTGTTAACGTAGGTATAGTAAATTCTTGGAGAATACTATTTTTGAGACCAATACCTTATACCTTAATAGTAAAATACCATTCTTAAAAATTAAATAGTTAAGTATAATAGGTAGTTCTGTAAAATAGTTTGAGGATTATTATTTAGGCATTTTAATAAGTTCTTTTTTACAATACCAATTACAGGTAAGTGTAGGTACCACACCTTTGATATTTAAGTTGGAAGTTTAATTCCAAAAACACACTTTGCAGCTACCCCAGCCCCAGGGAAGACCCTTGAAAAATACAGTGCGTATAATTCTAGTAAGGGATGAAGTAATCTGAATTAAAATCTCGGCAATTTAAATCAACACCTTCCGTCTGTAAGTTTGCACAGTATATAACCCATGACAGAGGGTGATTATACAGGGTGTAAGCCATATTACATCCTGCAACGGACTAAAACAGATAAGGCACGTCGCAAGCCCGTTACTCGACTGAATATGCTCCACAATAATTATTTCAGTATTCACCCGAAACTCCGTCTGAACATTCAATGTTGTGAAATGTCATAGGTGTTTGTTACTGCTATTAAAATAGGTGCAGACACCCTAGAACCTAGATATTATAGATAGGCAGGTATATCTCTCTTTATCATCAATTTTCATTCAATTAATATTTTTGTTGTAAGTATTAACCCGATCATTATTTTACCAACATAAGAATAATAAGTATAAGGAATTCCTGGAGTACCTACCTGCCAGTAATAATTATCATATTCAATTACGAGATACTAATAGGCGGTGCAGGTTTTATAAGGATCTCCAGTTATGGCTGGTCACCTCACCTTGGCATTATATAGCTTGGACCACACACGTCGCGATCGCCCCTTGCCTCTTCTGAGTCTTCACGTGACAGTTCGACTTGTTCCCGCTAGATGGCGACATGAATACAGATCAGATTATTTCAAATCTATTCTACCTACCACTGTCACTGGTCACAAACTTTTTACTGAAATTACTAAAAGAGAATTTTTTTCATTTGTTTTTTTTACCTAGTGTTTAAAAAAATTAACTAAAAATGTTGATGAGGGTCAAGACAAAACAAAACAACACATAGGTATACCTAATATTTTATACTTAAATTTATTATTGAATTCTTATTCGTTCATATTACAATTTAAAATGAAAATTTAAACGGTCAATTCTTCATATAAGTAGAAGAAAATTTGTCTGAAACTCCAATAATAGGGATATGAACAAATTAAGAGAACATTTTATACAACTTAATTTACTTTTGAACGTTCCACATGCATAAATGCCATCAAAACTACAAATTTTAATAATAATAATAATAATAATAATAATAATTTATTGTTTCCAACAGACAAAGAGCCCAATTACAGGAAACAAAATATAAAATACATTTGACAAAAAGAAAAAAGAAGAAAACAAACCCATTCTTCATACAGAATTACAAAATTAACAACAGATTATAACTAAAAACTATGAAAAGCTATGAAATAAAAAACATAGCAAAATTAATACCATTAATTAATAACAAGATAATCTAATAATCAATAATAATCAACTAATAACTAAGTAAATAATTATATTAACAATCAAGAATAGTATTATGCTACCAATTAATTTACAGATAGAAAGTCGCTAATACCGACAACTACCAGACCATCTCTCAACAACAAGGCGACGCATAATGCTGAAACTGTCATGGTTCAAGTCGCAACAATCACTAATACTATTAAAATAAGCACACATCAGGTAGAGTGGCGACCTAGTCAGAGCACCACTTTTTCCAGAGGGAGTGTAAAAAGTTATTGAGTAACGTGAATTTAAACGGGGAACCAAGAACGGCAATTTACCAAGCAAAAACTCGCAGTCTATTCCACCATTTACCAGTTTAAAAAGGAAACGAGTTACAACAATTATACGCCTCATTTCCAGCGATAAAACTCCAAACCTATTGAGAAGGAGAGTGTGTTCAAATCCTCGTTGGGGATAGACACCTTCAACTCGGAAGAATAAGAACTTCAGAAATTTTCGCTGAACATTTTCCAGGGCATGAATATGGGCTTGGGGAACAGGAAACCAGATAAGACACGCATACTCAAGTCTAGATCTAACCAGAGTGTAAAAGAGCGTTAACAATGCACCAACATTTGTGAACTCTTTACAGTTCCTATAAATGAAGCCGAATGTTTTAAGGGCGCGGCTAACAATATCAGAGATGTGAGTGGCAAAGTTAAAGCTGCAATCGAAAAGAACACCCAGGTCCCTGATAGAATCCACTCTCGCCAGCTGTATATCACCGATGGTGTAACCAAAATACTCGGTAGATCTTCTACGAGAGTAGGTAATAACACTGCACTTGGAGGTATTCAGGGAGAGCCTGTTCAGTTCACACCACTCCATTACACGGTCAACATTATTCTGCAAAAGAGAACAGTCAGAGATGGACCTAACATTTACGAATAGTTTCAAGTCATCAGCGTAAAGCAAGTTATTACATGATATGACGTTGGTGATGTCATTGATGAAAAGTAAGAATAATAGCGGGCCCAAGTTAGAGCCCTGTGGCACTCCTGAGGTGGGTGTAAAAGATTCTGAAATGAAGTTATTGTAGGTGACGTATTGCTTTCTGTCAAAGAGGTAAGATTTAAGCAAGTCTATCATGGGCTGGGTAAAACCAAACAAATAAAGCTTTTTCAAGAGAACGAAGTGATCCATTTGATCAAAAGCCTTCTGGAAGTCAGTATATATCACATCGACCTGACCTCCATCATCAATCACCTCAGATACAAACTGCGAAAAACAGGCCAGGTTAGTGACTGTTGATCGATGGGGAACAAAACCATGCTGATTCGGAGACAGATGATGCTTCACGACAGAGAATATACGTTCAAAGACGCAGGATTCAAAAACTTTTGCGAAATTGCACAAAATTGAGATGGGTCTGTAATTTCGAACGTCACAGGGGTCACCCTTTTTTAATACGGGTGTAATGCGAGCCTGCTTCCACATGCTGGGAAAAGTTGATGTTCTTAAAATCAGGTTACAGAGAATATGCAATGGTTTCGCAAAAACAGAGGCGCAATCTTTCAATAAAAAGCTAGGGATTTTATCAACGCCTGACGTGAATGAATTTTTACTATATTTCAACGCATTATAGATTTCTCCCTCGGAAATGGAAGCAACATCAGTCACCAAGCTGGTCATGCCGTATCCGTCCACACTACTCGTAGATGAGGTCGAAGGGACGGATGATATATAGACACTACTGAAATAATCACAGAATGCATTGACAATCTCATCGGGAGTCGTGAAATTCCTATCGTCTAGCTTCATAACCCCAGGGATACGTGTACGTCCCCTCCTACCCTGCACAAATGACCAAAATTTTTTTGGATCAAGTGAAATATTATTTTGGATACTGTCCAGGTATACATTATAAGACTGTGAAATAAGTTTCTTGCAAAATGATCTTTGCTTAGTAAACTGATTCAAATAGTGCAAGGATTTAGATCTCTTGTACTTACGGTGAAAGGACGCCTTGATTCTTAACTGTCTCAAAATATTGCCATCAAACCATGGCGGACTCAGTGTGCGAGAAGATTTGCAGCGATAGGTAGGAACAGCTGCATAAATGGCCGCATATAAAGCATCGTAAAACAATGAACAAGCCATTTCAGCGTCCTTACTACACTCCAAAAATGACCAGTCCATACCTGAAAGAAGTTCATACAACAGCGGATAGTTGGCTCTCCTGAAATTAAATTGCTCAGTACCTCCGGCATTTTTAAAATTTGCATACGGTCTGCTCTTCCACTCAAAATAAAAATAAAATTTTGAAATAATGTAGATTATGCGTCGCGAATAACGTGCAATATTTTGAAAATTTATTGTAAATATAGGTAAGTATATTTTTTATTGATATACCCACCTACCTATTATGTATTTTCTTAGCCCTCTTCATTTCTTCAACATCATTAGTATTTTAGTATTTTCTTATTAAGCAAGGTGTTTCTAAATGTAGTACCATAAGTTGCAGGGCGTATACATGAAGCTTAAACAGGTAGATATTAAGAAAATTCAAATAATTTTTTTCCAGAAAATGTTTCTTAAACGAAGTACAGGGTGCCAAATAAGATATCTGTGACCGTTCCTGAAATATCCTGAAAAAACTGAAAAATCTAATTTTCTTATTTTTGCCATATCTTTCTTATTATTGGAAATTAATAAATAATTTTTTATAGGCTTGCATAAGCCGTTAAGAGCTATCCATCTGACATTTCAAAAATTTTCAAGGCCTACTAGATCCAAGAGTTTTCACAGTCAACTTTCGTTTTTGTTATGTCCGCTATATTGTTTTTTTATGTCGTTCGATATGAAAAAAATAATGGAAACCAAAAATTAATAAACTTCAAAAAAATTTTTTTTTAATTTTTATTCTTAATTTTTCAAAGAAAAACCTAATAAAAAATCGTCGAAAAACGTCAACATTTGTATAAAATACGCCGAAATAGTGCTTGCATTATGGTTTTTTAATTTATCTATGAAATTCGGTCTAAAAATGTCTTTTTTGTAAAGAAAAAAGAAGAATAAAAAAATTTTTAATTTATTTTTTGAAGTTTAACAATTTTTTGTTTTTATGATTTTTTTAATACCGAACAACATAAAAAACACTATGGTGGCCATAAGAAAAATGAAAGTTGACTATGAAAATTCTGGAATCTAGTCGGCTTTGAAAACTTTTGAAATGTCAGATGGGTAGCTCTTGCCGACTTATGTAAGCCCACAAAAAAATTTTCATTAATCTCCAATAATAAAAAAGATATGGAAAAAATAAGAAATCTCGATTTTTCAGTTTTTTCAGGATATTTCAGGAACGGTCACAGATATCTCGTATGTCTCGACGGAATCGAGATGGCCACAAAATTGCGCTCTTTTGGACTTGTTTAACCGACCCTGTATTCGTTAGCGTTACGAGATAGCAATACAGGGTGTCCCAGAGGGCATGGATCAAACGAAACCCATAGTGGTAGGGGGGGTAATTTGGAACAAAAAAATCCCATAAAGGGTGGTCCGAATGTTTACGGTTCTCGAGTTATTCACCATTTTATGATTTTTTTTTTAAATTGCTACCTTCGATAAGAAAAAAATTTAAAAAAAATTAACTTCTTTTTTGTAGACGAACTTCTACGCTATAAATGTTTTAGAATAACGTCTTATTCTTACAGTTGTTATTTTGGAATTGTTCTTTGCATATTATAAAAGTTAGAGACCATTTTTCTTCGATTTTAGAGATTTAAAAAAATAATCGTGATGTGACCATAAAAAAAAACTAACGCACAGAAAACGTGAACATTATTCAGAAAAACTTCTACGTTTAATGCCCTTATTGCCTAATGTCACGTTTATTACATTATTCCCACTCAAAATGAAAATTTTCCAAAATTAGTCTAAAATGTTCAATTTTGAAAATTATCCTCCTATGGTAATGTGAACAATAATACACACCAAATGGGTTTAAATTATGTTTATTTGCAATAACTAAGCATATTAAATATACGGCGATGACATATTGTGTCAATAAGTTTTTATTTTATTAAACGTGGTTTAACATATTCTCAAAATGTCTTCCTTCCATTCTAATACACATTCGGCACCGTCGCAAAAAATTTTGTTTCAGTCGTCTGAAGGCCTCATTATTTCGAATTTGATTAGCCATAATGTCGATCGTTTCTCGAAGATCTTGCACATTGTGGTATACTCTCGAGTAATCCAGTTCTTTGAAACATCCCCACAGAAAAAAATCCAAGGGGTTAAGATCCGAGGAACGGGGTGGTCACTGTATGGTCCCTCCCCGCCCTATCCATCTCTCATGGTAGGTTTCTTCAAGAAACTCCTGAACAGGACGAGCCTTATGCGGAGGAGCTCCATCGTGTTGCAACCACATTCGTGTACGAACAGCTAATGGAACATTTTCCAACAACGCATTCAATTAATTTTGTAAAAATTGTAAGTAATCTTCGCCACGTAGCTTAGCTGGTAACTCAAAAGGACCAATTAATAGGCCGTTTACTATTCCAGCCCAAATATTTAATACAAATTGGTGTTGAAATCTATGATCTTTAATGATTCGTGGATTTTCTATAGCGCATACTGTGAATATTAAATATCCCAGTACGTCTAAAATTGGCCTCGTTTGTCCATAAAATCGAATTAAAAAATAAAGAATTTTCCCTGGATTGTCGCAATATTTCTCTGCAAAACTGCACTCTTTTCAGATAATCATCTGGCAAAAGTGCTTGCACCCGTTGAATGTGAAAGGGGTGCAGCAATTGTCTTTTTAGAATTCTATGTACTGAGGATCTTGAAATGCCAGTATTGACTGAAAGGTTACGTACACTAATTCCGGGATTAGCTTCAACTCCAGCAAGAACTTCTTCTTCAGGAAGGAGCAAACGCCCGTCCTCTCGGTTTGGACCACCGGGCACTTGGCCTTCAACATCATATGCATTGTGAACCCGCATGAAAACTCGATAGTCGGGATGATGTTCTCGATTGGGGTATCGATCACGGTATATTCTCTTGCAGCACGTCGAGCAATCCCATTGCAAAAACCATAAAGAAAATGCATTTCTGCATATTCGCGTGAAGTGTAAGGCATTTTTATAGTTTTGTTGGTATAACTTTAACCTACCTACTTTATTACAGGAAACCACAATCAAAGTAATTGAAGCCGTACAATTATTTTACAATTGATGTTTTCCTAGGTAACAATTTTAGTTTCCTAGGTAACAGTTTGGTTTCCTAGGTAACAGTTTGGTTTCCGAGGTAACAGTTTGGTTTCCGAGGTAACATGTTCAAAAACAATTTTTTCAGAGAAGAGAAAACGCGAGAGAAAACGATTGTATTGGATAATAACAAATACCTAAGTAGTGATAAATTCGGTTTCATAAATTTTATTATTTATTTTTTTATGAAAACTTAATGACACATGTCATCGCCGTATACTTAATATGCTTAGTTATTGCAAATAAACATAATTTAAACCCATTTGGTGTGTATTATTGTTCATATTACCATAGGACGATAATTTTTTGAGTGGGAATAATGTAATAAACGTGACATTTGGCAATAAGGACATTAAACGTAGAAGTTTTTCTGAATAATGTTCACGTTTTCTGTGCGTTAGTTTTTTTTTATGGTCACTCAATTATCACGATGCTTTTCTTAAATCTCTAAAATCGAAGAAAAATGGTCTCTAACTTTTATAATATGCAAAGAACAATTCCAAAATAACAACTGTAAGAATAAGACGTTATTCTAAAACATTTATAGCGTAGAAGTTCGTTTACAAAAAAGAAGTTAATTTTTTTTTAATTTTTTTCTTATCGAATGTAGCAATTTTTGTAAAAATCATAAAATGACAAATAACTCGAGAACCGTAAACATTCGGACCACCCTTTATGGGATTTTTTTGTTCCAAATTACCCCCCCTACCACTGGGTTTCGTTTGATCCATGCCCTCTGGGACAGCCTGTATAGAGAAGGATACATGGTGCACCCTTTATAGCTCGGTTGAAAAACATTTTCGGAAAAAAAAATTTGAATTTCCTTAATATTTAAGCTTCATCACACGTCCTCCAACTTATGGTACTTCATTTAGAAACACCAATTATTGTAATACGAAAAAATTGTCTTTCTAATGATGTCAAAGCCAACTCTTTCATTTAAAAAAATAAAACTTTATGTTATTATACATTTAGATTTAGATTCCCCATGCAGTGAGCCATTGTGATACCTCTTCCGCACTGCGACCGAAGGTCTATTCCTTAATTGTGTTAATTGTGGCTCACATCTTCTAGTCGTGTTACATTTAACCCCATCAGGCCAGTCTCTTAGAGGAAGCTGACCATCTTGAGTGTCATTATAACTCGAAAATTAATTTTTTTAAAGAAATTGCTGTTCCACTGCATTATTCTTTTTAAAAAAGTGACTCAAGAATGTGAAATTATTTCCTTCTAGTTTTATTAGTAAATTAGAGAGAACGCGTAAAAGCGAAAAACCGAAAAATCGAGTTTTTTCCATAGCTGGAAAAACAAAATACGATAACCAATCATTTCAGCTTTCATTAATGAAGTTTTTTGAAAAAAATTAAAAATCGAGGATGGGTATGGTCCATTTTCTGCATCTCTTTTAGTTAGTTTATGGAGAAAACTATTGAGACATCGAAACTAAGCCACCCTATAGGTATTAGGTATAGGCTACTTTAGTTTCTACAATAGTTTAAAAAGTGATGGCTTTATACAGGGTGAGTCAAATTCGAGCTACATCTTTGAGATCTGGGAAACTAGCAGAGATACGGACTCGGTTATTGGGGCAAAGCTGTGCTATTTTTGCTCGATGAAAAGAATATTTTGCTTGCCAAAAAGAATTCAGGATATTTTCAGTCGTTGAACTATCCTGAAAAACTGAAAAATCAAAACTTCTTATTTTAACCACACCTATCATTTTTATTGTTGGAAATTAATTAATTATTTTTTGTAGACTTACATAAGTCATGATAGGTCCATTCGACATTATAGGTAGGTATAGGGTGATCAGTAACTCGCGCATTCCGAATACAGGGCGATATAGAGCCCAATTAAATGTATATTTTAATGAAATGGATATCTGGATATTTTAATGAAATTGTATATTACTCATCAAGAGGTATTTTTTCATGTACCACATTTCGTTTTATCTCCACTAGTGACGTCTTGCAGAATTTTACCTGCATAATTTTATATTTTTTATTGTCATTTTAACGACAATCTTGTGACCATGTAGAAAAACAGATTTTATTTTTTTAGGCGGAAACCGTACATTGGACTGAAAATAAATAGATAATCAAATTTGCTTGGAAATGAATGGGGATTCCAAAAATGATTTCTATTTGAACAGAAATCAGTGGTGTACCATCAATGTCTGCTAAAATATGCCGGTAAAATTCTGCACGATCGTGCACCATTGTCACTAATGGAAATAAAATAAAACGGGGTACATAAAAAAATGCCCCTTGATGCGTAATACCTGTATACGAAATTTCATTAAAATATCCAGAGCAGTGTTACAGATATTACGAAAAAATGATTTATTTTAATGAAATTTTACCACCCTGTATATCTCAAAAGTTAAGACACTTAGGACATATACGTTCTTATGAAGTTTTCTTCTTAAAATGGACCCAATAAAAATCACCCCCTTAAATAATTGACATTCAATTACATAACACCCTGTATACCTAAGTATGTGGAATCCTCATAGTGGAAACCGCATTAAAAAGAAAAAAAATTACCGGCCATAGAAGACTAATATCTACTTATGTGTCAAATAATTAAGAATTTGACAATTATTTTAAGTTTTGTAGTTAAATGATTAAAAAATGTTACAATATTAAATTAATGGCTAGGTACCTACATAAATTTAAAAAAATGTTTTCATTAGGTACGTATGTTTTTCATTGTCTCATCAATAAGAAACGCATTATCTGATTTTTGTGACAATAATGTATAGCGTTTTCACGTTTAATTAGGCCGATGAAAGTAAGATCAAGATCTGCATGAAATATTCTTGCTAATGAAGGCCTTTGTTATATGCTCAAGAGCGTTGACTTGATTAAGGAGCGCGGGCCGTTTATTGATGATGAAGATTTTGCAGGGCTGGCTGCTGGGTGAACCCCTGGAGTCGGCCTCCAATGGTAATGGATTCGTGAAGGAATGGGCCGGGTAATTAAAACGAGTGTAATTGTTTTTCCCCTGGAAATTGAAGCCGTCTCTCTACGAGCCTACGTGATCCGTCCGCGGATGTTTTATTACTCGAGTCCCAGTCCAGTTTAATTATTGCTCAGACAGATCTAAATGGAAAACGTTTAGCCGCTGCGCGAGAGAAAGAAGCGGAACTTCCAGCATTGCTTAGTGTATTACAGCTCTGCTCTTCCCTGACAAGAATAGATTATCTTAGATGAAGTTTTTACAGTTTTCTCATCCCGATTGCTACTTGAGATTAAAGTTAGCCTACGCACGGGAATTCTATTTTTGTAACATTAAACTTCCTAATATCATTATTTTATATATTATGTATACCTATGCATACTTACCAAGTGAGCAATAAGAATTAATTATTAAAAATTATTGTCAGCCAATTTTGGAATAACTTTTTTACATTATAGTGCATGAGTAAAAATTGTAAATACTGCCACGTTTCATCAAAACATAGGTATAGGTATACAAATTCTTTAATGATACTATCTAATGAATGTTACTCAACTGAATGATTGAATGCCTATTATATCCATATTAATCTAATTTTAGCTAATGGGCCAAGCAATGGAGCTCTAAAGTTACAAGGTTCTGACAAAAAATAGTAACGGAACATATACCGCCGGGGACATCATACGGGGAATATAGCCTCATATGCTAATTGCACAGTTTTCTACACGAGTTTTCGAGTATACCATTTTCTTTTTTTTAATTCACCATTTAGTTTTTGGGTAATTGCTATAAGAAGTTCTTCATACCATTGTTCAGGCTACACAGATCGAGGCGGTAATGACGCCCCATCATGCACCCTGTAGAAATAACTTCAATCTCTAACCTCCACCCCCGTGAACTTTTCATCAGTTTCAACAATAATTGGTATAGTTAGTTATAGTAACCCTCTTTACCACGATGCCCATCAACGAGACTCTTCGAAATATCCAGCACATCTTTTCAAGTCACATTACCTCTATATTTAGTCATGTGTGTTCACACCACAACCTATTTTCAGTGAAATGTGAATTTTAAAAACAACTGGATGGAGTTGCTATGGGCAGCTCCGCGTGAGCCCTGTTTTTGCCAGCTTCTACATGGAATTAAGTTCTAGTCAAGTCAGGAAAACAAGACCTAGAAGCCACGGCCTTATTAAACATCGCCACTAATAGGTATACAATTTCGTTGATCCCACTACACGTAAATGACACCTGCTTCGTCATCTGGAAATGTGAAGAGTAAGACAATGGGAGAAGTTTCTATACATATCAACAGAATGAACCTCCTCATTCAATTCACGATAGAAATAGAAAAGAATGGAAAACTATCGTTTATTTATGTATGTTCTCGTCATAACAGGAATTAAAATGGCACCTTGGAACATAGGTCTACCGAAAACAAGTACACCCATACACACACACAGATCCATATTTACCCAAAAACTCAAATCAACATTCAAAAACGGGGAATAGGTAATAAAAACCCTATACATACGGCATTGGTAGGACTCAACACCTCCAAGAAGAGCTCGCCCACCTATAAGAGCTTGATCTGCAGGTGAATGGCAAGACTCTGTTTAAAAAGTCAGGAAAGGGTTACGTTCCAGGACATAACATCTTACGGTACCCAGCGACAGAACCACAGAGTTGTGGAAACTTCATTCCTCCTACGCACAGGAACGTCACCGATCTGTGCGAGTCTTTCAGCGTTGCAGAAACTCCCACAGTGACAAGGCATCAAAACTTTCTTTAAACCTTCTCATCAAGTTCATAGCATTGTCTCCGTTCAACTAAAGACCTTTTTGATCCATTTTCTTGTGCTGAAGTTTATAGAATATACCAAGCTCCTGTGCTTGTGCGTAGGTATATATCAGAACGACCAATTGCAGCTCCCGCGTGACTGGGTGCACTACTTTACACTACATTATTATTAATCCATGCAGTCTTTTTCTTTTGATTTTCCTCTTTTGTCAATTGAAGGGTCCAATGCAATAACCTGACTGGTTTTGGTCCATTTTTAAGGCAAAATTAGTTAGCAGTGGATTCTTACATAGTATAAAATTCTCTTTCGTCCTGTGTAATAACCAGCTCTTGATCATAGAAAATAATTAGAATAGCAATATCATCAACTCTAATTTTAATTTTTAATTTCCTTATTTTCTATGATCAAGAGCTGGTTATTACACAGGACGAAAGAGAATTTTATACTATGTATAAGAATCGACTGCTAACTAATTTTGGCCTTAAAAATGGACTTGACTGGTTATTGCATTGGACCCTTCAATTGCTTTTCCTTATTTGTCAAATGAGTTTCTTTTTTTTTCTATCTATTAATGATTATATATAGTCATTGATTTATCAATCAATTTCCTTTTATGTCAAATCAGTTTCACTTAATGTCAATTGCTTTTCCCATGCATTTACGTATACAGTGACATTATAATAAACATTGGAAAAGCATTTGATATAAAAGGAATCTCATTTGACAAAAGAGGAATTTCAATTGAAAAATCACGCACTGACGTTTGCAATAAATGGGAAAAGCATTTGACAAATTAGGAAAAACAATTGACAAAATAAAGAGACTGTAATCTATTAACTTTTTTTTAATAAAACAAAATTTAAGTTTTACTTCTGTCATTGATGATGAAGTAGTATGCTGAAAAAACTGATAATTTGCAATCTGATAATTTAGACATATCTTTTGTTTTTATTGAAAATAAATAATTTTTTGTATGATAAGTCTTCATAAGCCATCCCTCCCTCTGATATTTCAAAAATGTCTAGAGCCGGCTATATGTTCGGATTTTCCTAGTCAAACTAACTAGGTATCTGTTTATTATTTTCCTTTTCCTTATTTTTCCTATTCGAGGTATACAGGACAGCAAAAATCTGTTCAAAAATCACCCCAAAAAATATTTTGAAAAATCGATTTTTTAAATATAAGTACCTACCTAACTTTTTTTAGCGAATAGTTACCATAATAAACTTTTGCCGGTTTCATAATACATGTTAAAGCCACACAGTCAAATTCGGGGGTTACATCATCGGGATTTGGGAAACTATAAGTATAGAAGAGATGCGGACTCAGTTAAATTGGGGCAAAGTTGCGCTATTTTATGCTTACTATAGGTATCTGAAAAAAAATCAGGATATTTTCAGTCGTTGCTGAAATATCCTGAAAAAACTGGAAAATCGAGATTTCATATTTTAGCCATATCTTTGCTATTATTGGGTTTCCTTATGGCCGCCATATTGTTTTTATATCGTTCGGCATAAAAAATAATGGAAACCAAAAACTAATAACATTAAAAAAAAATTGTCAAAAATTCTATTCATTTTTCGAAAAAAAACCATCTAATTAAGTTCCTTATGGTTTCTCAATTTTCATATGATATTCGGTAAATAGGTAGGTAGATATAAGAAGTTGTCTCTTAAAATAATCATAATAATAATTTCAAAAATAATTTCAAAAATAATTTTTTTTTTACGGAGTTGTTTCCTCGATTTATTTATTTTATATACCAAACGACATAAAACACAATATGGCGGCCATAAGAAAAATAAAAGTTGACTATGAATTCTCTGCGGGTATAGATATTCACAGTCGCCGGCTTTGAAACTTTTTATAGGTATATCTACATATTATAATTATTGATGGACAGTGTGTCCGACGAGAAAAACGCAGGAAACTGTTTTCATGAAAAATCTACTAGATTATAATCAGAAATAATATCCGCATGGCCAAGTAAGGGCGCGTATCAAATCTAGTAAGTACCTACCATTTTTTGGTAAACAGGGAACAACATATGGGAATTCGCATAATTGCAGTTTGCCGCTCACCTGTTTCATCTACAAAATTGCTAATCTTGTGCCTATTGAAATGGTTTTCTTTCCTGAACGATTAATAGCTTGAAAAACTTCCCAATTTATTGCTTCTTTAATAATTATTAAAAAAAATATTTGAAATTTTTCAAAATAAAACAACTTAGTAGCCATGAAATGCCAAATTCGAATAATTTTGTTAGTGTCAAATCAAATTCCAAGACATGAAAAATAAGAAATTGATCAAATTTGGCATGTCATGGCTGCTAATATGTTTTATTTTGAAAATATTCAAATTATTTTTTCATATATCAAAAAAGCAGTAGGTAAATTAGGAAGATTTTGGTAGGTATCAGCGCGTTCAGGAAAGAATTCCATTTCGATAGACACCATTACCGTCCTTGCGTAGATAAAACTGCGTGAGCGGCAACTGCATTTATGTTATTTCCCATGTTTTCCCCCATGTCCTATTTTGAAAGTTGTTACGGTACTTATTGCTCCATACCTACGTTATATTTGCTGTGAACCAAAGTTACAAATCTATATGGGTGAAAATTTATTTGCATTTACAGACAAATTTTCGTCTAAATACGCGGATATACAAATAAATACAGATTTTCGTATATACCTATAGCCTTTTAATTAGTTTTCAGAAGTTGTTGTATTGTATCTATTCAAATCAATGCAAACAAAGGTGACTGTGAAAGACAACTGGAACTAAACATCAAAGGTATAGAACAACACTTCACCTGTCAAATGATACCAAAACAAAAGCTAAAGAGAAAAAACAGTTCTCTGGAAGATTTAGTCACACCGTCCCGTGCCTAAATTAACTTATACTTAATACGTTCACCTGTCAAATTACGACAAAATATTTTCCTTTCAATTGCACACGGTCGTAGTGTTATTGGAAACCATAGCAAATAGCCTGTCGTAGGAGGCCAATGTATTGTGAAAGGGCGCAAAACAAAGACAAGGACACCTCTAGGGATTCTGCATTATTCTCGGGACCTTGACCGTCTAGAGTATATGTGACATTCATACACCTGATGCGCTAATTCCTGCTCTTTAGAGACATTTGAACAATGTCAAGCTTTTGTTTCATGTGGTTATGCTTTGAATCCTTTAACAAAATCTAACAAATCTTACAATACGTATACCTAAATGCGAACATGTATCTATTTTTGATTTTAAATTTTTGTTTCATAGTAATGTACCTAACTATTTTAATAAATAATTTTTCTGATAAGATTCACCGATTTACATATTAGATAGGTAAGTATAGGTACCTACTCATACAAAATTAAATCGAAAACCTAAAAAATTATACAACTCATGAATGGAGAGTCACCATTCTCGTAGATAAAAGTGGTGAGAAATAGACTACAAGTAATGTGATTTCCCATGCTATTCGCCTATGTTCTGTTTTGAAACTTGTCACACGGTATGCTTATTTTTTTCTGTCTAAAATTCCTTGAGAAATCATTGCATCTATAAATTTTACATCAAGGAGAGACCCTACCTATTAGAACCTCAATAATTGATTGATAGATTGATTCCAGAGAACATCATTGTTATAATTTAATGCCTACTGATCATATCCTAATAATTGAGACGCCTTTTATTTTTTATTTTTGAGATTTTTATTCGTTTTGTTTATGGACTTTTAAGAGATGATTGGTTTTCGTTCTTGTAGTAATTTTCTACATAATAATTGCGAGTTTTTTGTAATTGTAACATTAATCTTTGTTTAAAAATTAGGTACTTCTTGCTTCAATACATATAGGTATACGTAATACTCACTGAGCACTAACATTAAAAACTCTCTTATTGCTGTATATATAACGATGGAGAATTCGAACTTCGATAAATGGATCGTCTGATCCTCCATCCATCCATTAGAATCTTGAGATAGCACTGTAGAGAAGAGAGCGCTCTTTTCAACAAAATACAGCAATGGACCAATTAAAAGTCTATATGGGCATCACTTCCCTTTGTTTGATTCTTGACGACGGCATCAACTTGTTCTTCTATAAAGTGCTGACATTACATTGCACCGTGTCTGGGGACATCGTATAAACCAGTATCTGGACCAAACGACAGGTTTTTTCTACCACATTTAGGAGAAGCCTTGCGCTGTCGATTCTCTCTAAGCTCTTAGACACATTGACTTGAACTTGGTAGGTAGGTATTACCGCGACCGTGCATATAGGATGTAAACTTCTAGGTTCCAGGACAAGGATTTTTTATAAACGTTTATGAATTATCATGCCGTGTTTTACAGGTAGGTACCTATACTGATACTGATAAATTGTATTTCCAAAGAAGTAATAAAAGATGTTAGTTTTTTTTTCACTTCACGTAACTTAAGAATTATATACGCAGAGTGTTGTGAAAAAGTACGTCAAGTTAGCCACAGTTACAGGTATATTCTTCACATTGGCGGCCCCTAATTAAGATTCGCCAAATGGTCAAAATGCCCTAACAGAGGGCTTTTTCATTAGCCACAATATTTACCTTTTTCTCGGCACATCATTTCTCGTATACGACAACTCGTATGTTGTACTTGATTTATCAAGTAAAAAAGAGATGACCGAAGAGATATTAGAATAACTTTTGTAGAGGCCGCTGATAATACCTATATACCTAATGGAATATACAGGATGTCCCCAAATAAAGATATATACAAACTTCTAGGTAGAATATAGGTATACCTACCTACCTGCTTTATTTTAAGAAAAAAACTCTCAATGAACCTACCCCTCTAAATTAAATATTAACGACGTTACAGGGTGTTCAATGTTCTAAAAAAATTAATTTTTTTGTAAACCTATAGAGTAGGTTCATGATAGCTCAATATTTTTATAGGAAATTTTTTGTTTTGTTCTTTTAGGTATTAATTAGTCTTATATTACAGCGATAATTACGTGTATGTAATACAGGGTGTCCGGTAAGTACCTCATAATCTCTCGAGAGCATACAGGGGAGGTCAAAATAAACCAAGTCTGTCATAAAAAAAAACATTCCTAAAGTGTCCCTAAACGGAGATACAGAGCCCCAAAATGGTACCCTAAGATTTACTTTTTTGGCTTTAACTTTTGAAACGACCTGTATAATTTGATGAAATTTTTTTTTTATATAGGCCATAAAGACTCATTAAGCCATATTAGAGTGGATGTTTGACGTCCAAAAGGAAGTCAGGAACGGACTTACCACCACACTCATTGTGTCAAAGTTTTGACAGGTGTCATTTTACAGAGCTGAAAACTTATTTTTTAAATACGCTGCATGGTCGTTCATCTTCACAAAAGGTACTCTTAATTTATTTCGATAAAACTAGCGGTTCTCAAGATAAATCGACTTTTATGCGAATTTTGATCAAGTTCCGTCAATAGCAATCCATTATGTAGGTAGGTTTATCAACTAAAAACCTGATTGTTATCTACCTGTTTGTGTTTAACATTAGTAAATTTTGAGTGTTTCGCATACCTAAAAACCGATTTATTTTGAAAACCGTCAATTTTACCGAAATAAAATTAAGAGCACCTTTTTTAAAGATGAAGTATTAGACTATTCAAAAAAATAGTTTGCAGCTCTGTAAAGTGACACCTGTCAAAATTTTGACTCAACGAGTATGATGGTAAGTCCGTTCCTGACTTCCCTGACGACGTCAAACATCGACTTTAATATGGCCCGATGGCTCTCTGTGGCCTCTATAAAGTGTTCAAATTCCATCCAATTATACAGGTCGGTTCAAAAGTTAGAGACAAAAACGTAAATTGCGGGGCACCCTTTTAAGGCTCCATCATATCTCCGTTTGGGGACACTTTAGAAAAAATTTTTTTATGACAGACTAGGTTTTTTTTGACCTCCCCTGTATGCTCCCGAGAGATTAGGAGGTACTTACCGGACACCCTGTATAATCTGAGCCAGGAACGTACGGTAATAGATAGGGGTGCGCAAACTTTTTACCCCCCAATTTTTACGCCAGCGGATAAATTTTGGTTTTGACATATTTTTCCAAAAGCTAGATATAGGTATTTCTGGTACAAAAAAGGCACAAGGTTTGTAGTTAGATAGGTAGGTATTATCGAAAAAAAGCCTTAGTGCAGACCCAGGCCCATAATCAAATAATTTTCTACCTCGATCGACTATGAGGTCCCCGCTCAATTATCCCACTCACGTTCACCGGTTTTTCGTCGATTGCTTCGTCATCAGTTTTGATAGTACCTATACTACCGAAAAAATTGTTCTTCCGAAAAAGGAAGAGCTTGGCAGAATACGTAAGTGGGGGAGAAGCATCTTGTCATTTTCCTCCTTCCTCGAAGTTTAGCGGTTAACAGGAAGAAAAAATTTTCCAAATCCGTTAAAAATTTACCGAGATACGAGCAAGCGAGCATTCAAAATGTTTCCCCCTTCCCGCTCACTGCCGCGGCGGCTGATTCACGCATCCGCGCCCGCAGGAACGTTTTTATGCTTTCAACTCTCGCGGACGGGCGAAATATGCATGGACCAAATAGAATATTTTTTTTAAATAAATAGCCAGATTTTTTAGCTCTATTTTTAACCCCTCAAGGAACCCCTACTCCGCTCCGTTTCCCCGTTGCAGAGTCGGAAGGTAAAACACCCATATCTCCCTTGAAAATTATCGCAGCTCGATTTTCCAAAGCAAAAATGATAAAACTGAAAGAAAAGAGGTATACAGGGTGATCCCGAAATGGCGGACACGGAATAGAGGGTGTTGTAGAGGATGTTCAGAAAGACTGTAAATTTAAAACAAAAATGAGTTCCTCGGCTTCGTTACCGAGATATAGGGTGTCCTTTTTCCAAACTTTAAATCGAAATGGCGGTCAAATTTAAACAACCTCCACTGGCAAAGCACATGGTTTCACAAAACTATAACGATAGTGTTTGCTTTTTATTATTTTTATTATCGGGAACGGATTTACAGGCATTCAAAGTTTACCTATTCCCCGGGTTTAACAAAATTTTTCAATGTGGCATCGTTGTTCGAATTAGAGATTTTGAATAATATTATCGACTATTTCGTATCCGCGCAACGATTATTGTTTTAAGCTTTGTTGTGTTTCCATTTTATATTAGTGCTTCTGACGATACCGAGACTTTTTCGGTCTCGCTCTCGGTATCGTAACGAGACCGAGACCGACACCGAGACCGATACTCCATGACCGAGACCGGGAGCGAGACCGAGACTAAAACTCCGAGAGTCTCGCTGAGTCTCGCTCTCGGTACATATTTGTCAATTAAATATAATAGAATTCTTGTAACTTACAATGTTTGTACTAAATTAGAATTAAAATTGAAGCATGACAGAATTTATTTAAAGACTTGTTTGAACTAAAGTATGTTAACGGTTATTAAATGTGAATTCTGTCTTAACTAAGGGCGATTAAATGTAACTCTTTGCCAGCCGCAGGCTTTCGTAAAAATTTATTTCCGTCGTCAGGGTTAAACTAATCGAACATTCAATACCTACATTATTAAATTAAATAATTAAATTCACTTTCTTGTAGTAAGTACAATTTTAAAAAAGAAATGCTTTAATTGAAGCTCACTTGCACAGTAAGTAAGTATGAATTTAATTATAATTTTATTAATGTATTGAATTTTCGATTATTTTAGCCCTGTCGAGGAAAACTAATTTTTCCGAAAGCTTGGCTGGCAAACAGAGTTCCGTTTAGCCTCAATTAAGACAAAATTCCCAATTAACTCTTAACATACTGCTGTTACTGTGTTTTCACTAAATATTTGTATATATCTTTTAGGTACCTACGTAGGTATACCTACCTATTTTTATTAAATAAGAAGTCCCCGATCGAAAAAATTAATCTAAAGATTAAAGAAAGAAAAATTTATTATTTATTAACACTTTCAGTTTTCGGTTCGATTTCAGCTGGCTGCCCTAGACTACTTTCCATATCACGCTCTTGTGAGTTTTCAGATACAGATTGTTTATGTTTGCGTTTTGGCATCTTGATTCCACCGACTAAACAAACAGCGAAAAATTAAACCCAATTTTCACGTGCTGCTGAAATATTACTAGGTAGGTACAACCTAGTAGTATTAAAATTAAAATAAATAATAAAAAATATTAGTAATAAAATCTACAACTGCAATAAAAGTGTTTATCTACGAGTGATTCATAAAATGCACTTTTTTAGACGTTTCTTAGTTCATAAAATGTATGATTATCTTGAAGAGTGAAATAAAGTATTTCGAGTGAAATAAAGTGCCGTAGCGGTTCATTATTTAACGCTAAATCTGACAAGTTACTGCACGACGAACCAAGTACAGTACAAGTTCTAGTCAGCGGAGCGGCTCGATTCGGCGATCGCTGATACACGAGACGCTGATCGCTGGATTACATTATTGCATCCAGACGCCAACCACTCCTAATGCTTGGTGCTCCGTGACAGCTTGTTGACACCATGCACCTATACTAGAGAAACGTAGTTTATTAGCAGAGCGCCAGATCTATGTACAATTAATATTTTGTGTTTTGTCTCGTTTAATTATACCTAAAATGCATACCATTGTAGATGATTCAATGAATGAAATATCTTCTACCCCAGAAGAAATTATTTTTCAATCAAATATGGCTGCACAAAATCTGTTAGGTAGGTACCTACCTCAAAAATCTAAAGAAGCGTATATTAAGCAATATGTCACCTTTATGAACTGACGTGATGAAAAAAAGTGAATAGCTTCAAAGAAACACTTACATAAGATATGAATGCATTGGAAAGTTTTTTTTTATAATAATAGCTTTTGTTCTAATTTAAGTCACTCGTAGATAAAATTTTGTATGCAACATATGCATAAAGTGCCTTTTTTTCACTTCTGGGATTGCCGCATTGCCTGCGGCTCATGCAGTCAAACTTCCCAGTCGTGAAAAAAAGTACCACTTTATGCACTTGTTGCATAAATAACTATTGTTTGTTTTCACTACGTTTCAACAGTACTGAACGGGCCACTTGAGGGGCTGCGACGCTGGTTATATTAACCGGTAAATGTATGAGACGCACACGCACAGTAGATGATGTTAGTATATGGATTCTGCATTTCATTTTGCATTACATATTCAAGGTTACTGCCACCGAGACCGAGACTGACCGAGACTCTCGCAGTAGTCTCGGATCCGAGACCGAGACCGAGACGAGAGCCGGTGGCGCAGGTCCGAGACCGATACGAGACCAACTTGGTCTCGGTCTCGTCTCGCCGAGACCGAAGCACTATTTTATATGTTTCCGCATGGTAACATTCTATCTGGGTATTGTAGACCTAATACACATTATTTTTCTGCCTGAAAAAGGGTATCCAGTGCAGTGTTGTGACTTTATTTTCTACAAAAGTGGTCATATCTTCTTAAGGGGGCCATACTTGAGAAAACAGTAAATGAATCTTTAATCCACAATAGATGCTGTGGTGCTGTCCGTGTCCGCCATTTCGGGATCACCCTGTATTTTCAAATAAAAGTTATCGCCCCCGCTCTTCCCTTCATGCCGAAAAAACATTTTGAAAAAAATGCAGATTTTTATTGCGCACGCCAGCGGCGGATTTCTAGCAACGTTGCTTCGGAAAAGGTATTCCGGTCAAAAAAAAATAAACAAAACGCCGTTTGATTTTTTTGCGCTATGCCTCTTTCGAGTCGAGTTATCGGGGTTTTAAGAAATTTTGAACTTTCGCTGTCCCTCCCCTCCAAATTTTGCCACCACTGCCTCTCAATGGTCCCTTAAAAACATCGAAATATAACCTTCTAAAAAATATTAGCTGAACACCCTACATGCACTGCCGACCAAAGGAACAAACCATTTGAATTTTTTTTTGAAACCATTTGAACTTGACTTGATTTCAAGTCAAGTCAAGTCAAGTTAGCTTGATTATCAAGTCAAGCACTTGTCATTTAACTATGTGCACTGCGCTATACCTATACTGATGTATTAGGTGTAATTTCTAGTCTGATACGCGGTGCGGGACGGTTAAAAAGCTCGCAAGATGCGGAGTTCACACCTATATAAAAATTGGACAGATCATGCAACTTATTAAAATTATACCTACAAGCTAAATAAAGTTGGCAACAATGCTAATTCTAAAGTAAGGTGTAGCTATCGATTGATATCGAGTGGAGGCGGAATCTTTCACCTCGCACGAGGTAAGGGGGGTGCTCTAGACGAGGGTGCGAATCCAATTTTCTACATCACTTGTAAATAAAATCAGAGAAGCAGAGAAAACAGCAAACGATCGATGTCGGCCACGCAAGCCGTGATTCCGACGGTTACGGCGCAGTTCATGCCTGTTAGTCAGAGCTAAATTAACAGCCCATTTTCAATTCATATAGTACCTAGGCCACAGTTTTGTTTTATTTATTTACGCAGGTAAGTCATTTGAATTGATAAATTCATTAGGTATCTACCTACTTATAGATACGAGAGGTAAGTATGTGAAAAAAAAAATGGTGGATGGTAAGTAGTAATCTACCTAGATCCTACATCGGTAGGTGTGGGTATCTGTTATTATAGAATCATAAAACTAAAATGCGTGCAAGAGAGACAGCCCGTTTATACCTGGTATACCTAATTATAATTCTCATGGTGCATAATAAGGGCATGCTATTCGCGATTGAATCACAAGCACCGACAAATCAATTCCATAAACTGTCAGGATTTGTCAATTAGCTACAGATTGATCAGGCCTTCATTATCTCCCCACTCTGTATCTGCGGGGCCAATCATGCCGCCCCTCCCCTCCCACATATGGCGCACCATAACCACGCCTATCGGCCTGTAAAACAAACACAACAACGTCTCAATCTAGGGTTAGTCAATCCCCTTTACTCGTCAGAGCCAACCGGATCAGCATATCGAGACCACGCCCAGGCAGATGTCAAAGAGATGGCCAGCTGGTATTACTCAGGGGCGACTCTTGAAGGGTGGCCAGAAGTAATGCAGAATTTAAAAAAAAAATTCTATTTATTAATTCATATAACAATTTTATGCCATGACTGTAAATTTTAAGACGACGTTCACATTACGTATCATTAAAATTTTAACTTCACCTCCAATATGTAGGATATTACACACTACAACGGATTAAATGCCTACAGTGTAGATGGGTAGGTAATATCCATAGAATTATACCTATTCCCTTTCTGAACTGGACTTCAACTGGAAGACATTTGCTTTTTGAACGTCTCGTCTACGTTCGAACGTTTTTTAGTTGATTATAGCAACCTCCGTACCTATATTTCTAACGCATGCCCATGCAGTTTTTTTAGAGGAATAAAAGTTGGGAGAAAATTAGGTATTATAGGTACCTACAAAGAAACATAGGTACGACTGCTAACAAAATGGAATGCAGTAGGTATACCTACCTAATAATTTTACCTATACCTATATCTATAAAATCCAATTAATTTTTCAGGTAGGTATAAGTAATAATGGTTGATTTCCGATAAAAAGCATGAACAAATTACAAATTCTATCAAAGTACCTATAGGTAGGTACCTATAGCTTTTATTGATCCTTGTAGGTATAGGTATACCTACCTACACTTGCATATTATTACGTGTAATAAAAAAACAAAAAAATATAGGTAGGTACTTGAGTCGTAGGTATACCTACCTATACCTACCTATTTATTTACCTATATAGCGCAATCTATAATGCAATAAATACAGATAGGTATAAGTACATACAAATACTATACCTATAAGGTATCTTTATTGTTATTATACAGAAAAAGCAATAAATTTATTCTACTTCTATATTGTGAGGCATACCTATTATACCTACCTGCCTACCTACGCCTCTGATTCTCTCCTTAATCGGTTAATTTCGAATGTAAGCAAGTGCGGTAGATCGCCTTAATAGAATACCCATTAACATTATATTTTTACACAATAAACCTAATAAATAACTCAAACTAAGTAATCGATTCGTTTGAAAACGTATCCCATTAATCGTACTGGCCGACGGTTATTTCTTCTTCGCCGTTTACTGTAGGTTAGGTATACATACCTACACCGATTACATAAAATAATTGTATAGGATAATATGCTCGTGTAATACGATTTCTTTGAAAAGCAATACGTATAGCACATTAAATAAGGCTTAATTTTAATTAAATCGGTCTATTTGTGTAGATATTGAATTACATTTAGAAAGAGCGAGAAGAAGGGGCGGAATGAGAAAGAGAGCTACAAACACGCATTCTCTTGCGCTAGACAAGCGCAGACGTTGGCCGATCCCAGCAAGGCGGAGCCAACTGGACTCCTGTAATAAAGATCACTATTTTGAAAACTCACTCAGTGTGACAGCGTACTTATACAAGTAAACACTTGATCCCGTGTGTCTGCAAATAGCCGTGTCGCACTGACAGTTGACGGGTCACTCCGCCATGGCATTCGAAGACAGATCCAGTCCTAGTGCTGCCACTAGTCCTACTAACTCACAAGATATTACCGCTCCTAATTCACCGGAGTCCTCCAGGACCTCCCCTTACACCTGCACCACAATCTCGGTGCAAGACTCCTCTAGAACAGAATCCCCTAAGCCTGTGACGTCGTCATGTGGCATCTTCAGGATAACTTCCTTTGCTCTATCACCTGACTCTTCGAATTCTAATCCTTCTCCATCACCGTCTATTATAGAAAGTGATGAACCTACCATCCAAACTTTCAAATACTCCATAAGAAATATTCTGCAGCCCGATTTCGGAAAAACTGCTGTTCTTAAGAGTAGGACTCCGTCGTCTAGGATCGCTTTTAGGCCCTATGAAGACTCGCCTCAAGGGAAGGATGAGGAGAGGAATGGAAGAGTCTCACCGCCACCTTTGGGTAGTCTCCGTCAGACAGTGTCTCAGATTGGATTGAAGACGGAGCCTAGAGGTAAAAGTCCTGCGGCGAAGCTACCCGATCCTGACGAGGTGAAGAAGGAAGACAACGTGCCACAGTTATGGCCGGCTTGGGTGTACTGCACAAGGTACTCGGATCGTCCTAGCTCAGGTTAGTAGGATATATAATATGCGTTTTTTATATACCTACCTAGGTATATTATACCTATACTTATAGGTATAATATATTTATAAATTCAATAGAAGTTTGTGTTGTTTGTTTCTATTAGGTAGGTATTTATTATTTGTTTCTATATAGGTACCTAATAAGTTGGTATAACATACTGTAAGGTAGATTCTACTTTTTAGTACCTAAGTAGGTATATAGATTATAGGTAGGTATTATTTGTAGGTATAGGTACAGGTAGGTAGGTACCTACCTATGACCTGTTTTCAATCTAAGCTGCTTTGAAAACGGAAAATTGCGATTTTCGTTTGTTTTCAACTCATAGATTACTCGTTATACTTGGACTAAAAAGACTATTTTATCACATATTTTCAGGCAATCTGAAAATGTAACAATCCTTGAAAAAAAGTTCATGGTAACTTCCGGTATAACCGGAACTGATGTGGGGTTGTAAATATTTTAGTTAAGCTCGTAAAAATTGAAATTATGCATGTTACAAATGTTTAGACTTCTACTCCAAACACTTCTCCTTATAAAAATGCCCCAAGTTTCTCGCGCCTCACCCTGTATTAATATATGTACATGCCAGGTATAGGTATATTATCTACCTATGTAATACGCATCAGTTCAACATTAGGTATCTTCTGTGATGTAACCTACCTACTTACCTGGGGTAAGTGTATTAAGGTATTAGGTACATGATGTAATACCTACCTAAATATTAAAAGTTTTAATTTCTGTATATAAGTAGGTATTTATTATAGGTACCTAAATAACATGGCAGTTTTGAATTTTGAAGGATAAGGTGACCACAGTCTAACGCGGGACATAAACCATGGAGGGTTATTCAAGGTACCTATAGGTAACGGGGGAGGGACGATTATGACTAAAAATATTTGGCAATAAAAAAGTTGCCAAATACTCGTCTCAAAACAACTTTTTTGTAATTTAACCGACTTCGTATCACTTACCGTTTCATGCAGTTCATTTTACCTAAATGGGACAGCCTGATGTATATAATTAAATTAAACAAAGACCGGCTTTTCTGAAAGATCGTATTGTACCTAAATAAGTAGATGACATGTACCTACTACTTATTATTGAAAATTAAAAACGACTTCCAAAAGTACAAGACAACATTATGCTTAACACATAGGGTATAGTGCTCTGTTAAATGCACTGTATACCTATATAGGTAGATATTATAAGTAGGTACTTATATATGTATATATACAGAGTGTTCCTTAATTGGAGGTACAAATGAAGAGGGGAGATTCCTTAAGTAATTTTAAGAAAAAAAGTCCAATAAACATGGGGTCGCAAACGTTTTGTTTTCGAGGGGATGTTAAAGTTTGAATTTTTTCGATAGAGGGTGTTAAAGTTTGAATTTTTTTCAAGTTTTTTCTCATAGTATAGATTACTACACTTCACAAGATATTCAACTGGAATTAGGCACATATATCATGATGGTATCCCAGCTCATTATTCGAAGCGGTCTCTGTAGGCCAAACAATGGATTTTTTCAAAAAAAAATTGGGAATTCAAGTACCTACAGGATCACAATGGCCATAATTTAAAATTATTTTGTAGTATACAGAGTGTACCTACCATATATGAGAGTGGCATATCAAGGTTATGTTTTTTTTTAATGGAATGCTCCTATAATATAATATGTTATTGCATTTTTATAGATTGTCTGAGTACCTATATACCTATACATCATGTGTTTATTACTTATTGATTCGTTATTCCAATATATTAACATAAAGTACCTAATCATTTATTTTGTAATACGTAATAATCACGATGTAAAATATTATAAAACTAGTTTGAATGAATCGCTTTATATGGATGCATGAGGACTAAGATATGTATACCTATGGGTTTAATTATGCATCACTCTGTATTGAATTCGCTTCTCATGAACGTGAAATAAATTATTCATGTTTTATAATGAACTATTAGTTCCTACCTACTGAAGAAAGTTCTTATAATTTTTTTTTTAATCCGCACTTAGGTACATTTCAATTCAACTTCAACACACTCACTTTTCCTGTAATCTATACCTATAGCTACCTATTTAGATGATGATAATAATAAAAACTACATAAATCGTCTTTGTTCCATAGGTCGGCATAGATCGGCTTTCTTATAAAATTTGAAAAACCATTAGGCAAGTAGGTAATACCTATATTGTATCAGCAACCACTAAAAATACGTATCTAAATTTTTTCAGGTTCTTAGCATAAAATCATGCAACTTTTCTCTAATTTAATTGACATCGTATCTTCAATATGGTTTAGGTAGGATATCTCTGTCACCGTGAGCTTTAATTCATCTGGGGTGGCGAAGTCTGGCGGCAACGGCACAAGAGCCAGCCGCGGCATATACTTAGGTATACCCATGCCCGAAATCATAATTTAAGAGTATGCATCAGTTGGTCAAAGGAAGGGATATAGCATTGGTATATTGGAAACGGTAAGAGATACGAGGTCGGTTAAATTAGAGAAAAGTTACATTTTTTACATATTTTATGCTTAAAATGAACACCTGAAATAAAATTTTAGAAAACTTTAGACCTTAAGTTTTTACATGAGTCATCAAGTATATAGGTAGGTATACTATTCGTGCGTGACATTTCAAGCCGACTATAAATTACAGAGTAGGTACCTATACCTATTCATAATTCACTTTTTTTTCAAATGGCCCCCATATTGTTTTCTGCATGTTATTCACTTTTAAGAAAACCAAAGCAACCAAAAATGATATACATAGGTACCTAAACAATAAAAAACTTTTTTTTCAATATAAAGTAACCTGCTACCTATTAGTTTTTGGTTTCCATGATTTTTCCATACCGCCGAATGACATAAAAAAATAATATGGCGGCCATGAGTAAAACAAAAGTTGAGTGTGAAAACTCTGGGATCCAGTAGGCTGAGAAAACTTTTGTAATGTCAAATGCTTTTGATGACATATTATAATGTAAACCGACAATTTTTTTTTCAATAATAAAAAAAAGATATGACTGAAATAAAAAATCTAAATTTTTCAGTTTTTTCGGCATATTTCAGCAACGCCTGAAGTTTTTCTAAATTTTCTTCCTGTTCTTTATATTGATCATATATATGAAAGTGTGCAACTTTTCTCCAATTTTTAACCGACCTCGTATCTCTTATACCGTTTCCAATATCATCCTAATGTTATCGCTTTCTTATCTTGGACACACTGTATCTACTTATAGGTTTCGAGAAAAATTTTCAAAAAAAATTCAATATTTATTCCACGTTTTTTTTTTTATTTTTTTTTTTTTATCATATTAGGTACTTATGATTTATCTTCTATTTATCTTCTATTCTATCTTTTTCAGATACCTACTCTGATTCCAAATTTTCAAAAGTCATCATTTTGAGAGCCAGAATATTTAAAAACTAGCAACAGAAAATAAATAATAAATGTTAAAAATTAAAGAATACCTATATACAGTGTGACACATTTGTTCTTGAAACACCCTGTAGAATCTTAATTTATGGTGCGATTTTAAAGAAATTTCTCTTAAATCATAGAGCTTGATAAACTATATTTTGGGAGCAAAAAGCGTCTCATTCCTACAAAATCCAAGGCCTACTACTAGATCAGTGTTTACTTGTAAAATATCAAAAATTCATATTAGCGATTTTTTTTGAAAAAAACTGTGCACGCCACTGGATTCACCAGCCCTCAAAACGGTACTGTACTAAATTTTATTGGAAATGTCAGAGTAATAAGGATCTTGCAGTTATTTTAGAAATTCATAATAGAACTCCGAATTTTCATTAATTTATTCGAAAAGGTCTAGAGAGACAAAATAGAAATTGTACGTCTAGTTGGTGATAATGTAGGTACTTTAATTTTTTAATTATAATTTTTTATTTATTTACCTTTATTTTTTTTATTTATTTTTTTTTTTTACTTTTTTTTTACTTTTTTTAATTTTAATTTTTACTTATGATAGCTTTTGACCTTTTTCAAATTAATTTATGAAAATTCGGAGTATTATAATGAATTTCTAAAATAACTACAAGATCCTTTTTACTCTGACATTTTCAATAAAATTTAGTACTTACAGTACCGTTTTGAGGGCTGGTGCATGAATCCCGTGGCGTGCCCAGTTTTCTTCTAAACAAATCGCTAATATGAATTTTTGAGATTTTACAAGTAAACACTGATCTAGTAGGCCTTGGATTTTGTAGGAAAGAGACGCTTTTTGCTCCCAAAATATAGTTTATTAAGGTCTATGATCTAAAAGAAATTCTTTTAAAATCGCACCATAAATTAAGATTATACAGGGTGTTTCAAGAACAAGTGGGTCACACTGTATACAAAAAAAGTGGAAACCATATTGAATTTTTCTCGAAAGCTGTGCCACCTACCTATCGAAATTTTATAAATAAAGCTTTTGTATACCAAATTTGATATGGTATTCCTAAAAAACAAAAAAAACAAAAATATATGTATAACAGTCCAATTTTTTAGGAGGAAAAATATGTATGTCATCTGAATTGTTCTAAATACGTGTTAATATACCTAAATAGAAAATCTGACCACAAAAATGTATTGGTCCACTCTGTTGAAAGATACAATAAAAATAATAATAAAAAACTTATAGGTCCTTACTTTATTACTTTATTATAGGATTATTTTATTTTTATTACTTTATTATTATTACTTAACACCCTGTATCTCGGTTAAAAATCATTTTCGGATAAAAACTTATTTATTATTATTATTATTGTATTATATTATATATTACTCTCGCTTGCTCTTTGTGTGCTTTATTGTGCCTTAAAAGTTTTTTCACTGATCTGCCTTAATTTTTTTTAATTAGGTAAGTTTTATAGGTATAGGTCACTTTAGGTTACCTAATACCTATACATTTTTAAACAATTTTATCTTAGCGATATTTGACGGGATAATTTTTATAGAGCTTATCTAAAAATCAATTTTCGTGAACAATTTCAAGCAAAAGCAGCGGAGAAACTTCAGCTATTCGGTAGCATTATTTAGCGATAGGTCACAAGACAGCTTGAAAGGTTGTGATGGATGTGCGCCATCACAGTGACGAATTTAGACGATGATCGGCGACGACAGAACTGATAACAATCGTTGACTGTCGCTTAACCGACATATGAAACAAAGGTTTGAAATATTGCTAGAATAGGTTGACATAAAAAGTGTAAAGGCATTGATTTGGATCATCATAAGTGTTATCACTGGCTACCATTATGAAAAGGGTTCCACTAATAGGTGCCAGATTGTCTTATAAATAGGTACCTACCGCTGTCGTAAAACAGCAAATATATGATATAGATTATATATAACTAATATAGGTTTTGGGGATTTACCTGTGTCATTGATGAATCTTATAACAATCATTTCTATACGTAATCCGTAAGAAATCGCCGCAATAAGGCCGCAACTAATAGGTGTTATTAGAGTTACATAGAAGAGACGACAACAGGTTTCATATAAAATAAGGCCATCCTTGACATTAGTTTTCTGAATTATGCTTAACCAATAGAGGTTTTTATGAATAATTTTTATTTTTATTTTACAGATTATAAGTAGGCAGGTATACCTATTGTTTCACAAAAATCCTTTTTTAATTTTGTTTTTGTGGCTAACTTATAAATAATATTGTTATACTCGTAAAAGGATCATTTAAGTTTTAAATCTGAATCATTAAAAACAATTAAGTACGACTATATTATTTAGGTACCTATTACTATACTTATTTAAGTAGGTATATCTCTGCATGGTGTAGTAGCACTAATTTATGATTTCAAAGTCTGAATTGAGAAACTTACTGCTACTTGTAAAACATAAATAAACTGCAAAGGCTATTTTTATCATTGATCTTTCAATATCCAATTAAAATTTCCACTACATTTAATAACCTGCAACTCATCAGTACATCAGCCTGGTCGTAAATTGATAGTTTATAAATTTGTCAACCAAGCACTTAAATTTAAAAATAATTCAATTAAAGGGTAAATATTCCCTCACAGTCCATGTATCAGCAATCATCGACGTTCTAAGTGCCTTTTAAACGATTTATTTTTAACTCGGCCTCCTAGACTATATGCATGTATGTCGCAACTTGGAAGCAGTGAATAACCAAACACAACCACCCCTGACTACTTGAGAGGCGGTCGGAAACATTCATAACCCGCCCTTTGAATGCTGGAACGACATTTGTCGCTAATGAGGGCAATTGTGCTCTTGTAAGATATATTAAACTCTAGGGCATATGGCATCATGGACTCTCCCTGTTGTGTTTAAGGGATATTATAAAATAATTGGAATTATGGATGACCTCCAGAGGCCTCTGGATGAGTTCCTAATTATACTGAATGTGATATTTCCCCAAACGGTGGACAGATAATAGGAGATAACTAACAGTAGGTACAATATTTTAACGTATACTGTATACGATCCCATATTTTGTACCGTATATCTTTACAATACGCAATTATCTAGACTATATATTTATTATGTAAATTCTGTTTTGAAGTCCATTAAATTGCAACGTGTGTAAATCAAAACATTATAATGTACCTATCTGCTTAGGAATGTAGGTAGGTAAGATACAGGGTGTCCACTTTTTCAATAAACATTAATAATTAATGTTCGTTGAACATTAGGTTATGTTGTTTAGGTTGTTTTTTCAATCCAGAACCGTACCTAATATTGAATATTTTTAAAAATATTTTTTTATGAATTTCCCAAATCCCAGAAAAAAAAACTGAATAGAATATAAATTATTCGAAACGTGTAATCCTCACTGCTCGCGTGTTACAATTTTGATAGCAAATTAAAAGTGGCCGTGAGAGTGTACTTTCAGTTTTTTGAATTCTTATCAAATGAGCCAACTAAATGGGAATTTAAAATTAAAACACCTAAAAAAAAAGACTGTTGGTATAGTGGACATGAATTTTTCATTTATGATAATTTTCAAAGCCGACTAGATCATTCGGTATTAAAATAAACTCAAGGGAACAAGAAATATGACACAAACAAATTTTCAAAATTTTCTTCGTTTTTCTAGGTAGGTATGTACTTTTCGAATTCAAATTTTTTCAAATTCGACTATATGGAAACTTGGTGGCTTAGTCGCTTGTGCACCACCCCGACCACCCACCATACTACTACTACCTATATATGGACACTTTGCTATAGGATCTAGTCGGCTTTGGAAATTTTTGAAATATCAAATGGATAAATCTTAATCTTTTGGGTACCATCCCTGGGTATAGAAATATAAGTATAGGCAATGCTCATAATTATAAACTGATAAAATTATTGACTGCTGATTAGTTATTTATACAGGGTGCATCAGAGATGTTGGGCCAAACTTGAAGGAGTGGTTCCTCTCATAAATGTAAGTTTAAAAAATAGGTTTCAGTTCAAAATGACGTTTCGTTTAATAGATACAGGGTGTCAAGGTTTAAAAAAATATATACAGTTTTTGGTTATAACTCGTGTAAATTGGAACCGATTTTGATTAAACTTCTTTTGATGATCTTTTAAACGAAACTTAAATTTGAGCTGGAACTAATTCTTTTAACTTATATTTATGAGAGGAACCATCCCTTCAATGTGGCATCGTTGTTCAAGTTTGAGACTTAAAATAGAACTAAAATATATTTTGAATAATATTATGAATGACCTATATTTTATGGTGAATAAACATACCTATCATATTATGTTTATTTATTTACAGGTCCGAGATCACGTCGAGTGAAAAAAACTACCAAAAGTAACGAAGATAAACGTCCACGCACAGCATTTTCTAGTGCCCAACTGGCTAGACTGAAACACGAGTTTGCAGAGAATCGTTATTTAACGGAAAGACGACGACAGCAACTCAGTGCCGAGTTAGGCCTCAACGAAGCGCAAATAAAAATATGGTTTCAGAACAAAAGAGCGAAGATCAAAAAATCTTCCGGAGAGAAAAATCCCCTAGCTTTACAACTCATGGCTCAAGGGTTGTATAATCATTCTACTGTACCTTGCGATGAAGACGACTTACCTCTTATTTAAAACTTTTCAACGAAAGAAAATCATCAAAATTTATAAGAAAATAAATTCTGCTAGTTTTACTCATCATAGAACAGTTAGGCTATACCTAATGTTATCTATTCGAGTTATGTACCTACAATAAGAATCTACTTTGTATATAGCCAGTATATTTAAGTTTAAAAGTTGATCTCAGAGTCTTTAATGTACAAATTTTCCCTTATTTATTGTGTATATAAAATGTATAATGTATATACCTATGTTATTGTTACATAATATGTGTTAATATCGTAGATAAGTATGATACATCTTATTCAATAATATTGATTTCTGGTATATAGTGATGTAGACCTAAGAATGTTAGATTAAAATGTTATGCTAGAGTCATATATTATAGCTTATAGAGGTGTTTTTTGTTCATTAATTGTTATAGGTATTAGTTGTATAAAATATCTTCAAAGTATTTTAGTATTACCTAATCAAGGAAAGAGTACATAGACTGATTATTAAAAGTTTCTCCTTTCTTAGCTATATTTTAATTTTAGTAGGACTGTGCAATTTTTTGACTGTGTGAATGTGTGTACATGTGTATGAAAAACTATTTACGGAATAAATTCCACTTCCAAACTATTTTTTTTTCACTTTATCCCAGTACATAGGTAGGTACCTACTTAGTAAATCATTTTCTTTTCAGAATTCAAATACAGGTTGACTTCACAAATTGCACGACTATTAAAACCAAGGAACCTAGTCGGCTTTGAAAATTTTTGTATTGTCAAATGGATTGCTCTTAAGCGGAAAAAATAATTAATTTATTAATATTCATATACTAAAAATTATAAAAAAACATAAGTACCTACATACCTATATGAAAAATATATGGCCAAAATAAGAAAATCGATTTTTTATTTTTTCACATATTTCAGCAACGACAGATTGAAATTGATGGGTGTAGACTTTCACGGCCGGCTTCCATTGAAATCGGAATTGATTCCGAGCGGTTGTGCCGTGGTCCATGGAGATTTTCCCCGAATCTTTCCTCTACAACTATGCGGCAGATATCATCAGCGTGCATGTGTGAAGCGACGCTTCCACTCCTCGTTACTGATAACTAAGTGAACAGTTAGGAGAGCGCTCCTATTTATAGGGTGATGGTCTGGTGACTCCACTATAGCAATCTTCATCATAGCAACAACCGGTCTCTCCGATGATGTCATAGATTCCTGAGTCAGACGATGACTCATTTGGATCTGACGTAACGCCGGATACCAAATCCTCCGCAGTTTAATTTCTTCCTCCTGTGTGTTGAAATTATTTGAATGTTTCTAATTATTTCAATTGTTTAACAGTTTCTCTTGCGCTCAGACACGGTGTTGACGCTCATCCCGTTTGGTAGTTACGATGTAACCACCACAGGAGCAAGGTATTCTATAACTCCAGCGGAAGAACGTGGATCAATGGAATCTTTGGCTGAACAGACAAACCGATTCGATCGTTGCTTGCTGGGGTCTTGAGATGTTGGGTTTTGGGTCGTAAGGCTCCTCTGATTTCTTGAGCCGTGTAGCTATTCGCATTATCTAGGTGGGTGAGCTCTTTTTGGATGTTTTGGGTCTGAAAAACTCAGGATGCACCATTCCCCAAGGTATATTTATTACTACTCGTTTTTGGCTTGGATGATGTTTGTGGTTCTTGTGTAAATACCGATCTGTGTGTGTGTGTTGGTTTTCTGTAGACCCTGTACCCCAAGGTGCCATTTTCGGGGACATCAAGAAACGGAAGAAATGGTAGTTTTCTTATCCTTTTCTATTTTAATCGTAAATTGAATGAATGGATTCAATGAATACTGTTGATATGGTGAAGAAATTACTTCAGGGCTTTTTCTTCATGTTGTCAAATAACGAACGTGTCATCTATGTAGCGGTATCAATAAGATGGTTTGTTGGTGGCGGAGTATAAGGCAGTGGCTTCAAAGAACTCCATGAAGAAATTGGCAACAACATGACTCAAGGGGCTGCCCATAGCAACTCTATTTTGTTGTTCATATTAGAAGTCACTACTCCATTGAAAATAAGTTGTGGAGAAAACATGGTGGAAAAGAGAGGTGCCTTTAGGATAGATGCGCCGAAAGTGTTGAACGGTTTCGTCGATGGGCACCATTGTGAAGAGGAACTGACGAGAATGTCACTGGAATGAAGGATTGAAGATTCAAGTTTTTCTATGAAGTGACCCGAGTCTCTGATGTGGAACTCTATGGATCCGACGTGTGCGCTGCAGTAGGTTGGTAGATATTTGGCCAGAGAATGTGACAGAGAGACAGTGACAATGGGGCGAAGAGGCACGTTTCTTTTTTTTTCCTTTCGAGGGCCGTAATTCGGGATCGCCGAAAGCACCTCAGCCTCATGGACTTATATCGTGCTCACTCCCTTTGCTTCTCTCACCGTCTCACAGTGAGAGGCCAAATCTTGTGGTCCGAGCGATACCCGGTACCAGTACCAGTGGAGCATCTCCACGACTACGCGACAATCTAGAGAAAAAAGAACAGAACAAGTAATCCGGACAAAGCCCAAACACAATACATGATTATAACTTGAGATTCATATTTACTGCTATTTTTGATTGTCATTTTTCAGACATCACATTATGGTACCACATGCCTTTCACGTTCTAACTCAGGTCATGTCCATGCGCATGCTGATAATTTTTCCTAGAAATGTTTGTGGTGAATACAGAAATGCATATATGTCAACCAACATGCTGCAACCAACATGCCACATCAAAATGCACATGAGGAAACCCTGCTTACTTAAAACATTATACTAGAGTGGATCATGTCGGTGGATCTATGTATCCTAAATGACAGAAAAACTCCCCACACTAGAGAAATATAACGGTAAATCATATGTAGACCCGACCCTAATAATCTCGCAAAAATTGGCACTGAGAGGGCATAATGGGAAGTATTAATAAGAGAAGACAATCTAAGTGATTACAACTTTATTGTCTATACACATAAAACATCCAGAATCCCAATAAAAGTGAAAACTGGCGAACCCAATTCAACAAAATATGTATAAGATTATTCAGGGAAAAAAACAAGAAAGAGAAGAAAGAATAACTTTCGCAATGCTAATTCCCTCTATATACCGCTTTGAAAATCAACACCCTGTATGCATACACTGTGAGGAAGTAGACACGCCTACTTGGTCTGCAAAAATTGGGAAAATTAGGAAGAAGATACATATATGGAATAAGTGGCACACTGCCAGACAGATACCCTGTTGAAGCATTTCGCCCTCAGAAAAAAAAGTCGGTTCAGGCCTACATACTGTAAAAACATCATAGTTACATCTAAAACTCAAATTTGTAGTTCCAGCAGGTTCACTACAATTTATGAAAGCTTAACAACACTATACAGGGTGTTTCATTGGTAAACGGACAAACGGTAACTGTGGATAGAGGACACCGAGATGGGCCTAAAAAAACCATGGTTAAGTATTATTATTTACTAAGTCTCACGTCAGTAATAAATATACAGGGTGTTTTATGAATATCGACAATTTATTTCGGAGGCCATAACTAACGAACCACCCTGTATAATTTTTTGAAATTTAGTAAAAAGTTTCCATCTCGCTGCACAAACGTTTTTTTTTTCAACGCGTTTTTTAACGCATAAATTGCTAAATTTTTATAACAATTTATGAGCAGAAAAATGGCGGAGATATTCGATTTTTTTTTACATGATGTTTATTTCTTTAAAATTTTTTAAACGCTCTTGTAGCTTCATCTTTCAAGATTAGTAATCTTAATTTTTTATTCTTGTGAAACTTAGGGATGGCGTTTGATTTTTGTAAAAAGTTACCTATATAAAGTTGCGGTATTTCTACAGGGTGTCGCTCCAAATTTCAAAACAAAAACCGTACATGAGGCACAATTTCTAGTCGTAGTTTTACATGTAGAGGGCTGAAATTTTTTTTGTAGTAAGATAGCTGCAAGGAGTCATCTGGTACTGTATTTGAGTAAAATCGGACGAGCCGTTCCAAAATGGCGGCCTTTTTAATTTTAGGAAAAATGGCTAGATTTTGAACCCCTAAATAAGCAAGTTAGAACTTTCACACCAAAGTAACAAGATTGGAAGAAAATTATTAGAAATTTCAGCTAATGCAATAAAATTTGCATCGTTTATATATTAACAAGCCATCAGTGGCGTGGGTAGGAAAAGGATAAAAATGGCTAAATTTCTATAACCTTTTATGAGCATTTTTTTAAGGGATTGAACTGAAATTTTCACAGTAGGCAACTACACTAATAACACTTAACTCTGAAAACATTCAAGAAGCAAATAAGTAAAATGGCGGAGATATTCGAATATTTTTACATGATGATGTTGTAACGTCGTTAAAGGTTTTATTCTTTAATTGGCTCCATTTAAAATTATTAAATGGGACCACATTCTCTAAATCCTTGCTATTAAGGTTCCGAAAATATGAATTTTGAACTAACATCGCCACCTGTTGCCGAGTGGTAAAACTAACTAAACTAGGCAAGTTCAAGATCCCTACCTTTAGTACAATCTGTAACTTCCTTCTCTTACAATCTTCCTTTTCGATAAATTAGAAACACAGATGTCGCTGTGATGTAGTTTCGCAAATTTAAATACAACAACCCTTTCTTCGAGCTGCGCGGAAAAGGTGCTCCGCACTTTCTGGACAAGTTTGTTCGTCTTCCAATCTTGGTGCTTGAAGCGACAAGTCGCACCCCTACCTTTTCTCTTTATCTAAGGACCGATTATTAGTAAATCGGGTAAGTAAATTGTTCAAACTATCTGAAACTTTCTCTAATAGAGTTTATATATTGTTATAGTTCTTTCTACCTACCCTATCAATAGGGGTACTATCTTATCTCGTCGGAAAACCTATCTACGGAGTAGAACCCCACCTGTCTTCCCGGACGCCATATTGGTTTCCATTTCTGGTACATCTGAATATCCGCTTTTATGGAAGGAATCTCTTACACTATCTGAAGGTTTTGCTGCTACCTGCCCATGAATACTGGATCTCATCATTCGTAGCCTCATATTTTCGAGTTTCATCTAACCTCGAAGGACGACCACGCTACCAGAGTTAGGCACGTGTTCCCACGGGACACGACTCCATCCACCAGTCTTTCTGCCACCCCAGAGGGAGACCACGGTCTCTTATCCTGAGATTTCGTCCAGGGCCCCGCTCTCCAGTCTCGGCACGACATTCCAAGGAAGGCAAAATGTCGTATCAGTAAGCAAAGTGTGACATAACCTTTTATTGCTCAGAGTGATATCCGAGAAATCTGTTAGGAGTTTTATGTCGTTCTACTGCCTTATCTCGTCGAGAGATTGATGTTTTATTAATTAAAACTTATAATAATAATAACTTTGAAATACCTGATATACAATCATTACCATTATTATTCAAGTAATACTTGAAATGAACTTGTCAATTATTATGTGAAGGAAAGATAGATATCTATTATTTTCTCTACCAGTTAAACTGTTAAATGAGATATTTTACGATTAACTTCAGGATCAATTAATTAGTAATTTCATAACCATAGAATTTCAATCATTTATTTTATAAACAGAATAAATAAATATACTTTTCATTAAAAGATCAATTCTATTATTCCGTAGGTAGATACAGTAGTTAGAAATTATTAACATCTCATAACCTGAGTGAATTTTGATGCCTTTATAGTTCAGGTTACTTTAGATCTATTATTCAAAATTAAAAGGTCATCTGGCATCCCAGTACCTTATATCTTAGGGGTAATTAAACCGTACCGCTTTATGCTGCTGATGCCACTACAGTCGCTTGAAATCTGAATGAGATTTTGGTGCATCAATTAATACTTCGGCCCAACGAAGGTAAGTCGGCAATTGTTTTTCAACAACGTTCGAATTTTAATTGGCCCAGAGCCTAATCTAATTAGCCCGACCGCAGCAATTGGCACTCCCCGGTGTGGAACGTTTACTTCTTTGAATTAGAAATCCAATTTATCTTTATCTTATTTGGCTTTTATGTATCTAGGATTTTCATAAAATAAATCTCATAACTATTTGAACTTTGCGATTTGTCTACGATATCACTTGATATTTATATAAATTTCTCTTGTTGCTTACTGCATGTATTATTTATTGAAAGCTTTTGCATGATTTAGTTTTAAGCATTATTGTTCCCTAATATATGTGTACCTACCTAATTATCTTTGTGCAAAGTGCCGTGCCGCGAAAATACCTACTTTTTCTTACCGCTACACTGCCGCTAAAGGGTAACCCGTCAGGGAGCTTTACGGAGTGGTTGATTATACCGTCGTGATGTCTCGAGCATGTTTTGGAGAAGCTTAATTCCGTACAGAGAGGATACTCGATACGAGAGCTCTGTAGTTAAGCTGTCTTTGAAAACTGTATCCAAAAATCTTTCCCTGAAAATTACCTTACCATTTTCTCATTAAGTTAGGTTAGGTTTCCATTAATCTTTGACTCTCCAGTCAGCTGTTGGTAGTAGTACCGACAAGCGCTAAAGCTACGAGCAGTGTTGCGACGTATCCCTTGCATTCTTTACGTCAAACGTAGAAAACGAATTCTTTACGTGTAAAGATACATCATAGCGTCACATAGCTTTTTCGATCCCTACCTTACCGACTTTAGTAGATTTCAATCATGAATCCCGTTCTAGCTTTATTAAGTGAAGAACTCGCTTACGAAATAGCGATTAGAAAACAAGTCCCATTTAATACACAGGAGAAAAGACGAATTCAGTTTCGTGCCCTGTTAAATAGGGAAGAAAATCCTCTTTCTATTTCCGAATCTGTCTACCCCTTTGACAAAGATTCTGCAGAGGTGAAAAAGACTCTTGCAGATTTGAAAATCAAAATACAGGACGCTCCCTTGTCTCTTAATGACCCTATCTGTCAAAGAATTCAATGTCGTCTGAATCATGTGATCTCTAGAATCAACAGATTCAAACTTGATCAAGATCCTGAAGCAAAAGCTTTAGCTGATGATTTATTTTCTGAGGCTTTAGAATTAGAAGGTCAATGGCTTCTGAAAAACGACCAGTCCCTAGACCAAACTGATAACTCATCCAATTCCCAGAGTGCTTCAAGCTCTATTGTATCCACTCATTCTAGACCTAGTGTTCCAGTTTATAAATGGAATATTAAATTTTCTGGTTCTTCTAAGGATAATTTGATCCAATTTCTAGAAAAGGTCAAAGAACTTCAAAGGTCGAGAAATGTCTCAGACCGCGATCTTTTTGATTCGGCAATGGATCTTTTTGAAGACAAGGCTCTGATTTGGTTTCGCAGTGTTGCCAGCTCAATTATTTCTTGGGAAGATCTCAAGAATAAATTGAAAATTACTTTTCTCCCCCTCTCTTACGATGATGACCTATTAGAAGAAATCAAACAAAGAACTCATGGTGAATTTGAGTTAGTTGCTATCTATGTTGCCTCGATGCAAGGCTTATTTAAGAGATTGTCTACTCCCCCATCAGAAGTGGAACAATTTAAAATAATCAAGAAAAATCTTCATCCCTATTTCCAAAACCATCTTGCCCTTGTTGAGGTAAACAACATTCAGGACATAATTTCCATTGGAAAGAAGTTAGAAGATAATAGGACTATTATCCAACAATATCGTCCCCCTCCCTCTAAGAAGGTTCAAAGTCTCTTAAATTCAGACCTAGCATGTTCTGGAGAACCAGCTTCTTTCTCTTCTCGTAAAGCCAGAGGCACACCAACTAAAGGTGCACCTACACCTAGTAACTCCAAGATCCCAGTTACTAACCTTTCTGCAGTCACCTGTTGGAATTGTTCCAACAAAGGTCATACCTATGTAAGGTGTAATCTCCCTAGAAAAGTTTTTTGTTATGGCTGTGGTCATAAAAATGTCTACAAGTCTAAATGTCCCTCATGTTCGGCAGATTTCCTGAACTCTCTCAAAGTCACTTCTCGTTCAAAAAACGACGAAGTTGCACAACAGGGTGCAGTGCGACAACAAGAGACAAGCCGCCCAAAGCAAGCCCTTGTAGAAAAGAGCTTGAAGTCAAAGGACGATCAGTCTCCTCCCTCTCCAAAAGACCAGTACTAGTATCTTCCAGTTATCTTATTGATTTCACTATCCAAAAGGAACAGTGGAAGTCATGGTTGCAAAAAGTTGCAAACTTTTTCGAATCTTTTCGAATACCTCCTAAAAAGGACATACCTAAACCAAGTGCTGACTCTTTAATACCTGTTATAGCTCCAATCTTATTATCTAACCCTGTTGACAATAGACCATTTATAGCTGTCAAAATGTGTGACGTACCTTATACAGCCCTCTTTGACACCGGCGCCAATATCTCTGTTTGTGATTTGGAAACTATGCAGGAAGTTCTGGGTGAACTACCCATCCCTTCCAAAAATTCGGATTTGTTGTGTTCCCTGAAAAATGCTGACGGTTCCCCTCTATCTGTTATCGACATAATTGAACTTGACCTGACCATAGATGACGTCACAAAGAAAGTCCAATTCCATGTGGTATCTTCCATTTCACCACAAATTATCTTGGGAATAGACGTTGCTCGTATTTTCAACATGACGATTAATTTCGTAAATGAATCCTTCGAAGTTCATCCCGGTGATCCTTCGTCTTCATTATCTCCTATCTTACCTAATGAACTTACGGTTTGCGCTATCAATAAGATTCAGGATATCTCTTGTTTACCTCCTACCGACCTGTCTAGACTTGAATCGACGATAGACAAATTCAAAAGTTTGGCCCGTGTTGATATACTCCCTGAAACCAATGTGCTATGCCATTCCATAGAAACAAAAGACGCTAAGCCTTTTAGACAGAGACAATATCCTTTATCTCCAACCCTTCAACAATATCTAAATGAAGAGGTAGATAAATTACTTAAGTTGGAAATTGTCGAAAAAAGTAATTCTCCTTGGGTGTCCCCTGTTCTTTTGGTCCGCAAGAAAGACAAAACATACCGTATGTGTTTTGATGGTCGAAAACTAAACGAGATCACCACACATGACTCATATCCCCTGCCTAGAATCGATACTATCTTGAGCAAGCTCAAAGACGCTAATTACCTTACCTCCATCGATTTAAAGCAGGCTTTCTTTCAAGTTCCTTTGGACGAAGAATCCCGCCCAAAGACCGCTTTCGTAGTTCCCGGGAGAGGTTTATTCCAATTCCGACGAATGCCTTTCGGACTGAGAAACAGTGCTCAAACCCAGCAACGACTTATGGACACAATTTTAGGTCCAGCTTTGGAGCCATTTGTTTTTGTTTATCTTGACGATATAATTATCGCCACGAATAGTTTCGAGAAACATCTAGAAATTTTAAGGGAAGTATACGAGCGTTTAAAAGACGCTAATCTTACTGTCAACTTCGACAAATGTCACTTCTGTCGAGATTCTCTCTCCTTTTTGGGTTTTATTATCGATAGAAACGGATTGCGAGTTAGTGAAGAGAAAGTTAAATCGATTATTGAGTCCCCTGTTCCTCATAACACCACTGGAGTAAGACACGTCCTAGGTATCTTACAATATTATAGGCGTTTCATAAAGGATTTTTCTACAATCAGTGCTCCTATCTCAGCTCTGCTGCATAACCGAAAAAAGGGACAGTCAATAACTTGGAACTCAGAAGCTGATCAAGCTTTTAAACTTCTCAAGGAACGACTGACTACAGCTCCCGTTCTAGCTAGCCCAGATTTCTCGAAGCCCTTTTGCATACAGACGGATGCAAGTGATTTCGGGTTAGGTGCAGTGCTTTTTCAACTTGAGGGAGATTTCGAACATCCCATTGCTTTTGCTAGTCGAATGCTCTCGAAAGCCGAGAAGAAATACACCGTTACCGAACGAGAATGTTTAGGTGTCCTCTTTGGTATAGAATATTTTCGCCCTTATGTCGAAGGTGCAAATTTTACAGTTTACACCGATCACGCCTCTCTTCTCTGGCTTCGCACGTTAAAAGATCCTATGGGTCGCGTAGCTAGATGGTGTTTACGCCTCAGCCAGTTTGATTTCGACATTAAACATCGGAAAGGCACTAGCAATGTCCCTGCAGACTATCTTTCCCGCTCTATATCTTCTATCTCTCTCCAAAACTTTGTACCTGATGATTGGTATAAGGACATGGTCTCCAAAGTTACCGAGTTTCCTGAGAAATACCCTGACTTTACCATCAAAGACAATATTCTTTATAAACATGTTAAGCCTCGAGTGGAAGTCGTGTCTAACCTATCTGATTGGAAAATTGTTGTCCCTACTCCTAATCGGGAGGAAATAATTGCTCAGTTTCATGACCCTCCAACTTCAGCACATTTTGGAGTAAGTAAAACTTTGGCAAGAATATCTGAAGTTTATTATTGGCCCAAAATGATTATCTCAGTCAAAAAGTACGTGAGAAACTGCCAGGTTTGTGGTGCACACAAAGCCCCAAACACTGCTCGCGTAGGACTTATGGGTAATTATAAGAAAATCAATTTTCCCTTCCAATTTCTCTCCATTGACTTCATGGGACCTTTCCCTCGATCCAAGGCTAGAAACACCCAACTTTTAGTCGTCACTGATTGGTTTTCGAAATTCGTTTTGGTTAAACCAATGCCTAATGCTACAGCAGCTGCCGTTACAAAATTTCTTGAGAACCAAGTGTTCTTAATTTTCGGTGTGCCTCAAATTCTGCTTTGTGACAACGCTCAAATCTTTAAAAGCAGTCTATTTACTAATTTGCTGAAAAACTACGAAGTTAATTTGTGGTATAGCGCCAGGCATTTATCTCAGGTGAATCCGACCGAGAGAACGAATCGTACCATCCTTACAGCCATCTCGTCTTACATCCGTGACAATCATAAAGATTGGGATAAAAATGTTTATAAAATTGCACAAGCAATTAACTTATCGGTGAGCGAAGTTACTAAACACGCTCCAGCTTTCCTACTCTTCGCTAGAAATGTCCCTGTAGACGGAACCTTTTACGGTCCAGTCTCAGATAATTATCTAGAATTACCTGATGATCTGTCTTATGTTCATCGAGAACAAGACATATCTAAATTACCTCCTATCTTCAGCGATATACGTGATAGACTTAAGAAAGCTTACGAAGTAAGTAAGAAACATTACGACTTACGCAAGCGCCCCGATGTTTTCACCGAGGGTGACCTCGTCTGGAAACATACCTACCCACTTTCGAATGCCGCAAAGAATTTTGCTGCTAAATTGGCCCCAAAATTCGTACTATGCCGGATATCTAAAGTAGTGTCTAAATTAGTGTACGAATTACAAGACCAAGAAGGCAATCCCCTAGGTCGCTGGCATTCTAAAGATTTGAAGGCTTATCGAGGCGAAGACCCGCCGAAAAGCGACGAATAGTTCCTTGTAATATCTTTTCTCTAATTTTATTTCCCTGCCTACCTTTATCTCTCTTTTTGTACTTGACAAAAATCCGTTTAGAAAATGAGGTCTAGCAATAAGAGAATTGAGAAAGCTCCGTTTCTTGTCGTATCTTAGAATGAATGAAGAATGTATGAAGAATGAATACCGTATCTTTCAAAGCGTTTCTCAAGGATCTCGAAACTAGCTGTGTGAATGTGAGTACTCAAAGTGTAAATGTTGCTAATTTTGGGATCGGTATTTGCTATCCTCAGGCTCTCATTTTATTTTATCGCTCAAATTTTGAGAACCCATATCTTTCTGGTTATCTGAATCATTACCTTGAAAAGTAACTATTCGCCAATCTTGTCTAACTAACGTTTACAGGTCTAATGTTATCTTTTAAATTTTCTTATGTTCAATAAACTAAAGAAAATGCTATCTTGCCGTTGTATCTACCTTATCTTATCTTTTACCTTTATCTTATCTACCGTCTAGTTTTAGACGGGTGCTTTCCCGACAGTTTCCGCCCTGCTATGTGCTAAAGTGAAAACTGCTCTGCTTGTCCAATCAGACGACAGCAGATTCCTTTTATCTTATCTTACCATCTCTTTCAAACACGGGTGCTTTCCCGACAGTTTCCGCCCTGCTACGTGCTAAAGTGAAAACTGCTCTGCTTGTCCAATCAGACGACAGCAGATTCCTTTATCTTATCTACCATCTTTCCAAGTTTGGGTGCTTTAAGATTTTCCGCCCTGCATGGCTAAAGTGAAAAATCCCTCTGTTGCCTCAACGGAAGACAACAGAATATCTCTACCTTATCTTATCTACCGTTCAAGGAAACGAAAATTGAATTTGCAATTTTCTTCTTGAAAAATGACAGGCGTAAGCTTTAGTCAAAGCTTCGTGCCTTTCTTATCTTTAATTTCTTTTCAAAGAAAAGGAATTATCCTATCTTACCTTATCTATAGCTATTAGTACCATAATAGAATGGTAGCTAATAATTATCTTCTCTGCGAATATTTTCCAAAATGGAAAATAAAAATCTATGTGAATTCTAGTGTTGAATTTGCAAAGATGACTTTAGATATTCGGTGTTAACATAAATGAATTTGAACACGGATATTGAATGTCCGGATATTGAATGTCCCCTACCTTAGCGATGAAAATGGTTGTTCCATTTTTCTTATCTTACCGAGTGAGATAAATTATCTTACTGCTACCTCAATGTTTATCTAATAATCCAGGCGATTATTGATGTTTTCTCTGTGCGATTATCGAATGTTTATCTGTGCGATTATTGGATGTTTTATCGATATGACTATTGCGATTACGCTATTTGATAAGCTACGCAATGACTGTCTGCAAACTTCCTTTCTCTTAACCATTTATTATGGAGTCGCATAGACGACGACATAGTCAAATTTTGACTGATTCAAAGATGAAAAATCTTACTCATGGATTACCCTTGTGGACTCTAAAACTTATCTTTCCCTGTACAAAGATGTTTTGATGCCCAAGTTTGGACAGCATCAACCCCCTTGAGGATCGTGTTTCACTTTTCCTTTGTTAGACTTGCTACTTGACCGCGACAGTCTCATTCTAGATTTTTCCGCGCCCCCACTGTTTCAGTGGCGGTGCATGCTCCAAATCAGAATGCAGGGTTGTCATTGGTCGAGGAAACACCATCTGGCGGAAAAGGAGGAAACCGTGCCCACCTCAGGAGACCTAATATTATCTTATCTTATAGTATCTACTTTATCTAATATTATCTAACCATATCTTATCGTATCTTCATATCTAGTTATCTAGAAATTATTCCTTTGTTTATCGACATTGTTCGGTGAGAACAATTACCGTTTAAGAAAGTTATCTTAATTATCTTATTACTACCGTTACTAGCATATCTTTTATTTTGTTGCCTTTGCAATGAAGCATGAATATTTTATTTTTATACCTTATGAATAATTATTACCTGGTGCTTAATATTTAAGTTGCATGTAATTTTAGTAAACCTAACGCTATTCCCTTTGAAAGTTGCATGTTACCTTAGTAAGCATATATAAGAGAAATTTTATTCATTCAATGAAACAGATCAACGATGTCGTTGACAGTTTGTTCGTTCAGAATTGTTATCTTATTTCTTCTAAAGGTTCATGTTATTTATGAACGTGATTTCTGAATCATATTCTCTAAGCTTATCGTCACCTAGTTGTCCCGCAAACATACCCTTCTTCGGGTATAGTAACAACTTGAAATACGCCTGTGCTTTTTCCAGTTGGTTTATCTTTAATCCTTTCCTTACCCCGGTAAAGAGAGGTGTGTAACGTCGTTAAAGGTTTTATTCTTTAATTGGCTCCATTTAAAATTATTAAATGGGACCACATTCTCTAAATCCTTGCTATTAAGGTTCCGAAAATATGAATTTTGAACTAACATCGCCACCTGTTGCCGAGTGGTAAAACTAACTAAACTAGGCAAGTTCAAGATCCCTACCTTTAGTACAATCTGTAACTTCCTTCTCTTACAATCTTCCTTTTCGATAAATTAGAAACACAGATGTCGCTGTGATGTAGTTTCGCAAATTTAAATACAACAACCCTTTCTTCGAGCTGCGCGGAAAAGGTGCTCCGCACTTTCTGGACAAGTTTGTTCGTCTTCCAATCTTGGTGCTTGAAGCGACAAGTCGCACCCCTACCTTTTCTCTTTATCTAAGGACCGATTATTAGTAAATCGGGTAAGTAAATTGTTCAAACTATCTGAAACTTTCTCTAATAGAGTTTATATATTGTTATAGTTCTTTCTACCTACCCTATCAATAGGGGTACTATCTTATCTCGTCGGAAAACCTATCTACGGAGTAGAACCCCACCTGTCTTCCCGGACGCCATATTGGTTTCCATTTCTGGTACATCTGAATATCCGCTTTTATGGAAGGAATCTCTTACACTATCTGAAGGTTTTGCTGCTACCTGCCCATGAATACTGGATCTCATCATTCGTAGCCTCATATTTTCGAGTTTCATCTAACCTCGAAGGACGACCACGCTACCAGAGTTAGGCACGTGTTCCCACGGGACACGACTCCATCCACCAGTCTTTCTGCCACCCCAGAGGGAGACCACGGTCTCTTATCCTGAGATTTCGTCCAGGGCCCCGCTCTCCAGTCTCGGCACGACATTCCAAGGAAGGCAAAATGTCGTATCAGTAAGCAAAGTGTGACATAACCTTTTATTGCTCAGAGTGATATCCGAGAAATCTGTTAGGAGTTTTATGTCGTTCTACTGCCTTATCTCGTCGAGAGATTGATGTTTTATTAATTAAAACTTATAATAATAATAACTTTGAAATACCTGATATACAATCATTACCATTATTATTCAAGTAATACTTGAAATGAACTTGTCAATTATTATGTGAAGGAAAGATAGATATCTATTATTTTCTCTACCAGTTAAACTGTTAAATGAGATATTTTACGATTAACTTCAGGATCAATTAATTAGTAATTTCATAACCATAGAATTTCAATCATTTATTTTATAAACAGAATAAATAAATATACTTTTCATTAAAAGATCAATTCTATTATTCCGTAGGTAGATACAGTAGTTAGAAATTATTAACATCTCATAACCTGAGTGAATTTTGATGCCTTTATAGTTCAGGTTACTTTAGATCTATTATTCAAAATTAAAAGGTCATCTGGCATCCCAGTACCTTATATCTTAGGGGTAATTAAACCGTACCGCTTTATGCTGCTGATGCCACTACAGTCGCTTGAAATCTGAATGAGATTTTGGTGCATCAATTAATACTTCGGCCCAACGAAGGTAAGTCGGCAATTGTTTTTCAACAACGTTCGAATTTTAATTGGCCCAGAGCCTAATCTAATTAGCCCGACCGCAGCAATGTTTATTCCTCTAAAATTTCAAATTTTCGGTTTTCAAAACTTTCCTTTCGCTTTTTTCGAATTTATTAAAGGTGGTGTAAAAAATAGAATTTTTAAGTAAAGTTACCAATGGCGGGCATAGTAAAAGTGACAAAATTGTAAAATTTTGACAAATTTTTTTGTTTTGTTAAATTAAAATTATTTTTATGTCACGTTTACAAACGAAATGAATTAAATGAATTTTCACAGTAAACCATGCACTACGCTAATATGACCTGACTATGGAAAATTTCAGAATCAATTTTAAAAGCGATGAAAATATTCAGAATTGAATATTTTATTTGCGCATAAAAATACATTATTTATGCGATTGATGCGCAAGAAGATTTTTAGTGTATTTTTTATTTTAAAGTTAAGGAAAATGAAATAGTGCCCCAGACTTCTAAGTGTGTTCTTTCACAAAAAGACTAACCGTGAAGGGCTATATAGAACGCTTATTAAAAATGATTAACCAATGATGGTCCGTTAAGGGACAATATCATCATAAATGTAATTTACCCGACAACAGACCACATTGAATAATCATTTTAATTACAGCTTTCTAGCGCTCCACCGTGACGGTAAATACAAATTCGCTCTGAAATAACCATCAGGGAAGCAAACATTTTATAAAACAAAATTGCACTGAATGGAAATCTTTATTATGGTTCGTCGGCAGTTGGAAAGCACTGTACCTATAAGTAAACACTTCATGTAGGTACCTATTCAAGTAAATAGCTATAGCTAAGGGCTTCATGATTTTCATAAGACATAATGACGTGAGCGTTTATTCCAGTCATTGGCAAAGTAGTTTTTAATCACCTCGAAGTTTCCTAACAGCTAGATTTCAGTTTTAAAGTTGTTATCGGAAATCTAAATACTTATGATAGGTACCTATTCTAGAAATTATGAGTCTTCAAAAATATTTTTTTCACAGTGTTTTGATGCCAATTAAAAACAACTTAACTATAGGTATGTCAGTAACAGAGTTGAATAATAGCAGATTATATAGGCACTTTTGGGTAATAAATCTACTTTCCCGAGTAAAGAAAACATCCATAGATGGAAATCATAATAAAATAGGCAGCTTAAGCTAACTGTACCTAACCGAAACAAAGGCAGATATTGGGGAAACAATCAACGATAATTTGGTAAACTACCAAAATAAACTCTATTACACTGTTGGTTGGCAAAGATAATTATAATCGTATTACAAAACGATATGCATTTCATGTTGCGGCCTCTTATCCAAGTAAACTAATTAAATGCCATGTACCTACTTAATTTATATACACTAAAAAAGTTTCGAGCTTGTTTCAGTATGTAGCTACAGAAATTTGAAGCGGATTATTAAACTATGTAATGACGGCCTGAAGAAACAGAAACACACAGCACAGTGTTTCAGCAATCAAAATTTGATTATAATAGTTTCAACTTATTCGTGAATTAACTATGCTACAATGTCTCAAATATAAGTATTTAATAACCTAATTTAGCTGCTTATTGGATTCCAAATTTTGTTGACCAATTTGAATATAATAATTTAACTTATTTATTTCTTCTCTTCGGGATAATGTATAAAGATAACCCAAGCATAAGTTGTAATTAACCATATGTACCTACTACATTTTATTTTTGCTCCAATTCAAAACCATAAAAAATAAAAATTTATTTTTGGGTTTTAGATTCTGTTAGGAATATTAATAGTAATTAATATTGATTACGTTGTTAGAAAGAAAGTTTTACACGTGTAGATACTTATTAAGAATCTGAAACAAAATTTACGGTTACTTGAGACGTTGCTGAAATATGTTAATTTAAATGAAAAATTGATTTTTATCGATTTAAAAATATTATCTAGTATATCTATTTCATTATTGAAAATAAATAAATAATTTTTTGTAGATAGGCTTTATTATAATAGTTCGTCAAGAGCTATCCATTTTACATTTCAAAAATTGACTGTAGATCCCAGGGTTTTCTAATAGTCAATTTTTCATAATGTTTTTCATAAGGCTTCTACAATATTGCTGTATGAAAAAGTAAACTGTATCTAATCTGTATCTAGCAGCCACAGTAGGCAACGTTGTCAGATGTAGCACCTGCTACTCGCATATATTATCAGGAAATACTAATTCCATTACAACACCCAATTAGGAGTTATGATAGGTACTCGATTACCACACGTTGGGGGAGGCATTCATTTCGATGTCCAGATGGAGACCTCAGGTAGCCGATAAAAGAGCATGACTCTTTAAAGTGGAAATCGTAGAGCGCAACGGGGCAAAAAGCACCCTCAGAGTAGGACAGAGTAAAGAAAACCAAAGCAGGACTGTCAGGTGTAATAACCGCCCTCACATATCAGGAAATCCAATAACCAAAATAAAGCTAGGCTCATGAATTGCAATTCACAAATAAAGATCCAAAACAACTCAAGAATAAATTAATCTCGAGTATGGGAAAACCAATCAAGAAAGTCAAGAAACCAAAGTATCATTATAAGATCGTTTTTCCGAAGCTCTTCTATTCAAAATTCACTCACACCACATCTGAACCTCATACAATGGATGTTATTATTACGATTCTGACTGTGCTATATCTACTCTCTTTAGGTGATAGGTCGTCGTACTTGTGTTAATGGTGAATCGGTAGCTGGTACCGATACAAACAAATAAGTATAATTTGTCCGTAAACAAGCCTAAACACAAATGATAAATAAAAGTCCAGCATTCTCAATCATTAACTCGATTAATGGTTCAAGAGCAGTGGTCTGTAGTATGGTCAGCTAGTAATCGCATTCAAGAGAACAAGGTTTCGAAAGAAAGAACAGAGACAAAAATGCTCTGTGCAATCAACCCAGGTATTCAGTAAAATCTCCACATCCACAGTTGATCAAAAGGACAATATAACAATTCGAATGACCAATCAAATAACTCATTGCCTGGTGAGGCAAGGTAAAACAAACAGGTTGCAACCAATAGAATAACAATCAGTACTGTCAACAGGTATATAGGGCAAGACTGGGCACGGCGGGGGCGATTGCTGGTCTCGTCACGATTGTAGTCCCGCAAACAAGCCGGCACCAGTAGGTACCAATTACAAATTCCAGCATTTCTATCAGTACTGACTAGTTAGGGATAGAAACCAGGAACACGGTGGAATCGATGGTTGGTCTCGATATCCGCAAATATGCAGGTTCCAGGAGGTACCAAACTAAAAATTCCAACACTTGAATTCTTCGCCAGGTAGCCCACAGGGGCAAAAGGTTAATCAAAAGGTCAGACCAAAATAAACAAACAAGGTATACCAAATAACAATAATATGAGTTATCAAGCAGGTCACGAGTAAAAATAAACGGAGGTGAAATAATTCACGCTCCCAGGTAAATCAACTGTGAAAATAAAATCATTAAATAAAAGAGAATCGGAAGGAACGATTTTATAAAAGATACGAAATCAACATTCAGGAGAAGTGGCAACCCCGTACTCGAATAACCACTCGAGAGGCGAGACCATCTTAAGCGGCCCGAATCTCCGTATCCGAACACGAATCGCTGTAGCTCGGTAACCGAGCTGCCGCCAGCCGTCTAGGTGCGATATTCAACCCGAGTCAGACCCACAGGGCGACTCCGCTAGACATACAGGGTGATTCTCCCGGTTGAAAATACATGATATTTTCGTACGAGAAATTGAATAGGTAACCAGACAGACATTCCCGCCATATCCCGGGTAGTCTGTAACCAAAGTGGTTGTATTCTTTAATTAATTCAAGCAGTTGCTTGTAATGAAATCAAAGAAACCAGAAAAAGGAAATTAGGTAAAGAAAATCGTTGAATAGGTAATCGGACAGACATTTCCGCCATATCCCGGATAATCTGTAACCAAAATGGTTGTACTCGTCAATTAATTCAAGCTGATGCTTGAAATGAAATCAGACAGACATTCCCGCAATATACCGGGTAGTCTGTAAACGAAACAAAAGCAAAATGAAATAATAAGAAAGCACAGGTGTGCAAAAGAGTGGAATCCGAAATGGATTGGAGTTTGAAAAATGCATGAAAGGGATTCATCATTCGCTTTCCATTGTTTTGTACTCTCTATGCAAAATCACAGCCCCTCTCGCCCTTCACCATTTTACGCTCTTGCAAATGAATTCTCTCGCTCATCATTCGCTTTTAGACATCTGACAGAAAGTCCACAGTTAACAACAAGTCTTAGTAAATTTCCCCGCTTTTCTGTGGGAAATCCCAATCAACCGAGATACAATGAGTCATAGTAGGTTCTTTTGCGCATCCGTTTCGGCCATAGTAATCCTGGCATACCTCAATCAAAGAGCAGGGTCCTATGGTAAAAAAAACTACGGTAAACACAACGTAAGAAATCACAACGGTCCTATTAGGGGAAACCCAGAGGTAAATAGACGATCACAGTGGCTTTTCGCGACAGAGCAACGGGCCCGGGTTCTCTACGTTACATTCCTATGCATTGGGAAACGTAGTCTCACTTGATTTATTCACTTTTTTATTAAGCACCACCTTACCTATTTGAAATTAAACTATCGGATATTAATATAACTTATAACACCAAATCGAGAGCTAGGTCGAATTTAAAAATAAGGTAGTAGGTATGGCAGGATTTTATAATGCTAAAATATTGCGTGAACCGAGCACTCTGGGCCGGTTTTACCCGCGTCTATACAGCCAGTAAGGAGTAACTTGACCGATTCTTTCCTCTTCCCCCTTCATGAAATGTAGGGAAAAAATCCAAGAAAATAAGTAAAATTACAGCAGAAATACTCACCTCGCACAAGACCTCCATCGCCTCGCTAGCACAATGTTTCTTTTTTTATATAAATAAATAATATAAGATTATTTTTTATTTAGTTATTACGTATGGTAATTAATAGACCTAGTCAATTTACATGCATTGACATTATAGATCGATGCCCTCTACGCCACAGAACGATTCGCGAGATTGTCTGTGTGAGGTCCACGTCTAATCACGTGCATCCTGGCAGGCCTTGGAAACGGCCTAGTTAGATAACTAGAGCCGCGCTCATTAGCGCCGCGCGGGATGCACGGTAACGCCGATTATCGCGACAGTCTAACGAGATGTGGGTCCATTGGCGTATACAAGAAATTTTTATTGGATAAAATAAATATTAGTAGGTAAATCAACTTTTTAAAGACAGCTTTTTAAAGTTCACCTCAACTCCATCATTGACTGTTAAAAATAAAATTTTGTAATTTTTTTCATAATATAAAGGGTGTTGGTAAAAATTTCATAAAAAAATAAAAATAAATGAAAGAAAAAATGCATTTTGTCATAAAAAAATGTTCAGCCGTTTTTCAGTTCTACAAAAAAATGTAGTTTTGTTAATAAAATGTATAAGTAACTTGCGTTGATACTCAATTTAGAGGGTTGGTTCATTAATAAGACTCTTTGTCTTAAAATCAAGTAGGTATAGATAAATATTCTACCTTATATAGAAGTTTGTCACCTTTAGTCTGAGACACCCTATATAACATAACGCTATGTGTTAAAATGATGGTATTCATGGTTAAACACAATTGAAATCATTTAAAAATTCTTAAAAAGTATAGGAATCGGAAAATATTCTAAGCTGGCAACATTGACAACAGCAAGTTTTCTTTGTCTGTAGTTTTGGTTCTTAAATAGCAGTTGTAATACTGTCGCAAAAACTTGACTTCGTTTTTCAAAAATTTTCACTAATACATGCGCTATTTTACCTAAAATAAAATTAAAAAAAGTTAAATAAATTAACTGAGGAAACATAATGCATTTTTTTTGACGTTTATTATCACAAAAAATATTTATTCCTACTCGCGAAAATAGTGGGCTAGGTACCTAAAATTCTGTTACGACGTCAAAATTAGAAGAACAATAATTTCAATAACACGACAGAAGCAAACCCTGGTATCAGTAAACGTTTCCTTGCCAAGCAATTTACCAAAAATGTTATAATTATCCACAATATTTGGAAAGATGTGAGGCACCAAAGTGCAACTCGGCGTGCACTTGTAGCCTGAAGATGAAGTTCATCGATTTTAAAGTATTAGGTAAAGTAGAATCTTCTTATAATTTGTAACTGCCCACGCAACAGGTTGTATTCCGCTACAAACTAGAAAAGTAAGTAGAATTTCTGCTTGAAAAATTTTGCTAGCAAACAAGAAAAATAGTTAGGTAAGTAAGTAACTTAATTCCGAAAAAAAAACATTTCTAGGTAATATTTATTTCAGAATTATTCAGAATCCTGCGTACGCCTTTGGTTAGAAGAAATTGATTTTCAAAAGATATTGATATGGAAGATCAAAACACTCTTGTATAACATTTAGATACCGGGCTTGGTTTTTAAGATATTTGCAACTTATTTCTGTTTGTTTCATTGATAAATTCGATGTTTCAGAACAAACTTTTTTCTGAATAATAATAAATAACTTTGATTATGGCAAGATTTTTTTTTTGATAACTGAACAATTTTGAAGTTTTTTTTTTGACTTTGGGAAGTTCTAGGCCGAGTCTAAAAGAGTGAGTTGATCAATGAATCATAGTCAAATAAGTTGCAATATCTCTTATTAAACCAAGCCCTGTAACAAAATTTTTAAAGAGTGAAAAAATAATAGAAATGATTGCTTAATGTAAAAAACAATACCTTCAAACAGAGGCGTATATATATGCGGAAAAAGTGGGGGGTCAACTTGTTCTACAACCCCCGTTTCCTCCGTTCCCACTTTGATTCTCTATGAACAAAATCTAGCAAAAATTGTGACGCCATGAGAAAGAAATTTGTCCAAAACTGAATATCTTGAAAATCAATCGAGATATTACAAACAACTTCTTTTAAAAATTGACATTGGCACGCTGTATCGTAAAGATATAAAAAATTACATGGGGAAAGTCTCATTTTTTTTCGCTTGACCTACTAATTTCTGACACCCTGTATAATCGCAACAAATGTGCAATTTCGTCAAACGCATACAATTTCACGTGTCTTATAATGTAGGTATACTCCTGGGGTTTGAAGTATTCTTCTCGAGAAACATATCTTTAACCAGAAAGCTAATGTATTTTAAACGGAGGACACGAAAACAAATGAGCAGTACCTATTATTATATTATATTAATTATATAGTATATTAAGTTATTGTAGATATCCTGTTAAAAAGAATAAAACTGAGCCTTATCCATATATCAGAGTCTTTAGTATGGTGTTCTAATAAACAATTGCAAAAATGATCTGATTGCATATCAAATATTGTTAACTGGATTTTCTTTTTAGGTTCTAAATATTTTATTGACATAAAGAAAGATCAGCCAGAAAGATAAGTTGAGATTATGATCCTTTCTCAGAAAATTTAATTACTGAATGGTTCATAAAATTATCGTACAAAAATAATGAGCTTTTCTTTTACTAAATGAGAAAAACTACAAGAGGTGTGTAGCAAACTTGACGAAAACATTTTAAATTGGGGCTCTATATACCTACATCATTGATATTTCGAAAACGGTATTTTAATGGAACCAAAGTTATTACAATGAATCAAAAATAAAAGGCATTTTGGTCAATGAGTATATAATTTTAATTGAAAGCTCGCCTACCGGTTTCGGGGTTAACCCATCATCAGGACGGCTGAAAGTGAGGTTCATTGTAAAGTTGGAAAAATTTGGAAATTTAAAACGATCCCAAGTCAAAAACCATTAGACAGCATACTCACTTGTCAGCTTAAGAGCTTCCGTAAAACATAGAGATATACATAAAAATTATTATTGAGAGGGCTGAATTAGGTACACATACATGTGAAAAACCTCTCAATAAGACACGTGGTGAAAATTACCTCAAAATTTTTATTCTTCGGGCTCGGGCTGCTATTATAATGTCGCTTGTGTTTATTTTTATTTATTTTCGTTTATTTCCATTCGTATTCATTGGTCGCGCAATTATTACCGGTGGTGGTGACAATGTGTTTGCGGCGCAAAATTCCTTTTCGACCGGGAAGGAACATTCCGTGAAAGACACGCGAGAACGAGACGGACTCTGCTCCAATATAAAATAACAACAGTTAATAATAATTATAAATTATTAGTGTTTAAAAGTGTTATTGAAGTGTTAAAAGTGTTCTTCAACAACAAGAAACTAGTATGGCGATCTGGTAGCTGCGAGCCCCTGCGAGGACATTTTTTGCTGACTACTAGAAAGGTAGGTGAAACAAATTTTGACCATTATCAGGTGATAATGTTTTTGTTAGTCTTTTTCTTTTGGTTTTGCTCTTTTGTCAATTGCTTTTCCTTATTTGTCAATTGGTTTATGAAAACCGCTGATTATGTCTACTGCAGCTGTAGACGAAACGTTCGGAGCAAATCTCCATGGACCACGGCACAACAGCTCCGAAGCAATTACGCTCGCAATTACGATTTCAATTGGCGAGAAGCATTAGGTATAAAAGGAATCTTATTGGACAAAAGAGAAATATAAATTGAAAAATCATACTGACGTTTGATTAATGGGATTATTCAACTCATAATAATGTGTTAATATTTCCCTATACTTCCTCGGGACTAGCTACCGTTAGTCAAGCACGGTGGATTGACTACAGCGATAATCATGCCCCGTGTTTCATTGATGCAAACTGTTTGGGTTGCTACTGACGCTATAAAAATCACCAATCGTACGTTTTCATTAAATAAATGTCAACCAAACATTACAAAATGTCACGTTTTGGCGAAGATTATCCACCTATAATAATTTTATTATACGCTGTATAATCTAATGGAAAGCATTTGACAAGTTTGGAAAAGCAATTGACAAAAGACGAAAACCGAAAGGAAAGACTGTACATATAATGTATTTCGTAAGAAAATAATAAAAAATGGAAACTTTAATTGTAGGTAGGTAATAGGTACCTAGTTCATAAAAATGAATTACCTAACTATAGTTTTAAGTACGTGTTTTATTATTTATCTTGTTCTTATGTTTATGAAATTTATTTTTCGGGTCCCATATATCATAGAGGTTCACTTTGATATAGTTCGAGAAACTGGAGAACTCTTTCATCATTCCAGGTTGTCATTTTTGTATTTATTTTATTTTCAGTGGGTAATTAGTAATTACGGTAAATGCACTGCACTGTACAGTAAATAATCGAGCGTGAATGACGAGATCGAACTGGCCAAACGTGTGGGCAGCACACAGCAGCCTGTAGAGAGCGAACTTACCAACAGGCGAATCTCTTTGAATTCGTGACATTTGCCGACAGCGAGGCGAACGTGAACAAACTTCGCTCAGTTTGCCGAATGTTTGGCCAATCGAGACGAACTTACCGTCCACACATTCGTGTTGACTCTGATTTGCCTGAGTTGGGCCAACGTGTGGAGCCGGTATAATAGGCAGTGCTTAGTACAGCAAACGCACCCGCGGCGACTTCTATATCCGACATGTTCACGTTGGCTCTACTTGGGAGTAACTGAGTTTGGCGCCAATCACTACCAATGTGAGGATGTTCTACAAAAATATCGCTAATCACGGTCCAACATTGGTGCCAACACTGGCCCCCATGTGTGGAGCCGGCCTAAGAAAGATGCAGTTTCACAAAAAAACTAGGAATAGGTATGTAATCTTTTACGCATAAGAAGGTATAGGAAAAATTACGATTATGTAATGATTTTACCAAAAAATAAAATAAAAAATACAAAAAAATCTATAGAAATTAAATAAGACAATGTGAACATATTATTTATAAAAAATTCCAAACTCTTACATTAATTCTTAGATAATTAGATCGAAATAAATTAATTCTAAAGGCAAGCTACGCCAATGGCACAAATGAGGTGTCGCTTCCTGTGATCTGCGCCGCGTTGACACACGACGCTATTATAAATCTCATTACCCTTTGCGGCTTTGCACCAGTGTAATTTATTAGAGCGAGATTTATGCCCGATAGTGGATGATGTTTATTCTTATTAATGATCATCTTGATCGTGGTTGGGGAGTTCATCAAAGGATGAGGTTCAATAGAGGAAGTTAAAAAGGATCGACAGATGAAAGGGCGGTCTGTTGCAGTTTTAGCCGTGCTTTTTGGGCGTTAAAGAGGCGCCTTTTGAAGTTTAGCGTTAGTATACAAAGTGACAGTTTAGGAAGTAGTTGTTAAATGGTTTGGACAACTTTGGATCAAGAAGGCTGTTAGAAGGAGTATAGAGAACCTCTTTGGTGTTTGTTTGAGAATTAGTCCACTATGAGAGTAGCAATGCGCCTTTAAAGCCGTTGAAAGCTTGGCTTTTACTTACTTATTGACTACGGTTTACTTAAAATATTAGAATTTTATCAATTCTTTAAGTGGGCATAAGTGGACTCGGACATTAAGGCAGAAATGCCTCCAATAACTACAACTATAATAATAGTGCACCTTTCCTTAAGTATACTTAAATCAAATTTTTGTTTTCTTCAGCTGCGTATAATTAAAAGGTGTACTAAAATACCTTCACCTATACAGGGTTACTGGTAACTGGATACATTCCTTTGGTGATCTGATAAAACAAGAGGTAAGGAGTAAATTAACCCCAACATGAACTATACAAAACTCAATAGATTTTGAGATATTTCGATTTTCAACTTTTCTTAAAAAAATGGGTTCAAATGTCTTGAAATGTAATTTTCAAAAAATCTACTTTAACTTTTTGATTTTTTTTTTTGCTGGAATACTTGTCCAATACTATGCTTCCTTCTGGAATAAAAAATATCCTGAGGTATTTCGATCGTGTGAAAATTTCAAAGAAAAACTTTCACAAACTATTTTTTTTAAATAAGATTTAAAAGTTTTTACAAGTTATTTTCGCAAAATTGTCAAGGCAACTTGCATACAAATTGTTTTAAAAACTTTCTTAGTGTAGTACCTATCTAACAAGGTATGAATCTTGTTCAAGAATAACAGAATCTTCCCGCTATGTACCGTTACTGAGGAACAAATCCTTAAGTCGGGACGTTTTAAAAAAAATACGGCCCTGAACGGGGGTCTTAAAATTCTCGGATCCGGCCCATTTTCAATAGGTCGTATTTGGGGGTGACGAGCTTCGTCCCTACCCAGTTTCGTCCCGATCGGTAAAACTTTCAGACACTTAGAGTGGCTATTACTAGGCTATTCCCGAAAAATCCCGAAATTCCCGAAAAAATTACACTTCCCGGGAACGGATCCCGCTCATTTTCAATAGGCATCGTGCCACGGTGCGCCTCTTCAATCGAGCCAAATTTCAACTTTCCCACATGAAAACTGGTGGCTCTAGAGTGTTTCCTAGCAAAGTCACAGAAGTTTCGTAAGTATACGTATTCTTGTGCCCGAAAAATGTCTGTCTGTCTGTGACTTTGCTAGGAAACACTCTAGAGCCGTCAGTTTTCATGTGGGAAAGTTGAAATTTGGCTCGACTGAAGAGGCGCACCGTGGCACGATGCCCATTGAAAATGAGCGGGATCCTTTCCCGGGAAGTGTCATTTTTTCGGGAATTTCGGGATTTTTCGGGAATAGCCTAGTAATAGCCACTCAAGTGTCTGAAAGTTTTACCGATCGGGACGAAACTTGGTAGGGACGAAGCTCGTGACCCCCAAATACGACTTATTGAAAATGGGCCGGATCCGAGAAGTTTAAGACCCCCGTTCAGGGCCGTATTTTTTTTAAAACGTCCCGACTTAAGGATTTGTTCCTCGGTAACGGTACATAGCGGGGAGATTCTGTTGTTCTTGTACAAGATTCGTACCTTGTTAGATAGCTACTACACTAAGAAAGTTTTTAAAACAATTTGTACGCAAGTTGCCTTGACAATTTTGCGCAAATAACTTGTAAAAACTTTCAAATCTTATTTAAATAAAATAGTTTGTGAAAGTTTTTCTTTGAAATTTTCACACGATCGAAATACCTCAGGATATTTTTTATTCCAGAAGGAAGCATAGTATTGGACAAGTATTCCAGCAAAAAAAAAATCAAAAAGTTAAAGTAGATTTTTTGAAAATTACATTTCAAGACATTTTAAACCATTTTTTTAAGAAAAGTTGAAAATCGAAATATCTCAAAATCTATTGAGTTTTGTATAGTGCATGTCGGGGTTAATTTACTCCTTACCTCTTGTTTTATCAGATCACCAAAGGAATGTATCCAGTTACCAGTAACCCTGTATGTTAAAAATATAGAGTTACGAGAAGAGATATTAGCTTGAAACGAGGGCAAAATAAGTAAGGGTTCTTAATAAAGTTACTTAAACATTTATTTTATTTAATTATAAGAGTTAGGTAGATATATGGTTAACAATTCGATTCTCAACATTGGGATCTCGGAAACGGTAAAAGATACAGGGTGGGTTAAATTAGAGAAAAGCTGCACAATTTTATGCTTATTAAGAATCTGAAAGAAAATTTATGGAAACTTCAGGCGTTGCTGAAATATCCTGAAAAATGTTGAAAATTGAGATTTCTTACTCCAATCATCTCTTTTTTATTAGGTATTGAAAAGAAATTGAAATATTTTTGCGGGTTTACATAAGTCATCAAAAGCTATCATCATCTGTCATTTCCAACATTTTCAAGGACTACTAGATCCCAGAGTTTTCATAGTCAACTTTTGTTTTTTCTTGTGGCCGCCATATTGTTTTTTCGTGTCATTTGCTATTAAAAGAATCAAGGAAACAATCTATCACATTCAAAAAAAAAAATCTTAAAAATCTTATTCTTTATTCTAAAAAAAAGAAAATGATTTCACCGAATAACGTCAATATGACGTCGCGCCTTGACATTGCTTGCCTTATAGGTTTTTATGACATTCGGTTAAACAAAGGTTATTTTTTTCAACAAAAGAAGAACAAAAATTTTTAAGATTTTTTTTTTCTTTTAGAATGTGATAGATTACTTGTTTCCTTGATTCTTTTAATAGTCAATGACACGAAAAAACAATATGGCGACCATAAGAAAAACAAAAGTTGGCTATGAAAACTCTGGGATCTAGTACTTGAAAATTTTGGAAATGACAGATGATGATGATACCTTTTGATGACTTATGTTATCCGACAGCTGCTAGGTTCTGCACAAGCAGCAAGTAGGTACCCACCTATCAATATCGAGTATTTCGCAAAGAGTCTGCACTATAACTCAAAAAATGGCGACGGTTTGAATTTTTGAAAAAGTTTTGGCTTTGGTTTACTTCCAATAATATTGAACCGGTCGGGTTGTTTTTGCTCTCATTGGGACCATTTACATTGTTCCATCACTAGTTATTTTATATAAGCAAAAAAGGCGATTTCTGCACTAAATTGTTGATAAAATAAAAATAAAATGGTAATCTCGAGTAGAAAATTATGCAGTTAGGATATGGGAGATATTCCGTGCGTGTGATGGCACCGGCGGTATTCCGTTATAAAATTTTTCTCAAGAAAAAACTCATATTAGCTAATGGTCTATTTATATCTAAGTATACCATTAGTAGTCGCCGTGTTTATAATTGCGTTGCCCAAGGACTTTGAAAACAATATCATTTTTGTATAAAGAGTGAAGAGACCTTTCAAATGATATATCACAAGCTCCTATACTTGCCATTAGACAAATTAGGGGTCACAACTATGTCTTTCGAAGACGCGGTTGACTTTAGGGATGAAATTTGTACCCTACAGGATGTCCTTTTATAATCAAAAATTGACGTGTTTCGGGATTTCTTAATTCTACAAAATATTAGTTGCGACAATTGATACATTACATATTGAATAAATAAGTCATTTTTGTATATTTGGTGGTCATCCTGTTTATTTTATTTTTACCTTTTGTTTGTTTTGTTTTTGTCTGGTTTATAAATAGGCAAATGTTCTTTATTTGTGATGAATCATGCATATGCATATACTTCCCTAGAGGGAAGTGTTCTCTTTGATTAACTCGAAGGTCTGATGAAGGAGTTTTCGAACTCCGAAACCGGTCGCTGTTAATATAAACTTATTATTGAGATTGGAGAAAAATCGTAAAGAAACTACATTATAGACGATTTTAAAACAATAAAACGGCTTTACAATTTTTTTTATTTATCATGTCATTTTCGAGCTATGATATAAACTTGTGTTTATGTCATATAGTTTATGTATACAGGATGTTTGGTAACGGGCCAGCCAATATCAAACGTCATGTATAAAAGCGTATTTTAAGCAAAAAAAAAAGAATAAAGTTTTTTCAGATCAGGCCTCGTTTAGGAAATATTTCCAAAAATGTAAAACTAAGGCTGCTCAAAAATATACTTTTTTAGTACCTAATTGGACATTCAAAATCAAGCGCCATGTATAAAATCGTAGGTATTTTAAACAGAAAAGTAAGAGTAACTTTTTTCAAGATCAGACCTCTTTGAGTTTAGGAAATATTTCCAAATTTGTTGTTCAGTTACTGAACAAAACATCTTTTTAGTGTGACCTTAGGTTTACATTTTTGAAAATATGTCCTAAAAACGATGCTTGATCTTGAAAAAAGTTATTCTCTCTTTTATGCTTAAAATACGATTTATTGCATGACGTTTGATTTTGGCCTTCAGTTTTAGAAAATTTGTTGTTTTTTGTGACTGACTTTAGTTTTACAATTTTGAAAATATTTCCCAAACGAAGCCCGGCGATCTGGAAAAACGTTATTCTTTTTTTATGCTTATAGAATATGATTTTATACATGACTTTTGATTTTGGCTGTCCCGATACCGAACACTCTGTATAGACAGGTCAGCTATAATTTGATATATCTACATACTTATGACAATGATGGATTAATAAAATTTAGAGAATAAGTTAAAAAAAGATTCGTTCAAGTGCCACATCAGAATATTTCTCTCCGCAATTAACCATACTTAGAGGTGTTTTAACTAGATCCAATTAACAAAGCAGTTGAAGGAAATAAAAGGGTTGAATCTATAGTGTTAATTATTATTCGTAATTAAACAGCGATTGTATGACGTGGTCTTGAATTTTACAGCTACGTGGAACTAGCGCCTGAGATCATCGCCTTATTAATAACCATAATACCATTTCTCTCACAGCTCGATAGTGAATTCGGCAGATACTTTATCCTGTCTTTGTAATTATAGGTTGTAATATTAATGACAAGGTATCAAGAGCTGTTCATCAGCTTACTGGTAAATGAAATAAGTAAAGAATGAAATATTAATTTGAATTATTTCTCTATTCGAGTGCAATGAGATCGACAGTGACGAGTTTATTTTTTCAAGAAATCGGTTTTGTTGGGTCGCAGCCAGAGAAGAAACAGGTCATTTATTTGCCTGTAAATGAATTTTTTTTTTAAACTTTAATTAAGGAACCAGTAGAAAAAATTACATCCAGCTTTTCTACTCGACCTTATTGCCTTTTCTATACTCATAGGAAATAATGATATTATTTGCTATAAGCAGGTACAACCAAATTAACTTTAAGAGAAAATAAAAATAATAAGTTCCTGGACTTTTATAAGTGGAAATGGTACAGGGGCTAATTGTTAAAGGAAAAAATATGTGCGTGAGCGGAGGTGGCGCAAAGTTGACTCAGGTATTTCGGTATTCGGCGAAAGTTAAAGTAAAAAAATTATCCAATGCAAACATTGTTCTATAACGTGCAAAAATCAACAACTTTTGCAGAAATCACTTTTTTTCACTAAAAATTTAAATATATCAAACTTCTAAGTTCTAATATTTACAAATTTCGAAGAAAATTACAAAAATAATCAATTTTTTTTACATCTGCAAAAGTAATATAGGTATCGCTTTTTTTCCGGTAAATCTACTAAGAATTTCTGGTAAATCATGGTACAGCATTCTGCTATAATATGCATTCAGAGCTCATTTTTGTAGTTTTGTACCAATACCTTTACATTTTCTTGAAATAAAAGTAGGTAGGTAATCTATAGGCACATTTTAGGAACATGCTCAAAAATGCACAAAAAATTACTGTTTCAAACAACAAATTTTTCAGAAATAATTGTTAATAATTTTTTAAATAAAAAAAACCTGATACCCCATTTAGGTGTACGAGAAAAAAAATAATTAAAAAACTGTGTGTTTCATCGTTTGATCCGAAACTTTATTTGAGCGTGGCGATATTGTATTGTTATTATTATTTAGGTACAAAGCAAATGTTTCACCATGATGTCAATATCTCGGGTCATAATATCCTACAGATCGTTCTTTTTCCCATGATCGACGAAAACCAATGATACGTAATATAAAAAACTAAACAATATGTCGATCAAAAACCCGCAATTTGTAATTTCAAACTTCAAACGAATATACAGCTGTCCCGTAATTATCGTGCAATACTGACACAGCACATTCTATTTTAAAAAAATTGATAAAAGTTCCTATATAACAATATACAGGGTGTCCCAGCTTATTCGAAGCGGTCTCTGTAGGCCAAACGATGGACTTTTTCAAAAAACTTTTTGAAAATTCAAGTACAGAATCACAATGGCCATAATGTAAAATTATTTTGGAGTATACAGAGTGTCCCATATGACAGTGGCATATCAAAGTTATGATTTTTTAAATGGAATGTTCCTATGTTATTGCAATTTTAGAATGTCTGAGAAGAGAAAATAAGATTGGCTTTCACAGTTGGTGTTTAAATTCAGAAGTTTTTGAGTTATAAACAAGTGAAAATCGTCATTTTTCAAGTTCAAGGCCCTCTATAACGAAAACGGCTGAAGATAGAGAAAAACGGCTTACATGTCCCTATTTTAACTTTTTATGTACTATCCTATGATATAGAAACATTTGTACTTTTTTTGATTTTTTTATTTGGTGACGCGTGGAGAAATCTCAGAATTTTTCAAATTTTTTATCACCCTGTATAAACATTTCATCTACATCATAGGATAGTACATGAAAAGTTAAAATAGGGACATGTAAGCCGTTTTTCTCTATCTTCAGCCGTTTTCGTTTTTCGTTGTACAGGACCTTGAACTTGAAAAATGACGATTTTCACTTGTTTATAACTCAAAAACTTCTGAATTTAAACACTAACTGTAAAAGCCAATCTTATTTACTGAGAACTCAGACAATCTAAAAATGCGATAACATAGGAGAATTCCATTTAAAAAAACATAACTTTGATATGCCACTGTCATATGGGACACTCTGTATACTCCAAAATAATTTTAAATTATGGCCATTGTGATTCTGTACTTGAATTTGCAAAAAATTTTTGGAAAAAATCCTTCGTTTGGCCTACAGAGACCGCTTCGAATAAGCTGGGACACCCTGTATAGGTCGAGAAATACTCCCTAAAGGGGTTACAGCCCCCGGATATAGAGAGCCCATGAAGATGGTTTGTTGAAGTTTTTTACACAAAAAAGGTCGTCTTGTTGAATTTCGATAACATGCACCGTTTTCGCTTAAAATCGATTTGAAAATTACCTTACATGGTATAAAAATTGATAGGAATGCTTTCCTTAGGAAGCATTTTTGTCGACCTATTTTTATAGGAACTTTTTTCAAATTATTGAAAATAGAATCTGCTGTTTCAGTATTGCACGCTAATTACGGGACACGATGATACAGCGTTGTGATAACGTTCCGCATAATATTCATACGTTTGTTATTTACAATTTTTTTTTCAAAATCTCTAAACCTTCTAATCTATAAAAGTTGTAAAAAAGGCCTTATCAACATGAAAATTAATTTTTTTATCAAATCATATTTTTGAGCTGTGACATTATCATGTATTTTTTTTAATAGTAATTAACCTCCATTTATTTGTCAAGAATGAATTCTCCTCGCCTTCGTGAATACAACGATTCCATGGGTACCATTCGCTGACAATATGCAGTATATATATTATACAATATACACGCTGACATGTTTTGTTAGAAAAACGTAAGTTTAATAAGAAAAATAAATTCAATAAAAAAAATAAATTTAATATAAGAAAGATAAGTTTAGAAACGAATAAAATGATAGTTTATTGAAAAGTCAATATTGAAAAAATAGGTTTTATCTTAAAATAGTGACTGAATTAAGTTTATTACCAATTAATTATCGAAATTGTTCAAAGTGTCGGCCAAGCATTTCCTGACACTGTCTGGCACAAATGATTCGTATTATACACACTGACTGACATCCGGAGCGATACTTTCCATTTTTAGGCGAATTCGATGCTGTAGATCTTCTAAATTGTTCGGCCTATTATTGATGCAAACCCTTGATTTTAAATACCCCCAGAAAAAAAAATCTAGAGATAACAAGTCGGGTGAGTGCGCAGGCTGTCCTATCGGTCCTTGTTGTTGAGAAATAGACTACCTAACATTAACACAAAAATGAGTAGGAATTCTCAGTCCTGTTGAAAGAGTCCTGTTGTTAGTTCTTCCCGCTAGAAATTTAAATACAGCCAGAAGTGAAATTTTCATTAAAATAATAGGGCCCTGGTTTCCAATTATTACAGTTCACTCGTTTATTTTTCGTTGTCTCTGCGTGTGAGACTCTTGGGTCCATCAGTGAGGATTTTCCTGTGGCCAGTATCTAGATGGTCATTCAAACAAAAAATCGCCTCTTAAAATCGTAATGAAATTATTTCTGTCAGTTTTGTTAATTAATTTCGAGCTTTATACATTGTATCTTGTATCCCTGCTTCTATTCATCGCAATTGTAAAAGCCCTGATAAAATTATTCCGTGAATTGCATAATGTTATTAAACCATCGATTTGTGTTTTATCGCGACTTTTTCAGTCTTTCTCACTCCCTTATCTGTTATCCAACATCGTTGAACCCCACCAAAGTTGTTTAGAGCAAGTTCAGTACGTATTTATCTATGGATTTAAAGTAGTTGCTTAATGATCTGTATATTTTACACTTATGTCCAGGAATTGATAACGGGTATAAATCAAAACCGCAAAGCAATATGAAGCCGTATCAAGCACCCACATGCTTTTTTACACTCAATTGATATTTTTCGGTAAATAAATTTCGAATATAAGCCTATTGATATCGGGCTTATACTTACACCATGATGGGCATGTTGAAACACATAAGTGTTTTAATAAAGTAATAATAGTAGGAATAATAATGACAATAGTAATAATAATAATAAATAATACCTAATAATAAATTGCCTTTATTTAATATATTGTAGGTACATACTACATGAGCAATGAAATGAAGCGAAGTCTAGCAGTATGCTACTCTTATTACTCAATCTCAACAAATTCAAACATAGCTTTATTATAAGAAATTGAGTAGAAAAAAATAGGTAATCAACAAAACCTATTAATTAATACACACTATAGGTAACATATTTTTTTGCCGGAAATAGGTGAACAGATATTCCCAACATTATGAGTGTTATTCAACTCCTATAAGGACCAACTCTAAATATAGTCTAGATAACAATATCACTAATTTAAAAAAAAAGCAAAGGAAAATATATTTAAATTTCATAGAGGTTTATACATAAAGGCTCAGCCATCGATCAGGCGCAGGTGCTCATACTTACTATATGAATCAGATTTGACTTGTAATGCTTCTTGAGGTAGTGCAAGGTGCGTCTCTTCAATTCCTGTGGTATTATAAGCACAGGAATATAAGAATAAGCAGCATTATAAGAAAAGCTTTTCTGAAACACAGCACGGCTATGCCTAGTAGTATCAACGTGTTCCCATATCTAATCGGGGATCGTGTATATCGCCTCTGTATACTAGCTTATCTCTCAGGTAATATCATATCAGACACATAGGTAAATTAAAAATAACAGCGGACTCAAGACTGACCCGTATAGGGTACACCAGACGTAGTTTGACAAAACAAAGATGACAAAACATCAACGACAACGCTGTGTTAGCGTTTATTCAGGTAACTATAAAAGAATTGACAGACAATCTCATCGAAGCTATAGTGATGGATTTTGGCACTCATGGCCAGAAGCTCATGAAGGAGGTGTGAATGTCAATAAAATCCTAAACATTAATGTACACAAATGATATTTATAAAAATCTGCCACCTCCAGCCATCCAAGCTTATTAATCCTCATCTACACCCTGTCATATTTCCATAGTCCGTAAACAAATCTGCAACAGTAGTACTGAATTTTTTGCAGTCTACAGGGTGTGCGGAAATTATGCGCAATTTTCCGAATATTTTTTCATGTTCTTCAATTATTGTGCATTTTCAAAACTCAGAAAAAAAATTTACGAAAAAGGCTATAGGCCTTTTTTGAAGGTCATAAGGGCAGTTGTAACGTTTGGTTTTCACCTACGTCACTTAAAACCATACAATTAAGTATGCAAATAAAGAAAATAATTTGAGCTCAGAGACTCTTAAGTAATATTGGGTAAAGCCCCGATTACGGCAGGCCACAATATCGTCTGTCCTGCCAAACAAAAAACAAAAAAACAAAACAAGGAAGAGAAAACAAGAGCTAGTTTATTATCTTAGGTTAGGTTATATGTTCTAAAATTTCTCCCTTATTTATTTTTTATCACTGGTTTAATTTATAATCCATGAACGTTATGATAGGTATAACACAAACTATACAATTCGGTTGTTTATTACTTCATACCTCCGGAGTAGCGCTACCTCGATGGTTTACAACATTGAGTAGGTATCTACCTACCTAGGTATATCAGCCTAATTGAAATGATAGAATAACCGGTAAGTACTTATAAATTAATAAATAATAACAAACATTAGGAAAATCAAGTTCATCACTGACGTCGGAATTCTTCCCGAGGCTAGTATGGCCCCAATGACTGTAGTCCGTGTATGACTGGATAGTTTTTAACGTCGTACTTTTAGTGGCAGAATTGACGGTGGTTAAATAATTGGAACGTTCCTACCTTGAACGACTGGACCGCTTACGAACAAGACTTCTAGGGAAGCGGTGGCCTGGGGCGCAGTTGATGTGGCCCGGACCAACTATCTGCCGACAAGGAGTAGCCCCTTCTGTGAAGACGAGGTCGATACCAGGAGGTTGGACAGGTACCAGGTGTTCGGTCCCGAGTAGTATCACCGAAGCTCGAGATGAGGTAAGACAGCTCCCCAAAATTCAACGAAAAGGGAAAACAAAAACTCCCTAGTCCCTAGGGAGTTTTGTTTAGGCACTTTAGGTGGTGTAAGAAGACACAAACAACAGCTTTTCTATCCCTGTACAGGAATGGTTCCCTTAAACTATCCTTAAAACAACCAAGGATACCCGATGAACCAATTCTCGTGTGGGCCTACTAAATCCCCGAAGGTACAATTGAAACAAATTGTTACACAAGGCCAACACTAGCTGCCCTGGTCTCTTATGCCCGTAGTAATTAGCTAATAATTAACTGAGAATTGAAAAATCTCCAAAAATGAATATATCAAATTATAATAATTATTAATTCCAATTATCTCTTGCAGATAACACTGATAAAGAGAAATCTGAATACAGAGGTGAGCATGGACTGTCCAACAAGAGAGAAAATGAATGAAAAGCAAGACAGAAAGAAAATACAACAATTGCTATACTATCCAGGAGGTGATATACAGGATGGTCCTAAACCCTAAGCTTGACTCTAATATCAATTAACAAAACATAAATAAATAAATCACAGAATCAAACACATAAATAATGCTTCCTTTTTTTTTCAGTCATTATAATTTTACAAGTGTTACACAGTTAAGGCCTCTTGATTACGAGGCATTCAAGTCTGATTTGGACCAAGGTGCAAAGCAACATCAGTGGCAAGATAAGGTTTCTTAACTTGTAGAATACGTGCTCTTCAAGTCTGACCCTACAATCATAATTATATTATACCCAAATTTCATTCATTGTGGGAAGTTCAGATAGTTTGGCCCTGAATCGTAAGCTGCAAGTTGATGGGTGAGCCGACGATATTCGAGTGCGGGACAATTATATTTTGCATTTTTTCAAATTTAACTTTAGATTATAAGAATTACCTACAGAATTTTACTATAGATAAGAGATCGCTGCCTAGGAGATCAGATGCAAGCCCAGCTTGTTCGGGTATGTAAGAATGATACAATACAGCTGAATGTCATCAGCAAAGGATTGCATGTTCACAGTTTTCAACGATTCATATGGTCCAACGTATCGACAGCCTTCGAGTAGTCAAGAAAAACCACAGACGTTGCCAGACCCGCATCCAGTATCTAGTATCAAGTAAAACATTATTTAGTTATAGAATCGTAATATTATAAGTATCATCTAGTTACTATAAGCTGCATACCTAACCTAACCCACTCAATAGTGATTACAAATTAGCATTTTGTTTTCATGAAAATATTAGCATTCTTTCAAATCTTTAATTGAAAATATTATTTGTAATGTTGTGTATTTTTGTAATCAAACACTGAAATTTTTAATTAGTTAATTTTCACACTTTCCCTATCCACGCCACTGGCTTATTAATACAAATAATGCAAATTTTATCGCATTAGCTCAAATTTCAAAAAATTTTCTTCCCGTCATGTTATTTTGGTTCAAAAGTTTTTAAAAAACCGCAATTTCTGAACGACAAGACTGATTTTGCTCAAATGCAATACCAGACCACTCCTTGTTAAGATCTTACCCCCAAAAAAAAACTACAGCTTCCTAGATTGAAAACTGCGACCAGAAATCATGCCTAATGTACGGCTATTTTCGAAATATAAAGGAAACCCTGTAGAAGTACCGCGACTTTAGGAATTTTTTTTAACGAAAGTCAAAAGTCATCCTAAAGTTTCACAAGAGTAAAACATTTCATTCATTAATCTTGAAAGATGAAGCTACAGGATTATTAAATATTGGAGAAATAAACATCATGTAAAAAAATCGAATAATACTATCTGCCATTTTCTTACTTACTTCTTGTAGCTTTATCTTTCTAGATTAGTGCATGTACGAAATTTTGAATCTTTGTAAAACTTTGGATTTACGTTAGATTTTCGTTGAAAAAAATTTCAAAAGTCGCGTTACTTGTACAGCTGTCCTTTCAAAATTCCAGAAATCTCGGTTCTTGTGGTATCATTTCAAGTCACAGTTTTCAATCTAGGGGGCTGAAATTTTTGTGGGAGTAAGATATCCACAAGAAGTGGATATCTTAAGAAGTAGACTAATGAGAAGTGGACAAGAAGTATTGCACTTGAGCAAAATCGGCCGAGCCGTTTCAAAATGCCGGCCATTTGAATTTTAGGGAAAAAGGGTTATTATTATATAAATCGGTTATTATATAAAAACAAAAGAAAGAGAATCGACACTTTCGATTTGTATCGGGTGATCCACAAAATTTTTCTTGAAATGCCTTGAAAAAAATGAAACATGCCTGCCAGTCTGTCAGATAAAATGCAAACTATTGGTAGGTGTGCTCGCAGGTGCAATGAGCTCAGACATGGCTGCAATAGCTATCTCTCTCTTCCAAGGCACTAGTTGATGAAAAATTTTGTGCATCACACGATACAAACAGCCAGTTTAAGAAAGTAAACGCTTGATGTGCGTTGGCGTTCAATAAAGTAATTGGTCAATTTTTCATTGAAGAAAAGCTAAAAGAAAATCAGTGCCTATTTACCAATTCTTAGGAATAATTTTTATCTCAATTCGATGCATACTGCAATGATTATAGATCGCGTGGACCGATGCACTTTCCAGCACACGTTCTCCGGTGCTCAAGCCAACAGCATATATGCCACCGACTTGCAAGATCAATTGAGATAGTAAAAAAAAGAAACACTCATGTCATTGCTACTGTAACAGCAGATATGAATCACAATATTTATAATGAATTTCGCAACAGGATGGAGAAATATGTTGACGTATGACGTATTTATAGGAGGGTTTCATGTTGAGTAAAACTTCACTAATAAAAAAAAATTTGCCCTACGCCATCGTGTTCAGCACCCTCCAAAACGGGGGAGGAAAGTGGTTTTGTTGCGTCTGAAAAAAATCGGAAATTTCGGATTTTTTACGACTCATAGACACCATTATAAGTTTGTCATTTTTCTCCATGTAGGTATAATAATTTAAATAAACAGCATTATTGAGTTCTTTTATATTAATGCGTCAACAAAATTAAATGTATATATTTTTTATTTCGTTACGCACGTTTTAATGTTGTTCTACGCACTCCGTGCAATGAAATACAATTTTTCCAAAGCGAATTGTATTTTCATAACAAGCAAAAGAAATGATGAAGCATTACTTTTTTCGAAAGAATGAAAATAATATTTTTTACAAGTATAGTGTGAACTCCATCCGTTGACGGTATAATAAGCTTTATTCCCTGTTTAAAATACAGGGTCTTTCAGACCATGTTACTGGACCAAATTTAAAGGGCTATTATCCTAATTCCTTCTATAAATACCAGGTGTAACATAAGTACCGCGAAAGATTTCAGGGGGTGATTCCTGAGATCATTTTAAGAAAAAAAGTTCATATGAACATGGGTCCGAAAATGCTTACCCGCTGAGTTATAAGCCCCTTAAAGCTGGGACCCTGACGAAGGTTTTTATTTATTATCTCCGAAACCGTTCAACATAAGATGACGAAATTTACCACATCCACCAATGTTTTTATGCCTAATAAGATGCCTAATCTAATAAGAAAATTTTCACCAAGGGTGGGTTAAATCTGGGGGGTGTGGGGTAGAAATTACCCCAACTTTTTGTATCAATAGTTTTTTTCAATTTTGATGTGAAATTATGGAATACTTATATAGAAGCTTTCTGCGTAAAAAGTAAAAAAAAGCTTCAAAATTCCATAATGAGAAAGGTAACAACATACCCAGATCTCCACCACTGCATCGACTAATTTTTCTTTGGCAGTATCAAAGCATGTACCTACTTCAAAGTACAACAGCTCAAAGACTTGGTTCTGATCAACTAGTTTGTAGATATTCAAAAAATATAAAATTTCTTGACGCCCTGTATACCTTGAAAACTAATGCTCCAACGACCTCTGCCCTACAGAAAATTTTTCACCTAGTTTTGAATTTCCTACACTACATCCCTTTAAGTTTGTTTAAAACTAAATTCATTATTTTTTATAACAAATGTTCAAATTGTCGCCCTTCCCTTGAGCAATTAAAGTACCTTTTATTTGAAGTTTTCAAGAGTGAGAGCTATCTTTAACTAATTTGGATGATAAAAATGTAATTTTCACAAAAATCGTTTTTGTTTTTTATGGTGCTATTTTAATAAATATCGGAAAAATAAAACTCTTTTATTGATACTTTTATAGAGCTGAGTTAGCTGAATGCGCAAGTTAGTTTTTCACAATTTAAGCAAATAAACTCAACCTACATTTACCCATTGTTATCCCATCCTTATCTTGGCAACACTTCATAAATGAATACAAGAAGTGGAATATAATCTCAAGGCAAAATTGAAAACAAATATTCCATCTCGACTCTTCATGTCGCAACGGCTTGTTTAGTTTCGCTCTTTTATTTTATTTTCATTTGATGACTTTTGTTGGTCCGGCAACATGGTTTCTCTCCCTTTCCATTCCACCCTTCTGATCGAATGATTTAATAAAACAAACTGAAGGGTGCGAGACATTCAATTTAAAACTTTCCGGAATGCGTAGCAAATCTGCAATTTGCAATCGTTCTGGCCGATCACCGAGTGACGTTGACTTCATTCTTCTTGAAACTTATTTAAATTCCAAAGTTTCAATCCGGTGAGGGTCGTCCTGTCAGCATAGCCGACCCTGATGAAAGAATTTAATACCGCGACTGCTATAATTGCTTTTATTCGCTCTGTTTAACACACCACCTCATCAAACCCCGCAAATTTACTTTATACCAATAAAAACATGATGATACAGGATAATAGCCTAATAACATCCATAGAAAAAAATGTACAAAAATTTTTGTATGAACTAATTTTATAAACTTGTATGTATAGGTAGTGAAAATTGTAGTGATAATAGGAATTAATTATTCATTAAAGTCAAATTGCCAATAATTATTTAGATAAAAAAAAACCTAAATTGATATACAAAAACCTCTTTCGAAAAATTCGCTGTCTTGAAAAATTGAAGCATTGATTTATTTCAACTTCTATTGGTCTGAGGGAAAAAGTTAGTCTTCATGAAAAAAAAGTTTTGCTTGGTTAAAACCTAAAACTAAATGGTCAGATATAAAATTTTTGCAGTCGTATACGAGGTTTGTCCGATAATATGTATTTTGCCAAAGAGGAAAATACCTTTATTTTCGACAGTGTTAAAAATTGCTTTTTAAAAAAGTTGATGAGAATTGCAAACAACATTTCAATATACAATAACATGCAATTGCGTAATCAACAAAAAACGTCTCTTTTTGAAAAAAACACATATTTGATTAATTGCATACTTGATTGTTATTTGCATTGCTGAACTTCCTTTTGTAACAATTTTTGATATTGTCAAAAATAAAGGTACTTTCTTCTCTTTAGGCAGATTCGTGTTTTTGGACAAACCTCGTATACGACTGCAAAAATTTTATATCTGACTACTTCATTTTAGTTTTAAGACCAAGCACAATTTCTTATGGAGAATAACTTTTTTCCTAAAATGAATAATAAAAAAGTTTTTCATATGACTCTAACTGACATAGACACACACACTGTATATCCCTCAACACTGGGACCAAAATGGAAACAGAAAAATTGTTAAGACCAAGGTAAGTGAGGGGCTCTCAAAAGAAGATACTGCAGATTCTGACATGCGTTTATAACAGTAGTAGTCTTTAAGGTCGGAAAGTACGACCTGAGCCCTGAGCCCATGCAAGCTGAATCACACAGATTCACAGCCTAGCAGGATAGCTGCAGTAGCAGTGCTGCAGACAGTTTGTGTTACATTAACTTATAACGTACATTTCGTACGTACCGGCTAGATGTCGGTAACACAGAGACGACGGCGGGCGTGCGCAGTGGGTGAGTGATGGTGGTTGTTAGTGCATCGACCAGCTCGAGTTCTCGTCGACTTCGACTGTCAAGGTAATCAGGTGCGTTCATCTTCATACCGGCCCGTTCACCTTTCTTTTCTCTCCTGGAATTCGCTAGAGGAAGGTCGTTTCCGCAACACAGGAATTTTTAGCGAAATGGCGTTGTGAACTTTCACTTAAATTATTTTAAACATCGCCCACGTTTTTGGCTTGGTGAGTGTCATAAAATGATGTTATTAATTGTGCTAGAATTATACAGATCATATTTTCTTAAGACCGTATGCTAATTTTAATCATAGCTTTTAAGCCGATCGAGTTCGTTCGCATGTAAAATTTTGTCAGTCATTTTTTTATCCCAACCTATCTTGAGGACGGGAATAATTCTATGTACCCTCGGCAAGCAGACTCGATCGGACCGTTCATTAATGCAAGAGTGGTTCTGATACACCTGAAATTACAGCTTTTTACCTGGAGACGGCTTTTTACCTGGAGACAATTTTTTTTCCCTGGAGGCACATTTTTACCTGGAGGCAACTTTTTCCCCGGAGGCGAATTTTTCCCTACGGATTGATTTTTCCCTGGTTGGCAACCTTTACTCCCGGAACCAACTATTTCATGGAAGCCAGGTTCTTCTTCTAACAAGAAGTTGCACCTGAAGCCAAGTTTACCACCAGCTAAACTTTCACCCTCGCCCGAAGACCCTACGAAGCTAAGTGCCTTTGCCTACCAAGTTTTAACCGATCAGTTCATTCAGATTCTACACGCTCTTGCTCCTTATTGTTGTTAACCGTGCTCAAGTTAATAATTTGTGATAATAACTGTGATTTATTTTAATAAAGAGTACCTGTTGTTCTGCTGACCTACTGGTTATTGTTGACCCTCTTAGACTAGCGACTCAACCTACGACCCTTGTTATCTTTTGCTGTCTCATGCTCTCAGCGGCTATTTTTCCCCTCGCAGGGTAAAATAGTTCGTTTCAAACTCCATCAGGCCAGCCTCTTTCAGGAAACTGATCATCTTGACTGTTGCTAATGTATCCAGGTCCTCCGGTGTGAGAAAGTCTCTCCCAAAGGCTTGTAATCTGGTTATTTGTCTTCCTTTTTCTCTGGGGTGATTTGTTTCTCTTGGTCGTGCGGAATCGAGCTGTTTCTTGGGGTCAAATTATATAGAACCGATCTCCACAGCTTCTTCAGTTGCCTGAAGATCGAGGTTTTGGCTCTCCTCCTTAGAGCATATTTGTTTTACACACTCCGTGGATGTCCAAGGAGTGGCATTTCATTTAATCTGAAAATAATATCAAAATTAAAAAAATGCAGTGGCGTACATTTTTCTTTGCAATAATATTGGTGTGAGTGGACGCCACTGGACTTAATAATTTAATCTTAGTAGTATTAATAGTATAAAAATAATCTTAAGGAGCTCTTTATTACTACAAATAACATTGCTAACAATATCAGCAAAAGAATGTCTGAGATATTAATAATACCCTGTTAAAAAAAAACCGACCCTGTATTAACAAAACCAGACATTTTAGTGTACCAACTGGCTTGTGTATGAATTTTGCTAGCAAAAGTTAGGCCAGGAATACGCCCCTAAATTTAGTACATGCTTATAAGTATCACCCTGTATACCGTTCTAAAGTTTACTTGCTAGGTTTACTTGCTAAAATTTTACTCCGAAGAAAATTTATTTACCTTAATATAAATTTTGCTGGGAAAAAATTGGGAAAGTCTGCATATCTTGGAAACAAAATATACAGAGTGTACCAATTTATACACCACCCAGAACAACTTCGATAGAAGCATTCGATAGAATGGCCTCGAAAAGTTCTTAGTTCTCGAAATACAGGTAATGAGTTTTCTGAAAGATTTTTTTTTTAATATCTCAAATGGAATTTTTCAAAATTTCTCACAGTAGCTATTTTTTTGTCGTAGTACGCGCTACTTCCAAGAAACGTCAATTAATGCAGTAACTGTGAAACATTTCGAGAAATTCCATTGTACCAAGTTTGAGATATTAAAAAAAAAAAATTAATTTTCTATCAGTATCTCGAGAACTAAGAACTTTTCGATGTATGTTGAAAAAACTTTCTTCCTTAAAATTACTTTTTCTATCGAATGCTGAAGTTACTCTACCATAATCTGGGACACTCTGTATAATAATACCGTTTCCTTATGCTTAAAAATAAATTAATCAGAATCTTTAATCAGATTCAACATCAATAAATTTAAAAAGATTTCAATTAATTTAAGTGATTTTTGATCAGCTCGTACACTTTATCCAAACATTACCCTTAATATGATGAGCCCCAGTTGACAAGTTAATAAATTTATGAGAATTTATGACCGGCTTGAGTTTGGTGAATTAGATGAATCGACGGATCTACTAGGGAATTGAATTAGGAGGTTCAGAAACTAACGCCGAGTCATCGAGGCTAATTTACATGTGGAAGCATCGTGGTATTAGAATTCTGCGCCCTTAGACCTCACATACACATTACCAACATTACCATCACAATCAAAGCAATCTCTATGGATGTCTGCTATTAGGATGATCAAAACATACATCAATTACAATTGTTGAGGTCAAGTCAAGTGGCCAACAATTTAGAAAGCGACAGAGAATACATCAGATCTTGTTATTCAATTTTCTATCACAAGATTCTTTTACAATTTTTTTTAAGGCTTTACACCTACATAATTTGAGTCAATATTATGGCAATACAATGAGCAGCAGTCCTCGAGGGGAGAGATTAGGGACTAGGTAGCATCTAATAATAGAGAACAGATAGGTAACGTACATACACAGAAATCGCGAGAGTTGAACTTTCTTTCTACACAAGCCACAATTAAAACGAGAATCCGCTGGGATCATACTTTGTGAACTAAACTGTCAATGATGCGCCACGGAGATCTAACAAGTCTTGGAAACATGAATCATATTTACAAGGATTATAGGTATACTTAGATATTGATTATACAAAAAGTATGCAATTCATTTGGGGTGACCCTGGGAAAAGCAACCAAAAATTTTCACAAGCAATATAAAGAATGGATTTTAAGAAACCCAACCAATATCCGAAAAGCTTCGAGCTGTAGATACGGAGTGCTTGTTGGCTTATGAAATTACTACCCTAATATTACTAACCTACTATAGTTAGTACACTACTACACAACACCCTGGAAAACCTGAATCACAGGGTCACCAGGGAGGACTGGAGGACATCAAGACACATAATTACACATAAGCTCATTTTTTGCGCCTTACAAGTCACCTGGCCCGGACGGGATCTATCCTGCCCTGTTAAAGCAGGCGAGTGAATCACGCCGGTGCTTTGTAGGATATTCAGAGCCAGTTTGGCACATGGTTACATTCCACTGGCCTGGAGAAAAATAAAAGAGGTCTTTATGCCGAAACCTGGACGTGATGACTACGACGAGGCCAAGGCATATAGACCGATTAGTCTGACATCCTTTTTACTAAAAGAGATGGAAAAACTGGTTGAGAAGCATCTCAGGGAAACCTTTCTTACAGAGAGGCCATTAAGCCAGAGGCAACATGATTTTCAACCAGGCAAATCATGCGAATTAGCTTTGCACCAGCTAGTGATGAGAATAGAAAAATCACTAGACAACAAAGAAAAAGCCCTCGGGGCTTTTCTAGACATAGAGGGGGCGTTTGACAACACCTCCTTCAGCTGCATGGTATTCGATGACACCACAACTAGGAGGCTGGTGGCTATGTTGGAAGGCAGAAGAGTCCAAGCAACTCTGTTTGGCGAGACAATTAGGGTCACCGTCACCAAAGGATGCCCAGAGGGCGGAGTCCTATCGCCATTGCTGTGGGACATGGTGGTGGATGACCTACTCAACAAGCTAAACAACAAAGGTTATGATACCCAGGGCTATGCGGATGACATAGTCATGGGAAAATACACTAAAACCATCTCAGAGCTCATGCAAGGGGCTCTGAATACCGTGGAGGAATACCGTGCGTGAAGAATACCTCGGGGCGAAGCTTCGCGTGAACCCTGTCAAAACGGAACTGGTTCCCTTCACCAAAAGAAGCAAGATGGAGGAATTAACCCCACCTATCTTCTTTAATGAACAGCTGCAGTGAACGACCGGGTCAAATATCTGGGCATAACCCTGGATGCGAAACTGACCTGGAATCTTCACCTGCAGAAGGCGATTAATAAAAGTAAAATGGCAATAATGATCTGCAATCAGTAAAATCAATAGATAACAAAAACATAAAGACAAAATACAAAGTGAGTACAATTTCATTTCCGCTATGACTCCTCTCCCCCCGCCACAAGCATCCGTCCTCCCATGCATCCCCGACCCTGATTCCTATGACCCTATATGAGCCTCCTATTGCCTGCAGTATAGGTATTCACGGACTGTTTCTTTATCCTTGCGAAGATTAAGTTGTTTGAACTTGAAGGGTATGTCATTATACATATTATAATCGCCTAGGTATAATTCGCTTTTTATTTGTATGTTTACAATGATTGTGTTCTTGGTGTTATTGCTAGTGCTGCGGCTCTTGGGATCTTGCATTAGGTACAGATCGGTATACCATCAATTATTTATTGCTTTGCTGGTGAAAAAAAAGAGGGTAGAGGATGTTCTGTGCATTATTCAAAATATTCAGTGCCTCGATGATTCTGGAATGAGGAACTTTTTAAAGTCTTTTTTGTAGTTAAATCCATGCCAATGACATGTTTTTCTTCCTTTCTTTACAATCCTTATGTATCCAAGTACTTCTTTGTTCTGCTTGAAACAAGTCATTGTTAATTATTTCGTTATATGCAACTGTTAAATTCTCATGTGTTGCATGAAACTTTTTCCAGAAATTGATTATCCCGTCAGTCCGTGGTCATTACCAATTAGCCGTTTTTCTTACTGCTGATTTTAATTCGCTTTCATCAATGTTTTCCCACTTCATTCTGTTGATATTGACCGTTTGTTCACATTCTTCTTGAATCCATGAGCCTGCTTGATTGTGTGTGATTTCTTTTTCGCAGATGCTCTTCCAATAGCTTTCAATTTCATGTTACGGTAGTCTAGAACGTATCTGGTAGAACATCCTAGTGTTGTCTACAAATATTATGTTATAAATGTTATATTATGTTTTATGTTATAAATATAATATTCTGTCTGTATTGGGCCGATTCTTCTGTGTATCTTTTTATCCTGCTTGTCCTGCTTCTTTCCGCTTTAATTGTTCTTCAATTTTCGCATGTTCTTTGAAATTTGTTTTGTGGTATTTGTCGTCAAGTTCACGCTTTTACTTGATCATTTTGTCATTAAGATTCAATCGTAGAGATTCCTTGCGATATGAAAGGTTTTTTCTGGGTTCATTAAATTAGTCTGAATGCTTTTTCCGAAGGTGGTTCGGTCAACCATGTTATCCTCTGTTGTTGGAGATTCTATTATGTCCTGTATTGTGACAGCGGTAGCGTGGATCATGCAGTTTATTTAGAGTTGTAATGTGATTATATAAATTTTGTTTCTTTGTAATAATTTCTTCCGTAGATTCATTGCCCAGATTTATTTTTCTCTGAAGTTTTGGAGTGTAGTTCCGTTTTTTCAGTGACTCTCTTTGCATTTTTCCAATTGCGGTTGCCAAACTTCAAATTTCGTTCAGATTTAGGTACGGTATCAATTTCCGACATTGTCAATTCCTCTGTAAAGAGGTTTTGTGGGAAAAAATTGATGAATTATATGGTATCCTTCACAGAGAGAACAGTTTGGTCATAATAACCAAATCTCGTTTGACCTAAACAAATGGTTTGCATGAATGGAGAGAAACAAATATTATTTTAATAAAACCAAACTATTTGTTTGGCGAATACTTTTACAGTAAAATTATATTCAGTAACTGTTAACAAACAAGAATGTTGAAGAGACAAAACGTTTGATCGGTGCCAAAAATGCGCGGTAATATTTAATATTTATTTGATTGTTATAATCAAATGATGTTTATTATTAACTAGTAGCTTATGTATATCAACACAATCTAAATCACCCTGACACAATTTAATCTAAAATTTCCCAAAATATTAGGTAGAGGTAAAGAAAGGTTGCGTAAATATGAACTAGTAAAAGTTTTGCTAGAAACAATTCGGTTTATGATTAATAAAATTAGTTTTGTTGCGGCAACAAAATATAAGTTGACTATAAAAAAATAATAAAGTTAATGCTATAGTCGATTAATTTATAGAAATATCAATTTGATTGGGTGCATCAGGTGCAGTAAAACAATTTTTTTTTTCTTATATAAAAACAAATATAATTTTTTCAAATGTTGAGAGAAAATAAAAATTATAGGTAACACATAATTTAACTTATACAAAAAAATACATATATATATAGTCTCTATAAGAAACAAAAAACAATGATAAAAAAAATATCCATTATGATAATAAAAAAATAAACATAATAAATAGTTATTGATTATGAATAAAACACTAATGTTTTATAAAATTCTACTGTATATTGATCGATGATAGAAACGTTACACGTGTTTCGCTACTTTTCATGTAGCATCTTCAGACGTAAATAAAATTATTATATTATTATTATATCAATATACAGTAGAATTTTATAAAACATTAGTGTTTTATTCATAATCAATAAGTATGCAGAGATTCTACGAAGTAAGGGTTGAAAACATAAATTTTATAATAAATAGTAACAATAATATACGTATAACAAGTATACTTAAATAGATGTCTTAGAGTTAGACAAAACTGAAAAAACTAAAAATCCATTAGATATATTAATATCTATGTATAACAATTTCGAGCTCAGAGTGTGGTGGCACGTAGTAAGTTTCTTTTATTTCATGTTTGAATACGCTGATAATTGATTCTGCAATTGAATCGATGTCCTCGTTAAGAAGACGACTGAAAAAATAATATAATTATTTTGTGGCTTAGGAGGACAAATTAGGTACTTACGTTTCACATGTATTGAGAAAATATGTGGTGATCACGTCACATAAATACCCCTGGCAACGTGTATCTAGTGGTTTCTTATCACGTTCATATAACTTGAGAATTGCGCTGCCAATTGCATCGGCCTCTATGATGTTTCTAAGGTTAAAATTATTTAATATATCCTTTTTTGTCTTCTTACAAGGGCGCTCGTATGATTGATCATTAATATTGTTGTCCACAGGAACTAGTTGGAATAGAGTCGAGTCATTTGTGGACACACTTGTAACTATCTGGTCGTTACTAACAAGAGTACTGTTTCCATTTATGTTTGAATCATTATTTAAAAATTTTGACGAACAGGATGATGCTGCCGATGATAATGTAGGCGTAGGGGTTCTTGTTCTTAGACTGTTACAAGTTTCATCAAAAGGCTATAAAAATAAAAAATGTAAATTTAATATGAAAGAAATAATAATATAAAGAAGAATTGATATAAATAAAAGCAATAAGCAGTATTGAGCGGGAATTCCCAGCTATGTAAGCAAGTGGATGCGAGTAGCCCGAAACGGGGCCCACTTAGGGCAGGGTTCAGTGTTATAGCAGTAAATAATCTTTTCTGTTCTATAGAAATTACTCTTGACTAAAATCTATTTCTTTTAAATTTAAATTTGAAGATTTCTTTATTCCTAATACTTAATAGTTTCATAATAACAGATTGTTATTATTGCTCTTTAATTTAAACACATGCAAGAGATCAACAATTATACAGTTCTATGATTATATCTAAGGTATCATGCAGAAGGATAATGTATATAAAAGGAAGGACAGATTGCTTGACGTGCATGCATCACATTTCAATATTTGGAGTAGGTCGAGGAATAGGTATATGTATTTTTTTTTACCTGAATCAGCCTTTTTCTATAACTATCCAATTGTTTCAAAAAATGTAGTCTTAATCCAACTACCGGTATTAGTTCTTTTACAACATCGGGTGATAGTTCAAACAGAATTTCACTTGTAATTTGGTTTGCTATAAATGAAAACAAAACCATGAACCTACATGATGAGATTGAAATCAGAAGAATAGCAATGATCCAATGACACAAGCGTTTTTGTAATGGCGAATTAGCTACTTATAGTAATATAATTTTTACCCAAATGACAACAATTATTGTGACCATGCAGCCCACAAACATAGGCAGCTTATATTAAAAACTTACCTTCAAACAATGGCACTAGCTCTTCGCACTGTATCTCCGTTAGTATCTCTTCAATTAAAGACATTTTTTTAACGTAGAGTACGCAGACACGCACAGACACACAACAGCCGCATTTATTGTTGATGGGTTATTGCGCGTGTAATGTACCCAACTTTGACGCTTTGGCTACTGTTACTTATGCGTAGTTGGATGAACGATTCTATGTGATTACCAGAACAGCGACTTGGTTATTGTTACCAAATTATTATTTTACTATATGACATCTGTTGATTTGGTACTGCAATACCTAAGTTTGTTGAAACGCTATGTTGCTTCATCACAAAAATGTTGCACTTTGCAATAAAAGTACCAACAAGTTTATTGTTACAATTCGCGATCGTTAACATAATAGAGGTATGTTAATATTAATTTTTCAGTTTGGTTAGATCAAATAATATTTGTTCATTCTCTATGGCAACAAAATCATTTGCTACTATTAACAAAATACGGCCAACCGAGCCATATTGTAATGACAAACTGACTGTTAATTTTGCAGTGCACCTGCCTTGATATGTATTACCGAACCGAACGTTAAGGTAACAAAATGATGCCAATCAAATTTATTTGGTTATAGAAATAAATTCTTTCTCTCAGTGCCAGACATTATAGTAACCTGATTTTTCATTAATTTTTATCACGCTTATTGAAAAAATTACCTTTAAACTCGGATGAGGGAAACTCTGTACCTTGAAAACCAACCGTTGGATTAATTTTTTTTGCAGAATATCCATAATTTCAATACGCTCTATATCGCCCTGTATTCGGAGTGCGCGAGTTACTGATCAGCCTGTATATCGTGATGCACCGAAAGGTGACGTTAGGAATATAATATGAGTATAGTTTAGCTAAATTCGAGCAAATTTCAAGGAGGCATCTACATCTAACGCTGTAGATTGATTACTGAAAATGTATGATTTCTTCCGTAAATATTTTTTTCTACTCCCAACTTTTAATATGCATATTAAATATGAATCACCAGTGCTTTAATGGGTCTCATTAAGATACAAATTTTCATTAAAGCACTGGTCCAACTATCCAATGGCAGAGGAGCATTTGCAATCGAATCGGTTCCTTTTCGCTCACGATCGGATCGGCAAGCCAACCGAAGTCACAGAGTTGTCATACTCACGACAAAAATTGCCTTGTGATATAAGTTCTGTATTTCTGAAAAAAAATTCTGAACGTTTATTTAATTTAGAACATAAGTAACATTCAAAGAAAATTTATCAAGATTTTATGTTACCTTAATTAATTTGATAAGTAGGTATATCGTGTAAAAGATGGGAAGATAAAGTATTATATCATTCGTAGCGCTCCGTGATCGTTCAAAGCGGCAACGCTGCGACCGTCGCGTGCGCAGCGACAATATCGTAATTAATGGCTGTCAGTTATTAAAATTATTAATTAATCTCAAAATCGAAGCGTAAAATTCGGAATTCGAACTTCGCATAATAAAAATTACGCAGTAGTGAGTAGTGCCCTTTAAACTTGATACTAAAACATGTCTCAGCAGAATAACCTTAGCGACAAAGAGAAAATTTGGTACCTAATATGCGTAAGCAAATAGCAACCTATCTTAACCTCAATGATCCGCAATTGTGCACGGGTCATTGTTAAAATATATAATTTTTTAATCTTTTCTATGAAATAAAAAAGGGTCGTAGAAAAAATAGTGTATGGAACTCGCAGATAATGGCTATTAATACGCTCTTATGATGGTTAAGACACTCGCCTACGGCTCGTATCTTAACCATCATACTCGCGTATTAACAGCCTTCATTATAAGCTCGTTGCATAATATACTAATTTAAAAACCCAATAATAATTATTATTAACTTTTTTTTAACTGACTATTACATTTTTTTTCGTTGGTGACTATTTCAAGTTATTCGCGTAAATTAGGGGAAATTGTTTTCTACTTGCTGAAAACCAAGGTTAAGGAGACTTCGCTCGTATGAAGGTGTTCGCGTCCCCTGTGGTCCTATCTCCCTAATTGGACGGACAAGGTAATCAACAACGGCATGACGTGTGACGCGTTGCTACACCACTTCGACGGCCCTCTTCTTTTAACATATATAACTTAGAATGTCATTTCTTTCTCTAGCATACGACTAATTAACTGCGCCTTACATGAAAGGGGTTGTCTATGGGAAATACATTCGACAGTGGCAAAGGCCCACCGACTACTTGATGTCGATATTTTTAATGAACATACCGATCGGAAGCAATGGTACCAAAATGTCTTGCAGTTAGTTTTTAGTTTGAATGTAAGAAACGACAGCAATATGCTTCAAATAAGTAGTTATACTTATTTATATTTTCCTTCATCGAAAAATGTTCACAATAAAAGTGAAGCAACTTATTATTACGATCTTAATAATTATTATAATACAGGGTGTCCCAAGATTTCTTTATCAAGGGATATCCGCGTTATTTCAAAAAATAAGCAAATGGAATTCGGGATATTTCAACCATACCCCTAAAGGCATTGCAGCTGCACCCTCAACGCCCCTTTACGCTTTTCCACCCCTAAGTAATCATCCTCTACTTTTTTTTTCAAATGCTCGGCAGAATTGTTGACTTCTTTCTAAATACAATGTAATACGATTTTCTAAATCGAGACATATCTAGCACGCCGCGAAAACAATACAATATCATAACAAACGAGGGTGGTCAAGGAATAACAATTAACATTTAATATATGCACATTAAAATCACAGAAGCAATTATTATTATTAACGCCTATACAGGGTGTTAAGAAAATGACGGATAAACTCTTCAGTACATTGTAGGGGACACTCAGCAGAGTACGGGAAAAATAATTTAAAAAATTCTGGTCTTCAATTTGGTGAGATAAAAAATGCCAAAGTTAACATTTTACCATCTTTGTTTTTCGGTATTTGCAAAAAATAAATGATTTTACAGATATAAAAAGGGTACTTCAATGGTTATCAATTATTAAAAAAATTGCTTAAAATGTAGTACTGGCTTGGAAAATTTACTAATTTTTTTTTTCTTTTCTAAGATGCTGAAAAAAAGCATTTGGCAACAACGGTTTTGATACCTTGACTACCTACATTGTTAGAAATTAGACGAAATTACCAAATACCAACTGTTATCGTGTTAAACGTTGCCAAATTTATTGTTCAATATTTTGCTTATATCTTTTAAAATGTAGCTCTGGATTTTTTAAAATTATTTTTCTCGTACTTTACTGAGTGTCCCCTACAATGTACTGAAGAGTTTATCCGTAATTTTCTTAACACCCTGTATAGTAACACCGGTATTACTAGCTAAGGTGATTGGAGGAAACATTACCACAAAAAAACAAGCAATTGCAACTCCTCCGGAAAAGTTAAATTATTATTGAAGTGACAAATAATAAAAACCGAGAATAATTATTATTGAAAATAAAAAAATAATATAATAAAAATAATTCATGTCAAAGAAATAATTGAAATTTAGTATTGGAAGTTACTTTACCTAAACCTAAAAGTAACAGTTATACAGGACAGAATGTACCCAGCGTGAAGAATAAAAAAAATAAAATTTACATTATTCATATCTGACATAAATTTTAATTCTCAACCACTTTTTCCAATGATTTTTTTATATCTTCACAAACAATGGTATATAGGTAGTACGTACCGTATATAGTCTTATAAAAATTTAAGATTTTTTATCCTACCCTGTCCTGTACGCTACGCATCGAAACATTTATGTCAAGCAGGCACAAACTTACTGGACATTTTTTTTAAACTTACGAATGAACAAATCCATTTGTTGCTCTAACTAATTTTTTGAATAGAACGTCACATTTGTATTTGATAATACTAATAATTATTATTATTGGAAGCAAGTTATATTGTAGAAAATGCTATTTTATATGATCCTACCTATGTGATATGAAATTTTTAACTTTGCCGGTCTTGATGATCGGCTGGCGGCGACGCCAAACGTTGGCCGAACCGGAATTTTTAGGTACAGCGCCAGATGTGAGTTATCAAGCCACGCTATTATTAGTGGGGTAGATATAAATTTTAAAACGAAACGCACTACTCATTTTTTTTTTATTTATTTATTTATTTTTTTGTTTCGGTCAACTTAGAGGACCCCTCTTGTTATGTAGCCCATTTACTCTCGGTGGTGAGGACAGGAGGGAAAACAGGTATAAATACAGGGGGTAATGGTTTTTTGACCCTATATAGGTTGGCTGTGAGTCTTCCGACAAAAAAAAAATTCGGACAACCTGGTGTGGCGCAATCGTGAATCCGTCAATTACTCAAGATATCGCCGTTTAGGTTATTGGTTTTTTTTTTGACAAAACGGGAGTTATCAGGAGTAGCGGATAGAGTTGGAGCCATAATTCAGGGGGAGGAAATGAGTTTACAGGAGCGACAAAATTAACTCCTTCAAATTCATGTTTCCCAAGGTTTTCGGTCAATTTTTGTGCGTATCGGTTTTCTAGGGTGAAGGAGAAGGAGGGGAAACCTAAACACACGGAATCGGACATAATTCGCACAGTTTTTGCCCAATATCGCCTAGCAAAAACCACAATTTGCGACGGCTCAAAATACATATAGGAAAACGGCTCTAAGTCCTATCTTAACTTTTTATGTGTATAACTTTACAGTGTAATTGAAATTTTTATACAGGGGGATCTAAATTGTATAATTTACGTCCATCTTGTAATAAAATTTAAACCACAAACGCCCGTATTCATCAATAAATCAATCCCTTGTGGTTATACTTTGAAAGATGTCATTGGTTTAAGATTCGTAACGTTCGTAGCGTTGCTAATAGCGTTTGAGTATTAGACTAATCAGCTGTAAGAAAATTCAAAATATAACCCCAGTCGCTAAAAGGCACCACCAACGCTCTATCACAAAATGGGGTCAAACAAAAAAACGTTTTCCCGGATAAGTCAAAAATAAATTAACTCAAAAACTTCAAAATTGCACCGCATACTACTATTGTTAAAAGCAGTAAACTGACCTAGTTTTACAAACATTGACATACAGGGTGTTCCTGTTTTTGATTTCATACCTCACTTTTCACTCCAGAATTTTTTTATCTGCACGCCACTGATTGATTCTATATTTTTTATTCAAAACCTAAAGTATTACTAAACTTTTCGCATTTTTATAAAAGTTTATTATCTTGCATCGTTTTCCCGTAATCAATTTTTTATGATGGACCTACACTACTGAAAACGTATTTTTGTGAAAATCTTTTTTTTAGTTTAAAAATTAATTTCAACAACAACGATCCCACAGATTCCTGATTTACGAATATGCCGCTTTAGCCGCTATTATTTATGTCTAAAATGGCCCCCTTTTCAAGATACAGCCCTTTAAAGAGGATCAACTGAGGTACACATATTCCAAAATCAGTAAAAAATTAATTAAATAAAAAACTTTAGCTCTACAGCCTGCTACGATTTTATCACAAGGCCAACAAATGCGAATAAAATTTTTTCTGTGGAATAAAAATTATTATTATTTTAATAATTAAAATGAGATTTTCACATGTAATACCACTAGAGGTCAAATTATTTCCGGAAATTTTTTCGAGCTCACGAATATTTTGAAAATTATCGCGAGCCGAAGGCGAGGGATAATTTTCTTAAAATATTCGTAAGCGAGAACAAAATTTCCTGGTATAATTTGATTTCGAGTGGTATTTGGAAAGAAAATTTCACAACAAAATTAGCTTTGAATAGAAAAATTACAATTTAATTGTTAAATAAAAATATGACATGGCGGCGTAACATAATCACGTGACAACGCCAAACTGACGTTTAATAACTGCGCCGCCATTATTAGCGCTGTCAAACACATTATTTTAGTTTCTAAACTTCACCAGCCGCGAGTGTGGTTTTTGATAATGATAAGTCGACAATTGCGGTACAATAGTATGATTAGTATTGATTAGATGCCATTCTTTCCAAAGCGCAAGGATTTGCTCAGCAGATGGATTCTACCAACAAAAAGTGCCATACAATTAATTAAAGATAAAGTGGTCGAACCCCCATGAATTCGCCGTGAGTTTAATCCGAAAAATTATGTAAGTACCTACCTATTTCACATAGAATTACTAAATTAGGTAAATTATACGCGAAAACATCACTTTAATATTAAATTATAATAGAAACTTTAACAAAACGCATTGGTTGATTAATAATAATAACAGCAACTAACAGTCAACAGTTGACATTTATAAAGATCCGGTTTGTCACTATTAAACGTCAAAAAAATTTCCACTATAATACTCTCCAGCTTACCCCAGCAGGAGAAAATTTCCGATATAATACACAAATAACCATGGCAACGGTAAGCAATGCTCGTACTTTATTGGCTGAAAATTGATGGCGTGAAATTTTCACAAATACGTTTTCGTGCTGTAGTTCATCAATAAAAATTAATTCTGGAAAAACCATACAAGATACCAAACTTTAATAAGAGAGCAAAAGGTGTAGTAATACTTAAGCCTTTGCAAATTTTTTATTTGAAATTTACAAATTTTTTACCCATGGGTAAAAAATACAGAATCAATCAGTGGCATGCGGATAAAAAAGTTTTCGTATGTAAATGTTTGTAAAATTATGTCATCAAAATTATTGGTCTTAACAATAGTCGTAGACGGTGCAATTTTGAAGTTTCTCAGTTAATCCACTTTTGACTTATTCTGGAAAACGTGATTTTAGTTGACCCCCTTTTAAGTGCTCTATCTTGAAAAGAGTGCCCGTTTTCAGATATTTTGAGCCGTTTCCGATGTACACTGGTTTCAAAATGAAAAATTGCTATTTTCACTTGTCACATAACTGATAAACCTACTCAATTTAATACAGTGCGCGAGAAAAGTAAGGAATAAATTCGATAAAACGAAAAGCGCTGTTTTTTTGAATAAATAAAAAAACAGGTCGATTTTGTTCAGCTTTTAACATAATATTGGGGTATACAGGGTGATGCGCGAAAAAGTGGTGACGTCATCGGCATTATTTTTAAATAGCAACCCTTATTTTTTATTCCATTTTTTTATACTTCATTTAATTGCCAGTATGGTAATGTAATCAATTTGTAACCTTAAATAAGGAAATTTCTGAGAAAACAGCTTGTGAGTCGAAATTGTGCACTTTTTACTGATGTGAAAATCGGAACATAAACAATAAAAATAAAAAAAAAATCAAATAAAAATGACTGTTTCCATGGTAATTTTATAAGATCCGTCTATTAAATTAAGTCTATTAAATTAAATCTGTTAAATTAAATTAAATTAAATTTATTAAATCTGTCTATTAAATTGAATGTCTCAGAATTTCGTCATTTAAAGTTACAAAATGATTACATTACCGTATTGGCAATTGACTGAAGTATCAAAAAATGGAATAAAAAATGAGGGTTGTCGTTGAAAAAAATACCGATGACGTCACCACTTTTTCGCGCATCACCCTGTATACTCAAATAATATTATGTCAAAAGTTGAACAACTCAAAAACAAAATCGACCTGTTTTTTTATTTATTCAAAAAACCAGCGCTTTCCGTTTTATCGAATTTATTCCTTACTTTTCTCGCGCACTGTATTTATTTCCTTTATATTTATTTATATTATACATTTTACCACTTTCTAGACATAATCCTTTTTTGAGATATTTGAAGTTTTCTCAGGCAATGTCACTAATCATTAAGAAAATTCGTCAGTAGTCAGATAAACTTTTAATGAAATCAGTAATTTTGTAATGTAAATGGCCCAACAGTAGGTACCTACATGAGAAAACTTCAAATATACAGGGTGTATCTAAATAACACCGAGAAAAATTAAGGGGTGATTCTGTGATGAAAATTAAGGGGGGTATTTGGTATAGAATTATTCGAAAAAACTCTCCCCGAAAAAGTTACACCCCTCCGAAGAATTAAAAAAAAATGGTTTTTATTTTTTATTTTCCCTGTATATTAAGTTAAAGACACGAAAATTGGTAAATATTAATTGTCAATGAAACTACATATTTTGAATTTTTTTCAACCCTGAAGTATGCTTAGAAGGGGTTGAAATAGTCAACCCCTAAGATATTTTACCTTACAATTTTTTTTAGATTAAAATTTTTCTTAAAAAAAAAAACACGGCTGAATAGCTCAATTAATCTACAAACTTTTTTATCTCAATAAGTTTTTTTCTGAAACTTGCGCACTTAAGAGAAAAAAATAAATGTATTGCAAGCTCATGTTATAAATAGTGTTTTATTGAACAATAGCCAACCAAAAAATTAGGCAAAGATTCTTACAATTAAAACAATAGTAAACAAAGAATGAAAAAAGAAACTGTCGAAGGTCAACAATACAATAATAATGCTATCAGTATTATTGTTTTTATGAATGTCACTGCAAAACACAGACCACTAGACCTTAAGGCAAAATATCCTCGCGTTAGCTCATATCTTTGTGAAAATGCATTTCATTTATTTTTTTCTCGTAAATGCTCAAGTTTTCGAAACAACTTGTGAAGATAAAAAAGTTTGTAGATTCATTGAGCTATTCATCCGTGTTTTTTTTTTTAAGAAAAATTTTAATCTAAAAAAAATTGTAAGGTAAAATATCTTAGGGGTTGACTATTTCAACCCCTTCTAAGCATACTTCAGGGTTGAAAAAAATTCAAAATATGTAGTTTCATTGACAATTAATATTTACCAATTTTCGTGTCTTTAGCTTAATATACAGGGAAAATAAAAAATAAAAACAATTTTTTTTTTATTCTTCGGAGGGGTGTAACTTTTTCGGGGAGAGTTTTTTCGAAAAATTCTATACCAAATACCCCCCTTAATTTTCATCACAGAATCACCCCTTAATTTTTTTCGGTGTTATTTAGATACACCCTGTATATCTCAAAAGGGGCGCCCGTATGAAAAAAATTAAAAATACCTACTTCTTTATCTAAAATGCATGAAAAGCACATGAAATGCACTTGCCCATCATGCATAAAAAGTCAGTAGCGTAAGAGATATATAGGGAGGCAAAAGGGGTGCCAACCCTGAATATCTACACCACTGGGAGACATCTACAAAACATGAAATGGCCAAGTTAAAGATCTTCATTTTTTAATTGTTCAAACTAAGTTTTAAAAAAATCAGTTTCAATGTAGGTACCTACACGAGCTATGACCAAAAACTGTAATATTTTTTTAAACTTTGACATATCGTATCTTTTAAACGAAATTTAATTTTGAGCTGAAATCTACTTTTTCGACTTATATGTATAAGAGGAACCACTCCTTTAAATTTCGACCTGTATCTCTGAAACAACCTTTATGTTATAACTGACAGTTTTGTCGAAAAATTTATCTATTTTGAACTTGAATTTTAAAACTGGCTTTTGTAGTTGCACTCGTGCAAATTTTAACTCTACTAATTTTGTGAATTCTTTCCTCGGCTAGAGACTCTTTCATGAACTTTAAGTATTCAAATTCAGGGCTAATGGGCAATATTAATTCAAAAGCAAACGAAACCCGACAACTTAACTTAATTTATTCATTAAATCAAATTTCCAATCAGAACAATAATTAAAATCATCAATAGTAAACAAGTAATAGTCTACAATTTATAGCTAATAAAAGAAAATAGCATGCTTCCAGATACCTAACTAAAGTCTTCTTTCTTCGCACGTGCCTAAATTCCAAAGGAGATCGTAATATTATTATTTTATGGATTATGGTATCGATAACAACGTAATTTATTTATTAATTATCAGGATTTCCGTTTTAGTTATTTGGAGTTATTACTATTATAGTTTATTATTGTTATTATTATTAAATGAGGTTTTATCCTTTTATTTGATAGTTTAAGGGTTTTATTATAATCTTTAATTATTTAGTAGTTATTTTAATGGTGATTGCTTACTGCTTTAACCTGGCTGTGCTCAGGGTTGATTTCCTCTGACTATAGTACACAACACTCCGGTCGGTCTTCACCTTAATATCCACGCAAATCCCGAAACGCAATAAGTACCGAGTATACCTACGTAGGTACTCGTTTCGTTCTCGAGCTCTACCGTCCAATTTGCTGGCTAAAGGTAGACTGTCCTTGGAACTCCTTCATTTCATCGCTGCAGGGCTGAAAACCTCCGATCTCCCTTCCTTTCTCTAAATATGCTCGTCTGACTTTTGTCACGTTAACACCTGCAGTCGTCATCTCGATTATTTGAAGCACATGAATGTTCAACTTTACTCACACACACATATTATTTATAACAATAGAGAGTATAGCCAGCTTAGACGCTTTTAAAAATCAAACAAATTTCTAACTGGGTGCATTACCCCCCACAATGTTTAAGTTCTTGTAGGCATCGACGGAAAGGCTTGAACATTGTTATCCCCAAAATTAGACCAACAACAAAAAAAAACAGAAACATCTGAGCAAAAAAAATGTATAACTCTTACTCGAACCAAGCCAAGTCATAGAAACAGATTGGGAAATCAAAACTAAATTTCTTTCTTTGAAGTTAATAATTTTTTTTTCTAAATTTCTTCCAGCATGACTGTACATCATCCCCTAATACTGCATTTAATCCCCGAATAAAACTTGCTACTGAAGTCATTAAACCAAAAGGTAACCTGCGAAAAACATAGGTTTCGTTCTCGTATAAAAAACCTGTAAATTTCCTATCCTTTGGCCTTATCAAAACCTGCCAATAACTGCTAGTTAGATCCAAAGCACTCAATTTTTGCCCTGGCTTAAACAAATACAACAATTCATTCGGGTTTGGAGGAATTACATGGTCCTCTTCCATGTTACTATTCAATTTTTTTTCATCTAGACACACTCGAGGTGTATTATCTCGTTTACGAACGACGACCAATGGATTGATATATTCGGTTTGAGCCTTTTCGATTACGCCCCATTCTAACATTTCCTGAATTTGCTCATGAATTACTTCCCGATAAGCGTGTGGAACGGGGTATGATTTGCAACAAAATGGAGTTTCATCTTTCATCACTATTTTATGTTCATAATTTTTCATACAGCCGGGTTGTTCCGAGAAAACCTTACTATGTCTGCCAAATACCTTTAATAACTCCATTTTTTCGCTTTCATTTAATGTCTCAGTTTTTTCAACAATTTCTTGTATTTGCTCCATTGTATAATTCTTAGGTTCTGGTTTTATTTCATTTTTAAACTCAGCATAATCAACCCTAACACCATCGTCACGACGAACACAATCACTATAGGCAAATTCCTGCGATTCATTGTTAAAATTTCCCTTAATCGTTACAGTTTCAGAATTAATTATAATTTGATGTTCTACTATAAAATCGTATCCAAGTATCATATCTCTAATTAAATTCGGCACCACTAAAAACGACACCGGTGTTATTTGTTTGTCTATCGTCAGATTAAGCTGGACCTGGTGGTTTATTTTCTGGCTCTTACCTCTTACTGCGCCTACCAAAGTAACTCCTGTTGCCGGTAAAAACAATAAACCCTCCTTTGTTTTTTTAATTTTATCTATTAATTCTTTAGAGATACAACTCACTTGAGCGCCAGTATCAATCAACGCATATATTGGGCCTAAACTTTCAATCTTTACCTCTATGGACGGACATTCGGGTACACCTGGCAACGTTTCATGGTCTTCATTCAGGATTTTATCTCCGATTTGGTTAAATACCGTACGAATTTGCATTGTTCGTTCTGGTTCCCTGACATTTACATTTTCCTCGACACTAGTACTATAAAACTGCCCTTCAGTTGAACACCTGTTATTTCTGCCTTCACCAATTCCTGCGCTCGCAACCTCAACAGCTACCCCGGTGGTCCCTGCTACTTCCAAATCGACACGCTCGACAATATTTACCTCTCGGTTAGAATGATTATTATTTCTGGGAGGAAAATCTCTTACCTGACCTTGAGGTCTTCTATCATTACGCCATGACGCACTATTATTTTGATTATTTCGTGTATTGTTGTAATTCTGAGACGGTTGGGTATTATAGTTTCTGTTTTGTTCCGGACGCATGTAATAATTTCCCCTGCTCTCATTATTATCATTGTCATGATACCTACGACGTTCCTCTCTATCATTCCAATCGTGGCCATTATTCTGCCTGCTTTGATAACGATTTTGATTTTGGTATCTACGCGAACGACCTTCCATCTCATCCAACTGTCTCAAATAATTTTCGATCACACAAGGATCGTTCAAACTATTCAATGGTAAACTATTTCTTACATTAGAGGGAAAATGGGCAATGATTAACGGAATTAGTTCCGCATCTCTCAGAGGATTTCTAAGATACGACGCGTCTCTCATCAATTTTAAAAAATACTCCGATTTGGAAATTTTTTCATCATATTCCCCATACTGAACTTTTCTTAGCAGTTCTCTTTCTTTACTTATTGGCCAGTAGCGGTCTAAAAACTCCCACTCGAATTGTTCATAGGAACAAATTTCAACCTCTCTCCACTCGAACCAATTTCTTGCCTCATTTACTATCAACCTTGAAATTAAACTTAACCGCCTATCTATAGGAACCATAGCCTCCTCTGCAATCTTACAAAAATTTCTTAAAAATTGGACCGGGTTTGTTGATGATTTCGGATCAAACCTCAAATTGAAACCTCCTAATTCCCTAAATAGTGATAAATACAATTGCGGATTTACATTCCCGCTCAAATTAGCCTCAAAACTCGCACCCCCCTTTTTAGTAAAATTTGCATCCTCTCTAGACGATTTTTCACTATTACCCAGCTTTCCAACCTCAACTGAATTTTTCTCCCACTCTTTATGATCCCTTTTCTGCTTTTCATTTTCATTTCCAACCTTTTCTATGCCTTTCAAACCGGTCACTTCTTTTAGAACTTTACTGACTACTTCCGTAGTATTTTTTTTTACGACTTGCTCAAATTTTAAAGCCATTGTTTCGATAACACTTTTTTGCTTTTGGTCTATTTCTTTTACACTTTCTATAACTAACTTAGTCCCTTCATCGAATTTTTTAAACAATAGCTCCTTATTCTTTTCGTCTTCCCCTCGATTTTCTCCTATCTTATTTGCCAGTGAATCTGTTACAGATTTTAATAGTCTCTCATTCGATTTGACAATATCTTCCCCAAATCCTCTCATATTTTTAAAAAAATGCTGCATTAATCGCGCATTGCCTAATTCAATTTTCTCAGCAACAAATGCCATCTGACTCATCCCCTGAGAATTTTCCCCTATATTTTCAGTCTCACCTACAGGTATATCTGTCAAACTTTTTGACTTTGCCATTTCACTATTGGTTCCTTCCATCACTTGATGCTGTTTATTTGCTTTACTCTTTGCTCTAGTAAGCATTACTGTTCCTCTCGTCTAAGCTCGCTATGTACACAATACATCATAAAATTCAATTTTCAAGGTTTCGCATTCTTTTGAATCTTGTTTATTTTTTTATTATTTTTCTTTTCGTGCCCCACACGTTGGTCGCCAAATATGCACTCGTGCAAATTTTAACTCTACTAATTTTGTGAATTCTTTCCTCGGCTAGAGACTCTTTCATGAACTTTAAGTATTCAAATTCAGGGCTAATGGGCAATATTAATTCAAAAGCAAACGAAACCCGACAACTTAACTTAATTTATTCATTAAATCAAATTTCCAATCAGAACAATAATTAAAATCATCAATAGTAAACAAGTAATAGTCTACAATTTATAGCTAATAAAAGAAAATAGCATGCTTCCAGATACCTAACTAAAGTCTTCTTTCTTCGCACGTGCCTAAATTCCAAAGGAGATCGTAATATTATTATTTTATGGATTATGGTATCGATAACAACGTAATTTATTTATTAATTATCAGGATTTCCGTTTTAGTTATTTGGAGTTATTACTATTATAGTTTATTATTGTTATTATTATTAAATGAGGTTTTATCCTTTTATTTGATAGTTTAAGGGTTTTATTATAATCTTTAATTATTTAGTAGTTATTTTAATGGTGATTGCTTACTGCTTTAACCTGGCTGTGCTCAGGGTTGATTTCCTCTGACTATAGTACACAACACTCCGGTCGGTCTTCACCTTAATATCCACGCAAATCCCGAAACGCAATAAGTACCGAGTATACCTACGTAGGTACTCGTTTCGTTCTCGAGCTCTACCGTCCAATTTGCTGGCTAAAGGTAGACTGTCCTTGGAACTCCTTCATTTCATCGCTGCAGGGCTGAAAACCTCCGATCTCCCTTCCTTTCTCTAAATATGCTCGTCTGACTTTTGTCACGTTAACACCTGCAGTCGTCATCTCGATTATTTGAAGCACATGAATGTTCAACTTTACTCACACACACATATTATTTATAACAATAGAGAGTATAGCCAGCTTAGACGCTTTTAAAAATCAAACAAATTTCTAACTGGGTGCATAGTACCTACCTAATCGACGTTGTCTGACGGTAACGAAACATTAATATTTCGATTAATGTTTATTCAATTAGGTATAATTGAAGAAAGTTTTGCAAAGATTCATATCTGGAAAAAAAAGTACCTACCTACTCACTTTTTCCCTGCTTATTTAATTTTTCCCCGGTACAATTAAGCATTTTCAGATGAAGGGGCATCTTTATACCCGCTAAAACGGAAAATGAAAAACTTTTTTGGCCATGAGAAACTGACGCCACAAATTGAAAGCTTTTTGATCACGAACACGAAGTAATAATATGTTGTAGGTACCTACCTATATAAATACAAATTACATGAGCTTCCATTATCTATTGAAACAAAAAATGGGCGATGCCATTGGAAGTTACCGTTACGCTTATTATTGAGACATTTTTAAACTTTTTAATATTCAGTGTGTAATCTACCTATCTACCTGTAAAATTTCGTAAGCATGACGTACCTACCTATTCTTGTGAAATACGAATACAGTAGGATTCAATTTGTGGACGTAGGTATCATATCCTCCTAGGTATCAACCAACATGATTGAATCGAAAGTCGATAGCTATAAAACACCCCTTTGGTAACATTATCAACCAAATAATCGCGTCGAATGCGTGGCAACGTTGTAAACTGATACGGGTTCTCGTGGTAGTTGGGCGGCAGTCAGTTGTCATGTGTCTTGTTAACATTTTTGGCGCTAGTGTCGGTGTCCGGTTGCACTCTCTACTGTTCGCCGCTCGCCCGGGTGGTCTGTCGTGATTTATCACACCGCCAGCATCATTTAAATAAAGCATCCAGTACTCACGCATTTTCTCAGATTGTATGTACCGAGCCCATCCACATAGTCTCACTCAAACAATAATACCATTATTGTATACTCTCCCCAATCTTATTTTTTAAATTGCTTTGTTACATTACAAAAAAGTATGTTTTTTTTAGATGCATAGAGGTATACCTAGGTAGGTAGGTACCTATTACCGATTTAATTTCTTGCCACTGGTATTACAGACATCCGCTGGTTGAGATAGGTACAAGAAGCTGATTAAATATTATCGACTAATAATGCCCGTATTCACAAACGATAATTTCCTAAATAATTATGTAATCAATTCTATTGCAAAAAAACTGCATATCTCCATCTCAATCATTTAATTAATTACGTAATTATTTAAGAAATTATTGTTTGTGAATACGGGCATAAGTTTCATTATAATACACAATACACAACACACAACTTACGTACCTAATGAAGAAGTCGAGAAGAACAATTTGAAATTCTAGGTAAGTGATTCATAATATGTGCGCTGGACTTCGGGATGTGATAGCTCGTTCAAAAATATGAAAAAAAAGTTCCTATTAACATGGGTCCGCAAACCCACCATTTTTGAAATACAGGGTGTCAAGAAAAGATATTTTTTCAGTTTTTTTTTTACAATTTCTCAGGAACCTTTCAGATATAAAACTGAATTTTTGTACACATCTTATCATTAATATTATTTACTTTTTGAGCTCTGTTTAAATTGATTTCATACGGCAGTGGAGGAGATTTTGGGGTTGCTTGAAATTGTTTTACCAGTAATTTCTACGATACTGTAAAAATTGGCATTGTGGAAGCACATTTTAAACTGTCAATATTTTCTACATAAAAAAGGTGCTCTTGGTCAAATAGCGTAATGTGAACTGTTTTCGAGAAAAACAGCATTTTATGATAAGAAACATAAAAGTGGCAAAATATTTTTCTGTCGACAAAAACATCACTTATTTTTTGATAATTTTTTTTATTTGTTTCACTGCGATATAATTTTTTTTTATTTGCCTTCTTAACATATATAATATTAATGACAAGATGTATATACAAAAGCTGGGTTCTGTATCTCAAACCAGTTCCTGAGATATTGTCAAAAAACTGAAAATAATAAATGTTTTTGACACCGTGTATCTCAAAAATTGTGGGTTTGCGGACCCATGTTAATGGGAACTTTTTTCATATTTTTGAACGAGCTATCACATACTGAAATCCTGCGGACATATTACGAATCAGCCTGTATATGAATATGAATTATATTATAAGTTTCAGGTAATATAGTCATGAGTAGTCATGACGTAGGAACTCAGATTGATAGGTAGTTCGTGCCTAAATTGTTTAGACAAGTAGGTAGGTACCTACTTTTTGACACACCTATAACTTGTTCTTGAAAGCTGTATCTACCGTGTGTCCCCGGATAGGTGAAACGACTCTTATAAAAGACAAAAATTTTTTGATTTCAATTTTAATTTTTTGGGGTTCAGCCCTGCTTGGCTAAAGAATAATTTCTAACAAAATATTAGTTTTGAAAAATCAAGCATGCCTTGGAAATTTACAAGAAACCGGTTTTCCTGTTGAGTAAAGTGGCTTTTATGTGGCAAATACGACAAAATGTTATTTGAAAAAGTTGTTCAGAATCAACATTTAGGTCCCTATACCAAATTTCAAAGTCATAGGCCAACTTTAATCTTTTACATTTACTTTTATATGTTTATTTCACAAATCAAAGAATTTCATTTGTAACAAAGACTGATATTGAAAAATTGCTATTGCTATGAGTACAATTTGGTTTTTCCATGGCAGTCATTGTTACAAAATGAAATTCTTTGATTTGTGAAATAAAACATAAAAATAAATGAAAAAAATTAACGTTGATCTATGATTTTGAAATTTGGTATAGGGACCTAAATGTTGATTCTGAACAACTTTTTCAAATAACATTTTGTCGTATTTGCCACATAAAAGGCACTTTACTCAACAGAAAAACCGGTTTCTTGGAAATTTCCAAGGCATGCTTGATTTTTCAAAACTAATATTTTGTTAGAAATTATTCTTTAGCCAAGCAGGGCTGAATCCCAAAAAATTAAAATTGAAATCAAAAAATTTTTGTCTTTTATAAGAGTCGTTTCACCTATCCGGGGACACACGGTATGTTGTTAAAGTTGAACTCTTTGATATGACTGTTATTACAGATTCGTTAAATTTATACTTTATTACTTCCTATATTTTCCAACTAAAAGTGTTTATTCTTTTTTCTACTTCCACCTCTAATACCTACGGCACAATAAATATTATATACATATATAGTGACAATAAGAACGAGAACGACGCTGGGTGTACCGTAATAGATATTCCGCATGTTCGGCGTCTTAAGTCACGCTCTGAGCTTCATTAGTCACAAGCCGAAGCTCCATTAAATATATCTTGGAGATTAGTTATTCGTAAGTTGTGTGTTATGATTTCCACGCTTATTTTATTTAAAGATTACCTATACTTAATTTTAAGTTTTTTCATCAAAATCGTTGTTGATTCAGTTTCTTTTATTGTGTAATTGTGATTACTGCTTGGTTGGCGGTCATAGTTTGCTTTATAGTAGGTTACCGCATAATTTTCGGTGCAGTATTTTTTTTTTGTTAATCGTATGAGTTAATTTTTCAGGGGTTAGTGGATATAGAGACGTGACTCACTGTACCGCAAGCCCAAAAGGACCTTCATTTAACGTGCCTTCCGACGCATGGTGGGTTGTAGAGGTGCACTTTTTTTTACTCCTAATACTCCTATAGTCAGTCACTCGATCCTATTGCAAATAGCATGCTTCTTCCTTAAATTTGAATGAAATTTGACATGTATTCATACGTTTCGCCACACAGTCAAATATAGTATTTATTGGTGCTAACTGGGTGCAAATAATTCTATAGTAGTGATTGAAAGATTTTTTAATATGGGATTCTTATTCGCTGAAAAACTATTTCCGATACCTATATTTGCATGATGGGAACTTCTATCAGGTTCTACTTTATCATTAATGGCTCACTCGGTCTCCTATTATATTTTTTGAACACTTTCTCCCATCCCTCTCCTTTATCTCAAGGATTTTGTTAAACATCTTCTTGTTTAACAGACAGTTTTCTTCACTACTCGTCATTACGTCCAATATTCTTGCTGTGGTTACCTTTGTCTTTAATATTGCCTCTCTGAGATCGTGTGCGTGACCATTTTTGTGGGATATATCGTCACAACACTGCACTGGATACTTATTTTCAGGCAGTAAAATAATGTGTAGGTCTACAATACCCATAGATGTTACTGTTGAAACATATACACTGAGAAAAATGTCAGCGTGGAATAGCATTAAATCATGTTCTTCCTGACTTGTTTAATGGTGAAACTGGGACTAAATTCTACAAGTACGTTTTGCCATGCCTAGTAATGTATAACGCATAAGGCTATATGGACAGTATAAGCACGCGTATCGTGACGTCTAAGGGCAGCAAGGAATACCATGATATCCCTGGCCTTCCTACTTGTATCATGCAAAATGCTAGAAGAACGTTTCGCCATGCACAGAACGTAAAACGCATAAGGCTGCTGGTACAGTATAAGCAGACTAATGGTAATGTCTAATGGCATTTCAAACAGTCTGTAAATCTAGCTGTTCAGCAATGGATTCACAACAGTAAGGATAATACACACTGCCGGTCATGGAGAATTAAATAGAAATTTCTGCGTAAGACTCTTTCCTTTGGCATGGCAGAACTCCATGTGATGATTTTTTTAGCAGTTACCAGTTCACTGAAAGGCAGTGTACAACATTTTTTCAAGCAGAGCGTATTGCTGGTATCACCAGATGCAGCACTTTGATATTAAAAAGGTCACTCAAGTATTTAAATAATAGACAGTCACTATTTGACTGCAAGATAAATTATTTCCTGGCATATTTAAAGGGAGGCGCAAGATAAAAATCGCTTGCAAGCCTTTGGATACTCACTGAAACGATACTTACTTTACACTCAGCACTGAACTGGAATTAGGTCTGTTGGCTGTAGTTGCCAATTTAATTCTATCGGTCTTTTCTTCAAGTTAATTTTTAATTTAATTTCGAGACCCTCATATCTAATAAAAAAAAAAACTAATAAGACATCAATAGGAATATCAGTAAAAATTAATAATAAGTGAATTAGGTGGCCACCTACTTCAGGGTATATTATTATTCCATATTCAATTTGTTTACTGCCCAAAAGACGAGAATTTTATATAAATATAATAGGTACATCCTGAAATATTTGGTTTCGGTCGAAGTTTCGGTATTACTTACAGTTATGTTTTTATAAATACAATTTTTATATATTTTGTATTAAAATTCGATTTATCCAATCCTGTTTTACCAAAACAAAATACAGAAAAGTTAGTGACATAATTTTTTATAGCAACTCAGAATATTGGGATGGCCTGTTTTCTCCATTATTATTAATTTTAAACGGCAAAAAAAATCAACAAAAGTTGTGGCAACCCATTTCCAAATTTTCATAAAGTTAAGTGATTTTTTGATAACATAATAATTAATTAATTAACTCAAAGCTTAAAACATACATTTGATTTTGGAGAAAATTCTAAGTAGATGTCAAATAAGTATTTTAACTGAAATTGTATAATTTAACTCTCAGTAATTTTTAAAAAGAATTAGAATTTATTAGAATTAGAATTAGGATAGGAATGTTGCAAATAAAACTTAGGTTTTAATGCATAAAATTTTTATTGAAAAACATTCAAACAACATATTTAGTGTGCAGGTCTAAAATTTCCAGACAGATATTACCTACCATGGAAACAGATGAAGTGGCAAGTTCAGCAAAGTTTCAAAAAATTTTCGTTGCGGGGATGCCATAGACGATAATATTATTCAAAATCTATTTCCAATCCGTTGTTTTAAGTTCGAATTCGAATAACGATGCCATATTGGCAAATTTTATTCGACTCTCCAGGAATTGGTAGAGTTTGAATGCCTCTAATTCCGTTACCGTTAATAAAAAAAAAAAACAAACAAACGCTTTCGTAATATAGTTATGGGAGATAATGTGTTTTGTCAGTGGAAGTTATTTAAATTTGACTGTCATTTTTATTTAAATTTTAGAAAAAGCACACCCTATATGTCGGTAACGAAGCCGAGGAAACCATTTTTGTTTTAAATTTACAGTCTTTCTAAACAACCTCTACAACACCGTGTATACCTACCATGTTCACCATTTATCACACTGTATAGGCATTCTCAATAAATTAAATTAATTTAAAGGCATTAAGTAACGTACATTTCAAGGTTCACCATGACTGCATGTTAACATATTTGACACATACGAAAATAAGGAAGCTGCATCAAGGTAGTAGGACATATACATTGTGAGCAAAATAATGTAAATTGAACTCGACAGTTTTTTAACATTTTGCAGAAAAAATCACACTGTCACTGTGACTCACATGTACTTCTCTAATTTCTGCAAAGAACGGTTGAAATGTTTCATCACACAAATCTACAGTAACGTTTTCATTTGGTCACACTATAATACTTGCAAAAAGACACACACTAAATTATTACGTATATCTATGGTAAAATTGGTATAGGTAGATATTATAGTCGGGGAAACACAGTCGAACAATGCAATAATAACTCGGAAATCATCGGTATGTTCGCGTAGGTACCTACCACTTGAAATAAAAAATGTCAAAAACGCATCCGCGACCATGTATCACGCACAACTTGCGAACAACTACTAACACTAAGTCAAGCAACGCTAAATTATTATTATAAACAGGACGAAAGATTCCATCGCGCAATCGCACCCGTACACTTTTCACACGTCCCGGGACTTCACACGGCTTTCCACAGTATTTCACATAACTTACCGAACTTGCTTACTGCTCAGATTTACCAAGAACGCAGATATAGCTTTGTTAACGTTTTTACTGATTTTACTATCAGAATAATAGTGCAGCAGCGGCAGTTTAACTGCACGAAATATAATATTATGAATTCCCATGTTTATAATGGAGTTCCTTACTGCGTTGCAGGACAAGAATCTAACATCATTTATTCTGCAGAAACGATACACATACAATTAAAATCAGGGAGGACGCTAGGTAACGTTTCTGATAATGGTGCTTCAGAAAGACAACGTGAACGACATCCAGGTAATGGTATTACGGCCGTACCTTTTCTCGAAATTGTGTCTCTACAAACCTCAATATTTGTTAATACCAGGCAAGAATGACCATGAACAATTATTTTCCGGCATATTTTCACGTAAGAGAAAAATAGCGATCACTCTGCTTAGCAGCACCAGATTGTAACGCCAATAATTCTGCAGAAACGTTACACAGTTAAAATCAGGGAGGATGCTACGTACCGTTTATGATAATGGTGTTTTAGAAAGACAACGTGAGCGACATCCAGGTAATGGTATTACGGTAATGCCATTTCTCGAAATTGTGTCCCTACAAAACTCAATATCTGCTATACGGTTGTCTTATTCGTATTAAATGTGTTTCAGCCAGATTTAATGATGCTGCATACGTAGTACTGCAAATACCGTTCTACCATTCTGGCTGGACAGAAAATTTTTCTCAGTGTATGTAACATAATACTACAGGAATAATCAGTAAAATAACTTGATAGTCTCAGTAGCAATCGATGTCTTGTTTCCCCTACAAACTTTGATTGCCATTTTTCGTTGAGCCTGTGTTAATAAGAAAAATTGGAGGTTTATTTTAGGTATAATTGCCATATAGCTTTTCCTAATTTCCTTAATTACGAACCTCGAGTTGTCATTATGACAATTTGGAATATTGCTGAATTTGACATCGTATTCTGCCTTTATGCAATTCAAAAGGACATTAAGATTTATCCTATAGCTATAAGGCAGTAAGCACCAATAAAGTAATATTCATAATATAAAACGAATACAAACCGATTTTGAATTTTTACTTGAACTCATCAGTCAAGTATTTAGATACCACTTAATGGGGACACCCGGTAGCTGAAAAATAGAGCAAGAGGGAGGTGAACTATCGGGCAGTTAAAACATCGGGACAGCTAAAGCGAGTTGCGAGGCCGCGCTATGTGTTTAATTGCTAGAAATTATCACTTTAAGTAAAAAACAATGGAGTGATGCTTTTTCAGCACCACTTCTTTGTTCCAACGGTCATTATGTTTGCTTTCTTTATGTCTCGTAAATATTCAAAGCTACTTTAATATTCCGGGTAGTTTACTTTTACGTGACAAGATAAGGTATATTATGTTAGTGTTTCTAAAGTAATTAACCACTGTTATATGTATAGCATCAAAATAAGTTACTTTATTTTATTACTATATTAGGTTTAAAAGAGAACGTAGGTATGAGTAAAACCTGCATGACAGAACTCAATAAAAGACGATATTCAGTCAACAAATTTAATTATGTTGTTGTTGGAACCAGAAAAATAACGGAACGACTTCTGTCATTTTATCACTTTTCATGATTATCGATTTATTGTTGTAGTCTATTGCAATTAGATCATTTCGTTATACTTCTTGGTTTACTACACACCTTCACATGATATGGTATAAGTTACAGGGTGACATAATTTCGAGGTAAAAATGTCAATGGTGAAAACTAAAATTGGCTATACCGTCTTTTGTTTTTGAGTTATTTGCAAAAACTGAATTTTTCGATTTTTTTCCACACTCTCATTTTACTTACAAATATAATAATTAGAAGGCAATAATTTACACATTCTTGAGACACTTTTTTAAAAGAAATGCAGTGGCTAATTCGAGGGCTAATAGACCAGGTTCAATAATTTTTGAAACCAAAAAAAAAAATATAGTAGAATGAAACCCATTGAAAAGGGAAGAGAATATAACAAAAATTGAAGGAAAAATAAATAACGGGCGATTTGAGGTCGGGAAGTGGGAGGGAGTGAGTTTTTGAGGGTAAAAATAGGTTTATCTCGATTTTCGGCAAAACTCCTTATATAGTCCTATATGGAAAAAAGTTAAATGGAAAAGTTGTAGGTAATTAAAAGATCTACCTACAACTTTTGTGTTCACACTTTTTTACATAACCTCAAAATTTATATAAAAAATTCAAATAATCAAGTTTTTGGTTTTTATTTTTATATTTTACAAAAAACAAATTTTTTCACGAAATTTGATGAGAACTTAAGTACATTTTTATGTATCAAACACACTGTAATTTTATGGATTTGAAATATTCCGTTTTTTAGCTTATTTCGATTTAATATCGAAAAAGCACCCTTCCATGATTTTTTTTTACACCGAACAACATACAAAATCAATAAGGCGGCCATAAGAAAAATAAAAGTTGACTATGAAAACTCTGGGATTTAGTCGGCTTTGATATAATTTTCGAAACATCAAATGGGTAGCTCTTGCCGACTTATGTAAGTCAAAAAAATAATTAATTAATATAAAAAAAAAAGAAATCCCGATGTTTCAGTTTTTTTCAGGATAATGCAGCAATGACTGAAAATATCCTGATTTTTTTCAGATTATTACTCAGCCAAAAAATACGCAGCTTTACCATAATTTAACCGACCTTGTATCCCTACTGATAAGCGAGATATACCCATGGTTAGCCTCGAAAAACGAGCACAATGTATATTATTGTATTGGGAAAAAATGTCTTTCTAATGATCCGGCTTCCATTAAAAAAATTATGAACTTCATGTCATAACTCGAATAATAATAATTTTTTTAAAAACATGTGTAAATTACTTTTTCTAATTCTAATGTGTGAATAAGAGAAAATGATGAAACGAAAAATTAAAAAATCGAGTTTTTGTCAATAACTCGAAAACAAAAGACGATAGCTAATTTTAGTTTTCACCGTTGACGCTTTGTCAAAAAGATGCGCGCTGTATTATTTACTGTATCTCTCATAGTTATGGATTCCCTATGAAAACATTGAAATTAAGTCACCCTGTGTGCATACTTGATTTGAAATATATTTTTCCTACGACCACTATACAAAACACTACTTTGCGCATCGTTTTTTGTGCGCAAACTAGCAGATTTCTCTTCACATATCCAAAACTGTGCGACAAAGTGACATAAGGCATAGCCAAAAATCGTTTCCGTACAGTTTTAATGTAAAGATGGGCGGTAACTGAGAACTCACTGTTACTTATTGTTAATGGAATAACTATTCATTTAAAGTTTCAAGGTAATAAAATAAACACAAATGGGATAACATAGAACCCGACAAGACTATAAAATATACTCATTATTCTCTTATTGTGGCAGTAATTATTAAAATTTACGAGTTGATCGCTAATAACAGCATTGCGTAGCGTTCAAATCAAATTCACGAACGTGAAAACTCGCACACCTCTAACTTCAATCCACGACTGCGCCTGCGTTGTGTGGAAGTTGCATATCTACCACGTCTCCAGGCTCCACGTCATGCACTTTATTTTTAGTTTAGATACGGAGTCTAATAATAAATAATAATAATAGTGTCGGTAGAATTCAATGATTTAACAGTATATAATAGTAATATTAAAAAGTCATTGGTAGAATAATTGAAAATAATACCTAGGTAGTCTGAAAAAATAAATTTTAGTTACCTATCATTATAATGGATTCTGATTCCTTTGAATTTGAAGCAGAAAATACACCACCTGCTGAAGTCAGAAAACAAGCAGGTTTGTGTTCTTTGAATTTGCTACCTATAGTTTCGAGAGAAAAATACGAATCTGCTTATAAACATTTCATAAATTGGAGAAAAGGTCATAAAAGCAGAGCATTGTCAGAAAAAATAATTTATGTGTTAAATTTGTTAAATAATTAATCTGTTATTTAATTGTGGTCGTAGGAAAAGTACTGTGTGTAGCACGTGCGGAAAAGAAATTTCACACTCGTGAGAAATTTTCTCTTTTCCGCACTTGTTTCACAATATACTATTCCTTTGATGTTTCTTATTACCTTTGATTAATGTAATATGAGTAGTATATTCTTCCACGAGCGGATAATGCTGGGTATTATTCACGAGGACGACATATTCAAGACGAGCCGTAGGCGAGTGTTGGAGAGTCCAAGTGAATAATGGTTATTCTCCACGAGATGAAGACGCTATTGTCTCAAGGCTTATTTAATAACGTACCATATTATAAGTACACGTCACGTCACGCGTGTCTACTACACTCTTCTGAGTCGGTTGGCTGCTAATTTTCTGCGTTTGGGGGTACGATTGGTGCGACTACAAATAATGAAACTATAATGAAAATATTCTTATCCTATATAATTCTACAGGGTGTCCCGTATCGTTATGTTCAAAATTCTTGAGCATATAGTAGGCTTAATTTTGAGCCCAAAAAACCCAAAAGTGACAGGTCTATCTTTATTCGTTACGAAGTTACAGGCCTAAGAAAATTATGACTAGTAAGTAACAAGATTCAACTTTGTAAGCCACAAAAATTGCCACACATGAGTAAACGTCACCGAAATAAACATTAGTAGAGAGTAGAGGTTCGCCTGCTCATACGAAATGGCATTAGGATTCAAATAGATGCGGCACCAGCATATTTTGGAATTGGTGTTTGTAACTAAATACCAGAGAGAAATTATTATTTGATCGTATTCAGCAAGCTGGTCAAGAGATAGGTACGCGACAAAAGACGAGAAAACTGTTACTTTTGCAATAGGCCTCCGAGGACAAGCTTGTCTTCAGCAAGGAATAGGACATTTTTAACACATGATAAATTAAAGATACAGTCAATAAAATAAGTTTTATGTGGTTTTCAAAGTTAAATCTGGTATTTACTAGACATTATTTTCTTAGGCCTCTAACTTCGTAACGAATGCAGATAGACCTGTCACTTTTAGGTTTTTTAGGCTTAGAAATAAGCCTACTATATGCTCACAAAATTTGAACATAACGATACGGGACACCCTGTATAATATCCTTATTCTATTCTATAATGAATATAGGGACTGAAAACTTGTAAAAGGGTCATTCAGTTCGTTCAGTTTTGTGCAAGTAATGTCTCCAGGTTTAGATTTAGAGAAAAATGGTAGAGAAAATAATTATTGATAATGACTATTTCTATTTATAAGCCGCCTATTTTCACTTAAGACGCTTCACTAATAATATAGAAACATCTATAAGAAAACTCTGATTAATTTTCAAATTTTGCACTCATTTGTCGGTTTTATTGACAATGTTATAACATCAGTAGGTCAATGCGTATGTATGTTCGTTAAAATTTATAAAATATCTTGTCGATCGGTTTCGGGTATTAGCCCATTCTCAGAACAACTGAAAGTAAGATGTAAAAGAAGAGACCGGACTCGTGGTTCGATGAGGATAAATAATTGACCACTCCAAAATTCTTAAAATCCCACAAAAACGACACAAACAAATAAATTAAAACCCTTTCAAAGGGAAAGGGTGCTTTCAAACAAAGTGAAAGGGTGGCGTTTTTGAATATGATTGTTAAAATTAAAAATTTTTATTTTATTATATTTATTTTATTATTTTGGCATGGCATGTTTTTGGGTACTAAAGTGATTGTTAATAATATTCTCAAACTAAAGATTCAACTCTGTAAATTATGACTGATATCGTTAGCTAATGAGTCCATAACAAGGACGAAACGGAATGCATGTCTTCAGTTCACCTCACATACTGTGCGGAAGTTTCCGAATTTGTTCTGCAAAGAACCTAGGGGTAGTGGCTAGTTAACTTAGAACCTAAATCCCAAGAAATCTAAAATCTAATATAAATATTCAACTATTTAGTTTAACATACGCAACGGTGGAAATAAGCTAACCCTAAGCATCGTACCTGAAGTCGTGCATTCGTGTTCTTAAATAATAATGAGAAGTGAATTGCTGGTTAATTGGAATATCTGGAATATCGATGGTATTAAAGTAATCAATCAATAGCTTTATAATAATGCTGCCCGTTTTTCTTTAAAGACTGTATAAATAATAGGCAAAGTAAGTCCGTATCAGTCGTTTCTGAAACCTATAGTTTACCGTTTATCCAGTCGGTTATTACGTCAATTTATCGGAATATCTTTTCCATCTGGCTTACTGAATTATACAGCACGGTTTACCAAAGGCCAGCCCCTTATTCTCAGTTATAGCGTGGTAATTGTCTTGTCATCAATACTTAAACGAGTTTAGCGTACTGATCGCAACAATCTGCTTTTGCTTTCAAGCACCTAAAAGGCAATTATGGCAATATTTTCACAAATAAAAAACATGAACATTTTTACTCTGATCGGTGAGAATAACAACTATGATGATGGGATGGGAGTAGTTATGGCATGGCGAACAATCTAAAATTAGACATGGAGGAAGGAAGCTCATTTTTTATTTCACTAGGAATTTCGTTACTTACTGAACGTGAAGCAAGTATTCAAAATATTGTAATTTTGTTTTCTCATATAGCATGACTGTTTGCCTAGATTAGTAACCTATTAGTTAGGGCCGCGGTGACAAAAATGCCTTGCAACTCCCAAACGGATGAGAAGCACGGTTTTGTATAGTTCGAGTGTCGTTCTCGAAATCCGTGTTGTCGAGTAGGGGTCTGGCGTTCGCCGTTGGGCGGCTATAGTATTTTTTCCGAATTTTGCCCAGCGGTTCCAAAAATTATTTCCCAAACGGATGAAAATTACTGGAGGGCATCTACGCAAAACCCCAATTACCGGAAAAATATTTTCATCCGATTTGATATTTGCAAAGAGCTCTTCCAGAAGCTCTAAAAAAAATGGAAAAAAGAGGGGGAAAAAAATTTTGAGCACTGAAGCTTTGAGTGGAAACAGCGGATACCTGTTTCGGGATAGCACTAAGATAGCACTAAAAACAAATTTAGTTAATTTTTCTCTCAAGAATGGGTATATAATTGCACAAAATTAGGGGAACAGTTTGTGGGGTTCCCTCGCCAACAAACCGGTCACTAGGTTTTCTCTAAATTTTATATGAAGCAAGCAGCAATGACGGTATTCTCTAAGTTTTTACAACTCTCATGTTATTTGTGCACGCTGCTTTACGGAGTGACAAGACTTGAAATGCACCCATGTACCAACATCGAACATCGACTTCACACGATTTTCAAATTTTTAGAAAAAATAAATTTCGGAGCCACGACATCTTCTTTCTTCCCATTTTCCTTCTTCCGTTTATCTCTATCCTTCTATTAATAGTTGGAGCGGATGGTACCTCTCGTTGCGTATCACATTCACATGCTCCAGGTACGCTGTTTTCCTGCGTTTTATCTTGCCCAGCAATTCACGTTTTCTTCTTATCCTCTTCAGAACTTCCTCGTTGGTTTTTCTTGCTGTCCATGGAACCTTCAAGATTGTTCGGTAGATCCACATCTCAAATGCATCCAGCTTGATCATGATATCAACCTTCAGTGTCCAGCCTTCCATGTCATATACAGTAACACGGACCATTGGTAACATTTCGCGAATCTTATTCTGAGGTTGAGTTGAGGTTAAAGGCATAGTTCGTAAAGATGCTTTTAAGTGTCATGAATGTGCTCCTCGATTTTTCTATCAGTCCAGTCATTACGTCGAAAAAAATGGGTTAGAAGTGAGTTTAGGAAAACAAAACTTCAAAAATCAGGGAGGCGAACATTTAGAAATAAATGTGTGACTGTCTTGAGAGAAAAAATCCATCTTCAGAGGCGAATATCTCAAGAAGAGGATACTTATCATCGAATACTACCGATCCCAAAAATTCTATCAAATTTAACCGAGAGCCAATTCCCATAAGGATTGTGGGGGTCCTTTACCACGAAAACGATGCGCGATAGGTGAAAAATGTATATCACTAAATTGTAGAGCGTAAAAGAAGCAACAAAAAGTATCCCATTACAATTATTGTATCTCGATGGTGAGCCGAGTTATTGCAGGAAACAAAATTTAACCCTTTTCTCAAGATGACAGAGAATCCACACATAGCAAATCTTGGTCGAAAATTTGAAGTTAAGCTTTTTTTTTAAGCTTTTTGTTTTTTTTTCACTTGCATTTCCAAATGTATATTATGACTCGACAGGCACTTGATTTTTGCTTCTGAAGTCCATTCCTCACATAACAAAGTTCCCAGATAGTTGAACTTTTTTACCCGTTCTATGTATTCACTATTGCATGATAGTTTTGCATTTTGGAACCCATCTAATTTGTGGGTGAATATTACAAATTTTGTCTCTTTTGTGTTGCTGTTAATTCCCGTAACCGGGAAGCTCTTCCAACTATGTCCAGGAGCCTTTGGAGGTCATTCATGTTATCTGTTATCAGGACTGTGTCATCTACATACCGTATATTGTTGAACCATGTGCCATTTACTTTGATGCCTAATTGTTGTCCTTCGAGAGGTTTTCCTGGAAGATGTTTTTAGAGTAAACGTTAAACTGGACTGGGGAGGAGACACATACCTGCCTTGCACCTCTAAGTATTTTTTTGTGCCTTTGTACCTTCGTTGTCAACTCTAACTACAGCTTCCAGTACAAGTTCCTTCTTCAAAGTACTGTAAAAACGTAACAACATGTTCAAAGATAGCTCAAGTTTGAGGCAAGTCGATTTTTTTCATTACAAAAGAGGTGACCTAATGTGAATTTTTCAAAACTTTTCCAAAATCTTTGAAATATCTTCATCTGGAAGGGGATTGTTTTTACAACTTCTTTTTTGACCATTAGATGTTATTGAAAGCATTTTTACACGCACATTCGGGTTCATTGATGTCTCTGGTACCTATTGACTCCATTATTTGAACTCTAACCCCCTGTTAGAACTCCTACAATGCATTTATATTTGCTCCTGCGGGAATGGTAACGAAGAATACAACGAAAGAGTTGTTGCATGAAAGTAAAGTAATTTACACTTGTGATGGCCTAAAATTATTTATTCACACTATTTAAAACCCGAGAAACAATTTTCTTGTAACCAATTTTCTTTTTTGCAAATTTTTACTGTATAAACTTTTTAAATTTCACATCCCTCATGCCTTAAATGTCTTAAATTCAAAAATATATTAATAAAATAAATCAATAAAAAAATCAATTAATTAAAATGGATCGCTCGATTTTGACCTGCATTCTTGGGGGTGAGGGAGGCATCACCAGATATCAGATAGGGGAAGGCCTTACGATTTTACCAGAGCGATACCAGAGCGACAGTAAGTAAGGTTAGCAGCGATGATATAGAAATCGTCGGATGTAAAACTCTAGACTGGAATCTAAAACAGCCCTACCACGGACATGCTATCAAAATAACCAAAATTAGATTGTCCCGCAAGGAAACGCCTAAAACGGCTACTCCAAGGTGGGAATCAGTACTAAGATGCCTTGGAGAAGATTCAGGCCGAGCGTACTGCTGCCGGGCCGTAGGAGCGGATAGCCTCCTCTGACCGATCCAAAACAGCAGTGTACTGTGGTAACTCACACTCGCGGTAGATCCCACACTCAGTAGTGTGGTCACCGTGCTGCTTGGGGAGCGTCGAGACGCTTGAGAGGTGAGAGGGTCCAGAGGAGATTTTTTAAATATCTGTGATACCTTAGTGACGGCGCGTATCCTCCAAGAGTCTTTCCCGAGTCCTCTTTACTCTCTCAATTTGGCTGAGATTACCTTCCCCGACGGCGACAGACGTTCTTGATTGTGTTCGTAGGAAAGTTTGTCGATTCGACTATCGACTGCTCAAATCTGCTTGGGAGCATTCACTTAAGGGTGACAAGTCACGTAGTGAAACATCAGTGTAGCTTCACGCTCCTCGAGCTCTAATTTTGAATTCACTTATATCCCAGATGTCCAGCAGGCTGTGCGACTCGCTTTCTTCTTCAGGTGACATCTTTTCCTCAACAACCAAACACATTAGAGACCGCATTGTCAAAATTTTAGTTTAACTTGCTTAACATGCCGTTGAATATGTTGAATCAAACGCGTAGGTCAGACGGTAGCACGCCTGAGCAGAGCATAAAGATACCTCACGGGTACATTGCCACCAACCTTTCCCACGGGGATGTCACTGCTGGTGTGCGAGTGGGAATTATCCACTCAGATCACCCGGCGTCAACTATAGATGATTATTAGTTGGGAGCCCTGCAGAGGTCACTTATGGCCGCTGTAGAGAAAATCCCTGATGACGAGTCAGAAGACAGGTTCGAAAGCTGTGCCAGCGGTCATGTCAGGTAATTATAAAATTTGAGAGTACTATTTATAATATTTGTTTAAAGGTGATTGTGGTGTTAAATACCACCCTTCACCATTCAATTTCTTCATCTTTACTAATTATTAATGGAATTACATACTTGTAAATTTAGTTCCATCATCCTCATTTTTATTTAACTACTGTCCAGAAATAAAAAGGCACTCTAACTGAATACAATAAGGAGATCAGACGTTCTAAAAGAGAGTTTTGGAGGAAGATCTGCGAGACCATCAGTGATCTGCCTAGCAGAATCCACAAGGTACTCTCGAGAGATCCGGTACAGACGCTTGGTTCGGTAAAACACCCAATCGAAGAAACCCTAGAGATCTTAAGAGATACTCACTTCCCCTTCCCAGATAGTTCCCCTCTGTCTGATCGTCAACTGCCAACAACAGGAGAACGACAAAAACGACCTCAAAAACCTGATTGGGTGGTATGTCGATCGATCATAACAACCCATATAATTGAATAATTGAACATACCCAAGGTATGTTCCACAGAACCACATGAATTCGATCAGATCCATTAGCCTAACCTCTTTTTTACTAAAAAGTCTGGAAAGGGTGCTGGAAAGTAACCGCCCACTGAATACGGTTCAGCATGCCTACCAGACTGAAAAGTCAATCGACCTTACTTTCAAGAATCTTGTGAGCAAGATCACTGGTACTCCTGACAAAAAAGAGACTGCGGTAGCTGCCTTCCTCGGCATAAAAAGAACGTTTTAACAACGCACTACCCAGAATCCCCCTATGAGAGGGATATCATCAGTGATAAGTGGCTGAATCAGCAACAAGCTTGGAAACAGAACTATAACGACCCAATGAGAGGGAAAATATCCACCTTAGTTCAGCGAGGGGGTGTCCACAGGGAGTAGACCTCTCTCCGTTGCTCTGGTCCTTTCTCGTCGATGACCTTCTAGCTGTTCTCTAACCTTGAAGTGTCGACGTCCAGGCTTATGATGATGAATTAATCATTCTGATTTAAAGGAAAATCTAAAGCGACCATTTCTGGGATCCTTCAGAAAGTACTCGAGGTGACTTATCAGTGATAAGAGAAGGAACACATGTCATCATGCAAAACTGTCATAGTATCGTTTTCCAGAAAAAGAAGGTTGGACGGTTTAACGCTCCCAACTTTTTTGGGAGAAACGATTCCATTTGAGAGAAAGTCAATTATCTAGGAGTAATCCTGCATAGAAAGCTTACTTGGAACTCTCATATGGGAAAAGTTATACACAGAGCCAAACTCTCCGTGTACGTGTAAAATATTTTCTGTGGCAAAACATGAGAAATTGGACTGGAACAAATATACTGGCTTTATGTAACGGTGTTCAGATCTATGATTGCGTATGGGCAGTACCGCTCAGTGGCCAAAAATTCAGCAGGTCATGGTCAAAACAAATCTCTCTAAATCTACATCTCTGTCTGGTGATCTGTGGTGCTATTAACGCCACACAATTGCCGGCTATTGAAATCCTACTGGACTTATCATCTCTCCATATTTATTTGGAGAGAGAGGTTAGATGGACTACATATAGAATAGAGTGCTACAGATGGCACGAAACTTGCCAAAGAAAGTCACAGTCTATACTGGGTATCACTCTGCTTATAAGGTCCTTCTCCCTGGAAGAGATGTGGGAGGACAACAGAAATGAACTCTTATCAGCAGATTTCAGATGGTTCACCGAAGGATCTAAGACATCCACAGGAACTGGAGCTGAGGTGTGTAGCGCTGACTCGGAGAAGAGAGTCTTCTCGAGCCTGGGACCAACGCAAATCATTAAAGATATTTTCAGTGGCTCTAAAAGCCCTTAGCTCCAGTTACTGCAAGTTTTAAATTGTTCTGGAACTGTAAATTTGAATGCCCTAGCAAGGAAGCCACGAAGTTTTTTAGTTTTATTCCGTTTGGTGTAGTTTGTCCAGCATATTTTATCTAATCGACGACTGAGGTTAGTCTAATTTTTTTTTCTTTAGATTTTTAATTAGCACAATTTTTCCTCCAATTCAACAGACCTCGTACCTCATACCGTTTCCGAGATCCCAATCGAATTGTTAAATAGTGTCAATTAGATCGGTTCGGTACTAATATTACTTGAAACAATAATTTGAATTCTATTATATTGTAGTGTTATTAATGTCTATATTTGCATTACTCTAATTAAAATACAAAACCGTGTAGTTATGTTGATAAATGAATATAAGTACCTACCTAATTAAACTCAATTTAAGAAACACTTTTTCGTATAAAGCCTGTTTAGCAGGATTATTACTCCTCCTGCAGGACTGCGCTGTGCTGGCGTGTCTGTGACAAATGCTAGTATCTGTGCAGATCGTATAGCTTCTTGGGTGGTCTCCTGCATGCACGGGCTCAACTGTCTGCTGCTAGCTGCGATGCTGATATCTATCCATCTACATATCCATTTAAACCTCAGACCTAGTATTAAGTAGAGAGGGCTCTGCTTTTCTTTATTGTGCTGCCTCTACGTCCAATGTTTTATTTGTCTAATAGTTATATTAGTACATCTTATTAACAGTCAAACAAAGTAAAGCGAGAAGGTTTTTTAAAATATGTTCAGAAAATAGATATTAGCCATTCTGAAGGTGAGACTACTCACACCAAGTTTTAAACGCTTGACTAGAATAATAAAGTAATGAAACCTACTTCGAATACTTGAATTATTATTTAGATAAATACTTTTAACAAACATAATAAGTATATGTACTCTAAGACAAAGAGTAGGTACTTTCGGCTTTCTATTATTCAATGATGTCGGGTGGCTCTGAGTTCTAATTAGAAGTAACCGCAAAGTGTGTTATCTATTCTATAATAGAGATTCGACGGAATAAGGGCGTGGAAAAAACAGGAATCACTTTGCGTGAGTCAATTCTGGATTGTGTGAATAACTCAATTTTTCACATAGATATGTTATCCTTATACTTATTATTTATGGCCACTGTGTACATAATCTGGACATTTTTTATTGCATATCTTATCGTTGGAATAAATTAATATCACTGCGTTAACGCATTATAACGTGAAATTGAATATTTTATGTGGTGTTGCTTTATACATTACAAAAATCTAAAACGTAAAATATACCCATTGAGCTATGTAAAACCAGCAAATCAGATGAATGGAATTCTCATATTTATGCTTAAAGTGAACACAATTTAAATGACTTGAATAATTCATTTTTTACAGATCAAAATCTTTTATACTCAAATACCTTTTTGCTAATGCAATTGGTTTATTTTACGTAACGTTTCTTTTTAAAGGCGCAGGGTAACAAAACTCGTAAATCATTTTTAATTTTTGCAAGAAGAATCATTATACCTACACATAAGTTAGTTGATAAGTTATGACTTCGGAAGCACCAATTGGTCTTTTTTTTAGTCCTTCATTGAAAGGGAAATTATTCGCAATCACACAAACTTAATTTATACATAAACTTCTAACATCACGCATATGGTGGTTACAATTAACAGGGCAATTTTTTTTAAATTGCATAATTTTTGCAATCATATTATAGATGAAATTCTATTATAGGACATTTAATTTACCGGCATACTTATATTCTATTACTACTAGGTGACTTTTATTATTAACATTTTTCATTCATTTTTTGGTTTGTTTTTTTATCGATTTTTTTTTGTAAAAAAACAGACAGTTGTTTCTGTAGCTCTGACCTCCGCACAGAGCTCCATGCTGGTGTATACCATTGCTGCTCCCCACGCCGTGAGATGAGCGACAGGGTCCCGAAATTCATGTGATCGAAGTAGACGTAGACGTAACGATCCCAAGCCTTTTGCATGGCTGAAGCGATCTACTCTGCTTCACCCCGACATACGGGTTATCATCAAAGAAACTAATAACCAAAACCACAAATTTTACACAGTAACCTGGATAGACCCTAGGAAGTTCAAATAAAAGATATTTAGCCCGTTTTTCCTCCTCCCTTCGTACGATGTTATTCTCAGCCTGGGCTGAGAACTCTATAACATAGAGCTACCTTCTCTGATGGTCGAGAAGGACTATGTCGGGCCTGAATGGAGTTTGGAGGGTGAATAATGAGTAGTTCCAGTAAATCCGGCACGCACTTGATTGTCCACAACGACTTCAACATCGTTTGAAGCATATGACATCAGCTGTGGCGTTTCGGCAATACTGTAGATAAAAGTCTTAGATGACAATAGATCACCTAATCACCGCGTGACTCATCAGAGATCGCATATGTAGGACATGCTGTTAACAGATGCATTAAGGTCTCTGCTGAGCAAGGACAAGCTCAACAAGTTACGTCACCAACATCTATCGCGATCATGGGGCTATATGGTACCACGCAGTGTGTTGATTACACCATCTTGCAGCGGAGATGAAACCTTCAGTCTCAGACTTCAGTCCAGCAGATTTTGGAAAAGCAAAGTGTGACTTTCGAATAAACAAATTTCTTCAATGTTGTTGTAGAAGGGCCCATATTGGCTTATCCTTTATGCTGTTACAAGAAACTTATTATGATCTGCTTCCTTTATTTGCCTGGACAGACGAAATGGTTCAAGCTCGGTAATCGAACATAAGTTTATTTATTTACATGTTTTTCGGGCTTGCGATGAAGTTGTGGTGAATTGTGCCGTCGAAGTTCTTTCGCCACTAGTGAAAATCAAGTTACTTGAATGCGACAACTTTCTTTCATCTTGTCTTGAACAAAGGTTTGCTGTTTGAAAGTCGTTCTTTGAAAAAGAAATGTAGGCTACCATGCCAGTTAAGATGACTTAAGTAACATCTCCTGCACAAACACATGGATCATAAAGTCGAAACAAATGCGCCGTCATTGAAAAGTCCCTCGCGATCGGGAATGCGAGTTGGTTCGTCAACAAGCTGGGTGAAGCCATAGCTAATAGCAAAAGATTCAACTTCACGGCCGTCTCATCGAAGGAGCTAAACTTTTAATATTTGGGACCGAAACAGCATACGAAATGAAATGGCAAAAGCGCCCATTAAACTCATACTGGATTTCTATCGGTAAACCGGGTTAACGAGTTAAAAACACAGGGGTGCAATAAGCGCAAACTTCAGAACGAGGGCCTTGAACCTACGCTAAAAAGAATAATAATAATAATGTACATTGAAACTCCTAAGATTGCTACTTATGCTTTAGGATAATTCATCCGTAAGAAATCAACAGTATTTGTCAGGGACATAAAAAAGTGCCCTATACTGTTTACCGCTTGGTGGTCGGTATAAGCAACCGAAAAATCTAGGCACCGGTCTGCTATATCCTAATCCACATGACATCAGTGTTACTATCATAGTGGTTAGTGAAGTGCGAGGTTGGTTTACAAAAATTCTGTTTGCTTGATTTTTAAAAACTGATGAGCTAATTATCCAAAGGGGTACAATAGACGCAAGCTTCAGTACGAGGGCTTCGACCTAGCCTAGAAGTAACAATGATGTTTAAAAAAAGAAGGAGTAATTATGAATAATTATGATAAGTTATGGAGACCGTTTTTTATCGGTCGCCATGTAAAATTCAGGCGAAATCCAAAAAGTGAGATATCGTTGTAAAGAGAATTCAAGTAGCTTTCAAATAATGTATCACACGATATATGTTCCCTATATGATGATAAGAGAAGGAGTATCACTTGCCAAGAGGATGAATTTGGGTGGTTAAATTTGTTACTCAAAGATATCCCTCAATAACAAAATTGATTTGTTTCGGCGTTTTTCGCGTACATCTTCAGTTTCCAAGTTATTAAGACGGGTTTCGTTTTCGTTGGGCCACCCTGCATTTAAGCGAAACCCCAACAGTGATACATCGTTGTAAAGAGAATTTAAGTAGCTTTTAAATGATGTATCACTCGATATTTATGTTCCCTATGACGAAAATATGTCCCCCTCGATAACAATATCGACCTGTTTCGGAGTTCTTCGCGTACATCTTCACTTTTCAAGTTATTAGGCCTGATACGTTTTCATTGAGCCACCCTGTATATGGTTATTTGGCGATCTAAATTAGTTCCTGATTTTAAAGTAATTTTGGCAACATTGCGTTATTCTGAGAGTGACATGTCATAAAAAGCACTCATCACCCAGAACATTAACACGTGTGCGCTTACAAATGTATGGCACCTACCGGGATAATCAATGTCATATCATATTTCATAGTCAAATAGGTCAGAATCGAGTTGGAATTGACTATACATACAGGGTGTTCTACAAGCTCTATAAACTGACAGATGGTACGTTGCTTGATTTTAAACATATTTTTTTTAATAAACATGGGTCCGATTCGTTTTTGTTTAGAAGTTACAAGCATTCAACCTTTATTAACAATCAACAATAAAAATTTAAATTAAACGATAATCACAAAACTTAAGACTATAAAAATTGTTCGAAATGTCCACCCTCAGCTTGAATGCAAGCCTCACATCGACGAACTAAAGATTCGGTCACTCGAAGAATGAGATTTGGATCATTTCTTATTTGGTTAGCTGCATCTTGAATTCTTTCAAGTAACTGCTGATGGGTAGCGATTTCAACATGGTAGACCAGCTGCTTCATGTGTCCCCATAAATAAAAATCCAGAGGATTCAGATCGGGAGAACGAGGTGGCCATGATATTGGACCTCCTTGACCTATCCATTTATTCGGGAAATGTTCATTTAGCCAAGCAGCAACTTGTCTTCCTCTATGTGGTGGTGCACCGTCATGCTGATACCACATATTTTGAATAATATTGAGTTGCACGTCATCAATAAACTCTAAAAGGTCGTGTTCTAAGAATGCTTGTAACTTCTAAACAAAAACGAATCGGACCCATGTTTATTAAAAAAAATATGTTTAAAATCAAGCAACCTACCATCTGTCAAAGTTTGTCATAGAGCTTGTAGAACACCCTGTATAGAGTGACCATTGTGTATGGAATATAGGGCTTTTAACTCATATACGGACTGACTGATTTTATTACAAATTAGCTGGAGGGGATAAAAAAATTGACAATACGATAAACTTTCGTCAATGTAGATTTTCAAAGTTATTTACAACGAAAATGGTTCGAGATATCGAAAAACGGCGTATAGAAACAGAGCTTTTTGACTAAACTCGAAAACACGATGTTCAATTGTTTTTCTGTTTTCGCTCGTTGTATTCGGCTAAAAAATAGGTACTACTAGTTATGCTAATTTAACCGACTTTGTAGATCCAAAAATAACGAAGTCAGCCACACTAGTGATTCCGACTTTACTTATTTGAAGACCCTGTACCTATACAGGGTGTAAATCAGAGATGTTGGGCCACACTTGAAGGGGTGGTTCCTCTCATAAAATAAATGTAAGTTTAAAAAGTAAGTTTCACCTCAAAATGACGTTTCGTTTAAAATATACCTACAGGGTGTCAAACTTTAAAAAAATATAAGAGTTTTTGGTTACAACTCGTGTAAATGTAAACTGATTTTGTTGATACTTGGCATGAACAATAAACAAACAAAGGCCTTTAATTTGGCTATTTCAGATTTTATGGATGTCCTCCAGTGGCGTAAATATTCAGAGTTTTTTCTTTTTTTACCTGCTTATCTTTTACTCCACCAACATTTTTTGGTTTAAACCAAAACCGTTATTCGATTACACATACATTTTAGAACAAAAAGTATTCCTTATTTTTTTAATGCGGCACACCGTTATTGAGATATTTGAGTTTCCTCAAGAAATATCACTAATTAAATATTCAGGGCTGTAGCCACTTTTTTCTCCCTGTCTTTCACGCTACTGACTTTATTGCAAATATAAAAACGTTATTTATTAGCCCTTGGATTTTAGAGCCAAAAAGTATTCTTTAGCTTTTCCCATACGACGCACTATTAAAAACACTTATATATTTTTAAAGTTTGACACCCTGTATCTATTAAACGAAACGTCATTTTGAGCTGAAACTTATTTTTTAAGCTTACAGGAAAACTTATGAGAGGAACCACCCCTTCAAGTTTGGCCCAACACCTCTAATACACCCTATATATGTATACATATACAGGGTGAGGCGCGAGAACCTTTTAGGGCATTTTTATATGGAGAAGTCCTGGGAGTAGAAGTCTAAAAATTTGTACGTTTATGATTTCGGTTTTGCCGAGCTGAACTAAAATATTCACAACCCCTCACCATTTCCGGTTATACCGGAAGTTGCCATCAACTTTCTTATTTTAAATGGGACACCCTGTATATTATTATATTTTCAGATTGTCTGAAAAAATGCAATAAAAATGGGGTTTAAAGTTCAAAATTGTACCGAGTGGTTTATGAGTTATAAACAAATGAAAATCGCAATTTTCCATTTTCAAAGCAGCTTAACGGGTCAAGGTCGAAAACGGGTCAAGATAGATGAAAACGGCTTACATGTCCCTATCTTAACTTTTAACGTAGTATCCTATGGTGCTGATGAAATTTGTATACAAAGTGATGAAAAATCAGCGATTTTCAAAAAAAAAATTAATAATAAATATTTTTTTTTGTAGGTACTCTAGCGTAGTATACAAAAAGTTAGGATAGGGACATGTAAGCCGTTTTCCGATATCTTGACCCGTTTTCAAACAAAGCTACTTTGAAAATGGAAAATTGCAATTTTCATTTGTTTATAACTCATAAATTGGTCGTTACAAATTTGAACTGTAAACATAATTTTTATTACTTTTTTTCAGGCAATCTGAAAATGAAATAATACACAGGGTGTACCATTTAAAAAAAGAAAAATTAGGCAACTTCCGGTATAACCGGAAGTGGTGTGGGGTTGTGAATATTTTAGTTCAGCTCGTCAAAACCGAAATTATAAACGCACAAATTTTTAGACTTCTACTCCCAGGACTTCTCCATATAAAAATGCCCTAAGGTTCTCGCGCCTCACCCTGTATGTATGTGGTATCTTATTGTGTGGAAAAAAGTGTTATATAGGGTGATGAGAAATCTCATAATTCTTATCACCCTGTGTGAAAATTTTCATTATACAGGATGCGGCACGAGAACCTTATAGAGCATCCATAAATGAAAAAAATAATATTTGGAATACAACACTGAAAATTGGTTCATTCGTGTTTTCAATTTCGACGAACTGAATTAAAATATTTACAGCTTCATACCACATTCGGTTATACCGGAAGTAGTCATCAACTTTCATATTTTAAATGGATCAGACTGTATATTTTTACAATTTCAGATGTAGCATGAAAAAATTTACTAACAATAATTTTCAGTTGGTAACGAGTAATCTTCTTCTTCTTTAGGGTTTATGGCCTTTAGCTTTTACTAGCTATTTGGCCAGCACATTAACGAGTAATCATTTTTCCATTTATGAATGAATTTAGGTTACAGCGCTGCACCCTGTATAATTTTAAACAATCTTGTTGCAATGTAACTGATGATTTGTTATATTAAAATAAAGCGATATTTTATGCGCTTTTCTTATAAAGTTGCATCAACAAAAATATTAGAACATTCATTTTGAATGCGATAATTAATAGAATAGGGCCACTCTTTAACCCGTCGGCACAGCATCGGCGCGGCGGAGCATGCTGAGTGGAAAGTAATTTTATAGCTTCCTACCGCGTTAAGGTGCGTTTTCACCAAAAAATCATTGTTAGCAAACGTTCGCAAATGTTTGCGAATGTTTCCAAATGTTTGCAATTAAAGTGTCTCCACTGAATATTCACAGACACCTGGTACGTTATTAGCAATCATTTGTTCATGTTCCGAGCAAAACTGGCTCCGAAAAGAAAACGTATTGTTAGTGCCGCATCTTTCATAATTATGACTGTTTTAATTTAAAAAGAGAATAATAAAAAGAGGACTCATAGATTTTGGACATCCCATTTTTTGGTTATAGTTATAGTTAATTTGATAGACACGTCGCAGTTGCTGGAAAACAACAAACAACACTGCTCTGATTCCCTGAGATTCCTGCGAACACTCCCTGCTCGTCTATACTGAAAACTCTTCGCGCACGCACAAGCAACAAATCCCTTTGATGTACCGACAACGCTCGGAACACGGACAAATGATTGCAAATGATGGCGAATGCGCGTCATTTTCGTCTCCACCAAACAAATATTGTGATTGCAAACATTTGCTAACAATTGCAAACGTTTTGCGCGCTTGGTGAAAACGCACCTTTAGGTAGTAAACACATATAGATATAACATATGGAGTATCACCTTCGTGACTAGACATTTTGCATTGGCATTTATGCAGACTGCTGACTGGATTATTAAAAAATGAAATAAATATTAATAATTAATCTGACAGTACCGGAAGGGTGCCGCCGTAACAGAGGTTTACAGCGGTACAGCATCGGTACAACAAATGTTGTGCAAATATTGTACCGATGCTGTATATACCGACTATTGAAAGAAAAAAATACCTTTTATTTTACAGCTAGGACTGGATTAAAATGTCACAGATACATAAGATCGTAAGATGAGTTAACAGGCTCTACATAATTAAAAACGAAAGTCTAATCGTAGAATAGTCTAAAAGCAATAATAGATAGCTGTTTTCTCTTAGACCATCACAATCATCAAAGCCTCCAGATTTGGTGAAGAGTTGACTAAGCATTCACCTGTAATTATTCCCAGATCGGTGGGATATTTATCGGCACTTTAGCTATAGTATAGAATGTAATTCGGACCACCAGCGACGATTGTGCTCAAGTATCACTGGCGATTAAATTCTCGGCGCAATCGTTATGATTAATGGAATGCGCCCGCTCGGATTCGCAGTCTCCATTAGCGTTAACTCGATATCTGGGCTCACTTGCAAAGTCTATCAACCTCTCCTTAACAGATGTTCAACTACCGGCCATCTGATTATCGTTTATTATCTTCTTAGGTGTACCTCAAAGAATACGTGGGTACTTACAAGTATGTCCAACTTGTCTGATGGACAACCACACTCAGCCAAATGATAGAGATCCGCAATTACGCATTTGCCTTTTATTTTTAGCCGTTTGATAGTTCACCCATTTTCTACTGCGCATCACTATTTTTATTTATCCTGTGAATGTGAATTAACTTTAGTGCGGGTATAATCTGGAGCAAGTTAAAATTTTTGAAATTTATTATTTTAATTAGACGCAAAACTTAGGGTAAAAATACTTATCCAATTTTGAGAGACTGTGTGTCATTGAGGAACGTTTATAGCCGAATGAATGGAGCTTTGCTATACAAAACGGGATCTCAGGAACATGAATTTTACAACTTTTTGACGTAAAATTGATCTTGTAAAATTTCGAAGATAACTTACAAAGATTACTATAAACTGTAATGGTCCTCACTCTTCACTGACATACAGACTGTCAAAGTCTCTTATCCTCTTATAGGATAAGATAATAAGATCCTCTTATCTATCATTACAGTAATGCGAGCATTTTTACAAGGAACGTGTTATACCACATCGAGTAAATATTGATTCCTCACTATGGTAATTTATAAATTGTATTTATAGACAGGAAAAGTTAATTTCGAATTATACGCTATTTCGAAAATATATAATTCCCATACCATCTTTTTCCCATCATCAACCGTGAAAGCTTGCTAAGGAAACAGTCAATCATCAATGGTTCATTATTAACGAAAAATTATTATGATTAGTTCGAGTATGTTAACAAATAAGTGGATAACCCAGATCTGTGATTATTTATCGACCGCATATGAAACTTAGCGACCTCCAGTATATCTCACTGAGCCCACAACAAGACAATAACGGGGAATTATTAATTATCGATATAGGTGTAATTGCCAGACAGAATCCCTTCGCACACAATAGATAGTGCTGCAAGCAACAAATTGCCCGTTGTATATGATTTATGATGTTTTGTTTTAATTATGGAGACACGGCTGTTAAAAAAAAAACAGGTGAGAAGTGGGCCATTAACCAGTGGCGTAGGATACGGTTCGCTTAATATTTTATGCAACAGATATTATACAGTTCATTGAACAAGCATTAATCACTTATAATTAGTAACACTATTAGTCTGAAGAATACATCAGAAATTGTGATACTAAAATTATTGAAAATTTTTCCTTTTGTTTCTTTATGATAGAATTTAGATGCCTATTTTTGGTTTTCTGTTAATTACTCTCACCTGACGTTTCTCTTTATTTTTATTTAAACATTATCTACCCATCCCTTTTAACTAGGATCTTAAGGATTTTTTCGATAACTTTCTAAGATGATGAAATTGGGAAATGAAAACTTGTAGTAATGTATAGGTACAAGGTGTCCCAAGATTTCTTTCTCAAGGGATATCCGCGTTATTTCAACATAGAAACAAATTAAATTTTCGAAATTTTTAAAATGCCCCTAAGACGTTGCAGCTGCACCCTCAACACACCTTTACGCACTTTAACCGGCAAGTGATCATCCTCTACTTCTACTTTTTTTTTCAAATTACATCCCTATTTTTTTTTTTTTTTTGCTCAACAGGATTACCGACATTGTTCTGAATAACTGACATGCCATTTTTGAAAACTTAATAATACTTAACTTGCCACAATCAGTAACCCATCTTAAAAAAAAAGCGTTGCCGATCTCTTCAAAATGCAATTATTTTCCATTTGGAAAATTTTCAACCCATAAGTAACCATCGCCTACCTACTTATTTTTTCACATGACACCCCTAGTATTTGGTTTTTCTCAGCAGTAAGTTGGATTAATCTTTTCAACCATAAACGTGTCATGTCCACTTGAGTATATGCATCATTCGTTTGGAAATAAAAATTTTAAGTAAATTATAATATTAATTCTTACAGCGAGTGTACCTTCACGCATGCGCATCTGACAGGAGAGCTTATTGGTTTTCGAAGTGTCAGTTAAATTAATGTCCTATCACATAATAATGAAAAATTAACTAGGTATTATTTGAAAATGAATAAAAGAAACTCCAAAACAACAGGAAAACAGGAGGATATGTAACTGTAACTATAACTAATCCACGGTAACTGTAGATAGAGGACACCGAGGTGGTTCTAAAAAACCCATGGTTGACGGGTCCCACGTCAACCGTCAACGATTAGTAAAATTGATACAGGGTGTTTTATGGATATCGCCAATTTCTTTCGAAGGCCATAATAACTAACGAACCACCCTATATATTTTTTTTTAATTTGGTTAAAAAATTTCCTTTCGCTGCACAAACGTTTTACATAATAGCCGGAAGAAAAATCCAGGTCCGGACTTACAAAATATTAATAAATGTTAGTGTTCGTAAAAAACACCCTGCATGTCAGAATTTTGAAAATTCCGTTTTGGTATTTTTAATCAGTGGAAAATATTTAATTGAACAAAGTACTTTTAGTAGTTCTGCGTCCGATTCCACGAGTGGCATTTTGATCTAGAAGTTATTTAAAAAAAAAGGGGGGAGCATCGGTCTTCCCTATGTAGGTAAGACAAAGTCGCTCCACTCCAGTAATTATGGGTTTGGAGCCTCTTGCTCATACACCCAGCCTCAAGTATTCCAAATAAATAGTAGAACGGACAATACAGACACCCAAAGCTTCACCGCGATTCCAACTCAGTCCGACGGATCCAACGATCAAGCAGTTCTCTTAACCGCGAGGCCACGCCAGGCTCAATCTAGAAGTTCGATTTTTGCTTAAAACCGGTTCATAACATCATAACAGCAAATAATTTTTTAAATGCTCCACCGATTTGATTATCGCCAACAGTTCTTCCCTGCGGGTACTGTAGTTCTTCTCAAGCTTCCTCAAGATCTTGCTATAGTACTCGATGACTCGCACTTTCTTACCTATCACGATGTTGCTGGCGTCAGTATCAAGTACGTACTAGAATCAAGTATCTGACTAGGAGTCAGAACGACTTTCAGAAAGCGTCTTCACACTTGGCATCTCAGATGGAAGGCGTTTTCACTTCGGTGACCTTATGGAGCGGAGCTGCATCCGCAAATTTCTTCTTAAATAGTAAACACATTTCTGGATTCAGCTTCAAGTTGGCAGCTGTGAATCGATCGAAAATTTTCTGAAGGATGTTGATATGATTTTAAAAAGTAGAACCCATAACAATGACATCGTCCAGGTATACTAGACATGTTTTCCAGGTCAGCCCTCGGAGTACCATCTCCATCAGTCTTTCAAAGGTGGCTGACGCGTTGCAGAGATCAAATGGCATAACCTTGAAATTGTACAGACCCGTGCCAGTAGAAAACGCAGTTTTCTCTTTGTCGTCTGCGAGCCTGCCAACCTGCGAGTAACCGCTCTTCAGGTCCAGGTTGAGCCAGACAAGGTACATAAAATGTCGTCGATTCTTGGCAGCGGGTAGCTGTCCTTCTTTGTTCCTATAATTCAACTTGAATAATATAATTCCTATATATTCAACTTCCTATAATCGACTCAAAACCTTGTTCTTCCATCCTTCTTGGTTACTAATACGACTGGCGATGACCACGGGTTCTTGGAGTCCTCAATAACTCCATATTTCAGCATCTGGACCAGCATGATGGTTTATACCTTTTCTTGTTTCGCAATCAGCAGTCTTGTCGGGGCTTACCTTATTGGTTGGTTGTCGCCTGTATTTATTCGGTGTTGCAAGTCTATTCAGTCTATTCTGTCTAACTTCATGTTCCCTGTCGCGAAAACGTCTTGATTCCTCTTCAAAATTTGTTTCGCCAACGCCAACCTTGCCTCGTCCTTTGACAGTTCTCCGAAGTCGACTCCCGGCACGACGATCTTCATCTTCCTTGTATCTTCCTGCTCCTCGCTCTCGATTTTCTCGCAACAGCTAATCTTCTTGACAGGTACGCAAATTCCAAGTAAGTCACCTTCCTTGATCCTTGCGCTGACAGAAAACACATTTGCAACACGTATACAGGAATCTCTCAGTGTTGACTAACGTTTTGGCTATTATCAGGTTCTTATTACTATCTAGGGATGGCTCGACTAACCCAACGCAGCTTCCAAGATCTGCTTCCTGTGGTTTCCTCTTTTGTCAATTGGTTTTCCTAGTAAGTATGTCAAATGATTTTCTTATTTTTCAAGTAACTTGTCATTGACTTATCAATCAATTGCCTTTTATGTCAATTGCTTTTCCTATTTACGTAGAGTGACAGTATCATAAACATTGTAAATGCAATTGGTATAAAGAAGGGAATCATATTTGACAAAAGAGGAATTTTCAAATGGAAAATCAAACTGACGTTAGATAAATGGGAAAAACATTTGACAAATACTGTAAATAAGTTTTATATCGATGCATCTAAATTTATTTGTTGAATTTTTGTTTGAAATTGAATTTATTAATTTAAATTTGAATGTATATTGCACGTTTTTAACAAATGATATCTTCGGTAGCCAAAGGGCCACCGTCGCAGGTTACCTAGAGTCTAACCTATAATTACTTTTCTCTATGTTAAGTACTTACCTACCTATAGTACTGTTCTGTTAAGAAAATAATATAAGTCACGATAATAAGTTTGTGTTTTAGAAAAAAAATTGTATACTGACCACGAATCAAATTTTTTGTCTTGCGCGTTTGTTTCCAAATAAAAGTTTATTTATACTGGGTGGCTGACCATACCTCTGCCCATAGGACATTGCCTAATAATATAAATAATATTATCAACAATACGACAAAATATTTTAACAATATAGGCAACAATTTTAAAATATCGGCCATTTCAATGTTAAAAAAATCGCTATTTTTTGAACCCCTGCAGGAAAGAAAAAAATTAATGAAAGATGGAAAGAAAAAGACTATAATAGAAAGGAAAACTAAATTAACGAAATTTTAAGAACATTTTTCGAACTTGGTGTTAGTGTAGAAAAATTTAATTTCTTATATTAATAAGGCCGCTGTGGCGTGAGTAGGAAAAGGGTAAAAAAAACTTAATTTCTATTATACCTATTTAGGAGCACATTTAAAACAATCAAACATCAAATTGAAATTTTCAGTTGTAGCTTTAAATATCAAGATTAGAGCACAAAATTTTGAAATTTAGTAGATGACCTAAATTTTCCTTGAAAATGGTCCTACCCAAAATCGCGTCACTTCTACAGGGTGTCGCTTCAAACTTCTAAAATACCAGTTCTTATCATATAATTTCAGGTTGCACTTATCAATTCAGACACTGAAATTTTCAGGACTGAAATTTTTTGGGAGTAGGATATCCATAAGCAGTGGTCTGATATTGCATTTGAGCAGAATCAGTTAAGGCGTTTCAAAATATCAATCATTTGAATTTTTGCAAATGTTTGTAATTTTTAAATCCCTGCAAGATGGAAAAAACTATGAAACTAAATTAAGGACATGTGAAGGACTTTTTTCGAATAATCAGGTAGTATAAAAAATTTTATTTTTAAAATTAATTGGCAAGTGGCGTTTCAGGAAAAGAGAAAAAATTGCTAAATTTCTATATGGTAACATTGTAAACCATGTTTTCAAAGAGAAAGGACTGAAATTTCAAAAGTAGACAACTGCATATAAAATAATAATAATAATAATAATACAAATACATATGATATTATTAATAAAAGTTTCAGAAATCCAATAATTGATTTTATCCAATTCATAATAATTGATTTGCATAAACATATACACTATTTATGCGATTGATGCGCAAGACGATTTTATTCATTGATACCTCTCCTATAAAAAATGGGATTATGGTTCTGGCCGATTTGTGAATCCAGACAAGTTTTAAAAAAATTCACCATGATAGTCAATGTACCTATACAGGGTGTCCCAATATTCCATGGACATGGAGCAACCACAGATTACTGAGGTAAAAAAAAGTCGCTCGGACCAAACTTATCTCTATACCAAAGTGCTTCGTTTGTCCGTTAGAGGGCTTCAAAGTCTTTTGAAAATTTTAGTTTTTTTGAAATAGCTCAAAGTCGGCTGATTCCAATTCGATGAAATTTGGTAGGTGAATTTCTTATTAAAAGTACTAACTTCTGATGTACATGATAATTTGACGGAAACCCGGGAAGGGGTGAAACTACCCCTACCCTCCATTAAAATCGATCGTAATTGTTGATAGGGTAGCAGGAACGCTGTTCATGTTTTTTTGTTTGAAAGATACATCGTTTTAGCCCATTTTTGGTCTCTTACAAAAATCTGTATCTTTCCGAGGTGCTATGTGATAAAATAAATTAGTCGATGATAACTAAATTTTTATTTCGTTCTTTTAATTTGAAATCAAATTTTCAATTGTCAGGTGATTATTTTATCTAATCTCATAAAAGATGCTCGATGTGGGCGCCGGTTTGGACCCTAAAAAATTCCATCCTGCGCAAAAAAATGATTTTAACTTTTCTTGGAACCTCGTCGTTTTGCAAACTGTTTACTGCGTTTGAAAAAAATCGTTTGCAAACACCTGAAAAAAAAAACGAACCATACTAAACATCTTTTATGAGATTAGATCAAATAATCACCTGACAATTCAAAATTTGATTTCAAATTAAAAGAATGAAATAAAATTTTGGTTAGGTGTCATCGACTAATTTATTTTATCACATAGCACCTCGGAGAGATACAGATTTTTGTAGGAGACCAAAAATGAGCTAAAACGATGTATCTTTCAAACAAAAAAAAAAATGAACAGCGTTCCTGCTACCCTATTAACAATTACGATCGATTTTAATGGAGGGTAGGGGTAGTTTAACCCCTTCCCGGGTTTCCGTCAAATTATCATGTACATCAGAAGTTAGTACTTTTAATAAGAAATTGACCTACCAAATTTCATCGAATTGGAATGAGCCGACTTTGAGCTATTTCAAAAAAACTAAAATTTTCAAAAGACTTTGAAGCCCTCTAACGGACAAACGAAGCACTTTGGTATAGAGATAAGTTTGGTCCGAGCGACTTTTTTTTACCTCAGTAATCTGTGGTTGCTCCATGTCCATGGAATATTGGGACACCCTGTATAAGACGATACCAGTACATAATACCAGCAGCCATGCTCTCAAATTATATAATATGCCTACATGAAGCGTTAATTGATTTATAGTCACGGTGTCCGGTCGATTCGGCCATGGCTTCCCCTTTCGTGGATCGGTAGTCACGCAATTAGGGATATTAAATAGAGGGGTAATTGATTTATTCACGATGGGCAGTGTTACTAGCGTATCGCGGGTGCACGCCCATTGCTATTTGGTTAATTGGGAAGGTCTTCCTTAATATTCCACATTGAATGTTTGTTCCATGTTAATCATCTGTATACATACCTTCAAGATTATAGCTTGCCAACGAGTGTCTATTTGCATCTACTAACCGCAACATCAAATCACTTTTATTATACCTATCAATTTAATATTTGACTTACTATTAGAATATGCTTTCTTATCTATTTATAATTAATTCAGTCTGAATTGATGAATTCATGAAAATGATTAGTAGGTAGGTATTATGACTTCCAATAATTATTATTGTGTTCTTATGAATGTTACACCTATAGGTAGGTATTGCAATAATAATTGTTTGTAATATTTTTACATCCATCTTGATGGCATTCTTCTTCAATAGAATAAAATAAATAGGCAGAGACAAACTTACTAAGTACTTATACAGGGTGATCAGTAACTCGCGCACTCAGAGCATGTTGCGGTAAACTTCACTTTTTAAGAGTGGTAGATTTTCTTACTGCAGTGTTGTAGGTTCTTTTCTTCATAAGATATGACCATTTTTGTAGAAAAAAAGGTGGCAACACTGCACTGAACATGTGAATAAGTTCGGGTTAGATGGTATTGTTATTATTTTTATTTCCATAGCAACGAAGGCATTTGAATATTTTATATTCTAAGTTGAGTTTAGGTGGTTGCCAAACTTCAAACTACAAATACAATATGGGGGTTAGATCAATGCGTATTGAGGTCCTCTAACCCAAGCCCTTTAATGCTAATCACTGCAAACGAGTTAAAAGCACTGCAAAAAATACAAAATAACTTCAACGTCATAAAACACCCAACGAAAAGTGTCAAACAAATCCGAAGGCCGAGTTTGACTATCGTCAAGTGCTTGAGACACTTCTTTTCCCGCTTCTTTTGCAACGCATGTTACACGCAAGATATTTAGTCTTATAGCTTAGACTTGTCAGACTTGTTTAGTTTTTAGTTTTGTTTAGTCGCAAAAAAAACAAAAATTCATGAATTATAGAAATGGGTATTTTATATGGTCTGCACTAGTGCGTAAAAGAACATACTTTATAGAAGTAATGCGTAAAAGAAACCAAAACTCAAATGTCAAACAAAATATGAACTCTTATGAAACGATTTAGCAATAGTTTATGGTTTTTATCATGACAATTAGTCAATTTCTGCCAATATATTGCTGCGTATAAGTTTTACAGACATTTGTTTAATATTTTTATTTTAAATATAAGTACAACATAAAATTATCTAATAAACATAAATTAAGACCAATTTTTTTCCACTGTCTGGCTTAAGAAAGAAACCGAATAATTAAAATTCGCCGAGTTTAATATTTCTATGCGGCCCTTTGAAATCACAGATATTTAAAAATTGACCTACTCTCAAGTGACCTGTTGATTGATCGAGCACACCCTAGAGTCCTAGATCCCATAACTATCAAGCGTTTGGTATGACAAGTGACAGACGACGTCTATATAACCTTTATAATCAAAATGAATCACACATTCCTTGGCCACAGTGACTACAATAATTTACCTTGTCGTAGTCGATGTGAGTAATGACTGGAATAGGATATTATAAATGATGCGGACACTCTGTATAGGGTTCGGTCTGAATAATCCACTCACTAGAGATTTCAAATCAGGAGGTACCTACTACTGAAATTTAGATACCTATAGATGTGTTTTCTTAACAATGTTATACATCCGAAGATGCAAACGAAAAGGCTTTAGGGATTATAAATTTGTTGTTCGAAGTATTATTTGTTCTCGTAAAAATTTCTAACATAACGTTATAAGAGAATAAGGGAAATATTGTCTACTTGACATGAGCCCTTTGGATACGTAATTTTTTTCTGCGGCGGACAAAAAGTTTGACATTTTATTTCCTTTGGCAAATGCCACTTTATAATGAACTGCTTTTTACCGAGTAAAAAAGTAAATTAGCAGGGAAAAAATGAGTAGTAGAAAGAAAGTAGTGCAGTTTTATGAGCTTAATTCGCAGCAACTTTTGTTTTTTTTTTTTTAAACCTTCATTGGTTCCTAGATATTCGACAAAAACAAAATTTTGCTAATTTCTTTATACTGAAATAGCACTCTTATTATTGGGATTAGAGAACAGTAGTAAAGAAAAATGTTTTTGACGATTTTAAAACCAATATATACAGGGTGGGGCGCGTTGAACGCCTCGGTCTGTGTAGCCTAAATCGTGCACAATTTAATAAATTTTTAAATTGGGTCTTATACAGGGTCGTGATTCCCACAACTTAAAATTATTTTGGACTATACATATGAGTGTGACATATCAAAGTCAAATGCTCCTATTATGTTATTGCATTTTTAGATTGTCTGAGAAGAAAAAATAAGATTGGCTTTTACAGTTGGTGTTTAAATTCAGAAGTTTTTGAGTTATAAACAAGTGAAATCGTCATTTTTCAAGTTCAAGGCCCTGTACTACGAAAACGGCTCAAGATAAGAGAAAAAAGATAAAAAAATCCTATGGTACAGAAACATTTGTACTTTCTTTGTTTTTTTTTTATTTGGCAACGAGTGGAGAAATCTCAGATTTTTTTTCAAATTTTTTATCCCCCTGTATAAAACATTTTATCTACATCATAGGATACCTAGTACATGAAAAGTTGAAATAGGGACATGTAAGCCTTTTTTCTCTATCTTGAGCCGTTTTCGTTGTACAGGGCCTTGAACTTCAAAAATGACGATTTTCACTTGTTTATAACTCACAAACTTCTGAATTTAAACACCAACTACTGTACAAGCCAATCTTAATTTTTCTCCTCAGACAATCTAAAAATGCAATAACATAGGAGCATTCCATTAAAAAAAAATGTCACTCTCATATGGGACATGCTGTATAGTCCAAAATAATTTAAGTTGTGGGCACTACGACCCTGTATAAGACCCAATTTAATTTTTTTTAATTATGCACGATTTAGGCTACACAGACCGAGGCGTTCAACGCGCCCCACCTGTATATACAGTGCTTCCCAAAAGTAACGGATAAATTCGATAAAACGGAGAGGGCTGTTTTTTTGAAAAAATAAAAAAACAGGTCGATTTTGTTTTTGAGTTGTTCAACTTTTGACATAATATTTGGGTATACAGGGTGATGCACGAAAAAGTGGTGACGTCATCGGCATTTTTTTAAATGGCAACTCTTATTTTTTATTAAATTTTTTGATACTTCATCCAATTGCCAATACGGTAATGTCATCATTTTGTAACGTTTATAAAGGAAATTTCGGAGAAAATAACTTAATTTCAACAGATTTAATAGATTTAATTTAATTTAATTTAACAGATTCAATTTGATAGACTTAATTTAATAGACAGATCTTATAAAATTACCATGGAAACAGTAATTTTTATTTGATATTTTTTTATTTTTATCGTTAATGTTCCGATTTTCACATCAGTAAAAAGTGCACAATTTCGACTCACAAGCTGTTTCTCAGAAATTTCCTTATTTAAGGTTACAAATTGATTACATTACCATACTGGCAATTAAATTAAGTATCAAAAAATGGAATAAAAAATAAGGGTTGCCATTTAAAAAAATGCCGATGACGTCACCACTTTTTCGCGCATCACCCTGTATACCCAAATATTATGTCAAAAGTTGAACAACTCAAAAACAAAATCGACCTGTTTTTTTATTTTTTCAAAAAAACAGCCCTCTCCGTTTTATCGAATTTATCCGTTACTTTTGGGAAGCACTGTATATTGGCGCCATATATTTTTTTATTTGTCGTACCATTTTCGAGTTATAACATAAACATTATGTTTTTAAAGTGTAAAAACCGTCCTAACTTCCTAATTTTCAGAAAAACCATATCGAGGTTTATATCCTTGTATTTAGGTAAAAAAAAATACAAAATCGTCTAAAATGTTTTCCTTTACAATTTTACTCTAATTCCAATGATAAAAGACTGCTATCTAACCCATGGAGTTTTTCAAAAAAATAAACGCTGTTTCGAAATACTTAAGCTCATCAAACTGCACTACTTTCCCCATTTAGCCGTTCCTCTAACTATAGTAATTTATGAGATCCCTGTACTAAACATTGAAAAAAAACTCACCCTGTATTATAATAAGTAGGATATAATGTACCTATTATTAATTATTAATTGATTATTATTATACATAATTAATTATTCATAATATGTGCGCAGGACATCAGGATATGATAGCTCCTTCAAAATCATGAAAAAAAGTTACAATTAACATGGGTCCGAAAAAGAACCGTTTCCGAGAAACAGGGTGTCAAAAAAATTAAATATTTTCAGTTTTTCGACGATATACTCGTATATCAGAATTCAAGATACAGAACCCAGCTTTTGTACACATCTTGTCATTAATACAGTCTTTTTCTTTTGGTTTTCGTCTTTTGTCAGTTGCTTTTCCAAATTTGTCAAATGCTTTTCCCATTTATCAAACAATCAAACGTCAGTGCGTGACTTTTCAATTGAAACTCCTCTTTTGTCAAATCAGATTCCTTTTATATCAAATGCTTTTCCAATATTTATGATACGGTCATTGCACGTAAATAGGAAAAGCAATTGACATAAAATGAAACGATTTGACATAAAAGGAAAATGATTGATAAATCAATAATTATACTCGTAGATATAATCATTGATAGATTAAATAGAAAAAAAAAGAGAATCATTTGACATTAGGACATTACTATAGGAAAAGCAATTGACAAAAGAGGAAGATCCATTTTGCCACTTTGTTTTTCATCACAAAATGCTTTTTTCTCGAAAACAGCTCACATTAGAGTACCTATATTTGACCAAGAGTATACCTACTTTTTTTATGTAGAAAACTTTGACAGTTAAAAAGTGCTTCCACAAAGCCAATTTTTGCTGTGTCATAGAAATTGGGGGAAAAAAATTAAGGCAACTCCATAATCTCCGCCACCTACGTATGAAATTAATTTAATCAGAGCTCAAAAAGCAAATACTATATTATTGATAAGATGTATACAAAGTTTAGTTTTGTATCTGGAAGGATTCCTTAGAAATAGTCAAAAAACTGAAAAAAATTTATTTTCTTGACACCCTGTATCTCGAAAATGATGGGTTTGCGGACCAATGTTAATAGGAACTTTTTTTCACTTTTTTGAACCAGCTATCACATCCTGAAGTCCTGCGCGCATATGAAGGATTAGGTAAAAGGCTATCCTTTAATACACAATTATGGACAAATACCTTATAGAATGTAAAAAAATAGGTAAGAAAATCATTACCTTACTACATAAGAACAGTGAGTTTCTTTTTCAACATTTACATGCAGTTAGCTTCTGACTAGAGGACTCTATTGGAAAAGTTTCGTAGTTAATGAAACTTGAATAAAGGTAATAAACTTAATAAAGCTAAAGGGTTCTAAAAACATGCCAACAAAACTAAAGAAAATATAAAAACCAATTGGAAAAACATGTATTTCGATCAAATGACCCGTCAAAAGAAGGTACTTTATCCAACCTAATCCAACTACAGTTGAGATATTCCTAATCGTCATTTATTCACGATTTGCAGAAAATTTCAAAACGTTTTGTTTAATTAGGTGTTTACAAATTAACGATAAAAATATTAATCAACGAATCTTCTCTAAAACAAGTATGCACATTTATGTCTTTTAATACAATTAAATAAACCGAGTAAGTTTGGTGGAAGAACCCATCTAAGTTTTGAGGCGTTTTTAATTAAAGTTACCCTCACCTGGGGTTTTTATTCCTTGAAACTAATTTCAATTGCCTCGACCATATATAAAGCCTTATCTCTCTGGCGCGTGGTGTTTATAGAGGAGTGCGGCTCCACCCCCGAAGGGTCTTAACCCCCACAATGTCCGTGCAATCCATTATCCGGCACCAGGGGTGCGGGGGAAAACAACCCCCATGCTCTGATATACGACCCCAGGGTTGTTTGACACTCAATGCATTCAATTTAATTGACTGGTCACATTCAACACGCACGGGGTCAATGTTTATGTTAAAAGGGGGGAATTCTTTATTGTCTTAAGGTTTCTAGCGAATAAAAGGGGCTGATAGGTACTTAACGGTATTGATCTTCAAGAGAACTTGATGATATTTCAAAAAAATATTCCTGTACATTTAAAGGTATGTAATAATTTTGAAGATACAGACGCAAACCTTAAATGAACTCCATTTCTCTCTTTAAGAACTTTCAAAAGCCCTATTTTTATAAACCTGTGTTTCATTATTGTATTGTATGTATACAATTGTTACAATAATTATTGTTATTGTTACAATACAAAATTGTATTGTTACAATACAATACAATTTATAACTTCAACAAAGTGATTAAAAAAAGCACGAGCAGTTATATGTGTAGGCTTTAATATTTGAAATTACTACATGGGGATCTCGAAAACGATAAGAGATATGAAGTCGTTTAAATTAGACAAAAGCTGCTCATTTAAATCGTAATTGATTCCTGGCTGTTGTGCCGTGGTCCTTGGAGATTTGCTCGGAACGTTTCGCCACAGGTGCGGTAGACATCATCAGCGGTTATATAATGTGTACCTACGCAAGCAATGCTTCCACTCCTCGTGTTCATAAAGTTGTCAGTTGTGTTTAACAACTGTTAAACAACCTGGTTGTTTTCTTATGTCATTCGGTGTAAAATTGTTTGTTTTTTTCGAAAAAAAAAAGAATCAAATTTAATTTTTCCTCATGTCCTTTGTAAATGAAATTTTCTAAATGTCAAATGATAGCTTTTGATGGCTTATATTAACCTTCAAAAAATAATTTATTCATTTTCAATAATAAAAAAGATATGGCTAAAGTAGGTAGGTACCTACCTATAAGTATAAGAAAGAAATCTCAATTTTTCTGTTTTTTCAGCATATTTTTCCAACGACTATGAAATTATCCCACATATTGTTAAAAATTACTAACACATAATTATGTAAGTACTTTTAGTTCATAATGCCGAATGTCACTGCAACTTTTATTCAGTTTTTAATTACCCTATAGGTATACTAAATCGACATTATCATGTCGCGGATAACTCGTTTTTAGTACTTAACTCGTTTTAATTGTTCAGTGTTTTTATTAATTGTTTTTTAACTTTTCTGTTATTTTTGTTTTTCCTTCTTTGTAATTTTTAGTTTTTGAATTTTCCTAATTTTTTTTATCTTCTGTTGTTACTCAATTATTCAAATTCCTTTTTGAGTATACTTATAGTATATACACTGTGTGTACTCAAGCCACTACTGCGTACAGGTATTATGATACCTACTTGCAGTATTACTGTTACTACATTATAGATTACTAATATATTTAGGTACATACAGGCTGGCCCAACGAAAACATTTTTTTGGCCACCCTGTATGTAAGTAAAACCCAAAATGTTAGATATCGTTGTAAATAGAATTCAAGTAGCTTTCAAATGATGTATCACTCAATAGCTGTTCCCTATATGATGATAAGCAAAGGGGTAGCTACCCCTGCCAAGGGGGTGAATTTGGTTGGTTAAATTTGTCACGAAAATATGCCTACTTTGATAACAAAATCGACCTGTTTCGGGGTTTTTCGCGTACATCTTCATTTTCCAAATTATTAAGGCGAGTTACGTTTTCATTGGGCCACCCTGTATGTGAGCGAAACCCAAAATTTTGGATATTGTTGTAAAGAGAATTCGAGTGGCTTTCAAATGATGTATCACCATAGATATCTGTTCCTTATGATGATAAGCAAAGTGGTAGCTACCACTGCCAAGGGGGTGAATTTGGGTAGTTAAATTTGTCACGCAAATATGCCCGCTCGATAACAAAATCGACCTGTTTCGGCGTTTTTCGCGTACATCTTCAGTTTTAAAGTTATTAGGCCCGGTACCTTTTCGCTGGGCCACCCTGTATATTTGATGTAGTTGCGTCCAACCTAGGACACGCAGATAATACAATAATTGCATATTGCATACACTTATGGTACTTATACAGAGTGATCCCGAAATGACGGACACGGTACATACGTATAGTGTTGAGTGTAGAACGTATGGTTCAGAAAAACGGTAAATTAGGTCAGAAATTTTTTTGTCGTTCAGTCAAATTTGAACAACTTCCACTAGCAAAGCACACATGATTTCACATACATAACTATCAAGACAGCGTTTGTCTATTTATTTTTTGTTATCGGTAACGGAGTTACTGGGCATTAGAATTCTACCTATTATTTTTGAGTTCAATAAAATTTGTCTGTGCCATCACTGTTCACGGTTGGTTGTAATAATTTAATTAAAATAGATTTTGAATAATAATTCCTGCATTGTTATAATTTGTGTTGGACTTGCCGTTTTATAATGTTTCTATATTGTAACTATTTTTCTATACTATTTTTCTTCCTAAAGAAGGGAATCATGTGCAGTGTGTTAACTTTTTATCCCCAAAGTGATTATATCTTCTTAAGGGAGCCATTATGGAATAAAAAGTAAATAAGCTGTTTTCCGATATCTTGAGCTGTTTTCAAGGTACGTACTATAAAATTTGGGAATGGAACATTGTGGTTCTCACTTCCTGCTGATAACTTGCATAAAAATAAATCAATTTCAACACACAAAGCACCGTTGTATTTCCACTGAAATTAATTTTAAAGTGACGTATCGCACGATGTAGGGGATGCCATTTGAAATTTTGACACATTGACACGAATTCCAAATTATGATTTCTCATGCCGTAAAACATCTATCCCCAAGTTTTCACGTTCGTACCTGTACAATTTTTCGAGATATTTTGAAAAGAAAATTTTTAAATCTCAACTTTGCCACCCTGTATCTTTTTTATTATCAAGATTTTGTTAGAGCAAGTAGTGTCAGATCGTAACATTTTTAAACCAAGAATCTCCCATTTCACCACGGACCATTACTTACGGGACACCCTGTATAATTTCCTGCAAAATTTTTAAAACACAGAATTAATATAAATCCTTGTAGTTAGTCCCGAATCCTGCAAGCGCTGTAAATCCTCACCTGGCGGTGGTTTGTCAGTCCTGGGGGAAACGGGAGTGTGTTAATCTGTGAATATGGAAGTTAAAGCAGGAATTTACAGAGACACGGGCCGGTAGGAACTAATGCTATCAGGCAGGATTAATGGGAGATTATAAATCAACCCCTAAATGCGGACCTAAAGGGTGCTATATTCTAGTTAGTTGAATGGACGAAGATTATATCACGATTTGTATGTATATTCTTAGCCAAATTAAAATTTTGTATACGTTTGGACAGTTTTGATTATTTTTATTGAACCTTGCTTCTTATTAGTTGTTAAATTTTCTTCTTTGTTTTGGGTTTTAGGTTCGATATTAAAATATTATTTTTCAAAAATATTTTTATAAAAATGAAACGTTTCGAGACCGATTGGTCTCTTGTTCATTCATAAATAATTGTAAAAAATATGTAAAAACTTAAAAATACTTTAAAAAATCATAATTATTATACTAAAATGTCGTAAATGGTGTGTTTTTAAATTTAAATTTTAGAAAAAATATAAGTAAATTAATTTTGATCTTGATTTTGATTTTTGATTAAAATTAATTTTGATTCAAAATCAAGATCAAAATTAATTTACTTATATTTTTTCTATAATTTAAATTTAAAAACACACCATTTACGACATTTTAGTAGGTATAATAATTATGATTTTTTAAAGTATTTTTAAGTTTTTACATATTTTTTACAATTATTTATAAGAGAACAAGAGACCAATCGGTCCCGAAACGTTTCAATTTATAAAAATATTTTTGAAAAATAATACTTTAATATCGAACCTAAAACCCAAAACAAAGAAGAACATTTTGGACAGTTTATTAGATAAATATAATAATTATTGTTTTTTTATTTACTTTTCACTCATTTTTCCTTGTTTACTTTTCCTCATTATATTATAATGAGGAAATCATTAGATATATATTTAATCATTTAACTTTAATTGCGTTATTTATGAAATTTTGTTGAGAATTCCAACTGCCCCTTATCAGTTTTTGATAGTTTTCCACATATTTTTTGAAACTTAAAAAAAATGGTTGTAACATGTAAATATTGGCCAGTAATGTATTTTGGAATTATTCTCTTGTACTTTATTTCAAATGAACAGTGTCAAAACTCGGCAGAATCCAGAACAAGATACCATAACCACGATTCATTTATACAGGGTGTTCAATATAGATAGAATTAATTTGGAGGTAGTCCGAACTTGAATAATTCGCTTATTTTAAAACTAGATATCTCTTGTATTATTTTACTACGTCTTTGAGTGTTTTTTTTTTCATTTCTTTTCGAACTATACATAAAAATTAAAAATTATAAAAATTCTCTATATAGGGACCTAACATTAACCCTTAAGATATTTGCTGTTTATCTTATTAACGTTCTAAAGTACATGCACTTTCTTAACCACAACTAGCAGGTCAGGTCAGGTCTTTTTTTCTGGTTTTCTCAAAGGATTATCATTGACCCCTAAATGGACCAACTTTTTTCTAATTTAATCCACGCGTTCGTATCCTGAACACACTGTATATCAAAATTTGATTTAGTTGCCGATATCTACCGATCATCTGTGATTTGACTGAGAAAATATCGGTGGCTGGAATAATTGAAGTCTGTTAAATATCGCCCCTCAGTACGTCGTGCCATTACAATTCACGCTTGCGCGCCCACCGTGACGACTATACGAACGGTCAGAGTGAAAGCCAGCCCCAGAACTAACCTCGCATATTTCAATAAGATGCATTTTATTTCAATGTATAAAAATTACGTTTTTAGATCTCATATTATTTTATGAAATGTCAAATTAATAATTATTATAAATCGTAAATTATGTATTTATCTTATTAAAAAAATTCCTAGCGATTACGAACCACTGTCTTCTTTATTCTCATACAAATTTAGAAGAACCAAAATTGTTTATGACTTCTTTTTCTTCTTCGCATTTGTAGATACCTAACATGTAAAGTCTGTACACTGAGAGTTGTCTGTTGTGATAACTAAGAATACATCATCTCGTTATGTTTCTTACTCCTTCTATTGCATTGCATAGTCAATCGAGTTAAAATGGGACGTATTGTCAGAAATACGTTTGAATCGTCAGCAATTCTAAAAAGATGAGCGAGAGTGAGACGGAAGTATCGACTCGCGTCTTGATAAATTAGATTGATACGATAAGATTGTCGTCCAGCTCATCGGCTACTGTCAGTTGACAGTGACAGCGCTAAATATACTGATGAGATTTGTTATTTGAAACGTTTTTAATACGAAATTAGCAGAATTCCTGTGTTATATTGTACGGTGTGATAAACTATGAGTAACTTAATTTCGCGAATGCCTAAAAATCTATTTCCTTGTTTTGCCTGGGAAACGATTGAACTCCCTAGTACGTGGACTTGTGGTTAAATTGCTGGAATATTTTACTTGCAAATAAGAAAACGGAGGTGTTATTCTTTCTTTTAAACGGCAACCAGCAGGTAGGTGACATGATATTTCTATCATGATGATAACAATAATTATTATGATTCTTATTTACTTGCATTATATAATATTTGTTATTAAAAAGTTGCAAGGCACTACTTCGTCAATAACTTGTCGAAATAATATATTTGTAGGATATTCATTATTCCTCAACACACGCCACTGACACGAACTGCGATACCACATCTGGTTCGACTTAGAAATAAGTGTACGATTCAAATCGAATTAAATGAAATTGTTTAGTCAGAATCAGTGTGGCATGACAACGGACAACTCTCAGTGTACAGAGAGTAGGTACCTACATTATAAATGTACGTATTTATTGAAAACATACGCAAATCTAGTTACTCGCGATTACACCCAGTTGATGGCTTTATAAATAGAGGTTTTCTCGGTGGACGTAAGGATTTTTTATTCAATAATTCAGTCGCTACCTCGAATTGCAAATATTCGCGCTGAAGTAAAAAATTCATCAAAAATACTCGGAGCCTCCTGCGGTAAACTTCACTTTTTAAGAGTGGTAAATTTTCTAACTGCAGTGTTGTAATTTCTTTTATTCCAAAGATATGACCATTTTTGTAAAAAAAAAAGGTGGCAACACTACACTGAACGTGTGAATAAGTTCGGGTTAGATTGTATTGTTATTATTTCCATTTCCATAGCAACGAAGGCATTTGAATATTTTATATTCTCAGTTGAGTTTAGGGTGTTGCCAAACTTCAAATTTTCAGTTTTAGGTATTTCATCAATTCCCAACATTCTCAATTCGCAAAGAGGTTTTGTGGAAAAAAAAAATTGATGAATTATAATTATAGTATCCGTTCCAGACATTACAGTAAACTGAATTTTTCATTAATCTTTAACACGGTTATTGAAAAAATTACGTTTCAACTCGGATGAGGGAAACTCTGTAACTGAAAGCCAGCCGTTGGATTAATTTTTTTTTTTTTTGCAGAATATCCTTAATTTTAATGGGCTCTATACCGCCCTGTATTCGGAGTGCGCGAGTTACTGATCACCCTGTATTTGAATTTTTTGAAAACTAAAAAAATCACACAAAGAATTAAACACAAAAGTTCAACATTCACCCGCCCATGGTATTATACCTCTAAACAGTCTAAACCGGTGCTGGTAAATGTTGAGATAGCGGGTTGTCAGTGACAGAAATAATGTGCTTCCTCTATCTAATTTAATTGGACTCGAAATATTTCTTAATTAGTAGCATTACCCTAAATAGATGCCTTTGTAACCAGGCATGGCCATTAAAATAGGACCATAATAGGACTATAATATAGTAATGAACAAAATTTCGTTTCTTTTTAAATATCTTTTTCTATATGTATATGTATAAATAAATCACGTGTGATAAAATGTTTGAAAAAATAAGTTTTAATGTTTAAAAATTACTCTTACCAGCTTTTATCGGCGAGTAATGCGACTTTGAAAAATTATCATCGCAAATTCAGCCGCATTCAAATGCGACTTAAAAAGTATATTCGTAATTATTATTATTTTCCGGCTGGTATTAGTCATTTAAATTAATTTCTTAGGGAAGCATACAAACGTAACACAGTTTTATGAAAAATGTGTTCTACAATTATTATTATAATATGGTCTAAAGTAATATGAATTATTATAAGATGGTGTCAATAAAGAATAATAATTATCGAGTAAAATGTCAGAACGACGAGAAGCCGGCTATACTCACTATATACGCGCTACTTGCCGAGTACTTGTGAATACTTGGCGAGTGTCGCGTAATGTGTATGACGACGCGGCGTCAAGCTCGGCACACCTCAAATTTACTTCCACGCCATTACTTGTACTTCTCGTTCGTTTTTTTTATTATTATTGAATAGGCACATGCACTGCAGGGAAATCTCTATGGCACTCTGGGAGCGGTGCATGAGCGGAAATATCGATTCACGTTCACTTTGAATCGTTGCAGGTTGTATTCACTCGTTGTCGGTAAACTATCCCAAGTCAAATGTCGTTACTTGCAAAGTGTTTTCAAGACCGCGCCATACGTCAACCGCTCTGCCATGCGAATGTAAATGTATGCGGTTTAAATTAATTTTACTTGCACATAAGTACTCACAAATACTCGCCAAAAAATTCACTTGCCAGGTCAGGTCAGGTCAGGTCAGGCTACGAGTAAATACTCAAGTACCTACATTTTCTGAGTATTCGTAATGGAATTGTTTACGAGTACTCTTTTTATAGTACTTGTGTCCAGCACTGCCTATGCCTAATAACGTAGTGCCTTATTAATAAATGATATAATATTTTGAAAGCTGTGGGTATAATGAAATTGGCGTCTTCCATCTCGAGGAGAATGGACATTATTCACTTGCACTCGCCTACGGCTCATGCTGAAAGAGTTCGTCCTCATGAATAACACCCATAATTATTCTGCGCTCGTTGAAGAATTACTATGAAGTAATATTAAAAAATAATAAATGGTAGGATTTTCTATAAATCTTTATGACAATCAGAACTAATAAGAAGGTTTTGATGAAGGAGTGTCGTGTCGATTTATTGGAGCCGGAGTAGTATAATATTCTACCTTTTATTAAAACGTCATAAAAATAATAAATTAATAATAATAAAGTGTCACTTTCACCAATAACAGAGCACACATTAAATGCTCTTATAATAGCTTGTCTGCTTTTTTATAGGCATTTATTTACTTAAGAATTTTTGAAAATTGATGACATTATGTAGGTAGGTATAATATCTCGCGTGACTGCACTCTGTGGTACGTATAATAGTTTTGCAAGTGTGATCCGTGTGAGGTCTCCATAATTTTGTTCTATAGTGGCTCTAATCTATTCAAATGAGTTCCGAGCATGGTGGTTCAACCATAACATGCCTTAATATTTCAATTATGAGACGGTCGGCTACTATAATGATCCCACTAACTCATCTTAATGAGGCAGGAAACTTTTAATCGGTGGCATTTTGGATTCAATGGTTGGCCGGAGCAGTTCTACACAAATTAACATTAATTAAAATGGCACAACTTGAATTTTTCAATTCAGTTATAGAGCATAGATAGATTACGTGAAATCATTAAATAATTCCTGTAATTTTTATCGATTATGATATATTATTCTTATCTAATCTAATTAATTGAGAAATTATCAGGTAGAAATTTAGTTAATGTAAAGTGCTTGTGTTATTTTAATTATTATTGCCAAGGACCACACAACTTTTATGGTAATATTAGTTCCTACGGGGCTATAATAAATATCTCTAGAATTTTAATTAGAATAAAACTATGAAATACTTTTTTAACCGAATATCATATTTTTTGCGTGACTGAACTCTGTTTGCCAGCAGTTTACTATGGCTGTTTACAAGATAGTGAGTTGTGTTGTTGCTCACGTCGTCATAGAGTTGTTCCTAATAAAAAAACTCAACGGTATAAAACCTTAACGTTCTTGATTAACGAACCTTACAACATGTTTCCTTTGCTTATTTTTATTTTTGTCAATTTGTTTGTTTGCTCATTTGGTGTTGTGAATACTCCGCATTATCCAGTTACACAACATTTAAAGCGAATAAAGGCGACCTGCAGCAGCAGTCGCAGCACTTAAAGTAACGCAATAACCCCCGATGTATTGAAATGAGAGGTTTCAAAGACAATGATAATATTAATAATAATAATTCTCAGTTCGTGCCGCACACTCTCAGAAGCACTAAATTTTTATTTTTTGTATATATTAATTTTTTGGTTTGGTTTATCATATTTGGGTGTATTCACTTTCATTCTTTTTTTTTTTGTTTTATTTTTTCTTGTTACATTTTGTTCGTGATACTATGCTGCGGTTTGCGTGATTGGTCTTTTCAAGAATAATAGCAGGTGATGTTTGAACGGCGCATTTTATTATCACTGGTGGGGCGTCCGTGCGCTGCGAATGATAAGAACGAAAAAGACTCTATCACGGCGACTATAATGGAACTAAAATTAATTCTGGAAATTCTCATTTAATATACATATGTACTTAGTTCGTGTTGTGTCATCATCATCAACCTACCCCAGGAACAGACAACCGGAAAAATGTGACCACATCATTGCATCGCTGCTAGATAGGAAGGTATGTGAATAAACTCGACCACCAGTGTTCGATAAGAATTACGTTCAAAATTAAAAAAAAAAATTTGTTTACTCAAAATATTTAATTTCCAAACATGGTCCTTCGAGCCAGATGTAATCCGATTGCATAGCATAGCGAAATATGATGTAATCTATGTAAATCTTTTGATAGAGTTAACCACAAGAACCTCATTTAGAAGCAGAATCGCTTTGATCTGCCTGAAACATAGTTCGCGTTCTGGAAAACTACTGCAACAACGCTCCAAGTTTGTAAAAGTCAGAGAATATGAATCTCGCACTTTTAACCCTACTTCAGAAATCCCTCAAGGGTTCATTCTGGGACCGCTTCTCTTCATTATACGTTGATTGATGATGTAACACCTTTATTCCCTGAAAACTGGCTGCTATATTCCGACGACTTGAAAATATTCTGGGTAATAAAATCCTATGAACTTACGATGCGCTTTTCTTGCAGGATGAAATGATCTAAAGTTAAACATCTCTAAATGTATAGTGTAATGACATACCACAGAAATAAAACCCCTCCTTTTTACAGTTATAAAGTGGACTGTGCACCTTTGACAAGGATGGAGCTGATTCGTGACCTTGGCGTTGTATTTGACACTGAGCTCGCATTTGTTCGAGCGTTGTCAAGAAGTCTTCACGTAGTTCGGTTGGTGTTATAGTTATAAGACATTTCAAAAAGTGACACTCTTATCACACTATATACCGTGTTGGCCGAATGATGTAGAAAATACACAGAATAAGATAGCATAGGGGTGATGCGCATTAAGAGAGGATATATGGAATCTGTGTGTTGTCATATTGAAACGGAAATTATCGAAGCGACAACAATTTGCAACTTGTGTCACGAATTGTGTCACGACAAGTAAATAAAAAAATTTACAGATTAGACAATATCGCTGGTAGATAAGTAATTCAACTGGAATATCTATCGCCTTCTCTTTTGCATTTACAGTGTTCAGTCTCTCTCCACTCAATAAAATCCTATATCTTGTAAGTACCATTCAGCCATAAGACTTTTGTTCGATCCAAACTTGTATACGGCTGTATGATTTGGTCGCCCATCTACAAGACACACATCGAAACTCTTGAGACAGTTCAGCAAAAATTCCTAAAATCTTTATTTTTTGATTGATAAAATGTACTCTTCTCAAAACTTCCCACAAATCTTACTACTGCATAGGTATGATCTAAAAAGTCTTGAAAATCGTAGACAATGCGCCCAGATGACGCCTTTGTACAACATAACCAATTCAAAGGTAAACTGCCCCGGTCTACTGCAACAAATCTCATATAACGTGCCTAGATTTACAGCTTCACCAGATCCACGATTTCACCACTTACAGGGATAGACGGCACTATCTACGCATCTAGGGCTCCGCAAACAGAGGCCAACTGGTGACCTCCTCACTTACGTCACCGAGCTGTGGAACAGCGCAATCGAGCACCATGGGGAGTCTCGAGGGGTTGCACTTGATATTTCTAGAGCTTTCGACCGTGTTTGGCATGATGGACTGTTGGCAAAACTGCAGACCTATGGCATGCCCGAGAAATTCTGCTTGTGGCTTACGAGTTATCTCGGAAATCGTTCATTGCAGGTGGCAGTCGATGGAGTTCTTTCTGAGATCTTTTCCATCAATGCCGGTGTGCCTCAGGGATCCATTTTATCTCCGACTCTCTTTCTAATATTTATAAACGACCTGCTTGAAACAACAAAAAATCCAATATACAGTTTTGCCGACGACAGTACCCTCATATCTTCTTATACGTTAGATGCGCGAACATCTGCCATCGACGCACAGACTCGCAGGGAGCAAGAAGTTGCCATACTTAACAATGACTTACAAGACATTCTAGCTTGGGGCGATAGAAACCAAGTTCAATTTAATGTTGGAAATACCCAAGCAGTAATCTTCTCCAAAAAGGCCAACGTTTTGGTGCCAGATATGGTGATGGCGGGACACTCTCTTACTCCATCGGCATCTCTTCGTTTACTTGAAGTGAGCCTCGGAACGAACGTGTCTTGGCATGATCATGTTGCAGGTCTGGCGAGGAGTGATTCTCACAAACTTGGAACACTCTTCCGTACGAAGAAATTTTATACACCACAACAGCTTCTCCTCTTATACAAGACTCAAATCCGACCATACTTGGAGTACCGCTCACATGTTTGGAGCTCAGATCCTAAACATACACTGGGATTACTCGACTCTATCCAGAAAAGAGCTATCGACTTGATTGGGGACCCAGATTTGACAAAAAATTTAGACACTCTCGAACATCGAAGAAGAGTAGCTGACCTGAGTCTGTTTTACAGATATTTTTATGGAAAGTGTTCAAAAAACGTGGTCCGCTTGATCCCACCCAGAACAAGACCGGGCAGAAGTACACGTCGAGCCGCAGACGCTCATCCGTATTATGTTCAGCTCGTTACACCTCGTACCACCCTACTTCAGACTTCTTTTATGTATAGAACCGCATCACTTTGGAATAGCATTCCAAAGAGCGTGTTTCCCGAAGTATACAACCTGCAGCGATTCAAGGCCAACGTGAATCGACATCTCCGCTCATGCACCGCTTCCAGAGCGTCATAGGGACTTCCATGCAGTGCAGGTGCATTTTCAATAAAAAAAATCGGAATGTCCTTATATTTTATCTCGATACACCTCGTACTTAGGTCTCTGTAGTCATCGCCGCTCCAATCCAATAATGTATCATGAATTTATTTTAGTTTTCTCAGATTTAACTTAATCTCTTATTAGCTCCATCAATTAGTCGTAAAATATTATTTGTTAGTTCATAAAAATAGTTTATCATACTACTTTAGCTATACAGTGTGTCCCAGATTCGCTTCTCTATACAGGAATCTCGGCTCCTATTACACCTACAGCAAAGGTTTAATGGGGAAAGCTTAAGGGGAAACTTAATGCATTCGATAACCGGTTTCAGATTACGATCGGTCAATTGATTTTGAAAATATCGGCCGAAAACCGAAAATGTCGGATTTCGTTTTTCGCAAGTAAATTCGAAACGGTTATTTTGACATCTGTCAAAATGTGACATTATTCGGACACGTTTTTAAGATAACGTGTATGACAGGTCTCAATCGTCTTTTGTTATTCTGCAACCCGGCTGAACTTTCGTTTTTCTTATGACCGTCATGTTGGATTTTTCCTTTCTTAAACTCAATTTATTTTTCTGATTACTAAGATTTATAACACTAACAGCCGGTATTATAAAGGCTCATTAAGTTAACGGGCAGATTTCTGGGGCCGTTTCTAGAAAAGTTATCGACCGTAGAAGGAAAATATAGCAATTTAGTTATCCTTGGAATAAAAGGTATTACAAAAATGTTAATAAAAGTTATTTGACGTCGATATTAGCTTTAAAAATGGTACCTGAAATCTGCCCGTTAGCTTAATAGGCCTTTATAATACTAATACTGGCTGTAAGAGTTATAATAGTTTGAAAAACTCCAATATGACGACCGTAAGAAAACAAAAATAACTATCAATTTGCCATCTTAAAGTGCTAGAGACTTGAAAATTGTTTTTGGATTCCTTGTTGAAAAGTGACCAAATAATTGAGGTGGCGAAAAATCGATGGTTATTTTTTTTTCTTATGGTCGTCATATTGGATTTTTTCATAACTCGTAGTGCTATACATCTTAGTAATCAGAAATATAAATTGCGTTCAAAAAGAGAAAAATCCAAAAGGTGATAAGAAGAACGAAAGACGATTGAGACCTGTCATACACTCTATCTTATTCGTCTTAAAACTTATTCGTCACATTTTGACAGCTGTCAAATTAACCGTTTCGAATTTACTTGCGAAAAACGAAATCCGCCATTTTTGGTTTTTGGCAGATCTTTCCAAAACCGATCGTAAATCTGAAACTGGTTATCGAATTCACTAAATTTCTCCTAAAACTTTCCCTATTATTTAACCTTTAAACCTGGGACACGCTGTATAACATATAATATGCTTTACTTAATTTGCATCGGCAACTTTTTTAGATGTTGGTTGCCTTTGCCTTTATTTGTTTTTGTTTAATGTATATCCTGCAACGTTATTAACTTTTTTGTATATCTCACCCAATAAATGGCTTCTCGCTGTAGAATTTAATTAATTAAAAATAAAATACCTTTAAGAAGATATTCAATTCAGTAGTTACGTAATAATTATCTAATTTCACAAAAAAAAAATATAAATAAACAAAAACCTGAAACTTACCTTCTTTTGACAATTTTTTTGTTGAAATCTTTCTGTACGTGTACATTTACCACGGAACGTTTTCTGCTAAAAGTATCATATTAACGGGTTTTTTGGCTAATAATCTACAATTTGCATAGTTTCAGACATTCGAGTTTTAGAGGAACTTTGAAATTTATTCTTATCAATAATACTCCTCATATTTCACATTTAGGTACCTATACAGGGAATCTAAAATGAACCGAGAAAATTCAGGGGGTGATTGATGAGATCATTTTAAGAAAAAAAGTAATTACACACGTATGTCCTAAGGGGCTTAACTTTTTAACTATATGGTGTTGAAGTTTCAAGAAAAAATTTTTCTTTTAATAATAACTTTAATAGGTAAGAATCAAGATATTTTCGTGAAATTTTGCATACACCTTCCATGCATGAAGAGGCATTTCCAACGTATATAACTTTTAGTTATATGTATATTAGCAGTGGCGTTCGAGCAAGTCACGTTACACTTAATATTTTTGCAAAAAAAAGTAGTACGCCTCTGTTTTTTTATGAAAATAAAACTATTTTTCAAATCCACTTTTATTTCTGAGTTGGTAATTAAGATATCTTGACTTTTTTCAACCGATACAAGGTTTTCTGATAAAAAAATTAATATTATATGTTTAGAGACCTGTGTTTGAGTAGACCTAAATCCCTTGGATTTTTTCATTTGGGGCCACCTCAAGTCTTTGGTTTGTACTACCCCTGTGGAAAATGTCGAAGACCTGCGCAATCGAATTGTTGCCTCTTGTGAATTTATCAGAAATACGCCTGGGATATCTGAACGGATTCGAGGGTCAATGAGGAGAAGATTGGAAGCATGTATCACGGTCGGGGGTGGTCATTTTTATAGCATCTGTTATAATTTAATTTTTATGATTGTTTCATTAATAATTGTATCAATTAAAGAGCTTTCAAATTTCGACATATTTTTTTTGTAAAATCAACTCTCGTAAAATCCAACTCTCTACTCAAACACAGGTGTCTAAACAGATGATATTAATTTATTTATCTGAAAACCTTGCATCGCTTAGAAAAAGAAATGAAAGTGGATTCGAAAAATTATTTTATTTTCATAAAAAAGCAGTGGCGTACTATTTTTTCTTTCAAAAATATTAAGTGTAACTCGACTTCCACAAACGCCACTGCCACAAGAACTAAAAGTTATTCGTTCGGAAATGCCTCTTGATGCATGGAAGGTGTAGGTACACAAATTTTCACGAAAATATCTTGATTCTTATCAAAGTTATTATTAAAAAACGATTTTTTTCTTGAAACTTCAACACCCTGGAGTTAAAAAGTTAAGCCTCTTAGAACAAACGTTTCTGCTTACTTTTTTTTGAATAATCTCATTAATCACTTCCTGAATTTTCTATACCTATTCATTTAAGATACACACCATTTATCTAGATATACCATTTTAGTAGGTATATGATAAACTTAAGAGAGAAAATAATAATTTACGTTCAATTATTCCTTATAAATTAACAAGCATCTGATATTTTAGTAATTAAATTGTATAAAAATCTTGTTCCAATCATTGGGCGTTGTAGCGTGAAGGAAATGTTTCAGTACCTATTTGAGTTTTTCAATTTGCTAATTGAAATGTCAATGAATATATTTCAATTTATTACTGGATCAATTAAAATAAATGCAAAGTTTAAAATTAAACAAAACTGTAAAGTTATCTATCAATAATGTGAAGTAATATCTTCATTATTCATTTATTGAGATTGTAATGGGATGTAAATTAATACAGCATGAATAGTTATAATGGTTTAATGAATATTCATAAATGCGTTCAATTTCATATTTTACAACTATATTTTAAATTAAGTTATAAACAATCTAGGTACGCCTTTTCACTATTCACTAATTCATCGAGTACAACTTTTATAGTCACAGAAATCTATTGTATAAATATATACAAATGTTTATATTTACGTAAGACCTATAATAATATTTCAATAACAATCTTGAATAAATATTGCTTTCGTTTCCTTTTTCAATTAATTCTACAAATCTACAGCGTAATAAATTATTTATTTTATTTAATTCTAATATCGCTTTATACACTTCAATTATATACAACATTAATATTTATCGGAACTTTATAATCTTTGAATGCCTCAAGTCTTCGAATATAACGTGTGATCAACATTAAACTTTTCCCAGTAGCAAACATCAAACACTAGTTTGTTTTGATTCGTTTTGATTAATCAGTCCCTCCTTGAATAGTTTTATGTTGATCACTCCATATATTGTATACGTTTATATACATAATACATTATAATACAATGATCAGCTCAAGCTGATAATGAAATTACATACTTATATTTATATAGCGAATGAATTAGAAAAATAAAATCACATATTAGACGAAGAACGAGCATGATGCATTTTGTTGCATTGTCCAATTTATAATGGCACATGGTAGCAGCAAGGAGATATTTTCTAATAACAGAGATAAAATGACTTACAGCGGGTATTATAAAAGCTCATTAAGTTAACGGGCAGATTTCTGTGGCCATTTCTGAAGAAGGTATCGAGTTTAAGTGGAAATTTTTTGTGGAATAAGTGGAAATTAAAAGTAATTTGACGTCGATATTAGATTCAAAAACGAGTACAAAAATCTGCCCGTTGGTCTAATGAGCGTTTATAATATTGGCTGTTAGAAATTTTTATTTTTGGCTTGCCTACCGAGTTCAACAGAAAAGTAATACTTGATTTAAATATACCTACAGTGCTATATTTCTATAAAAAATATGTCTTTAAAAAGAAAAAAAAAACATATTGATGGAGTGAGCTTTATGTGGTGTGAGCACTGTACAAATTTAAATTGAGGTATACAGAGTGTTTTACTGAGGTTTGTCACCGGTCCTATCTTATTGGCAAGTGATGAAACTCGCAATTTCTCCCAATAGTTCCCAAGATATGGCCGGTGTCAACGTTAATGAAACAGCCTGTTTATTGCAATCTAATTTACATCCTCAAATTCGGATTGATCATCAACTAAGGATTACTCTATGTACATTTTTTTATACCCTAGTTAGTAAAAGTATAATAAATTATTAGTTTTATGATAGAAAATTTAACTGCATGATGGGGACGGAGAAACAACATAGGGTTGTTTAATTTATAAAACTATAACCGCACAACGTTAAGCCGGAAACAGGTTGTAAAACAGTATTTATTCTGGATCTGGATGATTTTTTTCTTGAACAAGAGTTACCATTAGGTACTACTTTCTAGACTAGAATTACTTTACAATAAACGATATACCGCGATTTAACACTATTCATTATAGACTTAATATAGAATACGCATGTCATTATAGAAGACCAAGTCTCTTAACAGCGATTTAGAAGTCAAATTATACATATATCGACCTCCTGTCCTCGATATTACTTTAATAATCTTACCTCGGAGTACACCTCTGGTGTTGTTGCTTATGGGCCCACTCTTTGAAGCGTAAATTATGATGAAAACTAAGTCAAAATACATCAATAAGTGTCAATGATGGCATACCTACCCAGTCGTGATCAGGAAATTGTAAATTAAATAACCCAGTGATTAAATATCTAATAAAAGGGAATAAAATATGAAATGTAAAAAATCAAATTCGAAAAGGACCTAATGAAGTAGATTTTATAGGAATTTTATTTTACTAACCATAACGCCGGAAAAACAAACGAAATTTTGTTCTTACCGGAAAGAGAAACCCCAGACAAATAAAGGTAAACATTAAAGGAGAGATAATCACAGCAAGGAAGCGGTGACAGTTAAAATCGCCGAGAAAAATCTTATGGCTCTGTCAAGAGTTATACCATATAGGAGGTCCAAATGCAGATAAGAGAAAAATTGTGACAATAGGTGGTGCTATCTATCATACTCTATAAGTATATTCCCAAATGGAGTTATGATAGTAACAGATGTTGTTGGCCCAGTTTGCATCTCATACCTTGTAGCATAATAGAGAGAGAAGAGCTGCACAGACACGAGACACGTCAGGGAGTATTACTTAAAAGGCAGGGAGAAAGTATAAAATTTTACCGAAATGATCAACAATTTTATTAGTACCTAAACCTCCTGAGAAAAGTTTTAAAATGGGCTTGAGTCATCAACGGTTGTAATATTAATTTTGAGATAAAAAAAATCAATAGGCTCCTCGGTTGGACTTTCCAAAGGAACAAATAACTATTACACCAGACTTCATATTGAAAGAAATATGGTTAACTTGATTGAACATTTCACTTCCAAAATATTATCATTTCAGTTCATTTTTACAATTTTTCGAAAAAAAAAACAATTCCATTTGCAAGTTTATGTTTTCAACCCTTATACTTTGTAGAATCTCTGCATACTGATGGATAATATAAACGTTACACGTGTTTACTTAAAGTAGCATCTTCAGACGTTTGTAAATAAAATTTTATTTATTTTATAAAATTTATTTATATATTTTATAATTTTATCTCATACGTCTGAAGATGCTACTTTAAAAGTAGCGAAACACGTGTAACGTTTATATTATCCATCAGTATATATTTGCATTTGCATTTGCATTTTTCATTCGATTTCTGGTTGCTTGCCATCAATTAAACTTCCCAAATAAGCAAATGATAGGTACATTTAACAGAAGTACTACCTAAAAGTTTCCTTACTAAAATTTTTCTTCTTCAGCTCTGACCAACATTTAGCATAGATCTAACTGTGGATTTTACAAGATTGTTTGCTTGCTGCAAGCCTGCATAAACCAGAGTATTACTTTGTATCCTTCAGAAAATAATTATGCTCGCTAATATCTCATCGTTATAATAACACAATTTATTATTTTATGTTAGATAGGTAGGTATACAGGGTGCACCATGTATCCTTCTCTATATTGCTATCTCCTAACGCTAACGGATACAGGGTCGGCTAAACAAGTCCAAAGGAGCGCAATTTTGTGGCCATCTCGATTCCGTCGAGACATACAAAATATCTGTGACCGTTCCTGAAATATCCTGAAAAAACTGAAAAATCGAGATTTCTTATTTTTTCCATATCTTTTTTATTATTGGAGATTAATTAATAATTCTTTGTGGGCTTACATAAGTCGTCAAGAGCCTACCCATCTGACATTTCAAAAATTTTCAAAGCCGACTAGATCCCAGAATTTTCATAGTCAACTTTCGTTTTTCTTATGGCCACCATAGTGTTTTTTATGTTGTTCGGTATAAAAAAAAATCATAAAAACAAAAAATTGTTAAACTTCAAAAAATAAATAAAAAAAATTTTATTCTTCTTTTTTCTTTACAAAAAATACACATTTTTAGACCGAATTTCATAGATAAATTAAAAAACCATAAGGCAAGCCCTATTTCGGCGTATTTTACAAATGTTTACGTTTTTCGACGATTTTTTTATTAGGTTTTTCTTTGAAAAAAAAAGAATAAAAATAAAAAAAAAAATTGAAATTTATTAATTTTTGGTTTCCATCATTTTTTTCATATCGAACGACATAAAAAAATAATATGGCGGCCATAAGAAAAACGAAAGTTGACTGTGAAAACTCTTGGATCTAGTAGTCCTTGAAAATTTTTAAAATGTCAGATGGGTAGCTCTTGACGACTTATGTAAGCCCACAAAAAATTATTCATTAATCTCCAATAATAAAAAAGATATGGAAAAAATAAGAAATCTCGATTTTTCAGTTTTTTCAGGATATTTCAGGAACGGTCACAGATATCTTGCATGTTTTGACGGATTCGAGATGGCCACAAAACTGCGCATCTTTTCTCTAATTTAACCGACCCTGTATCTCTTAGCGTTCAGGAGATAGCAATATAGAGAAGGATACATGGTGCACCCTGTAGTACAGTTATCTTATCTCCTTGCTGCTTTGAAAAACTGATATAAATACATTTTGAAATAGTGATAATCACTGTTATAATATACTTTAAAAGACACTCTTTACGTCCTACGAACTAGGTCCTTGTTGCTGCATTTCTTGCAATTCCTCCTCTTCTTTGGTAAGTGGAATCGTAGAATGATTATATAACCCTTGAGCCATCAGCTGCAAAGCAAGGGGATTCTTTTGACCGCTGGCCTTTTTTATTTTTGCTCGTTTATTTTGGAACCAAATTTTAATTTGAGCTTCATTGAGTCCCAACTCAGAGCTGAGTTGTTGTCTTCTCCTTTCTGTGAGGTACCGGTTCTCAGCGAATTCATGCTTTAACCTGGCGAGCTGTGCTCCCGAAAATGCCGTCCTGGGACGCTTCTCCTCGGCGGTTTGAGTTCCTGCTTTGCTGCCAGACTTTTTCACACGACGCGTCCGTGGACCTGCAACAAGTGAAATTACTTGGTAAATAGACGGAAATAAACCGTAATAAATATAATATTTATTTATGTACCATGGGCATTACTTAGATGATAATGTACGAGTTCGACGGATCCAGCACGAGGACCTTTGGCCCGACAGAAAGGATGTCGACCGATGGGGATTATCATTTTTTATCATTCAGTATTGCCAGTGGTGCATACATAGACTTTATTTTTCAATTCCATCACGAAAATAAAACAATGCAATGATTTACTGACGTAACTGTTGAATAGGTAGAGATTTTAGGATATCTAGTAACTTTTGCGTTGCTAAGCAAGCCGATTGTTTTATATTGTCATAATAATATTGTAATGACGCATGCGGATATTATGGATTATAACGCCCACTTATAACGCACTGGATGTTATGGAGTGGTTTATACAGAGTGTCGCATTTAAGATGAATACACCCCTGTATTTTCGCTATTTGAAGGAATCGAGGTTCGAAATTTTGTACAGTTATGCAGACCGATGGCCACACTTTTTACGATATCTAACTTAAATTTGATCTTTAAACCCCCCCTACTATACGTGTTTGCAAAGAGAGCCAATTGTCGATATTTTAATTCGCGTTAGAGATATTGAAAAAAGTGACTCGAAAAAGTTGTTCTAAATTGTTGTCTAACCTCGGATACTGAGTTTAATGGCAAAATTAGCATTTTCAATTTTCCATTATTTTGGTCTCACAAGAAATTTTTGAAAATTATATTTTCTAATTTGCTAGTTAGTGTCATGGAAAGTAATAATTTAACACTACTGTTCCATTATTACTTTCCATTGCACTGTAATTACCAAATTAGAAAATAAAATTTAAAAAAATTTCTTGTATTTTGATACATACCCACAGGATGTCTCATATAACTTGTCCCTGTACCTTATTGAGGAACCGCTGTAGATATTTCCATAATGGCAACATAGCAACATAGTAGTAATGTTTTGTATTGACCGACCCTCTTCAGCGGAAACCAGCTCTTTAAAACACTGCATGTAGAAGTTGCTATTTGACATTTCTGAACTCCGTTTTTACTACAAGCTTTCCAAATCTGTCTTTGAATTTTTTACTTTTTGATTTTTTTTTTTTACTAATTTTTGAATACTTTAAAAGACGAATTCAATGACATATCACAACATAGGATTAAGTTGATTTGTTTTCATTCAGTTCATGTTTTTTTTCTAATCTATGTAAGGTAAAATATGCAGTCTGCTGCATTATTTTATTATAAACAACTAATAAGCAAATTATAGCAACTCATATTCGTAAATATGTAAATATATTTTGACAGTTGGATTTGTTGAGCCGTTATGCGGTTATGCCGTTATGGCACGTCCATTGTCTTGGAAATCATGATTGTTTTTAAGTATCTCGAGAATGAGAATCGCATCCCGAATGGAAAGATATCTTTTAAGTTTTTGTAAAAAATAAGCAAAATAAGTATATTAACTCTTTACAAGCGCGTCGGTACGCGAGACGAACGGTTCTCTTTTCTCGATAGTTGTGCTCAATTATTTTTCTATAATATGTACTAAGTTTATTCTTGCTCAAAAGCACCAAACCTAAAATCCCGACAAAATACAATACAGTGCATTACGAAACTCGTTGTCCGACACCGGCAGGCCTGCAAGAACGGTACCACGGAGAGCGGGAGTGCGTTACCACATCACCATGCATGAATTTGGTAAGTCCCTCACAATACTTTTTTATGGTCCTTCGATTTTCCTCTAACTACAGTTTTCCCCTTTATGTGTTCGTTGTGAACAAAACATTTATAATGAATACATTTTCAATGATCTTTATGAGCCAATTGACGCGAGCCGATGTATAATATAGGAACTGCGCATTTAAAAAAAATGATTTCTCAAAAAAGCACTTTGCAAAACTTTGCAAAAAAATAAAAAAGGCTAATTTGAAATTTTTTGGCGAGAACAGCGTTTAAAAGTATCAAATAGCAATTTATAGGTATTATACATGGTGCTACAAATTTGAGACATATATGTTGCTGATGAGAACCGATTAATTCGAAACATGCGAACGAACTACAGTAGTTTCAGAAATTCAAAAATGTATAGTATGTCATTGTATTTAAAAAGTAGTAACTTAACATCATATTTCTGTATGGAAATCGTGGGACATTTTCAAATTAGTACCGATATTAAAAAAAATGCCTAAAATAATGAAGTGAAGAGACAAGTTATATGAGACACCCTGTAGGTAGGTAGGTGCCTATCTTCAGGGTTTATTATATAAATATAAAATTCAAACAAGACTGTCTACGCTAAACACCACGCAAGTAAAAACCAAACTATCAATGGATAAATGCAAAGAGCAAAGACATGGACAGAAGTTATTTTATTTATCAAATTTGGTATCACTATTCCAAATTCCATTGTTAATTACTAGATAATATACCGGGTGCATTTGTTAATTTCATCTTTCCTTACGCAATTTATCCTTTACTTGCATAAGCCTTGCTGCCCATCCCTATAAAAATATTGTTTTCACGGCAAACGGACACATTCATGCGCGTAACGTGAGTGGTAAAAAACAAATCTTCCAAAATTCACCACCAACACCAGTAAGAATGAGAATAGAGAGTAATGAGAGTGTTAAGGGCGAACCAACCCAGCACCTTTTGTTAGATGTTGTGGAAATCGTCGCGGGTTCCGCATTCGTAAATTCGTCATTATCGTGTCCGATTAAAAGGTCCAATCGCATTAACCGAGGCTTTGATGGTACCCGCAGTACCCTGCCCCCATTCGTAAAATCGCAATTATTTGAAGACTTCCGCATCGCCCGCACGGGTCACATCAGTGGTTCGCCCAGTGGTACGAAAGTAAACAGTGAGTACAATAATTAAAACCAGAATAATTATCAATCTGTCTATTATTTTCCGGTGTATGCTGTACCCTGGTCCTTCGCCTAGATTTCGAACAGGCTTTTCGGCCTTACAAGCCGACCTATTAAAAATTCCTAATTCACATCAAACCGCATTCGATTGGTTTCCCATTAAGAAAACCATTCACCTATTCCTCAGGGCTGAAATAAGGAGTAAGGTAGATACAGTAACTAGCATTACTAAAAAAGCAGAAATTTACGTTTGGAGGAACATTTCAGTGAAAATGTTTTTCTTAATAAGGTCAGTAACTGCACGTTATTTTGGTCCTATAAAGTATAAGTCATTATCACAATGTATTGTACAATTTTTTATCTACGCCCCTTAAAAATAATCAAATGGTACCTATGCATCTATAATTAATATAATTTGACATTTATCATGATTTAGTTTGATAATCCGAAGGGTACCATAATAGGGACTAAATAATTATATAGATCCAAAACCTACATAAATTGGGAGAAGTTATTAACTCGTATGGTCGTATGTGTGATATCTACGTAGGTACATAATAGTCGTGGATAATAATAAAAAGTGATATTTAAAAATTTAAAATCTTTGCTAAGTATAAGACTTAAAAATACAGAAATGATTGAATAAAACTTTTTCTAAGTTCTTCGTTGTTTAAACTCGAAACGGTAAAGTGTCTGGAATGTCCTGGAAGGAGAGCATTGTATGCAATAATAACACGACGTCAAGACGGCTGCTTGATGACAGTTATATTGGTTCATCGTGAAGACAATCGAGTGACGGTTTCGCAATTAGCGGTGGCAGTTAGTTAAGGGTTAAGGAGACGGGGAGACTGAGTCTCTTTATCTTACCGGGGAACTCAGACAGAGCCAGAAACTTACAGCCAGACTGGTAATAAGTATTCCTTTATGTCATTCGTTAGTGAGGCAAAGCCAGAATATAAACGACTCCACAATGTCAGAACAGAAACATCGATCTTTTTGCAGAATGTAAAGATTCTTTAAATTGAAAAATGAGAATTTAAGTTTCGTAACTAGGTAGGTAGGTAGGTACATTATATTTTAGTTTTAAATGCACGAATATAAAATTATATAGCCATTGCGATATCATCGTGTGAAGTATTTTTGCATAAAGTCGCTAATAGGTAACTAATAGCAATTATCGTTACGCTGATGTTGACATAATATTAACTTGTTAAACTGGTGAAAATACCATCCAGCTTAAGCTCGGACAGGTTAGAATTATGTGCTGAGAGATGCAAATTGATCAATTACTAAGGCCCTGTTAACTGTTCCAAATTGATTTACTATAAAAACTATTTTAGCTAGTCTAAAACAGATGTTTGTTCATTTCACAAGGAAACGTTGATTGTACATATAATTGAGCACTTAGTGACAAAAAAACTTCGCATGGCTCCTTTTTATTCGCGAGTCAGAAATGCACACTCATCGCTGCTTGTAATGTACTTTTTGGAGAGCTAAATACGATGTGTGAAAATTATATGTGAAATATAAAGAAACAACTTTTCCAAATATCACGCAATCCGTACATCTAAAATTCATTTACAGCGATTTGCACAAAAGTTTCTATTAAGTTTATCAAAGTAACAGGGATAAAGTTATTTGGCAGTTGGGTAGCTTTCACACCCTATATTAATTATAAGCTTAAATACAGTAAAAATGTAAGGCAGAGCTTTATAGCGTCAGATTCCAATATTCAGTTTGTCTGAAAAATGATGAAACAACGACGTCATATCGTCATAAACAAGAATCAGAACAATTATCACGTGATTTTTTTGATATTATGCCTTGGAGAACCAAAAATTTCCAGAAAATACGTCACTATAACCTGACTCTACCTGGGCTACTGGAAAGACAGGCTCGTAATAAGAAAAACCAAAGAAATATCGGTTAGGTTGGGTTTGGCTGGCTATAGAAGCTTTCTCACGTCGTTGTAACTCTACAAGACTAAGCGCGAAAAACTATTTCATACTTTACCTAGGTAATGTATACAATGCCTAGGCATTGTATAGAATGTCCGTTGAACCATTGGAAATGTATGAAATAGAGTTTTTAAACAATTAAGTAGGTATTTTATATAAATCTAGACTCTGATCCGTCGGAACGTAACTATGGACAGAATGCTGCCATATCCTGCATAACATTTATGGGTGTCTCCTAATGCAAGAACTTTAGCTGTGTTACGTTGAGTAGTAGATTTTTTCTCCCTGCTTTTTGGCAGTGTTACGCTAATAATACCTAATAATATAAAACTCATTTTATTAGCGGTAATAAAAACAATCTATACCTATAATACCTAAGAGCTTATACGATATACGACTACTCTTTATATTTTTATTTACGCGTGTTTAGGTATAAACCGCATTCGATATGCTAGACAAGAGTCAGCGAGAGTGTTAGGAATTGAAAAAATGTCAACAGTTATAAAGATGGCAGTACAAAGACCTACTGTAGCATTGAAACTGTCTTGAAGTTGCCACCTCTTTAAGCAGAAAGTGGGCAATAACAATAGACCGCGAATACCTGTATACAACTTCTCGCACTTCCGTGACCATCAGCTGTTCAACTCGCTCTTTAATGCGCAATAAACGACTCAAGCATCCAAGGAATCCGCACTTCGCAGTATGTACACCATTTTTATTGTTCTGCGAATCGAGTTGTTTCAGAACCATGGCTCTTTACAAAGACAGTTCGTTACAACGAGAGGCTTTGTTTGATAAATCGTGGAGTCGTAAGTATTTGTTTCAGTAAAACGCGAAATATAGGTATTTATGTACTGTTTATAGGATTGCGAATGCGCTGAAGAATGATCGGATGGATGCCTTAGGCTGCAATTCCTAATGCTCGTACATTATGAAATTAATTCTCTCATTGATATTTCTTCGTGCATGTTTAGTGCCTAATTATACTTATTAGACGAGGTGATGGACCATAAAATGAAACGTCAATTGTCTGCAGATTTGATTAGCAGTCATTATATCTGTTGAAATTCACATTGGTAGGTACTAATTTTACTTCGATTCTTGGTGTTCTGAATTCTGAACTATTTCTAAATACCTATAAAACATATTGTGCACTAAAAGTTTCTTGTCTTTGAACATTTATCTGAATATATTTATTATTTAGGTCTCAGAAAATCAAAATTTAAGTACACCTTGTATCTCTGGAATAATAGGTAGGGATAGGTAACTCAATATTATATCGCATGTAATTATCCACACACATGATACGCAGAACAAAACAGCAAGCTAATTTTGACTTAAGTAAGTGTTTGTATAATTTCTGAAATATTTTGAAGATCAGACGACTCTTAGAGGATACCAAGTGTTACCAACAAAAACTGTTTGGACGTATAGTTGCATTTTTCTGCATAAAAACGCAGAAAATTGATCCAACCGCTCCTTCTTCGACTTTTTCAGCCAGTTTTGAGTTATCAATATCTCAGGTTTATGTTATGCAGTTTTATTCTTTTTAGCTATTAACAAAAAAGTATCTATTTGTGCATTAGTTCCAGTCAGTTTTCCAGCCAGAGACGTATTGCCCATGATTCGTCAAAGCAGCTATCTAGATGCAAAATATTTTATGGTTTATTGAGAAATCTCTATTTTTTGGCAGCTCCTTCAGCAAGACCGGTGAAATGAGTCACATAAGACATGTTTTCACTACCTAATAGACAGTTCAAGAAACTGGAGACTTGAGATCCGCTGTACAGAGCTAAGGAAAAAATCCATATGAAGAAAATTTACTAAACAAACCCCCACGAAAGATTCTATCAAACGCTTTTAAGATGTTTGAGACTGCAGTCTGCGCTTTTCCCTATCATAATGGATAAACTGCATCAAAGGTGACTCAGATATAAATCGCGGTATCTATACCTTTTACGTCGAAGAAAACCGTACTGTAATAATTCACTCAGTCAGAGTTCTATCATGATGCAGATGAGGAAGAATTTCCGAATTGGTAACTTTCTTCATGATCTTAAAACACGTTGATAGTTGCACGAAAGAGTTTTTTACCTTTTCTTGTGATTGTCTCGGGCAGACTTCCAGGATATTGAAGTAAAACATATAAAACTGGTATAGGACATTTATCAACATTCACGAAATATTACACAAAAAATACCTGTTTGAACGAGAAAATAAAACACCATGGAAAGCGTGATTGTTACAGCAGTTGTCCAAGTAAAGAGTTCTACTACTACTTTATCATACACGTCGTACAAAGTAAAGAGTGTCCGAGATATGCGACAAGATTATTTCTCTCTTTGTCGCACGTCGCAAAGTACAAAGTGCTGAAGAGTGTGAGTATGAGATCGTCGACATGAACAAATCTACTACATATAGCGTCTCCGGGAAAATCAACAGATTATCTCCTCTAGTTAGAGTTACAGAACTCTCTACTTGGACAACTGACTCTATCTTGAAATCACCCTTTGCGGGTATAAGTGGTATAAGTGTGCGAATCTACCAATCTCACTAAGCCTTTAATGCAGAAACCTCCAATTATTGAAGCTGCTCTGAAACACTTTCAGTCATTGGTTCCAACGGCGATGAGGAAATTAAAACTAATCCTAGCCGAACATTTTTTTCTACAATATAAAAAACCACTAGCATAAAATCTAAGCTGAAAGTTCATGAGAAGAAAAAATCCTTTGTATAGTTATGTTTTTAATGCTGACGAAAAAAGGGTCACCTATATGAAGACATCCTAATAATCAGTTTGATGGCAAATATAAGAAGTCTATTTGCGAAAATTCAAGCCAGAAAAATGGTTCAGCTTCAGAAATAAACGACAAGGATAGCTTTTTTTAATGTAACTAGAAGCATGAAAATACCTTGAAAATTTTCCTCATGCATGTTTAACAATTTGATAATGTTGTAATCATTTCATAGATTATTCTGATCCTGCGATGGAAAGGCTGCTATGGAAAGGCTGATGGTGCTCTTACAGAGAGTGTATAAATCTGTTTCCCCTTGAAATAATGTAACGTAAATCGACAAGGTATTACTTGGCTTACCAAGGAATTAGTTACCTATATGTGTAATGGATTATGGACTCTTAGGCTTGGGCGTAATATAACAGGAACAGGTAAGGAAGATCGTAGACTCTTATTTCAGCCAAACCAGAGGAGATACAGACACGTTATGATGAGAACGAAACAAGAAGCTCATGCTGCATTTATTAGCAATTCATCTAATAAGGCTGAGGATTCCTGGAGATACGTTACAACTCGATAGTTCTAACTCGATATGCGTGGTGTCGATTTAGAAATTATCGACTACCTATTTGCTTATATGTATAGACTACATACATATATAGTAAGTCGTTCAAGAGCAATACTCTAGACTAGAGCTCAGATTTAGCCGTATTTATATGCTTAGGAAGTTGTTCTCGATTACTAGCATTGGCAATTTAACGAAAACTGTTGAAAAGAATTACTTGAGCGTAGTGCGTGCGATTTTTTCTGCAGATCGACTAATTACAAAATACAAATTAAACACATTAAAGTAAGTATAAAAAAACAACTATAAAAATATCCTGATAAAAATCTGATCTATTAAGCCCCGTACTCACTAGAGCACGAGCCCCGAACGAGCCTCCCGAACAGAGCTGAGCCGCTCAGATGTGGACGGGCATCCGAACAGAGCCGAGCACGCTCATCAGGTTGTTCGGCGAACGTGCTCAGACCGATCCGAGCTCTGTCGGTACATCAAAGGATGTTCGCGTTCAGTCTGGACGGGATTAACCAGCTCTACTGCCGAACTAAGTACCTACGAACAACTGGATCAGTGCCGAACCGAATGCTCGGTCGGGGCTCGGGTGAAAAATATAAACGCCCTGAATGCTCGGCTCTGCTCTGTTCTAGGCGCTCGTTCGAGGCTCGTGCTCTAGTGAGTACGCAGCTTTTAGAATGGTATTTGATACGACAATTTCTCGAATAAGATATTAGGTAAATGTACCTATAGGTACATTATTTGCTCTTCCTTTCTCAAGGTAAATATCCTACTTGTAGCAAACTGCTATATTTGAAAAATGAAATTGCTTTAATTATGAGTAGAATGCATATAAGGAGTGGCATTGTTAATCAATATTTTTCCATAATTTCACTGCAAAATATCCCAAGAAGTTTCATCAGGATCTTTTGATGTGGACGGGCTGCTCTATGAGTTATATCGAACTCTACTACTTGCCTTGACATTTACAATAGGGTGTTCAAAAAATGTGCCGGAAAATGGAAAGTGTGATTTCCTACCTCGGTGCAAGAAAAAATCTCCGTAAAAATGATAAGAAAGATACCGTAAAAAAATTTTTGCAGTCATTTGACGATATCTTATTAGGAACCGTTGTTTGAGATATAAAACTGAACCTTTGCACACATTTGCTTTTTGCGAGCACATCAAAAATTGTTTTGTGTGGTAGTGAAAAAAATCAATTCAAAAATTCAAAAACAAGTTACCTAGTAATATTTTTGTTCACAACAAAACATGTAGCTACATTTATGTTTTTCTTCACAAAATACTCTTTTTCTCGAAAACCAGTTCGTATTAAAGCTTTCGACCAAGGGCACCTTTTTTAACGTAGAAAACATTGGTGGTTAATAATTTGTTTTCAAAATCTTGATTTTCCCAGTGTCGTAGAAACTAGGGGCAAAAAAATCTCAAGCAACCTAAAATATCCACCACTGCCATATGGAAAGAAAATTAAGTAGCGCTCAAAACTTAAGTAATATTAATGATAAGAAGTCTACAAAAGTTCAGTTTTATAGTTCAAACGGTTCCTGATATATCGTCAATCACTGTAAAAAAATTCCTCGAAATCTCGAAAATGGTGAGTTTGCGGAACCATAGTAATATAGGAACTTTTTTCTCAGAAACTGTCCAAGGAATCACACCTTTCATTTTCTGACACATGTTTTGAAACACCCTGTAGAAATAGTATAATTATCAAAATATTTCTCTCATATCTCAGTTTTATCGCCAGAATATATCCCGAGGTATTCAAAAAGAGCAATTTAAGAAAGACGATCCTGAAAACATTGAACATTACCACTTGATATCAATCATCCCCATATTAAGTAAGGTGTTCGAAATTTTGATGAGAGAGCGGCTCATCTCACATTTGAACACGAATAATGGTAAATCTGATGTCTTGGCCGACATGTGTTTCAGGCAGAGACGGTTGCCATCGAGCATTGTGATAAAGAAATCAGAAGAGCTTAACTTGACTCACACAAGAATAGCGATCTGTACTCACAGCCAAACTGCCTTAAAGGCACTGGCGCCTCACCAGTAATCACATCATGGAACGTGATGGACTGCAGGAATGCCCTGGAGGACATATCTGACACCAACAACGTCACTCTGGTTATGGATACCAGGGCACTCAGGGCTAGAGGGTAACGAGAGGGCGGATACACTGTCCCGCAAGGGATCAGAGACTGCCCCCATCGGATCAGAACCCTACTGCGGAGTGAAAAAAAGCCTCAAGAGAAGCACCATAAAAGAGTGGATGCTCTCAGAAAGTCTGGCCAAATGGAACAGATCCATAGGGCAGAGGCATGCGAAGAAGTTCATCAAAGAACCCTCCCACGTGGTTACATCGAACCTACTAGGCCTCAGTTGTACCAGACTGAGGATAACGGTAGGCCTGCTCACAGGACACTGTCGACTCCCCAAACATTTAACCTGAGTCGGAGGGGCAGACGACAGCGAATGTCGCTTCTGTCTCGAAGACGAATAAACGGCGGAGCACGTTCTCTGCCATTGTGAAGGACTGGCTAGGTCTCGGTTCCTGTGCCTAGGCGCTGAAAGACCTACACCAGAGAGCTGCAGAGTCTCCCAACAGACTCTGGAAGGGAAGTTGGTAAAACAACTAGAGCTGGAAGAGGCGCTCTAACTATAGGGAGGGCACAATAGATCTCAACAGGTCGCAGTGCATACTTACAGAAGGCCTCCCATTACAATCTACAATTTACAATCTAAATTTGATATCTAATTTGGGTTCCGAATTGAGCATTTGACTACTGAGGTAGATACTGTTGAGGGTGCATGATAGGGGGTGGAGTGCTAGAACGCTAATTAAAGATTTGTCAGATAATTATTATTGATTTTAAATTGTAAATTTTGAAAATATGGTGAATATTTTGAATGAACTTTTATTTTTTATCAGTAATTAACTCTTCTAAAAGGGAGTAGAGTTTATTTCCAGCAATATCAGATCAACATTTTGACAATACAGGGCATTTTAAAATCAGTAATTATCTGACAGATCTGTAATTAACGTTCTAGCACTCCACCGAGAGCGTGTTAAGAGCCTTGAGGGTGGTAGACATACCACGCTCATGGTATGTTATTTTCTGTTTGATAACAAAATCATGCGATGTTGTCTCACACAGTACAAAAGCAAGTCATTGTGAGATTCGAGGTTTACTACAAAATTTTCTACGGTTTTACCTTGGCAGCTCGTTATCATTGTGTCAGTTTACTTTTGAAAATGAACGTCAAATTTTCAGAGGTTAATATCTATAGAGTGCCCAGGGTTGTGTTCTTGGGTCATTGTATTCAATAATATTTTACCGTCGCACATGAATCCTCTCTTCGCCTATGACACCACTCTTATTTGTTCTAGCACAGACTGTTTTCTCCGATAATAGTCGCCTTACATCAGGACCTACTGTTATGGTTTTGGGTGAGACTCTGGATAACTCCTTAGCATGGAAAGCTCAAATTGTTTCTGTAATCCAGAGGTTCTCATCTGTGATTTTTTGGTTGAGAAGGAAAATATGAAGGTTTCAACATGACTGCACAATAATAGGTATGATCTATTTTTCTTTGTTTCACTTGATTATCTCATATTATATTATGTACAATAATTTTGTGGGGAAATGCCTCAACTTGTACTATGAATATTTTTAAATTGCAAAAAAGAGCAATAAGAGTTATATAAAAGCCATAAATGTCTAATTATTATAACAACTCAGCGAACACATATAAATATATGTGTAATTAAACAATAAAGAAATAAGAATAAAAAATATGTAAAACATTCTCACTCTTCCGGAGCATTGCATGTCTCTTGTGGGGTGGTAAATACTTACTTCGTCCTAAAACAAAAGAAAATAAAATTAGTAACATTTCTATATTCAGGAAAAATTAAATTTTAAAAATATACATGTTGATGGAAGATCAATTCACAAAAATCTCCAATAACTATAGAATATCTCTGATAAAAGTATATAATATGGAATAGTGGGAACTATTTTAAATCGATTTCAGTGCAATTTTCTGTTACAAGGTGGTTGTATGCGAGATTGACATGATATACCCATGTAATGATCTTCACCCCTATAAACAGCGGTAAATCGTATCGGACTCGTGTTCAACAGTTTCGCTGTTACAAGGGGCGTACACCCTTATCAGTCCTAAAGCAGCCGCGTGGGGATTAAAATCACTCTGATATTTATTTTATTAACCATAACAGCTTCCACAGCCTTTATGAATCTACTAAACTTTCACCGTGAGCATGACCTGTGTGGTGGATGTTGATACAATGGCGTTTTTGTATAATAGCTGTAAAGGTTAATGAATCTGCTAACAAATACCTATTATTATGAATAATATTATTCTTCTTTCTTTCTTCGTTTATAATACATATACCCTGGATGGCGCGAGAACCTTAGGGCATGCATAAATGGAAAAAAAAAGAAAAGAAAAATATTGCAATAAAACACAAAATTTGTTCATTTATGGTTCCAATTTTGACGAACTGAACTAAAATTTACAGCTGCATACCACTTCCTGTTATACCGAAAGTAGACATCAATCTTCATATTTTAAATGGGACACCCTGTATACCTATTACCTATTACATTTTCAGATTGTCTGAAAAAAAATTATGACAGTGGTTTTCACAGTTTAGGTTAGTTAGAGGTGCCAACAAGACGGTTCTTTAGAGACCCTTTTTATAGAGCCGCTACATGCGTCCAAAAGTTACACGTAGAAGTTATCATTATCATTACCGGAGCTCAGATGGCTGAAAATCACCATTTCATTGAAAATGTAGAGTATGGTGGATGCATGGAAGGAAGAAAAGGATATAGGTAATGTCACTAGGAAAGATGAGCTAGATATGAAGAGTCTATCTATAATAGTGCCCATGTAGAAGAGGGTGACGAGGTGATGGCATAAAAACTGATAAGGATGCTACTGCGATGGAGGGTTAGAGATTTTCTTTTCCATTCAGTAACCCTTATTTTTAATTGAGATTCCATTGATCTGAATGCAATTTGTAGGTATACCAGTAGGTGTCCCAGACTTAATTGACCAGACCATATCTCATATACAGGTTGAGATAATCGAACCGAGTAAAGGGAATTTTATTATAATTTTTAAAGCTGTATAGCTTGACACCGTGAAAACAACCCCTTACTTCAACATCCCTTAAGTTATAGCCCCCACCCTTAAAAAAATGAATAGCACCTGAATACAACATATACAATGTATATATTTTCATATTTTCAAAACAAATATTCGATTTTCTATCCAACTGTTTTTTCAAATTCAAAATTGGTTGAGAAATAACCAAGAAAATGTTCATCAAGGTGGTCACTTCATCATATCTGGTGATGTTGCTTTTTTGGGGGCTTTCTCGGAAAGTTCAAGGCTCCCTTTAAGCGGTAATATGTCTTCTTTTGTTTAGCTGTGGTGGCTCTTGCAACCATTATGCATTGACATGAAATGTGTGTGTGATCTTGCCGGCGAGTGTGGTAAATGCCTTCCCTAAGGTTGGCGTTATGTATTATTATGAAGGTAAGGTGAAGAGTTTTCCGCTGACACAGAGCTGGAGTTCCGAACAGCAAAAATTTATATTTCTTGCCTGATGGGTGCATAATTATATCGTTAGTTCGTAGGTATCGAAAGTTTCAACTTGTTCTCTCCAGTAGTTTGTTTACATGAATTTTGTATTTTTTTTCGTTAAAATGGATAAACTTGAATTTCATGCGGTCATAAAATTCTTCGTTTTGGTTACATTAACCCCTAAAGAGATTCATCCGATAAAAAGCGGGCAGCTGAATTTAAATGTGGTCGCACGTCCCTCGATGATGACCCACGTGAAGGACTGCCAAAAACCGTCACCACGGGAAACTATCGAAAACATGCATGATATCGTCGTGGACAATAGGCGAGTGAAGGTGAGTGAGAGAGGCAGTGAAGATATCGGAAGAACGTGTGCGAAATATCTTGCACAAAGAAATAGGGATGCGAAAGCTCTGCGCAAGATGCGTGTCACATTTGCTGAATGCCGATCAAAATCAAATGCGCAAAGGGCACTTTGGCGATTATGGGAGAACTGCGGGAGTTGGAGTACGAATTGCTTTCTCATCCACCATATTCTCCTGATTTGGCAACCTTAGACTTCTATTGTTCCCAAACTTGAAGAAGTTGTTTCTGAGAAGCGCTTCGCATCCAATGAAGAAGTTGAGAGGGTCGTAAATGAACATTTTCACAGCCTTCCAGACTATCCCTTCCGGGAAGGAATACTAATGTTCGAGAAACGCTGGATCAAGTGTACAAGTGTACTAAATGTGTATCAATCATTTAATAACCAGATTTAAAAATCTTATTTCGGGCGGCACACGAAGACGGGTTCCAGTGTAACTTCCCTATATACCGAAATACCGATCCGCGTTGAGGAAGCGATACAAAACTGATTAAGATGATAATAGGTACCTATGTATTATGATAATTCTTATGGTACCTAATTTTTTTCTTGAAAACTAACTAGTCGTTTGTCTCACCATACCTAAAGTAATAAGAAGCACTAAAGTCACAGACGATTTCTGTATATAGGTAGGTATACCTTACATCCTTACAATTAACAAGTTAAGCAGTTAAAATGTTCATGTTGCACAAACACAACCGTGCTGCTATGGGCAGCAAAAAGTCCGAGTTAAAAATATAAGTAGTTCTACTTACAAAATCCTGTTCCACCTGCAAAGTATTTTAAAGGTTTTAATCTATATAATTCAGATCACTAAGTACGTTAGGTACCATAACTTATCTTTTGTGATGGTGATGTCAAGATTAAGAAAAAAAACATTTCAATTATTATTTGTTTCTCGTATTGTTAATGGAGCATATAGAAATTTAAAATCATGTTAACGAAAATAAAAATTACTACGATTAAGATTTATCGTTGTCGAGTTATTAATAATTTCATTTCACAAGACCGAAGAATTTAAAAGTCTGATGATTACAGACTTATTAGTGTTTTCTTGCTCGTCTGACAAGAACTAGTTTTTAATTAAAATGTCCGTTTTTGAAACATAAAACAAATCCATGTAGTTGCAATTACATCAGGAAAGCCAACTGAACACCCACATTAATATTAATCACATCCGCACAAAGACTGCATTCAATCCATGCAGCATGCAGTGCAGACTGAGTTTTTCATCCTGCTCTCGTATAATTAAAACCTCGACGAAGACCGGAGTAGCAATACGAGACCGCTTTGCCAACGAGAAATATATTATATGAATGTTAATTAAATGTTTACGTTTCAATAACCATTCACAAAAAATTCAATTCGTCTACCTTAAAAGTTAAACCATCGGTGTTACCTATATTTACCAGAAGTTTTTAACTGCCAGACAATGTTATCCAATACTGCCAATTAAAGCAAACCGAAATAATCGTCCAATATTCGAATGTATCGAATTTCGCAAAAAGCCAACTAGGTATGTACTAATACCAACTGCAAAAAGCGCAGCCTAAAATAAGCAATGGAAATCCGATTATTTCGTTTTGGTTCAGATTACACACGGCACTTCTTCATGCGTCTCACTCAGACTCGAGCTTTTGTAATTTTGGAACCGAGACGGGAATACTCGACGTAGAGAGACCGGCACACGCAAACGAGGAGGTCGGTCGGCAAATTAATGCGCTTTACGGCCTTAATTGGTGGTCGACCCTCTCCCTGTGTGGCCCCACTCGTTCTTTTCGCACTTAGCTATGACGAAGTCTACGTTGCCGCATTTGGCAAAAGCTCCTAGAATGTTCAAAACGGTCTGGCAGGAAAGTCAGTGATTGACGTTTTTGTGCGGAAATTTGGGGCTTATATACAGCGTCCTAGTATTTATTGAAATAGTATATTATAAATAACTACAAACAGTACACTTTACATATAAACACGGTGCAATCGACAATAATTATGGTAATTGTTTACATCCGCGGCTCCTAAGTTTCATCAATTTTTTCGGGACCGAGGAGCGAAATAGGGGTGCTGGGTGGGTAAGAAGCTAAAAACAGCCATTGCAAACTAATATTAAGGTCACATCTAAGGCCTCTTTGACACTACGGTCGAATTTCTATTTTTTTTCACTTTCGGGGCAAGGAAAATCTTCGAGATTAACAGTAGCACGGTTTTTATTTTGAATTTTGCTTTTATTTTGCATTTATATTCCAAACATCGTAACATCAATTCCTGTGGTCTTTTCACGATATGAATAAGCGGATATATTGCAAAGTACGTGCCAGAATTCGTTCGAAGCGCTAGGCTTTGTTCTCAAGTGCTAAATCCGGTAGACTCGATGTGTAATCTTGGCATCAGCCAGGTCCGTACTTTCATTGCACTCTCAAAACCGTGTTTTTAGGCCGTCTTGTGGCTTTCGCATACCTTCCTGGTGTTACTATAGGTATGTTCTCCACCCCTAAATAGGTGCCACAGTGAAACTGTAGGAGACGCGGATGTAAATAATGACCATAATTATTATTGAAGGTCAGATAAATAAATATTAAATTTTCAAAATTATTAAATTGGATATTATTTCAAAGTCTGAGATGACAACAATGTATTGTGGGGACAAACATTAGATAACGATGAACCTAATCGGGTACCTTGTCTAATGAACGCTTGGCTCTCTTCACTGTTACCTGTTGTCCGCAGCCCCTTATTATAGATTAGTCGTCATAACAGCATGGGAGCCCTCGCGGCCTAATGAAGACATTACAGCTGGTAATACTAGACGTGATTAACGAAGAGACCTCACAGCTTAATAAAAATATTTAAAGTTAACTATGTACCAAAGAACATCAGGCCTAATTATGAAAGATGTAAGTATTTAATTACTTTTAATCAATAATCATTTCTTCGAAAATTTTATTAATCAAATAAATTTTAATAATTAATAAAAAAAAAACAGAAATTAAATTTTTTTTAAATATAAAAAATACAATTTTTCTGAACTAAGCGTATCAAGAAGCGAGTCATTCTTCCGTCTCACTCTCGCTCATTTTTATAGAATTGTTTACCATTTAAACGTCTTTCTGACAATACGAATTAGAAGGAGTAAGATATATTATAACGAGATGATGTATCCTTAATTATCACAACGGACAACTCTCGCACTGGACAAAGTATAGACGAATTGCAATTGATAAGCTCTGGTAAATTATTACAGTGATATAGTTTCATGGTAAATTGTTTTAATGGGATTGTTTGCAACAATATCAACAATGAAGTAGGTAGGTATCTAAGGTAACTCATTGAGATAGAGCCTAACAATTTTCCTATGTATAATCGTTCAGTATTCAAGATAACCGTACAGGGGAATTATTTGTCTATGTATAGAGGCCCAGTACCCTCACGGTATAATAATTTAAGGATAATTGAAGATAGTGCTGTTAAAATAATGCATGCAGGTCAATAATGAGTAATCCATAGCTTTATTAGCTTGTCATCTGGATCTGTCATCGCCACCTGTCAATTTGGTTCAGAGTCTCATCCTGAGCTCACTAAATGTCAGTATGTGTTAAAATGATAAAGGTATATTATAATATTGAGTTTCTACAGGTGACGTAGATGCTTCGTTGTTAATCTGTGTATATGTATAGGTAGGTATATCCGTTTACTTGTCGAGACAGTTTTAATTTAAATTATGTAACCGTAGATACGTCAATTAACTAATAAAACTGACATATTCAACAGAGTATGAACGATTATTATACCTGCATGTTCTATGATATCATAATTCTATATGTATACACGTGTTAGGAGGGTTAAATTACTTATCCTGTAGAAAAGCATAATAACTTGATATAAAATTATTTTTATACAGAGTATGGAAACTGATCTTTTCTCTCTTTCCTAATAGTAGAGGATTGACAAGGAACAAGCTATCTCTCTTCAATATTTATGTATAGTGACTTTTTAGTTGCTTTTCATCCCTGACAATTGTGCCGAGGCGGGTACGTGCAGCTTACATGGGCGTTACAAAAAAATATCTAGCTACTTTTTTTTTTAATCGTCCCCGAAACGTTTAATTTTTTTATAAACATCATTTGAAAAAATAATATTTTTATCGAAGAACCTAAACTCAAATAAATTAGAAGACAAAAATTTAATATTAAAGAACGTTCTGATTACAGCTACCTATTAAATGTAAGTACCTAATAAATAAAACTTCACTACTCTGAACTTTTAACCTTTAATAATGAGTTATATGAATGGAAAATTAAACAAGCGAGCGATGTGATCATAATTTCTTTGTAAATACGGACATTTGTTTTGTCCATTGGTTTTTTACACACCCAGATCATGCGGTTTGAAAAAAAAAACTTCCAGCTTAAAGAAAATAAAATTATTATAGGTCTTATTATAGGTATAAAATAGGTGGTATGGTGTCAGTTACCATGTTTATTTTCTTTTTGCGGGAACGTCTAGTTCTTTAGATGGTTAACGACTGGTGATAACTCGGGTTTTATGCCAGGAATAATTATCTGTCGTTGCACGGGGGCTGATTGATTGTCCGGAACCATAAAGGATTCGGTTAATAACAATAACGACGGCTTTACGACGCGACGTCGTATGATGCGAGATGAGAACACCGACGTTCTATTTGGGTGGGCAGCTTATGAAAACACATCAATAGAATGATGTGCTCTTTCCAAGCTGCAAGTCCATCCATATTACTTTTATGTCTGAGTGCCCACCTACCGGAGTCTCGTTAAATTATGTTATTAAGTAACCTTTTTATAAAAAAAATCGTCAAATAAAGTAGCCTCACAAAACTAAAATAAAATGCCTAGCACCCACTCATTTTTATTTTCTTATAAGCTACACTGCTGGACAAAAATAATACGCACATTATTTTTCATGAGCTTGAAATACAATTAAATGTCTTACGATGTATTTAAATAAGCGACTTCCTTTCATAGTTCATCAATAATAAATTTGGGAAAATAAATATAATATTAATGAATGTTAATATAAAGTTAAATTAAATATTGAAAAAATAGACACATATTAGGTATATGCAGTTGGAAATAACAGGCAGAAGACACAACAAATTGAACTTAATAATGAGTAAAAGCCCCACGAGCCCTAATAACCTCCCTCAAATGGGCTATCATATGCTTTTGCCCTTAGCTAATTTGATTTGGGTCTCCATTGACAAAAGTCTCCATTTGGGGTCCATAAAAATTATTTTCACCCATAAATGACAGAAAGGGGTCATCAAGTTCATCCAAACTTTTTTGCTGACATATTGCATTGTCCAGTCCATAACATAATACTGTACTGTACCTCCACTGAATCATGTTCTAGTCGATTATAAAACATCCACTCACTTGGTCTTCCCCATCACTTTCGTGATATCAGACTAACCCTATATTACTGTATGAAGTGACCTCTCATCCCAATTCATGAACTGATGTGCTAAAGCAAGTCATGCTTGCCGATGTCCTACGTTTAATCGAAGGAAAGTTTCTGGCTTTCTTGAGGCCAAACTTTGTTGATCAAGTCTCCTGGAAACTATTCTGGCTGAGCCTTTATTTCCATGACTATCGACTAATTGTTCAGCAAGATTACCTGATTGCACTCCTCGAGATAAGCTCAGAAATTTGAGCACAGCGATCATTTTCTGATCTTCGTCGACCATCCCTTCTAGTAAATTCAACTTGTTTGGTTTCCGAAAAGCAATAAGTCAATAACATTTAGTTTTTTTTTTCATATTTCATGTTATGCTGAAACGTTCGATGCCCTGATCAAACTCACGGGCTTAGAGACTCCTGAAAGGCGGAGGACCTATCAGAAGGCAATCTCAGATTAATTAATAATACTTACTTGTTTAGTAGGAAGTGTGAGGACTTATTTTGGATAGATCAGTGACGACTTCTTTACCATCAAATCAATTTATTCAGAGAGAGTCAGCTTTTTGAGTGGCTTTGATTTTTACATTGCCGGTTTACGGGTCGAAATTGACAGCCTGTGGTGGTCATGTTGTTTTGGCTGCTTTTGCTTAACCTGTTGTTTGTTATTCAGTTAATTGCACCCAATTTACGGTAGACACTGGTGCCGTTCAAAGTCGACTCTCCAACGATTTGTGTCCAAATTCGAAACGACTAATTTGGCAAGCAATCAGCCAACATCCGTACATAAAAAAACCGCCACATATCGGTCAAGAACATCGTCGCTGTCGGTGATAGAGTGTACAAGAGAACCCGTGGCAGTCAATTTCTCGCCGAGCCAAAGTTCGGCCTTTGGCGGACTTCAACTTGGCGAATTTTGCGTCGGGAATTGAGCCTGCATCCGTAAAAGATCCGGGCCTAGAGCATACAACGCCGTTTGTTCGCTACTGGGTTTCGGATCTTTAGAAAAAGGCCCTAATTATGGCCGAAAAATCATCTTTCGCGACGAGGCGTATTTTTGGATGAATGTATATGTTCATAAGCACAATTGCCGTATATTGAGCGACGTCAACCATACGAAGTAGGTACACCGGTAGCAATACATCCACAAAAAGTTACGGTTTGGTGCAGATTTAGGATCGACGGCGTCATTGGGTGACATGTGGTTCCAGTAGGACGGCGCTGCGTGTCACATACCGGACGCCACGATACTCTGCGTGAATAATTTGAGGGTATGGTTATCTCTCGCCAGAAGTGACGTGAATTGGCCACAAAGATTGTGCGATTTGACCCCACTAGACTTGTTTTGTGAGGTTTTCTCAAATCACAGGTGTATGCCAATAAACCGCAATCGACAAATATACCCTTAAATTTAACATAACCGAGACCATCGCTCATATTCGTTATATAAGGTGTACGAACGAGAGCTGTAAGTGCGAGCAGACATCTTTACGTTACCCTATAGGTGATGTGTTGTTGAACTCGGTCGCAATGTTTTATTCTGCCGAGCCCTTTCTTCGCTCTTGTAAGCGCTAGCATGAATTATTCACGCATAATCATTGATAAACGCGTACTCTTATGTTCTAATTTTATTAATATTCAAATGTTGGCCAATCAATGAAATATCCGTGGTAGTTTCATCGCATCAACATCTACAATTTCTACAAAGTTTCTACAAAAACACTTTCTACAAATTTTTGATTATCACTTATTCAGAAAAAAGAATAGAGATGCATCACATCCTGAAAGTGGCAATTTGCACGTGTAAGAGCAAGAGGTCAGAGTCCACTGGCGTGACTCTCTCATACACTGACTATATGACGGTTTCATCCCTCGCTTACTGTTAAAATACATTTCCCTTTCACTCACCTTATATATCTTAGCACCGTGCTCATAACCTACTCAATTTAAACTGGAACTGTGAATCAATCTTATTGGATACTCTCAGGAAATATTTAAAAATAATAATATACAGGGTGTCCTATTTGAAAAATAACCTCTTCAAATGGCCTTGATATGTGACTCCAAGGTCAAAATCATTAGTACAGTGCAGATTACACCCATTGTCCTGCACAATTTTTCTCTATCTTTTTTTCTTGTATCTGTCTTACCAACAGATATTCGCGTGCGTCGATTAAAATGAATTAAAATGACTGTACATGTTTATAACCGAAATTTCTTGGTACTTCTTACATAGGTAATACTGTCATTATAAAAGCGTTTCCGGTTATAACGATAACCGTTAGAGATGTGATATTTTAAGAATATATAGAATAGACTTTGTTGTCTAGATACCAGAGTTAAAGAGTATTAACTACAAAAAAATCGTGACTCTAATAAGACTAAAAAAAAAAACCAGTGAATACCAAGCAGTTATTCTCTTTACTCATTATGAGGAGTTCGGAATTTGTCGTGTTGAACGAGTCCAGTGAAACCAAAACCAAACATAGCATTGGAATCTCCCCTGGAATTTACAGGGTATCATAATGCATAATCAACCGTATTTAAAACACTAATCTAAAAGGCAGACCAGGTCTGAGAGCATGTAAAGCCATCGCAGCCTGCTGGGATTGAGTTACCTATAACTGCCAGGATGCCAAGTTGGTTACACCTTCAGACAAAATAATACCATCATTATATGCTTATGCCTCAACCAACAGTGTTTCCGCATATTAAAGCACGATAAAAGATAATTTGATTATTTTCCTCACAGGTTGGTTCCGAAAACAATCCAATAATTATTATTGTTATTAGGAATAGGAGACTTATTAAAAAGTTTGTCTGTTCTTTGTTAGATTAGACCTTATACTGAGAGTTATGAAAATATAATAAAATAAAAAGCTAATTATTTGCAATTCTTCGGGAAAATTAAAAAAACAAATTACTGCTGGGGTGGTTGGTATTTCAACGAGAAAATTATAAGAATGATGATAGGCCATAGTAGAATCGTCCTCAGTTTGCGTTACCAGGCCCAAATTTAGTACTATACTGTCTATTAGCATACCATCAAGAGATGATGTTAAATCCAAATTTGCTTGGTAGCACCTTTTTGTGCGAACTTTTTTTGCGAAATTATGCAAAAAATCATATTTTGACCTTACTTATCTTAAACTGCTAAATAAAAATAATTAAAATAAAAATGTTAAAAACGCTTCATTTGAGTTTTTGTCGAAAACGGTGGGTCCAAAATACCAAAATTTTATAAGTATTCCTTCTTTGTAGCAATTTAATTTGGAATTTCAAAAAAGCCATAAAAATAAATAAAAAAAAAAGTTACTCCCTCTTCCTTTTGGTACCCTTTTCTTCCAATTTTCATCTTCGTATAGGACTTAGTGGGAAGCAGCAATCTGCAAGTTTATGGTTTTCAATGCATTTACTCTGTTTCCAATCTTGAAAGTGGCGAACCTGTATATAAACCCCAATCCCTAGTAAGAATAATAATTATTACTATCGTATAAAATTATATATCTCAAATGGAAAAACCAATAGAAAAATGTTACTTTCGCAATTCATAATATCATATCTGACGTTTGAATGTACCTATGTATTACCAAATACATTAGATAATAATACGTGCAGCTCTCCGCTATTTACATGTAATAAACGTGAAGTATGAAAAGGAGCGCCATCTACACGCCTCGATCGCTAACTACACAAGACACCGGATATGAAAAGCACGGATGTAATATAAATTATTTTCACAGACATAATAAAATTATCTAGAGTTTTTGGTGTATCAGGTAATGTTGGGGTTGACGCAGAGCGCAGAGCTATAGGCAGGAGTACTTGAAAGAGTACTCGTAAATAAATTGAAATTCGAGTACGAAACTCAGAAAATGTACTCGTAAGTATTTACTCGTAAGTACTTTGGCACAGACAGGTGTATGGGTACGCGTAATACTCGTGAAAACACGTATATATAATTATTATACAAACATGTCAGTGCGCAGCCTATGACGTCAGGCTTGTGACACCTACATACAATACATCAGCAGCAGTAATAATGTGAATTTTAGTGGTTTATTTCGATGCTTATTGCATTTTTGTTGAAATATTTTTAATTGGTACCCGTATGCGTGCCACTGTTTAACTCACCAAGTTTCGTTTGCATAACTCGATTGGTTTCAAAGCAAATAAATAAGTCGTCAGTTTTTAAGTAAACCTATTGTTGGAGTTGTTGAACTCTTTGGAAGCACGATAATCTAGACTCTGGAATCTTCAAAATACACGGATCTGGCAGTGACAATAGTCTTCTTCCCACCAAAAAGTGAGCGGGAGTAAGAGGATTTAAATTGTTGGGATCGTGAGAGAGGGGTGACAAAGGTCTGGAATTCATGATGGCCTCAATTTGTACGAGTAACGTATACATATCTCTTCAAATGTCGGAGACGAAAAAAAGTCCTCCGAAGTGAGGTGATCCGGGGGGTATGAAGTGCCAATCGACTCCTTCGCCAGTCAGCCTCAACAATGCTGTCTTTATTTTTTAGTACAAAAACCCTCAACTTGTCTAACTCGGTTTTTGCTCCCCTAAAATTTGTCCCGTTGTCCGAATACATATCGGAAGGATTTCCCCTACGGGCAATAAATCTCTTTAAAGCCAAAATAAACGAATCATCAGTTGACAAATCTGTAACAAGTTCAATTATATGAACAGCTTTGGTCACCATACATATAAACAAGCAAATATAAGACTTTGAAACCCTACAACCACGCCCCTTCGTATCATTTAAATTCATTGGACCAGCATAGTCCACCCAAGGATTTTGAAAAGGGTAAGAAGGATTAATTCTGCAAGCTGGCAAATTACCCATTATTGGAGTTATTTTTTTTGGCGCAACACGAAAACACCTCACACATTCGTGAACCACTCTTTTTGTCGTATATCTTCCCGAAATTGCCCAAAATCGCTCTCGCACAGATGTTAATAGGTGTTGCGGACCAGCATGCAACAAACGCAAATGTTCCCTTGTAAATATTAATTTCGTTAACCAATTTTTTGCCGGTAACAGAATTGGATGATGTTTATCCATATCAAATTCAGAATTCACCAACCTTCCTCCAACGCGAATCAAAACTTTTTCATCCAAGAAAGGGTTCAAATTTCGAATTGACGGAGCCACATTACATTGCTGCAATGTTCTGTTGAAACAGTTCTTTCAGCAAAGCATCTCGTTTGTACATATTTAACCAAAACCATTAAGGAATTATTTAGGTCTTCCGATGACAATAGGCCAATACATCTATCTTGTCTTGGCTTTACGCAATTATTCGCAACACTTAACGTTTTGTAATTAGAATTAGAATAAACTACTAGTCAAAAAGTTTATAAATCATAAGCAAAGTAAACGTCAGATTGACGTTTCGTTCAATTAAATTGACATTTCAAATCAACGCTAGTTAGATATCGGGCCGCTTGGGCGACAGTAACTTCCGGTGACAATTTTCAGTGGAAGCTGCACGTATTATTATCTAGTGTATTTGGTATTACATTTATTTTATAGTAGGTATATCATGTAGGTAGTACACACCTATATTTATTGACAGGCATCTAGAACTCGCTTAGGTATGCCAGAAGAGAGAACACACAAAATCATAGGGAATATAGGTACCTATAAGTTTTAAGGTCCATATTCTCACTAGAGTGCATGGAATCTGCAAATTCGGAAATATTAAATTTGATAATTATATGAGTGTCACCGAAAGGTACCTACCACCAACGTTCTACCGTAAGTTGCTGAGTTAAAAATATGCGGATAATATAACCAAAATTATCTATATCCAAAATGGCATACTTTTCAAGATACAGCTCTAACTTGGAGGTCAATCAATAACACATTTTCCAGAATAAGTCAAAAATTTATTGAATAAGAAACTTGAAAATTTAATTGCCCGCTGCTATTGTTAACATCAATAAACACGTCCTACAAACATTCGCATTCTGAATCCAGAAGTTCCTAATACAGAAACGTCATACTTATCAAGTTTCAACTTTATAAATAATTATAGTTAATGGGGTACTTTTCAAAATACAAAGGTCATCTTATTACAGGAAAATTGTCGTTGCTATAAATACCCCTGACCGTCGTGGAGATAAGTCGGCTACTAAATCAAAGGGTTACTGAGGATTTTATTTTTACATTGACTTGATATAGCTTTTATAAAATTTAAAAGTCAATTGTTTTCACATGGAGACCAGAAACTGATCAGAACCTGATAAGTCAGGTCATTTATCATTATTATAGAAATATCCATGGATTTAGTGGTAAAATTATATCCACGACAGTGTAGTATGTCGAAATATTAATTCTATAATAATGATTCATTTATCAATTATTGACGAAACAATGGAGACAATTAGATCACCATCGGCAATAATTGAAACGATTGAAGAGAGGAAAAACGTCAAATTAATTAATAAGTCAGTCTACCCACAACGATAGAGTTGTTTGGGGGTAGAGAAGATCTTTTTGGTTTTTTTTGGAGAACTACTACTAGTATATTGAGGTGGACCCTAATCGAAGATATATATACCACTCTTATGCCCGTATTCACAAACGATAATTTCCTCAATAATTACGTAATTATTTAAATGAGTGAGATGGAGATATGCAGTTTTTTTGCAATAGAATGAGATGGGGATAATTGATTACGTAATTATTTTGGAAATTATCGTTTATGAATACGGGCGTTAGTCTCGAGTAATTATTATTATCAAGAAATTCCTGAGAATTAAACATCATCGCCACCGCCACGGTATCAATTCAGTGAGGTGGATAAGGATATTGAAGGTTTTTTGTATTGTGTGGTCTCTAATCAAAGTCAGAGCCACTTTACCAACAACTGCGTAACGAAGACATCACTAGCAGAATTTCCAAGGTTAGACCATTCCATATTACTCTAGTGTTAATAGAAGGAGATCCTGGAGAGTGTTATAACCAGTCGTTTAGTTTTAGAAATATTTTCATTGTTTAGTTTAAGTATTTATGTTTTCTTTCAGGGAGGTAGAGTTGGCCAACCTATCGTCTCTGCTGTTGTATTAGTATAATTGTTTATCATTACATAAGTTATCAAGAGTGTTCTTTTTCTACTTACCAAACAGCACTATTACTGGGGTAGTAGATATCAATATCTTTCTTTTTAAATAGAAAAGGTTTATTTTCAAATCATATAGACACGCATTACTTTATTTGCAAAAGTCTTAAGAATCTACGACCCTATTCCGACCGAACGAGTTTTGAAATATAACGATTATTATTAGACCAAACTCGATTCAGTACAACAGGCAGGGATATGTAGCAACGACTTGAAAAATAATCTTCAAAGGTTAATATCTCAAGAAATCGAGTTTTTCTGGGCTGATGCCCATGAAGACTTCTGATTTAGTTGTCAAATACTATACCGATCCCCAAAATTACAACAAATTTACCGGGAGCCTAATCTGTCTAGTAAGAATCGACCTTTAATATAAGGAACAGGCGCGTCACTGAGAATTAATATCCTGATTTTTTTACTCACTTATAGCTTTCTTCCTTTATTTATTAGTTTTATTACTATAGTATAGAAAATTTTCACTATTTTCTTTGTACAAATAATGAAGAAAACGCGACTACTTTGTCAAGAAAAAAAAACTGATTGTGATCATTAACAATTAGGTATTATGGTTTATGATTAACAGCTGACCATTAGCTATTTAGGTCTTACGTAGGCGATGAAGACTCTTAACTTAATTATGTTAGAGTATGTTATTCACTTCACACTCGGCATATTAGATGAATAGATGAAAGTGCTACAGAATTTTTTTTTCATTACATCCTTATCTTAATAATATAATAATAATAAATATAATTTATTGCCCAACAGATAAGTGATCCAATTGCAGGACAATTTTATAGACATAGATAATAATTAATAATATGCGGAATAATTATTGCGTGAATAAAATCAAGACAAAAAACGCACAGTGCGTACATGGTGACTTCATAATAATAATCCAATACAGGTTTCGGATATAGCCACAGACAATATACAGTAGCCAAACTATGCGCATTAAAATTGCAATCGCTAGATATTTTATCAGTAGGTACAGGCCCACATAAAATATGCATCAGTTGATCTCAAAAGAACATTGGTTTTCACCACTCGTAAGGCAATTTTTTTTTCATTTCGCGAGTTAAGACGTGGCACATGAAAATTAAAAAGCGACAATAATATGAGGAGCAGGTAATCCGATTATGAAAAAGGCAGTGCCAAAATTTGACAGTTACGAGTCCACGACGTTTCTGAAGCGAATGCAAACCATTATTGATGTAGTACCTATCAGCTCATATAATCAAAACCGCTGGGAAGATACTCGCGCTGTTTCGACACACACGTTCCAGTTAAGCAATCTGACAGTAGGTAGTAATATACAGGTGTCCCAGCTTATTCGAAGCGGTCTCTGTAAGCCAAACGATGGACTTTTTCAAAAAAAAAAAAAAATTTGAAAATTCAAGTACAGAATCACAATCGCCATAATTTAAAATTATTTTGGAGTATACAGAGTGTCCCATATGAGAGTGACATATCAAAGTTGTGTTTTTTTAAAATGGAATGCTCCTATGTTATTGCATTTTTAGATTGTCTGAGAAGAGAAAATAAGATTGGCTGTTACAGTTGGTATTTAAATTCAGAAGTTTGTGAGTTATAAACAAGTGAAAATCGTCATTTGTGAAGTTCAAAGCCCTGTACAAGGAAAACGGCTCAAGATAGAGAAAAACGGCTTACATTTCCCTTTTTTAACTTTAATGTACTATCCTATGGTATAGAAACATTTTTTGTACTTTCTTTGATTTTTTTATTTGTCGCCGCGTGGAGAAATCTCAGATATTTCAAATTTTTTATCACCCTGTATAAACATTTCATCCACATCATAGGATAGTACATGAAAAGTTAAAATAGAATATTTTTCGCTACTCCAATGGAGGAACGATTTTCCTGGTTGGATCAGCTTGGTAGCGCTGGATCGTTCTGCCATTGTCGGTTCAATTTCGGTTATCCAGATTACCCAACTTTTAATTGCCTCTCCTTCACTGGATTGACTCTTTATCGTTGGGATATCTTATACAGTTCTTCGATTTGTATCGACATCCCTCCCGTCTCTCCTGTGTCGGTTCGGTTTTACCTCGGGAGGTCTCTTGATGAAGATGAGTCTTATTATAAGAAGTCAGTAACTCGGCTGCTATTGACCTCTTATAATCTTATAAGATATCAGTGGCTAAGCTACTTTTCAATAGAGATGCTCTTTGGCATATGTATTTCAAAACTCTACGCATCTTATACCTATCTATTATAGCTATTACTTCAGAGTCTTTGGAATGTCTTAAAGTATCAGTTATTTATATGATTTCAACTCTGTCGTTGCCCTGCTTTTTGCAAACATATTTTTTTTAGTGAAGTTTCTGTGACGAAATGTCACAGGTTTACTGTTTCAGTGAAGTTATAAAATCACACATTTCATGAACATTATCCATTATAATAATTATTATCTGAAGCAATTATTTTGCGGTAGGTAAGTACTGAGTACTGTCACTTAGTGTCACTACTGTATATATGTATGTGTACAGTGATATTTTTATGTAGTTTTTTGACATTTTGAATTGATACATTTTTTTATTGTAAAAAAAAATCATCACTAAAACTTAAGATTTTGATCTTTCTTGACTTGTACATATCTTCATCTTCGTTTGCAGCCGTATAATAAAAGAGTTGTGTATATGGCAACAGTGGCTGGAGTAAGCGAGTGCCAGTCTTAAGATGACGTCAGCTTCGGTTCGTTGATGAAGACATCTCCTCTTGGCAGCTCCGTGTGTGGTATCCAGTGTCTTATCCGCCGGAATATATTCATCGACGCGGAGGTGGTCGTCTTTCTCCCACACATCCCGGTCTCCCACGGGAGCGAGTGAAAGAGACAGATACATCAGACTGGCTAAGCCGAGTATTTAGTTAGGCCCGTTCTCGTCCTCGAGCATAACGGCCAACATCCTAGATGCTTGTAATCAAATAGAACGGTAAAACGGTAGCTTTTTATAGCTTGACTTGCTCTTAGGTAAATGATGGTCTGTAATGGCTTTTTAAATGTTCTGTAAGCAGTCTTGTGAAGAGCTTTTTTTGTTTCCGATGGTATGCTAAAAATCTTACTAACGCCTTCATATTCGCTCCAATTTTTGATAATTTGGTGATAATTTTTTTTGTGGTTCAATCGATCTAAAGTACATGGTAGGCACCTACAAGCATTGATAATATTACCTACAGGGTGGAAACTATTTGTGAGTGGGTTATAGGGTTTTAACGTGCAAATTCAGTTTTGTGCAAATTTGTGCAATTGTGCAAAAAAAATTACCTACTTAATTAGATGGTTTTAATTTTGAATAGGTTAATGCAGAATAATAAAAAATAAAAATCAATTTAAAAAAAATACTACACTTAAAGCCAGAGTGCAAAACTTAAAATTAATTAGAATTTTCTTTTTGTTATTTCTACATTGATTAGAGAGGCGTTTAAACTGAAAATAAAAATCTTTAAACAGAAATCGTCATCGTCAAAAATTATTTCCTCTAACATTTTTCTCTAAATCTAAACCTGGAGATATTATTTGCACAAAACTAAATTTGCATGTTAAATCCCTATAGGACCCAAGCTTCCAGTCTGTAGTCTGTAATATGTATCAATATTTTTCACGGATGTCGCTGCAATAGTTATATTTTGCTGTTTTGCGATGCTTAGGACTAAAATGTAAGACCTCAGTCTTGTAAGCTGTCGACACGATTCCACATATAAAGCCATAATGCCATATGTAATGTATTATTATCGCGATTATCCATTCAGAAAAAAATCATCAGGCCTAGTTTAACATTTTTGAAAAAAAATTCCCAAATGAATTCCGATCTGGAAATTTTTTTTATGCTTCAAATGAGCAGATGCCACACAGCCTTTATTAATGAAGGGGTGAAAAAAACAAATTTAATTTTAGAAATGTCTACAAATTCGTGAATAAGTTGACCGAATTTACACGATTACGATTATGGAGCTGTGAATATTGAGTTATAAGTTTTATTAAACCCTATAAAAAAAGCGTTCATCGACGTCGATTGACAGAATATATTTTCATTTTGCATGTTCACAGATAATGTCTGCAATCCCTTTGATTTAGGTAGCTATTAGAAGCGAGGTGGCTGTTATTATTCGGTGCAAAGTCTAAATATAAATTTGTCCTGAATGGTTTGAATAGGTAGCTCTAGAAATAAATGAAAAAACATTTTCAGCACAAACACACTTGCCATCAGGAAGACAACAAACTGTTGATTAAAGATTGAAGAGAAGGTAAAATTAAAGTAAGTTATTTTTAACGTCCACTTTTTAATAAATTCTATAATTAGCTTCAAAACAGATGTTGATCTGTCACCTTCCATACGTTTAATCATAAAAATTTGTAGTATTTTTCACTCCCCAGTGTCAGGATATGGTGTCGTTTGCTGTATATTTAAATAAAACAGACCACACACGCTACGCAAGTTCCGTTCTATTACCATCATACAAACTAGCAGTGTTATTACAGTTTGGGACTCGCAAATATTGTGTTACTGTTACCCATTAAGGTAATTGAATTCTCAACGTGAAGTCGTAAACCTTCAGTATTTTTATCGACTTTGTCCATTAATGCAGTCTATTATAAATGTCCATGGTCACCTTTATTATGCTCTCAGTCCGGAATTAACGAGATTTGATCATCATATCTGACGGCTAGGTCTTCTTGGGCCTGCCTCTAATGTTATTCATATGTTGATCTGTGTGACTGTGTGTGTTCCACGATTTTTCCTGACATCTCTATTAGTCAACGTCTTGATATACAGCTCTAATTTCTAGACATCATTCATGCACCTTCTTCTTACTATCATAACTCACAACCTGATCTTCCTTCAGATGAAATCTAGAAAGACGATTAAACCTAATAAGAGACTAACAAAAAGACTCTAGCTTGGAGACGTAGGTACATAGGTGCTTCTTATTTTGTTTGGAATGGTCATCATTATTTTTCGATAGAGCGAAGAGTTAGAGAAAGAGTGCGAGTAAATATTCAGTGGATAGTGTGTATAATGTAAATGTACATCGCGTGCCCGTGGACCACACACGACGTTCTTCGGCAAATGAAACATTAACCACGTTTTATTCTCTTTCTCTCTTTGGCAGGTACGTAGTTATATACATGCCCGGCTGCGGACTTACAGACGGGTTGCAATAATTACCGATACCAACGGTTTATTATTCATCGCAGAGGCATGCATGGTATGGTGCACTATGAACGAGCGACACTTTATAGGCCTGTGAGAACCTGAAGGCTAAAAAATATTACATTACTGAATCTTATAAGCATATGCATATGCATAAGTAACGAAGTATGGGCGATTATAATCTAGTTGAGTTAACGTAAAAATACACTTTTACTTTTATGGATCAAAAGGTAGGTACAGTATGTACTAAAAGTGTTATACCTACCTGTCTTAGTATCTAAAAGAAAGTTAGTCGGTAAGTGTTAATTTCAGTCTTTCGAAATAATTTTGTTAATTATTTTTTACTTTATTTCATTTAACACTAATTACTTGTTTACCAAAAGAATAACAGTAACGAATACTTTAAAAATTTTCCGAGAACATAAAGAAGTCAAGAATTTACTTTAAATTTATTATTAAGCTATAGAACTTTCTCACACTGTTTCAAAGAAAAGATATGGGATGCCAGAAGTTTTTTATTTGTTTTAAAAATGTTTAAAACATTGTCCAAAACACTTGTACTTATCTGTAATATTTTAAAATGCAATTTGAAGTTGAGTGTCATTCTAAATTCATCAATTTTATTATCAAAATAGAACAAAAACCATTGTATGATATTCGTCTTAAAAGTGATTTTATTTTGTTCGTGAATTTGTAAAATTCGCTCCGCACTCACAAAATAAAACTTTACTTTTAACACTAATAGGTATCATAAATAGCTATTATTGTGCATATTGTTAGCGCATATTTTAAGTGTTTTTAGTGCATATTGCATGTATGTTTATTATATTTGTTATATTCTACGTGCATATTTTCCAAGCAATAATGACTTTTTTTAGTTAAATATTAGTTAAATATGATTATTTACCAGATATGACTTGTTATTTACTCAATTACTGCGAGACAGTGAGGTTTCTGGTAAGCAGGTGATTCTTGTACTTATTTATCAATATACCTACATATTAACTTAAGTTCACTACAACTATGTTCAATCAATATTTAGTGTCTAATAACGATGACTACCTACGGTTGATCAGATAAGCCTAATAGTTTCATCTAGCCACTAGCTCTTCTCTTTCGATCTTGGTGTAACACTCACACTCAAAAGTCAACAATCAACAAAAGACCGATTATGAAATAAATAAACAGTAGTTTAGGATATAAATGAAGTGAGATCATCTGTTCAGTGTGTCACCGGCACTGTGGTAGGTCCTTGTCCTCCCAGTCTGGACATTCTCTTGTATCTTTCTCCACCCTGAGTTCAGCTCATTACCTACCCCATTATAGGGTAACAATCGGATGTTGTGACTGCGGTCGTTATTCAAGGTGGGTCTGTGACAGTTGCGGATAGATGCCATTGTGATATCAATGGGGATAAACAGAGGGTGTTTATCAATGGGGAAGCTCGGCTAAAATGAAAGGAAGCTTCATATCTTACTATTCACTGCTATAAAGAGCATTAGTATGAAGATGCATTGTTGATGGTTTTATGTTTGAGAATTTGTGTAGGTGGTCCATTAAGATTGAATAATTTATAATATGAGGTGGACTTTTCTATTTTATATGTTTTAAAGAGTGAATTTTGAGCCAACACATATGGCAGATGGCACATAATATTTATTTACATTGTATAAATGTAATATTATGTATATCTATATATCAAATGAATTTCTGTTGATTTCTATCCAACTGTGCTAGGTAGGTATGTTGGAAAAACTTTTTTATTAATTTTGTTATATTTCGTATATTTGCTCTTGGCACCATCATAGACATTATAGACCCTAAACGTTTATTGCTATCGTTCATTTAGATCCGTCAATGTAATGGACTGACTATTACACCTAATAGATTTGAAAAAAAATATATGTTGGTAGGATTGGCTACCAATGATTAGAATATTAGTAGGTACCTAACTCACAATAAATTTATCTTAATACATCAATGAGAGGGCCTATACAGGACAGTTTCAAGATTAATTTTTGAACAAACTTCGGAAGAGGAAATTTTCAAGAAATTTTTTAAAATATTATCTAATTTATTAAATAATTGGTAATTTTTTATTATTTTGTGCGAGAGGCGATATCTAGACGGTAACAATGGTGATAATGCAAACTGTAGAAATCATTTAAATATCTATAAAGTGTAATTTTTATAGTTTTAACTTTTTTTCTTTTCGACGTGCGGTTTAAATATATATATATACCTTACCGGGTATTTCCTTTTTCATTGGCAAAGGAATCATAAGAAAAATAAGGAAAATTCCATGGAAAAACTTAGCGTGAATACCACTTTACTTAGGACTGAATTCTTTAGCTGAGCTGAGCTTCACTATAATATGTTTTAGAGAGAAATGTTAAATCAATAGGTTGGTATACAGTTAACATTGAAAAACTGCTTCTGTTTTTCATTGTTTTTATTTCATTGTGACGCAATTTTCTTCAGTTAAGTACATCATTTATTATAGGTAAATGTTAAAGTCAAGGTAATAGTGAATATGACGTCATAAATTTAAATATTTTTGCCAATTTTGCTTGACTTGATGTCAAAATTGCCAGAATTAAAAGTATAACGCATGCAGCAACAGAAGCCAGTTTTCAATCTTTGTTTGAAATTATTAATGTAATTCTCCCTAAAACATTCCTACAGGAAAGCCAATAATTCAATCTTATTTAGTTTTATCATTGAAATCTGAATTTTAAGTCTAAAAAAAAAAAAATTTTCTAACTCTAGAAATAGGTATTTTATATTGTCATGAAGGTTCATGAAAACTTGCTTTTACTTGTCATTTAGTCATTTTAAGCCTAAGTGCGTAAAAGAATGACTTTTTTAGGCATTTGTGCGTAATCAACTGTCATTTCTAAACTAAAATGACAATCAAACTGGAAATTTTATGAAACGATTTAACAAAAAATTGTTGACCAATTACTTTTTAGATAGTAAAAAAAGGAGATAAATTCTACTCTTGTGATTTATTTGATGCAAACATTATAGTTAAAATGGTTACGGTAACCTCCATGTTCGGCTACTATACAGTTCCCGCCAAAAAGTTCGCAACATAGAGAAAATATCTCACAATTATGTTTTGAACTCTTACTTTGTAGAATCAGCCATCAAAATGTTTAACGAATTTTGCCGAAATTTCCTCTGCCGAAACGGCATTTTCTCTATGTAACTGAAATTCACTTCATGGATCCAGAAGCACAATAAACTTATACAAATTTTTTTTTTAAGATTTCAAATTTTTCTTAAAACTTAAAACTTTAAAACTTAGAACTCACTGTCATAAAAAGCGGAGTTATATAAATTTAATATATACCTAGTTGTTATACCTACTGTTTTCTTGGTAAGTTTATCGATCTTGAGAGGGCGTAAACACTTCATACAATTGAATAAATTTGTCTATACCTATAATACCTTATAATCACATAAATAATAATTGTCGAATTATTGTACATTGTAACCTTAATAAATAAGGTCAAAACACCTAGGTATAATATCATACATAAGCAATATATATTAACACCATGCCATGCACAGTAATTTTCTTATTATCCACATGCGAATTCTGCCTGCACGTACGACGTACCTACAACGTCAATATACTCGTATGCACCTACTTTTATACGAACTACTCAAAAAATTTCATTGTCGGAAAATTTTAACGAATCGCAAGGAAACTCCTCTTCCTGTAAATTTGCCTCAGGGAACTCAATTGTGTTTTATTAATCCATCATTACTTTACAACTTAGTGAATGAAAAGGCTCCATTAGAGCGAGGTTAGATCCAGGACCGTATTACATGAAATTCTATGAGTTTTTTATTGATCAAACTAAACAAGAGCGCAAGTGTAAGTATAATTAAAATGTTTAAAATAGTGGTTTGAAAAATTTAGATAAGGTGAGATAAAAAATTAAATGGATTCTCAATTCTCAATAGATCAATTCTCAATTACCTAGGTTTTTCCCTCTACAATAAAACAAATACAATCATATAAATTAAATCATTTTGTTATAATAAACTTATTCCTACTCATCAGCCTTTATATTCTACTCAAGGCTGAGTTTTCGCATTTAAGTTAAATCAAACACTTATGTAACGGATGGTTGCAGTTTCCTGTAATTGCAGTAGTTTACGAGATCCCTGTACTAAATAAACATTGAAAAAACTCACCGTGTATAGGTATTATAGGTACGCACAATCCAACCTTATAGGACGGCTTCTTAGCATAAAAAATTTCCCTTTTCTTTATAATCGTTCTATTATTGCTGATTATTTCTAGTTACGGCCCTGGTTAGGGTCGCAGTTTTCCTTTCAAGCCAACTAGGATTATTGAACTGGTAATTACAAAGCCGCGCGTTCTGTCACGGCATGTTTCGTGCCTCCAACTCGCTATATAAAGTCATTGTAGGTTTGTAGGCATAAATATTCACTAGTTGGTATTACTGACTACAAAGCCATCACTTTCTGTTGCAACGTTCTGCTAGAGCTAGATGGAGAAAAACTATCATTTGCGTTCCTTTGTCACTTTAACACTGTAATTTTTTGGGTCTATTTGTTTTCACAACACAACAGATAATCAGTTTCGTATAAAGCAGTACTTAATCAATTCTCATTGAATTCATGAGAAACCTTTTCGATTCGTATTATAGTAGGTATAGTGAAACGATGGGATTACGAAAGGATGAGTGATTTTTATGGAACTGCGAAAGATTAGTGGATGGAAAGAAGAAAAACTGCAAAAAGCAGTCTATCTCAGCGAATACCACGCAACTTATATGGAAACATATTATTACAGACAGCAGTTTATAAATTTTCAACAATGCTATAAATCTTGTCCACTTGAAGAACTTCAACAAGCAATCATGTAGAAAGTGGTTGCTTACCCATTTTGTATAAGATTACCTGGTAATCATTAATGCTGGCAATAAAATGTAGCTGCCTTGCTTAAAACTACTATAATAAGCCAACCATAGTTAACTGACTTGTCTCAACTATAATTATCGACAACTTTATATCTTGAAATATACGCTTTTCCTTCTACTGCCAGTACTGCTATTCAGCAAGCCTTGGGAACATAACATGGAATAGCTTACCTAGGTATATCATAACTAGAGCTGTGACTTTTTGTTTCAGAAATCTTCAAGGTTACCAACGATATTTTCAGTTTAATTTTTTAACTTCCAGACAAAATTCTGTCGTATTACAGAAAGAATTCTTTAGCTTTATTTGATTTCTAATATTTATCAAGCGCTAATCAATTTTTATTAATTGGGCGCCTAATTTTATTTTCTTTCGTGACCAAAAAAACTCATGAAATCATATTCTACCGACAGACAAAATTTAATGCAGCAAACGCTTTCTTGTTAGAAAAAATCTCAATTGTAAATCTTAGAAAAAGAATAAAATTATTAAGGTTCCTTGGAAACTGAACGAATTCTTAAATTTTGTAATTTTCATGTCCAAATTTTGAAGGTGAAGTCACCTACTACATTTGAACATTTTCTTCTACACTCTTATATACTCGTCTAATAGGTACACAACAGACATGGTAATGGTAGTAGGATTAAAATATTCGGTCATTATATACATCCGCGGCTCCTACAGTTTCACTATGGAACTTATATAGGGGTGGAGAACATACCTATAGTAACACCAGGAAGGTATTCATTTGCTGGGCAAATGAAAGGGAAAGCCACAAAACGGTGTAAAAAAATGGTTTTGAGAGTGCGGAGGGAGTGCGGTCCTGACAAGAGGCACCGATTAGATGCCGCGATCCCGGATAAAACCACTTCACCATAATTGCCAAACATTCTATTCTGTGTTAGAGGTTCACAGAGGCGGACTGAGCGATATATCCGCTTTCATTACGTGTTCAGTTCGCACAGGGATTGATGCAACGATTTTCGGATTATAAATTCAAAATAAATGCAAAATTCAAAATAAAAATCGTGGTACTGTTATTTTCGAAGATTTTCCTTGCCCTGAAAGTGAAAAAAAAAATAGAAATTCGACCGTAGTGCCCAAGAGGGCTTAGTTGTGGCCTTAATATTAGTTTGCCATGGCTGTTTTTACTTTCTTACCCACCCAGCACCCCTATTTCGCTCCTCGGTCCCGAAAAAATTGATGAAACTTAGGAGCCGCGGATGTATACAATTACCAAATATTCAATTAAAAGTTAATTTTACTTTGCTATAAGTACTTTCTCATGCTTTTTAATATTTATTTATAGGCAGAAATTTGAGTTGTTATCCTTAATTCAGTCCTGGCAGTAAGCACCTATAATAATAATTTTAATTATTAAATTTAAAACATACTTTTAAACATACTTTTAAATTAATAACAAAATTCCATATGAAAATCTGTTCTTCGGTCATCTACAGCTTAGTAAAGTTGGCACCCCTGAGTGCAAATTTTCTTAAAATTTAGACCGGATTCGTTTGTCCACGGTTTGTTCACGATTGTCCAACCAAAATTTTCTTTTCTCAACCCTTAAAGAAAAGTTATAACGAAGTTTAAAAAATTGACATCAGCACTCCCGTGAGTAAATTTCATTAATTTCCAAACGGCATTCGTTTGTCCACGTTTGTCCAACAAATATTTTCGTTTGTCCAACCTTCAACAAAAATTTTTTTAATCTTTTTTTTAGGGTGGGCAAACAAAAATGCTTGTTGGACAAACGTGAACAAACCGTGGACAAACGAATTCCGTTTGAATTTTATAAAAATTTGCACTTAGGGGTGCCAACTTCACTGAGAATTCATAGTATAAAAATACCTACATTGTGAATCTAGGTGGAAAAGATTACCTAGCATCCCTGGACGACTGTATAGGTATAGAGATATTTTAAAGTCATGATTCAGAGACAAACATAATCCATTCACGTTTACAATATTTCCATAAAATAGAATAAAATCAATTTCGTTGTAAAACATAAGAATTGAAATGATATCAAGAAAAACGCGATATAAATCTAAAAAAAAAATCAAACTTTGAGCGGTTTTTTCGTGAAGCAATGTCTATACCTATCTCTGCGCAAAAAAAGTTACATACGCAAAAGAAATGAAAAGTAAAACAATGGATTTTTGCCTTTTTTTATTTCATTTTTGAATATTTTTTAATATTCAATGATCTTTCTTGGGATTTTAGGTTCTAATTTAAATTTGCCACTAAAATTTCTTATTAGCAGAACAAATTAGACACAGACTGAAGAGATGGACGGTACCGTTTCATCCTTATTATGGACTCATCAGTATACCGTATCAGTCAGACTCACGCCACATATACCGAAAGTTGAAAGTTATATATATCTTAACTTGTCTTTTCTGATGCTGATGGACTGCAATTTTAATGAATTAGTAGACAACCAGAGGAACGTACGTACGTGTTTATATAGTCCCCGCTTACAGTAGAGTTGTCACGGATATTTTGCTTCTTTTTTGAGATATAATTAACAAACTGAAAGGGATTCAGTTTCTAAGAATTTTTTATTAAGATTCGCAAGGTACGTAATTACTTTTTCAGTGAACTATCGGAGATGGTAGTGAAAAAATTGCAAATTTTTCTGAGAGAATCTCTGAGGACATATTTTTAGTTCTATACTTTTCAGTCGTCAGATGGCATTTGCGTTGCAAGTCACTATATGTTTCCGACAAATCGTTTGCTTATATGCTTTGATTTTCTTTCTAATCGGCACACTCCTCTGGTGGTGGTGATGTGTCAGACTGATGAGATGGATACCGTTAGGGCAAGTGGGTCGTTCAGAAAACGTTATTAGATTCAGTTTCACACCTCTCCAATTTCCACCCTCTAATTTAAGAGCACTCCGCGATTTTTTAATCTTTGATTACCATTTGAAGGATTCATGCAATAAAAACCCGCTCTTTTGATAGTTCGTTATTTCTATAAGACATAAACAATAGCCTATCGTGAACTATTATTTACACTTTTTTATATATAGGTACCAGTTCGACCACTGGATTAAATTTTGTTAAGTACATTGAACGTATAGAAAGTATAAAATGTTAGATTTATTTAATTACCAAGTACATACAATCATAAGGGTATGCTTATCATTGTTTTAATGATTGTTATAATTTTAGCAAACAAAAGACCCAATTTTAAACATTATTGATCACTTGGTATACTTAGATCTTAATTTCGCTTCAAAACAAGCAACCACATAGGTAATTATTACTTACCACCTACCATTATTGGGATAGCCCCTTGATAAGTGAATTGCAGAGGATAATCCACAGTTTAAAATGGGAAGCTTACTTTCAGAGGCATCCGAACAGTTCATTCATAGCCGCGTACTTCTTGGGTGGTCCGCGAGATTGAACGGTCACAGTCAACCGGCATCTCAGTGTCGTACGTCCACCAGGGTCATCAACATTTGAAGCCAGGCTGCCGTTGTTTTGATCTGCCTGCAGCAGTATGATTTACCTATTTATGAAGCTTGTTTCTAAAGTTTCAAGTCTTTATTGTTAATCAGATGATCTGGTTATGATATTAATCAGTGGTATACTTATAAGATACTTTACGAAATCAGTGGTACCTACGACCCAATAAAAAACTATTGTTTCACTTATTATTAATAAGTTATAAAAATACCTACATTTATATTTAGTTTGGAATGTCACTGACCAAGATACCTAAATCCTTTTATTTTTTTTTAACGAAATAGGTATACAGAGTGAATCGCAAATACGCAAATTAAATCATTAATTTCAAGAATGACTTCTTGCGCATGGGGTTTTTGCCCATACTTAAGTACTTAGAATAAAAAAAATTAAATCAAAGAATAAACACCATAGGTAGGCATGTCAAAGATGGATAATAAGTACATTATATGTACATATATAAAATTAAATTTTTCCATTCTTTTTTGGGGAAAGCTTAGATATGGATAGATTTATATTATTTATTCTTGAACCGCTCAGAGATTATGTAATATTTGAGAGTTCTTGGGATTTAAGTTCTAATTCAATTTTCCACTATAAGTTCCTTTTACAGAACGAATTTGAAAACTTTCGCACATGTTATGTGAAACTGAAAACGTGGATGGTACCGTTTCGTCCTATTATGGACTCATCAGCATGTCATATCAGTCAGACTCAAGCTACTGACAGGTATCGCATACCAAAGAGGTAAATGACTTCCATGAACGTCGTCAAGCTTCTACCTAAGCTTCTTCTCACTTTTATCCTTATCTAGTGATACTGATAACTGTGAAACGCTCGATTTAGGGAAACCATAATCTGGCCAGTCAAAAATCCTGCGGTTTATAGCAAGAGATTTTTTTTTTAATGCACTTATCTAAACTCTAAACCTAGACTTGTTTGTTTCGGATGATTTGTCATAAACGACTGAGTAATTAATTTTTAAAAGTAAGCTCACAGCTCAACAGCTTTAATTAAACGCCTGTTATTAAGGCCTAGAAATAATTTCTAAACAACACTAATATTATGGTTGCTTGGAATTACTAACAGCTTGTAGCTATTATCTAATAAAATAATGAAGGCAATTAAAAACTGCACAATAGATGTGTGGAGTCCAACTCTCTCACTCTAACCTTGCACAACATATGTAAACTTAAACTTCTTGCAAGGTCATATAAGGTGACGCAATAAGAAGTGGGTAATGTTAATCATTACTTTAGTGTGAGGTGTTAATGACGAAAAAGTTATTGCTTACTGAAATGTAATGGTAAAATTCGGTCTCGCGATTTCATAACTAAATATAATATAGAGGTAAATATGTATGATAGTCAAGACTCGAAAAGAACACATGAACAATGTTTGTTTTAGAATTATTAAAGTAAATAAGTATGTAGTTACTTATTACTTATTGTCTAAAGTGCATTTTAGAACAATCAATGGTGTGTTAGTTATCAGCTGATCCGCAAGATGGTGCTGGCTATAGGTATAAGTTAATGCAAGCAATCTTTCCGATTTTTTATTGATTTAAATTAATTGAACCCATATGACATGTTCACTTTTTTCTCGTTATTGACGATGGATAGGATCCTTCGGCCACACACCGCATGTTAACATTATGTATATAATTTTTTTAATTAATATTATTTATGTTTACTAGTATTAAAATCACGTTAGATAGGTTAACATCTTTTAAGAGCACTAACCTTGTATAAAAAAATAATACACTATTGAGGAAAGGGGTGCCCCACTACGCAATTTTCTGATCCTTTAATGAGCACTTGAAGTATTCAGGAAATAAAAATCGAATCTTTTGATAGTTCCCTTACCTATTCCCTGTTTATTAGGACATAATAACTATAGTCTAAATCAGGGGCGGCTATTTATCATATTAACGGCCGTATTCACAAACGATAATTTTGTAAATAATTACGTAATCAATTATCTCCATCTCATTCTAATGCATATAAACTGTACCTATGTCTCCATCCCATTCATTTAATTATTTTCGAGATATTACAGGACCAGAACGCTTTGTGAATACGGGCCTAAGTGTACTAAAACGTATTAACGAGAATCCCAATCAATTTTTGTCAAAGTTCAATGTTAGTTAATGTTGAAAAAAACCGATTGAACTTTTTAAATCAAAAAAGAAATTTTCTATGACTTATTTAAAATAAGGTATTTGCACGCTGTGTTTGAAGAATTTTAAAGTCATTTCTGGGTCAGTTTCGAAACTGTTATTAAAACCTTACAATTTGGAATATCACTTTGACTTAAGATAATCCTTATATTAAAACTAAGGGTAAACTAAAATCAAGAACATGTGCATGGATTAACAGTATAAAACAAAGCAAGTATCGAGTCGTGTTGCGATTAGGTATATTGTATTAATCAAAGTACATTGATCAAATTCTCATTTTTTGCTAAAGATCAGGAAAAACTTTATTTCTTTAGTTATTTTCAGTTATTTACTTGTCTTTATTTGACATTTATATAGATTCATTTATACAGGGTGTATCATAAATATAGCGACAAACTTTTAGGGGTAGTAGGAGGCGTCAAAACAAACATCTTTTTTCTTCAAACGTCAGTAAATCAACCCTTACTCGATAGTAGTCGGTCGCGAAGTGTTATACTTTTCCTCCGCCGGAGGTTTACTTTTCACTTTCCCGCCGCCGGAAGGAAAGTATTGTCATAGCAACATCAAAATACAAACCTTATACATAGCAACCTTATACTTATTTAAGAATCAACGTTTCAAATTTTTATAAACCCGTATTTAGGTATTATCAATAAAATTTAACCCAAATGAAAACTTTGGAGTTTAATATTTGGTATCCGGATTAAAAGCAGGAATTTGTTTTTGATGCGGTTATATATAGTACACCGGAATGAATTAGTTCCTAAAAAACGTCATATTTAACTCGAAACGAAAGTCGAGCTCGATCAGCTCAGATAACAGAAACGTCAGATCAAAGTTAGGTTAGGTGTTAGGTTGTCCTATTCCAGTAAATTCCAGTCCAAACCTCCTTGCAAACCCGCCAATCTTCAATTGAAAAAAATGTTTTGCTAAAATTTGTCCACATTTGAAAAAAAGCAGCATATTTTATGGACTTAGCATAGGTACTTTTCATGGCTTAATTGCTTTCTATTATCAACCTCACTTCATTCGGCTGATGAACACGAGCGCGCCACGCGCCATGAAAAGTCTCACTTTCCCTGCTTATAAAATAATAAACTATTTTTCATAATCATTTGTCCAAAAACGCTTATCTTTCGAGATATTTACAGGGTGTTAAAATTTAAAATAACATAACAGTTTTGGTTATAACTCGTATAAAATTGTTTTTCTTTTTCCCTCTTCCCTCCTTATCGTTTACGCCACTGACTTTATTGCAAATACAAAAACGTTACTCAATGCATTTTAGAACAAAAAAGTATTCGTCGTTTTTTTCATAAAAATTTTCTCAGGTAATGTTGGGCGATTTACATTGCAAATTTTGGACTTTTTATGCAAAATGTTATTTTTAATGATTAGTGACATTGCCTGAGGAAACTTCAGATATACCTATATCTCAAAAACGGCAAGATGCATGCATCTCAAAAATAAAGCGTTTTTGGACTATGTTTATTGATAAAAATATGTTTATTTTGACGCCCTTTGTCTACTCTTAAAATTTGTCGGTATATTTATGATACACCCTTTATATTTTTGCAATATTTCAATAATCAAAATATTTCCCTAAGGAGAATCACGTTATTATTTGTCTTGAACAAGTAATTGCATGCAACAGAAAATTTTTTTCTTACATTTTTTCCAGAGTTATTTCAATATTGTTATTCAAGTAAGTATACTGATACTTTGTATTGTATTGAATGGCTATTACCTATAATGGCTATCAGCTATACAGCACTCACCACATTCACATTCTCGCGGAGTGTAATTTTCGTATTCGTCGGTAATAGTTATCATTATGCGCTTGTTGAATAATATACCTACATACTACTTATTATATGGATAATCTCTGTGGTTAGGATTTCAATTAAATGAAAGACTTATAGAAGATTGAAAAAATGAACGCAGTTGATGTAATTTTGTAATAATTACAAAAAAATTAAAAATTAAATGCATAGGTATTTTAATTTTGTAAATTTAAATAAGGTATACATCTCTATATTTTTGTATTATAAGGTACCTTATACATACAAAAGGTTGTATAATGCAGTTTTTAATGATTTCCAGTCACCAAGACTTCCAGTAAAAACATGTAAATTCCTTTAAATTCTCTTATCCCAGGTTTTATCATGGAGTTGATTATTGACAGCTGACAGCTGTCAAATATGTCAAATCTTACAGGACGGAGCGACAAAAATTCCTGTAGATACAGATTTTTAGATAATGTTTTTTTTGTTATACAAATTTTTTGATGCTTTCTTTATTGTAACATAACCTTTTCTGGAGTAAGGGTTCTTCATCTGCTCTGGCGGCCTATAGAAACAGTTTTTACTTCTAATTTAAATTCATAAGTTATTAAAATTTTATATAATAATAATAATAATGATAATTACAATATAATAATATTTCGTTGTAACTGATATTTCCATCACTAACCGAGTTTTTTTTTCTTAAGCATATGACGAAAAAGCCAGTCTATACTCGTATTAGTAATTATCCAGATGTATCTCATGCAATTTTCTTTGTTAAATTGAGGTTTTTATTCTTCCGCGTCTTGGTGGGTGGCATTTCTATAATGTAGACATAAATGTTATATGAGACATTAACGATCGTCAAAGCTATTCGCCGTGCAGCAGAACAGATGGCATTTCATATGAAATAGGTATAACCCTTTCTGTAGAAATCTAGTTTGTTGCTTAATTATTTTTCTCTTTTAGAATTCGTTTTCGGTAGCTAATTAATGCCAAATACCTACCTAACTGACTGACGATCGGCGGCTGGAGTCTCCTAGTCTAGGTCTCCGATTTGATTTATCGGATCCTGTACCAAGATCAAGTTTACAGCTCCGCAATTAAGCAGTCATCATCATCTGTGCTGTTAAGCACATTGTAATTCCTCTTAATAATGTATACCACCCAAATTCAGATGATGCTTAAAAATAAATTTTTTCAATCTTTTATCCAACTGATATAATAATTAAATTATAGGTATATAATATACAGGGTATTCAATTACGCTTCAAATTAACTTAGTCATATTTCAAATTACTTGTAGGGATATTGTATTACTTGTATGGTCTGTATCTACAGGCAGATCCGAGTTAATCATCAAAATTAGCAAATTTTTATTAGTGTTTTATACCTCCGTAAACTTTATACGATCGTGTTTTTTTTTCTTTTTCACCTTTTGAATCTTGAGAAGTAGCAGAGATAAAATGTTCTTTAAATTAGAGAAAAGATTTTATAATAAGATTTGGCATACCACCAATGAGTGAAGTTTTCCTAAATTTTATTTCGGATTCTTATTAAGAATACCTACCTACAATTGTCCAACTTCTCTCCAATTTCACCGATCCTGTATCTCTTCTACTTCCCACTTCTCAAGACCCCGATTGTGAGGGAGATAAAAAACGGTCTGTATAAGTGAACTTTGTATGAACTTTTTGCTTTTTACATCGATTGATTGTTAAGTAACGAAGAATAATTCCGCGGCCACCTGTAATTAACTTTATTAAAAAACTTTATTGATCATCAGTGATGAGTATGTATATTGTTTTATAATTTTATATGATTTAGTTATTATTTTGTGTTTTTTTTTCTTGTGCACAGATATTGTAAGGTAGATATGCCAAATTGAAATATCCTGTCAGCAGAATTCAAATTTTAGAACTTATGCAGTCATTTTAGCATTTTCTTACTTTTAGAACTACAATAATTCCTAGCTTAGTCGCTGTAAGTATGCGTACCTATATATACAGAGCATATCACCGCGCGTCTGTCTTCAAAGATTGCATGTGCATCAATTTTATTTTGGCGGATATTCGATTGAATAGATCGAGCCAGGGACTTCAATAAAACCATTAAAATTCTCCCCCGAAATATATTCTACATCTTAAGCCATTCCAATTGAATAGTAGTTGTTCTTTAGATAGACTGCTTCTGATCACGAGATGGAGTTAGATATGTTTGTGCCGAAGGCACTTTCTATACTCAGTGTACCTGTTAGCAAAACGTTCTAAAATTTATAAATGCGAGAATGAAAAATTTATGAGAATTGAGAATGAGAAATGAGAATTTATTATTGATAAAAAAAAGTTAAATGGGTCTTTTTTAAGATTGAAAAGCTGCTTAAAAACCATACTTAATGTACCTAATTATATTGACGCCTGTTTACAAGCAAAACATCCTTTTTGTGTAAATTTCAAAAACTGTAAGCTTCAAGACAGTTTTTACAAATATTTAAATAAGTACTTGAATTCATCAGTTTGAAATAGGTAAGTGGCTAGGATACATAATAGTATATTTCATAACGAGAGTTGAAGTGTCATTTTTCGCACAAGCCGAAAAAGTTACACACGAGCTGCTTGCAGCGAGTATATGTAATTCCGCAAATGCGACATTATTGTCTTTCATTTCGAGATTATTCGAATGTTTGAAAATTCTTAGGCACCTCTCGATCACGTACTAAGTTTGTGATTATTTCCCCAAAATATAGATATAGGAGATCCTGTAATTTACTAATCTCCAGTGGTTTCACATATCACTTATCCCCTCTATATAAATGTATATAGTTGTACCGCTGAGGCATTCTCTAGAATAGGTCTGATCAGTGACGCGAAGAGGGCGATAAAAGCGTCAATGTTACAAAACTTTTTGGAATCCCTTATGATCGCTACAATAGATATGCAGTGGACATGCAGAATTGTTGACATGAGCGATGCGTGATGTGAGAAATTCAGCTTGGGATCGAAGAAAACACCCGAATCCTTCAACAACTAGAACTTTGATATATGACCTCACCCCCAACTGTGTAGTTGCAAACTATCTTGGACTTACTCCTTGTACACTATTAGACTTTAATGTTATTTTGAGAGATTTTTTGAAACACCCTGATGTTAAATTATCTAAGTCTTTCAACAAAAAGATGACACTGTCAGTCAATTGAACTTCAATAAACTTGACAATATCATCTGCATTTAGTAGGCAACCATAACTAAGAGTTGTGTGATGTCATCAATGATTACTAAAAAAAAGCAAGGGACCCAACACAGGCCCCTCCAGGAACACCTGAAGAGACCAGGCTGGATTGCGAACGAAAACCAGCTAGTTCGACGTATTGGTATCTGGTTGGTAGGTAGTTTTCATCAGATCAACAAGGGGCAGTGAGAAACCGATGCATCGAGCTTTTTCTATCGATGCATCGATGCACCGACACATCGACTTGTCGTCCAGCGTCAAGTGAGTCGGATATTGACTGGGCTAGAGATGAAAAGTTGGTGATGGTGGATCTTTCTTAAATGAATCCGTTTTGAGAGCTGGACAGCCGGTGGTCAACTGGTTCGTGGATAATATGGCATCCTATGCAGAACTACAATAATTTTGAAAAGTTACTGAGCAAATCTATGGGGATAATACCTTATTAGAAAAATCGTTTCTATATATTCTATAGTGTTAATAATAGTACGTAATAAACTTTACTATCCTAAAGGATTTTTTTTTAATTAATTAGGAACGTAATCAACAATTTCCATCTCATGTTGATTCATTCAAACTGTATATGTATAGGTGTTTCATCGTTCTATTCATTTAAGTATTTTCGAGCTACAGCTGTGGCGTAAAATTTTGTTAATTAATATACGGACAGTTACCTTAAAGCAGCCTATTATCTATTTATGAATAGTTGTAAAAAGGCTCGTAATCGATGATGAATTATGTAGCTTTCAGTTGATACAATAAATTTTCAGGTGCCTATGGGTGGCTAACCCTTTCCTTATAACTTTATTTTCTTTTTTCATTTTATTATGGTGTGAATTTGTAAGAATAATACCAGTTTCGACGCTGTTTAATTTTAAGATTGGTAACTTTAAGTAAGCGTCATTTTTAGCACTGACTATACCGACCCTATACAAAGTAACGACTTGAAGTCTAAATAGTGTTTGTAGAAACAGTAATTTAAGAGGATAATATGGTTAATTCACAACTTCCGCATACGTACCTACTTAAATTCCACTATGAATAGAGTTTTCGAAATCACACCTTGCAATCCAACCCGTATCTAAACTGTTTTTTATGGAGATACCCTATGATTCACCGGTGGTTCCACATGAATTTCTGTGGCAGGTCAATATCTCTTCTGCTGCTGGTGTGATTTATTCCTAATCTGTCCACATGAGTTTTTTGCTTCTCTTGTGTTCATTTAACATATAGGTAAGTAAGAATATTTAAATGTGAGAGAAAAGTGCATTTGATTGTTTCTTCGTGTAGACAAAGCTTGTGGTGATCAGTGGTCACCAATGAATCAGGTAGGTAGATGTTTATTTTCTATTAGAGGTAGGTAAGCACATCTGACTTAATTGAAATAAATAGCCATTGTTTTACTATTCCAGAAGGTATAGATATAGGTAAATTATACCTGCCTGTAGATACCTACCTACCTATACATAATATAATCTAAGAGATTGTTTATCTAAATAAGCAAACAACATAAAAAGTTTATACATCAATCAAGAAGTATAAAAATACTGAAAGTATCTAAAAATATAAACTATATCCATACACTGAGATCTAAATGCTTTTAATTTTCATTCTCTTTCTTCTTTTATTTAATACCTAATATTAATTATTAGAAGGTTAAATCGTCCCCCAAAAGCTGAAATATATCTAACCATGCCATCATAAAACATTGAGAATCAGATGTCATTTCTAGAATGCCAAAATGAAAAAAAATGTTCAGGCTATCACGAATATAAAATTTTTATCTTAATAATTAATTAAATTGAAACCCCATTGAATTGAATATTTTACCACGGGTATTTGTGAAGAAATATAAGATAGATGATATTATGTACGTTCATTATGTCTTACATTATTTGAAGATGAAAAATGCACATTGAAAATATAATGCATAATAAACTAAAGATTACCATTATTAATCTTCAAATAAAAATAGTAAACTAATTTTTCAATTTAAGTATTTACATTAATCAAGTGTAAAAAATTTGGACTAAGAATTATTGAAATAAATTGATGAAACAGCAGGGAAATGCCTCATTTTTCACTAATACCTATAACTCCCTGCTTAATTACACGACATTACGATATAACCTGATGTGTATCCATCTACCCGTATTACAAATTTCTGCATTATCCTAAACAGTGGGATGTTTTTTATGGTAACGATGACCAGATCCACCTAGAGTGGGTTTTGAAGGATGACCAGTTGTAAGATTAATCATTTGTCAGGTTCCCTGAATAAGCATCAGTATAATAGGGTAACAAACCATTGTTATATAAATAAATCTGATGAACTCCGTGCTTTATTTCTCATATAATTTTCGAATGTTTGTGAAAACAGTACCTAATTATGTCTCATAATATAATATTAAGTAACTTGAAAATTTTGAGGTGTTTACAACTTCAAATTAAATTAGTAGGTAAGTTAGTTCCAGTGGGTATTATAAAAGCTCATTAAGTTAACATGCAGGCAGATTTCTGGGGACGTTTCTAGAAAAGGTATCGACTCTAAGTGGAAAATATATTGTTATAAATATATCAAAATTGTTATACCTATAAAAATATATAATATATGAAAAAACTGCAGCTGTTTCTAAAGCATGCTTCGGGTATTGTTCCAAAATGATCATAATTATTTATGGTGATCAATTTTAGTGCAAGCAAAATTTTAAAACAGTTTTACTCGGAAACAGGTCATTTTATCGTGATAGACAAAGAGAACCTTCTCCGAATATTTCTTCATGTTATTCGATTGTGCGTCTTCAAAACTCAGAAAAAAATATTACGGAAAAAGTTATAGGCCTTTTTTGAATTGAAAAGGGATTCAAGTCTAATTTGGACCAATAAAGGATGTAAAGCAACATCAGTGGCAAGGGTGTCAGAAAATCCGTACACTAGAAAAAAAGTTATAAAAAAATATTGTTTTAAAAAAATCAACTTTGACTTTTAATTTTTGAAGGTTTATAACTTTTTTATTTGTGAGTTTTCGAAAAAAATTATAGATACTTTTGGCAATATTTCATCAAGTAGAATCACCTGCTTAATTTTTGGCGCATAATTACCGGACACCCTGTATTACACGTGATATTACAGAATTACAGAGACATAAAAGAATAACAGTATAGTGTAATTTTTCAATTTTTGTAACAGATGCATGATGAGTCTTGTCTACAGAGTGATCAGTAGGTACTGATTCAGTACCTAACTGGCGCACTCGAAGCATGCATGCTGTGATAAACTGAACCTTTTATTAGTACATACCCTGCTATACCTACCTAATTTTTTCACGTCAGTGCTGTAAAGTTCGTAAACAAATTGGCAAATCATTATATTAACTATTTCTTCCAGATACCTACTGAAGTACTGAATTACTAGACTAAATCATTCACAAATTTTTTGTGATTATTAAAATAATTAGCTCCAAACTTGGATAAGGGAATCGCTGTAACTCAAAAACTAACCATCGGATTTCTTTTTTTTTATATTATTTTGTCCTTAACTTTAATGGTCTCTATAACAACGCTCTTTTCTTGGAGTGCGTCTGTTAATGATCACCCTGTAGATTATAGCAACGCAGTTATTTTATTTTAGTAGTTACCGTCAACAACAGATGTCAATATTAGTTACAGATGACGGACAGATACAAAAAATTCCACCTCTTCTGGAGGCATAGGAATGATGAATTTTTTTCTATTTAATGGAATTTCTTCAATAACAGGGTGGAAATTAATAATTTGTCAATCAGCCAGGATAGACAACCACAGATATATCTTTTGTATACCTTTTGTAACAAATAAATTAGTAAAGTTCAACTTCAAATTAGGTACTTTAATACTTTATTAGGTACCTAACAATTAATCATATAACCATGGTGTATAAGATATACAGGGTGATTCAGGTTTTACCTACTTAACTCTAGGGAACGATAGAGAATCTAAAAATAATAAGTATGGAGTTTGCTTCATGAATTATATTCGTGAAATGCTTCGTTAAGAAAATACAGGGTGTTAAAGTTTTAAGAAAAAATTCGTATTTTTGAAATATAAAAAAATTGACTGATTGAAATAATTTGAAATTTGGAACAGCAGTTGTGCTAATTGAAGTACATGATTTGATGAAAAATTCTTCAGTCCAGTGGCGGAGATCTGGGTTTGTTCTTACCTTTTTTAATAAATAATTTGCACGCCACTGACTTTTATGCAAATTTGTAATTTTTGTTAGATACCTCATGTTGTTTAGAGAAGAAAAGTCATCGTACGTTTTTGTCCTAGGACGCACTGTTTCCGAAATACATCATAATGTAGGAACCCGTACGAGGTAAAATCATAAAAATCAATGCCATTGAGTTTTTCCATAAGTTAATCATTTTTGTGATCATTATATTGAACCGTATTGCGTTACAAAAAGCTTGCATGAGTGCCAACATTGTGGAATAATTTGAAAACAGTGCGTTCTACAACAAAAACGTAAGATGACTTTTCTCCTCTAAACAAAACAAGGTATCTACCATAAATAACCAATTTGCATTAAAGTCAGTGGCGTAGAAATTATTAATTAAAAATGGAAACAACACACCCAGATCTCTGCCACTGGAGTGAAGAATTTTTCATCGGAAGTATCACATCATGTACTTCAATTAGCACAACTAGTGTTCAAAATTTCAAATTATTTCAATCAGCCAATTTTTTTATATTTCAAAAATACGAATTTTTTCTTAAAACTGTAACACTCTATATTTTCTTAACGAAGCATTTCACGAATATAGTTTTCATGAAGCAAACTCATATTATTTTTCGATTCTCTATCGTAGCCTAGAGTTAAGTATAGGTAAAACCTGAATCACCCTGTATAGGTACCTATTCTTACCCCGTGATCATAATTTAACAAAACATGTTAAATTTCTGAGTATGGTTATAGTTACATTAATAATTCAGTTGACACAAACACAAGAAACGAGTTTGACCTAAATCCCGTACAATTTAAATGACATTATTTGATCTTAAATAAGCAACGTCAACAATCTGTCTCCGGAGTTTTCGTTTATTAATTCCAGTTTCATTTAATAATAGTTTTTATGTACCTACTTTATTAAAACGATTACGGAGAGTTTTACGATATTAATTAGGCTATATAAAGAATCCAATTTTCGATCCTGGTGGCTCATATTCACTGAGTCGTAGAGTTATTTTGACAAATGACGAAAACTAAATTGAATGTTTGGACGTGCTTTCATAATGGGATAATATCTGGTGCCTTTTGAATGAAACAACTGAGAGGCTCGATCTTCAGATTAGAGCCCACCCACCTTCAGCAAACAAATCCAACACCTCTGGGACATCTAAACACACAAATTACACAACCAGGACAGAGTCGGACTCCGGACGATTTATTATTTTGGCCCCATTATTGATCAAAGTAGTTTAATGAAATGCTATAGATAAATGCTATAGAAAAATCTAAAGCGGATTGGCAAGTTTTTGTAGTTTGTGGGTTGTGGGAACAATCACTTGAAGAATTATGTATAAACATTTAAGGTTGATTTTGCTGTCAGATTGACGATATTTTAACTAATCACCTGCAGAATTGAATCGAGGATGTTGTCTAATTCTGCCTGACAGACAATTCATAACAACATTTTAACATTTTAGTAGCAGACTTTGATGGTGCAAATTTTCAAGTGGTATCCTATTGTGTAGTTGATAATATGCTCATACAGAAGTGATAGAAAATATAAGATGTTTAAATTGTAGAGAAATTCGTTAAAATTTCAAATTTTCGGTTTATCTTATGAGTTATTTTCACAAAATGTTTAATTCTAGTTATAGGTACTTATGAAGCACTTTGGATTTTTGTTACTAAAGTTTTATAAATGCACTTGATTTGTTCAGGGTGCTTCTTCCACGTTCGAAGAGGAGTGTCTGGTATTGCATTTGAGTAATATCGGTCGATTCGTTTCGAAATTAGGACCATTTAAATTTTAAAAATATACCAAAAATATTCGATTTTTCGTTCATACATCAATTAATCAATTAATAAAATCAAAATCTCTGGAAAGTAATATCAAAACAATAATTACGAGGCTGTAATTAAATAAAAAAAATATTATATTTGATTGACAAGCAGATTGATTGGCATATGGTAGCTATAAAAGTGACCAAGAATCTGAAGGAGGTAGGTGCAGCATGAATCCTTAAACATCGTAAACAAACAGTCAGAAGAATCTCCAATGTGTTGTGCCATCAATGAACTGGGGATTCTTATTACTGTGTATTACATGGGTTGTTTAAGGATTTATGGTAGGTAACTACCCTTTTTAGATTATTGGTAACTTTAATAGCTACCGTTTATTATACTTTTACGTTACAGTTTCTTATCTCTGTTGTCCAAACGAAAACAAAAAACAAGAATAAAACTGCTTGTGGCATTTGATGACTCTATATTAATTACACAAACACTCAAAGTTTCATTTATTTATATTTATCTTTTTTATCTTTAAAATGAACTGTAGGTACCTACATATTTACTGACTTCGTAAAAAAATTTAAAAAACGATTAATTTTGTTTTAACAGGATACGTTTGTTCACGATTTGTTCACGTTTGTCTACCCGAAATTTTCATTCGTTTGAGAATTAAAAAAAAGATAATCAAATAAAAAAAATAACATCAGCACAAAATTCGAATTTTTATGCTTTTATGCATAATTCATCACTTTTCTATGAGAGGGAGCGAAAATTTCGGGTTGACAAACATAGACAACTCGTGAACAAACGTATCCGCCGTTTGAAAATAAATGAAATAAAAACTTCATTGAGTTTCTTTCTACATATAATAATACGCTTATTAGGTAGGTATTTTATGGCACGTTTTCAAAAGAATTGAACTGAAATTTTCATCAGTTCGCCGATATAATCATGATTGCTCCAATTTATAAAATAATACCTATACCTACACAAATTAGTCCCCGTACACATCGCTATGCCATTTTATTTTTGGATTTTCATGTTATTCCCAATATGTAAGCTACTTATTATTACTGAAATGTCGATTGTGTTATCATTTTCATATAAAAGGAAACCTACAATAATAATTATGGAGCATGGAATGACTTCTAAATATTATGATTGCGTTTAAGTGTAAAATCGTGCAATAATACATTGGAAATAAAAATTCTTAGTTTAACTGACATGCAGACATGGTGAAACGTGTCAGTTCTAGAAATTCTTCTAGTTTACCTTCGTTGAAATTAATGAATGTTTAGCCGTAATTACGGTCTAATACAGATTACACCAGGTAAGTAATATAATACCAAGTATGCCAATTATTCCGTAAGATTATATTGCCTAGAATTATAGAATTTTTATGGGAGGAAACGAAAAGCAGTAGGTAATTTTGTTGATTTTGCAGAATCTGGTGAGCCAGGCCTGTCCTGAAGTGAAATAAACACGACCTCACACCTTCAGTACTACTACTGGAGATGAGATGTATTTATATCTCTGCGGCCGGATGGAATGACATCAAGCGGCCTCTATATAGGCACGATATTGCAATATCGGGAACACACAGAATGAGATCGTAAATCAAATGGGGACAAATTATCTCATTAATGTCGTTTCACGAAACGAACACCCGGAGAACCCTGAATTAAGACAAATCCGGCAGTTTACCCTCTTTTAACTATGTTAATCCTTTACCGTCACGTATAGACATCCATGTAAACATTATAGCTACAGGCACCCACCTGGGGAGTAGAGGTAAGCCTGTATATTTACTTAAGACCCTAAACCGTCAACCTACCGAAAAAATCCGGTAATGTTATGATGACTACTGTGCTTTCATTCAAACAAAAAAGGTTACGATTGTCAAACGATATCAGAAAACGTGCAAGGACTCCTTTTGACTCCACATTGTCTTTTATTAACAGACGGTCTAAATCTGCTTTGGAGACGGGGAAATCAAATCCATTTTGGTAAATATTGACTCCCCTATAATTTTTTAAGAGAGGCTAGGAGGATCATTGTAAAAGCAGTTTCTGTTGCTATAGTTAGAGTATAGGTAATCCTCCCATTCTGTAACTTATTACAACTAATATCGTGTGTTCGTTTAGTAATATTTCCTTAGTTGGACTTGGAAATTGCGGGTGACGTCGGAACCTAATTTCGTATGACGAATACCTATAAAAAAAATTTAATAATATAATAAACCTAGTAAGTAGTCTAATAGTCTATTCGACTGTCAATGAATGTGACGTAGTCACGGTTACTTATTGTAACTGTTATTCGGTTATAGGTTATTTCAAAATTACTGTAATTTTATAGTGCGATCAGTATAGTCCGATCCGAAACAGTGTTTCTTGTTCACGGGGATCTATAGTAACGGCTCGACATATTGCTCCTTAACTCGGTTAGCTCATATCCAGTTCCAGCTAAAAATTGATGTAATGTAAACAAGGTGACGTTACTGGCGTTTAGCAACAGCTGATGTTAAAGACTTTATTCCAACTCCGTTCAATTTGTGTTTTGAAAGGAAAAGGAAAGATGAGATAATACTAAAAGTGTCGCTATTCTTAGGAATTTCCAAGAGGTAAAATTCAGAAAACTTACAACATAATAAAGCATTTTTCAGCAAGATTTATTTTGCAGGTTTAACGTAGCGAGGTTTCAAATATGGTGTAGGTCAATAATTATTCCGAGAATTATACCTAACAGAACAAGAACATGTTTGATGAAAAGTCCTGAAATGTTCGATTTAGTTAAAGAGCTCTTGTGACGATCGACTTATCTGTCGTAATACACCCATAACGTGACTAGCAAGATCCTGCAAACTTAACTGTGATTTTTTTATGTCAGTCAATAAAATTTAGGAAACATTAGCAGAAATTTATCATTCTGCATAGTCCCATTTTGTAAGTTCTGTATCGCTTGAATGTGAAACGTCTGTGCTAATGTTTTTCAGATTCATTTTTCAGTTCTATTGTTGGCTAGAACTTGGTCCTTCTCCTTATAGGCTTTTTCGATCCGAACTAGCAAAATCGTTATACATAAATGTATGTAGGTATAGTGTTTTCTATGCAAAGATCTGAGGTAGTCACTGCATATCCGGCGAGTTCCTTGCTGCCATTATTATCCAGTTATCATTGCTTGGCTGAAGTTGTTAAACTCGTCCATAATTTTTCATACCAGCATATCACCATTATGTTTCATGTTTTACATATTCTTTCCCGACGCCTTCGTGGCATCTTCTTCGTGTATGCCTTGGCAATTAATGGTTAGCGGGTACCTCGAGGACTTGTCGAGGACTGTGCGTGTTATTTACGTTTATAACTAGACTGCATACATGCGCCATAGGATAATAAATGAAACATTGGAACCAGGAAATTTGACTATAAGGGACCATTCTGACCTAGAGGGGTGAAAAAGGTACCAAGTTTACACGTCACTATGCTATATAACCTTATGAGACGAGGTCTATCGCATAAAAACAAAAAAATTGTAATATAATTCGTTTTTTTTTGGGCGTACCATTTTGCTCGAGGATTAGAAAACGTACGTGTGATGCTAAGTTTTCTAGGCACACTATTACTTCATGTACAGTAAATATTCAAACGGAATTTTCAAAATGTTATATTACTTAACATGATATATTTGCATATATCATGTTATTTGTATGTATGTACTTCATTTGGTCTTTTCACCCCTCTAAGATGTGGAGCAGGACTCTGCAAAATTTTTGTTAATATTCATTACCTATAACTTATGGGTATGGCCGTCCAATCTATGGAAAGTGGTGAGACATTAATTCAAGCTTTTCTAAGCGGGAATTCTTGTGGCATATGCCATTGGTTTCCAGAAAGATGCAACTACGCTGAGGTCTTAACCTAATTTGATCTATGATACTTTGAAATTTTTTAAACGTCAAATGGACTGCTAATGACAACTATATGGTTTGTCCAGAGAGTGTTGTCCGGTGAGATGCCACACTGATCCTGACTATAAACGATTTGATTTTATACGTTTTAATTCGTACTAATTACTAATTATTATAATAATTGTACGAATCGAATCAATTATTGTATTATAATAATTATATTAATTAATAATAAATATTGTAATTATTATATGTATAGGTATAAATCAATTATTATAATTGTACGAATTAAATGTCATAAAATCAAATCGTTTATAGTCAGGATCAGTGTGGCATCTCACCGAACAACACTCACTGGACAAATCATAGCTAATGTGAAACGTACAAAAAATAATTATTATATTTTGAAGAACAAAGAAAATTATATGATGATATTTTTCACCAGCCCAAAGCTGTTTTGCGATATTTAATTGGAGCCGTTTCCGATGTCACGGTTTTGAAAGTGAAAAAAGCGATTTTCACTTGTTTATAACTCATAAACTACTTAAGTTATACTCCATCTATAAAAGCCACCTGCATTTGTTTTTTTCAGACAATTAAAAAAAACATAATACGGGTAGGTACCTACCTCTGGGTGTTCCTCTTAATATAGTAACTAATTTTTTTCGGAATTTCTGGAAGTGCGGCCATCTTGAAAATTTTCCAAAAGTTTCCATGATATTTCTTGGTCACTTATGTCTGAAACATTTTTATTTTGAGGCTCTGGGACCAATAATAGTTCTCGAGATATGATGGCCGCTCTCATATGTTATACCCTTATATATAACTAATCACCCAGTATATATTGTATAATTATACAGTAATGCACAAAAAATGCGGGTTATTTATTAGATATCTATTTATTTAAAAATTAATTTTTAATCTGAAAAAAGTTTGAATGGAGAATCAAGGATATTTTGTTTGTATACCTTTAGGAAAAAAACACAGGGTATTTCGTGATTTTTACATTATTCCACTGCCATTTTTCAAGAGCAATATAGATTTCAAAGAGAATTTAATCTCTTATTTCGATCTATAGGCAATTTGATCAAATTATTCTACGGTTGACCTGAAAATAGGAATGAATACCTATTAGTATAACGATTTCTTGTTTAGTTACAGAGCGGCAAGTTGTCAGAAACTAATTCGGTTAGAATAAATAATTAATAGGTATCAGCACTAATGTAAAGTGACATTATCATCCCCTTCAGTGGATATTTGTTCGAGTATTTGTCACATCTATAATGCAGCCGCTCTTTCTACGTAAACAAGATATCACGAAACTATGAATCTTTCATTAATGCCCCGGATATTGAAATAAAATGTACGCAATGCCGCCACGAATAATGAATCACTTTCCAAACTAATGGAGAATTCAGTTGGAGTAATCGATATTCTATCAATTTTGCATTCTGAAGCTTAAGTAGGTAAAGACCGAACTACACAAAGTTCGGATTGCTTGAAGCATTGAATATTTCTGATGTTACCATATCGACTTCTTATAGGGCTTATATTAGCTGAGGATACTTATAGTGTATCAGATAAATTATTATTGTATAATAATTATTATTATTGTAAAAATTTAAATAAACTGTGGAAAAAAATCTGAAAGCTAATTTTTCGTTCAAACGCGGGTATAGTCATAAAATTTTCAACTTTTTGAATCATGCAGCTGTTTTAAGATACGAGTATGAAGATTTCTGGTTTGAATAACATTCAATACTGCACGATTGATCGTTATATTCTGATATTATTAGTCACTGTGTATTTTTTTAATGTAGGTAATACTTTTTACATTTATTGGTTAATTACATTTGTTACATATACCTACGGTTAAACTCGTATTGAATGGAATAAATTCCAATAAAAAAAGGTATCCATGGTGTTATAGTTGTTTACTGTGAATATTTCTGTCCAATCTCTTTGAAAACATGACCTATATCTACAATTTGAAATTCGAAAGAAATTATTTCCATGTTTAGTTTCATATAATTTTTTTCCATCTCATATAGGTATAAATACACGCGGGGTTAAAAAATACAAATTTTTACGAAAATTTAAATGATTGCCACATTGAAACGCTAAGACCGATTTTGCTCAAATGTTATATCAGACCACTCCATATTAGATATCTTACTACCAGAAAAATTTCAATCCCCTATATATTGAAAACTGCGCGCGACCTTAAATGGTGTGACAGGAATGGTTTTTTTCGAATATTTAAGGGACACCTGTAGAAGTCACGCGATCTTAGTAATTTTTTTTAGGAAAATTCAAGTCCTCTATAAGTTCTACAAGTTTGCAAAATTTCGTGCACTAATCTTGACAGATTTGTAATCCTTATAAACATTGTATAATCCCTATATAAAATAGGTATCTATGTAACATGCACCAATGATTATATGAAGTTTTATTTTTTAAACTATAGGTACCTCACCTTTCACTTGTCACAATTTTATAGTGAGCTGCTAATAGTTCACCATGTGTAAACATCCATGCAGCATTCAATATACATAATACATGCAGTGATATTTTGCTGTGTGTAAAGAGGTTCAATATTAGCAGGGTTGTAATGTAGGTATAGATAAAGTGAGCAAAAAGTAATACCTTACTAACTAATTACCAAGCACGTTGAGTAAACGCTATTTAAATTAAAGTAATTAATTGTCGCGCATGTAATGGTTAGCTTATGCAACAATAACAAAATGAATAATAAGTAGCTACCTATAATTATACACATCAGTGACAGTGATCAAAATAATAATTAATTTGAACAATAATATTAACAGAAAAGATCTGAACGAGTAAGAGGTAGGTACCTACAATAAAAATATACAATAATAATTTATTATAGGATTGAGAAACGTTCATGAAAAATATTAAGATATGATAACATTTTCTGAAAATATTCGTCTATTCCCATATATGTACCTACTTATTTAAAAAAAAACTTAGCTGCTGATTTTTTAAGAATATAGTCGTACAGCAAATAGCCTCGCATTGAAAAGCTTTGAGACTTTTTGGGTTTTAGGTTCTAATTAATAAAAAAAGAAAATATAGCGTCATATACTTATTAGGTACCTATTCTAGTTTTTCAGTTGAAAAACTACGATTACAACACTATATCTAGCCTTGAGTTCGTGTTCGAACTCTCCTCCTCGTGTATAATAGCCATTCTACGCTCGTGGAAGAATATATATCATCATAATATAAATATGAAAACTTCAAAGGAATAATGGACGATAAACGATAGCGTCAATTAAAATTTTCGGTAGCCTTTATACCTATCTTACGATTTTGATTGAACAGAACCGCGGCAAGGATAGACAGATATTATAAAACATGAAACTAATGTGTCGTTATACCTACGATATTTGTAATTTTCTTGAACTTTCTTATAGTAATTGTTGAATTTCTGTCTTATGTAATTGGGAATCGGGTTCTTGGGAATGAAATTATTATTTTGAAAAGATTTTTATATAAAACGAAACGTTTCAGGGCCGATTGGTCCCTTGTTCACTCGCAAAAAAATTGAAAAAAAAAATTTCCTTAATACCTACAGCAGAGCCATAAACTATAGGTACATACAGTGCGCGAGAAAAGTAAGGAATAAATTCGATAAAACGGAGAGGGCTGTTTTTTTGAATAAATAAAAAAGCAGGTCGATTTTGTTTTTGAGTTGTTCAACTTTTTGACATAATATTCGGGTATACAGGGTGATGCGCGAAAAAGTGGTGACGTCATCGGTATTTTTTTTAAATGACAACCCTTATTTTTTATTCCATTGTTTAATACTTCATTCAATTGCCAATACGGTAATGTAATCATTTTGTAACCCTTAACGACGAAATTTCTGTGAAAATAACTTAATTTGGAGAGATTCAATTTAATAGACAGATTTAATAGATTTAATTTAATTTAATTTAACAGATTTAATTTAATAGACTTAATTAAATAGACAGATCTTATAAAATTACCATGGAAACAGTCATTTTTATTTTATTTTTTTTTATTTTTATTGTTAACGTTCCGATTTTCACATCAGTAAAAAGTGCACAATTTCGACTCACAAGCTGTTTTCTCAGAAATTTCCTTATTTAAGGTTACAAATTGATTACATACCATACTGGCAATTAAATGAAGTATCAAAAAATGGAATAAAAAAATAAGGGTTGCTATTTAAAAAAATTGCCGATGACGTCACCACTTTTTCGCGCATCACCCTGTATACCCCAATATTATGTCAAAAGTTGAACAACTCAAAAACAAAATCGACCTGTTTTTTTATTTTTTCAAAAATACACCGCTTTTCGTTTTATCGAATTTATTCCTTACTTTTCTCGCGCACTGTATAGGTAGATGTATCCCAGCTATCTAAGTATAGGTATAGGTTCTTGCTAAAGATATTCTTTCCTCCTCAGATTAAAATGTACAATAATAATAATTGCCATTCGGATGATGGTTATTAGCCTGGTTGCTGTCAAATGTATTCTAAGTTGCCTATCTAAACCGGTTGTGTAAAATAATAATAAAAATAGTTATGTATCCACAATAACCGTGGAGAACTAGAACTATTATACAGGCTGTTCCGTGAGTAAGGGTCCATGGTGAAGTGGAAGATTCTACGTTTAGAAATATTAAGTACGATCTGACACAATTTTGCTCTAAGAAATTATTGATATAGCTACTAAAAACGTACAGGATGGCAAAGTTGACATTTTAAAATTTATTTTTCGGAATAATTTGAAAGATTGTAAACGCACGAACGTAAAAATTTGGGAATAGACGTTTTACGGCATAAGAATTATAATTTATAAGATATCCGTTTCGATGAATTTTGTCATGTTGATCATTTGAGTGAACATGGTAGGTACCTACCTACTATTTTTACCCTTATAACGCTCTCTCGCTTTTTATTTTAAAACACTAAAAATACATTAATTACGAAAAAACGTTACACCGATAGTCGCCTTAAAAAGTTAGTCGTTTTCGAGAAAATTGCATTTTAGTTATCTCCTAATTTATCTACATTTTATTTATTATGAGAATTATTAACGTAGTAAGCTTATAATAATGACCAACATTTTGAACATACCATTTTTAATTTTTACATGCAGATTGACAATGCATGTGAAACTAAAATGGTTGAAATGAAATGTGCCAAACAAAATTATACCTAACTCGGAAACTTTAATGCGTAAAAAAAAATTAGGGAAAAATTATTTGTATAGTTCGTCCAGCGAATGATGTCCGGTGAGATGCCACCCTGATCCTGATTTTAAACGATTTGATTGGTACTAATTAGGTACTAATTATTATAATTGCACGAATAAAATAAATTATTGTACCTAATTATAATAATTATTGTACCTATTAATAATAAATGTTATAGTTATTATAGGATATAAATTAATTACCTGACCTGCACAAAATCCAAATGTCATTAATAGTCTATAAAATCGTTATGATAGGTATATTCGACCAAGAAATATAACGTAATGATCTAATTGTTGTAACAGTCACTTTTTATGACTTCTACAATACGTCAATAATCAAAAAAAGTAATAAAATGACAGAAGTCGTTTCGTTATATTTCTGGTTCAACTTAAATGCTGCCATAGCTAACTAGGTACCTAATTTAGAATTGTCGAGAAAAAAATTATGTGATCAATGAAAAAGATCAGTGAAGGGTGCGGAGCGGCCATATCTCGGGAACTGTTGGTCTTAGAGCCTCAAAACAAAAACTTTCCAGACATAAAGTGACTATGGGAAATTAATTGGAAATATTTTCAAAATGGCCGCACTTCCGGAAATATCGGAAGTGGACACTTGCTTCGTTATTTTAAGGAGGACACCCAGTAGGTATATTATGATTTTAAAAAATTGTCTGAAAAAATCAAATGCAGATGGTTTTGATATGGAGTTTAACTTGAATAAGTATTTTATGAGTTATAAAGAAGTGAAAATAGCAATTTTTCATTTTCAAAAAACAGTGTAGGTATACACATCAGAAACGGCTCAAGATATTGGAAAACAGCTTACACGCATGTCTCTGTGTTAACTTTTTTCGTGTTAAACTACAGTGCAGATATTTTGAATTTTCATACAGGGTGATGAAGTCTGGTAATTTTCATCACTATGTATCGAAATTTAAACTATCTACCTTATAGGATACTAGCTACATGAAAAGTTTAGATATGGACATGTTATGTTCGATTTCAATTCTTTACGGAGTTACAGGACCCCAAAATTTACTGCATTTCAGAAGCCAATTTAAGAACATTTATTTAACTTTACCTTAATTTTACCTGTTTATATAAGAAATAAATAAATTAAAAATTGCGCCCTCTACTGGCGTTTTTTTTTTTTTGGTAAAAACCAAGGTAAAAGTGAAATTTTTTTCTTAAATTGGCTCCTTATGTAGGAAACTTTTGAGGTCCTTTAACTCCGTATAAATAATTGAAATCGGACATATGATTTTTTTATGTAGGTATAGCTATGAAGTTTTCTTTTTTAAACTATCTCACCTTTCACTTGTCACAATTTGAAGGTGAGCTATTAGATCACCCTGTAAATGTAGGTACGTGTAGGGTAATTATTTCAAATGGGTTCAATTTCAATAAGTTACCTTAGGTATACCTAAATAGAAGTAGGTATTTTTGAGTATATCTTTCATCCCATCATTGAAACCATTTACCATATAGTAACTAGGTAGGTATAAGCTTATTTCAATTCGCCTATTATTGTACCTATATACAGGGTGAGTTTTTTTCAATGTTTAGTACAGGGATCTCGTAAACTACTGCAGTTAGAGGAACGGTTAAATGGGGAAAGAAGTGCAGTTTTATGAGCTTAATTCGAAACAGCTTTTGTTTTTTTGAAAATCTCCATGGCTTCCTAGATATTTAACATAAAGTAAATTCCGCGGATTTCTTTACACCGAGATAGCAGTCTTATTATTGGGATTAGAGAAAAATCGTAAAAAAAAACCTTTTAGACGATTTCGTAGACAATAAAACGGCGTTACAATTTTTTTTATTTGTTGTGTCGTTTTCGAGCTATGACGTAAACTTGTGTTTTTTAAATGAAAGTCATAGTTGGCTATGACATCATTCGATATGTCTTTTTTTCTAAATACAACGATATAAAACTCGATATCGTTTTTTCGGGAAATAAAAAAGTTAGGACGGTTTTTAATTTTATTTCCACCCTGCATACAGGGTGTTTCTTATAATAGATAACATCTTAATACTTTATATAGGATGTGATTCCTCAGGTCATTTTATGAAGAAAAGTTAATACCTATGAACATAAATATGTCCGCATCGGCTTTATTTTTTTCTACATTTATGGTGTTGAATTTTTTTTTAGTTATTTTTTATTATCTACGAAAAAAGTTTATATATTTTTTTAAATTTTGGTTTGTGTTAATGGGACATAAAACCCCATATTTCAATTAGAAAAGTTAATTTATTTTTTAGCACTCTGATATTTTTTTGTTTTCAAATATTCGCTATACATGGGTTAAATTCGCTATACCTTATACTGTTAAATTAATATAATTTTTAATTTAATTGTTTTAAACAAGAACTCCAATGATCCGCCGATGAGAATAACGTCGTAGGAGACCGTTCTAAATGTAGAATTGATCAGACTAATCATAAAAATATCCGCATGCGGCAAAATGTCAGTGCCGTAACCTTTTTTTGTTAAAAAGTCAGAGGACATGTTTTCAGGGATGCTAATGGTGATAGAATAACTTTTCCAACTAAAATACCTACGTGGTTTCACATCCCGTTAACACATTCCAAAATTGAAAAAAAAACTCCTATAACTGCTTAAGCCGTTGCGGTATGTTTTCTTCATATAATCACCTAAGGAATCACATCCTGAAGTTTTAGCATGATATATTAAGAAACACCTATATAAAGATTCGGTACTCCCACGAAATTTGGTCTACACAAAAAAGCCTTGTCAATGAGAACAGCAAAACAGTGATAACTGAAAAATAGGTAGGTAATATGCAAATTGAAAAATTGATCCATGGATTAAAAGCAAGCTAATTAAATGTCCTATAATTAAAAATTTTCAGCTACGTATATTTTTTCAAAAATGGCAGAGGTTCGCAGGTAGCTTATTACCTAATTACATCTTATATAGAAGTGAGCATAACATGCGCTATAAAAAGTTCTTTTAAATAACAACAATAGCAATCCCTTTGCACAGTTAACAAAAGGTTAAATACCTAATTAAGGGCTCCCAAAATATTAAACCAATCGCAAATTAAATGCTGCTTCTTTTTTCCTTCGAGAAAATGAGAAAATCGCGACTTGGGCCGGTAAAAATAATTCGACAGTAGGTACCTACTTGGCCGAAAAGTGAATTTAATAATAATGAAAGTAATTTTTTTGCCTTTAATGAGCCTTTTTTTGTATAGGTATATCTTCGTATAATAGGCAGGTAAAAAGTGTTTAATTGATTCTGCTGCGACTTTGTTCTTTCGCTTTAATGGCAGACGAGAGGTGTAAAAATTGTTTTAAATGAAAAATCAAAGAAGTTGTCACTAGGTACCTATACCTATGTAGGTATGTATATATTTTTTTAGAATTCAGTTTGAATATTTACTAAATATAAACTGTTTCAACCTTAAGATCATACAAACTCGTTTACTCGAACGGGCTTGGATATACCTACCTATTAACTAGAAAAAGGCTCGCATAACTTTTCTACAGTTAATTGCATGGAAATGACTATTGATGCAAAAATTAATAATTATAGAGTCGCAAATAATTAGAATTTTTCTTCGCCCTGTATCAATTTTTTTTACCTTGCGATAGAGCTCATAAGTTAATACAGGGACATGTAAATGGCTTTACTGCATCTTCTTTTATACGTGCAGTTCATTTCAACCCAATTTTAAACAATCTTCAGATACGCGTCTGCATCGTCGTTCATCGGGCCATCGCGTCCCTTGTTGGCGTAATCATATTATGTGATCCCATGTTCAAATAAATATTTTCCAATATCTCGGAAAAACAACTTTTTTTGAAAGTGAAGATACCTATACCTACGTTTGGTAGACACACAACATGAATTGATACATTTTTCGATTATTATCAACCTATATACCTAATTAAACAGTGTTTTACACGAACATTTTTTTTGCTATTAATAATAATATCATATAGCCTTACCTGAACTGGGCCTATCACTATATCTCGTGCAATAAACCCACGCTGGCCACAAAATTGGTTGAGATCCACTGGAATTGCTTTCAGGGCTATTGGTAACAGCTGGACTTTTCTCGGCGTCGTTCTTACTTAGATCTACGGGACCAGTCTTATTACACGTCTCTTCCAGACATTCTGGAACAACCTTCTTCGCTTTACACTTTCTTATGTTAATGGGATCAGTGATCCTCCTGCCGAAATCTGCCTTCAGTATATTGTCTATCGAAAACTTTAAGTTTCCATTACCGGTCTCCTCGTTCCCGCTCGTCCTTTTCGAATCGCTACCATTTTGCTTACCGAAACTTAAACTCCCTAACAAAGTTGGACTTCGAGGTAATCCTTCTGGTGAATTCGGGCCGGAAATCGAACGTGGTGTGAAAAAAGTCCTTGATTTTTCACTGTTAAATAAAAAACTACTATTTTCCGGCAGGGATTTTGTACTGCCAGGACTCAACCGATTGTTGTTCAGCAACGGACTAGAAGGAGGACTCCTGAAAGGATCTAAAGTACTGTTCGTGATCTGAGAAATGGCGTTGAGGTGACTTTCTAGGTTTTTGAACGTGAGGCTTGAATCACTATTCGTACTGTTCGAGACCGGCACATTCGGATTCTCATTACCGACCGATAAAACCGTATCATCACTACTGCAACTGTTCTCGTCCAGGTTCGAGGACTCAAAGTTGTCACTACTTGACACGCTGCCCTCGTTGCTCTGTATTTGTCTATAATGAGTCACAGTCAAGGCGGCCATAATCACATCATTACACCCTACACTCAGGTACACACGCGAACTATCATAAAATAGTTGTTATGACAGTGATGGTGGAGATCAGAGCGAACTGACTTCGATGTTGAGCGTACGGACTGTCACGGTGATCTGACAAGTTAGGAGGGCGGCTGGGCGGAGCTGAAAGAAAGAGGCGTGTTCACGTGGAGGGGGACGAATCACGTGAGACCATATGGAATGCTATATGGGGTTAATATTTATGAAGGAAGATTTCGCCACATGTTTATGTTGTTTGAGTGAGGGTTTGTTTGGTATTCACTGATGTCTTGTTTGGATTATTTCATGTAGGTACCTACCTAGAAGCAATTTCAAAGTCTGGATATCAGTTGTTTTGCAGTTAAAACTCCAAGAAAATTAAATTCTTCTTCAAATAGGTACCTATATCTAACTTAACTATTGTTCAGTAGCGTCAATAAATAAATATGAATATATTTCACATCTGTCTTTATAGCGTCTCTGATTTAAAGTTTCAATTATCATATTTTCCCTACTGTATAATTTTGGTAATGTCAATTGAAACAGCATCTAACTATTATATACCTACATTACTATATCTACCTATAGGTAGGTACTATTGTTTTTTGGCTGCTGCTGAGGTTCGAATCAAGGTCTATACCGGTTGGCGGATTAACGCTATCCACTATACGCACCACGGGACCCACATTATTACCTATAACTCCTATAAATACAGGCTGATCAGTAACTCGCGCACTCCGAATACAGGGCGATATATAGAGCCCATTAAAATGAAGGATATTCTGCAAAAAAAATTAATCCAACGGCTGGTTTTCAAAATACAGAGTTTCCCTCATCCGAGTTTAAAGGTAATTTTTCAATAACCGTGATGAAAATTAATGAAAAATTCAGGTTACTGTATACCTAATGTCTGGAACGGATACGCATATTATAATTATTCATCAATTTTTTTTTCCACAAAACCTCTTACAGAGGAATTGAGAATGCTGGAAACTGATACCATACCTAAATTTGAACGAAATTTGAAGTTTGGCAGTCGCCTAAACTCAACTTATAGAATATAAAATATTTTTGTAGGTACAACTGCCAATAAAAGTCACACTTTTAATGACAGCTGACAAGTGTTTAAAAGTGACTGTTTACATGGAAGCGTGTTAAAAATACATTTAACACTAGTGTTAAAAGTAATTCTATCTACTTTTTCTGTACTTACATTCTCTTTTTAAACTACATTTTCTCATGATGAAATCAGACAAAATTATACTTCATATTCTTTTTATTATAAGTAGGTACTGGCAAACATATTAGGTAATAAAAAATAAGTAAGTATACCTATACCTAGTCAAGAATTCAAGACAATAATAATTGTTCAGAAATTGCAATTAACAATAATTATTTTGACGTCTCTTATATTTGTATGCACGCATTTGTTAGTAACCATATAGCGTCGGCAACGGTTGCTATGCATAGTACCTACACTTGTACTTATCTGTAATATTTTAAAATGCAATTTGAAGTTGAGTGTCATTCTAAATTCATCAATTTTATCATCATATTAGAGCAGTTTTACAAAAACCATTGTATGATACATATTCGTCTTAAAAGTGATTTTATTTTGTTCGCGAATTTGTAAAATTCGCTCCGCTACTTTTAACACTAATATCATAAATAGCTATTAAATGCCTTCATTGCTATGGAAATAAAACTAATAAAAATACCATTTAACCCGAACTTATTCACATGTTCAGTGCAGTGATGCCACTTTTATTTTTATGAAACGATCATATCTATGGAAGAAAAGAACTTACAACCATGCAGTAAGAAAATTTACCACTCTTAAAAAGTGAAGTTTACCGCAGCATGCTCCGAGTGCGCGAGTTACTGATCGATCAAAAGTAAAATCCATCATTCTTATCATTTGGTTTTTCTCGCGGGAAATATGAAAATACAATAATTTACCTACCTTATGCAGGCAGTGACATATATTTAAAAAAATAGACAAATCGTCGTTACTGAGCCAAGAAACACCCTGTATAAAAAATGTTACGTCAAAGAGAGAATATATTAAATAAAAAAAATGACCTGTTTTTAATTTTTTTTCAAAACCCAAAATTTTAAGATTCATTGGAGCGTTGAGCGTTGCCGGACTTTTTCCTCATCCTGTATAATAATTATGCATTATAGGTACAATTAAAGTTACAGTTAATTTTTTAAATTATTAATGTACTAGTTTATTTTTTATATATCACTTCATGGTTATAAAGCATTCAGTAGGCAATTTTCTCTCTTCCGACTACGCATTAAGTATAGGTAGGTAGGTACCTACCTCCTGAAACTAATTAAACTTTTAAACCTATATAAATGTATAGGCAAGTATACATTTTTTTTATAGGTATAAGTATACCTATAAGTACCTAGGTATTTGATATTTTTTTCACAGATGGGTAATTTTTAACACCTTAGCTAATTAGTACATCATTATATGTAATTGCAAGCTACATAAACTTTTCAAACGCATATTATAGGTATTATATCTGCGTAAGTATCTTGCATCTGGCTAATGCGGCTGAACATTTATTATTTCTTTCAAGAAATTAACTTGTTCTAAATACTTTCTGGACTTACACAATCACAATAGGAATTGGCAAATAAGAAGATGATAAATAAAACACTACTATTTTGGTGGGTGCTTAAAGTGCAGATTTAACCCTCCCTTCTCCCTTGGTGAAAATTTCAAAGTGATCTACAGTCCATCTTATTTAGGCATAAAAACATTGGTGGATGTGGTAAATTTCGTCATTATGTTGAACCATTTCGGAGATAATAAATAAAAACCTTCGTCAGGGTCCCAACTTTAAGGGACTATAACTCAGCGGGTAGGTATTAAGCATTTTCGGACCCATGTTCATATGACTTTTTTTTTCTTAAAATGATCTCAGGAATCACCCCCTGAAATCTTTCGCAGTACTTATGTTACACCCGGTATACCTACTTTGCTACCTTTCAAGCAGCATCTTCAGACATATATACAGGACAGGGTCAGTACGAATAAATTCATTTTCTCGATTAATATTTGTAATGCAAAAAAAAAACCGAAACAGGTCAATTTTATAATTTAATTTACTCTCTATTGATTATGTAACATTTTTTCTTATACCAGGATGTTTCTTAATTGGCTCAGTAACAACGACATTATATGTTTTCTAAAAAAAGACCCCCTGTATAGTATTAAGCTTTCAGATTGTCTGAGAAAATCTATGAAAGAATGGTTTGTATAAGTACCTAGTTGCAGTTTAAATTGAATAGGTTATGAGTTGATACACAATTAGGTATAAGTAAAAATCAATTTATGAAAAATCTGATAATTTTCATCACCTTGTATGAAAATTTCAAGTAGGTATACAATATATGTGTCCCAGATTCGCGTCTCTATACAGGGATCTCGGCTCCTATTACAGCTACAGCAAATTAAATGGGGAAAGTTTTAGGGGAAACTGTGTGCATTCGATAACCGGTTTCAGAATTACGATCGGTCAATTGGTTTTGGAAATATCGGCCAAAAACCGAAAACGGCGGATTTTGTTTTTCGCAAGTAAGTCCGAAACGGTTAATTTGACAGCTATGAAAATGTGACATTATACGGACACTTTTTTAAGACGAATAAGATAGCGTGATTGACAGGTGTCAATCGTCTTTTGTTATTCCGCAACCCGCCTCAACTTTCGTTTTTCTTATGACCGTCATGTTGATTTTTTCCCTTTTTGAACGCAATTTATTTTTCGGATGGGTATATCAACGTTGACGGTGCATTCGTATATCTAGTCAACGTCAATTTTTAAATGGCATGGGGGGGTCACGTGAGACGTCAATTTAAAGGCCTTTAAACTATCCGCACAAAAATTATGTTAGTTGTCAATTTTGACAGTCTTTGTGTCAGTGAAAACCTTTATAGTGCCCCTCCCCTTTAATTTTTGGTCCGAATGAGGTAGAACTTTGGTAAAAAAATTAAATCAAATGTCATAATGGAGTTTAATACTTTTTGACATAAGTACCTAAAACGTATCTGTCAAATTTCAAAGATGACGTCGCAGCCCCTGTCAAATTCAAAATTTTGAGTCGAAAGGGGGGGGGGGTCATGTGAGAACTCATCTTAAAGGTATTTCAATATAATCTCTATAGGTATACAGGGTGTCCCGTAATTAGCGTGCAATACTGAAACAGCAGATTCTATTTTCAAAAATATGAAAATAAAGTTCCTAAAAAAATAAATCGAGAAATGCTTCCTAAGGGGGCTACAGCCCCCGAAAGGGGAGCCCATGAAGATGGTTTCTATTTAATACCTGCGAACCCGTTCAAGATAGAAAAGTGAAATTTTGAGAATTTATTTTCTTCTTCTTGAGAGAGACTTTTTATGGTCAATAAGATGCAATTACAAAAATTTTAAAATTTCCAGCAGGGGGGTCATAGATAGGTGAAGAGTGAGGTTAAAACCACAAAACTTTTTTTGTACGTATACCTTCGTGCCAGGATTTGATAATATCAGCAGATTATGAAATGTTGAAGTTTTTTACACAAAAAAGGTCGTCTTGTTGAATTTCGATAACATATAAGTACACCGTTTTCGCTTAAAATCGATTTTAAAATTACCTTACCTACATGGCATAAAAATTAATAATGAAATACAACTAGAGAAAAATATTCAACGTAGGCCGTGGATCACGGGATGTAATAAGTGACAGGTTGTTTGAAAATTGTGTTTCACACTAATTAAGTAGAAGAAAAAAAAATTAGTGAATACTGTTGGCTGAGCATGGATACCGACGACGATTTACCGACGACGACGACGACGAAAACCGAAGAGCTCCTACACGTCAAATGCTCACCCGCATACGTCAACCTTTAACGGAAAATGGCAATTTTAGACGTGCTCGCGGTCAGGGGAGATCTCATCATAGGAATCATGCAGTTTAAAATGTTTGGGCCCACGAAAATCTGTGATTAGTATATGACGGAAAAGCTTCCAACGTAGTTTTTCAGTGAATTTATGGGCTGGAATAGGTAATAGGAGATCATAACTAAAGGCGGGTTCTCATTAGTCAACTTCATTGATCAGTATCATTGATTCTATGCAATTGAGCATAGATTTCAATGTGAAATTCGTTCACATTATTTCAAGGAAGTTGAATATTCAGTCTAGAAAGCGTCAATTTTAAAAATGGTTGCAAAGAAGCAAATTGTGCGTGCTGGAGTTCGTATTGTGTGTGAGTACTTGAAAAACAAAATCAGAAACAGGAAAAAGAGAAAACCTCGTCGTTGGTGGGTGAGACCATGGATCTTAAGACGGAAATATGAAGGTGCTTCAGTAAAACTGTTAGTGGAATTGGCTAGAGATGACTTGGATACATATAAGAATCATTTAAGAATGGGCGAAAAAAAATTTGAAGAACTTTTACAGAAAGTATCGCCATATACATATACAGAAAAAATACTTTATTGAGAGACGCTCCCCCAGCAAGACTAAAATTACAAGTAGTTTTAAGATATTTAGCTACAGGAGATTCTTTTTCATCTCTGAGTGCGCTGTACAGAGTGTCCAAAAACCAAGAAACTTTGACATTATGGTTATCCCTCCATTTAAAATTGGACATTTCTCACACCAAAATATTTACAGTTTGGTTTGATTTTCCACGAGAACAATATTTAACCTCAAAACTCAATTCAACGTGACTGACAGCGCATGTTCTCACAGTCAAGCACTGTTCAGTTTCGTTGAATCAGTTCCGTTGATCAACCAAAAGTAGAAACGCCTTTCACTTTGATTGAAGCGCAATATTATTGAACAATATCATTGAATGAACGTTCATATTAATCTATTTTATTTCAATGGCATAGAATCAATTATATTGATCAATTTAGTTGACTAATAAGAACCCGCCTTAATTGGTCCAATAGAACTCCCCATGCAATCGCCTTAATGCGAATGGTTAGGTGAACTTTCTCGAAAACAATCTCGGTGAACTATTGGAAGATTTTCCGTTGAATTTGAGAAACATGATGTGGTATCAGCATGACGGGGCGCCAGCTCATTATGCGCGAAATGCCAGACAATGGCTGAATGACAACTGTCCCGATCGGTGTAGTAAAAAAAAACTAACCAGAAACTTTTTTTCTATATTAGTTGTGTTTCATTTTAAATTTTTATGCCATGTAAGGTAATTTTAAAATCGATGTTAAGCGAAAACGGTGTATACGTTATCAAAATTCAACCAGACGACCTTTTTTGTGTAAGAAATTTCAGCCTTTCATAATCTGATATCAAATCCTGGCAAGAGATACGTACAAAAACCTCATGTTTTTAACATGAGGTGGTTTTAACCTCACTCCTCACCTATCTGACCCCCCCTAATGGAAATTATAAATTGTTGTAATTGCATCTTATTAGCCATAAAAAGTTTGATAAATTCCCAAAATTTCACTTTTCTATCTTGAACGGGTTCGGAGATATTAAATAAAAACCATCTTCATGGGCTCCCCTTTCGGGGGCTGTAGCCCCCTTAGGAAGCATTTCTCGACCTATTTTTATAGGAACTTTTTTTCATATTTTGGAAAATAGAATCTGCTGTTTCAGTGTTGCACGCTAATTACGGGACGCCCTGTATACACAAATATTTGATTAGATTTTAATTTTTGACTAGTCGATTCAGAATTTAAAGAGGGTGGGGAGCACTATGAATGTCGTCGATAAAATGTTATGAAAAATTGAAAACAAACATAGTTTTTGTGTAGATACCTAAATTGAAATACCTTTAAAATGAGGTCTCACATGACCCCCCCTTGACCCTAAATATTTTGAAGTTGACAGCGATTGCGAAGTCATCTTTGACATTTGACAGATCAGTTTTATGTGAAGAAGTACCTACCTAATAAACTCTATGATATTTGATTTTTTTACCAGAGTTCTATCTCATTCGGATCAAAAATTAAGGGGGAGGAGCACTATATAAACTTATATACTCACTGACACAAAGACTGTCAAAATTGACAACTAACATAATTTTTGTGTCAATAATTTAAATACCTTTAAAATGAGGTCTCACATAATTATGACCCGCCCTATGACATTTAATTTTTTTTTCTCGGCAGAATCACTATTATGACTTCGTTTTGAATAAAATGACATGAGATCTTTGGAAATTCAAGAATTCTAAACTCATCTACCTAAGTTGGATTAATTTTGGAAAACTATAGGTATAGTTTGTCCAGTGAGTGTTGTATTTAGTCAAGGTTTGTCTGGTGTGATGCCATACACGACACTGAGCTTTGAAACTTTTTGATAACAAAAATATATAATGCAAGTAAGTAAGAATGATAATTATTATTGTTATAATTATGATTATAGAAATATCATTAGCCTACCTGCTGAGTGGCGTTTAAAAGAAAGCATTCTTTATCACATGCATCGTAAAATATCACAGGTAATATTCTGCTGAATTCGTATTAAAAAATTTCAAATCACAAACCTTAATGAGTAGGTATGGGTATTTAGTGCGTCACTGTCACTGACACTATATAGCCGATCAGCTGGACGACATTTTTAGAATTGTTGACGATTCAAACGTATTTCTGACAACACGTCCCAATTTAACTCGATTGACTATGCAATGCAATAATAGAAGGAGTAAGAAACACAACGAGATGATATATCCTGCTTAGTTATCACAACAGACAACAGTGACAACACTCAGTGGACAAACTATATACCCACTGTCAAATTGTATCTGCGTGAGCAGATTTCTGTGCTCGTTTTTGGAGCTAATATCGACGTCAAAATGACTTTTGTTGACATTTACCTATTTGAACTATAGTTGCATAGAAGCGATCTCAAAGTGTGCTTTTCTTACTGCTTAACCTATAAGTATAGCCTATAGCTGATTTTTAAAGATGGTTGTTTAGGTTTTGTCAAAACCTAAATATGCTTAGATTTTCAAAAAAATCGCATATCATTGTACCTATACTCGGAACAAAGTTAGTACCTACCTAATCCTGCTGAGCTAAAAGAAAATTATGGGTGTAATTTGGAAAAAGCAAATATAGGGGATGATTACTAGGGGATTCAGAGACATATACGCAGTTGTATTATTGCGAGGGGGTATACTGCTCGTAAAACCTCTTATGGAATATTTGAAGTTCCCAAATTTCATTTGTTTCTGTTTTGAAATTACACGGATATACAGGGTGCACCATGTATCCTTCTCTATATTGCTATCTCCTGAATGCTAAGAGATACCAGGATCAGTTAAATTAGAGAAAAGATGCAAAGTTTTGTGGCTATGTCGAATCCGTCAAGCCATGCAAGATATCTGTGACTGTTCCTGAAATATCTTGAAAAAACTGAAAAATCGAGATTTCTTATTTTTGCCATATCTTTCTTATTATTGGAAATTAATAAAATATTGGAAATTAATTTCTTGTAGGCTTACATAAGCCGTTAAGAGCTGTCCATCTGACTTTTCAAAATTTTTCAAGGCCGACTATAGATCCAAGAGTTTTCACAGTCAACTTTCGTTTTTCTTATGGCCGCCATATTATTTTTTTATGTCGTTCGATATGAAAAAAATAATGGAAACCAAAAATTAATAAACTTCAAATTTTTTTTTATTTTTATTCTTTTTTTTTCAAAGAAAAACAAAAAAAAATCGTCGAAAAACGTCAACATTTGTAAAATACGCCGAAATAGTGCTTGCCTTATGGTTTTATAATTTATCTATGAAATTCGGTCTAAAAAGTTGTCTTTTTTTAAAGAAAAAAGAAGAACAAAAAAATTTTTAATTTATTTTTTGAAGTTTAACAATTTTTAGTTTTTATGATTTTTTTTTATACCGAACAACATAAAAAAACAATATGGTGGCCATAAGAAAAACGAAAGTTGACTATGAAAATCCTGGAATCTAGTCGGCTTTGAAAATTTTTGAAATGTCAGATGGGTAGCTCTTGCCGACTTATGTAAGCCCACAAAAAATTATTTATTAATCTCCAATAATAAAAAAGATATGGCAAAAATAAGAAATCTCGATTTTTCAGTTTTTTCAGGATATTTCAGGAGCAGTCACAGATATCTTGCATGGCTTGACGGATTCGACATAGCCACAAAACTGCGCATCTTTTCTCTAATTTAACCGACCCTGTATATCTCTTAGCGTTCAGGAGATAGCAATATAGAGAAGGATACATGGTGCACCCTGTATATATAAGTGCCTAGAGGTATACTTACCCTATTTGATAAAGAAAATTTGGGACAGTCTCTAGATATAGGGGCACCATTAAGCCGTTTTGCGATATTTGGAACCGCGTTTCCGATGTAGGTATAGGTAATATGGATACACTGCTTTCAAAATGAAAAATTGCGATTTTCATTTGTTTAATTAACTCATAACACTTAATTTAAGCGGCAACTGTAAAAAACACTGAATCTTCTCAGGAAATATGAAAATACAATAATACCTATCCATAACGAATAGGATGTCCTGTTAAAAAAAATATAAGACCTACAATGTAGTCATTACTGAGCCAATAAAGAACACCCTCTGTATATGCATCAATCGAAAGTAGGTAAATAAAATTGACCTGTTTTTTTTTTCATCTTTTCAAAACTAAAAATTAATACCTAATAATAATAATTGTTTAACTTCAAGACGTCATATGTCATGCGAAAATATATACCCTACGCATTTTTTCCTAATTAGTGCCGATTTTTGTCCTTCGGAAGCGATATAGAAAAATAATGATGGAAAAACCGCAGATCGACCTCTGCATCGCGGTCTTAAAAGTTAGGTATTGGTACCTATACCTATACTTACCCGAATTTCAGCTCGCCGCCGGATAGAAGATCTTAGGTATTAAGTCCTTTTATTACCTATATACCTACTTGTCACATAGATAGGTACCTATATATAATTAAGTTAGTACCTATATAGGTACCTACTTAAAACTAGGTAGGTACCTGTATAAGGAAGTAGGTAAATATAGGAGGTATACCTACCTTATACGTATTTATACTTATATTTTTATACTTATAGACTTCATGCATAGACGGTATATAGATATTCATAATAATTGTGAAACAAAATCTTATTTTACTAAGTACCTATAGAGGTATAGGTAGGTACCTATGTTAACAGTTATTTAGGCATGATATTTTATGGAGATACAGGGTGTCCGGAAATTGTGAGCAAAAAATTAAGGGGGTGATTCTTCTTGATGAAATATTGCCAAAAGTATCTATAATTTTTTTTCGAAAAATCAAAAAGAAGAAAGTTATAAGCCTCCAAATTTGATTTTTTTAAATCAATATTTTTTTATAACTTTTTTTCTGTGTACGGATTTTCTTAAAATTTGACACACTTGCCACTGATGTTGCTTTACATCCTTGGTCCAAATTAGACTTGAATCCCTCGAAATCAAAAGGCCTTAACTGCCGTTGATCTTCAAAAAATGCCTATAACTTTTTTCGTAAGATTTTTTTCTGAGGTTTGAAGACGCACAATTGAAGAACATGAAGAAATATTCGGAAAAGGTCCTCTTTGTCTGTCACGATAAAATGACCTGTTTCCGAGTAAAACTGTTTTAAAAATTTGCTTGCACTAAAATTGATCACCATAAATTATGATCATTTTGCAAAAATACCAAAGCATGCTTTGGAAACAGCTGCAGGGTTGCCTAGTTTTGTACAAAACAGAGACATTCGAATATAAATAGACTTGGAAATGATTTTTTTTTTAAAACAAAAAAAAATTTAATCATTTTTTTTTTTTTAATAAAATAATAAAATAATTTTAATAAAAAAAAAATAAATTGCTGTCAAAATGAAATCCAAAGCAAACGTCTTGTTTCCTAGGCAACCCTGCAGCTGTTTCCAAAGCATGCTTTGTTATTGTTGCATATTGATCATAGTTTATGGTGATCAATTTTAGTGCAAGCAAATTTTTAAAACAGTTTTACTCGGAAACAGGTCATTTTATCGTGATAGACAAAGAGGACCTTTTCCGAATATTTCTTCTTGTTCTTTAATTGTGCGTCTTCAAAACTCAGAAAAAAATATTACGAAAAAAGTTATAGGCCTTTTTTGAAGGTCAAGGGCAGTTAAGGGCTTTTGATTTCGAGGGATTCAAGTCTAATTTGGACCAAGGATGTAAAGCAACATTAGTGGCAAGTGTGTCAAATTTTAAGAAAATCCGTACACTAGAAAAAAAGTTATAAAAAAATATTGATTTTAAAAAATCAACTTTGGAGGCTTATAACTTTCTTCTTTTTGAGTTTTCGAAAAAAAATTATTGATACTTTTGGCAATATTTCATCAAGAAGAATCACCCCCTTAATTTTTTGCTCATAATTTCCGGACACCCTGTATATACCTAGTAGGTATTATTTATGACGTGATGATACAAAATTAGTTCAATAATTAAAAACATAAATACCTAGCTATACCTACCTACCTACAACTCTCACTCAAATAATCGCTATAGTATTTATAAGTATAGTTTGTAATCTGCATGACCCCAGATTATGAGCTTATATAATATCATGTGTAACGACCGCTGGATCAGCAAGATATACAAAAGCGAACATATCCATCAATCTCGTAGCCTGATGCCTGTTTCCTCATAAATTACGTGTCAACCTCTGTCACGTTAACACCTCCCTTTCCCATGAAAACTCAACCATCCCTACTTGTAAAGGAGTGGCTAATCCCACAAGATTCATTTCCCTTGCCACGTTGTGCACTCAAGTAATTTCCCAGGGCTGAATCAAAACATTACACATCCAAGTAAAGTGTATACGAGATCCCCCTACAAGCACTTCTCATAATCTGGATTCGACAACACTGTGTGATCCCGGCGCTACCCTCTCCCCAAAATTTCTCCCTCCCTTTATCATTACCAGTATGTTTACGCCTCAAATACAGGCGGAGCTTACGGCCAATCACTGTAGCGACGTGTGTGGTCCTCAAATCTTCATTACAACACCGCCGCTAATCTAACAATTCGCAACGCGGCAGCCAGAGGGCAATACGGACATGGGAAAACGCTGACTGACTGGTTATTCACGACGATAAGCAGTGAGATTTGTTTTCTTAATGTAATGATCATACCGTAAAATAGCGATCTTTGTCTGCTCCACTGCACGGCCACTCGTTATACAATATACCTACATGATGCGTGATATGAATTATTATCTCTACACCTACCCACCTACTTATTATAAGGTACTTAGATTGCTCATTTCTTTGATTGAAAAATATTAAATAAGTACGTACACCTCCTTAAATGTAGCCCTACACCTAGGTATACCTATTTGACAGGGTGTACTTTTGACGTGGGGTAATCAGGTAGGTATACCTATTAATACCTATATAAGTATACCTAATGTAGGTACCTACAACTGGGACCTATGGTGCATCACCCATTCACCACCCATCTCTTCGACCTAACCTACATTATCCACCCTTAATAAATTTAAATAAAAAATAGATACCTATAGGTACCTATTTAGGTGGGCGATACCGAATTGGGCGAAGGATTTTGTTATCTACTAATCCCAGGGGTCAATTGGGCGAGAAACGAGAAACTAGGGGATTAAAAGAGATAAGCGGACAGACAAGAAATACATGTGTGGCCTTGCTCATATATATAGCACTGTTGCCAGATTTATTTTCAATAACTGCTACTTGTTCGACACTAAAGGGTGGCCAATGAGAGAAGTTTTTTACCATTTACTATATTCAAGGAATTGTTGAATAGTATTAACGAATTATGATTTTCTATTGTTTAGTAACAAAATCATGACCTTTCGTGTTTTCCATATTTTCCACTGAAAACTCACCATGTTTTTAAATCTAGGCAATTCCAATGCCAAATATCTCTGGAATTTACTTCTTCTAATCAATAAAATTTAAAAATTAAACTTCTCTTTAATAATACACATTTATTTTCAAAACTAAATCGCAACAATAATCATATTTACAATTTTCAATACGTATAGGGTGTTAATGAACACGTGTGACACACTTGAAGGGCGCGTAGGAAATGCAAAAAATAGATAGTATAAAATTTCCTACAGATATGGGACATGGGTCGTCGGAGCTTTAGTTTTCGAGATACAGGGTGATAAAGTTCTAAAAATTAAATATTTTTTGAATATCTAATAATTGGCGTATCAGAATAATTCGGAATTTTTTTCAGTTGTACTAATTGAAATACACGATTTGATGCTCCCAATAAAAAATTCTTCAATTCAGTGGCGGAGATCTGGGTGCGTTGTTACTTTTTTTATTTAAAAATTTCTATGCCACGGACTTTAATGAAAATTTGATATGTTTGGTACATACCCCGTTTTGTTTAGAAGAGAAAAGTCATCTTATATTTTTGTTGTAGGACGCACTGTTTCCAAGATATTGCACAATTTAGGACCCATGCAAGTTTTTTTTTAATGTAACACGCTTCAATAGCGATTACAAAAATTATTAATTACTGAAAATTCTCATTAGCATTCATTTTTATATTTTGTTTTGCATGGGTTCCGACATTGTCGATTATATTTGTGGAATATATAACAGTGAAAATACGTCTTTTCTTTTTTTGAAATTAGTTAATTTATCTAAAAAAGTAATGTAGGGCAGTAACAAAGTAAAGTGAAAATAATGTTACATTAGCAAAAATACATATGTCTCACTAGTATTTTTCCACCGGATACGCGTCGGGAACGAAATCACATCTCGGCTAAAATCTATCACTGTTTTCTCTTGTATAATAAATAACTATGATTTTTTTTTAAATTTTATTTAATGTAGAAAATCGGAATTTCTGTAAAATCTGGCAACGTAGCCACATTAAAGCATGCAAACAACTCAACGGTATTTAAAAATTCCTTCGCCCAATTGAGCTGTAGGATTATAGCCCCCCCCCCGTCGTGCCGAAGGGTCACTCAGGTAGTTTCGCCCAATTGAGAAACGCCGATTTAGGTAGTACTTAGGTACCTACCTACTACCTACCAAAATAAATGAGGTGTAGGCAGGTACAGGTGCCTCTACACACATATATAGGTAAAAGGTAACGCATCTTATTATTTAATACTTATATAGGTAGTGTATTAATTTTTAAGGGTGCTTGGTGATGGGAGGCGAGGTTTGAGAATTTGAAAAAATGTATAGGTAAGTAGTACCTAAGTACCTATGGTTTTTCCAGTGTTGTCCGGTGAGATGCCACACTGATGATGACTTGAACGTTTTGATTTTATGAGATTTAATTCGTAGAATTATAATAATTGATTTATAACAATAATTATATTAGTTTATTAATTATTAATATAATTATAATAATAATAATAATATACATATAATAATTATTGATTCGATTCGTATTATACAATTATTATTATAATAATTAGTAGATACGAATTAAATAGCATTAAATCAAATTGTTTATAGTCAGGATCAGTGTGGCATCTCACCAGACAATACTCACTGGACAAACCATGCCTACTTACCTATAATACCTATACCTACTTGTATACAGGGTGTCCCAGTTCATTCAAAACGGTCTCTGTAGGCCAAACGATGGACTTGTGATTTATAAACAAGTGAAAATCGTCATTTTTTAAGTTCAAGGCTCTGTACCACGAAAACGACTCAAGATATTAAAGAAAAGCGGCTTACATGTCCCTTTTACGCTTTTACGCGCATTCCCATTTTAATTTTTCATGTTCTATTCTTTTTTCATTCGAACAACGATGCCATGCACATTGAAAATTTTTGTTGAGCTCATGCAGGGAATAGGTAAACTTTGAATGCCTGTAATTCCGTTCCCGATAATAGCAAAAATAAAAAGCAAACACTATCGTTATAGTTATGTGAAACCATGTGCTTTGTCAGTGGAGGTTGTTTAAATTTGACCGCCATTTCGATTTAAAGTTTAGAAAAAGGACACCTTAGATACCTATCTTGATCTTGGTACCGAAGCCGAGGAAACCATTTTCGTTTTAAATTTACAGTCTTCCTGAACATCCTCTACAACGCTCTGTATCCCGTGTCCGCCATTTCGGGATCAACCTGTATACGCAGGTAGTAAAAAAGTTGATGTTGATGAATCTGATTTGAACAGCCTAGGTACCTATATCTACCAAATTTCATTGTGGAATGACTGGAATGTAAAAAAATTATCACTCAATATCGATAAATTGGTTTGGTTTGACTGTCCTATTATAAAATAAATGATATCAGGACTTAGGTATTTGGGAATGCAGTCGTTTTAAGAAAAGAATAGCACTCTTTTTTTATGCCAAGCTGCTTAGGTAGGTATTTCGAATTTTATTTTAAATCTTCATCAGGGCTATCTACTTGTAGGTATACACTGTGTCTCTTGAATTTCTGGACATAGGGAATTCCCATGTTAAAATAAACTATTGGAAATATTGGCTACCCTAATTATTTTACAGTAAAATGTCAAATGTAAAACTTCTTAAGGAAAAAAAGCTGCTTCTTATGCTACAATTGCATTTTCATTTGGTTCATCCGTTTTCAAGAAAATCAGGAAAAACTTAACGGTTTTTCGTAGTTTTTCAAGGTAGCTTTGCTTTTGACAGATAATGCTAATAAGATAATAATAAATCTCTAATATTTCTAAGTGCAATTGCCAGAGTAATGTCAATTAATTTTACTTTTTCTTCAATGGTGTTTTGGTGCAATGGTTTTTCTTCAATAATTCATTTTTATAAACAAGTTTTCCTTTAAAAAGTAATACTTTGCCACTTAAAGTTTTAATAATGAATGAATTACTTTTAAACAATCAGTTATTGACAATAATTAATAATTTTTAGCATTATCTGTCAAAAGCTAAGCTACCTTGAAAAACTACGAAAAACCGTTAAGTTTTTCCTGATTTTCTTGAAAACGGATGAACCAAATGAAAATGCAATTGTAGCATAAGAAGCATAAGAAGCATTTTCCTTATGAAGTTTTACATTTGACATTTTACTGTAAAATAATTAGGGGAGCCAATATTTACAATAGTTTATTTTAACATGGGAATTCCCTATGTCCAGAAATTCAAGAGACACAGTGTATAATATCATTAACAGTATTGAAAATTAGTAGGTACCTACACAAGGTGTTATGAAGATGTAAATTTTATATATACGAAGTTGAGATTAAATTCTATAAGTCATAAGTTGTTGATAATTATTGTTAATGATAGGACTTTCGTTATACATTTAACAGCAATAAAAACACATCATAGTAATGAAATTTTAATTATAATTTGGGTCCAAAATGATAAAAAAATTTCAGAATTTTTTTTTGAAATTGATCTACAGACATTTTCTCAATTAGTCCTTAACTATTATGCTCTAGCCTGGCTCCGACATCTACTGCAAAACCTGTTAACTAAGTGAGAGGTGGCTTGGTAATGAAATTGGGGGTTTCTTGAATACCTAGCCGTAGTTACGAAGCTACTCGCCGCCGCAGCGCTGCACGCGACATTTAGTACAGTGACTCTGTTATAGTGGTTCGTTTTTTCCGCCATGTTGCCAAGCGTCAAACTGGGTTTGATTTTGAACTGTGTCGTTGCTTTGATTATAGTTCAAAGGCTATAAAAAATAAAATTAGTTTATGCGTATGGTCTCTCCAAAAAAGAGGCAATTGAAAAAATTATTCTATTGCTGCAACATGATAAGAACAACACAACACTAGCCACTTGTATTATCCTGTAGGTATCCATGATTTGAGGCTGAGGGTTGAGGGGAGGCCAGGCTGAACAAGCTTATTTGTGCTTTGACTCTTTGTCTAATGTCTAATCTCAATCTCTAGTGCTTGAGTCAATGAAACAAAAATGAGAAAACTTCAATTATTCATATTAATCAGGTAGGTACCATTTTTTTTTAACTAAAAAATTAATGATGCGTGCAACTGCTCTTGTTTTGCAATTACCTACAAACACTAGGTAGGTACATAATAAATAGGTAGGTACTCTACATACTTTTATGAAACACAATAACAAAAACCACCCTTAAATCTACATTAAATAAATTACACTCATGACGCACATCACTGATGTGTGTCAGCAAAATTATGGAAAATAATTCAAATTCAATACATTCATCGATCAGATGAGTAGTAGTAGGTAGGTAAGTATTTTTACAGTCTATAAGTACCTAAACATTATAGGCAGGCGAGATTTTGACGAGATTCGTTAGTGGTTACTCATGTTAATTTAGCTTAGCAACGAAAAGTTAGCGACGGGAGTGGTTAAACATCCGGCTCGGGGCTCGGGTAGGATGATAATTTCATTACTTACCTACTTACTGCTATTTTTTCTTGAATGATAATAAAATGCCACATCATGAAGCCATGTGAGAATATTTGCACGCAAAATAAAAAAATCCTAGCAACGTAGGTACGTATAATGGACAGTTCTTTCAGTTCAAAATCATTTTCACACCTGGAAATCTGAACTTCTAAAATTGATGACGACCTTTCAGGGCGCGGACAGAACGAGTTCTCAACAAGGCGGCGTCATAAAGTGGCCCTCTCCGTCGTGTGAAAAAATGAAAACCCCAGTGACGTAAGAAAGGCAGTTTTTATAGCCGTAAATCGAAAATTACAACATGCACCTGAATATCTGGATTCAGAATTTCAAAAAATAAGGTTGCCGTTCTGGCCCCGGACAAGACCACTTTTCACAAAGGCATGATAGGGTTGATCTTGATGTGTATTCACGGCTGGCTTCAATTGAAATAATAGTTTATTCCGGGCTGTTTCGCCGTAGTCAATATAGATTTACTCCGAACGTTTCGTCTACAGCTGCGGTAGATATTATCAGCGGTTACGTGTGCGCAAAACGATGCTTCCCCTCCTCCTGTTCACTGATAACTGACCGTTTAGCCAGATGAGCGCTTCAAATTATAGGGTGATTATCTGGTGACGTCATACCCCCTCCACTAGCTGTCGCCATAGGCTGTTAGTGGAAAGTGTCATAGCCCCTCCATCACCTATTTCCTCTTACGCATCGGCCGGTCCCTCCGATGATGTCATGGGGTCCCTGAATCAGACAATGAGTCATTTGGGTGTGACGTAAGGCGGGATGCCAAATCCTCCGCAGTTTCATTCCTTCCTCCTGCCTGTTAAAATAATTTGGATGTTTGTAAATTTCGAATGCTTCACGATGTAAACGAGTGTAGAAGTGGGAAGTAGTGGATAGGACTTTCGTCTTTTAAAAGCATATCTTGTGATCGTCCCGAAGCAAGGCGTGATCCGCGACCGCTGATTTGTCTTTCTAACCCAGGCAACAGTTTTTCTTGTGTTCGATCACATGGGAGTTGACACTGCGTTTGGTAGTTTCGATGTATATATACAGCACCACAAGAGCACGGTATTTTATGAACTCCAGCAGAAGATAGTGAATAAAGTAGGTCTTTAGCCGAGCGGAGATTGCGCGAACTGGTTGTGTAGGCTTGAAGACAGTTTTGACGCCGCGGTGATGCAAGAGTTTACCGATTCGAACGGCGACATTTTTGAGGTAAGGGAGAAATGCAGCGCCCAAAACTCTTGGTGGTTGTTCTCTGGGCGAAGTGGGATGTTGGGTTCTGTGTCGCAACGCCCTCCTGATTTCTTGAGAGGGGTAGGTAGACATTCGCCTGCAGAGCATGATCTAGGTAGGCGAGTTCTTGGAGGTGTTGATATCGAAATCTCTGGTCTCTGGTTAGAAATCCGAAATATTGAAATCGGCCCGCCCCCACTCGACTGTTGACCTAAACGACTGAATAGGACCGTGTTAAATACAGGCAAAGTTGCTATTATACCTATCTTGTTCCAGCACATAGGCAAAGGAATCCCACTCTTTAATCCTATTAAAACCAACGAGGTCAAATGCTGCCCTTGACCCAAGTCCCAGACCCTCGCACTATCTTCCCGGGAATTACCAAAAAACAACTACCTATATAAGTAAAGTTAATTTAGTTAATTACTGGAATTATTACATATTTATAATATGATTATCATTAGTTTAGTTTATTATACAGTATAAAATTACTTGAGTTGGTTAATTTATTTGGGAGGTCATTGACCAAATGACTTAATGGAGAAACCGCCATTCATATACAAATAACACAAAAAATACAGTCCATTAAAGTATTGATTTATTTCGATAAAAATATAGTGGTGAAGCTGTCATTTAACAATGACTACATTAAAATTTTCATTTAAATATTTTACGAGTAATGGTTCTGCATTGCTGAATGCAAAAGAAAAGTTATCTAAATTACAAAAACCTGGAATTTATCGATTAAACTGTTCTCATTGTTATTCATCAGTTTATATATAGGACAAAGTTGTACAAACTTAGAAATTAGATATTCGAACACCTAAACTCTTACAGACTCAAACATCCAGAAAGATCAAATTTTTCAAAACACTTAATAAAAACCTTCACACTTTAACAACAAACAATGAAATTGAATTACTTCATCACTGCGGTCATTATTACTTTAAATCAAATTTCCAGAAATCCACAGACATTTATTAAATAACCAACAATACACAGTCATTAATGAACAACTATTACATATCGTTTCCCATTACATACTTGATTTTCTTCTTGATATCAAGAAGAAGATATCAACTTTTATATCAGATCATGACTCTGTACTGTACAGCACTCAAATGAGTAATAAAAATAAAACTAAGCATTCAAAAATAGAGAAAGTTATGAGCGACGTTTCAGTCAATCCGAAGTTGCTTGTTTTGTTTCTGATCTATGGGAGCGACAGTTGGGACGGGGTTTACGGGGAAACGAACCAAGATAGAGGCCTTTGATAAGTTTTTTTAGTTTGTATTTGCACTATTTTATTACTCTTCATTTTCCACATCATGAGAGAACCTCTGAGCTCTCAATGGGGACAGATGGGTGGATGATGACGTAATAAAAAAAATCTAGTGCAAGAATAAGAGAACTTTACAAAATTAGGTGTCAATATCCGATGCTGATGCTGGAGCCGATATACCTGCTGGCGCGACGTAAACAAATTAATCTCGTTCAGCCAACTAAAAATAAATTTTATCAACCTACGATAAGCGACTCTGATATTGTTACAAATTTCCTGCATGAACGGGAAGAAAATGGCAACGTAGAGAGACCACCCGCAACGATCCATGATCCCTTCTCATCCCAGGTCTCAGGATTGAAAACACCAGCACCAGCACCAGACCAAGAAAATCAGTCAGTAGTACAGAAGTAACGTATCGAGCTGGAAGGTGAACGCTGACGAGTACCTACGCAGCTAGCTAGGGCACATATTTTCAGACGCGAATCTTAACGAATTAATTTAACGTTTTTAATTGAAGTTTACCTAAGTTATTATCTTTACTCATTATTATTATTATCACACCTGTTTTATTTTCTGTCAATAAAGACGCTTTATTTACGACTAGGGATTTGTTATAACGTAAATATTATTGGACTTCCGATTATATTTTTTACATGGTGCCGAAACCAGGGAAAGTGTCAAGTTGATTTCAGAAAGTAATTCGCGATTTAACGGTTAGTGAAAATGGGTAAGGAAAACGAAAGTGCTGATGGTGAACTCACAAGTGAAGTGCGATCAGATAGTGCCCTAAAACGTACAATGCGTGCTAGTTTAACGAAATTAATAAATAACGCATTAGTGCTGCTGCAACAAGAATCACCAAATGAAGATGATCTTGAAATCACTCTAGCAAAGCTGAAATCAATGAACGAGAAACTCTACAAGATGACAGAAGAATCATTAGAAGAGTTAACGGGTGACAAACTTGAAGAAGAGTGCCAAAAAATGTTAGAGTATGAAGACAACGCCATAACTGCTATTTTGAAACTGGAAAAACGAATAGAAAAATTGCAGAAACGAACTGATATCGAACGTACTACTGTTACACCTAACGTAATTAATGTAACCTCTCAAAAATCGATTACACATTTGGGAGAATTGTCAACACAACTAACGACCCAGCAAATTCATCAAAGTAGTGTACATGACAATAACGAAGAAAATTCTAACGTAAATCAACGAAATGTTACAACGCCTGCCAATAACTTTAATGCAGTAAGACTTCCCAAGTTAGAACTACGAAAATTCGATGGATCAATTAAATCTTGGCCACCCTTCTGGGAACAATTTAAAATGATGATTCATGAAAATCAAGCACTCGATGACTGTACCAAGTTCCAGTACCTACAATCTGTTCTCACAGGCAAAGCAGCAACGACTATTAACGGATTAACGATAACGAAAACATGTTATGCAGACGCTGTTGAGCTACTGGTAAATGAATATGGAAATCATCATAAAATTATCGATTATTACATACAAAAGTTATTACAGTTGAATCCAGTTAAAAATCGAAACGATGTTGATAGGTTACGAGAGCTATACAATCTCGCCTTATCAATCACACGTTCTTTAGAGTCTATGGGAGTGACTCCATCGCAATATTGTTTGATGGTAAAATCTATATTGATGAAAACTATTCCGTACAATATGCGAATCGAATTTAATAAGGCCATGAGAAACGATCTATCCCGATCATCAGAATCCCTTCATGGAGCTGCGTCGGATTTGAGCAGTGCTGATGCTACCAGAACGTTAGATAAACTACTCTGTTTTATAAACGTTGAGCTAGAGTCAATCGAATTAGCAAAAGGACTGGAGGAAACCAAACTTGTCGACACAAATAAACGCAATGTGACACAGTTTAACGCGAGAAGATCCATATCAGATGCAGGTTCCAGAAGAAACGATAACAGAAACTACAATGAACGAAATAAAAACTTCTGTACTGCAGCCGGTCTCCTAACCAGTGCCAAAGAACAATGCCTGTTCTGTGAATCGAAGTCCCACTACTCTGCTAATTGTGATGGACCGCAGTCATGTTCCGAGAAAAAAGACATTCTCAGAAAAAACTCACGCTGTTTTCGATGTCTAAAGGCCAATCACACATCCAAAAATTGCCGAACGAAAGATTTGAGATGTTCAAAATGTAAGGGCAGACACGTAACGTTAATGTGTGATCCCGACTTTTTAGCACGACGTGAGAAACAGACAACCAACGATAATGATAAAACGACCAGCTTGATCTCCACTATCAAAAACGATAATGTTTATTTGGAAACGGCATGTGCATTTATATCGCACGAAAATCAAGAAGCATTTGTCAGATTGATTATTGATGGAGGAAGTCAGCTGACATTTATTAAAGAATGCATATCTCGAAAACTACAGTTACCAATCGTAGGCAAGCAAAATCTATCAATTTGTTCCTTCGGTAACGAGAAGAGAGGCACCGCTCAAGTGTGCAACGTTGTATCCGTACAATTACAAGGCCAGTTTGAGGGAAACGAAGTCATCAAAATGAACGCAGTCGAGGTGCCAGAAATTTGCTTTGATGTGCTGCCGACGCCATCACCAACGCATCCACCATTGAAAGCCATCAGACTAGCCGATTCCAATTTAGGACTGCCGCCAGTTGCAGGAATATCTATGTTGATAGGCGCTGATTATTATTGGAAAATTCATACTGGTGAACATCTGCGACTTGATGATAAACTGACCATACTCAACACAAAGTTTGGTTGGGTTTTGCACGGACCCAACGGCAATTCAAACGTAAGCTGCAATAAAAATGTCAATTGTGCAATAGCTACAGTTCTCAAAGTATCCACACTAAACGATAATGAAGAAATAAACGTAAAACAATTCTGGGAATTGGAAACGATCGGTATTAAAGAAGATTCCAGTCAGGAAGATGATTTCACTAAGAAATTTAAAGAAACTAAAATTAAATTCAACGGAGAACGATATGAAGTTGCTTTACCTTGGAAAGATGAAAATACAGTGCTAGATACGAATTATAAAATTGCACTGGGTCGAGTAAAAGGCTTGACAAAAGGCTTGTTGTCTCAGAATAAATTGAATGAATATGATCATGCCATTCGAGAAAACGTAAATAACGGAATTGCTGAAATCGCACCCCTCGATGATTCAAGCGACCCTGGAAAATTATACTACCTACCGCATCGTCCAGTGTATAAGGAGAGTAGTTCAACAACCCGGCTTCGAGTTGTTTACGATGGTTCCAGTCACGCCGAAGGGGTTCCTTCATTAAACGAAATGTTAGAAACGGGTGCCAATTTAGTACCACAATTAATCAAGATATTGTTGAATTTTCGACTTGGATTAATTGGACTGGTGAGCGATATAGAAAAGGCATTTTTACAGATCTCCTTAACTAAAGGTGATCGTGACAGTCACAGTTTTCTCTGGTATAAAGAACCTGTTACTGAAAATATGAATACTCTTCCACCTCTCGTCCGTTATAGAAATAAACGTGTAACGTTCGGAGTAACAACGAGTCCGTTTTTATTATCCGTGACTATTGAGCATCACTTAAATCAGCAAAGGGAAGAATACAAAAATACTTGTGGAATATTGAAAGACTGCTTTTATGTGGATGATCTCATCGTAGCAGTAAATAATGTTCAAGAGGCGAAAGTGTTATACGAAGAGTCGAAATTAATTATGTCTAACGCAAATATGAATTTACGGAAGTGGAGAAGTAATAATTCCATAATTCGAGAACTATGTGGAAACAAGATATCCGAAAGTAGTGTAAAGGTTCTTGGAATTCAATGGGATACCTTGACCGATGAACTAAATATGACTATGAATACAGTTACAACGTCAGATCAGCTGATAACGAAACGTGACCTACTTAAAACTTTAGCCAGCATTTTTGACCCATTAGGCTTGCTTGGACCATTTCTCATCAAGGCCAAACTAATAATGCAAGATTTATGGAAGTTGAATCTACACTGGGATGAAGTGCTTCCTGAAGAATTAATGAAACAATGGATCAGCTGGTGCCGTGATTTAACGAATTTAAGTGACTTTCGTGTGCCGCGATGTTGCTTACCGGACAAATCGCAACGAATCGAACTACATATTTTTTCGGATGCTAGTTCACGTGCTTATGGTGCCGTGGTTTACGTACGTCGAGAAACGGGAAACGGAACTTATGAATGTAATTTGTTTATGGCAAAAAACCGCGTCGCGCCGATTAATAAACAAAGGGTGTCATCGCGAACGTTACCTGAACTAGAACTTACCGCGATTTTGTGCGCCGTAAGACTGTATAATTATATTTTGAAAAACGTAAACATTACTGTGTCCCGTACATGTATTTGGAGTGATTCTAAAATTGCTCTCGCGTGGGTGATGTCGAAAGGACTTAAATTAAGACCATACGTGATAAATCGAGTGCGCGAAATACAAAAATGTTTTAACGAAAATTTAACATTTTCACATGTGAATGGAGCTGACAACCCTGCAGATCTGCTGACCCGACCTGCAAGTCTGAAAATGTTAATTAATAGTCAACGTTGGATGAATGGTCCAGAATTTCTTCTTAAGGATTACAATAATTGCCCTCAAGTTAGTATAGAGGAAAACTTATTAACTGAAACAAACGTAAGTGCTGTTATTATTACTCCAGAATTACCTTTATTCGAATTAGAAAAATTCAGTAATTTAGAGAAAGCTTTACGAGTGACCGCTTATGCAATGAGATTTTGTAGTAATTCGAGAATAGAGAAAGAGTCACGATTGAGAGATGTCTTAACGAAAAATGAATTAATTATTGCTGAACGATACTGGATTAAATATACACAGAATATTAATTATAGAGATGAAATTCAGAAATTACGAATTAAATTGCCGATTCATAAGAGTTCGAAATTGATTACTCTGAATCCTTTTCTTGATGAAAATTGTATTATGAGATTAGGTGGTAGATTGCAACATACAGAGTTGCCATATGATACAAAACACCCTATAATCTTACCAAAACGATCTGCATTTACTGAATTAATTATATGGCGTGAACATAATGCGACTTCTCATGGAGGAGTGTCGATAACGTTGGCAAATATAAGGAAAAATTATTGGATAGTCAAAGGGCGCCAATGTGTGAAATCCTTAATTTCAAAATGTGTGACCTGTAAACGTCTAAAGGGAAAACACGCAGATGAGCCATTTGCACCACTGCCGAATAATAGAGCTTTAATAAGTGTAAAACCATTTAGCGTCACCGGAGTAGATTTCTTTGGACCCCTGTACATCAATGATAGTGGGGGAAACAGGATAAAGATAAACGTAATGTTGTTAACCTGTGCAGTGATTAGAGCTGTACACTTGGAAGTTGTTATGGATTTGTCCACCGAAAGCTGTATACGAGCTTTACGTCGCTTCATATCTCGCCGAGGTTTACCTCAGAAGATGTACTCCGACAACGCGAAAACTTTTAAACGCACGACTTTGGAGTTGAACGAACTCTTCAGAAATCTTCAAACTGAAGAAGTACAGAACTTTTCCACTAAACAACGAATTGAGTGGAAATTTATAGTTGAAAGAGCCTCATTTTGGGGAGGATTCTGGGAACGATTAGTAAGAACCGTGAAAACCTCTCTAAAATTTGCTTTAGGACGAGCCAGTGTTAGTCTTGAAGAATTGACAACAATTTTAACAGAAGTAGAAGCAGTTGTAAATTCAAGACCGCTCACATATATTGATGATGATCCGGAAAATCTAACGATATTAACACCATCAATGTTGCTAGTAGGCGAATGTGAAAATTCACTCAACGCCAATTTTGAAAAATCCTCACTCAGCAGAAACGACATACTGAGATTGTGGAAAACTCGGAAAATGCTTGTGGAAAAATTTTCCAAACGATGGACAATCGACTACCTTCAAACGTTAAGATCTCTACATCAAACTAAGGTCGTGAATTCTAGAAGTCTGAAGGAGGGAGATATCGTCTTAATCCATGACCAAGGAAGACCCAGATTGCTGTGGAAGTTGGCGAAAGTGACCAAGGTTTTTCAAGGAAGAGATGGTCGTGTACGAGCATGTGAAATCAAGACAGCGACTTCAGTTTTACGAAGACCCGTCCAGTTGCTGTATCCGTTGGAGATTCCTATCGCGCCGCCCCGGGAGGATGTTACAAATTTCCTGCATGAACGGGAAGAAAATGGCAACGTAGAGAGACCACCCGCAACGATCCATGATCCCTTCTCATCCCAGGTCTCAGGATTGAAAACACCAGCACCAGCACCAGACCAAGAAAATCAGTCAGTAGTACAGAAGTAACGTATCGAGCTGGAAGGTGAACGCTGACGAGTACCTACGCAGCTAGCTAGGGCACATATTTTCAGACGCGAATCTTAACGAATTAATTTAACGTTTTTAATTGAAGTTTACCTAAGTTATTATCTTTACTCATTATTATTATTATCACACCTGTTTTATTTTCTGTCAATAAAGACGCTTTATTTACGACTAGGGATTTGTTATAACGTAAATATTATTGGACTTCCGATTATATTTTTTACAGATATATTGTCATGAAAGCGAGCTGGCGGATTGTGCGTGAGATGTCTGGTAAGAGTGGGTTGCCTATACTATAAGTTCAATATTCCGCAAAGTAAGTCATCAAAATAGTGCAAAATGTTAACTATCGAGCGGCAAAACCGCTTGCTTGTAAAATTTGGAATAATTGTTTAAATTTTAAGAAATTTTGCCGCAGGGTACGAACTACCGGCAAAAAATTGATATTTTATTGAGCTACAAGAGCTGATAAGCTTATCTTTATTATTATCATCTGTCTTCTTTAATCTACTGCTATATACCTCATCACATACCTACTCTCTTGTACGTCTGAGATTTAACCATAAGCTTATCTTATCTGTTCTTGTTAAAAAAGCATTTATCGCACATGCAGAAGCCGAAGTAATTTCAGTAGCGTTTCAAGCGTTGGGTAATAAGCAGTAAGTGTTGGAGCAATTTTTAAAATTCAAATAGATTTTTGTGTTTGAGTGATTATTGTGTTGAAAACAAAAAAAATATGGCCGATAACATGGTTGTTAGGAAAAACAAGCGTATCACTCTGATGCCGGAAGTGAAAATTTCAATTGAAAACGTTTTTGATGGTCTAATAAGAGAAAGAAATCCTAATTTATCCGTGACAGAAGCAGTGTTAATATGTAGCAGCTCAACAAAAATGGGGGAGAGCAGCGTGTGTAAATAAAGCTATAAAAGAAGAATCTGTTTTTTTTTTTGGCTCTACTACCAAAGTAGAAACGCGTGGGAAAAAAAGGATCATTCTTGACGAGGACACGAAAAGATCCATCCGTCGGAAAGTGCATTCCTTTTTCTTTGAAAATGAACTGCCAACTTTGACAAAAATTTCAGTCGCTATTAATGGTGACGCCGATATGCCAAAAGTGTCAATGCGAGTGCTAAAACGAACTCTCCATTCTATGATCTTCCGATATTTGAACAGAAATCTAAAGAGTGTGCTTTTAGAAAAACCTGACATCGTTTTAGGGCGGCGTAACTACTTGCAACAAATTAGTCAATACAGGATGGCGAATCGTAAGATTTATTATATGGACGAAACATGGCTAAACGAAGGCCATACCGTTCAGAAGGTTTGGCAAGACCTTAATGTCACCAGCAGTCGACAAGCTTTCATGCAAGGTTTATCAACAGTGTTGAAAGCTCCTTCCGGTAAAGGAAGACGCTTAATAATCACGCGCATTGGCAGTCATAGTGGTTTTGTAGACGGTGGTGCATTAATATTTGAAAAAAAAAATAGTAGACTATCACGAGGATATGGACGCCACGCGTTTTGAAGGATGGTTTGCTTAAATTATATCAAAGTTGGAAGCAGGTTCTGTAGTGGTGATGGATAATGCACCATATCACACGAAAGGCGAGAAGAAATCATGTAGGAATTATTCAAGTAGTAAATTATTAAAATCCAAGCAGGTAAATCGGCGACAACAAGATAAGGGAGGTTTTTTTATATTGGTATCAGTTGTTGTTTACAGAAAGTGCCTCTAGGAAGGAACGGAAACGACATTTAATTCAGCGAGAAATATTAAAATATTAAATCCAAGCAAATAAATGCGAAACCGAGAGGAAAACAAGATAAGAAGTTGTTGTTGTTTACGTCCGGTACCTATACATGGTGTCCAGGTATGAGTGTAAGAGCTACACGTGGCGACCTTCCTTGGACTATTTTGAGTAAAAAATCTTAATACAAAAATGCTCTAAATGTCTTCACGGTGCCACAGGAGGTCATCAAAGTTAGAAATTCTGGGTCACAAATATGCATATTATTGAACTTCTGTTTCCTTTTGCAGTTACGGTTAACATTTTCAAAGACTTTTGCAAAGTCTTATTTCATTTAATTTTCGTAAAAGTGCAATTATTAACTTTTTTAACATTTCTAAAAAAAAAAAAATTTAGGAAATGTTAAAAAAGTTAATAATTGCACTGTTACGAAAATTAAATGAAATACGACTTTGCAAAAGTCTTTGAAAATGTTAACCGTAACTGCAAAAGGAAACAGAAGTTCAATAATATGCATATTTGTGACCCAGAATTTCTAACTTTGATGACCTCCTGTGGCACTGTGAAGACATTTAGAGCATTATTGTATTAAGATTTTTTACTCAAAATAGTCCAAGGAAGGTCGCCACGTGTAGCTCTTACACTCATACCTGGACACCCTGTATAAAGGGACCGAGATGGAAGGAACGGTAGCAGATGGCAGCTGGCCTTCCTAGAGAACTGATCTAGGATAGCCGGTCCGCCATCTACAGCTCACCCCCTTGCCCAGAGGCCCGAGTACTGATCGGGACTTCTCCTAGAGCGAAGAAGAAGAATTGACTCTTCCAAGCTCACACCTTAACCTACCCCAATGCGAAGCCTGGGTACTGACCAGGAGTCAAGTTGGGATATCAAGAGAGAGTAGTATTGATACTCTTTCGTCACCCCCTAAAGCTTATCAGTCTCGAACGTGGACCCAGGTGAAGTGAAGAATTGATTCGCGTCCCTGGTCTAATTACTCTGAGAAAGCGTATAATCCCCCCCGTGACTTCCTAACGAGTCGAAGTATTGACTCGACGAGTTAGACAGGCACGTAGAAGGTCAACCTTCGGTTGCGAACGAGAATTGACCGTTACGCAATCGAAGACGAGCCCAGTCACTCATCAAATAATAAAATCCGTGGTCATTTCAGATAACTAGAATTTTACCCCGAGCTAATCTCGGAAAGTGGTTTTTGAGGATTCCTGCTCGCCGTTTAAACTGACAGAAATGGTTTTTGTATCAAAATGAAGCTAAAATTATTGCGCATAACGCTTGACATCAGAAATTGATTTAATTTCACGTTGTTTTCTAAAATTTTTCAGTAAAAATTCAAGTAATTGTTAATGTTTAATCACAAAATAGCATGCCTTGCCTAAACAATAATGACGTTTCTGCGTTTTGACAATCCATTAATAAAACTTTATAAGTCAGTAGGTAATAATAAAGTCTGGTTCTATTTAACCCTCCTGTAACTGGTTACACTGTATAGTAGGTTTTCACCATAAAGACTCTTTCTTGGTTTGCATAACCCATTTTTAAATAGAACCAGACTTTATTATTATTTACTGACTTATAAAGTTTTATTATTGGATTGTCAAAACGTAGAAACGTCATTATTGTTTAGGCAAGGCATGCTATTTTGTGATTAAACATTAACAGTTACTTGAATTTTTACTGAAGAATTTTAGAAAACAACGTGAAATTAAATTAATTTCTGATGTCAAGCGTTATACGCAATAATTTTAGCTTCATTTTGATACCAAAACCATTTCTGTCAGTTTAAACGGCGAGCAGGAATCCTCAAAAACCACTTTCGCAATGTTAAACCCCTATGGCCCACTTTGAAAATCAACACCCTGTATAGATATATTTATATAATACCTAAACCTGGTGTGATCGTACCTATACTACTTTAATAGATAATATTTATATTTTTGAATATCTTTTATCTATTTTGACATACTGCAAACAGCTGTTGTGTATGCTATGTATAGAGAAGATCCTTTTTTGGTACAGATACCTAATAATGAGCTTAGATTTATTGATACACTTACAAATTTCACACATCATGATATAAAAGTATTAAGTACCACTTTTTTTATCTTTCATATTATTGTTTAAATATAATCAATATGAGAAGTTACTGCAGAAGAATTTATAGTGTATACACATTTCTGATGGTGACTTCTTTAATTATTATTATTACACTAACAGTTCGTTTTATTATATTTTCCGGTAAGTGATTACAGATCAATTTTAAATAGGTATTGATAGGTTTTTAAGAGCAGGTCAAGAGCATCACATACATATATAGGGAATATTGAAAATTATATTGAGATTGTAACCAATCAAACCGATTTTCTCTTTTTTCTTGTTACTAAACCTAAGATTTCGAACTTTTCTTGCCTCTTCTTCAAGGGTGTTGAAAGGTGTTGTAAGTAGAAATGGAAAATACTTATAGAAATTGAGTTAAAAAGTGAAGGTGCATGACATTACGTTAATCGTGTTCGAGTACATACGTAAAATATAAAGGAGCGTCTAGACAGAGGCAACATAGGGCGACATCATTGTCAACCTAGTCGAAGTTTGTTTCTTGTAAAAAGAAACATGTCGCAGAAATAGGAAACCAAGTGTACACATACACGAAACAGCTTTTTATGAAGTTTCTAGGTTTTTGAAACGTGTCGCAAATATCGGTTACTTAGTGTCTACACAAAAGGGACAAATAATTGTCAATACATGTTTTAACAATGTGGAGTGAGAGTGATGTATTATTAGCTGCAGCAGCTTTCGTTGTGTTAAGCAAAAAGAAACGCAAGCACGAAAAGTGTTGGGTACGGCCTTATTTACAAGAAAGAGCGCACGGAGGAGGAATAAGTCTCATGGCAAGTTTGATTACTGACGATCAGTTCACTTCCGGTGCTCATTTGAAGAACTTTTAATGCCGGCTCCACACGCTGGCCGAACTCCGGCAACACGAACGTGTGGACGGTAACATCGTCTCGATTGCCCAAACATTCGGCCAAGTGAGCAAAGTTTGTCTACGTTCGCCTCGCTGTCGGCAAATGCACGAATTCAAAGAGATTCGGCTCTCGTCAACTTGGCTCTATTTGACGCTGCCCACACGTTGGCTCGTTCGATCTTGTCATTTACTCTCGACTATTCACTGCACAGTGCAGTGTATTTACGGTAATAACTGAAATTAAAATAAATACAACAACAATGACAACCTGGAATGACGAAAGAGTTTTCCAGTTTCTCGAACGTTATCAAAGTGAACCAATGATATGGGACCCGAAAAATAAATTTCATAAAGATAAGAACAAGGTTCCTGAATAATAACATACGGCTACTTACTAAATTTATTTTTTATGAGTAGGATCAACACTAAAATTAGTAATTACCAAAAAAAGTTCTCATAACTCTTTTTTTATGAAATATAGGTAAGAAACAAATAGCCAAGTCCTCGGCCCAATCTAATAATTACACATGAAAAAAGGCCATTCCTTGGAAAATGTAATTTTGATTATGATTTTTAAATATGTATGTTGTTAGAACCAATGCTAGTTGTAAAATACCAATATGCCCCAACGAAAGCCTTGTGCGTTTTACGTAATGAGCAAAAAGAAAAAAAAAATACATTATTATGAAATTTCAAAATTAAAATGATTAGTTTGCCTTACAAAGTAAAATATACTTATACAGGGTGGGGCGCGACGAACGCCTCGATCTGTGTAGCCTAAATCGTGCACGATAAAAAAAAATTAAATTGGGTATTATACAGGGTCATAGTGTCTACAACTTAAAATTATGTTTATTTTTTTAATGGAATGCTCCTATGTTATTGTATTTTTAGATTGATCGCGAAGAAAAAAAAAGATTGACTTTTTCAGTTTGTGTTTAAATTGAAATGTTTGTGAGAAACAAGTGAAAATCGCCATTTTTCAAGTTCAAGGCCCTGTACCGGGTGTCCCAACACTAGTGTCCACCCCCTAAATAGAGTTTAATTTTAAAGATAAAAAACTGAAACGTTGAGGATTTGTGTACTTGATATAGGACCACGGAATGGCATAGGTAATCAGTTTCATTAAAAAAAAATTAGTTCGGGCGCCAGCGATAAAAAACTGTATTATGGTGGTAAATTGTCGAAAATAAAATCGATTTTTTTTCAATACATACGTAGGAATCGATTAATAAAATCAAAATCGCTAGAAAGAAATGTGAAAAAACTAATTATAAGGCTTTAATTAAATAAAATATAAAAATATAAAATTATACAGGGTGGGGCGCGTTGAACGCCTCGGTCTGTGTATCCTAAATCGTGCACAATTTGAAAAATATTTAAATTGGGTCTAATTTTATACAGGGTCGTAGTGCCCACAACTTAAAATTATTTTGAAGTATATACAGGCATGTCCCATATGAGAGTGGCATATCAAAGTTATGTTTTTTTTAAATGGAATGCTCCTATGTTATTGCATTTTTAGATTGTCTGAGAAGAAAAAATAAGATTGGCTTTTACAGTTGGTGTTTAAATTCAGAAGTTTGTGAGTTATAAACAAGTGAAAATAGTCGTTTTTGAAGTTCAAGGCCCTGTACCACGAAAACGGGTCAAGATAGAGAAAAACGGCTTACATGTCCCTATTTTAACTTTTTGTATAGGTACTATCCTATGATGTAGATAAAATGTTTACACAGGGTGATAAAAAAATTGGAAAAAATCTGAGATTTCTCCACGCGTCGCCAAATAAGAAGAAACAAAGAACGTACAAATGTTTCTGTACCATAGGACAGTAAATAAAAAGTTAAAACAGGGACATGTAAACCGTTTTTCTCTATCTTGAGCCGTTTTCGTTGTACAGGGCCTTGAACTTCGAAAATTGCGATTTTCACTTGTTTATAACTCAGAAACTTTTCAATTTACATCAACGCCAACTGTAAAAACCAATCTTATTTTTTCTTCTCAGATAATCTAAAAATGCGATAACATAGTTAGGAGCATTCTGTTTAAAAAAAACATAACTTTGATATGCCACTGTCATATGGGACATGCTGTATAGTAAAAAATAATTTTAAGTTATAGGCACTACGACCCTGTATAAGACTCAATTTAATTTTTTTTTTATTGTGAACGATTTAGGCTACACACCGAGGCGTTCGTCGCGCCCCACCCTGTATATTTATCTACAATCATTAAATAAAGAGCACTTATCATCAGTGGCGGCTCGTGATAATTTCAACAGGGGAGGCTAGAGCTCGAAGCAATGTAATGAAAAGTATAAGGTGTACAAACACAGACCTCCTTTCCGGGGGTTTGGGGAGAAGTCCTACCTCGGAAAATTTTCAAAAAAAAAAAAAATGAATGAAGGTATAAAGGTCACAAAAATTGATTTTTGATTAGTTAAATGGATGAAATTAAATTCTTATGACAGCACAACAGCTAGGTAGGATAATAGGTACATATATTTCTAAAAATTAGATAAAACGCAAATTGCTACCTATGCGTGTTTAATAAATATATTTTCATAAGAACAATAGCAATATAACATAACTTCTAGAAAAATTTTTAAATAAAGTGCACAATTCTCTTAAAAAACAACAAAGAAAAAACATTAATATTTTTTAAATATTTTTTTTCTAATAAATTCAAATTATCTCAGATAGTTTTAACTACGCAATGTCTATCTCACTGTAAATTAAATTGTAAGGCTGGAAGATTCAAGGTGGAGTTAAATAAATTTTAAAATGAAAGTGTTGAAAAAAGGCGACATCCAACGATATGTAATTCGTATTTCCATCTGTGCACGTGCATGAGGCAAGTCTCCACTGCCCTTTGCTTCGCGCATACTCTGTTCGATCAAATTGACGTCCTATATGTGTAATACTCATTTAATTTAACGCCACATACAGAAGAGCAGGAGGCTTGCCTCAGCCTATTCAAAATTCAAATATTATCATGCACTACCCCGACCCATGTCTTGCGCGCGTTGTTGTAAGAGTGTAGACTTTTTACGATTTTTCACATCAAATAACATTAGTTCTTGCAATAACGGACAGACTAGAGGAGGACCGCCTCTTGCGATGCCAAATGCACAGGCAGCGCAGCATCCACTCCAGTTCCACTAGCCCGGCGGAAACTCTTGCGTATTTTTCCGTCTACATGGTTATGAGATACGAGTTTGAGGCAGGCCTCCGGTCGGCCGCAACGGGATGTAATATTATTTCAATTCATAGGTACCTACCTATTACTTATAATGTTAGCTATCTCTCACCTGTTGCATCGGATTATTTTTTACCTTACGCTATTACCTACCAAAACTATCAATTTTTGTGAGCATTCAGTAGTAAGCATGCAATGCAAAATGCTACATCCATTATAATTATTTATTATTATAAAAAATATTGATATTATTGTGACTTGTAATCAAAAAAATATTAACAGATCTAAAAAGCTTAAAAGCTCAAAATACTGGGGAGGCTCAGCCTCCTCTGCCTCCTCTGAATAACCGCCACTGCTTATCATCCCACCCATCTAAGTTACTTTGGATAAGAATCCATATTACTGCACTAGTACGCTAAGTCTATTACCGCACTAGTGAGATATAAAGAACAATTATTAATTATAAAAAGAAAAATTATCAGAGCTGAGCTTGCATAAATATGGCAAAACAATTTTACATTTTCAATTCCCGTGGAAATTCAAGACACATAACGCCGCCACTGTCGTTATCTGTGATTATGAATTCCCTATGGTCGTTCGCCTGTAGTTCGACCAAGCCTCAAGCCAACTGCAATCGCCAACGTATGGACGGCAAGTTTGTACACGAATGATTCGGTGAATGATTCGGTGAATGATTCAGTGAATGTTTCGCCAAATAGTTGGGCCAGCGTGTGGATGCCCATTTACGAATGTCAAGCAGCGACTTTGAGGTTCTTCTCTGTAAAATTATTATCTTATCCATGTATCCACAAGGCCATGTTGTGAACGAAATCGACTAGTAACTGCAAGTACACAAACACAAACTTTCCACACAAAAGAAACAAAAGTAGCAAGTCGCGTCTTGTCGACGTCTGTTTCTCGATTTCCTTTGAAGTTACCGCTCGGCAAGCGAAACACGCGACACAGAGAAACATTGGTCATCGCGACATGAGTAACCAGAAACACTCGGCAACAAGCGGCAACTTTGTTTCTAGAAACTAGTCATCAATGACAAAAGTTGCTGATTGTTGCCTCTGCCTGGACAAGGCTTAAGAGATTCAAATATGAACTAAAATAAATAATAATAATTAACGTAATTCTTAACGTAAACACCTTCACTTTTTAACTCAATTTCTGTAAGTATTTTGTAATTTTTAGTTTCTAATTTTTCATTTATCATTTTAATCTGATTAGTAGGTACCTCTGACTGAAGAAGAGTAAAAAAAATTCGAAAACTTGGGTTTAGTACAATTTTTAAATTTTTCATATATTACCTACTTATAGCCAAAACAAATCAAAGATTTTAGCATATACAGGGTGCACAATATATCCTTCTCTATATTGCTATCTTCTAACGATAAGAGATACAGGATCGGTTAATCTACCTATACAAAAGATGCGCAATTTTGTGGCCATCTCGAATCTGTCAAGACATACAAAATATCTATGACCGTTTCTGAAATATACTAAAAAGAAACTGAAAAATCGAGATTTCTTATTTTTTGCATATCTTTTTTATTAATAAATATTTTTGTGGGCTTACATAAGTCGGCAAGAGCTACCCATCTGACATTTCAAAAATTTTCAAAGCCGACTAGATTTCAGAATTTTCATAGTCAACTTTCGTTTTTCTTATGGCCGTCATATTGTTTTTTTATGTTGTTCGGTAAAGAAATAATAAAAACCAAAAATTTTTAAACTTCTAAAAATATATTTAAAAATGTTTTATTCTCCTTTTTTCTTTGCATAAAAGACAACTTTTTAGACCGAATTTGATTAGATAAACAAAAAAACCCCTCAGGCAAACACTATTTCGGCGTATTTTAACAATGTTGACGTATTTCGACGAATTTTTTTTTTATTTGAAAAAAGAAGAATACAATTTTTAGAATTTTTTTTAAGTTTATTAATTTTTGGTTTCCATTATTTTTTCATATCGAACGACATAAAAAATTATACGGCGGCCATAAGAAAAACGAAAGTTGACTGTGAAAACTCTCGGATGTATAATAGTCGGCCTTGAAAATTTTTGTAATGACAGATGTAGCTCTTGACGATTTATGTAAGCGTACAAAATATCATTTATTAAATTCCAATAATAAGGAAGTTATGGAAAAACAAGAAATATCGATTTTTCAGTTTTTTTTTCAGAATATTTCAGGAGCAGTCACAGATATCTTGTATGTTTTGACGGATTCGAGATGGGCACAAAATTACGCATCTTTTCTCTAATTTAACTGACCCTGTATCTCTTACCGTTCAGGAGATAGCAATATAGAGAAGGATATTATATGGTGCATCCTGTATAGAAATATACTTAGTTGTAAGTAATATGGTAAATGTTATAATGTGGATAAAAAAATGAGAGTAAAATGAAAGGAGCCCATTTCTTAAGTTACTTACTTAGTATTAATTTCTTAAATTACAAATATTGGCGAAGTCATGTATTGTGTACTCATACCTACCTATATTATATCAATAACCGCAATTATTGTTCAAAGCCAAGTATCTAATCTAGAAAGTTACTCGACCAAATATCTGATAGATATACTGTGGATTTTTATAAATAGGTCGTAGATTATTACATACCTTAATATAGGATGTTCGAAAACTAATCCGTTATGGAGTAGGCCCTGACACAAAGAGGTTTGTCTTAGCTTATTAATATATATTTACACTTAATCCACTATTTACAACTGACAGTTCTTGATTTTAGTGTTATAAAAAAATACACTATTGAGGACGACATCACTTTTCGAAAATCACCCAAACTTATCAAATGTCCACCGATCATGACCCCCAGATCACGAAAAAGTGGTTTTCCAAAATTCACCTGCCCACGATATATATATACCGGGTGTCCCAGACTTAATTGACCAGGCCATATCTCATATACAGGTTGAGATAATCGAGCCGAATAAAAGGCATATTATTATAATTTTTCAAGCCGTATAACATGACAGCATGAAAACAACCCTCACTTCAACATCCCTTAAGTTACAGCCCCCACCCTTAAAAAAATGAATAGCACCCTGTGTATATTTTTGTATATTCAAAACCAGTATTCGATTGTCTATTCAGATGATTTTTCAGATTCAAAATTGGTTGAGAAATAACCAAGAAAAAGTTCATCAAGGTGGTCATGACTTTTTATCTTAACTTTCTATGGATGACTTTTGCTGTCAAAATTTATCAATATTTAGTCATAGTTTTTAACAGGCAGGTGATAGTTATTATTATAATGAAAGTCCAAACAATTTATTTATAAGTCTGATTTATTGGGAAATTTAAAAAAATAAAACAACAGACAAAGCACTTTATCATGAACCTTAATGATGACTGTAACCTGCTAATGACCAAAATATTGATAAATTTTGACAGCAAGAGTCATCCAGAGAAAGTTAAGATAAAAAGTCGTGACCACCTTGATGAACTTTTTCTTGGTTATTTCTCAACCAATTTTGAATCTGAAAAATCATCTGAATAGACAATCGAATACTGGTTTTGAATATACAAAAATATACACAGGGTGCTATTCATTTTTTTAAGGGTGGGGGCTGTAACTTAGGGGATGTTGAAGTGGGGGTTGTTTTCATGCTGTCATGTTATACAGCTTGAAAAATTATAATAATATGCCTTTTATTCGGCTCGATTATCTCAACCTGTATATGAGATATGGCCTGGTCAATTAAGTCTGGGACACCCGGATATTTCTCCAAAAACGCGAAATTTCGATTTTCAAAACGCTCCTGTCGCTTTATCTTTGAAGATTAGTGAACGAAATTTTGGATCCTTATAAAACTTTGGAATGATGTTAGATTTTCGTTGAAAAAAGTTCCAAAAGTCGAGTCACTTCTTCCAGAAATCGGAACCAAGAACCGGATTCCAGAAATCCGGTTCTTGTGGTATCATTTCAGGTCGCAGTTTTCAATCTAAGAGGCTGAAATTTTTGTGGGAGTAAGATATCCACAAGGAGTGGTCTGGTATTGCGCTTGAGCAAAATCGGCCAAGCCGTTTCAAAATGGCAGCCATTTGAATTTTTCGAAAATTTGCTATTTTTTGAGTCCCTGTATGAGCAAGATAGCAATAAAACTTTAAAATAAAATTAACAAAATTGGAAGAAAACTATTTGAAATTTGAATTAAAGCAATAAAGTTGGCATTATTTATATTAATAAGCCAGTGGCGTGGGTAGGAAAAGGGTAAAAATGTCTAAATTTCTATAACCGTTTATGAGTTCATTTTTAAAGAAATTGAACTGAAATTTTCACAGTAGGCAAGTACACTAATATCCTTTAACCCTTAAAAGTTTCAAGAAGTAAATAAAAAAAATGGCGGAGATATTAATATTTTTTTCATATGATGTTTATTTCTCTAAAATTTTAAAACATCTGCTGTAGCTTCATATTGAAGGATTAGTGAACGAAATTTTTTACCCTTGTGAAACTTCGAAATGACATTTGATTTTCGTAAAAAAAATTTCCTAAAGCTGCGTTATTTCTACAGGGTGTCCCTCCAAATAAAAAATAAAAACCGTCTATGAGGTATACGGTTTCTGGTCGCAGTTTTCAATCTAGGGGGCTGAAATTTTTTTATGAGTAAGATAGCCGCAAGAAGTCGTCTGGTACTGTATTTGAGTAAAATCGAACTGTTTTAAAATGGCGGCCTTTTCAATTTTAGAAAAAATTGCCAGATTTGGAACCCCTATACCTACCTACCTATAAGCATGTTAGAAAAACAAATTTAAACCAAATTAACACGATTGGAAGAAAATTATTTTAAATTTAGGTTAATGCAGTAAAATTTGCATATTTTTCATTAATAAGCCAGTGGCGTGGGTAGGAAAAGGGTAAAAATGGCTAATTTTCTATAACCGTTTATGAGCCTTTTTTGAAAGAATTGAGGAAGTTTTTCCAGTGGACAACTATTCGAATAACCCCTAACTCTGAAAAATTACAAGAAGCAAATAAGAAAAATGGCGGAGATATTCGAATACTTTTACATGATGTTTATATGTATTATGTATTCCTCTAAAATTTCAAATTTTCGGTTTTCAAAATTCAAAATTCCCCTTTCACTTTTTGAGAATTTATTAAAGGTAGTCTAAAGCATAGTATTTTTTAAGTAAAGTTAGCCAGTGGCGGACACAGAAAAAGAATTTTTTTTTAAATTTGCCATTTTTTTCTTATTTTGTTAAATTTAAAAATCCATTCTAAGGCACGTTTTCAAACTAAATGAAATGAAATTTTCTCAGTAAACCACTACGCTAATATGACCTGACTATGGAAAATTTCAGAAAGCCAATTTAAAAAGCGGTGAAAATATTCATAATTGAATCGCATAAAAATACACTATTTCTGCGATTGATGCGCAAGAAGGTTTTTTTTATTAACAAGCCAGTGGCGTGGGTAGGAAAAGAGTAAAAATGTCTAAATTTCTATAACCGTTTATGAGTTCATTTTTGAAGAAATTGAACTGAAATTTTCACAGGAGACAACTATACTAATAACCTTCAACCTTGAAAAATTTCAAGAAGCAAATAAGAAAAATTACGGAGATATTCGATTTTTAATTTTCGAGACCGGCGAAGCCGATTTCTCGGTAGTCCCTAATAATGTCAGTCACGCGGTCTGTCCGTCTATGCGATTGCTAGGAGACACTCTAGAGCCGCATTTTTCGTCGTAGGAAGTTAAAATTTGGCTCGATTGAAGAGGCGCACGGTTCCAGGATGCCTTTTGAAAATGAGCGGGATCCGTTACCGGTAAGTGTCTTTTTTCTGGAATTTCGTGTTTTTTCGGGAACGACCTAGGAAACACTCTAGGTGTCTGAAAGTTGCACCGACCGAGTTGAAATTTCGCATGGACGGACCTTTGGACCCTTAAATACGACCTCTTGAAAATAGACCGGATCCGAGAATTTTAAGGCCCCCGTTCAGGGCCGTACTTCTTTTTACAACGTCTCAACTATAGGATTTGTTTCTCGGTAACGGTACAGGGCGAAAAGATTCTGTTTGCACAGTTATTTAGGGAAAGCATAGAGGTACGAACTTTATGTAGATCGTTTTTCGAAACAAAAATTAGGTGAGCGGCAAAAATTTCTTTTCCCCACGACAAGCATTTTTCGACGCTCTTCTATCATTTTTTGCAAGATTTCAAATTTTTTTCGAATTATTTGTCGACCCTTCGAAAAAATAACAAAACAGTGCGATAGAGTCATTCATTACCTACAAAAAAGGTAAATATAGTTTTGTTCCTGGAAGGTTGGAAAAACTGTCAAAATCGGGAAAAACTTCGGCAGGTCATTTCGACGTTTCCCGCGTTGGCCATTTTATCTTCCTGTATTTTCTCAATCGTGATCTTCTTTTCAATTTTTTTTTCTTCAACATATAATTTGAAGTCTTATCTTCATTTTGTCTCGCATATATGGGCACTTTTAACAAAAAATACAAAATTTCCTCGCTGGTCGAAAATTAGCTTACACTTTTTTAAAATTATTAAATCGATGGAATTTCTTTTTTATTTTTTTTTTTACATTCAATTCTGATTGATTCTGAAAATTAGAAGAGCAATCGCAACGACAACTAAGTTATTTCTAATTAGGTAGCGTTTTCTCAATAGAAATTGCGGATTATTTTTTCATTATATTCATTATAATAAGAAATAGGAAGAAAATATTTATTATTGAATCGCAAAAAAATACACTATTTCTGCGATTGATGCGCAAGAAGGTTTTTTGTAATGTGTATGGTAATGTAGGATTATGTTGGCAGTATTTTGATGGTTTTGTTTGTTGTTGAGTATAAATTTTAGTTATTTTCAAATATTTTCCAAATAAATTACTCTAACTTCTAAACTAGGAGAGTTAGGTATAGGAAACCCTATAATAGGTTGAAGGAGGACTTCAATACCTAATTGATGACATGAATTAATAAACAAGAAAAATCGATTCGAAATCTTCAAAGTTTGCAGCTGACTTTTTAAAACCCTGTATAAAAAATTTCCCAAAATAAAAAAGAAACTTCCCAATAGATATTTGAACACCTTCATGTGTCTCCTTGTTGGCGCATGATGCGATAATTTTTAATAATGAAAACCAAAATTGATTTTATTGGTTTTCTGGACGGCTACTTTTGAATTTTTTTTCAAAAAAATTGATATAGCGCATAAACCGGGAGAGTTGGTGAAGGCAACATTATGTCATTTTACTCAGAAATTAGATCTCAATCCAAAACTTGAAAAAAAAAAATTGTACCCTCGTATTTAAAATAAGAAAGTTGATGTTAGTGACTTCCGTGGCCTAGCGGTTCTCCGCTGGCTCACGAAGCCATAGATCGCGGGTTCGAAACTCACCTCGTCCCGCTTTACTTTTCAGATTCATTTTCGAATGTCTGTGAAAAGTAAAACAAGCGATCGAACGTTTAAATGGCAAATATTATAATTTAAAGTGTGTGTGGCTAAAGAGTTCGTCTCAAAGCCAAATTACCAGAGTGGAGCGACTATGTCTAATTACCTACACAGTTAAGACCGATGCTCCCTCTTTTTAAAAAAAAAAAAAAAAAAAAAAGTTGATGTTGTGATTTTATAAAAGGACCACCCTGTATATTACAAAAATAGTTTTAAAGAGTAGGGCAAGTCGTACTTGGTGGAGAGTCATATGAGTTTTTTGTTATTATTTAGAATTCTAGTAGAAAAGCTACTTTGACGCACTAATGAGCAACCTGTATATCTATATTTTACTTTTTATGTATTTTTATCGTATGATGTATACTTCAGTTCCATATGGGAAGAGACCTTATCAGATTTGAATTAAAATTTCATCTTTATACTGGTGATTCAAAGAAGTGGCATTTAAATGTGCTCTAAACTCATTAAATTTAATAGTTTTATCCGAATCACACGGAAAATGCGTCTTCTTATCTGCATCGCGTTTCTCTTTATCAATTTTTTAGCTCGAAATTGAGCGTTCAATAAAACATTTATTATAATTAAATATGAGAAGTGTGATTACACTGTCATGGGCGGGGACAGGCTTGTGTCTTGTAGCTTTGAAAATTTCATTACTCGTAAATTGCCTTCTTGCTTCTTTCTTTTCATGTTCCAAGTTTTAAATGATGCGGTTGTATTACATAATTTAGTGAATTAGCTGGATATACTTCTCTCAGTATTGGACAATAGCTTCAACCAATTGATTATTCCTTAAAATATAATCTCTAAATTTTTTTCTCGCTTGTGATTAAAATAATTCTCAAGAAATTCTAGTGCGTCAGCAGCACCTTGCACGTCGGTTATACTTTAACTAATGTTGCTGTTTGTACAGTCTTCAGAGCTATCAATAATCCCGTTATATTCAGAAACCAATGAAAGGTGTAACTTCTGGTCGGAAGAGAACCATATTCGATAATGACGTGAAGTTAGGTATGCTATTCGTCGCAAATTTCATACTACATTTTTTAGAAATGAAATCCCTACTTTAAAAAGCATCCCAATAAAGTTGCACGACGATGAAAAGAAATTGTTTAGTGACGCAGAATTTTTTTAATGAATTTCAGGAGCATCGATGACCACAAAGAAATATAATATTACGTACATTCAGAAGACGAACTGACAAGTCGTGCGCCACTGACATCTGTTTTCACCTTACGTTTATTCCCCGCAGCTCTCTATTCGGCAAAACTGATAAGGTATCATTCGATTCAAAATCGCAGCATAGATGAAATGTTTATTATCCAGGGTGATAAAAAACTGAGATCGCAACGCATCGCTAAATAAAAACACAAAAATACTGCAGTTGTTTATGTGTAGGTAGGTACCATGGAACAGAAAGTTGAAAGTAAAAATCGGAACATGTAAGCGTTTTCCTATAGGCTAAGTAAGTATCGGATGTTTGCGGCGCGCGCGCCTCCTCGTGGATTTTTTTCGCACTTTCGTGCGGCAGTATAACCTTGCTTTGCAATTTTTGACAGCTCGTTTGGATAATGAAACCCTTTTAAAATTATTATTTGGCAGTGAACTTATAGATTTTTAAATTTATTATGACTACAATATTATTAAAAGTCATTTCCAAGCACCCAGTCTCGACTGCTTTCGTTTTAAATCGTTGAGAAATGGGCGAAATCTCATGATGAGTTTTCACATGAGCGGTGTTAGAGAATACGTTTACATGGAACTTTTCTTCAAGGAACAGCGCTCATTTAGAGAGACTCCTGGTGAAATTTATGTTTTCAATCAATAGACTCCTGGTGCACACATAGCACTCATAAAAATGAAAAAACCTATTATTGTCCCATTGTTCAGGTGATATATTAATTGTCCATTAAAAAAATATCACCTTTCTTATCAACGCATCATAAGTTCATATTTCATCTCATGTTTTCGGGGTTTTTATTGAGCTTATGTATAATAAGTCGAAGAATTTTAAACATATTTTGCAGCTGTAAAGCAAGAAAATGTTACCCTTCGTCTGAAATACAGCTCGAAAAAATTATAGCAGTAGTTATTGTTTTATTAGTATTACTTATAATATGCCTTAAATTATTAACTAAAATTTTTAACTTTAATTTACTATCTAAAAAAAGATTCAGGAGTAATAAATAGGTATGTAATCTCAAGCATTTAAGGTACTCGTGTACAACAAACACTTCCCGATTTTTGTATACTCGGAACGACCTCATGTTTGCAATAACAAATACATTAAAATGAACAGCGGGCACGCAGGACTTGCCGCATGAAAGTGTCAAATTGCCTACTTGGTGGCGCCACAATAGTTACTTGTTTAGCCTATATCTTGAGCCGTTTGCGCTGTATACATTGGCTTGAAGCTTAAAAGTTGCGATTTTCACATGAACTCCTAAAATATCATTAAAATTCATAACTTTGAAATGACACTCTCATATGGGCATTGTAACTATGTATTTTGAGGTCGTTTTATTAATTTTTATTGCTTTTTTAAATAACTTTTTTTAAAGCAGGGTGTAAAAGATACTAAAAAAGTAAAAATGTTGAAGAGGGTTGAGAAATTATAAATCACTTATAGCAAAACAAAATAATGTCCGTCCGTTATAAGAAGACCGGTCCCAGCCAACTAAATTCGTGCAAAAAAACCTCTATATTTCATTGTATGAGTGATTTCACCATCTATTGTACCATAATATTCACCATTTACAGGCTGTCCGTAAATTAATGGGACATAGCTCAGCTACAGCTTTGCGACCTCAAGGAAAACCGATTAAACTAAACATATCTTAGTACAAAAGTGCTTCCTCAAAAAGTTATGGCACCTCGAAGAAAATTTGAAATATAAAATTGTGTATATTTCGGTAAGCAAAAGTAGCGATCAAGCTGAAAATTGGTATACGTCACTTTCAGAGGCAGTCAAACGATATTAGCGTCAAAGTCTTGTAACATAATGCAGAGGGCGCTGTCGGCAGAATTTTTCCGTGTGTCTTTTATCATATATTTTTATTAACAATAATTTTCGTTACTACTGGTAAACTTTATGGAGCGTACGTTATTTTTACATAAAAAAGTTATACTTATTTCATGTCGAGAAAATGTATCGTTTTCAAGGAAAACGCATCTAAGCGTTTCTAGGCATTTTCAAGAATTATGATATTTTGATATCTATCTCTTAATTCGTTTTCATTTTTCATGAATCTAGGCAAACGTTGTTAAAAATGAATTGAAGCCAATAGTGGCCATTTTGAAAATCTTTTGTAAATAAAACGAGTTTTAAAAAAATAAATAAAAATAAAAAAAATCTGAAAAATTGAGAATAGTTTTATAGACATATTTGTCAAAATAACAATAATAAACTACTCCATCAGTTTTAGATAGCTGATAGATGACAAATTGAAAAAAGTAACAACATGCTTAATGATTGCTGTTTGAAGTGCAACTGAATAAAATAATTATCATAACTCTTGAGAATGCTAAGAAACGCTTAGATGCGTTTTCCTTGAAAACGATACATTTGCTCGACATGAAATAAGTATAACGTTTTTATGTAAAAATAATGTACGCCCCATTAAGTTTACCAATAGTAACGAAAATTATTGGTAATAAAAAAATATGATAAGAGACACACGAAAAAATTCTGTCGACAGCGCCCTCTGCATTATGCTACAAGACTTTGACGCTAATATCGTTTGACTGCCTCTGAAAGTGACGTGTACCAATTTTCAGCTTGATCGCTATTTTGGTTACCGAAATATACACAATTTTAAATTTCAAATTTTCTTCTTCGTGGTGCCATAACTTCTTGAGGAAGCACTTTTGCACTAAGATATGTTTCGTTTAATCGCTTTTCCTTGAGGTCGCAAAGCTGTAGCTGAGCTATGTCCCATTAATTTACGGACACCATGTATTGTAAAATAATAGATCCTTAGTAAATGGAGTTGTAGGGAACTTAACTCTTTAATATGTGCATTGTTAGTTGAGGGAGCATAGGTTGGTATTATCATTAGTAGTTTCTTAACACTTTCCGGTCATCTTACAACGGAAAGACTATACCTAATGGTATATTATTCAACAAGCGCATAATGATAGCTATTTTCCACGAAGATAAAAACTGCAGCACGAGCCTCTGGCGAGTGCTGTAGCATCTAAGTGGATAATAGTCATTATGCGCGAGTGGAATACTATACTTTATCTACGAGTAGGTATACTTGAATAAAAATAATTTTACTTACGGTAGAATTAAATTTTTATGTAAAAAAGTTTTATGGATTGCAGTTTTATTTATTAGAAAATATGGTTCTCTTTAAGTAAATATTTTGGCTATTGAAATATTGCAAAAGTACAGCAAATATTACATCCTTCACTGTCGACTGAAAATTTGTAAAATAACTTTAAAAGGAGAAAAATTACCAATTCAGGGTGAAAGATGTCGTCGCGCATCGTATTTTACTCACAGACTATCATACAATTTTACTTTTGATTTTGCAGGCAGTAAACCATTAATTGTTGCATTTGTTGCTTTTCCCCATATTATATCAGGTGGCGTATTATTCAAGATGTTATTTTCTTCGAAGAACATCCTGTATATTCTGTTTATAATAATTTTAAGTTTAATTTTTATAATACAATAATTTGTATTGTAAAATTGAAACTAAACATAAACAAATGTGAATGTTAGGTTATCGTGATTAGCTGTCACTACTGTCAGTCGACTAAACCTATTGGCAGCGTTCCAAAGGCATCAGCTTTTACAGCGGTTGACCAGGGCTTTATAACTATTATTCAGCCGACCAACAGATATAGTAATAAAGCTGCGCGGAAATTATGGGATGGGCCTAGCGTACCTGTCACAAAGAACGTTTCACAGTGTAACAAGAGTCGGTAGTGTAGAACAATTTCCGCTGTTGCCAGATTTTAAATCTGATCTTGAAAAATAAAGACTGTTTTTTACTAAAATTACAAATAAATTTGTAATGTAAGAGAGTAGTAAGTAAGTTCACGAGACTCGTAAAAGGAAAGTAGTTTTACGAAATCATAACTTCGTGCTTGAGGTAGGTAACAAATCAGAATTGTTAAATTTTGTATAAAACAAAACGAACTGTCATGATTTTGTGAAACTATTTAGGTACCTACACGCATTTCAGGAGCCTTGTGTTATTATAGTAGGTAAGTGGTATAAGTACCTATAGATTAGGAGATTTTCCGTGACAAACGATTAGGCATGCTTCTTAAATTTGCCAGCCTATTAACATTTCAACTGCACTGCAGGATCTCCAAGGGTTACCAAGCAGCAGGAAAGATAATTTAATTTCGGTACTGTCTTATCTTATCAGCATTTATAAAAAACGTATTGTTTATAAATTCATTAATAGAGGTGTTTTTGAGTCATTAATTCGGTAAGCCAAGCAAAGAGAGTGAAAGGAGCGTTCAATAATAATTTTGTTATCTTTCTGCTATCGGATCGTACTGTCAACTTTACAACCCAGCATTTCTCTATTCAAATAGTGCAGCGAGGTTCAAAAATATGGAGCTAAACCACGTGCTCGTGAGTTGTTAATTATGGCGACCAAATCTTCATATATTAAAAATAAAATACTTTCTGGCCAAAGTCGTGAAATTATTAATAATGTTTTCATGTATTTTGCTAATGAAAAAGTGAATGGTGGGCCTGTTATAGCAATCGAGAAGGTACAAGAACGCGTGTCCTCGGCAATAGGGGTAAGTTTGAGATCAGTGAGAAGAATTATTATTGGTGAAAGTAAACAAGTCGGTATTAAATCGCCCAGTACAAAAAGGGATAGACCTGCATCAAAAACCGACCTCGATGGTTTTGATCAAGGATTGTTGCGAAGAATAACTCATAATTTTCACGTGACTGAAAAAACAACACCGTCCTAAAAAAATAACTCAGAAATTTGGTGAAGATAGTGGGTACACTGGGTCAAAAGAAAGCATAAGGCGCATTATCCATAAATTAGGGTTCCACTGGTGCAAAACAAAAACTAATCGATGTTTATTGATGGAGAAGCAGGAAATACGTTTCTTGCGACTTCAGTTTTTATAAGAAGTATGAGAGACTATAGGTCTGAAGGAAGAAACATTGTATATATGGATGAAACATATATTCATGCTTCCCATAAAAAATCATGGAACGATGATACGTCTCTAGGTCTGAAACAACCTGTCTCAAAAGGACAACGACTTGTCATCATCCATGCCAGGCGGAGAGAATGGCTTCATACCCAATACATATGTGCGCTTTAAATCAAAAACAAAGTCTGGTGATTATCATGATGACATGAATTTTACAAATTACAAGAAGTGGCTAGAGACACAACTTATCCCAAATTTACCAGCCCGAAGTGTACTCGTCATCGATAACGCACCATATCATAACGTGCAAGTTAATAAGGCACCCACCTCGATTAGTAAAAAGGCAGATAAGCAGCAATGGTTGTGGGATAAGCAAATACCTTTTGACAAAGGTCTATTTAAGCCGGAGCTCTATAATAGATTAATTAAGTTAAATAAGCCCATCCACAAAATGTTCCAGATTGACCAAATTTTACAGCTGCATGGCCACAATGTCTTACGTCTTCCGCCGTACCATCCAGACCTAAACCCAATCGAGCTAGTGTGGGCGGATATGAAACATTATGTTGCAGAAAAAAATGTTACACACGATTATCTACATGTTCAGGACTTATGTGACGAATTTGTCGCAGCCTAACATAGCTGAAAAGTTGTCAAATAAGTGCCGTCATGCCAAGAAATTTGAAGAAGAGCTTATGGACAAAGAAGGTGCCATGGACATTGTGGTGGAGAATTTAGTTATTCAAATGGGAGGCATCGACGATGACGAAATACCGAAAGTGACGACAGTAGTAGTGATAATGAACCGCTATCAGATGCAGATAATTGCATATCGGAGACGGGCTAGAAAATACGTAGGTGAATTTGAATTACAAATAATAAATTTTTTCTTCAAACGTCAGTAAATCAGACATTACTCGACTCAGTGGCCGGTCTCAAAGTTTCACTTTTCCTCCGCCGGAGCTAAAGTGGTGCCATAGCAACATCAACATACAAACACATAGCTACCTGTATTATTAAGAATCAACTATTGAAATTTTATTAATGTAGGCCCGTATATTCATCAATAAAATTCAACCTAAGATATGAAAACTCTCTAGTTTATTATTATCTAATAAGGTTAAAAGGAATTTGGTATTAATCAAACATAATCTTTGGAAAATCTACACCGAAACGAAGTAATTCTGTGAAACGTCATAATTATACCCGAAGCCGGACGGTCGACAGTCGGCTTCAGTCGAGTCGAGCTCGTGCTCGGCTCTCGGCTCAGTCGGCTCAAACGTCAGAAAAAAAGTTGGGTTATTGCGAGGTAAACAAAAATAATTATTATTCCGTATTGAAATTTGAATATTGAACACAAGGATAATAATTATAACCATATATCTAGGTACATAAAGGAATCCAACATCTTATATTTTTATTATTAGGTAGGTATTAGTGCACGCAGTTGTTATAGGTACCTACCTACAATGACCTACATTTAACATTCAACTTCTGACTGACTGGCATCATCATTAACAGAAAATGAAACCGCGGTGAAAATGAAAAAATTGACCAAGCAGGGTCTAGCAAGAGGTAGGTAGATGTTATCATTAATTTTATAACTTACTTACAAACTTTTATAACGTTTTTAATTTTGATTTTGCGATGATTAGTAGTTTAGTTACATAATTATTATTTTATTATTTTTCTTTAATAATTTCAATAATAATTTCTCGATGTTCACTGACGTTGATGACAGTATCAATTTGACAGCGCCGCGTTTCTATAGAAGCAGCCCATACTCCATACTCACCTACTTATACCAGTCCAAACCTTTTGAAAATTCGCTTTCCTTCAATAATTAAAAATGATGTTCTTGCTTAAATTTGCCCACGTTTGAAGAAAAAATAGTATATTTTATTTGGAGGAAAAGTGACTTTTCATGGCTTGCTCTCTATTATCAGCCTCACTTCGTTCGGCTGATAAACACGAGCGCGCCATGAAAAGTGTCACTTTCCCTCCGTATAAAATAATATACTATTGTATTGAGTAATCGTTGATTCTCCTAAGTCGATTGAGCTATAATCTTTTTTTTTATTGAAAATGCACATGCACTGCAGGGAAATCCCTATGACGCTCTGGGAGCCTTGCATGAACGGAGATATCGATTCACGTTGGCCTTGAATCTCTGTAGGTTGTATACTTTGGGAAACACGCCCTTTGGAATGCTATTCCAAAGTGATGTGGTTCTATACATAAAAGAAGTCTGAAATAGGGTGGTACAAGGTGTAACGAGCTAAACCTGATACGGATGAGCGTCTGCGGCTCGACGTGTATTTCTGCCCGGTCTTATTCTTGGTGGGATCAACCATCTGAATTGCTATACTAAATTAATCATTTTTTACTTGAGAAGTCTTTTGAAAATTTTGAAAAATATGAAAATAAATTCACAAGCTGGTGTTACCAGCACCAGTGACTCACTAAAGTAATAAAATTCCGTATTTTAACATTAATTACAGAACATTCATTTTTAGTCAAGAACTTTGATACTCAGTGCATCGACCACAGGCATGTTATCGTGTAGTGTATCGATAAGGCCACCTTATCTGATGTGTCGACCTGTCCAGGATTCAATTTGGGCTGTGTGCATCTGACGTCGGCTATCCTCATTACTTCCGCCCACTTACATTCAAATACCCAATAACAGGGATTGTCTTGGAAAATGGGTGTTATCATTAAATTTCCGCGCAGCTTTATTACTATATCTTTTGGCCGTTCACGGTATACGCACGGATACTAAAACATGTTCATTTCAGTATTATGATAAGTAGCTTCGTATGCTATAGTATAGTTGAAAGATCAAAATCATCCTAATATTCTGTGACTTTCATATTTTTATAACATTTTATTAAACTTAAAATAAACGTTTAGGGACTTTAACGTCAGTGAAACACTAACAGTAGGCAATAGTTTGAATCTGCCAAACGTACGACAGAATAGGGCGGTAAAGTTAAACAATTGACATTAACGATCGAATAATGAGCTCATTGTTCAATCGACGTGACACTATTATTCGATAGGGCAATAGTAATGCATGCCATTACTTCGTTAAAATTAGATTAATAATTGATTTGTTATCTAATAGGAGTAGATAAATTTATTTATTCGTCACTGATTACTTTGTGAAACGTTACAAATATAAAATAAAAGGTAAATAAATAAAAAACATACGAAGGCGTAGAAGCGCCACACCAGTTTTATTTTTAAAATTCCGAGTTTAAACTCGGAATTCCGACTTTAAACTCGGAATTCTGACTTTAAACTCGGATCCGAGTTTAAAGTCGGAATTCTTAGTTTGAACTCGGAATTCCGAGTTGAAAGTCGGAATTTCGAGTTTAAAGTAGCAATTCCGAGATTAAACTCGGAATCAGGGCCGGGCCTAGCAGGTGTGCTATTATTGCCCGCACGCAAGCGGCAAGTTCATAGGGGCGGCGGGCGGAAATTATTCTGAGACCCTTCGATTGAATGGAATTTAATGAATTTTGGTAGATATGCTCTGCTAATGACACTTAATACCTCGCCATTTTCTTCGATTCGAAAACTGCAGGACCGTACTTAATTTTTCAGGTCTCTATCGGTTTTATCAAAAAGTTCACTCTGAATGCATTTTCTTCAAAGTTTAGTACCATTTTCTAAAACTAGGTACATGAAAAATGCTACAATTGCGGTGAAAAAAATCACTTTGCACCAATAAACTGAATTGAGAAGAAAAATTTTTAGTTTTTTCAGAATTTCAATTTATGGTTGTTACTAATTTTCGAAACCCCAAATGGGATTTTTTTAAACTTATGTATTTGGTAGCTATTTCAAATAAATTTGCTTGATCTACAGATTTAGCCAAGATTAGGAACCACTCTAGACTTTTTCGAGCTAAAAATAAGTTTTAACAAGAAAAACAACTTTTTATTAAGAAAAACAGCTAAAAGAAGAAATGGTAATTTTAATAACCCATAATAACACATAAGCGTATAAAAAATACAATTTTAGCACATAAACAAATAAGCGAAACAGAAAGAAAAATATCAAAAAAGTATGGTGGCCTGTTTGAGCATTATCTGCACTGAATAGCAGTTTTTCTTCCGAAAATTTGTGTTGATATTTTTCTTTCAGTTTCGCTTATGTACTTATTTGTTTATGTGTTAATGGGCTAAATTGTGTTACTTATTATACGCTTATGTGTTTGTTTGTCATTAAAATTACTACATATTTCTTCTTTCAGTTGTGTTTCTTATAACACTTGAGTTGTTTCAAAAAATATCTCTGCCCAATCTTGGCTAAATCTGCAGATCAAGCAAGTTTATTTGAAATAACTATACAATATGCAAGTTTTAAGAAATTATATTTGATTTTTCGAAAATGATTAACAAACATGCATTGAAATCCTGAAAAATCTAAAAGTTTTTATTTTGTTCTCGATTCAGTGTAATGGTCCCAAGTAATTATTTTTATCGCAATTGTAGCATTTTTAATGTAGTTTTAGAAAATGGTTTAAACTAAACTTTGAAAAAATACATACAGGGTGTATGCTAGCAGAGCATATCTACAAAATTTCCATAAATTCCATCAATTCGTTCAAAAGATACTGCTCATCAAAAATTTCGGCAAAATGCATGAATCACCCTGTAACATCAAAACGAAGGGCCTCAGAAAAATTTCAAAACCAGATCACGAATCGTCTTGAAAACCTACACCTACCCTTAAGCAATGTCGGTCTGCTGGTGAAACACCCTATTATACAGGGTGTTCTACAAGCTCTATGACAAACTTTGACAGATGGTAGGTTGCTTGATTTTAAACATATTTTTTTAATAAACATGGGTCCGATTCGTTTTTGTTTAGAAGTTACAAGCATTTAAAGAATCGTAATTTTTTCAGTCAACCAGGAAGTGACACTAAGTCGCTATGTCACTAAGACACTATGTCATCATATTATGAATGCAACTCAATATTATTCAAAATATGTGGTATCAGCATGACGGTGCACCACCACATAGATAGAGGAAGACAAGTTGCTGCTTGGCTAAATGAACATTTCCCGAATAAATGGATAGGTCAAGGAGGTCCAATATCATGGCCACCTCGTTCTCCCGATCTGAATCCTCTGGATTTTTATTTATGGGGACACATGAAGCAGCTGGTCTACCATGTTGAAATCGCTACCCATCAGCAGTTACTTGAAAGGATTCAAGATGCAGCTAACCAAATAAGAAATGATCCAAATCTCATTCTTCGAGTGGCCGAATCTTTAGTTCGTCGATGTGAGGCTTGCATTCAAGCTGAGGGTGGACATTTCGAACAATTTTTATAGTCTTAAGTTTTGTGATTATCATTTAATTTAAATTTTTATTGTTGATTGTTAATAAAGGTTAAATGCTTGTAACTTCTAAACAAAAACGAATCGGACCCATGTTTATTAAAAAAATATGTTTAAAATCAAGCAACCTACCATCTGTCAAAGTTTGTCATAGAGCTTGTAGAACACCCAATATGACGTAACTATAAATGTTCCAATAACGTCTATCGCAACGGGAGTAACAGGAGATGAGACGATAAATTGCTGTGCCGCTTTTGAGGTGGGTGTCAAGACGATGAAGAAAACGGATAAAATTAATTTCAAGAGAATGACATTGTCTAGACGACATAAAGTGGTCCTCTCTTGACTACATGTACACAGCAAAATGAAAATTTACGATAATATTGTTGCTGCTGTTTTAACGGATCTGCGATCAAGTATATTGTACGGTAACGATAAAATGGACCAGTATGAATGCATTGCTTAGTGTGATTAACATTTTCACACTTGATTTAAAAAAAAAAATATCTCGAACCCCCCTGAATTTCGGTGGATATATTTCGCACCACCAAACCTTGTTTGAATTTGAATTTTTTAACTAGTTGACTTTTGTAGTAATCGACGTTACCTGGTAACGAAACGATTTAATTAGATAGATGTCATAATTTATTTAAAATTGATGGAAGATTTGCAAATACACTTGTAAGTTTTGAGTTAATTTAATAATATAATAATTATTATAATAATATTATAATTATAATAATAATTATAATATTGCTTATAATAATTGCTATTTTGATATTAAGGGAATTAATGTGTAACTTTCGTGTTCGTGTTGGATATAAATTTGATGATATATGAGTGTTAATAATAACTATACGTAAGCGGCCATTATATCTGGGAAAAAATACTCACTTTTTTTCCTACTAATTTCCTTTTTTCCCGATAAAAAAACAGTTTACTTAAAGAGGCTTTTATATACCTGCCAAAGGGGATAAAGTGTCATACTTTTCGCTCGTCGCAGAAAAACCAATATTATTGACATATGAGTACGCAGATAATGGTATATACGCCCGTATAATTACTTGCCCGCGTTACTTGCTTACTAATCATATTTAGGCTAAGTTTTCTATATAAAAACTATTCTCACTAAGCCAAGCAATGTCGAGTTGATTGTTTACGCCATTCAAATAATAATTATTTTTGACAATGTATATTTAGGTATATATTTTAGATCTGTATCTGCTTATCACCAAATCACACAATATAAAAAATTAATTAGAAATTCAGACTTATACATATAAATAATTAATTAAATAAATATTTACCAGGCAAAACTTACTCCGAAATCCGAGAACCATATTCTGACCAAGTTAAAGGTTGGCCTTTTGGAATCAATAGAAGCATTGGTAATTACATTCTCAACGGTAGTGAACTTAACTTAGATGTTTTACCAAGAAATATATGTAATGTGAGTCATTTTTTATCAATTTTCGTCACTTCTTCACCTGGAAATATTGACAGAAGAATGGGAATTAGAAATGGATATGGTGCATACAAAACAATTTTCAAAAGAAATATTCAACTAAATTTTGTTATTGGCAAAAGTATTTACAACATCGTAAATGTAAGTATGTACTTTGCAAATTCATAAGAATACAAATGTAAAATAGTTTAAATAAGTATAAACACTCAAATTCACATAGGACTTTATTCAGTTTTCTGGACCTAATCTGATTAGTTTTTTGCTAACAGCTGACAGTCTCCATATATCCCCCCCCCCATGTCATTTATTTAATATTTCCGAGATATAATGTAACCCTATGCTACAACAACGTTGTAAGTGCTAAAAGTAAATTTTGCGGGAAATCGAAACAAACATTTTTTGTGAACCAATATAATATATCAGCTTACAAACATTAATATATTAATGTTAATAATGAATATAATTAATTAATATATTAATGTCTGTAAGCTGATAATTATATTTTGTCCACGACTACCGTATAATATGTACCTTATGAATGAGTTTTCTAATGCATAAGCATAGTCATAATTCACGTGAATTACAACCCGTGGATAATAGCCAGTGAATAATCATTATTCACTGGTCTAGAATTGCTAAGGACACGCGGTCTATATTTAGTATCTGGCAAGCATTTATCAGTACGTTTAGGCAATAACCAGGCACTTTAGTTAGTTAACCTTATGCCAATCATAAAAATCTTCTTAAAGTATTAGTTTGATCTGGTTTTTAATGCGCAAAAAAGTTAAAATTAAATAGAATATTATATCAAGTAAATAAGCCATTGACATGACATGACAAGCAAAGCATAAATTGTTGTCAATTTGAAACGTCATAACTACTAGCATAGGTACCTACTATTTCTGTTAGAATTGTTTATTACTAACCTTAAATAATAGGTCAAAAATCAAACCTAAAAAATATCATTCGTTGGAATGGAAGTAACATTCTTCATCATAATAATTAATCTGTTAGGTTAGGCACTCTATAAAAAATGAAATTTCATCATAACCTAACTATTAATAGGTAGTACCTAGGCCCATGTATTGTAATTAATTTATGGTAACCTATAGAAAGTGGTTGATGAAATTGGGAAAATTATACGCATGCCACTGTAAACAGCTGATGGTCATGCTGTCTGTTGCCAGATTCACTTGTATTTACCAACAGACGGTTATATGGTGAAGTTTAAAAGAATTACTATTGCAAGTTTATAAATTAGATATTAATATTATAAAGTGAGGGGAACATAGTTTAAGTTTAATTATATGAAATTTATATGTAGGGCGAGTAATTCTAAACTGTTAATTGTACTAATACTACGGTATAATTTCCGAGTTTGGAAATCTGTTGGTAAATACCAGTGAATCTGGCAACACACAGCATGACCATCAGCTGTTTCGAGGGGCATGCGTATTATTTTCCAAATCTCATCAACCACTTCAATAACAGGATTACCAACTTATAGTTTAATAATTTAGTTAGTTAAAAATTAAAATGGAAATAATTGATAGTGAGGACGAAATACTGTGTTCTCCACCGGAGATAACGGAAGCAGCAAAGGTAACTTACCTGAATTTGTTGCCTAAGAAATCCCGAAATCTTTATTTAACTGTATACAACACCTTTATGAACTGGAAGGCGACCAAGAAAATTCATTCATTCTCATTGTTTAAAATAAATTTTTGGAATCAAAGTAAATAGCAGTCGTGGACAAAGTATAGTATTATACTCGCATATAATGAGCTATTATCCACTCAGGTTAATTATGTCACTCGCTAACGCTCGTGACATAAACTTAACCTTCGTGGATAATAGCCCCCATTATATGCTCGTTTAATAATATACTATTATTGGTTCACAAAAAATGTTTATTTCGATTTCCCGCAAAATTTACTTTTAGCACTTACAACGTTGTTGCAGCATAGGGTTCAGTTATTACACCAATAAATGGAAAATTTTTCAATTCGATAATATGATATGGCTTAAGATATGTCTGAAATAAAAAAGAAAATTCTTGGTTTCTAGGCCCGCATATTCATCACTGATCGCAAGCTAAAGACAAAAAAAAAACACTGCTGCAGACATGGATGGCGATTTCGCTCTTGTTGGAGCTCATCGGCATGCTTCATCAGCAAGTGTAATCTTTTGCATAAGAACGGTCTGCTACTTATCACGAACATTCACACGGAACTTCGGGATCTATAATAACCAGCAGCGATATCTGTGTTGGTGACCGTAACTACCAACACCATAGAGAAGCTATTACCCTTGAGAGACAAGATTTCTCCTGTTAAAATTATATGACGATTTGACTCATTTGACAGAAGTCCAGTGGGAAGTGCTGGCAGAACGTGTGCCCCATAACCCATAATCCATGTCTTCAGCAGTATTATTTGGCATGAACCTAGAACCCACGAATTTTCTTTTTATTATTCATTTAATTTTTTGCTCCTATGAAATAAGAAATCTCGATTTTCATTTTTTTCCAGCATGTTTCAGCAACGCGCCCGGAGTTTTACTATTTTTTTCAGATTCGTAATAAGGTTAAAATTGTACAACTTATCTTTAATTTAACAAATTTTGTATCTCTTACCGTGTTCAATATCCCAATGTTATGGAATCCTTATCTTTGACACACTGTATAACAATAAAAATTTGATTTTTTTTGTTTTGTGAAATTTCCTTCCGTATGTTGATTTGCAGTTTGCCGCTTGATTAAGGATTTAAGAATTGAGAAATACCAAAAAATACAGGGTGTTCCTTAATACGAGGTACAAATAACGAGAGGAGATTCCTTAAGTAATTTTAAGAAAAACAGTCCAATAAACAAGGGGTCGCAAACGTTTCGTTTTCGAAAAAACAGGGGACAGTGGTCCAGAAAAAATATCACTCTATAGATTTGGTATCGAAATTGGCATGTCACATGGTGTAAACTCTCAATTATTGTAATATCTGTGCCTCATTTCAGTTGAATATCTTGTGAGTGTAGATACTATGAGAAAAAAACTTGAAAAAAATTCAAACTTTAACACCCTGTATCTCGAAAACGAAACGTTTGCGACCCCATGTCTATTCGACTTTTTTTCTTAAAATTACTCAAGAAATCTCCCCTCTTCATTTGTACCTCCAATTAAGGAACACTCTGTATACAGGGTTATTCACGGTATACGCCACGGAAGATTATGGCCGTGTCTCTGGATTTTTGGATCTTTTTATTTTTGGAGTGGATAGAAACCCGGCAGAGGTACGTTTTAAAATTATATTCATAATGTACAGTGTGTCCCAAAAGCATGGAACATATCAAAGTTATGTTTTTTTAAATGGAATGCTCCTATGTTATTGCATTTTTAGATTGTCTGAGAAGAAAAAATAAGATTGGCTTTTACAGTTGGTGTTTAAATTCAGAAGTTTTTGAGTTATAAACAAGTGAAAATCGTCATTTTTCAAGTTCATGGCCCTGTACAACGAAAACGGCTGAAGATAGAGAAAAACGGCTTACATGCCCCTATTTTAACTTTTTATGTACTATCCTATGGTATAGAAACATATTTTGTACTTTCTTTGATTTTTTTATTTGGCGACGCGAGGAGAAATCTCAGAATTTTTAAAAATTTTTCTCACTCTGTATAAACATTTTATCTACATCATAGGATAGTACATGAAAAAGTAAAATAGGTAAGCCGTTTTTCTCTATCTTAAGCCGTTTTCCTTGATGATTATAAAAAAAGTACTACTTTATGCACTTGTTGCATAATAGTTATTTATGCATAATAGTTATTTATGCAACAAGTGCATAAAGTGGTATTTTTTTTCACGACTGGGAAGTTTGACCGCATGAGCCGCAGGCGAATGCGGCAATCCCAGAAGTGAAAAAAATGCACTTTATGCATTATGTTGCATACAAAATTTTATCTACGAGTGACTTAAATTAGAACGAAAAGTTATTATTATAAAAAAAATCTTTCCAATGCATTCATATCTTATGTAAGTGTTTCTTTGAAGCTATTGACGCTTTTTTTATCACGTCAGTTCATAAAGGTGACATATTGCTTAATATAATATGCTTCTTTAGATTTTTGAGGTAGGTACCTAACAGATTTTGTGCAGCCATATTTGATTGAAAAATAATTTCTTCTGGGGGTAGAAGATATTTCATTCATTGAATCATCTACAATGGTATCCATTTCAGGTATAATTAAACGACACAAAACACAAAATATTAATTGTACATAGATCTGGCGCTCTGCTAATAAACTACGTTTCTCTAGTATAAATAGGTGCATGGTGTCAACATGCCGAGCACGGAGCACCAAGCATTAGGAGCGGTTGGCATCGGGATGCAATAATGTAATCCAGCGATCAGCGTCTGTGTATCAGCGATCGCCGAATCGAGCCGCTCCGCTGACTAGAACTTGTACTGTACTTGGTTCGTCGTGCAGTAACTTGTCAGATTTAGCATTAAATAATGAACCTCTACGGCACTTTATTTCACCCGAAATACTTTATTTATATATATATATACATATTTAGGACAAATGGCCGCATCAATCACTTGGGTTATTAGCGGGCTAAATTACAGTATTTATACACAATGTCTAATTATATACAGTAATTATATACAATGTCTATTTCAAAATTGGAAATTAGTGGATAATTTGTGAGTATGTTGATCAAATTCTCTTGATTAGGTCCGAGTCCTTCAGAAAGGCGAGGATCTTTTTCGGGTTGCAGTTGTCTCCAAGGATTTCAGCCAGTGTGCCGTTGATGTTGTGTTTCAGTCTTAGCTCCTGGTAACTGGCGCATTCTGTGAATATGTGCTTTATGCTCAGCGACGAGTTGCAGTTCTGACAGACTGGTGCTCTTTCATGTGTCATGAGATGTTCATGGGTTAAGCGTGTGTGACCAATTCTTATGCGTGTTAGAATTCTTTGTTGTCTGGGATCTTCAGGTAAAGTTAATTTTTGTCTGGGGGATGACTTTATTCCTCTAAGCTTAGAGGTACTACTCTGCCACTTATTTTCCCAATGGTACATGATTCTCCGTTTGAAATAGTTTCTTAGATCCTTTGCTGTTATTTCTGTTATGACCTGGGATTCTTGGTGTTCGTTTGCCTCGTATGCTGCTCTGTCAGCCGCTTCGTTGCCTTTGATTCCTATATGGGAGGGTATCCATGTGATGTTTATGGATATGTTGCGTCTTGATAATTGGTGAAGAGTATCTTTGATGTGGAAGCTTAATGCGTCTTCTGGGTAAAGTTGTTTGATTCTATTGATTGAGCTCAAGGAGTCGGTGAATATTGCTATTTGTCTATTGTCGCTACCAAGAGCCAATTCGAGGGCCTTAGAAATTGCCAGAATTTCCCCGGTGTACACGCTGCTGTTTGGGTTCAGTATGTAGCGCAGTGTATCTTGTTTATATATGACCGCTGAACCAGCGTCTTCGTTTCTTTTGGATGCATCTGTGTATATGTGATCACAGTCGTTTAGTTTGGCTTTCATTTCGGCGAAGGCAGATAAAATAATCTCGGTGGGTGTCTCGGCTTTAGGGTATGCCGTTAGCGCTGTGGGAGTGACGTGGTCCAGGGAGGAAAAGTTGGGGGGTGGTATTTAAATAAGGATGGTATAGTTAGGCTGTACGTTGACAGGATCGATCGAATTCTTTCGAGAAAGGGGGGACTAGAGCTGCTGTTAATGGTGTGAGTTTGTCTTGGGTTATCGAGGTAGTTTTCCTTGGTTGTCGATTTGTTACAGAAGTAATACAGGGACAAGAGTTCTCTTCGAAGATGCAGTGAGGGTTCTCCAGCTTCGACTTGCAAGCTTTGGATCGGGCTTGATTTGAACGCGCCTAGAGATATTCTTAGGCATGTGTTATGGAGTGAATCCAGTTTTCTCAGTTGTCTTCTACTTGCAGTCGTATAGACTATGGAACCGTAATCTAACTTATATAATAATACTAATAATAATACTTTATTTCACTCTTCAAGATAATCATACATTTTATGAACTAAGAAACGTCTAAAAAAGTACATTTTATGAATCACTCGTAGATAAATAACTATTATTTAACGACGCTCTGAGATATCCCAGGTTTTTTTGAGATTTTTTATCACCCAATAAACATTTCATCTACATCACAGTGAAGTACATAAAAAGTTAAAATAGGTGCATGTAAGTCGTTTTCCGATATTCGGAGCCGTTTCCGTTGTATACTAGCATGAACTTCGAAAATTGCGATTTTAACTTGTTTATAACTACAACTCTAGAACTTCCCAATTTAAATGCCAACTGTAAAAGCCAATCTTATTTTTACTTCTCAGACAATCTAAAAATGCAATAACATAGGAGATATTATAGGAGATATTATAGGAGATATTAAAAAAAAAACATAACTTTGATATTATTTTATATTGTTGGGACACTCTGTACATTATGAATTTAATTTTTAAATGTCCTTCTAAAGGGCTTGTATGATTTTCAAAAATGAAAAAAAACACAATTTTCGAAAATCAAGGGACAAAGCCATAATCGTCCGTCCCGTATACCGTGAATAACCCTAAAGGGTGTCAGAAATTAGTGGGCCAAGCTCTTAGTCACAGATTATTTGGCCAAAAATAATGGCTCTTTCCTAATGTCATTTTCCATTTATTTAATCGTCCCTCTTTCGAGGTACAAGGTGTCAAAGTTAAATTTTAAAAGAAGTTTTTTTTATTAATGACTGCTTTACTAAGATATTCATTTGAAGTTTTGCACAAATTTCTTTTTCACGACGACATACTTTTTGCTAGATTTTAGTTCACAGAGAATCAGAATAGGAAAATGGCTTACATGTCCCTTTAACTTTCTATGAGGTATCCCACTATTGTCCGTAGTCATTAAACTTCAAAATATAACTCTGGAGTTATATTTTGAATTTTCTGACGCTGATTGGTCTAACACTCAAACCCTACGAACGTTACGAATCTTAAACCAATGACATCTTCCAATGTATAACCCGAAGGATTATTTTTATTGATGATTACGGACCTATGTGGTTTAATTTATATATAGGGTGACGAAAATTATCAATTTTTGTATGATTTGATTAGAAAAGTACTTATCGATCATACATGGACGAAAAACTATACAAGTAAGTTTCAAATTTAAAAAGAGCCGAGTAATAAAAAAAATATATTTTTCATATTTGATTTTTTGATCTGGTCGCTATTTGGAATTTAGACTACAAGTGACCCCCCCCCCCAAACGGGTAGAACAAGAAAAATCGACAACGGAATTATTTTTGCATGGCGATTATTTAGATATAATGACTGGGCTACTAAGGCTACTCTCTCACGGATCGGTACAGCATCGACTCTGTAGCGGTACAACATCTGCACAACATCTGCACAACATTTGTTGTTCAGATGCTGTACCGCTGTGCACCTCTCATGGTGCGACACACTTTTGGCGCAGTCAGATTAAATAATGTTATTTTTTATTATACTTTACAATATTCAATTCAGCAGTCTTGGCATAAACAATACGCACAAAGGAAAGTGTCGCACTCAAAAATTTTGCCTGATTTTGATTGAGAACTTTCGAAATTCCCAAGGGATATCGTTTTCGTTCTTAAGGTTATTTTTCTGCTTTATTGAATCTAAACTACAAAAAACTGTTAAGAAATTTTCTACAGGGTGATATGTTGAGTGCTCTTGAAGTGCATACCTTTTTTCCTCTCCAATCGATTTTGGAAAACTTACCAACTTACTCTCATATTGAAGTGAAAACTTCAGGCAAGAAAATCTAGGGATTAGATTTCTTCTGGAAACAGGTTTTGGGAGGGAAACGGAATGAAAATCAACTTGTCTCTGAACTAGCCTCCATTAGTAAACATTTTAAGAATTTGTTTCACTGATATGAGATGAAAAATGTTGAAATAACAGCCAAATTGCATCTGCATGTTTTCAGGTGGAATCCGCGGTCATTATTACCCAAGAAAGACTCGTAACCATCGTTACGCAAATTTGAAGAATGTATTATACTTGATTGAAACGAGCTAGCGATTGTTAGAGTTTTCGTAACGATGGTTGCGAGTCCTCAGGTAATAAAGACCGCCGATTCCACTTGAAAACGTGCAGATGTAATTTGGCTGTTGTTTCAACATTTTTCATCTCACATCAGCAAGAAAATTTTTACATCGTTCAGAAATGAAGGCTAGTTACGAGACATGTTGATATTCATTCAGGTTTCCTCCTGAAACCTGTTTCCAAAAGAAATTTAAATTTTAGTAAATTTTATTCAATATTTTATTTTTAGTGTTTTTTCTGAGTCAAGTTTCTTGCTTGGATTTTCTTGCCTGAAGTTTTAGCTTCAATATGAGGCTAAAATTTCCACAATCGGTTGGCGAGGAAAAAAGTTATGCACTTCAAGAGCAAACAGTTGATTTTTCGAGATCACCCTTTAAATACAGGTGTTAAATTTAAAATCTGAAAACGGTTTCGAAGTGAGACATCAAGCTTTGAAATACGAAAACCGCGGAGTGATTCTGTACGCATTAACATACCACAATGCAAAATATCTAGTGACGAAGAAGACATTACTTGTTATTGTATGTAGTTATGTATATTTATGACTGTGTAGAAAACTATTAAATTGTATTTTTTTAAATTCAAATTATATCCATGCAATTCATGTTTTCATTCAACCCTATATCTTTGTAGAATCTCTGCATACTGATGGATGATAAATAAAACACCAATGTTTCAAAAATTCTACTGAATGCTGTTGGATATTATAAACGTTATCTACATGTGTTTCGCTACTTTTAAAGTAGCATCAGTTTATAATATCCATCAGTATTTAGTAGAATTTTTAAAACATTAGTGTTTTATTTATCATCCATCAAATTATATCCGTAAAAATTTATGAACATATTCATGCGTCTTTCTATTTCCAAGACTAGTTTCAGTTCAACGACCACATTCGCCTTTCCTTGAAATTATTGCTAATTATTTCTTGAATTGACCCTCCCCCCTTCCCCGCTTCAAAACCACCGACCTTTGAGAGAGTGGCCTTGTGCAAATCGAACCGCTGCCGTAGAATATTTTTTTTAGCGTAAGTACAAATTTAATTGTACCGATATTATCAGATTTCAAATTTAAAGCCAAAAGCATAATTAATTTGATGATTACATTTCCAAGGCTGATGCTTGGGTAGATATAGGCATAGCGGCACTCTGCTTCGATTTAACACCCAAAGAAAAACCTTATCAGACCAGGGACAGGGAGCCTGGAAATCTTGACTGCTAAAATGCACAAAACAAATCATATACAGTGCTTCTCAAAAGTAACCGATAAATTCATTTTCTCAGTTAATATTTTGTATAATTAAAAAAAAAAACAGGTCAAATTTTGTTTTAATTTATGTTCTATTGACGTAACATTTTTTATCCAGGGTTGTTCCTTGGTTTAGCAATGACGTCTTGTATATATTTTTTAATAGTACGTACCCTGTGTATTATTACATTTTCAGATTGTCTGAGAAAATCCAGTAAGAATGGTTTTTACTGTCGCAGTTTAAATTGAGTAGGTTACGAGTTATAAACAAATGAAAATCGCAATTTTCCATTTTCAAAGCAGCTCACATTTAAAACGGCTCGAAATATCGAAAAACGGCTATCATGTTCCTATCTTAACTTGTCATGTGTTACTTTACAGTGTACTTGAAATTTTTATACAGGGCGATTCAAAATCTGATTATTTCCATCACCGTGTATTAAATTTTATCCACATAGTAAGATACCATGTGAAAAGTTAAGACAGGGACAAGTAAGCCATTTTTAGATATTTCGAGTCGTTTCCCATATACCTACACTGTTTTCAAAATTATAAATTATTGTGATTTTCACTTGTTTATAACTCGTAACCTACTCAATTTAAACTGAAACTGTAAAAAACGCTTTCACTGGCTTTTCTCAGAAAATCTGAAAATGTAGTAATATACAGGCTGTCCTATTTAAAAAAAATGCATTGACGTCATTACTGAGCCAAGGAACACGCTATATAAAAAATGTTACCTACGTCAATAAAACATAAATTAAAACAAAATTGGACCTGTTTTTTTTTTAATTATACAAAATATTAACTGAGAAAATTAATTTATCCGTTACTTTTGTGAAGCACTGTATATATCATTCTATCACTAGTGTTATGATAGTTGTGTGACCTGGGGCCTGTTTCACAAAACACTATTAACTATTATTAATAGTAAAGCTCAATAATAAAAGCTCATAATATGAGTGATTTTAAATAGTGTTTCCCAAAATAATTGTAAGAATCTACTAAGTAATAGTTTAATTAACTATTAAGAATAATATATTTCAATTATATTAGTCGGTAAATGTTTTACAAAATTTTATATGACTATTATTAATAACTGATATTTTTGTGAAACAGGCCCCTGATCTGAATAAATCCCAAATTGTTGAAATCCAAACTGGGATTTAACTAGTAAAACGATTATAATTATTGGTGAACTTCATATTTTTGTACCTTGTAGCTATAATAGTTAAATTTTGAATGAATTTTTAATTTTTTATTTTACAGGAGAATATTGTAAGGGAAAGTGAACTATACAATGACATAATACGGGGTGATTTTATAGAGCATTACAATAATCTGACATTGAAAACAGGAGTACTGCTAGGGGCAGCATCTGAATATTGCCAAAATTCTCACTATATGATGAAAACCGATGATGATGTTCTTATAAATCTTCCAGTGTTGATTGAACGTCTCGTTATTAATTATTCTTATGATTCACAAAATTTATTTTTAGGATTAGTTCACAAGAAAAAAGAAAGAATCGCAGATCCAAAGAGCAAGTGGTAGGTATATATTTTGCTAATAAAATAAAGTACGATAGAAGTTTATATGTTATCAGCCTCTTTTTAGGTACGTTCCTGATTATTTATACCAGGAAAAAGTCTATCCTGATTACCTTTCTGGACCTGGTTACATAATGAGCCCAGACATTGCAGCACGACTCTATAAGACATCTTTCCTAGTGCCAATCAATCCCATGGAGGACGTGTATTTCACTGGTAATTTAATTTAAGCTTTATAGTTTTCAATTTCATTTCATCATGTTAGTTTGGTGTCGTTTTTCTCAAAAGGAAGTCGTGTCGTTTCTCAAAAGTAATATTCGTGAAAAGAACAGAAAAATTGAAAAAAAAAGTTGCAGTGCTCATTGTATTTTCCGTTTTATGATACGCTGGGCTTATCGAGTAGAGACTAACCCTCCATTCCACCCCGAGCAATTTTCGGGGAGGTAAGGAACGCTATTTAGCAGCCAACTAGCTCAAAAGAAAATTTACTTATTGTTTTGGAAAAGCACACAAATGAACAACGTCACAGGTCGAATAAAATTCACAAGCAAAAATTTTAACAGTTTTTATTAACATAATAATTACACTAATTAATATAATAAACATAGAAATTTTAACTATCACAAAATATAGCAATTAAATAGAACAAATTTAAATATCACAAAGAAATGAAATATTGCAATCGATGGTAAAATGCAAATGGTATCACAGAGGTAGGTATACTAATGAAATTTAAGTAATTTATAGAAATTTTGTGTACTGAGTCCTCCCTTGCCCTATCTTTGGTGTATCAGGAGCATGCTCTTTGAAGTTTGTAACTAACCATCTCAGTTTTTTTATCTGCTATGTGAGATGCTTTCCTGAGTCGGAAATCTTACCGTTCTTGCTTATTTAAATTTTTACTTATTTGTTTCACTTACTAACTTTTTTGTATCTTTTCTATTTGGAAGTTCACAGCTTCCTGGCGCCCATTTAACTCAATTTCTTTTTCAATTTATATCATTCATTCAACTATATTTCTTATTACCGCTACTTTCTATTGTTATGTTGCTCTAGGTTGCCCTGTACCTTGAGCCATCATTTTCTTTTGCTTCCAGTTTTCTGTTCAAGGATTTTCCTGTCAAAAATTCCGACCCTACGGAAGGGGATGTGTAACGGTTCTTTTGTCTCCGTTCAATTTATTTGCACTTTTAACAAATGGTAAACATTTCTGGAGCGCACGGTACATGATACTTTCGTTGAGCGCCTGGTGTAGAGACATAATGTAACGTCCATATATGTACCTACCCTGAATTCGAGCTATTTTTTTTCGATTAGTTTCTTAAATTTGTCCCTGTCGCCTGATGGAATTTTTTGCTGAGACTTTCAAGTGTTTCTGTTAAAAACACGTGAACATTCCAAGTCGATAATGTAACGTTCCGGGAAAAGGCTATGCCTACTTAAGTCATTTTTCTTGTAAAGCTAACAGCGTTCGATTTTTGAATGGAAGAGATGTCAACGAAAATCAATAATTCTTCTACTAGTGACACTGCCTGAAAGATATGGGTTGCAGCTGGCCCCTTGGACAAAGTGAGACGCCACCACAGTGTCGATAAGAAACTATAAAATTGAGAACTGATGGATAACATATGTGTGAAGTGACGCAACGCACAGGTCTGCAAACCGAGAAACGGCGAGTTGAGTGTTCTTCTTGGAATCCGGAGGGATGTCACAGGTTCTTGAAATTAAGCGTGACGAAAGGGAGATGCAAGCCAAGCCAAACAGATGTCCCAGAAAAAGTTGTTAACGACAGAGGGCACCACGTACCGGGATAGATTCGAAAACAAAAAGAAGAGAGGCGTGGCTAGTTTGGGGAAAGAAGCGAGATTGGACTAACGTGAACTTTTTTAACCAATGAAAGTGAGATTGAAAATCGGGAACAATTTAGTAGGGATGGGGCGGTTTTCAAGAAAAGGAGAACGAATTTGACCACGGGACTGTCTGGATCGATAATCAAAGCGGAACGGACGTGTTCGATTATTGTAGTCCGAATTATTTAGAGACTTATAATTTTGTTCGTGGAGTTTTTCGTCGGAAGAAAGAGCAGGTGTATAATTGTTTGGACTCAATCTTCTTTTCGAGGTGGTTTATTATTTCACCAGACTGTGTTTGCTGTGATTACGTTTCATAAAGTGTCGGAGGCGAGAGGGGAAATTCGGCAAGTTTCCCTCCAACGGTACTTTAGCGTGTTCGTGTTCTCAAAAGGGATAAATCGTCACGGATCTTCCACAAGTCTTGAAAATGCGTATAAAGAAAAGCAAGTTACCTAACAACGCCAGGAAGCGGACCAGATCGGAAAGGAAGCGCTACGTGCGGGAAAGACGCCGCCTAGAGGAAGCCAGCGGTTCCAGCGAGGCGGTGCGAGGAAAAGGGGTACTGGAAGTTACACCTCTAGTTCAAGGTCAGATCTAAACTTTAATGAGCCTGCAAAACGTTTCTCCATTTCGAAATAATAAGTTACTTTAATTCAGGTACCGGGAGTACCTACCTATTTTATTAATTTAACAATTAATGTCTAAAATCAGCGCAAACATTTTAAACCCAAGGAATCTCATTATCTGAATTATTCATGTAGAAGAGATACCTAAATGACAAAATTACGTTGTCAGCTGTATTTTATAAATAATATTAATTGTCTTGCTAAAATTTACTTAAGCAATTATTTTCACTCAATTAAAATCTGAAAGCTGATCATAGAAAATGCCCATCAGAGAAATGGTATCAGTTTATTATTTTGGGAAGCTTAAAATTAAATGATTACAATTTAATTAAATAATAGAACTGGAGAGACAAGTCAGCAGTCGCTAACATTGATTTATTTTTATATTTCTTTTAATTTGTTGCCTCTAAAATGAAACCTACGTAAGGGAAAACTTACCATTATTTGATTTCTTTTATTAATTTGGTGTAATATTTTTCTACATGTATGTATATTTTTATATACAGTGAGCAATATAGTTGCCAGATGGTTATAATATTTACAAAGGTAAAAGGTGTGTGTGTTGTCCGAGCTGCCATATATAATCCACAGTTTAAATATAATAAATGAGGTAATTACTTAATCAAACTAATTAAGAGTCGCTATATTGTCAAAAGGAATGAGAAAGGGTTTTTGGTTCACCATGAAATGTAACCTCGATATTGACACTCTGACTAATTTCTTGTTATAAATCAGAAATTTATCCAAAAACTATAGTAACCAAATGAGTTCTAGGTAATAACAAATAGTAAAGCTACTACTGGTCCATGTACCTATGGAATATATTAAATAATGATTAATTTGAGTAAACAACTGAACAGATTGTTCAAGTTTTCCTTAAAAGTACTTCTCTCGTTTTCTTTATGTTTTCGTGAGGGCAAAGTTTATGGTTGACTTTAGCCTAATTTTAATGGGTTGTTTAATCGGAGTTGGAGGGTCCTGGGGACTCCAAACAACAATGGAGCCGTATGTGTGTGTGAAGGCAAACGTAAGAAAACCGTAGATGTAGAAAAGTAATTAGATAGCGAGAGTATGGCCAACGTGTGGAACCTAGGCACCACTCCGATGTAAACAATTCTCGACCTTTGTTTAAAGTGAGATTACGAATTGTGCTGCGCCTTAATTTGATTAATTTCACTTAAGTGGCTAAGTGAACAGCGCCGAGTATCTGCGTCCCGGGAGGGGAGAGATATACCAAAAATTTAATGCCTCTGTTGTATTTTGTCTAGGGAAATCGAGTGCTCCTCGTTGCATCGAAAATTGGGTAACACCTAGTCTGAGATTATAGAACACTTTGATCGAACTATGAATTAAAATTGCATTCAATTAATACCAACTGACAGGTTGTCAAAGCGATCAAACTGATTTGGGGAAACCCCAAGCTTATGTCAAACACTCCAACGAATGTCTACTTCTACCTCCAATTTATACATTTCAGTGTGAGAGTGAACTAAAATTATAGAAATCCGTCATCTTGCAAAACAGCCATTGTAGGTATCCAAACCTCAATGATCAATTAACAACAATTTCTTGGACAACTACTTAGACAAAATATTTCTAATAATTTATTAAAGACTTCTTAGTCCAAATGATAAATGATTTCTCATATCTTTTTCCATCTTGTAACATTCCTCACGATTTCTCGTGATGTGATGAGATATGAATAAGTCGCAATCTCTTTAGACCGATTAGCTTCCAATCGAAAGGGTTGCGCGACTAATCAGCATAAACAGGATAAAACAGATTTTAAGGTTAGTTTCCTTTCAACCAATTTTGTTTCAAGTTGAGGTTCCTATCTTCTTATTCGGACTCAGTATCTGGGAACTGCTACATTCCGGGGTTTTTCGTTCCAGAGAACGGGCTATTCGGGTATCGATGGACTGAATCTGCTACATGTTCTGGGCCATCCCTGGCAGTATAGCCAGAAGTCGTCCACAGCGATATCTGGCGATCGCTCATGGATGAACTGGTGGTCTTCTACCTTGAATAGTTTTTGTGGGAACGATTAGCGTCACGGACTAGTCAGTTTGTAGAAAATTGACTCCTGAAAGATTAGTTTAGACAGGAAAAGGAAGGAGGAACATGCTCTAAAGAAGCTAGAGTCCTTAGAGTATGCGTCCGGCACCTTTGGAGAAGGTCCAGGACTTCACCACTTGGGTTACTACGGATCCTCCTAGGTAATCGATGACGAAGTGTTCACCCCAGATTAAAATCTAAACAACAAGCGAAACTTTTATTATATCAATAATACAATAAAACCAATATTATGACCTAGGCAAAGGTCCACCGAAAACACAATAATAAAACTACAGGCCCGAGAGCGAGGTCAGCGTAAAACTAAAGGCCCGAAAGCGAGGTCAGCGCACAGGCTCGAAAGCGAAGCCCAGCGAAAATAAAGCGAAACTTATTCAGGCTTGGCGAAGCCCCATCGTTGTCTTACTTGGATTCTGGTTGTCAGCTCGGCTGGGCTATCATTGTTATCAACATGGTACCACAAACCTTCCTAAAAAGTATCCATTTTTGTCCTTATCAGTGCGCAATTCGTAATCGACTCACGAGAGAAGGAAAATTCGAACATACAAAATATTAATGAATCATGTTAAAATAAACAATCAAACTGCCAAACAGACAGTCGATAAATCAATAACTATTCTGTCCGAAAACGAGACCATGATAACAAATAATAAATATTCCGTCCGAAAGCGAGACAATGATAAATCAATAATTATTCTGTCCGAAAGCGAGACAATGATAACAAATACCAATTATTCTGTCCGAAAGCGAGACAATGATAACAAATAACAATTTTATTCTGTCCAAAAGCGAGACAATGATAACCAATAACAATTTTATTCTGTCCGAAATCGAGACAATGATAACAAATAACAATTTTATTCTGTCCGAAAGCGAGACCATGATAACAAATAATAATTATTCTGTCCGAAAGCGAGACCATGATAACAAATAATAAATATTCTGTCCGAAAGCGAGACAATGATAACAAATAACAATTATTCTGTCCGAAAGCGAGACGATCATATTTACAGAATGAATAAATAAACATACTGTCCGAAAGTTAATATTTAACAAATTAATACATTTTTATCATCTACGACTGTGAGAACCAGGAAATGTAAAATGAACATTACTATTTGCATTCTTAATTCATGATTATTCAGGATAAATAATTATTTAAACCAGGAAAGTCAGAGATAAGGTCAGAGAAAGTGTCAATCTAAAACAATTTAACCCAACATAATAATTTAAAGCCTCAAACACTTACCAAATAATTATGGATGACGTTAAAGTCTTATCCAAAGGATAAATAATAATTCACCAATCAGTCTAATTAATTTCTGGTCTATTAAACTAACCAGGAATCATCCACGAAATATGTGAACTATTACTGTTCCGAGTTTCTTTCTGTTTATTGCAGTTTTCATGAGAAGGGGCATATTTTCCTTGAGAAGTGCCACCAAGCTTTCTGCCAGGGGAGAACTTCAGAAGACCTGAGCATTTATTTTATTCGAGCAAAGTGATTGTAAATAAGCGAAATCTTGAGCAAGCGTGTACTAGACATTTATCTTAGTCATTTTAATTCCTGAACTTCCAAATTAATAACGAGATAATTCATACTTGACAAGTAAATCAATCAAAAGGCCCGTTGTCTCCTTCAGAGGTTTCTGGGAGGGGAGGCTGGTAGTGGATTTGGGTCCCCGCGGACCATTGTTTGTCGGATGACATTCTTGACAATTTGACATAGGAAATTTGTTGTCTTTGAAAGTTGTCAACAGGCTCAAAGTCTAAGAATTCAGTCTAATTTCAACAGAAGTCAAATAAACCTCCGTCCGAGATAAAATTGTCAGTACACGTCTGTCCAAGGAAAAAAGGATAAATGTTGTCAAATCCTTGAATTATTCAATGAATTGTTAAATGAAATACACCCAGAAAAGATTCTACCAGTGCAGGATTCTGTTTGCTATTTAATTTTCTTTACAGGGATATTTTGTATAGTAAGAGATGTATCCACCAGGTTTGTAAAATGATAATATCTCCTGTACTGGTCAGACTATGTACCACTTATAAATAAAAGGGTGAAAATTGAATTTCTTTTCTTATTTACTCAGCATATTCTCCCATAAAAAAATTTATTTCACCGTAACAAACCAGGGCACACAGAAAATAACTCCAGGGAAACAAGTGAATTTTGTCTAAATTTGTAGAGACCTAGGTAGGGACCGGTTCAATAGACTGCGGCATGCGCCGACCGGTGGCGATACTGCCGTTCGGATTCATCGAGTCGAGTCGGGTCGCCCCTTTTCTATGGGTGCCTTAAACATGAAGACTATCAAGGCCATCAAGGCAAGGTGACAGCATCAAGACTGAAGAGTCAAGACAATGACCAGCTAGCGCTAGCACCAGCACCGATACCTGGAGGATCCACAGGCAGCGCCGTGCCATGCACTATAAGACCCACGGCTAGCACTACCACCAGCACCGTTATTCCATGGCAGATCCTCGGGGAGTCGTGTTGAATCCCTTTGGGAGACAGGCAACATCACCACCTGTTTTGCACTAAGTAGTTCAACCCTTCACTGATATACCTAGCCTTGTGTGCTACTTTTCAATTCATTACTTTTTAAACTGTTATTTCACTTCCATAGCTCTAGTGCCTCACCATTTCAATAATTTTAAAATTCCGTATTTTTCCTCTATTTGATAAAGCATCATTTTAATAATTATTAGTATCGCCCTCACACGTCATCGTGTCAGTTTCAGTGTAATTTTTCGATGTATAATTGTTTTATCTTTCTTGTTTAATTGTTTCATAATTTCTATACATATATTAACTATTTCATTATTAAACTTAGTTCATAATTTTTATAAATTACCTAAATTTCATTAGTATACCTACCTCTGTGATACCATTTGCATTTTACCATCGATTGCAATATTTCATTTTTTTGTGATATTTAAATTTTTTCTATTTAACTGCTATATTTTGTGATAATTGAAATTTCTATGTTTATTATATTAATTACTTCAATTGCTAATAAAAACTGTTAAAATTTTTTCTTGTGAATTTTATTCGACCTGTGACGTGTTGTTCATTTGTGTGTATTGCCAAAACAATAAGTAAATTTTCTTTTGAACAAGTTGTCTGCTAAATAGCGTTCCACACTTCCCCGAAAATGGATCGGGTGGAATGGAGGGTTATAAATTGGCGCCCAACGTGGGGCTGTCGTAATTTGAAGACCCTGAGGCTCTCAAAGGTCAAATTTTTATCTTTTTCATTAATTGGTAGTTAGTTAACTTTAGAGTATTTAATTAATTGCTCTTTATTTCTCTGGGATGATGAAGTTTTTTTTTCTGACCTGGGACTTATCAACTCAATTTTTTTTATACAAGGCGTATTTTTTTAAGTAAGTGTACCGTTTTGCAACACCGTGGCCGCAGCGCTGCGGTCGGCATTCTGCGTATGAGCACTGGGTGCCTATACATCTCTTGCCTACGCACTGACACCATTACAGTCTGATTCTTCCTTGTTTACGTTGTTTACTGAGTGTTTAAGATGCCTCCGATAATCGTGAGCCCCGCCGACTGTGAAGTACGGCCTGTTATAAGATTTCTTCGTGCTAAAGGCCTAAAACCGATCGATATTCATCGTGAGATCTGTGCAGTTTACGGACAAAACATTATGAGTGATGGAATGGCAAGAAAGTGGGTGAGAGCATTATTTATAGATGGCCACACAAATGTGCATGATGAACAACGGAGTGAGCATCCTTCGGTCGTTAATGAAAGTTTGGTGCAGGAAGTGGACAATAAGGTGAGAGAAAACAGACGCTTTTTTTTCGGCTGTCTTTAAATGCTCTGACTAATGTTTTGTCCGTAAACTTCACAGATCTCACGATGAATATCGATCGGTTTTAGACCTTTAGCACTAAGAAATCGTATAACAGGCCGTACTTCACAGTCGGCGGGGCTCACGATTATCGGAGGCATCTTAAACACTCAGTAAACAACGTAAACAAGGAAGAATCAGACTGTAATGGTGTCAGTGCGTAGGCAAGAGATGTAGGTACCCAGTGCGCATGCGCAGAATGCCGACCACAGCGCCGCGGCCACAGTGTTGCAAAACGGTACTTACTTAAAAAACGTACATATAACTTAATATTCAATCTGTTCATTTTCGAAACGGTAAGCCTGCCTACTATACGTAGGTATATGGTATATGGTACTATATCAGATTATTACTACCCATTGTATTATTGTAGTCATGCAGATCAGCATGTTACTCTATTTTAGAAGAAATTTCATGTACAGGATGGTCCATCCTCGCGTAATTTTCCCATAGCGGCCTTACCGCTCGAGATAGAAAAAAGATTTGAGTATAAAGTTTTATGGTTTGACGAGACCTATAGGTATCCTAAAATTATTTTCAGCTATACAGACTGTCCCATTTTAAAGAGTTGAAGGAAACGTCAATTTTTTAAATAGAACACCGTATTTTTTATATTTTCAGATTGCCAGAAGAATTGTAATAAAAATCGTTTTTACAGTTCAAATCTGTAACGAGTAATTTATGAGATATAAACAAATGAAAATCGCAATTTTCTATTTTCAAAGCAGCTTAGATTCAAAAGGGGGGAAGATATCGGAAAACGGCTTACATGTCCCTATCTTAACTTTTTACGTAGTATCGTGTGTGGATGAAATTTGTATACTAAGTGATGAAAAATCTGCGATTAAAAAAAATATATGTATACAGGGTTACTGGTAACTGGATACATTCCTTTGGTGATCTGATACAACAAGAGGTAAGGAGTAAATTAACCCCAACATGCACTATACAAAACTCAATAGATTTTGAGATATTTCGATTTTCAACTTTTCTTAAAAAAATGGTTTCAAATGTCTTGAAATGTAATTTTCAAAAAATCTACTTTAACTTTTTGATTTTTTTTTTGCTGGAATGCTTGTCCAATACTATGCTTCCTTCTGGATTAAAAAATATCCTGAGGTATTTCGATCGTGTGAAAATTTCAAAGAAAAACTTTCACAAACTATTTAAAAAAAATAGTTTGTGAAAGTTTTTCTTTGAAATTTTCACACGATCGAAATACCTCAGGATATTTTTTATTCCAGAAGGAAGCATAGTACTGGAAAAGTATTCCAGCAAACAAAAATCAAAAAGTTAAAGTAGATTTTTTGAAAATTACATTTCAAGACATTTGAAACCATTTTTTTAAGAAAAGTTGAAAATCGAAATAACTCAAAATCTATTGAGTTTTGTATAGTGCATGTTGGGGTTAATTTACTCCTTACCTCTTGTTGTATCAGATCACCAAAGGAATGTATCCAGTTACCAGTAAGCCTGTATTTTTATTTTTCTATGCCACAGCGTATTATATGAATCTACCATTTATCTGAATAAAATTATCAGAACTATCTTGATGGATGATAAATGAAACACTCATGTTTTATTTATGATTCATCACAGTATACAGAGATTCTACAAAGTGAGAGTTGAAATCATAAATTTTACAAAATTGATAGCTCTGCATCTTCTTTTCTCGGCGGAGGAACTGGCCAAAGAGGTCGCGACAGCCGCCTTCACAGGATCAGAACCAATGTTTGAAACTACCAGTAACATGGTACGAGGCGCGATAGCTAGTTGGAGAAGTAACCAACACAAAGCATATTGGAACCACATACCAGGCAACAAACATAGCAAGTTAATGGTAAAAGAACCATCTCCAAAACTTGCGAATGAACTACTGCATTTAAACAGAATGCAAGTTAAAACAGTGGTGGGACTTCTTACAGGACACTGCCACCTGAGACAACACCTGAAGAAGCTGGGTATCTTCAATGGAGAACCAACATGCAGACTATGCAATTAGGAAGACGAAACAGCTTTCCATGTAATCTTTATGTGCCCAGCACTCAATAGAACCCGACACACAATCATGGGGAACAATACCAATGACATGACGTCGGGGAAAGCCTAGGCAAGCAAACTTCTTAACCTAGTAAAGGGTACAGAGTTATTTGAATAGCCAAGAACAAATAATAGCTACGGAAAGATACAATAAGTCTAAATGGCTGCAGCATCACAGACCTAAAAACCGATTTCCGTATCTAGCAGCAAACAACAACAATAGCAAAATCTTCTTTTCTAAAACGCTGGTATTATTTTCGAAGCTCTGCTTTAGTGCTGTGAAATTTTCCAGCAGTGTCCACTTAAGAACGGTGGTTTTATCTTTGAAGCTCTGCTTTAGGACTGTGGAATTATCTAGCGGTTCCATGATCATCAAACTCGTGTCGCTAACATGTGTATGAAATATTAATGCGTGGTGATGAACATCAGATTATTCATCACCTTAAATAAAAATTTAAACTAACTAATTGATTAAAGTATATGTAAGCTAATTTCCTGTATCTTTAGTTGTTTTCAAGGTAAGTTGCTTTCACCAACTGTAAGAACCATTTTTACTGAGTTTTCTCAGACAATATCAAAATGCAGTAATATACAAAGAGTCCCATTTAAAAAAATATACGATGTCATTACTGAGTCAAAGAACACCCCGTATAAAAATATAACTCTGTGTAAAAAAATTGAATTTATTCCCGTTTCATCATAGTACCTACTTACCGTATAAGTTCTGTTACGCGCATTGCCACTCAGTAGCTCGTAGCACCAAAAATATCAAAAATTTTCAGTTATAGGTACTGCAAAAGTAGAACTCAGTTTTCTTGTCAAAAATAGTATCGGCTGTTTTTCTATAAAATAAAAAAATCGACTGTTTTTCGCGAAACATAACTTCTTCATTCCTCAATTTAAGATGGCGGAAACATTGTAAAGGGTTGTTGGACGAATAGTCGAATTTAAAGGTGTTCAAAAACTAACGCAGCACTGCGGGAGCGGTAACGGTGCAATCCGAGCGCGGGACGTAATAATTGCGCAGCGGGAAATGCATAAATCAAAACGCTCGAACTTGTGTTTATGCATTTACCGCTGCACGATTACGTCATACTCTCGGATTTCTCCGCGCTCACTCCCGTACTCCCGCGTTAGTCTGTGAACACCTTAAACTTTCCTACAAATGGTACCCTAACCATGTTAAAAAATTCTTCTCCAATGAATTGCAAAATTTACCAAAGAAATCGGACTAAATCAACTAAAAACAAACTAAAAAATAAACTAAAAATAAAACTGGACTATATAAAGTGATTTGTTTAATTTGATAAGCAAGCACTAATATCTAATGGCTCTTGTAATGAGGTGGCCTAGGAATCATTTTGTTTACCTACTGTCATTCTTTCTAATCCACACACTTACACTTTTCTGTTTTTTTTTTTCAAATGCATATTTTATTTTTTAAGGAATCTTACGGCAATTTATTGGTCTGACACTGACGAATGATAAGAACTTCCTAATACTATGGGGCGAACATTCTACTCTTGAAGATTGTGAAGACAAAATAATAATACATGAGGTGCCAATAATAGATGCTGTTGGTATAAAAGATTTCTTTGAATTAATTTGTAGTGAGTTGTGGTATAAATACAAACAAAAAAATAGTTTATGGAAATGTTTTAGATAAATTTTTTCAATATAGGATACGCAGTTCATTTATTTTTATATTAACTTTTTGTAATTATAATAGTATACAGTGCGCGAGAATAAATAAAGTAAGGAATAAATTCGATAAAACGAAAAGCGCTGTTTTTTTTTAATAAATAAAAAACAGGTCGATTTTGTTTTTGAGTTGTTCAACTTTTGACATAATATTGGGGTATACAGGGTGATGCGCGAAAAAGTGGTGACGTCATCGGCATTATTTTTAAATAGCAACCCTTATTTTTATCCCATTTTTTGATACTTTATTTAATTGCCAGTATATGATAATGTAATCAATTTCTAATCTTAAATAAGGAAATTTCTGAGAAAACAGCTTGTAAGTCGAAATTGTGCACTTTTTACTGATGTAAAAATCGGAACATTAACAATAAAAATAAAAAAAAAATCAAATAAAAATGACTGTTTCCATGCTAATTTTATAAGATCTGTCTATTAAATTACGTCTATTAAATTAAATCTGTTAAATTAAATTAAATTAAATCTGCTTTTTTATACAGGTATAAGAAAACAAATTTTAATCATGATATATATTTTTTTTACTTCTTGGATCAATTTCTAGCACCGAGTAGCGAGTGCGCACGCGTGGATTCTGAGAAATGTCAGTTATCGTTCCTATTCACAGCTTTGCTCTGTTTATCAAATATACAGCTTTTGATTGGTTCACTAACGAGTATTTTGAAATTCTAGTGGCTGTAATTGGACAAGAACCGGGTATTATGAACTATAATTCAACATATACGAAATAAAACCTTCATAGTTCAACCAAAATGCTCTAATAATTGACATATTATTCGGTAAGAGTAGAAAAATGATTATTTAACACGACAGTAATGCAAGTTTTTATAATAAATAACCAATACTCGGCATACGTCTCATTGTCATTGAAAGAAAGAAAGTGTTTGTGTTTTAATTCTGTTTGTTGAAGTGCTTTTGGAAACAAAAGTGCAGTATGAATAAAAAATAAAGTATAAGCGTTTACTGCAGAACCATCTTTATCTTCGAAGTTGGCGATTTTGTCAGAAGTGACCTTGCATGTCAACATAGGAAGACTTGGAGCCTCATGACTTTGACGTCATGTGGCTTAGGATATCAGACTGACAAACAACTAGATTTATCTGTCGCTTTTATACCGACCACCAGGCGATAAAGTTGTCGCTGAAACATCAACTTGCTTAAACATTCAAACTTCAGTGATGAAGAAGGCCGTGAAGCTGAATCGTTTGCAATTAGCTGTGATTTTATCCAGCTCGTTGACGGATCACGAACCCTCAAATATGGGTTCGTTTTATCACAGTGAAAACTCCATCGGGTTCCTCGGACTACAAACTCGTCTCAACATCATATTGTGTCCTACCAATTATTAGTGCCAAACAAGCAAGTAAACTGCTTATAGTCTGTCACTATAGATTGGAAAAATTAAAAAATTTGTTTCCAGCAATATCATACAAATTTTTTGATAACACGAGGCATTTTAAAATCGTCGATTATCTGACATATTTTTAATTACGTCCGTACAACCGGGCAAATGATAGCTAAGCACAACGCGTTCAACGCTCAGGAGATGGGTACTTCGTACAATTTTTATGTTGTCTTTCATCCAGTCTTTATGAAATTATATTTTTCCCGCAAGAAAGTGTCCACATATACTATTTCGTACAACTATTGTGTTGTCTACATTATCTTAACAGTTTTATTTATTTAAATCTGGTACGTTTGGAATTTCTGTTTAAATTTATTTGATTAATAATTATTGGATTGTCAGCTCATATTATTCGATTAGACTGAATTAATAATTTCTTTGATAACTATTCACAGTTTTGACTTTGTTTATCAGAAATTTACAATTTGCTGTTCTTTCAGCAATGTACTAATTTTCCTGTTAACTATGATTTGCTATATCTTATATGGAATTTTCAATGAGTTCTCGCGGTACTTTAGGCTTTACTTATACAAATAATTCATCTGAATCTTCAGGTTGGTTCGATTTATCCCTTGATCTGGAAACCCTTGTGGTATTATGGCCTTCACCATTTCTTCTCAGTTTCTAGAGAAATAAGAAATTAGACAGTACCTAAGTCTTTGTATGCAAGTGCTTATTATACACTTAATTAAAGAACAACAATTTTCGGCTTCCACCAACTTGTTACTTTAAAGACTCTCAATTTAATAGTATATTATTTTATACGGAGGGAAAGTGACACTTTTCATGGCGCGCTCGTGTTTATCAGCCGAACGAAGTGAGGCTGATAATAGAGAGCAAGCTATGAAAAGTCACTTTTACTCCAAATAAAATATGCTATTTGTTCTTCAAATGTGGTCAAATTTAAACAAGAACGTCACTTTTAATTGAAGGAAAGCGAATTTTCAAAGAGGTTTAGACCGGTAAGTAGGTGAGTATGGAATATGGAGTATGGGCTGCTTCTATAGGAACGCGACGCTGTCAAATTGACACTGTCATCAACGTCAGTGAACATCGAAAATTGAAATTATTAAAGAAAAATAATAAAATAATAATTATGTAACTAAACTACTAATCATCGTAAAATCAAAACTTAAAACGTTATAAAAGTTTGTAAGTAAGTTATAAAATTAATGATAACATACCTATACCTCTTGCTAGATCCTGCTTGGTCAATTTTTTCATTTTCTGCATGCTAGTCAGTCAGAAGTTGAATGTTAAATGTAGGTCATTAATTGTAAGTAACTGTGCATCTAGTAGGTACCTACCTAACAATAAAAATATAAGATGTTGGATTCATTTATGTTCTGCTGGTTATAATTATTATTATCCTTGTTTTTAATATTCAAATTTCAATACGGAATAATTATTATTTTTGTTTACCTCGCAATAACCCAACTTTTTTTCTGACGTTTGAGCCGAGCACGAGCTCGACTCGACTGAACTCGACTGTGATAAATTTTGAGGGTAAAATCGGTAGAATTAATAAAAATAACCATGTCAGTTGAAAACGTCTGCATACAACTTTTATTCGATAATAATAATAATACACGTCATATTATATCATGCGCCTACGCATGTTGACAGCTTACGATGTTGCCGCATAGTGGTTTAATTCCTTGAGATATTTCAACACCCCCACTATCTCTAGCAATTAAACTACCAACAATCTTAATTTAAACCTAACTGTTTTACAAAATAAGAATGTTTAACCTCTGGTAGACTTTTAGTCAATACATCTGCCATCATTTCATCAGTCTGTTGATATTTAATACTTATCAAATTTTTCTGAACACAATCCCTGATAAAATGATACCTTACATCGATGTGTTTGGTACGGTTATGGAATACTGGATTTACTGCCAGCTTCTGAGCACTTTGACTGTCGTTAAACAAAACAACACTACCTTTAAAATCAATTAACTCAGTCAAAATACCCTTCAGGTAAATAGCCTCTTTTGAAGCTTCACTTAGACCTATATATTCAGCTTCAGTGCTACTCATTGCTACGGTCCTTTGCTTATTACTCTGCCAAGAAATAGGACCTCCTGCTAATTTAAAAACATATCCTGTATATGATTTTCGATCTTGGTCATTCGCCCAATCAGAATCTACAAACCCTTCTAAAACACTTCCATCCTTAGAATATTTCAATTTGTAATTCTTTGTACTTTTTAAATACCTGAGGACTCTCTTTGCACATTTCCAATGATATTCTGAATGATTGTTATTATACTGACTTAAATAGCTAACAGAAAAAGCTATATCTGGTCGGGTTAACACAGCCAAGTACATTAAACTCCCAATTAACTTTTGGTAAGGTACAACTCTGTTGTCATTATTTGAATCTACTGACTTTTCTGAACAAGCTTTGCTCTCCATAGGAGTATTCACATTTTTACAATCTTGCATACCAAAATTTGTCAAAATTTGATCAATGTAATTTTCCTGATCCAAATAAATAACCTTATTTTTATAATCTCGAGTTATCTTAACCCCTAAACACTGCTTTGCTTCACCCAAGTCATTAAATTCTGAATTCAATTTTGTCTTCAAAAATTCAACACAATTAGAATCATTTGAAAAAACAAAAAAATCATCCACATACAATGCAACAATGGTTAACAAATCGTTATTCTTCTTAATAAACAAACATGGTTCATATTTTGACTTATTATAACCTAACTTAGTCAAAACTTCATTAACCTTTATATTCCAAGCCCTAGACGATTGTTTTAATCCATATACTGCCTTTTTTAATTGGTATACCTTATCTTCATGACCTTCAACTATAAAACCTTCTGGTTGTCTCATATAAATTGTTTCTTCCAGCACACCATTTAAAAAAGCAGTTTTTACATCAAGATGCGTTATTTTCAGATCTAACTTTACTGCTAAAGCAATTAACAATCTCAAATTGGAATGCCTTACCATTGGTGCAAAAATATCATCGTAATCCACACCTTGCTTCTGGTTATACCCTTTTGCAACTAAACGTGCACGATATTTCACATCACCTGTTTCACATGTTTTTCTCTTGAACACCCATTTACTTGACACTATTGTTGAAGAATCCATAGGCTTATCAGTCAACACCCAGGCTTTGTTGTCATTGAAAGATTGCACTTCCTCGCACATAGCTTGCCTCCACATATCAGCATCGTCCCTCGACATCGCCTCCTCCACAGTGACTGGATCATCTCTAAAACTGGACTCGTTCAAACAAGCGTAAGTCACATAGTCTTCAAACAATTTTGGTTTGACTACTCTCTGCGATTTTCTGATTTCTTCATGTCTTATTGGTGGTAATTCTTGATTAATTGTGAAATCTTCATCACTGTCTAAATCTGCTGATTCGTAGTCTGTAGTTAAATTTTCATTCGAGGTTTCTGTGCTAGATTGGGTATCTATCTGATCTGCTGTAGACTGCTCGTCTAAATCAGCCCCCACTGAATCTGCTGATTCTTTTATTTCGCACAAAATCTCTTCTGATTTTCTAATTGTTTCTTCGACAATCACGTCTCTGCTAATCATTACCTTTCTTCCAATAGGATCATACAGCCTATATCCTTTTATGTTATCACTGAATCCAATCAGAAACATTTTCTTGGATTTTTTATCCCATTTTTGTCTCTTTTCTTTCGAAATATGTACCATCACTTTACTTCCAAACACTCGTATACCACTCACATCTGGTTTCTTGCCAGTCCACATTTCATAAGGAGTTTTATCAATTCCTGATGCTACTGAGCGATTCCTCAAATAGACGGCTGTACCTACGGCTTCTGCCCAGAGAAACTTTTCAAAATTTGCTTCATAGAGCAAACAACGAGCTTTCTCCACCACAGTTCGATTCATTCTCTCACTCATGCCGTTCTGCTGTGGAGTATATGCATTTGTTTGTTGATGCAAAATTCCATTTTTCTTATAATAATCTCTGAACTGATTACTGTCAAATTCACCACCTTGATCACTGCGAAAAATCTTGATTTTTGCTTCTTTCTGATTTTCCACATAGCTCTTGAACTCTTTGAACTTATCAAATGCTTCATCTTTACTCCTAAGAAAATATACAAAAGTCATTCTGGAATAATCATCTTCCAATATCATAAAGTATCTGGAACCACCGAGCGATGTAACTTCCATTGGCCCACATAGATCTCCATGGATAACCTCCAAAACTGCACTAGATCTATTTCCTTTATGATTAAAAGGCAATCTGGTCTGCTTCCCTTCACAACAAACTTCACACAAACTGCTTCTGTTTAGAGTTCCTTGACATTCAAAACCTTCAACCAATCCGTTTTTCATCAAATTCAAATCTTTATAATTTAAATGAGCGAAACGTCTATGCCAGACTTCTCCCGACACTGCCAATCCTGCTACCAAGTTTAACTGTGGCTTCTCAAAGTTTAATTTATAAACATTGTCCACTAAATTTGCTGTAGCAATCAGCTGACATTTACTGTTATATATATTACAGCCTTTCTCATGAAAAACAACGTTATTCTTGTTTTGAATTAGTCGACTCACAGACAGGAGATTTGTTGTCAGTTGTGGCACATAAAGAACATCCTTAACTGTGACAGAATGTTTCTCACTTCCAATCTTGTTTTTAACAATCGTTAAAATATCTATATCACCTGCGCCTTCTACTGCAACTTTATTTTTATTCGCCACTGTAATTTCTTTCATTTCAACTTCTCTGCGAACATTTTTCAGCCAATCTTTCCTTGCTGTCAAATGGATACTGCAACCAGAATCAATGTACCAATCTGATTTGTTGAAATTTCCAGTTAAAAATACTGCACTAAATGCACTCGACGAATCTTCTTTGTTTCTATTGTTTTCAGGGCATCTATTCATATAATGTCCGGCTTTTTTGCATTTGTAACAGATGATACCACTTTTATCTGTTTTCTGATCAACTTTGGAAAAATTCTTCTGATTAGTTTTTCCTTTAAACTTCGATGTCGAGACTTTGCTGGCAAACGCGCCTACTGACGTAGTCTCAGCTCCACCAATACTCATGTCTAATAACTTGGACTTGATAGAATCTGCTGTTATTTCTATGCCTGCATGTTCGATAGCAATAACCATGGGTTCAAATTTTTCCGTTAAACCAGCAAGCATAAAATTGCCAATTAGCTCCTGACTCAACTTAAAACCACATCTATCCAGTTTCTGACAAGTATCAATAATCTGATTTATATAATATTCCATCGATTCACAGGTTTCAAGTCTCAGTGAAATTAATTTACGAAATAAACTAATTTTTCGTGCAAAACCTGTATCCTCATAGAGTTTTTTTAATCCATCCCAAATTTCTTTTGCGGATTTAAATTCCTTCACATGGATAAACAATGAAGGATCCAACGTTAGTATCAACTTAGCTTTGGCTTTGCTCACTAAAACTGTATCTTCCTCTGTACCATCGACACACTTCGAAAGTCCCTCCAGGATAAATACATTTTCCACTGCAAATGCCCAATCTGCGTAGTTTTCTCTACCAACCAATTTTGGAACACTATTTAAATAATTGACAGCCATTGTTGTAGCGGTTCAAACTTCAGACAAAGAACACTTTTCACCTTTTTTATTAACTCACCACTCTAGGTACTCTGTAGAAGAAACTGCAGTACCTGCACTGAGTATACTGATTATACTACCGTTAATTACTGGTAACTGTAAACTGGGTCCAGAACCTGATAAATTTTGAGGGTAAAATCGGTAGAATTAATAAAAATAACCATGTCAGTTGAAAACGTCTGCATACAACTTTTATTCGATAATAATAATAATACACGTCATATTATATCATGCGCCTACGCATGTTGACAGCTTACGATGTTGCCGCATAGTGGTTTAATTCCTTGAGATATTTCAACAGACTGTTGACCGTCCGGCTTCGGGTATAATTATGACGTTTCACAGAATTACTTCGTTTCGGTGTAGATTTTCCAAAGATTATGTTTGATTAATACCAAATTCCTTTTAACCTTATTAGATAGTAATAAACTAGAGAGTTTTCATATCTTAGGTTAAATTTTATTGATGAATCTACGGGCCTACATTAATAAAATTTCAATATGTAGTTGATTCTTAATAGATGTAGCTATATATGTTTGTATGTTGATGTTGCTATGGCAACACTTTAGCTCCGCCGGAGGAAAAGTGAAACTTTGCGACCGGCTTCTGAGTCGAGTAATGTCTGATTTACTGACGTTTGAAGAAAATAGTATATTATTTTATACGGAGGAAAATGACACTTTTCATGGCGCGCTCGTGTTTATCAGCCGAACGAAGTGAGGCTGATAATAGAGAGCAAGCCATGAAAAGTCACTTTTCCTCCAAATAAAATATACTATTTTTTCTTCAAACGTGGGCAAATTTAAGCAAGTACATCATTTTTAATTATTGAAGGAAAGCGAATTTTCAAAAGGTTTGGACTGGTATAAGTAGGTGTGGTGAGTATGGGCTGCTTCTATAGAAACGCGGCGCTGTCAAATTGATACTGTCATCAACGTCAGTGAACATCGAGAAATTATTATTGAAATTATTACCTAAAGAAAAATAATAAAATAATAATTATGTAGCTAAACTACTAATCATCGCAAAATCAAAATTAAAAACGTTATAAAAGTTTGTAAGTAAGTTATAAAATTAATGATAACATCTACCTACCTCTTGCTAGACCCTGCTTGGTCAATTTTTTCATTTTCTGTTAATGATGATGCCAGTCAGTCAGAAGTTGAATGTTAAATGTAGGTCATTGTAGGTAGGTACCTATAACTGCGTGCACTAATACCTACCTAACAATAAAAATATAAGATGTTGGATTCCTTTATGTACCTAGGTACCTATATGGTTATAATTATTATCCTTGTGTTCAATATTCAAATTTCAATACGGAATAATAATTATTTTTGTTTACCTCGCAATAACCCAACTTTTTTTCTGACGTTTGAGCCGACTGAGCCGAGAGCCGAGCACGAGCTCGACTCGACTGAAGCCGACTGTCGACCGTCCGGCTTCGGGTATAATTATGACGTTTCACAGAATTACTTCGTTTCGGTGTAGATTTTCCAAAGATTATGTTTGATTAATACCGAATTCCTTTTAACCTTATTAGATAATAATAAACTAGAGAGTTTTCATATCTTAGGTTGAATTTTATTGATGAATATACGGGCCTACATTAATAAAATTTCAATAGTTGATTCTTAATACAGGCAGCTATGTGTTTGTATGTTGATGTTGCTATGGCACCACTTTAGCTCCGGCGGAGGTAAAGTGTTGCTTGGCAACACTTTAGCTCCGGCGGAGGAAAAGTGAAACTTTGAGACCGGCTACTGAGTCGAGTAATGTCTGATTTACTGACGTTTGAAGAAAATAATTATTTTTGCTTACCTCGCAATAACCCAACTTTTTTCTGACGTTTGAGCCGACTTGAGCCGAGCACGAGCTCGACTCGACTGAAGCCGACTGTCGACAGTGTCGACCGTCCGGCTTCGGGTATAATTATGACGTTTCACAGAATTACTTCGTTTCGGTGTAGATTTTCCAAAGATTATGTTTGATTAATACCAAATTCCTTTTAACCTTATTAGATAAAAATAAACTAGAGAGTCTTCATATCTTAGGTTGAATTTTATTGATGAATATACGGGCCTACATTAATAAAATTTCAATAGTTGATTCTTAATACAGGCAGCTATGTGTTTGTATGTTGATGTTGCTATGGCACCACTTTAGCTCCGGCGGAGGTAAAGTGTTGCTTGGCAACACTTTAGCTCCGGCGGAGGAAAAGTGAAACTTTGAGACCGGCTACTGAGTCGAGTAATGTCTGATTTACTGACGTTTGAAGAAAAAATACTTTGTCTATCTCTGGTTGTTTAGAAATTTTATAAAAGTTTCGTTTCGTTGTACACATTCTGAAGTAGATAAGTTTGCCTAGCATTGCTAATATTATATCTGTGAACATATTGTTTATGGCTGCTTATAAGATTTGATTGTTACTGATTTAATAAACTTTATGGCTCATTTCTTAATAAATGGCTTTCTGATTAATTTAGTATTTAATCATATTCATTTTCACACTTTTCGGCTAATCTCGTTTGTTTTGGTTGGATTCATTAATTTATTTGTTTTGGTTTTATATAGTCTGTCAGATCTTCTCACGTAATAAGTGTTGCCAGTTTGGGCAAATCTAATAACTTGTCACAATACGCTCGCCGGCGTTTATAGGTCTATGTCATAATACGCTCACCGGCGTTAGTTGGTCAATAAGTTATTTATACAGGGTGTAACTAAATAAGTGTAAAACATTTAAGGGGGTGATTCCTCATCGAAAAAAAGATAGGATCTTTCAAATAAAGAAACTTCATTGGAGCATCCCTTGTTAAGATACAGCCCCTTCAAGGGGGTACATAAAATTTGTTTAACAATTTTTTTCACAAGCACTAAAAAGTTACAATATTGAAACTAACCTGACATTTTCTACTACCAAAAAGACACTTAGCCAGTAATTTATTTGGTTTACCCCATGGTTGTAAGGGGTGGAAAACGCAACCCCTAAAATTTACTTCCAATGCAACTTTTTGTCTTATTATTTGTTTACCATTTAAAAATTTATTTCCGATAGCCTGTTTCATTCTAAACAAAAAATATCTCTTGAATTTTTTGCACAAAATAAACCAGTTCGCAGCAAAAAATTATCTTACGACCAAGATACATATCGCCATAAAACGAATTGTATTACATTACAAGCTACGAAAGTTCACTTTTAGGTGTGAGGAGTATTTGAATAGCCGAGGCGAAGCGTAGCGTAGCCGAGGATATTTAAAATAAAAACTCCGAGCACCTGAAAGAGCTTTCGTAGCGTGTAATGTATTAAACTTTTCATTCTCCCCTTGCCATATTGAACCACGGATTAAGAAGAAATGAGTAAAATAATACGATTCAGTGATAACAATGGAATTATTATAAGGTGCCATGTTTTTAACATTACCATAGTAACGATAGTTTTAAATTATTAATTTATGACACTGTCAAGTTTAAAACTCTGTACCGCTATAATTTTAGAATCTTTGATCGTAGTTTAGTTCAAAATCAATTTCATTCAGAAGCTGCAAATTCCAGTAAATCTTTCTGGAACATACAATAATAATTATTTGTGTGTTCCAGAAAGATTTACTGGAATTTTTATTGTAGTTTTACATTTAATTTCCCATCTAAATAAACGTTAATCAAACTGACATTTCTACTTTTTTGTCCAGGCCACGAAAGTTTTTCATAGCTAGCAACCACCTAGCAACCTATCACCTAGGATGTTTTACTTTCGCTTTCGGTTGCCTTATCAAGACAGAAAGTTACAATTTCGTAAATGGGAGAATGAAAAAGAATAATCCTGTTTAGCTTCGATTGCAATTAGTTGGAGACAAATATCGACTAGTAAAGTTACATTTTAATGTTTAGATAAGGATTCGGTTGAATAATTATGAGTCAGCCATAAACAGTAGGACTCGTTTATAATTATAATTATATTTAATTATATATAATTATATATATATTATATATAATTATGTTGATGATTTTGGATAGCTATACAGGGTGTCCCTTATTTCAGAGTTCGCCATGGATATCTCGTAAAGAGATAGAGGGTCGGTTAAATTAGAGAAAAGATGCGCAGTTTTATGGCCATCTCGAATCCGTCAAGACACACAAGATATCTGCGATGGTTCCTGAAATATCCTGAAAAAACTGAAAGATTGAGATCTTTTATTTTCTTCATATCTTTTTTTAACAAATTAATAAATAATTTTTGTCAGCTTACATAAGTCATCAAGAGCTCTATCCATCTGACATGTAAAAGATTTTCAAAGCCAACTAGATCCCAGAGTTTTCATAGTCAAATTTTGTTATTCTAGTAACCGCCATATTAGTTTTTTATGTCGTTTGGAATAAAAAAATCATGGAAACCAAAAATTAATAATATTCAGATTTTGTTTGTTTTTTTTTTTCGAAAAAAAAAGGATTTTATTCACCAAATTGCGTCATTATAATATGAAGTCATATTACTTGCCTTACATAAATGTTTTTAAGTTTTTTATGATTATTCGGTATAAAAAGTCTTTTTTTCCTTTTTTTGAAGAATAAAAGTTTTTAAAATTTAAAAGAATTTAAATTTTTTTTGTAAATGTTATGAATTTTTGGTTCCCATGTTATTTTTATACCTAATTACATGAAAAAATGGCGACCTTAAGAAAAACAAAAGTTGACTATAAAAACTCTGCTGGGATCTATAGTCGGTTTTGAAAATGTTTTAAATGACAGATGTAGCTCTTGACTTATGTAAACCTCCGAAAAAGTATTTATCAATTTTCAATAATAAAAATGATATAAAAAATTAGAAATATCGATTTTTCAGTTTTTCAGGATATTTCAGGAACGGTGGGAGATATCTTGTATGTATGACTTGACGGATTCGAGATGGCGACAAAATAGAACATATTTTCTCTAATTTAATCGATCCTGTATTTCTTAGCGTTTACTATCAATGGTGAGCTCTGAAATAAGGAACATCCTGTATAGTAAAACAGAAACTAAGAGGTTTTTCCATCCTGAAAATACAATGGCAAGATTTACCGCCACCGTTATATCTGTTAGCTGAAATTCAAAATTTAACACCAACTGATTGATTCTAAAGTGAAGAAATAGTTGCCACAAGACATTTTCGTACGTAGTTTTACTTTCGCCTAATAAGAAAAAATAGTAAATGAAAGGTACGTACTTATTTACAGACACTCTGTATAATTCATACTCATTTCATAAGTGGTTTGACAGAGTTTATTTAAGCTAAAGAGCTATCAGCGTTATCAAATTATATGTCAATAATTATTATTGATCTCAATGATAATAAATTTTACTAACATTGATATTCCTTTTCGAAGCACATTTGGTAAAGAACAGTGTAAGAGTAAAAAACAATAATAAATAGTTGCATTTTTAGAGTGTGTTAACAGAAGTTTTAATTTTAGTTATCAAAGTTTAAATGTTAACTCGCAGTTTACAAAGCTGAAATCTAATCATGCGGTTGCAATTTTAATACTGTGAGCTTGTGATATGACCTACTACATATGAAGCAAAGTAATGTTGAAACTGATGAAAATGCGTAAGAAATTAATCAAGAATTTTCTGATTTTTTTGTTGCTTATTCTGATAGGATATCATTGTTTTCATTTATTGAAATGTTTTCTCGGTAAGTATTCCCAAATAACGATTTCTTAAAATTTTTAAAACATACTGAATAACGTTCATATGACGTCATTGCACGCCTAATCGTTTTATTGGTGATAAAAATAATTTTTTTTCGTAAAAAAATTGTTTTTGAATTTTTTTCTGGAATTTAATAAATTTTGAGTATCCTTGATTTTCTGTGACAACGATTGATGCGAAATTTAATATGACAGTCATAAGAAAAACAAAAGTTGACTATTGAAATCCTGGGACTTTGAAAATTTTTTAAATGTCAGAAGGCTAGTTCTTGACGACTCAGGTAAACCTACACAAAAAAAACAATTACTTTTTATCGATAATAAAAGAAGATATGGGTAAAATAAGAAACAATAATGTTTAGTGGGGAAGCGATGTTGAGTTGGTATGTTAAGTTTGAATAGTATTTTCTCTTAATTCAAGCTTTCTTTTTTATCTTGGCCATCATCAGCAATCTATAACATTTTCCAGATAACAAGTAAATTAAAAGAAAGAATTACTCACTTATTAGAAGAAGAGATGGCAAAAATAAGCATTCCAACAGCTTGAATAGTTTTCCCACTAAATCATATTGCTATACCTACGTAAATATTACTGCCAGTTTAAATAATCCGACCCCAAAGCGGGAGGACTATTTCGTCGAAATGACACGATTTGTAATTATTAGGAAGGAAGCTTGAGATATAAAGGATGTCATAAATTACTAGGTCCTGGCGACAGATTATCAAACCAAAAAAATTGACTTTCCTCATGTCATTTTTCACATAGTCCCTCTTTCAAGATACAGGTATTTAAGTTAAATTTAAAAAAAAAGTTTTTTTATTAATATTTTGCTTTTCAAGATATTCAGTAGGAATTTTTACAAATTTCTTTCTCATGACGGCAATTTTTTTGCTATATTTTGTTCATGGAGAAACGAATCTCGAGCGAAGGGAACGGAGGTTGAAGAATTTGACTATTGATTGATCAATATGAGCTACACACAGAGAAGTATTTATTAGATATGAACAAAATATTCTTAATTCAAATAAATCTTAGTTTTCCATATACGCAAACAAATATTTTCTTGGCATAATTAAATTATTTATTTGCATTCCTTTTTTTGATTAAAATAACTGCTGCATCAATTCAAACATACAGTATTTTTAAATTTCTAGTGAACATAGTTTTAAGATTAATCTATGATATATTTGAATTCAAGAATATTGATATTTGAAATGAAATAGAATATATTTTGAATAATTCATCGATACTTTTGCATTTGATATACAATATATTTGATCCAAATAAATGGATTGTTTGGAATAAGAAAGGGTTTATTTCTATTGAAATATGTATGAGCTGTTTTGAAATTGTTAGCTGATATATTTGATTTGAACACATTTATTGCTTAAAATGAGAAATGTGTTATTAATAATGAAACAATTTATATATTATTCTGATTCTGAAAATGATACATTTTTGACTATAGCATATGATTTGTTTTTATTGTTTCAAGCAAACAAATTTGTGTTCTATTACAATATTTTAATTTGTTAAAATTAAGAGGAAGGATTCTTAAATGAAAATGGCGTAAGTTTTTAATAAAAAACTATATATTCCATTAGAACTGCTTAAAAAACAAAAATATAACATCAAATATGTAATTTGATTACTTAACTTAACAAAACTTCAAAACATATAAAATTACCTATTATTTATTATACACAATGAGTTTCACATAAGAAAAAAGTATAAGAAAGACGCATAAATAATATGGTGACAAAATATTTTAACATTTTGTATAATAGGTAGTAAATTATAATAAGATATACGAACCATATCCATTCCCTGGACGGATTTGTAGATTTTTAATTTGTTTATAAATTGTAGTCTCTTGCCAATTGATGGTATCAGTTCCTTAATCATGGAACTTGTTATAGGTGTGAAATATTGTCCAATGTAATGTCGTTATCTGTAATAATTCTGTTATAGAATAAGTAATTTAAGAATAGAGGAGTAAAGCCAATAAGCATCATCAATATTCAAAATGGCTACCTACACTAAAGGAAGACGTAGCCTTCAATAATAAATTATTGAATTCAATGAAAATAAAAACCTTGATAAAAGCTTGATAACATGACACAATAGTGAACGAGATACTTAGGTATGTAGGTAATTAATGATGCTGCCTAATGTCTCAACTCTAATCTACGTTAAGCGATTTACTATAAAATTGTACCTCACTTACCTTTGAAGACTTCTACTAACGTGTAGGGAGATCCCACGACTCGAGTAACTCTTCCATACTAAAAATAGCTGACGGTCGAATGGCAAAAAACATACACACATGTAACCACATCACATCGCAATACAATAGGTACAATATTATTTGAACTAGATTTGGCCAAACTGCCCGTTACCTATTATGATGTTCACTTGTCAGCAAGCACCACAGGGCACATAACAGGCGGGACGCGGGTCCAATCCGTATAACTATACTGCGTATGCCGGTTAGCTCGATTACTCGACTGAAGAAAATGTATATTTGACACAAAACGTCCTCGTTTCAAAATAAAAATGCGTGGGCTAAATTTTAAATTTCGATATCTTTGACCCAACAAAAAAACATTTTTCTTCCATCAAATAAACCAAAGATTTAAATGAAAATAAGTGCGCTTACTTCGATAATATAGCGTTGTTTCTTACTAAAACTTGAGCATTTTCTTCAATTGATCATTACGGATTGGTTTAATCAAAAAAGGTTTTTTTGACTAAAATAAATAAGTCGAGAATATATTTTTCTTCCCCAGAATAAATCAATCTGTTCATGATAAAAATAAATTCTTTATACAAAAAAATATACTCTTTACTGAAATAAAAGAATTCAAAACAATAATTATTCTTGATATAAAATATCATTTTTCTGTGTGTATGGATTGGAGCCATTGTCTTTGTACAGAACTCGGCATTATCAAAACAAATTCTTTGAAAATTTAAAAAGTTTTATACACCGTGTTGCATAGAAAATGTAACATAGGGAATACGTGTAAAGAATATTGGAAACTTTGAAAATAAATGTCAACAAAAAATACAGTGTCCATGGAAACTACAAGGTTTCCTTGCCAAAATGACAGTCGTTTACTACATCATAATATACAGCCAAAAACCCGTTATTGATGAAAAAAAGTACAAAATAGAATACTTCAAATAATAGTATATTATTTTATACGGAGGGAAAGTGACACTTTTCATGGCGCGCTCGTGTTTATCAGCCGAACGAAGTGAGGCTGATAATAGAGAGCAAGCCATGAAAAGTCACTTTTCCTCCAAATAAAATATACTATTTTTTCTTCAAACGTGTGGGCAAATTTAAGCAAGAACATCATTTTTAATTATTGAAGGAAAGCGAATTTTCAAAAGGTTTGGACTGGTATTATAAGTAGGTGAGTATGGAGTATGGGCTGCTTCTATAGAAACGCGGCGCTGTCAAATTGGTACTGTCATCAACGTCAGTGAACATCGAGAAATTATTATTGAGATTATTAAAGAAAAATAATAAAATAATAATTATGTAACTAAACTACTAATCATCGCAAAATCAAAATTAAAAACGTTATAAAAGTTTGTAAGTAAGTTATAAAATTAATGATAACATCTACCTACCTCTTGCTAGACCCTGCTTGGTCAATTTTTTCATTTTCTGTTAATGATGATGCCAGTCAGTCAGAAGTTGAATGTTAAATGTAGGTCATTGTAGGTAGGTATAACTGCGTGCACTAATACCTACCTAATAATAAAAATATAAGATGTTGGATTCCTTTATGTACCTAGGTATATGGTTATAATTATTATCCTTGTGTTCAATATTCAAATTTCAATACGGAATAATAATTATTTTTTTCTTCAAACGTCAGTAAATCAGACATTACTCGACTCAGTAGCCGGTCTCAAAGTTTCACTTTTCCTCCGCCGGAGCTAAAGTGTTGCCAAGCAACACTTTACCTCCGCCGGAGCTAAAGTGGTGCCATAGCAACATCAACATACAAACAAATAGCTACCTGTATTAAGAATCAACTATTGAAATTTTATTAATGTAGGCCCGTATATTCATCAATAAAATTCAACCTAAGATATGAAAACTCTCTAGTTTATTATTATCTAATAAGGTTAAAAGGAATTTGGTATTAATCAAACATAATCTTTGGAAAATCTACACCGAAACGAAGTAATTCTGTGAAACGTCATAATTATACCCGAAGCCGGACGGTCGACAGTCGACTTCAGTCGAGTCGAGCTCGTGCTCGGCAGTCGGCTCAGTCGGCTCAAACGTCAGAAAAAAAGTTGGGTTATTGCGAGGTAAACAAAAATAATTATTATTCCGTATTGAAATTTGAATATTGAACACAAGGATAATAATTATAACCATATACCTAGGTACATAAAGGAATCCAACATCTTATATTTTTATTATTAGGTAGGTATTAGTGCACAGTTAAAGGTACCTACCTATACAATGACCTACATATTTAACATTCAACTTCTGACTGACTGGCATCATCATTAACAGAAAATGAAAAAATTGACCAAGCAGGGTCTAGCAAGAGGTAGGTAGATGTTATCATTAATTTTATAACTTACTTACAAACTTTTATAACGTTTTTAATTTCGATTTTGCGATGATTAGTAGTTTAGTTACATAATTATTATTTTATTATTTTTCTTTAATAATTTCAATAATAATTTCTCGATGTCACTTCACTGACGTTGATGACAGTGTCAATTTGACAGCGCCGCGTTTCTATAGAAGCAGCCCATACTCCATACTCACCTACTTATACCATTCCAAACCTTTTGAAAATTCGCTTTCCTTCAATTAAAAATGATGTTCTTGCTTAAATTTGCCCACGTTTGAAGAAAAAATAGTATATTTTATTTGGAGGAAAAGTGACTTTTCATGGCTTGCTCTCTATTATCAGCCTCACTTCGTTCGGCTGATAAACACGAGCGCGCCATGAAAAGTGTCACTTTCCCTCCGTATAAAATAATATACTATTGTTTACCTCGCAATAACCCAACTTTTTTTCTGACGTTTGAGCCGACTGAGCCGAGCACGAGCTCGACTCGACTGAAGCCGACTGTCGACCGTCCGGCTTCGGGTATAATTATGACGTTTCACAGAATTACTTCGTTTCGGTGTAGATTTTCCAAAGATTATGTTTGATTAATACCAAATTCCTTTTAACCTTATTAGATAATAATAAACTAGAGAGTTTTCATATCTTAGGTTGAATTTTATTGATGAATATACGGGCCTACATTAATAAAATTTCAATAGTTGATTCTTAATACAGGTAGCTATGTGTTTGTATGTTGATGTTGCTATGGCACCACTTTAGCTCCGGCGGAGGTAAAGTGTTGCTTGGCAACACTTTAGCTCCGGCGGAGGAAAAGTGAAACTTTGAGACCGGCTACTGAGTCGAGTAATGTCTGATTTACTGACGTTTGAAGAAAAAATATGTTTGAGATGTCTGCATTCTTTTTTGTTGAAATATTTGGAACTTAAATTTTTTATATTTATTTGGAATATTTAAGCTTTCAATAATATACACCTTTTATCGAGCCTTTTATTTTGTATTGATAAAGGACTTCCTCATGGATCATAAAAAAGTATCATATTATTTCTTGAATCGTTCAGGAGGAAGGCGTTTATCAATAAAAAAATCAAAAGTGTAACCTGAAAGTCAAATTATCTAAAAAAATACCTACTCGATTTTCAAAAAATACGACGTGACCCGTTTTTTTTTGCACCTGGTTGGATTACTTATGCAAAAATAATATACACGATATAACTAACCCGCCTGTCCTTCAATCCTTGGACCAGGAATCTCCCGAAGAGCAGATACTGTGGAAAAACTCTGGGTGGGTATTTTATTTATAAGATTGCAAGATATTTGAGAAGTCTTCGCTGAATACCATAAACACCTCTATACCCTCAATGATTTAAGATATTTTCTTCTTTATGAATCCTGAGTAGCGTGTCATTTCCGTTTTTCAAGAGATTTTCAACAGCCTGTTTAAACAACAGTTGGACATCCACAAATGCAAAATAAAATGTTAGTTTAAAATTTATGTAACTATACTATTAACACTTTATTCTACCCTAGACAATTGGGAAATAAGTGACTGGCGGAAAAACTCGAATAGATACCTGGTAAATTATATAATGGAAGATGACCACGTAGACATTGAATCGTTGCCGAAAAATTTCTGTCGAGAAAATACTTATCTTCTTACTATTGTTACTTCGGCACCGCAAAACAAAGAAAAACGAATGTTGATACGACATGGTTTTGGACACATAAATATCGTACATGGCAAGAATGTAACAACTTATTTTATAATTGGAAAAAGCAATGATCCTGATATTAGCGTGAGTATCAAATTATACAGTCGCATCCAAAAATAACTAGAACATGTATTGATATAGGCTTTCATGGTAAAAAGGTTGATTCTACTGTCCCATTTTTTGACAGTCAAATATTACTTCAGATTTAGACAAAAGATGATATTTCCTAAATTATTTTTGGCAGCGACTGTACCTCAATATTATAAATAGGTAATTCCTACGCCATTAGTCTAATAATAGCAGACACCTTTGTTGACAGAAATAAAAACTAAAAAAATGTATTCTAAATTGATTAGGGATATCTCTGATACTATTTGTTACCTAATAAATGTATTAAATCAATACCTATTAGCCTCGTTGCACATATTTAGCTCTGGCAAGTTATTGGATACTTCCTGTTCAATCCATTTCAATAGCTTGTCAGCTAATCATTGTTCAAATGGTTTACAACGTGACAACATAGCAAGACATCTGAGTAAACAGTTCACCTGTACCTACTTAATCACAATATTAAATAATAACAAAGAAGGAGAAATAATAGTGAAATAAATGATATTGAATACATGTTGAATCAATATTAGTTATTTTTTATTTGTTATTATTTAGTAGTTATTTATTTACTCAACTATAAATATTGATTAGGTTCAATTTCATTGCCAAAACTTTTAGAAGTTGGACGAATACTAAATCGAATTTTTTCAACAAAAGATAGCAATTTTAACGCAAATTTTTCAATCTTTGCCCATTTTTCACCTAATAATATCGCTCAAACCATACGTTAAAGTTAGTCGTTTTTGAAATATGGCTTTTCTAAGATTCGTCGTGTTTTCAAGGTTTTTTTTGAGAAAAATCAGCTTTATAATAAATGTTGCTTAATATCTCAGAAATTACTTATCCAACAAGGAACTACATCTGAATTTAAATTGAAGCAAAAAGAAATCATGAGAATGGTAAATTAGGTAATACTGATTAAACTATTTAATTTAGTTGCTTTTGAGAGCCCTGCTGGAAGGAAATTATCTCTGTTACCATGGTGCTCATATTCGATAATAAATCACGAGGTATTTAGTATTATTAGGTATTACCTATTCTTCTTCTTCGATAGATTAATCAACTAGACTAACTGAAATTTTGAAAAAAAAGCTATCAGAGCTGAACATAACTATACAGGGTGTTCTATAAGCTCTATGATAAACTTTGACAGATGATAGGTCAATTAATTTTAATCATGTTATTTCTAATATTTATTTATTAATGTTATGAGTTATAAACAAGTGATAATCGCATCGGAAACAATAAATTAAAAATATTGGAAATCGGCTTACATTTCCCTATTTTAACTTTTTAAGTACTATAGTATGACACGTAGATGAATTTTTTATACAGGGTGATGAAAAACCTTATTATTTTCATCACGTTGTACTAAAATTTGAACCACAAAGCATTATCCATCAATATAATACAGTAGAATTTTTTAAAACATTAGTGTTTTATATATTATCCGTTTATACTGGATCTTCTCAGACAATATGAAAAAACAATATAATAATAAAAAATCTCGTCATTACTGATCCATGAAAAAACATGAATGAATGAAACATGAAAGTATGGAAAAATGTTATGCCAATAGAATATAAATTTTTTTTATTATTTTTTAAAAAAGAACAGTACGATCCGTTTTATTGGATTTATTTCTTACTTATGACGTGCACTGTGTTCTTTTAAATGCTTGTAACATCTAAACAAAAACGAATCAGACCGACGTTTATTGAAAAAAATTGTTTAAAATCAAGTGACCAAAGTTTGTCATAGAGCTTGTAGAACACCCTGTATAAAAACATTAATCGTGATTTTTGACAGGTACATCCTCGAGTGCAGGCTTTCTCGTATATAAATAATAATCATTGTAGATACAGTGAGAAGCAGGTATCTTGAGAAGTCGTTATTAGTAAATATTACATATCACCCCCTTAAGGCCGAGTTACACAATATGAGGGCATGGACACAGAACGGCGACGGGACGTGCGAATAGAATGAGGATATAGGTACGCCTAAACGAGACGCATTCAGAACGAGCAAGAGCCATAGATGAGACAGATCATACAAGTTTGAGTAGTTTTCCGTTGACTTTTCCGTTGCACTTCTCAGGTGCCATCTTCTTTGCGGAGGGTCCTTAATAGCTTCGAGGGGTTCCCTTTTGCCGGACCAGTGTAGATTCGATCCCTCTGCAGAACTCTTTCCAGAACTCCCTTTGTTTTTGATGGAGAAGTTTCTTAAAGGACCTGCGAGCATCTCGATAGTCCTGCCAAGTCCATCTTGTTTTTGCTCTTGTTTGCTTTGTTGAACAGTTTGTTGATGCCTTCCTCAAGAGTTCGAGTTCCCTACGTTCACCACCATGGTAGTGATATTTTAGATAAATATGTAAATATGATAGATGGCTTGTTGACGAGGGATATATGATCAGCTAACGAGGGCCATTATCAAATGTTAGATTAGATTAAATTAGATTTCTTATGAATGGGCCATTGTGACACCTGCACTGCGACCGTAGGTCTATTGTGGCTCATATCTAGTCGTGCTACATTAACCCCCATCAGGTCAGCCCCTCCCTCTGAAGCTGACCATCTTGACTATTGCCAATGTATTCAGGTCCTTCGGTGGGAGATAGTCTCTCCCGAATTAAGGCTTGTAATCTGGTTATTCGTCTTCCAATTTCTCAGGGAAGATTTATTGCTCCTCCTGGTCCAGTCCAGGGGAATCGAGCTGTTTCTTGGATTCTGATTAGCACCGATCTCCATAGCTTTTTGAGTTTCCTGGAGATCGAAGTTTTGGCTCTCCACGTCAGAGCATATTAGTTTTACACACTCCATGGATATACCAGGAGTGGCTGGGAAAGGTTGATTAATTCTCCGCAAATCTAACAAGCAAGGAGTAAGGCTCAATACAACGGGGTGCCACCGGTGCCCCACATATTGTAGGTATTAGTACAGGCGGTAGGGAGTTTGAGCTGGAAACATACTCTACCTCGCTGCATTTTTGCATGCGCTTTTAGGCATCTCTCAGGGTCCCAAATACACTAAAGTCTATCATTTTTAGTTACGGGGGGAGCAAGGGGGTGACTAAAAGGTGCAAAATTTGTTTTATAATTTTCTTGGCTTTTATTATAGCTAAAACAAAAGTAGTTACACCGGCGTAGAGGGCGCTCCGAGTACTACAAGTTTTCCTCTCATAACTTTCGTCGTAACTGCAACCGTTACCGATTGGAAGGCGTGGCAAACTTTCTTCGACAAAATTTTGCTTTAATTAAAATGATCTTTTACAATGTGTATGTATTTGCTATTTAAAGATTTGTGCACTGTTTTTATTGTTTCTTCACGGGTTATAAAACCTGTGAATTCGAAAAGAATGATTGTTATGGATATTGTAAATTGGGAAATATCTGCATTGTGTAAATAGTAAATAGTGATAATTTAATGCCAGTGCCCCTACAGGGTGTCCAGTTTAAGTGGCAGTAGCAGTACATGGCGATCTTGGAAACGCTTAAAAGATACAGGGTCAATTAAATTAGAGAAAAGTTGCACAATTTTATGCCTTATAAGAAATATCCTGAAAAAACTGGAAAATCTAAATTTTTTATTTGTGCCTTATTTTTTTTTTATTATTGATAATGAATTGATTATTTTTGGTAGGCTTACTTTTATCATCAAAAGCTATCAATTTGACATTATAAAAATTTTCATAGCAGACGGGATCACAGAGAGCTTTCATAGCCAACATTTGTTTTCGTTATGGCCGCTGTATTATTTTTTATATCGTTTGATATAAAAAAAGGAACCCAAAAAATCTACCACATTAAAAATAAGTTTTTCCAAAATTTTATTCTTCTGTAAGAAAAAATATAACTTTTTATGCCGAATATCATATAAAAATTGAAAAACCATAAGGCATAAGTAATTTGATTTTATATTGACGTGCTGAGTGAAAAAAATTTAGTGTTTTTTTTTTCGAAAAAAGAAGAAAAAACATTTTTGAATTTTTTTGAATTTTATTATGAATTTTTGGTTTGCATGGTTTTTTATACCGAGCGACAATAAAAACAATATAGCGGCCCATAAGGAAAACAAAATTTGGCTATGAAAACTCTCTGTGATCCCGTTTGGCTTTGAAAATTTTTATAATGTCAAATTCGAGGTCAAATTAATAGCTTTCAACCTACCAAAAATGTTCAATAATATATTCAATAAATAAATGTTCAATAAATATTCTAATTTTTTCAGATTCTTGTTGGGCATAAAATTAAGCAGCTTTTCGCTAATGTAATCTACCCCTATAATCTCGCCAATGTAAGTTTACACTTGACATTGACGTATAGCATTTCTCATACTAGACAATATACCTACATACATTTTTTCATGGGGACTCTTTTCCACACCACCACAGAGGTAGAGTGCCGTTGAACTGTTGGGATCCATCTGAGGATTTAATCCCCCTATCTAAGAATTAATTAAATCTGAAAATTTAATTAATTAAATAAATTTTTAAAAATTTAATCCAAAAAAGTTGTGATCGTAGCTGTAATGCAAGCCGAGAAAATTAGAAAATAAATTCTACTCCTTTCAGGTCCCCTCCCGCTTCCCCCGTAACTCAGAAATTGTAGACTTTTGTGTATTTGGATTTGGAACACTGAGAGGGGCCTAATAAAAGCGTATGCAAAAATGCAGCGAGGTAGAGTATGTTTTATTATGTTTCCACATTAGGGAAAATCTCCCTGCCGCCTGCACTGTATAACACAATAATAAATAATCAAGAATACAATAATTTCTATGATTTTGATGATATCATATAAAAATATTCCAATGATTGCAATTATCTGATCTACGAATTTCTATTACAGAAAACAATTACCGAAGAAGAAGTAAAGTATAATGATATAATACGAGGAAAATTCATAGACCATTACAATAATCTTACACTAAAGGTTGCAGTTTCTTTTGGAATAGTTTCTAGATATTGTAAAAAGACCGCAAGGTTTCTAATGAAAACAGATGATGATGTAATCGCTAATTATCCTGTTATAATAAAGGATCTGATAAATAAGTATTCTTCGTTGAAATATCCGTTTATTGTGGGAAGACTCGATTTTTCTGCTCAAAGAATCATGAATCCATTCAGTAAATGGTAATACTATAACGAATAAAATACTAGTGATAATTATTACTGTAATTCGCTGAAAAATTTTTCAATATAGGTTTGTTCCTACTTATATGTATTTTGGTGGCGTCTACCCAGATTTTGCGAGCGGAACAGGTTATATTATGACAGCTGGAATTTCTGGTTCCCTTTTTGAAGCATCATTTGATGTACCTATGATTCATATGGAGGATGTATATTTTACAGGTAAATTAATTAAATATCAGTAAATTAAATATCTCTCATAAGCATCAATAACTAAAAGTATGCAATCATAATAATTGATTCCGAGCTGTTTTTGCCGTGGTCTATTTAGACATCATCAGCGTTACGTATACGCAAGCGATGCTTCTAATCAAGTGTCAGTAGTGTCACTGACAACTGGGTGATACCTAGAAGAGCGCTCCTACTTAAAGGCAGATAGATGGTCGATCGACGTCATACCCTTTCCACCAGCTATCGCCATCCGCTGTTTCAATTTTCCTCCCGCCTGTTTAAATTAGTTAGATGTTTATGAAATTCAATTGCTTCACGAATTAAACGGGTGTAATAGTGTGAAGTAATGGACAGGATTTTTTTATTTTCGAAGCAAATGGCGTGGTCATCCTGAAGCACAGTACCTATGCTCCACAACAGCTGACTTTTTAGAGCAAAAGTCACCGAAAAGTTTACCGATTCGAGTAGTGAAGTTTCTGAGGAACGGGAAAAATGAAGCTTTTGGTGGTTGTTTGTTGTTCGCTGGTTATCGTATCATGCTGTGTTCTAGGTCGTAACGCTCTACTGATTTCTTGAGCGATGTAACGGTGTAAGACCTCCAAGAAGAGCTCACCCACCTAGATGATCCTAAATGTCCCATTGATCACCTTTCTTCTGCTGGAGCTGAATGAAAGCCATGCTAAATAAATACATGTTGTGTGCCACTCATTTCTACGATAACAGGTTTGGCAACGCAGGTAAGGCAACATAAGCAATAACGAGTCAAAATTAAATATTACTAGAATGGTGGCACGTCTAAAAATGGTGAAAGACAACGCCATCTTTGTTTTATTTTATTTTATTAGGACACTCCATGTATTATTGCATTTTCAATTTGTATAAAAAAAATCCAATAACAATGGTTCCAGTCCAATTATTATAACACTCTAATGTTAGGTACCTACACATAGCTATACCAATAATATTATAACGAGATCACTCTCGAAAATTTCCATGATGGTATCAGTTAGGGTAAAAACATAGTAGAACGACGAGGCTAGAGGCACAGCGACGAGGTAAGCGACGCGGCTTTTATTTCATCGTGTATGGTAATGAAGTCAAACATAGTGAAGAGGTTGATGCAGTACTAAGCGACTAGACAAGCGAGGCGATGCGCGTCGAGATAAAAATTGGATTTATTATCGCGTTGACAGGACGGTTCTGGCTGCATTCTTTCTAAGTTTTGGCAATTTCCATTCTCAAATATTCAAAAAATTGGTCTGGGTGCTGCTTGAGCTCTGAAAATAATGTATGGCACTGTCCAAACCGTTTGCGTACTTTATTAATAGGATGTACAGGATAAGTTTTGTCCAAACTTCCCATTGCAATAATAATAAGCCCGCGAAGCACGGCATTATCGAATAAAATTTCATCTTCACTGCCGGAGAACATTGTTCATACTGAATTGATTTTGGAAAGTCAAAGCAGCAAATCGCAACTTCTGTCTCTTCACTATGTGCATATGTCTTCTGCCTCGTCGTTCTACTATGTTTTTACCCTTAGTTTCTTGAACAGTTCTAGTTTCATATTTTTTGCGAATTTACATTTTTTATGATGTCCCATTCATGGAAGTGGCACTTTCGCGACAGTTCCAGTCACATGCCAGGAATGACACATTGACGGCCAGTGTGAGTTCAATATTCTATGAGAATGTGCCTACTGTCACGCCAGAGGTTTCGACGGTGCGCTGTATAACTATATCAGAACCGCCGTGGCTGGAAACGAGTCAGTAGTAACTTGGATGTTAGAAGTGAAGTCTGAAGTATACAGAGTAAGGAAGACAATAGTAGCCAGTGGTGGTATACAGGGTGGAGTGCGACGAACGCCTCGGTCTGTGTAGCCTAAATCGTGCACAATTAAAAAAAAATTAAATTGGGTCTTATACAGGGTCGTAGTGCCTACAACTTAAAACTATTTTAGACTATACAGAGTGTCCCATATGAGAGTGGCATATCAAAGTTATGTTTTTTTTATGGTATGGCATTTTTAGATTGTCTGAGAGGAAAAATTAAGATTAGTTTTCACAGTTGGTGTTTAAATTCAGAAGTTTTTGAGTTATAAACAAGTGAAAATCGTCATTTTTCAAGTTCAAGGCCCTGTACAAGGAAAACGGCTGAAGATAGAAAAAAAACGGCTTACATATGTACCTATTTTAACTTTTTATGTACTATCCTATATGTTCTTTTATGTACTATTGCGTCCAGCACGAAAGGATCAAACCATGAGGTTCTATCGACAGTAACACTATTAGGTTACAAAATAGGTATGGCTTGTCCAGTGAGTGTTGACCGGTGAGATGCCACACTGATCCTGACTATAAACGATTTGATTTTATGACATTTAATTCGCACAATTACAATAATTGATTTATATAATAATTATAATATTTATTATTGATTAATATAATTATTATAATACAATAATAATTATTGATTCGATTCGCACAATAATTATAATAAATTGTAATTATTACGAATTAAATCGCATTAAATCAAATCGTTTAGAAGTAGTCAGGATCAGTATAGCATCTCACCGGACAACACTCACTGGGCAAACCATAGGTACCTATACTTGAATGGGTGATCAGTGAGGTCGGAAAGTGCAATGTTTTAGCAAGGTATCAGATAGTAGGCGTTATTATTTAAGACATAAGAGGCAAGGGGGTGAATTTTAAGTCTAAAAAGTTACCAAAAAATGTTGTTGATATCTCCTTGTATACTGTGGGTTGTAAAAGTTGGCAAGTTTTTGCTGGCGTTTTCTTTAGTAGTTCATCAGCAGTCTTTAGTAGTAAATAATTTGGCATTAGAAAGAAATCTAAAGCAGAATTTTTACATGTGCATTTCGATGCGGCACATTGGTTGCAGCATCAAAATACGCATGCTATATAGAACATAACGCTGCAAGAAATCGTTAAATCATCCCCGGAAGCCTAGTTTGAAGGCTCTTAAGAGGTGACAATTGTTTATTTTGTTGTTTGCTTATTGCCCTTACTATCCTCCTTCGTTTTGAGTATCTTAGCATATGACTTGACTATAGGAATTTAAAAATCGTTGAAAAATATATCATTAAAAAATAAAGATTTTTGGCAAAAATCGAAGCTTTCTACAACATGACTCATCTTCTGTCCCGTCTCTAAAAAAATTCATGCAATGCGGAACGATAACTTTGTTCGCGGAGTCAATCCGTGACCGATACTGGACAGATTCGCATGCGCACGGCAGTTTTCGGCGCTCGCGGTACGTGATAACAGGAACATTTGACAAAACGTCTAGCGTTCGCGCAGCTCCCGAACAATTTTATTTTTATTATTCAAGAGGCACATGCACTGCAGTGAAATCCCTATTGCGCTCTGGGAGGGGGGGGGATGAGCGGAGATATCGATTTACGTTCACTTTGAATCGTTGCGGGTTGTATTCCTCAGAAAACACTTCGCTTGGAATGCTATTCCAAAGGGATGCGGCTCTGTACATGAAAGAAGTCTGCGATCTGTGAATATCTGTAACACAGGCTCAGATCAGCTATTTTTTTTCCATTTTCGAGACTATCTAGATGCTTTGTCAAATATGGGTCCCTGATCAAGTGGATGGCTCTTTTCTGAACGGAGTCAAGTTATCTCAGGGTTCGAAAATCGCGCATCTAAGGAATAGAAAGATATAGCCACAAACAGAACTTCTCAGGCATGCCATAAGCATGAAGTTTTGCCCCTCCCCCCCCCCCCCACCAGACACGATCGAAAGCCCAAGAGATATCAAGTGCAACCACTCTGGACTCCCCATGGTGTTCGACGGTTCCGTTACGTAGCAGATGAGGAGGTCTCCAGTAGATCTCTGTTTGCGAAAGCCGTACTGGCGGTCACTGATTACGCTATATCCTTCCAGGTACTTTAAAAGGTTTTGGTTAATGGCTCTCTCCATGATCTTAGATATTACTAAGAGCAGTGCCACTGGCCGGTAGTTGTTTGCTATGGTCTTTTTGCCTTTCTTGGGAATAGGCTGGACTTGCACGCATTTCCAGCATGAAGGAGATATTCTCTTTTCATAAGTTGTGTTGAAAAGTCGAGTTGAAGAAGCTCAGTCTCACAATTTTTAACTAAGATAGCTGGTACGTTATCAGGACCAGCAGCTTTGTTTGGGTCCAAGGCTGACATAATGCGCTTTATGACCCGCTGGTTGTCGGAATACAATGTCTGACGTATTTAATTGTACGGAACGGATAATTGGCGGGGTTTTTCCCTGAAAATCGACGGATGAGTATGAAGAAAATAATTGCGCCAACAGGTTAGCCTTCTCAGAAGCTGTCGATGCAATAGTCCCGTAGATCCGTGTAAGTGGTGGAATGGTGGATTTGATGAAATTCTGTCACCAACCGCCTTAGTGACTGACCAAAAGGATTTCAAACCGTTGGGGCAGGAGAGAAGTTTATTCCTGATTCTCAGGTTATGAGCTTCCTTAGTTTGGTCAATTATTTCTTTGCATCTGTTTCGAGCACAGATGAAGTTGTGGTGATTTGTGCCGTCGGGGCTCTTTCGCTACTGCTATTTTGGATGCGACAGCTTCCTTGAATCTTTTATTGAACCAAGTTTTGCTGTTTGAGGGTCGTTTTTTTTTTAAAGGAATGTAAGCTTCCATGCCAATTAAGACTTGATCATCTTCCCTAGCACAGACAGATGGGTAATCGGAGCTGGACGCTCCTCCAAGGAAAAGCTCGATAGTGTTTCCTGAGTTCTTTCCATTTGGCCAACCTATAGTGCCAGACTACACATGGTTTACTTGCTTCTTTGACACTGATTGGTAGGACATATAATATATGATGTTGAGACGAGTTTGTGGTCTGAGGAACCCAAAGGAGCTTTCACTATGATGGTATAAATTTGAGGATTCGTAGTCAAAAAGAGATCCAGAAGGCTATAAAGTCTCCCTCGCGATAGTAGAAATACAGAATTAATCCTAGACAAGTCAGACAAATCCGATGAGTATAGCATGTACCTACTACTTGCCAGTAATAGGTATTATCATTAAAGACTTTTAATTTAACGATGATTTTTCATCAATAAGTCATGATAATTTGGAGGAGATTATTGATTTGATTGAACAAGTTCCCAAAAATAAAGGTTACTTTCATAAAACTCTTGGACCTATAAATCAAAAAAAAAAAAAAAATGTATCCCCATGAATCCATTTAAATAATGTGTCCTCATCATTATTGTTAATTGAAGTGTAATATCGATGAATTCCTCTAGCTCTGAAAAGGTAAATTATCTATGATTTCTATTTTTGTAACAAATGCCATACATTCTTGTAGTTGCAACATTTTCTTGGAAAATGTACCTACTAATAAATCAAAAATATAGTAAAATACAGTGCATGGCTTCAAAAACAAAGCCGATAACGACGAAACTTTTAAATTTTAAATTGTCAAAAAATCGGCGAAAAGCGTCCGCAGAAGATACCAATCCTTGACAACGCATGCGCATTCATTTGTCCTTGATCTTGTTACAGATTCGTACAGCACTTGTCCGTTACAAGCTCCGCGAACAAAGCTAATAATGACTTTCCCTTGTATAATTAGCATGCTTTATGAACACACAGTAAACATGCTACTAATTTAACCTATTAATTTTCATTACAGACGGCAGTTTCCGAGGAAGAAGCAATTTATAATGATATAGTTCAAGGAAATTTCATAGACCATTACAATAATCTAACTCTAAAGGTTGGACTTCTATTTGGAACTATTTCGAAATATTGTGACAAAAATGTTAAATTTCTCATGAAAACAGATGATGATGTAATTGCCAATTATCCTGTTATAGTAAAGGATCTGACAGTCAACTATTCTTTGTTGACTGGCCCTTTTATTGTGGGACGCTTGCATCATGATTCCCACAGAATCACGGATCCATTTGATAAGTGGTAAAATATTCGATATAAAAAATTAATGCATGTTTTTATTAAACATTTTTTCGGTAGGTATGTGCCGACATATATGTATTCTGGTACAGTTTATCCGACGTATGCAGGAGGATCAGGTTATATCGTGACATCTGAAATTTCTAATTCTCTGTTTGAAGCTTCATTTGATATACCTATCATTCATATGGAGGATGTTTATTTTACAGGTACCTAATTATATTGTCTCTTTAAAACTTCATAGAACTGATTCTCTAACGAAGCTTGTACCTACAGGGTACTTCAAAACGTGTGTCGAAACATGAAAGGTCGTGTGCGATTCCCTGACTCGTTCTCAGAAAAAGAGTTCCTACTTAACATATTATGGCTTTTATACAGTGAGTCGCATTTAAGATGAATACACCCCTGTACTTTCGCTATTTGAAGGAGTCGCGGTTCTAAGTTTTGTACAGTCAAAGTATAGAGGGATGAGGTTTACTTTGTACTATCTCAAACGAAAATTCAACCTTTATTAAACTCCGCCCAATACGTCTTCGCAAAGAGGACGAATTATCAATATTTTGCTTCGCGTTAGAGATATCAAAAAAGATTACAAGAAAAAGTTGTTCCTAATTATATTCTAGCCCCAAATATCGAGTTTTATGACAAAATTCACATCTGAATTTTTTAATTATTTTGGTCTCATAAAATTTTTGAAAATTTTATTTCCTAATTTGATAATGCGCGCAGCTTCCGGACAAGTTTTTTTTATTATTGAAAAGGCACATGCACTGCAGGGAAATCCCTATTGCGCTTTGGGAGCGGTGCATGAGCGGAGATATCGCGATTTACGTTCACTTGAATCGTTGCAGGTTGTACTCCTCAGGAAACACTTCTTTTGGAATGCTATTCCAAAGGGATGCGATTCTCTACATGAAAGAAGTCTGAGATCTGTAAATGTCTGTAAAACAGGCTCAGAATCAGCTACTTTTTTTCGATTTTCGAGACTATCTAGATGATTTGTCAAATCTCGGTCCCTGATCTAGTGGTTGGCTCTTTTCTGAATGGAGTCAAGAGTCAAGTACTCTCAGGGTTCGAAGTTCGCGCATCTAAGGAATAGAAAGATATAGTGTACTGTCATCGGTAAACATGTATATTGGGTTTTTCGTTGTTTCGAGCAGATTGTTAATATAAAAAGACAGAGAGTCAGAGATAAAATGGAGCCCTGAGATACTCAGAGATAAGCTCTCTGAAAGAACCCTATCGACAGCCACCCGCTGAAGAAGTGACCTCCGAGGTAACTCATCAGTCACATACAGAACTTTTCAGGCACGCCATAAGCCTGCAGTGTCCCCCCCCCCCATTTTTACGAGGTGGTATTTATTTATTAAATAATCAAGGATTCCTAACACTCGATTTAGCTAAGAGAAAGTAGGTAATGAATAAAGAAAAGAATGCAGGTCGTATGAGTATAAAGCATATAAAGTGCAATTACTAGCCTGTTAAATGGGGTCGGAGTATTCTTCCATCGCCCCAACATTTGTCATACTGGCAGTGCCTGAAACTCAATCAAGAGAGCTTCCATCCAAACAACAACAGAGCCCCCAGAGTACCAGAACAAGCACAGACACACGTGTTTCAATAACTATATCTTATACCTGTACACGACGTGTTGACGTACTTCTCTCTTTTCGATCTCTTATGTGTTCTACTCATCAGGAGTAATCGGTATAGCTAATTTAAGATAATCACAATCAGTCATGCGTACGATCACGCTCTTTTGATGGAGTCTTGCATTACAATAACCTTATCACACGCAGACTTGCTGCAACCTTGCATCAGAGGGTTGCAGAATGTAGGCTTGCAAGTCAAGCTTGCATTTGCAAGCCAAAATCAAGGCTTGCTGCAAGCTTGCGTGCTATATGGGAAGAGGTTTGAATATTTTATATACGTATCCCCTCATGAGATTAGCTTTGCATTTTTTGACGTATCGAATATACACCTAATTGGTCTAGCATAGTGCTGCTACTATTGCCTCTGGGGTTAATAAGACCGTGTTGTAATAAAAAATACTGTTTATTTGATTCTCATTACACAACAGGTGTGTGTTTAAGGCTCACTACTTTCAGGTTATAGAAGTTATAGGGAGTAGATAAACAAGTTTTGCTTAACTGAAGATGAAGTCAATCTTTCGTCACCAGTTATATAAGTTTTTTCATTTTTCTTTTTTTTCACGTTTCTAGTTACAAAAAAATGTGACGTTGCCTAGCGTCAATCAGTTTTAAACTTTACACCAATGTCTGAATTAACAAAAAAAAAAAATTGATGATGAGGTACTTATTACCTAGGTAAACTGCGTTAAATAGTTGTTCTTAATTTTTTTAATTGCAGGTATTATTGCCAAGGAAAAACTAGGAATAAATCTTCTGAACGATGACAAATTTTATTGTAGGTGGGATAAAGAGAATTTCGAGCATTGTTTTGATAAATTTATTTTTCATGGAGAACATGGTATAGAGCTTGCAGATATCAAGCAGCTTTATTCGGAATTTTGTTCTTATATGAGGAATAATAACACAGAGTATTATAATATATGGAACTGCACATATTTTTACCAATAGTGTTTTATACATATTTTGATATTCGTTGAATAAAGTTTATTTTTGTGTTTATCAAAGTGTTTAATAACCCCTTAAAAATTGAATCATAAGACTGTAAACAATGTGACGCATTTTTTCATGAGTCACCCTGTAATATCTTTGTTACCCTATGCGATTTTCACCAGTTTTTTAACGGTATAGCTTGATGTGCCTATACTACAGGGTGATCAGTAACTCGCGTACTCCGAGCATACTACGGTAAACTTTACTTTTTAAGAGTGGTAAATTTTCTTATGGCAGTGTTGTAAGTTGTAAGTTCTTTTCTTCCAAAGATATGACCATTTTTGTAAAAAATAAAGTGGCAATAACACTCCACTGAACGTGTGAATAAGTTCGGGTTAGATGGTATTGTTATTATTTTTATTTCCATAGCAACGAAAGGCATTTGATTATTTTATATTCTAAGTTGAGTTTAGGCGGTTGCCAAACTTCACATTTCGTTCAGATTTAGGTATGTTATCAATTTCCAACATTCTCAATTCCTCTGTAAAGAGGTTTTGTGAAAAAAAAATTGATCAATTACCTATATATGGTATCCGTTCCAGACATTACAGTAACTTGAATTTTTCATTAATTTTAATCACGGTTATTGAAAAAATTACCTTTAAACTCGGATGAGGGAAACTCTGTAACTTGAAAACCAACCGTTGGATTATTATTTTTTTTTTTTTGCAGAATAGAATATCCCTTATTTTAATGGGCTCTATATCGCCCTGTATTCGGAGTGCGCGAGTTACTTATCACCCTGTATTATATTTTTGGAGCAGATGACTACAGTAAAATGTCAAGAAATCATAATTATTAGAAATAAAGAAATTCTCAATCAATAACATTAAGCTTTTGGTGTGAATCTCCAGTTGCTAAAAATCGTAAAGTTACTGCCAGACGTTCAAAATAGGGTATTGCGTCTCTGAATCTCGTGTCATTCTTGCGAATTTTAGGGCTAATTAAACTCAGCAAGTGGTCGAAATTAAGAGCTGGATAATCTAGAGAAGTTTTTGATGCTTCCCTGTTATGTAATTCTGTAATCGATGGAACTGAAATCGTCTCATTTCAGGTCTTCAAAGAATGTGTTTCACTATACTGACTTCATGACCTCCAGTGTAGGTCGAACCTAAAACCGCTGTTTTCTCGGTTTTTTCTTACAAGCAAAATAATTACGCACGCCGCTGTTGCAAGTATATAGTTAGTTTGTTGCATATACATTTTGACTGAACTATAAGCGGGGACACGACTGTGTTTTAAATAAAAGTTTATATAAACAGAGTTATACGGGGTGTTATTTAAGTATGTGATGGTCAAACTCCAATGGATGCTTCTTTAATAAGTGATTTTTAGAAGAAAAATTATAAGAAGAAAAACGTCGAAACAGGTCGATTTTGTTATCGGGGGGACATATTTTTGTGACAAATTTAACTACTCAAGTTCACCCCCTTGGCAGGGGTAGCTACCCCTTTGCTTATCATCATAGGGAACAGCTATCGTGTGATACATCATTTATTGAAAGCTACTTGAATTCTCTTTACAACGATCTCCATCATTTTGGGTTTCGCTTACATACGGGTGGCCTAGATACAAAGTGATTAAGACGAGTTACGTTTTCGTTGGGCCACCATGTATGTAAGCGAAAGCCAAAATGTTTGCTATCGTTGTAAAGAGAATTCAAGTAGCTTTCAAATTATGTATCGCTCGATAGCTGTTCCCTATGATGATAAGCAAAGGGGTAGCTACCCCTGCCAAGGGGGTGAACTTGGGTAGTTAAATTTGTGACGAAAATATGTCCCCCTCGATAACAAAATCGACCTGTTTCGGCGTTTTTCGCATACATCTTCACTTTCCAAACTATTAGAGGGCTTGTTACCTTTTCGATGGCCCACCCTGCTGTATATTTAATACTACTATATTGCTAGTGGGGGTCTGGAGATGCAGGGAAATACCACGGTGCAGACATATCTTTTATCTTTATCTCGTCGAATGTACTTCGAGTCCTACGCGCATGTCCGAGAATTGAACACGCCAGATTCGACTGATTCGACCACCAGACTCGTGACGCTTGCGAACAACGGCTCGAGTATAGGTAGGTACTCTAAAATACAGACAGAAATAGCGTTTGCTGTCCCACTTGTGTCCGTGCATGATACCTCCACTTACGGACGCCAGCAATACAGGGGTGTCCCAGCTTTTATCAGAAAGCCTTGCATCGGTTGAAAAAAGTCAAAAGATCATATATTTACTCAGAAATGAAAGAGGATTTGAAAAATAATTTTAGTTTCATAAAAAAGCAGTGGCGTACAATTTTTTTTTCAAAAATATAAAGTGTAACGCGACTTACACGAACGCCACTGCTACAATAGCTAATAAGTTATACGTTTGGAAATGCCTCTTGATGCATGAAAGGTGTACACAAATTTTCACGAAAATATCTTGATATTTATCAAAGTTAGGTATTATAATAATAATAACATTTATTTCCTTATTGTAAATACATATTATTGTTTTTTTTTGTGGAAAATGAAAAATAATAAATCGTAAAATTAGTTATAAAGTTATAATTTGGAATTAGAAATTCAAAGAATTGTTTAAATATTTTTTAAACGATTTTTTTCTTGAAACTTCAACACCCTCTGTAGTTAAAAAGTTACGCCTCTTAGGACACACGTTTATACAGGTGATTCAGGTTTTACCTTAACTCTAGGGAACGATAGAGAATCTAAAAATAAATATGAGTTTGCTCTATGAAGTATATTCGGGAAATGCTTCGTTAAGAAAATACAGAGGGTGTTAAAGTTTTAAGAAAAAATTCGTATTTTTGAAATACCTATAAAAAAATTGGCTGATTGAAATCATTTGAAATTTTGAACAATAATTCGTTGCGCGGATACGACATATTTGATAATATTATTCAAAATCTCGAATTCGAACAACGATGCCACATTGAAAAATTTTGTTGAAGACAGGGAATAGATAAACTTTGAATGCCTGTAATTCCGTTCCCGACAATAAAAAAATAAATAAAAATCAAACATTATCGTAGTAGTTTATGTGAAATCATGTGCTTTGCCAGTGGAGGCTGTTTAAATTTGACCGCCATTTCGATTTAAATTTTAGAAAAAGGACATCCTATATCTCGGTAACGAAGTCGAGGAACACATTTTTGTTTTAAATTTACAGTCTGTCTGAATATCCTCTACAACACCCGGTGTACCGTGTCCGCCATTTCGGGATCATCCTGTATAAATGGGAAAGAATAAGTAAAATAGACAAAAATGATGGGAAACAAATCAAACCCAACAATCCCAACCAAAGCGAGAAGAATATAGTTGGCTAAATGCGGAAGGGTGCGAAGGCCATTAAATAAACGAAGAAAAAAAGAAACCAAAACCAAAGTAACCAAACTTTTGATCAGTGAAAAAGAACTGAAAGAGTGAGATGTTTTTTTCCAATTGGTAATTATTATTCAGTAACACTAACAAAAATAACAATTCCAAGTTAGCATTTAAGAAAGGAAAATGTTTATTTTGTCTTTTAGTTTTTATTTGTATTATTGCATTGTGTAGTGTTGGATCTCCAGAATTCAAGAATTAGCTGGATCCTAGCAGAGATTTTTTATAATGTTAAAAAGGTTGGTATCTACTCACATTTTACCAGTGCTACCTACTCAATTGGTTTGTAGCATTTAGGTACTCTGCCTTTCTTAGCAAAAAACCCGGAAGTCCACTTGTGCAGCTGTCGAGAAAATGACTTGTTAAAATTCGGCTCCAAATTTGTTAATAATGATCATTATACAAGTGTTTCATTGGTAAACGGACACTAACTGTGTAGAGAACATAAGAGGCCAGGGAGGTGGTTCTAAAAAGGTAAAGGTGCTCTATCGCGACGGTTTTACCCCTACGCTGGCCCCCCTCTACTCTCTCTGCTCGCTCCGAGCCGACAGACTCTCAGCTTTGCCACATGAAATCCGTGTCTCCGTTCTTCTACGCTCGCAGCGATCTGCGGCAGTTCATTCTGCACTCCATGCTCGTGCTACCCCAAGAAACCGTAATAGTAGCTACCGGTTCCTCTTGAAATAATATTTTAAAACACTTATTTGCTGCAGTAAGTCAGGTCTTTGGTCAGGGTAGGTTTTTTCCCTTCAAATGTCCATAAAATGAAAAAACTTTACCCTAAAAAACCTATGGTTGATGGGTCTCATGTCATTAATAATATAGATACCTACAGGGTGTTTAATGGATATCGCCAATTTCTTTCGAAGGCCATAACGAACGAACCATCCTGTATATTTTTTTGAAATTTGGTGAGAAGCTTCTGTGTATTGCGATGAAAGGAGAGTTTGACTTCAATTTTTCAATTGGTACAAACAACTCGTTTAAATCAATAATTATTCTCAGACTATACAGGCTGATCACAAATTGGCGGACACAGTATAATATAGAGTAGGTATTGTTGAGGATGTTCAGAAAGACTGTAAAATTTTAAACGAAAATGATTTCCTCGACTTCGTCACCGAGATATAAGGTTTCCTTTTTCAAGAATTTAAACCAACGTGGTAGTCAAAGGACCCCCCAGAATTCAGAATCCTTCTGGAGATTTGCTAAGGTTAAATTTGTTTTAATTTTAGGAATAGGTAGTACTCTATCAGTATTATATCAGAAGTCTTCATGGGCATAAGCTCAGAAAAACTCGTTTTCTCGAGATAGGTATGTACCTCAGAAGATCAAATTTTTTCTACGCCCTTGCTGTATCCGCAACCATCATGGAGATAATTCTCCTAATCAATCCATGGCTTTTTTATAACAATGATAAATGACCTGACCTAACAGGTTCAGATCAACTTCTAGTCATATCCCTATGAAAACTGTGAAAACAATAAACTTTTCAATTTTATAATAATCACCAGTATGTTTATAAAAACGATAATGCTGAGAGTTTGTGGATTTAGTGACCAAATTGCCTTCAAGATAGGCAGGGATACATCAGCGGCGGTTTTCCAATAATAAAATGACACTTGCAGTGAAGTATGTTATTAAAATTAAGACTCTGAAAAGTTTCTAACTTCGAAGCTTGACAAGTATGACGTTTCTTTATTCGAACGTTTGGATTCAGGATGCACATACGCCAGATTGCAAAAAATAAAGGCATAAGCGTTTAATCATAATTTATGGTGATCAATTTTTGTGCACGCAAATTTTTAAAACAGTTTTACTCAGAAACAGGTCATTTTATCGTGACAGACAAAGAGGACCTTTTCCGAATATTTCTTCATGTTATTCGATTGTGCGTCTTCAGAACTCAGAAAAAAATATTACGAAAAAAGCTATAGGCCTTTTTTGAAGGTCAATGGCAGTTAAGGCCTCTTGATTTCGAGGGATTCAAGTCTAATTTGGACCAAGGATTCAAAGCAACATCAGTGGCAAGTGTGTCAAATTTTAAGAAAATCCGTACACTAGAAATAAAGTTATAAAAAAATATTGATTTAAAAAAATCAACTTTGAAGACTCATAACTTTCTTATTTGTGAGTTTTCAAAAAAAAAAATATAGATACTTGTGGCAATATTTTATCAAGTAAAATCACCCCCTTAATTCTTTGCGCATAATTTCCGGACACCCTGTATATGCATTCTGAAATGGAAATTATTTTTTAGGTTTCTATTTTCCACAAGGTGCGTCCAATGCAAGTGCCATAAATTAACTGTAATGTCAGAAAAATTCAATCTTCAGAGGTAAATATCTTGAGAAAACGAGTTTTCCTGGGTTTATGCCTATGGAGACTCGTGATCTACTCATGGAGCACTATCAATTCCCAAAATTACATCAAATTTAACTTGGAGTCAATCGCCATAAGGATTCTGCGTGATCCTTTAAACTTTTATAAATCAATCAGGTAACAAAACCGGAGCGGCTTGGAGGCTAGTTGATTTGAAAAAAAGCAAAAAAATTTTTTTGCAAAAATAATTCTGTTATAGGAGGTTACTACGGGATCTGCCTTCATGCGACCTTGATCCTATAGAGTGTACGACAGAGTGCTTATGGACCGGGGTTTGAATTTCCGGAGGTTTCCTGTAGTGTGGTGGGGCGGACAATTGGCAGCTTAAAAAACAAAAATGGTAGGGACGGTCATGGAATAAATTTAAATTTGATTAGGTATACACCGTTCACTTATTATAAAAGAATTGGGTTATGGTGTAGGGTGATAGAAATCACTGGGTATAACCGCTGTCAATCATTGGCTGGAGTTTGGTTATGTCTCTTTTTTATGAGGTTGAAGTTTTATGGCAAGGAACAGGACATAGTTGCCAGATGGATTTTTGATATTTTTGGCATTCTTCTTGTTATATTTATATTTACATCTTTGGGGGCTTTTTATTTTGAATCATTTAGTCACATATTGCAATCTTTAACTAGAACGCAATGTCGCTGGATCTAAGATCTTAAAATCTTAAGCTTTTCATAAGAGTTTGAGAAAAAGGTTATCATGTAATTTTGCCAAGTTAGGAAAATACACAAATAATGTACTTTTTGAATATAAAATAAAAAACTTGAATCAATTATATTAATTTACTTTTAATAAATACCTACATAGCAGGTAATTAAAATATATCGGTACGTTTATTAAAATATTAAAATATAGGTACGTAAATGAAAAATATTTTTCGTCAATTCGTCGGTTATTCGGTATCGTAGTAGTGTGTCGGAAACCAGCCAAAGATTCTGGACTTCTGGCTTCTGGCCCAAAATTATTCCCCATTATCAATAACCGCTACTGCATCCTGCTTAGAATCAGAATCATCTTCAGCGCTCTGATTTTAATAAGATTTTCACCATGTCCATTTGTTTCGTCCAGTCCTCCGAAATAAGTTTTTCACAATGATTATATTAATTTTGTCACATGTCAGGTGTACTTACATTTTGAAAGCTCTTCAAGACATACATACATTCTTTACTTTATCCTTAGAGGGAAGCTGCTAATTTACGTGCTTGTATAGTGAAGTTTACAATACCCCCATGTCATTTCGATTGGGTTGTATTGGAAATAGATTATTGCAAATCTTCCGGAAACACAAAAATTTCATAATCAGTGCCTGTTTTATGTGGGCTGCCCAAGGGTGTAATATCAAATTTGTCTTGTCTAATAATACTTGCTAATGCCACGGTCTGACTACTATAAGAGACAGTAATTACCAGCAATTTAGCAGATATACAGATACACATACTCAATACTTACATTCCAAATATATTTCACCTTCTGAATGACTTAAATGTTTGCTCAAGTTTGGACTTTCTGGATCTTAATCATTGAAATGCTTTCTTAATGCGGATTTATTCATCTTAGAGATATTATTTTCGTCATTTTGCTCTTTTGAAATTTAAAATGTCAAAAATTTAAGAATTTTATTTGTCAGTTTGAGAAAAATTGATCAGAGTAAAAAATCATCCTAGATAGATATCCTACTACTAAAACTTCAATTTGACAACATGGCTGTTAATCAGCTGAGACACTTTGAGTGATTTGACAAATGTCAGTCTATACTTAACCTTTAATATCTCGATCAGCTGATATTGTCAATCGAGATCTAGGGAGTTTTCATTTTTGCAAACCTAAAAACAAAAGTTCATGGCCACCTAGTTCTTTTTTAATATGTGAACGGTGTATAGGTTAAATGGATTATTATTGTTCCCTTGACCAAAATAATAAATAGCTGCATACGTGCTCATGTATTTCCTTCTGTCTTGAAGAGAGCTATTATTGTGATACCTAATTACCTATCCATAAAAAAGGTGACGTTAATGATGTGAATAATTATAGACCTACAGGTGTCCCAGCTCATTCAAACCGGTCTCTGAGGGCCAGACGATGGATTTTTTTTAATTTTTTTTTGCAAATTTGAGTAGAGGATCACAATGGTCATTATTTAAAATTATTTTGGACTATACAGAGTGTCCCATATGAGAGTTGCATAATTTATGTTTTTTTAAATGGAATGCTATGTTATTGCATTTTTAGATTGTCCGAGAAGAAAAAATAAGATTGGTTTTTACAGTTGGTGTTTAAATTCAGAAGTTTGTGAGTTATAAACAAGTGAAAATCGTCATTTTTAAAACCAGTGCGCTAACGGGTTAATATAATTTGGAGATAAGGTTTTTTGCTAATCAGGGCAGTGGTTACCAAGTAAATAGGGTATGAGAATGATGATTTATTAGTAAATATTATTTAATTTTAGGTACCCTTGGAGCACAAGTCTGGTCCTTAGATAATCAGAATTTTTAATGTAACAATAATGAGAAAGCGTTGGTGAAAATAAAAAAGACAAAATGAGATATATAAAAAGAATACCAAATATTTTTTTAATATTATTAACATTAATATTACTCATTTTTATATTTCAAATTTCCAAGCCCAAATCTAAAGAAAAGAGTAAGTACATTGTAATAATAATACTTGATAAATATTTGTATGATGTTTTTGTTTTAGTTCACAATATTTTGAAAATGTGGCCACCCGATAGGAATAGAAATATAAGCAATTACATTTTTAAAAATCAAAAATTGGAAGTAAGGTTAGCTCCAAATCAGTTTTGCAAGGAGGATCGGTTTCTTGTAATAGTTATCATGTCGTCTCCTCAAAATAGTCAACAGAGATATGCTATTCGTAAAACATTTGGATCTCTTCAAGAAGTTGCAAAAGAAAAAATTGGAATCTATTTTATTTTAGGCCTTACACTCGCTTCCAAAACAATGGTATGATAAAAAACCTTAACTATACAGAGTTACTATCACTAGGTCATTTCAGATAAATAAATAGCATGAAGTTGCACATATAGTTTATTTTTTATTTAGATGGATTTGTCAAACAGCTGTCAAGTTGGTAGCCTGTGCAATCTTTAAACAGTAATTTTGATATTATTGTCAGATGGTAGCCTGTTGACCTTGACAGATGTTCTTGACCTTGACAAAAAAATTATGTTGTGACTAGAGTTACGGCAACAATCCCTGATTCTAGTATAGGCTATGACGTCACCTGCAAAACATATACTTCCTTGTTGCACTGTTATAAAACGCAAATTAGATAATTTTAACTGTATTTTCTTTGAAAATAGTTCTTTTTTAGTATAGTTAATCATTTTTTGAGGATAATTTAACTGTTGTTTGGCATGACTATATCTAATGACGTTTTGCGAAAACTAGGTCTGGGTCCTCAGTCGGTACTCTAGTCACAGCGAAACGCCAAGGAACTTGAAAAGTTGAAGTTGAAAACAAATTATTAAATTTAAATAAATTATTAAAATGATGAGGCAGGTAAATTTATTTCAAAAGAAATAAATAAATGATTAATCAAATGCTGTGAACAATAAAAGAAAGATGTTTAGGTATCCAAATCAAACAAAAATGCAAGTTTATTCAGATTCCTTGAGAAATTCTTAAAAAATGATTGAATAATGTAAGAACCTCTATTTGTCAATAGATCTTGTATTTTCAACATTTTTACAGAAAATTAAGAAGGAAGGTCTAATCCTACATACATAAGATTTATAAGAGCAAATGGCTAGGTACTTACATTTACAAATGTCTCTAAGATTTTCCAATTTACGCCTAAAAATTGCGTTTATAGTTTTCCAGATTTTAAATTTTGAAAATAAAATGACATCTCAACTAATCGACATAATCTAAATTAATTTAGTAACTATTCTAGTGATTATTCTAGTAACAACTATCACCATAACCAACCTAATCATCAGTCTTGTTGCCAATCGTTCCCCTAGAATTTTAACTTGGTGGAATCCATCTAAATAAAAAATAAGGTATGGTTAAATAAGATGAAATAACGTGGTTGGTTACTTTTAATATTAATCCTGCGATTTGAAAATTTCTCTGATTTAGGCCTATGATTTTACAGATTAGCCGTCACCTTGGCATCATTCCACTCAGTTGTAATTTGCAGTATCAATTCAATTAAATAATCTATGGTTTTTAAATTCAAGATGTTCAATTTGAGTGTCTGATTAAAATAACGGTGATAGAGAGTGGGGGAAAGTGTAATAATGCCAAAAACTAACCTGGGATCTTTTCCTAATGAATAATTTGCAATATTTGAATTGAACAAAAATTTTGGGCTCGTCGTCCACCGAGAAAACTTATAGAACGCAATCGTTGGAAGATATTTATGGAAGGTTCAAAATATTTATGAAACTTTAATTTTGTTCCCGATCCTACTGATCGGCTTTAATTTGGCTGAGAAAATACCGGTTACTGGAATTGCAGTTCGGTAACTATTGCCTGCATTTCATTTTAATTCAGGTTTAGGCATCCAATGAATGGGGCTGTTCAAATTTGACTGTGAAAAGTCAAAGTGACAGTAGTAGACCAATAACCTAGCTGATCTCCATGTATATTTGCTTACGTTAGATCGCTAAAATACGATTTAGGCGATCTAACGTAAGCAAATATGCATGGAATCGTATTTTAAGGATAAATTTATGACATTCTGAGATTTCATAATAAGTTCTGAAATGTCAAATTAGTTACTTTTTTTATGATTTAGTCCTAATGGAAACACTTTGCGATTTTGAACCACTGTTTTCTATATCCTTATCAAAATCCGAATATAGCAAAATTGCTTACATTTTCTCACATCTTCTCACATTCAAGGACGGGCCTAAGATGGAGAGGATAGACTGAAAGGAGTCAGAGAAAAATATATTCTTAAATATCGTAGACTAATGCCCGTATTCACAAACGATAATTTCCTAAATAATTACGTAATCAATTATCCCCATCTCATTCTATTGCAAAGCATATCTCCATCTCACTCATTTAATTAATTACGTAATTATTTAGGAAATTATCGTTTGTGAATACGGGCATATATCTGAAATCTGGCATAATTTCATTTTTAATCCTTGTTCCATATCTAACTTCATACTATCTACTTATCTTGAAAATAGTATACAGGGTGTTCCTAAATACCAGGTACATACAAAAAGAGGTAATTCTTTGGCTTATTTTATGCCTAAAAGTTCATATAAACATAGGCCTGCAACCGCTTCGTTACCGATCTACAGGGTGTTGAAATTAGAAAGATGTATTTTTTTTTCTTTAATAGGTCATTGAGGTTAGTCAAACAGTTAAACACACAGGGTCATCCCAACAATCAGTGTCAACTAAACTGTCAAAATTAATGGAAATAAGAAATTATCCAAAAAAAAAGCCAGAGCATTTTGAAATTTTATTTGTCATTCATTTTATTATTATTAATTTTACCATTTTGAAAATTTGAAATTCGAGCTCTGAAAAAATAAGGGGAAATTGTTTTTTTTTTCTCGATAACGGTTACAAATTCAAAAAAACTATACGAGACCAAAAAGTTTTTCAATAAGTCAGAAAATTCACATTATATTTTAGAATCTACCAGCGGCGCATCCCAAAAAACTTCAGGGGAAGAAATGGGGGCGAAATCCAGGAAAAAATATATCTGTAGATTCTCGTGACCATTTGTCATGCCCAATGATGTAAGCCCTCCAGCGTAACCTGTATTCCAAATTTGAGGTAAATATCTCAAAAATTATGGGAGCTATAAAGAAAAAACTATATTTTTTTAAATTTCAACACCCTGTAGATCGGTAACGAAGCGGTGCGGGCATATGTTCATATGAACTTTTAGGCATAAAATAAGCCAAAGAATTACCTCCTTTTGCATGTACCTGGTAGGTATTTAGGAACACCCTGTGTAGCAATGAATCTTATGATTTTTTTTCAGAATGATGTAATAACCGAGAGTGAAAAATACAATGACATTATTCAGGGCAATTTTTTGGATCACTATTATAATTTGACATTAAAAGTTACTTTCAGTATGGGATTTATCCAAGAACACTGCAGAGACAATGTAAGATTTGTAATGAAAACAGATGATGATATTTACCTCAACCTACCTCTATTAGTTAAAAATTTAAAAACAAATTATTCTCAAAATGACGTTCTCACTGGTCATCGATATATCAAAGCTCGGAGATATAAAGATCCATCAGAAAAATGGTAACTAAGTACATACCTTTATTAGTTGTAAACCAGTTTCAAAATCGACCTTGGGCGATTCAGAAAACAGTTCATTTCAAGGTCATATGCCGGTTCTAATATAAAGCCACTGATATGTATCGAGAAAAAATAGGTTTGATAACTGAACCCAAAAAACATCAACAAATATGATAAAACAGCACAAAGCGAAACTGTGATGAATTTAAAACAAAGAACCCGATAACTAGTGCAAAGTAGTGCTCTGTGTCAAGCAAGAATTTGACTAGAATGACAGACTAACTACTGTCCAATATAAAAAAAAAAACCGAGTAGAAAGGAAACAGTCTTGATTTTGAAATGGTTTAGTAACTGTTATAAATGCATATTTAATTGGCCTTGATACACTGTTTACTGGATCCTGCTCTTTTTTCTTAATCTTTTTTTAAATAATGTTTTTCCTCAGGTATATACCGGACTACATGTATGCAGGCGATGTGTTTCCTCCTTATTTATCTGGTTCGGGGTACGTCATGTCAATTGATGTAGTAGAAAAGTTATTTAGAAGTTCATTAAACGAGCCATTGTTCCATTTAGAAGATATTTATCTAACAGGTAAAATTAATTCTAGGTTTATGCAGTAAATAGATTTGGACGAAAAGTTTTTTTCAGGTATTTGTGCAAGGAGAGCAAAAGTGAATCCTCAGAATGATGATAAATTTTTCTATAGATCTGGGAAGAATTATAACATTTGCCACATAAAGAAATATTACAATGCACACAGATTTTTTGACGAATTTACCTCGAATGATTTTTATAGCATTCACAAAGATTTGGATATAATTAGCAAACGTGGTCAGTGTGAGGAAGGATACTTCGAAATACTCAAATGGATTAATATATTCAAGAAATTATAGGTCTGACAATAATATAGATAAGTGATCTGATGAAACAAAATTATGAGACTGTAAATACAAAATATTATGATGAATTAAATACTGTGATATATTACAAAGACCTAATATTTATGTTTACATTAGAATTGAAGAATTGAATTAAAGGGGGGTTGGCATAGGAAATTACCATTTGCCACAGATTTTCACATTATAATCATTATTATTGTATTATAAATTTTGAATTTTAATAATAAAAAATAATTTTAAACTATAAATTCATAATTTTTTAAATTTAGAACCTAGCTACTTATCGGAAGCTATTTAGGAGTAAATAGACCAGTGGCTTTCGATCCAAGGCAGCATGGTGAGCTCTGCAGCCTAAAGGTTTTGCAATTAATTCTTATACTCTCTTATATCAATGGTTGCACAAAAGACCACAAGCGATAAGAAATTGGACCACATAATTATGTATTAAAAAAATAAATAAATATATGAGCATAATATAAGGTAACTATCGAGTCTGGCAGATAATTAGCACATTCTCGTGCCGTACATTTCCCATATTCCTGGAGTGGGGAGTGTAGATCGACACAACTCATATACAGTGTGTCTGTTACCTAAAATGAAATATTCAGATATTAAATTTTTTTGACCAAAAAGTTTTTTTGACAATATAAAAAATAGTTACTTAAAAAAATTGATCAGCACTATAAATAACATTCAAATATGCAATTCATTAAGTACCTATGTGTTTTATCAAAAAGATACAGTTTATCAGTAGGTAGTTTTAGTTTTTATGCTTTTTTTTGTTACACAACTGCATGTCATTACATATTTTAATGTTATTTGTAATTCTGAAACAATTTTTTGCAAATAAATTTACAATACTCGTTGGCAAAATTCATATTTTTGGACAAAACTCGTATATGACTGCACAAACTTAATGTCTGACTGTTTCATTTTAGGTTTTAGTCCATGCACAACTTTTTATGGATAATAAAAGTTTTCCATATGACTCTAACTTACCTAGACACACTGAATACAAGGTGATTCTTTTAAAGCGCCCATTACAAAAAGTACGACTTCTAGTTGATCTAGGAATCTGAAATTTGGAATTTAGGCAACATACATAATAACGAGTCGAAATGAAATATTACCAAGATGGCGGCACATTTAAAAATGGGGAAAGGAAGTGTCATCTTTGATTTTTTAAATTGGACACCCCATACATTATTGCATTTTCAGATTGTCTGAGAAAATGTGATAACAATGGTACTTATAGTTGCAGTTTAAATTGAGTAGGCTATGAGTTATAAACAAGTGAAAATCACAATTTTTCAACTTTGAAGCCATTTCCAACAAAAACGGCTCAAGATATCAGAAAACGGATTACATGTCCCTATTTTAACTTTTAAAGAGGTATCCTATTATGGAGTTGAAATGTCTATACAGGGTGGTGAAAATTATCATATTTTTGTTCACCCTGTATAAACATTTCAACTATGCAGTAGGATACTAGAAGAAAAGTTAAGATAGGGACATGTAAACCGTTTTCAGGTATCTTGAGCCGTTTTTGTTGGAAATGGCTTTAAAGTTGGAAAATCGTGATTTTCACTTGTTTATAACTCATAGCCTACTCAATTTAAACTGCAACTATAAGTACCATTGCTATCACATTTTCTCAGACAATCTGAAAATGCAATAATGTATGGGGTGTCCAATTTAAAAAAACAAAGATGACACTTCCTTTCCCCATTTTTAAATGTGCCGCCATCTTGGTAATATTTCATTTCGACTCGTTATTATGTATGTTGCCTAAATTCCAAATTTCAGATTCCTAGATCAACTAGAAGTACTTTTTGTAATGGGCGCTTTAAAAGAATCACCCTGTATACCTATTGGTTGCAGCGGTCGAAATGACGATTGAAATTGGAGCAAGCAGTGTCGTATCATATATTTATAGGTGACAAGTTTCTTTATGTCTGCAGTGTGTTTGCTTGGTATATGAATCGTTATAGTAATTGCTGTGTTGTAAATGGAGCGACGTATAATATGCAACATGTCGATAAGAAATGTCATATGAGTATGCGACAGGCATTAGCCCCCGCTATCTTGATTATTGTTTCCTGAAATATCCTGAACAAACTGAAAATATAAAGGGCACCATAAAGGAAATTCCGGTCAAATTTGATGTAACTTTGCGGATCGGTAGTATTCAATGAGTAGATCATTGTAAGTCTCAATGTAGGTACGCAAAAAGTCCTGTTCTCAAGATACTCACTTCTTAAGATGGATTTTTCTCATTTATGACAGTCATGGATTTATTTTGTATGTAAATTGATGACTGGGATTTATATCTAAATGCCTCCCCTCCTAATTGTTTTAGATAGAAATATAAGATAGATTATTTGTTAGATTGAAAAACTGCTTCTTCTGCTGTAGTTACATTTTAGGTCTGTTGAGCCATTTTCGAGAAAAAAAGGAATGTTTTCATTTTGTGGTATGTATTATTTTTGTCAATTGCATTAACTTTAAGAATAAAAAATTACACCAAACCAAAATGCCAAAAATTAAAAAAATATCCAAATTTAAAATCGCAGCCAAAGAACTTATTACAAAAATCACACTACAGACTGAAAACTTTTTCCTGATTTTCTTGAAAATGGCTCAAAAGACTGAAAAGGTAACTGCTGCAGCAAAGAAGCAACTTTTCAATCTTAACAAATCTAGCATTTCTCTCTAAAACAAGTAAGATGGCCAATATTTCAAAATATATGCGTGATTGTCATGATAGAAAAGATCCATCTTCAGAGGCAAATATCTCAAGAACAGGATTGTTTGGGAGGCTATGCCCATGAGAACTACTACTCAGTACTCACGTTCTCACCGAATACCGATTCCCAAAATTACAACAAATTTGACTAGGAGCCAATGCCCATAAGGATTCTGTGTCATAAGGATCCCTCATTAAGACAACCTTTTGTTTTTTTTTTATAATTTATCACTTACATTAGCATTAGTCATACAATAATTATATATTCAAATTTAGTCAAAGTATAAGGCTATGATGGTGAAATTGTGGCAGGTGATCAATATAACTGCAAATATGCTACACTAATTTTTTACTTTTTTTCAACTTTTTTACTGAAAGTTCACAATCCTTTAATTTCATGTCAGTTACCTGAACTTTGGCATCTTCATATAAGGAGTCTGTTAATTGCAAGTGTCTTCTGTGTTTTTTCTTACTCTTTTTAGTGTGAGAATCTATTATATTTTCAACACTACTAATCCCTCCTAAATTTATTTCACTTGTATTGTTTGATAAACACGAATCACTGGGTTTACAATATTCATGGTTTTTATTTTTGTATTCTTCATCTGTCAAAACATCAGTTTCATTATTTATCGCAGATATTTTTCTTTTCTTAGATTTTTTCAATTTTTTCCCCTTCAAATCATCACTTTTATATACTTCATTTACCTCAGCCTCGTTTAACTGACTTAAAGTTTCCATTACTATTGTTTCATCATCTGAAAAAGCAATTTTACTTGTCTTTTTGGTACCTTTTTTATTTTTTTTAGTTTTATGTTCAGAAGAATCATGAAATAGGCTGTTCTCTGTACATTTTACTTTTGTTTCTTTTTCACATAAATCAAATACTTCTTCGCCATTTTCCACTTCATTTTTTGAGTTTGGTACAATGTCTTCAGGCACGACTGGGTCTTTAGATTTATGCTTTTTCTTTAACTTCTTGACTTCTCTGCTGGAAGACATAACAGAAGATTTTTCATAATCTTTTTCCATTCGAGATATTTTACCCTTCATTAAACCAAATCTTGTACCCCTAAAAAGTTTTTCAAATGTTAATAATTCAGATAAAACCCATAAGAATGAAGACAACACATACTGGTGCAGGTATCTTCTACCGCAAGCCTCAAATAATTCTTCATCTGTTGGGATATGTATTGTTTTAACAGGTTCTGGATTAAATTGCTTCTTATAATGTTCCATTCCGGTGGCAGTGAGCTTACCAGTCTTAACAAATCGGCCAAACTCCAGTTTTGTGTCTTCATCTTTATTAGATACTTCAGCTTCCAATTTGTTTACTTTATTCTGGAACACAAACATTAGGTACCTACATAAACACCAGCTCTCACATGCATGATTTTAATTACCTAACTCAAAGAGGATTTTTTATGATAAAGTTAAATATTTATATTTATAAATGATGCACATCAAGCATCAATGAACAACGGTACGCTTCAGATGACCAAGGCTGCAGCCCAGTATATCAAGCGCAGATGGGACTCTGTTACACAGCTTTCGCATAGTGTAAAGTGGGGGAAAAAGCCAGTATATTAGTATGCGGTGTAGGCAAGTAAAACATTTGATTATGTCGTGCGAGGACGGCCTAGGAACAACGGAGTTAAATCATTCAAGAAAGGGCGAACGCAGACAGTCTATAGTATTGTTCAATAATTTATACAAAAATATAAATTACAAGTAAAAAGTAATGACTTCTGTCTGTAAGGGAAGATAAGGAAAATGCCTCCAGCAATAAATGGTGTGGAAAGCCTGGAAAGCCAATTGGAGGGTAGGTACCGTGAATTTTAAAAGGTAAAAATGAAAGAAATAGGGCTTTGGTTGGACGTTTTCCAATCTTTAAGCATAAGACTGATACCTTGTCTCTTATCAAAAATTATTCTGAGGTCACGAATTGTCTTGGATTTCTGTAAAATAGTGCCATGAACGTTATAATTAAACAGAAACGGAGCACCAGAGTTACTGTATGACATGACACTGCATTTATTTAAGTTCAGGTCCAGATTATTATGCTGACACTAATCAAGCACTTTGAGCAGATTTTGCTGAAGAAGCCCACAGTCCTCGACACTGTTAACTACTGTAAATATTTTTGTCATCAGCAGACACCGGACATTCAGACAGGGAACTATATTGTAACAGGACTCAAAATCGATCCTTGAGGGACTCCTGATGCTGATACACAGTCTCTATGAGAATTCATGAGTGGTGTCGCGCTAATCCGAAGCAGCGCTATTTCGACTTTTTTTCAGATTATTACTCGGCGTAAAGATACGCAACTTTGCCCCAATTTAACCGACCTCGTATCTCTACTGATAAGCGAGATACCTATGGTTAGCCTCGAAAAACTGACACCCTGTATATGACCAAAGTCGTCTCTCTGGTATAAAATGATTTGCTAGTTCATGGTATTTCTAAACACATTCTCATCCAAAAAGCTTATGTTAATGTGCTGCATGGGTTATTATTTATTTAAAGTAAATTAATTTAATTTTAAGTAAAAATTCCATTTTTGCAAATACATTTATTTTGAAGCATTGTGAGTGTATCATTGAAAAATTACGGGGAAAGATGCAATTTTACAAATTTCTGAATTGAAAAATTTCTTGCCATGCACAAGAGCTAATATTCTGCCAAGTCCCTCACGTCATGACATGCTTAACACTTGCAATAACTATTTTGCAGGTGTAGACTAGACTACTTGTTTAGTTTTAGTTTAGATTTTTTGAGGAGAATATCTAGATTTTGAGTTAGTTAGGACTTTTTGTCCTGTAATTAAATAATTTTTTCCCTTTTGGAAATGTTAAATAAATAAATAAATTAATTAAAAATAAATGCTGGCAAGCACTAAAGGCACACAGAGTACATAGTGTTCATACTTACATCAACATTTTTGGCTGTCCTATCATACAACTTAATCCACCAGTGGTCTTTATACTCAGCTGCTTGATCAAAACCTACTCCTGTGTTGTCGAATTTCAATTTAGGCTTCAGGGCTTCAGTAATACCATCCTCCTTCTTTCCCAATCCATTGCCTAAAATTTACATTTCTCGGTTTCAAATTTTAAATCAAATTTCTAGTTAGTAAAATCCATTTATCTTGGAGCAGTAAGAAGTGGAAAAATTTACAAATCTAATAGCTTTACTACCTCTGAATATACAGGGTTATGCAAAATTTCATGGTGCCAGTATTGGGATATACTAAACCATAAGAGATACAGGGTTGCTTAAATTAGAGAAAAGTTGCGCTATTTTGTGGCCATCTCGAATCCGTCAAAACATCCAAGATATCTGTGACCGTTCCTGAAGTATTCTGAAAAAACTGAAAAATCGAGAAATCTTATTTTTGCCATATCTTTCTTGCCATTGGAAATTAATAAATGATTTTTCGTAGGCTTACATAAGCCGTTATGAGCTATTCATCTGACGTTTCAAAAATCTTCAAAGCCGACTAGATCCCAGAGTTTTCATAGTCAACTTTTGGGGTCTGAATTAATTTGCTATAGCCTCTCGAGATTACTCGGAGGGTAGAAAATATTTTGATTTAATCATTGTCGAGATGGACAATGATTTACGGTTTGATGTAAGAATGTCAGACGGAGGTAACAAAAAAATTTGTCAAAAAAAATCACAAGTTTGATGCGGACAGTAATTTCGCGGCTTTGCAGAGGGATACCGCAGAGGCCTTTTCGTCTGGCAATTATTATTTGTGTTCAAAAAGGTCTCTGAGACGTTAGAATATGTAAGAATGTCTGACAGAGATAACAAAAAATTTTTTGGAAATAAAAATGACATGTTTGAGGACGTCTGTCACCACTTTAGCAGTGATAGTTAGCCGTCTGGCGAATTACATACTTCATCTATGACCTTGAAACAAGTAATACGTAAATTTTCAGCCGGAGGTACGAACATTTTTTGAGTAAATTTTTTTTCAACTTTCAGTCGTCTGACGTGTCTTTTGCAGAGGTTTTGTGTTGAATCCTTGCGGATGACACCTGTTGATGGTTCCGCCAACCACCTCACAAAATTCCAGCCGGAGGTACGATCATAGTACCTCGCGGCCGCCAGCTCTCCGTCTATTATAGTAGAATAGAAAATACCAAATTAATTATCATTTATTATTTATTACCACAGGAAAAAGGCATTCACATATTAATAACTGTATTCAAGTTTTTCAAATTAATTAATTTAAGGAAATACGTGTCGGATACCCGCGAGTACCCGGGTAATAAAAACGGATATCCGGATCCAGGTAGCAATTTCTGCCGGGTATGGATTCCCTAAAAGTAATGTAACAATTTTTCAAGCAAGGATTGCCAATGGGACACAGAACCAATAAATGGTGACCATATATCGATATAGAGTTTGTTATTTATGTTTGGAAACAGAAAGCACCCTTAAAAATTAAAATTAAAGTTTTCCTTTTCAAATTGACCTAAATGACAAAAAAGGGTCCTATGGAGCGAGAGTCTCACCCAATTTTTCTGTGTTTACAGTATACTCTGCCAATTAGAGCCCCTAAAGACCCTCAAAGACATTATTCAAATTTTACCACCACTATTATCTTACTATAGAAATATTCAATAGTACTGAGCATTTTTACCTTTTTTCCATCCATACTTCTCTAGTTGCCGTTTCGCAAAATCCATTTTTTCGCAATTATAAAACCAACAATACTGATAAGTGATAACTCACTAACTCAGTAGCAATACCTCTTGTCTACAATCACCGACACTGAACAGACATGTAAATTATAGATCTAGAATAATAATTGTAGAAATAGGAGATAGGAATAATAGGAATGGGAGTAACTAAACTAAAAGACGTTAATGACGTTAATTATTAAATAATTAAATATTAAAATTTGGTGGTCGAGTAGCAAGCTAGCAAATAAATATGCACGACTGCACGAGGAGGTTATTTTTCTTCTTTTTCTTACTTTTATAGCATAGCATAGCCGTGGCCCATGGCCATGATACAACAAGGTATGTCAGCTTGAAGCTGAAAACTTGTCCGCGCTGCGCATGACGTCGCTGTGATGATTCTAATCCGAGTGCTAACGGAAGCATTGAAAATATTTGAAGTTGGAAGTCAATTATGTATTTTTGGGTTGGAATGAAACGTGCTTACTAGTAATACGATATGATATTTTGTAATACCATATAAATAATTGGCTACGCTAGCAAACTAATAAAAAAGATATATCTCTTTACCTTTCGTTTTTCTTGCGTGATTCTTACACCAACTTATTATCCCACAACAAACTATTTTTTGCCGTCAGATAGTTAGGTACTCAAGTCAATAGTTATTTACATTACAAGCTACGAAAGTTCACTTTTAGGTGTGAGGTGTATTTGAATACCCGAGGCGAAGCGTAGCGTAGCCGAGGGTATTTAAAACTCCGAGCACCTGAAAGAGCTTTCGTAGCGTGTAATGTATTAAACTTTTCATTCTCCCCTTGCCATATTGAACCACGGATTAAGAAGAAATGAGTAAAATAATACGATTTAGTGATAACAATGGAATTATTATAAGGTGCCATGTTTTTAACATTACCATAGTAACGATAGTTTTAAGTTATTAATTTATGACACTGTCAAGTTTAAAACTCTGTACCGCTATAATTTCAGAATCTTTGATCGTAGTTTAGTTCAAAATGAATTTCATTCAAGAAGCTGCAAATTCCAGTAAATCTTTCTGGAACATACAATAATAATTATTTGTATGTTCCAGAAAGATTTACTGGAATTTTTATTGTAGTTTTACATTTAATTTTCCATTTTCCATCTAAATAAACGTTAATCAAACTGACATTTCTACTTTTTTGTCCAGGCCACGAAAGTTTTTCATAGCTAGCAACCACCTAGCAACCTATCACCTAGGATGTTTTACTTTCGCTTTCGGTCGTCTTATCAAGACAGAAAGTTACACTTTCGTAAAGGGGAGAATGAAAACAAATTAAAATTACTGGGACATCTTCAAACGTCGAAATAAGCTACCAACGATTCCAAATAAACAAGCATTTGACAGTTGCAGAGTTGCCAATTTCACTGTAAATACAGTAAATGCGGAAGTTTTAGTGATGAAAATATTAAACTACCGACCGACGGTTCGAGCTCCACACACGGAAACCTAAAATATGATTTAGTTCAATTCAATTGATGACGAGATCGCAGGTCAATGCCTGAAAACAACCTCAATAAATCAAACTTCAGGACCACGTGAACTGAAAAAAACTTCAACTAAATCTCACGACAACTGACAACATGAATGGCCACGTGAACGGTTTGTTTATTTGGAACCGTTTATTACGCTTAGTCCAGCTTGGTGACGTCACACTGACGGCGTCTGCTATAGGTGGTTCCAGTCCAGTAAAATGGGCAGCGAGAACTTACTCATATACCCGCCATGCAGCTTCAAGTAACCCAAATAAATAGTAGAAGAGATGACACAAAACAACCAGACTGGGTGGGAATCTAACTTGGTCCGAAACAGTTCAACGCAGTTAATAGGCTACACCTCTGACCCTAGCTACCGCGCGGCGGCTCAGAATACGTAAGCGTAGGTTGAAATTTGAAATCACGAAATATTTCAATTTCTTAAGACAGGTTTTGGAGGATTGGGAAACTGGGAACCAAAACTGATGGGAAACATTAGCATATAAAAAAGTTAAGTTAATTACCTGCTGGGTACATGCAATAACTGTCTGAAACGTCTAAGATCTAAGATAGCGCGTTCATTTTTAATAATTATACGGTTTTAGATTATACTGATGTCTATAGTTTATGGGACCTGATTAATTATTAATTAATGAATAGCAAAAAATGGGAAATCTATATAACCTATAACATAAAAAGTTGGGTTATCTGCAATCTGCAACGGTCTGATAACGCTCTCAAATGTTTCAGACGGTCTGAAACATTTGAGAGCGTTCATTTTTAAACAATAATGGTGAATTGTTCAGCTCTATTTTTGGCTGGAAAAGCCGTAGTGAAAAAAATAGCTCGGAATAACTTGTTCACGCCGGTAAGAAAGTTTTTATTGAAGATTCTAAGCCATATTGATTACTTTTTGCTTTCTATTGATCGATTTTGGAACAAAACATTACAAAATTGAACTTTGAGATGTTCCTTTTTTTTTAAAGGACGTAACATAATAGGTCTTGACTATGTAGATGAGAAAAAGTCGCTCCGCTTCAGTAATTTTAGGCTTCGAGAACTAGCTCATTCTACCCATATTCAAATAGTTGAATAGACAACAAATACGAACAATGGGTTAATAGTTGCACTCTAACCCGCCGAGCAACCGCCCGCTCCTTAAGATGTGTTCAATATACATTTTGTTTCGGATTGGTAATATTATATTTTTAAATAAAACCGGCTGTGAATCGCATGTTTTGAAGTCAACATTGGTTCTGCGCCTTAGGAGTATAATATAGATCGAATTTTCAACCTTTTTACGTGAACTTTGTTATTTATACTACATCGGTAATAAGCAGCCTGGTTTTCCGTCCGGAAATAAATGCCCACAACCCTCAACGGCCACAGCTTAAAGTTTAAAAACTGTCTCAAATAAAATTACTCGCAGTCTAATTTTACTGCACTTGCGTCACGCTATTGGCGCTGTGGCGCAGTGCGCAGTAACTGAGTAGCAAATTAACGTAATTCATCCTGATAGTTTATCTGATCTAACATATTTACGATGGCCGATAGCGATAGCGCGATAGCTAACAACTATCGAACATCGAAGTCATCGAACCATTACCAATCCATTAGTCGGCCATCTTCATCTTCTCTTTATCTCTTTGTCAGTTCTTCTTACTTCCTGTTCCTGTATTGTTGTTATTATTATTATTATTATTATTATTATTATTGTTGTTCACTGTGTGCAGTGCAGTGTGCAATCACGTGCAGTGCTGCTCAGTGCTCATAACTTCACCACAGTCTTCCTTCTTCCTTCAGTTTTCTTTCTTTCACAATTTTTCACGTTTTCAACAGTTGATGGATGATGGATTGACTTGGTTTTTGTAGTTGTTCTGTAATTTTGTTTGACACTTTATTGTTCTTCTAATCTGCTGTTTTACTCTGTTTATGTTGTTGAAAGGTAAATAAATATAAACACCTACCTAAATCTAAACTAAAAGTCTGTAGCAAGTATTATAGCACATTGTACATTATCATTGTTTTTGTTGTTTGTTCTTCTGTGCTAGCACGGTGAGTGTGGGTGTGGGTCCGAGTGCGAGGGAGACCAAATGTAAAGTTAAAGTAGCAAGCAACAAGTAGTAGTATTTTTGATTTTATCACTAAAAAAAATGAAATATTATTTATTCCTGTTGTAGGCATTGTAGCATGAATTAAATAAAGGGTAAGGGCATGTTATAATATCATTTATATTTAATTAGAATTCCTCTAGATTTTTTTTTCTTTTCCGTCACCTATGGATTTTATTTTAGATTCCCTTTTTTGTAGTACCTAACTGGAACTGGCAACTACTGGCTCCAAAGCTCCAGAAGCTCGAACACGTCTTGTAACTGGTGTAGGTGCGGATAATTATTGTTGGTCTTTGGTATCGAAAATCGTCTGAGTATAATAATTAATTATATAAGTACCTGAAAAGTATTTATTGATGGATATGCAATCTGTTACCGAAACTGAGCCTAAAGTCGGCCCTTCCCATGGTTTACCTGCCGGCTCCTCCAATATGAAAGTGAGGTGGAGAGAGAACGTAGTATGCAAGAAGGAAAGAGAAGTAAGTTGATTTAATATTATTGACTTGGTTTGGGAGTTAAACTGTAGGAACTTAGTATAGGAATTCAAAGACAGAGGGACAAATGCGAGGACAAATGGGGGTTAACCTGCTTAATAGCTTTCCAGGTTTCCCCTTACCAACCCACTCCATTTTTTCCACTCGCTTCGCTCTGTAATCCTCTCAGCATTGCCGCATGATACTCGTTACTTATCCATAGAAATCTGCATCATACTTGAAAACAAGTTGAAGTAATTGAACAAAATAATATTTTTAAACACTTATTTGCTGCAGGTTGTGTAGATAACAAAAATACCTAGGTACTTACCCGTCTCATCAAAGAAGTAATGCTTTTAGTAGGTCAGATAGGTAGATACCTAGGTAAAGGTGCTGTCGCGACGGTTTTACCCCTACGTTGGCCTCCCTCCACTGTCTGCTTGCTATGCCCCGACACGTTCTCAGCGTTGCCATATGCAAGCCCTTCTCTTACGTTCTGCAGACAATCCTGCGCGCTTCCGCACGAGACAGTAATATAAGTAGTAGAGTAGCTACCGGTTCCGTCAGGTCTTTGGTCAGGGTAGTTTTTTTTTTATTTTACGAACATTTGAAGGAAAAAAAACCTACCCTGACCAAAAACCTGACTTACTGCAGCAAATAACAGCGAGTATTATAACGGGTTAATGAACTTTTTAACGGGCTATCAAGCCCAAACGGGCTATTAAGCGTCTTATAAAGGTTTTGACAACTGAAATCGTGAACTTTTCTCATTAAGCTAATAGATCGTTGAGCTAATGGGCAGATTTCTTCATTAAGCGTCTTATAAAGGTATTTTTTACCATTTTTAGGTTAGAAGTAGCTCGTTAAGTCGGGGCAATAACTAATCATCAGAATTCTACCGATTAAGGGAATTAACGAAATGAAATATCAAATGAATTGATATATTTTCATTCTAAATAAATACAATTTTGACTGAATCTAGTTTTTATTCAATAATCCACCAATTTATAATGCTGTTTTGAATGATTACTACTTATAGGTTTAATGAGAAAAAATAATGAATTTTTCATTCTTATCGATAGCACTACCTTTATACCTATCTATTAATAGTATGTAGGTAGGTACCTATAGCTTGATAAAACCATCAAACCCACCCATTTCATTGATGAACTTTATTATAAAGTAAGCCAAAATAATAATTTCAATACTTACTTACCTTACGTTTAGGTACTTTTTTATTACTCAAATTACACCTACCTACTTCTTGGTAAAAAAAGCTAGGAAGGTAATAAATGTGTTTCAAAAATAAATAAATAAAAAATAATTATCATTACTCCCGCAGGAGCAAAGTTCAAGTAGGTAATAATAATAACACAATCAGCCAATGTATTCTTAACTTCTTTTCTCTACTTTGCTACAGTATCTACTATTAACCAGCTATGATTAAACAACAAATTTATTATGTATTACAGATTGATATTTGATAATACATTGAAATAAAATAATTATTATTAATAATAATTGGAATAAATAGGTATGAAATGGTGTTTTCAGAATGTCTCAGCTCTCATTTCTCTCATCTTCTGACAAAGAGGAACAGCACCCGGTGAGTCTCAGCAGAAGTCCTAGAAACAGGTGGTCTAGTCCTTTTGACACTTTCGAACTATTCACTCACATTTAAATTATTGTCTGTTTAGTTTTTAACACAATAATAACACAAACACAACACACAACAGCAGCTAGCAGTCAGCAGGTTCATATAGGTAGGTAAATATGCGCAGCGCACTGACATTAACCCAACTTATTATTATTCAGTGACAGAGACGCCTGGCATGACCGCGTGACGTGGAGTATTCTATTATTTCACCAGTATCGGAACCTTTCGGTCCGTAGCCTCTCGTAGGCACAGCCATTCGTTTGAATTCGGCACAAAAGCTTGTTAAATTTCTCATTAAATATGGCGACTTCCGTCTTTAACTAATAGCCCGTTAGGATCTGGAATGTTTTGCTTTATAATACCCGATCGAAACTTAATTTTTCATTAAGACTAATAGCCCGTTTGTTAACGAGCTACCTAATGAGCCTTTATAATATTGGCTGTAAGTGTTTTAATATTATGTGTAATCAAAAATGACACTTTAAGGCCATAGGAGAACGGAGACACGGATTTCATGTAGCAACGCTGAGAGCCTGTCGGCTCGGAGCCAGCAGAGAATGTGGAGGGGAGCCAGCGTAGGGGTAAAACCGTCGCGATAGAGCACCTTTACCGATACCTAATCCATTTATTATTAATAATTGAAGTCGAGTAGGTAGTACGTACCTAACTATATCATTTTTCGATCGTACCTTATACATATAGGTACCTATTATTGTCACAATAATAATTAACTGTAACGGAATGCCGGCCGGGCCTAGTAGTCATTATTTTTACTTACAATACATATACGTAAACGTCAACAGACGAGTTACGAGTTGCATTTCCCTTGACCAGAGCAGTAGCTGTGATAATGATAGAGATAGGATAGAATGATGTAAGCGGGTGGGGAGCGAAGCGAACCTGTGGGAGAGACGCTTGGTCGAGATTGTGTGCACAACGTAGCAGAACGAATAGCATGTGGCAACGCTGAGAGTAGTCAGCCGGTCACGAGCAGACAACATGTAGTGGGGGTAATAGAGGGGAAACATGGAAATTTATGATACGATTAAGTTTAAAAAGTCATATGTGACGTCATACTAACCGTTCGAATAAATAAGATTTTTCAATTCACCAGAAAATGTCAAACAGTTGAATGTCAAAGTGTGAACGAGCGTAAATTATTAAAGAAATCATTCAAACAATGAATTGAACCGCTTACGTCAGTTTGAGAGCCACTGACAACTACATAAAATTTATTCACGTAATGACATTCTATCCTCTGTGTTGTGCATTTAATTCTCATTCTAAACCAATGTTGACGTATATTTATTTATGCGGGATGGAGTGTTTAGACAAACTTGACGGTTTCTATGACAACCACGGATAGGTATGAAACAAAATAAATCGAACTATCAGAAGGATGTGTATTCTTAATCGATACATAATATGCCTTTTTAAACTTAATCGTACTGTAGCAGGTTTGCCCAAATGGGTAAGTGTGCTGAAAACAAATCAAACACATTTACATAAATACATACACACTAGGTAATGCTTTTGATTTTTACTTTTTACATAGCTATGGAGCAACTTTTACATTATTATTTACCTTCATCAAAAGTACCAAAGTACCTACCTATCAGTAGTAGGTAAAAATTGTCAGCTGTTGTGGTTGAAGTACTATTGAATGTATATCTAAGGCTTAACTTTGAAATAACTGCCAAATTCTGAATTATATTGATCTGACTTTTTAAATCATTGAAAACAACTGACATTTATAAACAAATACAAAGGCAACTTAAAATATACCTAAACATGTTACCAAACACGCTAAAATATTAATATGGGAAACTTGTAATGAAAACGAGCGACAATTTTTACAGTGCCCTCATGCCGGGCCAGTTGCACAAACGTTAATTAAAGATTTGTCAGATAATTACGGATTTTAAATTGCAAATTTCGAAAATAGGGTGAATATTTTGAATGATCTTTTATGTTTTATCAATAATTAACTGTTCTAAAAGGGAGTAGAATTTATTTCCAGCAATATCAGACCAACATTTTGATACTACAGGGCATTTTAAAATCAGTAATTATCTGGCAGATCTGTAATTAACGTTTGTGCAACAAGCTGTAAGGTGTCACTAAGCTGTTTTCAAATTCAAAGTTAGCTTTGGTGTGTTTCATTATTAATTTTTATACCATGTAAGGTAATTTTCAAATCGATTTTGAGCGAAAACGGTGCATGTTATCGAAATTCAACAAGACGACCTTTTTTGTGTAAAAAATTTCAACATTCCATAATCTGATATCAAATCCTGGCACGAGGTACGTACAAAAAAAGTTGGGGTGATTTTAACCTCACTCTTCACCTATCTGACCCAGCCCCTAATGGAAATTTTAAAATTGTTGTAATTGCATCTTATTGGCCATAAAAAGTTTGATAAATTCCCAAAATTTCACTTTTCTATCTTGAACGGGTTCGAAGATATTAAATAAAAACCATCTTCATGGGCTTCCCTTTCGGGGGCTGTAGCCCCCTTGGGAAGCATTTCTCGACCTATTTTTATGGGAACTTTTTTCATATTTTTGAAAATAGAATCTGCTGTTTCAGTATTGCACGATAATTACGGTAATTACACCCTGTATAACTTTTTGTGACACCTAGTCATGCTTGGCGGCGCTGCTAAAGTTGTCGCACCGCGACGCAATGCATTAGGTATAGAAGTGTCCGGTATTAATATTTTTGCGTATTTGATGTTACTACAGTCGGCTATCTTTTTTTTTTTAGCAGCTGTTTTCATTCCAGTTTTGCAATGATCACTTCTGCTACTTTTTCAAAATTCGGATTTTAGGTGTTTTGGATGTTTCTTGGTGAGTTCTATCAAATGAATGATAAATGAAGAAAAAACTTTTGACAATAACCAAACAAATCATTTTTGACTTTTGACGTTTTGTAATTTTTCGTTCGGATTCTAGAATTTACTACACAATAGTAAGGTATACCCTGATTTATTTCTAAATAGTCAGCATTGATGTCATATCTAAAATTTCTCGGAATCTCGGAATAGACATAATTAGTATACCTACATTAACAATTTTCATTTATTTGGAAATATGAATTAAGGTTTCTTTTGATTATAACTGGTGTTAATTCATAATAGGCTAGAAAATAATAAGTACCTATTTGTAAAGAACCCATTTTATTGGAAAATTGCACACAGAAGTTGAGAGTTGATCATTTAAAATTAATTCATAATTCTATAAGCTTTTAATTAATTTTATAAGCATATAAAGGGTGGCCCAACGAAAACTTAACTCGCCTTAATCACTTGTATGTAGGCTCTTTGTGATTTTATTTATTGTTTATGATGTACGAGGCACAGGCCACAATAATTAACTGATTTTTACTCATATTTTCTTCTTCACAAACGAAAACCAAAACCAAATCAACCTTTCTCGTCGAATTGTAGCGAATAAGTACTGACTGCAAATTATTTTCGACACTGCTACATGTGAACGCCTAACAACGTTCGCAGCCATTCGTATTTCGAATTTTCTTTTGATCTTTTCGGTTTTACCGACAGACGATGGAAAACATTCGTTCGTCTTGCTGGCCATTCGAACCAAAATTTATTCGTTGCAAATGACCACACATGACCATCTACACTACTTGCCGAACAAATGCGAACGAATGGCAACGTTTCTGAGATGTATCCCCAGCTTAATATTCTTAATTTCTTTTTTATAATTGGAAATTAATGAATAATTTTTTGTAGGCTTACATAAGTTGTCAAAAGCTATCCATTTGACATTAAAAAAAATTTTCAAAGCCGACTAGATCCTGGAGTTTTCATAGTCAACTTTTGTTTTTCTTATGGCCGCAATATTATGCAGTTGAGGTTGTATCTTTCAATTCATATATGGCTTTAGTTACCTCTCAATAGTAACAGTAATATTTTCCTCAATGGACCGATATATCTCATGAATGAAAGATGACAAGTTTCTTAGGTAAACTGAGCTGAAATTTTCTGCAAATAACTCACATATTTAATTGGTCGTACAAACCCTGCTCCCCCTCAGAAACATCTCACCAGGCAGTTGATTTGAGTTTGACAGTTTATTTACATAGCTCCAAAAAAATTTTGAATTTTTCTTACAATTATTGTTTTCAACCTCCTTTACGTATTCGGCACGATCGGCTTTTGATAACCTGACACAAATAGCCCTGATTCTTTTAAATTCACCAAAGTATTTAAAAAAATATGAATGACGACACAGCTCAGAAATGTGCTTTGATAAAAAATAATTTTTATGTTGATAAATGCCTTTTTTTAAAATAAAATCGTCCTGTTTCGGATTTAGGAAAAAAAAATCTGCATACTGATTGATGATTAATAATAAAACACTAATGTTTTAAAAAATTCTACTGTATATTATTACCAATCAATATACAGTAGAATTCTTTTAATAATCATCAATCAAAAAAAAAGGTAAACAACAAAGCTACGAATATTATGCGGAACTTTATCACCACGCTGTATTTATACTCGAAATTTTATTTCAAATAATTAATAACATTAACATGTTTTTGAATTGAATACCTATCCCTTTTTACAGGCCGAAGGTGCGTTCTCAAAATCCCCTGTCGTGACAGAAAGAGCTACATCATCATATGACTCACAAGGTAAGATTTTGAAGAAAAAATCAAAATGTAGTAACAAGAAAATGCATGGCAACTGTTTGGAAAAAACTGAAAAAAGTAAAGGTTTAACTAGAGATCGTGCTCGAAAATCTTCCAAAAAAGATGAAGAGATCCTTCTAAAATTAATGAAGAAGATTTCCATCCAAGATAAACCAAAAAAAGAGAAAAAAATAAAAAAAACAAAAAAAGAGAAAACAGCTTCCAACGAAAAAGACGCGGTTTTGCATAGTAGTATGAAAAATAAGAAGACGAGAAAGTCCACTTGGAAATGTGTGTCTTTCAGTAGTAAGACTGTCTCCAAACATTATGTTCGTGTAGAAAGAAGCTCGACCAGCACGGAAAATTCGGTAACAGAGGAATGTCATGTATGTGGTATTCCGAACAAAGAGGAACTCGTTGAAGAACATGTAGAAGGTAATAGCATGTCTAGATCATCGAAAAGTCGGTCTGGTGAAACCAAGATGTTCAAAGACATGTCGAAAAGGGAACTGAACACTTTAAGAAAGAATCGAGAAAATCGTGCCAATTCAAAGTTTATAAATCGTGTGGATAGTATTCTCAGTGCTTTTTATAAAACTGAAAACAAAGGAGAAAAAAGGAAATTGTTTGAAGAACTTATGAACGTTGGCACTAAAACTAATGAGCAAGAAAATCTTCGTAAAAAGATTAAAAGTTTAACGCCTTCTATGAATAAATATTATGCATCTAAGAATGTCGATGAATTGGCGATTGTAGATAAGGAAGAAGAAATGAATGTTCAAAAACAGGATTTGGATTCATCTAAAATATCTGATGATGACGATGATGACGATATACAACCAAAGAGAATGGGAGTCGATTCTGGATCTCATAAACTTTTCCAGGTATAAAGAAAAATCAACAACTGTCATTCTTGACATCCAAAGCAACTATGGAATATGAATGCCAGTAAAAAATATTCATATAATTATTATGATAATGCAATTCCAGATGTTTTTCGAGTTGGCTGTGATATTTTTCATTTTCAAATGACTTCCACTTTTCTTGTTCGCCATTAATTAATAAATTAATTTTATATTTACGTATTAACAGGCTTTCCTGTGACTTGATGGTGATAAGCTTAACAGCGTAGGCTTATCACCATATTGGACAATTTTAAGACGAAAGTATCCTATACACTTTTGCCCAAAACTAAAAAAAGTTGTTGTCATGATTATATGGCAAAAGAATTATTACATGCCTACCAGATTGGCTTACTGTTAAATTTAAAATTGCTCATAACTTCTTAACTTTTGAGTTTTTGGCAAAAGTGGAGTACGCTCTTAAGCTATGACTATCGAGTCACGAGACACAGGTGTCATAGCTCATTCAAGTCGGTCTCTGTGGGCCAAACGATGGATTTATTAAATTTTTTATTACCATTTATAATCATTTCATCTAGGTACATCATTTTTTCCTATATCATAAGCCGTTTTCGCTGTACAGTTGCCTTGAACTTTGAAAATTGCCGTTTTCACTTGTTTGTAACTCCAAAACTGCTCAACTTAAACTCCCAACAACTGTAAAAACTAGTTTTATTTCTTCCTTCTCAGACAATTCAAGAATGCAATAACATTAGAGCATTTCATGTAAAAAAAAAAACATAACTTCTACAAGTATGTAATTTTTATGTGGTACACTCTCTATAGTCCAAAATAATGTTAAATTATGGGCATTGTGACCCAGTATTTGAATTTGTAAAAAAGAATTGAAAAAAAAATCCATCATTTGGCCCAAAGAGATCGACTGGAATGAACTAGGACACCTGTATATTATATCGTGTGATCCACAAAATATTTCTGCCAGATATACCTACAGTGAAACTTTCAAAAACCAAATCAAATGTCATGAATTTTACTACTTTTTGACGTAAAACTAATCTGTCAAAGATGACATTGCAGTCGCTGTCAACTTCACTTTTTTAAATGGCATAGGGCGTCATGTGAGACCTCATTTTAAAGGTACTTAAATTATTTGCACAAAAATTATGTTAGTTGGCGATTTTGACAGTCTTTGTGTCAGTGAGGACGTTTATAATAGTGCCCCTCCTCCTTAATTTTTGATCAGGTCAGGTGAGGACTATTATAAACGTCCTCACTGTATAGGTACAAATAATACAAATAATTGGAAGGTATGTAATAGATCACAGATCATAGAGGAGCAATAAACAAAAACATGAATTACATAATGAACTTTTTTGAAAATTTCATCCATTAGTCGTTGATTTTTTGTCCATTTCTGAAGAATATTTCTAGCAGAACGTTTTTGATGATTGGTGGCATATTTAAATTTAAACTGATAGGAATGTAAATTATGACACTGACCCATGAGAATTTGAACTACTAAAGTTTTAAAAAAATTGTTTTCTTAAAATGGACTCGGATATGACTGCAAGAGAGATTTAATGAAATATTTAGGTACTGGATCACAGGTATTATTGATAATAATAAATTAATGTTCCTATAATATTACATAAATTAAATGTTACGCAGTGTAACTAAATGTTAAATAACTACACAGTGTAGATATAATTTAATTGATTTGATTAAATTTATTAAAAACATACTTTACCTATAACCTTTAAAAATTTAGTTTGTCAAAGGTAGCAAAGCTCGCCATTCCAAAAAGTACCACCAACATAATTCAAATTCTTTATAACCAACCTTAATTTAAAAACATCTGGAATCGGAAATTGAATCACTGGTCGTTTGGTTGTGCTGGATGATTCATGAAATCTAAAGTTCCTAGTTGTACAAATCTTGCTATTAGAATTAAGTACCAATTTAAACTTTCGTATTATGATTATAATCAAAATTGTATTAGATTAATTAGAATAATCATTAATATCATAAGAAAACTTATTTTATAAATTTTTGTATGGACTTTCTTATTAAAATAAATATATGTAAAAAAAACATTTTTAATGCTGAGCTGACACAATAATAATATTCATAATAATAATATAATAATAATATACAGGGTGTCTGCTTAAGGCTGGCCACCGGCTATATCTCGGAAACTAATGCGCCTAGAACCTCAAAATAAAAAATTTCCAGACATAAGTGATCACGAGAAATTCAATGAAAATATTTTCTAGATGGCCGCACTTCCGGAAATACCGGAAGTTGACACCTACTTCGTTATTTTAACGGGAACACCTTGTAAAATATTTCATTTTTTAAATGTCTGAAGAAATCGAATACAGGTGGTTTTCACCATTGGAATTTAGATTGAGCGTTTTATGAGTTATAAACAAGTGAAAATCGAAAATTTTCAACTTCAAAGCAGTCTAGAACTAGAACGACTCAAGATATCTAAAAACGGTTTACATGTCCCTATCCTAACTTTTCATGTTTTATCCCACTATTGTCCGTATTCATCAAACTTCAAAATATAACTCTGGGGTTATATTTTGAATATTCTGACAGCTGATTGGTCTAATGCTCAAAGCCTACGAACGCTACGACGTTTAAACCAATGACATGTTCCAAAATATAACCCCAGGGGTTAAATTTATTGATGAATACGGGCCTATGTGGAGTAAATTTTAATACAGGGTACTATTTTAAGATACTATGTGAAAAGTTAAGATAGGGATTACACTTGTGTCTGGAAATTTTTTATTTTGATTGATTGATTGATTTTATATGTATAAGTTTGTATCCTCAGACTAGGGCCCTATTCCAAGAAAAAACTTTGTAAATTTACACTTGCCAAATTTGTACAAAGCGGGAAATCGGCGTTCCACAATCACTTTTTTTTTTTTATTTATGGAAAATGCACATGCACTGCAGGGAAATCCCTATGACGCTCTGGGAGCGGTGCATGAGCGGAGATATCGATTCACGTTGGCCTTGAATCTCTGTAAGTTGTATACTTCGGGAAACACGCCCTTTGGAATGCTATTCCAAAGTGATGCGGTTCTATACATAAAAGAAGTCTGAAATAGGGTGGTACGAGGTGTAACGAGCTGAACCTGATACGGATGAGCGTCTGCGGCTCGACGTGTATTTCTGCCCGGTCTTATTCTTGGTGGAATCAAGCGGGCCACGTCTTTTGAACACTTTCCATGAAAATATCTGTAAAACAGACTCAGGTCAGCTACTCTTCTTCGATGTTCGAGAGTGTCTAAATTCTTTGTCAAATCTGGGTCCCCAATCAAGCGGATGGCTCTTTTCTGAATAGAGTCGAGTAGTCTCAGCCTATGTTTGGGAGCTGAGCTCCAAATATGTGAGCAGTACTCCAAGGATGGTCGGATTTGAGCCTTGTATAAGAGGAGAAGCTGTTGTAGTGTATAAAATTTCTTCGCGCGGAAGAGTGTTCCAAGTTTTTGAGAAGCACTCTTCGCCAGACCTGCAACATGCTCATGCCAAGACATGTTCGCTCCGAGGCTCACTCCAAGTAAACGAAGAGATGACGCTGGGGTAAGAGAGTGTCCAGCCATCATCATATCTGGCTCCAAAACGTTGGTCTTTTTGGAGAAGATGGCTGCTTGGGTTTTTCCAGCATTAAATTGGACTTGGTTTCTATCGCCCCAAGTTAGAATGTCTCGCAAGTCATTGTTAAGTATGGCAACTTCTTGCTCACTGCGAGTCTGTGCGTCGATGGCAGATGTTCGCGCATCTAACGTATAAGAAGATATGAGGGTACTGTCGTCGGCAAAACTGTATATTGGATTTTTTGTTGTTTCAAGCAAGTCGTTTATAAATATTAGAAAGAGAGTCGGAGATAAACTGGATCCCTGAGGCACACCGGCATTGATGGAAAAGGTATCAGAAAGAACTCCATCGACTGCCACCTGCAATGAACGATTTCCGAGATAACTCGTAAGCCACAAGCAGAATTTCTCGGGCATGCCATAGGCCTGCAGTTTTTCCAACAGTCCATCATGCCAAACACGGTCGAAAGCTCTAGAAATATCAAGCGCAACCCCTCGAGACTCCCCATGGTGCTCGATTGCGCCGTTCCACAGTTCGGTGACGTAAGTGAGGAGGTCACCAGTTGACCTCTGTTTGTGGAATCCGTATTGGCGGTCGCTGATTATATTAGCTCCTTCCAAGTATTTTAAAAGATGTTGGTTAATAGCTTTCTCCATAATCTTGGATATTACTGAATGTATTTTCAATGTCATTGTATTCAGAACAAAGACAGTAATCCCTCTGAGCAAAAAAGGGGTGTAATTTGAAAAAAAAAGAAACAAGTAGGGGATGATTCCTTGGGGGTTGAAAGTCATAAAGTTGTATCGAGGGTGCAGCCATACTTCCATACTTGTATTGTTTTTTAATGTCCACCGTGAATATTTTTCATTACATTGGGTACCTACATAAATTTGGATTAAGTGGCGGACAAAAAGTTAATTTGGGAGATATTGAGATGAAAATCGAAGCAATTTTTATTTTCTAAATTTATTTACATAATTGACATATTTTTAAATTTATTATAACAAAAATTTATTTACTTTAATATGGCTAGAACTAATGAAATTTAATAGCTTGTATAAAAAGCTTGTGTATGTTGCGGTCGAACCGGCGTAGTTTTCATTTGGTGATTATTCTGCGTTACCTCACTCCCGCTTGAATATCCAATGGCTGCAGGACTAACTGTGAATTTATGGGTGCGTACAGGATTGGAAAATTGTTCAGTTTGTTGATAGTAAGGGATCTGGTGCTGATTTATATTTGTGCTCTGGACTATTGGATCCACCAGATACCTATTTCTTCTGTAATAGTCTAGTTGTTGGCTATAATCGTCTTTATATAGAGGAATATTAGGCAATGTTGGATTCAAAGCATCATTTAAAGTTACGTCATATTCAGTATCATCTATATCTAGTGGGACTCTTTCATCTCCCGCTGATTCTTGTTGAACTTGTTCTTTATAATCTTGTTTTAGAAGTGTTATTAATTTTGGCTTTTCATTTTCATTCTCACTTCCCTTAGGGATCATATATTGTCTGGCAGGAACTTTAAGTATCATCGGGGAAGCTTTAAATGGTTTTTCTTTAAACTCTTTAGATTCTTCTTCAAATTTCTGTGTTCGTTCTTCTTCATCAGTATCTTCGTTGTTGTTAATGGGAAACAGTTCTTCCAAGCTAGGTTTGATGTCTTTTGGGGATGTATTCTCGTCAACTTTTAATCCTATCGGTTGAAGACCTCTTGGGACATAAGGATTTCCCCCTCTACTAGGTAAGAATGGTCGTTTAATAATCCTTATATGGTTGGTTTTAGAACTCTCCGGTTGAACTTTAGCTACTGTAGTTGGTGCTGTAGACATTGTGGTGCTTATGTCATTTCTATTTCTGTACATGGAATAATTATTTTTATTTCGACTCCCCTTTTCTTGTTTGACAGTTGAATCTTGAAGTTTTGGCGATTCTGTGGTTAGTCGATCCTTGTTTAGCTGACTTTCTTTTTCAGGTAAGCCAGGAGTTACTTTTTCTGATTCGTTTCTTATTTCATCATATCTATCTGTAGTAGTAGGGCGTCTAATTTTTGTATACATTGGTCGTTCGTATCGTTTTGAAGTAGGCTGCTCTGATATTACTTCTTCACTATTTTCTTTCGATGCCTTGTCCTTAATCCTTATATTACTTTCCTTGCCACCAATGTCTTCGTCGTAATACTCATCATCGTCTTCAATTTGTGGCTCTCTACGTCTAGACTTTAAGCTGTTTTGTCCATTTCTGGTGACAGATCTCACTGAATCGTGCTTGAGTTTATGATCATCTTCATCATAATCTGGTCTCATTGCGTGGTTACGTTTTTTTGAAGCTGCACCGACCTGTTTTTCGGTGATCCGATGTTCTTCTTTCTGAGGTCTTTTGATTTGACTATTATCATTATCGGATAATTTTTCTTCATCGGTTTCGTCATAGTCATAGTAATCTTCTTCATTCCTTGTATTAGTGGTGGTAATTTTTGGTGTGCTCTTATTATAAGAAAACTTGTTAGCTTCAGTTTTTGGCACTGGAGGTTTAATTTTAGGAGCAACCCTCGGACGATTGTATATAGAACTACCACCAGTAGGTTTAACAGACTTATCTTTATTCTCACTATCATGACCATTCGGTTTTTTGTTTATCCTTTCATTATTGTCGATATAATCTTCTTCATATTCATCATCATCATAAATTGGTCTTCTAGAACCTTTTCTAGGCCTTTCTATTCTTCTGTCCTGTTCGTCGTCGAGCGGTCGTCGTTTTTCATTAGGCCTTTTCCTTCTAGCCATTCCTGGTCTTCTTTTTTCATCCTCTTCTATGTCATAGTCATGATCATCTTGTTTTCTTCTGTCCTTATTTCTTCTCATATCTGGCCGCCTTCTATCATAAGGTCGTCTTTTTTCATCGCCATTACTTCTAGAAGCAGTCTTCTCATCGTAATCGTACTCATCTTCATAAACAGGTCTCCTAGGTCTCACCCGACGCCGCCTTGGAGGTGGGTCATCATAATAATCATCATCTTCATAGTCGTCATCGTAATAATAGTCATATTGAGGTCTTCTCCGTCTTGGAGGATATCTTCTACGTCCTCCTCCAAAACCTATTCCAGTTGGGCGTGAAGGTGAGAGGGGTGCACCCCCTGCAGGTTGACTTTGGGGTGGTATCTGAGGCGGAGGTGTTACGATGGGTTTCGCAGTCGTTGTGCTCGCTGCTTGATATAACGCGTCGTTTCTGTAAATATAAAGCATAAAATGGACAAGTCGAAACAAAAAAGCAATAACCAAACTCTAATAATTAATGTTAAGTTTTACCTGTGCCAAAATTTTTTTGAGTTAACACAGTCAACTTCTGAGACGAATTGGCAGATGAATGTTCGTTGATCGAAGGCTGTGTAGTTGGCGCATAGAAAATCATATCTGGTACCAAATAAGCAATGATGATAGACCTGGAAAATTAAATAATGTATTTTTTTATTGAACATACACTAACAAAGTTATATTCTTTTGCAGAGTCTTTACTGTGAAATAGGCTGGTTCTTCAGGCCAAATTAATGAAAAAAGTCTATATACCTACCTAAGTCTATATACAGGGTGCACCATGTATCCTTCTCTATATTGCTATCTCCTAACGCTTAACAGATACAGGGTCGGTTAAACAAGTCCAAAGAAGTGCAATTTTGTGGCCATCTTGATTCCGTCGAGACATACAAGATATCTGCGACCGTTCCTGAAATATCCTGAAAAAACTGAAAAATCGAGATTTCTTATTTTTTCCATATCTTTTTTATTATTGGAGATTAATGAATAATTTTTTGTGGGCTTACATAAGTCGGCAAGAGCTACCCATCTCACATTTCAAAAATTTTCAAAGCCGACTAGATCCCAGAGTTTTCATAGTCAAATTTCGGTTTTCTTATATAGCCACCATATTGTTTTTTTATGTTGTTCGATATAAAAAAAATCATAAAAACTAAAAATTGTTAAACTTCAGAGAATAAATTTAAAAATTTTTTATTATTTTTTCTTTACAAAAAAAAAAACACATTTTTAGACCGAATTTCATAGATAAATTAAAAAACCATAAGGCAAGCACTATTTCGGCGTATTTTACAATTGTCGACGTTTTTCGACGAGTTTTTTTAGGTTTTTCTTTGAAAAAAGAAAAATTAAAAGCAAAAATTTTTTTTCTTTAAGTTTATTAATTTTTGGTTTCCATTATTTTTTTCATATCGAACGACATAAAAAAATAATATGGCGGCCATAAGAAAAACGAAAGTTGACTGAGAAAACTCTTGGATCTAGTAGGCCTTGAAAATTTTTGAAATGTCAGATGGATAGCTCTTAACGGCTTATGTAAGCCTACAAAAAATGATTTATTAATTTCCAATAATAAAAAAGATATGACGAAAATAAGAAATCTCGATTTTTCAGTTTTTTCAGGATATTTCAGGAACGGTCACAGATATCTTGCATGTCTTGACGGATTCGAGATGGCCACAAAACTGCGCATCTTTTCTCTAATTTAACCGATCCTGTATCTCTTAGCGTTCAGGAGATAGCAATATAGAGAAGGATACATGGTGCACCCTGTATATAAAGAGTGATTCTTTTATCGCGCCCATTAGAAAAAGTTTGACTTCTAGTTGATCTAGGAATTTGGAATTTAGACAACATACATAATAACGAGTCGAAATGAAATATTACCAAAATGGCGGCACATTTAAAAATGTGGAAAGGAAGTGCCATCTTTGTTTTTTTCAGTGGGACACCCCATATATTATTGCATTTTCTGATTGTCTGAGAAAATATGATAACAATGGTACTTATAGTTGCAGTTTAAATTGAGTAGGCTATGAGTTATAAACAAGTGAAAATCGCAATTTATCAACTTTGAAGCCATTTCCAACAAAATCGGCTCAAGATATCAGAAAACGTCTTACATGTCCCTATTTTAACTTTTAAAGAGGTATCCTATTATGGAGTTGAAATGTTTATACAGGGTGGTGAAAATTATCAGATTTTTGTTCACCTTGTATAAACATTTCAACTATGCAGTAGGATACCAGAAGAAAAGTTAAGATAGGGACATGTAAGCCGTTTTCAGATATCTTGAGCCATTTTCCTTGTAAATAACTTCAAAGTTGGAAAATTGCGATTTTCACTTGTTTGTAACTCATCGCCTACTCTATTTAAACTGCAACAATAAGCACCATTGTTATTACATTTTCTCAGACAATCTGAAAATTCAATAATATATGGGGTGTCCAATTAAAAAAAACAAAGATAAATGTGCCGCCATCTTGCTAATATTTCATTTTGACTCGTAATTGTTTTATGTTACCTAGGCTACAAGTTTTAGATCTCTAGTTCAATTAGAAGTGGAAAATATTCTAATGGGCGCCTTAAAAGAATCACGCTGTATAGTGTCCCGAAACACTTCGTAAAGAACGATATATACAGGGTGATCCCGAAATGAAACTCTCCTCCCAGTATAGTTGCGTTTAAAGAAAGAACTGACGAAAAAAAACATTCTCTGCTTTTTACGGTAGATGTATTAGATTTTAGTCGAGGAGCTGCTCCTGCTATGATGATGGAGGGTTGTAGAATCTCCTGCGATTTATTCAAAAAACGATATCCGATGTTCAAAAAAGTATAGCATTATGACTAGGATAAGCTCTGATCACAAACCTCTTTTATACGCAATCAATTAAAAACCAGATTTAGCAACAAACAGACAGCTTCGTTATTTAGATTTGATTGGACAATGACATTACATTATACTATGAACATTAGGTAAGGTACCATCATGGCTCATAGAATATTGTGTAACTGGTCGTCTGCTACTGTGCGGTGTTACTAATTAATTATTCGGCCCGTACTGGGTATGACGGTGCAGTGTAATGTGATTGGTAGTTGAGAAAAGGAGATGAAAATAGCCATAGACACAAAAGTGAAACCAATATTTCCGCTAAAATACATTGACGATACATACACAATAATTCTAGAATACATTCATCAACACTTACAGCTTACAGACTTCAAAAGGAAGGAGGAAGAAATGAAACTGAAGAGGATTTGGTATCCGGCTCTACGTCAAGCCCGAGTGACTGAGCATGTAACTCATAAGCGTTGACATCATCTGAGAGACCGTACGCTGCGTAAGAGGAAATAGGTGGTGGAGGGGCTATGACACCTTCCACTAACAAGCCTATAAATAGGAGCGCTCCTTCACTCATCCAGTTGTAGGTGTTTTATTGTAAAAAAAATACGGAAAAGCAATCAACAACTCTATTTACATTCATACATCTTTAATTCAGCTAGTTGTCACTGGATAGTGGTAATGTCACTTGCTCAAGTGTAACTGTTGATGTTTACCGCAGTTGTGGAAACAAAGCCAGCCGTGAAAGGTAGGTAGACACATTGCTATTACATTATTTGTAAATACTTGCCACCTTCCACAATTTAAATCCAACTAATATCGTTACGAGATGCTAGTGAATGCATAATACTGTAATTAGGATTCCAAAGCAAATACAGATTGAAAAATTACATTGAAACTGCTACCTCCAAATCAACAATAAGAGACTTTTAACAATACCTAATTATTGCAAAATGATGGTCAAATGGAGACTTTGGAACGTTATCATCAACTCTAAACATACCTGACATTTGTGTGGTATGCTGGCGTAGAATCCGTCATGTAGACCATCACACTTGAAGTCGAATTCTTCACTATCAGGCACCCTTTCATAGAAAGGATACTCTGAGAGATTATACCCATTAAGTTCCTGAGGGAGGTTTGGGTCATGTACGTAGTCAATCTGGGGGTTCCCAGTTAATGTCGGTTTGGTTGTATTGGACTTTTCTGTACTAGCTTCTGTCACAGCCTAGAAAAAAAGGTCAATAGAGTTAATAATAACAATCACAGGGAATAACAATTTCTTTTATTCCGTAACATGATATTTAAGATATACAGGGTGTCCCAGCTTATTCGAAGCGGTCTCTGTAGGCTAAACGATGAGTTTTTCCAAAAAAATTTTGCAAATTCAAGTACAGAATCACAATGGCCATTATTTAAAATTATTCTGGATTATACAGAGTGTCCCATATGAGAGTGGCATATTTTATCAAAGTTATTTTTTTTTAAATGGAATGCTTCAATGTTATTGCATTTTTAGATTGTCTGAGAAAGAGAAATATGATTGGTTTTTACAGTTGGTGTTTAAATTGAGAAGTTTGTGAGTTATAAACAAGTAAAAATCGTCTTCTTTGAAGTTTAAGGCCCTGTACGACGAAAACGGCGAAGATAGAGAAAAACGGTTTACATGTCCCTATTTTAACTTTTCATGTACTATCTTAAGATGTAGATGAAATGTTTATACCGGGTGATAAATTTTTTTTAAAATTCTGAGATTTCTCCACGCGTGGCCAAATAAAAAAATCAAAGAAAGTACAAATGTTTCTATACCATAGGATAGTACATAAAAAGTTAAAATAGGGACATGTAAGCCGTTTTTATCTATCCTGAACCGTTTTCGTTGTACAGGGCCTTAAACTTGAAAAATTACGATTTTCACTTGTTTATAACTCAAAAACCTGTGAATTTAAACACCAACTGTAACAGCCAATCTTATTTTCTCTTCTCAGACAATCTAAAAATGCAATAACATAGGAACATTCCATTTAAAAAAATATAACTTTGATACGCCACTGTCATATGGGACACTCTGTATACTCCAAAATAATTTTAGATTATGGCCATTGTGATTCTGTACTTGAATTTTCAAAAAGTTTTTTGAAAAAGTCCATTGTTCGGCCTACAGAGACCGCTTCGAATAAGCTGGGACACCTGTAGTATAACCAGACAAAAATAAATAAAAAACACTAAGCTAGTATAATCTATCGGGCAACATCAACGTAACCCGCGAGAAAAGTTGCGGTCAACAAAGCCTTATGTACACCATGGGAACATATGAAATGGCAAGTCCAACAAAACTTAAAACAATAATCGTTTCGTGGATACATATTCGATAATACAGGGTGGTCCAACTTAAAACGTCAGGACTTTACCAAACGATAGATATCGTTAAAATAATGCCAGTTTCTCTAATACACTTATAGCCGGGAAAGCTTCCTTTTCAAGATACAGGGTGTTGAAGTTTTGGGAAAAAAATAATGTTTTGCGAATATTGTCAAAACGGCTGCTTTAAAAAATTGAAATTTGGCACGCAGCATGAGCTAAGTATCTTTCATGATTTACGGCTTATGGTGATAAATTGCGAAAACCAGCGGCGGAGATATGGGTGTGTCATCGCCCCTTAAAAAAAAAAAATTGACGCCACTGACTCTATGGTTACTGACAATTGTTACATTAGTTAGGTGTTGTTTATTTCTGTTATTTAATTATTTAAGTAAAAGTTATTTGATTAGAATTTGTCTGTTATTCTTAAAACAGCTACGGATATTACCTAAGAAAACCTGATTTATCTCGAAAACTTGTGAAAAAAAATAGAGAGTACTTTTTTGTTCTAAAAAGCATGGGGCATTGAATAGTATTTTTAAATTTGCCATAGAGTCAGTGGCGTAGAATTTTTTTTTAAGGGGCGATGGCACACCCATATCTCCGCCGCTGGTTTTCGCAATTTATCACCATAAGCCGTAAATCATGAAAGATACTTAGCTCATGCTGCGTGCCAAATTTCAATTTTTGTAAAGCAGCCGTTTTGACAATATTCGCAAAACAATTTTTTTTTCCCAAAACTTCAACGCCCTGTACCTATTTTGAAAAGAAAGCTTTCCCGGCTATAAGTGTATTAGAGAAACTGGCATTATTTTAACGTTATCTATCGTTTGGTAAAGTCCTGACGTTTTAAGTTGGACCACCCTGTATAATAATGAGACCACTCTTCCAGTCACATGTCAGGAATGACGCATTGACTGCCAGTGTGAGTTCTACAGTCTATGAGAATGTGCCTACTGTTTCGATGGTGCGTCAGAGGACTATATACGCTAATAAGTATCGGCTGTTCGCGGAGCGCTCGCCTCCTTGTGGATTTTTTTCGCAATTCGGTGCGGTATCCTAATCCTTGACAGCTCGTTTCAATAAAATAAAATATTTTTAAAACTATTATTATTTGGCAGTGTATTTCTAGATTTTTTAATTTATTATTTATTATGACTACAATAATAATAATTATTAAAAGTAATTTCCAAGCAGTCAGTCTCGACTGCTGTCGTTCTAAATCGTTGAGAAATGGGCGAAATCTCATGATAGGTTTTCACATGAGCGATGTTAGAGAATACGTTTTCATGGCACTTTTCTTCAAGGAACTGTTCTTTTAGAGAGACTCCTGGTGCACACAGCACTTGTAAAAATGAAAACACCTATTATTGTCCCATATATTGTTCAGGTGATATAATAATTATTAATGATAAAGGAAAAAGTCTTATTCTCGCTAAGTTTGAGACTTTATTTTTTCTTTTATTTGGTTACATGTTTCGGCTCTTCGGCCATCATCAGACCATAAAATAAACTGTAAGTAAAAAGGTATATTGTGAGTATAAAACTCAGTCATAACTAGCTGGATTGGAAATATAAAAATACAAAAGATATTAATTAGTTAAGGTGTACAACTTACAGTCGTCTCTATGTCATAACAGACAATTTCGGCTCATCAAGCAGGTTGAAGCAAACCATCACACATCAGTTGCGGGGTTAAAATAACATAAAATCGAAACAAGGGGTGTACCCCTATAGAGTCATCTTGAACTCGTCTAGGAAGTCAAAGACCAGACAAATATAAAACATTGACTAAAACACCAAGGGAAACGGAAAAGGCATCGAATTCCTTGTTAAATATTCAAAAATACTCGAAGGCACATGTGCTCGAGTCTCCTGTAGGAGAACCCACAAAATGGAAGCTGCATATAGATATGTTTTAATAATTATAACGTGAATAATAATTATTGTTCCATTAAAAAAATATCAATTTCTTATCAACATAATAAGTTCACATTTCCTCATGATTTATTCATGTTTTCGGTTTTTTTTATTCTGCTTTTGTTATAAATCGAAAAGTTTGAGACATATTTTGCAGCTGTAAAGCTGAGAAATGTTACTGTAAACATTCCGCTGCTCAGAAACTGATTTATTGACTATCATTTGGAACCCTTCGCCTGAAATACCTACAGCTCGAAAAAATTATAGCATTATTATTGTTTATTATTAGTATTAGTTAAATGTCTTTAAATATTTTTTTTAACTTTAATTTACTATCTACAGAAAATTCAAATTCAAAAATTCAAGTAAAGAAAAATTCAGGAGTAATAACTGCGTACATTAAGAATATACTCATGATTCGACGTACCACCCACTTTTTCCGTCGTTCTATTTCCCAAAATTAAGACGGAAAGCCGTAAAAACTTAATTCGGGATTTCGTGACTCACGCGATTTACATCTCACGATACAACAAACCATTCCCGATTTTTTTTTATCCCTGAACGGCCTATGACATATACGATAAAGTTACAAGATACCTTTCTTTTAGAAAACCACTCAAACTTCGTTTCTTCTAAAAGTATTTTTTTGATATATCCAACGATAAAAGAGTTATTAGTGAAAAAATACTTTTTTCACCAAAGGGATGTTTATTTTGGCGCTGAACCCTAGAACTGATTTTTGTGGATTTATGTTCTATAACCTCTTCACTAACAATAATTATTGAAAGAAAATCCTTGCTTTTTTTATGAACTTTAGGTACCTACCTACATTTTTTACTTTACCGGCTGGACTATTTATAAGTTTGTAGCTTTTCAAAAGATTACATTTGAGTACACTTAGATCTATGCTGTGAATTCTGGTTCCAAAGAATACGGCGTTTATCTAAACTTTAAAATTACAAAAAACATGATATTTCGAAAACTAAAAGCGTTTTGCAGGAAATTTGGGCAAAATTCGTTAGATATTATTTACCAAATCTAATGTCAGTTATGAAATAAATTTCTTTGTACAAGTGGCCAAAAAATGGTACCTATCTTTTGAAATTTCAACTTTTTGCTAATTTTTCTAAGTGCTATTTTCAATTTGAAATATTTTCAATACTGAAATAGTAGTATTAGGTAATGTTGTTTATAATAATTAGGAAAATTAATGGGAGTAAAAAAACGGATACCATGAGGGGCGTAATTTTCGAATTTTATAAAATTTATGTCACATTTTTTTGTTTTTGATGCAAATCATATTCAACACGAAGAAATCATCTAACAAGTTAAATTTAATTATTTATTTAATGAAAAATGATGAACATAAATTAAGATCTAAAACCGATTAGGTCACAAAAAATATTTAGGTAAGTACTTCTAATTTCAATTGAAATGAAAACTCAATTTAGGCCGTTTCTTATGAACTTGAAAATAAACATGAACTTGTAAGATGCTTTTTTCGTCTTGAATACCCTTCGCACCTAGACCAAAAAAAAAATGTTACTGAATTTTTTTTAAATTCGAAAATTTCGCTCCTGGTATAAATATTACTCCTGTTCATTTTTCTAAATATTATCATAATTATTATTAACTAATATTGCAGTTAAAATATTTCAAATTCAAAATTATTACATTGCAAATGTATGCAAAAAGTTGACATTTAAAAAGGTACTATAAATTTTGGCTACTTTGTATCGAAAATTTATATCCTTAATAAATGGCATTTCATTTGGTGAATATCTAACGAATTTTGTCTAAACCAGCAAAACTCTTTTAGTTTCCGAGATATCATTCGTTTTTTGTAATTTTGAAGTAAAGATAAACGGCCATTTTTCTGTAACTAAAATTCATACCATGGATCGAGTGTGTTCAAATTTAATCATTTACAAAGCACGAAACTCATTACAAAAAATTTTCTAAGAAAGATGGAAAAAAATTATCCCGTATGGTGCGAATTTTTTGGCGAGCATTGTATATGTATGAAAGCATTATAACAGTTATTAATGTACGGTAATTACGGATATAGGTATAGGTGGAAAGAGTTTGGGAAATTACTTGGTTAGCACTTGTTTGGGATATTTGGCAAAAATACCAAGTAATCATGAAAGTGATGGTGGAATATTGGAACATTAATTTTTTTTGTTGGCATGTAGTTGATTTCGTTACTTACTAAATTTATTTGTTTTTTACCATTCTCAAAGGTAACAGACTATTATTATTGAGTAATATGTGGTCAAAATATCAAGGCAACTAATATAAAATTTTATTTTGTAATATACGAGCATTAAACGTGAATTAGCAAAATTTGTAAAACGTGGTAGGTATACGAGGTTTCAACGTTTATATTTTATTTTTAAATCAAAAAAACTTTTTTGCGCTCAATTGCATAAATAGTGTGTATCATGCGATTCAATTAAGAATATTATGTTCACCGCTTTCGGCTTTCTGAAATTTACCATAGTCAGGTCATATTAGCGTAACTGACCCTGTATCTCGTATTTATTATTCACGAGATATCCATAGTGAACTCTGAAATAGGGAACACCATAATATTACCTCTGAAAAATGTTTGTAATTTTCAGATTTCATATTATTTTATGAAATGCCATATTACCTGATAACTTGAATTTTTTTAATAATTTATTTACCCTATTAAAGAAATCACTATTATGAACCACGCTCTTCTTTATTCGTAATCAAAGTCCCGATTACCTAAAATTGAATGTTTTCTTCTTCGCATTCGTAGGTACCTTACATGTATGCAGCGAAAAGTCATGTCTTGCTTAGGTTATCTCGGTGGACGAAGAATTTAAGAATCCCAACAGAAAAAAGTCTACAGGTGTCATATCTGGTTATCGTAGAGGTCACCCTCTAGACCCCCGCGATCGTTTCATTGCTCTGGAAATAGCCGTTCAACCAGTTCCTCGCGGTTCTACCAGAATGGGTTGAAGTAATATTAAACATAGGTAATATCGAATAAATTTCACACCGAAAGTTCACCCAAAATTCCTTTTAGAAATTTCTTGGTCGAACGCCATGTGATGATTTTCATAATATGTTCTGCAAAAAATTCCTATCGTTTTGGATGAGATAGTGAAGATCCAGTGACAAAAATTTATTGTTCGTTCTTTATCTCCTGCCTTTAAATATTGAACAGGCTGCTAGTGATATTGATGCCTGCGATATTAAGACAAGGAAAGTTTTGAACTGGGAAACACCATCGGGAACTCTATGTCGGGTCTTTGTCGAATTGAAGTGATACCTATAATAATTATTATTGTATTAGAAATACTTGATTTAAAAGTTTGTTGTTTCTAAATAAAACATCTTACATTTTAACTACTTTAACTATAGTTCAGTGCCGAATCGGAAGTACCTTATCAGTTTTTCCAGCTAGAGAGCTGAGGGGAATAAACGTAAGGGGAAAGCAGATGTCAGTGGCGCACGACTTACCAATTTTAAAGGGGCTCTTCTTCTTAACTTGATGTCGAAATGTCACTGTCACTATTACTGTCCATATCAGGGTTAATTTGAACTATAAGTGGTTGTACTAGGCATTCAACGCGGGTGTCCAAATCCCACATTTTTATTTCTTCTTTTTCTACATGTCCTATACAACTACGCCATATGTCCGGGTTTGCATGCGAAACCGCTTCTTCTAAAAGCTTCTTCACATCGCACAGCTAAAAACTAGAATTTCTACGAGCCACTGAACCTTTAATTTGAGCCCAAACAAGTTCAATGGGGATTAATTCGCAGTGATACGGCGGAAATCTCAACACTGTCACACCGTGCTCTCGTGCCATTTCGTCAACCACATATACCTACATACTTAATATACATGGGTCTGTGGTGACGCACTATTTCCAATAATTATTGTATTTTAAGCATATTTTCATTTTTTTTTAATTCAGCCACTCTATTATATCTGCTCCGCCACGCTGAAGTTGGTATTTTTTCCAATCGACGACTGTGATAAGGGGCATTGTCGAGGACAATCACAGAACCAGGCTCAACAAGCAACAATATGGAGGAAAACCATCGTTCAAAAACTTCTGCGTTCATGTCCTCATGATAGTCTTCCCTCTTTCGCGATTCAAATACATTAAGGCCACCTTTTAAAAAACCAGAATCACTCCCAATGGGGTAATGGTCAGTCTTCGGCCTTTGCCCGATGGAGATTTCAATCCCGGAGAAAAAAATACTCATTGGATAAATGTATAAAAATTTAATATAACATAAACAAAATATTTCAAGGAACAATAATCATCTTATACCTAAATCTAAATTAGATGTTCAAACAAATTTCAGTTTTATATCAAACAATAACTTAATCTGTTGTAAAAATGCCTCCTAACATTATCCAACATAAGAGATGTTATATTAAAACATGCTTCAACAATATGTACTGTCTTTTAGTGATTGCAAATTTGGGTGACGTCTTCGGGAATAAATTTTATTCTTTAAATATCCCCATAAAAAAATCATTCGGAGCTAAGTCAGGAGACCGTGGCGGTCATTCGATAGATCCTTTCCTTCCTATCCATGAACCTCCAATTGTCGCATTTAGGAAATTCCTAACATTCACATCATAATGTCCTGGAGCTCCATCATGTTGATATGATACGGTTTCAATGTCCTCGAACAGCTCAGCTAAAGCAGGGAAAATCTTAGTGACTAGTAAGTCCATGTAAGCATCTCCCGTCAATCGTCCAAATTGAGCTTAAGAAGTTGTCATCTTGGCTACATATCTCCAACATTATTTCACAAAATCTTATCCTATTTTCAGCATCTTGGAGCTGCAGCTGTTGATGTCTGGAGTATTTATAAGATAAGTATACTTGTGTTTTTTTTATACTTGTGTTAACACAAACTCATTTTTTACAGAGAATGAATAGACCTTTCAAATGATGTATCACATGATCTATAGGGTAAAGGATAGCGTTTTCCTTTGACTACCAGGTACCATCTTAGATGGCCTGGATTGATGCCTCATGTAATACATACTTACGATATGCAAGGTGATCAGGATGATAAAAATGATCTGACTGGAACAAGGTTCCATTTTGAGAAAACAAATTATATAATCGAATATAACTGCGTATATATTATACAGGATGTTTCATAGTATGTGCGCAGGACTTCAGGATACCTATGATAGCTCATTCAAAAATATGAAAAAAGTTCCTATTAACATGGGTCCGCAAACCCATTATTTTCGAGGTGCCAAGAAATTTTTTTTTTTAGTTTTTTGACGATTCTCAAGGAACCTTCCAGATATAAAACTGAATTTTTGTACATATATCTTATCAATCATATTATTTACTTTTTAAGCTCTGATTAAATTTATTTCATACGGCAGTGGTGGAGATTTTGAGATTGCTAAAAAATGTTTGCCCCTAATTTCTACGACACTGTAAAAATTGGCATTGCGGAAGCACATCTTAAACTGTCAATGTTTTCTACATAAAAATGGTGCTCTTGGCCAAATAGCATACCCTAGTCTGAACTATTTTCGAGAAAAACAGCCTTTTGTGATGAAAGTGGTAAAAGTGATAAAAGTGGCAACATGTTTTGTTGTGGACAAAAACATCACTTAGGTATTTTTGATAGTTTTTTTTTTTATAATTTGGCCACTGCCACATTTTTTTATTTTATTTGCACTCTTAACAAACTAAGATAATATTAATTGCAAGATGTGTTAAAAAGATGGGTTCTGTTTCTCAAACAGTTCCTGAGATATCGTCAAAAAACTGAAAATTTGAATGGTTCGTTTGCGCACCAATAGTAATAAGAACTTTTTTTCATATTTTTGGACGAGCTATTACATCCTGATGTCCTGCGCACATATTATGAATCACCCTCTATAATTACGTATGTGTATAATTTGAACCAGGGACGTAGGGTAGATAGGGGTCTAGCTTTTTGACTTCTCAAAATTTACGCCACTGGATAAATTTTGGTTTCGACACACTTTTTTAAAAGCTAGAAATTTCTGGTACACAAAAGGCATAGTTTGGTAGGTAAATTCTCAATAGTTTTTGAGAAATATATACACAGATCCATAAAAGAAAGTTCAGTTAAATTTACATATAAAAATTAAAAAAATAAATAAAACAAAGAAAAAGTTGAGCTCATAGCGCTAGGTAACGTGGCTAGGATTTTTTCGTGGTCGAGAGTTCTGAAAAAGAAGAAGTATCACGTCAAATCTGTAAATTTTTGAATGGTTGAAACATTGCTGGAATAGGTACCTATATTCACTTATTGTCCTTCTCGAATGTCTAAATCGTACATAGGTATATATTTCAAAAACTGTTGAAAATTTACACACAAACCTGGTGCCTTTTTTCACCAGAAATGTCTAGGTTTTGGAAAAATATTTCAAAACCAAAACTTATCCATTATCTTAAAAATTGGGGGGGGGGGGTAAAAAATTGAACCCCATCTACCGTACGTCCCTGATTCATAATTACATACATGTAATAATTGCTGTGATATCAGACTAATTAATAGAAAAACAAGACAAAAAATTTAAGAAAAAAATATTCAGCCGGTTTGGAGGTATAAAAAAAGGAAATTTTTTTGGAGTATTGAACACCCTGTATTCGATACTCTATTATCGAATACGATCCCCGCAACGATAATATTGTTTTAAGCTTTGTTGGACTTGCCATTTTATATGTTTCCATGGTAACATCTTACCGATTATAACTATAAACCTTACATACTATTTTACTGCCCGAAGAAGGTTATCCAGTGCAGTGTTGTGACCTTTTTTTCCACACAGGTGCCATACCGGAGAAAAAAGTAAATGAACTTAGAATCTTTAATCCACAATGGATGTTGTGGTGCTGTCCTTGTCCGCCATTTCAGGATCAACCTGTATTTGTATAATGTATGACGTTTTAACTTTTTACGTTTTTATTATAAAACAATTATGAAAATGACGTCACAAATTGATAAAATTTTTTCTAGATTTTTTCGCAAATGGTTAATGGATTTTAAATGTAAGTATAGAAACGTAAGTAGCTTCATTATTAACAAATTAACATTTCTCTCTCAAACAAAGGAAACCAATAATTACCGATGTTCTAATTATTAATTCTTTTTTTTTTTATAGAAGTACCCATGCCTCTACATTTCATCCAATGTGACGAATATCACAACTTGTTAATTTATTAATAATTAAGTCTCCCGAAGTCGAAATTAATAATTGTTGGTTCTTTCAATAAATGATTTGTAGTTAGATTACTGAATTTTAAAGGGTGATATTAGATTTTTAATGTAATTACGAGTGTAGTTAAGTAGGTACTTTTGTGGCCGAAAATTAACTACGCTTCAGAAAAGAATCCGAGGTCGAATTAACAATCGAAAGTGTAATTTAATTAGGTATAAATCTGAAATAAATTAGTTGTATGTTATAAGTAGATAATAAAATATTTAATGGAATAAACCTGCAGTTATTTACGTTAATATGAAATGAAGTTGGAATATGTAATTGCACCAAGAAATAATAGAAAGTATCCATTGGATTTAGAGCGAAACAAATTTCCATGTTAATCGAACCAATATACATATTCTAGAGTGAATAGTACGGAATAAATATTTTAACTTTTAACATGAACAGTTTTATTATACGAGAAATAAGGAATCATACATTTTGAAATAAAATTACCACTTTTTTATATTATTAATATATTTTTAATATTATTGTTCGAAGAATCTACTGCGGGGGATAAGTCTTTGATTGACCCGCTATTTTTTAAGTTTGGTGCAGGGATCTAGTAAACTAAGGGGAATGGTTGAATGAGGAAAGTAGTGCAGTTTTATGAGCTAAATTCGAAGCAGCTTTTTTTTTTGGAAATCTTTGTGGTTTAATTGATATTTGACAAAAACAAAATATCGCGAATTTCTTTATACTGAGATAACACTCTCATTATTGGAGTTAGAGAAACATCGTAAATGGATACAATACATACCTACGTTTTAGATGACTTTATAACCAATATAACGGCGTTATATATTCTTTTATTTTTGTCTTATTATGTTTGTTAACTTATGTTTGTTAAATGTAATTAGTCATATCTGGCTATAAAATAATTACTTAAATAGTTAGGTATACAGGGATCAGTAACTCGCGAACTCCGAATACAGGGCGATATAGAGCCCATTAATATTAAAGATATTCTACAAAAAAAATTAAATCCAATGGTTGGTTTTCAAGTTATAGAGTTTCCCTCATCTGAGTTTAAAGCTAATTTTTTCAATAACCGTGATGAAAATTAATGAAAAATTCAGGTTAACTGTAATGTCTGGAACGGATACCATATAATTCATCAATTTTTTTTTTCCACAAAACCTCTTTACAGAGGAATTGAGAATATTGTAAATTAATAACATACCTAAATCTGAACGAAATTTGAAGTTTGGCAACCGCCTAAACTCAACTTGGAATATAAAATATTCAAATGCCTTCATTGCTATGGAAATAAAAATAATAACAATACCATCTAACCCGAACTTACTCACATGTTCAGTGCAGTGATGCCACTTTTATTTTTTAAAGAAACGATGATATCTATGGAAAAAAAAAGGATTTACAACACTGCAGTAAGAAAATTTACCACTCTTAAAAAGTGAAGTTTACCATAGCATGCTCTGAGTGCGCGATGAGTTACTGATCACCTGTATTTTTTCTAAATACAATGATATACAACTCAATTATGGTTTTCCGAAAATAAGGCAGTAATGATGGTTATCACACTTTTAATTTTCAACTTTTAACACTTTTAACTAAATTTTGTTATTTGTACATAAACTTTTGTTTTATGTCATAACTCGACACGGCAAATAAAAATAAAAAATATGACGCCATTTTCTTTACGATTTTTCTCTAATTTCAATAATAAAGAGTGTCATATTTCAGTATAAAGAAATTCGCGAAATCCGATTTATACAGGGTGAATTATAAAAAACGCCCCAAGCGATAACTCCGTTAATTTTGAAGATATGACAAAACTTTTTGGAACAAAGTGGCGTAGTTTATCATCATCTATATGTTGAGATAAACGCTCGATCAACACAACTTCCTGTTTAACCGGAAGTAACATCAACTTCGGGTTTTTAAATAGAACACCCTGTAAAACTTTATATTTTTTAAATGTCTGAAGAAATCTAATACAGGTGGTTTTCACCATTGGAATTTAGATTGAGCGGTTTATGAGTTATAAACAAGTGAAGATCGAAAATTTTCAACTTCAAAGCAGTGTAGAACTAGAACGGCTCAAGATATCTAAAAACGGTTTACATGTCCTTATCTTAACTTTTGACATAGTATCCTACTATGTGGTTTAAATTTTAATACAGGGTGATGAAAAATCGGATAATTTTCATCACCCTGTATTAAAATTTACTCCACATAGGCCCGTATTCATCAATAAATATAACCCCTGGGCGGGTTATATTTTGGAACATGTCATTGGTTCAAAATTCGTAGCGTTCGTAGGGATTGAGCATTAGACCAATCAGCTGTCAGAAAATTCAAAATTTAACCCCAGGGTTATATTTTGAAGTTTGATGAATACGGACAATAGTGGGATAAAACATGAAAAGTTAGGATAGGGACATGTAAACCGTTTTTAGATATCTTGAGCCGTTCTAGTTCTACACTGCTTTGAAGTTGAAAATTTTCGATCTTCACTTGTTTATAACTCATAAACCGCTCAATCTAAATTCCAATGGTGAAAACCACCTGTATTAGATTTCTTCAGACATTTAAAAAATATAAAGTTTTACAGGGTGTTCTATTTAAAAACCCGAAGTTGATGTTACTTCCGGTTAAACAGGAAGTTGTGTTGATCGGACGTTTATCTCAACATATAGATGATGATAAACTACGCCACTTTGTTTCAAAAAGTTTTGTCATATCTTCAAAATTAACGGAGTTATCGCTTGGGGCGTTTTTTATAATTCACCCTGTATAACAAAATGTCTAGAAACCCATCAAGATAAAAAAAACAAATGCTGCTTCGAATTTAGCCCATAATACTGCATTACTTACCACATTGAACCGTTCCCGTAACTGCAGTAGTTTACGAGATCACTGTAATAAATATTGAAAAAAAAACTTACACTGTTTACTATAGAAATATCGACAATTTTGGTATAGCGTGCAAATACCATCGTGAGATACCTTATCCCCGCATTCTGCCTGTCCCTTCGTCCATTGAAAAAAACAAAACAGGGCAACCAGTCGCTCATTACTACGCAATAGGGATGTTTATCGATGTGAATATTTATCGAACTGTGATTTCGTTATCCATATCTATCAATAATTATTGCAATCACAGACTGTAATAAAATTTAACTGAGAAAATACCTATGTGACAGAAATCGCAATTCGATCATTGCAAATCACGCTTGCTCGTAAACCATATGGCGAGTAACGAGTACGACCAATCGGAAATAGCTGCTTGGTCTCCCTGGTATAGCTCATTAAGATGATATTTGCAGAAACAAAACTTAACATTTTGATATTTCATATTTTGTGCATAAATTACGAAACGAACGGCCCAGTGTAACCCACAATGACATCGGCCAATCACTTTACACCTACCGAAAATACCTAACGCAGCTTTGTCAGCCCTCAATTTTAATTACAAATTTGCTAATTGCATACACAAAGAACTTATTCATCCGTATGCTCTCCAAGACTTAGCGTAAATGGCAGTTAATGCTCCACCTTCCTTGGAATTCCAAACAATGCAATTCTCATGCATAGGTAATTTCTTGCGAACCAGATGGATATTGTACTACTGGTTTATAACATCATGGGCTTTCTTAAGGAGATGACATAAATACAGTGTGCCCAGGATAAGGATGAACAGCATGGGGATCTCGGAAACCGTGAGAGATACAGGGTTGGTTAACTAAGCAAAAAATTGGGCAGTTTAGTGGTCAATGATATTCTTTTGAGAGAACCAGAAAATTCCGCTTACATCCGGAGATATTGGAAAAAAGCGAAATCTTACGATTTTGTTTTTAATTTTTTCTGAAGTTATTCGAAAAGATATAAAAGAACAAAGAATAAAGAACACTTTGTCATTGCTACTTTTTTAGTTCTCAAAATTGGCGTTTACAAAGTCTCAATCCAACGTTTAGTTTCCAAGAAATCACCATCAACTTTGTTATTTTATATGACCCGTTAAAAAAGTACACCCTGTATATCAATCACGAATTCAACAATGTATCTCACATTATGCACACTATGGCTTCTTTTGTTTTTTTTTTATAATAGCGCATTTTGGTCTAGTAGGCGTCTAACTTGGCACTGACAAGAACAATATTATGAACAAGAACAACCCACTAGACCAAAAAATGCCATACATATAAAAAAAAGAAATCATAGTGTGATATACATTGTTGAATTCGTGATTGAAAATGCTACCTATCTAATGATACTTCTTTTACGGGCCATATAAAAAAACAAAGTTGATGGTGATTTCTTCCAACTAAACATTGGACTTCGTAGACGCAATCAGATGAAAAAGCAGCAATGAGAAAGTGTCCTTTTTAGAAAAATAAAATAAACGGAATCGTAAGGTTTCTTTTTTTTTTCGAATATCTGCGGATGCGGAATTTTCTGGTTATATCAAAAGAACATCATCGACCACTAAATTGCCCAACTTCTTGTGGATTTAACTGACCCTGTATTTACTCTCACCGTTTTCGAAATCCCCATCACCCCATCTCATGTTATTCATCCTTATCCTGGGTACATGTAGAATAAGAATGAACAGCACGGGGATCTCGAAAGCTTTGAGAGATACATGGTCGTTTTAATTACCAAAAATCGCGTAATTTAGTGATCGATGATATTGTGTTGAGAAAACCAAAAAATTCCGCTTTCTTCCGCAGATATTCGAAAAAATTCAAAAATTTTACGATTACGTTTTTAAGTTTTTGTAAAGTTATTTGGAAAGATATAAAAGGACAATCTTTAGTTGCTGCTTTTTGAGCTCTACAAAACAGCATTTATATGATTTCAGTTCAACGTTTAGTTTCGTAGAATCACCACCAATTTGCGTCGTTTCCATTTCAGGTTAAAACTCTCTCAAAAAGCCTATTCCCAAGAAAGGCAAAAAGACCATATCAAACAGCTATTAGCCAGTGGCACTGCTTTCATTAATATCTAAGATGAGATGTTATATTATAAGAGAAAGCCATTAACCAACACCTTTTAAAGTACTTTTAGAAGGAGCTAATATAATCAGCCACCACTAGTTTGGCTTCCGCAAGCAGAGGTTAACTGGAGACCTCCTAACTTACGTAGCGGAAACGTGAAACAGTGCAGTCGAATACCATGGGGAGTCTCTAGTGGTTGCGATTGATATTTTTTAAAGAGCTTTCGACCGTGTTGGCATGTGAGATTATTGGCTTAACTGCAGGCTTCTGGGCTTACCTGAATTCTGCTTGTGGCTTTATTGCGATTTATCTCGGAGATCGCTCTTTGCAAGTTGACCGTCGAGCGATGTAGTTCTTTCTGAAACCTTTTCCATTATGCCAAGTACCGCAGGGATCCATTTTATCTACGACCCTTTTTCACATATAGGTACCTATATTAACGATCTTTTTTGAAACAACAGAAAACCCAATATACATTTATAGTTTCCGCCGATGCCAGTAGACTTAAGTTTATCTTTTTATACCAGATGCGCCAACATCTGTCATCGACACATATTTTCGCAGAGTGCAAGAAGTTTCAACACTTAACATAGGTCTACAAGAGATTCTAGCTTGGGGCGATAGAAATCAAATGCAGTTTAATGATGAGAAGAACCAGGACTATCATGGCTTTTTGTACTCAAACAAGGTCAATGTTTATTGTTATGGTAACGCCAGATATGGTGACTCTCTTATTCCATCGCCATTTCCTCGTTTCTTTCCTCGTTTTCTTGGCGTGAACCTGAGAGCACACTGAGAGCATGACTATATTGCAGGTTTTACGAAGAATGCTTCCCAAAAACTATTCCGCACTAAGAAATTTTATACACCTCAACAGCTTCTCCTCTTATACAAGGCTTAAATCCGATCAGCATTAGAGTACCACTCACATGTTTGGAGCTCAGCTCCTGAACATAGATTGTTGAGATTAGGTACTTGACTCCATTAAAAAAAACCATCGACGTAAATAGTTTTCTTTGCTCATGCACCGCTCCCTGATCATCATAGGGATTTCCCTAGAGTGCTTGTGCATTTTCAATGATATTCATATTTTCGGAGCTCTGTTAGGTACGAGTACCTTATAAAAATAAATCGAATCTGGAGAATTAAATATATTCATTAAACTGCACAGAGAGAAAACTTGTCACAAAATTAACCGGAACGCAACGTTTTCAAGTCGCAAACATGTCACCCATCCAGTTACCCAGGTAAGCTGTAATCCCACTGCCTTGTCGTGTTTTTTTATTTTTATTTAAGGGGCCCCAATTAAATATCATAAATGCTCGATTGCTTTATGTTTTTAAATCCTGACTTGAATTAATCCGCCTTCTCGACCCGCTCCCGGGTTCGGTCGGGACAGAGGGGGCAGGCAGCGGGTCTGTAAAGTCAGGATTTATAAATGTGGTACAATCGGGCATGGGCTGTGAAAAATTTCAGAAAGCACATTATTATAAAATTAAGAAAATATTTATAATAATTATTATTGTTATAAATTAGGAAAGTACCTAATTTGTTAATTGTTTAAAGTAATTTCAAGTTTGTTTTACAGTATCCTTCATTCATATTGAATCACACGTTATTGTTTACTTTGAAATAGAGGTACATCTTAGGTATGTTAGGTATGATTCGTCTGCTTATATAATTCAAAATTTATGCAGTAATATTGAAGGCTATAAGTAGCTAATAAGTTATGTAATAGAAATAAATTGAACTTTAATATTAAAATGAAGAGATTATCGCGATTTTAATTCCAATAAATTCGCCAAGCAAATCTTCCGATATAGAATCGAAATTAAATTAATATCATTTTAAGGCTCGAAATATTATCGAATGGTTCAATGACCATTATGCAAAAATGCTGGGAAGAATTATTGTGAGTCAGTGACCTCAAAAATGTGATTGAAATGATGCCTTTTGAAGCAGGAAAACAATATTAATATTCAAATCAAGTTCTGGCTCTTTAGGTAGGTAAAGTAATGTGTACACTGTACCTTCGATTTAAGGAATGCATATTTCTAGAGAGCAATAGCCTCTCTTATAATAAAGGTTAAGAAACTGTCCTTCGTAATATTATGTAGATATGTCTTTTTTATAATAGTACAAATTCATTTTTTCTCCCTTGATTTATACAATTTTTTCGCAAATTTGATTAGTAACACTTCGTCATGGGGAACTGATTAAAAAAATAATTCAACATATCTAGTTGGCTACTTATTATAGCATGTGAGTGATACTTGGCTATACTTAAATTGAAAATCAGAAAAGTTTCAGCAAAAAGTTAATTTGATGAAGTTTCTTATTATAACGTCATCACACGTCAATGTATTTAGTCAGCTTAACTCTTTTTTTCAGGATGTATGTTACAACTCTCTTCAAGAGATTGAACCTGAAGTGCAGCAAGAAGTTCATCAAGTGCCTTCAAGACCATTTATATAAAATTATCCGATTGCTGATGAGCACATTAATGTTTTTTGACGATTTGCTATAATAGAAATGTTCTAAAATATTCCCCAAGTTAATTTTGATATTTTTCAGTTAGTAGCCTTGACTTTTGGCAACATTTCCATAAATATTTTATTATACCCATATGATACCAGTGTATTCTTATTCAAACCTGTTTGGCTAGTGCTACTTCAAATAAAACATTGCTTACCTCTTCTGACAAAGGAGAATTTTCATCTCCATCGTTGCTTTCTGTGGTTGTCGATGTAGATTTACTAAATATTAAGGATGTAGCTCTGATACCAGAGGCGTTTCGAAAGATTAGTGACAGCACACCTGTAAAAATAAAATATCTATAAGGAACAATAATTTTAATTTATAAACATTAAATTCTAGATTAATAAAATATTTTTGTGATTTTTGATAAATTTACAAGAATTTTTTCTTTTTCGTAATATTGGTAAAATAAACGAAACTGTGTTAACATATTTCTAAATTTAGGTACTTTTTATTTTATTAATCTTATCAACTTCTATTAATTTTATTTTATTATCTATACATTTAAGTTTAAAATGTTTTTGAACTCCGTTGAAACTTTCATTTCCAAAAAAAGAAAAGTAAACGGTTCAAAATTGGTGAGTCTTGTCTGCAAATATCGTGTGATCCACAAAATTTTTCATCAACTAGTGCCTTGGAAGAGAGAGATGGCTATTGCAGTCATGTCTGAGCTCATTGCACCTGAGCACACCTACCAATAGTTTGCATTTTATCTGACAGACTGGCAGACATGCTTAATTTGATCCAAGGCACTAGTTGATGAAATATTTTGTGGATCACCCGATATAAATACGTAAGCGAGCGAATAATTCTCTGCCAAAAAATCACTTAATTGCAAAATCAAAATAATGATTATCGTTAATTACTTGCCGACTTGTCAATTATTACTTGTCAATAATACAGGGTGGGCCATCGAAAAGATAACAAGCCTACTAATTTTTAAATGAAGATCTTTGCAAAAAACGCCGAAACAGGTCGATTTTGTTATCAAAGTAGGCATATTTTCGTGACAAATTTAACTACCCAAGTTCACCCACTTGGCAGGGGTAGCTACCCCATTGCTTATAATTCGCGAACGTTACATGGGTCGGTGTTCTTCGATTTGGGAATCTTTTATGGTATTCTCTTGCAGCTGCTCTTGAATTTCCATTGCAGAAATCATACACAAACATAATGACTGATTATTCGTTATTAGTAAAATGATTTGTGATTATTATAGTGAAATCTGAAAATTTTGTAGTTGATACCCGATTTCCCAGTAATAAAGTCTTGGCATTCTGTCAAACATTTTATCCAGAGAAACAAGTCCAAAAATTAATTTGAAATAATTCAGATGAACATTAAGTAAAATATGTCTGCTCGAAAACGATAATTTACTGAGAAGTTGTATTTTGACATTTTTTTTCTAGACGGTTTGGCTGTGCCGTTCAAATTGAGGAATGATTTCCATAGAGTTTTTTCTTAAATTTTCAAATTCGATGACAGTTTTTCATAAAAAAACGCCAGAAAATTAACTGTCTCAACAAAGACCATGGGGGCATAAATTTTCAAGTCCGGTCCTGGATTTTTAATTAACTCAGAAGGCGGTTTTGATAAGTTTCCGGAATCCACCATCCCTAGTAACTTTCGACAAAATATCTTCAACCGTTTCATAAATATCGCTTATCAAAGTTTTGTACTTGAGACATAAAACACCCTGTAACTACGTAACCAATCACAAAAAAAATTTCTTTTGTGGTTTTCGACCCGCCTTGAAGTCCGCTTATCACCATTGGTCTATGTAAGGTCACTCATGAATCACCGTGTATAAGTTTCCGTTTTTGAATCGTCTGTATTTTTTTTTAATTCCATGAATTAGCCTCAAAGAGAACAAAAAAAAAACTAGGAAAATAGAATTTTTTCAAATAGGTACCTTGCTCAAAAACGAAAAATGTCTAAATTATGACCGCAAATCCACTTTCATTGAAAGACGTTTTGAATAATAAAAAATGTATGTTCTAAACACTTACTTTTTGGAATCTCATCATGTTAGATGATAAATATACTTTTTTTAATTTAAAGAAAAGCCACATCGACAGCCAAATCGTTAGCGGCAAGTTGTGCTATATGATTACAGTTTGTTCAAAAGTTCAGCTTCCTTAAGGTATGAGATAAAGCGAGGCGTGTCTACTTGAAATTATCAGTCTAAACTACCACCATGAGCACTGGGGTAAACCTGGACCACTAGATCACTCAAGAATAGCTCATTTCATCGTCTGAAAAGAGGACTGATCTGGTACACAGACGGTTCCAAAACAGACTTAGGAGCAGGAGCCGGCTTGTATGGAGTGTCCCCCAGATACAGCAGGTCTGTATCATTGGGAAGCACACCACAATCATGCAAGCTGAAATACATGCAATAGGTACAGCAATGTGTCGGAGAATTTATGAAAAGGAACCATAAGAATAGGGAAATCTACATACTCTCCGACAGCCAGGCCAGCCTGAAAGCTCTTGCAGGCTACAAAACCAAATCAAAACTAGTATGGGAATTCATCAACGACCTCAAAGATCTGGCTAAACAAAACAAGGTAACACTTGCTTGGGTACCGGGTCACCGAGGAGTAACCGCTTTCAAAGGACCAGAACCAATGTTTGGAACTACCATAGGAACATGGTAGTGGTGCGATAGCTAGTTGGACAAGTACCCAACACAAAGCATATTTGGAAGTAAATACCAGGCAACAAACATAGGAAGTTAATGGTAAAAGAACCATCCCCAAAACTTGCCAATGAACTACAGCATTTAAACAGAATGCAAGTTAAAACTTGCAAAAAAAAAGTTCATGAAGTCTTCTTCGAACTGTTCTGGCTTAGGCCTCTTCTTCACGAACATCTAGATAATGGTCCAGTATGATTGTTGATGGAAATTTTCAATCTCATAGGACAGAAATTCAAAGAAAGCGATCATCCCGACCATTTTTTGTTGGCCGTCTTCGACCATTATTATTCAAAGTAACAATTCAAGCAACAATTTCAGGAACACACTGATAAGCTAAAGTAAATGTCAACAAAAAGATAAAACACGATAAGCTAGCAACCAGAAAAAATTGGATATTTGGAAAAGTAAAGGTGTCGGGATTTCCAGCATTGTAATATGTTGACTATTCAATAACATGTCTGAAGAGGCTGCTTTGAAAGTGCCGAAATACCTGTAACATCGATCATATATCCTATTATGCAGTAGAATTATTATTACACATTATTGTTTTATTTACCAACGTTGTCAACATTGTCTTTTTATGGAATATATGGCTTGTGTTTGGTTTTTATTCGCAATGACTTTCGACGATTCTTATTATTCTTATTTGCAGATCGTTTGAAATTCAAGCATTACTAAATTTGTTATAAAAAAGCTAAATTTGATTTAAAAAAATGTTATTAAAAGTCCAGGTTATTGAAACAAGTTCAATTTTAGAGACGAGAACGTTTGGTTTTACCTCGATGGTGAACCTCCACATATTTGTGGGAACGTATCTGAAGAACAGCTTCTCCAACTAGTAAATTGGTATAAGAAAACGTCCAGTGATCTTTGCACCGTCGAGGTCACCAGACGTAAAGGCCTCTAGACTATTCCATTAGATTTGAAGGCACGTGAAGAGTTTAGTTGATTCAGAAATATTCCAAATGAGACTAATTGGAGCTATATGCATGGAAGCTCATCAATGTTATACTCCTAACAGTTCTACGTTTTCAATTATAGACAGAACTAGAAAGCATAATACATTCATTAGGCTGCAGGGTATATTTTTAAAAGTATCTGAATTACCTTCACGATATAGTGATAATTTATTAATATTGAATTGAAACATTATTAATATTAATTGAAACATAATATTATGTGACTTGAACTTATTCTATGACTAAGAACCTGCGACTGCCAGACCTTCGTTATTTTGTAAAACATGAAAGTTTCAGTTCGCATGTCTCCAACACAGGTAGGAACAATGCAGCGACTATGAAGTTTGGATTATAATGACTTTGGCAGGTAACAGCTGAAGAAGGTGTATAAAATCACTCCTCAAGGTCTTTGAAGCAAAAAGTTTAATTTTTGTTTAAACTTAGAGGGCATGTAGGAAACACAAAAATAGGCGAAAATTTTTGTGTAGACGTGAGTCGTTGGAGCTTTAGTTTTCGAGATACAGAATGTTGAGATTCTTCGAAAAATTTTATATTTTTTGAGCTGGTTGATCAGAATAACTCTAACAGCCAATATTATAAAGGCTCATTAGGCTAAAGGGTAGATTTCTGTGCTGGTTTGAAGCTAATATCGACATCAAATTACTTTTATTACCATTCACTTAGAAATTCACCTAGAAAAAAAAATTCAGTTAGACTCGACACCTTCTTTAGAAATGACCACAGAAATCTGCCCGTTAACTTAATGAGGCTTTATAATACCCGCTGTATGACGTGTTTGACGGTTGTTGTACTAATAATTGAATTTGTCGTATTCTTTTTCAAGATACGACACTGACTTTAATGGAAATGTGATATTTTTGATAGATACCTCGTGTGGTTTACACGAGAAAAGTCACCTTTTTCAAGATAGGTACTTCACAATGTAGGTACGAAGACGTACAAAGGTAAAATATAATAAAAGTCAATGAAAATGAGTAGGTAGGTACACTACCTTCAGAAATAATAATTAAACAGTGCTTCTACATCATTGACCGCTTAATCTAAAAAAAATATAAATTGCCAAAAGAGCGGTGGCGTACCATAATTTTACCTATAAGTTTCAAGTAGGTAGCCCTCTGAGACGCCACTGGAATTAATAAATTTGTTATTCCCATCAAATGAAGTTCCTTAAAACGACAAATAAGCAGCCTACCAAATTTTATTTAGATCGCCCGAAAGGTTTTTGAGTAATTCATAAAAAATCGATTTTTTTCAAAATTTTACACCCTGTATCTAGAAAACGAAGCAAGTTAGGACATACGATTTTATGAAAAAAACTTCTTATTTTTGGCTGGTAAATACACCCTTAAAATCTTTGCACTGAATTTTGAATCACCCTGTATAATTGAGTATTTAGAAATAGGCAAAATACCGGATACATATACGCTTGGCAGTAACGCCGCCAAGCGTATATGTGAGACCGAAAAGGTATATTTGGTGACACATGGCGGGAGTTTTAGGAACGGGCGATAGGCGGCGGGTTAGAGTGCAGACTACTAAGTCGTTGAGACTGCCACCGACTGGGTTCGAATGCCAGTTTCACCATGGATGTTTGTGTTCGTCTATTCAACTATTTAAATTTAAAAAGTGTATCTGGATAGAATGAGCTAGTTCTGGAAGCCGAATATTAGCGGAGTGGAGCGACTTTGTCTTATCTTCATAACTAAGACCGATGCTCCCTTCTTAAAAAAAATGGCGGGAGTTTTAAATATCAACATTGAAACAAAAAGACCGACGATATTATCATTAGGAATAATTAGTACAACAATCCATAACAAAGTCTGCTAAGTAAACGGCAGTGTGAAAATTGTGTCCGGTAACTAACATTACTAAAAAAGCAATTTCTTGGAAGCGGCAAGCAAAAATTTCGTTTTTGAGGAAAGTCTTCTGCTTGCTGCGTCTTCGAAATTGCTTTTTTATTAATGTGAGTTACTTGCTGTACACAATTTCCGTACATAGGTATACGGGGTGTTACTTAATGATAGGGCGTTTTTCAAGGGCACGTTCCTGAACCAAATTCATGTAGAAAAGTTCATATAAACACGTGTCTTGAAGAATGTTCCTATTATAACGTTCAATCCCCGAGCAGGGATGGTAAAGATTATTATTACGTTATTTAGCAGCCAGCTAGCTCAACAATAAATTAATTTAACTTATTATTTTGACAATGCACACATATGAACAACATCACAGGTGAAAGAAAATTCACAGGTCAATTTTAACAGTTTTTATTAATAAAAGAATAAATAATTTCAAATATCATAAGAATGGAAAATTTGCAATAGGATAAATATAAAATATTGAATATAATTAATAGATGAAAATTGCAACATAAAAATGAACAAATATGGTATCACAGGTAGGTAAAGATTAAATTTATAGAAATGCTTCAACAATAATTAAGCATGAAAATATAATAGTTATACACATAGAATGAAACACACATTGAAACTCACACAGCGAGCCATATGAGGGCGATCATAAAAATTATATAATGTTTTATTGAACGAAAGAAAATACTGCAGAAACTATTGCAGAAAATTAATTAAATGGTGAATTACGACAACTATTGAAGTGAATATAAAATTTATAATATAAATAAATAGTGAGATGAATTGTAAGCAGTTTAAGCACCAAGTAGCAGGAAGACCTTTAAATATGATCTTCCGAAATTGCCTTTACCTATTCTGAATTTGATTTTACTTTTTATGAAATATAGGTAACCTTTTTTGAAATGGACATTCAAAAAGTATAGTAGCACTGTTTACAGTTAAATTAATTCAATATCGTCACAGAAATAATTGATTAAATATTTAATTAATAAAACGCTATTGTTTTATTTATGATCGATTTTACTTATGTATTGAAACCTAATAGATGAAATGGCAATCTAATATCCTAAAAAGAACACAATAACGAGAAAACCTATCATTTTCCCATATTTATAACATGATAAACATAGAGTTAAGGTGGCTGACATAGGTGGATCACTTGCGAGGATTTCAGTTTCGCAAGCTTTCAACAGGTGAAGGTTATCGTGATCTGAAGGAGCTCAAGATGAAATTGATTGTTATTTCACTTAATTACGCAACATCCACAAGGCACGAGATAATTTATAAATTATTTATCGCATGTTCATCGGCGATGGTGTCATCGGCGAAAAAGAAGAAAAACAACTTATCATAATATTTATTACCTATTATAAGTCTATACTAATACTAATATTATTACATAATAATTTTACGCTACCATAAGCTTTTTCGTGAGCCACGCTTCAGAATCATAATAATTAGAGAGCTGGAAGTTCAGTTTTCTAAAAACCTAAGGTCTAGATTAGCATTAGGACTCACCTATAAGGGTGAATATTCCCAACGGGAATGCACAACATTTGACTTGCATATAAACTAAAACTACCATTATAAATATTTTGTAAATGTGTACCTATTACTGTTTTTTCAATTGAAATTGTGATCCGCTATCACGGTTACTAACCTGTAAATGTTATTTGTTTCGAGTTATTACAAAATAACTGTAATAGTCACAATAAAATAGTCACAAATCACTCCTTTTTTTTCATTCCTAACTCTAAATTATTCAGTAGATATGCGTCAAATAGTCGTAAGCAGTGTTTCTCATCATGGGTATCTCAAAGTAACGGGGACATAGGAACTGTCACTGCTACCTAATTATTGTCTCCCAACTCTTAGTCCAAACGCAATGAAATTGATGTAATATAAACAATATGACGTTAGTGACATTTTAGCATTATTGATTTGCTGAAGGTCGTTCATTTTTCAAAAAAAAGGTAAATTATTAATAAAAATAAATTGCCAAATAAATAACTGAAGTTTGCTTAGTTCATTAACATTAACATCAGTAACTCGCGCACTCAAAGCATGCTGTGCTAAACTTCACTTTTTAAGGGCGGTAAATTTTCTTACTGCAGTGTTGTAAGTTCTTTTCTTCCAAAGATATGACCATTAAAAAAAAAAGGTGGCAACACTACACCGAATATGTGAATAAGTTCGGATTGGATGATATTGTTATTATTTTTTTTTACATAGCAACGAAGCATTTGAATATTTTTATATTCTAAGTTGAGTTTAGGCGGTTGCCAAACTTCAAATTTCGTTCAGATTTAGGTATGGTATCAATTTCCAACATTCTCAATTCCTCTGTAAAGAGGTTTTGTGGAAAAAAATTGATGAATTAGGTATATGGTATCCGTTCCAGACATTACAGTAACCTGAATTTTTCATTAATTATTATCACGGTTATTGAAAAAATTAGCTTTAAACTCGGATGAGGGAAACTCTGTAACTTGAACACCAACCGTTGGATTCAATTTTTTTTTGCAGAATATCCTTAATTTTAATGGGCTCTATATCGCCCTGTATTCGGAGCGCGCAAGTTACTGATCATCCTGTATAGTAACCGTGGTACCCAGAAGATTAAACCTAAATACCTACTCATATTGTTATAACAAACCTTAATAGAACATTTATCTTATTTAAATTTTTATTTTAAAATTTACTTTTGAGTTGATTTTTCGGTTATATTCCAGAGACATCATTCAAGCAGACATCATGAATAATTTTCTAAGTTAATTAATGCCCGTATTCACAAACGATAATTTTCTTAATAATTACGTAATCAGTTATCTTCATCTCATTCGTCTAGTGTGCATATAAACCGTATATTATAATCATTCCATTTATTTAATTTTTCTAGAAATGACAAGGGAAGAACGTTTTGTTGATACGGGCATTAGTCTAAAATTAAAATAGATTCAATAAAATAAGGTCTAGTTACGCAAGAGCCCATTTAAGTTGTTAATTAATTCAATCAGGAGTCGGTCAGATTGGTGAAGGCAGCGGGAAATTATTTTATGGAATTACCAGAAATAAAATCGTTAAGAAGATGTTTTTCTAAAAAATTTCAATTTATTAGAATTTTTGGAGTTTTCTAAATTACTCTATTAAAATCTCGATTAAAATAATATGTACGTATCATTAATGGATAAAAGGTAAAACTAATATTTATTAATATTATTATGCGCGTTAACACAAGCAGTGGTCTAACATCATCTTCTGTGCAATACCACTTCAGCAGCTAAAATGTCAGGGAAATATTTTAATCATGTGTTGAAATTTCTCTTAACGAGATATATTTAGAGATCTTTGCAATAAACATACCCTGTTTCAAATAATATGTCACTTAAATTTCATTACATATTTACAATTTGGATTCTTTAAAAACATCTAAAAGTCATTCAATGGTATGCTCGATAATATTGTTAAATATCCAAAGAAAAAAAATAAACATTTTTCATGTGACTTTGGAAAGAAAGGAAAGTTGAGGAAAGCTCCTTTAGATTGTAAAATCATTTAGAGACTTAGCTTTTGAAATTATTAAAAATGGTCTGAGAAATGGAATACTTATTTTTATTTCTCCCAGCATCACTCCCGATCAAAACGCTATCGCTCGCCTTAAAGAACCAGGTCAAATTTTTGGTGAGGTTTTCAGGAAGGACAACGGAGATTTCCACCGGGTTTGTACAAGACCTAAGTAAGATACGTTACAAATTAGAACCTAAATCCCAAAAATTTCTCAAATGTTACGTAATCTAAGTAAAATTTATGTTTTCAACCCCTACTTTGTAGAATCTCTGCATATTGATTGATGAAAAATAAAACACTATGTTTTAAAAAATTATATTATACGTCTGAAGATGATAATCTAACAGCGGGTATTATAAAGGCTCATTAGGTTAACGGGCAGATTTGTGTGCTCGTTTTTGAAGCTAATATCGACGTCAAATGACTTTTGTTGACATTTTTGTAATCCATTTCATGCCAAGAATGACAAAATTGCAATATTTGCCACACAGAGTCGATACCTTCTTCAGAAATCTGCCCGTTAACGTAACGAGACTTTATAATACCCGCTGTAAGTGGTTTAATATTACTTAACAATAAAATATAATGTATAGATGGATGTATTAGTTACACTGTTGGCTGTATGCCTGAATTTTTTTTGTTTATCGCGTGCCTATAAATAGATGCATATCTCAATATATCATAGAAACATCTCAAAATCTTCTCGGGGATCGATTGGTTCATTAGTTTATTTATTTTTTTCTGCGACAGCCTAAAAGTTTGACATTTTTTCCCCGTTGACAGGTATAAAAATGTCTCATTATATGAGCTGCATCTTATCGGGGAAATAAATGAATTAGCAGGGAAATAAATGAGTACTTATTTCCCCGAAATGGCGGCTTAGGTATAGCTACTATTAACACTCAGATATCATTAAATTTATATCAAATATACGTAAAGGAAAGTTACCTTATTATCCAAATGGCAATTATTAAGGGAATTTTCATAATAATCACTATAGATATTATTAAATTCACTCATCGAAAACTAACAAGAATCTTTGCAAAACACTGTCTTCAATTTTAATTACATTAATATGACGTTTATGTAATAATTAAATCGTTTCGTTACCCAGGCAACGTCGATTACGATAAAAGACAGTTTGAAAATCGAAGTTTAACATAAATCATTTTTCCGACATAATTTTCAATTATCTTTCTACGTTTTTCGACATTCTAACACTGATATTTCTTCTCGCAGAAAAAAATTGTATATTACACACAAGAAAAAAGTGCGATTTTAGCTCTCGATGTGTTTGTCCCCTCCGCTAAACGCGTCGGGGACGAAATCACATCTCGAGCTAAAATCTATCACTTTTTTCTCTTGTATAATAAATAACTATTTTTCAATAAATTTGCGCAATTATGGAAATGTTTGTCTATACAGGGTGTCCGGTAAGTACCTCCTAATCTCTCGGGAGCATACAGGGGAGGTAAAAAAAAACCTAGTCTGTCATAAAAGAAATTTTCGTAAAGTGTCCCCAAACGGAGATATGGAGCCCTAAAAGGGTGCCCCGCAATTTGCTTTTTTGACTCTAACTTTTGAACCGACCTGTATCATTGGATGGAATTTGAACACTTTATAGAGACCACAGAGAGCCATCAGGCCATATTAAAGTCGATGTTTGACGTCGTCAGGGAAGTCAGGAACGGACTTACCATCATACTCGTTGAGTCAAAATTTTGACAGGTGTCACTTTACAGAGCTAAAAACTATTTTTTTGAATAGTCTAATACTCCATCTTTAAAAAAGGTGCTCTTAATTTATTTCGGTAAAACTGACGGTTTTCGAGATAAATCGGTTTTTAAGTATACGAAACACTCAAAAGATACTAAATTCTAAACACAAACATGTAAAAATCAGGTTCTTGTTGATAAACCTACCTACATAATGGATTGCTATTGACGGAACTTGGTCAAAAATCGCATAAAAGTCGATTTATCTTGAGAACCGCTAGTTTTATCGAAATAAATTAAGAGTACCTTTTGTGAAGATGAATGACCAGCATATTTAAAAAATAAGTTTTCAGCTCTGTAAAATGACACCTGTCAAAACTTTGACACAATGAGTGTGGTGGTAAGTCCATTCCTGACTTCCTTTAGGACGTCAAACATCCACTCTGATATGGCTTAATGAGTCTTTATGGCCTCTATAAAAAAAATTAAAATTTCATCAAATTATACAGGTCGGTTCAAAAGTTAGAGCCAAAAAAGTAAATCTTAGGGTACCATTTTGGGGCTCTGTATCTCCGTTTAGGGACACTTTACGAATGTTTTTTTTATGACAGACTAGGTTTATTTTGACCTCCCCTGTATGCTCCCGAGAGATTAGGAGGTACTTACCAGACACCCTGTATAACATTGAAAAAATGCACATGCACTGCAGGGAAATCCCTATGACGCTCTGGGAGCGGTGCATGAGCGGAGATGTCGATTCACGTTGGCTTTGAATCGTTGCAGGTTGTATTCGTCAGGAAACACGCCCTGCTGGAATGCTAATCCAAAGCAATGCGGTTCTATACATAAATTATACATACTTATACATAATTATTCAATAAAAGTAGAAAAATAAATGAATTATCATTCTATACCTATTTAAGGCGTCATATTATTTTACACCTTACTTTTGTAACGATAATTAATATAGTTTTATAAACGGAAAATCGCGTGCAAGTTCCCTATTATAAAGTTATTTAGAATAAAAATTTGAAAATTGCAAAAATCACTCTACTATATACCTATAAATATTTTGAAGGCCTATTGATACAGTCCAGGTAAATGTTTGCAAGTCGTGATAGAAACAATGAGTTACTTACCAACTGATAGTAGCAGCCAGAGACCAGCGGGTCTCTTCATTCTCCTGAAACAATGCACAACCTTTGAATTATTTTCATTTTTGCAAGAGTCATTAACATATTTATCTTTAAATCAAAAGTGCACTATTGTTTTAACATTCTCACTAATACAATAGACGTTTATTATTCTAAAATGATATCAATTATGCTACAATTAAGATTGTGCAATATAATATTGTAGAAGGTAGGTAACTTTTTATCTTTCCTATTCTAAGAAGTATTTTATTTGTAAATCTTATTTCTATGGATTTAAAGAGTGGTATGACTGACTGATATCAAACTTAGTGCAATTAAAAATTATACATTTTCGTACGTATTTTGGAAATTTGTTTCTCCATAATATTTCACATCAATAATTGTCCCAGCTCATTCGAAGCAGTCTCTGTAGGCCAAACGGTGGACTTTTTTAATTTTTTTTTTGAAAATTCAAGTACAGCCATTCTGTAATTATTATGGCCATAATTTAAAACTATTTTGGACTATACAGAGTGTCCCATATGACAATGGCATATCAAAGTTATGTTTTTTTAAATGGAATGCTCCTATGTTATTGCATTTTTAGATTGTCTGTTTTCTACAGTTGGTGTTAAAATTGAGAAGTTTGTGAGTTATAAACAAGTGAAAATCGCCGTTTTTGAAGTTCAAGGCCCTGTACAACGAAAACGGCTCAAGATAGATAAATGAGTTACATGTCCCTATTTTAACTTTTTATTCACTTTTACTTATTTACTTACTAAACTAAACTTACTTTGCAAAACTTTTCTTTTCCTATGGTATAGAAACATTTGTACTTTCTTTGTTTTTTTTTTTATTTGGCGACGCGTGGAGAAATCTCAGATTTTTTCAATTTTTTTATCACCCTTTATAAACATTTTATCGACATCACAGAATAGTACATGAAAAGTTAAAATAGGGACATGTAAGCCGTTTTTCTCTATCTTGAGCCGTTTTTGTTGTACAGGGCCTTGAACTTCAAAAATGACGGTTTTCACTTGTTTATAACTCACATGAACTTCTCAATTTAAACATTAACTGTAAAAACCAATTTTATTTTTTCTTCTCAGACAATCTAAAAATGCAATAACATAGGAGCATTCCATTTAAAAAAAACATAACTTTGATATGCCATTGTCATATGGGACACTCTATACTCCAAAATAATTTTAAATTATGGCCCTTGTGATCCTGTACATACTTGAATTTGCGAAATTTTTTTCTGAAAAAATTCATCGTTTGGCCTCTGTAGTTCGAATTAGTTGTATAGCCTGTATAGCTATCAAGCTGCTGAATATAACATTTATTTTAGCCCGCGACTAAAGTATCATTGCTTCGGTAGCCAGATAAACAAAAAAGTAATCAAATATTTCTCAGTCGAGAAGGATAACTGACTTTAAGAAACCAAGATCTTCAGCAACACTGGTCAATATTGGATATTGGATATCTACTGCATATACTTATAGTTAAAACTGTAAATACCCATTAGCTTTTTCATTGATAAAAATCCCGCCACGTTATTGTTGTATTAAATATTCAGTTATGAAAATGAAAGTTAAATCAGTTATACCTACTTAGCTAAAACTCGCTAGTTTGTCACTTACTGCATACTGAAAATTTAATTTTCAGAGCTTTAAAAAAAAAAAACTATAAGACAAAAAGTTTGAAAAAAAAATTTGAGGAAAAAATTAAAAAAAAATATTTTGAAAAAAAAATTGAAGAAAAAAATTAACCTGGCCTTACTGAAAATTTAATTTTCAGAGCTAACCTGGGCTAACCTGGGCTAACCTGGGCTGACAAAACAAAAATCCGGAGCTAACCTGGCCTTACTGAAAATTTAATTTTCAGAGCTAACCTGAGCTAACCTGGGCTGACAAACAAAAATCCGGAGCTAACCTGGCCTTACTGAAAATTTAATTTTCAGAGCTAACCTGGGCTAGCCTGGGCTGACAAACAAAAATCCGGAGCTAACCTGGCCTTACTGAAAATTTAATTTTCAGAGCTAACCTGGGCTGAAAAACAAAAATCCGGAGCTAACCTGGCCCTTCTGAAAATTTAATTTTCAGAGCTAACCTAGGCTGACCTGGGCTAGCCTGGGCTGACATACAAAAATTCGGAGCTAACCTAGCCTTACTGATAATTAAATTTTCAGAGCTAACCTGGGCTGACCTGGGCTGACAAACAAAAATCCGGAGCTAACCTGGCTCTACTGAAAATTTAATTTTCAGAGCTTTTGAAAAAAAAAACTATACGACAAAAATTTTGAAAATCAATTTTTGAGGAAAAAAATTTGGAAACAAAATTAAATTAATTTTTGAGGGAAAAATTTTTGAAAAAAAATGGAAAAAAAATTTAAAAAAATTTTCAAGAAATTTGGAATAAAAAAATTTGAAAATAAATTTGGAAAAAAAATTAGGGAAAAAATTTTGGAAAAAAATTTTGATGAATAAATTTTGAAAAAAAAAATTTATGAAAAAAAAATTTAAAAATCAATTTTGAAAAAAAAAAATTTTGAAAAACATTTTGATAATAAATTTTTGAGGAAAAAATTGTTGAAAAAAATGGAAAGAATTTTTGAAAAAAAAAAAATTTCAAATAAATTTTGAAAAAAAGCTTAAAAAAATTTTCAAGAAATTTGAAATAAAAAAATTTAAAAATTTTGGAAAAAAATATGAAGAAAAAATTTTAATCAAAAATTTTGAATAAAAACTGGGCTGACAAACAAAAATCCGGAGCTAACCTGGCCATACTGAAAATTTAATTTTCAGAGCTTTTAAAAAAAAACTATAAGACAAAAAGTTTGAAAAAAAAATTTGAGGAGAAAATTAAAAAAAAAGTATTTTGAAAAAAAAATTGAAGAAAAAAATTTGAAATTAAAATTTTGGAGGAAAAAATGAAAAAAAAATTGAAAAAATAAATTTTGAAAAAAAATTTAAAATCAATTTTGAAAAAAAAATTGAATAAAAAACTGAAAAAATTTAGGGGAAAAATTTTGAAAAAAATTTGAAAATAAATTTGGAAAAAAAATTAGAGAAAAAATTTTGGAAAAAAATTTTGATGAATAAATTTTGAAAAAAAAATTTGATGAAAAAAAATTTTAAAAATCAATTTTGAAAAAAAAAATTTTGAAAAACATTTTCATAATAAATTTTTGAGGAAAAAATTATTGAAAAAAATGGAAAGAATTTTTGAAAAAAAAAAAAATTTCAAATAAATTTTGAAAAAAAGCTTAAAAAAATTTTCAAGAAATTTGAAATAAAAAAATTTAAAAATTTTGGAAAAAAATATGAAGAAAAAATTTTAATAAAAAATTTTGAATAAAAACTGGGCTGACACAAAAATCCGGAGCTAACCTGGCCATACTGAAAATTTAATTTTCAGAGCTTTTAAAAAAAAACTATACGACAAAAATTTTGAAAATCAATATTTGAGGAAAAAATTTTAATTTTGGAAACAAATTTAAATTAATTTTTGAGGGAAAAATTTTTGAAAAAAAATGGAAGAAAATTTTTTTTAAATAAATTTGAAAAAAATTTTAAAAAATTTTCAAGAAATTTGGAATAAAAAAATTTAAAAATAAATTTGGGAAAAAAATTAGGGAAAAAATTTTGGAAAAAAAATTTAAAAATCAATTTTATTAAAAAAAATTTTTTGAAAAACATTTTGAAAATCAATTTTTGAGGAAAAAAATTTGGAAACAAAATTAAATTAATTTTTGAGGGAAAAATTTTTGAAAAAAAAATGGAAAAAATTTTTTTTTTAATAAATTTTGAAAAAAAAATTTAAAAAATTTTCAAGAAATTTGGAATAAAAAAATTTAAAAATAAATTTGGAGAAAAAATTAGGGAAAAAATTTTTGAAAAAAAATGGAAAGAATTTTTGAAAAAAAAATACTTGAAAAAAAATTTTTGAAAAAATAAATTTTGAAAAAAAGCTTAAAAAATTTTTCAAGTAATTTGGAATAAAAAAATTTTGAAAAAAATTTAAAAAATTTTGGAAAAAAATATGAAAAAAAAAATTTAATAAAAAATTTTGAATAAAAACTGGGCTGACAAACAAAAATCCGGAGCTAACCTGGCCTACTGAAAATTTAATTTTCAGAGCTAACCTGGGCTGACCTGGGCTGACAAACAAAAATTCGGAGCTAACCTGGCCTTACTGAAAATTTAATTTTCAGAGCTAACCTGGGCTGACAAAACAAAAATTCGGAGCTAACCTGGCCTTACTGAAAATTTAATTTTCAGAGCTAACCTGGGCTGACAAACAAAAATCCGGAGCTAACCTGGCCTTACTAAAAATGTAATTTTCAGAGCTAACCTGGGCTAACCTGGGCTGACAAAACAAAAATTCGGAGCTAACCTGGCCTTACTGAAAATTTAATTTTCAGAGCTAACCTGGGCTGACAAACAAAAATCCGGAGCTAACCTGGCCTTACTAAAAATTTAATTTTCAGAGCTAACCTGGGCTAACCTGGGCTGACTAACAAAAATTCGGAGCTAACCTGGCCTTACTGAAAATTTAATTTTCAGAGCTAACCTGGGCTAACCTGGGCTGACTAACAAAAATTCGGAGCTAACCTGGCCTTACTGAAAATTTAATTTTCAGAGCTAACCTGGACTAACCTGGGCTGACAAAACAAAAATTCGGAGCTAACCTGGCCTTACTGATAATTTAATTTTCAGAGCTAACCTGGGCTGACAAACAAAAATCCGGAGCTAACCTGGCTTTACTGAAAATTTGATTTTCAGAGCTAACCTGGGCTGACAAACAAAAATCCGGAGCTAACCTGGCCTTACTAAAAATTTAATTTTCAGAGCTAACCTGGGCTAACCTGGGCTGACTAACAAAAATTCGGAGCTAACCTGGCCTTACTGAAAATTTAATTTTCAGAGCTAACCTGGGCTAACCTGGGCTAACCTGGGCTGACAAAACAAAAATCCGGAGCTAACCTGGCCTTACTGAAAATTTAATTTTCAGAGCTAACCTGAGCTAACCTGGGCTGACAAACAAAAATCCGGAGCTAACCTGGCCTTACTGAAAATTTAATTTTCAGAGCTAACCTGGGCTAGCCTGGGCTGACAAACAAAAATCCGGAGCTAACCTGGCCTTACTGATAATTAAATTTTCAGAGCTAACCTGGGCTGACCTGGGCTGACAAACAAAAATCCGGAGCTAATCTCGCCTTACTGAAAATTTAATTTTCAGAGCTAACCTGGGCTGACAAACAAAAATCCGGAGCTAACCTGGCCCTACTGAAAATTTAATTTTCAGAGCTTTTGAAAACAAAACTATACGACAAAAATTTTGAAAATTAAAAATCAATTTTTGAGGGAAAAATTTTTGAAAAAAAATTGAAAATCAAATTTTGAGGAAAAAATTAAAAAAAAAAAATGGAAAGAATTAAAAAAAAAATTGAAAATTTTTTGAAAAAATAAATTTTGAAAAAAAAATAAAAGAAATTTTCAAAAAATTTGGAATAAAAAATTTTAAAATAAATTTTGAAAAAAAAATTTAGGGAAAAAATTTTGAAAAAAAATTTTGATGAAAAAATTTTGAAAAAAAATTTCGATGAAAAAAATTTTTAAAAATTTTGGAAAAAATATAAAAAAAAATTTTAATAAAAAATTTTGAATAAAAACTGGGCTGACAAACAAAAATCCGGAGCTAACCTGGCCTTACTGAAAATTGAATTTTTAGAGCTAACCTAGCCTTACTGATAATTAAATTTTCAGAGCTACCCTGAGCTGACCTGGGCTGACAAACAAAAATCCGGAGCTAACCTGGCTCTACTGAAAATTTAATTTTCAGAACTTTTGAAAAAAAAACTATACGACAAAAATTTTGAAAATCAATATTTGAGGAAAAAATTTTGGAAACAAATTTAAATTAATTTTTGAGGGAAAAATTTTTGAAAAAAAAATGGAAGAAAATTTTTTTTAAATAAATTTTGAAAAAAATTTTAAAAAATTTTCAAGAAATTTGGAATAAAAAAATTTAAAAATAAATTTGGGAAAAAAATTAGGGAAAAAATTTTGGAAAAAAAATTTAAAAATCAATTTTGATAAAAAAATTTTTCTGAAAAACATTTTGAAAATCAATTTTTGAGGAAAAAAATTTGGAAACAAAATTAAATTAATTTTTGAGGGAAAAATTTTTGAAAAAAAAATGGAAAAAAAATTATTTTAATAAATTTTGAAAAAAAAATTTAAAAAATTTTCAAGAAATTTGGAATAAAAAAATTTAAAAATAAATTTGGAAAAAAATTAGGGAAAAAATTTTGAAAAAAAATTTAATATCAATTTTTGAGGAAAAAATTTTTGAAAAAAAATGGAAAGAATTTTTGAAAAAAAAACTTGAAAAAAATTTTTTGAAAAAATAAATTTTGAAAAAAAGCTTAAAAAAATTTTCAAGTAATTTGGAATAAAAAAATTTTGAAAAAATTTTTAAAAATTTTGGAAAAAAATATGAAAAAAAAATTTTAATAAAAAATTTTGAATAAAAACTGGGCTGACAAACAAAAATCCGGAGCTAACCTGGCCTACTGAAAATTTAATTTTCAGAGCTAACCTGGGCTGACCTGGGCTAACCTGGGCTAACCTGGGCTGACAACAAAAATCCGGAGCTAACCTGGCCATACTGAAAAATTTATTTTCAGAGCTTTTGAAAAAAAAAACTATACGACAAAAATTTTGAAAATCAATTTTTGAGGAAAAAAATTTGGAAACAAAATTAAATTAATTTTTGAGGGAAAAATTTTTGAAAAAAAATGGAAAAAAAATTTAAAAAAATTTTCAAGAAATTTGGAATAAAAAAATTTGAAAATAAATTTGGAAAAAAAATTAGGGAAAAAATTTTGGAAAAAAATTTTGATGAATAAATTTTGAAAAAAAAAATTTATGAAAAAAAATTTTAAAAATCAATTTTGAAAAAAAAAAATTTTGAAAAACATTTTGATAATAAATTTTTGAGGAAAAAATTGTTGAAAAAAATGGAAAGAATTTTTGAAAAAAAAAAAAATTTCAAATAAATTTTGAAAAAAAGCTTAAAAAAATTTTCAAGAAATTTGAAATAAAAAAATTTAAAAATTTTGGAAAAAAATATGAAGAAAAAATTTTAATCAAAAATTTTGAATAAAAACTGGGCTGACAAACAAAAATCCGGAGCTAACCTGGCCATACTGAAAATTTAATTTTCAGAGCTTTTAAAAAAAAACTATAAGACAAAAAGTTTGAAAAAAAAATTTGAGGAGAAAATTAAAAAAAAAATATTTTGAAAAAAAAATTGAAGAAAAAAATTTGAAATTAAAATTTTGGAGGAAAAAATGAAAAAAAAATTGAAAAAATAAATTTTGAAAAAAAATTTAAAATCAATTTTGAAAAAAAAATTGAATAAAAAACTGAAAAAATTTAGGGGAAAAATTTTGAAAAAAATTTGAAAATAAATTTGGAAAAAAAATTAGGGAAAAAATTTTGGAAAAAAATTTTGATGAATAAATTTTGAAAAAAAAATTTGATGAAAAAAAATTTTAAAAATCAATTTTGAAAAAAAAAATTTTGAAAAACATTTTCATAATAAACTTTTGAGGAAAAAATTATTGAAAAAAATGGAAAGAATTTTTGAAAAAAAAAAAATTTCAAATAAATTTTGAAAAAAAGCTTAAAAAAATTTTCAAGAAATTTGAAATAAAAAAATTTAAAAATTTTGGAAAAAAATATGAAGAAAAAATTTTAATAAAAAATTTTGAATAAAAACTGGGCTGACACAAAAATCCGGAGCTAACCTGGCCATACTGAAAATTTAATTTTCAGAGCTTTTAAAAAAAAACTATAAGACAAAAAGTTTGAAAAAAAAATTTGAGGAGAAAATTAAAAAAAAAATATTTTGAAAAAAAAAATTGAAGAAAAAAATTTGAAATTAAAATTTTGGAGGAAAAAATGAAAAAAAAATTGAAAAAATAAATTTTGAAAAAAAATTTAAAATCAATTTTGAAAAAAAAATTGAATAAAAAACTGAAAAAATTTAGGGGAAAAATTTTGAAAAAAAATTTGAAAAAAAATTTTGATGAAAAAAATTATTTTTGAAACAAAAATCCGGAGCTAACCTGGCCTTACTGAAAATTGAATTTTCACATGTAATACCACTAGAGGTCAAATTATTTCCGGAAAATTTTTCGAGCTCACGAATATTTTGAAAATTATCGCGAGCCGAAGGCGAGGGATAATTTTCTTAAAATATTCGTAAGCGAGAACAAAATTTCCTGGTATAATTTGATTTCGAGTGGTATTTGGAAAGAAAATTTCACAACAAAATTAGTTTTGAATAGAAAAATTACAATTTAATTGTTAAATAAAAATATGACATGGCGGCGTAACATAATCACGTGACAACGCCAAACTGACGTTTAATAACTGCGCCGCCATTATTAGCGCTGTCAAACACACATTTTAGTTTCTAAACTTCACCAGCCGAGTGTGGTTTTTGATAATGATAAGTCGACAATTGCGGTACAATAGTAATTATGATTAGTATTGATTAGATGCCATTCTTTCCAAAGCGCAAGGATTTGCTCAGCAGATGGATTCTACCAATAAAAAGTGCCATACAATTAATTATAAAGATAAAGTGGTCGAACCGAAAAAAATAAAAAATTATGTAAGTACCTACCTACCTATTTCACATAGAATTACTAAATTAGGTAAATTAGGTTTCTTCAGATCATTTTTTAGATAGTGAATCCGTGATTTCATAGGTGGTAATACGCGAAAACATCACTTTAATATTAAATTATAATAGAAACTTTAACAAAACGCATTGGTTGATTAATATTAATAACAGCAACAGTCAACAGTTGACGTTTATAAAGTTCCTAGTTGTCACTTTTAAACGTCAAAAAATTTCCACTATAATACTCTCCAGCTTACCCCTGGAGGAGAAAATTTCCGATATAATACACAAATAACCATGGCAACGGTAAGCAATGCTCGTACTTTATTGGCTGAAAATTGATGGCGTGAAATTTTCAGAGCTAACCTAGCCTTACTGATAATTAAATTTTCAGAGCTACCCTGGGCTGACCTGGGCTGACAAACAAAAATCCGGAGCTAACCTGGCTCTACTGAAAATTTAATTTTCAGAACTTTTGAAAAAAAAACTATACGACAAAAATTTTGAAAATCAATATTTGAGGAAAAAATTTTAATTTTGGAAACAAATTTAAATTAATTTTTGAGGGAAAAATTTTTGAAAAAAAATGGAAGAAAATTTTTTTTAAATAAATTTTGAAAAAAATTTTAAAAAATTTTCAAGAAATTTGGAATAAAAAAATTTAAAAATAAATTTGGGAAAAAAATTAGGGAAAAAATTTTGGGAAAAAAATTTAAAAATCAATTTTATTAAAAAAATTTTTTTGAAAAACATTTTGAAAATCAATTTTTGAGGAAAAAAATTTGGAAACAAAATTAAATTAATTTTTGAGGGAAAAATTTTTGAAAAAAAAATGGAAAAAAATTTTTTTTTAATAAATTTTGAAAAAAAAATTTAAAAAATTTTCAAGAAATTTGGAATAAAAAAATTTAAAAATAAATTTGGAGAAAAAATTAGGGAAAAAATTTTGAAAAAAAATTTAATATCAATTTTTGAGGAAAAAATTTTTGAAAAAAAATGGAAAGAATTTTTGAAAAAAAAATACTTGAAAAAAAATTTTTGAAAAAATAAATTTTGAAAAAAAGCTTAAAAAATTTTTCAAGTAATTTGGAATAAAAAAATTTTGAAAAAAATTTAAAAAATTTTGGAAAAAAATATGAAAAAAAAAATTTAATAAAAAATTTTGAATAAAAACTGGGCTGACAAACAAAAATCCGGAGCTAACCTGGCCTACTGAAAATTTAATTTTCAGAGCTAACCTGGGCTGACCTGGGCTGACAAACAAAAATTCGGAGCTAACCTGGCCTTACTGAAAATTTAATTTTCAGAGCTAACCTGGGCTGACAAAACAAAAATTCGGAGCTAACCTGGCCTTACTGAAAATTTAATTTTCAGAGCTAACCTGGGCTGACAAACAAAAATCCGGAGCTAACCTGGCCTTACTAAAAATTTAATTTTCAGAGCTAACCTGGGCTAACCTGGGCTGACAAAACAAAAATTCGGAGCTAACCTGGCCTTACTGAAAATTTAATTTTCAGAGCTAACCTGGGCTGACAAACAAAAATCCGGAGCTAACCTGGCCTTACTAAAAATTTAATTTTCAGAGCTAACCTGGGCTAACCTGGGCTGACTAACAAAAATTCGGAGCTAACCTGGCCTTACTGAAAATTTAATTTTCAGAGCTAACCTGGGCTAACCTGGGCTGACTAACAAAAATTCGGAGCTAACCTGGCCTTACTGAAAATTTAATTTTCAGAGCTAACCTGGACTAACCTGGGCTGACAAAACAAAAATTCGGAGCTAACCTGGCCTTACTGATAATTTAATTTTCAGAGCTAACCTGGGCTGACAAACAAAAATCCGGAGCTAACCTGGCTTTACTGAAAATTTGATTTTCAGAGCTAACCTGGGCTGACAAACAAAAATCCGGAGCTAACCTGGCCTTACTAAAAATTTAATTTTCAGAGCTAACCTGGGCTAACCTGGGCTGACTAACAAAAATTCGGAGCTAACCTGGCCTTACTGAAAATTTAATTTTCAGAGCTAACCTGGGCTAACCTGGGCTAACCTGGGCTGACAAAACAAAAATCCGGAGCTAACCTGGCCTTACTGAAAATTTAATTTTCAGAGCTAACCTGAGCTAACCTGGGCTGACAAACAAAAATCCGGAGCTAACCTGGCCTTACTGAAAATTTAATTTTCAGAGCTAACCTGGGCTAGCCTGGGCTGACAAACAAAAATCCGGAGCTAACCTGGCCTTACTGATAATTAAATTTTCAGAGCTAACCTGGGCTGACCTGGGCTGACAAACAAAAATCCGGAGCTAATCTCGCCTTACTGAAAATTTAATTTTCAGAGCTAACCTGGGCTGACAAACAAAAATCCGGAGCTAACCTGGCCCTACTGAAAATTTAATTTTCAGAGCTTTTGAAAACAAAACTATACGACAAAAATTTTGAAAATTAAAAATCAATTTTTGAGGGAAAAATTTTTGAAAAAAAATTGAAAATCAAATTTTGAGGAAAAAATTAAAAAAAAAAAAAATGGAAAGAATTAAAAAAAAAATTGAAAATTTTTTGAAAAAATAAATTTTGAAAAAAAAATAAAAGAAATTTTCAAAAAATTTGGAATAAAAAATTTTAAAATAAATTTTGAAAAAAAAATTTAGGGAAAAAATTTTGAAAAAAAATTTTGATGAAAAAATTTTGAAAAAAAATTTCGATGAAAAAAATTTTTAAAAATTTTGGAAAAAATATGAAAAAAAATTTTAATAAAAAATTTTGAATAAAAACTGGGCTGACAAACAAAAATCCGGAGCTAACCTGGCCTTACTGAAAATTGAATTTTTAGAGCTAACCTAGCCTTACTGATAATTAAATTTTCAGAGCTACCCTGAGCTGACCTGGGCTGACAAACAAAAATCCGGAGCTAACCTGGCTCTACTGAAAATTTAATTTTCAGAACTTTTGAAAAAAAAACTATACGACAAAAATTTTGAAAATCAATATTTGAGGAAAAAATTTTGGAAACAAATTTAAATTAATTTTTGAGGGAAAAATTTTTGAAAAAAAAATGGAAGAAAATTTTTTTTAAATAAATTTTGAAAAAAATTTTAAAAAATTTTCAAGAAATTTGGAATAAAAAAATTTAAAAATAAATTTGGGAAAAAAATTAGGGAAAAAATTTTGGAAAAAAAATTTAAAAATCAATTTTGATAAAAAAAATTTTCTGAAAAACATTTTGAAAATCAATTTTTGAGGAAAAAAATTTGGAAACAAAATTAAATTAATTTTTGAGGGAAAAATTTTTGAAAAAAAAATGGAAAAAAAAATATTTTAATAAATTTTGAAAAAAAAATTTAAAAAATTTTCAAGAAATTTGGAATAAAAAAATTTAAAAATAAATTTGGAAAAAAATTAGGGAAAAAATTTTGAAAAAAAATTTAATATCAATTTTTGAGGAAAAAATTTTTGAAAAAAAATGGAAAGAATTTTTGAAAAAAAAACTTGAAAAAAATTTTTTGAAAAAATAAATTTTGAAAAAAAGCTTAAAAAAATTTTCAAGTAATTTGGAATAAAAAAATTTTGAAAAAAATTTTAAAAATTTTGGAAAAAAATATGAAAAAAAAATTTTAATAAAAAATTTTGAATAAAAACTGGGCTGACAAACAAAAATCCGGAGCTAACCTGGCCTTACTGAAAATTTAATTTTCAGAGCTAACCTGGTATGACAAAAAAATCCGGACCTGGCTCTACTGAAAATTTAATTTTCAGAGCTAGCCTGGGCTGACCTGGGCTGACAAACAAAAATCCGGAGCTAACCTGGCCATACTGAAAATTTAATTTTCAGAGCTTTAAAAAAAAAAAACTATAAGACAAAAAGTTTGAAAAAAAATTTTGAAAAAAAAATTAGAAAAAAAATTTTGATGAAAAAAATTCTTTTTGAAACAAAAATCCGGAGCTAGCCTGGCCATCCTGAAAATTTAATTTTCAGAGCTAACCTGGGCTGACCTGGGCTAACCTGGGCTAACCTGGGCTGACAACAAAAATCCGGAGCTAACCTGGCCATACTGAAAAATTTATTTTCAGAGCTTTTAAAAAAAACTATAAGACAAAAAGTTTGAAAAAAAAAATTAAATTTGAGGAAAACTAAAAAAAAAAATTTGTGGAAAAAAATTTGAAATTAAAATTTTGGAGGAAAAAATGAAAAAAAATTTTGAAAAAATAAATTTTGAAAAAAAATTTAAAATCAATTTTGAAAAAAAAATTTAAAATCAATTTTGAAAAAAAAATTGAATAAAAAACTGAAAAAATTTAGGGAAAAAATTTGTCACTTGAAGCATTCTTGTGTATATTGGCTGCCTAATACCCGAAGCTTTGCGCTGTTTCCTAATTTTGTAATCTTATTTACTTACAAAATTAGTATAATACATAACAAGAGTTGAAAGTGACATTTTTCGCCCGAGCCGAAAAACCGAGTGTGGAAGTTTTTCCACAAGTGCGAAATTGTCTTTCAACTCGAGATATTTTACATTACTTTATCTACTGCCGATAGTATATAGGAACAAATCATTTTATGAAAATATGAATTGTAATCGAATATTTTAGTTAACAAGAAACGTCAAATAAATTATAGCATTGCAATGTCAAACAATACCAATACTAAATCAAAAACATAACTGAACTAATTATTATGATTTCTGTTTTGAATTTTGATAAATTTCAGGATTTCTGATAAAATTTAATGAAAATTATTATGCGTTTGCCACTCATTTCGATAATAACAGGTTTGTTAATTTTATACCTTTTCTCTCATGAGAATAACTTTGCATTATTTGACAAATCGAGTATACCTATTATACCTACTTAATAATAATAATTATTGTTCTAACATAGCCGCTACTATTGATTCTGGTACTTTTTACAACACTGTTTTGATTCTCATTACACAAGAGGTATGTGCAAAGGTTCACTTTACTTGCAGGTTATGCAAGTTGTTTTGTAATTGTCAACTTTCATATAAGGGAGTAGATGAACTTATTAAACACACAACTACACATTTACGTTCTACACTAAGCAAAAATGAAAGTGTCGCACCCCAAAATTTTGCTTGATTTTGAATGAGAATAACTTTCCATATATTCTCTTCTTTATTTTTCTGCTTAATTGAATTTAAAAAAAAAAACTTAAAAAGAAAAACCGTTCAAAATGTTTCTAAAGGGTGATATGTGAAGGCGTGGAGAATCACTTCGTGATTCTCGTACCTCCGTTTGCCAAGTAAATTTTTCTTGTAAGTTTTGATGAGCACATTTTGAGTTTTTTTTTTTGACTTAACAGATGTATTTACAGGATGATCCCAAAAAATTAACTGCTTGCTCTTGAACTGCATAACTGTTTTCCTAGTCAACCGATTTTGCAAATTTAAGTAGGTATTGAAGTCTAAACTCCTGACTAGAAGATGAATACAGGGACGAGAATTGACAATTTTCATTGTCAATTGTGGCGAGGAAAAATGTTATGCACTTCAAAAGCGAACAGTTGATTTTTGTGTTCACTCTCTAAAGGCAGGTGTTAAATCGAAAATTTGAAAATCATCTCCAGGTGAACTTCAAAATATGCTCATCAGAACTTAGATGAAAAATTTGGAGAACGGGGGAGTGCGAAAACCAAAAAAAAAAGATCTTGCACACCTTCACATATCACCCTGCAGAAAATTTGTTGACGTTTTTTTAGGCTTGGATCTAATCAAGCAGAAAAATAAAAAAAGGCTACTGAAATGTGAAAACAAAACCGAAATCTCTTGAGAAATCGAATGTTATCGCCAATAAAAATCATGTAAATTTTGGGGTGCGACACTTTCATTTTTGCGAATGTAGTTTAATTTTATGATATTTTTTATATGATCCAATAATTTCTTTTCAAGTACCGAAAACAGTCAGATCATTGCGTGTGATGCTTTTTTGTGTTTATTCGTTTCTGTTATCGCTCCCGCAATTATTTGTTTGTTTTCTCTATACAGCGCTTGTTTTCGTTTGTTTGCATGTGGCTAATATGGATAATTGCTCTATAATACTATTATTAACTTTGATATGTCACTCTCATATGGGACATCCTGTATTATCCAAAATAATTTTAAAATTCGAATTTTAGACCCAGTTTTGATTTTTTTTTATCGGGCGTAGTTCACACTACACAGACTGAAGCGGTAGTGCCGCTCCAGCCTGTATAGTTGCAGTTTGTGGAGAGTTCCTACGTGAGGAGTTTCTGAATCCTAAACAAGTGAAAATCGCAGTTTTTCATTTCCAAAGCAGTTTACAGTTGAAGAAGTCTGAATAGCTGAAAGGGCTACAAATTTTACCTCCGACAGATCCACATAACGTTTAGGTCATAAATCTGAGGCCGCCTTTTCGAAAGTTGATGGGTAGGTTAAAAAAATTTACGAACTTTGCTTCTTGAAGAAAAAACTATTCTTCTTTTGTAAGCTATATTTTTAATAGATCAGTTTTTCACCAAATTCAGTGTGCAGGCATCTTGACTAGTATCTAGTAATGTATCTATGTCCTCCGGTGTGAGGAAATCTCTTCCGAACACTCATAAGATGCCTTGGACCAGTTTTAAACTGTATTCAATAATAAACACCTCAAACCGCCATTTTACACCTACGGTGTCGTGCGTGAGGAATATTCTTGGAAGTTTGTGAGCAGTTACTATGGAAATTAATTTAAAGTGAACCATTACTTCCGCTTATTTAAAATTCAAGGTCATCTTTCGACAATTATTATCTTATTTCTTGCTGCCTTTCAACCAGTTCTCATAAAATTGTCAATTACTTTCCTTGTACTCCTTACGAGGTACATATATGGTATATACCTGGAAGTATACCTACACATAAACTGTACCTTAGCTAAAAGGTATTACCATAGTAAGGTATACCGGGGGGGGGGGGGGGGGGGGGGTTATTGGTCGTCTCACTATTCTATATCCTACAATTTTAATGGTAAAAGCTTTTGGGATTGTATTATTGGCTTACCTATATGTTTTACAGAGAAAGGTCAGTTGGATCTTATGTTAAAATTGAAAACCTTGTCCTGTGGATTCCGTTTCTAAATCTGTTGAATCGTTTTTGAGAAAATCGTGCAAAAGTTTGCAATATGTGACGTCATTTTCATTGTTTTCATTTCTTTTGGATGTATTTTTGGTCCTTTGCATCGTTTTTAAATGTTTAAAAGTCAAAGCAATAATGAACATGAGTTCACAAATTGAAATCTTTCAGGATTTTATCGAAAATCGTTATGAAAAGTGTAACTACAGCAACAGATGCAATTTTTCAGTCCTTATGGTGCTTCAGCCAAAGAATAACCCTTTATAAGGTAATAAATACTAAAAATGCTTAATAGGTAGGTACTACATGCATAGACCTTATAGCTACGGTAAATATACTAAACGTATTTTTTTTAAGTGTTGCCATAGGGTATTGCCTGTTAAAACTTACACTACATGGTTTTAACATTTGTTGTCTTGCAACTTGGAAGTCTTTTTTTATTTTCAATAATACTACATGACATCTCTTCACAGTACAACCTGTCAGAAAAACCGGCCATTGTTTAACTTAATTATACAGGGTCTTGTCTATTTCGTAGCTCACTATAGGGATGTCGGGAAGCTAGGAACAAAATTTCGGATAACTCTGGTCGTTCCTGAAATATTCTGAAAAAACTGAAAAAATTTTATAATTTTTATTTTATCGATATCTCTTTTATTGTTGAAAACAAATGAACTATTTTTCGTGGGTTCACGTAGGTCATCATCATGAGCTATCTATTTGCCGTTTCAAAAAATTTTCAAGGCTGACTAGATCCTATAGAGTTTTCATAGTCAAATTTTGTTTTTCTTAGGGCCGACATTTTTTTTATGTAATTCGATGAAAAAAAATTAAGGGAGCTATAAATGTCTTGCATTTGGAATATAATAAACTAAAAATTTTATTCTTCTTTTTTCGCAAAATATATTTATTTCACAGAATTTTTTTTTGAAAATTTCACATTTCAAGGAATTTATCACACATATTCACACATATTTTACATAAATGTAAGAGGCTTATGGTTTCCTTGATTTTTTTACACTGAATGACATAAAAAAAAATATGACGGTCATAAGGAAAACAAAAGTTGACTATGAAAACTCTGATCTAGTTGGCCTTGAAAATTTATGAAACGTCAAATAGATAGCTCATGACGACTTATGTGAACCTACAAAAAATTATTACGTAATTTATTTTCAACAATAAAAAAGAAATCGATAAAAGAAGAAGTATGGAGTTTTAATTTTTTTCAGGATATTTCACGAACGACTGAAGTTATCCAAAATTTTCTTTCTGATTCTTAATCAGTGTCGAATTGTGCACATTTTTTGTAGTATAATCAACACTGTATCTTTTACTCTTTCCTATTTCCATATGAATCACGAAATAGTCAAGACCCTGTATAATTAAGATAAGCAATGGCCAAGTTTTTCGGATTGGTTGTATTATGAAAAAGATTACATGTACTATTATTGAAAATTAAAATCGACTTCTAAATTGCCCCACAACATAAATTAACATGCGGGGTGTAAATTTTAACATGCAAGGGTATCTCAATTTTGCTAGAAGATGTAGGTACTAGATGTCTAAAAATAGGATTCTTCGTATACATATTCATCAACAAAATCTGAAAAATCACATTATAAAGATACGAATTGAGGAATGTAAACCAGTATGAATATTTCAAGAATTAACGAAAGTAACAAACCCAACAATATGTAGGTACTTATTTCAGCAATGCTACTGTTGATTTCTAAATATTGTGGGTAATACAGGGTGTTTTAATATTTCTGATCCTCTGTTTACTGACGTATATACCGTATTACTATTTGCGTTAAGATTGGAAGGTAAAACGACAATCGTAACATTTATTACGGTGGCAATGAAGCAAGAAACAACTTTTACTTTCAATAAAAGAACTAACTGGTATTATGGTATTAGGTACCGATACAAATTCCGCTGAATTCTTCAGAAATAATAAAAACAGTTTACTCTAATAGAAAGGATTCCAGATATTTTTTGACGAAGTACCTACTACGTACTTCGATAGATAGTTGATCGATTTTTTTCATTGTGCTCAATGAAATTTTTATGTAATGTTTATATGACGCAACATAAATACATAAGGTGCCTATATTCTGTTTAATTTATGGATAAGAATAACCCTTCTTTTGCTTCTATATCGTCCTATTGGGAAGAAATAGGTAGTCGTATTATGGAAAAGTACTTGCAACCTTAATTATTGTCAATTAGTGAAACCAGTGATTTATTTTAAAAGCTCATTTAGGTGGGTAGGTACATATTAAAATACAAAGTACCTATCAATTTTCAAAAGTGTTCACCATAAACGTCTCTTAATTAGAATTTCTGATCGTTAATAATTCCTGATACAAAAATGACAATTCCGTCAAATTTAACCAATAGTAACTCCTAATTGATAATTTATTGATTCCTAAAAATGACTAATTTTGACAAGAAAAATTAGTTTAAATTTACGAAAATATTCGCCTAGATTTTACGTTTGTTTAATTAATTTGTTTGCCGCGCAAAAGTATTTCTTCAAATTTAAACTGGATTAAAAAAAAAAAAGAATTTTTATAGAAATTTGTAGATCAACTAAGAATGATTTCAGGTTTTAGTTGGCACCAGCTCGTTCGCTTCGAGGTTCGCCTATATTAGAATGGCGAGTAGGCATAATAAAAAAAATCCTTTACGATGTCGATCGATTCTCAATGGACACCTCTGAGATCTTAAAGCCCATATGATAATATTTTTAATTTAAGGGAACTTTGAAAAAGTCAGTCAGCTAAATGGTGCATACTTAGGTTCTTATTTTGTGATAAAACACCAACGTTAAAGCATATACTATTTAATAGAGAATAATATTTCATATAATCGAGTTATACATCCCATTCCCATATACCTAATTGTTCTGTATTAACTTTTCTAAAACCAGTGATTAACAATTTTCACTTGATAATGACCTATAGAAATCTGTGCAATTATGATCGCAAATCTGATTGCCACCCTGAAATAGCGAATGCGTGTCTCGATAATTTCTTCTTTGTAGACTCCGAGAAACTATTCATATTACATATTAGTGAAAACCATGTCAGTGTGTCTCCATACAATATATGTGTTTGTACTTATTTATTTTCATCTCTATTGTCTCATCTGACTCTAGGTCTTCTAAATCGCGCTTTCGCTTCCACACGAAATGTCATATGTTATGAAATATATTCATTCATTACTTATACATACATATTACCAAAAATGTAAGCTATCATCACTTGGAAGGATCGATGCATATAAATGGCTGTTATTATATCATAATAATAATTATTATGAGGTTCAGGTACCTTATCATAGCCAACGGGTAGAATGCAACAGAGTTATGACGCCATGACACTTATTGGTTATTGTTGCACCTTCAAAAGTGAACCTGACTTGCAATAATCATAAAAAATTTAAATGAAACAGGTGCGGTAGACAGTTCTGGTATTTTATACAAAGTGAAGGTAACCCGGTGATAAAATCAAGAATCGACATCCTGAACATGCTATAAAGTTACATTATCCTAAATCACAATAATAATTCGAATTTTGTTCATACCTGTATATTTAGTTACGTAGCTTGTTTCCAATCAATGAAAAAATAATCAATATCATCTCACTGCACCAACATTTAAAATAAGCTTTCACATAAGATTTAAGTAGCAATGATCACATTTGGTTCACAATAATTTTAAACACAGTAAATGAAAAAACAAATGGTTAGTATTCTAAGTATGGTAGAATATGCTGCTTAAGATAGCAATTAACTTCGAAAATCGAAAACGGCAGGACCGCGTACACCCCTATCTTTATTGCTTTTAATCTGCAAAGCAATCTGGGTCTTTTCTCGAGCTCCCTTAGTATGCGACCTACGGGACAGACATTCAGGAGCATCGGTAGAGTGCTTTACAGCTAATTTGTTCGCGGAGAAATCAGACCACAGGTTTCACTCGCGATTTTAAAGATTTTAAAACGATTTACTTCACCGGTAAGAGTTTAGTATATCAGAGCCGTCTGGCTTCTGCCTACTGCTAACTGCTTGTCAGCGTTGCAAGAATCAACTGAGCAGAGAGTGATGGTAGGAGGCAAATACCAAAGAATTCAAATTATTGTCTTGCCTTGTCTTCAAGACTAGCACTAGTTGTGACATTGTTTCTAGACTTAATGGTACGTTAGTCTCATACGAGGTTACATTGAAAAAAATAATTACATACATGCATTTGTTCTTCTAATGGCTAAAACATCTAATTCATACGATAGACGTAGGTATAATATAATACCTACCGTTTTGTTTGACCATAAAATGATGTCTGTTGCAGCAAAACCTTTGAGACACTTCACTCCTTGGTATAACAGAAGTCAGCTGCTCTATCTAAATTAAATTAGACAATTCGGGGCTATGATATTGTATCGCTTATGTAAAAATTACACTTTTGATTTTGAAAATGCATAAGAAAATGACATATTATGTATTACGCAATTTTGCTCTGCATTTTCGTAGACAAGGATAATTTTTTACAGAAATGATACATGTACATATTGTATACAAGCCACCCCTATCTATAAATTAGTAAAAATCGTTCAAGATGCAAACTTGTATTATAGTTTTCAAACCATTTGCTGGTCCCCGAGTAATAAAATGAAAAACCTGAACCCTTTTTAGGCTAGACATATTAGGAATAAAATGGGGGTTCAGAGAAAAGTTTTGCTATAGTTTCTAGTTTGCTGGTAGAAATTTAGTTCGAAACTTTGTTTTTTTCGCACAAATTTTTGCACTTTTTTCAGTTTTTGATGTAAATCTCAGAGTTTTTCCGACAAGCCCATGCCATACAAAATTATAGCAGACAAAATTTTCTACATTTCTCATAAATAAGATTTTTTTTTTTAGACTAACCTTTACGCCGGTAGAGCCCGCAGAAAACATATTCCGTGGGGTTTTGGAAAGTTTTGCTATAGACTTGGTTTTATCACCCTGCGTGTTTTTGCGGAAATCAAACTATGCTATAATATTATAGGTGCATATAGTTTAGTTTAGTTTACTTTATTGTGCTAATATAATAAAGTTTTTTACACTCGTCGGTAGGTACAACCACCAAAAAAATATCACAGATATAATCAATATAGACATAATCACTACAAATCATCAATCTCGAACACTGTGCCGTTAGAAGCAAAGCTGTCTCGATCAATGTTACTTTCCAGAAACTCCTGAATAGAGTAAAAAGGCCTACGCACAAGAAACTCCTTAATAGAAGTTTTAAAAGCATTGAGACTATAGTTTTGAATAAAATCTGGTAACTTATTAAAAAAATTTAAGGCAACGCAGCGTGGACTCCTGTGCGATGCAGAGAGACGACAGAAATCATGCCGGAACATAAATCTACCCCTAGTCTGATAATTATGAACATCCAGGTTTCTAACAAGTTTTGACTTATAAGAAAAGACTAATGCACGAAAGATATACAGAGACGGAAGTGTTAGAATACGAAGATTCACGAAAACTGATCTGCATTCCTCCCTAGGCTTTAAACAAGCAATAAGCCTGATCACGTTCCTCTGAAGACCGAAAATGGTGCAGCTCCCTGCGCTATTTTCTCACACCAGTACTCCATAGTTTAAAAGAGACTCGAAAAGAGAAAAGTATGCACACTTCAGGGCAGCCACACTGAGACACACCGACAAGTTGCGAAACAGGTAAAGCATTTTTGAAAGTCTCGATGACAAGCTTTTTACATGAAGATGTCATCTCAGACTTCCATCTATATGAATACCAAGAAACATTAGTGTATGGAAGTCGCCAAGTTGAGAAGGCTAGTCATTTATATCTATAAGGAACAATAACGGTCCCAGGACCGATCCCTGGGGAACACCAATATGGCAAGATCTTTTATCTGACCAGTTTCCGTCTGAGAACACGCGCTGGCAACGATACTTCAAATAAGATCGGAACAAACTCACGCTGTTTTCATCACATCCATATCTCCGAAGCTTATCCAAAAGCCTACCATGGGGAATACAGTCAAACGCTCGTGAAACATCGCAGAATAAAGAAAAGGAAAACAAACCAGATTCGAACAATTTATAATGTAATCTACAAAATCAACCAGAGCATCAGTACCGCGGTGTTTACGGAAGCCATACTGGCTGGAACTAAACAAATTAAGTTCAAAATAATCAGTTAATTGTTTACTCAGTAGTTTTTAAATTATTTTTCTAATAACAGGTATTAAGAAAATTGGTCTATAGTTAGAAATCATATCTCTACTTCCTTTCTTGTACAAAGGTATGACTTTAGATACCTTATAGCAGTCTGGGAAAATGCCATTCTCAATGCAAGCATTCACAAGCTCAGTCAAAGGAGCAGTAAGGGAATTTATACTCCTTTTGATCAGATAAGATGGAAACCATAAATTCAGTAGACTTGCTTGTCTTAAGTGAGCGTATTACACCCTCTACTTCTAGGCCAATAGAAACATCAGAAGACGAATCACAATCTACAGACAAAGCCTCAGTAAGCTGTTTGGGAAAAGAAACAAAATAATCATTGAAATCATCAGCGGTTATAGTTTCTGAAATTTGTCCAACTGTCTTCCCACGTCTTGTATTTATGAAATTCCATATTGTTTTCGATACATTCTTAGAGTTAATAATTACGTCACTATGAGCCTTTTTTGGCCTCTCGTAATTTAAAACTATAAAGACTTCTCAAATTATTTCTAATGAGCTTAAGCTGTTCACTTCCATGTATATTGAACAGTTTGCTAAAAAATACCAACCTGTCACGAAGCTCTCTCAAATCACTTGTAAACCAGATGACTCCCGCATCTCTCGTAACGCTTTTATCAGACCTCTCAGGAAAAGCAGTTACAAAAGCAGAGCTAAGCTCATTCATAAAATGGTCAAACCTCCTACGCACATCAATTCCCGTCTCCCTCAGCAAAGCCCATGGCCGCTGCGATAAAATATCATTGAATGTGCACAAGCCTCTCTCAGTTATAGGTCTATGCTTATACTCGTCAATAGAGTTTCCCGATACGTGTTTAGTCAATTTAAAAGACAACATAACAGCATTATCATGGTCAGAAAATTCAACAGGGCTTACCTCACTGCGCAATTCATCACAATCAAAGTTAACAAAAAAAATTGTCAAGACAGCTTCGCCCTCTTGTTTTATGTTTGTTCACCATTACAAGATCAAAAGTAGCTAAAAAATTACATAATACATCCGAGTTAGAGTCATCTGCAACAAAATTCACATTAAAATCCCCCGCTAAAATGCAAAATTCTAGTTACAGAGTCCAGTGTGGTTAACATTTTCTCAAGGACATGTATTAAAATATAAGTCACTAGAAGCCGATCTATAGCAAGACAAAACGTAAACATCACCATGTCAGAAGTTTAACAGCTGAAACTTCACACACATCATATCCTCCGACAGTTTGTTCTACTACTAAACTAAACGTCTAAGAACTGGCGCATGGACCCTGTAACGTGGACGTTGTCGTTATTCAAATGAATGACAGTTCAAAATCCATATTGTCTTATTTGTGGCGAAGTCGAGGAAACAATAATTAGTCACATTGTAATATGAGAGTGTCCAGCAACTTAAAAGATTGATGGTTGCCATAATAAGTAGGATCAAATAAGGTGAAGCACTGCATAAACTCTCTAGCCTAGGTAGCAGGAAAAACAACAAAATAAACGAGGTGGACAAAACACACATGAACAAGAAATGAAACACCAAAGCAGACCTACTAGGATAAGAGGAAGCCAAACTATACTTAATTGCCCCGTAACCAACTTGCTGTATAACTTACAGCACAGTCAGAAGGGAAATAAAAGACTTCTTTAGAAATAAGCATAGCTCCCACTGGAATAAAGTAAATACTGAGACATTCGAAGATTTTTATTAGAGAACCATCCGAGAATAAAATAAATGAAATTAAAATCTGAGTACACATCAGCTGAGCTGAGCATCAGTGGGACTTTTAACAGGAAACTGTCCAGTAATGAAGCACCTCACAATAGAGTTTAAGAACAATCCTGCCTGCAGGACACGTGTAGAGGGGAAGGAACTCTCATACACTTAAGTACGATATGTATTCAAATGAAATTTGAATTTTCAAGTGATTTTCTTTTCGTTCGCATTTGCCTTCTGAAAAATTTGTCTGTTGAACCTTTTTTCGTAGTCGGTGAACCCAGTGTAGTACGCCACACTTCTATTACGGATATAGGTTCTTTAATACTATTAAAAATAATTTTGTTTTTCGAAAAACTGGATTGCCCGTATAATATGAAACAAAGCGACCTCTTATTAAAAGCAATTAGAACAAACTATTCTCAGAATAATAATCTATTGTAAAATTATGATGCCCTTGGCGTAAATAAAGGAAGGTACCAGACATTGTACACGGCAACTTTCTAGAAATTTGCTTACGTATTAATGCAATAATGATCTACATAGAATGTATTGTTTCATAGCCTGTTCCTGATTTGAATACTAGAACCGTTCCATAACTGTCAATACCTTATGTAATGCGTTATATTCATCATTCGTTAGGAAAAAAGTTGCATCATTAGGAGACAAACTATGGCTAATAATGATGGTTACTAACAGTGCAGTCTGCAATGAGTGAAATTAGAATTATTTTATGGGTTGAAATTCACCAATTAATTACAGGTAAATGGTAAATAATGTTCACTCCAATATAATGAAAAGAAAGTTGGGATAGTTTCAGTCGTTGCTGAAATATGCTGAAAAAATTTAAAAATCTGCAACTTGTATTTTAGCGATACCTTTTTTGCTATAGATAATAAATTATTTTTGTAGGTTTTCATAAATTATCATGAGCTGTCCATCTCACCTTCAAATTTCAAGAGTTTTCAAAGCCAACTGGATCTCCGATCTTCCATAGTCAATTTTTGTTTTTATTATGGCAGCCGTATTGTACCTACGTCATTCGGTATTAAAAGATTGAAGAAGAAAGATTAAAAGAAAACAGGGTGAGTCATTTTTTTGTAGCAGGACCTACCAGTCTATAGAAGACCTTTAAGAAATAAAAGTTCCCATAAATATGTGGCCGAAAAAGCTTAGAAAAAAGGTACAGGGTGTTGAAAAAAAAAGTTGTCGGTCGCTGCATAACTTGGGCCTCTCTCAACATTTTAATTTTATACTATAAGGTTATATTTATTGTAATTTAGAATACACAAAACGAAGAAAATAACGGGTGAAAAAATTTATGAGTGACCATGGAGATCTTTTTCCCTTTGGGAAATATGACCCCTTGGTCTTTCGGAGGATGTAATTCCAATTCGTAGAATCTCTAGAAAGTTTTCTGTATGTTTGAGGGGTTAAGATGTTTTTGATTTTCTCCTCGTAGTCTCTGACATTCAATACAGCGGTAGAATTTCCTTTGTCTGCGGACAGAAGAATGAGGTTTTTGCTGTTTTTGTTAGCGTTGAGACTCCCGCGAATGCAGCTTTTTCATCTCTGGTGATGTTGCTTTTTGGTAACTTGGCTCTCTATAAAATTCTTGAGCATTCGCGACGAATCTCATCAGCAGTGTCTTGTGGTAGCTTCCTCATACCAAATTCAATACTGGCGACTATATTCTCAACTTGCAATCACATCTTCCACCCTGCTAGGGTCCAATGAATTTGAAAAAATTACACATTTGTGCTCACGGAAACATCAAAGCACAGGCAACATAAGTTTTCGTTGAACGTTTTGTGTGACGTTTAGATGACACCTTGATAGACCACACCTTTTCAACGAGGATTTAGAAGGAGTAGTCTACTCAATTGTCTTCAAACGTTTTGCCTGAGCTGTTACCGGTTCAAATGTCAATCGTCTTTGCCATTTTATTCGCGCGAAATTAAGGCATATTTTCATGACCAATTTATAAACCGACATTTGATTTTAACGATCCTGATACCTCGCCCAACAGGTCCCGAACAGCAATATTCTTTATTATTACGTTTGAGGTCGAATAAAAGGAATGGTTTAGATAAAAAACTATAATCAACACTTTTTTTGAATTGAAAATGCACATGCTCTGCAGGGTAATCCCTCTGACGCTCTGGGGTGGTGCATGAGTCGAGATATCGTTTCACGTGGGCTTGTAATAATTGCAGGTTGTATTCCTCCAGAACCCACTTCCCGGGTTCAATTCCAGTTGATGATAATCATTGTGATCAAACAGATCAACACAATAATATTAGTCCTAGTCGACTAGACTCGACAGTGGCTAGAACCATATAGTTACACCTGAAAGACTCGGATGGGCACTTGCGGGGTTAAAGTCCCCACGACCGGACGGAATTTACCCCGCCATCCTACAAAAAGGAAACGGAGTGCTCACGCCCCACCTCATCAGAATCTTTCAGTTCTTGTTGGGCAGATCCATGCCCCGGTATAACCGGTGGTTGTCCTGCCACGAGTCTGCAGAATGTTTTGCTGTACCTTGTACTTATATGTGCAATGGTGGAAGATTGAGTAAAGCCTCTAGTGCTTAACTTGGGGTTGTTCTCATTACTCCGGTTATGCTCAGGCACGCTGCCATTGAGTTTTTCCAGGAGCTTTTGCACCTGCAGCTGCGTAGTTTTCGTCCACCATATCACTGACCCGTATGTTATCATCGGTCTTACGACCTGAGTGTATAGCCACTGGGTCATTTTAGGGATCAATCCCCAACTTTTGCCGCAGAGTCTTCTGCATCTGCCTAGGCTTATGGCAGCTCTCTGGGCCGTTCTGGTAAAGTGTTGATTCCATGTAAGTCTCTGGTCGAATATTATTCCCAGATACTTCGCTTCTGTTGCGTATGGAATCTCCTCCCCGTTTAGTGACAGTTCATGTAGTCCAACGAGATTTGTATTTTTGGTAAAGGGAACCACTATAGTTTTGGATAGGTTGATAGAGAGTCCTTCCTCAACGCACCAGTGGCTAACCTTGTTTAGTACTGATTGCACCCTCTCCGAGATCGTGTTCAGGTACTTGCTCCTCACCACGATTACTAGATCATCCGCGTATCCAAGGGAGCAGAACCCCTGATTGATCATCGTTCTTAAAAGTTCGTCGACCAGGACGGTCCACTTTACTAGTAAATTACAGTTTTGTATCGCTTGTGGCCCAACGAAAAAAATCTGATTGTACCATTCTATGGTCCTATATTAATGACATGAATCCTCAGAGTTTCCATTTTTATCTTTAAAACTATATAACCTCTATTTTGGGGGGTCGACATAAGATATGGACCACCCTGTATACAGGGTTTTTTGTTGTATCAAGCATATCGTTGATAAATAATATGAGAAAGAGAGTTTGAGATAAAATGCCCTGAGGCACGTCGGCATTGATGAAAAAGGTATCAGAAAGAACTCCATCGGACGGCCACCTTTAAAAAGCGATCTCCGAGATAACTCGCAACCAGAACCAGAACTGCTCAGGCGTGCCATAAGCCTGCAGTTTTTTAAGTAATCCATCATGCCATACGCGGTCGAAAGCTCCAGAAATATCAATCGCAACCCCTCGAGACTCTTAATGGTGTTCGACTGCACTGTACCGTCACCGCAGCTTGGTAACGTAGGTGCAGACACCAGTTGACCTCCTTTCAAGTACTTTGGTTAATAATAGCTTTTTCAATAATCTTGGTTATTACTGAAAGCAGTGCCACTCGTCGATAGTTATTTGGTAAGCTCTTTTTGCCTTTCTTGGGAATAGGCTGGACCCTTTGAGTCTTTCTAGTAAGAATTGCTTTATTTTGAAGCTCGTTCAGTCTTAATAGGGTCGTAGATTCGTAAGACTTTCGCAAACTAAGGTAATGCGTGTCTGTTGTCAGTATTCATCTATTTTCAAAATATTACTTCTGGGGTTATATTTTAAATTTTATGACAGCTGATTGGTCTAATGCTCAAACCCTACGAACATTACGAATTTTAAGCCAATGCTTCAAAATATAATCCCAACGGTTATATTTTTCACATCGAAACAAATGTCACTCCATGGAAAAGCTCGAGAACGTTATTTGAGTTCTTTGGTCGATGTACATTGCCAGACTATACGCAGTTTACTTGCCTCTTTGACACTTATTGGTAGGACACATGATGTTGAGACGAGTTTGTGGTCTGAGGAAGTGAGAGAGTATGGCAGCTGCCAGGAAATCAGGATTGATGAGCATGGGATTGGTAAAGCCTCTTATATGGAAGTTTATTGCATCTTACATAACAGGAATTCACAAAAAGTATTGTTATGAAAAAAGTTCCAATGCTTATTTTATTGTAGGTACTTGAAGATATTTTCTACCGTTATGTTATTTCAGTGTGAATTGATTATGAAATTGGCCTAAGTGTGGCCTGATATTTAAAGCCCGGTATTAATATGATAACACCGTTTCTGTACTTTCCGAATCCGATACTTAACGCTATTTTCAAAAGTCGAACGGAAAATAGGACTTTGTGGGAAAAAAGTGCAAACAGTTTTTTCAAGTCATGTTTCAGGTTCCAGAATTTTAAGTTCTGGTAATTGAATATCTCAGAAATTCTCAAAATGTGAGCTTTGAAATCATTGTGAATGAATTTTAATTAAATTATAAAAAGTGTGGCAAAATTCTAAAATACAGTATTACAAGTTCTTATTGCGATCCGTTTTTATGAAACTGGTTGGAAGTGTGCTGTGTGATTTAAGAAGTATATTTTGTCGCATTTTCCCTGGATTTTTACGATTCCAAATCCGGTCAGATATACAGTGTATGTAAAATTGTGATTTTCTGCAAAAAAAGTACATATGTGCTATCCTGGATTTGTAATCTGGTGATAAGTTAACTGTAATAGCCTCTGTAAAGCAGTGCTGTGGCCAAATTTTCTTAAATTTCAGAAACCTTTTTGCAAGCTGTAAATACAGGTATATTGCTCTTTAAAGCAGTATTTCTGACTCTGCGTAAACCAAATAAGCAGAATTTGTCACAGATTTTGATTTGACTCGATGTCTTTAACTTGGCAGGAACCTTATCGTGTCAATCATCCATCATCCGTATCAAAATAGGAAAATACACTGTGCCTTTTGACTTTCCAAACATAGAGCATTCCCATTTAACATCAAGTTATGTGGGCTTCCCTAACATAGGCTCCCCTAATTATTTACAGTAAAATGTTCAATGTAAAACTTATTGAGGAAAAAGGTGCTTTCTGATGCATCAATTGGCTATTCAATCGGCTTAGCATTGGGTAAAACTTGATGTTTTTTGTAATTTTTCAACGTGGTTTTGAGGTGATCAAGGGCACAAGGGCGTCACAAGCGTCAGTTTTCCCGAAAATGGCTGGACACCCAGTTGATACATCCGAATGCGCCTTTTTTCCTCAAAAGTTCGAAAGTTAACATTTCACTATAAAACAATAACTAGATGAGACAAGCTATTTGCAGTGATGATAAACAAAAGAGAAACTGAGAAAAACTAATTATAATATGTAAAAGTTTATTTACAAAAAATAATACAAAAATATAAAAGTAAACACTAGGAAAATTAAAGGTTGTAAAAACTATCCTTGAAATTATACTTGCGCTCAAAATTTAAAATTAAATGAATCTGTATAACAATGTAAACTAAACATGTAGTAAAATAAATAAATTAGAATAAATAAGCAGTTTTTCAGGTTGTGAGGCGCAGACAAATAAAATAATTATAAGAAATGTTTTCATTTTTATTTTTTTGTTGGCACCTAGGATCAATTTGAAAATTAAAGTCATTCAAAAAAAGTAATAAAGATTTTGTTAATTATTTATCCAGATGGCTCTTGTTGATTATAGACGGGTACTCTATACAGATCTTCATTGATTCCATAAAGACTAGGGGTGTTGGCGCAATCTACATTGAACCACCAATCGCAAACTCTAGCAAATTGGTTGAAAATGGTTCCATTTGGACACAAGAAACTAAATTTTTGACCACTAGGCAAGCACCAATGCCATACCTGAAAATAAAAAAAAACTTTAAAGGTTATTCGTTTTGAGAAAAATCAACACAGTTGATAAGTAGGCTACGCATATTAGGAATTAAATGGGGGTTCAGAGAAAAGTCTTGCTATAGTTGTGTTTTGATTTGCTCAGTGTTTTTAGTGTATTTTTTAATTTAAAAAGTACACTAACACACTATTGAGGTCGACATCACTTTAAGATAATTGCCCAAATTCATCAAATGTCCACCAGATCACTAAAAAGTGGTTTTCCAAAATTCACCTGCCCACGATATATATTTTTTGTATTCATGGTAACTTTTAAAACATATACCTATAATTTTCGTTAAAAAAATTTCCAAAAGTCGCGATACTTATTCTATACAGTCCTCCTTTCAAAATTCCAGAAATCCGGCTCTTGTCATTCTAGGGGACTGAAATTTTTGTGGGAGTAAGACATCCACAAGGAGTGGTCTGGTATTGCACTTGAGCCAAATCGGCCGAGTCGTTTCAAAATATCGGCCATTTGATTTTTTGGAAAATTGGTCAATTTTTGAACCCGCCCTGTATGAGCAAGATTGACATTATTTCCAACCCAGTGGTGTGAGTAAGAAAAGAGTAAAAATGGCTAAATTTCTATAACCGTTTATGAACATATTTTTGAAGGAATTGAACTGAAATTTTTATAGTAGACAACTTTACTAATAACCTTTAACCCTCAAAATACATAAGGCCACAGATTTAGCATTGTAGATCTACATTGTAGATCCCTATACAGATCCCTATACTAATTTCACGTTGAAACTTTCGTGGTCTGTATCATGTGAATTTTCATGTGCCTATTATCATACATGTTGATTATAAAAATTGACAATTCCTCGTCGAGTAAAACATGACTCATCGGTCCATAGAACATTTCTCAAAAAATCCTCCTTGTGGTCCAAAAAGGCACCTACAAAATATCATCCTGTGTTCTTCGTCTTCTGGATGTAAACCATGGACAGGTGGGAGATGAAGAGATGAGAGGATACAAATGATCCAGTTTTAGTACTATTAAAATAGTGCTTTTAAGAATTCCAGTGGTTCGACGCACCCTTCTTTGACTTGTCCTCTGATCTCTGTTAAATTTACGCAGTATACAATTATTGTTTCTTCGTATGGGATTAATATTATTATGATTAGGATTCCTTGATACGACCCTTAATCCGCGAATAACAATTTGGTGGTGTACATTTGAAAAAATATGTGCCAACAGATGCCTGTGGCGCAGGCGTCTGTTGACGAATCATCTAATCTGTGATATTCTCGAACTGCTTCTACCGCATTCCCATCACAACATCCATAAATAAAGTGTATGTCAGCATATTCTTGATTAGAAAATCGAAAAGGCATTTTATTGTTGAAAAATAACAGACAGATTTGCTTTAAGCAAGTTAGTGACGCTTTATTAGGAAGTATTAAATTGGCGAAAACGTCAAAACTTAATCATAGTCTATTTCATGGAATTTGATCAATAACATTTATCAATCTAATATGTCCAACATTACTTGCGAAAACTTTAAATATCTCAAAAACGGTGTACCGTATAAAAAAATTAAGGAACAAAAACCCTTTTTTGTTTTAAAATGCATGGGCCATTGAATGACGTTATTGCCATAAATCAGTGGCGTAAAAATATTTTTCTGAAAAGGGTTGTCGACACATTCATATCTCCGCCACTGGTTTTCATAATTTATCACCATAAGTGTCTAGTCTTAAATCATGACGGATAATTAAATCATACTGTATGCCAATTTTCTAATTTTTCTAAGCAAAAGTTTAGGCAATGTTCAAAATAATATACTTTATTTCCAAAATTTCAACAACCTGTATCTAGAAAAGAAATTTAAATTTAGTTTAAAGGGAAATAAATCCAATTTAAATTTGCCGCCAAAATATCTGCTGCTTTAATCTGGTGACTTTTAGTGGTGTAAATGATACTTTGTAGTTTGCTCCTCTTACAGCGGGTATTATAAAGGGTAATTAAGTTAACGGACAGATTTCTGTGGCCATTTCTGAAGAAGGTATCGAGTCTAAGTAGATTTTTAAAAAATTTATTTATTCTTGACATGAAATTAATTACAAAAATGTTAATAAAAGTCATTTGACGTCGATATTAGCTTCAAAAACGAGCACAGAAATTAGCCCGTTAGCCTAATGAGGGCTGTTAGTTTAAAAATGAAGTTTAATCGTTGTGAATGCTATGCAACCAACAATACCGTTGATGAAATTTCATAGGTACCTGGCATTGGGCTTCAGGATCGCTATAGTATCCTGGTATTCGTTGCTCGCAGCTGAAACTCAATCCACGAGGAACTTCTGAATAGATTGGATAATCTTGTCCGGGAATGTATCCGTCGAGTTGCTGAAACATAAATTGATTTTTAAACTTGATTTTTCAATATTTATTGTTTACAGAGTAGGTAATATCTCAAAAAGGGAATTATATTCTTATGATCGGTAATTAATATTTAATTATTTAATTACTTTAATTAATATCCAGAAGGGATTATTTTTTGCCGACTATATAGGCTTAATAATACATTAAGTTAAAGTTTTTACATTTTTTGTAGTTCCTGCTTAATTATTTTCTAATCGTACGTTATAGGGAAACGCTGATAAACTAATTAAGCTTTGTTTTGATTATTGTTTATTATACAAGGTGTCCCAGCTTATTCGAAGCGGTCTCTGTAGGCCAAACGATGAACTTTTTCAAAAAACTTTTTGAAAATTCAAATACAGAATCACAATGGCCATAATTTAAAATTATTTTGGAGTATACAGAGTGTCCCATATGAGAGTGGCATATCAAAGTTATGTTTTTTTAAATGAAATGCTCCCATGTTATTGCAGTTTTAGATTATCTGAGAAGAGGAAATAAGATTGGCTTTTACAGTTGGTGTTTAAATTCAGAAGTTTTTGAGAAACAAGTCAAAATCGTCATTTTTCAAGTTCAAGGCCCTGTACAACGAAAACGGCTGAAGATAGAGAAAAACGGCTTACATGTCCCTATTTTAGCTTTTTATGTACTATCCTATGGTGTAGAAACATTTGTGCTTTCTTTGATTTTTTTATTTGGCGACGCGTGGAGAAATCTCAGAATTTTTTAAATTTTTTATCACCCAGTATAAACATTTCATCTACATCATAGGATAGTACATGAAAAGTTAAAATAGAGACATGTAAGCCGTTTTTCTCTATCTTCAGCCGTTCTCGTTGTACAGAGCCTTGAACTTGAAAAATGACGATTTTCACTTGTTTATAACTCAAAAACTTCTGAATTTAAACACCAACTGTAAAAGCCAATCTTATTTTCTCTTCTCAGACAATCTAAAAATGCAATAACATAGGCGCATTCCATTAAAAAAAAACATAACTTTGATATGCCACTGTCATATATGACACTCTGTATACTCCAAAATAATTTTAAATGATGGCCATTGTGATCCTGTACTTGAATTTTCGAAAATTTTTTGAAAAAAATCAATCGTTTGTCCTACAGAGACCGCTTCGAATAAGCTGGGACACCCTGTATTATATAATTCTGAATCGATTAGTCATTTATACCATTTTGCTTCAAAATGCACAGGAGAGCAAATATTTGCAAATACTTATTTTTATACAGGGCTAGAACTATTTAAAGGGCCTCTACGCAGGGATATCCCAAACCTTTGAAGATACGAGGTAGGTTAAATTAGAAAAAAAGATGCGCAATTTTGTGGCCATCACGAATCCATCAAAACATGAAAGATAGCTGTGACCGTTCCTGAAATATCCCGAAAAAACTGAAAAATCGAGATTTCTTATTTCTTATTTTCTGTTATTGGAAATTAATACATAAGTTTTTGTATGCTTACATAAGTCGGCAAGAGCTATACTCACCTATCGAAGACATCGAGTCAAGTCAAAATCTGTGACAAATTCTATTTGGTTTACGCAGAGTCGTAAATACTGCTCTATGACATTTTAAAAATTTTCAAAGCCGACTAGATTTTAGAGTTTTCATAGTCAACTTTCGTTTTTCTTATGGCCGCCATATTGTTTTTTTTTATTTCGTTCGGTATGAAAAAAATAATGAAAACCAAAAACTAATACACTTCAAAAAATTAATTTCAAAAATTTTATTTTATTTTAAAACGATATTTTATGTTAACTCCGCGTCAAAGAGCCTAAAAATATTAACGACGCGATTCGATCCTGAAAGGGGCTAAATTAATGCGGCTCGATGCCGCGATGGTAATGACAAATCGCCACGGTAACAGGATCGAAATTTAGGGAAGGACCAGGCTATAATTGCCAATGATTGACAGGAACACAATTAATTAATAATTATCGAAATTACTGACCTTGTGTCTTGTCCGACTAAAGGGGCACTTGTTTTAATTTGCGAGATGTTGTAACTATTATTATCATTCACTTTGCTCCACTATGTAGGTACCCACGATTGTTCCACTACTTTATACCGCTTCCTTATTTAATTAAAGAACTAGGTATCCCGTTCTCGTAACACCAGCATCGACGAGTCTGGTACGAACGGCACTCTTGGTCGAGCTCTCTCCTCTCTCGATGTTAAACCTCGACTCTTCTCTCTATGTGTGGTCCTGTCCGGTCAGGTGTCCTTTTCCTTCGTCCCGATGTGTAAAGGGATAGGAAGGGGTAGGAAACGGTGGTGTCTTAGAGAATACGAATCGATTATTCACCAAGGACGTAACATACCGCCCACCAAAATTACCGGAGGAATTTTCCGCTATCAGAAAATTGAACCAAAAGCGAAACTAACGAAAACGAAACTAACGACAATAACAAAAACGAAACGAAACGAAACGACAAGTCAGGGACGAAATTCCCTGAGTCCGTTACTGGTTAGGTAACGGGCAAAGTTTGACCAGAGGTCGTTTACAAAGACCTCTGGTCGTACGAACCGAGGCAACCCTGGCGACACCATCCGCACCAGGGTGCAGAGAAACAATTCTTCCTAGAGCCCATTTCAAAGGAGACAACAATTCATCCTTTATCAACACCAACGAACCGATATCCGTTGACTCAAACAAATGGGTTTTCGACCATTTACTCCTCTGGTGGAAATTATGAAGATATTCAGCCCTCCAACGTGTCCAAAAATCACGTTGCATCCGTTGCACCAATTGCCAACGAGAAAGACGAGAAATCTTCAGATGTGACAAGTTCACATCCGGCACCGACGACAGAGGTTCCAAGGTCAGAAAATGACCAGGGGTCAACGCGGATAGATCGTTGGGGTCGCTACTAATGGGGCAAAGGGGGCGCGAATTCAAGACGGCCTCGATCTGAACGATGAAGGTGTTCAGCTCCTCATAAGTCAAAATTTGACCACCAATAACACGGGCCATGTGTGTTTTGACGGACTTAACACCGCTCTCCCACAGTCCACCGAAGTGTGGAGCTGAGGGTGGATTGAAGTGCCATCGAATACCTTCCCCTTCTGCGGCGATTTTCAAATTTGAGTTGAGCTCCTTGTTAGCTCCGACGAAATTGGTTCCACAGTCACTGTAGATGTCACTACAGCGACCGCGGCGAGCGACAAACCTCCTAAGAGCTGCCAGGAAAGTCTCTGACGATAAATCAGAAGCGATTTCGAGATGAATCGCGCGAGTCGCGAAACATACGAACAAACATAAATAGGCTTTAGAAGTTTTGACACCCCTATACCTCGACAAGACAATAGGAAAGGGTCCCCCATAATCGACCCTGACACAACTAAAAGGCTTCAATTGGGAGACACGAGCGACAGGTAAATTCCCCATGGGAGGCTCCAACGAGAGGGGACGAGTGCGAAAGCAACGATTGCATTTCGACAAATAACTACGAATGACCCTACGAGCAGACAGGATCCAAAAATTTTGTTGAAGGAGATAATGAGTAGTGTTCACTCCTGGGTGCAAATTACCTCGATGTATCTGATCAATCAAAAGTTCAACCAACCTATGCCTTCCTGGCAACAATGCGGGATATTTAGCGTCGAATGCTAAACCCGAATGCAACAGTCGACCCCCGACTCGCAAAATACCGAAATCATCAATAAAGGGCGACAATGACTGCAAGTACTTGGCACATGGTTTACCAGAGCGAATTTTCTCCAATTCCGAAGAGAAGACCGAAGATTGAACAATTCTAACAATGTGCATGAGAGCAGCATGCAACTCAGAGACACTCAATGCACCAGTGGTCCTATTGACAGCACGACAATTGTTAGTGAAACGAAAACAACGAGCGATAATACCCTGAATTTTCCTCAAAGAAGAAAATCTTTTCAACAAAACATCGACATCCGAAATCTCTATCGTAGCGAACAAAACAATATTCCTTTTCTCCAGTTCAACATCAGAAGTGGGAGCAATGGGAAAGAGTGCTGGCCAAGATTCCAGCGGCAATCTGAGGAATTCAGGCCCCGCCCACCATGCGGAAGCCCCGACTAACTCCTCTGGTAACAAGCCCCGAGACGCGACGTCCGCTGGGTTGTCACCTGAACGTACATGATTCCAACAATCCGGAGGAATTCGATCCTGAATGTGGACGACACGATTCGAAACAAAAGTCTTCCACCGATGTGGAGACGACTTGATCCAGGATAGAGCGACCGAAGAGTCACTCCAAGCGAAAACCTTATCAACAACAATGGATTGAGGACCTTGTTCAAGGACGAACGAAACGAGATCTGATAGTAAGACTGCGGCACACAATTCCAGCCGTGGAACGGAGAGTGGTTTGAGCGGAGCAACACGAGACTTGGCAGTAACGAAACGAACCTGCACATTGCCATCGGCGTCCTCGAAACGATAATACACCACACCCGCATAACCTGCAGTCGACGCATCACAAAATGCGTGCAGTTGACACGACACGAAAGATCCTTCGGGAACCAAGCACCTAGGGATTGTCAACTTGGATAAAACATGAAGAGTGGACTTATATCGATTCCACTTTTCGACAACATCAGCTGGTGGATCTTCATCCCAATCCAGCCCGAGATACCACAAATGTTGAATGACTCGTTTTGCCATAAAGGTCAATGGGCACAAGAAACCCAACGGGTCATAGATCTTAGCGACTTCTGAGAGAATGCTTCTCTTAGTACAAGGTGAATCTATGGACTTAACCATGAACGAAAACGAATCAGTAGCCGATTGCCACTGAAGGCCAAGAATTTTCACCGAAAAGTCCGATTCCGAATCAAAGTTGGATGACTGCTGTTGACAATGTTCAACCGGCAGATCCTGAAGCAATTGTGGATTGTTAGCAGACCATTTCCGCAACTCAAATTGTCCCAATTGCAATAGCGAAATGAGCTGATTTCTCAACTCCAAGGTTTCCTCGATTTGATTTGCCCCAATGGCAAAATCATCGACATAAAGCCCGAGACGAATGGCTTTCGAAGCGAGAGGAAACTTCTCAGAATTTTCTTGAGCTAATTGTAACAAGCACCTAATGGCCAAATATGGCGAGGACGAAACACCATAAGTTACAGTGTTCAATTTGTAACTTCGAATAGGATCCTTTTCTGAAAAACGCCAACGAATTAATTGATACTGTCGATGTGAATCTCCAACTAAAATTTGCCGATACATCTGCCTAATGTCACAAGTGAACACGAATTTGTTCTCTCGAAAACGAAGCAAAACACTAGTGATGTCATTTTGCAACTTCGGACCAATCAACAAGGTATCATTTAACGAAAGATTGTTCGATGCTTTGGCCGAGGCGTCGAACACGACACGAATTTTCGACGATACTGGGGCGAGCGAAGACACATCAGAAGACATCGAAACACCAGGGTCTTTAAAAACGCAATGATGCGGAATGTAATAAGAGTTTGCAGATTCCGACTCCAATGGCACCAACGACATGTGCCCAGCCTCCAAATAATCTTTCATAAACTCTACATACATGTCTCTAATGTGAGGCAACCTCGACAATCGTCTCTCCAAAGCGAGCAAACGACGATCTGCGACATTCAACGAATCATTAAAGATAGGCAACTCTTTGCTATCCTTAAATGGCAACAATACCCCAAAACGACCTGATTCTTCTCGATAATGAGACTCAACGAACAACGACTCAGCCTCTTGTTCCTCATTAGAGCAAACCTCAACTGAAGGCACCTCCTCAACTCTCCAAAATGCCTTAAGAGTCTCTTCAAGGGTCGAATCTACCGACGCAAAACAAGCTTGAACCTCGCCCGCAACCTTCGACGAAATGGTTCCCAAAAGAACCCAACCAAACGTCGTGTTCATTGCGGCTGGACAGTTATCACTGCCCGACAAATAACCACCATGAACAATATTGGGAAAGATGTCAGCTCCTAGCAAAACATCGACAGAACCAGGCGTGTACCAATTAGGATCCGCTAACTTCAAATTATCAAGCGCCTTCGATGGCGAAATGTCAACACTGGGAAGTTTTCCACAAATATTGGGCAAGACCAAAGTACTTACTTTAAAAGTAGGTGATGGTACCCCAACGGGACGAATAATGCAATCAGATGATCCCTGGGCCGATCCCAAGGTCACGTGACCCAAACAAGAAATAGGTGTTGATGATCGATTCAAGTGCAAGCCCAAACGCTTGCGGCACCGATCAGTAATAAAAGACGACTGACTGCCAGAGTCAATTAAAGAACGAACCACTTGATAGTTGCCCCACTTGTCTTGAACTTCAATACATGCGGTTGCTAAAAGAACCGTAGTATTGCTACGAGAACGAGAACGAACATCCTGAAAGGATGGGAGAGAAGACATGGCAACCGTGGATGCGACTGGAGGCGGCTCAACTCGATGAGAAGCTGCTCCATCCGAATTACTAAGTTTAACGAAATGTAATAAAGAGTGGTGCCGACCTGCACACTCCTTACACGAATGAGAAGAGGGGCACTGCTTCACCAAGTGTGAAGGGCCAAAACAATTTAGGCACAAGCGCGCCGCCTTCACAGCCTCAAAACGCTTGCGCGGGTCCAACTTCAAAAAAAAACGACAATTCGAGATCGGGTGTTCTCCATTACAATGGAAGCACGACTGCTTCGATGAAGACGCACTCGACGTTGACAAAAATGCATGTGAATTCCTCGATTCCACTTTTCCACCAGACTTGACGCTACTCCGCTTACCAACGACTGCAGACGGAGATAGGTCATTCCCCAAAGATGATTCTAATGCACGACACTGTGACGACAAAAACTTGTGCAAATCCTGATATGATGGAAACTCTTCAGATGCAAATTGGAGTTCGAAACGCTTTCGAGTAGCGTTATCCAATTTCTGTAGCAACCAGTTGAACAAAGTGAAATCCCAGAGAGAGACGCCTGAGACCTGACCCAAAGCTGTAATATTTTCTGAAAAGGTATTCAACAATTCACGAAGCGATTGTGAGGAATCAGAATCCGTTATTTTGGGAGCATTACAAATCGCCTGCCAATAACACGTCGCAAGTACTCGCTCATTCTGATACCTTTGGACAAGAGTATCGAAAGCTATCACATAATTGTCATCTGTCAGTGGTAAATGTTTGACAAGGGTAAGAGGTTCCTTTGACAAAGTCGAAACTAAATACTGGAACTTCTCAATTGGAGCTAACGAATCATTCGAATGAATCAAAGTCCTAAACAAATCATAATAAACCGACCACATCCTCAACGAACCATCAAAAGTAGGTATACCGATACGAGGCAATTTCACATGTGAACTTGCAGAGGGGGGTAGCGCGGGAGCACCAGACTGTCGACTATTTAACGATTCACTCGAACCATGACGTGATTTCACCACCGTATCCTGAGTCGATTCCAACGACAATTGAACCGCTCTAATCTGAAAATAAACCGAATCAACTTCGATAAGTAGTCCCGAGTATGATTTCCAAATCTCCGATGACACATCTACGACCAAAGCACTCTTATCTGCCGACTCAACCGTAATCAGGATATTTCTATCAACCTCCTGCACCTGATTGTACAAATCTGAAGCGCTGTCGCATGCAGCCAGGACAATAAAACGCGACTTTTCATCAATGGGTGCTGTAACTACTGTCAGAATCGAGTTCAAACGAGTCAAAAACTTCGAAACAGAAGCGTTTGCTCCGACCAAAGTGTTGGACATTTTGCTAAAGAGTATCAACAAAACACTAAAGCAATAAACGAATAAGGGTTATTTTTTACACCTGTAAAAAATACAACGACAACGAAATACGAACAATAACTAAAAATAAGTACCTAACCAAGTGAAGGTTACTTATTTAAAAACGAGTTGAAAATAAATTGACTTTGAAATTCACCAAAAAACAATACTTGAGATACCGAGTGTACCCAGTAGGTATACCGTGAATACAAAAATCAATATTTTCCCTGTAACAACGAAAAAGGGTTATTCGTTAAAAACCTGTAAAAATACAACAACAACGAACGATGAGCAATACCAAAAATAAGTACCTAACCAAGTGAAAGTTACTTATTTAATATCGAGTTGAAAATAAATTATTGAATTCGAATTCACCAAAAACAATACTTAAGATACCGAGTGTACCCAGTATACCGTGAATGCAAAAATCAATATTCTGCCCTGCGAATTCAGAGAGAAAATATTTCAACTATTACAGAGGTTTTTAAAACGAACACCTGCAACGAACGAAGAAGTGGAGTGAGGTGAGAATGGAGTAAAATTAGTGGAATGGGTGAAAATGCCGTCTGGCGTCCTTTGGATCGACTATTTCGAATCCTTTGACCTACAAACAGGCTACCTTAACACAGTGAGTGAGAAACTAATTTCAAACAAATGATGCAACCAATTAATGAACTATATTTCCACGAGCTTTCCTATCCGACTACGGAGGGACCAAAAAATGTTAACTCCGCGTCAAAGAGCCTAAAAATATTAACGACGCGATTCGATCCTGAAAGGGGCTAAATTAATGCGGCTCGATGCCGCGATGGTAATGACAAATCGCCACGGTAACAGGATCGAAATTTAGGGAAGGACCAGGCTATAATTGCCAATGATTGACAGGAACACAATTAATTAATAATTATCGAAATTACTGACCTTGTGTCTTGTCCGACTAAAGGGGCACTTGTTTTAATTTGCGAGATGTTGTAACTATTATTATCATTCACTTTGCTCCACTATGTAGGTACCCACGATTGTTCCACTACTTTATACCGCTTCCTTATTTAATTAAAGAACTAGGTATCCCGTTCTCGTAACACCAGCATCGACGAGTCTGGTACGAACGGCACTCTTGGTCGAGCTCTCTCCTCTCTCGATGTTAAACCTCGACTCTTCTCTCTATGTGTGGTCCTGTCCGGTCAGGTGTCCTTTTCCTTCGTCCCGATGTGTAAAGGGATAGGAAGGGGTAGGAAACGGTGGTGTCTTAGAGAATACGAATCGATTATTCACCAAGGACGTAACATTTTATTTAAAAAAATGATAGAGCAAATGTAAATGATCCCAATTAACAAATTGTATAGAATTTAAATACAAAAAGAATGTGAGCTAAAACAACCCGATGGCTTCATTATTAAGAGAGATAATAAAAAAAATACGAGAATAGATAGCGTTTTTTTTTAAATTCGTAACATTCCCATTTTTTGAGTTGTAGCGCAGGCTATTTGCAAGATATTCGATATTGACAATACTTTCTAACCCAGGTACTGAATATTGTTAAAAAAATCCTCATTGTGGTTCAAAAGATACTGTCGGATAATTAGTTTTCGCGTAATTGCTATCAGAAAAATTTATAATACGAATTTGGAAAGTAGAAGTGTTCAGCTATAAAACTTCAATTTTCGTTTTCCACATAAATGCTGAAAAATACCTAAAAATTGCGCGCAAATATGAGCGAAAACGCCCAAGCGCGATATAGTGGTTGTTGAATGAGGATCGAACAGCAGATGCGGGGGAATCACCACGCTGATAGACCAATCAGAATTGAATGACAGCGTGAGGTTTATTCGTGAAATCATCACGCTGTCTCTGGTTTTTGATTGGTCAGATTACTTGAAAACTTTAAGATGAGTGAAATAGTCAAAGTGATATTAAAAATAGAAAGCTTTAACAGATACGAAACTGTCCGAAAATTAGATCACTGTTAATCGACTATAGTTCAATCAGTTATTTTTGACAATAACTTTCTTTGAACTGTAACAGAAGTTGAATTAAAATCTCATCAACAATAAAATTTGATGCAAATGCAGTTATCACAATAACCTTTACATTAAAGCAAAGTAATTATTATCGCCTCTATTATGTTTAGGGACTAGTACGACACCACCTAAAGACTCCAGTCTCTTGTTAGTTTAAGAAAAGTTGCCAGGGGCTGTCACCCCCTTTTCTAGTCTCTTCGCTAAGTCACGACGAGGGAATCAGATGCAAACAAATAGGATCTTGGTTAGATCCTTAGATCAACAATCACTTAGATTAAAAGCTTAAAGCTGAATGCGCAACCATCTGTAGTTAGAAATAAAACCATCTTTCTTAACACTAACGTATCATCGACAGAAGTTTAGTATCGGGGGAAAACAATAGGTATAATGAAATTCGTGGTAAGCGATTAAGTTTAATTATGGAGAAACGCGGAAACTCGAGGGAAGTGTAAGTACACAAACTGGGAAAGCGAATGAATCGGTTCAGTTGGAATGAAAATGCACTATATTGCACAAAAGGGGAACCTAATAAACCTTTAACAATGCTAATATGAAAATTGTTTGTAACTACTTCTTTGTTTACACAGAAAGTTAATATTTCTATACCTACTAACAAACTTTACAAAAATAAAACTCATTAAAAACTAAATTGATATTCATGAGGACGAGGGCTGTCTTTTAAGTTTTGCATAATTATAGAGCTGGAATTAGACAGTAGATAGCTTTTATGTGAAGACTTCATTTTTAAAAAAAATATTCTCCCCGACGATAAATGTACTTTTGCCTGCGCTAGAACCAATTCTAGAAGGAGTTATTCCACTTTTTTGTTGGTACTGTAAAAATCACGTTTTTGAAGACATCGACGCTTCATCTGGCGACTGAAACCTTTCACCACGCAGTCCGTTCTTGATTTTCGGAAAGGTAAAAAAATAGTTGGAACTTCGATCGGGACTTTACGAAGAATAGTCTAACTATTTGAAGTTTGTTTTCTTGTTTCAAAAATTTAATTGTCTTGAGAACTGTGTGCCAACTTGCATTGTCTTGGTGGAGGATATATTCGTTGTTAGGGCTCAGCGATGACTTCCTGCAAACCGATAGTTGTATACAAATCGGCAGTAACAGTTCTTTAATCTTGCAAAGGAATTGTTGCTACGTGACCTGCTTTTGTGACAAATGTCGCGACCATCTTTTTGGACACACTTGTCGAACATGGGTGACTTTCGTTGGTTTTTCTTCACCTTGGAACACCCAAACAGACAACTGGCTATTATTTTCGAGTTCATGTGAGCAAATCCATGATTTTTCATCACTGACGATGCTGTGCACATTTTTAGAGTTTCCTGCGTTGAAGCGGTCTTTAGTTTCTTCACACCAATTGACCGTAGCTTTTTGTGTCATTCGGTGAACAGATGCGATATCCAACGGGATACTAATTTTTTTTTACCAGAAATTTTTCATGCATATTTTTGAGGTCTTTGAAATCCCCAATCATGCCACAATCTTATTGCGATATGTCACATGTTGATTTTCTTGATGAGCTTGCGCAACTTACCTAGGAAAACATCGACGTTTTCCTAGGTATGTTTGAATTATCCACACCAATGAGAAATTGTCGATTGATGTGAAGCTTCATTGTGAAAAACAGAAACCAACTCGGCCAGGCTTTCTTGTTGAGATAATAATTGTTCTCGAAAGTTGAGATAATTTGTTGCGCGAAAATTTTCTCAGTTTAGATACATTGTTCGAATAACTTGTCAACTTTGAAATTTCTTAGTATCTACAACACTGTACATATCTCATTGAATCTTTGGATTTACGTTACTAAAGATTGAGGTTAAGTTCTAGTAGTGACTTTTGATTTGCGCGGCCTACTATGTCCCTGTATGCGAAACTTAAAAGACAGCTCGTAGTATTATAAATAGCGATAGGTTTGAAATTTCCGTAAAACATCTAAGTAGCTGTAGATACCGTATGCTTTTTGGCTTCTGAATTATAATGTGCACGTCATTTTTTAGGTACACCTATTTCTGCGGTAAGGCGTCGAGCTGTTACCAACAAACGTTCTCGAGAAAATTGACATAGAATTATCTCGCGCATTATCAATGTCATAGGGATATTCGTTCAGAAAAAGAAGGCGGAAATATTAATTATTGATCTTCTTGGTTGCGTTTCGTTCGAACCAGCTCATATACCCAAAAAAAAAAATAAACTAAAGCTCGCGCACCACAGAAATATGCGAGAGGTAAATTATGATTTGTTGCTCGGGTTCACAGTTTTTAAAAACAATTTATTCACAAGTATTTTATTTGTAACTGGTACAACTCCGAGGAGTTATTGTAACTTACTAACGAGCAGTAACGAGCAGCAAGACGGCTACAGATTAACTTAGTTCAAATCTTCAGAGTTCTAATACAGGCTGGGCCATCGAAGAGGTAACAAGCCTAATAATTTTGAAACTGAAGATGTACGCGAAAAACGCCGAAACAGGTCGATTTTGTTATCGGAGGACACATATTTTTGTGACCAATGCAACTACCCAAGTTCATCCCCTTGGCAGGGGTAGCTACCCCCTTTGCTTATCATCAACAGATATCGAGTGATACATCATTTGAAAGCTACTTGAATTCTCTTTACAACGATATCCAACATTTTGGGTTTCGCTTACATACAGGGTGGCCTACATACAAGTGATTGTATGAAACAGCTATTGCAAACTAATATTAAGGTCACAACTAAGGGCCTCTTTGACACTACGGTCGCATTGCTATTTTTTTTCACTTTCAGGGCAAGGAATATCTTCGAAATTAACAGTAGCACGATTATTATTTTAAATTTTGCATTTATTTTGCATTTACATTCCAAAAAGCGTGACATCAGTCTCTATAGTTTGGATACGATATGAGAGAGCGGATATAGTGCGGATCCTGCTCTGTGTACTGTGCCCGTCGCATCCGAGAGTTCAGCAACCTATGACGCGGTGAATCCCACACTGCTAGTGCTGGTTTATTATATGATATACGCGATACTAACCAGGACCGGACTTCATAGACCGATTTTTAGTGTCTTTTTTTTGCAAAGCAAATGAATACCTTCCTGGTGTTACTGTAGGTACGTCCTCCACCCCTATACAGAGTGTTTCATAAATCAGTGCAGAAAATTCAACTGGAGAATCGTTGCTGAATTTTAAGGGGGGTTTGTCAAAAAAAAAAAAATTCGTACAGCCTTCCCTAAGAAGTTACATTCCCTTAAAGTAGGGTAAAATATTCACATTTATCGATTTTTTTCTGAAATGATTTGAAATAAAAAAGACGGCTAGGTATTCAAATACTGCTACCAGAAAGCCTCCATAATTATATAATTTTATCCACCCTTGTTTTCTGCAAGGGTGTAAATCATACTACACCTAAAATTTTTTTTTTCAGAACTTTTTTCCTAATAATTTTTTATTTATCTTTGAATTCACACTTTGGAGAGCCAGTTCAATTGAAAAAAAATTGTCTCTTGAAAATTTCACGAAAACTCAATACTTTTCCACTAAAGAAATAAAATAAGCAGATTTTCAGAATTTTTCATTGCAATACTAAAATTATTACTAAAAGCTTCAAATGCATCAGAAGGCTTCGACATAACAATCAATAAATTAATTTACTTAAATGTCATACTGCTGCAAATTATTATTCTAATTTGTGCTACATTTGTGTTGTTCAAAGTTTTGTATAGGTTATCATAGTGAAACTGTAGGATACCCAGATGTAAATAAATGATCAAAATGAAACTTATAAACAATTTAAATTCTTCATTATTTTCAAGTAAATTGAGTCTAAAAACTTCCACAAACCATTTATTTCGCTGTACCTACAAGATCATAGATTTATTAAATTATCATTTTATTTCCAGAGGCAACAATGATTTACAAAATCGAAAAAATGAAATCATATTTAAAATATTAAATAAATAAAAAAAAAATACAAAAAATTACAACAAATGAAAGTAGATACTTTTTATCATCTTCAAAAATCATTTTGATTTTTTCTTCCTTCCATGGTCAAGCAATTAAAATTTTACGATAGGCCGCGCAATCATGTAGATACCTATACATATAGTTTATCATTATGCACAAAATCTGTTACCTCAAAAATCTAAAGAAGTGTATTAAGGAATTATTGTCACCTTTATGAACTGACGTGATGAAAAAGGCGAACTAACACTTCGGTATATGAATACAATAAAAGTGTTTTTTTTTTTTAAATTTTAATAATACCTAACTTTTTGTCACTCGTAGATAAAATTTTGTATGCAACGTATGCGTAAAGTGCCTTTTTCATTTCTGGGATTGACGCGCTCGCCTGCGGTTCGTGCGGTCAAACTTTCCAGTCTGAGAAAAAGTATCACTTTATTCACTTGTTGCATAAACTATTGTGATATTCACTCATTATTAGCATTGATTATTTCTACAGTCGAATATTTAGGTTATAAATATGTATAAAGATGCTTTTTAATATCGATAGTAACTAAGAGCTTACAGTAAAATCAAATCAAATCGCCCATTTTTCAAGGTCCTTATTGGTTGTAATTTTGTAAGTGACCCAAGGTTTAATTATTATTGTTGATCCCGCATCCTGGATATTCAGATGGATGCACATGGCGTCCAGTGACACCAGAGCCGCGAGAGAAGAGTTAACAATATGTATTGTTCTAATAATTATGAAACATTGACAAAGCTCTGCTTTGTTGGTTCCATTCACTGACTTGTGTAAACGGCGATGGGAACTGCATTAGGACATCGGTGTACTCGACGTTAGCTCACATGCAGATTAAGTGGATCGTGGAATGGATATGGGGCGAATTAAAACAGATTTGGAACTTCTTGTTGCGGAATCTCTTAGTGGAATCAGATATCTCGTTTAAGCGAATTTGATGTCTCTGTTTTTAGGATAATCTGAAACACACTGAAATTTGAATAGACGTAGATGATAATATATTGATTCACTCGGAGTTGTGTACCTATATGTAGAACTCTTGTTGATCATATTTGAATTTTCTATTCTTTTTATTGAGTGTTTTAAATTCACAATCTTAGGGTATAGTCCATCTTCATGAATTTAGATATTTAGGTTTTTGCAATTTGCTCTATAAAAACTTTTTAACGAAAAAACGTTTAGATATACAAGTAATATCTGAACTGAATAAAAAATAGGGCCCGTTTCATAATAAAATTAAAGTCAATTAAATTTTAAACTTTAATAGTTGCACCTTGGTTACTATTGTTTTTACAATACTATAAAGTGACTAAACTAAAATGGCGTTAAAATTTATTATGATACTGATAATAAAAGTTTGGGACTTTCGTCAAACGACCTGTAAGTAGTGCCTAAGTACATATTATACTTTACATGCATTATTTGAAGGGTAATATTAATTATAATTAAAACAAAAAACAGTTCATTGGTATTTTATTGACTTAACCTGTGTGCGATGGCAGGAGATCGACACAACTAGTATCTAATTGTGTACAGTTTTATTTAACTTATGTACCACCACATTATTTATGTAAGTATGTATTGTATAAAGGATGCCCGTTTTTAGAGATAATGCATCTTGATCTCAGTTATCTTAAAAGACACGATGTCGGTTTAGTGGGGGCAATAAAGTTTATTTATTTATTTATTTATTATGTATTTTTGTGCTGATTACTAATCTGAAAAAAAACCTGAGCTGTCATAATCAGTTGTCAAAATATTTCAAAAATACGTAATTTGCAATTTTTGTTTTTATTTTTTTATTTAATGACCAATCAAGCAAGCCATTTTTAACCGAAACATTATTACGACACTTTTCAACAAGGAATCCAATAATAATTTTTCAAATTCTATTTGGCGTCCATAAGAAAAAAAAGAAGATAGATTTCGTTTTTTCGCCATCTTAAAGCGCTAGAGCGATTTGAAAATTATTTTTGGATTTCTTGTTGAAAAGTGTCCTAATAGCGTTTCGGTTCAACATGACTAGCTTGATTGGTTAATCAATATAAACATAAAAACAAAAATTGTAAATTGCGTATTTTTTCAATAGTTTGTCAACTAATAATCACAGCTCAGATTTTTTTCCGATTACTATCTTTGCCCCCCCATTTAACCGACTTCGTATCTCTTGAGGTAACCCAGATCCCCATACATTTTCTTTAACAACGGACAGCCTGTATTATAGGATATGTCCCTTACGTCGCGGAAAAACTCTTCAGTTGTTGGGGGTCATCAGGGAGTCACATAAAAATAGCAAAAACAATTTATTCCTCTTGTAAATTGATGGAAATATGAAGATAAAAAGTTGCGAGTTCAACTTCTTCAATATTGATTGTTCTAAATAAATGTTTTTTATAAAATAGAGATCATGGCCTCTTGTTATAAATTAAGTTTCCTTGTATCTCAAAGGAATAAATTGAATCTGACAACGCTGTTTCGTTTTACTTGGGAATCTATTAAATTTTGTTAATAAGGAAAATAAGATTGTCAGTGTCACTGAACTTACATATCGATGGTGAACTGGCAATAAGTCCTATCTCAAAAAAGTAAATTGGTCAGGAAGCGAAAAAAACGTTCTTTTTTTTAATTTAGAATTTCCGAAACAAGAAAAAAAATACGTATGTTTATTTTGTAACATATACTTAAATTTAGCAATAAATATTAATCACATGCTGAACGTGTATAATAGCAGATAGGACAATTTAACACAATAAACGGAAAATGCCTGAAATTTCAGATAGGACATATTGCCAGTTCACCATCGATATACAGTGCTTCCCGAAAGTAACGGATAAATTCAATAAAATCCTAGGAAGACGTTTTTTTTTCTCGGACACGTCAATCGATATTTTTGATTTGCCATCCAAGCACAAAGTACCCTTTACGATACCTTGATTGATAGGTTTTTTCATGCCGAATAAGACAAGAAAAAAAAAGTTCAAATCGGTTCATAATTAACGAAAATATTCACCAAAATGTGATCCAATAAGGAAATAAATGAGCGTATTAAAATTTAAACAGGTCTTCGAGAAATTACGCAAGGAAAGAAAATCATTTAAATTGAATGTTCAAAATGTTGTCCGTTAACAGCAAGACAATGCCCTAATCTTGCGCTAAAGGCTTGAAATTATTTATTTATTTTGTTTATTTATTTTTTTATTTATTTTCTTTATATCCTTATTCGATCACATTTTGGTGAATATTTTCGTTAATTATCAACCGATTTGAAAATTTTTTTCTTGTTTTATTCGGGATGAAAAAACCTATCAATCAAGGTATCGTAAGAGGTACCTTACCATTTGAATTTTTACAGTTGGGGTAGCTACCCCTTGGGAGGGAAAGGGCGAGGGGTCAAAAAATACATGCTTGGATGGAAAATCAAAAATAACGATTGAGGTTTCCGAGCATAAAACAACCTTCATACCATTTTATTGAATTTATCCGTTACTTTTGGGAAGCACTGTATTTCTAGTTTTTATGTCTACAAAAGGTTATTGAAATACGAATAGAAAAAAATGGTACAGGTAACACATGAAAATGGTATAAATGATTTTGAACTCAAATTAAGATACGATAGTACATCAAAATTGATGTGTTTTGATAAAAAAAATTTAATTTTTTTTTTTTTTTTGACAATCAGCTGCACAGACTCATAACTTATAATTGTTATATCATTTGTCCAAGCGTCATCCGACTTTTAATATGAAATCATTCGACTTTTAATACGATTAAACTGCATCAGAAATACTAGTTTATTTACAGCTTAGAATTATTATTAATATTGCCACATTTTTTAATAAGTTTTCGCTTAGGAAAGTAATAAAGGATTAAAAAAATCTGTACCGCTCTGAACACCTCCATCCCTCCGATAACGTACATATCGTCGGCTTAATCGACAAATGACGTAAATCCCAAATGCAAAATTTTACAGGAGACACTTAAAACTTAAAATAAACTAAAGTTCTTTATGTAATGTCCCAAAAACTAAAATTTTCAACACAGAATTGTGTGTTTTTGTATTAAACTGGACAAACGATATTTTCTACACAGATAGCTTTAGTCGGTTTCTAAGAGATAGCGCTAAAACCTCATTTTTTGAAAATAATGGACTTACGTCATTTGCCGATTAAGCCGACGATATATGAGTTCATCGGCGACTTACGGGACACCCGTATAGAAAAGTTGTCAATTGAGATCGAAAAACTGGCAGTAGGCAGTACTGCCACTTTTTGGATGTCCAAAAAGTGAAATCTCAATTTGGCGCATCAAAACGTCATTTGAAAAATTAGCTCATAGCCGTTAATTTGATTTTTTCTTATCTCAGGCTGAACCTTGTAGTTCGTTCCCGAGATGCTACGCTACGAAAACGGCGCTGACGTTATTAAGTTTAATAATTTCCCGAATTCAAAAAAATTATAGTTGCATTGATAAAATAATTTAATAGTAATTATTTATTGACTCTTTCGAATTTGTTTAATAGTGAAGTTCAGTTGCATTGGAAATACGAGTCACTAAGCGTACTTCACAGCGCTTATACCAGATTGTGTGAAGCAAAATTACTGGTATGGTTTTATAAAATACGTTTGATGTCTGTAATTGGTTCAAATTTTCAATAAACACAACATTTCTGGTTCAATAAGTAGTAGTAATGATTATTTTTTCACGTAATTGAAACGATATAATCTCAATAATATTATTATTTTAAATATTAAAGTGTGTTATACCTAACTAAACAAAAATTGAAGAAAATATTTAAGTCCCTTAATCTCTTTATAGCTTTGGTTTCAAAAAAATATTATTATATTTTTTATTTAGATTTTTTAATATTTTTTTTTTGAAGAGATTCCTTTATTTACTATCAAATTAGATATCCATACTGAATACTTACACTGATAACTGTATGTAGACATAATCCAAGCAGGCTGATCACAAACACTTTACTGGAATACCCCATCACTGAAAAGCCTCACAACCCCACAACTATTAAACGAACCCCTTCAACCCTGTCTACCAAATACGCATCAATTGCTCTTGAAGATGAAGCATCAATGAGCTGGTTGCCCAACGGCTCAGCTTTATATATGGGAACTGAATATCTTGCCCAAGATCATCTCCGGAGTGAAGACATCTTCATTCAGATTCTCAGACTTTCAGTGCTGCGAAACACATCTCGGCCGCAGTGATCCGATGCGATGGTGTGATTGTGAGATGCTAGGCTACATTGGCATTACGTATTACGTTCCTAATTTGCCAGATTAGGATCTGAGAAGAGCAAGATTCAATTGGAACGATTTTAAATCAGAAATCGACTTCAAAATTTATTGATTAATAATTATTAGTTTTTAGTATTTATTGCCACAGGAAATGGTCAACATCACCTAATTGCTGGGAATTGATATAAGAAAGCATTGTTACTCAAGAATAACAATAATTGTGAGACCTATTACCTATATACTTTTCAGAATTTCAGAATTTTAATTATACGTTTTAATGTAATGTACGTAAATTATGCGCCAAAAATTAAGGGGGTGATTCTACTTGATAAAATATTACCAAAAGTACCTATATTTTTTTTTTACTCACAAATAAGAAATGACCCTTTAAAGGTGATTTTTTTAAATCAATATTTTTTTATTACTTTTTTCCAGTGTACGGATTTTCTTCAAATTTTACACACTTGCCACTGATGTTGCTTTGAATCCTTGGTCCAAATTAGACTTGAATCGCGTGAAATAAAGAAGCTTTAACTGCCCTTGACCTTCAAAAAAGGCCTATCCTATAACTTTTTTCGTAATACTTTTTTCTGAGATTTGAAGATTGAAGAACATGAAGAAATATTCGTAAATTTTGTTTTCAACACCCTGTAGTTTTTTTAACTAGATAACCTAATTTGATTACAATTTAAGTTCAGTGGGGTCCCGGGTAGCACTTCAACGAATCTTATTCTGAAAAAACTTTTAAAAAGTACGTCAACGGCTGAAATATAGAATCCATATAATTGCATATAGTACCTACATGGATTATGCAAGAAAATTTCGTGTTTATTTGTTGTTGTTGCTACAAATTATTGATAAAAAAATAATAAAAAAAAATAATAAAAAAATTATAAGTTCCAAGATAAAATTTATTCAATATTTCTTGCGTAGACCAAAAAATTAAAAAATTTAGAGGTTTTATTGTATTAGTCTGGCAAAAAAAAAAAAAAAATTAAACCGTTGGCGTACTTTTTTTTTAATTTTTCACAATAATGTTCGTTGAGGTGCTACTCGGGACGCTATTGGACCTAATAATTTTAATCTAGTCAGAGCGAAATTGGGCCCTTATTACAGGAAACGAAAATTTGTCAAATTTGCCATCCCTTTGCGAAGAAGTGGGAGTAAATTTGAAATTTTAAACTATCACACCTATTTTTTATTTCAAATTCGTATTCAGTGGAAAAACATGCGTAGAAAATGTTTCAAGTACCTAAGAGTTTTTATTTAAAATTTTAAAGACGGAATGAGGGATATATCTATGAGGGTTTTGTATTTAAACGATATCCCCCACCAAACTAAACCACTTTTGTGAAAAACATTTGTCCGCAGATAGCTTACTTTTGAGATATTAGGAGAAATAAACAAAATCAAATTTCCTCGAATATGAATATTCGCAAAAAATGTTTCAGTGACATCTTACGCGTTTTTTGTCGCTGAATACTATTTTGCAATAAAAATAGGGCTGTTAAAATTTCAAAGTTACCTCCACTCCCTCGCTAGGGGTAAGGGGTACAGGCTGGTTGTTGTGTTTACCTAAACGTTGTCCCACATTGAACAAGACCACTACTAGACAAGTGATGAGTGACATATTGTGAATCAATCTGTGATTCATTGAAATCATACATGTACAAATTTTTAGACTTCTACTTCCAACACTTCTCCACATAAAAATGTCCTAAGTTTCTCGCGCCTCACCCTATAGACTTTTTCTACACGATGAGAATGTCCCAGGTTTTAGTAGTAGAAGTTACAGTAGCGTTTTTTATTAGCTGTGGTTAAACGAGCCTTATTTGGGGATATACAGGGTATTGAAAAATTTAAAGAAATACAGGCTGGCCCAACGAAAACGTACCAGGTCTAATAACTTGAAAACTGAAGATGTACGCGAGAAACGCTGAAACAGGTCGATTTTCTTATCGAGGGGACATATTATTATTTCGGTAACAAATTGAACTACCACGGAACAGATATCGAGTGATATATCATTTAAAAGCTACTTGAATTCTCTTTATAACGATATCTCACTTTTTGGGTTTCGCTTGAATACAGAGTGGCCCAACGAAAACCGAACTCGCCTTAATAACTTGGAAACTGAAAATAAACGCGAAAAAGGCCGAAACAGGTCAATTTTGTTATCGAGGAGGACCTATTTGGGAAACAAATTTAACCATCCGAATTCATTCCCTTGGCAGGGTTATAGCTACCGCTTATTCGCTTATCCTTATATAGGGAACAGATATCGAGTGATACATCATGTGAAAGCTACTTATAGGTATAATGATCTTTACAACGATATCTCACTTTTTGAGTGTTATCTGAAATATTATGTCTAAATAGGGCGAATCGATAAAACAGGCTTCCTTAACAATAATTGTTCCTTTTTCTCTGAAACATGCCGAGAGAATAATGTTTAATTAAATATCACTCTTCCCTGTTTTTTTATCGATTCGCCCTGTAATATTCAGGCTAAACCCAAAAAGTGAGATATCGTTGTGAAGAAAATTCAAGTAGCTTCCAAACGATATCTGTTCCCTGGATGATAAGCGAAGGGGTAGCCTTTATTGCCAAGGGGATCAATTCGAATGGTCAATTTATTACTCAAATAATGTCCCCCTCAATAACAAAATTGACCTGTTTCGGCGTTTTTCGTGTATATCTTCACTTTCCAAGTTATTAAGGCGAGTTTCGTTTTCGTTGGGCAGGCCTGTACTTAAACGAAACACAAAAAGTGAGATATCGTTATAAAGACAATTCAAGTAGTTTTCAAATGATGTATCACTTGATATCTGTTCCCTATGGTGATAAGCAAAGACGTAGTCACCTATGCCAGATTGCATTGTGGAATAGGGGGAAGCGAGCTGGAAAATCACACCGAAAGTTCGGGACCAGGGAAACCTTTTGAGGACCATATATTGTACTTGTACTAGTCTGAAGAATAGTCCCTTGATCGAGACTATTAATGAACGGACCCAAAAAGGTTTAAAGAAAGATTAGAAGGAAACGCCAGGCTGCAGACGGCCCAAATTGCTCCCAGCTTGTCTGGAAACATGCATAGAAACATGCTGGTCAACTTAATCAGATAGAACCAGAGAGATCTTAGACTACCAATTGGAGCATGTAGGGACAACAACTAACGGTTGTTAAGAGGCACTTAAAATTTATGATAGTGAGGTGTCTAATGATATGAATAGTTAGCTAATCTGTCCCAAATGTGAAAGGTGTAGGTACAGGGTGTCTCATATAACTTGTCCCTGTACCTTATTAAAGGAGACTGAAGATGGTTTGAAAAAATATTTCGAATAAATGTTGTTTCGGATAATGAGGTCTTTTTTTATAAACTAATCTCAAAATGGCCTAAATTACCTTTTTTTTTAATACAAAAGCCTATATATTTAAAAATTTTTTTAAAATACTGATAAAAACAAATATAATACAATAATTCATGTCAAATGGGTCTCCGACCTATTGTGTCGTATTTATTAGCAATCTTCAGCAAAAAATAGCTCAACTTTGAAGCACTTTGTATAGATGTCTATTTGATATTTTCTAACGCCGTTTCCACCAAGAGATTTTCAAACTAGTCTTCTTTAACATTTTGTAAATAAAAATGTAAAATTTCCCATGACAAAGCAATCAAATAAATCCAATGCTAAGTTGTGACATATCATTGAATTCGTCTTTTAAAGGACTTTCGATTGAGCCTAATTAATTTTTAAAAAAAGATCTCATTATTCAAAACAACATTTATTCGCAACATTTTTTCGTTCCACATTCAGGGTCCTTTATAAAGTACAGGAACAAGTTATATGAGACACCCTCTACCTCTGTCTAGAGTAGTCTTGGATTACTTTTTTTTTTAATTCTATGAACAGACCTCCCGATCCTCATAGAAATGTCGGAGAAGTTTGAATAGGAAGTCAAGACTGATCTTGTTTGCTACATTACTACTTTATATCTCTTGCGGATATACAGGGTGATTTATAATATGTGCGCAAAACTTCAGCATGTGATAGCTCGTTCAAAAATATGATACAAAGTTCCCATTAACATGAGTCCGCAAAGAACCGTTTTCGAGATACAGGATGTCAAAAAATGAATTATTTTCAGTTTTTTCACGATATATCAGGAGCTGTTTGAGATACAGAACCCAGCTTTTGTACACATCTTGTCATTTATATTATCTATGTTAAGTGGGTAAATTAAAAAAAAACATATGGCAGCGAAACAAATGATAAAAAAATATCAAAAGTAAGTGATGTTTTTGTCCACAACAAAACATTGTGCCACTTTTATGTTTTTCATCATAAAATGCTCACATTAGAGTATTTGACTAGGGGTACCTATTGTATGTAAAAAACACTGACAGTTTAAAATGTGCTCCCACAGTGCCAATTTTTGCAGTGTCGTAGAAATTAGGGGAAAAATTCCAAACAATCTAAAAATCTCCGCCACTGCCAAATGAACTAAATTTAATCAGAGCTCAAAAAGTAAGTAATATCAATGATAAGATGTGTACAAACATTCAGTTTCATATCTGAAAGAGTTCCTGAGAAATCGTCAAAAAACGAAAAAAAAAGTTTTCTTGACATCCTGTATCTAAAAAATTTGCGGACCCATGTTAATAGGAACTTTTTCAATATTTTTGAACAAGCTATCACATCCTGAAGTCCTGCGCACAGATTATGAATCTCCCTGTATATTATCTATATTGTCCAGAGCAGTGCCTATGGGTGTGTTGTGTGTATCGTATTATTATTAGCTTTATCACTGTTACCCCAAGATTGGTAGAAACCCCCAAAAAAATTTAATCGGAACATGGATCCTGTTGCATGTTAATTTGAAAGAAATTTTATTCTACTTACATTGATAGATATGATAATTTTTTTTGCTTGAAATATGATGCAATAATTTTATAATGATGAAATTATTATTTATTGTGTTAATTTGGGTATCCGATTAAGATATTTTTTTATGAAAATGTAATATAAAATTTCAGAAACCAGATAAATTAACTCATTAAATATTGTTAGAATAATAATATAATTGCTTTATTACCTTTCACAATTTGAAATTTTTTTATAGAACTCCGTGAACACAACTAACTTTAAGAATTAAATTGCCTCTAACATTCAAAATTATGCATAGCCACTTGATCTGTGTTTTCATATAAGATTTTTCAGCATCTAATAAGTACTACAAGATAAAAAATAGGACGTATCAACAATATAAATTTATTTGCGTCAATGATTTAAATTATTTTTGTCACATCGAGTTGAGAGAAAAGGGTTGAAAAAAAACACTTCAATAATAGTAAATATTATTATAAATATGAACAGAAAATATAATAAAAAAAAGAAAAAAACTACTCCTATGATAAGAGTATAGACAGCTCCTAGTAGCTTTTGCCACCTCTCTTTGATCAACAGTACAAGTAATAACAATATACAAATAATAAGAAACAAAATTGTGAAACTTTAACGAAAGTGTATCCTCGGCAACTAGATCGAGCGGTCTAAAATTTTTCGTGAATAAACTATCGACTGGAAGTGATAGAGGTGGAAGGTTAATAAGGACAACACCTGTGTACTTATATGTCGGAAAAATCTCATCCATTCTCATCCATTCCAATAGAAAATCATTTATTAAATCATATCCTTGTACCTATTCGATTTTTTGTTATATTATTTTTCCCTGAGAATGGATTTTTTAATATGTTGGGCAATAAACATATTTTATTATCATTGGGAATATTTCCGCTAAAAAACTAGAACACGCAGTTCATTTTAGTAGAAGTGCGTATTTTCCTGGCGCCAGCTATCTTACGTTTAAAGTTGTATAAAGTATTTTTTCATTGAAGAAAGCAAAAGTAAAAAATAAAAAATTCACATTGTTTTAAATAACCATAACTATTGTCTTGGGTAATTAAGAGACAATTGTTGAAACCGGCTCAAAATTCAACCTACGCTATAATAATAATTATTATTACGTAGAGTAAAGTGGAGCAAAGAATATTCTCACACAAGACTTACATAAGCGGCATGAGAAAATATTATTTCATCGATGTATATTTTATTAATATTAATTTAGAAATACGTATTTCATAGTTTTCATTAACTTATTACAAAATTGAATAATTCATAGGGCAAAACCTGAGATCCTTTCTAATTAAAAAACTTTTTCCCCTCTCTAGATCACCTGCCCTGGATATTGTAGGCATTTTAAACTTGCTCAGGAGTATTATTGCCGTAGCTACAACAGGTGTGTTTATAGGTACCATTTACCATTTTTATGGTACCAGTTTGGTACATATTTATTTTAACCCCTTATTTGAAGTCAATTTCTTCAGTAGGTACCTAACATTGGTTAGAAGTAGATAATCTGTAGCAATATAATTTGTTCATGAAATTATATAAAGACAATTTAAAATAACCTAATGTTTCAAATAATAATAATTATTGTTGTAAGCACCTGTTGTATTTTTTAGAAGTGTTGTTAACTGCGATGAATGCCGGTTTTTGAGTGTTATAAGTGTTATGAGCTTATGACATCATGTTTGGACATTTGCTAAATGTCGATTTTCATACCGGCATTAAATTCAAGAAAAACTTTTTGAGAAAAATAAATTTTTGGAACATTCCGAAAAAAATAAGGACCACACAATAGTTTTTCGGAACTAAAGCCTTCATATCTATTAATGAAAATACTGTTTTGGATGAAAACAGATGTTTAATCGACATTTTCTTCGACCAAAAACTAAACTACGTAAACTTAAAAAAAATATTTTTGAGAGTTACATTATAAGGTATAAAAGGTTCCCTTAGATGTTTCTAGTCACGATTTCTAAGCGGCTTCCCATGCCATGGAACTCGTCTAGCCTGGATTGTGACTCGCAAAGGAGATGAGAAGGCGCGGGGGCTCGACTTGCAGCCTAGTTAGTTGGCGAACTGGCTTGACAAGCCGATGAATCGTCTAGCTTCGTGTCGGAGGCAGACATCTTTAGAAAAACTCTTTCGAATGTCATATTGAAAGCTAAAAAAATACACACATCATTTTTTGGAACTATACATGCATGGATTTGGTTTATGAAATTTATAGAGTAATAATGACTTAGTAGGTTCTTAGCAGAATGTAAACATACCTGCTGAATTTTTATTGTTGGTCAATCAACGCATTCAAGCCTAATAATTATGAAAATGATGTGACATCACAAATAAAAAATGTTTTTTCGCTTTTTCTGTCACAAACAACAGACCAGTTTTCAATCTCAACAAACGATAAACATTTCTATTTCTGTCTAGAGAAATTAAGGGGGTGAGCAATATTTACCAAATACAGGGTCGGGAACCACTACCGCCTTGGTCTGTGTAGCCTGAGCCCTGCCAAATTTATAAAAATTACGAAACTTCATTTTATACAAGGTCGCAGTGCCTATAACTCAAAATTATTTTGGACTTTACAGGATATCCCATATGAGAGTGACATATCAAAGTTATGTTTTTTTTTAAATTGGACATGTAGCCGTTTTCCTCTATCTTGAGCCGTTTTCGTTGCACAGGGCCCAGTGTAGAACATTGCGATTTTCACTTGTTTATAACTCAAAAACGCCTTAACTTAAACATCAACTGTAAAAATCAATTTTTTTTTTCTCAGACAATCTAAAAATGCAATAACATAGAAGCATGCCATTAAAAAAAAAGAAGAAAAACATCACTTTGATATGTCCCTCTTATATGGAAGATCCCTTATAGTCCAAAATAATTTTTAATTATAAGCACTATGACCCTGTTTAAAATCCATTTTTTTAATTTTTCAAATCGGGCACGGTTAAGGCTACATAGACCGAGGCGATAGTGGCGCCCCACCCTGTATACAGGGTGTTAAGAAAATGACGGATAAACTCTTCAGTACATTGTAGGGGACAATAAATAAATAATAAATAAATAAATAACTCAGTGGAGTACGGGAAAAATAATTTAAAAAATTCTGGTCCTCAATTTGGTGAGATAAAAAATGCCAAAGTTAACATTTTACTATCTTTGTTTTTCAGTATTTGCAAAAAATAAATGATTTGGCAGAATAAAAAGGGTACTTTAATCGTTATCGGTAAAAAAATTGCTTAAGATGTATTACTGGCTCGGAAAATTTAATAAGAATTTTTTATCTTTTCTAAGATTCTGAAAAAAAAGCATTTGGCAACAACGGTTTTGATACCTTGACTACCTGCATTGTTAGAAATTAGACGAAATTACCAAATAACAACTGTTATCGTGTTAAACGTTGCCAAATTTATTGTTCAATATTTTGCTTATATCTTTTACAATGTAGCTCTGGATTTTTTAAAATAATTTTTTCCCTACTTTACTGAGTGTCCCCTACAATGTACTGAAGAGTTTATCCGTCATTTTCTTAACACCCTGAATATGCGTGAATGCTTTGGATTCTGGTGGCATTCTCTCATGGCACTGTCATAAGATAAAAAATATATCATACAGGTGAGGATCTCGATGGGAACACGAGTTTTTGAGGGCTTGTGTCCTTGGAGACTTCTGATCTATTAATCGAATACTATACCGATCCTAAAAGTTGGACCATATTCTTCGAAATGCGTCTCTCTCTCTCTCTCTAAAACTAATTAAGAAAAAGTTTCAGAAAATATTTTTGTTGAATTGCATCGTAAAATTCATATTTTGATTGCCATTTCCATTTAGAAATTACATTCTTTTAGGCATGAATGATAAATAAAGTATGTTCTTTCACTCACTTGTGATTAGGAAACAAAAAAAAAATCATTTAATTTCATATCCCTGGACCAACCAAGAAACATGGGAAAAAATTTACTAGTTTCGATATTAAGAAATGCACTCAATTTAGTGTTTTTTTTTTTTGTTACATATTATTAATAAAAAGTAATAATAGTAATTAAAACTATTAAATTCCCAACAGAAAATTTTGCTTATGTTTCGTCCAAATCAGGGTGGTCCAAAAAAACCAAAAGACGCAAAAAAAATCAGGGGACAAAAAAGTTCCATTGTTAGTTGCTTAATCTGAAAAAAAACTGTAAAAAAAGCCAAGGGCGTCACCAATAACATTAGTGGGGTTGTTCCCCTGAACGACACTGGACTTCCTAGTTTTAAGCTACTTAGGGTTAAAGGAGCTGGTACTTAATATATCTACGAAAAAGCATTTTTTTTTTTTTTAATTTAACACCTTGTATCTTGAAAACGAAGAATTTGCGGACTCACGTTTGCTGTTGAATGTATATACTTAAATAACATCCTGTATATTTAGATGTTTCCAATTGCATAGGACAGAGCCAAATCTGCAAACCAAATTACGTTACCACAAGACTCGGTATTCTTCAGTTCTTTACAATGCTGTAAATTAAGGTGTTATAATTTATTCGACAGCGATTCTCATGTATCGCGTAATCTGGTATAATAGTGATTTTTTTCATACTATGCATACTATGTAAGTTCTCTATTTTGAGTGATTCTACACAATTAGCACCAAGTAATTAACACGATACACATATTGTTTGTATTTAACTTAATACTGATACACATAAAGTTAGCTTGTAACAATACTGCTGAAAAATAAGTGAGTTTCTTTAAACTAAAAGTTACCTACCTATTCAAATATTTAGAAATTTTATGAAATAATTATATTACCTTATTATACGTACGTCCTTACGGGTATTTCTTGATAATAATAAATAGTAAATATAGGTGTTGTTATTATAGATTTTAGACAATTTTAATAAAACTAATAAATATACATAAAGGTAGATAAGATTAGATAGCTAATATCGTAGATACATACCCATATGACTTCAATATAATTCAATGTAGGTAATTTCAGACAGAGCAGGTGAATATCTATTTCATAAGCGTACCTAATATAGGGTCTGCTATTATAATTTGTGAAAAAATAAGTATTTAAAGATATATATCGACTTATTAAAATATTCTCTTTGAGTTGATGATAATTTATGCTTCTTACGAAAACATACTGACGGTTAAGGATATTCTAATATCTTTTTAAAATCATAAATGCTTTAGAAATTTTAGTGACTATACATTTATTATAATCACTATAACTAGTGACCAATGTACATTGAGATTCGAGAGTATAATGCAAGACCCCGCACTTCAAACGGTGCCACCTAACTTCTCCTGTCACCCTCTGCTTCCATGAATATACGAAGTTCGCTTCCTGCTCCCGTCCTGCTGGCGGGCAGCGGACTCAAGAGCAAAGAAGACGGTATTCCTGCTCAGCTGTCCTGTTGTTGTTACGAGGACCTACACAATAGAAACGATACCAGACTGACAAGGGCTAAACACCCCCCGATCTTACACATTGGTGTTCATATCTCGCAGAAATTTTTCTTGGCTTTTTACCGTCCAGGATTTCTTTTTTTTTCTCAAGATAAGGTGAAACAGTGATGTCTAGTAAGTTACAGCACCATTCAAGTGGATGAACAGAGTCTCTGTTTCTAAGAACTTATTTGAACACCGATATAAAGGCAAGTTAAAGAGTCGGTAGATGAACTAAACAGTTAAACCTGGAAAGCATAAAAATACAATTTAAAGGAGACCATCATACATAGCGTTAGTATTAATTCAAAGGATACGCATAAATTCTCAAAAGTAGTAACGAAGAAGTCTGTCTGATTTCGAACTGGCTTCATTGAAAGGGCAGCAATAAAGCTTCATCAGCGGTATAGCTTATAAGAAGATTTTTTCTAGCACGGAGTCGCTCCTGAATAGGCGAAAGAGACTATGATCTGTCCTATCACCACACCCGAGCTTCCAGTTCCTGAACTTATTTTTCCAAATGCAAAGATGAATGTCAAGGAGCCTGTTGATGCAGAAGGACGGACTGGATTATATTGAGCGTTATTTGGGCTAATTAAGCGATAAAAAACGGGGACGTTTTCGAGCAAAAGTATGACGGAATTCAGGAACAAGAGGATTAGAGGGTAGCTGATAATCCTACCGCGGATAACGTGGAACAAATTTCAATCTGTGACGTTTAGTTAGGTACTGAAGGCAATTAACTTGCAAAATCTTCCGCCACCTCAAGAATTGTTACTTCTCGATTTCGGAAAATTTTGACTTCGCTAAAAATTTGTGCTTTGAAATGATGACAAATGACACACACTCCACCTGTCACGTCTTTTACAACTGTCAAATTTGACATTTTTTTGCAAAAAATGATAAAATATGGTAGTTACCTACGAAATATGGTAGTAACAAAATACGAGTAATAATAGTTTTCAAAATTTTGAACAATGTCACAGGGAAAAGTTGTTTGGTATTTCATTTTTCACCCATGTAGGTACAAATTTTGAACACTTTATAAAATTTAGAAACTTGCACAAAATTATTCCTTCATATCATATTCATCTTTTCAATGTTTTTTCTTTCTGACCCGTTGTTGTTTTAAAATGGTTTCTTATAAAAATAGAAAACGGCAGCGAAAACTTTGTTGGTAAAGAATTGGTATAAACTTGATTCAAAGTTGATTTAATTAACGGTATTTGATTTAATAATACGAGGATAAGATGCGATATAAAATTCGATGGTAAGATTGATAAGATGGTCATAACGCGAAAATTCGACCGCACCAGTCGAAATTTACGAAAAAATCCCGGAAACTTTCCAGGCAAACCCCTTTTTGGGAACCAAATTACTAGGGAGGTACTATTAAAGATTTAGGCAAAAATTATTTACATAGAGTGAGAACAAATAAATTGTTTAATTACCTATCACCTTCACATATTGTGACGCTAATGTTCATCGTATGTTATTATATCGATATTCCTATACGAGCACCATGAGTGTAAAGCGGTGTGTCATACCGGAAGGACATGCTTGGTACACCGGATCCAAGTACAGACCCATCTACTACTATGATGTTCCTACACGAAGTGATGGTTTGATAGCAGCATTGTTGAAAACCAACATTTCCTCTTGCGGTGCAATACGTACTTATAAATATTAAATAGAAATTTTTCATCTACAGGCTATTAATATGGATGATAAGGATCCTGATATTACAATCAAGGATTTACCGATCAAATTCACTGTTAAATATTTGGGTGAGTTGCTTTAATTGCTATGCACCAATAAGTAGTGTTTGAAGTTCGTCTAGTACCTAATTATTGTAAATGAGTTCTTTGTTTCATTGTTTATTGTATTTTAATGTACCTATAGTAGAAAAAACTTAGTTTTATTGTTTAGTTCACAAAAAAAAATCCTACCTGTCAATTTTTAATTATTCTTTTCATATTAATAAAAAAAAAATTGCTGTTTTTGGGAAATTTTTTATGGGAGGAATGTTAAGACTGTGTGAAGACACTTTTTAAAAGGTCCAAAAAAAAGGTGCCTTCTGTGAAATAGTATACAGTAAGGACATTTTTTCATAGGTAGGTACTTTTCGACTTCAAAGAATCCCTTCTTAACGATGCTTATTTTGTAAAAAAAATGGAACACAAATTGTGGGAAATTTTACGCTCTAGAACTTTAGTCCAGTGGAAATTTTCTTCAAAAAATACAAGTTTGTAAGTAATCATATAAAGCTGTTATGCAATAAAATGCATAATCATAATAAACATTATTTTTGAACAGAAACCTCGGACATGTGTGCATTCAAATTTTTTTCTAGCATCTCTTTAGGATCAATTTAATTACCACCCCTCTCCTAACTTTTCCTCAACTATTATTATTATCGTTATCATTATTTAAGATAGTAACCTAATGTACAGATATTATTTATTTTGTATTTCGGATTTTTCTTATTAAGAAAATATCTCCAAAACGATTTTGTAAGTACATATAATATACAGGGTGTTATTCCGAGAAATAAAAAATTAAATAAAAACAAATTTGACATTTAAAATGGTACTTATGTGGTATTGTTGGATTCGTACAAATGTGTAGAAACCAAAAATATAATAATATATAGGGTGTCCCATTTAAAAATAAAAAGTTGGTTACATTTCCGGAAAAACCGGATGTGGGAAAAAATTCAATTTTCTGCTAAAAAGTGCGCTCTATTGAGAGTATGCGACGTGCCAAATTTCAAAAAATTATCTTCAAAAAAAAAAAAGAAAAAAAAAGGGGGTGTACCATGCCTGTGACACACACTGTATTCTACGACACTGGGAACATTGGCATTCTGAGAACACATTTTAAACGGCAAATTTTCTACATAAAAAAAGCGCTCTTGGTCAAAAGCTTTAACGTGAACTGTTATCGAGAAAAACAGAATTTTATGATGAAAAACAAAAAAAAGTAGCAACAAGTTTTGTTGTGGACAAAAACACAAATTGTTTTGGATTTTTTATTTAATTTGTTTCACTGCCATATAAAAAAACTAATTAGCCCTTAAAAAAGGTAGGTACTACTAATGATATGATAAGTACAAAATTTCAGTTTTATATCTCAAACGCTTCCTGACATCGTCAAATAACCGAAAAAAAATTTTTCGGTTATATTATTAATTAATTATAAATTAATTATTATATATAATTATAAAGGTACCCATACTAGTGAACAAAATTAGGGGAACACTTTTTGGAGTTCCCTCGCCTACAAACCAAACGCTATGGTCTTTCCGAAGCTCTCCAGCTCACATGTTTGTGCAGGTCTTCATTACGGAGTGACGTGAATTGAAATGCACCCATGTACCAAAATTCACTTTGCACAACTTTCAACAGTGACGGCTCGTGCTTCAAAAAATTGGGTCGGCCAGCCAATGGTGGAAATAAAATGTACGACGTTATATGGGGGGGGGGGGGGGTCCGGGGAAAAGGCCCCCGCGGAAAATGCGATACAGGCGAATTTTTTTAAGGTTCAAGGTCACGCGAATTCCCATAAGTTCAAAATTTACTTATACATGTGTAAAAATAGGAAAAATCGTCGAATAGAAAAAATAGATGACGAAGAAAGTAATAAAATAAAAATGTGCTTTTGCTTGAGTCACTGAATGAATGCAATATTATGCTATGCATGCGCATGCATTGACACCATATGGATAACACGCGCGGTACGGCTAGCCGACCCTGGCTCTGCATGGCTACTGGTGCTGGCTGGTAGGTAGGTATAAGGAAGTAAAGGCATTGAAGATTTCATTATTATTTTCCGTTCTAGGAATTTATATCTATTGAATCTCTTCCGTAAAACGGTATTTTTGGTTTATTTTTTATTCAAAAAATATTAATGAAAGTGTAGTAGGGCGCAGTTGACTTGACAATATCGGTAGTTTGCGAATTCTAATACGTAGTTAATTTTTTTTTAATTGCATAAAATAGGTAAACAAACTCGCACACTGATTAAATAAATAAATTAATAAATTAATCTTAAATAATTAATTAATAAATAATAAGTCTACTAAATTAATTAAATAAATCTCTAAAAAGCCATTTGGCAAGCAAGAAACACCTTTTTGGTTTCTGTTACTACAATAAGTTGCATTTTCATAAAAAAAGATTAATAAAAATTAAAAATGCGTTCGACTCGCATGTTCCATCCCGTTACAGCGAGGATCGCCCAAGAGAAGAGCGCCCGATTGATACATAGATTGATATACCCAAGTACGGCCAGGAGGCTCTCGGCCGACCCTGTGTGGAATACGCTACGCCGGCCGTGCACTGTAACTCTGCGGTTGGGAGCGACACAGTTTGTGTGCCGTAGGTCTTCGATTAACCAGCATTCTCGCGCCCAGCATCGGCCAGCCGATCTTACAATTTTCAACTTATGAATCACTCAATATTCACTATACCTAGCTCTACACTTTTGCTTTTTGCTTAGATTTTTAGGCAAGAAAAAACATTAAATGGTATTATTGCAAAGTTCTCAGAAATTAAAATCAAGTTTATTTTATTATTTAAAAAAAAATAATGTTATTATTTACTGCTGCAGTGGTTTGGGTCGGCCGGGCCGACCTTGCCGTCCCTGACGAGCCGTCACTGACTTTCAATTGAAACTTTGAGCCTGCCTTAAACCAATCGTAAGTTCAATAACCCTGTAACAGGATTGAATAATAATTGATTCAAAGTAGGTATCTGTAGACTCTTTCTACCAAATTTTTGCCGATATCGACATTCGTTGTGAAGCGACAGTTTCGTGTTCAATATCCTGAAAAACGCCCACATCTTGTTGATCAAAGAGGGCTCAAGTTTGAGGCAAATTGATTTTTCTCATCAGAAATGAGGTCACCCAATAATTGTAAATTGTATAAAAGGCTTTAAAACTCATTGCAACATCTTCATCTGGTAAAAGATTGATCTTACCACTGCAAATGTGAGGCAAAATCTTTTAAAATTAACTTTCGGTCCAAGAAAATGGTTTCTTAGGTTTTCGACCATGTACCTAAATGAATCATTTTAGACCGTGCCAGCATTAGGTTACCTGTTTTAACGCAGCAACTGTTTCTTTTCCTACCATTATTGCACGAGGAGGTAAACAGAGTACATGGATTTCCCTGCAGTGCATGTGCATTTTCAATAAAAAAAAAACCTATAAGAAAATATTGTTGTCAATTCAGTCCAATTGTCTTATACATATTGTCAAAGATAATAAAAAAAATCAAAATAATTTATAAAATTTAACTCTTCTCTGGTATCTCGAAAACGTTTGTTTTGATAAAAAAATATGTTTATTTATTTTTTTTCAATTCAAGGGTCGATGCCAACCAAAGGATTATGGGGCATGAAGTACACCCGCAAACCTGTGGATACGCTTGTCGCTGCGGCCAAATCTCTTCCCCCAGACACAATTCTGCCACTTGTTAGGTTGGAGGTAACTCGGAAAGGTCTTTCTTTTCGAGAGTTATCTCCTCGATCTACCAAGAAATCCAATCCTCTGGAGGATACTCACTTCCCTGTTGAGAGCATCTCCTATGGCGTTCAAGACTTGGTTTATACACGAGTCTTTTCAATGATCTACGTAATCGAAGGAAAAGTGAATGAAATTAGTCCATTTCAGTGCCACAGTTTCGTCTGCGAAAGTCGGCATCAAGCCAGACACATAACATACGCTTTAGCGGCTGCATTCCAGGAGTTCGGAAAAAAAATTAAAGACGGGAAGATTAAGAAGTTCGCTATTGACTTGAGGACTCCCGAGCAGCAGGCAAAAGCTAAGGAAGGCGAGCCAGAAGAGGAAGAAACCGAGGCATAATTATTCATCTAGCGTAGATTTTAGTTAAAATATAAGTATTTGTGTCATTTTTTTTGTTTTGTGGTTTGTACATAATTATTATTATTATTATTTATCTATTTTTATATCGATTTTTGTCTTTTTCCTTTGTTTCTAAAATAATGACATAAAATACATCAAAGGCAGCCTGGCATTTTATATTATTTTGTCAATAGTATTGTTTCATTAAAAAGTTACCTATCAATAGAATAATAAAAAAAGTTTATAAACCCACAAAAATATAAAGTAGAGTTTACAGAGCTATTTATGGGTAATAAAATTCAGGTTTATAGCTAATTAAACATTTAAGTTAATTAGTTACTCACGAAATTTGTGTTTTTTAAACCAATAATTAATAATATACAACAGGGTGTTTCAAATTTAAAGGGATAGTTTCTCTCATAAATATAAGCTAAGAAAATTAAAAACAGCTCAAAATGACGTTTTTTTCAAAGATACAGCAGGGTGTCAAAGTTTAAAAATATATAACAGTTTTTGGCTATAACTCGTGTAAATTAAAACCGATTTTGATTAAATTTGGTACGAACAATAAACAAACAAAGGTATTTAATTTCAGGTTTCGTAGACGTCTTCCAATGGCGTAGATATCCAGGGTTGGCGTTCCTTTTCCCTCCCCATCTTTTACGCCACTGACTTTTTTGCAACTACAAAAACGTTATTCAATAAGTACCTACCCCATTTTAGAGCAAAAATGGATTCTTCTTAAATTTTTTTCATACGGCTTTTTCAGATATTCTAAGGTTGGGCAATTAACATTGCAAAATTATTGATTTCATTAAAAGCTATCTGATTTACCAGAATATTTTTGCAAAATGTTGTTTTTAATAACTAGTGCCATTGCCTGAGAAAACTTGAAATTTATCAAAAACAGTGCATCGTGTGACAAAAATTAAAGAACACTTTTTGGGAGATATCTACAAAACCTGAAATAGCTAAATCAAAGAACTTTGCTAGTTTATTGTTTATGCCCAGTTTCATCAAAATCGGTTTAAATCAGCCTGTATCTCTGAACCGAAATGCCATTTTGAGCTGTATTTATTTTTACACTTATACAGGTGTTCCAAATTTTCATCATTAAGGGATATCCGCGTTATTTCTGAACAGAAACAAATGAAACTTGGAAATCTCAATTATGTCCCTTAGTGCGCCTGCACCCCCAATACAATTTTACGCCTTTCAACCCCCATCCTCGACTCGTTTTTTTTTTTTTTTTAATTACACCCCTTAGTTTCCTTTTGCTCAGCAGGATTGCTGACTTCGTTTTGAATACAAAGAAATGCGATTTTTGAAAAACTTAAGCATCCTAAGCACTGAGTTGGATTAATTTCGACAAATTGCTATCATATTATACCGCGATTAATATTTTAAACCAGAAACGCGGCATTCCAACTCGGTTATAAATATTTCGACTTTCGTTACAACCGTTACGCTGTGTCATTGTCAAGTGTAACCATGGAAAGAAAACTTTGGCGAGATCACAATTCCATTTTGAAACGACCTTGTGTTTCTTTTTTACTCCTTAGCAACACTGATTTTTTAAGATGGTTTATAGTTTTTCAGCAGCTGAATATACTTAGATTTTCAAATATCGCTGTCATTGTATTCAGAACGAAGTCAATAATCTTTCTGATCAAAAAAAGCAAGAGGTGTAATCTGAAAAAAAAGCAAATGGGTAATGTTTATTTGGGGGTTGAAAGGCGTTTCAAATAGAAGACAGCCGCAAAATCTTAGGGGTATATTTGGTATTGGTATTTACCAAATGTTCTGTTTGTTTTGAATTTGTTTCTGTTTTGAAATAATGCGGATATCCCTGGATAAGGAAAATTTGGGACATCCTGTTTTTATGAGACGAACCACCTCTTTAAATTCGGCCCAATTTCACTGAAACAGCCTGTATGCAGGTGACCGTAACTATCAACAATAAATAGGGTGGTTCAATTTAAAATGTCAGGACTTCAGCATTCGAGAGACAACGTTAAAATAATGGCATTTTATTTATGCATACACTTATATCAGCAGGGAAAGCTTCCTTTTCTAGATACAGGTTGTAGAAATTTTGGAAATAAGGTATATTATTTTGAATATTGCCTAAACGGCTGCTTAGAAAAATTGGAAAATTGGCATACAGTATGATCTCAGTATCCGTTATCATTTAAGGCTTATGGTGATAAATTATGAAAACCAGTGGCGGAGAGCAACACCCTTTTAAAGAAAAAAAAATTTACGCCACTGACTTTATGGATAATACAATAAGGTCGTTAAATGGCCTATTTAACGACATTATTAAAAAAAAATGTTCCCTAATTTTTTTTATACGGTACACAAGTATAAATCGTATTATGGTTTTTTTTTATTGAAAATGCGCATGCACTGCAGATAAATCCCTATGACGCTCTGGGAGCGGTGCATGAGCGGAGATGTCGATTCACGTTGGCCTTGAATCTCTGTAAGTTGCATACTTCGGGAAACACGCCCTTTGGAATGCTATTCCAAAGTGATGCGGTTCTATACATAAAAGAAGTCTGAAATAGGGTGGTACGAGGTGTAACGAGCTGAACCTGATACGGATGAGCGTCTGTGGCTCGACGTGTATTTCTGCCCGGTCTTGTTCTTGGTGGGATCAAGCGGGCCACGTCTTTTGAACACCTTCCATTAAAATATCTGTAAAACAGACTCAGGTCAGTTACTCTTCTTCGATGTTCGAGAGTGTCTAAATTTTTTGTCAAATCTGGGTCCCAAATCAAATGGATGGCTCTTTTCTGGATAGTCGAGTAATCTGAGCGTATGTTTAGGAGCTGAGATCCAAACATGTTAGCAGTACTCCAAGGATGTTCGGATTTGAACCTTGTATAAGAGGAGAAGCTGTAGTGGTGTATAAAAATTCTTCGTACGGAAGAGTATTCCAAGTTTTTGAGAAGCACCTTCGCCAGACCTGCAACATGATCATGACAAGACATGTTCGCTCCGAGGCTTTTGGCTTTCTTGGGAAAAGATTGGATCCGTGCACATTTCCAGCAGGAAGGAAATATTTCCTTTTTATACGAGATTGAAAAGTCGACATAAGATAGATGACAGCTCAATTACGCATTTTTTAAGTACGATAACATTTACGTCATCAGGCCCAGGATCTCTATGTGATACTAAGGGCCAGTTGCACAAACGTTAATTAAAGATCTGTCAGATAATTACTGATTTTAAATTGCAAATTTTGAAGATAATATGGTGAATATTTTCAATGAATTTTTATTTCTTATCGGTAATTAACTCTTCTCAAAGGGAGTAGAATTTATTGACAGCAATATCAGACATATATTTTGATATTACAGGGCGTTTTAAAATCAGTAATTATCAGACATCAGATCTTTAATTACCGTTTGTGCAACCGGACCTAAGGCTAACATAATGCGCTTTATAACACGCTGTCGGAAAACAATGTCTGACATTTTGGGCTCTACGGAAGGGATCATTGGCGGAGTTCTTCCCTGAAAGTCGACGGAAGATTATGAAGACAATACTCCTGCCAACAAGTTCGCCTTCTCAGTAGCCGTAGATGCGGTAGTCCCGTCTCTGGTGAAGTTCTGGCTGACTGCCTTATGACCGACCAAAAGGATTTCGAACAATTAGGGCAGAAGAGAAGTTTGTTCCTAATTCTTTGGTTGTGAGCTTTCTTGGTTTGATCTATTATTTTTCTTTGCATCTGTTTCGAGCAAGGATGAAATTGTGGTGGTTTATGCCGTCGGGTTCTCTCGCCATTGACGAAAAGGCCAGCCGTTTGGAGGCAACAACTTCCTTGCATCTTTTGTTGAACTAAGTTTTGCTGTTTGAGGACTGTTTTCTTGAATAGGGAATGTAGGCTTCCATGCCTGTTAGGATGACTTTAGCAGCTTCCCTAGCACAAACGGATGGATCATTAGAGCCGAAACAAACACTCCTCTATGTAAAATCTCGATAATATTCCCTGAGTTCTTCCAATTTAGCAGATCTATAGTGCCAGACTATACGCGGTTTACTTGCTTCTTTAATAATAGTATTCGTAGGACACAAGATATTGGAACGAGTTTGTAGTCTGAGGAAGTGGGGTTTACACCGTGATGGTATATATTTGAGGGTTCGTGGTCAAAAACAGATCCAAACGGCTAGCGAATTCTCCCTCGCGATCGGGAATGCGGGTTGGTTCATCACCTATTAAATAAAACCTAACTTATCTCCGTAACATCACGACAAAACGCTGAAAATAAATTAAACACTAACTTGAAATAAAAACGAATTTTTTATACATTTATATTCAAATTTATTCACAGATTTATTTTTTGATTGTATGTAACGAATAATAAACATCATGACAATCTTAAAATGATATTACTAATTACAAAATGTATCCATATAGTAATAATAATTGTGAACACTGGATTTAAATAGTAATTTTCAAAGGTAAAATTTATATACAGGCAAGTAAAGATTATATGTACAATTTATATACATCATATTTACAAGGACAAATTTATGATATATTCGTACGATATCATAGTAAAACAGACTTATTATTGATTCTTAATACAAATGTTCCTTAACAAATTTGCTGAGGAGATAATGCATTATCACATTTATTACATTATCATTTCAATATTACCTAAGTATGTAATTTATTTACAGATATATACAATTTGTATAACTATATAGTGTAAAGAAAGCTTCATAGAAAAGAGCTTAACAATACGGAATGACACACGGTAGGTTTATTATGATCACATCAGGCTTCGACTAATTTATTAATTGATTTTAAAACAAACACGCCAAAATCATTCAGGACAATAGGTCTGTTACTTTGTTTTTCTGATATTCACAGAGATTATAGTGCACGAGGATTTGGAGGATTTGAAGCACGAGCCAGGAGGCTTAGCATAGTTGGTCATAATTTGACAAAAAAAAATTACGACAACATTAAATTGTGAGATTTAACGCCTAAAATGCAAGGAAAACTTCGAGACCAACAACAACTTTCGATTTCGTTGTATAATAAAACATATTTTTGGTGATTCCAAAATTCAACTTAGTTTTCTAAAACAGGTCGTTATAAACAAAAATATAATAGCTTCGATAATGCTTAGGAATAATAATTATAACCTTTTTTTATGTTTATGAGCGAAATCAAGATAGCGCATTTGAGTTAAATGCTAAATTATTGATATTATCTACTTCTATAAAAATTATGAAGATGGTTTTTGTTTAGAATACTCTCTTATCCGCGCCCATGTTGAGAGATACTGTTTTGAAATTGAGTTTCTGTGTAATACTATACAGGACATTTCTGTATGTATCAAACACTTTTTTATACACTTTTATAACACAATATGGCGCGATTTCATATTAATTCACATCTAATATATTGCTAAAATTTGATGCAAGTAAAAATATCTATTATTGTATTCAGCAAATTCTTGCACAGCAATATAATACTGTTATTACTAAAAAAAATCAATACAAGACGCACATAGTTCAAATCAGTAGCTAGTGAGGAAAACATCCCTCTAGTCTCACCTGTGACCATGGACGCGTATTTTAATTCTATAACTTGAACTATTATTATATACAAATTTTCAATGTTTTGTACAAGAGTTTGTTAAATACAACCTATGCCTATGAATGCTGTACAATATCATAAATCAATGATAAGTACGTTCACAACCCTAGAGTCATGTTACTCCGATAATCTTGAGCAAGAACATAAATAACTGGAATTAGAATCATAAATTTTAGTTCATATCGTCACAAAAATGAAATTATAAATCGTATCAAAAGTTTAAACATACATACATTCATCCTTGTTCGTTTTTATATTAAGTATAATAATTACAGACTGGTCATAGCAGCGCTATAACAGAATCACCATTTTCAAGTCTTGCCATAAGATAATGCATGGGAAACAAGCAATTTGCAGATTGCTGCCTCCCATTCTGATCTAGAGGGGTGAAAATACTACCAAATAAAAAATAAACGATCTTGCAAAACATAACTAATTTTTACAAAAGTCGATTCGACAATTTACTGTTATAAGCGGTTTGACTAACTTAAGATCACCACAGTGGGATTACTGACGGGACATATTGCTCTACAAGGACACTTAAATAAAATAGCTTAAATAATTAAGCTGACTGAAATTCAGAAAGGACCAAGAGACAACTTAACATGGCTTGTGCGAATTTCGAAGCTCTGGACCGTAGAAGACAAGAAATATACGGACAACCAAAAATGATCCCGGAAGAATATGACACTCGTCCAGTGATGGGGCTGTACAAACTAGTTCAGGGGACCAGACTGACGGAATAGGTGACAGAAGCAAATGGGGTAAGCACAGGAAGCTCACGAGGCTGAGGTGCTGCCAGATATCTTGAATGCCCTCTCGAACGGAAAAAAATTAAGATCACACCAGATTTTCTGGCATTTAACTAGAGGCACTAATAATTAATATTAACTATTCCTGTACTAACTTTCGCATGACATAATGAATAATTATTACAAATACAGAGTGGCAAAAATTCGTATTTTTTATGCATCCTGTATTAGAAGTATTTTCTTTCCATGCGACAGAATTGGGAAAGTTACTCTTGAGTAACTTTCTTGAGTAATTAGGGACATCTAAACAATTTTGTTGCATCTTGAACCGTTTTATAGTACCATTCTGGCACCCATTAGAGTGCCAAAAGTCGTAGAGAGATCTTAAGACACGTATCCACCAAAGCAACAAAGGGGAACATTTATGTTTCTGTTCCAAATTTCCGAAATGTTTACGAATGTTCCTAGTCCGTTGCTCAATGTTCCGTGATGTTGCTAGTAGAAGTTGTTGCTTGTTGTATGTTGCCATTTGTTTGCACTTGTTTCTCAAAGTTCCTAAAATTTGGAACAAGAAGGAACAAATGGAAACAAAATGTTCCTGTGTGTTGTTTTGGTGGAGAGGCACCTTTAGGTTATTCACACTGCTTACAGTAAATTGTCCAGTTGAAATCTGAGAAACTTTGATGAATGATATGCAAAATTTATTTTATCTTTGATTTGGCACTTCTTCCTTCTAGATCAGAATGAGAGGCAGCAATCTGCGAATTCCTTATTTCCCTTGCATTATAGTATGGCCAGTTTTGAGTGGTGGTTTTATTCTGTTCATCAAATTTTGTGCAGATTGGGCGCGAATGTTTGACATGAGTTAATTATGTCAGCAGTCGGGCAGTAGTCATCATTAGATTTTTTTTATATATAGCAGTGATATACAAGGTGTCAATTTGAAAATTTGCCACCCCTGAATGTTCCTTCGAAAAATATTTCTCAAAGAAATCCCGAAACAGGTCAATTTTCCAATTTAATTTATGTTCTATTGATGTAAAAAACAAGTTGTTCCTTGACTCAGTAATGACGACATTGTCTATTTTTTCAAATGGGACACCCTGTAGCTTAATACATTTTCAGATTATCTGAGAGAATCCAGTGAGAATGGTTTTCACAGTTGGAGTTTAAACTCAGTAACTTTGGAGTTATAAACAAGTGAACATCGCAGTTTTTCATTTTCAAGGCAGCTTGTTTTGAAAACGTCTCAAGATATCGTAAAACGGCTGGCATGCCCCCATCTTAACTTTTAAAGCGTTATCCTATTGTGTGGATGAAATTTTTATACAGAGTGACGAAAAATTTATTAATTTCCATCACCCTGTATAATAAGTTCATCTACACAATAGGATAACGCTTTAAAAGTTAAGATGGGGGCATGCCAGCCGTTTTACGATATCTTGAGTCGTTTTCAAAACAAGCTGCTTTACAAATGAAAAAATTCGATTTTCACTGATTTATAACACATAAGCTACTCAGTTTAAACTCCAACTATGAAAACCATTCTTATAGATTTTCTCAGACAACCTGGAAATTTATTATTATACCGGGTGTCCAATTTAAAAAAAACAATAGAAAATGTCGTCATTAGTATGTCAAGGAACAGCCTGTATATTTTTTTACGTCAATTGTACATAAATTAAATAAAAAAATTGACCTGTTTCATGATTTCTTTAAGAAACATTTTTCAAGGGCAATTCAGGGTTGGCAGGTTTTCAAATTGACACCTGTATAGGATGTCCACTTTTTTAATGATGATTTGGTATGGCATGTATTGGTAACTTCTAAAACTTCATTCTAAAAAGTGATGGAAATAGGGTCGGTTAAATTAGAGCTCGAATTAGAGTTTTGGTTTCCATGTTTTTTTTTAATACCGAATGATATTAAAAATAAAATAAATTAAAATAGAATGACGGCTATAAGAAAATGAAAAGTCAATTATGAAAACTCCTGGAATTTAGTTGGTAAGACATCTTGAATTGTCAGTTTTTTCAGCATATTGTAGAAACGACTGAAGTAATCCTAAATGTTATTTCAGATCCAATAAAGTAGAAGTGTAACTTTTCTCTAATTTAACCGACCACTTATCTATCACCGTTTCGAACTTACCGCCGGTGCATGACCATTGAAAAAGTGGACACACCCTGTATATCATTTCATAAAATAATTACCCTGAATAATCTGCCATGGTATTGCTCAACGGTCTGAGAGAGTTTTCAGATGAACAAATCTGTGGCCTGGTGCAAGAAGGGCAAATGTCAAAATTGCCAAAAAAATGGCAAAGAAATGTAATTTGAAAAATTGCAATTGAAGTACTTACAAACATTTTTTTTTGGGCAGCCGTCCATAATGTTGACATTTTTTCATCAATTTTTGAATGGAAAACGGCACATTATTTATGTCTACTCGGTAGCGTGCGCGAAGTGTATCGCGATCTAGAGCGACTATTTGGTGCACTGTATAGAAATCTTGTATTTGTTTCCCTAGCAACAAAGACACTACCAGTCTAAAAAATGTTGTTTGCATCTCGAATGCGAAATTATGGCGCTTTCGAATTATTTTTTGTCTGGGATCTCGCCTCGACAACAAAGCCTCTATCAAGCCTCAAAGTTGAATTTCGCGTACTAGAGACACATAACTACTCTCTGTACACTGAGAGTTGTCCGTTGTCATGCCACACTGATTCTGACTAAACAATTTCATTTAATTCGATTTGAATCGTACACTTATTTCTAAGTCGAACCAGATGTGGTATCGCAGTTCGTGACAGTGGCGTGTGTCGAGGAATAATGAATATCCTATAAATATATTATTTCGACAAGTTATTGACGAGGTAGAGCCTTGCAACTTTTTGATAACAAATATATATAATGCAAGTAAATAAGAATGATAATGATTATTGTTATCATCATCATGATAGAAATATCATGTCACCTACCTGCTGGTTGCCGTTTAAAAGAAAGAATAACACCTCCGTTTTCTTATTTGCAAGTAAAATATTCCAGCAATTTAACCACAAGTCGACGTACTAGGGAGTTCAATCGTTTCCCAGGCAAAACAAGGAAATAGATTTTTAGGCATTCGCGAAATTAAGTTACTCATAGTTTATCACACCGTACAATATAACACAGGTAATTCTGCTAATTTCGTATTAAAAACGTTTCAAATCACAACAAAAACCTTATTTAGTATATTTACCGCTGACACTGACACTACTGAGAGTAGCGACGACAATCTTATCGTAATATCGTATACGACTAAGCGTATCAAGACGCGAGTCGATACTTCCGTCTCACTCTCGCTCATCTTTTTAGAATTGCTGATGATTCAAACGTATTTCTGACAATACGTCCCATTTTAACTCGATTGACTATGCAATGCAATAGAAGGAGTAAGAAACATAACGAGATGATGTATCCTTAGTTCTCACAACAGACAACTCTCAGTGTACAGACTTTATTATGTAACTGGTATCATAAAAATGGCACAAGGAAATTTTTTATTTAGTGCAAAGTTGTTTGTTGCTTTATTTCTAGGGAACTATTTAAGATTTCTGATTCCTATTACCGTGTACGAAATCGTTTTCGCTCTAGTGCACGAAGTAATTTGCGCACGCTACCCCGTGAACAAAAACAATATGCTATTTTTCATTTAGATATCGATGGAAAATGTCAACATTTTTTGCTGTCTGTCTAAAATACTATTTTATTAACACTGATGTGAATTTAAAGTTTTTTCAGGTCAATTTACATCTAACGGCAAGGACACGGTGGTCCGGGTGTTCAACGAGGACGTGCATTTTTATTAATAAATGGATTTTGAATGACTGCATTTACATAATATGACGGGGACAGACTGACAACTAAACGTCACCGTCAGATATGAATGAAGCCATTCAAAATTCATTTGTTAAAAAATGCACGTCCACGTTGAACACCCGGGCTAGTGTCGTTAGATGTAAGTTGGCCTTTAATTAACCACTGGCTCTTTAATTAACCACTGGCCACAATGGCTCAATCATATTATACAAGTGTCCGGAACGTATTTCTTGTTGCCAAATAAATCACGAGTCCTTCGGACTCGTGAAATTTGACAACACGTTTCGTGTCCCCTTTTGTAATCACCGATCATCAAGATTTTCAATTTGTGGTATATTTTTATGATAATAATTACCAAATATGTACCTGCTACATATTTTTTTGTGCGGTTTTGTAAATCAAAATAACACGCTGGTTAAAACACCTAACACACGCTGTTAGTCCTATACAGCCGTAAATGGTACTATCGGAGTGTTATCTCCCTTTTATTGGCAACGCATCTTGCTATAGATACACAAACTTCAGTCTTTTTTTTTCATAAGTAGATAAGATATACTTACAATGAATTTTATCGCAGAAACAGGCAGTGCATGTATAAGAGGATACATAATTCTTGCCAAATCACAGAGTTTCTTTGAGTTACATGGTTCAATAGACCAATGAGAGCATATTTTTTGTCTTCCAAGATGGCTGGCGTAGATCAGAGAACATCGGCATTTCTTGTGTGTACATCTAATTCAGAACTTTACCTAATAATGCACCTGTTGTAATTCGATTCAGCTAAGTATACTTCATAACAGTATGTGTCACAGGCATGGTACACCCCCTTTTTTTTCTTTATTTTTTGAGATAATTTTTTGAAATTTGATACGTCGCTTATTCTCAATAGAGGGCACTTTTTAGCAGAAAATTGAATTTTTTCCCACATCCGGTTTTTCCGGAAATGTTACCAACTTTTTATTTTTAAATAGAATACCCTATATATTATTACATTTTTGGATTCTATACATTTGTACGAATCCAACAATACCACATAAGTACCATTTTAAATGTCAAATTTGTTTTTAGTTAATTTTTTATTTCCCAATTATAGTGTGCCATGACTATTTCGTTTTACTCCAATTGGATCATCTAATGCTAGAAAAATGGAATTTTTGTTCAAAGTACTAAATTAAGTGATTTATGGATAAATTGTGCGTACCGGAATGATTTTTTGAGCTGGATTCATTTTTTTCAAATGGTACCATATTGGTACCGAGGTATCATCTACTAGTACTCTTAATAAGGGACATTTTGGTGTACCCATTTTGCATCTGTGACGAACACAACTGAAATGGTACTTTACACCAAAGATTAGTTACTTTCTTGGTAAAGTACCATTTCAGTTGTGTTCGTCACAGATGCAAAATGGGTACACCAAAATGTTCCTTATTAAGAGTACTAGTGGATGGGACCTCGGTACCAATATGGTACCATTTGAAAAAAATGAATCCAGCTCAAAAAATCATTCCGGTGCGCATAATTTATCCATAAATCACTTAATTTAGTACTTTGAACAAAAATTCGATTTTTCTAGCATTAGATGATCCAATTGGAGTAAAACGAAATAGTCATGGCACACTATAATTGAGAAATGAAATAAAAATAAAGAAAAAAAAAGGGGGTGTACCATGCCTGTGACACACACTGTATAACATCAATTTATTCGATTATAAATGATAAAGAACAATACTTATCCGCAGCGGAAAATTATGTATTCTACAAGATACATTGTCCAGAATTTATAGGCTTTGATATAAAGGGTGTCTGCTTAAGGCTGGCCACTGGCTATATCTTGGAAACTAAAAACCTCAAAATAAAAAAAATCCATTTTTAATACCCTGTAAGGAGTTACAAAAAAATATAAGGAGTTAAAAAAAAAATTTGGATACCTTGACCATTAAGCTACAGAAACGGTACTCTTGTTCCTTGTCGATAAAATGAACCGTTTTCGAGAAAAAAAATAATAAAAGAATTAATGTTTTATTTCATAATCAATAAAAAATTTCATAAGTAGTGGGTTCAACAATCGTAGTTCTAGTACAATGTAATAGAAATGAAACATTGATTCTTTTATTATTTTTTTCTCTCGAAAACGGTTCATTTTATCGACAAGGAACAAGAGTACCTTTTCTGTAGCTTAATGTTCAAGGTATCCAAATTTTCTTTTTTACTCCTTATCATACAGGGTGTTAAAAATGTAATCATTAAAATGTACAACCTAGTCCGCCCGTGGTAAACTAAACAAAGCTAATTTATATTTTAGGGGCAGTATTTTAAGAGGTCCTTACTACTGTGTAATATTTTAAATTTTCATTAAATTTAATCAAGTAGTTTAAAAGTTATTCAAGAAAAATTGATTTCCAGTGGCGTTCTTCAGGAGGCTGTATCTCCGTAGGGAGGTCCGCTAGGAACAAAATTATGGGAATTTGTCATGTTTTTTTTTTGAAGTTCTATCTGATTCCGAGAGATTTCCCACATTTTCCCGGACACCCTGTATGTATACCTATAGAATTAAATAGGTACATATTATGTATGTACTTGAAATTTTATTTTTGATCATTCACCCTATAAAGAGTTAAGTAGAGATAATTTAATAATCATAATAAAAAATTATAAATGCATATTGTATATATAGCGTGGTCCCGAAATGGCGGACACGGTAAACAGTGTCAGTATGGGTTTTTCATATAGGAAAAATTTTTCCTTTTCGGCTTAGGAAAATTTTGACTTCGCTAATAGTTTGTTCTTTAAAAATTATGATAAACAACACGCACACCACCTGTCACGTTTCTTTTAAACTGTCAAATTTGACTTTTTTGACAAAAAATTACAAAATATGGCATAAGTATTCAAAATGTTTTAAAATGGCATACAAAAAAGCTGTTTGATATTTAATTTTTAATCCATCTACCAATCTTGTACCCTCTAGCAAAAAAAAAATACCAAAAATTTGTTGGTCCGAGCATTTTTTAATTTCAAAAAATATCGTAAGCTTCACAAAATTATTCACTTATATCATATTCATCTTTTCCATATATTTTTTTAGCGGCAGCGAAAACTCGTTAAAACTTGTTAAAATTGGTACACACTTGATGCAAAGTTGATTTAATTTTTACAAATAACTAAACATTTATGACTTTACTTCGGTTATACAGACTGTCCGTTTTTCGCGTGCCACTATGGGGATCTCGCTTATCTTAAGAGATACGAAGTTGGTTAAATTAGGGCAAAGTAGCGTATTTTTGCGCTGATTGATAATCTGGAAAGAAATTTGAGCTGTCATTATTAGTTGTCAAAACATTTCAAAAAAACTGAAATTTTCAATTTTTGTTTTTATTTTTTTATTCAAAAACCAATCAAGCAAGCCATTTTTAACTGGAACATTGTTGAGACACTTTTTAACAAGGAACCCAAAAATAATTTTACAATAGCTCTAGCACTTGAGATAGAAGAAAATCGACGGTCAGCTTTGTTTTTTCTTATGGGCGCCATATTGGATTTTTCCATTTTTAGATTACTTTAATTTTTCTCTTTACAACGATGTATCACACATGTTATTTCATTATTGAATGTTTGGCGAAAATAAAATTTCTTATCTTGTGTCCAGAGTGCTTTGAAGAAATGTCAAGGGTCTTTTGTTTTCAACAAAACTTTGACGATTCGACCAGTCGTCTGCGTCGACATTGAATTATTAATCGAGGAAAAAGCCACTTTTCAAATAAAGCAGGATGGGACGCCGCCTCATAATGCTGGCGGGGTGAGAGAATTCTTGTCAGAAATGTTTCCCAACCAAGTAATTGCAAATAATGGCGACGAACGCTGGCCAGCACTGTCACCTGACTTGTCCCCATTGGACTATTTTTTGTGGGGGCCAATGAAAAATAAGATTTATAAAACATTGCCAGCCGACGTCGATGAACTTCGACAACGAATTATTATCGCATCAGGCACGGCATTAGAAGGAGAGACGTGTTGAGAGCTGTAGCGAATCTTAGGAAAAGGGTGCAATTGTGCTTGCAATTAGTTAAGGAGAGTTTTTTGAACACATGCTGTGAACACATTACCAGTTATTAATTTATTCGTCTTTGTTAACCATTGTTTAATTAATAATTTTATTAGAGAAGTGGCTTTTTCCTCGATTAATAATTCAATGTCGACGCAGACGACTGGTCGAATCGTCAAAGTTTTGTTGAAAACAAAAGAACCTTGACATTTCTTCAAAGCACTCTGGACACAAGATAAGAAATTTTATTTTCGCCAAACATTCAATAATGAAATAACATGTGTGATACATCGTTGTAAAGAGAAAAATTAAAGTAATCTAAAAATGGAAAAATCCAATATGGCGCCTATAAGAAAAAACGAAGCTGACCATCGATTTTTCAAATGCTAGACTATCAAATGCTAGAGCTATTGTAAAATTCTTTTTGGGTTCCTTGTTGAAAAGTGTCTTAACAATGTTCCAGTTAAAAATGGCTTGCTTGATTGGTTTTTGAATAAAAAAATAAAAACAAAAATTGAAAATTTCAGTTTTTTTGAAATATTTTGACAACTAATAATGACAGCTCAAATTTCTTTTCAGATTATCAATCAGCTCAAAAATACGCTACTTTGCCCTAATTTAACCAACTTCGTATCTCTTAAGATAAGCGAGATCCCCATAGTGGCACGCGAAAAACGGACAGTCTGTATATCAAACAAAAAACTGTTTCTTGTGATTCACAAATTTTGAAAACTAATGCCATATTTTGTATTTTTGTTTTGTAAAAAAAGTCAAATTTGACAGTTATAAAAGACACGTGACAGGTGGTGTGCGTGTCATTTGTCATAATTTTTAAAGCACAAACTATTATTAGCGAAGTCAAAATTTTTCTAAATCGAAAAGGAAAATTTTTTCTATGATGTTTTTTTATGTGTAACATCACTGTATACAGTGCATTTCTTATAAGTGTTGCTATGGGTGTGTGCACAATTTGAAATTGATTAAAGATCAGCAACAAATACGAAAATTGTATACCTAACAATTACTAATAATTGACTGAAATGACCTGGCGATTGTTAGAATAATTTTAGAATTTTCATAACGATGGTTACGAACCATTGTGAAATGTGAGGTAAGAAAGAAAGCTGAATACCCCTGAAAACGTGCAGATGTAATTTGGCTGTTTTTCATATCATGTCATCTAGAACATTCCTAAATTATTCAGAAATGAAAGCTGATTCGGAGACAAGTTGCTTTTCATTCGATTTTCCTCCCAAAACCTGCTTCCAGTGAAATTTAAATTTGATCAATTTTTTGTGAAATCTTCGTTTTTCATGTTTGTCCTGTGTCAATTTTTGTGCCTGGATTTTCTTGCTAAGGTTTTAGCTTCAATGTGAGGTTTAAATTTCCTAAATCGGTTAGCGAGGAAAAAAGTTCTGCACTTCAAAAGCAAGCAGTCGATTTTTTGAGATCAACCTCTAAATATAGGTATTAAATCGAAAATTTGAAAATAGTCCCTAGCTGAGACATAAAGCTTTTAAATTTTCTTGTCAAAACATACAAGAATAATTTATTTGGAGAACGGGGATATGAAAACTGCGAAGTGATTTTGACCCACTTTTGATTTTGATTTTGCACCATTTGACACTTCACCCTGTAGAAAATTTGTTGACACGTTTTTTGAGTTATCTAACAAAGCAGAAAAATATTAATAGGGCTGCTAGCTGACATGCGAAAACAAATCGAAATCTCTTGGGAATTTTTAAATTTTCCCCAATCAAATTTAGGTCTAATTTTGGTGTGCGACACTTTCATTTGTGCGTAGTGTTAGGCCTTAAAATCTTATTTTTGAAACGTCAAATAGATAGCTCATGATGACTTATGTGAACTTACCAATTATTTATTTATTTTTAACAATAAAAAGTTATCAATGAAATTACGGAATTTAAAATTTTCAGTTTTTGACTGGATATTTCAGGAACGATTGAAGTTATCCCAAATTTTGATTCCGATTCTTAATCAGTATCAAACTGCGCACATTTTTTGTAATACAACCAACCTTGTATCTTTTACTCTTCCCGACATCAATATTGCGAGCCACGAAAAAGTAATTAAGTTAAACAATGGCCGGTTTTTCTGACAGGTTGTATCGTGAAGTAGACGACATGTTGTACAATTATTATTGAAAATTAGAAACGACTTGTAAGTTGCCACAAAACATTAGTTAATATGCGTTGTAAGTTTGTAATGTACAATTCCCTATGGCAACACCTGAAAGAAATGCACTGTTGAGTGTTGTAGAGGATGTTCAGAAAGACTGTAAATTTATAACATAAATTGTTCCCTCGGCTTCGTTATCGAGATATAGGTGTCCTTATTCTAAAATTCAAATCAAAATGGCAGTCAAATTTAAGCAAATCCTTTGAAAAAACACATAATTTGACATACCTATAACATGGTAGGTATGTCATCTTACTGGGTTTTATAGACCTACACACTATTTTTCTTCCCAAAGAAGGGTATCCAGTGCAGTGATGTGACTTTTTTTCTACAAAAGTTGTCATATCTTCTTACGGGAGTCATGCTGGAGAAAAAATGAATAAACCTAGAATCCCGTTTAGATTGGCAATGTATACGAATTTACCTATAGAGTGTGTAGGTTCTCCTTAATCGAGCAAAAGTTATTCTGGGATACATATTATGTAAGGTTCTGCTTGTCCAGAAAAGTATCCCGAAATGTTCTCACATTGGACTCGCTCTACTTGCCTGTGTAGCTTAATAAGAGATACGTAGTCATAAATAACTGATTTTCGAAAAAATAATAATTATTCAAAAGAACCGTATCCTTACTGGCACTCTTTTTGATAGAAAACATGGGTCAAGTAATTTTTTTCACTGTCTCATCTACCCTAGCCAAGGAGAGGGTTAACACCGTGTTATCTTGATTTATAAAACCGATAGTATGATTGATAATTCCAATTATTTATACATAAATAGTTTTAACTTAAATTAAAATGTAACAGATTACCTATCTCATTGTATAAAATAATTAAAAAAAATTACCTATAGCACTGAATTACGTGTGCCTTTTTGTAAATTTCAAATGAAAAATTAACAAAGTGCCAACTGAACTTACATCTTTGCAGGTAATTATTGTAAGTCTGAACAACTGATTTTTCATAATTTTAGTTATTCATAGGTATATCCCACGCACACCACTAATAATTAAAAGTGGTTTTAAAAATTGAAAAATAAACAATTCCTCCATGATACCTACCTACTTTCACACACTGTTGATGTCTTTGACTTTTCGTTTATAGCAATTCTGTATCAATTTGCTAGCCTACGTCCTAAACTAAGCCAGAGCCAGCTTGCTTAGTTTATTGCATTGTGTGAAAGGACATCTGCTACCCTTTCGTCACAAAAAAGGCGTCTTCCTATAACCGAGTGACCTGTCAAACGGTAGACTCGCGCTTGTTGATGGCTGGGTTGACAAGCGGTGTCTCCACACCTGGTTCCTCTGGGGGTGTCTGCGATGCGGGGGTGACTAGAGGCTGCATAGGAATCGGTGGCTCCCGAGGGCGAACACGCTGTAAAGGCGGCCGATAAGCTACTGGATACACCCCGTGGGGTAGGTGCGACACCGGCCCGTACTGCCACTGTTGACGTGGTAAGGTGCACTGACCGTATGCTGAAGGGGGAATCATGGGCGAGGTTTGTTTCTGAAACATAATATTATAAATTTGTAAATTAAGTAGGTACAGATATAATAAATAAACAGTTTGATTATTATTACCGCCCACACTTTTCCAGAATATTATGCCGTAGCTTTTACAATTAAAGTATAATAATATTATACTAAAGTCGTAGGTACTTATTCTTTTGAAACGAATTTTTATTCATTTGAATCACATTTATATAATATGATCACGATGCATGTGATCGGATTACTGATATAATATAAAGCAAGCCAAAGTAAAAGAATACCTCATACATTCATAAGTGTATTCAGCCGAGACTCGAGAGTGTCTTTACATGGCTGTATCTTGAAAAGGGGGCCATTTAAGACATAAATAATAGCAGTTAAAACGGCATATTCGTAAGCCAGGAATATGTGGGGAACGTTGCTGTTGAATTTAATAAAAAAAAAGATTTTCTCAAAAATATGTTTTCAGTAGTGTAGGTCCATCATAAAAAAATTAATTACGGGAAAACAGTTTAGTAATACTTCAGGCTTTGGATAAAAATACAGAATCAATCAATGGCGTGCGGATGAAAAAATTCTGGAGTAAAAAAGTGAGGCGTGACATCAGAAACAGAAACATATGTTTGTGAAACTAGGTCAGTTTACTGCTTTTAACAATAGTATAGTAGTCGGTGAAATTTTGAAGTTTTTAAGTCAATCCATGCATTTTTTACTTATCCTGGAAAACATGTTTTTGTTTGACCCCCTTTTAAGGGCAATATCTTGAAAAGGGTGGGAATAGATAATTTCGGTTAGATCGGCATATTTTTTACTCGGAAATCTGTGTTAGAGCGTTGGTGGTATCTTCCAGCGACACCCTGTATATTAGATATAATAGGTATCTACTAATACTACAAATAAATATTTGAAACATACGATTTCTTTTCTTGAAACTTTAACATCCTGTATTGTCTTGACGAAGCACTTGTCGAATATATTAGTTAGGTATACAGTGTGTGTCACGGGCATGGTACACCCCCTTTTTTTCTTTATTTTTGGAGATAATTTTTTGAAATTCGATACGTCGCATATTCTCGATAGAGCGCACTTGTTAGCAGAAAATTGAATTTTTTCCCACATCCGGTTTTTTCGGAACTGTTACCAACTTTTTATTTTTAAATGGGACACCCTATGTATTATTATATTTTTGGATTCTATACATTTGTACGAATCCAACAATACCACATAAGTACCATTTTAAATGTCAAATTTGTTTTTATTTAATTTTTTATTTCTCAATTATAGTGTGCCATGACTATTTCGTTTTAGTCCAATTGGATCATCTAATGCTAGAAAAATCGAATTTTTGTTCAAAGTACCAAATTAAGTGATTTATGGATAAATAATGCGCACCGGAATGATTTTTTGAGCTGGATTCATTTTTTTCAAATGGTACCATATTGATACCGAGGTACCATCTACTAGTACTCTTAACAAGGGACATTTTGGTGTACCCATTTTGCATCTGTGACGAACATAATTATTGAAGTCATGGCACACTATAATTGAGAAATAAAAAATTAAATAAAAACAAATTTGACATTTAAAATGGTACTTATGTGGTATTGTTGGATTCGTACAAATGTATAGAATCCAAAAATATGATAATATATACGGTGTCCCATTTAAAAATAAAAAGTTGGTAACAGTTCCGGAAAAACCGGATGTGGGAAAAAATTCAATTTTCTGCTAAAAAGTGCGCTCTATCGAGAATATGCGACGTATCGAATTTCAAAAAATTATCTCCAAAAATAAAGAAAAAAAAAGGGTGTGTACCATGCCTGTGACACACACTGTATGTATATGAGTTCATAAAGTAAGCTCAGATTATTTTTGGATTCTCTATCGTTCCCTTAATTTTCCGCATTAATAACTGGAACTCTCTGTAGGTATAAGTAACTATAGTTTTTTTATTTAGTTAAATTATAAAAGAGATGGGTACCTAATTTTCATTTATTTTTTGCCAATTCTGTGAAGCTTGCTTTTTGTAACAAATCCCTCATTTTTCACCGGAGTCATCAATAATTATTATTAGGGAAGCCAATATTTTCTTTTACAGTTTGCTTGTGATTTCCCTATTATGTCTCTAAAACATATTATTGGTGTATCTTAAACAGATCGCGCGTGAATTCTAAAATCCCGGCAACCCTAAAATCCCGGCAAAAATCTGTCAACGTTTGCCCAGGCAATCTTATAAAATAGTGTTAGCAATAAAATTATTTTAATTTTTGTATAATTTCATTGTATTTATTTACTTATACATTATACAGTCTTTTGCTTTTGGTTTTCCTCTCTTGTCAATTGCTTTTCCTTATTTGTCAAATGATTTTCTTATTTTTCTATCTATCAATGATTATAGTCATTGATTTAGCAATCAATTTCCTTTTATGTCAAATCAGTTTCACTTTATGTCAATTGCTTTTCCTATTTACGTGCAGTGACAGTATCGTAAACATTGGAAAAGCATTTGATATACATAACAGGAATCTTATTTGACAAAAGAGGAATTTCAATTGAAAAATCAAATTGACGTTTAATAAATGGGAAACTCATTTGACAAATAAGGAAAAGCAATTGACAAAAGAGAAAAACCAATAGAAAAAGACTGTATTGTATAAAATATACATTCAATTAGGAAAAAGAATGAGAGAAGGTCGATTTAAGTCGAAATCTTGGTTGCCGAGTATACATTCCGTATCCATGATTTAAATACTGAATTATCTATGTATTAGAAATAATTTATCTCTGTTGGGTACAGCAAACTTATGAAAAAAAAAACGAAATCATGATATATTTAATTTAAGTATAGCCAGTTATACTTTTATGTAAATAAGCGAGTTGCAATTTACTTGAAACGTGAGACGTTCCTGAATTCTGGCCGGCTTTTTATACAAATCCAATAAACGACAAATTTTAATAAGGACCGCTCTGTACCAGAAAGTTTTAATTAAATTGCTAAATTTAAGCAGCGCAACTTTAAAGATTGAGAATCTGAGCGCATGCCTCATGTTGCCTATGTATCGTGGCCTCTACCAGTCTCTTATCATAGTACGCTGACCTAGCCTAACGCATAAAAGTGTATTTGAAAAGCTAACCCAAATCAAGATATGGACTCAACTTACAGTGTGTTTGACTATGTGACAACATTTGCAATTATTGTGGGTAACATTGTGATTATTATTTAACAGTTGTTTATAATACACACGAAGGTTTTTGTACATTTTATTTTCAATGACATTACCCAAAAGACAAATTAGTTAATAATTAACAAGTTGAATAGATAATAAATGCTTAGAAATGTGAATAAGTATTATTATATACAGGCGTTCTGTAAGTAATGGTCCGTGGTGAAGTGGAAGATTTTTCGTTTGCTATGATTCGTTTAAGTTTCGTTTAAACGATCTGACACAATTATTGCTCTAACAAATTATTGATACATAATATGTAATTTTTTTTCTCTATTTCACTGTATTTCTCAGGGCAATCACATCTAAGCCTATATCCCAAAAAAATTACATTGATTTTGGAAGCATAAATAGTTCAATGCATATCACAGCTTGGAACCTTCATTAGGTTGGTAATATATCACATACGCAAGCAGACACTGCACCGAAGAACTCTGCAGGGTTGCTAAAAGCTACTCTAGTATCAGACTTCCGTTTGATTGACGATGCGACCTTATCCAGGTTACTTGATTCAGTGCAATATCAGGATAAGCAGGGAATTTATCACGTCCCAACCGATGCTATTGTGACAGTTGACCGCCCTAGTGGAGGACGATTATACCCCTACAAGTATCTTTTTTCTGTTGTTTGTCAATGTCGAGTATACAGGGTGTTTTTAAGGTAATTTTTTTTTTGAGTTTGTTCATCATAATAAGTCAAAAATGGATTAGCTAAAAACTTCTAAATTTCACCGCCTACCACTATTGTTAAAAGCAGTAAACTGACCTAGTTTTACAAATATTCACATACAGTGTGTTCCTGTTTTTGAGGTAACAACTCAGTTTTTACTCCAAAACTTTTTTATCTACATGCCTTTGATTGATTCTTTATTTTTTGTCCAAAGCCTAAAGTGTTACTAAACTTTTTTTCTTTTTATAAAAGTTTAGTATCTTGCATTATGTCTTCCGGTAATTAATATTTTATGATTGACCTACACTGCTGAAAACGTATTTTTGTGAAAATATATTTTTTTAGTCTAAAAATTAGTTTCAACAACAACGTTCCCCACAGATTCAAAAACAGGAACAGGTATGTCAATGTTTGTAAAATTATGTCAGTCTATTGTTCTTAACAATAGAGGCAGGCGGTGCAATTTTGAAGTTTCTTAGTAAATCCATTTTTTACTTATTCTATTCTGGGAATTTTTTGTACTACCCATCACCCATCATTGGTATCTCGTAAACGGTAAGAGATACATGCTCAGTAAAATTAGAGAAAAGATGCGCAATTTTGTGGCCATCTCGAATCCGTCGTAACATGCAAGATATCTGTAACCGTCCCTGAAATATCCTGAAAAAAATAAAAAATCGACATTTCTTATTTCAAAATGGTTAGTCTTAACAAAATACCCACTATATGAAAGTTTTTGCGCGCAATTTTTACCTATTTTTCAACATTTAAATAGACGACGAAAATTGACGTTTTATAGCTGAACATTTCCACTTTCCAAATCCGTTCGATAAATTCGAATCGGACGACCTCCGAGCATCCAGCCTCTCTGCAAATTATGTTATGAAGAACTTCTGATTGCAATTACGCGAAAGCTAATTATCCGACCTCATCTGGGTTTTGCAAACAGAAAGTACCTCTCAATATCGACTATCTCACAAAAAAAAACTGCACTACAGCTTCAAAAATAGCGACGTTACGAATTTTTGAAAAAAAAAAACGCTATTTTTCGGTTTTTTGACGTTTTCTCCTTTAATAATGTACTGATAGGGTTGTTTCAGAGCTCATTACCTTCGTATTTTAATTCTCTACAATTCGTTCATTGGCACCAATCAGATTTACCCGTTGGTTTTTTTCATAAGCAAAAAATAAACAAAAAAAAATACGATTTTTTGCACTACATAAATTGTCAATAAAAAAAAAGAAAATTGTAAACTCGAGTAGAAAACTGTGCAGTTTAGGATTTCGAGGCTATTCCGCATGTTACGGCACTGGCGGTATTCCGTTACTATTTTCAGGATTTGGTGATTTTATTAGAGCTCTATTGCTTGGTCTACATTATTATTATACATATTTTCTGGTAAGTTATGCTAGGCTCCATTTCAATTGCATAAATACCTACTTAATTGTTGGTATTGTTATAAACAATCATTATCCTAGTATCTATTCATTTCAATTCGGCTACGTATAAGGGCATAGAAATGAACAGAACTGGAAAGCTCGAGCTTTGTTATAGTGGTGTGCCAGATGGTTATTTTTACATACTAGTTCCAACTGTTCCGGTTCCGAGATAGGAATAGGTTCCAAGCCACTGTTCCGAAATAACAGCGTTACGGTAGAAACACCGTACCTACATAGTAAATAGGAAATAGGAACGAGAACTGCGGAACAGCGTGGCAGACTCTCGGAGCCGGAGCACTAGGGAGGGAGGCAGAAACCGGAACAGTGTTCCGGGAACACGCAGCACGCAGTAGAAACTGGATGGGTCCTTACCTAAAGTTATAAATTATTATAATAGTGTCAGTGTTTCTTTATCTACTCGTGATAAAAATATACTTCTTATTATTGGATGTTTCGTGAACTTCAAACACTAATAATAATAATTATACATGATTCCTTTTGTAGGTGCATTTTAATTTTTTAATCAATTTACTTTTTTTAATTAATTTCATCATTATAATTCATACCTATTTCTAGGAGGCTACACCTATATTTTATTGGTAGATATTATTTGCTTTTACTTTTAAACACAAAATACATTTTTTGAAGACAAATAGATATCACATTTAGCAATTTAATTTTTAATGTCTAATATTGGGAAATAAGACCATAAAGGGGCTTGACTTCGGTCTAGTAATATCACTATTGTCACTCATATTTACAAAAGTAAATTGTAATAATTATTTGTTAATACCTAATTAATTATAATTACCTAAATTACTGTTTCACGTGCTCGCAAGTATATACCTACCTACTTATGCGGAAGAGGCTTCAGGGAAACCTGGGAAACTATAAACTAAACAAAACTCAAAAGATTATAACAGTTGAAGAAGGCAAAAATAACAAGAATCGTTGGGATTTTTAATTGGTAGGTACTTCTCTTTTATTAGAAATATTGGATTGGAATGATTCTGTCATACTCTATATACATATTCTATAAGCTGCATTGTTCCTGCTAGTATGTATTATCCAAGGAGAATTAACTGCTGGTCGTATTTTATGACTAATATCTGTCAGCTCTGGGATGCACCAGCAATTTATAATTCTTTATTGGTTTTCTAATGGCATACACTTGTATATTATTATCCTATTCCTTTAGAATTCATTGCCGGTTATTTTTTGAACCGAAAATACTCGCAGGTCGCACGCTTACCTACTTAAACGAAAACCGGAATTTCATGGAACCGTCAGTGGAACCGGAAAAGTTAAAATCCAGCCGGAACACTCGGAATAGCCTGTTCCACAAGCGGAACAGTTCCAATATAACAATTACGTTATTTTTGTCACATCACTACTTTGTTTTGTTACAAACGCGAGCTGAGATCGGCTGTCAGATAGTGGCATGCCGTTGCAGTCCAACATGTTGCCTTATGAAGGACTACATAGAACATACACTGTCCCTCCCTTCCTCGAACATCGTTTATTGTTCGATATACAGGGTTATGCAAATTTCATGGTGTCAGTATTGGGATATCCTAAACCATAAGAGATACAGGGTTGCTTAAATTAGAGAAAAGATGCGCTATTTTATGGCCATCTCGAATCCGTCAAAACATGCAAGATATCTGTGACCGTTCCTGAAATATCCTGAAAAAACTGAAAAATCGAGAAATCTTATTTTTGGAATATCTTTCTTACCATTGGAAATTAATAAATAATTTTTTGTAGCCTTACATAAGCCGTTATAAGCTATTTATCTGACGTTTCAAAAATTTTCACAGCCGACTAGATCCCAGAGTTTTCATAGTCAACTTTCGTTTTTCTTATGGCCGCCATATTATTTTTTTATGTCGTTCGATAAGAAAAAAATAATGTAAACCAAAAATTAATAAATTTTAGAAAAAAAATTGGAAAATTTTTATTCTTCTTTTTTCAAAGAAAAACAGATAGTTCTTAACTGAAATAGGCCAATATGAAGTCATACTGCTTGCCTTATAGGTTGTTAATTTCTCTATGATATTCGATCTAAAAAGTTGTCTTTTTTAGAAAAAAAAGAAGAACAAAAATTTTTGAAAGTAATTTTTTGAAGTTTATTAGTTTTTGGTTTCCATTATTTTTTTCTTATCGAACGACATAAAAAAATAATATGGCGGCCATAAGAAAAACGAAAGTTGACTATGAAAACTCTGGGATCTAGTCGGCTGTGAAAATTTTTGAAACGTCAGATAAATAGCTTATACGGCTTATGTAAGGCTACAAAAAAATATTTATTAATTTCCAATGGTAAGAAAGATATTCCAAAAATAAGATTTCTCGATTTTTCAGTTTTTTCAGGATATTTCAGGAACGGTCACAGATATCTTGCATGTTTTGACGGATTCGAGATGGCCATAAAATAGCGCAACTTTTCTCTAATTTAAGCAACCCTGTATCTCTTATGGTTTAGGATATCCCAATACTGGCACCATGAAATTTGCATAGCCCTGTATTATAATTCAAAAACAAAATGTTATAAATACTACGTTTTAAGTGCTTAAAAAATAGTGAAGTAGATTCTTAAGAATTTTTTCCTGTTAGAAGTGTATGAGAAGCATACAAAAGCTGTAATTCATTCCCAAATTTTAACGTTGCTTTAATAATAGTGAAGCTTGATCATGTAAGAAATATATTTAAGAGAATATTTGCCAGGACGATTGTAGGGATAATGTATGGCACGATTCCTATTTCACTTGCAATGAGATGAAATATAGCCAAGCCGTCGCCACCGCAACACCGATGTATCAGATAAATAATGCTGCTGCCCCGTTTCCACCCTATCAGTGGGAAAAGCCCAACCCGACTAAACGGTAGCTTCCTGAGTCTTCAGTTAGACAATACTTTAACGGACAAATTACGAATTAGATAATTACAGTGACTCAAAAAAAAAAAAAAAAATACTTAGAACAAAATACGCTAAGCACGAACAATTTTCTAGCCTCATATCACCTCAGCAGATTATCGACAATATAGGGTGAGCATGCAGTAAGTAGGTCGCTTTCGATCTTATCAAATTCATAAAGACCATTGCGGCTGATTTTTCGATTTTTGCTGAACTCCTCTATTATTTCGGCGAAACCCCCTAAGCTAGACATGGGTTTTGATAATATTTTATATTACCACTCTGCAGTCACAGTCGGCGAAATGATTATTGATATAATGTCAGTATTATATCTCAGAACAGTGCGTGTTATCTTAGGTTTCTAAAGGTAAAAATATTAATGATTTTTCTTCATTACCTATTCGATTGCTATGCACATTTCGTATACCACGTAGTATGCATTGTATGTATATTAAAGTATTTTACTGCTCTTCTAGCTACTAGTATGTCCTATTTCACGAAATATTAATTAATCAAGCACTACGAGTATATAATTATTAGGTTATTGATTTCTCACCTTAATAACATGCAACATCGAAATTAGGCTTGATGTTGTAAGTTATTGCCTTGTATTAGGGATTATCAAAAAAATCACAATGAAAGAAGATAAGTTTCCAAATAACGCCTATTGTTTGATTATATTAAATAGCGAGTTTTTTTTTTTCAAATGCAACTATAACGATGGTATGAAATCTAAGAAGAACACCCAGAGTATTTATCTTCATTAAATAAAAAGTATATCAATAAGTTTATGAGTCTCTTCAATAACTGAATCAAAATTACGTTATAGAATACCAAAATATCTATCGTATCACATCAGTTAATGAGTGAGTGACATAAGGCTAGACTCGTAGAAGTGATTTTTAGTAGCGCGAAAAATGAAACATAATAATAATTATAGAGCAAGAGCCCGCGACTGCCACACCTTCGTTATTTTATAAAAGCTGGAAGTTTATGTGCGCATGTCCCCAACACTGGTAGGAACAATGCAGCAACTATTATGAACTTTGGATCATCGTGGCTTTGGCAGGCAATATCTGAAGAAGTTGTATAAAATCATTCCTCAAAATCTTGAAAGTATAAAAGTAAATTTTCTTATAAATTAAAAGGCATGTGGGACATGCAAAAATAGGCGAAAAATTTCCTGTAGACATCGGTCGTTGGATCTTTGGTTTTCGAGATAGTTACAGTTCTTGGAACAATTTATATCTGTAAATTGGCTGATCAGAATAACTCTAAATTTTTGACAGTTGTTGATTAATTATCTGGGTAGGTATGTCGTTACCTTTTTTTTTTAATTAATTATACGCCGCTCCAAAAAACGGATTTTAATGTAAATGTGACATTTTTGATAGAGTGTTGTTTAGAGGAGAAAAGTCACATTACTTTCGTCGTAGGGCGCACTGTTTAATTTTTTTCTGGAATTTCTGGAAGTACCTACTCATTATCATTGATTTTTATTATATTTTACCTCATACTGTGTCGTAAATTGTGAAGTATCTTGGAAATACTGCGTCATACGGCAAAAAAGTAGTTTGAGGAGTGATTTTATACAACTTTTTCAGCTATTATATATATATATATATATATATATATATATGTATTTAAATATATATATTATATATATATATATATATATATATATGTCAAAGCCACGATGATCCCAACTTCATAGTTGCTGCATTGTTCCTGCCAGTGTTGGGCACATGTGCAGAGAAACTTTCAGCTTTTATAAAATAACGAAGGTCTGGCAGTCGCGGGTACCTTAACTGGCTCTTACAGTGGGTATCATAAAGGTTCATTAAGTTAATGGGCAGATTTCTGGGAACAGGTATCGACTCTATGAACTATATTCGAGAAATGCTTCATTAAGAAAATACAGGGTGGTAAATTTTCAAGAAAAAAATCGTATTCTTAAAATATATAAAAATTGGCTGATTGGAATAATTGGAAAATTTTGAACAGTAGTTTTGCTAATTGAAGTATGTTAGGGCAAGAATGTTATTTTATAAGAATGTTATTTTATTTAAAATTGTCTATAAGCTCGACATTTTCGCTGTTTGACAACAATGTGTGAAGGGTTGTTTTCCCTAGATCGAGCAATATTACGTAGGTGGCGAGTGTGACACATACAAAAGAAATTCAATTTATGTCAATAAAAAAATAAATACTATTTAAATAACTGCTTGTGTAGTCATTTTAAAAAGATACAGTCCACTAAGAAGAAACCATAACAAAGTACATATATGATGTGATACTCCTAATGAAAGATTTTGTAATTCAGTGGCAGAGATCAGGGTGTGTTGTTACATTTTTTATTAAATAATGTCTACGCTACTTCCCCTGCAGCACATTATATTGTCCCAATATTGGATCGATATGGGCAGCATATCTTATTTAGGCCCAATATGTGGATTATCTAGCCAATATTGGCGTTATACTGGATCAGAACTGGCGCACAATATTGGTTTGGTAATATGTCTCACATGATGGCCCAATATATGAACGGCAGATTTAAATTAGTATGTATTTTGGTTATATTTGATATACATTGGACTCATATTGTATACGCGCTACATATTTATCAATATAGGTGATTTATTGGCTAAATATAAGTTATGAATAGATATCTTTTTAGTACCACAAAGTTTTTCTTCTTCAAAATTCATGATATACCCATAGTTAAGCTTACATTATATTTATTGTATTAAAAAATGTGTACGGGTGCAAAATAGTCCATCCGCATTTCCATTATATCTTCCATATTGGCTGTACATTGACTACCTATATCTGTATTGTCTAAGCAAAATAGGTTATGTATTACACGCAGTTGTACCGCGTGCTCCGTGCGTTCGTGTGTACTAAGTATAAATTAATCATTTATACATAAGAATAAGAAACAACTACTGTTGACTACAAGAAGTCAAGAAGAACTGTAAGTAAGTACATATTTATTATAATTAGTATCGATTTTGCTATAGTGCTGATAACATTGTTGTACTTTATTCACCTAACGACGTGTGAGCCAAAGGCAAATAATAAATAATTTTTTTGGTGGTTGTAGAACGTAAAATTTTCAATTATTATTACTAGAAGTCTAGAAGCCTAATTACAGTTGTTATTTTCCTGTTTTTATGATTATTTAACACGGGCGTAATTTCAAATTAAGATAAATTGTACCTAACCTCTAAACAGGTAATTTTATTGGCCCCATATTGAGCCAATATTTATTTTATATCAAAGTGATTCAATTAAATGTATATAGGTATATCAAATCCTCAAAATGTTCTATGTGTTATTATATCATGTGAGTAATATTGAATTGGAAAAGTGGAGAAGACAGGTTTTTTGAATCGCTTTGAGACTCAACATCTGTCTGGGGAGGTAACATTTCTTGCAAAATTTTGATCATGTCGCTATTAAATAATTGCAAAAACACTCGTGGTCGAATAGGTATCCCGGTACTTTAGCAACTAGGTATAATCTAACATAAAATATAGATAAACTTGGTGTTTCTAACAATTAATTTTTTTGCAGTTTTTCAAATATAAAATAAAATTTGGTAAGCGCAGGCACACTAAGTGAGCTTTGTAAATAAAAAATAGCTGAATGAATAAGTCTGGAGCTCATCTACAGTTGTTGAACACCAACACATAGAACAGGAAATTTTAACTGACCAAGATGTAAATTTAATTCTTTGGTAAGAGAAGTTATTTTAATTAATTTTCAGTTACTCTCTTACGTTATATTAATTGTTCTAGGATGAAATGCTGTGTACCTACCTGAGTGGATGCGGAGGAAGAAAAGCAGAGGACTAATATGCCATGCCTAATAGTGACAATACTGACAATAATTTAAATTATCTTTCTTGTTAAAATTTATATCATTTTATACATGCTTTTTCGTAGCTATTTTGATTATGTTATGTAGGATTTTAGAATTTAGCGATCTATAATGTGAAAATCAGTGTTTTATTGGTTTTGAAATTTTATAATTTGTTTGTCATCATCTCATTATCTTCCATATTAATTTTTATTTTTAGTTTACCTAACTAACATTATATGCTTCGAGTTTAAAAAAATAGTATAAGAATTTGATTATTTTTTAAATTAATACAGAATTTTTCTACAAGCTTGACTACAAATAAATATCAAAAGTTTTGACTAACAGAGTATTTTCATACCTTTAAATGCAGTCATTATTCCCATATAATCTGGTAAATTACTTATTATTATTTATTACAGCATTGTCGGATAGATCATGTTACCAATATTCACAATTGATCATATTATTGACATATTTATATTGTAAAAGCATTTGAAGTTTATAAGTATAATCAATATTTGATCAATATAACAGGTACATGTTGGCGATATATTTAATACGTATATCGTTCGAGCATGGTTAAAAAATATTTCATCAATATAACATTCCAATGTTGGGCCAATTTTGTAACGTCATATAGGATAAATATTGTTTTCATATATGTTGCCAATCTTGGCAATGTCTGTCGCGGGGCATCAAGGGCCAATATGTGGTGATAATATTTAACCAATATGTTTGTGCTACTGGGGTTACTTTAATGCAAATTTGTTATTTTTGGTAGAATACCTTGTTCTCAAAAGTAATTTTACGTTTTTGTTGTAGGACGCACTCTTTCCAAGATTTTCCACAATGTTGGCACTCATGCAAGCTTTTTGTAATGCAATACAATACGGTTCAATAACGATCAAAAAATGATTAATTTCTAGAAAAAAAACTCAATAGAATTGATTTTTATGATATTTTACCTCGTACGGGTTCCTACATTGTGAAGTATCTCGGAAACACTACGTACGATGACTTTTCTTCTCTAAACAACATGAGGTATTTAACAAAAATAACAAATCTGCATTAAAGTCAGTGTCGTGCAAATTATTTATTTAAAAAGGTAAAAACAAGCCCAGATCTCCGCCACTGGATTGAAGAATTCTTCATTGGGAGTATCAGATCATATATTTCAATTAGCAGAACTATGTTCAAAATTTAAAATTACTCCAATCAGCCAATTTTTTTATATTTCAAAAATACGAATTTTTTCTTAAAACTTCAACATCCTGTATTTTCTTAACGAAGCATTTCCTTAATATAGTTCATATAGCCAACTAATATTATTTTTTATTATTTATATGAAAAGTATATACTTTTCAGTCGTCAGATGGCATTTGCCTTGCAAGTCACTATGTTTCCGAAAAATCATTTTGCTTATAGCTTTTGATTTTCTTTCTGATCGGCACACTTCTCTAGTGGTGGTGATGTGACAGACTGATGAGATGGAAATGACCATTGAAACATCGATGTCTCTGTCTTCACCATACTATTAGAGTAAATGTGTCGTTCAGAAAGCATTAATGTAAAATGAATTATGTTGCGTTTTGCCGTTTTTATTAATAATTTAATAAAATGATTAGTTAATTATTATCACTGCGTTTAAATATAGTTATTTATTATACAAGAGAAAAAAGTGATAGATTTTAGCTCGCAAACACATCGAGAGCTAAAATCGCACTTTTTTCTCGTGTGTAATATACAATTTTTTTCTGCGAGAAGAAATATCAGTGTTAGAATGTCGAAAAACGTAGTTAGATAACTGAAAATTATGTCGGAAAAATGATTTATGTTAAACTTGGATTTTCAAACTGTCTTTTATCGTAATTGACGTTGCCTGGGTAACGAAACGATTTAATTATTACATAAATGTCATATTAATGTAATTAAAATTGAAGACAGTTTTGCAAAGATTCTTGATAGTTTTCGATGAGCGAATTTAATAATATGGATAGTGATTATTATGAAAATTCCCTTAATAATTGCCATTTGGATAATAAGGTAACTTTCCTTTACGTATATTTGATATAAATTTAATGATATCTGAGTGTTAATAGTAGCTATACCTAAGCCGCCATTTCGGGGAAATAAGTACTCATTTATTTCCCTGCTAATTCATTTTTTTCCCCGATAAGATGCAGCTCATATAATGAGGCATTTTTCTACCTGTCAACGGGGAAAAAAGGTCAAACTTATAGCCCGTCGCAGAAAAAATATCATTTTTATGTTCTTTAACGCCAGCAGGCCTTTGGAATAGTAAATATAGCGCTCGGTCATTAATATTCCCATAATTCTCTTATTATTATACATGAATGACCAGTAAAATTTGTAAATACAATTTAGAAGTTTCATAAAAGGTTTTATAGTTTGTCGTCGATCACCTGTCAATACAGAACAAAGGTATGTGTCTTTGTTTCTACTTTTTCTTGCACGGTTTCATTTCCTCCAACAACGTATACCTACCTATTTTCTTTGTAATTACGTCATAAAATGTAGTTTAAGTCGGATTAACCAATCTTATCTCCCTTCTGTCTTCGACAATTTATTGTTTCCTTAAGACCGAGATATTTTCGCTCATTCTCCTCTAGGGGCGCTTAATTTCCACGTCTAAATATTTCTTTAAGATAGAATAAACACCTGCACTGTTATTTTAGCATGTAGAATAATATTGAGACGACCTTGCCATGAAGCTTCCTTGTAAAATTTAATTACCGCTTTTGCGAAAACGAAATGTTTAAAAAATGCCTAAGTGCAATATTTTTAGTCTAAGATCCGGTATTAGAAATACATACCCTCATCTGTTATTTGAAGATGATATGGATTACATGTTAGATAGGTAATACAGTGTGACCCATTTGTTCTTGAAACACCCTGTAGAATCTTAATTTATGGTGCGATTTTAAAGACATTTCTTTTAAACCATAGAGCTTGATAAACTATATTTTGGGAGCAAAAAGCGTCTCATTCCTACAATATCCAGGGCCTACTAGATCAGTGTTTACTTGCAAAATCTCAAAAAGTCATATTAGCGATTTTTTTAGAAAAAAATTGTGCACGCTACTGGATTCACCAGCCCTCAAAACGGTACTGTACTAAATTTTATTGGAAATGTCAGAGTAATAAGGATCTTGCAGTTATTTTAGAAATTCATAATAGAACTCCGAATTTTCATTAATTTATTCGAAAAGGTCAAGAGAGACAAAATAGAAATTGTACGTCTAGGTGGTGATAATGTAGGTACTTTAATTTTTTAATTATAATTTTTTATTTTTTTATTTTTTTTATTTTTTTTTTATTTTTTTAACTTTTTTTTTTACTTTTTTTTAATTTTAATTTTTACTTATGATAGCTTTTGACTTTTTTCAAATTAATTTATGAAAATTCGTTTTTAGAAGAAAAGAAAGATCCTTTTTACTCTGACATTTCCAATAAAATTATAGGTACAGTACCGTTTTGAGGGCTGGTGAATCCCGTGGCGTGCCCAGTTTTTTTCTAAAAAAATCGCTAATATGAATTTTTGTGATTTTACAAGTAAACACTGATCTAGTAGGCCCTGGATATTGTAGAAATGAGACGCTTTTTGCTCCCAAAATATAGTTTATCAAGCTCTATGGTTTAAAAGAAATGTCTTTAAAATCGCACCATAAATTAAGATTCTACAGGGTGTTTGAAGAACAAATGGGTCACACTGTATATTACAACAAACCGTAGGTAGGTAGGTCTTAATGAGTATAAAGACAAATCAATAGCCTGTCGTATTGGAGTCGGGTTTTAACCCATCGTCCTGATAGTTGTCAAGTCTGGAGCGCCCGAGAACCCAAATAAAGAGTTTCTCGTCTCTTGTCTTTATACTCATTAAGACCTACCTACCTACGGTTTGTTGTGACTTTTGAGTATACTTCGGCTTTTTAATATGCATTTCTGATGTCAGTCTCGTAGCCCCTGGAGTGTCTGCAACCCATAATACACACTGGAGTTTTGTTTGACTGGGAGCCTGTGGTTTCTCTTGATAGATGTCGCTCTGTCTCGAGGTCACTGGTAACCGGTTGAATGAGATTCCATATAGGGTTTTCGATTCATGCAGCGATTCATATCCTTCCGGACTCTCCAATATAGTACGCTGACGAGGTCTAATGAGACCGCAATGGCCGTCCGTGCTTTTGGTAGTCTGGTTGGATGTGTGTTGCTGCCTGAGTCGAGAAACTCTTTATTTGGGTTCTCGGGCGCTCCAGACTTGACAACTGTCAGGACGATGGGTTAAAACCCGACTCCAATACGACAGGCTATTAATTGTCTTTATACTCATTAAGACCTACCTACCTACGGTTTGTTGTGACTTTTGAGTATACTTCGGCTTTTTAATATACACTGTATATTGATTGACAAGTGGCAAATGTGTTACTTACCTAGCTAAACCGCGTACCGAGTAATTAACTTTTTTAGCTCAAATTTTTTTTAGCCATACCTTTTTATTATTGGTTATTATTGGTTATTGAAAAAAGTTATTGAATTATATTATGTATTTTTTCTACTCCCAACTTTTAATATGCATATTAAATATGAATCACCAGTGCTTTAATGGGTCTCATTAAGATACAAATTTTCATTAACGCACTGGTCAAGCTATCCAATGGCAGAGGAGCATTTGCAATCGAATCGGTTCCTTTTCGCTCACGATCGGGTCGGCAAGCCAACCGAAGTCACAGAGTTGCCATACTCACGACAAAAATTGCCTTGTGATATAAGTTCTGTATTTCTGAAAAAAAATTCTGAACGTTTATTTAATTTAGAACATAAGTAACATTCAAAGAAAATTTATCAAGATTTTATGTTACCTTAATTAGTTTGATAAGTAGGTATATCGTGTAAAAGATGGGAAGATAAAGTATTATATCATTCGTAGCGCTCCGTGATATAGTATTCAAAGCGGCAACGCTGCGACCCGCGTTGCGCAGTTATACAATATCGTAATTAATGGCTGTCAGTTATTAAAATTATTATTTAATCTCAAAATCGAAGCGTAAAATTCGGAATTCGAACTTCGCATAATAAAAATTACGCAGTAGTGAGTAGTGCCCTTTAAACTTGATACTAAAACATGTCTCAGCAGAATAATCTTAGGAACGAAGAGAGAATTTGGTACCTAATATGCGTAAGCAAATAGCAACCTATCTTAACCTCAATGATCCGCAATTGTACATGGGTCATTGTTAAAATATATAATTTTTTAATCTTTTCTATGAAATAAAAAAGGGTCGTAGAAAAAATAGTGTATGGAACTCGCAGATAATGGCTATTAATACGCTCTTATGATGGTTAATAGCCTTCATTATAAGCTCGTTGCATAATATACTATTATAGGTTTACATAAGTCATGAAAAGTTATTCATTTGCCATTATCAAATGTTTTACAAAAATTTACAAAAATTATCAAAGCCAACTAGATCCCAGAGTTTGTTTGTCATAGTCACCTTTTACTTTTCTCATGACCGCCATAATATTTTTTCATGCCGTTCGATATGAAAAAATCATGGAAACCAAAAATAAACAATATATAACATGATTTTTTTTATAAAAAATTTCATCTTTTTTCCTTTTCTACGCTGTCAATATGAAGTGATATTATTTGCCTTATTGTTTAGTAATTTTTAAAATGACGTTTTTTCTAAAAAAGAAGAATAAATAAAAAATAATATATTGCCTTGAAATCGTAATTGATTCCGGGCTGTCGTGTCTTGCTTTATGGAGATTTTCTCCGAACGTTTTGTCTACAGCTGCGGTAGACATCATCAGCGGATACGTGTGCGCAAGAGATGCTTCGACTTTTCGTGTTCACTGCTAATTGACAGGTCGGCTGGAAGATCACTCCTATTATATCGGTTTCTCCGATGATGAAATGGATTCCTGAGTTAGACGATGACTCATTTGGGTCCGACATAATACCGGATACCAAATCCTTTGCAGTTTAATTCCTTTCCTCTACCTATTGGAATTATTTGGATGTTTAAAAATTTCAATTGCTTTTCGATGTAGTCGGGTGTAATAGTGTTAAGTAGTTTAGTTTAGTTGTATAATGAGTGGGTCGATTAGTGACACCTCCACTGCGACCAAGAGTCTATTGTGGTTCACACCTAAGTGCTTTACATCCATTCCAGCAGGCCACTGTTTTTTAAAAAGCTAATGACCTTAGATGGTGTCAATGTATCCAGGTCTCTTGGAGAGAGAAGTACTCTTCCGAACGTTTCGTGTTTGGTTCTTCCCAAGGCGGGGCAGTTGCATAGTGTTAAGTAGTGGACAGAACTTTTGTCTTTTCAAAGCATATGGCGTGATCGTCCTGAAGCATGGTGTTCTCCGCGACAGTTGACTTGTGTGTCTGTCCCAGGAGGCAGACACTGCGTTTGGTGGTTTCAATGTATACAGCACCACAGGAGCAAGGTATTTTATAAACTCCAGTGGAAGAAAGTGCCTCTTCGCCCAATTGTCAGTGCTATTATTCCTCGACATATTCTCTGTCGAATCCTTTCATAGAAAAACTTGAATCTTGACCACTTCTCTTGACATCATCTCTTTCTTCCACCATGTACTCACCACAACCTATTTTCAGTGGAATGGTTACTTCTAAGAACAGCTGGTTCGCCTTGTGTTTTTTTAATATTAATTCGGCGGATAAGAAATGTAGTTTTTTTTTCTAAAACACAAGAATTTTTTTTATGTGGTAAATTCTTCGTTTCAAAAACGTAAAAAAAGTTATAAAAGACAAGAAGTGACAGCTGGTGTGCGTCACTTGTCATCATTTTCATAGCACAAACTATAGCAGTGTTCTTTTGGTCGCAATATTGCAATCGAAACGAGTATTTCTCATTTGGATTAAAAGTAACTTGTTCTTTTGAAACGTGATCAATCCCCCCACTCTGGCTACTTTTGTAATTACGATCCGTAATCCCCTTACCCCACTGAATCGTGAAAATCTTATGGTTTCTTATAACCTTTGAATTGTCTGATGCGTTCTCTTGCTCTATTCAATATAAGAGTTATGATCGAATCATGCGAATCAAATTGACATCAAAAGAACACCGCTTTTTAGCGAACTCAATTTTTTTCTTGACCGAAAAGTAAACATTTTTCCCATGTGATGCGTACTTTATGTGTGACAATGTATACATATATTTTTTAATTAGGAGAATTTCCAGCATACCTTCAGTAGCTGGGATAATAGTCAAAATAAAAATTTGAAAGCAATAATTTTTGCGATATTAGCTGCTAACTTTGTTCCCAGGTAAATGAGAGAGTTACTTAGAGGGGTTTCTATAGCTCTTCTCGTAAAAAGAGAAACATCATAAACCATACAATTGAAGGGAACACTCCAACAATCTAACATGTTATATTTTTCTTGATTTGAAAACATTTTTTACATACCTAGCTAATAGACGGAGACCGTGAGGTTTCATGATCGTACCTCCGACTGGAATTCTCTGACGTGGTTGGCGAAATAATCACGAAGTGTCTTTCGTAAGGATTCAACTCAAAACCCTTACAAAAGACACGTCTGATGGCTCAAAGTCGAAAAAAATTTTTACGTATTATCTGATTGAAGATCTTGGATGAAGTATGTAATTTGTCATACGGCTAGGTCACTGCTAAAGGGGTGTCAGATGCCCTTGTTGTGAGAAAAATTGTTGGACGAAAAGACCGCTCAAATATCCCTCTGCAAAGTTGCGAAATTACTGCCCGTATCAAACTTATTGTAATTTTTTTTTAAGTTATTTCTCACCTTTGAAACACATACATATAATAATCGTCAGACGAAAAGACCGCTGCTATATCCCTCTGCGATGCCGGAAAATTTCCGCCTTACAGACCACAATACGCCAAGGCCCATGTCATATTATGTAGTTAAGTTCCATATAGACCAGTGAAAATCAATCTAGTCAATCTAATTATTTCTTTCAAACCCCAAATCATCTCCCACCTTGACAATCAATTGTTGTCTCAACTGACGATTCTATACACTAAATCTTCACTCTGCCATAGCGTCCCGAAAGGATTCCGGCCACTTGGCCGACAGTTCCCGGCATCGTAGAGGAATGTAGCAGCGGTCTTTCCATCTGACGATTATTACAGGTGTTAAAAAAGGTCAGACGGAGGCAACAAAAAAAAATGAAATAAAATTACAGATTTGTACATCCCTTTAGAAGTGACCTAGCCGTCTGACGAATTTCGTACCATCTATGATCTTCAAACAAATAATAAGTAAATTTTCAGCCGGAGGTACGGATATTTTTTGAACAAAGTATTATTTCGACTTTGAGCCGTCCGACGTGTCTTTTGCAGTTTTTCTTTTGTTGGATTCTTGCGGAAGACACCTCTTGAAGGTTAACTCACAAAATTCCAGTCGGAGGTAGGATCATAGCATCTCACGGCCGCCAGCTTCCAGCCTATAATATTTGACTTGAATTAAAACTGAGAAATTTCAATAAGCAAGGCAAATAGTTATCTAATATTATTCGCTAGTAGACTTTCTGAATAACTATGCAGGAAAATTAACTGACGTGTTCTGTCAAAATTTCAAGGTCACTATGATGAAATATTATTTTGTCTATTTTTAATGGATAAGAAGAAATTGTATAAAGATGTTATCCATAACTGCTCGCAGAGATTTTTTGTGTTCTTTTTTACCCATAAAAATTCAACATAGCACCCATTAGAAAAAAGTATTCGCGCAGGGAGTTATCCTCGAGTTCGAAAGAGCCTACGTTACGTATGAAAGAAACAACAGGTTCGAACGAAACGGGAAGTTTCGTTCGATTTTGTATTAAAATTTATGTTTTCAGCCCTCACTTTGATTTTGTATTCTTAAGTAATTCGCTTCAAATTAATAATCTTGATAAACGAAACGGAGCATCCGTCCAGAACTAAATTTCGTTCGGTTTCCAAACCGAACGAACTCGGGGATCGGGATTACCCCCAACTAGTACATATAATTGAAATTATTTTTTTACGAGGTGAATGGCCTCGCATAGCCCGATATTATGTACCTAAGGTTATCAAGTATCACCTTCTAGTTAAATCAAATGCAAGAGTTATTGAAGAAAACGTTCTGACGTTCAGGTTAAGTATAATATGTATACCCTTCCTCCCTAATAACTTTCATGTTATCACAGCGGGAGGCATTATTTTCCATCACCATGGATTTTTGTAGTATAGCGTAGCGTAACATTTTAACGTTGACGCTATTTCTGGCACGTTATATAATATGATGCTTTAACAGAGTTCCTTAAAGACAGGAATCTGGATCCAGCTCTTTGAAGATCAGGTTCTAAACACCTGTTAGGTATAGTATAGAGTTGTTTTTGTTCAAACATTTCGTAACATTTTCTATACAAAGTTACTTGTAGACAACTTTTGTAAGTTTAGTAAGTTTGTAATTCATTGAGAAAAAATTATTAGCATTAATGAAAATTAAAAGCTATTTTAAAAAGTTATGTATTATTTCTAATGCGATTTACGCCATTCAGTTGTTTTCATGGCCAAAAAATGTAAAATATATCATTGTATTTAGCTTTTAATTTATTAGAATTATTATGGTTCTTTAACCTCAACTTTTTTCAACATATATACCAACAATATGGACCAAATACAGTAGAACTATTCAAGAACATCTCCAGAGACACAATCTAATTAGCCAAATTATCTAACGGAAGAATATTTTTACTAACTTCTAAGTTAAAAAATTGTGTACCCAACATTTCTCAATTTTAAAACTCAACACATAAATTTTTCAAACAAAAATCTTGATAGACATTTCCAAAAAACAACTAATCAATATAAAACCAGAATACTCAATCTACTCATTACAGACACCACAAAAGACATCAATAAAATAAAAAAAGAAAAAAAAGCAACAAACAAAAAATAACAAACAGAATTCAACCAAATATACAAACTTTAAACACATTTTTACATTATGAACATATAAAATCCCAAAAAATATTCCAAAAAATTAAAACAACAAACTAACAAAAAATTACAATACTAACCAACCGTCAAAGAAATAACACAACGTATACCATACAATACAATCACAATTATGTAAAAAATTTAACCAACTTAACATTATGGATTATGCCAAAGACACCCTCTCACTATCACCGATATTCTCCTTAATAATCACAAACAAAAACCAGCTCCCAATTAAACAAATCATCACCAGTGTGGCATCAGGCATCAGAAATTCACCAGAAAGTATAAAAACTTAAATCAGATTCAAAGTTACCATCTCCTTACACAACCACCAAAACAGAATACGCAACAAAAGCATCAAAATAGACAAACAAAAACAAAATCTAATAAACAAAACTAAAAAGACCAAATAGTTTCTAAAAAACAAATCACAAAAATTAATAATAGCCCAATCCGACAAAGAATATGAAAAAAAAGAACTCCGCCTTCTCAGTGACCGAAATACCTACAAAAAAATCAACAACGATTCAACAAACATTATACAAAACAAAAACAACACTCTAATCAAAGCACTAAAAAATAACAAATACATAGATGAAACCACAGCCAAAAATTTAACAATACACGATGCACAAGCACCAAAAATATACGCTCTAATTAAAACACGCACAAACAAGACATAACTTCACGCCCTATCGTATCAAACTAACCAAGCTCCTCTATACAACCTATCCAAATACCTTTCCCAAATTCTAAAAAATATAACCTACCGAAATAATTACTACATTAAAGATTCATTCGAATTTAAAAAATTTATAAACAAAACCAAAATACCACAAAACTATATCTTAATCTCCCTCGATGTAAAACCATTATACACTTTACCAATTGACCCAACAAACGAAATTATTAATGAAACATGGCCACAAATCGTAACACATATATACAAACATCCCGAAAGACAACTTTTTAGACATGCTAAAACTGACATTAACAGCCGGATATTTCCAATACAACGAACAATTCTACAAACAAATAAAATGAATAGCAATGCAATAGGAAGCCCCATATCAAGCGTAATTGCTCAAATAGTTATGGAACAACTAGAAACAAAAATAATAAACAAACTAAACAATAAAATAAGCCTATACAAAAGATATGTAGATGACTGCATACTTACAATATCACCTCACGATAAAAACCTCATCCTAAACACCTTCAACTTATTCCACCCCAAATTACAATCTATAATAGAACTAGAAAATAATAACCCAATTGACTTCCTGGCAGATATCTTAATTTCCAATTCTAACACCATATAACCCAAAAAAAATCTGTCAACAGCTTTAATAGACATATCCATAAAACTAACAAATCCAATCTACAGACCAGAAACCATAGAAAAAGCAAAAACAATACTTCTTAATAATAACTACCCACTACACCTAATAAACCAGCTACCAGCTAAGAGAATCTACATGTACTACAACAATACAAATAAAACTACACATAACACCAATACGAACGATACACATTCATCATCAAAAACGACATACACAGCGCTACTGTTAAAGTAGCATCAAAAATTTTTTTTTTTTTTAATTTCCGCTAATTTCCATATCATCAACATGACAACATGATTCTCTCCTAATGCGGGTCGTCCCTTTATTGCTATTTACTCCTGTGTACTTTTACATACCTATCAAAATGCAGCCAACATGCTCATTTGACTCGATTATTTAGTTTCATTTAGTTGTAGTTAGTAGTTCCCAAGTAAGGACAACGGCCAGCCGTAATGTGAACCTCGAAGTACTTTGGTTACAAATAGAGTAAATCTTATTAAATGCATTTTTCAGGTAGAAAGTTTTTAAGATAATTTGTTTTCAACTACAATAAGCCACTGATTACTCTCTACTAGTACTTATAATATTACGAACGAGATCAAGTAGAACATCAACGTGCTATAGCGAGAAGCAAAACACAAGATAGATCTCCCGGTCGGTTCGTAAGTCAATATTGACAGATTAAGGCGGTCAGGTGTGTCTGAATTGGCAACGATATCTAGACGTAGGGCTTCAGAAAAGGGATAGGTCTCCGTTAACCTGATTATGGGATTCGTCAGTACAAGGAATAACATTCCACGCGTTCCCTAAGAGGGTTCCCTGAACGAGGGACGTCTCCTGGTGAAGACCTCAGACATTCGTCGTATATCTCGTTGGGTAGTGGAACAGGGCACAGGTAGTAAGCTTTGTATCGAACTACTTTCCCTCGACCGCTGCTGTTATAAATAATCCATCTAGCCTGGATATAATATTCTAGGAACATTCTAGGAAAATTCATGCAACTATATACAGGGTGTTAATTACAAACTAGTACAAAATAAAGAAGGTGATTCTACGACTTATTCTACGAAAAAAGGTATTGTCCGCAAACGCACCATTTTCGAGATACAGGGTGTTCAAAAAAATTGTTTTTTATTACTTTTTTTGCGATATCTCAAGAACCGTTTGAGCTACAGGCCCCAGCTTTTAAACAGATTTTTACATTCATTAACTACTACTTTCAAGGCTCCAAGCTAATGTTCTAAGATATGCCAGTGGTGGAGATTTTAGGGTTGCGTAAGGGTTTCACCCCACCCCCCCCCCAACTTTTACGGCACTGGAAAAATTGTCATTTTGAGATCCAATTTCAAAGTTCCAATGTTTTTTATACAAAAAGTACTTCAGGTCATAAGCTGTAGAAGCCACCATTCTCGAGAAAATAGTTATTTACATTACAAGCTACGAAAGTTCACTTTTAGGTGTGAGGTCTTTTGAATAGCAATATTTATAAACTCCGAATACCTGAAAGAGCTTTCGTAGCATGTAATGTATTAAACTTTTCATTCTTCCCTTGCCATATTGAACCACGGATTAAGAAGAAATGAGTAAAATAATACGATTCAGTGATAACAATGGAATTATTATAAGGTGCCATGTTTTTAACATTACCATAGTAACGATAGTTTTAAATTATTAATTTATGACACTGTCAAGTTTAAACCTCTGTACCGCTATATTTTCAGAATCTTTGATCGTAGTTTAGTTAAAAATGATATTCATTCAAGAAGCTGCAAATTCCAGTAAATCTTTCTGGAATTTTACATTTTTTTTGTAGTTTTTCATTTAATTTTCCATCTAAATAAACGTTAATGAAACTGACATTTCTACTTTTTTGGCACGAAAGTTTTTCATAGCTAGCAACCACCTAGCAACCTATCACCTAGCATGTTTTACTTTCTCTTTCGGTTGCCTTATCAAGACAGAAAGTTACAATTTCGTGAAGGGGAGAATGAAAATAGTATATTGTATACCTAGGCGGTAAAGTGGCACTTTTCAGGCCTCAAGAAAATATGGCCAGGCGAGGCGCAGCCGAGGCTGGCCACTTCTTGAGGCCTGAAAAGACACTTTACCGCCGTGGTTTACACATAATTTTTTATCCTACACAAAATAATAATAATAATTTTATTTTTTTTTTGAAAAAAATTTGTTTGAAAGAAAATTTATTGAATACCTACATTTATGTTTGCTTAATACATTAGTATCAGTATAATTTTTAATTTGCTGGGTCTTGCTGGTCTATTGACATTGACAGATTGACATACAGCTAGCACAGAATTAGACATCTATTCTGTGCAGCTAGCTTGCTTGCTATTGGTTCCTTCTGGAAATAGCATTTCAATTGCAATTGGGTGGCCCTCTAGCGTGAAAATATAAAAATAATTTTACCGCCTAGGCAGGAAGAGTGGCACTTTCTCCGGGGGCATGCAGTCGAGAAAGTTCAATTTTCTTATGGAGTAGGATAAAAAGGCATTTTATGATCAAAAACGTACAAAATTTTACAAAATTTACTATAATGGCATTTCTATACGCCCCTTCATCACTACCCTTTCAGTAAAGGAGTTACGAAAAATTGGTATATGTATTTAAATTTAAAAGCATTCGTAGTTCTGGGTAGCACTTGTAACATCATCCGAGAAGATGAAGTTGACAGGTTGTTACTAGAATGCAAGCAGGCATCACAGAACACAGCGTTTCGTGGTTATGGAGGGGGAGTGGTTCCAACGAAGGGAACTTTCGAGTTTGAATTGAATATCGACAAGGTTTGCGTACCCACATCGGCAACTGTATGGTACCCAAACTACCCAAACATAGTCAAAACACACTATATTAATAAGTGGACATTCAGTTACCGAAAATCCTGAAGTAGTCGTTTATAAGGACAGCGAAAATTTACAACTATTTCGGAAACTGCCACCGACTACTGCGACAGTTGAAGAAATTAAGAAAATCTCAACTATTCCTGTCGGATTTTGGGGCAATCGCAATATACCAGTAAAAGTGAGAAACGAGTTTCAAGGGAACCTGTACATCGAGGCAAGCATTCGTACCGGCGAAGAGCAGGAGTATTATATTCCTCATACTATACTCACGATCAAGAAAGAATCCAGTAACCAGAGGTTGGCGTTGTCAACCCGAATCGGAGGAAGGTGAACGTTTTTCGACTTTTTCGTTCACGTGTCTTGCCAACGTTAGTTTGTCATCCAGTAAGATGCCCAGGTATTTTACTTCGAATGAGAGTTTTAAGGTGTTGCCGAAGAGACGTGGCAGACCGGTGATGTTTGGTTTACGTTTTCGTGTGAAGAGTACGAGCCTTGTTTTCTGTGGGTTAACAGCCAGGATGTTCTTTTCACCCCATTTTTCGTCTCGAGTGCGTCCTGCATTCTCTCACAGGGGATGTTTTCGAATTTGACCGATATTAGGATGACGATATCATCCGCATAGTCGATGGTGAGGAGGTTTTTGTCGTTCAGCTTCCTTATAAGGTCATCTACCAGAGCTATTCAGAGCAGCGGCGAGACCCCCCTGCGGACAGACCCGCGTGACCGTCACAGGTGCTCCGATCGTATTCCCGCCATTCTATGGTTACTGACCAAAGTCACAACATGTTGCCTATCCTAAAACCATCCATTATGATGGTTTTAGGGACAGCATGACGGCTTAGTGCCAGCTCTATTGATTTGAAGGTGGTCTTGTCAAAGGCTCCTTCAATGTCTAGAAATATCCCGAGGGTGCTTTCCTTTTGATCTAGAGATCACTCTTTACTGCTAACCATTTGATGTAGTTCAGACTCAGTGGATCTGCCAGTGATGAAGGTGTGTTGGTTGGGGTGCATTGATAAGTTTAATTCATACCTAATTAGACTGTCGAAAACTTGAGATTTGAGGGTCTACAAAGATACATAATTATTTATTGAATACCGTTTTTATTGAAATCATCCGAAATGTTTAGTCCGTAAATTTTGTATTATCGCTAAATTTGTGCACGGTGACTTGATTGAGATGTGGCAGTTAAGCCTATGAAACTACAACAATTTTTTCAACTGCTATGCCATCTCCAACATTTTAGAACGTATGAAAGAAATTATTATGGAATCACATGTTTCAAACATTAACTATAGAAAGCACAGCGTATACCGCAAACTAATTGGTGCCTTTAAGTTAAAGTTCCTCCTTAGCTTGGATGTAAAGATTCTTTCTAAACTACAGAAAATAGAACGAACGATAGAAAACTTTAACATTCAAAATAATAGTGGCCACAGAAAATTAGCTAACAAATCACTTTATGTACTTATAGAATAGTGGAATCTATAATTGAAACTGCCGGTTTTCTAGATAATTGAATAATTTTTTATACAGAGTGATCCTGAAATAGCCGATAGCGTTTGTTTTTTATTTTTACTATTACCGGTAACGGAAGCACAGACATCCAAATTGTACCTATTCCTTGAGTTCTATTAAATTTGTCGATGTGGTACTAAAATTGATTTTGAATAATAATCCCCGCAACAATAATTGTTTGGAACTTTGTTGGACTTGTCATTTCATATGTTTTCATGGTAACATTTTCTGGATAAGTGTATCAAGTACAATGTTGCACTTTTGCTGTCAAAAAATTGATAATGTCTATTTCAGGAAGCCATGTTGACGAAAAAAGGAAGCGAACTTAGAATTCTTAATCCACAACGAATGCCGTACTACTATCCATGTCCAGTCATTTCAGGATTACTCTGTATAGCTTCAATATATTTTGTTTCTCATGAACATACTTCTCGTGTATATTGTTTAATAAATTAAACACTCACCATGGCCTTATCCCTGATAGCGACAGTCTGCTGGTCGGGACGATATGGCTGACCATTTCTTATGGTACAATATCCGCCCATATAAGCGGCTGATGGGTGCATTGGGGCCCTACTAGGTGAAGAAGTCTCTATTGTACTAACGTGCTGTCTTCTTGCACCATATTCACTCCCGCCCCCCGGACAGCCACCGCCAACTCCTTCTTCGTCATCAAGTCCCCCCGATGACGGGATGATGTCAGGGTTCTTCTCGTCGCTGTCGCATTCTCCCGCACTCGAGTCATGTTTAGAAATCGGTGAACCTCCTAAAGAATAATATAGGAACGAATTGAAAATAGAATACTTATTATAGAAATTGAATATATCTTTTATATACCAGGTGATTTTTTTTAAATTTGTCACCCCCTCGAATTTATAGAAGTATGATCTGAACATGAAAATGGTGAAACAGGTAAATTTTGTCATCTAAGGGGATATATTTGGGTGAGAAATTCAACTACCTAAGCTCATCCCCTTGGCAGGGGTAGCTACCCCTTTGCTTATCAATTATCATCATAGGGAACAATGATATCGAGTGTTATATCATTTGTAAGCTATACAGGTTGTCCCAGCTCATTCGAAACGGTATCTGTAGGCCAATCGATGGATTAAAAAAAAAATTGCAAATTCAAGTATAGGAGTACAATTATTATTGCAATAATTTAAAATTATTTTTGAGTATAATAGTTTATTCAGCTTTTATTAAGTCAATCTATTCTAATATTGAGCTTCATTTTTATGTAATTTTTATTGTTGCCTTACACTCCTATAATTTGGATTGATATGCAGTTCATTTTGTTATATTTTATCTGTAAGGAGTTCTTTCACTAAATAAAAAAAATATAATAAAAAAATAAATAAAAAAAATAACTTTCTGTAAAAGCATAACAAATGTTTCTGTACCATAAGATAGTACATAAAAAGTTAAAATAGGGACATGTAAACCGTTTTTCTCTACTTTGAACCGTTTTCATTGTACAAGGCTTTTATCTTATAAATATAATATCGTTGTAATATATCGTCGTAAAGAGAATTCAAGTAGCTTTTAAATGATGTATCACTCGATATCTGTTCCCTATGATGATAAGCGAAGGGGTAGCGATCCCTGCCAAGGGGATGAACTTCGGTAGTTAAATTTGTCACCGAAATATGTCCCCCCTAGATAACAAAATTGACCTGTTTCAGCATTTTCATCTTCAGATCATATTTCTATAAATTCGGGGGGGTGACAAGTTTTCAAAAAATCACCTGGTATATAATTATATAATCAGAAATATATCTTTTTTATAATAAGGTTTAATAATAAGGCATTTTTATACAGGGTGTTTCAAAACATGTGTCGGAAAATGAATGAAACGTGGCATCCCCTTAGCGAGTTCTGAGAAAAAAGTTCTAATTAACATTGGTCCGCAAATAAACCGTTTTCGAGATGTCAGGATCTCAAAATGATATATTTTTGTCAATTTTTTGACGATATTTCAGGAACCGTTTGAGATATAAAACTGAACTTTTGTACCTATACGTCTTATCATTAATATTATTGGCTCAATTTAGCGCTACTTAAATAACTTTCCATATGCAGTGGCGGAGATTTTGGGGTTGCTGGGAATTTTTTTGCCCATAATTTCGACAACATTGTGAAAATTTACATTATGAAAGTACATTTTAAAATGACAATGTTTTCCACATAAAAAGGGTATTTTTTCATTTTATGATGAAAAACATCGAAACGTAGAAACATATTTGGTTGTGAACAAAAAATTACTTGTTTTTATTATTTTTTTTATGATTTGTCTCAGATAAAAAATAATTGGGACTTGAAAAAGTAGGCACTATTAATATTTATTATTTTGATTATTATGTTTCAGGTTCCGGCTTACTAGATTTAAAGCGATTAATCAAAAGTTTTTACAACGTTTCGGGACTGATTAGGGCCTTGATCACATTTAATAATAAGTAAAGTGCAAATAAAAATTGAAAAGTAACATTAAAATATGAAAATATAATTTATATGAAAAAACATTTAGATTTGTCAAAATCTAAAAATGGTGTATCATTTGAGATAAATATTTATTTGAAATACTTAATATTATTTTACTATTATTTTTTTTGTGTTGCTGTTTTGTTTTTGTTTTGTTTTTACGTTTATATTGTTTATTAACTGTGAATGATATTGCTTAGGAGGTGTTATTTATTAATTGTTGGGAGTAAACTTAAGGTTAACTTTTTTTATTAATTACTTTATTTATTTATTTATATTTATTCTTATCATTATATTTTTTTAATAAATAATATTTATTGTTGTATTGGTGTGTCTGGAAGAGGGTTGTTTTGATATTATGGTTTGATATATTTGGGTTAGGGTTTTGATTTCTGTTCTATCGTTAATACTATTTTTTCATTTTGTATATGGATTATTATTTCTACAGTAATGGCCACAGTTAAAATGCACTGTGGGTAGCATAAGGAAATGCATTTCAAATGGGTAAAAAACTGACAGGGTTTTATAGGTGATTCTTTTGCATGTGTTGCGTTCTGTGTCTATGATTTCTGTGTTATATTTAAATTGGTGTCCTGTGTCATGTTTATGTCGATTTAGTGCGGTGATTGCATTTTTTTATTATTTGTGACCATCGATTCTTTGTTGTAGGTGTTGTATAAGTGTTTGCCCTAATTATTTTTCTTTACAGTTGTCACATGGGTTTTTGTATACTGTGTGGGTATTCCTTTGCAGAGGAATTTTGATGTTTTATTTTGTGTAAGTTTTGGTACTATTAATGATAGAATATGTACAAAAGTTCAGTTTTATATCTCTAACGGTTCCTAGAAATCGGCTACATAACAAGAGAAGTCCACTAAGAAACAAAAAAAAAAAAAAATTCAAAAAACGAGTGTCGTACTCAAATTTAGATCTACTCCACTATGGGACCTGTTTCAAGTTAAAAGTTGACAAACCACAAATGACAATAAAATTAATTTTACCATTGACAATTGTGGGTAAACTTCAACAATTTAAAAAGACAATTTAAACAAGACGTCATGAGGAAGCTTTTCATCAACAGAACGTTTCCATTTGTCACATGAGATAAACAGGTTTGTCTAAACGGAGTGTCCTTCCAGAAAACAATGCTGTGTATCTGCACTAACATCGTAACACAACAAAAATGGTGAAAACCTATCCAATACTCTCTCAGCAGTCTCGTAGATCGTCGTCAGTATTAGTCTCAGCAGCAATGACCGGTAAAAGGCTAATGAAACGACAGTTATCAGCAGATCGTTTATCATCAGAACATCAGACTTGAATATAGGGGTAGCGGTTGTGTTTAATCATGAGCTAGGTAATAACATCTAACCCAGAGGATAGAATAAATTAATTATTATTGTGACAGGTGCAGATAAGCCTGATGCACATGCTGTTCTCCAGCTGAATATCCGAGAGATTCTCTAGGTCAGGAGATGAGGGAAAGTTTCAAAGAAGAGTTTGAATTTATTCCATAGAAGCTTGGACACTACAAACACTTCAAATACTACAAACACAGCGGACATTGACAGGGAGAAAACGACTTGCCTGCAAAACTTTCAAACTTTCTTCTTTAAGGTGATATAACTTCTTGAGGTAGCTCTTTTTTTGTATTAAGATATGCTTCGTCTAATCGTTTTTATTTGAGGTCGCAAAAGCTGCAGTTGAGCTGTGTCCCATTGATTTCCCGACACCCTGTATGCCTTATGTTGTTTAATAAATTCATCCTGATTTGCATCACTTGTTTGATATCTGACTATTGGATCGACTATTAGCGATCGTTTAGTTTTATATTTATTCAAGGTAATAATGTCACTATTAACCTATCTGTTATTATCAATCGCGTGTACCTCTTCGAAACACTCGAATCGTTTTGCGGACAAAAGTTTTGTCAGTTGACGCTTAACAAACAAGGTGATATCTTGCTACGATTTGACAGTTGTTCGAAAAGCTAAAACAAAAACGATGATTCTGATAAGAAAATCGATTTTACAGAGAAAAATTGCAACTGAAATTCAAAATCATGTAACCTAGGAGAAACGATATTTCATAGCTCATACCGCTCTTTTATATTCCACCCTTCACTTATCAGCTTAAATTTATAACATGGTAATGTGGAAAATTATAAATAAGGTAGAGGTACACACTCCAACGTTAATGTTAGTTTTCGAACTCGGTTAAAAATACTGCAATAACAACGGCTTGTGTTCAAGTCATTTAGCTTGAAACATTTTTACGATTTCTGTTCCCTTGCAATGAATTTTCCTGTCGTTAAACTTTTCAGATCACCGATTTTAGTACCCGCCAGAAATCAAATTGCTTTACTCACTACAGTTGTTAGTGATAATGAATTTTCAGACTAGCTACGTAAAAACATTATGTATAGGTACACCTATTTCATCTTAACAATCCTTACACCAAATGCATTTGCAGAGTGTTTTCTCAATGACATAGTTTCATAAATGTCAACAAGGGACTTATAAGTAAAAGACTGTCTTATTAGTGTATTTTTAATAAATTTAGTTACACTATTGAGGACACCGCAACTTTATGAAGATCACCCAAAATCATCAAATATTCACCTGCTCTAACTCTCACTCTCAGATCACGAAAACGTGGTTTTCCAAAAGTCAAAACTGTTTTTCCAAAACTGTGATTTCGTGACACCTAAAGGCCGATCGCATACTTGTACATGTTGCGGACAAATTAATGTCATAACAAAAATTTTTACTTCGCACATCTACAATAATACATCATGTAATCGGATGAAGATGCAGTAGTATTGTCTGTGTATACCTACATACGACCTCTTCTTTGCAACCTCTGGGCGACAAGTCTCTTCATGTCTGCAGCGTGTCTGCTAAATGTTGTTCTAAATGGAGCAACATGTCGACACGTCGAAAACAAAATGTCGTATAAGTATGAGATCGACCTAATGAAGGTAGGTACCCACGGTGTTACAAATAAAGTACGCATCATATTGGAAAAGTTTTTCCATCTCTGTCAAGGAAAATTTTTTTTGTAAAATTACAAAATACGACGATACTACCTACACCGGTATTCTATTACTGAACGAATTTCAGTATCTTCTGCGTAATGACGTAATGTGGCTGAACGGTACAGTAATTATTTAAATTTATAGGCTGTCACAAATCTGTCTTAATGCAACAATAGCTTTTGCTTCATTGATTTGACTTCTGTGATTTATATTTTCAATTTAGGTGGTGTTAGTAAATTTTTGAAATTGGTTTTAACTGTTTTAATGAGAGTTAGCTGATTACTGTATACTTAAAAAAAAACCTTGGGTTTTGAGAAAATAAAGTATTATCGCGGTATAGAACGATCCGTATCTCATATATTCGACGAATCGAACTCAAGTTCCGACGTACGTTCCGCGGTCCACGGCCTACTGAGGAAGTGCTGAAAAATCTATACAATGATACTTATACCTGTTTAGTATAACTTAGTAACTACCTATACACCTTGCGAATTAAAATTACAGGAATTATTTTAATACCTATATCTCCTACACCAAGAAATAAAATAAAAAATTAAATCGACCGCAAGCTTCAACGTAAATATTTAAAAATGTAATATTTTATCTCAGATTATTCTATCTCAGCCGCTTATTGAGCAAGGATAACTTCGGTTTATTTTTCATTATCGTAAGCTATACAATACCAACCGTTTTTGCAGGCAGTCCCGCGCTTCAACGCAAAATTTTAAAAACGTAATATTTTATGCCAGATTATCCTATCCCAGCCGCTCATTGAGTAAAAATAACTTCGGTTTATTTTTCAATATCGTAGGCTTAACAATACCAACCGTTTTTTTCAGGAAGTCCCGTGGGGGAACATCTTCTCTCAATCACCGCTTGATGAGCTTGTGCAGCGTGCGTTGTTGGGGGTTTATGCCTTCTTTTTCTACCACCTTCTCCATGCCTGCTGCATTGCACTCGCATTACGAGCACGATCACGAGGACGACAATTAACAATGCAGCCACAACTCCTATCACAACGCTCATCATGGGAGTGAAGCGAATTCCAAGTCCAGAACGATGACTATCTGTAAACAAACCAAAAATAAAAAATTCATATATTTTATCGAAAGTGCAACAAAAGCCCCTTCTCACTTTTAACCGACAAAAGTTGACTATTATTATATTATTTTTGTTATAAACATGAGGGGTTCTAGAAGTTAAATAAGTATTTGTTTATGCAGGTTCTCTGAAAGAACATACAAAAAACACAAACCTTCCGGAATGACTTTGCATATTTTGTTGGAAATAAAATTTTATTAATTATATAGGGTGTTTCGTAAGTAATGGTCGTGATGAAGTGGAAGATTCTTTGTTTCGAAATATTACGATCTGACACTACTTACTTACACTAGCAAATTATTGATAATAAAAAAGATACTAAAAAAAAAGAAAAAGACAAAGTTGACATTTTAAAATGCACTTTTCGGGATAATTTGAAAGATTTTACAGGCACAAAAGTAAAAATTTGAGAATAGACGTTTCATAAATAAGACGAAACAACAACAATATATTTTCATATATTCAATACTGACAAGTATTCGATTATTCAGCTGTTTTTTCAGATTCAAAATTGGTTCAGAAATAACCAAGGGAAGGTTCATTAAGGTGGGCATGACTTAATAAGGTGGGTTATCCGAACCTCTCTAAATGACTTTAGCTGTCATAATTTACTTACTAATAATTTAGTCATAGTTTTTAATACGGAAGTGATAGTCATTATTAGGGTTCATGATAAAGTGCTTCGGCTCATGTTTTATTTTTTTAAATTTACTCATTCAGAATTATTTAATAAATTGTTTGACTAAATTATACAATGACTATCATTTGCCGATTAAAAACTATGACTAAATTATTCATAAATCAGAGTCATCCAGTCATTCAGAGAAAGTTCAGATAAAAAGTCATGACTACCTTGATGAACCTTTTCTTGGTTATTTCTGAACGATTTTTTTTTAACAAAAAATATTTTTTTTTTAATTTTATTATTTTTTCGAAGAAAACAAACTTTTTTCCCCGAATTACGTCAATATTAATTCATATCACTTGCCTTATGGTTTTTTAATGTTTCTATATGATTTGTATTTTTTTTTTTTTAAAAAGAAGAAGAAAATTTTATAAAATATCTTTTGTTAAGTTTATTTTTTTAATACCGATCGACATGGAAAAACAATACGGCGGCCATAAGAAAAACAAAAGTTGGCTATGAATACTCTGGGATCTAGTCGGCTTTGTAAATTTTTGTAATGTCGAATCGAAAGCTTTCGATGACCTACAAAAAACAATCTATTAATTTCCAATAATAGAAATGATACGGCCAAAATCTCGTTTTTTCGTTTTCATTATATTTCAGCAACTAAATTTTGCAACTGCAAAATTTAAACTGTATCTCCTATGGTTTAGGAGATCTCAATGGTGCGCCATTCGAAAGTGATCATCCTGTATTGTTGAAGCACCCTAAGTCCGTATGTATGAGATTTTTGGCTTCTATATGAGGTATGAATGAAACATTATTGGCCTCGAGGTTCACTGGTATTTCTGTGTTGGATCGAGATATACAGGTTGTCCCAGAGGGCATGGATCAAACGAAACCCAGTGGTAGGGGGGAGGGTGGGTAATTTGAAACAAAAAAAATCGCATAAAGGATGGTCCGAATGTTTATGGTTCTCGAGTTATTTGTCATTTTATGATTTAAAAAAAAATTGCTACATTCAATAAGAAAAAAATTAAGAAAAAAGTAGTTTATTTTTTGTAAATAAACTTCTAGGCTATAAATGTTTCAGAATAACGTCTTATTCCTGCAGTTGTTATTTTGGAATTATTGTTCTTTGCATATTATAAAAGTTAGAGACCATTTTTCTTCGATTTTTAGAGATTTAAAGAAATCATAGTGATATTTGAGTGACCATAAAAAAAAAAAATTAACGCACAGAAAACGTGAACATTATTCAGAAAAACTTCTACGTTTAATGCCCTTATTGCCAAATGTTACGTTTATTACATTATTCCCACTCAAAATGAAAATTTTCCAAAATTAGTCTAAAATGTTCAATTTTGAAAATCATCGTCCTATGATAATATGAACAATAATACACACGAAATGGGTTTAAATTACGTAACGATTGTCAAATCGACTTTCGGCCTCGTTTGATAATTTTCGTCTGGCTTAAAACACTCCAATTTTGCAACCTAATTCACAAATAGCTGTTTAGGCACTGAGTGCGTAAAACTGACATAAATGTCAATTAAAAGCAAAATGTTCATGAAGCTTTTCAGTTGAAGTTTACAAATGTATAGGTACTTCTTGACGACTTCATAAATTGTTGTTTCTTGGCGAGTTACCGAAAAATCTTGTGTGATGCATGTTGCATTGTTGCGAAAGAAATGTTTGAGCTCTTTGACGATTGTCAAACTGAGCCTCAGGCCTCAATTGGCAATTTTTGTCCGTACTTGAAACACTCCCATTCTGCAACTTGTGTCACAAATAGCTATTTCTTTATGTTTGACAATAAAATTTATGTCGAATTAGATATATTATGTCAAATATAACTAAAAATTTTAATTCCGAACCCAAATTTCAGCCAACAAAGTGAGTGAACTTCACCGTATCACTGCAAACTCCCTTTAGTCCAGAATTATTTCCTTTCCCTAAAGGACTTAAATTCCAGGTTAATTATTATTCACAACATGCCTGACATTTTCGCAAAGCCCATTGTTTCTATTTACTTACGTAACCAACAATGTCCATCAAATCCTAATAATAAACTGTATATTTCCAGCCTCTTTATTTAATTATTTGGCAGCTAAAATCAGGAAAGATTTTCAAATAAGGGTACAAGAAAAGTAAAGTATGCGTTTTTGACCTTGCATCGAGTGTTTAAATTTGAGTAAGACATATAATTTGTCCCATATTTAATCGAAGAGCTTTAAATTTCTTTGAATTAAGTCACACAAAATAAATATGTATCATAAAAAATAGACGAAAATGAGCGAAATAAATTTCTTCACAAAATATTCTCAAATAGTTTTATAAAGAAATTTTTAGAATAATTTTAAGGATAAATCAGATAGATGGTACCTATTACAGGGTGATTTTTCTCCGATCTCCGATTTTCCTGCAGAGCATGTGCCTTTTCAATAAAAAAGCCATTGCCCTAGACACCATTTACTCCTAACATAGGAAACTTTATAAGTTTTCATCAATCTTATCACACTTAAATTTTGGATTTCTATATCAGACATTCCAGATATTCATGAATAATTTATCACAGAGCTTGTCTCTCATTGTTGAGAAAAAACTATCTAAGTATCTATTTTTTTTATTTTGATTGAGAAAAGTCATTTGAAAAAGTTGCTTGCCTTGATAAACTCTATACAGGCTATTAAAATAAACGACTTAGCTTAAGAATCACCCTGTAGATAGAATTATTAAAGAAACATTAAATAAGTGGCCAGAAATAGGTAACATAAAGAGTTAGTTTGGTAGCTTAAATGAATAGGAAGAAAGTTTTTCAATTTTGAAGAATTTCTCCCGGGAAACAGGAGCTTACTCGGCGCGTCGATGTTCCGGGAATCACGCAGGGCAGGTATCGATTTATTCGAGTCTTGAACGGTGAAGATTCTGTAATATGCAACTGAAAACGTATGTTAACACAACACGAAGTGATCTACAAAATTATTACCTACTCGCATTAATCTACTTTCAGTATATTAGTGTAGATAAATTTTCTTTCCTTCTTAATTATAGAAAAACTATTAGTTGAATACAATAATTATTAAAGGTAATCGGTCACTTTAAGTTGCACAATTAATTAGGTATTAAAACAGTTTGATCTTTTTCTTCTGACTTATATTTCGGAAATTGTTTTTATTCGTCTTTAGAGTCGGTAATATTTTTTATAAAGATTTTCTAATTTTAGCTAAAAATTATTCGAAAGGTCGTACCGCACTACTCTAAGTAATATATAGCAAGAAACAAAAAATAACAGGAACAAATGCAGGATTAAAATTTGGACTTAAATTTGCAAAAATTAAAATTTCATAAACTGTCAGAAAGTAAATCCATTTTAGTTTAAAATATTAATTGAGGCGCTTGGTGGTAAAAGATGTCAAGTGACAAATATTACAATTTTAATGTAATGGCATGAAAACTATGTTAAGTGCATATAGAATAGTATCCTGCATTCGAATTCATGATAAAACCAATAGATGACAGTGAAGTAAAACTTCGTAAAAGCTGGCAACTAACAAAACTCAAGTTGAAATGCGTGTAAAAAATCATAAAAAATCCATTTTATTCAAAACAATCATATTGTCACTTAACACTTTTTACTGCCGAGCGCCTCAATTGTGTATTCTAAAAAATGGATTTGTAGTTATTATTGGATTTATTAATTATCCCATTTCAGCCGTTTTCGAATTCAAGTTGGCTGTGATATTATTTTTTTCTTTAAGTTGGATACATTGGACAGTCGATTTGAGCTACAACAGTTGAAATGACTTCCACTTTGCTCATATGCCATTAGGATTAATTTCTTACCTAATAAAAATATGTTTGACGTATGAAAACAATAATTCAATAATATACGATTGTTGTTATTTTTTAGTGAAAAATATTTTATTATTAGACGTTCATTAACTTCATCCAAAAAGGTCTGTCAGATTTTCATCATCTTATTTCAATCTTTTTAAAATTGAAAAGAACTTAAATCTCCTTTGAATACTACATTACAGTCTTTTGCTTTTGGTTTTTCTCTTTTGTCAATTGCTTTTCCTTATTTGTCAAATGAGTTTCTTATTTTTCTATCTATCAATGATTATAGTCATTGATTTATCAATCAATTTCCTTTTATGTCAAATCAGTTTCACTTTATGTCAATTGCTTTTCCCATTTACGTACAATGACAGTAATATAAACATTGGAAAAGCATTTGATATAAAAGGAATCTCATTTGACAAAAGAGGAATTTGAATTGAAAAATCAAACTAACGTATAATAAATGGGAAACTCAATTGACAAATAAGGAAAAGCAATTGACAAAAGAGGAAAACCAATAGAAAAAGACTGTATTCTATTATAAATTGCTGTCTGATGCTGGTGGAGTGAAGATAATTCATATTGGGAAAACAATAAATTGGAGCCCTTATTCTTCACATTAAATGTATTTCCAGGTTAATTTACATCACAGGGTATTATCACAGTCATGTGGTATCACATTCGTTAAAGTTATTAATAAAATGTCGACATGTTTCAACCTCTTAAGGTCATCTTCAGGATTCTACAAAAACAGTTCAAAAACTTGAGCATCTACATTACATCAAAAATTTAGCAAAAGTGAAGAAAAACTTATTTATACTTACAAAAATTGTATTTTAAAATCTAAAAAATTCTAAGCAATCAGCTTCTCCCTCATCGCTAGCCGTCCGCCCCCAGCCTGCTCATTTCATTTAATTATGCGATCGGGTAGTAATATCGGTGAAATTATGAGTTATTTTATAAATAGTGTCTTACATTTTGCTTTTTCGGGTTTAAAACATGATGGTTTTATTTTTACATTTTTTAAACATAAGACAGTCTGCGGTATGACAAAATACAATGACAGATCGTACACAAGACGGGAGACGTTGTTCTGCATAGACAGCCAGCCTGTCGTCAGTCACCCACCGGTAGAGCCCCGCTCGGCTCTACTAAGGTAGGGCTAGGGGTATCTAAAGGGACCCTTTTTAATTTTGCAAGCAATATCATAACAAGATCGTAAACTTGCAGCCTCCGTCGAGAGATAATAGAGTAGCAAATGTATGGCGTATTGCTCTTCCGAAATGCATACCAGACATGTGGAAAAATTTTTGTATTCATTGCGAAAAACTTATTTTGGCTGACTGGACAAAACACATGGGCGTTCTTCTATGGAAAATATTTCTCCATTCATTATTTCATTAGGAGAATCTGAATCAGAATCAGAGACTGATTTTGAATCAGATTCTAATAATGGAATAATAGTTATTTATTATACAAGGGAAAAAAGTGATAGATTTTAGCTCGAGATGTGGTTTCGTCCCCGACGCGTTAGCGGAGAGGACAAACACATCGAGAGCTAAAATCGCAATTTTTTCTCGTGTGTAATATACAATTTTTTTCTGCGAGAAGAAATATCAGTGTTAGAATGTCGAAAAACGTAGTTAGATAACTGAAAATTATGTCGGATAAATGATTTATGTTAAACTTGGATTTTCAAACTGTCTTTTATCGTAATTGACGTTGCCTGGAAACGAAATATTAAAAATCCTTATAATGTCAATTTAATTATTCATTCATGACAGTTTATTTCGCAATTAGGTACATTATAAAGTTTTAGATGGATGAGTTTGATTGTTCAATGGATAATAATAGTGATTGTTGTGAAAAATCCTTTTCACTTACACCTCCAGAACTAATAAAACTAGCAGAAGAGGCATCGGCGAAATTACTACCAAGTAAATCACAAAAAGTTTATGAAAACGCGTATTCAAGACTAATGCAATGGAATGCCAAAAAAAATCCAGCTCTTTCTCTGAGACAGTGTTATTGGCGTATTTTAATTAAAAACGATTTAATTACGTAAACGTCATATTAATGTAATTAAAGTTTTAGATAGTTTTGCAAAGATTCTTGTAAGGTCTCAATGAGTGAATTTATTAATATGGATAGTGATTGTTATGAAAATTCCCTTAATAATTGCCATTTGGATAATAAGGTAACTTTCCTTTACGTATATTTGATATAAATTTAATGATATCTGAGTGTTAATAGTAGCTATACCTAAGCCGCCATTTCGGGGAAATAAGTACTCATTTTTCCCTGCTAATTCATTTATTTCCCCGATAAGATGCAGCTCATATAATGAGGCATTTTTCTACCTGTTAACGGGGAAAAAGGTCACACTTTTCGCCCGTCGCAGAAAAAACAAAATTAATTGGGCAAAGTCATCTACAAATACTTCTTCTTAGCATGCCTCATCCTCTAAGGGAGTCTAAGGACATTGGTGATCATCATTGCCCACTTTACTTTGTCTGCTGCTGTTCTGAAGAGTTCTATAGCTGTTTTTCAGCTCCATTGTCTCAGGTTTTCCACCCAGGACGTCCGTTTTTTTGTTGCAAATAATAAACGTCAAATTAAATTTTTATCCCATTGACAGTTCATGAAATTGTTCAACCGGGTGCAGCTATGGAAATGTAATTGATTGTCGGTTGCTTAGGACGCTACATATAATCAGCCACAGAGTTAGACAGCGAATAAATTAAATTAAATATACCGTGTGTCCCCGGATAGGTGAAACGACTCTTATAAAAGACAAAAATTTTTTGATTTTAATTTTAATTTTTTGGGGTTCAGCCCTGCTTGGCTAAAGAATAATTTCTAACAAAATTTTAGTTTTGAGAAATCAAGCATGCCTTGGAAATTTCCAAGAAACCGGTTTTTCTGGTGAGTAAAGTGCCTTTTATGTGGCAAATACGATAAAATGTTATTTGAAAAATTTGTCAAGAATCAACATTTAGGTCCGTATATCAAATTTCAAAATCATAGGCCAACTTTGATCTTTTACATTTACTTTTATGTTTATTTCACAAATCAAAGAATTTCATTTGTAACAAAGACTTATATTGACAAATTGCTATTGCTATGGGTACAATTTGATTTTTCCATGGCATTCATTGTTACAAAATGAAATTCTTTGATTTGTAAAATAAAACATAAAAATAAATGAAAAAAATTAAAGTTGATCTATGATTTTGAAATTTGGTATACGGACCTAAATGTTGATTCTTAACAACTTTTTCAAATAACATTTTTTCGCATTTGCCACATAAAAGGCACTTTACTCAACAGAAAAACCGGTTTCTTGGAAATTTCCAAGGCATGCTTGATTTTTCAAAACTAAAATTTTGTTAGAAATTATTCTTTAGCCAAGCAGGGCTGAACCCCAAAAAAATAAAATTGAAATCAAAAAAATTTTGTCTTTTATAAGAGTCGTTTCACCTATCCGGGGACACACGGTATGTCAATTCGAAGGTTTAACTTTAACTCAGCCAACCACAATCGACGGAAGTCTTGTAACTAACTGGTGTATTAAAAAGCGATTAATAATCTCAACCAGTAAGACGCTCGCTGACGCTCACCCGTTAAAATATCTCAATTACTAATCACCTTGCAATGTTTTAGTGCATTATGTAGTAATATTAATAAATAAAATTACTAGGGTGAATTATTCACCATTCTTGTATTGGACAAGATTGTAACCTGTATGGAAAGAGTTCAATCCCCTCCTCCGCAAGACTAATAATATAAGTATGACTTATTGCCCTAAAGTGCAGCTTTTGTAAGACAATGGAGTTTAATTTAAAAAAAATAGTCGCCTCTATTAATACACTAGTTCGTTAAATAACTATTAAAAAACTAATAATCTTAGCTTTACTTCCAAGCGGATCAAAATATTTTCAATCATAAAGAAATTTTATTCATGTTTATCAGTTTCCTTATTTATCGAACGCGTTCTATTATCTTCAGAGTAGTTGTGAATAATGCTGGCACTATATCAAACTATAATACACGCACACAAGAGAAATCTGTATAGCAGTCACGGTGGTAAATGAGGAGTACTATAATATAGCCCAGAATAATGGTTACGGCCCGGTTGCTTGTTATTAATTAATATTAGTTATGAAGTAATAAAGTGAACTGCCAAAGTTCTTGTTCATAGCTAATTTTGTCACCAATTAGACGCGATAAATTCGTATGTTGCCTGCGGCCCGTGAACATCGAAACAGAAAGTGATATCTATCTACCGGAATAATGTAGTTCTAGTTAGTAAAATAGATAAATTATTCCCGACTTGATTACATCTGAAAGTTCGTCCTATAAATTATTAGTCAGATAAATTCTGACATTCGCTCACAAAAAGGTCGAGAGTTACTCTGTAATTTCAGTAGATTGTTATGCAAATCAAATTAGGAGAAAATAAACTAGATTGAATGTAAGAGGTCCTGGCAATTCATAGATATCTATATATACTTATATACGGATTATATTTCACTTTAATGCCTCCCCGTAAATAGGAAGTTTTTATTCAAAGTTGGTTCTTAATGAAAGTTGATGGATCCCACTTTCGTTGTTTTTCTGCACGAGACGGATCCGCAATCTAGAGGGGATGGGGTTAATAAGACACTAAGCTATCTTTCGCGTGATGGGTCATAGAGAAACTCTTCCACCAGTAAATCCAGGCTCGATTTAGAATAAATGTCTGTCATTAATTCCCTTAACTATTCTCCGCAGGCTTCATTATCTGGAAGGGAACAAAGATTGGCTACTGTAACCCTTGGCGTTGCGCGCCAAATCAGACGATTTATATTTAGACAGATTCAGGTATCTCCTCCCAACTACAGCATATTTCAAATTGTTACAACTAAATTCGGAAAATAACTAGGTAGGTACGTAAACCGAAAGCGGAATGAAAATAATATGTAGGTACGTCACATATTCTCAGAAACGCCAGTCGATATTTACCACCCCTCAAGCAATAAAAAGTAGAACAGGTTGAGGTTAGTTATTTCATAGACGTCGGTTATCAAGGTATTCTATTATGTAGTTTAGATTTTTCTACAGGGTGATGAAAAATCTATTAATTTTCATCACTCTGTATAACAATTAAAACCACATGGTAGGATACCTTGTAAAAAGTTAAGATAGGGACATATGTAAACCGTTTTTAGATATCTTGAGCCGTTTTCAATGTGAGATGCTTTGAAAATTGAAAATGCGATTTTCACTTGTTTATAACTCATAAACTACTTAACCTAAATTCCAATTATTGTGAAAACCACCTGTATTCGATTTTTCCAGGCAAGTCCTCGTTAAAATAACGAAGCAGGTGTTAACTTCCGGTATTTCCGGAAGTGCGACCATCTTGAAAATATTTTCATTGCATTTAAAAGATTCGAAATGAATATTCGGTAAATATACTCTTACCTACTATAATCTCATTGCTGTATAACAATGGAGATGACGGCCACGCAAGGACTTCTCAAATTGTTTTCTCTAAAGGAACGCTATTCTGACCGCATTAGCGTTGTTGGAGTTACACACCTACCTATAATAATTAGTCGTTATCAGATGTGAGCTTCTTTCGTCGAAGTTTTTTATGTATACATCTTCCCTCATACGTCCCAAATCAATGATCATCGGATGCCACAAACGCGAATCGAAAGAAAAGAGAGATGAGGAAACGTTAATTTTAGTATTTAAGTAATGCGAAGGATATGTAGCGTGAAAGTACGTTCGTTAATCTGAGGTATCCATAATGATCAATAGAAGTAAAGCGTGATAGGTTCATCTTCTCGTGGGATTAGCATCCGAAAAATCTAACTTACCTCAGGCAAAGTCGCAAAGTTATGCGACGGTCTTTTCGAGAAAAGCTTTTCGTCGTCTAAATCAATTTTCAATTTTTATTTATTAATCATGTAGATAAATAACTTCTGTTCCTCACTAGTGTAGTGGAATGGATCTGTATTTTTAAATAAGTGTTAGTGACGTGATTTTATAAATCCAGTTTGACTCACCAGCTCCAAAAAAGACAACATATTAAGCTATAATGTAATATCAAAAAATACTCTTGATAAGGAGCGCCATCTTATGTTTCCATGTCCTTAAAAATAGCAAACGATCTGTAAAACGATAGTAAAAATCTGAAACTTCTAAAAGAGATGCAACTTTACATTTAATCTCAACTGTTGCTACCTTGATAATGAAGCACAATAGCTTCGAAACGTCGGTAATGGAATAAAAGAGTTTACTTTTCGCCGCAGTGTTATTGAATCGTATTACACCTTACGTATTACCCTTACACCTGAAATTTGTCTTTCAACGTAGTACGGTGGTACTTCTTTTCAACTTATATAATTATTAATATACAATGTTGTGGGTCCACATGAAGTTAACAATCAAGAAAACATGGAGATAAATATAACTTACATGTCACTTCCTTGGATCAGGGGACTTACCCCTAAATTAATAAAAATTATTAAAGATAATACTAATGACATCAAATTAGCGAAAAGAAACATCTCAGACATTATTTATCATTCTGATTATACTATTTAATATACGTGATTTTCACAGTTATTTTCAATGGCTATTGCGTTACTTTTTACTAACATGTAAGTAATCCCGGTATTCCTATGATAAAAAATACACGAGGTACAGGGATAGGTGTACCTACACGTTTTATAAAATTTTCACTATTTTGTTATAGGGAGGAAGAAAACAAGAAGTGTTACCTTTTTCGGCAGTGAGTTGTTTTTCTGGCAGCCTCAATGTTGCAGCTTGGAGAATAATAGGCTCGCTTCTACCTTTACCATTATAGGCGAAGAGTGATGCTTGGTACTGAGCACCTGGTTCGAGGTTAGTTACTGAGAACCTGGATACTGGTGATGTAAGGTTAGTCTTCAAATCTTGACTCGAACTTTCTCTGACCTGAAAAGTACGATATTTATTTGATAAAATTAATAAAGTACTATGCATTAATACCTATTTATAACATATCAAGAAGCTCGATTGACTCTCGAAGCTAATTCACGATAATTCTCGAAGCTAATCTCGAGCGTGATCGGTGTTTATATTGTATAGGATGTTCGAAAACGAATCCGTTTTGAAGTAGGCCCTGATACAAAGGTTTGTCTTAGCTTAATCCATATTTTACAACTGACAGCTCTTGATTTTTTTTAGGTTAGGACAGCTGTCAGAACATTCAAGGTCAAAATAACATAAAATAAGCACTCACTTAATCGACATTTTTATAAAACACATGATAAATAAAATCAACAATTAATTCATTTAAGGATTCTCCTGGACACATTTTAATACACGGTTTCCCGCACCAACTAAAGGCACTCTGTAATTGTTCGGGTATCGTATAACTGCTAGGGTATCGGTATATTACGACAGATAGTCGATCTTCATAGATCTCTTTCACTAAATCGGTTGCTTCGAAAGTTTTCAAACCAACAAATCCTTGTTGGGTTACTCTGGGAACCCAGAATAAGTCATGCTAAACCTACAAAAAAGTCTTGCTTTAAAACTTACTGTAAGTTTTGGGACGTACTAAAACAAAATTTTTACCTGTCAGGAATGTTTCGGAGTACATACTTTCACTGCTATATCACTGGATAACGGCAAACGTGAGTACCTTTTCTAAGAAGCTTGTAATAACAGGTTACAACAGAAATACAAGCACTGAGTTCGATGAGGAATCAGAAGTTTTTCTTGGGTTTGCAATCATGATAATTAATTCGACATAGTAGACTTATTAGTAGACTACTATTTGGCTTTCTACTTTCAAAGTTTCTATTTCTTGATTGTGATCCGCTGTCACGGTAACGACCTGTAACTGTGATTTATTTATGCGATATTTCAAAAGAACTGTAGTCTTATGGGTAGTTATAATAAGTAATTAATTGTCAGTATTTCGTCCCTGAGTCTAAATGTTCCATCATCACATAAGCGACAAATACTCTGAAGTAGTGTTTTTCGCACACAAGTGTCTTTAACTCTTTATTAAAAGAGAATCGACATATCGTCGAGATTTCGATGTTCGGTTGGCGCATCACTAGCAGGAAAACAATTATTTCGTACCTACCCATGTTTGATTATTTTATATTGTTTAAATTAATTACCTTCAGTTATAAAATCATAAAAATGCTATTTACGTTACAACAAAAAACGTTTCTAGTTGAAAGTTATTTCCGAAATGAGAATAAAACGATGGAATTTGGATCTACTCTCTAGCAAACTGCCTATAATTGAGTTCCAAGAGGAGTATTCTGGTGTTGTGGTGGCTGTCCAAAATTTTAGAGAAGCTGCATGTCTTGCAATACATTTAAAATTTTCAAGGGACGGGAAATGTTTTGAAAACAGGAACTGGCAGACCAAAGAGATATACCACTAAAAGTGGAAAATCGCTGGCAATGTTATGCAAAACGATCCTCTCACATCAGTTCGTCATCTAGCCCAGCAAATTGATATTTCTATGGGAACCTGTCATAAGCTATCAAGGAAAGATGCTCACTGGTATCCTTTACGAGTGACGATGGTGCAGGAGTTGTTACCTCGTGATTTGGCGAATTGAGATGTAGGATCGAGGAGAAGTTCACCGAGATAAATGATACACCCGAACTGTTACAAAGTGTCCGTCGTGGAGTGAGACACTGTATATTAAAATATGCCCAGGAGGGTGGAGGGCACTTCGCTCACCCCCTAAATGAATTAATTGATTTTATTTATCTGCTTTATGAAAAATATCAATAAAGTGAGTGAATATTTTATTAACTTTCTTGAATGTTTTGACAACTGTCCTAACCTAAAAAAGCAAGAGCTGTCAGTTGTAAATAGTGAATTAAGAAGCTAAGACAAACCTCTTTGTGTCAGGGCCTACACTATAACGGATTCGTTTTCGAACACCCTATATTAAGTGAATTGAAATATTAGTGTCAGAGTTGTTACAGTGAAATGAATGATTTCAGTTGGTTGAAGTGATAGATACTTTTCAGACAGAATAATTCCGATTCTGATGTATAAAATACAACATCATTTAATTGAATAAAGAATTGTCTTGTTATGATCGTAGGGAAAGTACAGTGTGAAACACGTGCACAAAAGCAAATTCTAACTCGCATGCAATGCAGTACTCGACCCGCAATATTTTCACACTCGTGAGAAATAAGCTACATTGTGCAAATTTAAACAAATCAGTTCATGACATAAAAATCACGACTAAGCTCATCAGAATTTACGGCTGCTATCAAAATTAACACAAATTATGCCAACAACGTACGAGGGTTTCCAGAAGCATCAAACGACAGCCTTTGTCGCAAATGTGGCAAAGAGAAGAAAACACCCGCTCATGTTGTTGGATTTAGCTCTTCTAACAACACTGTCAAATCGTAGCAAGACATCACCATGTTAAGCAACAGCTGATAAAACTTTTCTCCGCAAAAGGATTTCACTGTTTCTAAGATGTACATGCGATTGATAGTAACGGACTAAATCAATTTAATGACATCGTTGTCTTTAATAAAAAATCTAAAAGAGCGCAAGTGCACAAGAGTAGTGTATGTAAAATATTACGCAGAAAAATACATCACAGACTATCGCCCATATTCACAAACGATAATTTCCTAAATAATTACGTAATCAATTATACCCTTCTCACTCTAACGCATAAAAACTGCATATCTTCATCCCATTTATTTAATTATTTTCGAGATATTATACAGGACAGAAACGCTTTGTGAATACGGGCCTGTGGAGATCGAGAATGTGCAGTAAATGGTCTTTGGTATGGACACGGGGATCTATTGTTCAAAGTGTATTAGATTTTTTTTTCATTTTTTTAAATTATATAAAACTGAAATCATCGAAATTGCATAGCAAGTCCTGATTGACCCGTTTAATATTCTTCGTTATCATATTTATAGTTAGTTTTGAATAATTCCCTATTAAATTCTCATTTTAAATAGATATTTTTATAATCATAATAATTGATTATACAATATTATACAAAATTATACAATATTATACAACATAATGTCCACTGGATTGATCGGTATGCTGTGTTTTCGCAACCTGTAATTATGCAGGCATCTCATCCCAATAAAGCATTATACTTTTTCACAATATACATGAATTCGATTGACTACTTAGCGATAATCCCGATGCTATGCAAAAAACATATAAGCGAAAAGTTTTTCTTGTTGATTCTACCCATGACAACAAATCGCATCCGTTGAAGTATAATAGTTTTTCATTAGTTTATTACGAGAAATTTACTGCGTAATTAAACAGAAGTAATGATTGTGAACATCATAATTTGTAGAAATATCTCGATTCGGAGAGTCTTCTCTGCAAGGCTACTTTCAGTGGTAAAGTTATTATAAGTGATACGATTATGACAAATATTTTTTTGGAATATTATTGAATTGATTAGGCAAAGCTCAATATACAACGAATCCATGTCGTTCTCATCTGGTTGATACCTACTCTGCTTACCTCAAGAAGAAAGGACTGTGGAAGACCGCCGTTGAAACCTTCAGAACATCGAATAGAGAACGATGTCATAGAAATATTAGAAACCGTGCAGTTATGAACTTGATCTGGACGACCTGAAATAAAAAAAAAATATATGTTAGCCACTCCTATTAAGTATTAGATAACCAACCAATAATTAGTAAAATTGTAGATAAAAAAAAATAATTTTAGGTTTGTTGTACTCATGGTACAAATTACACAAGGTATGTCAGACTTCAGTACCTGACTGTCTGACGGCAAAAGTGTTTGTTGTGTGCTAAGTGCGGGTGCTAAGAAACAGTTAATTTGGTAGCTGTTAAAATGTGACATTATTGGGACACTTTTAAGACGAATAAGATAGCGTGTATGACAGATCTCCATCGTCTTTTGTTATTCCGCAATTCGCCCTACTTTCGTTTTTCTTATGACCGCCCCTTGTTGGATTTTCATGTCATTCTGTATTGAAAGAATCGAGGATACCAAAAATTTTATCCAATTATAGTCGTATATAGGATAAAATTCCATTCGTGCATAATGGCTCTTTAGATGTTACCACTTATTTAGATGTTACATGATAAATTTTCGTCTTTGCCGATAACAGCCATCATTATGCTCTCCTTGGTGACTGATTTAATAAATATATTCACAAACTTCAAAAGTTTTCTAACAGTGACAAATATATCCACGCATATGAATATAAAATTAATGAAAACATAAAGCTGTTTTTTAGAAAGTTCAATCTTACAGTTCAACTCTGGAGATATCGCACGTCACCCTTCACTTGCCTTGCAGATGGGGTGAATGAATTTCTGTCAGTCCCCTGGGACCTAGCGAGTCTAAGTATGTGCCAGCTTGCAAATTGAAAAGACAAGCCAGGCGACTGTTTGAGCTTCAGCTCGTTGCTGTTCAGTGGCGTGAACTGGATGGACGATGAATCCGTCGTAACATTTACCCTTCCCCAGCCCCAATCGGCTGACTCTGACTAATATTCTGTCTTACTTGACAACTGCCGCTACAAGAAAGCGAGACCCGCATTGAAATGTATGCAGAATCGTTCGTTTTACGAGTATACTCGAATAAGACACTTCCGACTTGGACTCCAGGAAGTGTTTATCGGACCTGAAGAGTCCCCTCTAATTGACCGTGAACCAGAATAATAGATCCCAGGAACGGCGAACGAGGAAATTTTATCGATCACATTCAGTGACCGTTTTTTCTCGCTTAGGAGAGTGACAAATCCTAAAACTTTGTGTATTTGTTATAGGGAATGACTTCTTCCGTTATTCCTAGTAAAGTGTTCAAAAACGAATCCGCTTGGAGTAGGCCCTGATGGCAAAGATGTTTGTCTTAACTCAATGCCCTTTTTAAAACTGACAGCTGTTGATTTTGTAGGGTCGGTATAATTCTATTATAACAGCTGTCAAAACATTCAAGAATGTTAATAAAATAGGCACTCACTTTATCGACATTCTTATAACACGGATAAATAAAATCAACAATTATTATTAATTAATTTACGAGTGCCTTCCGCCCTCCTGGACACATTTTATTGAGCAGGATACCAGTCCATTAAAGGTATTCTGTAACAGTTCGCCTGGTGTATCGTTTATCTTGACAAACTTCTTCTATCGATTACTTGACTTCGTTAATCAGTTTCACAATAATAATTGTGGAGTCCTTGATGTAATTGCAGAAAAAGAAATCACATTCGCTTGCAGGATCTGGCTGGTACGTTATGGGTGTTTTCGATGGATCCTTATTCACTAAATCAAGCGCTTGGGAAGTTTTCCAACAAACACAACCTTATTCTGTAATTCTGGGAATTCATCTACACGATATTTGAAATCAGGTAAACGACATTTGAAACCATGTCAAACCTGCTAAAAAATTCTTGCTGAAAACTTCACGTTTCGACAAAACCATTGACAAAAATTTTATGTGCAAGGAATGTCTCGCAGTAGGAATACTTTCACTATTATTCTATCACTCGAAAAGGACGAATGTGAACACCTTTCCTAAACAGTTTGTAAGCAGGTTTAACAAAAAATAACAACCCACCCAGTTTGATGACGAACAAAGCAAACTATTGAGAATTTCCATAACATTTCTAGCGGTTCAAACTTTGTCTTCGCGGCACTCTCTGACTCTGCCAGTTAACTGACTTCCCGATATTTGCTTTGTTGCTCGAAGATTTTTAACATATTCAATTTGTTCAACTCCGGGGTCCACAACACCATTAAAGACAGTTAGGTGTCTAAAGAAAACGCATTCAAATTCCATCAAATTTACTTATTATGAAAATAACTTTCAACAATAAAAGTTTTTGCGCAAAAGACACTTGAGCCAATTTTTTTCGATTTTAAAAAATCAACCAATTTAATTCAAACGAAAGCGAAACATAAGAAAGTTACCTTATTGTAGAGAACCTCGCACGGATCATAATATGTGACACAGATCACATTTTAAAAATTAAGTTTTAGGAATATCTCAAGTAGTTGACTTTCAATTGTTTTTCTGTTCACACCATGGTAATTCGCGGTGAAAATTATTTACTTTCGCTAGTTTATTCGACATTGTCGGCTTCAATAATAAAGAAGTTAGCAATGGTTAACAAAAAAAAAAAAAAAATAGAAAATATCAGATATTTGATCACTCGTATGGGATAATTTCGTGCTCACGGAAACTTTTAATTATAAACAGTTGAATAAAACATATTTCAATTTCAGCAATTTTAACCAAAGGCTGATTTATATACAGGGTGTTGATTTTCAAAGCGGGCCATAGGGGATTAGCATTGCGAAAGTGGTTTTTGAGGATTCCTGCTCGCCGTTTAAACTGACAGAAATGGTTTTGGTATCAAAATGAAGCTAAAATTATTGCGCATAACGCTTGACATCAGAAATTAATTTAATTTCACGTTGTTTTCTAAAATTCTTCAATAAAAATTCAATTAATTGTTAATGTTTAATCACAAAATAGCATGCCTTGCCTAAACAATAATGACGTTTCTACGTTTTGACAATCCAATAATAGAACCAGACTTTATTATTACCTACTGACTTATAAATTTTTATTATTGGATTGTCAAAACGTAGAAACGTCATTATTGTTTAGGCAAGGCATGCTATTTTGTGATTAAACATTAACAATTACTTGAATTTTTACTGAATAATTTTAGAAAACAACGTGAAATTAAATTAATTTCTGACGTCAAGCGTTATGCGCAATAATTTTAGCTTCATTTTGATACCAAAACCATTTCTGTCAGTTTAAACGGCGAGCAGGAATCCTCAAAAACCACTTTCGCAATGCTAATCCCCTATGGCCCGCTTTGAAAATCAACACCCTGTATAATCCACGCGGGATCCTATGAAGATCCTTGAGGATCAAAATGAACGACTGAAATGACATTGATAATATGTAAACATCAATTTGGAGGCGTTCGCTAAACGGATGACCAGGTCAGGAGTTAAAGATGGGCTGGAAGCGTAACGGAGAAACAACAACCCCTGTGCAAGAAGCCCTCCAATTATTGTCGCGTACCAACTTATGTACTGAAGGATACATTTCCTGCAGCGTTTCAGTAAATTTTGGGTTGCTTTTTGAATTATTTGCCTGTTGTTTCTAATTTCATCAGAAACTACCAGTATTCGCGCCCTGAGATCCTCTCTGGTATTAACTTCCGTTTTGTAGACTTCCTGCTTCATATGGCCCCAATAGATAATAGTCTAAAACAGTGAGGTCGGGGGACCTTAGGTGAGCTGACTATAGTAGGATTAGGAAATGTAAATAAATTTCCCCCGTGAGCCGCCCAGCAAAAAATGGGATCCTATTAGGGTATTTACAATATTATATAGTGTATTTGCAATGCCACACCACACATTTATAGAAAATCTAGTAAAATCTCAGTAAGCAAAATTCTACCCAGCGTTCTTGGGTGCTCCAAAATCCACCAACAGAAAAAGAGACGTGGAACTTCATCGAATGGTTGAAGCCTCTTAACACTTTGTAAGTGATAGGGATGCATCCGCTCTTCTTTTTTCAAGGTTCGCCGTACTCTTGATTCAGAAATGCCTAGTGCTTGCCCAGTTCTTCGCGTAATTGTACTTAGATTTACTGCCACCATCTCCACGATGTTTTGATGGTCCACATTTTCCAATTGAGGTTCAGCATTCCTTTGAACTCCTGGAAATCTGCCGTGGTTAAGTGATTATTTCTACTTCTGTTTTTTCTACTCTGGTTTTCCAGAAGTAACTTTTTTTAATAGAGCACTCTGATATATGTTATGGTATTTTCAAATTTTCCGAGAAAATTTAATAAGAATAATTTTGACAGTTGGAATTTAAAATGAGTAAGTACTTAAGTTTATAAATTATAAAAAAATAGTGATAACGGCTTTTTTCAATTCAAGTAATTTACCTTGAAAACAACCAATTAACATAGAGAAAGTCGGCTCGCGTGTCCCTGCATAGGTACTGATTTTGTGCTAATAATTACCATGAGACGTTCTGTTTGTGTTTGTGAACTTGAGTTCCATTGCTTTGACAATAATTCGTAGTGTAACATGACTGCCAAGTACTGTGTCGTATCTGTGTCCTGCGGCAAGAAAAAACTTCTTGATTTCTTTTACAGTACCAATGTGCATTATTAACCAAGTTTCCGATAATTAATTGTTACTGTTGATACTCACTCCCTTTATTCAGGTACCAATACCTATGTGAACTACATTTTCATTATAAAGAACATTTGGATGTGAGTAGTGAATGGACAGAAGGACATACAAATAATACACTGTATACGGGTACTTAAGTAGCTATTATTAATAATTAGGTATTATTATAAGATTTATTATAAGAAATAGATATAAAAAAGAAATCAATTTTTCTTGAATAACTTTTATTAAATTTAATGAAAATTTAAAATATTAAACAGTAGTAAGGACCTCTTTATATATTGCCCCTAAAACATAAATTAGCTTGTTTAGTTTACCAGGAGCGGACTAGGTTGTATACATTTTAATGCTTACATTTTTAACATCCTGCATGATAAGCAGTAAAAAACATAAACAAATTTGGATACCTTGAACATTAAGCTATAGAAAAGGTACTCTTGTTCCTTGTCGATAAAATGAGGAAAAATAAATGAAAAAATAACAGACAATATTATGAAGGCTCATTAGGCTAACGGGCAGATTTCTGTGCTCGTTTTTGAAGCTAATATCGACGTCAAATGACTTTTATTGCCATTTTTGTAATTACTTTCATGTCAAGAATAGATAAATTTAAAAAATTTCCACTTAGACTCGATACCCTCTTCAGAAATGGCCACAGAAATCTGCCCGTTAACTTAATGAACCTTTATAATACCCGCTGTTAATGTTTAATTTCTATTACATTGTACTAGAACTACGATTGTTGAACCGACTTATGAATTTTTTTATTGATTATGAAATAAAACATTAATTCTTTTATTATTTTTTTTTCTCGAAAACGGTTCATTTTATCGACAAGGAACAAGAGTACCTTTTCTGTAGCTTAATGTTCAAGGTATCCAAATTTGTTTTTTTTTTTAACTCCTTATCATACAGGGTGTTAAAAATGTAAGCATTAAAATGTACAACCTAGTTCGCCCGTGGTAAACTAAACAAAGCTAATTTATGTTTTAGGGGCAGTATTTTAAGAGGTCCTTACTACTGTTTAATATTATAATTTTAAATAAATTTAATCAAGTAGTTTAAAAGTTATTCAAGAAAAATAATTGATTGTCAGTGGCGTCCTTTGGGAGGCCGTATCTCCGTAGAGAGTGCCGCTAGGAAAAAAAATTATGGGAACTTGTCATCTTTTTTTTATGTTCTATCTGATTCCGAGAGATTTCCCACATTTTCCCGGACACCCTGTATATGTGTGTCACATTGTGAATATAACATTCACAATGTGTCAAGATTTATAGTAAGATGGACAAAGGGGGGTGATTAGGAAATTAAACTAATGAAAAGCACTTGTACTTGCGACAAACTTTATCTTCTGTGCATAGGACCGGCTCTTAAGATGTCTAATAGAAAATGAACCAGTCCTTAGTGTAGTGTATACCTAGGTATATGAGAACGAATAGCAATATAGGTGTTATTACTTTGCGAACCTTATTTGAAACTTTTATTAGAGAAATTAAGTTTTCTTTTTGTCCCAGCATTTTTGTTCACTTCCAGTTGAAATTTAGTGTCAGTGGAACCAACGACTGGTAGAATTGGATCCTTTTAATAATGAATGATGAATGTGAATTTATGGCAATTTTCCCGGGAAAATATAAAAGAACGTCGGATATTTGAATGACGTAAATGGGAAATTTAATTGCCTCTGAATACACAATGCAAATTGCTTCCTGTTCTTTGCTCCGTAGCATCGAAAGGAACTGCTAAACACGAGACGAAGGCGCGTTTTATTAATCTGCAGTCTTGGAAAAAAAGTCAGGATGTAGTGTCGGACTGTCAAGTTTCAGCGCAGATAATTTTACGATATACCTATTCATAGAAAAGTTTAAAGTCCTGCTGTTGTTTCTAGGATCTAATCAGTGAAGTTCTGTTCAAATGAAACTGGGAACACTCTTGTAATGCAACTGTCAATTATTCAACTTGTTCATATAAATCTGGGACAACTTTTTTGTTGTATTGTGTTTGTGGCTTTCAGCGTGTTAGTTGTTACCTACTTGATTTCATAAAATATTACAATACAAGTTACAATAAACAATAAGTTTACATTTTTGACAAATAAAATAGATTGCCATAGAAAATTAAAACTGTCCCAGATTTATTTGAACAGAACTGAAGGTACAGTGAATAATTTTGACTATAATTAGTTACCTGGTACAATATGATAATATGTCGCAATTTACGTTTTTGAATAACTATTGAAACTCAAATATTTATAGCAATCCAATAAAAAAAACTGTACCTAACCGTTATTTTTTTAAGGTTAGAGAAAATTCTTCTTTGAAAAACTCCTTCATAATACACGTCGTTCTAGTACATATTATCCTTATTACATCAGGTGGTGGATCACACTGTAGATTGCAGTAATCTTGGATAAGCCAACTTAAACTCTGTAATTGCTGCCTAAAAATATATTAATAAAATAAGGAAAATATGATTTTTCTGTAGAAAACCCTACTATAAGTAGTGTATAAGTTCAACATAATTATATGTGTATACTAAGAGGTCTCTCCACTACATGCCTCAGTTCTAAGGAGGGGTCTAGATGCGATTCCAGAATTATTGGTTTGAGCTTCCATTTTGCGAAGTCATCTAAAAAACATAAATGGGAGGGGTGTTTTAGGGAAGCCACATATACGTAATAATGCTTTATGGAGATAGGCAGATATGCTGTTGGGTACGTAGGGCACCAGAGGGGAGGCAGTGGAGACACGAACGCGATTAAGGACAGTACTTTGGAAGTGCCTTTCGGAAGGCCTCTCTGTTGTTTTACCTTATTTTATGTCTTCACTCGTCTCCACCTTTTAACTATGTCCGCTAATGTTACACTTTACGAAAATATTTTAACTGCTATGTTTAAGTACTCATAAATAGGACCCAGAGCAGGCGGTTTATACCTAAGGCATTATAGGTTACCAAAAATAAAAAAAATATATTACAACTAGTGTTGAAAATTAAATATCAAAGAATAATATTGAAAACCATACAATATTTGTACAGAGAATGAAAAGACCATTCAAACGATATATCACAAGTAGATCTATTTTGTTTAGGGTATGGTTGAAATAAAATTTGAATTGGAGTTATTTAATCCTATTCCTAAGTTAATTGCTCTCTTTGGTCATGCAACGGAGGTTCATTATCGACCATGAATTCATCAAGTTTTCGATAGTAATAGTTCTGTATTATAGCCAAGCAAATTAACATGGACGCAAACAAGCTATTCCCATTTCGTATGTTAATTGACCTGGTAAGGTATTATGCAAAATGCAGCCAATATCTTCTCATTATTTGCAGTCGAGTCTCATGATGGCATTTCGAAAGGTTATACTTTGTTAGTGTAATGCTAAATGTGTAATTTCTATAAATATTTATTTAACAAAAAATACAGCTAACCAACAATCTTACCAATGTAGCCTTATTTATTGATTTACATGCCCTGTGCTACACAGTTATTAGGTATACACGGAAAGTTACACACTGGTCATATACCTAATATAAACTAACACGAATTATTTGAATGAATATATATAAAATGCTGTCCGTTTTTCGCTTATCATTATGGCTTATCATTATTAGATATACGAAGTTGGTTAAATCAGGGCAAAGTTGTGTATTTTTTGTGCTGATTAATAATCTGAAAATAAATTTGAGCTGTCATTATTAGTTGTCAAAATATTTCAAAAATAAAACTTGAAATTTGAAACTTTTGTTATAATTTTTTTATTAAAAAACCAATCAAGCAAGGCTTGTTCAACCGAAACATTATAAGGACACTTTTCAACAAGGAATCCAAATATTATTTCACAATAATTGCACTAGCACTTCAGATAGAAGAAAATCGATAGTCAACTTTTTTTTCTTATGGGCTTCATTTTCAATTATTCGATTTTTAGATTACGTTTATTTTTCTCTTTACAACGATGTAGGTATCATACATCTTATTATTTCATTATTGAAGGTCTTTTGTTTTCAACAAAACTTTGACAGTTGGTATCTTGCATCAGAGCGGCAACAACTTTCTTTGAGGTAATTTTATTTGCTTCACATGAACTTGGGCCAATATGTTTCGTTTAAAAAACCTAGACGATATGGCGATAGGCCCAATGAACATCGCCAACACATTTTGCAAGCGGTAAGGATTTGTCGTGATTTCGATAGCAAAATGTCCATAATTATCTAATTCTAAATTAGATGCAAGACAATCCATCTGTCTCTAAAAGAGAAGTTGCAGCCCAGCTGGATTTACCATCGCGTCAAACTGTTTGGAGAACATTGAGAAAAAAAATTTCCTCCTTGGAAAGTTTGTATTCCGCACAGACTTCATCTCGGGGATCGTGAACTGCTGTAGCCTTCTGCACGTTCGTGAATACTAATCGTATCAAAGAAAAATCGAATTTTCTTAATGATGTGATAAGGTCCGATAAATCCAAACTCACAAATGCAGGAATCGTCACAATGAACTTGTCAATTGACAATCCCCATCGATTTCAAGAACGGCGACCACAAATTCGTTTTGGACTTAATGTGTGGATTATTGGGCGATACAAAAATAGGTCCACACATCTACGAGGATAATTTGAAAGCTGATCGCTACCTCAATTTTTTTGAGGACATTTTCAACAGATTTTCTGGAAAACGTGCCTCTTAATTGTTTGAACATGATCTAGTTTCAGCAGGATGGGGCGCCGCCTCATAAGTCTGGTAGGGTCAAAGAATGCTTGTCACAAATGTTTCCCAACCAGGTAATTGCAAATAATGGCGACGAACACTGGCCAGCACGGTCACTTGACTAGTCTTGGACTTTTTTTTTTGGGGGGGGGGGGAGGCGAAATGAATGAAAAATAAGATTTATAAAACATTGCCAGCCTAAGTCGATGAACTTCGACAATGAATGGTTACCACACTCAGGCACGGTATTAGAAGGAGAGACGTGTTGAGAGCTGTAGCGAATCTTAGGAAAAGGGTGCAATTACAAGTGGGTATTTTTGAACACATGCTGTGACCTTCACTGTTGTTAATTTATTCGTCTTTGTTAACCATTGTTTGTTAATTAATTATTTGAAAATTGCCTTTTTTCTCCATTTATAAATCGGCAAAGTTTTGTTGAAAACAAAGACCCTTGGCCTTTCTTCAATTAAAGCACTCTGCACACAAGATAAAAAATTTGATTTATGTCAAACATGTAATAATGAAATAACATATTGTGTGATACGTCGTTGTAAAGAAAAAAATAAACGTAATCTAAAAATGGAAAAATTTCAAATAGTCATAAAAAAAATTGACTATCGGTTTTCTTCTGTTTCAAGCGCTAGAGGAATTCTAAAATTATTTTTGGATTCCTTGTTAAAAAGTGTTCCAATAATGTTTAGGTTAAACAAGCCTTGCTTGATTGGTTTTTGAATAAAAATAAATAAAAACAAAAATTGCAAATTTCAGTTTTTTTTTATTATTTTGACAACTAATAATGACAGCCCAAATTCCTTTTCAGAACCAGCACAAATATACGCAACTTTGCCGTAATTAAACCAACTTCGTATCTCTCAAGATAAGCAAGATCCTCATAGTGGCACGCGAAAAACGGACAGCCTGATAATATCATTTCGCTTAATTCGAACGTGGGGATTACGGGCCTTTTTGACTTTTTTTTTTACCTTTTGCTTCAATTCGGCTGCTCCGATCTACACATACTCAGTGTGCCAAGGATAAGAATGAACAGCATGGGGATCTCGGAAACGGGGAGACAAACAGCAGGGTCGGATAAATTAGCTAAAAGTTGCGCAATGAAACATGGTCAATGATATTCTGTTGAGAAAACCAGAAAAATCCTCTTACCATAGATATTACCATTGAAAATGACATTTTTCGCACTCGCGGAAGAAGTTGCAGTAGTTGCACACGATCCGCTTGCTATACGCAGTTACTAAGTAGGTACCTTACTTTAGATTTACTTTCAAAATTGAATGGAAAGTGTTACCAATATCTTTCTTTTGACTTCAGAGGTAAAGATTTTATCATTGCCTTTTTAGCTTGCGCTAGTATTTGGGGTGTTTACCATTCCAGTTTTACTGTCATTCACTTTATGTTTGATAATGTTAAATGATAATTTTGATAATGTTCTCTGGGACGCTGCTACAGAGACTGTACATATTTTTAGATTGCAAAAAAAGGCAATCCGTATATTGGCTAATGCACCTTTCAATGATCACTGCAGGCCATTGTTCAAAAAGCTGAGGATATTTCCGTTACCATCCCTGTATCTACTCAGTGTTCTGCTTAAGATTCATGAAAAATCTGACCAATTAATAAAGCAGTCAGACGTCCATAACTACTTCACACGTGGCGCGGACGATATTCGGACAGATCGCTTCAGATTGACAAGATCGCGGAAGAATAGTCTCTAAATTATGAACTCTATAATAGTTCTAGTTTTCTGTTTTTTATTATTGTATATGTTTTATTTTCTCGATGTACACTAAATTTTGTTAGATTGTATATGTGTGATTAGGTACATTATTGTACTAATATTTGTGCGCATGTAGTACGCCTTGACTTGCTACAAACATAATTTTATGTATACGTGGTCAAATAAAGATAATCTAATCTAATCTAATCTAATATTGCGTGTGCCACTCATTTCAATAATAACATGATTGTGATATTGTTATATATGTTTCCTCATGAGATCAACTTTACATTTTTTTACATAACGAGTATACCGACTTATTGATTCTACTATATCCGCTACCCTTTAATTTCTGGTTTACAAGACCTGGTGGTAATAAACAAAAACTACATCGCTGTTTTGATATTCATTATATAGTAGTTATGTGTTAAGGCTCTCTTTTTTGTTGTGCTAGTGGTGTGGTTATCGACAACTTTCACTTATTAGGAGAGTAGGTAAAAGTAAATCATTAATTTAAAACTTCGAAAATGTGGCTACTTAGACAAGCTTGATGAAAAAATGCAATACATGGAGAACTGAATAAATAATTGAAGACTATTAATTGATCACTATCTAGTTTATTAGACATGTTCGATCACCCTGTTCAATAACACCATAACTTCAAATCATTCTAACATTTTTACTTGAGCGAAGTTGTACGGTATGTAGATTTTGGCTGTGGGCCTGAAAGAGAATCCATTAAATGACTTGATGCCTATGTTATGAATGAAGCATAAATTATGCATAGCAATTAACGTTCACGTTGATGACATCTTGTCAGAGGTGCACTTGTAGCATCTGAATTATTAATTTGGTAATGCTCCTTTCCTTATAGTTCAATACCTCAAGGCATAGTTCATTAAACTCGCTAAGTTTAGACATTTTACACGATATGTTCCAAGTAGTATTGAGGAGCCCGCTCAGATGATCACTAAGAAATGTCAATATACCAGTATTGGCAATTTAATTAAAGGAGTGGACGTGAATATTGACAGATAGGTATAGTTCCTAAGATTGAGAATAAATAATAAACGTCACAGGGAAAGAACGACAATAACTCTTACTTAGTTTGCTTTTGAATCGTGATAGGATCAGTAACTGCAGCGTCTGAAATAGAATTGTGCGGAAGTACCAGGTGGCGCAAAAGTCATCACTATGGAAAGATGGTCTTATTTTTTCAAGTAGCGTCATCTATCATTTGTGAAGAAGACAGCTGTAAAATTTACCCCAACAAGTCATGGAGGAATATACTCCTTGATAATGCGGAATAATAATTGTGCAAAGATGTTTTTGAGCAATAATCGCGGTCAATGCTTTTGACACAAGGTGAATTTCATTGTAAATATCCAGGTCGTGCAAGGTCAATAGGATAGACATTTCGATGATTAGCTGCTCGTTTCTTGGACATTCACTTAACATGGGATACCTACTTCTAGGCACGCAAGCTACAGACCAGTCGATCTACAGAAAAAAATTGTTGCTACCAATGAAAGGATACAAAACTACCCCACAACATCAGTCAGACGACGGGCCTTGCAATTTGTTTCGGTTGCAGAAAATTTGGCTTAGGGATCATGTGTTTCCAGCAAGACGAAGTTCGACTGCACACCCAGCATGATCAAAGATGTATATTCTGCGCACCGATGCTTACTTATAGCTTAATTTCTCGTTTTGGTGATTTGCATTTGCCCGCAAGATTTCCCGATTTATCTAAGCTACACTTCTTTTTTGGGGGATACTTGTAGAAACGCGTTTATGTGAATAAGCCGTAAACCTTGGCAGCCCTCAAAGAGATCATTAAAGTCGAAAAGGCCTATCTATATAAATCTATAGCACCTTAAGTAATAAAAAAGTTATGGCGAAGAATCTATAAAAGTTATGCTAAATTGCGGCAGTGCTGACATGACAGGAATGACAATGTCACATTCAGGTTGTAACGGGTGACGTGACAGATCATTCTGCCTGCCGTGAAAGTCATCCGTGAAATAATTAGACATTTCTAGACTCCACGGCCAACGGGTATACACAGGTGTCCAACGACATGACTGTCATCGCCTGGGACTGTATTGCTGGGGTGATTTCAAATCAAAAATGTCCAATGAATATACCCTATCCCAACTAAACTAGAATAAACATTTGAAATTTTAAATAAGTATAGTGCAGGTATTAGGTTCGGTTCTGTTGGTTTTCTTCTTATTAAAAAGACCAGGTGGCTGTAAATCACCTACAGCCAATATTATAAACGCTGGTTAAGGAAGATAATTCGGAGTTACTCCCCATCTGCCAGGTGATAATGGTGATATACAGTGTGATCAGTTAACCCGGCATTGGTCGCTAGGTGAATTGTAACACCAGTGGTCGCTAGCGAGCGTTTCGCTCGCATGTAGAATCAACTATCAAATGTGAAAAAACAGCACTATGAATTACAATGCAGGGTGTTTGGTGATCGGATATCTAAAATTAAATTTACAAAACCGCATTAGAAGCATAAAAAGAATTTCCAGATCAGGCGATGTTTTTTTTGCCCGAGTATTTCCTAAACAAAGCCCTACCTGGAAAAATTAATTATTTTTTAATAAAACAAATAAAAATTTAAATTTTAATTAAATTTTTGGTAAAATTTTAATTTGGCTGTCTATGTACTCAAAAAAATTAAATATTTACAGATGATTTAATTTTAGATTTTTGGAAATAGGTATTTCCTGAACGAAGCCCGATCAGGAAAAAGTTATTCTTTTTTATGCTTATGATGCGGTTTTGTATATGAAATTTTATTTTGGCTGTCCGATAACCGAACACCCTGCATTTAGCAATATTTGTTGTAGGTATTTTCAAATAAGGAGGATTACAATTGTTAACTTGCCAATATACATTTTTTTTGGTAGATAACTATAGGATTTTTTTACATTAGATAACACAAACTGTTTGATTCTGAACTAAACTAACAGCCAAATGCTGACTATACCATAAAAACAACAAATAACTTCAGATAAAGAAATTATAGCAACCCTTGCATATGGCTAGCAGACCTAAACATAAGAGCAGTTGAGTGACATGTGTGGTCGCTAATGAGCGTTTAGCTCGCGCGGCGGTAACTGCGATGAATGAAGTGTCCATAAAAAATAAATTCCCCCGATTTTCATTACAAAATCCTTTCTATGTTTCTTCTTAAGGCTATAAACTAAGCTAGAAAAATCGACAAGATTGTACGAGTTCAAATAACATAATAATTACAGTTTAAAGGCAATGGTGAGCTAAACGCTCATCTAGCGACCACTCGCGGGTTAAGGGTACGGAGCGGCCATATCTCGGTAACTATTGGTCCTAGAGCCTCAAATTAAAAATTTTCCAGACATAAGTGACCATGAGAAATTCAAGGAAAATATTTTCAAGATGGCCGCACTTCCGGAAATACCGGAAGTTGACACCTAGTTCTACGACTAGTTGTCTTGCATAGGTTTCCTCGGTGCTCGAAGGGCCTCAGATCCGTCGTTCACCCAGACAACCTCTACAGGATCAGTTACACGGTAATAATAATTTGTGACGCGTATATTTTCTTATTGTGGTTTGTGAACACGTCAAAATAAATGTAACTTCTTCGTACTGAATTTGTCTAAAATAATGTGGAATTTTTACAGATTTTTGGGATAAATTATGTGTTCATATTTCCGCAATTATAGCTCGTTATTTATGTTGAACTTATACAAAAAATGTGAGGAATTTTGTCTTCTTTAATTTAGTTGATGCCATTTTCGATGTAGAATCAACCGCTGCTAAGTTAGTTTGAAAACCTTGATTGTTTGTGTTTTATGGTAACCAGCTGTCCCTGCATCAGATTAAACACTGCATCAGACTAAATTGGATTAGAAATCACATACCTACTCAGTGATATTTTTATTTGTTTTTTTATATTGCTTCTAAACACTGCTAGACCCCCAGTCAAATAGTTGGTACTGTTAAATTAAATTAAATTTTATTTTATTAAGTTTTTAAAATAAATTTATATTCTCGTAAATTGCGTTAATTAGAGGTTTTACAAAATAAAATGTTTATAGTAGGTAGGGGGCGCTACTAGAACACTCCGGCTAAGTTTTCCCTCTCGTATTCTCTCTCTCCCTCTCGGATTTTAGATTCATCTACACGTCCTTAAAGTTAGGCCAGCTATTTTAGAAACACCTTGTATATCCTCCTTAAAAATTTTTGAATTTTTCTAATAGTACTAATTCTTTACGTACAACCGATATTTACCGAGATACATATATTTCATCCCTTAAATTCCATATGGCGGCCTACCCTTAGTCCGATGAGGGAAGCTTGGCTAGAGTGTTCTAGTGGCGCCCCCTACCTACAAATAATATTTCATTAAACTTCTAATCAACGCAACTTCGGTCATGTAAAAAATAACATTTTGATGAAAGATAAGAAAGAAGAGATAAAGATGGAGAACTGGCAAATTAATAAAATATTTCCACATGAACTGGGGCCGGGAAAAGCAATAAAATAACTCTTAAAAAAGATGTGCGGGTACTAACCGGCAGCGATCACGTGGAAGACACAAGGCGCCCTTTGCATTCCAATCAGGTTGGTAGCGTAGCAGAGCAACGTGCCGTAGTCGAGCTCCGTCATGGGCGTGTAGGAAACGACGCTACTGGTTCCTGAACGGGCGATATGTGATTGAGCTACATCTACAGCATCAGCAGAGTTGTTGAATGTCCACCGAAACTGCACATCTGAAGGATTAGCGTCGACTTGGCAGATGATCTGCGACCGCTCTTGCTTTGCAACGCCATAGATCCGAGTCTGGTTTGGTTTACATGTTGGTGAATCTAAGCAACAAAAAAAAAAAAAAAAAACTGTTGAATTTGTGAGTTATAAAGTAAGTACCTAATTGCACATTTATTTTTTATCCTTGCATCTTACACTTGATTGATCCAAGAATTAACGATGGTAAAGAAAAATAACCCATAAAAAAGATCGGTGTGGCATGTGGCCAAATAGGTTTTGGATTGCTACAATGCTCTATCCTGATTATACCAGTTTATTGTTTGGCATAGTTGATGAATCAATAATCATTAAACTCTTGTTTTAATTAATTTATAAAAAAATTACATTGCTTCAGGACCATAAAAGATTATTTAAATTAATTTGCTTACAATTTTTTGACAATGGTAAGTTCAATGGTAGAAACAGAAATGCGCTCATACTTTACCTAAACGAAAAGTAGGTAAGTACTTACATCGATTAAATAAATAAATAAATTACGAAAATCAACTGCACAAATAGTTTATTTTACGCTTACTAAATAAAGACAGTTTAACTAATAAACAGTCCTAGGTTTAATCTAGATAGGATCGAACCTTCGGTGTTTCTTGTATTTATTAGTACTGGGACAATGATGTTTTGACCTAATAAATATTTAAGAAGGAATCGGAATATTCAGAAACGTGCCAGAATATACTCGTAGTTAGATAATAATTACTAAAAGCCTTTCTGAATAACAATAGTTTATAAACAATCATTTCCCTTCCTGAATAATAATAAAAAAATAATACAAATGTTTGTACCTATAGCAATAAAATAAAATGAAAAAATACTTACACATCACATTTAGATAAAATGCATTACTTTCCCCATCGCCTTCAGTATTGTAGCCAACACATGTGTAGTTACCTGCCGTTGTTCTTGAAACTCCCTGCAGGACCAACGACTGATTACTAATGATAATTCCTGCATTAATGTTGATATTTAACATTTTTCCCTGAAACAATAATCAAATATAGGTACATATTATTAACTTTTCAAATATACCTCAATAGTATAGAGGTATATTTTTAAATTTAATTTAATTTTTTATTTTAATCGCCATTTTGATCACAGCGTGACTGAACCACGGTGTAAGATATGCCGTGTTGGCTGAATGATCTAGATAGTAGAAATACACAGAATAAGATTAGTAGCGTCTATGAGTCGGAAAACACCCCAATTTTTTCAGACGCAACGAAACCACTTTCCCTGCCCGTTTTCGAGGGCGATGAACACGATGGCGTAGGGAAATTTCTTTTTCGGGTCGCGTTCACCCTCTATTGGCCAAAAACCACCCCCTTTTTTAAAATCTCCATTCTAATACCCCCGGGTAGGAAAAACGCGTGCTACTCGCTTTTGGGGATGCCTTGTATCTAGTGACAACTGCCCGTCACCCTACGCCCACCCCCTTAGCCAACAACCAACCTTCAAGGGGGTTGAAAATATTTTTTCTTATAATCTTAAATATTTCTGCCTTCCCCCGTTTTCTAGGATGTTAAGCACGATGGTAACCACCTTACACCTCTACCACCCGTTTTCATCACCACAAATTGAGGAAAACACTCTCCAAGGAGGTTGAAATTTTTTTTTTTATAATTCGGCAACCTGCCGCATACCCCCTTTGTCAAGAGTACTGATTACGATGGTCAATACCTTAGACCTCTACCGCCCCCCTAAACTGACAAAATCATCCTCCAAGGGGGTTGATTTTTTTTTTAATCTCGAATGTTGTAGATGTTATTTTGTCATAATTTACGGTGCTTTCTATTGGTAAAACTTTGGAGACAACGTTTCTGTTACACTTACGTCGGGAAATAATAATTTGAATATACAAGGTATCATATTATATGTTATATGTATCATGTTTGTGTTTTTTAATAGGGGTACAGTTTTGAATTATGTTTTTGACTAGGGTATTTTGATGGTGATAAATTAAGTAGTTAATCAAAAAGTTAACTGTACAGCTTTGCTTCGTTCTCGCGAGTAGTACAGTATATTACGTGGTAACTATAAGCTTCCAGAAGTTACCGCCACAAACGACAAAACTACCTACTTAGCAGTTTGGTGAAAATATTAAAGCGAATAAAGGTAAAATAAATAATAATGTTTATTGAAATCAAATAACACTTACATTATGTCTCCATTCGACTTTATATACAGGAGGATGAGCATTTATGATACAGTCGAAGTAAACATCATCTCCTTCTTTTATCCTTCCCGGATCTAAGGAAGTTCCTAGAATTATCTTAGCTTCTGGAGTATCTGAAAGTCAAAAAATTACAATTAAAATTCAAGATTATACCTACTTATTTACATTGATAATTTAAAAAATATTTATGCAACAAGTGCATAAAGTGGTACTTTTTTCACGACTGGGAAGTCAATCGAAGAAGTAATACCTGTCTATTAAATTTCATTAAAATATCCAGAGCGGTATTACAGATATTATGAAAAAATTATTTATTTTCAAAAACTTTACCACCCTGTATCTCAAAAGTTAAGACTCTTAGGACATACGTTCTTTATGAAGTTTTCTTCTTAAAATGGACGCAAAACTCACCCCCTAAATATTGACATTCAATTACATAACACCCTGTATACAGAATCGTCATTTTCAAGATTGGCCATTCATGCGGGGAAAAAATTTGCAGTTTGCATGAGCAGCAGTAATGAGTAATGACAATGACTAATGACAATGGCAATGAACATAGATTTGCATTGTTTACATTGTTTACGTTCTTTACGTTGTTTGCATTCTTTACCTTCAAAAAGTCCATGTTGTAAAGAATGAATTGTTTACCGATATAGAATCGCGTAAAGAGTAGAGGTAAACAATCCGGCACATCACTGATTAAGTATAACTACCTTCGAATATTATTTAACTATAATACATGATCAGCTTATACGAATTACAAGCCTTCAAAATCGATACAACTCCTAATAGTCACCTCGTGCAAATAGAAGAATACTTTCCGAATTTTATTTTCACTCTCTATAGAACTAATTATACGTATAACCGTCCACTAATAGATAATTCACTAAGCTAAAGCGAAGTAAGCTATATAGTTTTACACTCCCTAACAACAGAACTCTATATGTGCACTTAATTTCAATCTACAAAAATCCTATTATCTCCTGCTGTTGCTTCTGCTCGTACAGGTCCAGAGTTTCATCTAGTAAAGTTGCAATTATTCTGGAAAGATGAACGTGACTGTGCAGTCTACCCAGTTAATTGTTTCTACTCTCTATTGCATGAACTCTAAGGACCAGCGGCGTGCTTTATTGGAATTTGTATTACGTACTAAAATTTCTAATCAAAACAAGCTTACTTTACAATGCTACAATATTATAATATTGCAATGTGAATAAAATAAGATTTGCTTTCAAGTTAAAGTAAAATTAGGGAACAAACATTTTTTAAAGAATAATACACATAAGTGTATCCGATCCAGCAGTAATAATGACAATCTTTATGAAATGGAAAATTCCAGCAATAAAACAAGAAAAATCCGTTAAATCTTAAGAGAAAGATCATACAATGGTTGGTGTGAGTTCTCAGAAAGGACAAGGTGTCATTTTATATCAAGAAGTAAAAATAGCTAACAACAAGATTTATAAAAATAATGGCTTAAGCTGCTCAGAAAACTAGAGATTGCCTTAAAATGACATGCAATGTAGCAGCAGTTCGCAGTATCCACACAAACCACTGCAGACATTGCAGTGAGTATGAAACCCTTGCACATGTGTTAGGATACTGCCATTACGGAGAAACTTGACGAATTAAAAGGCACAACGACATAAGAAAAATGTTGACGAATGCGTTAGGTACTGGAAAAAGGTTATGAAGTACACCAAGAAGTATCTGGATTATCCATTGAAGACAGCATTAGAAGAATTGACATTTTGGCAATTATTTAAAAAAAAATATTTTCTAAACTGTGTCCTAGGGCAAACTGGTATGATGCCAGTCAGTTGTTTGAATAAACTTTATATATAAATATTAAACCATGAACCATATAAAGAGCAAATAACAGAATTCTGCAGTTACATATTATGGTAAAATTCAAGCGATCACAACAGCAATACAGAATGAAGCGAACAAGCAATAAAAAAATACAAGAACAGCAACACACAACTTAAAACTGGCTTCTGCACACCCATCACATGCCTGTCAACATTATATAAAAAAGTATAGCAGATATTTCGTGCAACAAAATGCTCCCCACAAAATTTTTGCGGGGATTTGTTATTTATTTTGTTATTTAATTTGTTATTTGTTATTAGTAAAATTTGTTATTTAATAACAAATTCACTCAAGAACAGGAAGGGATGCTGCAAGGATATAAGGAAGAAGTGTTTTTAATACCCGATATCCAGGAATACTTTACCTACGATAGTTTGTATATTATTGGTACATTTTAGAGTTTTAAATCATAAATAATTGTTGAATATTTGAATTCAGATTTTCAAATATGTTATTAATTATTATTTTATTTGGTACCTACTTCCGTTTAGAACAAGGTCTCGTTCCTCGACCTTGGCCTGCCGGCGGCGTCGGGCCTTCGGCCCTCCATGACGGGCCTTCGGCCCGGTTTGTCAGTATATCCCCGTCAAAGTTAGAATTTTTCATGTTTTTTTCGTGATACCTTTTTTTCTATGTCGCTACACGGCACTGTGATCAGTAGATTCCGCGTCGTAGTTAAAATCTGCCATTCATCTCTTTTTGTGTTATTTTTTTCTATATCGCTCCTGAAGGACCAATATGGGAAGTTCCGAGCCCGCGCGTAGAAGTTGGATTCGTCAAAGTTAGTCACGCATTAGTTTGACAGTTCAAGTTGGTCGTAAAAAAGAGAACAGGTCGCGAGAAGCACGGAATTTTCTTTGACAGCTGTCAAATATGTCAATGCGGTCTGTGGAATCAACAAAATGCCGAAATGAGTTTTGTTGAAAAGAGAAACAATTTTTTTAAATGCTCTTGATTTTGACATTTAAAAAATGACAGTTTTAATTTTAATTTCGCAATTTTCTCAAATGAGAGTCGTAACCTGAAGTCTCTTCTTTACGTCAAAATTAAAAAGGGCCGCCATTTTGATTCTCAAAATTCAAAAAAAATTATTTCGTGTGTTCGAAACACCCATTTTCCACTATATTACTATGTAATTTGATATTTGAACGCCATTTTCTCCGAAACTATGCAAGAAAACGAAAAAGGCTCTTCGGTTCTAGATTTGCAATCACTTCATGATACCCTTTTGTGAATTTCAGCCGTTTTTATTTGGGGTCATATTTTGCCAAAAAAACGAAGGGGTACGTTTTCTAGGGTACCCTTTCAATTATTTTCGCCACAAATTGATGTGCCATTTTCTCCGAAACGGTGCCAATTTTAGACGGACGTTTTTTTTAAGTCGACAGACATCGTCGATAAGAAGCGTAACGTTAAATTGCGTTCGCGAAATTTTTCAAAATTGCCGCTACAGACGCTTTTGAAAATTTGAATTTTTTTTTTTTTGAAAATCGATTTTGACGGCTTACAGCTGGCAGACGGTTGCCGCGATTGAGACGAAATTTCCCATTTTTCGAAGAGCAATTTCTTGGCTGTACGCCGATACCATTGCGATGTTCCCCCTATCTAAAAAACCAAAGTTACGATAAAAAATGTGCGAGCGAAACAAAAACCCGTTCAAAATTTTCACGATTTACGAGCTTACTTTGAAATCACTGAAAATCAGCCATATTTCGAAAAAAATTTTCTCGGCCATTTTTGCACTCAGGGACTCGGGGATTGTTTCTGCGGGATAGCGAAAGAGCTGTTCTGTCGGAATTTTCAATTTTCGTCGCTTAAATTTTCAAAATGGCGGCGCTGTGGTTTTTAGAAAATGGCCGATTTTTGATGGTGGTGGTCGACTTTGACGTTTCAAAAAATGCATTTTAGTTTTTTTCTTCGCGTTTTTTTCCCAAATACGTTCGAGCTAAGGTTGTTTATATTCATTTGACTGCTCAAAAAAAAATGTATCGTTTATTTCAAAGTAGCATCGAATTTTTTTGTCGAAAAAAATTACTCTGCAAAATTTGACAATTTTTTAATTACTTTTTCGATTTCGCCGTCATATTTTCAACATAGCCAAATGAGAGTCGCGAGTGATGCCTTTATTTTGACAGCGTCGAAAATCTTTCAATCGCGATTCACGCCATCAACGGGAATTTTTTTCAATGGGAAACACAAATTTCTCCCATATTTTTGAATTTGACGTTTCAAAAATGACACTTCAAATTTCAAAGTCGAAGTTTTCTCCAAAGAGGATCGTAGCCTAGAGTCTCTTTGTTACGCCAAAGTTAATAGATGGTCGCAATTTTGATTTTCAAAATTAAAAAAAATTATTTCGTGTGTTCGAAACATCCATTTTCATCATAATTCCCATTTAATCCGATATTTGGACGCCATTTTCGCCGGAACTATGCACGAAAACGAAAAGACTTCTTCGGTTCTAATTTTGCAATTATTTCATGATGCCCTTTTGTGAATTTCAGCCGTTTTTATTTTGGGTCATATTTTGCCAAGAAAACGAAGGGAAAACGAAGAAAACCCTTTCAATTATTTTCGCCACAAATTGATGTGCCATTTTCTCCGAAACGGTGCAAATTTTAGACGGACGTTTTTATTAGGTCGACAGACATCGTCGATAAGAAGCGTAACGTCAAATTGCGTTCGCGAAATTTTTCAAAATGGCCGCTACAGACGCTTTTGAAAATTTGAAAAAAAATTTTTTGAAAATCGACTTTCGAAGTTTATAAATTTTTGGTTTCCATTATTTTTTTCTTATTGAACGACATAAAAAAATAATATGGCGGCCATAAGAAAAAAGAAAGTTGGCTATGAAAACTCTGGGATCTAGTCGGCTTTGAAAATTTTTGAAACGTCAGATGAATAGCTCATAACGGCTTATGTAAGCCTACGAAAAATTATTTATTAATTTCCAATGGCATGAAAGATATGACAAAAATAAGATTTCTCGATTTTTCAGTTTTTTCAGGATATATATTTCAGGAATGGTCACAGATATCTTGCATGTTTTGACGGATTCGAGATGGCCACAAAATAGCGCAACTTTTCTCTAATTTAAGCAACCCTGTATATCTCTTATGGTTTAGGGTATCCCTTTAATTTTTTTAATTTTTTATTATGATTATTATTATTATTATTTTTCCTATTCTTTTGTTTTTTTATTATTTTTTTTTACTTATGATAGCTTTTGACCTTTTCCAATAAATTTATGAAAATTTGAAGTATTATTATGAACTTCTAAAATTACTGAAAGATCCTTATACTCTGACATTTCCAATTTCACAAAAGTACAGTACCGTTTTGAGGGCTGGTGAATGCCGTGGCGTGCCCAGTTGTTTTTTTTTTTCAAAAAAAATCGCTAATATGAATTTTTGAGATTTTACAAGTAAACACTAATCTAGTAGGCCTTGGATTTTGTGGGAATGAGACGCTTTTTGCTCCCAAAACATAGTTTATCAATAAGGGTGTTTCAAGAACAAATGGGGCACGCTGTAGGTTACTAATAATAAAAAATTACAAACATCGTGTTCAGGAATTTGATTAATACTTAATATGATTTTATTATAATGAAAATTTCACGCCATCAATTTTCAGCCAATAAAGTACGAGCATTGCTTACCGTTGCCATGGTTATTTGTGTATTATATCGGAAATTTTCTCCTGCTGGGGTAAGCTGGAGAGTATTATAGTGGAAATTTTTTGACATTTAAAAGTGACAACTAGGAACTTTATAAACGTCAACTGTTGACTGTTGCTGTTATTAATATTAATCAACCAATGCCTTTTGTTAAAGTTTCTATTATAATTTAATATTAAAGTGATGTTTTCGCGTATTACCACGTATGAAATCACGGATTCACTATCAAAAAAATGATCCGAAGAAACCTAATTTACCTAATTTAGTAATTCTATTTGAAATAGGTATGCACTTACCTAATTTTTCGGATTAACTCACGGGGAATTCATGGGGGTTCGACCACTTTATCTTTATAATTAATTAATTGTATGGCACTTTTTGTTGGTAGAATCCATCTGCTGAGCAAATCATTGCGCTTTGGAAAGAATGGAATCTAATCAATACTAATCATAATAATTACTATTATACCGCAATTGTCGACTTATCATTATCAAAAACCACAATCGGCTGGTGAAGTTTATAAACTAAAATTTGTGTTTGACAGCGCTAATAATGGCGGCGCAGTTACTAAACGTCAGTTTGGCGTTGTCACGTGATTATTTTACGCCGCCATGTCATATTTTTATTTCACAATTAAATTGTAATTTTTCTATTCAAAACTAATTTTGTTGTGAAATTTTCTTTCCAAATACCACTCGAAATCAAATTATACCAGGAAATTTTGTTCTCGCTTACGAATATTTTAAGAAAATTATCCCTCGCCTGCGGCTCGCGATAATTTTCAAAATATTCGTGAGCTCGAAAAAATTTCCGGAAATAATTTGACCTCTAGTGGTATTACATGTGAAAATAAACTTACAATGTATTTCCAATCTCCATCCATCCTCAATTCCTTCTATTGCCATAATTTTGTTTTCAGCTTTGCACGATAAATATTTTCCATCATCTTCTTTTCTTGGCACGAAAGATAAGGTACTGGTAGTTGTATTACCGTCATTTGACGTCTGAAACATACAAAGATTATGTTAGATTAATTCAGACAATTAAAACTTCAAGTCGATAATTTATTAAATGAATATAATTTTTATGTACCTATTGCAAAGAATTTATTTTTATTTTTATTATAAAGAGGTAGCTCTCTTTACAATAATTGTACTAATATTCTCTGATAAATAAAAGCCGATACTTTAAAGAAAAACCATTCAAACTATACCTAAACTTCAATAGTTTATAATTTTGGAGAAAAAGATTTTTAATTGGAGAAAAGTTTGAAAGCATTTTTTAAAGAAAAGTAGGTACATTTTCGAAGAGTACAGTAAAAATGGTGTGAAATGAGCTTCTCATGTCGCACGGCACACTTCGACCACCTTCACAAAAATCGATTGTAAAATGCAGAACACAAAAGTTCTTAATTTGATCTTATTTTCGGAAACTGGTCGAAGTGTTCCGTTCGATTGAGAAAGCTCATTTCAAAGATTTTTTCCTGTACTTTCTGAATCCAGTGCCGTCTTTTCCGAAAGCCGATCGGAAAATGTGCTTTTTTTAAATAAACATGCGAACAATTTTTCTCCAAGTACGGCCAGGGTTATGAGGTTTAAAACACTGGAAATAGGGTATCCCGTAAATTCGAAGTACCTCAGCTATTGAAATTATTTTCAATAAATGTTGAGGATCATTTAGAAATAATTTGTGCGGAAAATTTGAAAATTGAAGTTTTGGCAGGTGCAAGTTCTTAATTTGATCTTATTTTGTGAAACTGGTCGAAGTGAGCCGTTCTATTCAAGAAGTTTATTTCAGATCATTTTTCCTGTACTTTCTGAATCCGATTCCGTTTTTTTCCAAAAGCCGATCGGAAAATGAGCTTTTCTGTGGAAAAAGTGCAAACCATTTCTTTTCAAGTACGGTCCTAGATTTTGAATTTGTCGATAGGTCATCTTGAAGTACCTCTATAGAAGAGTGCTTCTGCTAAATTTTGTTGGATTTCTTCAAACCGTTGCAAAGATATCACCGTTTAAAATTTAAGCCCATTAAGCCCAAACATAGAAAGCACCCTGTATCTTCGTACTTGTTGGCAAAATAAAATTGTCATAGATCTAGACTTGCCACGATGTCTTCTACCTGGCACTTAAGTCATGAATCACCCTGTATAGACGAAATATCAAGTGGATATTCCGTTGCAATATAATATCCAAAATCGTTCTGTTATAAAATAAATATTACATGTCGCAAACATATTTTATTATTACGTCACAACAAAACAAGTTATAAAAATTGAAACGCGAGGAAATTCTTTGCTTTTGCTACAGACAAGCAGCACTAGCCAGATAATGAAAGAATTTGCGGTACATTGTGTCGCCTAACCATTTTATTCAATTGTGGAGCTTTTCGTCCCTGGTCGCCGAGCGGAATAGAATTTTTATTATCCTGGACGGCATTTAGTAGACTATTGCTGATTATTTGCGACCGATTTCGTTAATTGTTTTAGTCTGATTGATACAATTGCGGGTCGTTTAAACGAAATTCTGGGTGTTTGCAATTAAACGACCACCACAACTCAGCTAAAGCTTTGTGATGAAAAATACTAGAGCAAATAATTGAAATTTAAGGATTGAAAATCTGAAAAATATTGTTATCTACAAGGATACTTACAAGTACAAATACAAAATGTACGCATCACATATAAAATTAAATTACAAAATTTAAATTTTAAGTACCTACCTAGTGAAATCATATCAATAAATATCATGTATAGATAGCTTTGTAATTTCTTGCTTACTAGGCTTGCCTAGTTTTTCTGGTTTTGAAAGAGTTTATCTCTAATTTAACCGATTTCGTATTTCTTACCGTTTCCAAAATCCCCATGTACTGCCACTTAAACTTGACACTCTGTATACAAGGAACAGTACAAGATAAGTGTTTTGTTTTGATCGATAAATGTATCCTTATATTAGTCACGGTGATTAGTTAATGACACATAGCGATCATGGCTCAAGAACTATTGATCCTAGAGCCTCAAGATTTTTGTTCTAATATAAGTGACAACGAGAAGCTCGATGAATATAATTTCAAGATGGCCGCATTATCGACAATACCAGAAGTGAACACATACTTCGTTATTTGCACATACAAAATCGCTGACATGTCCCCATCTTGAATTTGTGGTAAACAGGGTGATGAAAATTATCATATACATATTTCATTACTTTGTATAAAAATTTAAACTACATAATAGGATACCACGTAAAAAGTTGAATTATGAACATATAAGCCGTTTTAGAATCTTACCGTTACTTATGTAGGTATATACAGCTTTTAAAATTAAAAACTGTGATTAACAAGTCCTCAATCTAAGCTCCACCTGTATTCGACTTTTTCAGTAGTGTGATAAACTGGTGATAAACTGGCAGGGTCGCCCTGTGATAATTTTATGGGTTTAAGCCATGTGGTAAGCTGGGATGCTGTGTTGACTAATGGTTGCATCTGATTCTATTACTAATTGTAATTATAACTAAAACTATAACTGTAATCTAATTAATGTTTTTTTTTTCGAAAAAAGAGGGAGCATCGGTCTTAACTGTGTAGGTAAGACCTAGTCGCTCCACTCTGGTAATTTGGCTTTGAGCACGAACTCTTCAGCCACACACTTTAAATTATATATTTTTGCCTTTTAAACGTTCGATCGCTTGTTTTACTTTTCACAGACATTCGAAAATGAATCTGAAAAGTAAAGCAGGCCGAGGTGAGTTTCGAACCCGCGATCTATGGCTTCGTGAGCCAGCGGAGAACCACTAGGCCACGCAAGTCACTTAATCTAATTAATATTCTTCTAGTTGTAATTTTTAATTGTGTATTGCTTAACCTTAGTCAGCATTATTGTAAGGTCGGTACCTGTCAGGTCAGGGTTACCGTCTTGTAATTAAACATTATTTATCTATGCGCGCGCAGTGTAACACTACTTGTTTTCATAACAAGCTAGTTAATGAATTGACTTTAAAATATTTACTAATTGAAAAGTAAAATTTCCTTATTAATAATCTTAACACTGGTTCATCACATCTATTATACCTATCAAAATAGATTTAAAAATTTAATTATGAGTGCCTCCCTTTAAATAACGAAGTAGGAGTCGAATTCAGGTATTTTCGCAAGTGCGACCATCTTTAAAATATTTTCAATGAATTTTTCGTTTGTCATTTATGACTAAAAAATTTTTCTGTTGACGCCGCTCTTGAGCCAATAGTTCCCGAGATATGGCCCCTTAATTCTGGTCATCCTAAGAAAGCTTTACGAGGGGGTATAAAAAAAAAACTGATCATCATGAATAACTGATGGATCATCGTTGATAAAATCAGAATACAACTCGTCTCCTTTCAAGTTTAGGATTTGAAGAAAGAAGTATTATTTTTCAAATAATAATATTCAAACATGTCAAACCACACTGTTAAGCACCTAAGTACTAAATTTTCTTATTATTAGTTAATTTATACCTATATACCTAATCAAAAAGCCATAGCCATTACCGTCGAATAAAACTGACATTGGGAGGGGACGAAAGGAGGATCTGGATCAACTAAATTGAGATAGAGTGGGTATTCGATTTGCACATCTTAAACTTGTATCCCCTAAGTAAAATTATTTATTTCAAAATTCAGTAACCTACCAGCTTGTGCACCAGAAAAAAAGTAAAATTTTACTCAAAAACAATGATAAGTAATTGATATAAAATGAGCCACCACTACAACAGTAAAATTCCTCCTAATTCCAGAAGTGGTAAGAACTTGGATATAGGGGAGAGTAGATATTAATGAAACGCAGTAAGACCACAAAGAGTTGATCGATATTTCATTTTTTGTTTGGTAGGTTGCCAACTCAAAGAAACGAAAATACTTGTTCGCGGTTGAAATATGGAGTTTGATAAAATAGGTAATAACTAGAGACGAAATTCAGCAAGCAATTCTACAGGAAGCCACTCATGCAGAGAAACATTTATCAGCAATGTAAGAACGAACGTAACTCAAAAGGAACTAATAAGCCTCTGATATGGCTACTGACGGAAAAACTAACTTCAAAAACATTAAAAAGTAATGATTGCATAAAATTTATATAAGTAAGTATGTGCATAAATATCTATTTTAGCACTTATTAAAATTTAATTCTAAAACGATTGCCTTCGTTTATTACACAACTTATTTTATAACTAAAATCAGATATTAGTCATCATCAGCAAACGAGATACTAAAATATAAGTACATCTGTTACACGCACCTGGTCTGATCTGTTTTAAAAAATGAAAATACAAATGGCTCTTACATCATACATTTATCTTTAAATATGAAAGTTATGCTGATTTTGTGATGATTTTCACATAAAATCGTAGAAACAATAGCGTCTCCTTTTCGCGGAGAATTACTTGGACGTTTCGTCCTCGTGAACAAAACGGCCTTTGACTTTGTGACACCTACCATTATTAGTCGAAAATCTAAAGCAAATTCTCGCCTCGTTAAAAAGTATACTATTAACGACGGCTAGACAAACCAAGTGTTTAAAAAAAAACTTTCCTAAATTTTTTGATCACAAAATTATAAGCAATGCGCCCTTTGGTAAAATAGGTGCTTGGTGCAGAATATTGAAAAATAGTAATTATTTTTATTTAGTAGGTTGATAATTAATTAAAAGTTCACGACTTTAAAACGGAAAGTTTGTCTGCTTTTATGGAATAGGTACCTGTAGAATGTATAGTTCCCCGGGAAGTCTACTCTCGCTGTAAGAGAATTAATGACGTCCTCCGCATCCGGCTAATTCCCGTTCATGGCCTGTCGAGGCTAGACAAACTGTGCTCTAATATGGTGTACTTTTGGATCAGACTTATTAGTATGCATGAGAAGACATTGTTCCTGCTGTTATTAGAGCCTGCAGACTGCAGACACTGCACTCAACTGAAACTGAGCTCCTTGGGAAAATATGTTGGGTATAAGCTCTATTTGTCTGGAAGTTCGTACTTTGTTTAAAATCTTGTGTTAAGCTGGACAAATGCTCGGAGATATATGAACACATAATGTAAATTAATAACTGGAAAATAATTCAGGGGGCGCTTCATTCTTGATGACGGGTCAAAAACATGATGGATATAAAAACACAAAAATATACCAGGTGTTTCATTTAAAAAAATATAACTTTTTGACATAACTCGAATGTTCAATTATTGTTCTGTTTTCATCGTTTTATTCAGCGGAGAAAATACTACAAGTTTGCCAATTTAACTGATTTTGTAGACCCAAAAATACCGAAGTTAGCAATAGTGCCGACTTTACTTTGATGACCCTGTTGTGGGTCATATTGTGGGAGTATTATGACTTCATTCATGTACTGTAGAGTTTTTTCTAGGTTAGATGATGCATGTATTTTAGGAATTTTGTCCTCTTTACTGAGTCTGTTCCTGTGAACAGACTCAGCAAGGTACCCAATATATCGTTAAGATTTTCAATGGTTGCAGTATTTCTGCTTTTTTGCGCGGTTGCTATTTTTTTCCGGGGTGCTATGGATTAATGTTATGAGCCTGTTGTCTTCCTGACATGTATTTGTTGTTTCTTCTATTTCTGTGTCTGGATAAGCTTGTTGCTGTTGAAGTTACCTCAAACCTGTTGTTTCATGCTCTCTGGTGTTATGATTTGAATAAGATTGATATTTTTTGATCAGCTATTATTCTCTCTTCCATGACGGCACTATGTTTGGATACCGCTTGTGAATTTCTGGTGTTGAATGTATCTGTGCTGTGTCATGTCTGTTTATAGTTTTGTAATCGTATTATGTAATAGGTGCGCACGATAAATTTGTTCATATCAATGCCTTTCAAAAGGTTTTCCCGCCTTAGTGGTCTCCGAATATAGTCCGGTAGAACAACCAGGGTCAGTTTGGACCTGGACGACCGGCCCTCTTGGACCCACAGTTAGTGGGTCCAGGGCCAGTCCAAGCTAATAACAAGAAATAATCATAATGAATGATTTTGACTGCATATTCATCATAGGTATAGTTTTTTCATATTAAAATACCGCCCTTCCACCTCGAATCATGTATAAGAAAGACTTCCGACTTCTGCATACAGGCTGGTTCATAATATGTGCGCAGGACTTCATCACGATGTGATATTTCGTTCAAAAATATTAAAAAAGTTCCTATTAACATAGGTCCGTAAACGAACTGTTTTCGAGACAAAAAGGGTGTCAAAAAAATTAATTATTTTCAGTTTTTTGACGATATATCAGAAACTTTTTGAGATACAGAACCCAGCTTTTGTACACATCTTGTCATTAATAAGTTAAGTTAAGTCTTGTCGTTAAGAGGACAAATGAAAAAAAAAAGTATGTGGCTGTGAAATAAATAAAAAAAGTAATAATAAAAAAATAAGTTGTTTTTGTTCACAACAAAAAATTTTGTAACTTTTATGTTTTTCATCAAAAAATTCTGTTTTTCTCGAAAACCATTCAGATTAGAGTATTTGACCAAGAGCACCTTTTTTTATGTAGAAAATACTGACAGTTCGAAATGTGCTTCCACAATGCCAATTTTTTCTGTGTCGTAGAAATTAGGGGCAAAAAATCTCAAGCAACCCCAAAATCTCCGCCACTGCCATATGAAATAAATTTAGTCCGAGCTCAAAAAGTGAATAATATTAATGAAAAGATGTGTGAAAAAATACAGTTTTATATCTGAAAGGATTGCTGAGAAATCGTCAAAAGACTTAAAAAAATATTTTTTCTTGACACCCTGTATCTCGAAAATGGTAAGTTCGCGGACCCATGTTAATAGGAACTTTATTTCATATTTTTGAACAAGCTATTATCACATCCTGAAGTGCTACGCACTTATTATTAATCACGCTGTGTAATGTGTTATTAAATAACCATTTGAAATTGTATTAAAAATTAAAAGGAGCTTCAGAAGAGCTAGCTAGGCTTTCGTATGACACCTAATACGTGATGTGAGAGTACGAGATTTATGTATTTATGTTATTGCGCTTTTCCTGATATTTTAGAGTTCCCAGATTTTATATAACCAAATTTTCTGGAGGTTTTCAAGCAATTCATGAAATTTCCACAGAAACAATAGACTGGTTACAGGATTTGAAGCTCTTGTAAACAAAATCTACATTAACAGCCAGATAACTTCAGACGGATGCTGCAATGTGATTGGAATACTTCAAACCAATCTCAACAGGATGGTGTGTCTAGGTTTTTTAATGGGGTTTTCCCTAGACTATATCTCTCAAAGCAAATGCTTCACCATGATGTCAACATCGCATCAAAATATCCTACAGATCGTTCTTTTCCCCATGATCGACGAAACCAATCATATGTAATTTAATAAACTAAACAACATGTTAATCGTAAGACTGCAATTTGTAATTTCAAACGAATATATATATATATATATATATATATATATATATATATATATATTGTTATGGTATTTCTTTTCCCCCTTATCTAATTTATTATTATTATTAATTCTATTAAAAAAATTATACCATAAACAAATAAAATTTTAACGATTCTTTGAGGGCACTCTCTCTCTCAGTTGGGTTCAGTTGAAAAGAAAATTTTGATTTAATTTAATTTGAATTCTAATTTGAAAATTTTTTAACAAATACCTAATTTATTATTTGACAGAATATTTATTACAGAAAATTACAAAAAAAAAACCTACCTCGAGCTCTCTGATTCTAAATTTTGTTAAAACTACTCTTATAATAATTTAAAATTAATTATCACATCAAAATCTTACAATATCCCTCACAATATGCGTCTCGCTGCCTCGCTTTTCCTTTTCCTGATCTATCAACTCTCTCTGTCACTCTCTTCGTCTCTCGCTGCTTCTCTTCTTCTTTCCGCTTCTCCTTCCTTTCTTAAATATAATCTTTAATTTCCTATTTTACCGACATCTTCCAGGTTTCTTCCACTTGTTTTCAAATTGATCCTTTCTATAATTTATCCCCTTTCGACTTCTTCACGTTCTCTTCGCTATCTATTTGTTCTTCTCCTTTTTCCTTCCAAATGATTATTTTTACTTTTCTTACTTTTTTCTCTGACAGTCCGCTTCCAAATTTTTTAATTATTTTCTTTTGACAACCTCTCTTCTTATAATTTATTTCTTTCTTATCCTCTTCCACTAAATATCACTTCTTCTTTTCTTTAATTCTTCTAAATAATTGTTTTTTAACTTCTCTTACTCTTTTTCTGACATTCCACTTTTTAAATTCTTAATTAATTTCTCTTGACAGCCTCTCTTCTTATAATTGATTTCTTTCTTATCCTCTTCCACTAAATATCACTTCTTCTTTTCTTTAATTCTTCTAAATAATTGTTTTTTAACTTCTCTTACTCTTTTTCTGACATTCCACTTTTTAAATTCTTAATTAATTTCTCTTGACAACCTCTCTTCTTATAATTGATTTCTTTCTTATCCTCTTTCAGTAAATATCACTTCTTCTTTTCTTTATTAATTCTTCTAAGTAATTGTTTTTTTAACTTCTCTTACTCTTTTTCTGACAGTCCACTTTTTAAATTCTTAATTAATTTCTTTTGACAACCTCTCTTCTTATAATTTATTTCTTTCTTATCCTCTTCCACTAAATATCACTTCTTCTTTTCTTTAATTCTTCTAAATAATTGTTTTTTTAACTTCTCTTACTCTTTTTCTGACAGTCCACTTTTTAAATTCTTATTTCTCCTTCTCTCCCCGTTGCTATCAACATTCTCTCTATTCACTTTTTTCTATTTTTTCTTTGGATTTTTTAAAACAATCCAAAATCTATTTTTGACATTTTCCTTTTAATAATTAAATACTAATAAATTTTATTTGTTAAGATCTTCAAGTGGGTCCCGTGGCGCAGTGGATAGCGCGTTGGTCCGCCGTGCCGATATACCTTGGTTCGAAACTCACCAGCAGCCGACAACTATTTGTTGTGTTTCTCGAGCCAAGATCGGGATCCACCTTGTGGAAGGCAATGGCAAACCACCACAAGTACCCTTGCCTAGTAAAACCTCTCAAACAGTGCCGTTCGGACTCCGGCAATAAAAAGGGAGGTCCCATATGTCTGTGTAAACTGATAGCTCGCGCACCACAGACATATGCGAGAGGTAGCCTACGCCCGATATGCGGGTATGGCACTTGAAGAAGAAGATCTTCAAATCAAAACCAAACTTTAAAAATTAGGTGAACCTAATTTTTCATAACAATATATATATATATATATATATATATGAGGCTATAATAATATAATGTCTTATACATAGTTATTATAACTTCAGATTCGAAACTATATGGTAAAAATAGAGGGTATACGCAGTAAAAGAGAACATGAAAAGATCTGTGTTATAAATATGGAGTAAAGCTTGAAGATATTATTGTCTTATTAATAATTATTGGTGAACATCCTTCATTATACCGTGAGAGTACTGATGAGACTAAATATATGAATAGGCAAATTGCAATTTGTAATGGCTGTAAATTAACCTACCAATTAGAATTAGATGGTAATAAAAGCCCCAAGTACGTAAAACACTCTATGTATTTAAAGATTTAAATTACAAGAACTAAATATTATAATTCACTGAAAAGAATTGATACAAAGTGTAAAATGGAATGCATCCGTTCGTGTTAGCCTTCAGGTGTTCACTGTCTCACTACTCTCTCTCTATACTTCGATTGGCACGGGAGCTCGTTCCTTTCCTTGCTAAGTGTACTTCGTCCTGTTCCTGCTTTCATTACATCGCGCTCGGAGGTCGGTTGACTTGAATTTTCTACAGTTGCTATGGTAAACTGTTTTGGTGGTATTGTTTGTAACAATTCCAATAAAGTATCTGTGGTAACTCATTGAACACGTATAACAACGTATAACAATTTCTCTATGCATAAAGATTCAGTATACACACGGTACCTATAGATGAAAGTTATTTTTATTTAGGATATAATATAAAGGGACGAGAATAATAGAACAGTCGATCCGACCTTGGGGGATTTATGAGAGAATCATGTATCCGGCGAACATATCCATCGGTCTGATCCTAGTATTATAAACACGACGTTAATTCCGCCACAAAGCGGTGAAAAGACAGGGAAAAGCAAACAATGAGAAGTTGGTATCCGCCAGTATCCTGACATGAGAACAGATAAAGCAACACAGGAACTCTGTATGCCGGAGAATAACTTTCATTATGTGGTTTTGATAGACGAAGAAAAGACCGTCCGAACACGTTATTAGCTTTAAGGAAAAATCCATAGTCTTGGAATGTATGGTAACAATTTATTGATTGATATAAAAGGACTACAAGTGACGTTTCAGGCATGTAAGATATTTCATGAAAAAAATAATAACGGAAGTTGATTTTAGAGCATTCTATAATTTCTTATCATTTGAGAGTCCTTAGAAAATTTTTGGAGTTTTAATTGACTAGCAGATAATATTAGTATGAATCATCATATTACTAATACCGGGTGATCCACAAAATTTTTCATCAACTAGTGCCTTGGAAAAAATGAAGCATATCTGCCAGTCTGTCGGATAAAATGCAAACTATTGGTAGGTGTGCTCAGGTACCTCTCTCTTCCAAGGCACTAGCTGATGAAAAATTTTGTGGATCACACGATATAATCACTGTTACACTTACACATCTCGGTACACAGGTTGCAACATCGAGAAACGCGTCAAACACACTTCAAACCCTCAGCTTCTATGAGGAACTAATCGTGTTACACTTGCGCTTTTGCACCGGTAATAATTAAAAAAAAACATTCCTAAACATAAGTTAGGTATGTATAGGCTGTCTCATATAACATGTCCCTGTACCTTATTACGGAACCTGATTGTGGTTCGAAAAAATTTGTCGAATAAATGTTCTTTGGGATCATGAGATCTTTTTCAATAAACTTATTTCAAAATGCTCGAAGTTTTATATACAGGGTTGTGACGATGAGTTAGATTCTTTAAATAATACGAAGGCTTATTTTTTGAAACTACTAAAAAATATAAATACATTGAATTATGTCTTGTTTCGAATTTTTAAGACTCTTCACTACAAAATAATTCAACTTCGAAGTACTATGTACAGGGTGATTCATTATAATGTCGCCCCCCTTTAACTTTGTTATTTCATGTGTCTCAAAAAAATTAAAAGTAGGGTTATGTAGGTGCTAAAAAAGACTTTTTTATACGTATAACAAAAATTTGAAAATAGATCAGTATACAGGGAAAACCAAATTTTTATTTATTTTTTCAATGGAACACCCTATATGTATATGAATTTATTTTTCGATTCCTCGTAAAATTCTAAGCATAATTTATATAACATACCGTATACCTGAATTCAATAGTTTCTGAAATATTCGCATTTGAAACTATGTATTTAAAAAACCGTGTATATGGCTACCAAATTGAAAACCTCGATCATCTTAAAGATTTGATACGGATTGAAATTAATAATTTAAATAAAAATAACCCAGCATTCATAAGAGATTCATTTGAGAAAATGCGAACAACCCTTATAAACCCTTCACCTGTTGCAAATCAAGAAATCTAACAATAAAATGCTCTACTGGGCCTCCATTTTTTTCAACACATTTTATAAGGGTTTATAAGGGCTGTTCGCATTTTCTCAAATGAATCTGTTATGAATTCTGGGTTATTTTCATTTAAATTATTAATTTTAATCCGTATCAAATCTTTTAGATGATCGAGGTTTTCAATTTGGTAGTTATACACACGGTTTTTTAAATAGTTTCAAATGCGAATATTTCAGAAACTATTGAATTTAGGTATACGGTATGTTATATAAATTAGGCTTAGAATTTTACGAGGAATTGAAAAATAAATTCATATATAGGGTGATCCATTGAAAAAAAAATTAAATTTTTGGTTTTCCCTGTATACTGATCTATTTTGAAATTTTTATTACACGTATAAAAAAGTCTTTTTTAGCACCTACATAACCCTACTTTTAATTTTTTTGGCACATTTGAAATAACAAAGTTAAAGGGGGGCGACATTATAATGAATCACCCTGTATAGGTTGCTATTTGACTTTTTGAACGCCGTTTTCACTTTTATAATAAGATGAAAATGTAAAATGTTTAATTATAAAGCAGTGTGACCACGTTTTGCAAAGTGCTGGTGTTATTATTTTTTCAAAAATGGCAGGACCTATATTACATCAGCTCATCCGAAAGTACTTTATTAGACGAATCCAATGACATGTCACAACATAGAATAATAATTGAACTCGCTAGTTTTCATTCAATTCTTTTTTTTTTTTTCGTTGGAAAAAATCTGTTGCAGTCTGACGTATTTATTACAAACGGCTAATGGTTTCCATGACAACGACAGCTCATGCTCGTGAATAAATATATTTTAACAGTTTTATGTGTTTAAGCCCTTCTCCACTCATCTAATTGTCTTGAAAACCGCGATTGCTTATAATAAATACTATTTGAATAATTTTCCAAAAACACACAAATTTATTGAAAACAAATTAATGCAATTCTATACGTTGTAACATAATTATAATTGAATTCGTCACTTAAAGTACTTTTGAATGAGCCCACGTGATATAGATCGCCGGCTATTTGAAAAAATGAAGAAAATCACCACTTTGCAAAACGTGGCCATGCACACTGCTTCGTAACTATTGTAAATTTTACATTTTGATTAAAAAACTTAAAGAAGACAAATTCAAAATTTTTTGTTGAAAACAGCGTCCAAAAATGTCAGATAGCCATCTATACATTTTTCTTCAAAGTTGAGCTATTTTTTGCTGCAAATATAAAGATAAAAGCTAAATAAAAAGATAAAACACAAAAAAATTACGACTTTGTATCCCTAAATTTACCACATTTTAATTAATATTCCTTGTCTATTAGGACATCGAAAGATAATAAGTGCTGAGTCACCTAAATCACCCCATAAATACAACCACAATTCCGTAATTAGACAATGGATTTTATTAGGCTAAAAATTGGTAAGTGTTATAAAAAAAACTTTAAAAAGTAAAAAAAAAGTTCTCTTAAGGTTACTTACGGTTTCTTTGACGCTTTCTAGTCGTTGACCGTTTTTCCACCACGTTATACTCGCAGGTGGTCTCGAACCTGAACTTTGACAGAGCAGATCGTAGCGCCGATTTGCAGAAAGTGGCTGATTGGCTCCCAAAATTTTCACATCCAATGGACCAACTGAAAATAAAAATATAATTTATATTCGCTTAGAAACGGCGCGAGAACTTCAAAAAGAGCAATTTTTGTAAACGTTCAGTAAATTCCTCTTAAACAAAATGATATGACTCCTTACTTCACCGAATTGTCTTTACTCCAATTTGAAAAGAAGGTTACTGCCTGCTTTTTATGTGGCACATCAATAAGGGAATATAAAAATAAATAACCTCACCTAACGATAATGTGATCATAAAAGTGGCAAGAACAACAAGAATATAAGTAAACGTTCTGGGGTGTTCCGGGGATCTCCTTTATTGCCCACCATTTTCTGGCCAGTGTATCGGAAGTGAGTCGTATCAATCGAATATAAATCCGTCAATCGCCATAAACTGCTGTCCTTCGGTAGTGTAGGTAGGATGCTGGAAATTGGAACTGTACAAAATGGGTATCGAAACGAAACAGTTATTTTCTATTTGAGTTACCCATTTATTTATTAAATTTTTTTGTCAAGCACTATTTCATGGAATCTATCAAATATAATTCTGAAATTAAATAATGCTACTTAATAAAATTCCGTTTTTTTTTTGTTTCGTAAAAGACTCGTAAGTTTTTTCCATCGCATGACTATTTCCATTACTTTATACAATTTCTAAAGGTCTTCAGGACATATTAATATTAAATAAAAACTCTACAATAAATTTTGTAATTGGTTTAATAAAATGATCTTACATATTGTCTTAGGAATAAACTGTCAGCGGTAAGAACTGCATGTGTGCCTTGCTACAGTAGTGGAGAAAGATTGGGAAGCTTATAGGCTTCTTATGGTCACCGGTAACAGCCTCAGTAAATTTTTTATTTTGGAAACTGGCCAGAATAAGTCGCTGGAAAATGGTTTTGAGCTTCTAAAATAACCGCCAGTGGGCGTAACAGCCACGACCAAATAAAAAATTGTCATTATTTCATTATTTTTGTAAATTATGGTATATTCAAAAAATTATAAGTGTATAATGCTTAAATAAACGTGATTTTTTTTATCTTGCCCTTTTTTCAATCGCTCCATTATTAAAGTGGTGGGGGAATGTCAAAACTTTTTTATTTTAATGTCGCTTATTCCAGTAAACCTCAACGAAATTTAACAAGATTAATCTCATTACAAAGAGTTTTCGGTTTTCTGTCAACTGCATTTTACGAATTTTTCATTTTGTTACAATTGCAACCGCGCTATATAATTTAACAGAATAGGATACAGGGTTAGAGCTATTTAAAGGGCCACTACAGAGATATCCTAAACCATTGAAGATACGAGGTCGGTTGAATTAGAGAAAAGTTGCCCTATTTTGTGGCCATCTCGAATCCGTCAAAACATGCAAGATATCTGTGACCGTTCCTGAAATATCCTGAAAAAACTGAAAAATCGAGAAATCTTATTTTTGCCATATCTTTCTTACAATTGGAAATTAATAAATAATTTTTCGTAGGCTTACATAAGCCGTCAAGAGCTACCCATCTGACGTTTCAAAAATTTTCAAAGCCGACTCGATCCCAGAGTTTTCATAGTCAACTTTCGGTTTTCTTATGGCCGCCATATTATTTTTTCATGTTGTTCGATAAGAAAAAAATACTGCATGGTAACCAAAAATTAATAGTTTTTGTAATAGTAAAAAATTAACAGTAAATTGATAGTAGTATCTCAAAAATAATTATAATTAAATAAGTGAGATGGAAATATAGTTTTATTTGCATTAGAATAAGATGGAGATAACTGATTATTTAATAAATATAGTTTGTGAATATTACGGGCATTAGTCATTTTTAAGATTTCGGATAGATACAGTATTCAAAAAAAAAGTTATTTGATACAAATCCTTTTGCATTCTCGAATCATTTTTTTCTCGCTAATAAGGCTCGCGAAAAAAAAACTCTAATTCTCGACTGCGAAAACACGGCATTTGGCAACTTTGTATCAAAAATAAATATTGCTGGAAGATGGAAGGTTTGAGATGTGTGTGTTTTTAGTCACTGTCGGACTAAGTCGTCGCGTAGTCATCGAAATCACTTTGCAGATCACGATCAAGTTAGGAACGTAACAGGCGCCAGGGCGCTTGCCAGGCAACTCCGGAATGTTTATTTTGTTTTTGGAATTATAGACGACATAAAATGTGTGAAAACAGTATTTGGGTACACTACCCCTGCAGCCATACAAAAAGGTTAAAGAAATTGAATCGGGTTGCTGTATAATACAGTTCAGCAAAATTTTTTGAAATTTGCCATAAATGCGCCCAGGTCTTATGGTACGCGCGTCTTGAAGCAAATAGTTTCGTCATAAAATGGCAAAATCTATGCATACAATATCAATATCAGACGTAATATGATGATACCGCGCTCTGTTTTTTTTTACATAATATAAATTACCGTTTCTGACCATTTCTACCGCTCCAGTTCCTAGGGTTCAGGATCATCTAATATTACGACTTTATACGGTTGTGTGCCGTAAAACGATGATACAGGTTTTTGGTCTCGGGTCCTTATACTATAAGATTGGGACATGTGTTAGCCGTTTTACGATATCTTAAAATTATAAAACTATTTCTAATCAATTTTCTTGGAGAATCTGAAAATGCAATAATACTTATAGGATAGGGTGTCCGATTTAAAATATGAAAGCTGGTAGCTACTTCCAGTAAATTGAAAACATAAATGAAGGAATTTTCAGAACTTTTCAGACTATTAGTCCAATCGTATTTCCATTTATGAATGCCCCAAGTTTCCCGCGCCACACCCTGTATTCATTTGCACTTTGAAAGCAAATTTCGACCAGAAACCATATTTTGTTATCAAATTAAAGGATTAGTTAATTTTATATAACTTATGATTTTTTGAACGTTTCTAACCATAATTAAATGCAATTAAAAAGAATTCTTTAGGAAAAATAAATATTACATATTATAAAACCAATAATACCTAATAAGGTGGAGAGATAAGAATAAATGAACGATAATTATTTTCATTATTTCATGAACTACATAATTACATAGGTACACACCGATTCAGGAAAAAGACGTTAAATACAACATACAGTATACAAAAATGAAAATCATTAAAAAAGAGTAATTTTTCTTTAGTTAATGAAAAACGATGTCTTGTTGGCTGGTTAATAATGCATTGTTGAGTTGATTGCCCTATTATGGTAAATATGGTACTATTAGGGATACTAATGACGTTCTATGCAATACACATAGCGATTATATAAAATAAAAATGTTTTTTCTGCGACGGGCTAGTTTGACCTTTTTTCCCCGTTGACAGGTAGAAAAATGCCTCATTATATGAGCTGCATCTTATAGGGGAAAAAAATGAATTAGCACGGAAAAAAATGAATACTTTTTTCCCCGAAATGGCGGGGAAAAAAGTTTTTTTTATCCACTTTTTACTTTTTATCCACTCATACTTCAATATACTATTCTCTACGAATTGTGTTAATAAAACAATGATTATCCTGCTGATTTCAGTTTAATCATGACGTAAACTTCTCTTTTCGTAAGATAATAGACGCACATTCACGAATGGGAGGGAGTCAACCACAGTTCAGAATGTGAAATAATAAACGAAAAGTTCCAAGTGATAACTGAACAGATACAGGAAATCACGACATGGAACGAGTGCATAGCACTGACACAACACACATTATAAAAGATGATAAATAGTAATTTAACAACCAACAGCATATACAGGGTGTAACATAAGTACTGCGAAAGATTTCAGGGGGTGATTCCTGAGATCATTTTAAGAAAAAAAGTTCATATGAACATGGGTCCGAAAATGATTAAGGTTGGGGTAATTTTTACCACACATCCCCCAGATTTAACCCACCTTTGGTGAAAATTCCAAAGTGATCTACAGTCTATCTTCTTAGGTATAAAAACATTGGTGGATGTGGTTACATTACGTCATCTTATGTTGAACGGTTTCGGAGATAAAAACCTTTGTCACGGTCGTCCCAAATTTAAGGGGCTATTATAACTCAGCGGTAAGCATTTGCGAACCCATGTTACACCCGGTATACAGGGTGTCCCAGACTTAATTGACCAGGCCATATCTCATATACAGGTTGAGATAATCGAGCTGAATAAAAGGCATATTATTATAATTTTTTAAGCTGTATAACATGACAGCATGAAAACAACCCCCACTTAAACATCCCCTAAGTTACAGCCCCCACCCTTAAAAAAATGAATAGCACCCTGTATATATTTTTGTATATTCAAAACCAGTATTCGATTGTCTATTCAGTTGATTTTTCAGATTCAAAATTGGTTGAGAAATAACCAAGAAAAAGTTCATCAAGGTGGTCATGACTTTTTATCTTAACTTTCTCTGGATGACTTTTGCTGTCAAAATTTATTCATAGTTTTTAACAGGCAGGTGATAGTTATTATTATAATTAAAGTCCAAACAATTTATTTGATAATTCTGATTTGTTGGGAAATTTTAAAAAATAAAACAAGAGATAAAGCACTTTATCATGAACCTTAATGATGACTGTGACCTGCTAATTAAAAACTATGACCAAAATATTGATAAATTTTGGCAGCTAAAGTCATTCAGGTAAAGTTAAGATAAAAAGTCATGACCACCTTGATGAACTTTTTCTTGGTTATTTCTGAACCAATTTTGAATCTGAAAAATCATCTGAATAGAGAATCGAATACTAGTTTTGAATATACAAAAATATATACAGGGTGCTATTCATTTTTTTAAGGGTGGGGGCTGCAACTTAGGGGATGTTGGAGTGGGGGTTGTTTTCATGCTGTCATGTTATACAGCTTGAAAAATTATAATAATATGCCTTTTATTCGGCTCGATTATCTCAACCTGTATATGAGATATGGCCTGGTCAATTAAGTCTGGGACACCCTGTATAACAGTTTAAAAAAAAAAAGTAACGAGGTTTTCGTAGAAAAAATAATTCACGTACCTCTCAGATAATGGCTACCTTAACACTCATGGTATGATGATTAACTGGTCCAGTAATAGCAGATTTTATTGTCAGCTTGTTGGATAAAATAGGTACTATCGATTGTTCAATCTATGTCCTATACAAGTAGTATTCCCAAAAAAATTTCGTCGTTTACGTAAGAAAATATTTTATTTGGCAACTTCTACACATTTAATAAGAGCATACAATAATCAGAATGATTCGATGTAATCAAGTCAACGTAGTTTTGAAACAGAACACCAAGAGATGAGTCAATCGTACAGTTATTTTCTTTTGGTTTTCGTCTTTTGTCAATTGCTTTTCCGAATTTGTCAAACGCTTTTTCCATTTATCAAACGTGAGTGCGATTTTTCAATTGAAATTCCTCTTTCGTCAATAGGTTTAACGATATTTTGTTTGTTTTCAGTAACCTAACGTAACGCGCAAACTTATTCTTTTTCATTGATTTTGATCACCCTGTATCTGCATGTCAAAGCGAGATAGACATGTACATGTATTGTACATTATTTACACCACTTATTTATTGTTTCATAATAATTATAATCTATTTGTTAGATAATTTTCCATATACGTGTAGAGTAGGTATATATTGTTGGCCATATACTGCAACAAGGTAGAAAATAATAATTTACCTGAAGAGTGGTTCAATAGTATTAACTGATATAATGCAGATTTTGTTTATAATTTTTCTGTTTCTAATATCAGCGTTCGGTATTGTTTCAATAACTACCCTGGAAGACAGAAACAACTTTAATGGTAAGTTTTATTCACGGAACCGTTAAGTATTCGCGTATCTCTAACAAAATTTCATCCAGCTTTTGAAATAATTGGCGTGTGGAAAAGGGGAAATTTTTACATTTTTTCAGAAACTCGGATTAAAGAAACACAAACTTCGACCATACCTAATAAAACAATATCTGTCAACTGATAGACTTCACACAACAGCAGCGGGATTGATATAAAATATTAAAATAATTAGTTTTAATAAAATAAAATAACCATCAGTAAATTAAAATTATTAGTTTCTTCCAATTCTAGAGGAAAAAAAAACGTTATGTTATACGTAAATCTATACTTAAATATTACAAGCCTAGAACAAAGAGCTGCACCACACCCACACTACCCCTTTCCATTTGTAATTGAGTCAAATAGAATTCAGAATGCGTTAATTGTAATTGAGAATAGGTCAAAAATGTGAATGAAACTACAATACATAGACTCTCAACTATAGAAAGATATATTAACATCTTCAGCTATAAAAACTATGTAACATACCTATTCATAAAAAACCCAATTACACAGAAAACTAACAGTTCTCAGAACCATCGACTAATAAGCATTGGTTCCTTACCTAAATAAATAAATAAATATCGTATGACTGTGGTAAAGCCCAAGTGTCAGAAGTTTTCAAGTAGCCTCAAGGGCCTCTGACGTAACCTAACGACTGCTGTGAAGCAGCCGGGACCCCCTTTTTAACGTACCTCCCGGAGCACGATCAGTCACGGAACTTTTTTTTTTACCACTATCAAGTTTGGTCACCCATCCAAGTACTGACCAAACAAAGCCATGCTGTACTTTAGAGATCGTTTGACCGAAACTTTAACAGTTTGGCTATGTGACTGATTAAAAAATATCTTATGGCTGTGGTAAAGCCCAAGTGTCAGAAGTTTTCAAGTAGCCCAAGGGCCTCTGACGTAACTTAATGACTGCTGTGAAGCAGCCTGGACCCCCGGCTGCTTTTTAACGTACCTCCCGGAGCACGAAAAAAAAAGGTTCCTTAGCTAAAGTAACCTCATGGAACGTCGAGTGTTGCGCAGCGTGGGCACAATCGCCATTGTGCACCATATAGTCACCATATAGTGGGATTATAAGCTTTGTCTAATTTTTCGAATTTTTGATTATCTCAAGTTCAATAATTGACCCTTGCTGGATTCTATTTGATACTTTTCGAATTACATTCACCGCTTTCTCAATTCCATTTGATGCATTCTCGATTATAGTCGACCAAGAGATATAACGAAAAAAATCACTAATTATTGTTGAACTGTCATATTTTATGACTTCAACAATATTTCAATAATCCAAAAATTGATAAAATTACAGAAGTCGTTTCGTTATATGTCTGGTCCAACTATACAATTAACGCAATCTGAATTACAATAATTAACACATTCTGAATTAGATTTGTCTATGCTTAAATACATTTGACCGTTTCTCAATTACAACAACTGGAAAATATGTAGTCGAACCGGTTCGTGTTTGACTTAAGGCCATTATGGTGGATCAATATAGGTGTAGTTCGATAATATTATTTTCAGTTTTATGTGTTTCCGCCTAATCTGTAATCGTAGCTGTGTTTTTGAGTGGTGGTACTATGCCAATTTAAGCGAATTCACTTAATAAAAAGATACGAGGCTTCACATTTTGTGCCCCAACGATAGAGTGGCTACCTCTTTTCAAGAACTTTTTTTTTCTTTTTCGTAATAACTATTGTGTTTTGGGTTCCATAGCACACTATGATCGTAAATAGTATGATACTATAACTACTACGAATGCTTACGAGGATATCGTTAAATTTCAACCGCACCAATGATATTGATGAATGACAACGGCGCCTTTGAAGGATGTTTTTGATAGAACGACGAATGATTGGATCAAACTGAAGTTTGATAAACAAAATGACTAAATTGATACAGTTTCTTCTTGTGACTAGTTCATTGGTGATATTAATTTTGGATTTGATTTACCACCGTAGATTGTAGATTGTAGTGGAAGGCCTTCTGTGGGTGTACACAGTGACCTGTTAAGATCTATCGCACCCTCCATACATATAGTTAGAGATCCTTTTCAAGCTCTAGTTGTTTTACAAACTTCCAGAGTCTATTGGGTGACCTAGCCAGTTCTTCACAATGGCAGAGAACGTGCTCTGCCGTTTCTTCGTCTTCGAGGCAGAAGCGGCATTCGCCGCCTGCCCCTTCGACCCTGGTTAAGTGTTTGCGGCGTCCTATGAGCAATCCTACCGTTATTCTCAGTCTGGTACGGCCGTACGGCTGAGGCCTAGTAGGTTTGTCGTAACCGCGTGCGAGGGTTCTTTCATGAACTTCTTCGCCTGCCTCTGCCCTGTGGATCTGGTCCATTTGGACAGAGATTCACCACCGTAAGAGTTATTCATTGTTTATGTAGGCGAATTGCATAATCTTAATCCAGGCAAGGTTTGATGCTAAAAAGATCCACCTGATTGTTCTATAATTATTTAATACCCTCAACAGAACCATCCTACTGGTTTGTAAAAATAATACAGGAAAGATAGGGTAGTTGTTGATTGATTAAACATGCTAGCCTGTTTAGAACGTTGTTCCGTAAATGGGAAATGCTGCAACGGTGTAGTTCATGTTTGTTGATATTTGTGCTTTTCACATTATGTGGCCAAAAGTAACAAGTCCTAATCAGTTTTACTGTGGCTTTTCACCTGGCGTAGTAAAATAGTAAATAATAATAATAATAATAATAATAATAATAATAATAGTTTATTGTCCAACAGAACGATAGCCCCAATTAATGGACAAGCTATATTATAACAAGCATCAATTATTATAAAACATCAACAATAAATAAAGTAAATCGAACATAATATACATACAGGATTTAAATAACGCAAAGTAAATTAAAAATACAGATCCACATGTTCCTTCAGTTCCTTAATTGACGTGTGTGAGATATCACAGACTGATGATATTCTGTTAAATAAAACTGACATTACATAAATAGGAGATCTCTTCATTAGGTTCGTATTTGCACGGGGACACACGAAAGCAGACATATCTCTGCTACCAGGTCTGGGCACCCGGAAGTTTATTTGGCTCAGAATCTTTGAGCAGTCTACATGGTTATTTAGGATTTTATAAAGAAAAATCAAACAGGCAACAATTCGCCGCTTTTCCAAAGACACAATCTCGAACTCCCCGAGCAAAAGATTATGATCAAAACCCTGGCACGGATACAAATTATGAGTCCTAAAGTAAATATATTTTAGAAATCTCCTCTGGACTCCTTCCAATAAATTTTTGTGCACATTGTAAAGAGGCCACCAGATCAAAGAGCAATATTCCAGCTTTGACCTAACAAATGCAAAGTAGAGTCTCTTCAGGGTCTCAACATTCCTGAATGAGTCGGAGTTGCGTACTACAAATCCGAGGACACGGTAGGAAGATCTAACGATATTTTCGACGTGAGACGAGAATGATAAATGAGAATCGAACTCCACGCCCAGATCCCTGACTGAATTGCCTCTAGTGATGACTATTGAGTCGAATCTATAGTCAAACACTATCGGTGTCTTACATCTAGTGTAACTAATCACACTACACTTTCCAACATTCAGCGACAGTCTATTAATACTGCACCAAGCTAAAAGAGTATTAATATCATTTTGTAAAATAACACAGTCAGCCTCACCTCCTATCGATCGAAACATCTTGAAATCATCAGCATAAAGCAAACATTCACACTTAATTCGTGTAGGGAGGTCATTTATGAAAATAATGAACAAAAGTGGGCCTAAAATGGAGCCTTGAGGGACACCTGAACCACCCGTGTACATTTCAGAAGTGTAACCTTTGTGGCATACAAAATACTGACGATTATTTAAATAAGAAGATAAAAATTTCACAACCGACTTATTCAGATCGAATTGTAAAAGTTTCTCGATAAAGATGGAGTGGTCAACTCGATCAAAAGCTTTAGAAAAGTCTGTGTAAATGGTGTCAACTTGACCTCCATTGTCCACTTCATTAACTAAATATTGTGACATACAGGAAAGATTCGAAACCACAGATCTACCTGGAAAAAATCCATGCTGCTGAGGGCAAAGTCTACTTCTGACAATTGAGAATACATGATTGTATTCTCAAGTAAAATAATATCCTGTCGAATCCATGAAGAGGGTAAACATAGAGTGAGATGTTGCTACCGTCAAGTGTCAATACAAGTGTTGGTAGACATGATCGTTTGGCTAGAATATGTTTTAGTTGCAGGTACATTTGTTGTGCATTGGCGATCTGTACTGGCGACTAAAGAGAAGAGACGAAACTAATTCTTGAATATATAACAGCCATGCACCATATAATCTTTTCCAGAAATATGTTTCATATCGGTAGTGAATTCCACAATAAATGAATTATGTTTTCGCCGGCACGGTAATCGATTTGTGATCCATGAAAATCTTCTGCGCTCCAATGTAAACTTATAATGTTTGATTGCTGCAAATAGTTGATATATGCAAGTAGTTCGTCAGTGTTATACGTGGAATAATTATTATGCCTTGCATCTTTTGATGTAGTACGGCACCAATGGTCTTCCCTGACGCATCTGTAAATACCTTTAGCGTGGCTTCCGAATTTGGGTGATTTAAAGGACGGCTTGAAAAAGTTCATTCTTAGTATCGGTGCGATCGTCGGTCCGCTCAATATCACATCGTCAACAATATTTTGACGCCGGGAATTAATCTGCAGTTGGAATTTACAATGCCAAGGAAACGCCTTAGCTCTGATATGTCTTTGGTCTAGTATTTGGCTTAGGAAACAATAACTGAGTTTTGTAGTTTATTTAATAAATGGAAGGACCTTCGGCAGATATTTTGTCACCAAAAAATTTACAGCGATTGGTGTGAATTCAATTTTTACTGCTAAGTCGATATAAATTTTAAGGTTCTCTAGATGTTGTTCATGATTAGTTTAAGCTACCAATATATCGAACAAAAAAGCGAAAGCAACGAACAAACTGGTTTTTTAGACGTGATTAATAAAACGCTGGAATGTTTGCTCGTTGCGCCGCATTTAGTAGACCAGAGTCGATATTTTGCTTTCCCATTGAGGTCGTGATAGTTCTGTATCCAAACATATAGCGGATTCAGCCCGTCATGACTGATGGAGCTAAAGGCAGTTGCCTTTAGAGGGATTCAGGTAGTGCGTTGTTAAATGCTTCTTCTTTGTCGAGGAAGGCAGCCACCGCAGTCTCACTTTTGTCAAGAGACTTGGTAATCTTGCTCACAAGATTATTGAGAGGAAGATCGGTTGACTTCCCAGACTGGTTTATCACCCAAATTTGTCCCTTGTAATAACAAAATTTACCTTTTTTTGGCGCTTATCGCGTAGGTGCATCTTCAGTTTTCAACTTATTGTACCTGTTTCGGTTTCATTGGTCAACCATGCACTGCACACATAATGTGAATAAGATTAAGAACGAGTAGGCACGTGATCTATTTTAGCACTAATTAAAATGTCACTTTAGAACAGTTTCATATTACACAACTTATTGCACATTTTATAAATAAAACCACACCACATACTATTCAGCATTAGCAAATTGAATGCTATAAGAGAAATTAATTTGATCTGTTTTACAAAATAAAATTAAATGAAATCCTAATTCATTCAAATTTTCTGATGGTTTTTTTATACAGGGTGTTGATTTTCAAAGCGGGCCATAGGGGATTAGCATTGCGAAAGTGGTTTTTGAGGATTCCTGCTCGCCGTTTAGACTGACAGAAATGGTTTTAGTATCAAAATGAAGCTAAAATTATTGCGCATAACGCTTGACATCAGAAATTAATTCAATTTCACGTTGTTTTCTAAACTTCTTCAGTAAAAATTCAAGTAATTGTTAATGTTTAATCACAAGATAGCATGCCTTGCCTAAATAATAATGACGTTTCTACGTTTTGACAATCCAATAATAAAACATTGGTCTATTAAAAAAATTCACGGCAAATAAATCGCGAACCCTCCTGTAACTGGCTACACTGCAGTAGGTTTTCACCATAAAAAGACTCTTTCTTGGTTTGTATAACCCATTTTTAAATAGAACCAGACTTTATTATTACCTACTGACTTATAAAGTTCTATTATTGGATTGTCGAAACGTAGAAACGTCATTATTGTTTAGGCAAGGCATGCTATTTTGTGATTAAACAATAACAATTACTTGAATTTTTACTGAAGAATTTTAGAAAACAACGTGAAATTAATTTAATTTCTGATGTCAAGCGTTATGCGCAATAATTTTAGCTTCATTTTGATACCAAAACCATTTCTGTCAGTTTAAACGGCGAGCAGGAATCCTCAAAAACCACTTTCGCAATGCTAATCCCCTATGGCCCGCTTTGAAAATCAACACCCTGTATAAAGTCGCAGAGAGTGTAGCGTGTTCTTCTCGTGGGGAATGACTATTATTCACTTGGATGTTGCGAGATGTTGTATTATAGAATTTCAAATATTTTAGGTGATCTCAATCGTCAAAGAAAGAAAAGAGGCGCCGCTGACAAATTCTGCATGGGATCAACGTGTAACAGACATCAAAGTAAAAAAAAACCAAAAAGCTTTTCTGGATAATGAATGAATTTCAATTGGAATTATTATTGTCTTTATTACTGAAATTGATAATAAATAAATAACAAGGATGATAAATAAGTTTTTTATTGTTTTCATTTGTGTAAATAAGGAACCTACTGAGTTTCAGCAGGGTTCATTAGGTCACTGAGCAAAATACAAAAAACTGAATTATGTTTTTGTTTTTGATTATATCTATTAATTTTATTTTATTTCGCTTTATCTCAATGCGGTATTTTTTTCTTTAATTAAAAAATCGGAACATCTGTTAATTTTTTTCAGATTTAGTTGAAATGAAACGAGAAAACTATCCGGCACCAATCGCTATATATAGCTACAGTTACAGTTTATTAATCCTGGTACAAAGAAAAATACATACAAAAAAATTTTAACATATTAATGTACCTATACCTGAAGAGATTACAAGTTGAACCTATACGCAGCCCAGCCTGAACATAGCAGGAAACGAAAAACACAAAAAAGAACACATTGATAATAAAATCAAAATACACTAAAAAAATTAATGAAACTAAACAAAAAATACCTACTAAATAATTTATCTAAAAAATAAACTTAATTACTACACTGAAATGTAAAAACTTTGCCAAAGACTAACAATGTACCTAGCTGTTTTCTGCTTTTATTCACAGCTCCCCCTTTTTTGCCATTCTTTATAGAGAATGGCTAATAAACTTCTAATGTTCTAATGTTCTAATAAACTTTTCAATATTTTTCTTTTATTTTGCAGTTGTAATCTCTTTAAGTTCATTTGGTAGTTAATTAACAAAGTTTATTGCTTAGAACAAGAAGACAGTGGGATGGACTTATATCTAGTCTTAGCGTACTGGACGTAAATTCATAACTTAATTTTTGGTAATGATATAAGATGGACTTCAGAATATACTTCTTCTCAATGTTAATTCAATCTCAAATTCAATGTTAATATTTGAAGAAGAAAATATTTACTTTTAACCATCCTGTTATGTACATTGTGAAAGGAAATAATAATACTATCAAAGACTGATCTCAATGCTATGATACATACCATAGGTGGCAATGCTATTATAGAACCCATACATTCACCGAGAGTAAATTTACAGATATCGTTATTTTTTCTATAGTTTAGATAACAAATACGCATTATAACTAACTTTTTTAACCATATAGCTTATATGTGATTTCGACTTTAGGAACATGTAAAAACCACTAAAAGTACCTATTTAGTTTAGTAGTCTCTACCCTCTTGATAGTCTTCTCCTCAATTTTCAGTTCAAAGGTACACTTCAGCATAAGTACTAAAAGTAATACAGACAGTCTTATTTACATTTAAAGGAACACCTTTATCAATAAACCACTGACTAAATAATCACAATAATTGCATATCAAGATTTTTCCTAACCTGATCCCAAGTTTCCATCTCACATTATAACTATGTCAACTGTATCAAAGGCTTTAGCAAGCAAGGTCAAGAAAAACTGCTGTCTTGGGTCTACCTTTGTTAAGACTATCATAAACCTCCTTCGTAATCACACCAACAGCATCATTGGAAGCAATTCCTTTTCTAGGAATTTTCTCTGAGTGTAATTCGAGTGTACTTTTTATTAGTTGACGCAATTTTGACACTTTTGAAATTAATAATTTATTCGTGAAATTTTACAAAGTGGAAGGTTATTAATAAAGTTATATCTATTGTGAGAACTTCATTTTAGTTCCTTTAACAATGTGTCCTAAAATGTATACAAGGTAATCAGTTGAGAGCCTGGAGGGGCCATATCTCAGGACTATTGGTCCTAGGGATCAAAACAAAAACAATTTCCAGACAAGATAACCACGAAAAATTCAATGAAAAAACATTTTAAAGACGGCCGTTCTTCTGGAAGTTGACACTTACTTCGTTATTTTAACGGAGACAACCTGTATATTATTAATTTTTTTATTTTTTTAGAAAAACGAATACAGGAGGTTTAGCAGTTGGCGCTTAAATTAAGTAGTTGAAGATTTATAAACAAGTGAAACTTGCAATTTTCAAATTTTCCTATGTAGATATTCCACAATGTAGACACTCATGCAAGCTTTTTGTAATGAAACAGCTTCAATAACGATCACAAAAATCATTAATTTCTTGAAAAACTCAATAGCATTGATTTTTTGTGATATTTTACCTCGCACGGGTTCCTACATTGTGAAGTATCTTGGAAACAGTGCGTCCTACAACAAAAACGTAAGAGGACTTTTCTCCTCTAAACAAAACAAGGTGTCTACTATAAATAATCAATTTGCATTAATTAAGCTTTTTTCTAAGAATTTTTTTGATTTAAGGTTATAAAATGATTACATTACCATATTGGCATTTGGATGAGTATCAACAAAAATGGAATAAAAAAATGGGGATTGCCATTTAAAAAAATACCGATGACGTCAACACTCTTTCGCGCATTCCCCTGTATACCCGAATATTATGTCAAAAGCCTTGGAAAAACTTTGTAATGAGGAAAGATAACGATTACCTGATTCATTTCGACCACTTGTATTTTTTGTAATAGTAGGTACAATAGGACCAGAATAACTTGGCCTCTGGTTCTGTGAATTATACTGTTGAATACGGGTTGTATTAGAAATGTACTGTATTGGTCATTGCAGATTTCAGGCGTGGCTATAGCAAGGTATAGGTAGTCCAGTTAACAATTTGTAAAAGTTTTCCAGATATTGCAGGTAAAAGGCAAAATACTCCCTCCTCAAACGGCCAACTTATTTTGGACGTATTGTACTTAGGTACTGATCAAAAGTCATAATTAACCAGAGACTTTCACTTTGCCATGCGATTTTTAGATGAGCCCGCTCTTTGTTGTATCTTTTTATTGCATACGGAATAGCATTTACGAAATAGCTACGATTAAAGTAAGTTACTTACGTGAAAAACATGAGGTAAAAAGCACACTAAATAGAATTGCTAGCAAAGGAAAATTTTCGCGTATCCTATCCATAATCAATTGAATATTTTTATATCAACACTTCATGAGAAATCTATTTACTGTCGCACTCGTCAGAAAACAAAGTTCGTCTGGCATCGAGCTGTGATTCGCTGAGTATTGTACTTTATCAGGACAGATTAATTGGACGTCACAAGACGTTATATTTTGGAGCATGTCATTGGTTTAAAATTCGTAGCGTTCTTAGAGTTTGAGCATTAGACCACCCAAGTAGCATCAGAGGGTACAATCACCTTCTCATTTGATACCGGAACTTTGAGAAAGTGATTATCACTTATTTTCCACTCAATTTAAAATTTTACAGTAGAAACAATAATTGTATATTCTATATTCCTATGAATATAGAATATAATCGCGAATGAAAATGAAAAATCGCGATTTTCATTTGTTTATAACTCATAAATCGCTCATTACAAACTTCAACTTTACAAACCATTCTTTTTTACTTTTCTCAAAAAATATGAAAATGTAATAATATAGAGGGTGTCCTATTTAAAATAACAAAGTTGTATGGCGTACAGCGATATTGGGCCATCCTGTGTATCTGAAAATAATTTTACAAACTGCACTTTACCCTCCCATTTATAGCACTTTTTGGTTCATTCCGATATCTTTAATGGTGTAGGTACAATCGAGCTTTCCCATATCAATGACTCACCCTGTATACAAACGGCACGGAGATAGTAAACGTAGAAGAGTATGTCTATTTAGGATATACAATAAGGATAGGCAAAGAAAATCAAACAGCGGAGGTAACACGGAGAATGAGACAAACTTGGAGAGCATTCGGGAAGTTAAGGTATATTTCTTGGTATGCTTAAAAACAATAAAAACAATGACATACCTATTATAAATCTCAAGAGAAAAGTATTTGACGCTTGCATATTGTCAGTAGCGACATATGGCCTGGAGACAATGACATTGACAAAAAAGACAGCTAATCAGCTGAGAGTAATACAAAGAGCGATAGAACGGACGATGCTTAACATAAGTCTCAGGGACAGAATAAGGAATGAAGAAATCCGACAAAAAACCAAAGTCGTAGATATAATAACACGTATTGTTGAGTTGAAATGGCAATGGGTGGGACATGTAGCTAGGCACGACCAATCGAGGTGGACGTCTAAACTGACACCATATAGGCGACCAAGACAAACTGAGTTTCGAACCCACGATCTATGGCTCCGTGGGCCACCACTAGACCACGCAAGTCACTTAAAGGTTAATTCTTAATTGATAAATCTATAAATTGCCAAATAAATAACTGAAGTTTGGTTATTTATTTATATTGTTCAAATTCATTAAAAGCGCTCACGTAAGAGAGAAAAACTGCTAAGGTTGAAAGTTATTTTCGCAATGCGAGTAAACTTCATGGAATAGAGGAACCTGGATGTTGATCTGTCTGGAATAATTATCATGATTGTTGTGGAACCCAAAACTTTATAGTTCCTCATCAAACTCAGTGTTTGATAGTAAATAAGATAGGTAGAAAGTAATGTCTACTCCGAGGCACTCCTGCTGGCGAAATTTTTGTCAATAGCTTTCCCAAAACTTACAGTGTTCACCGAGACTTTTTTTGCACATTTAGCATGCCATAGAATATCGTGTAGGTCAGTTCCCAGGGTTACCGAACAAAGATTTGTTGGTTTAAAAACTTCCGAAGCAACAGCTTTAGTGAAAGAGAGATCTGAAGATCGACTTATTTATCGTAATATACCGATATCCTAGCCAGCCAGATTTTGTAAGCTTAAATGTGATTTATCTTTCTATACATTTAAATTGAGGACTCGATGTTTTGTGTGAGACTGTTAACCAAGTTAAGTCAAGTAGTCTAGAAGAGAAGTTCCTCGAGATAAACGATACACCTGTACGAACAGTTCAGAAACCGTATATTTAAAATGTGTCCAGGAGAATCCATAAATTAATTAATTGTTGATTTTATTGATGTGTTTTATAAAACAGCCGATAAAGTGTATGCCTATTTTAGTGTCTATAAAGTTCATGAATGTTTTGACAACTGTACCAACCTACGAAAATCAAGAGCTGTCAGTTGTGAAGAGTGGATTAATTGTTAAGACAAACCTCTTTGTGTCAGGGCCTACTCCAAAATTGATTTGTTTTTGAACACCCCTTACTATACTAAATTTTTATTCCCTACAATTACTCTGGAAAGGGCGTTAAAATTATTGAATCGAAGACCTCTTCAAGTTCAACCTAGTCTCTTGAAACCTCTTCAAGTTCAACCAAGTCTCTTGAAACCACTAAAAAATATAATTGGCGATTCTTAACCAAATTAAAAACGTATATTCTTAGCTAACTAACGAAGAAAACCGAATGTATTGGATTACCGAATGTACTTTTAGAATTACCTCTTTTGGGTGAATAATTTGACTAACGAACAGCTTAAATTTGAATATTTATTTTCAAAGTTTTACTTACAGTTCATGTCGACGTGAAGTGTAGCGGCTAATGGTGGCGTTCTTAGATTGTTTCCAGCCTGACATGTCAGGTCCGAGTGCACATCCTGACGACCCAAATTTCTCACGTTTAGTTCGCTACGTACGTGCGTAATGCCCCCGCTTGCTGGTAGGGCAATGCTGTCGTTTGTAACTGCAACCCCGTTGCGAAACCAAGTCACAGACGGGAGAGGTCGAGCTGAAATCAAATGAATAACATTAAAATCTATGAGGGACAAATTATATACTTATTATTTTACAATGCTTAGAAATGTAAGAATGTAAAACGTGTTGCTCAGTCGTTACTACTTTGAAGTTGCTTGGGCATCAAATATGGGAGGGGGCTCCTTTTTAGAAGAAAATACGCCTACAGGTACCAATTTCTTTTACAGCAAAATATTTCTGTAAATTAACAAGTTTTAAAAATTGATATAGGTATTTTGAAAAACTCTATTTACGAAATTATTTATTGGGTCTGTAAAAACGGTTCTGGTCTCAAATTGTAGCAAATTTAGTGTACTTTGAAAACATGTCAAATACATAAATCCGTATAATTGTAATTGTAATTGTGTATTCTGCGTGGAAAAAACATTTTTGACTTTACATTCTTAATTTCCTCATTTTTCTTAGAAACAGAGGACCTTTTTGGCGCCCTTTTTCCACTAGCTCAAGCTTTACAGGAGTCGATGTTATTAGGTATAGACGTTTTTTTGTCGTTTCCCAAAGGATTATAAGGTTAATCCAAATGCCATATTACTTTCATCATTAATACTTGGCAATATTTTAACTTCGTCATCATACCCCACTTTCCCAAAGCTAAGACTAGATATAATAATAATAATATTTATTTACGCCATAAAGCATTTAACAATGATAGCAAAGACAATGATTTGCCTAATGCGAATCTGAAATTAATAAGCAAATAAAATTTCTAATAGATTTCTTAGTCTTAACGGGTGTAAAAGATAGGTCCAAACATTCACTGCAAGAGTTAACTGCTATACAACATTTGTCAACACGACAATTGGAGCCATGGTAGGTTCTATGGTAGTTCACATGCAGGATAGCCCTCCCACGCACAACACGAGTGGGAACATGTAATGAAAATAGCGATAAGAGCTCCACACATCGTGTGTCACCAGACAGCAGCCTGCAAGCGAAGCAAACAGAAAAATAAACATGTCTCGTTGATAGAGAGTTCAATCCGAAATATACCAATAGATGATTATATAAATCACCAATGAACCTTATATTCATCTTAAAACATAAAAACTTAACTAAGTTTCTCTGAACCCACTCCAATCTATCAGTGTAAGTACAAAAGTGGGGAAACCATATAATATTACAATAGTCAACAACACTTCTTACAAGGGAATTGTATAGCAACATAATAGATTTTATATTGAAGTGTTTCGTTGTAATCCTCTTCACAAATCCCAGCCTCTTATTAACCTTCGATATAACCATATTGATATGTGCACCAAAATTTAACTGTGAATCCATTACGACGCCCAAAGCAGATATAAGATTTTCAGTTTTTAATGCAACATTATGGATAAAGTAGGTATAATAGTTTAAATTGTGCATTTTTTTTAAACGCATAGAGCTACATTTACTGATATTCAGATGTTAATCATTTTGTTCACACCATTGAAATATACGATCAACGTCTGACTGGAGGTAGTCAGAATCATTGGCGGATTTGACTTCAATGAAGACCTTCATATCATCGGCATACAGTAAAAATTTAGAGTGATGTATCACATTTCCAATGTCATTTATAAAAATTAGAAACAACAGGGGGACCAGGTGGGAGCCCTGGGGAACACCTGTTGTAACTGGAAAAGATTCAGAAAAATTGTTACCTATTTTAACAGTCTGAGTACGGTTTTTAATAAAACAGCTTATCCAAGAAGACAGAGGTTTTCCTATGCCATAAGATCTTAGCTTTCCCAACAATATTGAGTGATTGACGCTGTCAAACGCTTTACTTAAGTCAGTGTAGACAGCGTCAACCTCGCATTCCTGTTCCAATGAATTCAATATAAAATTTGTGAATATAAACAAATCGGTTGTTGTGGATTTACCCTCTAGGAAACCATGCTGTTCATCGATAATAACATTTCTAAATATACATATATGAGAGTTTGTGAGCAACAATCTTATCTAAAAGTTTAGAGATGCAAGACTGGATACTGATCGCTCTATAATTTTCGACATCGGATCTATCTCCCTTTTTTTGGACACAGGGATCGCATAGCTATTTTTCCACTGATCGGGAAAGATTCCAGTAGCGAGAGATTTATTAAATACAGGGTGCACCATGTATCCTTCTCTATATTGCTATCTCCTAACGCTAACAGATACAGGGTCGGTTAAACAAATCCAAAGGAGCGCAATTTTGTGGCCATCTCGATTTCGTCGAGACATACAAGATATCTGTGACCGTTCCTGAAATATCCTGAAAAAACCGAAAAATCGAAATTTCTTATTTTCGTCATATTATCTTTTTTATTATTGGAGATTAATAAATAATTTTTTGTGGGCTTACTAAGTCGGCAAGAGCTCCCCATCTGACATTTCAAAAATTTTCAAAGCCGACTAGATCCCAGAATTTTCATAGTCAACTTTCGTTTTTCTTATAGCCACCACATTGTTTTTTTATGTTGTTCGATATAAAAAAAAATCACAAAAACTAAAAATTGTTAAACTTCAAAAAATAAATTAAAAAAATTTTTCTTCTTCTTTTTTCTTTACAAAAAAGACAACTTTTTAAACCGAATTTCATAGATAAATTAAAAAACCATAAGGCAAGCACTGTTTCGGCCTATTTTACAAATGTTGACGTTTTTCGACGATTTTTTATTAGGTTTACCTTTGAAAAATTAAGAATAAAAATTTTAAAATTTTTTTTTTTAAGTTTATTAATTTTTGATTTCCATTATTTTTTTCATATCGAACGACATGAAAAAATAATATGGCGGCCATAAGAAAAACGAAAGTTGACTGTGAAAACTCTTGGATCTAGTAGGCCTTGAAAATTTTTGAAATGTCAGATGGATAGCTCTTAACGGCTTATGTAAGCCTACAAAAAAATTATTTATCAATTTCCAATAATATGTCAAAAATAAAAAATCTCGATTTTTCAGTTTTTTCAGGATATTTCAGGAGCAGTCACAGATATCTTGCATGTCTTGACGGATTCGACATGACCACAATACTGCGTATCTTTTCTCTAATTTAACCGACCCTGTATCTCTTAGCGTTCAGGAGATAGCAATATAGAGAAGGATACATGGTGCACCCTGTATGATAAAGAGCGGCCAGTTCAAGGACTCAGCGCAGTTTTTTACAAAGATCGGTGGAATTAAGTCAGGTCCTGAATTTCCGTTAATGTTAATATTTTTCAGTGCATCTACAATCTCACCACCCGAAACTGAAAGGGCGTCGCAATGAACATCTGGACCACCTCCGGAGAAATCACTGTTATCAAACTCTGGTGATGATACGTAGACAGGTTCAAAAAACTTTGAAAAAAAGTCTGCAGTTTTCGTGCCACTATTTGAAATCTGATCTTTGAAACGCATAGTGGCAGGAATTTGATCTGAGTTAGATTTTTTGTGTCGACATACTTCCAAAATGGCTTAATGCTTTCTGTAAGTGAACTTTCTATATTCCTGATATAAGTTTCGCGGCTAGCTTCAATTTCACTCTTACATAACCTTCTCTAACGAAGTTGGCAAGAGAACAAAAAATGCTTATTCAGCAATAAACTTTTAATTAATTAACTACCGAATGAACTTGAAGAGATTATAACTGCAAATTAAAAGAAAAATATTGAAAAGTTTATTAGAACAACGTCTCTATAAAAAATGGCAAAAATGGGGGAGGTGGGAATAAAGGCAGAAAACAGTTACATTATAAAATTAGTCCTGGGCAAAGTTTTTACATTTCAGTGTAGTAATCAAGTTTATTTTTTAGATAAATTATTTTGTATTTTTTGTTTTGTTTCATTAATTTTTTTTAGTGTATTTTGATTTGATTATCAATGTGTTCTTTTTTGTGTTTTTCGTTTCCTGTTCTGTTAAGGCTGGGCTGCGTATAGGTTCAACTTGTAATCTCTTCAGGTATACTCGTGCATTAATATGTCAACATTTTTTTGTATGTTTTTTTTGTACCAGGATTAATAAACTGTAACTGTAGCTATACAGGGTGTCCAGGTATGAGTGTAAGAGCTACACGTGGCGACCTTCCTTGGACTATTTTGAGTAAAAAATCTTAATACAATAATGCTCTAAACCTCTTCACGGTGCCACACGAGGTCATCAAAGTTAGAAATTCTGGGTCATAAATATGCATATTATTGAACTTCTGTTTCCTTTTGCAGTTACGGTTAACATTTTCAAAGACTTTTGCAAAGTCTTATTTCATTCATTTTCGTAACAGTGCAATTATTAACTTTTTTAACATTTCCTAATTTTTTTTTTAGAAATGTTAAAAAAGTTAATAATTGCACTTTTACGAAAATTAAATGAAATAAGACTTTGCAAAAGTCTTTGAAAATGTTAACCGTAACTGCAAAAGGAAATAGAAGTTCAATAATATGCATATTTGTGACCCAGAATTTCTAACTTTGATGACCTCCTGTGGCACCGTGAAGACATTTAGAGCATTTTTGTATTAAGATTTTTTACTCAAAATAGTCCAAGGAAGGTCGCCACGTGTAGCTCTTACATTCATACCTGGACACCATGTATAGCGATTGGTACCGGACAGTTTTCTCGTTTCATTTCAACTAAATCTGAACAAAATTAACAGATGTTCCGATTTTTTAATTAAAGAAAAAAAATTAAAAAAAAGAACAACAATAAGATAAAGCGAAATTAAATAAAATTAATAGATACAATCAATAACAAAAACATATTCAGTTTGTTGTATTTTGCTCAGTGACCTAATGAACCCTGCTGAAACCCAGTCGGTCTTTACTAACACAAATAAAGACAATAACAAACTTATTTATCCTTGTTATTTATTTATTATCAATTTCATTATTAAAGTCAGTAATAATTCCAATTGAAATTCATTCATTATCCTGAAAAGCTTTTTGGTTTTTTTTTTACTTTGATGTCTGTTACACGTTGATCCCATACAGAATTTTTTAGCGGCGCCTCTTTTCTTCCTTTGACGATTGAGATCACCTAAAATATTTGAAATGCTATAATACAATAGTTGATTTATTATTGAATAACAGTATATTCTTCAACAAGCGGAGAATGATAGCCATCATTCACGAAGACGAAGCTCGCAACATCAAAGTGAATAATAGTCATTCTCCTCGAGAAGACGCTATACAACGCTATACGCGACTTTACAAGAAAACTATCATAAAATCAGCAAAACGATTTTCATGTAAAGGTAACGTTGAATGAATTAAGAGGTCATTTAATTTAATTTTGTGAAACAGGTCAAATAAGTTTCGCCATCAGAACATTTCTCTTATAGCATTCAATTTGCTAACGCTGAATTGTGGTGTGGTGTGGTTTTATTTATAAAATGTGCACTAAGTTGTGTAATATGAAACTGTTCCAGAGTGACATTTTCATAAGTACTAAAATAGATCACGCGACTATCCGCTCGTAATCTTATTCATATTATGTGTGCAGGGTTGCCCAATGAAACCGAAACAGACACAATAACTTACAAACTGATGATGCACCTACGCGAAAAACGCCAAAAAAGGTTAATTTTGTTATTGCAGGAGACGAATTTGGGTCATAAACCAGTCTGGAAAGTCAACCGATCTTGCTCTCAACAATCTTGTGAACAAGATTACCAAGTCTCTTGACAAAAGAGCAGTCTGCGGTGGCTGCCTTCCTCGACATAGAAGAAGCATTTAACAACGCACTACCTGAATCCCTCTAAAGGTAACTGCCTTTAGCTCCTTTATGACCTAACTACCTTTAGGTCATGACGGGCTGAATCCGCTATATGTTTGGATACAGAACTATCACGACCTCAATGGGAGGGCAAAATGTCGAGGGCTAAATGCTGCGCAACGAGCAAACATTCCAGCGTTTTATCAACCACGTCTAAAAAACAAGTTTGTTAGTTGTTTCGCTTATTTGGTCGATATATTGGTAGCTTAAACTAATCATAAACAACATCTAGAGAACCTTGAAATTCATATCGACTCCAAATGGTCCTTCACCATTTATTACATAAATTACAAAACACAGTTATTATTTCCTAAGCCAAGTACTAGGCCAAAGACATATCAGACCTAAAGCGTTTCCTTGGCATTGTAAATTCCAACTCCAGATTCACTCCTGGCCTCAAACGTCAAAGTATTTTTCATGATGTGATATTGAGCGGACTGACGATCGCGACAGTGATTTCACCGATACTAAAAATTAACTTTTTCAAGCCGTCCTTTTAAATCACCCTAATCCGGAGGCCAGCGCTGCCCTTTTGAATGGAAATTTTGTTAGAAATACGCGAATAATTAACAGTTCCGTGAATAAAACTTACCACTAAAGTTGTTTCTGTCTTCCAGGGTAGTTATTGAAACAATACCGAACGCTGATATTATAAACAGAAAAATTATAAACAAAATCTGCATTATATCAGTTATTGGACCACTCTCCTGGAAAATTATTAGTTTATAACTTCTTGCAGTATATGGCCAACATTATACCGTGTGACAAGTTTCAAAGCGGGACATAGGCGGATAGCATGGGGAAATCGCATATTTGCAGTTTATTTCTCACCAATTTTATCTACAAGAACGATAATAGTGTCTATCGAAAGAGAATTATTGTTTTCTGCGAGCATGCTGGTGCCAAATACTTAATAATTAACAGTTTTTTTTATCATGCCAGAAGAACTTAAACATTTTCAAAATTAAAAGTGTGAGCGGCCATGACATTTTAATTCGAATAATTTTGTTACTGTCAAAAACAAAAATTTATAATTACTGATACACGTTTCTCTTATAATATTGTCAATAAGTAATAATTCTAATGCGGGACGCGTGTTTATCGCCGTGGTACTATCAACTGGCTGGCTAGATCTCCCGATTTAGCACCTTATCCTTGTAGTGACTTTTCTTGGGATCTTGGGGTTACCTTAAAAACAAAATTTACAGAGCTCGTCGTTGCCGAATCCTCGTTAATAACCAACAACTCGGACAAGTTCGAAGTGCAATTTATAAAAGGGTGGGAATATTAATTTCAAAATGGAGGACTCTTTGAATATTTGTTGTAGTTATTGTTTTAGATTTTACGTGTTTATTTTCCTTAGTCAATTTCTGGTAAAAAATGATGGTAAATGAGGATTTTCGTAATTTTCAATGATGTTCAATCAGAATTCAAATAAATAGAATAATTGAAAATATTTTCTTTGGCAGTGAAAAAGTTGAATTGAGCATGTCATCGCTGCTCATCTTTTAATTTTGAAAATATTTAAAATATTCATGATAGAAAACTGTTAATTAGTAAGTGTTTGGCATCAGCATGTTCAGAAAATAATTCTCTTTCGATAGACACCATTACCGTTCTTGTAGATAAAAGTGGTGAAAAATAAACTGCAAATATGTGATTTCCCATGCTATTCGCCTATGTCCCGCTTTGAAACTTGTCACTCGCTATACTCTACACGTACTTTATGGAAATTTATATGGAAACTTATATTTAAGTACCTATATGGAAACTTATCTAACAAATAGATTATAATTATATGAAATTACAAATAAATGCTGTAAGTAATGTTATGTACAATATAGGTATGTCTATCTCGCTTTGACATGTAGATACAGGGTGATCAAAATCAATGAGAAAGAATAAATTTTCTTACGCGTTAGGTTACTGAAAACAAACAAAAGATCGTGTTAAACCTATATTTGTATAATTTGCAATACAGTCTTTTTCTCTTGGTTTTCCTCTTTTGTCAATTGCCTTTCCTATTGACGTGCAGTGACAGTATTAGGTATAAACATTGGAAAAGCATTTGGGTTTGAAAGGACTCTAGTTTGACCAAAGAGGAATTTCAATTGAAAAATCACACTCACGTTCGATAAATGGGAAAAGCGTTTGACAAATTCGGGAAAGCAATAAATTGTCAAAAGACGAAAACCAAAAGAAAATTACTGTACGATTGACTCATCTCTTGGTGTTAAACGTGTAAAATTAAAAAAAATGAGGTTCAACTCGTCTTTAACTGCATTAAGGAGTTACTTGAACTTGACACCTAAGTGCACTGGAATGATAATTATTGTACATACATTATATCAATGTACGTAAAATGATATCAACGTTGTACATAACATCTTCATCGCGTAATATCTCCCACATTCCCTTTTCAAAAAAACAGCCCTCAAACAGCAAACCTTGGTTCAACAAAAGATGCAAGGAAGCTGTCGCCTCCAAACAACTGGCTTTTCGCCAATGGCGAGAGAGCCCCAACGGCATAAACCATCACAATTTCATCCTTGCTCGAAACAGATGCAAAGAAATAATAGATCAAACCAAGGAAACTCACGACCAAAGAATTAGGAACAAACTTCTCTCCTGCCCTAATGGTTCGAAATCTTTTTGGTCTGTAACTAAGGCAGTCAGCCAGAACTTCACCAGATCAACGATTCCACCACTTACACGGACAGATGGGACTATCGCATCCAAGGCTACTGAGAAGGCGAACTTGTTGGCGGGAGTGTTTTCTTCATACTCTTCCGTCGACTTTCATGGAAGAACTCCGCCAATGATCCCTTCCGTGGAAACCAAAATGTCAGACATTGTTTTCCGACAGCGGGTCATAAAGAGCAATATATTAGCCTTAGACCCAAACAAAGCTTCTGGGCCCCATGACGTACCTGTTATCGTATTAAAAAAATGCGCCACTGAGCTGTCATCTGTTTTCTGCCGACTTTTCAACTTGTCGTATAAAAAGGGAATATTTCCTTCTTGCTGGAAATGTGCACGGATCCAACCTATTCCCAAGAAAGGCAAAAAGACTATACCAAGTAACTATCGACCAGTGGCACTGTTTTCAGTAATATCCAAGATTATGGAGAAAGCTATTAACCAACATCTTTTAAAATACTTGGAAGGAGCTAACATAATCAGCGACTGCCAATACGGATTCCGTAAACAGAGGTCAACTGGTGACCTCCTCACTTACGTCACCGAGCTGTGGAACGGCGCAATCGAGCACCATGGGGAGTCTCGAGGGGTTGCGCTTGATATTTCTAGAGCTTTCGACCGTGTTTGGCATGATGGACTGTTGGCAAAACTGCAGGCCTATGGCATGCCCGAGAAATTCTGCTCGTGGCTTACGAGTTATCTCGGAGATCGTTCATTACAGGTGGCAGTCGATGGAGTTCTTTCTGAGACCTTTTCCATCAATGCCGGTGTGCCTCAGGGATCCATTTTATCTCCGACTCTCTTTCTAATATTTATAAACGACTTGCTTGAAACAACAAAAAATCCAATATACAGTTTTGCCGACGACAGTACCCTCATATCTTCTTATACGTTAGATGCGCGAACATCTGCCATCGACGCACGACTTGCAAGACATTCTAACTTGGGGCGATAGAAACCAAGTAACTTGGGGCGATAGAAACCAAGTCCAATTCAATGCTGGAAAAACCCAAGCAGTCATCTTCTCCAAAAAGACCAACGTTTTGGAGCCTGATATGATGATGGCGGGACACTCTCTTACCCCAGCGTCATCTCTTCGTTTACTTGGAGTGAGCCTCGGAGCGAACATGTCTTGGCATGATCATGTTGCAGGTCTGGCGAAGAGTGCTTCCCAAAAACTTGGAACACTCTTCCGCACGAAGAAATTTTATACACCACAACAGCTTCTCCTCTTATACAAGGCTCAAATCCGACCATCCTTGGAGTACTGCTCACATGTTTGGAGCTCAGCTTCCAAACATACGCTGAGACTACTCGACTCTATTCAGAAAAGAGCCATCCGCTTGATTGGGGACCCAGATTTGACAAAGAATTTAGACACTCTCGAACATCGAAGAAGAGTAGCTGACCTGAGTCTGTTTTACAGATATTTTAATGGAAGGTGTTCAAAAGACGTGGCCCGCTTGATCCCACCAAGAACAAGACCGGGCAGATATACACGTCGAGCCGCAGACGCTCATCCGTATCAGGTTCAGCTCGTTACACCTCGTACCACCCTATTTCAGACTTCTTTTATGTATAGAACCGCATCACTTTGGAATAGCATTCCAAAGGGCGTGTTTCCCGAAGTATACAACTTACAGAGATTCAAGGCCAACGTGAATCGATATCTCCGCTCATGCACCGCTCCCAGAGCGTCATAGGGATTTCCCTGCAGTGCATGTGCATTTTCAATAAAAAAAAACACTTTGTCTTTCTGAACGATGAAAGATTGGGAATGCTTGTAGCACCTTCTTCCACTTAATTAAAATCTCAATATTTCAAAAAATTCTACATAACACAATAATTATCCACTTACGTCTCCAATTATGAGTTCTATTTCTGTTTCAAAGCTACCTTGACTTGATTACATCGAGTCATTCTGATTATTGCATGCTCTTATTAAATGTGTAGAGGTTGCCAAATAAATATTTTCTCACGTAAACGACGGAAAATTTTTGGGAATAATACTTGTATAGGATAAAGATTGAACAATCGATAGTACCTATTTTATCCAACAAGCTGATAATAAAAGCTGATATCACTGGACCAGTTAATCCTCATACCATGAGTGTGAAGATAGCCATTATCTGAAAGTTACGTGGATTATTTTTTCTACGAAAACCTCGTAACTTTTTTCAAAAACTGTTATACAGGGTGGGGCGCCTTGAACGCCTCGGTCTGTGTAGCCTAAATCGTGCACGATTTAATTTTTTTTTTAAATTTGGTCTTATACAGGGTCGTAGTGCCTACAACTTAAAATTATTTAGGACAATACAGCATGTCTCATATGAGAGTGACATATGAAAGTTATGTTCCTATGTTGCTATTGGCCGGTTCTGCCAGTATGTTGATGGAAAAATTTTTCATAATAAGATTCATTAACGTACTGGTGATTCATTTTATCCAATATGCCTATTAATAAGGGTTCGGGGTAGAAAACAGTATATTCTTCAACGAGGAGAATGATGGGTAGATGTGTTGAAACATCCAAGTGTATAACGGCCATTCTCCGCGAGATGAAGACGACATTTTCTCTATTTAATAAGAAAACCAGGTTTTCAGAGCATGCGTGTCCACACTTGCTCAGCCTTCTGCTGCTGTGGCTGGTCAGTCACTATGCTACGAGACTGGGGCTGCGCAGTTGAAACATACTGGCAGGGCAGGGTACCTAAAGCTAAGTTAAAAGAAGACTTTGAATGGAATTCTATTATATTTCCCACTTATTTTGCCATTCGAAGGTGTTCGTGTGATTATCACCTTATATGTCTTTTGTGTCAGTGCTATGCACTTGTTCCGTGCCGCGATTTCCTGTATCTGTTTAGTTATGAGTATGACTACTAACTATTATCACTTGGAATTCGTTTATTATTTCACATTCAGAACTGTGGTTGACTCCCTGCCATTCGTGAATGCGCGTCTATTATCTTACGAAATGAGGAGTTTACGTCATGATTAAACTGAGATCAGCAGGATAATGATTGTTTTATTAACAATTCGTAGAGAATAGTATATTAAAGTATGAGTGTATAATAAGGTCTTTAAACACGCGCAATTTTTCTATCACGACGGCGAAGCCGGAATACTCGAACGCTAGTTTATATTATTTTTACATTTTGAAATCATAAATTATTGTTGATCGAATTAAGATTTTGGAATATAATTATGTCATTGATAATTTATTTGACGTAACAGTGTGTACTCCTGACAGATTAACAATCGAAAATTTGACATTTGGACTTCGTTTCTGGGGGATAAAACCAGGTACAAAAACAGGGGAAAATGTTTTTTCCCTGTTTTTGCTGTTAGTCGTTGAACAAAAAATATTCGGGTAAAAAACGAGATCTCGCGAGAGCACACAACCTGGCGTGGCGCAATCGCGAATCCATCCACTACTCATTGAAATATCGTCTTTTTGGTTCTTCGTTTTTTTTCAAAACGGGAGTCACTGGATGTAACGGATGGGGTTGTAGGCATAATTCAGAAGGAGGCAATGAGTTTATGAGAAAATAGACTCCCCTAAATTCTTGCTTCTCATGGGTTTCGGAAAAATATTGGATTTAATAACGCACAGGCGTTCTTAACCATCCATTACAGGTTAACAATAATAAAACCATTTTTATTTTATATAATCGCTCTGTGAATTGCATAGAACTTCATTAGTATCCCTAGTACCATATTTACCATAATAGGGCAATCAACTCAACATTATTAACCAACCAACAAGACATTATCGTTTTTAATTAACTAAAGAAAAATTACTCTTTTTTAATCTTAATTACCACTTTTGTATACTGTATGTTGTATTTAACGTTTTTTCCTGAATCGGCGTCTACCTATGTAATTATGTAGTTCATAGAATAATGAAAATAACTATACCGTTCATTTATTCTTATCTCTGCGCCCTATTAGGTATTATTGGTTTTATAATATGTGATATTTATTTTTCCTAGAGAATTCTTTTTAATTGCATTTAATTATGGTTAGAGACGTTCAAAAAATCATAAGTTATACAGGGTGTCCCAGCTTATTCGAAGCGGTCTCTGCAGGCCGAACGATGGACTTTTTCAAAAAACTTTTTGAAAATTCATGTACAGAATCACAATGATCATAATTTAAAATTATTTTGGAGTATACAGAGTGTCCCATATGACAGTGGCATATCAAAGTTATGTTTTTTTAAATGGAATGCTCGTATGTTATTGCATTTTTAGAATGTCCGAGAAGAGAAAATAAGATTGGCTTTTACAGTTGGTGTTTAATTCAGAAGTTTTTGAGTTATAAACAAATGAAAATCGTCATTTTTCAAGTTTAGGGCCCTGTGCCACGGAAACGGTTCAAGATAGAGAAAAACGGCTTACATGTCCCTATTTTAACTTTTTATGTACTATCCTATGGTATAGAAACATTTGTACTTTCTCTGATTTTTTTATTTGGCGACCCGTGGAGAAATATCAGAATTTTTCAAATTTTTCATCACCCTGTATAAACATTTTATCTACATCATAGGATAGTACATAAAAAAGTAAAATAGGGACATGTAAGCCGTTTTTTTCTATTTTGAGCCGTTTTCGTTGTACAGGGCCTTGAACTTGAAAAATGACGATTTTCACTTGTTTATAACTCAAAAACTTCTGAATTTAAACACCAACTGTAAAAGCCTATCTTATTTTCTTTTCTCAGACAATCTAAAAATGCAATAACATAGAAGCATTCTATTTAAAAAAACATAACTTTGATATGCCACTGTCATATGGGACACTCTGTATACTCCAAAATAATTTCAAATAATGGCCATTGTGATTCTGTACTTGATTTTACAAAATTTTTTTGGAAAAAATTCATCGTTTGGCCTACAGAGACCGCTTCGAATAAGCTGGGACACCCTGTATACGTCAGCTTGATTTTTCAATTGAAATTCCTTTTTTGTCAAATGAGATTCCTTTTATATCAAATGCTTTTCCAATGTTTATATTATTGTCACTGTAGGTAAATAGGAAAAGCAATTGACATAAAGTGAAACTGATTTGACATAAAAGGAACTTGATTGATAAATCAATGACTGCAATCGTTGATAGATAGAAAAATAAGAAAATCATTTGACAAATAAGGAAAAGCAATTGACAAAAGAGGACAAGCAAAATTAATTAATCCTTTAATTTGATAACAAAATATGGTTTCTGGTTGAAATTTGCTTTCAAAGTGCAAATGAATACAGGGTGTGGCGGGAGAAACTTGGGGCATTCATAAATGGAAAGATGATTGGACTAATAATCTGAAAAGTTCTGAAAATTCCTTCATTTATGTTTTCAATTTACTGGAAGTAGCTACCAGCTTTCATATTTTAAATCGGACACCCTCTAAGTATTATTGCATTTTCAGATTCTCCAAGAAAATTGATTAGAAATGGTTTTATAATTTTAAGATATCGTAAAACGGCTTACACATGTCCCAATCTTATAATATGAGGACCCGAGACCAAAAACCTGTATCATCGTTTTACGGCACAAAAACGTATAAAGTCGTTAGATTAGATGATCCTGAACCCTAGGAACTGGAGCGGTAGAAATGGTCAGAAATGGTAATTTATATTATGTAAAAAAAAAACAGAGGCGGTATCATCACATTACGTTTGATATTGATATTATACATATACATTTTGCAATTTTATGAGGAAAATGTTTTGAAATGCTTCAAGACGCGTGTACCATCGACCTCGGCGCATTTTTGGCAATGTCAAAAAATTTTGGTGAACTGTATTATAGCAACCCGATTCAATGTTTTTAAACTTTTTGTATGGCTGCCGGGATATTATACCAAAAGACTGTTTTCTTCTATTTTTGATGTCGTCTATAATTTCAAAAAGAAAATTAACATTCTGGAGTTGCCTGGCAAGCGTCCTGGCGCTTGTTACGTTCCTATCTTGATCGTGATCTACAAAGTGATTTCGATGACGACGCGACGATTTAGTCCGACAGTGACTAAAAACACACACATCTCAAACCTTCCATCTTCCAGCAATATTTATTTTTGATACAAAGTTGCCAAATTCCATTTTCGCCGTCGAGAATTAAAGTTTTTTTACGAGCCTTATTAACGAGAAAAAAAAATCATTTGAGAATGCAAAAGGATTTGTATCAAATAACATTTTTTCGAATACTGTGTATCTATCCGAAATCTTAAAAATGACTAATGCCCGTAATATTCACAAACTATATTATTTATTAAATAATCAGTTATCTCCATCTTATTCTAATGCAAATAAACTGTATTTTGCATATCACTTATTAAATTATAATTATTTTTGAGATACTAAAGGGCCAGAACGCTCTGTGAATATACGAGCATAGAATATTAAAAGAAAATGTTAACATTCGTAATTATTTTAATTGTCATCTATAATTTAAGTTGCACCTTTATTAATTATATTTTATAATATCAAATTATCTTTGATGCGTCAGTATCCATAGCAACATAACAAACAAGCCTTAGTAAACAATAAATTAAAACACGTGCTTTAAAATTTTCAGTTGTTGGTGATTTTTTTCAAATCATTGAACCATGTAAGTGAATATAACATAATAATGTTATTTAGAAAGCGATGAGGAGACCAAGTGAAGTGTCTGAAGCAGCGAAAAGTGCAATTTATGGGCTTATTTCTAATAAATATATTAGAAAAGAGATATGAGTGTGTTCAAAAAGAGTTTATGGAATGGTATGATTTAAAAAAATTTAACAATGTGTCTGAACATGTTCTACTGGCATATTTTGAACATTAATTAATAGACTGCAGTCCACATAGTTTATATGGTTTTTAGAGGTTTATATGATTCTTTTAATGCGTCCGTTAGAATTAGTTCAACTTCTAGTTGATCTGGGGATCTGAAATTTGGAATTCAGGCAACATGAACAGTAACGTGTCAATACTAAATATTACCAAGATGGCAGCACATTTTTTAAAAATTCGAAACAAATTTTTTTTTTCAAATGGGACACCCCATATATTATTGCATTTTAAATTTGTCTCAAAATATCCAATAAGAATAGTTTTTAAAATAATTAGAATCTGCCATTGGAGGCAGCCATTTTTATATATTGGTAATATTTAATGTTCACTCGTTATTGCCATGCTGCCTAGATTCCAAGTTTCAGATCCATAGATCAACTAGAAATTGAACTTTTTCTAATATGCGCTTAAAAGAATCACCCAATTTAAAATATAAATATAGATATAGGGAAAACGAGTTTTACAAACAAATTAACGGAGTAGCAATTCGCAGTCCTGTATCCAGCGTAATAGCACAAATAGTAATGGAAAATCTTGAGGAAAAAACGGTAGAAATAATACTAAAAGATTGAAAAAAAGTTTTTTCAAACGTTACGTGGATGACTGCATATTAACCATTTTACCTTCAGACAAAGACTAACTACCTTTAATTCATTTCACCCTACATTACAATTCAAAATAGAAATAGAAAAAAATCCCAAATTAATTTCATAGATATGACATTAATCAGACACGCAGTTAAAATACATACAAAATGGTATGCAGAAGAAACATCCACTGGAAGGTAGGTACCTAAATTTCATTCAAATCATCACATAGCACAAAAGAAAACCGTGGTCACAGCACTTATAGACAGAGCAATAAAATTAACCAACAATATTAATAATAAATATTATAATTATAATATAAATCAATTATTTATTATAATTGTACGAATTAAAACATAAAAAATCAAATCGTTTATAGTCAGAATCAGTGTGTAATCTCACCGGACAACACTCACTGGACAAACCATACGTCTATGTACTTATAGGTATGTGATTTAATAGTAAATACTAAATACTGTTTCAAAGCGACTGTTTTACCCATGACTATTATAGTGTTGTCATCTTCTCATCTTACATAGGGATTCCTCCGTGGCTATAGGACGATTGATCGTTCACTGTCATAAAGTCATAACTGAAAAACTGTACGGGAACGAACTTTGCGTATTCCTTATGTCACTTTTCCGCACACTTTTATAAACGTGAAAATACTTTGCGTACAAATAACGATGCGGGATTCTGGAAACATAAAAATTTCTGTGGCAAATGGAGACATCCAATGCCAACCCCCCCCCCCCCCCAAAAAAAAAAAACCGATGCGGGAAATGGTACTTTGTATAATAGTGATCGTAGGAAAACGGCAATAATCTTTTTTTTTCTTTTGTTTTTAAAGAATCGATTTTACCTTTGCCTTAACAAACTGTACAAAATCATTAGATAATTGGATTAAGATGTGAAACATCAAACATCAAACATCAAACAATATAAATATTTAAAAAAAATAAAAAAATTAAAAAATAGAATCACAAATAAAAAATTTCTGAAAACTCCCTCCCCAGGTGGAAGTGTTCCCAACATTGACGCTGCATTGCTTCTTTGTAGAGCAATGCTCAATCGTTGGAACAGAAAATACGTCGCACGGGATTCCTCCGTGGCATTCGTAATTTTCTGACCAACCGATGTCAGAAATCTCAAGGCTATTTGCCGCAGACCCAGGATTGGAGGAAGTTGAATGAAGGTAAGATGCTGCATAGGTGTCTGCACAGGTATAATCTCATATATAGCAAGCATTTGCCTCTTTGCCATGGAGTCAATGTCATTCCATCTATATTAAAGAATCCTCGCATACTGCGATCCAGTTAAATTTATATTATGTAATAAATTATTGACCTTTACCATGTAATTTTATGCGATGCATTATTTGAGATTATATTTAAAAATTTCAACATTTTAACCTATTAAGTCTCTTAAAAATATTTTTCTTGGATCAATACTTTGGAAGCTACAGTCATGATTTAATACTTTTCCCCGACCTTACATAAATATTTAATGGCAAAAGATTAATTTATTTGGGTTCCTGGCCACCAGGTATATTGAATATCCACGTACTGCATAAATCAAAAAATTTAAACACGCAGTCTAGATAGGTATGTCAAATAATATAGCAGATAAAGGGGAACGCGACCAATAGCTCTAACGCTGCCTGTATTGAATCCGAATGTTGAGAATGAATTTATAAAGTGTAATTTACAAAGTCCTTTTTTATCCCGAATCAGTATTTGATAAAACCACTTAAATGAAAGTTTCTAACTTTGGCAGCCAAAAAGCCCTCATTGCAAGATTCCGAGAAGCGATAAAAGTAACAGAAGTTAAACGAAGGAGGCAGAGGCATAAAAAATTATCCCCATAAGAAGCCGACGCCTGCAAAATGGAAGACATCCACTGAAAAATCAATCTAAGCCAATAAAAGCAAATTCTCAAAATCAGTTACCTGAACTTGTGATGGTATATTTTCTTTCTAGCTTTATTAATGACTTAAAATATTAGGGCAATTACAATCCTACGAAATAGGTAACTGTAAGATGTATGTAAAAAGAATAATAATAGTACTTGATACATTTTTCGAAAACAAAAAACTTGCGAAAAGTATATCAACTAGAATAGTTGGTTTACGTAAATAGGAGGGTAATTTCTCTTGAAGGCGAAGTTTTTTTTATCGAGCCAGAGCCGAGATTAAAAACGTGCCGAGTAAGGAAGAACGCTTTCTTACGTGCTTGCTCATACTTTTTTTGCGTGCTAAAGGGAAATGTCTGAAATATTTTATATTGTCCTGTAAAAATATCAAAATCATGTGAAATATAGTAAGTGTAGAAAAATAGTGTGTATCTACGCGTTTCTTGACATGTGAATTATTTTACTTATAATTTTTCATTAATATTTTATTTTGTAAGAAATAAGTACAATAAACATTATAATTTAATGATTGTCCTATTCTAAATGCGACGGTTACTTGTAAAATACTCAATCACTGAAACTGATTTATGATGGAAACAAGAATATTATGGGAACTGCAGTAGTAGGTCTAATAAGTCATATGGTAATACCGGGCATCACAAGACGAACCTGTTTGAAAGTTCTTGCCCCAACCGAGAGAAGTTGATGTAAGTTCTAGGCTTGAAGAACGCACTACAATGGCTGACTAATTAACAACGTCGTTTTGTTCCTTCATTAGTTTCCTGACTAGTTAGCGTTGGTAACTTTAGAAATTATTATGGGGGTAATAGGAAACTAGGAAGGAGCTCAGGGCGTTATTTACTCGAATTAGATTCAGAAATAATAGTATACCTACCTATACCTCTTAGCCTAAAGTCAACGAAAATAGACGATGCTCCTTTTTTTATTTGCATGATATTACCAAAATAGAAATATTATCGTTTCTAAGTTGCATCTTATAGGCTATTGATTATTTCCTAATAAATAGAGCAAAAAGAAACTATCAAAAGAATCAACAGAAATTGGAGATATAGGAGTAAAAATGCACCGCTTCCAGTTTTTGAGTTATATCTCTAAAACGAAGCAAAATTTGGGTACCTATCGTTAATAAAGAATATTTTGTAGATACTGCGATTTTACATCGGAATAATTTATTTGAAAAATTTGTAAAAAATTTCTTGTGACAAAAATACTTAAAAAGGCAAGTGGAGATAGGTATATATAGGCATTGCTTCACAGAAAAACAAGTACAGTAAATTTCTTCAAAATGGTGGGTTAAAAATTATTTCTCTTAAAAACTGACTGAGATGAAGCCGCTAAAACTTGAACTTTTTTTTCCAAGTTTTTAAGGCGTTTTTCCTAAAATCATTTTAATTCAATATTCGTAGGAACGGATGAAACTGGTCGATTTTCAAAGGCACAACTAATAATTTTTTAGACTGTTTTTAACGTATCTAAGATTTAACAATTTGTATACTTAAATATAGGAATTAGAAATTTGTTTAACAAAAAATCTATTAACTGAGCTTAAATGTGTATAGATTTTTCATCTATCTAAAATATGTATACTCGAAAAATACATTTCAATCGCCACAGCGGGCAAGCGGCGATTAGGATGATGCTATTGAACTAATTAGACTGGATGGTTCGAGATCGATTCATAAAACACCGTACATGGCGCTATAATGTCTAGACTGTTTCTGGAAACCTGCTCGCCTTAATAATGCTGACAAGTGCATGGCAGATAATTCTAGACTTCGAGTCTGGACCTCACCTTGTCGGTTCGAAATAAATAACCGGCCAGAGGAACTCAGTATTCACTCATAAAACGAAAGCAAAGCGGCGGTGTACAGATAAGTAGGTACAAATAGGTACTACCTACTCATACAGGGTGAGTCATTACGAACTTTACAAACTTTTACCATATGTACGGTCCCTTAGGGGGAATATAATGTGACCCTTAAAAGTGTTAACCCCCTTTCTTTGTTACTCATGGTGATTTGTGAATTTTGAAAAATATTAATTTCGCTTAATATCTACACAGATCATTAGAATTTTATAGTTTTTTGGTGCAACTGTACACCGTCATCTATCTTCGATCAGCTTCTCTAAATTTGGAAATTCGGAGAACCGTCAAAAAAAAATTGATTGGAAGCGTTCGTACTAATGATCCGTTAGGTAATTAAAATTACATAAGAATGAAAACATACAAAATTTGAAAAACTATAAGTTTAAGACAAAAATAATTAATTGATATGAAGTATTAACCTAATAAAATACTTGTAATAATTTTTTATGACCTCCGGTTTATTTTATTGAGTAGTTTGACATATCATTAACTGTACAAAGTCTACATTAGCAGGGCGAAGTTTTGTTTAAAAATTAAAAGCTAAAATAATATAGTCCGTTCCTGGAAATAACACAAAGTGACAGCAGCGATGTAGCTAAAGCAATGTTAAATTGGACTGTACTTATTTTAGTTAAAATATCAGCAATTAATAACGTTTATTTTAAATTATGACAACACGACATGGTGGCTTATTAGTTTTGGTTAGATTTAGTCGTTTATAAAAAAAAACACGAAAGTCTGACAAAAATTTCACATGCACATTTTCCATTGTCTATTTGTTCTCTATTTATTCTCCCAATGAATTTTCCTTAAGCCGATTCTGGAATTTCGAATTTTAGAGAACCTGATCGAATGCTATAGATATCAGTGTACAGTTGCACCAAATAATTAGAAAATTCGAATGATCCGTGTAAATATTATATAGCCAAATGAATATTTTTTTAAATTCACAAATTACCCTGTAGGTATATTAACAGAGCAGGAAAGTTGAACCTTTTTAAGGGTCACATCCCCTAAATGATTGTTACATGAAGTTTCTAAAGTTCCTCATGACTCACCCTATTAATAGTTACTGTTATTACCTAAGTGTAAATAAATTATTAGTTAATTAGGCAGTGTGTGTTTGAATAAATCAATAATATTAGTAGTGTGTAGGTAATTAATGAATACAGAATTGACTGATTGAGCCTGGGGTAATTTTATAATCGAACCTATCGAAATTATTGGTTCTTTTTTGTACCCATTAATACACTATACAAATATGGGGGGGATTTCTCACAATCCACCCTGTATATGGTAAATTAACTAGACTTTTTAACAGCAATAAACTGCATTCTAAGCACAAATCAGAAGCCAATACTATTAACTAATAATAACGCAAATTATAAAACTTACGTTTATCGTAATTTATGTGGACTTAACTTGATATTTTAGATCCGATTAATAATTAAATTAGTAGATTTATTTAGCGCATATTTATATTTTTTGAATATGTGAATCTGGAGTACCTATTATTTTTACACTACAAAATAATAGTGACACCGCAGTCACATGTAGCAAAACCAGAAAGACTATCTTCTCTCTATAAGAGCCTTTTACAAAGTGACACTCGGAAGAGTAGAGGCTCTAGCTACAAAAACGCCATCACCGCATTCAGGCCAAGTGAAAAGCTTCAGAAACAAGGTGTATTATCGGGAAATACCACTTCCCGATATTGCGTTTCCACTGAACCTGCCGGTTTCCCATGAATTTTCATCCGCAGGATTAACGGATCGACGACGCCGCGACTAAACTTGATTTTATCCCTACGACGTACGGAATGCTGTAAATCGATTTGTGTCTTCAGAAGCAATCCACTCTAGATATTGTATTCAAAACTGGTACCTACTTACATTTAAAGAGCAAAAATATGTGTTAGTTAAAATTTGTAATAAAATTTAAAGTCTAACTTAAATTGTTAGAATTCTAAGCTGCTAATAATAATAATTCATTTTTATCTTTGTTTTTCTATTTACCATCTTCTACATTAATTGAGTTATTTTAGACTCTTTCCTGCTAGGTATTTTGATCTTGTTCCCTTGGCAACCTTTTGTAATTCGATTTTTGTTTTGTTTGATTATTTATCTGTTTAAATTAGTTTAGTTAGGTACCTACCTGCATTTATCACAGAGACGGACTGTCATTTTTTTTAACTATTAAAGTCCGCTAATTAAACGTTATTCAAATCTCTTCGAGTTTTTACTTAATTAAGGAAAGTTGTTTGAAAAAGTTCTTTGCGTCAATGAATTCTACCGGGTGTTAAAAGAAAAGTCTTAACATTCCTCTCGATCAATTGCAACGGTAATTGCTGAATGTTATAATTTTAAGCTCCATGTAGTTTATCTGTCTATACCTATGTGTTCAAAGTTATGAGCGACATGAAAAAATATAGATTCGATTGTATTATTCGAAGTACGAAGATATTTCCAGCTACTTGTTAAAAAATCTCAGGGTCTACTATATTGATTTCTAAGTAGGACACATTTGATCATTTCGCACCCTTATTATGAATTCCTTATGTCAGATGTTACGATTAATACAACATGCCCAACAAGAAAATGTATGCTAACCAAATATGTAGGTACCTACCTAATTGTATATTTAAAAGTGAGACATGGAAAAAAAAAAACAACGTCGCGAAAAATCTAATTAAGCCTCACGAATAAATTTAGTTACGTACTCAAGCTTACAAATTCTCTAACTAAAACTAATTGAGTTTCCCTAGCAAAACAGGAAACTCAAAATCCAATCTCTCTAAAATATATCTTGCCACTTTTCAACAACAATAATTTTGAAAAGGTTTATACAAAGCTAATTCAGGTAATGTAGAGGGCACTGCTTGCCGTGCCTAAGTTACCTTGGCCCTTGAAAAACGTTTTTATTATTATTAAGTATTACTCATTCGTAAGACCAGTTTTATTACTTTCCTTATTTTTTTCTAAGCTAACCCATTTGAATTATTCGTCATTATAAAAAAAAAACTTCCCTTCGCACAACCGAATATCTGTATCTCTCTCCTCTGTTTATAAATTGTTGATTAATTTTAATGGCGGATGACTAGAATAAATTGCTTGCCATCTCCTTAATTATGAAATCCTAATTGCTGTTGTAGCGGCTTTCACGTTATTTTTGTAATTAACTTTACAAGATTTTTAAGATAATTACAGTACCTATATTTATTTTATGGTAACACACAAAATAATAACTCTGAATAAAAAACTTCTATTCTTATTTTTTCACCTTATTTCACAATGAGTCATTGCACTTTGATAGCTGTACGGCAGGACCTCGTCTACGAAACAGTCTTTTTAAGAGAAAAGATTTTCAAGAAATCAAAAATCAAGGTGACTAATTATTGTTCCCTGCGAGCTAATAAAAATAAGCTGGTCCAATCAACGCGGTCTAACCTGGTCCAGTCTACGTGGTACAATCCAAACTGGTTGGATTGGCACCCTTCAGCCGTGGGAGGGGGCATGCCTCAGGGCAGTAAAGAGCGAGGACTTCCCTAAGCCTCACAATCCTCACATTTGTCTGGTCTACATTCCTGACGACGACGATAAAAGTCTCACCCGCGGAAATGATCCTCCTCAGGCTGAGGAAAGCGAATAAGGTCCTGGAGGAACTGTGGACTTGGAGTGGACTGTCCTACACCGACAAGAGTTAGAACCTGATCAAAAGACGTTCGCCATTGACGATGCGTCCTTGAAGGGTCTGGATACCTTAGGATTCCGACCCTATTACGGATCAAAAATCAAGGTGCAATTTCGCCCATAAGTCCGTGATGGGTCTTCTCGCCCACACGGGAGATCAATAAACATGCTGGTGGAATTAAACCACCTAATCCGACGGTCACCGACCCACGTTTGGTAAAGTCGATCATGCCCAAAGCCGGGCCTTCAAGCGGTTGCGGACATAAACCACCTTAGCCGAGATACTTCGCGTCTAGGGAAGGCTCCGTCGAATGACAAAAAGGGGAGAACGGTAAAACGTACCCCAAAAACAAAAGCAAAAAATGATTCTGCTTCAGCTTGTGCGGACTAGAAATAAAAACTAGAGCCAAAAAAATAGAAACCGAAATCCACAAACTTCAAATAAAAAGACGTTTCGTCTTGACGAGACCTACATGATGGGCCCTTACCGTTATCCAAATCGAGCTGATACACGCTGTATAACTTTTAGTGTCACCAAGTCATGCTTGGCGGCACTGCTAAAGTTGTCGCACACAACACATTGGGTACCTATAGAAGTGTCCGGTATTAATATTTTAGCATATTTCTTATTATCATTCCCGTATTTCATCTAAAAACTATCATGTTACGTTACATGCAAGAAAGTATACCTAATCGTCTTCTGAATAATTTTTACTGACAAGATTGTTTTGTATTTGATTGAAATATTTTATAGAAGAGCGACTAGTTCCTGAAAAAACAGAATATTTCAAATGAAGCTAACAAAAAAATATGAATTTCCCAAAGAAAGGTAAAATTCTAAATAGCAAAGGCATTTCCGCGTTGACTCCGTTGCGTTTCCACTTCCTTTCCGTGATGGAAGCGAGTTTTCCAGCACTTGTTCCATTCACGTCATGATGATTAATGGTTATAACATTAGGATATGGAATTCTATTAAATACAATAGCTGAGGCTGGATATATGAGTGTTCGCCGATCGGCGAAGATCTATTTATATTGGATTTATGCATACGCGCGTCTCCATCGGCCATTGTGCCATTTAAAATTTACGGCAATAATTTGAATAGTGGGGCACTCATACGTTACCGCAAACGTATTAAGAAACCCTTACGTTATTATTATGGATCTAATAAGGATATTAGTTGAATTTTCTGCTTGAAATATAGATCCGATATTGCATCAAGCGAAATGACCTATATAGGTGCAGTTATGATGATGATCATTCATCCAACCAATCTCACACCATTTTTCATTTTTTTATAAAACCCACTAGCAAAATTATTAGTAACAGAAAAACTTTAGAGATTCTATTTTTTAGTGTCGGTCCTACAAATATAGAGTTCTTGGTGTAACTGCATAAAAAGAAATCACATATAAATTTTTGTCTTCTAATTTATTTACTGCATACTTGCAATATCACCTCACAATAAAAACCTTATCCTATAAACACCTTCAACTAATTCCACCCCAAGATACAATTTACAATAGAGCTAGAAAATAATAATCAAATTGACTTCCTAGATATGACACAAATAAGACAATCCAACATAATACTCACCAAATGGAACACACAAAACAAACTCCATCTGGCAGATATTGTAATTTTTAAACTGAACACCACATAACCCAAAAAAGCAATAATAACAGGTTTAATAGACAGATCCATAAAAGTAACAAATCCACTCTACAGACCAGAAACCATCGAAAAAGCAAAAATACTTCTTAATAATAACTACCCACTAACCTAATAAACCAACTAACAGAAGAATCTACCTCTACTACAACAAAACAAATAAAACTACACATAACACCAATACAAAGGACACATATTCATCATCAAAAAAGACATACACAGCGATGCCATACATATCACAACTGACTATCAGAAAAAAATAGAAAAAATATTCCAAAAAAAAAAACAATACCAAAATAGCCAACAAAAGTCACAACCAAATTGAAAACCTCCATACAAAATTAAAATCAAGAAACCCAAACGAAAAAAGAACCCATGTAGTCTACAAAATGCAACAATTGTGAAAAACAATACAAAGGTCAAACAAAACAACACCTAAAACAACGCATCAATGTCCACAAATACGCCGAAATGCAAACACCGTACTAAACAAACATAAACAAACCACAGAACATCAATTCAATTATGACGAAACCGAAATCATAGATACCGAAGAAAACACATACAAACGAATTATTCTAGAAATGATCCACAAAATAATCAAACCAGTGTAAACGACAGAAATAAACAATCTATCACGCATCTATCAAACCATTAGGTATATCCAAGATACCTCCCTCACACACCTAAACACCAATTAATTGTTATAACATAAAAAAATCTACATTTTAAAATTTCAACAATCACTTCTTTGAATTTTATAGAATTTCGTATCATTGAAACTAAAATAATAATTTACGTACGAGCACTACTAAAATTGAAACATAAACAAAAAATAAACTAAAAACCTGATTCCTAACAAAAACACAAAAAAAAACATAGATAACAATCCAACCAAAAATAACCTGCTACTACTCAAACTAACAATTATTACTCACCACTATTATAATAAGAATAATTTTGAAATCATACTATCATACAATGAAATATACGTAACAAACACAATAAACAATAAAATAAAACAAACAAAAGCATAAAAACTGTCAGAATCAGAGTAAAAGTCAATTTGAGCAAATGAAAACGTAATTTGGGTAGGCACTGGAAAAAAAAATTCATGTTTTAGATTGAATCCTACGATAAAATCACTGTCAATAGTTTTAAATGTCTTATTTTTCTTATTTTGTGATTTTGAGTGGTCTGAAGAGGTGCGTTCATGAATTCCAATTTGCATACATGAAAAACTCTGGATGCGTTTATATAAATAACCATGCGGTTCGCTTCATGGATAAAAATCTAGCATCGCTCATAAAATTGCCAATGACAACGCTTGGAGTGAGTGACTTGCGTGGCCAAGTGGTTCTCCGCTGGCCCACGAAGCCATAGATCGCGGGTTCGAAACTCACCTCGGCCCGCTTTACTTTTCAGATTCATTTTCGAATGTCTGTGAAGAGTAAAACAAGCGATCGAACGTTTAAAAGGCAAATATAATTTAGAGTGTGTGTGGCTAAAGAGTTCGTGCTCAAAGCCAATTTACCAGAGTGGAGCGACTATGTCTTACCTACACAGTTAAGACCGATGCTCCCTCTTCAAAAAAAAAAAAAAAACAAAAAAAAAAACGCTTGGAGTGCACTCGGAGTGTTGAAGAACACATGCGTGAATCAATTCTGTGCAAAAATTAGTATTAAAATTAAAAAAAAAGTGTGAATCTGATAGTTAATAATCTAATACTTTTGAATTATTATTTCCTTTTCTTTCTCGTTCGAATTACGTTCATAAAATAGAACAATCTGACGATATTCCGGCAAATGTAAAATAAGGCATCACTATGGTTGTTGCACACAAACGTCAACATCTGTTTTTTGTTTTTTTTTGGACCGTACCATCGATCTGGACTCTTTTAGGTAAGGGTGTGACGAGGCAAGATTCCGTTGGCACAGTTATTTAGGAGAAGCACAGACATGTCAACTTTAAAGGAATAGTTTTTCGAAAAAAATATTGGGCGAGCGACTATCCGCCAAAAATTTATAAACGTTATTTCCAGAAGAGTTTGCCCTCTTAACAAATGGCGACCACTTGAGCTACAAATCACAAACCTCACTTTTATCATGATTATGAGTGCATAGTAGGAAGAAAGTTCCTAATATAAAATGGTGTATCCAGAGATGTTTATATCTCTGGATTTATTCCCATTTTCTTGGTTATGATACTTTATTCTTATGTTTGATTTTATTTTTATATATCTTATGATGGATGTTTCTGGTGTGTGTTTATGTTAAACTAAATGACTTTACTATAATACAGGCAGGGTGTCCGGAAATTATGAGCAAAAAATTAAGGGGGTGATTCTTCTTGATGAAATATTGCCAAAAGTATCAATAATTTTTTTTCGAAAACTCAAAAAGAAGAAAGTTATAAGCCTCCAAAGTTGATTTTTTTAAATCAATATTTTTTCATAACTTTTTTTCTAGTGTACGGATTTTCTTAAAATTTGACACACTTGCCACTGGTGTTGCTTTATATCCTTGGTCCAAATTAGACTTGAATCCCTTGAAATCAAAAGGCCTTAACTGCCCTTGACCTTCAAAAAGGCCTATAACTTTTTTCGTAATATTTTTTTCTGAGTTTTGAAGACGCACAATTAAAGAACAAGAAGAAATATTCGGAAAAGATCCTCGTTGTCTATCACGATAAAATGACCTGTTTCCGAGTAAAACTGTTTTAAAAATTTGCTTGCACTAAAATTGATCACCATAAACTATGATCATTCTGCAACAACACCAAACAGCTGCAGGGTTGTCTAGTTATGTACAAAACAGAGACATTGGAATATAAATAGACTTGGAAATGATTTCTTTTTGAAAATAAAAAAAATTAATCATTTTTTTTTAAATAAAATAATAATAGTTATTTACTATACAAGAGAAAAAAGTGATAGATTTTAGCTCGAGATGTCATTTTTACGGGTTTTACAGTGTCAATAATTCAACAAACTTCATAGTAATTGGAACAATCTCCGAATAATTTATGTCAGCGTTATTCAAGAAATACAAAATTAGTTTTAACAACCTGATGCACCTTATTTCAACAAATATGTCAAAATGATTATTATTTGACAATAAATAATTGCAAAACAAGAAGAATGCAATGTCGGAATGAGTTGACGATTTTACAAACCAAAATTTTTATTTTACAATTTTACAGATCCAATCTAAGCAATGAAATTTTTTTCCAAGGATATAAACTTTTTTATTGTATTAAGTAGGTATAGTTTTTTGAAATATTTTTAAGTTTTTTACATTGTGATACATTTCATGATTGAACAATCGGCGCAGAAACGTTTCTATTTTTGTAAAAATTTATTCAATAAGTAGCAATATTTTTAACCAATAACCTAAACCCGAATAAATTAGAAGACAAAAATTCATTGATAACAAAGACACATCAATACACACAAAAATTAAAGAAACCATCGTCACTAACAAAGGTAAATGCAGAATAACTCAATGCAGAGGTGGAGATGAAGACGGTATATCCGAAGCAGCGTATGGTTCTATTTTAATAATACATTAAATGAGATATGCTTGACTCCAGGAATCTGAAAGATGATGCTGGGATCTGAAAATCGATGGATTGATTCTAAAAGGATTTGGTGTTTTATGACCGCTTTGAAAGGTCAGCGTGAGGGGGCGGCATTCGATAAGAATAAAGGTGAGCACTTAAAAGAAACTTGTAAGCAAGTTCCTACGGAAACGTCAATCTACCGACTTTGATGACGAACTGTTGTATGGGCATCATTGTCCATAATCTTTCGAGGAAATAAAAACTTTGTCTTCCGGACATTTCTTTGACCAGTTAACTGACTTCTCGATATTTCGTTTGTTTGTGGAAGGATTTTAAAATTTTTTTAAATTAACAAACATATTCGTCACATAAACGTAAGGAACACGTCCGTGATCTCTTCATAAAATACAATAGAAAAAGTATATTTTCTATCCAAAATACAATGTTACATAACACAATTTCACTTTAATTAGTATGAACACTCCTATAAAGTAATGCAAATGCACATACAACGACAAGACAACAGACCAGTCCATCTCCTCACCCTATACACATCATTACATTCTAAGATCTATTTGCAACATATCCTTGAACGCTTCCTTTGAAATTTTAGGATACCATCACAATATCTAGATAATTATTGGATAATTATCCTCTTGAATCTCAATAAGACAGTTATATTTAAAGATTACAACATTCAAATTCCAATAATTCTACTATTGCGTAAATTAACTTTCAACATTTTGAATTTAATAAAGTCAATTAAACTGGTGTTGTCATAAACAACACGTGGTTCATAACATTTAGTTGTTAGTAGACTGGGAGCCGCGCTGAGAGCACTGAGAAAAATTGTTTGTTGCCAAATAAATTTACATTTATATGGTCAAAATTTGTCTATAAGATAATTGTTTTTTTCATTAAAACAAATTATTCTTCTATTAAGTAGCTAACCGAAGAGCTAACCAAATCAGGTTATTTAAAATTTATCAATAATCTTTTATGAAGAGCATTCTTGCAGATATTCTTGCGGGATAAAAACATTTGTGTGAATTGAGAAATAATTATGTTAACCTCTGTCGGGTGTGTATCAAGTCAAACGAATATTTTCTGCTTGTAAATTCAATAGAAGTTTGAATTTCCTACGATTTATTTGACTCAAGAATATCACATCCGAGTATATGACCTAACCCCAACGTATATGCTCACAAGTGCACAAGTGCTACAAATTCATTTAAATCAAAGCCAGCTAGCTGAGCCTATCTTATTATGATTGCCATTTTTTTTATACCTTTTTTAATAATTTCGTTTCGGACTTCGGTTCATCAGTATCAGATCTCAGATTACAATTTTGTGACTTTAGTTTTATGTTCAATGCGGTTGTCCTTGTGATACACATGTTGAGTTTAATTTAGTTCACTTTATTGTGCTACTAAAACAAAAGTTTTTTACACTCGACACAAAAAAAATCTCAGAACAATAACATAATAACTAAACGTAAATACTATAAATCATAAATCTCATAATGTGTTATCAGAAACAAAGGTGTCTCGATTAATGTTACTTTCCAGAAACTCCTGGATAGAGTAAGAAGCCTTACCCACAGTGAAATCGTTAACAGAAATCTTAAAAGCGTTAAGATTATAGTTTTGAATAAAATCTGGTAGCTTATTAAAAAGTTTCAAGATAACACACGGTGACTCCTATGCGATACAAATCATGCCGGAACGTAAATCAACCCCTATAGTCTGGTAATCATGAACATACAAGTTTCTAACAAGATTTGATGGATGATTAATAAAACACTAATGTTTTAAAAAATTCTACTATATATTGATCGAAATATAAACGTTACACGTGTTTCGCTACTTTTAAAAATAGCATCTTCAGACGTATGTAAATAAAATTATTGATATAATATATTATCCATCAATATACGGTAGAATTTTCTAAAACATTAGTGTTTTATTCATCATCAATAAGTATGCAGAGATTCTACAAAGTAAGGGTTGAAAACATAAATTATACCTATACTATTATTTATTCAGTAATTATAATAGGTATACATGTATCCACACAAAGCGCACGTCGGAATGAATAAACCATTAAACCACACAAAACACGAATTAAGATTTTATTTCAAGTTTAAGGTTGTTACTGCAATGTCATGCATAAATGTACAATTATTTATGTTCGAAATTGTACCGAATATCTGCCTATTTTATTAATAACTAACTGAGTTAGTTATTATAGTTAGTTAAAAATTACTAACTAACTAAATAACTGTCAAACACGTTGGTGAAACAAGAATAGATTTAAGTAGAGAATAAAACCTATTCCCTCAATAGTTATTTGCAGATTTATATTATGCAGTTGATGAAACCGGGCGTAAGTTACTCAAGTTACCCTTAAGGCTCCTTCACATTCGACGTAAACGTAAACGCAAGCGCAACGAAAGTCGTAATATTAACCTCCCTGTCCACATTGAACATAAATGTTAATTGGACATTACCAAGCAGAAGGCCATATTTTTGAAAAAAAAAAAAAATTAACATATTAACGAATAACGATGTTAGACGATTATGTTATTGTCAACCTGCACCTTTCTCAAAAACTTCTACCAACGCAAATAAGAATTAAGGTTAGAGAATCGAAGGAGTAAGCGCAGTTGGGAGATATTAATTTATTTTCCGTAAACGTAACCATAATATTGAAATATTTCAACTTTACGTAAAAGGATTGCGTCGGCCCCAGTATGTGACGTAACCGTAAACATAAGTTTTTTTCTTATGTACCACCAGTCATAAGGTAACATAGCACTGAATCTTGTGGTTACGTTATCGCTTACGTTTACGTCGAATGTGAAGGGGCCTTTGATATTATGTATATCGGTTTGAATATTGAGTATATTGTATCATTGCCTAGAAACGCCAATTGTTGTGTGCGCCACTCATCCATATTCAAACCCCTTCTGGCGGTCGCAACTCGCAGCTGTCTGGACGGTATAGTCTTCCGAATTTCCGTATTAAAAGTTTGCTTGGACTTTTTCATAGACTTTTTTGACAGTTCGTAGTTTCACACAATAATTAACGTATTTGATTGACTTCCTGAAATACGAAGGTTTTTTTATTTCTACGCAGTTAAAATCGGTGAGTGAAAACACAAAAAACCATCGTATTTCAGGCAGCCAATCAAGTTAATTTTTGTGTGAAAGTACGAACTGTCATGAAAGTCTAAGAAATCCAGGCGAAAGTTTTTAATGCAGAACATTTCTGAAGACTATCCCGTTCAAACAGCTGAGACCGCCGAATATAGCGGAGTGGCACAGACATCATAACTGATATTCAAACCAATATTATTATTACGGCGCATTACTTTATAGAGTTATTTAAGAGAGGTACTTACTAATGAAATTTATAGCCGCTTGGTCAAGACACACCACAAGTAACCATAAATAAACATGTTATTTTATTTATTTTTTTTTTTAAAGAGGGAGCATCGGTCTTAACTGTGTAGGTAAGACATAGTCGCTCCACTCTGGTAAATTGGCTTTGAGCACGAACTCTTTAGCCACACACACTTTTAAATTATATTTGCCTTTAAAACCTTCGATCGCTTGTTTTACTTTTCACAGACATTCGAAAATGAATCTGAAAAGTAAAGCGGGCCGAGGTGAGTTTCGAACCCGCGATCTATGGCTTCGTGAGCCAGCGGAGTACCACTAGGCCACGCAAGTCACTAAATAAACATGTTACAATAAATAAATACATAATAAATACACTTGAAAGGTGTTTTCAAGATAGTGACTTCCGTCGCTTTCAACTGAACCACTGAACGACTAATTGGCATTCTAGTCCTTCTGTATTTTTTTTATTCTGATGTTTTCGTAAAAGTACAAAACGAAGTACGCAGACCTCGTGAATATCCCTATTTTGTAACTACATGTGTAATATGATGAGAGATGAAACTGTGAAGAATAATATATATGCCACATTCGTGGAACAATGTAGCACATCACTATACATTTGTATGTTATTGTATGTTATTAAAATAGCAGCCATATAGTAATTAAATATGTACCTACTTGTGCAGGGTTGTTTTATTTTAGCCTCAACCGGCCAATTAATAATAAAATAATAATGAACCCGTGGCGATCTTGCTGTTCCTAGTAGTCAAGTTTATTACTGCTACGAGTTTATATAACAGAAGTACCCAATTTAAACAAAACACAGTAATGTTTTATGTGAAATGAAGTAATTTTGGGAAAAAAAACAGGGCCAAAATTTCAAATTAGGGCATTTAATTTGTCTGTCATGTGCTTTTAATTATTGAGCGAATGAAACTGCGATTTTGGCGTAAGTTCTATTTACTTAAGTTTAGGCTACAGAGCACTAATATTTTATAAACACACTTGGCCGAAAATTTCAAATTAGGATACTTTTAGTATTATTGAACCTGAAATTACTGTGCAACTGGAATTGCGAATTTATTAACGCATGTTCTGCTTATAAGTTCAGAACCTTTACGAAGATAACAGAATATCAAAAGGCAATTTTGTAAAAGAACAAGGAGCCGAAAAATTTAAGCTAGGCAATATAATAATAATAATTAGTCTTTAATAGGCCTTCAATTGGCCATGTATGCTCAAAATTTGCTGTAAATAACATCATAATTATGAGACACACTTGCAGATTTTGAAACAAATAATGCCGTCATTACTCATTATCGCAGGATGTTAATAATATCGGCTTCCGTGTTAAATAACACTAGCACATAATTATACACTCGGACACTTTTGAGAACAAAAGAAATAATTATTGCCCAGTGTGAAACAGTGCCTTGACATGGTAATTGTATGACAGGGTGCATTAGACAGTTTATAAAGCTTGACTTGAAGGAGTCGCAGCAGCAGTTTCTGTGGATGTTGGCGAAAGCGGGGGAGAAAATGACCCAATTTGAATTCCTTTGTACTGGGAGAGAGGGGCTTTTTGTCGAAGGATGCTCGAGTTAAGAAATAAACATAGCCAGAATAATGCTACGTGATGTGCAGTTCCAAGTATGCCTACCGTCATTACTCTTGCATGCCGAAGAATTCCCCACAAACAATAATTTATGCGGGGTTCTCTTTCATGTTTTGCGCCACGTTGCTGACTTACGACTTATTCACCGAAGACAGAATATAGAAATATTTCTATAGCCGCGTTTCATTCAACACATCGTAGGTATCTTAAGTATATGAGTAGGTACACATCAGATTGTTTCACTTTTTGTGGAAATAATATTTAATCAGTTTATATGTTAATATGTTGTAAAAACAACTTTTTTCAGTTTTCGCCCCATAACGTGAGCACTTCTCAATACTTTAGTTTTATACAAAAAAGGGACTCCCTTTTCCCTCGACTACTACTACGGCCATGAACTTAAACGATTTTTCCTATCAGCGTTGGTTTCCCTGGAGATTCCTTACAAAACAAGTATACTAGAAAAGGAAGTATACCTACTTATGAATATTAGAAATTCCCAATAGTTCTTAAGTAAATTGAATCTAAACTTGCATACCTACCTCAATATAATTTTCCCCAAATGAGTTTAAAATTTAAATTAGAAAAAGTAACTTGATTTAAGGCACAACTAATATTTTACGATTGATTCTAGTAAATATTATTTGATATAGGTACTGAACAGTAATATTATATGGGGTGCCAGAGTAGCTCCCTTGGGCAACTTTAAACATCGGAGGTTACAGTTCTTGACTTCTTGAAAAGTTGGAAGTTGGAAGAATTTTAATTTTCGCAAGGTTTGTGTAAGCATGGTTATATATCCAAGGACCATATTAAACGTGTAGAAAAGAAGAACAGTGAACAACAGGCAATAATTTCAAACAACTAGTAGCAGTGAACTCAAGCATTGAACCAAGCAGTCAACCCAATCAGATGATCATATGACCGCTTACAGTTTCTAGAGTAATGTTTCTTTTGTGAAAAGGATTCAGGTTCAAGCCACCTGACCCTGAACACCCAGAATGGTGGCATTACTTTCAGAGTGTACGCGCACCTCATCTCCTAAATCATCAAATAAATTTTTTTAATGAAACTAATTATGCCATTTTGTGGTCCTATTATTTAGGGGGTGGATCTAGTGTTGGGACACCCGGTACAGTAATTAAGTATTAAGTTTCCTGTGTGCACTATCCGCTCATTACAGCCATATGTTTCCGCGGTCCTGCCTTGTCTAGTGTAAAAGTCTTCTTCATAGATCCGTAGACGCGTTGTGGTCATTGTCGACCTCCTGATTCCTGCTCCTCAGAAAAAAAAAATTCGCCCAAAAGTCTTTGAATGATGAAACGAGCTTTCCACTGCCAAAATAACACACATACGTACGAGTGCTACAAAAAAAAAAGATTAAGTTTATAGGTTAAAATGATTAAAAACAACCACCGAAAATGTTGAATTAGAGCTCCAAGTATGACAAACTTACGCAGTAACCGAGCATTTATTTATAAACGGGAAACAATCTTAAAACATTTAAAAATAATTCCAATGTACTAATAAGCCAGCTTTGACTATGATATAATAGACACCTTGCACACCAAAGTCTACAAAGTTTTAATTCCAATCGGTAGTGACACAGCTGACCAATCGCTTCACATAGTATTCGGAAGTACATATTACAAGGATATCAAGTGTTATTATCAATACCACAGTAATTCAAGAAGGTAGATATTCTGGGATTATTTTTCATTCAAATATATTTTAGGGAATTAAATGTTAATTTGTTGCTTTATACCTAATGGAACAATTTTTTTTGTCACCGTAAAGAAGCATTGTCTTAACTAATCATGAAATCAAAGTCAGGTTTATTACAATGCAGAGTTCTATTGTACTTTTTGTAAAGTGCATCAAGTCACACAATTCTACAATGCGGCGACTGAATAAAACTCATTTGAAAAGCAAATACCTACATCGCCATTGAGTTATTTATTCACAACGAATGGCGTAATTAAAATTCAAACCTGGTCTCACGTTTTATACCGGAGGGGTCGAATTGATACAAAGGCCGTTTATTTTAACAGTGTCATATTTATAGCGCTCTCAAACAAGATTTAAATTAAATTTTTTATCAATATAATATGCTGATTGTAGTTATTTGTTTTTATGTTTCATACTATACACTTCACAAGTCTAATTTAGTAAACATTTCGATGGCTAAAGCAAATATTTTTAAATACATCCAACAAGTTACCTCCCTGAACCTTTTAGTAGCCCTGAAGCGGAAAAACTTCTTCATCCGATAGAATTTCCGTCCTCCATAGATAAATAAATTAAATCATAAAAAAGGAACGCATTTGAACATCTGTATCAAATAGCAATAGCAATGAAAATGAATAATGCAGGAATATCAGCCAGGACTTTTATCCTGATTCCTGGAGGCTATCCGGACAGAGACAGCGACTAAGTAGATTTGGGAGGCAGAGTCCGTCTGCCTCCCAAAGTTGATGGCACACGACTTCTTAACTTCCTTGCACTGGACTTTTAACGATGTTCTTGCCAAAGTAGTCACCAAGTAAACTTTATTCTAACAAGCTGCTAACGAGCTTCTGAATTACAGTACCGACTGAAAATAACAAAAAGATAATTATTTAAAACAAAACCACTCAATCTGGAATCAGAACTAATCATTGCCAGAACTTACTAACTCACTGAATCGTGCGAAAGTAAATAAAAACGTAGCTGAGGTGGGGTCTCACCTGTGCCTGGAGGATGACGAAACAGCAAAACACATCCTATGTGAGTGTCCCGCTTTGGGAAGGACCAGATTACAAACCTTCGGGGAGACTTTCTCATACCGGAGGACCTGGATACATTAACAACAGTCAAGATGGTCAGCTTCCTCAAAGAGGATGACCTGATGGGGTTAATGTAACACGATTAAATGTGAGCCACAATCACGGTGAATTGAGTGAACCAAATATGTATTTCAACAGTAAGCACGGATGAAAACCCCAACCTCAGTGTATGAGAGAGTCTTGCCAGCTGGGCTCTGACCTCTTGCTCTTACACGTTCAAATTGCCACGATCAGGATGTCACGCTACTCTATTCTATTTTATTTTTTTTATGAATAAGTGATAAGTAAAAATGGGTAGAAAATGTGTTGTGCTCGAGTGTAGAAGTTAATGCGATGAAACCACCACGGGTATTTCATCCAATAACATCGCGTGACATTTAAATATTAATAAAATTAGAATATAAGAGCACGCGTTTATCAGTGTATATGCGTGAATCATTTATGCAGCGGTTGCCCGAATGAAGGACAATGGATGAACAGCAACAGAGAGCAACAGTGAATGTGTCACAATGGCCCACTGACGATAAATGTAAATCTAGTCTAAATCTAGGTAGGCTTTCAATAAAATTCCATGTCTAAGACTGAATCCGTAAAACCATAAAATGGGAATTTTTGTCACTTGAAACGAACTATTTAACCCTTAGAGGGGAAAAATAGTCGCTGAGAGCATGAGACAAGAAAAAACAAGGGTCGTAGGTTGAGTCGCTAGTCTAAGAGGGTCAACAATAACAAGTAGGTCAGCAGAACAACAGGTACTCTTTATTAAAATAAATCACAGTTATTATCACAAATTATTAACTTGAGCACGGTTAACAACAATAAGGAGCAAGAGCGTGTAGAATCTGAATGAACTGATCGGTTAAAACTTGGTAGGCAAAGGCACTTAGCTTCGTAGGGTCTTCGGGCGAGGGTGAAGGTTTAGCTGGTGGTAAACTTGGTTTCAGGTACAACCCCTGTGCTGCCTTCTTGTTAGAAGAAGAACCTTGCTTCCATGAAATAGTTGGTTCCGGGGAAAAAGTTGCCTCCAGGTACAAATGTGCCTCCAGGGAAAAATGTGCCTCCAGGTAAAAATGTGCCTCCAGGTAAAAAACAATCCGTAGGAAAAAGCTGTAATTTCATGTGTATCAGAAACACTCTTGCATTAATAAATGGTCCGATCGAGTCTGCTTGCCAAGGTACATAGAATTATTCTCGTCCTCAAGATAGGTTGGGATAAAAAGGTGACTGACAAAATTTTACATGCGAACGAAACTCGATCGGGTTTAAAAGCTATAATTAAAATTAGCATACGGTATTAAGAAAAATAAATATGATCGGTATAATTCTAGCACAATTAATAACATCATTTTACGACACTTACCAAGCCAAAAACGTGGGCGATGTTTATAATAATTAACAATAATTAACGTGAAAGTTCACGACGCCATTTCAGGAAACTTCAGGTGTTTTGCGGAACCGACACCTTCCTTTAGCGAATTCCAGGAGAGAAAGAAAGGTGAAAACGCAGGTATGATGAGGAAACGCACCTCATTGCAACTTGACAGTCGATGTTACGAAAATCGAGGCCTCCAGTCGGCCGAGTTGCATTGCACTAAACGCCACTATCACCCACTCACTGCGCGCGCCCGCCGTTGTCTCTGTTTTACCGGCATCTAGCCGGCACGTAAGAAATGTACGTTACACACTTAACACATAAAATTACACGGAGATTATTTTCTAAACTCAAATATGGTCGTACAATCTATCTCCCATACCCTGTCGAAAAAGTTAGGTACCTAACCAATTATCTTTTCAGTTTTATGTTTCTCACAATCAATAACTAAGGCACCATATTCAGCGACATGTTCCAGTTACCGCGAAATATTAAACAAAAAAAACATTAGAAAAAGTGTTATGCTCATGACGAGACAAATGTTGTAATATTTCTGTATTAATGCTGGCATGAAAAAATATTTAGCCAATGAGTTTTTTACAGCTAATGAATCAAATGAATAAATCAAGACAATCTTTTGAGGAAATTGACCAGCTTTTACATAAAATGTGCATGGATTTTCGGAGTTTAACACACGTAAGTATGTGTTTTTGAATTTTTGTATTTCCGCAAATTAAAATAGTTCTTTCTGTGAAAAATGTTTTGGGTCTAACACTTCTTGGTTATCATAAAATTTAGTACTTTACTAAGTAGAATATAAACTGAAGAGATTGTAATTTTTGTGGATCTTATTTTCACGTAGGTCATGCTTCTAATGATGAACTGAACATTTATAAGTGTACATTTATTTTGTAAGAGATCTGTAGAGGGAATTCAACGCTGATAAGTAGTAAATTGTTGTATAGGTATTCATGTGTGTAGAAGTTGTTGGACGAAAAAAGGGACATGTACCCTTTAGTTACGCCACTAGTGATTTTTTCCGCATGTTTAACTTCATTTTGTCTGCTCTAAATTATAATGAATAACCTCTTGTATATAGCCTGCATACAATTTTTTTCCTTTCGAAGGCCTTCTGGGTCGGGTTCGCCGGAAGCACCTCAGCCTCATGGACTTATTGTGCTTGCCACGAGGCTTACCCCTTTTGCTTCATGTCACCCATTCCGTCAGTCTGGTTTCCTGAACTAGTTTGTACAGACTCATCATTGTTGGTCTGTATACAGTATACAGTACCTACATTTTTTAAAGTGTGCCGTAAAGAATTGCATTTTAAGAATTAGGTATACCCTATATTAACTTATGATGTCTTAAACATAATTAAACATAAGCAATTCATAAGTCGCTTATAATTTTTCGTAATAGTCATGTCATCTACTTCTCAATACGATCTGTCAGAAAAACTGGTCTTCATTTGATTTAATTGTTCAGGATTATAACTATTTCGTGGGTCACTACGGGGACGTAGGAAAAAGATACATTTTGAAAAAAAAATGGCACAATTTTATTCTAATTAAGAATACTAATTAAAGAAAAATTAAAGAAAAAAAAAATTAAAGATCGAGATTTCTTATTTTAACCATATCTTTTCAAATAATATTAAAAGTTAACACTTATTCTTTGTAGCTTTAAGTCGTCATGAGCTATCCATCTGGCATTTCAACAATTTTTAAAGCCTACTGGATCCTATAGGTTTTTTGTAGTCAATTTTCGTTTTTCTTATCGCCGCTTTTATTGTTTTCTTCATATTGTCATTCGATACGAAAAAATTAAATTCCATAAATCGGGAAATAAAATAAAATATTCAGAAAATAATTTCAAAATTATATTCCTCTTTTACATCAAAAAATAAGTAATTCAAGTCGGCGATTAAAAAATTAATTATTTTTCGAAAAAACAAGATGCAATCGAAATTTTCTTTCGAAGGTGATGGATTATTGGTTTCCATAAATTTGTTTGACCGAATCACATTAACAATACACCACGCAAAAATGAAAGTATCGCACCCCAAAATTTTGCCTGATTTTGATTGGGGATAACTATCGATATTCCCGAGGGATTTAGATTTTGTTTTCCCATATCCTTTATTTCCATTCTTTATTGGTCTAAACTCAACAAAACCTGATAACAAATTTTCTACAGGGTAATATATGAAGACATAAAAAATTACTCGGTTTTCTTACCCCCATTTTCTAAATAAGTTTTTCTTGTAAGTTTTGATGAGCAAATTATGGAACTTGATGTCTCACCTCAAGACGATTTTCAAATCTTTGATTTAACACCTGTATTTACAGTGTGATCTCAAAAATGATCTAGAAAATCACTTGAAGTGCATAACTTTTTTCCTGGCCCACCGATGTTGGAAATTGAAGCCTCGTAAACAACTTCAGGCAAGAATATCCAGGGACGAGAATTGACTCAAGACAAACACTAAACAAAAGATTGCGTAAAAGAAATTACTCAAATTTAAGTTTCTTTAAATCAACTTTTTTACGAACTAGCCTTCAATTATTATTATTGTGAACAATGTGAGAATCTACTTGCTGACACGAGATAACAAATTTTTATAACGACAGCCAAATTTTATCTCACGTTTTCAGGAGGAATCGGCACTTTTTCTTACCTGACAATGGTACCCATCGTTACGAAAATTATCGTTTCAGTGAAGCAGTGATAAGATAGAATTTTCGTAACGATGATTACGAACCATTCTTAGGTAAGAAGGGGGGTTAATTCCCTCAGAAAATGTGTAGATGTAATTTTGATGCCGTTGTCAATATTTTTTATCTCATGTTAGCATATAAATCGTTAATTGTTCACAAATGAAGATAAGTTTTCTTACAAAAACCTCTTTTCAGAAGAAATTTAAGTTTGAGTACCTATATTTTTAAGAATATTTTGTTTCTAATGTTAATCCTGACACAATTTTCGTGCCTGGATTTTCTAACCTGCAGTTTCAGCTTCAATATACGAGGCTAAATTCTCAAAATCTGTTGTCGAGGTGAAAAGTTATGCACTTCAAGAGCAAACAGTTAATTTTTTGAGATGACCTTTTAAATACAAGACTTTAATCGAAAATTTGAAAACCGTCTCGCGGTGAAACATCAAACTTCAAAATTTTCACATCACTTGAAGAAAAATTTATTTGGAAAACGGTGGTAATAAAACAACGCAGTGATTTTCATCCTGTAGAAAATTTTATATTACAGTTTTTATGAGTTTATATCTACTGAAATTGAAAAATAGAAGAAACAAAAGCGAGGTAACTTTCATTTTTATAATATCGCAGCAATAAGAAAACAACAAGTTTTTATTAGGTAGTATTATTGAAAATTAAAGGCGACTTCTATGTTGCAAGACAACATAAGTTAACATTAGGTTTTCTTTTAACATGCTATTCTCTTTTGCGAGACCAAAAATAAATGCATTGTCTTTATTTTTACAATGCAGATACTTGTAACAACTTAAATTTATTATAGGTAGGTACTTACCACCAAAAACATCACACCTAAGAGTAAAGGATGCTCCTTCAGGAAAGGGTCCAACAAATGATGTCAACGATTGACCAGATTCGTTTGTGATTACGATCTTTTGTGGTGGAACTGAAACAAAATTAAAATCAGAGACGAAAAGGAAACATAGGTAATGTTTAAATTTTATTAATGGAGACCAGCAATAATAAATTCTCTTAAAACTCCACTTCTGCGATTCAACCGCTGTTCAAGGCAGATGCCTGTTGACAGGACTTTCGAATAGCTTCAGATATTTTCTACTTGAGACTTTGTGTGAGCTCTGAGCTTTCCTGGTCATGAATTATAAAACAGTCGAGGCAGTTATTATAGCAAGCGAACCGTGCTTTTCGCCTTGGGAGAGGAAGAGAATCCACAAGAAGGGCAGTGAAGACAGCTAAATCCATATATACCTAAATGTACAGCGTAATTAACATTTCGTGTCTCATAATGCTCAGGTTCGAAACTCTTTTTAGTGTTGTGGCTTATTTATACGACAATTTTCATTTTGGAGGTTCATTTCATCAAAAGTTAATGAAAATAGAAAATTTGTTAAAATTCTATTTTGAAGAGTCCACCGCGCGTGTTTTATAGACCTTACTCATATTTTAATATACTATTTTATTATTGATATCTGAGCGAATTCAGATTAAATATTAAAACACGCGTGCTTTTTAATGAAGGTTGCCCTAGCAACATCAACGTTACTCCAGAAACGATATCTAAATATTAACTTTGTAATTGTTTTGATTGGAATACACACTGTTACGTCAAATAAAATTATTGATGGCAGATATTTGAAAATCTAAATTCGAATATTCAACAATTTATGATCTCAAAATGTACCAATAATAAAAACTATCGTAAATTATTCGTGAATATCGGGTCTTTAAAACACTCGCACGTGTTTTAAAGACCCTAAGTAATATTCACTCATACATTAATATACTGTTTTGTGTATTTTAGTGTTATTGGATTTATTGTTATACTGTATTCTTAGAAAGCTGTGTTAAACAGACAGCACAACTTTAATAAAAGTTTTATGTATGTATCAACTAGGTAGGTACTAAAGTCTGTCATAAGCTTGTTAGTTAGTCAGGATCACCATAATATCATAAACTAGTAAGGATGAATGGTTTCAAACGCAGTAGAACTAGAATAAAATTTATTAGTCTTATAATGTATTTGATATGCAGTGCCCCTCACAATGCCTCCTACAAAGTTCGCACCAAATGGGAAATTTATTTCTTTTTCATATTGTTGGAAAACATTTTTGTCGTAAGTCTGTAATTTTTAAAAGAATAAATTTTAGTACACTAGATTCATGATGTGAATTTAATTTTCAAAGAAAATAGAAAAAAATTTTACACACAATTACAAAAAAAATATATACAGGGTGATCCATTTTAATCTGAACAGGGAAATATTTCGGAATTGTGGGGTTATTGAAAAAAAAGTTTTCAACAAAAGTTGTATGGTTGTTAGGGGGACGTAGTTTGGGGGCACAATCATCCCCTCTCTCCCCCACCCCTCGCGGGAGGTGGGGGCAAGTAGATTTTTTTAAATGGGAACCCCCAGTTTTTATGGCGTACGTCGATTGAGTTGACAAAAACGTGAAACTTTTGTTTGAAACTTTTTTTTTTAAAACGAAAACCTGTCAAGTTATCGGGCTGTCAAAATTGAGATTTTCTAAATTATTTTTGGCACGCCTCGATAATTCGTTGCCTCATATCTTCCCGTGTTGTTGGGTCTCTCTCATAAACAACCCCTTTCAAATACCCCCATAAGAAAAATTCAGGGGATGTTAAATCCGGGCTCTTTGCTAGCCAAGGAATACCACATCCTCTTCCGTTCAACCGACCTGGGAATCTAGCTTCCAGATAGTTCCTTACAGCAACAGCATAATGTGGCGGGGCACCATCTTGCTGGAACCACATTTGTCTACGTGTGTCCAAATCGACATCCTCCAACAGCACCGGAAAATCTTGTTGCAAGAATCGTAGATACGTCGGGCCATCTAGAATACCTGAGAAAGAAATTGTAGAATTTGCGAAACTTAAACAAATTTTAAATTTGCGGGTAGCAGAACGGGAAGAAACTTGACTGTAAGAATGAGATATCGCTGATATTGAATGAAAAAAATTACCCTAAAAAAATGCGGACCGATCAGCTGACCATTCACTGCCACACCAGACATTGATACTCCAACGGTGTTGATAATCAATCTCACGAACATAATGCGGCTGCATCCGAGAATAATAATGAGAATTATGCCGATTTATTGTCTTATCGTTCTTAAAGGTAGCTTCATCACTGAACAACACGCGATTGAAGAATTGTCTATCCTGAACAATTTGTTCTTGCGCCCATCTACAAAATCTGACTCTTGCTTCAGCGTCAATTTCGGTCAATGCCTGATGCAAAGAGATGTGATGAGATGCAAAGAGAAGCGTGGAAGTGAGTAGCCTTCAAAATTCGATTGACCGTCCCATATACGTCATATTCAGCAAACGACAAATCCTACGTTGACTGATGTGGGGGTTCATAAATACCATCCCCAGGACAGTCAGTATTTCTGGATCATCTGGATCATCATACCGCCTTTTTCTTCTTTGTCGGTGGAGAAACCCACCTCGACTCCGCTGCAGTAAAGCGAGAATGGTGACATGATTGGGATGACGCCGTAAAGGAAATCTGTTGGCATAATGAATTGCGGCTGCCCGCGCATTTTCGCCAACTGCACCGTACGAAATAATAATGACTATTATCTCCTGCGGCGGATAGTTAGCCATTATGGCTTCAGAAACGATGAACGGGTTCACAGAACTTTCCAAATTCAAGGTAGACACTTAAGTTAATAATGAAGAACACACTAAATGCGATCTAAAAATTACTGTGCACTGGAGTGATTGATGTTTTCAACAAGACCCAATGATAAAAATTAAAAATGTCAATTTTGACATCTCGATAACTTGACAGGTTTTCGTTTAAAAAAAAAAAGTTTCAAACAAAAGTTTCACGTTTTTGTCAACTCAATCGACGTACGCCATAAAAACTGGGGGTTCCCATTTAAAAAAATTTACTTGCCCCCACCTCCCGCGAGGGGTGGGGGAGAGGGGGGATGATTGTGCCCCCAAACTACGTCCCCCTAACAACCATACAACTTTTGTTGAAAACTTTTTTTTCAATAACCCCACAATTCCGAAATATTTCCCTGTTCAGATTAAAATGGATCACCCTGTATATGTATATTTCGAAAACTAAAAGTGTTTTGCGGTAAATTTTGTAAAAATTCGTTAGACATTTACCAAATGTAATATCAGTTATGAAAGGGATAAATTATTTTATACAGACTTACAAAAAGGTCTAACTTTTGAAATCTCAAATTTTGCCCATTTTTCTCGGTAAAATTTTGAATTTGAAATATTATTACTAAATATTAGTTAACATTGTTTATAATAATTGTAAAAATTAACATGAGTGACGAAAACTGATGCCAGGAGCGAAATAAAAAAAAATAGATAAAAAAAATAAAACACAATGAAAGGTCAATGGTGTCAGTGTATCATTTCTGTTTTGCAAGGCTTCTAAAGCTCCAATTCAAGATATTAAAGTTTGTTCGGCTATCCTCAGATAAAGACAAACACAACGTAGGAATCGTTGTAAAGAAAACTTTGTCTAAATAATATTTTCCTTTCATTGTATTGTTACAAATCCTTATACCATAGTTCTTAAGTTTTCGTGGGTTAGTATTTATTCGTGTACATTGTAATAAATCTTGATAGTCATCAGGTCTGAGATATGCTTGCTACAGATTCCCTTATTATTTGAATTCCATTTTGTCATATCGGCGAACGTGAAGAATATTAAGTCACTGACAGCAACGAATAATTATATCGAACTAAAAAAGGAAGTATTGCGAAATTTTAGTCGATTGATTTTATATGAAAATACGGAAATTAAATTTAAGTTTTTCATTGAAAAGTTTATAACCTGTAGACCTACAATGACATAAAGCTTAAATAGTCATCTACGACTGTAAATTCATAATTCAGAAACGACTGCACACCAACTTTCTGTCATAACCATAAAATTTATAGAGAAACAGAATTAAAATTAACATTGGAATATCTTCTGATTTAAACTTACAGCGATAAAACGTCGAGTAGCATAAACCAGGGTAAATAAACTGCCGCCGTCATGAATTTCCCGAAATGAATTATCCACAATTTAGAGCTTCCCGAAGATAAAGCAGCGCGCTGTGCTGTCATTTGTCTCGGCCTTTATTTGACAATTCAAGCATGAAATGAGCAGCAGTTTGTTTCGTCCAGGTCAGCTCTCACCTTGCCTAGCGTGTTGCACTGGGATAACCAGGGCTTTTGTCTTGTATTAGTGTCGAAACGTTATGGATTTATCTCCTTTGTATTTTTTTTCCATCTTCTCTGGATATTATCATAATTTTTTTTACCGTAACAGATGCAATTTTTGTTAAGTTCGTGTCAATTCTTGAACACTTTTAAGAACATAGGTACCTATTAATAAATTTATTTGGCAGAACTAAATTTTATTTTAATTTTTTTACTCTCTGAGGAAGTCAGAACTTGACTATTAGTAATGCAATTTTTATTAGTATTGCAAATAAAATGTGAACATTATAAAAAAAAACAAAACAGAAAAAAAGCCTCAAATTAAAGTGAAAAAGTAAATTATCAAATAGTTTCCAATTACATACTCAAATATTACTTTAAGAAATAATGACCTATATTTATAGGATAGAATGTTTCCACGTATTTCGATAAAACTGTTTTCTTGGCCATAAGAATTTGGAACGGTCGATATGAATTGTGATTTTCATCTAATTCCAAATATGCTGTACTTCACCCCTATAAATTTGAAGAGTACAAGCGTGCACTGCATTAATTAGGTTCCCAATCGTTCTTTGAACAAGCATATTTTTAACACAGATATATTTTGCCAAGTACGGTCTTTTATCTAAACCTAATATTGCGACTGAAGCTTGGTAATTAATAATTAATTATTAAAGATTACTTTTCAAATTTGATACTGCAATTATTTATATTGACGACTGGTGGTGGCTGTTGGCTTATAAGGTCAACAGGTTGATTAAATTTTTTACCTAGAAGCAATGATATTCAAGAAATAACTTTTATTAAGTGACTTCAGGTTGCCTACATCTTTCTTTATCTTAGACTGTTGCTCAATATTAAATTAAAGTATTTTGAATGACTTATTAGCAGAAACAATTTGAGTTTATTATATCAGCACTTTTGCTTTACATTATAACAGCTTTATTGTAGCCCGAATCACATAATTTGCACAAAAAGCGAACAGCTCGATTTAAAAACGTCACTTCATAGTTACTATTGCGCACAAGTTTGATGAGGATTAAGATACGAACCGTGTTACCATCATTATGTATATGAGTGTATTATTGGCTATAATCTGTGCTCAAGCTATATTATCGAGCAGAGTGCTACATAATCATTCAGAATAATTTAGATGGGAAAACAAACGTCAAGCATGAACTTATAATATCTTGAACCAAAATTTTGAACCTTCCAGTTTATTATGTATACCTACCTACATTCATACATTATCTTAAATGTTTGTTTAATATTATCTTTCCCAAATGTCTTGTAGAGAAACATATTACAGCAGCTTATTTGTCAACCTTAACAAATGACATAATAGCTGCTGGTGCTTCAGTTTGATTTTAGGTTTCTCAAGAGGCATTTTCGAGAAAATAGGGAAGAAGTTTTCAATCTGTAACGTCATTTTCATTATTTCCGCAACTTTAACAGATACTATCTTTACGGTCTTAAGCTGCGTACTCATTAGAGCATTTGCTCCGAACGAGCGCGCCGAACAGAGCAGAGCCGAGCATTCGGGGCGATTATATTTTTCACCCGAGCCCCGAACGAGCATTCGGTTCGGCACTGATCCAGTTGTTCGTAGGTACTTAGTTCGGCAGTAGAGCTGGTTAATCCCGTCCAGACTGAACGCGAACATCCTTTGATGTACCGACAGAGCTCGGATCGATCTGAGCACGTTCGCCGAACAACCTGAGCGTGCTTGGCTCTGTTCGGATGCCCGTCCACATCTGAGCGGTTCAGCTCTGTTCGGGGCGCTCGTTCGGGGCTCGTGCTCTAGTGAGTACGCAGCTTTACACTTTACCTATTAATTAGAAATTAAAAGTCTTACGAATTTTTTTATTCTTTAACACAACTGTAACCTATAACAATAATCTCCAAATCTAAATAATCAGCTGTTTCTTATTTACTAGGATAATTAGGATCATGAATTGCAATTCACAAATAAAAATCCAAAGCAAATCAAAGTTAATCTCGAGTATGGGAAAGCCAAGCAATAAAGTCAAGAAACCAAAGTATCATTATAAGGTCGTTTTTTCGAAGCTCTTCTAACCAGATTTTATACACACCTGAATCTTATGTGACAAACGCTATTATTATGTTTCTCATCATACTATCTACGCTCTTTGGGTTGATAGGCCGACGTACTCGTGTTACTGGCGGATCGGTGGCTGGTACCGATACAAAAGATTAAGTAATTTGTCTGTAAACAAGCCTAAACACGAATGATAAACAAAAGTCCAGCATTTTCAATCATTAACTAGATTAATGGTTAAAGAGTCGTGGTCTGTAGTATGGTCAGCTAATAATCACGTTGAGGAACAAAGATTTTCGAGAGAAGAACGGAGCCAACATGCTCTGGGTAATAAATTAAGGTGTGTAGAAAAATCCACAATAATACAGTTGATTAAGGTTCCAATCTAAAAAGCACTCGAATGACGAGTAAGGTAAATCACCAGGTATAACAGTGACAAATGCCTAAGGGCAAGGTAACATAATTATGTGACATAAAGGTCGCCTGACGAGGCAGCATCGACGGGTGCAATAAAAGGTAGAACAAGACAAATAACAACAAGGTATACAAAGTGATAACTAAATACAGTATCACCCAGGTGATGAATTAAATAAACGGAGGTGAAATAATTCACTCTCCCAGGTAAATCAACTGTGAAAATAAAATCATTAAATAAAGGAGAATCGGAAGGAACGATTTTATAAAAGATACGAAATCAAAATTCAGGAGAAGTGGCAACCCTGTACTCGAATGAACCTCGCAAGGCAAAGAAAAACGTCGAATCGGCAACCAAGACAGACATTCCCGCCATAGCCCGGGTAGTCTGTAGACGAAACAAAAGCAAAACGAAATAATAAGAAAGCACAGGAGTGCAAAAGAGTGGTTTTTGAAATAGATAGAAGTGTGAAAGATATATGAAATATATCTATCTTCGTTTTCCACTTTTTTATGCTCTCTATGCTAATAGGGATCTCTCTTCGCTTTCTATTTTTACTCTCTATGCAAAATCACAGCCCATCTCGCCCTTCACCATGTTACGCTCTTGCAAACGAATTCTCTCGCTCATCACTCGCTTTTAGACATCTGATAGGAAGTGCACAGTTAACAACAAGTCTCAGTTAATTCCCCCGCTTTTCCGAAAGAAATCCCAATCAACCGAGATCCAATGAGTCATAGTAGGTTCTTTTGCGCATCCGTTTCGGCCATAGTAATCCTGGCATACCTCAATCAAAGAGCAGGGGTGACTACGGTAATTACGGTAAACACAACGAGGAAAACACAACGGTCCTATTAGGGGAAACCCCGAGGTAAATAGACGATCACACGGTGGCTTTTCGCGAAAGACGAGGGGGCCTGGGTCCTCGACTTTACAATATTCGTTTTTCCATCAAAATTCTGAACGATTATGTAGCACTGCCGCGGAAAATGACTATCCAATGATGGTCCATTAACACGTCATCTCTTATGTAAGTAATTTATACGCTTTAGCGGTCCATCATTGAATAATTGTTTTTAATAAGCGTTCTAGCACTTCGCCCACCGATGTGGATTGTCCTCAACATCAACAAACCAATTATTCATTACGATGTTAAATGTCCGGAATTTTTTTTTATTTCCACTCTAAATACGACGGTGTTTAGATAGGTATAATGTTATAGCTGATGCCTAAGGAGATGATTCCGTTATTCTTAGCGGTGATGGTTTCGGTCTTATCAGTTTTTGATTCAGTTTTAGGAATCGTTCCGGTGTCCTTTGTCTTTTAGATATCCGCTCAAACGCGCTCGGATTTCATGCAGCTTTCCGCTGATCTCGAGTCCGAGACGCTGCGCTTTGCCGATCTCTTTCTGACTGAGGCGACGTAACCACGTAATTTGTTGGATGCTATTTTTCTCTGCAAAAGTGTAGCTCTGACGCCTCGTGTAGCTCTGATGTTGGTAAGTACGTTTCAGAAATTCTGAGTCAGGCGAGATAAATTTATGTAAAACAAAAGTTTATTGTCCTAAATAAAAATAAACCGGTTTTTTTTTCAAGGCAATTTCAATGTTCTTCCAAAGTGAGCGCCCCGCCGGACTTTTTATCAACAACTATCTTTTCGTTGAGATGATCCGGGCCATCTAGTAACTTAGTAGTAGACGGTAGCAGTGATGAAAATGTATGCGGCTTTCTTTATCGAGCTTTTGCAAGAAGGAGGATTACCGCAATTGTCTCGCGAATCTATTAGGATGCTGCTAACAGGACGGGTTATGTGGGGCTTATGTTAAGAACACTTGTCAATTATATTTGTGACTCTAATCTAATCAGTTAAATGGTACGGTCAGTAGTACTCGTGTACTGTACATGGGGTAGGTTAAGTAGAGTGGCGGCGGCTTCAATAGCTCGATCCGTGTCTTTCATCTCGCCTAAAGTGGTGAGGATCCTGGTCGGGGCAATTGTTGCATTTTGACAATTATATTTTCAGCGCACAGCCTGTGACGTCAGTGTGGTGATAGCTACATGCAACTCGGCAGTAATCATGGCGTAAAGTCGCGATTTAGTAGCTTATTTCGAAGTTTGTAGATGTTGCAGTAATTTTACTAAGCTTGACTTCAGTACCTGATGACTGTCTGATAGCAAAAATGATTTATTGTGCGTTAAGTGCAGGTGTGAGAAACACGCAAGAAAAACGAAAGGTAAAGAGATATCTTTTTTAGTTTGCTAGCATAGGCAAAAGCAATTATGTATAAAATGATTTGCATCGTATCACAGTAAGCACCAGCACTTTTCATTACACTCCCCAAATGTTGACTTTCACCTTAAATATTTTCAATTATTCCGCTATAACCACTTTTAAACCACTAACTTAATGTGAACAGAAGAACTGGAATGGGCTGACTAATTCTAAAACTAACTCTAAAACTAAGAAAGAGCATGAGACTCGATGGGGCATTCTATGTTTAACCCATATAATAGGTCGTTTTTTACCTATTTACTATGATCCGGAATAAGGCAACTATGTTAAATTGAAACGGAATACCACTTCCTGACAGTCGGCTAAGTTCATGTCTCCAACAAAGCATGAGCTTTTCAATTCTATTGTTCATTTCAATGGGTCTAACATGATCTCCATACCTTTTACAATTTTCAATTTGACAGGAACTGCAACGGTACAATAAATTGACATTTGACCTATTAATCTTATTTCATAAATAAAGTGAGTAAAATGTATATCATTAAGATTCGCTTTTACACGAAAATTCTGTTTCATTCGGGTCATAATTCAGGAAAGGGCGACTATAAACATCCGCACTGTATAGCACATTTCTAGGAAAAGTCTCTTATTATATTGGCTCTCACCACAGAGCACCCTCCCATCATCAAAACTAATATCACGATTGGATTCACTGATATGTTTGGGCAAAGCACAACGCTCTGTGTATAATCTAATACCACTTTTATGTAGGGTCATCCTTCTCTGAAGCGTCTGAGACGTCTAACCCAGATAAGTTTTCCCACAGTTACAATGAAGTTGATAAATCACGTCAAATCTGGGCAGAAATGGGATTTTATACTTGAGGATTAAAAAAAAAATCAACTTATTTGTGAGAACGAGAACGCTTAAGCAGCTATTCTTACAAAATAATTGAAGTCAGGTATGTTAAAGTGTCAAAATGTGATAGTTTTGAAATAATGAGAGAAATTTGCTTTGATTGCTCTTTAAAAGAATGCGCAACTTACTTCTAATTCAACCTAAGAATAACCGAAGATCTGGCTTATATCTGAAGATAGCGAGACACGCTTAACCTCGAAAAAGGGCATCCTGCGTTGTTAACTGACTGATATTTTAAATTGAAATTTTGTGCAAAGATAACAAGCTGCTACTCATATTGACGCGTATTTAATCGTGTATCGAGAATAGCGTATCTATTCCATTTACGGTTTTACCGACCAATGTCTTTCATAATAAACTAAGTGCCCTCGATTGCCAGATTTTCGTTATTTTATAAAAGCTGAAAGTTTCTCGCGCATGCCTCCAACACAGGTAGGAACGATGCAGCGACTTGATGTTTGGATCATCGTGGCTTTGGTAGTAACATTTGAACACGTTGTATAAAATCACTCCTCAAAATCTTGAAAGTATAAAGGTTAATTTTCCTAAAATTTAAAGGGCAAGTTGGAAATGAAAAAAATTTAATATTTTTTCAATATTTACGAACTGCCTGATCAGAATAACACGAAATTTTTTACAATAATTGTTTTACTAATTGAAATACGTGATACAATGAAATCTAACTTAATCCAGTGGCGGAAATTTGTCCATGTCGTTACATTTTTTTAATAATTTATACGCCTCCTCTGACTTTAATGTAAATATGACATTTTTGATAGATACCTCGGGTTGTTTAGAAGAGAAAATTCAACTCATGTTTTTGTCTGAGGAAGCCCATCTTCAAACACGCTTCAATAGCGATCACAAAAATAATTAATTATTTCTGGAAGTAAGTACCTACTTAAAAAAAGTAAGGTGACTTTTCTTCTTTAAATAACACGATGTACCTACCAAAAATGTCAGTAGTGTATAAATTATTAAGAAAAAGGTAACGACATACGACATACGCAGATCTCCGCCACTGGATTAAATAATTTTTGTTGGGAGTATCAAATCATGTACTTCAATTAGTACAACAATAATTGTCAAAATTGTGTGACAAGTGACAAGTGACAAGTTATTCTGATCAGCTAATTTGGAGATTTAAAAAAAAAACATTAAATTTTTCGAAGATTTTTAACACCCTGTATCTCGAGAACTAAAACTCCGACGATCCATGTCTTCAATTTTTTGCTAATTTTTGCATTTCCTACATTCCTTTTTCTTTGGTTGAAAAAAATAAACTTTATAATTTTGAGGAGATTTTGAGATTTTTTAGATTTTGATGAGCGATTTTATGCAACTTTTCAGCTGTTACCTGACAAAGCCACGATGATCCAAATTCATAGTCGCTACAATATTCCGACCTGTGTTGGGGACATGCGCACAGAAACTTTCTGCTTTTTAAAAAATAACAAAGGCCTGGCAGTCGCGGTCTCTTGCTCTATATTATAGTATTAAAGTTTTTGTGTATTCCTGTTATGTGTTATATCTGTAAAAGGTTCAGGGAGTTTTGGTCATTTGAGAGTATGGTGTATATTACCTACCTTTGAGCACTGAAAGCGCATCGAACAGTAAAAATTTTTATTGCCTTTTGAAAAAAGTTAATTTTGTGCCTGTGTAAATTTAAATAAAACGAATAGGATACGCATGCACGAATGTTGAAAATAAATGTAGTCAGGCTGGGTCGACATTTTATTATGTAGGAAGAAGCATTAAAAAAGCGATAAAGAGAAGGCCTAATTGATTCATTCGGACCGCTTGCGTAGCATATGCCGGGATGTTTAAGGGATTAATATAACAAGGATAATATATTAATGCATTACCGTGGGTTTAACAGATAGAAATATACGAGTATATCTACAAAAAAATACCGTAAAATTAAGCACATTACAAGTTTAATAATTCTGTAATAATAATGATTATTATTGCTTCCTTGAAATATTATTCGGTAATTAGGTATCTCAAATAATATACACCGATTGTTGCATCCGCAGATCGTCCATAGAAAATCCCATGGGAATTTTAAGAAATATTGTCTCTACGATTTATTTTAACGCAAAATTCTATCAGACTTTTTTGAAGGTCCTTGTATGATGGACTCTCGCGTGCAAAATACGAACAATTATTATTTGCATTCAGCGATTGAGGAGCTATTTTGAAAAAAGTTTCCTGAAATTTGTAAAATGAAAATGCTGTTTTAGAAAACGTTTTTCAACATAGCCCCTCAATCGCTGAATGCAAATAATTGTTCGTATTCGGCACGTGAGTCCATCATACAAGGGCCTGCAAAAAAGTCTGAACCAATTTTGCTTTAAAATGAATCGAAGAGATAATATTAAGGAGTATTAGAAGTTGCATTGGATTTGCTATAAACGGTCTGCCGATGCAACACCCGGTATATTGGTTGGTGTATGTCTCATCGTTGAGAACTTTAACGAAAAAATGCTTGTATTCATATGTGAAAGAGTAATTGTAACGTTGCGGTTAAAGAAGGCTAGCATCGCTAGCATCAAGGCGGTAATTTTGACACCTGAAGTACACATAGAAATTTTACCAGATCTAAAAAGATAATAGAAAAAAGCTATTTTTCCGTCCGTAAGATTTCCGGAATGAAGTACCTAAGACAAGCAACGCCCAAAAGTATTAGATTAGATTAGACTGCGACCTGTTGAGATCTATTATTGTGCCCTCCCTATAGTTAGAGCTCCTCTTCCAGCTCTAGTTGTTTTATCAACTTCCAGAGACTATTGGGAGACCTACTGTAGCTCTCTGGCGTAGGTCTTTCAGCGCCTAGGCAAAGGAACCGAGACCTAGCTAGTCCTTCACAATCACAATGGCAGACAACGTGCTCCGCCGTTTCTTCGCCTTCGAGGCAGAAGCGGCAGTCGCCGTCGTCTCCTCCTACGACCCTGGTTAAGTATTTTCGGAGTCAACAGTGTCCTGTGAGCGGGCGTACCGTTATCCTCAGTCTGGTAAGGCTGAGGCCTAGTAGGTTTCTCGTAACCGCATGTGATGATCTTTTTCGCATGCCTCTGCCCTATGGATCTCATCCATTCGGTCAGGTCAGGTCAGGTCATCCACTTTTTTATGCTTCTCTTGAAATTTTTTTACACCCCGCAGTAGGGTTCGAGACCGATGACAGCAGTCTCTGATCTCTTGTGGGCCAGTGTATCCGCCTTCTCTTTACCCTCTAGAACTGTTCTTATTCAAACAAGACAAGTAGCTCAGTCAGGATGTACGATGCTGAAGGGGACCAGCGTGATGGTAATCCTTATAATGCGGTTAACGATTTGTCATCGTTATTTAGTAGTTGTTTCTGTGAAGCAGGTGTTGATCTCTCTCTCTCTCTCTCTCTCTCTCTGATATTAGTTTTGATGTTACGAACATTTGCCTGGGGTACAAAGATTCTCTAAAGCTGATTTGCCGGGCGCAGTTAAAAGGTTACAGTCCGCGCTGACGTCAGGGGAGGATGGCATGCCTCCGTTCTTTGTAAGGGACTGTATATATATTTTTCTGGAGCCCTATTGCATTTTATAATCTTATATCAACTATTATACATTAAAATAGGACAGAACTGTGTTGTAAAATTAACCCCATTGCTTCGATTAACAATCTGTCAAAACTGTTCGAATTTTGTCTACAATTCCGTCTATTCTCAGATGTGATGCATCAGATCTCCACTCGCCAGCACAGTTTTATCAGGGGCTAGCGCAAACTAATTTGACTGTTATGTATCAGTTCCTTGCTGAGGCGTTGTATGAGGGATCCAGGTTGATGTGACTTACACCGACCTCCGAAAAGTCTTTGATAATTTAAATCAAAAGATTCTAGTGTAAACTTTACTCTACTTTACTTTACTACTCTAAACTTCAGAGATTTAGTTTATCAAGTTTTGTTTCAAGCTAATTTGTCAAGCTAATTTTCCGAGGCATCTGGTTTTAGGCCTGATATTTATACGGTGTCATATGGGGTCTCTCAAGCATCCATGTTGGGAGCTTTGCTCTTCAATATTTTCATTAATGATGTTGTTGTGTTGCTCGTTGCTCCCAGAATCATGTCTTCTCTATGCTGGCGATCTGAAGCTGTTCTCTCGCATTGGTAATCGGTGATACGCAATGGAGCTACAGTCCGATTTGTGTCAAATTTAGGAGTAGTTCATTGAAAAGTGTCTCTCGTGTTACTTCGGAAGCGAATGCTGAATCCAAATACAGTAAAAAAAGACCTGCTAGCAGAAAACTTGTAGGCGATTTTGCCGAAAATAAATAATAATAATAATAATAATAATAATAATAATAATGCAATACAATACAATACAATATAATACAATACAAATTTCTTTGTTGCACCTGAACTACAACAGTCATTGCTTAGTACAACAGCGTTATTACAAAAATAATAAAAACAAACATAAAGACAAACAAGTAAAAATTAAAAACGCACAGCAAGTCAACATAATACCGGCAACAGTGAGAGTCGAGACGAGCAGAGACACTAAAGACATCAGGTCTCAATTAAGGTATAGTTCCAACTCTATGATAAGGATGGATCAAGGCTGAGGGTTTTAGGTATTTTAATATCAGACTGCAGGTCATGGAGGGTGGAAGGACAGTATATCCGAGGTAGTGTATGGTTCCAACTCCGTGAGGTAGTGTGAGGTTCCGGCGACGCCCTGTACGCTGAGAATCCAACAGTTGCAGGATCTATTTTGAAGTGGTTCAGGTATTTGATAGAAGCGTACATGAATGTCCCTTCTGAAGACGATAGATGGTCTGTAGGAGGTTTGAACAAATTGAATATGGTACTGTAGTGATGGGTTAGTCGGAAAGGTAAATAAAAGTTTATCCTGATTTTTGTGGATCAGTTTGAGTAGAGAGAAGACGTACAAAGCAGGCACGGTAAGAAGTCCAAGCCGCCTGAAAAGGCCTCTGCATGAATGCTGCACTGACAAGCCTGTCAGGATCTTAATAGTAATAGTAATAATAATTGCTTAGTACCTATTAGATATTATGAGATGTGTGAACAAAGTACTCTGTTACTAATCTTGTCACAAACTACTTATATTATTTTTTCATATCCATATAGTATATCAATTTGATAACACTGTAACGAATTCCAAGGCATTCGTTGATTATTATTATTTATTTTAATTAATCGAGGGGTCTATCAGAAGGATACAGTTTTTACAGCGGTGATTAGCAGGTTATCTCCGCCGGCACCGGCTATATAAGCAGAGCCAACGGAGAAGCAGGTGAGATGGATCCGAGGAACTGACTCGAGAACCACTCTCCCTCCCTGTGAACTGAGCTAGGAGGTCTTCAGGAGGCATGTATTGAGTGCATTCCGTCCAGTACCCAGCCGGCTACAGCAGGTCGATGAAATGAGTCGAGCCTAGCTGTAACTGGACGTCGGGAGATCGATGAGAGTAAACTGAGCTCTGATCGACTGCCGGTCATAACAGGGAATCAACCGGGGCTGTAGTGAAGTCCCGGCGGATCCTTTCAGACGACGCCTGGCCTGTATTGAGGGCCAGACAAACCAGACGTCGGGATCGCAATGTAATGAGTTGTCGATCCGGCGTGTCATTCTCCTCTGAACTCGTAGTCAAGGGGGTAGAGGACTCATAGAGCCCTATCCGACTTGAACGTCAATAATACCCGCCTCGGCATTCCGGGAGCGGGTTTCTGTTTCAGATAATTGCATCGCCGATTGATTCACTACCAAATCACGTCACGGCGCGTATTCCGGAGGCCGCAGCAACAGGAGACACGCACACGCAGCGTGCGGTGGTAAGAGAGCAACTGACGCAGCGGAGCCGGAGGTGAATCGTGCAGCCGACCGGCCAATCTAACGGAGGTGCATGCCCCGACGCAGATATCTCTCGCCAATCAGACGGCCAGCAGCGGACGAGCGCCGGCCCATATGGTTCAGTGGTTGACAATATTAATCTAACAAATACAGATATGTGTAACTACCGTACTTGTAAATAAAGATATTATAGTTTTACTTGACTTGTCACGGGTACAAAGGGGCAGACATCCATCGCTGGATAATCATCTCTACCTTACCGAAAATCCCGTTACAACACTTTTGTCTAAATTATAACTCAAGTCCTTGACGAATTTTGAATTAAACTTACTGTAAATGGTTGAAAGATGTTTCTCGTCGAAAACGCCATTCAAAAGTGAGGGACTTATTGCCAAAACAACAATATGCAACTGAACTGAGAGTCATTCAACACAAACACAACTTACAAAGATTGGACCATTCGAAAGCCTTGATACTGGGCACGTTGAAAAAAAGGGCCAAAGAATATTGGAGCTTAACAGTAAAGAACTGAAAACCTTAATAGGCCTATACAGGGTGTTAATGAGTAGGTGTTACAAAGTTAAAGAGCATGTAGGAGACTTAAAATTAGGCAAACAATTTTGCTATAGACATGGGTCGTTAGAGCTTTAGTTTTAGTTTTAGAGATACAGAATGTTAAAGTTCTTCGAGAATATTTTAGTTTTTCGAATATCTGAAAAGATACTGATCTGAATGGCTCGAAATGTTTGACAGTTGTTGTACTAATAGAAGTACATGATTTGATACTAATTTTCATTAAAGTCAGTGGCGTAGAAATTATTTAATAAAAAATAAGAACGCACCTAGACCTTCGCCACCGGATTGAGGAATTTTTCATTGGAAGTATCAAATCATGTACTTAAATTGGTACAACAACTGTCAAAAACTGCGAGTTAATAATCAGCCAATATAAATATTCAAAAGAATATTAAGTTTTTCGAAGAAGTTAAATTTACCCCTGTATCTCGAAAGCTAAAGCTCCAACGACCCATGTCTACAAGAAATTTTTCGACTATTTTTGCATTTTATACACTCCCTTTATGTTTGTAACACCTATGCATTAACACCCTGTGGATACTGGGCATTGCAAGCTGAACCACTATCTGCACAGGATGGGTTTAGCGGTCAGCGCTGAATGCCGCCTGTGCTTGAAAGATGACGAAACATCAAAACGCATCCTAAGTGAGTGTCCCGCTTTGAGAAGAACCAGGCTAAAAACCTTCGAGAGATATTTCCTCATACCGGAGGACATGGATACATTACCAATAGTCAAGACGGTCAGCTTTCTCAAAGAGACTGACCTGATGGAGCTAATGTAGCACAACTAGATCTCAGCCGCAATAGTCTTTTGATCGCAATGGAGGTATCACAATGATCCACTAACAAAAATCTCAACCTGAACTAATCTAAACCAAAAAGAGACACAATTTATAAATTTAAACTATGATGGGGCCAGAGTGTGTTAATTAGGGAGTCTACTAGCTTCGATTAGATTTATACTAATAATAGTCTACTAATCAATTTCTGCCTAATTAATTAAATTTAAGCCAACTTTCAGAAAATGTTGAGCCATTATGTACAACATTATTATGCCGCCTACAAATTTTTTAACTATGGAAACATCTCGATGTATATTATTATTAACTAATGAAGCTTACAATAATTTAATAATTATTCTTGAGTTCTTTATGACTTCAAATACCTAATTCATAAAATAATAAATTAAATAGACTGGCTAATAATAAATAGATTACAGAATTAAACAATAAATTTTATGTACTTTTATTATTGTGTCTCCAGTCAGTATTTATTAAAAAAAGTTGGAAAAGGCTCATTCATTACTGACATAAATGGGAGACATCTCTTACGTAAATTAATATTTAAATCATACTATGGAAAGTATTATAACTAGATTTCTCTCATGATTTTCAAATCAAAAAATCAGTCAAATATGCTGAAAATATAGCGAGTAAAAGCAACTTTGTCGGGAACGGTGTGCGGAGCTGGTAATGCTGTATTGATTGCTGTGTTTTTAAATTTCCAGGCTTCAATGGCACAACGGCAATCTATTGTAATTGGAAATATATGCTGGCCTTTATGAGGATATTTACGCCATACACGACTTAACAATATCACAGGTTACCTCCATCCGGGTTTTTATGAAAGTTTATTATCAAGCTTCGCTTATTTACATAGTCAGTTAATTACGTGATGGTGTAATATAAAACGTTATGCTTTTGCCTCGTTAACTTAGAAAAAGGATACATTTGTATAAAAATACTTAACTATAAATAAATACATATCTGACGTAGAACGCATTTTCTGATGGCGTTTTACTTATTGTTACTCAAATAATATTTAAATAAAAACGAAATTGTAGGTTAATGGGGATAGTTTTTAATTATTATTAATAGTCTATCTACCGGTTTCGAGCAAGGTCACCCATCATCAGGACAGCTGAAAGTAAGTTAAGGTAGATGGTGGATTTCTCTTAAACATTCCAAAGTGTATCGTCAATCAAATTTATCTGTGGTACTTACTACTTGTCAGATTTACAAGGCTTCCAAATCATACAGAGGTTGCGAGTATGGTAATTCATGAAACAACAAGTTAAAATGGTGGTCAGAATAAGTCATCTGGAGCCCGTGCGGTTGAGTACCCATCTGGCGCGTCCCCAGGTGGCGGATAAGGGTAAGGCCTTACAATGAGCGGATGTTAGCAGTGGTAATAGAGCTCGTCGGAGCTAAAATTCTAGACTGGTAGCTCAGAAAGCCCTGCCGAGGACCACCTCCCCTAACCTAGTTGTCGTGTCGTGACTAAAATTGTGCACTAGGGGTAACCGCGCCAGAGACGTCCGACTGTGGAATCTCTAATATACCGTATCATGTGTTGTCGTGGTCATGTTCCGCGCACAGAGAGATGCGGGGGTCTGGGCTTAATCGCCGGAACTTAGAGGAGACAACCTCATTAAAAAACTTAAATCCCAAGGCGGGGGTCCAGGCTGATGGGATGCGTGACTGGATAGAAGACCAGCCCTACTGGATTCAACCTTGGGGCACCAGGGGGCACCCCACGGTATCAATCCCCTCACCTTTGCATGCGGGGCTCTGCATAGGTGGAACACCCTTCCCTAGCTACTCGTGGAATCAACCATGGTAAGAAACAAAAAACGAAGAAATCGCAGGACATCACCGCAAAACAGACTGCTGGCCGAGCGGGACTTGTCACCCGTCAAGAGAGTCGGCAATCTTAACAATCCTTGTGCTCGAGACCACCTCGAACACAAGAAGAATGCCCACTCATTGGCAATAAAAGGAGCATCGACACCCTTCATAGGACCAGAACCATTCTGTGGCTTCGAAGATACTTTCTTCAGAACTCCAAAACGAAGAAGAAAACTGAGAGAAACCCATTGGAGGAACTCCTCGGGGTTGAGACAAGCCAAAGAACTTCTCGGGAATTTTAACCGAGAGAGGTCGAAGACAAGGAATATCTGAGGAAGTTAGGCATAGAAGAAAATGGCATCTGCAGATTCTGCGGGAAAGGAGACGAGACACCACGTCACCTGCTGCTTAACTGCGATGCGATAGAACTCAAAAGAAGTGATGTTCTGGGCCAGCACCAGCTAGAGGCAGGGATCTTACCCGACCTTGATCCTCTCAAAATCCTGAAGTTTCTCAAGGAAACGGACTTGGAGAGGGTGCTTCACTAAAGGGATTCCACACCAGGCGAAGCACAGTAGAGGGGATACAATAGATCTTACTACTGGATAGTACTTACTACTGTTCCTTTTGAAAAAATAAAAAACCGGTTAATTTTTTAATTCAATTCATACCTATTCTATTGGCATAAAATTTTTCCATACTTTCATGCATGTTTCATTCATTCATACTTTTTCATGGATCAGTAACGTCGACATTTTGTTTTTTTTATTATTGTTTTTTCATATTGTCTGAGAAAATCCACTGTAAATGTTTTTTACAGTTGAAGTTTAAAATGAGTAGGTTATGAGTTATAAACAAGTGAAAATCGCAGTTTTTTATCTTGAAAGCACTGTATCTTAACTTTTCATATGTTATCCTACTTTGTGGTTCAAATTTTAATACAGGGTGATGAAAATGATCAGATTTTTTCATCACCCTGCGTAAAAATTTCATCTACGTCATAGGATAGTACTTAAAAAGTTGTTAAAATAGGGGCATTTCCAAGCCCATTTCCAATATCTTGAGTCTTTTTTGATGTACGCAGCTTTCAAAATGAAAAATTGCGATTATCACTTGTTTATAACTCATAAACAAAAGCAAATCGGACAATCATGTTTATTAGAAATAACATGTTTAAAATTAAGGGACCTATCATCTGTCAAAGTTTGTCAGAGAGTTTGTATAAGACTCTGTAGGTATAGCAGAATTTTTTTTTTTTAACATTAGTGTTTTATTTATCTGCATACATCAGTATGCAGAGATTCTACAAAGTAAGAATTGAAAACGTAAATTATAACAATTTGAAACTTGTATCAGGATTTGTGTTGCAACAAACTAATTAAAAATTGACATTTTAGACAACATCGCTATAGCAAGTAATTCAACCGGGCTACCTATCGCATTCTCTCTTGCGTTTACAGTGTTCAGTGTACTTAATCTCCCTCCACTCATAAATCCCATACCTAGTATTATTCAGGCAACACGGTATCTACCTACCCTTTAATTTTTTTTTAACTCTTTAATTTGCGAAGCGTCCCTGCTCTGTAATATCTTGAAAATAATTAGATAAATGGGATGGATATATACAGCTTACATGCATTAGAATGAGATGGAGATATAGGATTACGTAATTATTTAGGTAATTATCGTTTGTAAATACCCACGGGCGTAAATTTGTTTTAAATTTCTCTCAGATTCCGTGCGTTTTTTGTATTGATAAACATACGTTATGCTCAATCCACCTGTACCTCGCACGCAAACTCGCTCAAAATTTCTCCGCTGTTTGTATGTACAATGTTCAAACACCGTAACGAAATCAATAACGTGGGAAATCTGAGTTTTTGTTAAATCAGTGAAATTAAGTACCTAGGTATGCAGCTTGTTTTAGCGCGCTGGGACACTTTGAGAAAAAAAAGTAAAAAGTGGAACAAAAGAGACACTTTGTAAAAAATATTGCACCTGATAGGTATTACACAAAAACAGTTCCACATTAAATTCAAAATAACTTTTGTAGCGGCTGGTTCTGATGGAATATCGGAGTTTGAATAAATATGACTTGATCATGTTTTTGAAATAGTTTTTGATCATAGTTTTTTGCTGCTTGCTGATCCTGTAACTACTGCACCTTATCATCCATAGACAACTCAAATCTCGAACGCTATATTGTAAGTTCTTGTGGTTAACCCGGAATTCGTCGCTAGGTGAATTGTAACACCAGTGGTCGCTAGTGAGCATTTCTCTCGCATGTAAAATCAGCAAGCAAATGTGCAATAAAAAACTTTATGGATTACAATACAGGGTGTTTGATGATCGGATATCTAAAATGAAATTTACAAAACCGCATTAGAAGCATAAAAAAATTTCAAGATCAGACGTTGTTTTTTTTGCCTTAGTATTTCCTAAACGAAAGTCGAAATCCTAACTAGAAAAAAGTTATTGTTTCTTAATAAAACAAATAAAAATTGAAATTTCAATTAAAACTTAATGAAATTTTAATTTGGCTGTCTAAGTACTGAACAAAAAATTATAGATGATTTAGTTTTACATTTTTGGGAATATTTCCTGAATGAAACCCCATCAGGAAAAAGTTTAGTATTTTTGTAATTACTTTCATGTCAAGGAGTAGATAAAATTAAAAAATTTCCCCTTAGACTCGATACATTCTTCATAAATGATCACAGAAATCTTCCCGTTAACTTAATGAGCTTTTATAATACCCGCTGTTAATGTTATAGTGGGCGTCGCGCCGCTGATGTAATCTCTACTCTGATAAGGTGGAAAAATTAAAGCTTGCAAGATACATAGTTCACGCCCATATTTTCGCCTTCTTATAATAATTGGACTATACCTACTTAATCTCACTCATAATTTCTAAGTAGGTACCTATGTCTTTAAATAATGATAATTTTCGGCATGCTTTATACGTGCACACTTCTGTAGAATTTGGCAAATAAGTCTAAATCATCTAAGTGCAGAAATTACCAATGCGTTTGCACTATCGATTAATTGAGACTGGTAAAAGCACTATGTACCTGCATACTAAGTCTCACTCACAGAAAGAGTGTTGCTCATGAATGAATGCATATCCTCCTGTGAACTCAAGTCGACCTTGTTTCCCTCAACTTGTAGCTTGTGACTTGTGGACTTCTACAGTGTTGTTTCACACGGACGGTCTCTTAGAAACTTTGACGTGTGTTTCTGCGGGGAAACTCACCAATATTTCACGGATGCCTTTAAAGAATTGATGTCTCGAAGTGCGTTTCTCTGTTGTTTTTCTATTATGCTTCTCAACTTGACCGGCTTGTCGCAGTAAAATTTATAACGGTAGGTAGGTACTAGTAAATTCGAGGGTCAATATATAACATAACTTTAAAGGAATTCTAGAAATCGTTCTGCTTTCTTTGAAAACTTTGGTTTTTAAACCTTTACTGCAAGTTAATTTCTTATAACGTAGTAGGGATGAAATTGTTTGGAGAAGTTTTGGGTTTTCTAATATTTCTCCGAAATTTGACTCCTATAATATTGTTAAGGTAATTCAAAGATCGATTTTGTAAGTGACTAAGTGACTATCAAAAATTTTCTTATTAGCCAAAATTTGAAGTCCTCCATAATTTCTGGAGTATTTCCTGGAAAGTATTTTGAAAACTGAAAATTCAAAACAAACATTAAACATTATAATGTATATTTTCGCCATTCTAGAAACTGTCTTTTCTGAAATTTATCATTGTCATATCATATCAGTATTATGATTTTGTGTACTGTCCAAATTTTAGTTAAAATCCTTTAAACTATTTTTTTCTTGTTTTTTTTTCAGTTTTGCCTTTGGTGTTTTGTCTTCGGTCACTATACTTAGGGGTATGGATAACCGCCTGATATGTCTCATCAATCATATTAACTAGTGTTCACCAAAATCATCACAACCGAATATACCGTGCCTTTATATCACCCCGAATTTATATAAGTGTGATCTGAAGATGAAAAACCCGAAACAGGTCAATTTTTATAATTTGATCTACTTTCTATTTATGTAAAAAAAATATACAGTTTGTATGTATAACTCACTTTTCTACAAGTGAGCCCTTTAAAAGATCCTAATTTTACTTGTCTTTGGTCTATACTGGCATATAAATCTTATCTATTCCTTGACAACCATTGAAATTTTTCACTGTGGCATCATTGTTCAAGTTGGGATTTAATAATGAAACTAAAATAGATTTTGAATAATATTTTCGGTTATGCATCCAAGCAACGATTATATTAGTAATGTTCTGGACTTGTAGGAGGGCAAAACAAGTTCACTGCACTGAGCCCACAAGTGGCCCATTGTGCTTCCTCCATTTCCCTGAGTCCTCACTCCTTTAGCCATCCCAGCCTCAGAATGAACCGGACCAGGGCGCCTGGAGGGGCTCCGGAGAGGTCGTCGAGGCTTGACCTATGTGAGCCAAGCATAGATCTACGGAGATTGTAGAGTGAAGGACAGCGGCACTATATGTGTTGCATAGTCTCCTCCTCTTCGTAACATTCCCTACATAATGGGTCAGGGTTGATTCGATTCCCATCGTGTGAAGATGTTTATTTAGTCCGCAGTGCCCGGGGTAGATACCCATCACTTGTTTAAGTGTTGGTCGGGATATTCGAGACAATTTGGTGAGTTTGCCGGTTGGTACCGGTATGATGATTTGTTTGTGGAAGCAGTCGATGGGGCCATTTTGCAAGACATCTCCTCTGTACTATCCTGGCTTATTATTGACTAAAGTTCGCTAAGTGCCAGCTTAGTATCACACTAGCAATGTTATTATTGGTGAGATATCCAGAAACTGATCAGAATCTGATGGACTAGGTTATTATTTATCATTGTTAGATAAAATAACCATGAAATTAGTGGCCGCATTACCTCCACGACGAGCATGCAATAGTATACCTAGCTATGGCGTGAATAAAATCCATTTTCAGAGGTGAATGTTTCGAGAAAACGAGTTTTGCTGAGATTGGTGCCTTCTGATCTACTAATAGAATACTAATGGTCCCTAAAATTACAACAAATTTAAGCGGGAGCCGATTTCCAGAAGGATTCTGTGAAGTTTTTTTACTCTGTTTATGAAAATTTATGGGTGGCTCCTTTTTAGATTAACACCTGCGGTAGACTTTTCTCAAACAATAAACAAGTTCAAACTTAATACTCTAAAAAGCATACCACCTTTAAGTTACAGTTATCATAATAATTAACAATGTTTTTTGAACTCTTTCCACGGGCATCTCTGCGGCGTCCAGTCATTCGAAATATTATTCGGACTACCAATAATTATTATTATTGTAATAGTTGGTTATCCCCTATGGAATGAAGCAAAGCATTAAATCAAGGTATTTTAAATACGCAGCGAGTTCGCGGTACCGCAACCAAGTTATGAATGACCTTTCAATGTATCCTGAACAAAACCTAGGAAGTCCCGATTTCCTGTTTGGAATTAGATTCGAGTTCGGGCGACGACGGGGATTCAATTTACAACTCCCTCGGGAGTAACAGCCAGCCTTGTTGCCCGACGCCCATACTCTAATTGGAGTTAGTAAAAAGGAACAATTTTTTTTTCAAAAAATTGTTTGTAATCCTTCGAAAAAAGTTAATAAATTATAACTTTAGCCTACTATTCCCACCAGAAATATGAAAAATTTTGTTATAAATGAAAATATAGATATTATGTAAAGTAAACACGAACTTCGATCGGAAAAAAATAGTTGGAATAATTTTAATTCTAATGGCTAATTTGACTGATTTGTCTCCTCACCACGATTCGAACCTGTATAGAATATTTTAAAAAGAGGTTTAGATCTCATTCATCTATCATTCATCATCGCAATCACAGGTGGCATTCAAGCAGTTTTTTTTTTTTTTTTTTATCCATTCATTGTTCAACAGTTTAATACCAATAACAGGACAATTTAAAAGGTACACCATGAACAAGCAACAACAGTTGTCGATCGAGAACATTATTGAAAAAGAACACGAGCTACAGACTTAAACCTATTCAAAGTCATCAAGTGTATATCACAAAAGTGTCAACATGAAACTGTTCAAGCAAAATGTCCCGGCTAGCTCCACGAGGAGGATAAACTCAATTAATGTTAAATGACAACATCTTCAGAAATCTCCTCTGGACACCCTCCAGCACGTCTACGTGAATGTTGCATATGGGATACCAAATAAGGGCCCCATACTCCAAGCGTGATCTGACAAATACAAAATATAAAAACTTCAGCACATCAATGTTAGAGAAATTTTTGCGGTTTCTATAATATGAAAACCCTAACATATTGACAGATTTAATAATTGTATCGGGTGATCCACAAAATTTTTCATCAACCAGTGCCTTGGAAAAAATGAAGCATGTTTGCCTATCTGTCAAATAAAATGCAAACTATTGGTAGGTGTTCTCAGGTGCAATGAGCTCAGACATGACTGCAATAGCTATCTCTCTCTTCCAAGGCACTAGTTGATGAAAAATTTTGTGGATCACACGATACTTTCTACGTGCATATTAAAGGAGAACTTTGAGTCAAATGTGACACCGAAATCCGTGATAAAAACATCTCTGGCCAACACGTACATCGCCTATAACGTACGGATAAAGAATAGATCTTATTTTCTTTTTATATGCGACTATTTTGCATTTCGATAAATTTAACTCTAAATTATTCTGACGGAACCATTTAGGTATCCACTTGTGCTATTTTAGCGTGAAGAAACCTGCAATCATCCACAGTCACGATCTGACGAAAAATGTCAAGTCGTCAGCATGAAGTAGTTGCGGTCCCAATTTTGAATTTTGAGGTACACCTGATGTAGCATAGAAGCAAGATGAACTATAACCCCTGTAGAATACATAAAGTTGACGATCTTCGAGGCAGAATCTAAAAAAACTGAAAAGTTTTTTTTGAAGAAGGATGCGGTGGTCAAGTCGATCAAATGCTTTCGAAATATCAGTATATAAAGCGTCAACCTGACCCCTATCATCCGGTATCTAAGATGTGAACTGGGAAAAACTAGCCAAATTTGTCATGGTAGATCGTTTCTTCAAAAATCCATGCTGACTAGATGAATTTGTATTCTCAAACTCCGGATAGATTATGTTATACAAGGTGTTTCTAAATGGAGTACCATAGATTGGAGGACTTGTAGATAAAGTTAAAAAAATACGAAAATGTAGGAAAATTTTTTTTCGAAAAGGCTTTATTATTGATGAGATACAGAGGGTGTTAAAGAGTCGACCGACAGACAACTCTTTTGTTAATATTATTTGTTGAAACAATAACCCAACTGAGACAATTTTTTGTGTGTAACAAGTTATAAAGAGCAATAATCAGACAAATTTTCGGTTTATTTCAATAAGCCAGTGGCGTAGAAACAGGGGTCGTTTGACACTTTTCACTCTTCAAAAAAGTAAGGGCTAGGTTTTTTGATGTCTTATTACTTTTTTCTGAATCAACGGTCAAAAAGCCATACTTGTTTAATTTGCCCAGAGGCGTCCGTTTTTGAGATATTTGCAATTTTGTGTCAGGACGTCAGTCGCTTTATGTAAAATACACTTAAAAATTTCATTTATTAAAATTGTGAAGGTAGCTTTGAAATTTAAATAAACTAATTTTTGGACTTACTTGCCAGTTTGACATTTCATATCCGAAGTGAAAATTAAATAATATTTATTGTCAAGAAAACTATTCAACACATAACAAAACATAAGTAATTGAACAAAACATACCTAACATAAAATTACCTAATGATTATCTAATATTGCTCGAAGTGTCCTCCGTTTGCACGTAGTACACATGCATTTAAACGCTGCTCCAACGAAAACATTATTTTTGGTTGATTTGATAATCGTTCAAATGCATTTTTTTTTTTTTTTTTTGACACAAAATTGCAAATATCTCAAAAACGGAAGCCTCTGGGCAAATTAAACAAGTATGGCTTTTTTATTGTAAAAAGACCGTTGATTCAGAAAAAAGTAATAAGACATCAAAAAACCTAGTCCTTACTTTTTTAAAGAGTGGAAAGTGTCAAACGACCCCTGTTTCTACGCCACTGGCTTATTGAAATAAACCGAAAATTTGCCTGATTATTGCTCTTTATAACTTATTGTTGTTACACACAAAAAATTGTCTCAGTTGGGTTATTGTTTCAACAAATATTAACAAAAGAGTGGTCTGTCGGTCGACTCTTTAACACCCTGTATCTCATCAATAAAGCCTTTTCGAAAAAAAATTTTCCTACATTTTCGTATTTTTTTAAACTTTATCTACAAGTCCCCCAATTTATGGTACTCCATTTAGAAACAACTTGTACATATAAGACAATCTCAAAAAGTTTGGAAAAGTTTGATTGAATAGCTATAGGGCGATAATTTGATACTAAAGATGCTGGTCCAGATTTTAGGACCGGTGAAACCTTTGACACTTTCCACATGGGTGGAAACGTACAAGTCTTCAATGATAAATTAAATATAATTTATCGGAGCGGAGATGCCAAGACTGCTGAACAGTCGCGGACTGAAAAAGATGGTATTTTATCAGAACCAGACGTCATTTTGCTGTTTATTTTTTTGCAGCAACTAATATTTCATCATTTTTAATATTCATGATGTGCAAATAATTAGTGCTATTAGGCATAGAAACCGGGATATCTGAATTTTGATATACTGAAAAAACACCGCTAAAGTATTGGGCAAAACTGCCCACTATGTCCTTATGGTCCGTACAAGTTGTACCGTGTGAGTCTTCCATTTTTCCCGGAATGCTTGTCGTCTGTTTCTTAGACTGTATATATCAAAAAATTCCTGCGGGGTCCGTTTTCACCGACTCCTGAACATTTTGGAGATATCGCCGATAGGCAAGAGTAATTTCGCCCTTAATAACAGATCTCAGTTTCCTATACTCTGAAATGTGGTAATTGTATAGTACAATATTACCTGAAGTTAATCAAGAATTGTTTGTACTTATGAAAATGTTTATATTTTTTACGAATGTTAATAATTAAATCTGTAGAGAACCAAGTTATATAGATCTTCATTTCTGTAGTTTAATTAATAATTTAATTTCATAAATCTTCACAGTAAAATGTCAATTTTCCGTGAAATCTCAAGCAGAAGTTTCACATGAACATGGTATCGCTTTAATTTATTCAAAGTCTTGAATAATTTTTATTCAAAATTTTGACTGAATTTTTTTTGGTAATTTTCTTATCAAATTATTATTGTGGGTGTAATATTCTGAAATATTTTAAATATCAGCTTTAAATGTTCCGAAACGACCGCATTTTATTATAGTCCAAGAGATGGCTGCAGAAAATGTGTCGTCATAAGGTGGACGAACGAGAAAAATATGAATGGTCGTGGAGACTATAATTAAGAGAAAATGCAAAGCTTGCCTGCGATAGTGAACTCTTATTGTTATTGTTGAATAACTGCTTGTTCTGATTTTTCTAGCAAGTTTGATAATTGTTTCTTTCAGAAGTAACGCGAGGATTGGACACCATCTCGTACTCATTTTGTTAATTAATTCTGTTGCGTTATCAAAACTTTTTTCAATTGTAGTAAAATATTCTAGCAATTTAACCACAAGACCACGTCCTAGGAAGTTCAATCGTTTCCCAGGCATTTTGAGTAATTTTTTGTAGTTCGTTGCGAAAATATACCTAAGTACCCTATCCGTTTTTTTTTCAAACATTAGAAAAATAAGGTAATAAATTTTTAGGCATTCACACAATTAATAAGTTACTCGTAGTTCATCACATCGTGAAATATCACAGGTAATTCTGCTGAATTCGTATTAAAAACGTTTCAAATCACAAACCTTAAACAGTATTTTTAGTGCGTCACTATCTCTGACACTAGCCGATCAGCTGAACGACAATTTTATCGTATCAATCTAAGCATATCAAGACGCATGCTATGAACTTTCGTCTCACTCTCGCTCATATTTTTAGAATTGCCGACGATTCAAACGTATTTCTACAATACGTCCCAATTTAACTATATTGACTATGCAATGTAATAAAAGGAGTAAGAAATATAATAACGAGATTATGTATCCTTATACAGTTTATCGGTTATTTATTGGCGGAGAATTCTCTGAATTAATCTGGACTGATAGCAAAAATATTGATTCAGGCAGTGGCGTGCAAAAAATGATGCTTAATTATAACTCTCACTATGGACAAAATCTTGTTAATTTTCACCTGATAATATTCAATCGAGTATTCAATATCAACCACGCCGCCTATGGCAGGTGCAATTGGATGAACGTTTTAAATGATAAACACTCATTATCGAGACAATCACAAAGATAAGAGCGAACAAAAAATCGAATGGTCAGGGAGATCCATCCAAAAGTGTTAAATTATTTCTGTTCTCTATACAGGGTGTCCCATAATATGTGGGCAATCTCCCGGATTGGGGTAAATTTCGTAAAAATAAATGAAAAAATAGCTATAAAATTAATTCCTCAGAGACACCCCTACACAGATATTAGCTGTTGAAGTTGAGGGTTGAAAATCAATTTTTTGCCATAACTTTTTTATTTCTTGACCGATTTTGATAATTTTTGGTGTTATTTTGTATTATTGTGAACTGTTTAGAATAGTGTTTCATAATCTTTGGTAGCACATACATAGACCTCGGGATGGCATAACCCCCTCATTCACTTGAAAGAAAACAATAAAAATAATAATTCTACAGTTTTTTAAGGTTAATTTTCTTTTTATTTGACATTTTTTACATAAAAAATGTATCCTTATTTATTTCGATAGAGCGAACCGTTATCGAGATAAACGTCCTTCTAATAGGTGATGCGTCGCAGGAACTTTCTAAATTTCAAGTAAATTTTAACAAGATGGCTGACCTATGACAGTAAATTGAGCAGGAAACAAAACAATAACTTAATTAAATACACGTCAGTGTCAAAAGATTTCATTTCATGCAGATTCAATTCTAACTGATTTTCTGCGTATTCAGCGTTTTTGTAACTCATTTTAAAATCAGTTAGAATTGAATCTGCATGAAATAAAATCTTTGACACTATTTGACGTGTATTTAATTAAGTTATTGTTTTGTTTCCTGCTCAATTTACTGTCAAAGGTCAGCCATCTTGTTAAAATTTAGTTGAAATTTAGAAAGTTCCTGCGACGCATCACTTATTAGAAGGACGTTTATCTCGATAACGGTTCGCTCTATCGAAATAAATAAGGATACATTTTTTATGTAAAAAATGTCAAATAAAAAGAAAATTAACCTTAAAAAACTGTAAAATTATTATTTTTATTGTTTTCTTTTAGGTGAATGAGGGGGTTATGCCATTCCGAGGTCTATGTATGTGCTACCAAAGATTATGAAACACTATTCTAAACAGTCCAAAATAATACAAAATAAAACCAAAAATTATCAAAATCGGTCAAGAAATAAAAAAGTTATTGCAAAAAATTGATTTTCAACCCTCAACTTCAACAGCTAATATCTTTGTAGGGGTGTCTCTGAGGAATTAATTTTATAGCTATTTTTTCATTTATTTTTACGAAATTTACCCAAATCCGGGAGATTGCCCACATATTATGGGACACCCTGTATATTTAGATAGGACTTTTTTGAATCACGAGTATACCGATAAAAATTTAATTGCTTATCAATTTTCAAGAATTCTCCGCCAATAAATAATCGATGAGCTGTAGTTATCACAACAGACAATACTCAGTGGACAAACTATAGTTATTTGTGTACATATTTAAAATCTGCCCACTAAATAATATTTTGATAGAAAGTATCATCCGTTGAGCTTGAGCACAAACTAAATTTCAAAAAGACCCACCCCAAATATAAATATTTATATAATTAATTGACACGGGGATCATTTGGTTCATCGCAGTCTCCGTTTCAGTACAGCATGTAGAATATTAAGCTTATTCAACTGTGAAAAATATTGTTGTATGTAATTAAACAAGTGTAAATCGGAAGCAAGTAATTGAAACACTTAGATAATAATTATCAATTCCGCGAATGATTTGTAGGTTATTAAGTGGGTACATAACATGGACTAGCTACTCCAAGTTCAATGTAAAATCAATAGTTTAAGGCAAGGAAGTGAAGACATCATTAAGTATAGGTACCTAACCTACCTTGCACTTATTAGTAATAACATCATAAAGCTTTGTCCACACCAAAGAAACACAGAGGAACATTTTGTTGCTGGTTGCCGCAACCTGTTTATGGAAACAGAAACAACAGCAAAAGTCCCGTAAACATTCTGTCCACACCAAGGTAGTTCAGTTTTGTGAATGTTTCGTTGTGTTGCCGCAACAGGAAACGTTGTGTCTACACCAGTGCAGTGTATGTTTCTAAACAATGTGGTACGCCGAAGAAGATTTACAGGCAGCAGCAGCTGCAATTGTAATTATTTTACAAAAACACAAAAAAACGAGTCCGTAAATGTTGGACTAGACCAAGTCTTTTAGACAAAAAGACACATGGTGTCATACGGCACATTATATTTTCTGTCGTCCATTTAAACGGCATTATTTTTATTATTAATTAATGTTTTTTTATTATTATAATATACTGAAAGAAGTCAAGTTATCAGCTGATGTTACGTCGGCAACTACCCGACGACTTCACGACGCAAGTTTCGAGCTTTGGGAACAAGCAACAACGTGTCCACACTGATGAAAATACCGTTGAGAAACAAAAAATGTTTACCAATGTTTCTATATTTTCTCTGATCTTTGCCGCTAAATATGGAAACAAGCAACTTATAGGAACTTTTGTTGCTGCAACCATAAACAATGAGGAACTTAAATAAACTTTTGGCAACATTCAGAAACAAGTTCCAGGAACAAGCAACATAAACAGAATGTTCCTATGTGTTGCTTTCGGTGTGGACAAGGCTTAAAATCACAACTTATACGAGGTACCTACGTCGATAAATTGACATTATTCGTATTCCCAACCCAAACTTACTGTTATGAGGTATAAAAAGTTAGATTAAAATCTTGACGACATGCTCGCATACATAGAAGGGACCTTTATTATATTTCGGTGCGCCACGAGGCTTCTTAGCGATATATGGACGACAATAAAATGATTTAAGTACAAGTTTTTGCAATATTAGTGACACATACGAAGTTATAACTAGAAGGGACTTAAATTCCTTTGATATTGCCTTCTTTCATTCGTCCTAATATATCTCATCGTCGTTCTGCAGAATCAAGAGTATAAACAGTAATGGAGCGAAATACTTTCGGCTGCTTTCATTATGCTTTTGCCTCGACTTTTTTCTGATAAACAGACATGACTAACAATTTCCTGAAATTAAATTCATCTTTCTACTTGAGCGCGGAAAGAAAAAATAATGAAATATTATATATAGGTTTCGTAAAAATTTACTCCCATCCTTGCTCAAACTTCCTTGTCATCAGAGGGTTTTTGCTACTTGTGAATCCATTACCCTCAAACAAACCGTCATTTCTCTCTCGGAGAAGATATTACGTTTCTCGCCGAGAAAAAACTCCACTCTCTCTACGTGGTCATAAACTCCAGTTCAAGCTGTTATTTTATAGACATAATCTTTCGTCCAACTTATTACGTCAAGCAAAAAAGGTATAATTGGCATCATTTCAGTTTAGAAAAACGTATAAAACATTTATGCTGCGAGTTTTCATTGAAATTTTGGTGGAAACAACCTGCACAATCAAAAACATCTTGCCATCGATATTCTTGGCGTATTCAATAGAAGAAAGTTTGAACGATAATGTTGATTATTCGAAAAAAAAGAGATGTTATCACTTCGCTCTCTTGTACCTAGGACGATTAATGAGATTATTTTTACATACCTAATATTTAAATAATATTATACTCAACCATTCAGGTCAATTTACATCTTACGGCACGGACACCAGCCTCGTGTTCAACGTGGACGTGCATTTTAGTAATAAATGGATTTTAAATAGCTGCCTTAATTTACATTTGACGGGGACGAACTGACAACAAAACTTCACCATGTCAATAATTGCCTTTATAAAGACGGAAATGATCATTACCAGGACGAAGTTAAACAACGATCGATGCTTGTTATTTTTTTTCCGCTTAGCAATCATTTTAAAAACGAACTCAGCATTTTACCTATATCGCCTGCAATTTTTTTTTGCGCATTTTTTTGTATGTTACACTCATGCTTTATTGTGACGAGAAACTCCCCAAAATGATACAAATTCAATAAATTTCTTGGAGGTCAATCTACCCAGAAAATTTTCATCATTTAATAACTTTTTAATTTATTATTAATAGTTATTTAACTTTTACTAACACAGTAGATTAGATTAGATTATTTAGTCGTGCTACATTAACACCATCAGGTCGGCCCCTCTAAGGAAGCTGACCATCTTGACTGTTGCCAATGTATCCAGGTCCTCCGCGGTGTGAGAAAGTCTCTCCCGAAGGCTTTTAATCTGGTTATTCGTATTCCTTCTTCTCAGAGGAGATTTTCTTCTCCTGGTCCAGCGGAATCCAGTTGTATCTTGGAGTTGGATTAGAACTAATCTCCACAGCTTCTTCAGTTGTCAGGAGATCGAGGTTTTGGCTCTCCTTGTCAGAACATATTTGCTACACACTCCGTGGATGTCCCAGGAGTGGACATAAATACACAAATATGTAAAATTATTAAATTACAGTCATCATAACACAATATGTTAATTCTGGCATGATGTATCAATTTGTGCAATCGTTTATGTGAAACTGTCAATCGTGCAAAAAACTATTTATAATAATTAATTATTATTTATTATTAAAATTTATTATTGAAAATATGATCAACGAACCCAGTTTTTACGTCATTAAACTCTACTTCATTCTGATGAAACACAATACATAGTGGCATAACACTTGTGACGATATTTTCCCACATTTCGCCTAGAAATTGACTAAATGTGGGAATCCCTTGACTAAATGCATTGGAATGTTGATAGAAACTCCAGCGCACTTTTGGTAACTTCCTGGCCCCAAAAAGTGAAGAACTGGAAGAGCCTAAAGAATTGTCGTATGACAAAGTTGTATTAGACAAAGAGTGTAGGGCATCCACGTGAAAAGTATTACTTGCTTCTCTGATTGTGCGCCTATTCAGAATAAAATTTGGCCTAATTAAAATTAAAATGTTAGTAAAATTTGGCCAAATAAAAATTCAAATGTTAGTTTCAGTTATAAAATAAATACATAGGTAGGTACTGGAGTTTTATTTATTTTATAATAATACTTAGGTACTTATCAACAACTTCATTGAGTTCTTCAAGAACAAAAAAATTCAGCAAATTATTCTGATAAATTTTCACTCATTTTTCAAAAATTCTGACAGAAATAGCAATAAATCTGTCTTAATTACAGTATGTAATCAAACTTATTATACCATGTAATTTCGAAGTGTAATTTTTTACATACCTATTATTACACAAATAAAATTACACAAGCGTTCAAATAAAACATTTTATGTTTTGGATACATCATCCGAATTTATTTAGTTTTAAGCATTTTTTGTGTAAAAATACCTCATACCATGTATGTAATTTTTCACATAAACGATACATCATAGATTAATGTAACCAGTTATGAAATGCACCATTTTGTGTGGAACCAGTAACCAGTGGAATTACCGGACAAACGAGCGGAGCGAGCGAGGTGACACGCAAAATGATACGAGTCACACAAAAAAGCATTTCATATTAAGGTATTTGATAAAGGATTTTCTGTTTTAAAACGACTAATTTTCTCGAATTCCGAAATGCCAGTACGACTTGCCTGTCGAAATTCTAGACAATTCGTTTCGAATGAAAGCTTCTGTGCAATTTACTCATAATTACGGAATTAATCAACCTAACTGTAGGATGCTTAATGCTCAACACTCCTGGTTCTCGTTTTTTGGTCGAATTTAACCAAAATGTTTGAAGTAAAAGTAATGTCCCTTATCTAATGCCGTTATCCAGCGCATCATTATTCACCGTCCTTACGTTTTGTTGTGCGAAAAAAAAAATGGCTGAAGAGGTTAGTTAGGGAGGCAACAACCCAACTGACATCCGATGCGTTTCGTTGATTATTTATACACAACAGGACCTGCTTAATAATACAGGAGCATTGAACAGAAATTGAGAATTTCAGTGTAAAAATTGAATGTGAATAATGAAACATTTATTTGATCGCTTCTTTTAATAGCCACCAAACGATAAAGCGCTGCATGATGCATGATTGTTCAATGTTTGATTTATTTGGTTATTGCATGAGTATCGAGTCTTCAATCACTTGTTAACAATTTATAGATTCTGAGTTCAACTGTGATTAACAATTAATTGATTTTTTTCGATAGTACGAAAAATTATAATATATCCAACATAAAAATAATTAACTGCGTACAGGCCTTAGAAGTTGAAAATCTTGATCTATTTCTCTAGTTAGGTGTGGGAGACACTTAACGACCTTGTGTCGCAATAAAACACTATTTTGTGATGTAAATTACCAAAAATACACCAACAAAACGTATTTTCAATGATTGTTACTCTGTATCATGTTGATTAGGTTATCACTGCGTCTTAGTTACAACGTGCCCGAGGAAAATATTTTTTTTAAATAAAACACCAATTATTGCTTCTTTATAACAACCAGTTAAGATTTCATAGATAAAATACCTAATTGAAGATTTATCCTTCACTTTAGGCCGTTGTGAAATTAAATCTATCCAAGTGTGATAATTTTTGGTATACACTCGGTGTTATTATATCTCAGTGACCATGGTTTCTATATGAGTAGAACGAAGCTGTCCAAAAACACGCATGTACATGAGGATAGTGAGCTCCATTAGACGGCTTTACTATAATTAGTCCTGTAATGAATCAGGACTTGGGTACTAACCTGTCCTGTTTATATAACGGCGAATCCCACAGGAGCCTGAGTAATTATGTACAATGTGCTATGCAAATTACCAGGCAGAGAGAAGAGGAACTTGAACAGCTATAATCTGCGTCAGGCAAAGACATGTTGACGGCCGTCGTCTTAAACATTATCATTTACATAATGCAAATCCATACCACAACTTGTTGTTTGCGGCTTATCTTAAACGGAAACTAGGCCTGAAAATTTATATTTGCGTTTAACCGTCCATATTTGGTTTTGAGAAGCTATTAATATAGCGCACGTGACATCAAAACACTCCGTCTGGTGGACAAATATTATAGTATGAAACTATACAAAACTGATTTTAAAATCAAATTTGCTGTCACTACATAATATTTTTCTTCTTCGAGTAATACGTTCTTTATACTGCTAATCTCAGTTAACTAATGACGTACCCATGCGATGAGGGAAAGTTCAAGTTTTCTCCGCTTTAAGCCAATCACAGCTCAGCATTTTGAGAACTCATTTTCGGAACTCACTGCATGACGTCAATATATTGTTAAGATAGCATTAATATCGCCCAACCACGATCGATTGCAATCCGCTCTAAGGTTTATGTTCAACAGTTGAGTGAAAGCTAACCTGACTTGACTCACTCACTCAACGCTTCAATCTATTGCCGAGCCCTTGCTTGAGGATCGCAGAGGTCGGCGACCTCTACTAGGCAGGCGATGTTGTGCTCAGTTTTGTAAAGCAGGTTCGTTTCCGTGCTGCGATCTGTTGAGACTCATTTCATTACATTACTTCTCTGCTCTGCCTTCAGTGTTGATAATGTGACGACAACTCCGGCTGTCCGGAAACCTGACAGAGGACGGACGGATTGCTCGGGCGCCAGATTTTTGTAGAGGGTTTACTCCCCGGGGGAAATGGTCTCGCTTCCCTTTCCCAACTACCTAGGTTGTCACACAGGTGGTACGTTTATCGTATTCTTGTCCCAGAGTAACTCTGTGGGGAAGACGGATAGTGCCAGGGGTCGGATGAGGTTATCACAGAAGCGGACACGGACGAGCGGTCTTTAGGCCCCCCCCGCCTTTTCGATGGCACTCCCGTAGAGTCAAGTTGTTATGCGAGTATCTCTTGGTTCCAGGTTCACGGTCGGTTGTGGTAAGAAAGGAGATTCGTGGGCTATGTTATAAACAAATTTATTCTCACCAAAAATCACTGTTTACAATAGAAAAGAAATTAAAAAGGTTAATTCAGACGACTAAACAATTATAAAAATTCCTAACTTTACGGGTCAACTAACTACGGGTTGCGAAGCAAAACGGCATGAGGCGAGTCGCGGTCGTCGGAGGCGGTTCAAACCCCGGTCAGATAAAAGGTATCTCCTGGTAATTCAAGGTGGTGATATTTACGGCGGGTGCGAACGTGAAAATCGGGTCGGCGCGGTGAAGCCGCTGTCTTACTCTGGACTGGAGGGGCCGGGATTCGGCGTGCTGTTGGTACGAGTACCAGGCCACCGTGAGATTACCCCCTGCGTCGCCGGGGCTGATAATCTCACGACAAAGACGGGACCTTCGTTACTCCAGCGGAACACAGGTGTCGATGGGCTGTTGACTAGCACCAGACCGCGCTACCACCGTGAGATTACCCCCTGCGTCGCCGGGGCTGACTATCTCACGAAAATAACGGAGCCTTTGTTGCTACAGCGCGGTGCAGGAACGAACAGAGAGGAAGGACTGGTGAGGGGTGATCGGGGGTGATCGTGACACAACCAAATACAGTGGAACAATAACGTCTGGTATCAATTACCACCTACCTTAGCACGGAAGCGTAGGGTGATCGGCTCGGATCTCGGACTAACTTGCGGAACTTTTACACACGTGAAACTAACTGTAACAGCACCGGAACTAAGAACGTCGGTTCGGAAGTGATTTTGGAGCCAAAATGTCCGTGGTTATATATGATTTTCATATCGCCTGGGTTCACTAATCACCGTTTTTCTGATGGAACGCGGAGTATAAAAACGGTTCATTTAGTTTTTACCTATACGGTGATATCGCTGGTATCAGCGGTGTGGCTTCCGAATTTGTAGTCAACTGCCTCGATTCAGCTCGCTTAAAATTTGGTCTGTTCATAAAAAACTGATAAATGATTTGAGGAATTAATAATTATAATGGTTTTATTATTTGACGAAATGCATACATCGATCCTGATGATTTTTGGAATAAATGAAAACTATTATTGGAGGCAGCTGACTAAAAAATGAAGTCGAAAATTCACGACTTCATTACAATAATATAATTCGCATTTGGATATTGTTTTCAAATGGGAATAACGATTGACCAGTACCCAGTTATATCTATACTCTATAAATACCAAAACCCCAATGACCAGACATGTCATAACCAGGTTAGATAATTTCTCTTCATGAAAATAACTATTATATAAAATGACTGGGTGGTGGAGTGATGAGAAATGACCTCGAAGTGGCTCTCCATTGGTCACAGACTTTTGTAAAATATATACATTATCCTTTATTGATAATTAAATTGACTAGAAATTTAATGGACGATGACAACGCAAATATTAAGAAAATACGTCTCTATTAAAACGTATTCTTTTTTTTTTGTAAACTAATATTTTTCTCTAAAACTCTAAGAGAAAATGGGGTTTTTATCTCGCTATTATCCACTCAAACGTCTCAATACTCGTCTAACGGCTCGTGTGAAATTTTCATTCTCGAGGATAATAACCATCATTCTCCGCTCGTAGAAGAACTACAATGAGATATTATCTTGTTTGAATGTAAACAATAAACTATCCTTTACTATGACCTCGACATCTGATGTACACGTAAAGAGTGTTGGATACAATTATGAGAGTTAGTATCGAAGGAGTAATAATTAGTGTTAACTAAGTCATGTAAGTGTTTATATTATTTATCGATAGATAGTAAGCCAACGCTCTGCTTAAGCAATGTACCTAATAATTATTGTTGTTATTGTTTAAATAAACTATTAATCTCGAAGGAAGGACCAAAAATTACCAGTAACAATTCTGCCCTTCTGAATGAGTTTATCATTTCATCACATAGCAAATCTGCCGAAATGGCAAGTTTATCACAAATGACTATAGTCATTGACAGATAGAAAAATAAGAGAATCGTTTGACATACTGTGAAAAGCAAATGGCAAAAGAAGAAAACCAAGAGGATTATTGTTCTTTATTCCACCTCAGACAAATAATTTTAGCCGTATGTTTGTACTGCAGCATTGCAGTGATTTTATATCGTAAAAGTGTGAGAAATAATACAGGGTGTATCTAAATAACACCGAAAAAATTTAAGAGCTGATTCTTTGGTCAAAAATTGTAACGTACATTTCGTACGTACCGGCTAGATGTCGGTAACACAGAGACGACGGCGGGCGCGCGCAGTTAGTGAGTGATAGTGGTTGTTAGTGCATCGACCAACTCGAGTTCTCGTCGACTTCGACTGTCAAGGAAATCAGGTGCGTTCATCTCATACCGGCACTTTCACATTCTTTTCACTTCTGAATTCGCTAGAGGAAGGTACATTCTCGCAAACACCTTAAGTTCCTGAAATGGCGTCGTGAATTTTCACGTTAATTATTATAAGAAACAACTACGTTTTTGGCTTGGTGAGTGTCGTAAAATGATTTTCTCAATTGCGTTAGAATTATACAGATCATATTTTCTTAATACCGTATGCTAATTTTAATTACAGCTTTAAACCCGATCGAGTTTCGCTCGCATGTAAAATTTGCCGATCACATGTTGATCTCAACATATCTTGAGGACGGGACATCATTTTATGTACCCCCGGCAAGCAGACTCGATCGGACCGATTCATTAATGCAAGAGTGGTTCTGATACACATGAAATTACAGCTTTCTCCCTGGAGTTGATTTTTTTACCTGGAGACGGCTTTTTACCTGGAGACAATTTTTTTCCCTGGAGGCACATTTTTACCTGGAGGCAACTTTTTCCCTGGAGGCGAATTTTTCCCTACGGATTGATTTTTCCCTGGGTGGCAACTTTTACTCCCGGAACCAACTATTTCATGGAAGCAAGGTTCTTCTTCTAACAAGAAGGCAGCACAGGGGTTGTACCTGAAACCAAGTTTACCACCAGCTAAACTTTTACCCTCGCCCGAGGACCCTACGAAGCTAAGTGCCTTTGCCTACCAAGTTTTAACCGATCAGTTCATTCAGATTCTACACGCTCTTGCTCCTTATTGTTGTTAACCGTGCTCAAGTTAATAATTTGTGATAATAACTGTGATTTATTTTAATAAAGAGTACCTGTTGTTCTGCTGACCTACTGGTTATTGTTGACCCTCTTAGACTAGCGACTCAACCTACGACCCTTGTTATCTTTTGCTGTCTCATGCTCTCAGCGACTATTTTTCCCCTCTAAGGGTTAAATAGTTCGTTTCAAAATAAACAAAAAATTTCGTATAAACGTGTGTCTAGAAATGCACCCTTTTTGAGATACAGGGTGTCAAAAAAAGATTATTTTACCAGTTTTTTGAAGATATTTGGGGAACCGTTTGAGATATGAAACTCACCTCTTGTAAATGTCATATCATTGATATTTATAGCTACTTTTTTAATACCGAGTTTTTTCATGTGTCATTATAGCGGAGATCTCAGAAATGAGCGAAGTTTTTTTGCCCTTAATTTTTCGACACTTGTCTTGAAACATTCAAAGCGAGTTTTTCATCGTAAATGGCTAAATGCCCGTTTTTCTCGAAAATGGCTCACGTTAGCAGTTATAACCAAGAGTATCTTTTTGTGTAGAAAACATTGACGGTTAAAAGTGTGCTTTTAAAATATCAATTTGCCCAGTGTCGTAGATATTAGGGGCAAAAAAATCCCCCCAATCCTAAAAATCTCCGGCACTGGCATACTTAAAGAAGGTAGTTAGCATTAAAATAGTTGCTAATATCAATGATAAGATCTGTACAAAAGCTGAATTCTGTGTCTTATACGGTTCCCGAGACATCTTCAAAAAACTCGAAAAAAAATCTTTTTTTGACACCTTGTATCTCAAAAAGGGTGCATATCCAGACACACGTTAATAGGAAATTTTTTGTTTATTTTTTATCAAAGAATCATCCCCTAAATTTTTTCGGTGTTATTTAGATACACCCTGTATATCGGTTGGATGATTGGGGCTCATAGAAGGAAATATAAAATTCCCGTTACCGAAATTCATCGCGTTGCTCCGCTAACTTTCTCGCAAGTAATTATATTCTAATATTAGATCTGCAATCTATCGTCTCATTATGGCAAACCTTTAAATGCAAACTCAAAAAGATTACAGTGATTTGAGTTAGTTCCTTTTAAGTTTTAAGATCAAAATGAAAATCATTTGTAATTCCCTACGTTTCTTGTCTGAAAGATATTTTAGCTTAGAACGAGTGTGTCGATTAACCCCGGCTTTTGCACTTAAAGAAACCCGATCAAGGGGGGGATAAAATAGAGTCGTTCCGTTTTATGGGAAATTTCGATGCTCCATGGCCAATTTGGAGCGATAAGAATTTGATTCATAAAGATTCATCTAATGGTGGATTCCATGATAGGACAGGTGGTTTCTTGGCAGAAAATTATGCTTCGAATGAGAAGGAACTCTCAACAAGTTATGATCAAGATTACGTAATATGTATTTGATTTGCTTTTCAAGTTTACTAGATAAAATTATGATGGAACTACGGATGAAAATTGTTAGACGTTGCATGCACGTATAGTTAATATTTTATATAGCTCGCTTACACTGACGCGACTGTGCATATTGTTAACGGGTGGATTGATTCATTTCAGCTCGCTTCCTCCTGAGCCGCGTTTGGCCGAAATATTTCAATTTCTAAAATTTGGATCCAACTACACAAGGTATGTCAGCTTGAAACTTAAAACTCGTCCGCGCTGCGCATGACGTCACCGTGGTGATTCTAATCCAAGCTCTAACGGAACAATTGAAAATATTTGAAGATGGAAGTGAACATTTTTTGTAGAGTGTAATGAAAAGTGCTGGTATGCTTACTGTGATACGATACAAATCATTTATAGATAATTGCCTTTGCCTACGCTTGCAAACTAAAAAAAAGTTATCTCTTTGCCTTTCGTTTTTCTTGCGTGATTCTCACAACCGCACTTACCGAACAATAAAACATTTTTGCCATCAGACACTCAGACACTCAAGTCAAACCAACTTAAATCTTCAAAAATCGAAATAAGCTACTAAATCGCGACTTTCGGTCATTCATTACCACTGCTGAGTCTCATGTAGATATCACTACACTGACATAGCCTGCGCGCTGACATATCTTGTTTATTTGTATCACGGTCAGTTTGACTCTACTCTAACACTCCAATGTTTATAAGTCTAGAGAGGTCCTAAAAAGTACCGTGTATACTATGAGGAGAGGAAGACTATTTCAACTCGTCTGAGACGGTCCTTGCTTAGATCGTGCCGATAACTTCACACTCCTTGAAATATTCTTCAGTCGGCCCTTTTACTTCACTCGACTAAAACTCCACTATTTTGTATCAATGAAATTCTTTTTATACCATTCCTGAATCTACTGTTAGGGTTAGGTATTAAAGATATCGTAACTAAAACTAAAGCAATATTGACTTGTAAATTATTGTTGAGTAAGCAATTAACATCCTCCAATTACAGAGATTCCTTCCGGTATTATAAGCGCCAGACAGTGTAGTGAAAATTACAGGTTCTGAAGTTTCATTTCTTCTTAACATCTTCTACACTTCATATTTTGTGTTACATTAATAGTGTGGAGATAGTTGTTGTTTTACATGAAGTGATCAGAGTATATTCTAAATAAAAGTAGCTGCTGAGTGAATAAACGTAGCTCGATTCCGAAAACGAGTGGATTTACAGCTGAAAATCTTGCTAATAAAATTAGCTTTTTTTCGCAAAGTTTACCTTCCGTGGTTCAAGTGACGTTCATAAAATGTGCCTGTCTTGCAGTCTTGTTGTGATGTTGTTTGGCCACAGAATGAAAATAGTGACATTCTCCTCCGGATCATTTATTTTTCAATCATATTACAACTCGCAATTGAATTGTGATTTATGGTCGCTCAAGTGAATTGTTGACCTGCGGAAAATATGGGATTAAGTGCTCCAGATACGATGATGTGCTATACCGCTCTGCTTAAACATTAACTAGCATACTAAGACCAGGAGGTCTTAGTACAACTTATATATCAAAGTCAGATAGGGATATCTGACTTTGATGAACTGAAAAGCACCTCCGATGAAATGCATCTGGGACCAATTTCTGCTGTAGGCCTGAAACAAGTTCACCAGCGTCATCAGCGTTTCTCAACGGGGGAAGGTTTCACTTCTGAGAAGGTTGCCACGAGGCTGAGCAGAGCCTAGGAAGGCCTTTCGAGACTAATCTTTTAAGCTAATGTCGCTGATGGTTTATTAGACAACATGCCTACAATACACGTGGTGGGGGCTTATGTTTTGCTCTCTGATGGTGTTCAGGTGTGTGTGGTTGTTGATTATATAATCTGTTGGTTCCAGACGAGCAGGTTTTGTTACTTTTAAAGGCTCTGTATATCGATGTACAGCGAGATTTTCACTTCGTTGAAGATTTCAACTCTCGGAATATTCATTTATAATACCTTATACATTTTTATTGTCCACTCCTTTACATTCTGAACTGAATAAATTTTTTTTATATATACAAAACCTAAATTAATAATATAATACAGAGTATCCTGGAATAGCTATTGAAATTTTCAGAAATAAAATTACTTACACCAATTACAGATGAAGATCTTCAATATCTCATAGCTCATAAGAATCTCAGTGATAGTGTTCTAGAAAACAGGAATAATTCACCACTTCTTCACTTTAATTATAATGTTGTCAAAATTCTTCCTTAGTAAAGTTGATGTGTTTTCAGAAATAGTTTTATGCAACTCACAGAAAAAAATACCACTCATAGAGAAATTTTGCTTATTGTTAATAATTCAGTGTCTTCAACACTTCTCTTAAGCAAATCCAAATAGCGTGAAACATGTATGAGTGATGAGCGGCTGGTATTAACTAGATATTATGCTTCAAATCATATACATATAAGTATGGCTCACATGCCATTATGACAAGCATAGCCGCGAAGTACACCCACGTCACACGTCTCTTGTAACAGCTGACGTGTTAAGAATGAAGTTCGTTCATGGCATCAAAATGCGTTCTATAATATAATAATACCTAATATCGTTCAAATATCGAAACAGAAGATCATGCTTTACCCATTCTCGTTTCTTTGAAAGAGCTGGTTTTATGGCAAAAGATGAACCAGAAGATATTTTCTTGGTGAAGTAAGAATCGAGAGTGTTTTGTAATAAGATGTCTTGCAAACAAAAAAAATAAAAATTTCATCTCAATAAATATTTGACACGATACTCTTTTAGACTATATTGGAATTCATGAAGTGGTGGAACCAGAAAACTAAATGTCTTAAAATATTTGTTACACGGTCCTCTGAACTACACTTCTAAATCTCAAATCAGCTTAGCATTGCAATCATATCACTCATGTCTTTTGCTACCATTATAGACACTATAATATACAGGGTGTCCCAGCTTTTTCGAAGCGGTCTCTGTAGGCCAAACGATGGACTTTTTCAAAAAACTTTTTGAAAATTCAAGTACCGGATCACAATGGCCATAATTTAAAATTAATTTGGAGTATACAGAGTGTCCCATATGACAGTGGCATATCAAAGTTATGTTTTTTTAAATGGAATGCTCCTATGTTATTGCATTTTTAGATTGTCTGAGAAGAGAAAATAAGATTGGCTTTTACAGTTGGTGTTTAAATTCAGAAGTTTTTGAGTTATAAACAAGTGAAAATCGTCATTTTTCAAGTTCAAAGCCCTGTACAACGAAAACGGCTGAAGATAGAGAAAAACGGCTTACATGTCCCTATTTTACTTTTTCATGTACTATCCTATCATGTAGATGAAATGTTTATACAGGGTGATAAAAAATTTGAAAAATTCTGAGATTCTCCACGCGTCACCAAATAAAAAAATCAAAGAAAGTACAAATTTTTCTACACCATAGGATAGTACATAAAAAGTTAAAATAGGGACATGTAAGCCGTTTTTCTCTATCTTGAACCGTTTTCATTGTACAGGGCTTTGAACTTGAAAAATGACGATTTTCACTTGTTTATAACTCAAAAACTTCTGAATTTAAATACCAACTGTAAAAGCCAATCCTATTTTCTCTTCTCAGACAATCTAAAAATGCAATAACATGGGAACATTCCATTTAAAAAAACATAACTTTGATATGCCACTGTCATATGGGACACTCTGTATACTCCAAAATAATTTTAAATTATGGCCATTGTGATCCTGTACTTGAATTTGCAAAAAAATTTTGGAAAAAATCAATCGTTTGGCTTACAGAAACCGCTTCGAATAAGCTGGGACACCCTGTATAATAGATACTAAAGCTAACTCATCTGACTGACGTTGAATTACTTGCAGGAGTTTCTCTTTAGGGAAAACATATCTAACAGAGGACAAGTTCTTTCTACCAACAGTCACCTTGTTTCCTATAAGCAGAATAACCTCGGATAAAATAAGGAATATGGATTTTTCTGTTCTTCAGGATAATTCAGGAACGACTGAAGTTATTGTTTCTGATACCTAATCAGTATTAAATTGTGCACATTTTTTTGCAATATAATCAACCCTGTAAAAGATTTAAATTCTTGGAAATTGCAGTTTAGGGGGTGGAAGCGGTTTTTATTTATTTTACAACAAAACGGTCAATCGTGGTTTAAAAATGGATTGAACAAAAGCTGTAGCGTTTGAGTTTCTCCACAATAATATGCATGTTTTCTAAAAACTTTTGGCATACTTGGTAGAATAAAATAGCAAAATAATGTGCAATAACTGATATTACTAAAAAAAGCAATTACGGAGAAACGGCAAGCAGAAACTTACGTTAGGAGGAACGTTTCTGTTTGACGCTTCCGTCAGTGAAAATGTTCCTCCGAACGTAAGTTTCTATTTGTAGTTACTCAGAAGTTGCTTTTTTAGTGATGACAGTTACTGCACATTACCTCGGCCGTGAGATATAATTAATCTAAGTCATACCAAAACCGCAAAATACATGATTTTGGGGTTTTCGAGATCGCTGATTAATAAGAATCAAAAAATCTCCTAATGATGAGTTTGGTGAAAATGCGATGAATTTACGAAAGACGGCCGTCATTTTGTTTTTCTAAAATCGGATATCGGATTCTTAATCAGCGACCCCGAAAACTTCAAAATCATGTATTTAATGAAAAATGAAATGCCTTGCATTTATTAGTTACGTGCATGGATTCAAAAATTTTCCAAAATCTTGGCTCTGGTCGAGTTTTGGCACCCTCTATATCCGTACCAAGCATTACAAGAAATGAAGATGCGTTTGGTGTAGGAAAACTCAAAAGCTAAAACTTTTTTTACAACTTTTGTCAAAACTTTTGTCATAACGAAAAAAAAATTCAACCCTTAGTGTGTGTCATTTTTCAAAATTTGCAGCTTTCGAACGATAAGAAATTAAAAAAAAAGTTTAAAACAAAAGTTGCTGTCTATCATCCTTAATAATCCTTTTTTACCTCTAACCGATACTCACCGAGGTAGATAATTTCATCCCTTAAATTCAAGATAACGCCCACCCATTACGGAATCCCATCGGAGAAACTTGACTTGAGTGTTATAGTGGCGCCCCCTACCCACCATTGCAATTTCGTTACACTTCTAATTAACACAATTTTTAAGTATACGATTAGACTGGACTATACCTGAAGGAGGCTTCCCCCACCCTAAATAAATTGTTTAGATATTTTTCAGTATTAAATTAAGTCGACCCTTTTGATGTCTGATATTGTGAATGACAGTTTATTCAATATGTCTTTGTTACATTCAATCTGGATTATCTTGTGCGACCAAATCAATACTTCAATAATTGAGCTGATTTGACTTGGCTGGGATACGCAAGCCAGTAGTAATACCAAGCAAACGAAGTGTGAATGAATGGATGTGGCACTAAATGACGGCTTGCAACTATTGCCGTCCAACTAACTGCCGATATATTCGCTATACTTGTCACACTTTATAGGTTCATGGGTCACACTCATTTTAATTCACAACGTCTTGTGTTCCTAGCTAAACGATCACTCAGACCCATTTCAAATGACGATTCATAAAAATTCGTGGAGAATTTAGTGGCGAGTTACGGCGAAAAGGGCCCTCGGTGGCCTAGTCGCTTGGGGTGCACCACCCCAACCCACCATACTACTACTAGTGGCAAGTTAAATTAGAATCTAGATCCTCATAAATCTAAAATCCAAGAAAATAATATTTAAGTTGAATGTACCTAGCAAGTAGAAAATTTTAATACTTAAATTCTTTCAATTTACAAGATTAGGAAATTAGGTACCTACTAACATGCTATTTGGGAATAATTACAATACAAATAGTAAAGTGTTTTACAGGGGAGTAATTCCATGGCATGTACCAACATGCAGATTTTTTTAAATCCAAGTTCTAATCATTTATTAATTAAATGAAAATGATGAACTCAGAGTGAAGATAGGAAAAGTATTTCGTGGTATGTTAACAATGAATTTCGTCAGAATCCACTACCTATTTCAGGGTGTCTATGGTAACAAATGTGAACACGGTTTACACAGAAACTCTGAGTGTGGTCCCCAGATACCCTAAAACACAATAACTTTGTTACGAATTCATCACCATTCGGAGACACAAATATGAATTTAGCCACTTCGGTTTTTTGCCGGTGGTCCAGTAGTAAATATCGATCACCTTTTTATTCATGTTCGGCATATTGGATGGAAGTTCACAACGTCTTGCGAAACGGCCTCCCTGGGAACTACAACAATGTTCGTATACGCTTTAAAACAGTAACGACAATGATATTATATAAAATTTTTAACTTTTCTAACTCTAAACAACAAATAATTTGTAAGGGATCTTTCGTGAGGTTTTCTTCGATCAACTTATAACATAACCAAGCTTAATAAAGGAATATTTTAAAGAAAGTAATATTTAAAAATAGTTCAACAGTTAATTATTATGTCTTAAAATAGTAGTTAGATATTATCCGATTTTTAGTTTGATTTCACGCTTTGATTTAACTCTTTATTTATTATTTAAAATAAAAATAATTATTTGATTTAAACGCAATTAGTTTAGGGGATTTTTAGCGCGGGGACTAGTTATCGACCGACCCACAAGTTAACTGCTAGCTTCTTGAAGCGACTTTGGACCCTGAAATCACCGATTTAACATGACGAGTTGTGGAGTCGTCATGCTAAACTTGTGGTTAAATGAGCGCTGATAATTTGCATATGTGCATAAATACTCGTTTAACCATTGATCATTATTCTCAGGGGAGTAAATATTGACCATTCGAATAAACAGCCTGACGATGTCGTTTATAATGTTATTTCATGTATTTGAGTAAAGATATCATAAATCTAGGGTGTTCCAGTAATGTGGTATTTATTATGTAACAGGTATATTACGTAATGAATATCAAATATACGACAGGGTATGTCTGTTTTGTCTCCGTTATTAAAAAAAAGCTGAGGAGAAATCTGAAGCCGAATAATACATATTTATGTCTGACATGGCTCAGTTATTTTATAAATGCCTGCGAAATAATGGGGCGTGTGGAGTATAGGTGAAATGCTTATTATACGAGTTTTTTTTTTAGTAGTTTTTAAATATAATGTGTTTTTGTGACAGGCTGCTTGACGCCCTGAATACAGGCATGAGAAATAGAATTTGATTCACATAACATACTAATTGAAAGTTAGTATAAAAGAATATTATGTAAGTATTTTAAGTTTTCTTATATCGAAGTTTATGAAAACCTAAGAAACTCCAGGAAACTGGTGTAAAATACTTTTTTAAATGTGTTAGAGTAAAATAGCACTGTCAATATCAATACTGTCAATAGCAATGTGTCAGAGTCAATAAAAAAAATCTTGATCTAAATGAAAGGGATTTTGCTAAAAAAAAATACTGAATTATTAAAGGGCAAATTACTTTACCATCAATGCCCAATTTGTCTCCATCGTTATCTTGCACGTATACATTGACTCTCATGAAAGCATTTATTAAATTAGCAGATTCTTGAAAAAGCATAAGGTGTCAATAGAATCAGGTAGAATTTTCTCGTTACAGTAATTTTTTATCTAAGTTTATTCGTTTGTTTATCGCATTATTTGTTTATACTTTTTTCAAGTCCTGCCCTGGTTCCTAGATTAAAAATTTTAGACTATCCCATAACTTTGCAGTTCCTACATCAGCTTTTAAATTCATTTTGAATAAATATTGAAGAGCATTATGACCTATTTGTAGGTAAACATTATGTAAAAGTGGAATCTTTTAGGTAGGTACTAGTTCTTTAAATTTGATAATTTTTATATTGAACCTTCCTTGAAATTTTTTATTTATTGTTTGGGTTTTTGGTTCTTGGTTGAAATGAATATTTAAAGAAATTTTTATTTTTTTCTTGAAACGTTTCGAGAAAATATAATGAAAAAAAAAATAATAAAAATCAGAATATTAAACGCAACAAACACAATAAGCAAACAAAAGCACGATAGACACAACACATGAAAAAAAGTCAAAATCAAAATAACGTCAATTTCCTTTTCAAAAATTTTTTTATTATATAAAAACACCATATTTAATTTTGTACCATCATTTAATTACTTGTACTTACTCGTTTTATAGTTTAAAAAAATATTTCCATATATTATAGTTTTATACATTAGGTTTATATTAAAGAGTGAACAAGGGGCGCCGATCGGTCCCAAAAGTTAAAAAAAAAAAAAAAAAATGAAGCGACGCGAACTGAAGCAAGGTAAAGCGCTAGTGGAAACCGGCCCTTATGAGGTATACTATGATACTCTATATTTTTACCTCTTTATGACATATCGATTATTAACATTCACATTTAGTTTTTCTGTTCATTTACAATTCAAATAAAATGTAAAATTAATAAAAAAAATTCGTTTTCATTTGTTATCATAACTGCATATTTTAGAGCATATCTAGCACCTTTAATGCATATTCCATGCATATTCAAGTAACTTTCTATACTGCATATTTACCAAGCCCCAATAATTATTATACATATAGGGGTTCTTAATAATATAGCGATCTGAAAATTAAAATCTATCATAAGTTTGAACTCTGGTTAGAGCTTTGTTTACATTTCTTATTTAGGTAGATCTTAAATGTGCAGTATAAATGTCAGTAGTTATAGTCCTGTTTGATAAATGCAGAGCGGAAGAAAATGATTTTCTACAAAAATATGCTGTCGACAGATAAAATCTTGGAACATTTGGATTAGCCTATAATAATTACGACCAATTTTGCACAAAGCAAGGGAGAAAGTTAACTGAGTGTTAAAACCATCAGCATTATTAGTTTATTCTGGTGATTTTATCTTTCACTGACTCACTGGAGACATTCCAGCTCAATAATTGTGCCGTCATTCAGTAGAAGCAGGTGAAATAACAATTATTCGTCATTTCCATTTTCAACAATAATTACATATCCAGCTACCGGAATGGAAAACTCTTAATTAAATTTATTCTACCATAATTTCAAAAAGATTGGCCGGATGAGCTGACGACCCGAAGTTATTTTAATGGATAACTGTGGTCGCCGTCGTTTAATAATTCAAATTCTATTTACATACAGCTATGGAATTATTCTGTCTGAATCTAGATGTTTACGGTAATTAATTCAAAATATTCAGACTAGTCTGCTAAGTTGGCTGCAATTGAATTAATTTTAATTGATTTTTATGACTGGGGTGTCTTGGAAAATATAATGCAATTAAAACTCTTGTTCCATATTTACTAAACTAAAATAGCACCAGCACAGGTATGCACGAAGATTTAAGAAAGTTTAAATTTTGCAGCTAGCTAAAAAATGAAAGGACGACTTATTACATATCTATATAAACTGCTCAACAAATGAAACGTTACATGATCAAATTTGCCCTAACTCTGGCACTGATAAAATTTGGATTGTTTCGAGCAATTCAATTTTTGTTTCGAGGGTTCACTAGTTCAATCCCTTGTTTATCAGTCCGTATGTTTGCAAGAACTTGGTACTTCACACAAAGTTTATATAGGGTGGTAGATAAAACAGTTCAAAATCTCAGAAAGTTCAGCTTGCTCCCATTTGATCAAAGATTTTTCTTTTTGAATTTCAACACAAAGATCATGAAGATGGACCTCATATCTCGAAATGGTTTTCGAATTTTCCGATTATTTCTTTTATTTACAGGGTGATCTCAAAATAACTACTTTTTGGTGTGGCAATGATAACTTTGTTGCCCGTGACTCGATTTTCAAAATGTAGGGCTCATTTTAAAGCTTAAGCTTCAAGCAAGAACACGCAAGATTTATAATCGCCTAAGGACAAAAATTGAAAATACAGGGTTGTATTAAAACTAAACCAAACCTGACTGGCTTCCGAAATCTGGTATTAAGGAAAATTTTAAATAAAGTCAAGTTGCTTTCAAACAAACCATTCATTCTGAATACTTCAAGATGTTCTTCGCTTGCATGAGTTAAGAATTGTTGACATAAGAACAAAATTACAACTTCGTGTTTTCGAAGTGAAAATCGTCATTTTTCAAGTTCAAGGCCCTGTACAACGAAAACGGCTGAAGATAGAAAAAAACGGCTTACATGTCCATATTTTACTTTTTCATGTACTATTCTATGGTATAGAAACATTTGTACTTTCTTTGATTTTTTTATTTGGCGACGCGTGGAGAAATCTCAGAATTTTTAAAATTTTTTATCACCCTGTATAAACATTTTATCTACATCATTAAATAGTACATGAAAAGTTAAAATAGGGACATGTAAGCCGTTTGTCTCTATCTTCAGCCGTTTTCGTTGTACAGGGCCTTGAACTTGAAAAATGACGATTTTCACTTCGGAAACACGAAGTTGTAATTTTGTTCTTATGTCAACAATTCTTAACTCATGCAAGCGAAGAACATCTTGAAGTATTCAGAATGAATGGTTTGTTTGAAAGCAACTTGACTTTATTTAAAATTTTCCTTAATACCAGATTTCGGAAGCCATTCAGATTTGGGTTAGTGTTAATACAACCCTGTATTTTCAATTTTTGTCCTTAGGCGATTATCAATCTTGCGTGTTCTTGCTTGAAGCTTTAGCTTTAAAATTAGTCCTACATTTTGAAAATCGAGTCACGGGTAACAAAGTTATCATTGCCACACCAAAAAGTAGTTATTTTGAGATCACCCTGTAAATAAAAGAAATAATCGGAAAATTCGAAAACCGTTTCGAGATATGAGGTCCATCTTCATGATCTTTGTGTTGAAATTTAAAAAGAAAAATCTTTGATCAAATGGGAGCAAGCTGAACTTTCTGAGATTTTGAACTGTTTTATTTACCACCCTATATAAACTTTGTGTGAAGTAGTACCAAGTTCTTGCAAACATACGGACTGATAAACAAGGGATTGAACTAGTGAACCCTCGAAACAAAAATTGAATTGCTCGAAACAATCCAAATTTTATCAGTGCCAAAGTTAGGGCAAATTTGATCATGTAACGTTTCATTTGTTGAGCAGTTTATTTTCTATTTCTACATGGAAACAGAACTTCTATGATTTCATTAATATTTGAGGCCTACTTAGGCGACAGATCTGTTGAATTTTAAACTTAAAAAAGGGGCTTTCGCATTAGTCGCATTTTATAAGTTCAGTCTCTATAATTCCTCTATATGTACAGGGTGATCAGTAACTTGCAAACTCCAAATACAGGGTGATATAGAGCCCATTAAAATTAAGGATATTCTGCAAAAAAAAAAATGAATCCAACGGTTGTTTTTCAAGTTCAGAGTTTCCCTCATCCGAGTTTAAGGTAATTTTTTCAATAACCGTGACAAAAATTTATGAAAAATTCAGGTTACTGTAATGTCTGGAACGGATACCATATAAGTAATTCATCAATTTTTTTTTTCACAAAACCTCTTTACAGAGAAATTGAGAATGTTTTAAATTGATAGCATACCTACCTAAATCTGAACGAAATTTGAAGTTTGGCAACCGCCTTAACTCAACTTAGAATATAAAATATTCAAATGCCTTCGTTACTATGGAAATAAAAATAATAACAATACCATATAACCCGAACTTATTTACATGTTCAGTGCAATGTTGTCACTTTAATTTTCACAAAAATGGTCATATCTTTGGAAGAAAAGAACTTACAACACTGCAGTAAGAAAATTTACCACTTTTAAAAAGTGAAGTATACCGCAGCATGCTCCGAGTGCGCGAGTTACTGATCAATTTATACCTAGTCAATTTGCTAATTGGAAATTCACGATAATTTTTTTATTGACGTCGTTGCTATAGAAAATTAAAATTAGAAAATTATTGTATTTATTGAACCAATAATTATAATGTTGATTATAATATTTTGAATAGTTATTGAATATTTTATTGAAAATTAAAATGTCAGGTAAATCAGGTTTAAAAACGAATAGATTACCTGTTATAAAATATTCGTCAGTTGTCTAAATCGCATCATATGCCGAAATCCAACTAGATCAGTAAAATCCTGCTCTGCTTTAATCTAAATAATCATCAAAATACCGCCAACGTGATAATCTTCTAAAACACAACTCCACTGCGACATATTTGCCTTCCTTTGGAATCCTCCCTAATCTTAAAATGCCATATTACTAATTTGAAACAATAAATTCAGGCAAGCAACAATATGGTAATTTTTTTATTATTGGTAAGGTAACCTAGAAGGCTTAGTTAAAAAACGCCTGAGCTTGTTTGAATCCAGCTTTCAAACACTCGCTTGTTTTAAAGTTACCATGGGCAACATCATCGTAACCGGAGAATCGTGTCCGTCAACAATGCCTTATGTTACCCAATAATTATTGTTCTAACGGGAATACCAAATTAATAATATTATTACTGACAGATATTTGAAAATTCTAATTCAAATATTCAAAAATTTATGATTCTAATGCCCGTATTCACAAACGATAATTTCCTAAATAATTACGTAATTAATTAAATTAGTGAGATGGAGATATGGAGTTTTTTTGCAATAGAGTGAGATGGGTATAATTGATTACGTAATTATTTAGGAAATTATCGTTTGTGAATACGGGCATAAATGTTCCAATAATAAAAAATAGCGTAGTGGATAACGGGTCTTAAAAACACTCGCTCTATTTCACTTTAATTTCTCCTCCAATATCCGCTCATAATTGTATGAGGAAGTTTACACTCAATTAACGTATGAGTGTAACTATATGGGTAAATTCGAATAGATATTCGTAAGTACATTACCTTTTTGTAAGAAGTCCCCAGGTAATCCAACGCTGATAGTCAAGTCCATATAGATGTAGAAATTGTGGAGCGAAAAAGGGATACCTACACCTGTATCTATGAATACATACAGGGTGTCCGGTAAGTACCTCCTAATCTCTCGGGAGCATACAGGGGAGGTCAAAAAAACCTAGTCTATCGTAAAAAAAAAATTCCTAGAGTGTCCCCAAACGGAGATATGGAGCCCTAAAAGGGTGCCCCGCAATTTACTTTTTTGGCTCTAACTTTTGAACCGACCTGTATAATTGGATGGAATTTAAACACTTTATAGAGGCTACAGAGAGCCATCAGGCCATATTAAAGTCGATGTTTGACGTCGTCAGGGAAAACAGGAACGGACTTACCATCATACTCGTTGAGTCTAAATTTTGACAGGTGTCACTTTACAGAGCTAAAAACTATTTTTTTGAATTGTCTAATACTTCATCTTTAAAAAAGGTGCTCTTAATTTATTTCGGTAAAACTGACGGTTTTCGAGATAAATCGGTTTTTAGGTATGCGAAACACTCAAAAGTTACTGATGCTAAACACAAACAGGTAAAAATCAGGTTCATGTTGATAAACCTACCTACATAATGGATTGCTATTGACGGAACTTGATCAAAATTCGCATAAAAGTCGATTTATCTTGAGAACCGCTAGTTTTATCGAAATAAATTAAGAGAGCCTTTTGTGAAGATGAATGACCAGCGTATTTAAAAAATAAGTTTTCAGCTCTGTAAAATGACACCTGTCAAAACTTTGACACAATGAGTGTGGTGGTAAGTCCGTTCCTGACTTCCTTTAGGACGTCAAACATCCACTCTGATATGGCTTAATGAGTCTTTATGGCCTCTATAAAAAAAAATTCATCAAAATATACAGGTCGGTTCAAAAGTTAGAGCCAAAAAAGTAAATCTTAGGGTACCATTTTGAGGCTCTGTATCTCCGTTTAGGGACACTCTAGGAATGTTTTTTTTATGACAGACTAGGTTTATTTTGACCTCCCCTGTATGCTCCCGAGAGATTAGGAGGTACTTACCGGACACCCTGTATATTTGAATAAAGTTCAAACGATTTTTTTTTTCAAAAATGTTTTTTTAACTGAGGTACAGGATGTTAAAAAAAATTGTTTTGTGAAACCACTCTGTAGAAAATGCAACAAAAACCAATTTTGTAAATCGACACTTAAACACCCTGTATCTCGGTTAAAAAACATTTTCGGAAAAAAAAATTAACTTTTTTAATATTTTAGCTTCATCTACGAACCCTTCAATTTATGGTATTTATCTTAAACTATTGATTAAAAAAAATTAAAATATGTTAAAAACGGTATATTTGACCTTTTATCGAAAACGCGGTGTGTCTTATCAAGATTTTATAAGTGTAGCTTTTTCGTAGCAATTTAATCTGGCATTCCAAAAAATCAATAAAAAAAAACAGTTCGGAATTTTTTTTACGAAAAAAAAAAGGTTTTCTGGGAACCCGGATTCTACGCCACTGGGTGCTTCGGTTTTACTCAGGGTTTATTCAAATACAGGTTATTGAATATAAACCCTGCATACAAAAATCAAGAATAATTATTAGTTCACTCTGTAGAAAGATACAATAAAAACCAGTTTCGTAAATCGACACTTCAACACCCTGTATCTCAGTTAAAAAACATTTTCGGAACTAAATTTATTTGAATTTTCTTACTATTTAAGTTTCATACATACACACCTTCAACTTATTGTACTACATTTAGAAACACCTTGTATACATCCAAGTTTAAAGTTTTGAAAGATAATTATAAACAAATATTTTACAGGAAACATTTGAAGTAATGAATTCCATATTTCTGCAGGCGATCCCCAATTTTGCCTCCGCTTTCCATTTAAGAATAAAAGGGTTAAAATTTTTGTTCGTCATGAAGAAAAGAGAATGCTTTTTTACTACTTTAATTCTATAAAACTGGAGGAATAAAATTCACTAGGTTATTAGCTTTTTATATCAACTTTAAGGCTAAAGACCATCTGATTAAATCTTACTCTCGCCTTTTTGCTGTTTCTTCCTATTTCCCTTTCATTATGATTTTATGTTATTATGCCTAGTGGAATTTCTTATAAAAACTTAACGTAATCCTGTCCTAGCTCACCTTATCCTCACCTAACTGTCCTCAACTTAATCCTGTTAATAATAATAATATAATAATATTAAAATAATTATGGGTATCTATATAATAATAAATATAATAAAAAACAGGGTGTTAGTAAATTATAAGTGCGACAAACTTCAGGGGGTGATTCTACATGAAAAAATAATGACAGTTCGCTAAAAACGTATGTGCGCAAATGCTTCGTTTTCCAGATACATGGTGTTATAGGTTTACTTAAAAACTGACGATTTATTTATTTGCTCTGAAGCCGGTCGAGATATGCAAATGAAAATGAAATTTGGCATTGTGCATTTTTTGACAAGCAATAATTAAGAATTTCATGTTCATCAGTGGCGCGCATACGGGTAATGATCTCAATTTTTTTTTAGACAAAAAAATTGTACGTCACTGAGATTTTTTATAGCAAACAGTCATTATTTTTTCATGCAGAATCACCCCCTGAAGTTTGTCGCACATATTTACTGAAATTATATCAAATTATTATCTGAAACATTTTTTCAACCGATTCCTCCCTAAGCCCTCAAAAATCCAGATCAAAATCCACTGATTTTGACGTATTCCGTGACTTAGGTACCTATACCGAATTTTGCCGCATTTCCGAAAGATGAAAGTTAATTGCACGAAAAAGTGTTTATAAGTGTTAAAAAAATTTAATGCAAATTTTATCAGGAAAAACTTTCCCATTTAAACATGCAACAGTTTTTGCGAAGAAAATAAAACAAAAGTGCAAAAATTGCATTTCAACTCCTTCGCTGCAGCTTATTATGCGTAATATTTGTCATCATAACATAAACTACCGAATATTAAAAAAAATATATTAAAACAAAAAAAATGTAAAGAACTACATTACCTATAAGTTTGGAAATGAATAATTTTTGCCGAAAACTCAAAAGCTACTGAGATAATGAGAAAAAACAGACTCAACCCCTAAACTCAAGATGGCGGCCAACGGTGGTAGTAATTTGTAATAATTTTGCAATTAAGTATCCCCGAGGAGGGGGGAATAAAACTGCAATAAAAAATTTCTACCGGCAATTATTAACTTTTGGGAAAAGTGTAAAATGACAAGGGCTACTCCTGATTAAAACGCATCAATTCCTATGCATAGATCTGCAAGAGCCGACAGAGTAGCGGCCTGTAACTACCAATATTAATTATTATTTAGCCTTGGAAGCTCAGCTTCTGGTACCATGTCCGCATAAATGGTCATTGCATTAGCATATCCAATTAATGTTGGTAGATTCAGATACGTCTGCTCCAAACACAAGTCGTAATCTATGTGACAATCAATTATTAATGAAAAGCGCTACCCCTCCTTATCTTACGGCTTAGTGACGCACATACAAATGGATTTTAATTTGAAAAAGTAAACTGTTTTACAGTTAAATAAAAAGTTAAATGTTCGCCCTAATGAAATATCAAATTGTTACTAGCTTATAATAACAATAACTCGTACTCTACGTTGTTACATAAAAAAACATACAGTGTGCAACAGCCAGATGGAATAAGTTCGATAATAAATAAATAAATAGAGACAAGTTAGAAAAAAACGCTCGGACACGTCGACTGGTATTTTTTGTTGCACTTTCTTTTCAACAAAAACTTTTTATACAGGGTGTGTCATGTAACAGTGGTGGTCAACACCAACTTTCTTATTTCAAATCTATAACCCTGTAATTATTCGATTTTTGAATTCTTCAGAATATTCTAGACATATTTCATGTACAATGTCCTATATCGTCGTTGAAACCAGAAAATTGTGCAACTCCACTTTTGGTCACAATTGAGTTATTGGTGCCATCTGATGGTGTAGTTTGTATCTAAGTGATGGAAAATGATGTGTCTCCTCGAAAATTCCTGTAATTCAAATACCTGTTTCAAAATATTAGCAATAAGTGTAACTCCATGTGTTAGCATTACGGTGCGAAAAGTATTTTATCTCCATGGTTTTCAGATAAGTGCTTCACAGTGTACTACATACTTAACTGTCGTTCTCTTGCAGTGTAATTTTTAACTGTAGAGTTAATAGACTAATAATCTAAGCTTAATAGACTTCAACTTTTGTGTCCAAATAATTAATAAATATCAAATATGGAGTTATTATTTTCTAAAATTCACAATGAGCCACATTAAGGGAGATACACATTTTTTCCACAAATCGTTTTATTGATATTTGATTCAAATTTAAGAAAAAGGACACACCCTATATCTCAGTAACAAACTTGAGGAAACTATTTTTGTTTTAAATTTACAGTCCTACATTTACCTTATCATTTACCTATCCTCTATCACATTTACCTATCATCTACAACACCCTGTACACCATGTCCGTCATTTCGGGATCATGGGTTAACCTGAATTTACCTGGTAGATTTACAGTACATTGTTATTGTTATAATAAATTTTACTGACACAACACATTCTGTTTAAGAAAATTTCGCCCGCGCTGAATGTTGGTTTCCATAATTTTCCTATACCGAGCTGCATAAAAAAATTCAAAAGTTGACTATGAAAACTCTGGGATCTAGACGGCCCTGAAAATCTTTGAAATGTCAGAAAACCGTAACAGATATTTTCTATGTCTTGACGGATTAGAGCATATTTTCTCTAATTTAACCGACCCTGTATCTCTTAGCGTTTACGAGATACCCATAGTGAGCTCTGAAATAAAGGACCACCTCTATGTATAAAAACTGAGCATTCTAGGTAGGTATACTAATGGTTAGAATGCAATGATAATGGGATACGAGGTTTATTAGTTTTAGAGATTTGGGTATCTCTATCAGCTACCTCTAAAACAACATGACAACGAAGAGAAGCAATGGCCTGCTTTTGCCCCAGAAACCTCTCAAATACAGAACATGTTTGCGGTTTTGAAAGTTGAAATTCTATTTCCAGTAGAAATGCCCAGGCTAGAAAACGGGAAGTAATTTATGTTCAGACCCTTTCCTAGCCGCGGTTGCTAGGGAATTTAATACCACAATTAGATATTTTCTCCTTGTGTCCAATAATCCTAATGCACTTTTTGAATACCTACTTGATAAATAACCTAAAAAATTTTACAAGCCAACGTTCCTGCTCGCATTATTTTTACTGTATTAAAACATATGTTTCGATTATTATTTACTAGTAATTTTCAGTTATTATACTCATGGGTATGGCTATGAATATCGTATCTCATGCTAGATGAAGTGAGAAAATATTAGTCTCTTTTTAAAATTATATCGCGTGAGCCAATAATAAAATATTTTAGGTGAGTTCTAAAAAGAAACACAATACATGTCTAACTTCGTTCGTCGTTCACTAATTTGCGAATTAAGTAATGATTTAGGGTGATCGAATCAATGTAGTAATCAATCAGTAATAAATCAGTATAATATCTGCTGTCAATCATTTGCTGGAGTTTCGTTATGTCTCTTTTTCTATCAGGTTAAAGTTTTATGACATTGACAGCCAATATTATAAAGGCTCATTGGGCTAACAGGCAGATTTCTGTGCTCGTTTTGAAGCTAATGTCGACGTCAAATGACTTTTATTAACATTTTTGTAATTACTTTCATGTCAAGAATAGATAAATTTAAAAAATTTCCACTAAGATTCGATACCTTCTTCAGAAATGGCCACAGAAATCTGCCCGTTAACTTAATGAGCCTTTTATAATAACCGCTGTTAGTCATTTATGTCATTGGACATATAAATGCTAGATCTATACTGGATATAACGCCCGTTATAGCGCCCTCGTTGTTATGCAGTGGTTTGCTGGGCTGAGAGAGAAGTTCTCCAGCACTGAAAAAATGTATCAAGATTGAACCATTCGGAAGCCTTCATAAAGGGCACTTCGAAAAAAGGACTAAAGAAATATTAATAGAGCTTAACAGGAAAGAACTGAAAGCCTTGATAGGCCTACATACTGGGGCACTGCAAGCTGGATCATCATCTGCTCAGAATGGGTTTAATCAGCGCTGAATGCCGCCTGTGCTTGAAGGATGACGAAACAGAAAAACACATCCTATGCGAGTGACCAGCTTTGGGAAGAACTAGATTACAAACCTTCGGGAGAGACTTCCTCACACCGAAGTACATGGATACATTACCAATAATCAAGATGTTTAGCTTCCTCAAAGAGGCTGACCTGATATATTCCATTTCCATGGTAATATTAAGGCCTTATTGTCTTTCTATGTTTACGACGACAATTATTATTTAAAAAAAATTAATCAATAATAATAATTATTTATTACTATTGATAGATAGGTACACTTCTGTGTCATTCTTGAATGTCCTCCAGGTTGCCATCACTAATCTTCCGCTTGGTGCGTTAAAATATGATTTCAGGGCCTAAAGTATACAATTAACTATTGTCGATCGCTAATTGCTTGAAAAAAATTCCTAAAACTTTTTCAACAGACGTAAATCAACTAAGACTTTCTCTCAAACTGTAACAAGTACAAAAAAACGGCTTTCTACAGAGATGCATCAAAATACCGCAGCAACTATCTCAAAGCAGAGCCCTCTAGTTCCGAACGGACGCCACAGTCAAATGAATGCTGTCTTTAAATAGGCTAGCTAGTCTAGGACTAACCACGGCATCAATTCAAAATTTTTACAAACTTAACTACATCGATCTCTCACAAAAAGAATCGATATTTAGGAAATTATCTGCTGTTAATTATTTAACACTTCCTCAGTGGACCTGGAAGTGCGGAACGTATGTCATAACTTGATTTCGATTCGTCGAGAATACGAGTATGTGACGGTTACTAACTGTAACTGTTATTTGTTTTGAGTTGTTTCAAAATAACACTGTAATTTTACTGCTAGTCGTTGGTCTCAAATCATCGATATTTCATCCGTAACTCCAATAAATCATTGAGTAAGTGTTGCGGTAACTGGTCGTTAACAGTGTTTCTCCCACATAGATGTCCCAAGTAACGAGAAAATTAGATCTGTCGCTACTCCCTAATCCGGTTCTCCCATCTCTGTTCCTAGCTCAGTAAAATTATTGATGTAATGTAAACATTATGACGTTTCTGACATACATTACTGATGTACTGAAGGCCGTTCTTTCTTCAAAGGAAAGGTTAATAGGTACTCAAAAAGGTTAATTTTCGTTAGACAAAGAAAATAGTTACTGAAGTTTGGTTATTTATTTATATTGTTCAAATTAATTGAAGGCGCTAACGTAAGAGCCAAAAACAAATATAGTTGAACTTATTTACGTAATGGGAGTATGTAACCTCCATGGAATTTGGATGTTGTCCTGTTTAGATCTGTCTGGAATAATTGTCATGTGGTGGCACCCAAAATATCGTGAAACGAGTTAAGACTAAAGAGACATCAGAAGACAAAGTTTAAATCGATCCAAATAGCGATTTTGTAAGCTTAAATGTATTATTTTCTATGCATTTACATGAAGAATTCGAGATTTTTTGTGAGACTGTTAACGAAGTCAAGTAATTGAGAGGAGAAGTTCGTCGAAATAAACGATAAACCCGGTGAACTGTTACAGAATTCCCTTAGTGGAGTGAGAAACCGTGTAATGTATCCAAGAGGGTGGACACATTTTTAACAGGAAACAAAAAAATTTAATTAGGTACTTCATCATTGTGATCATTATTTTAAATTAAATTTTCTTGAATTTCTAGAAATCCACATACATTTGTATAATCAACAATACACAGTAATAACTGAACAGCTAACACATATCAATCTCCACTGCTTGATTTCCTTCTTGGTATCAACAACTAAGAAGATCTGAAGAAATTATATTATGATCTTGCTAAGTTACTTACGATATCAATAATTTTATTCATGTACATATGTCTGGAGATGCTATTTTAAAAGTAGAGATACACGTGTAATGTTTATAATATCCACCAGTATACAGTAGAGTTTTTAAAATATTATTTGTGTTTTATTTATAATCTATCATTATGTAGAGATTTTACAAAGTAAGGGTTGAAAATATAAATTTTATATCTTAATTTATCAACAAAAATAAATAAAATTGATGTTAAATGAAATAGTATAGTGTGTATCAATTCTTCAAAAATTCTTCTACTAAATTAGGTATTAAAAATTAAAAATAGAATTTCTGGTTAATTTTTGACCAAAATAGAGTTAGTTGTTCTGAAAAAATATTACGTTAAAAGAGATTTACTGCAGGGAACTTTGGTGGAAGTACTAAACTGGAACAGGAAATCTTCAGTCTATGTAAACACGGCATTGATCCTTGCTTAAACTCGGGTAGGACTTCCTGTGTCCTGCAGCTTCCCTTGCGTAAACCAACCCGACACATACGAGTATGAATACATTAAAATTAAATAACCGAATTCCGTTCTCCTTTCCTCGAGGGAGACCAAACGGAAAATGAATCTCTATTTTATGTGTATTCGGCATGCAAATTAGTAGGTGGTCAGGTTCCATTTTTGCTGCATATTTTCTAGAGAATGCTCCTAGGGATTCCGGCTTTGATATGCATCAAGAATATTCATCAGTTTCCTTTGTGATAAAAATATTACTAACAGACATAAATGATACCTTTACGAAAAGTAGAAATTTCTGTGTGATAACGAGTTTATATGTAGGGTTGGGCAAGAGTATTAAATCATGAATGTAGCTTCCAAAGTATTCACTGAATCAAAAATGTTTTTGTAAGGGTATAAATGCTGTAAGATGAGTCCGATTTCTAGCCAATCATTGAGATCAAACCAGATTTGTTTAAATGTCAATACAGATTTATTAAGGTATTTTCTGAAATACGGGTTTCTTCCTAAAAGAATTTATCTATTACAAAGCTGTATGTGAAAATTTAGGAGATAAAAACGTGAAGTTCATTTAAGTCCAAGAGCCCAGAGCGACCATGCCTTACTTATTTTCTGAGTAACAAAATGTGTGGGAAAGGGTTGTGTTAGACGTGCCATGAACGTATACGCATAGCTGCTAGCTTGCGCCGAGAGAAGGTATATATAAAATTACTAAATTTTCTTATTTTCTGACAGCATATTTTTATGAATGTTTTGGAGAAAAATGTTGAAAGTTAATAATCAACACCGCCAGACACTTACCGTCCGCAGTAATTCCTACCAGACGCTTTAAAGGTCTCAAAAAAAGAGCCGAACTTTACATAAATTCTTTCTACCTATACCTAACTGTTATACTTATTATTATAAATGTTATACTTATTATGTACGGGAATACAACAGGCTGTAACTTTCTTGTGTATGTCAGAACCCTGGATTTTTTATTGTTGAAATGCAACTTATTTCTATTCCACCGATAATTGGTCACCACATTCAAACCACTCTGCTATTTCTTACAGTAATTCATACAGTTTACTCTAAGAAAAACCTTGAGGTCGTTGGCAAAAAGCAAGACATCACAACCTTTGTAAAATGGCAACTCGTTAATAGACATGATGAACAGCAGGGGTCCTAGATTCGATCCCTGTGGTGATGTTACCTTGGACCATTTGAATTCAAAGCCATTATATTTTACATAGCATCTTCTGTCAGAGAGATACTATGACACCCGAGAATCGCTAAAACTGAAGGTCTGACACTTTCTGGAGAGTATCGAGTGGTCCATACGGTCAAAGGCTTTAGAGAAATCAGTATATATCACGTCAGCCTGTCCACCTGCATGAGTGGTCTCAGAAATCTTTGTAACCGTTGACCTCTCTTCCATAAAACAATGCTGACACGCTGAGATCTGATCATTCAACAATGGATGTAGGTATACGGGAGAACAAAACTATCTCCAACACCTCTGCAAAGCTCGGCAGTATTGCCACAGCCTGCCGAAAAAGTGGAGGGACTTAGAATGATGCTTAATATTTTTGTCAACGGCGCGAGCCAGCACAGTCCTTTACCAGGAATGATTGAACTTGAGCGACACCGGCAGTCAGCCCCTTTTTTAATTTTCTAATGGCCCTCACAACTTCACTCTCACTCACATCAGAAACGTCGATGTGAGGACTCGACAATTCATATTCCAATCTCCAATAGCATTCTCATCACTCCGACCGACATACAGACTGCCAAAAAATCCGTGATTCCATCCACCCCCGCTTGCGGGGTGACAAAATATTCGTGCCGTTTATCATTACCTCAGGTATCCTACTTCCCTTCTTCTTATTCTGTATAAATATCCAAAATTTGGTCGGATCACCAAGTGTAGCAAGACACCTCGCTACACTTCACCAATACAATTACGAAGAACCCAATATATCACGATAATCTGTGACTCAACTATAGACCGAAGGCGTCTGAACTCATTTAGGTAAATAACTTACAGACTGCGACTTTCTAAAATGATTGTGACACTTGGATATGAGCTTAATATTTGAGAGATGACGATCTCCCGGGTGTGACATATCGGATAACGATTCCCCCGTCGACCTCGCTTGTACACCGGAACATGTCTATTATCGAAAATCTCATACAGTGATGAAAGAAAGAAAGAAAAAATTTTCCCTTCTGAAGTTATAATCCAAAAGTCTCCCTATATCTCATTAGCAATACTGCTCCCCTGTCTCAATCCCAGGAACTCCGTGAAATAAAAGATCAACACTGCTCTAACATCCCTCATCCCAGTATGATTGAAGCAGAGAACATTAAAATCACCCATATTCAAGTAGGTTTATGAACAACTCATAATCCTCCGTACTTGGAGGATACACCGTGTTGCATAGAAAATGTAACATAGGGAATAGATGTTAAGAATATTTCGACAATACTTTGAAAATAAGTCACAATGTTTCAAATACACAGTTTCCTTAGGCAATATCAAGTCTCCCAGGAGACTAGCAGCTTTTAAACCAGAGTTGCTTGGATCCTTAATAATATTCACTGTGGTGTTCTCGCTATGCTACCTTTCCTGTACAACATAGTGTATACTGTAGAATATGTTAACTTATACCATTCAGCGACAGCCAAGACATCAATAATAATAATAATAATAATAATAATAATAATAATAATAATAATAATAATAGATTTCACCTCTTAGTTTATCCTGGATAAATCTATTGCCTCACTAGGAATGCATCCCGAACCCCCAACAATACTTCTCCCTCACGTAAGAGTGCACTCCGTTGATTACATCTGTACACCACAAAGTCATTAGCGAAGAATTCACTACTAAATATGTCCTCCAACAGCTAAGACTCCGCGATTTCGATTACATCCACCAGAGGCTGACTCTGCCGCAAAAAAAATATCAAACTTTTTGCGAAGACCACGAGTATTCTGGAAGTACACCTTTATCATAGCCAATTCGCAAATTCCTCTCGCCATTTTCCCATCGATCCCTTAACAGCTCCCTGATATCCCGATAATAATATCTAATCTGACTAGGTGACCTGTCAGCCGACGCATACATGCTGCCACACTCCGTTTTTAGGAATTGGGACATTTGTCCTAAGCCTTTTCGCCTCCTTCAGTATTCTCAAAACGCTGAAGAAGGTCGTCTTCGTCCGGTCAAAGTGATTACGAAGGATGGAGCTTCATAATCACTTTAACCGGACGAAGACGACCTTCTTCTCCGTGTAGCTTCCCAACTCTAGAGACCGCATGCAGAGTCAACTCATCCAGCCTCCCCAGAACGTTACACGCAGTCTTTTTTCTGTGACATTCGAGTCTCTACTTTGTTCAGGAGCCCCAAAGATTCTTTTTTTCTTATCTTTCTCTCTGACTCTATCAGTATACCATTTGTTTTGACTCCAGACGGTGCTCAGCATCACTGATTAAATCTCCCGTCCAATAGTTTAATACTTTTTATAGGTACTGGCTGGGACCTGCAGTAATGACTTTTCACAGTCCTCGCATAGAAACTTATATGTATAGAATATACATGGTGTTTGAGAGATATAGGGTCAAATTTAGTGAGTTTGAGAGTAGTTTCTCTCATGAATATTAGTTGGAAAAATAAATTGCAGCTCATCAAAATGACGTTTCGTTTAAAAGATACAAGGTGTAAAAGTTAAAAAAAAAATAAGTTTTTTGGTTATAACTCGTGTAAATTTTGGTCGTTTTTGATGAAACTTGTTGATGAACAATAAAAAACAAAGACCTTTGATTAAGCTGTTTCAGGTTTAGACATCTTCCGTTGGTATAGATATTCAGGGTTAGAGCACGTTTCCCTCCCTCACTTTTACTCTGTTGCAATTGAAAAATCGTTATTCACCATGCTCATGAATTTAAGAACAAGAAAGTATTCTATAATTTTTTCCATACGGAAAAAATTTTTGATAAAGGTATTTGAAGTTTTCTCAGGTTAGACCATTTACATTACAAAATTATTGATTTCATCAAAAGTTAGATTACGAGAATTTTCATATAATAATGTTATTCCTCATTCCCTGAGGAAACTTCCAAATCTCAAAAACGGTGCACTGTATGAAAAAAATCAAGGAATACATTTTTGGCCAATTGAAGTAAATCAAAATAGTCATGGCACACTATAACTGAAAAATAAAAAATAAATTAAACTCAAGTCTGACAATTATTGCAATATCACTTATGTGGTATCACTTATTAATGCGTAACATTATACCGAATCTAAAAATATAATAATATACAAGCGTACTTTCGAGTATATACGACGCACCGATTTTCAAAACGATATTTCAAAAAATAAAGGAAAAAGTAGGGGTCTCTCTCTGTGACACCCTGTATATTCTGTCTACTACTAAATCAACTGTTCATGTACACCTTTTATAGAACATGCATATCGCCTTATCACCACAGATAGCCACTACCGCAGATAAACAAGCCCAGCTTCATTTGCTGAATACGGCCCCATTATATGCTTATGGCTGTTTACAGCACTACCTCATCCACTGTATCCTGAATCTCAGTAGCATACCCCTCTACCAGAAAATCAACCAATTAAATCAAATCAATTAAATATGAAAAACTCATAAATCCCTACACCCAAGAAGTCTATACTTGTATATTTGTGATAAATCTTAACACATACTGTGCTCTGTTCATTCTTACGTGTTCTTTAGATGAGGACGCTGCTCTAGATAAATAAGAGAAAACTTTATGTTTTTTACATAAGTACTCTAGCACTCTAGAACAGATGGCAATCACGTCATTGTTGAAAATTCACATGAGCTATTTTAATGCCGGTCGGGTAAATTTAAATTATTTTCGAATGAATAATTTTAACTGCGTCCCTATATTCGGATAGCTACAGTATTAAATGGTATTTTTTTAAATGAACGATATTTTTTCTATTTGGAATAAATTCTATGAAATACATTTTGTGCATTTCAAACCTTAGGGATTATCGCAATAATTGGAATTTGTTGTTCGCACTTAATATATTTTGTAAAGTGAGTATATACAAGGTGGACCATGGGAGTGGGAAGTTTTGAAAATGGCGTTTTTCAGTAGGTAACTGTATTTAATTCAAACAAAGTATAACAGTAACGTAATAATTGTATAGGCAATTTTTATTTCTTAAAAATTATACCTGCCAAATGGCCTCCCCTTCTCTCTATACACTCTTGAAGCCGAATGTTGAAATTCTGCATCACACGACGCAGCATATCCAGGTGATTTCTTGCTGAATTTTCATTTTTAGCTCTCCAATATTTCGTGGCTTATCAACGAAGACCTTGCTTTTTAGATACCCCCACAAAAAGTAGTCGCATGCTGTAAGATCAGGCGATCTTGGTGGCCACTCAATGTCTCCGTGTTTCGAGATCACGCGACCTGGAAACAATCTTCGCACGGAATCCATTGATAGTCTTGCGCTATGTGAAGTAGAGCCATCTTGCTGGAACCAACTATTGTTTTGTGGAAACATGTTCAGTTGCTGTGTAAGGAACTGGTTAATCATATCAGTATAGCGTGCAGCATTGACTGTTGAAGCATTTTCATTATGATCCTCAAAAAAATAAGGACCTATGATTCCCATTGAAGATACTGCGCACCAAACTGTTACCTTCTGGCTGTGTAACGGGTGTTGATGAAGTTCTTGTGGATTTTCCAATTATATTTGTTTCTATTTCGTTTATAATTTCTTGTGGTGGTATAGTTGTTGGTATTGATCTTGGTATTGAGTTTTCATTTAGCGCGATTGGTGTATTTTGTTGATTATCTGTTACATTAGTGGTTGGTGTTGCTTGCGGAATTGGGTCTTCATTTAGTATAGCTGGTGTATCCTGTTGAGCTTCTGTCCCATTAGGGTTTCTATCCTGTGATAATGAGCTTGTATTTGGTTGTGATGGATTTAATTCCTTAGCTATTTTTTCTTTGATGTCTTGTAGCTGAATTGGTGAAAGTATGTTCTTTTTTATAATCATATTTTTCTGATCAATCAGTCTTTGCTCTGTCACTTTTTGCCTTAAATGTGGGTATGTGTCGGTGAACAGTCTATGAAGTTGGTGTCTATATAATAAACACCAGTAAATATCCAGTTGCTATTGTTTCTAATTCTGTTGCTTTGTAGTAACAGAATTAGAACATTATTATTATTATTATTATTATTATTATTATTATTATTATTAAAAATATTCCTAATATAAATGCAGTGGACTAATTTTAAACTTAAAGTCAATATCAAGCATATTATTTGGAAGCTCTTAGAAGAGTTACTTTGTTATTTTGACAATTATTATCTTTGACACTTCAAAAAGCCCCAATTAGATGGTATGCATTTCGTCAAATATTTATCTCTAGTGAAGTATTTGGAAAAATCAATAGGATAACAAATTTACCAGTAATACGTTTTTTGTCGCAGGCTTAGGAATTTTAAAGCAAACTGAGTTTTGTTTCGAGTTCATCTCATTGATAGTCCTTATAAAAGAATGTACAACTCACAGTTGCTCGCAGTGCACCTGAAATTTGACTCCTGGAGTGGATGTAAAAGAACAAAACATCTTTCGGCACTTTTCCCTAATATGTAAATGTAGACTAACACAAAGCCCCTTTGTTAGGAAAGAATTTTTATGTCGGGAATTTTGATCTCTTGTTAAAGGGAAATACGGCATAAGGCAGCCTTCTTAAAGGCTTTGCTCTTACCTGCGCCTGGTTTCGAATTGTAAATTATTTTCCTTCAATTGGATATGTAAATAGGTAGGCAGTACGATCTAAGTAAAGAATATTTAACATAATAATTTACAACGAAAGTTATATCATGCTACATTAATTTGCTCATCATCTTTGATTAATTTGCTGTATGTACCTCTATATCAAAAGATCAGGGATTTTCACAATTTATGACGTCTTGTAATTATCTTGGGACAGGATATTGGACAAGGAATAAATGGCAGTTGTGCCGCTGTTGTGTTTTGGTCGTCTTTGGCTGCGTACATGACAGGCTGCAAACCAGGACGTCTAATAAGCTAAGCCGTCGGTTGCACATATTGTAGGTACAGATGACGCCGACAAACAATCATGGATTTAACTTGTGACATGATGAAACGATTTCAACCACGCTAATATTATTTTATTTGTACGCTCAAATTTTACTTAGGCAAAATAAAATCATTATGGTCAGCTATGTACTACTGGTGTCATTAAATCGAAAATTATTTAAGTCTCCCCGTCCCGGTGAGGTCGATACCCTAACCTGACCACGTTTGCGATGTTGCCAATCCCCTGGCGACTAGCTGAGCTCTTGCTAAATTCTCCATATTATTATAGGATGTATACCAACTACTACCACTGCGTTCTCTCTATTTTAGAGCGAGCTATATTAAACTCGAGAGCTTCATCTGACCGCAGCTTTTGGCAGGATTTTATGAAAACAAGGATACTTCCCGTCCTCACTGGTGTGGCCGAGATGGTAGCAAACATAGCCATGCAGTCATTACCGCGTTGCAATTTTACGCATCGCGTCGCTCATTGTCACAGCAGGAAATGTGGTCTTTGCGTGAAACGCCCTTCTACATATACAGGGTAAGCATTCGGGTCACGCACCGTCGACAAGCCTGTGTGGGCTCCAAACCGCACTTGACGCTTCGTTAGACAATTAAATCGCTCTCACGGTGTCGCCCTCTGTTGGGCCGAACTGGCCGCTGTTGCAATTATACTCTAATTAGAATGAAGAGAATTTAAACAACCCTCAGGTTGCCTTCACCAGTTTGTTATCAACTTTCATTGTTTTAGTTTATTTTTGGACATTATAGAACTAGATACTTACACGGATCGTAATATAACTAGTTAAAATTTGTAAAGTTCAAGCTAAAGTTCTAAACTAAAAGATATTTTATTTCAAAACGCAATAAATTTCACACGGTAACAATCGAAGATCTCATTATGGGGTTTCCCATTGAAATACCGACAACTCTAACTGTTCCATAATTTTATCGAAGAAAACTTCTAATGATCAATTTGGCATTCAATCATTTTATAAAGAAAACTTTAAAATTATTATTATATTTTTGTGTTATTATTTTCAAGGTGGTTTTCCTTTCGACAGTTAGTTACCTATAACAATCACTATTGTTATTTGTTTAATAACAAATTATTGTTCAAAAGTAATTTAAATTCGTTTTTTCAATTTCAATCAAATTAGACCAAATTTTCGTTTTTCTGCATTGAATCACGTATTCCAAACGTTTCAGGAATATTGCAGGAAAGGATAAGGTCCACTGAACAACTCGTAAACATAGTAGATTTAGATTCAGATTCCCCGCGAGTGGGCCATTGTGACACCTCCACTGGGACCGAAGGTGAATTGTGGCTAACATCTTGTGGTGCTGCATTAACACCATCAGGTCAGCCTCTTTGAGGAAGCTGACCATCTTGACTATTGTTGATGTATCCATGTCCTCCGATGTGAGAAAGTCTCTCCCGAAGGTTTCTAATCTGCTCCTTCCCAAAGCAGGACAATCACATAGGATGTGTTTTGCTGTTAAGTCATCCTTCAAGCACAGAAGGCATTCAGCGCTGTTCGCCAGACCCATCCTGTGCATATGATTATTCAGCTTGCAATGACCTATTATGGCTTTCAGTTCTTTCCTGTTAAGCTCCAATACTTTAGTTGTTATTTGGTTCTTTTGTACGAAGTACCCTGTATAAAGGCCTTCGAGTGGTACAATCTTGATAAGTTTTGCCTGTGTTGGGACAATTTGACAATATTCGGTGATATGATGCCAAATGCTGATTCCGATCCAATAAATTCGGATTCGGCACCTTTCCTGTCTAGAGAGTCGGCAAGTTCGTTCTCTCCATAGCCAGCATGGCATGGAATCCAGATCAGAGTTACTTCGTTGCTCTTTGCTAGAGCATTCAAGGTTAGTTGACAATTCCAGGCTAACTTAGACTTCCAGTGGCTGGATCTAAGAGCTTTTCGAGCCGCCTGGCTGTCCTAAACACGGTAACGCATATAGTTGAATATGGATATACGTACCATTTTGTAAGGCGTTCATTGGGCTTTAATTTTGGAAAGTAAATTTTCTGTACGACACACCGTTTTCGAGAAGTGGATCCATAAACTGAAAAGGAAATATTCTCTCCAGCCACCGCAGCGCATGAAATCAATTGGACCTTCTCAGGCGTTAAGATACCTGCCCCTACTTAGTCTCGTTACAGAATATTTTGTATATGATTTCTTGTAGCAAAATATCATGACTGAACTGTTATTACAATCTACACAATACACGCTTTGAAGAAAAAACTATAATAACCGCTCAAGTCTACCGCTATGGATAATAAGCTCCATAAATAAAAATATTGCACTAAACAACACAGACTTAGATGCGCTAGTGCTTTTTGTTTAATATACGAAGTGTGGGCAGCAAAAGTAAACAACCAACTAGTGTTCAATATTGCGAAAAACAAAACATTTTGGAAATAATTAAATAAATGGGATGGAGTATTGTTTTCTCCATATATTAACATGATGTTACGACTGTGTTCGGCACCAAGCGGGCAGGGTTGGTTATGATTAAGTCTGTTAGTCAACTTTTGTTATGTCGTGAAATAGGGTGTTGGTAACTGGACAGCCAAAATAAAACGTTATGTATAAAGTACTTTTTCAGGATGAGGCATCATCGTTTAAGAAATATTTTCGAAAATGTAAAACAAAGAATGCTTTGAAAATTTTTTTTTAGTAAGTGTACAGCCAAAATTTAACTTCATTTATAAGATCGCATTTTACGCATAAAAGATAGAGTAACTTTTTCCAAGATCAGGCGTTGTTTAGGAAATATTCCCAAAATTGTTGTTCAGTTGCTAAATAAAACATTTGTTGTTATTGCAGTGATAGTTTCACATTTTTGGAGATATTTCTCAAACGAGGACTGATCTTGAAAAAAGTTATTCCCTCTTTTATGCTTAAAATACGATTTCATGACATTCGACACGTCGTTAGATTTTGACTGTCCAGATATTAAAAAAGAGATTCTTTTTGGCAGCCTTAGGTCAGAATTTTTGGAAATATTTCCTAAACAAGGCTATGACCGTATTCACAAAGCGTTCTGGCCCTGTAATATCTCGAAAATAATTAAATGAATGAGATGGAGATAGACAGCTTATTTGCATTAGAATGAGATGAAGATAACTGATTACGTATTTATTTGGTAATTATCGTTTGTGAATATGGACACTAGTCAACAAATGGTACTTGTGGAGATCGGCCAAGAGTACAAATCACTCTACACACGGACTCAACTCTACAGACCGACAATCAAAACAGAATCGTACAAATCTAGACAAAAAAAACGAACAATATCACAGATGCCAACGATAACGACAAGAAAAATGAATTGCAAGGCAGACTACAAAAATACCTCAAGTGTTCGGGGAATAACTTGTGCAAAAAGCGAGGAACGACTGTCGCCGAATGCGCAAGCAAACATCCAGCAAATTGGAGAGGGTGCCTCAATACCCCGAATACCAAATACCCCAATAACTTAACTGACATAACACTTCAAAACCGACAAAAACAACCCATAGACACGCACTAACAAAAAAATGCAAAACATACAGATACACGATGAAGGAGCAAAGAGCCCTCGGGACTCGGTCTCATCACCCAATCCACCACGGCGGCCATCAGTTGTCATTGAAAACAAAGAGTGGTTAGAGCGCTTCCGCAATTTTGGAGCAAATCTCCATTAACCACAGCACCAGAACCAGTTATGACATTAGTTGAAGCACTTGAAACCAGTCATGATGGAAGCATACACGCATCACTTATTATGTGAGTCACAAGTAAGCAACAACGCTCCTTGTTGAGGAGAGCTTTTTACAATTAACACCACTTCAGTAAACTTAATTATGCTTAGGTATTTTCAAATTGAATTACAACTAATCACACTTTGCGCGCGCGGTGACGCGGCCATTAAAAATTATTTGAAGTTATCCTTAAAAAATTGGGAAATCGTGAAATATTAAGAAATAAAAATATCAAAATATATTTTAAAATTAATTTTTTTAAGTTTTTTGTTCTATTCAGTTTCAAATAAAAAAAAAATGACAGAAGATGAACCTGAGAGCATAACTCTGTAGTTCAACATAAAGCGATCAACTTGCTTTCGACTGCTAATTTTGATTCTAAGCTGACTCAATAATAATAATTATTACTAGCATACGTAGCAGGAACAATTGTTGGCGCTTACAGCGTGCGTGTATGAAGAGGGTTGATTTTGGCTCGAAAAGTAGGAAATCATATTTCCCTACACGAACACTGAAACTAAAAATGTCTTTAATTATAGACGTTTCTATGCGAAAGACGGAAGTTCATGAATTCTGTAATAAACTAATTCACAAAAGCAATCAGAGGAAACGATATCACAGTAATTTCTTTCTTTCTTTTGTAAGAGAAATTCAATTATTTCTTGACATATTATTTCTTCGGTTGAAATGCTCAATTTCGAACGATGATTAACCTTGTGATATTGGTCTATTTTTAGCCAAAACCTCTGCTATTCCTCAAATACAGCGCTGTTACATCGATGATGCTGGTTCCAGTCGAAGTATTAGGTTATACTTTGCAAAGAAATGATTATTTAATTTTAAAATCCTGATTTGATTGAAGGAGTGAAATTTTTAATTTAATTTTCTCGAAAAAATGATTTTGTACTTAGCCACTTTTGAAACTAGTCCATCGATATATGAGAGTAGAAAAAGCATAGTATTATATTCGCGACTATGGCCATTATTCACTTGATGATGACAATGCAACTCGCTAAAGCTCGTGCATTATCATCATCTCGTGAATAATGGCTTCATAATCGCTCATATAATAATATTATTATACTATTATCGAATATTTAGATAACTTACTTTCGTTTATTGAACCTCAATTTGATAACATCATCATTTCGGGTGATATAAATCTAGATCAATTTACTGATCGCTCCATTATGCAATGCGTGACCTCTTATGATTTCACTAAGCTAATCGATGAGCCTACTCGTCTACAAGCAAACACCCATACATTACTGGATGTGATTTTTATGAACAGAAATGATTTGGTTCTTGATGCGGGTGTTTTAGCCCATCAAATCTTTGACCATAGGGGGTTTTTTGTGCTCTGAATCTGAAGCACTCTCGTCCGAAACCCAAACTTGTAACCTAAAAGGATTTTCGTGCATTCTGTTGTGCTTTTAAAGAAGGCACTGACTTATTATTATAAGCAGACTTGATATTATTTTAAAAGACTTTATCACAAAATTTATTAGCGTGCGACTCGACTGACTAACTTGACCAGACTGACCTTTCGAATCAACCCCTGGTGTCGATCTTATCAAGAATAATGACATGATAATTTAGACAACCAACATAACATCAGTTCTTCCCTCTCTCCTCATAAAAAGACTCTATGCAATGCAAAGAACATGAATATTATTCCAAAATAGACCCTATTAACGATAATAGCAAATATTTTACAATAGAAAGCCGTTACGTTACACAATAATATTTGTCACGTTATTAATCAGAATGGTTGTTTGGTTTTACAATAAATTATTCTACCTGCTCTAGTCACTACAGGAAAGACAGATTCATCACTTCCACGTTCCGAACTTGATTTTACATGGAATTTAGGTGAACTCGAAGGTGTGGAGCTGGACTATTTCAGGAATCGTGTGAGGTAGTGGGAGATGTTCCAGTACTGCGAGAGATACCGGAAGATGTTTGTATGCTTTCACCCATACATGCCTCATTCGTACTTCTAGACAGACTGCCTCTTGTGTTGCCAGACAGTTACGCTTGTGATGTCACAACCCTTACATAAATTATTTTGTAGTTGTATGCTTACAAAATCACAGGCAAATGAATTAATCTTGCAGCCGCAAGCTGTGGTAGATTGTTTTTCTCATTAAAAATAGTTTTGAGCTAGATTCTCGACCATAGAGATATTTGTGAAACTTTTACACGCCGAATATTATAGCCAGAGCTTCCTTATGTAGCTGGATGCAGGTCTTTTGTGCGGCATATAAAGTTGCCGATTCGAATGCAATTGGTGGCTTACGACCTCCGATTTCATGATAAACTAGACAGATCACATCATCAGGTCCCTCGACCTCGAGCTTGCCACTTATGTGGTTCAGTTGGACTATTCCAAGGCCTATGATACCCTCGACCATAGACAGCTATGTGCGAAACTACAGTATTTTGGCTTCGATGACATCTCACGTGGTATTGTTTGGTTCTCGATGATATTTCTTCCTCTGATTTCGCTCCGCCTTCATCTGGAGTTCCTCAAGGCTCTGTCTTGGGTCTTGTCCTTTAATTTATTTATGTGGCGACCGTGCAAAAAAAAATATTCAGTCATTCAAGGATATACAATACACCCAGCTGTATTGACGGAATTTGTTACAGATTGCATGAATAATGATATTGCACCTGCAGCCTTTTCCGATGCCCACGGGCTCAGACTAAATTCCGGAAGGTAGCGTTATTTATTTATTTATTTATTTATTTATTTATTTATAGAGTAAGGTCATCCAACAGATCACAATAATGACCCAATATAGGATGACACAACTTAACATTACAACAATACAAAAACATCAGCCTCAAAACAACAGAAATGCTTGCATATAATAACAAACAAAAATAACGTAAGCTAAACTAAACTATGACATTTTATTTGTCATAACTAAGTTATGACATTTTGTTCGAGTAATAACTTAGGTAGTTTAATTAGCTGGAGGTTAAGTAGAGTAGCATAGTCTTGACTTCGCCTCCTGGTTTTACTTTGTATTGTATAAATGTACATTTCACCAACAAATAAAGGCTCTTTATTATCATTATTTTTATTATATTATTATTATAAAATAGTATTAATGACGACAAATCCGTTAATTGAACAACAACAAAGTCATCAGGTTGCTATATCAAATCAACCAAGATCACAACAGGGAAGGAGTGTGCAGAGCAGAGACCACTAAAGACCAAGAAGTATTATAGTCTTATTACAGCTTTTTTCTTTTGGTTTTCCTCTTTTGTCAATTGCTTTTCCTAGTTTGTCAAATGATTTTTTATTTTTCTGTCTATCAATGACTATGTCATTGATTTATCAATCAATTTCCTTTTATGTCAAGTCAGTCTCACTTTATGTCAATTGCTTTTCCTATTAACGTACCGTAACATTATAAGAAACATTGGAAAAGCATTTGACAAATTAGGAAAAGCAATTGATAAAAGACGAAAACCAAAAGAAAAAGACTGTATTATAGAATTATATTAAATCTTATACAGCGGATATTATAAAGGCTCATTAAGTTAACTGGCCGATTTCTGTGGCCATTTCTGAAGAAGGTATCGAGTCTAAGTGGAAATTTTTTAAATTTATCTATTCATCTTGACATGAAAGTAATTACTAAAATATTAATGAAAGTAATTTGACTTCAATATTAGCTTCAAAAACGAGCACAGAATCTGCCCGTTAGCCTAATAAGCCTTTATAATATTGGCTGATATAGTCATGTGAATCATCAAGGCGTACTTGACGTATTGCCATTCCTATAGGACGTCATTTTTAATATTATCAGTATCACGATGGTTAAGATGTGATACCACGTATCTGCATTTTCAGTGAAAATGAGTTATACACATCAAAATTCGCAGAAAAATTTGCTCTATATTTCTGGTGATTCCTTGTATGTATTTAACCAATGGATTTCAACAGAACCTCAGTGTAGTGATACCCCGCATTTGTGTTGAGAACTAACTTGTGTGATTCCTCGTATTTTCCTCAGTCTTACGTGTTTTTTTTTTTTTTTGTATATACGAGGTATCACATCTTAACCATCGTTGTTGGTGATTCACCAACTCCGACTATGACTAACTCCGAAATGGCTCGTGTTACAGGGTCCATTTCGGTCTTACGTCCACGTCTTGTGTCATGAATGTCATTCAGTGAGACGCAATCTTGCAGATATTTTCTCACATTTAACAGATACTGAAATATGTAAATAAAGGGGAACGTAAAAGAAAAGAATAACGAAATATTTAAATACGACAGTCATCCCGAAAACCAATTCCAGCCAAGACTCATCATGTCTCTGAAGAGAAAACATTTTTTGATGACTAAATGGGGCATGCCCTCACACTAAGATCCCATAAGATAAGAGACTGACTCCCATAGCAAGGTACATTTGTGGACGCCCAAGAAAGAGAAACCAGACACACCGCGGTCAACAGCATCACAAAACATGCACAGTTTTCCCCAGAATTATATTGTATTGATTTTCGTGACATCAAGTCTCCGCTAATAGTTTGAACTTCACCATCTGGTGTCTGCAGCTTCCAAAGTCAGGATACGCGACTATGAGAGAAGTGTTATCAGCATACAAAACTGTTGTGTTATTTTTGACAGATACCTAGAAAGGTCAATTATATAAATAAAAAAGAGATATAAAATTATTGATCCCTGAGGTACTCCCATATCAATTTTTTTGATGTGGGAGAAAACATTCATCTGACACTTTATTATTTTCATCATTGAGTTCCATTGTCTGTCTTCAACCATCCGAGAAGGTATTGTTCATAGTCCAGTCAAAGAAGACATTTCAATTATTTACAATCAACAGACCTTGGGGACATTATTACAAATAAAATGGCCCCCACCGATCCTACATTTGCACAAAAATAATTTTCGAGGTCAAAGATAAAATAAAAAGAATTTTACAATTTTTCTGATAAACGGCAAGTTTTAACATTCCTATGTTAAAACTAACAAATGATCTATTCTTAAAGATCAAACAAAAGTTGTAGATCATAACATAGCCTTAAAAAATGTATTTGATTTTTTTTCTAAGAATCACCATTCCTGAGATATCGCGATTCTAAAAGTTGAAAAAGTCGTATTTTTAAAAATATGAGAACACTGGTGAAATATTCTGGATTCGTATTTATCTTGTTTAGGTACCTTCTCTACAATTATGATGACTCAGCTTATTTGCGACATTTCTAGCAGACATGACAGGAATGACATATTTCCAGAATAACTCCGCCAAGTTCGAAAGCGCGTGGTTGCGACGGGTGACGTGACAGATCATTCTGCCTGCGTCTGGAGTCATCAGTGAAACGGCCAGACATTACTAGACTCCACGGCCATCATACAGGATGATCTATTAGCTCACAATCAAATTATGACAGCTGACAGGTGGGATAGTTTAAAAAAGAAAACTTAATACGAACATATGTCCAATTTTAATTATTTACGGAGTTACGGGACCTCAAACTGTATTGCATAAGGAGCCAATTTAAGAATAGGCATTTATTTAACTTTACCTTGGTTTAACTTGTTTTATAAAAAAAAATCGCTGGTAGAGGGCGCATTTTTTTTTTATAGATATATGTATACAAACAGGTAAAACCAAAAAAAAGTTGAAAAAAAAAATAAATTGGTTTCTTATGTATGAAACTTTGATGTGCTATAACTCCGTAAATAATTAAAATCGTACATGCGATTATATTATGAAGTTCTCTTTTTTAAATCACCTCACCTGTCACTTGTCACAATTTGATGGCGAGCTAATAGATCACCCTATAGGTATATACGACCAGTTGGCACACTAAGGCCCGGTTACACGAACGTAATTAAAAATCTTTCTGATAATTAACTGATTTTGAATTGCAAAATTTTGAAAATGTGGTGAATATGTTCAATGATTTTTTATTTTTTATTGGTAATTAATTCTTCTAAAAGTGGGTCGAATTTATTTCCAGCAATATCAGACCAACATTTTTATAATACAGGGCATTTCAAAACTGGTGATTATCTGATAAGAGTTCAGTTTAGAGCGCCATAGGGTAATAAATGAAGAAGAGGGTTAGTGGACGATTGGAAGACATAGAGTGGAGAACAGGGTGAAGTGACTGTAACTAGTGAAGTGAAATTAGAAAATTAGAGCGAAAATCATAGTAGTATGTTAGAAGTGTCATTGTGTGTAAATACGGAGAACAGCTGAACAGCTGATTATGTGACTGGTTTAAATAAAGTCTTGTATTATGGCAACAGCGGGTATTATAAAGGTTCATTAAGTTAACGGGCAGATTTCTGTGGCCATTTCTAAAGAAGATATCGAGTATAAGTGGAAATTTTTTAGATTTAACCATTCTTGACATCTGAAAGTAATTACAAGAATGTTAATAAAAGTCATTATTTGACGTCGAAATTTGCTTCAAAAGCGAGCACAGAAATCTGCCCGTTAGCCTAATGAGCGTTTATAATACTGGCTGTTAGAGTTTTAATTTGTAAAATCATAAAGTGGCAGAATGTAACAATATGCACACATTTCATCATCACTGCCTATGATGTAGTGCACCTGGCGCAATTTTAACGTGGTATCCCCGGTAGGCATAGTACACGATGTATTGTGACCAAGTTTTATTAAAAAATATTCTGTTAACTAAAAAACTGTACCATTGAAAATATATTTTTTGAAAATATGGAATTGGTGGAGACTTTTATTATTTTATTTTTAATAATGTATGTAGGTACCTACCATCTTTCGAATTATGATTGTAAACCTACCACTATTTTCTAGACTAGGTACTTCGACTGGACTATCAGAGATTTTTGAAAATTGGTATTTAACATTTCCTTATTCGAACGTATCTTTTTGGAGGAAAAAGTATATTTTTAGAAAATCTTTGAGAGCACCACTGCTGTCTTAATTTTTTTTTTTTTTTGTATTTTTTATACATAGTACCTATTCACTGTGTTGATTTAGATTTCGGGCATAGAGAAAATACATGTAAAACTAAATATTTCCAAATATCTGCTCCCCTGTATATTTGAAATCAAAATGATAGATGAATATATCACTTTATGATAGATAGATGAATATGAGTACCGTTTTGCTGTAGACTGTACTCGTAAAGGAGAGCAAATATTTCATAAAACTGCATATTTTTACATTTCTCCATGTTCAAAATCTAAATGAGCACATTATGTAATTATTTATGCTGTTAAAGTTTGTAGTTTGTGGAAACAGTGTAGGTACAGTTCGGCAACTCTGGCCTTCTGGCACTATGTTTTATAGCTCGCATGTAAATGCAAAAATAAAATGACAGCAACCCGAATGATTGTTCCTGCAATAAAATATTCAACCACGCACAGGGAATATATGGAAGTGACTCTAAATATTTCATGACCGGTTCAAGACTGAAATCTGTCTATTGGATTCCCACACAGCGAAGGAAATCGCAAGGGTTTGATGCTCAGAAGGTATGATTACCTGCAATGAGTCGAGCAAGCCTTTAAATATTATAAATAGATCAATCCTATTTTTAATATACCTTCCCTTGTTTCAGGTTTGCAACTCAAAGTCGAAGTTTTCTTAATAATTTCACCCGATCTAAGTAGATTCTAAAATAATTTGAATCCATTTTAAAGAACACTATAATTACTACTTTATAAAAATCATCCCAGACCAACAAAAAATAATGTACAAATGTACATTACCCTGACTCATTGGCCACCAATTATGTTTTCCAAGTTCTGCAATATTAAATTTTAACAAGGTGACGAAATAGTTAAGTCAATTTGACATGAGGTTAATTATTTCCGATAACAATTGATCGAATTTAAAGGAGCTATCTGTTAAAATGGAGGTCAGTGATCCAGGCGGAACTTCACTTATGAATCCGAAAACACTAACACCAGAATCGGACCCTATGTCTTATTCAAATTATCAGACTATGTAGCAGCAATCGACGAACTCCAGCTGGAATTAAATTTGCATCCAGAATACATACACAACCGTGTATATATTTTCTTAGCAAGTACAGAACTAGCGAATAAAATCACTGAAATTCAACCTACTCTAAATATCAAAGGAAATACAATAAATATAAGAAAATTATTGAACCCAGCAATGTTTGCCCTTCGATACCTCACCCTTACCTGGAAGGCAAAATTTTAAATCTTGATTTATGGGTATGGGTATGGGTCCTGATTAAATGCTATTGTATACTCCGATGTCCTTTAAGTAATTTATCAAAGTGTCAAAGCTGTTCTATATTCTTGGTGGAGGTCTCCCAATGGGAGAACTTTTTGCATTCTGCAAGAATGTGCTGGACTGTAAGGCGGTTGTTAGTGTTGCACTTATCGCAGAGTGGTGGGTTGTTTGATGCGATTAGGAAGCCATGAGTCACTTATGTTTGTCCGATTCTCAGTCTGTGAATAATGGTTTTGTGCCTTCTCTTCATGGGTGGTAGCATGTCTGTGGTTATCTGTGGCTGAATGATGCTTAGCTTGATGTTTGATTGGCTCCATATATTTTGCCAGATCGTGAAAACGCCTTGCCTAAGGTCGTTCTTCAGATAAGTTGGAAGTTGGACTGCTTCTCTTTTGCAGCCAGGGTTTTCCCTTTTGCTGCGCAATCTCTCGGGTTTGGTCTTCTTGTCAGTGTGCAGTTATAGGTCTTTTAATAGGTAGGTCAGATGCTATGGCGCTTTTTGTTGCAAAATCTGGTTTCTGGTTTCCTGTGATGCCTACATACCTATGAGGGTACCCAGACCCAGATGATGGTGATGTGAGCACCTTGTGTGGCGAGTAGGTGGCAAGCTTCATATATGGATTGGACCAAAATATTTTGGGTGTAGATGTTTTCTATTATCTGGATAGATGAGAGTCAGTGTGTGCAAACGGTGGCTGGCTGACTTGTCGGCGTGTGTTATCGTTTTTATGGCACATAATATTCCGTATAACTCTCCTGTGTGTATGCTGCATTGTTTGTTGAGCCGATGCCTGAAGATGATGGATGTAGAGGTGGTTACCGAGCAGCTGACACCAGTTTCTGATTTTGAGGCATCGGTGTACAAGCTTATCTCAAATTTTTTAGAGTTGATCAATTCCGGGAAAGTTCGTCGTAGGCGTGCGCGTTAGGTCTGTCCTGTTTTCTGTATTTACTGAGTCTAGTATTCACGGCTGGTAGAATTTTCGTCCATGGAGGGATGCTGGTTACGGGATGAGGAAGAGTTTTTGTTAGGTTGGTGTCCTTTAGTAAATGTTTTAGCCTATTAGGGATTGAGCGTAGTGTCGTGGATGGATTGGCGGGTGGTTCCTGTGCAGTGGTGAGAATATGATGGACGGGGTTGTTTGGGTTTCCTGACACTCTAGCTGAGTATGATAGAAGTAGTTGGTCGCGGCGTAAACAGAGAGGCAGTTCATGTGATTCACAGTAAAAGTATATAGTGGGGCTAGATTTGAAAGCTCGTAGACATATCCGAAGTGCGGTGTTAAGTACCGTGTCTAGGCTGCTAAGAGTGGTTTTGCTAGCAGAAGAATAGATAGGACTTGCGTAGTCTAGCTGAGAGCGTATTAAGGCTCTGTATATTCTGAGAAGGATGTTCTCTTCAGCTTCCCATTGAAGGCTTGCTAGGGCCTTTAGGATATTAAGTCGGCGAAGGCAGTTACCTTTGAAGCTCTGGATATGTTTTCTCCATGTGAATCTGCTGTCGAAAGTTACTCCCAGTATCTTGTGGTGATCAGTCACTTGCAGGGGCTCACCATTGAAAGTGACAAAATTACCTTGCCTCCTAGTGCTGAACTTGGTTTTGATGTCACTGAGTTTAGAATATTCTTCAGTTATCACGACATGTCTTGCTTTTAATGTAAACAGCAAGGCCATTAATTTGGAAAGTTCATGTACCTACATAAATTCCACAAGAAAAATCGACCGAGTTGTTAACTAAAATAGATACAAATACGGAGCAAATTACTTATGAGTTGAAGAAACATTCGACCGAGATAATAAGGGTCACTGAAGTAGCTAAATCAATAAATCAACTGAAAGACCTCGAGATTCCTCAACTATAAGTTATTCTTTCGAGTCAACTGAGAGGATATTTGATTTTGATATAAAGATATCCGATCCAGCTCAATAAAACAACCAAAAAGAAAAACCAATAAAGAATAAGAAGTTGAAGAAACCATGTGTTGCAGGCTGCTAAATAATTATTGCCGGAATTAGAAACCATACTGCCTTTGAAGGACTTCATTGATGATAATAACTTTCTTTTAGGGACTAAAAAACTAATTGACTTTCTTGAAAATTCATATCATAACATAGATCCGCTTACTATCTTCTTAAGAAATACAAATTCAACAAAATATCTCGTTGATATGATGAATACTTTATAATATGCAAAATTTCAAAAAAAAAAATCAATTGAAAACCGATTCACCAGAATTGTTAAAAAACTAAGAACTCAACTACAAATAGATTTACTGCGGAGTGCTAGAACGCTTATTAAAAATGTTTACCCAATGATGGTCCATATCAACGGCTATTTCATGTAAAATATCCGTTGATGGACCATCATTGGATAATCACTTTTAATAAGCGTTCTAGCACTCCACCCTTAGACTCTCCAAGTGAATCAGATTATTCACAGAAAAGTTTTTAAGAAGAGATCAACAACTCTAATAATTATTTACAGTTATATTAATTTTACAATGGAAATTAAATGATGGATATGGACCCAAAAAACTAAAATTAAACATTTCACACGAAACTTGGGAAAATTATATATTCCAAAGAAAAGAAACACATTTTAGGGAAAATCAAAGTCAAACGGAGACATTAGTGGCCAAAACAGAGACATTTGACACGGTGCAAATCTAGTCCGATGTAAATTTTATTTTTAGGTAGGTATTTAAATAATTTTTTATACTTGGTTTGTTGTACCTAACAATTATTAATTTTTTAAATAATTATATGTGTAATATTCCTTGCAAATAATCCTTTATGATTCCGGCAAAATTTAATATTAAAAAACAAATCTAACAATTTAAAAGTAAATTGTCCTGTATGTTCATTATACGCTGCTGATACGACAGTTTTAGCTAAGATTTCATATGTAACGTACATTTCGTACGTACCGGCTAGATGCCGGTAACACAGAGACGACGGCGGGCGCGCGCAGTGAGTGAGTGATGGTGGTTTTAGTGCGACGCAAGCTGGCGGCCTCGAGTTTCGCAACATCGACTGTCGAGTTGGAATCAGGTGCGTTCATCTTCATACCGGCCTTTCACTTTCTTTTCACTTCTGGATTCGCTAGAGGAAGGTACATTTCCGCAAACACAGGGAATTTTTAGCGAAATGGCGTTGTGAACTTTCACTTAAATTATTATAAACATCGCTCACGTTTTTGGCTTGGTGAGTGTCGTAAAATGATTTTCTTAATTGCGTTAGAATTATACAGATCATATTTTCTTAATACCGTATGCTAATTTAATTACAGCGTTTAAATCCGATCGAGTCTTCGCTCCGCTTGTAAAACTTTGCCGATCACATGTTTGATCTCAACATATCTTGAGGACGGGACATCATTTTATGTACCCTCGGCAAGCAGACTCGATCGGACCGTTCATTAATGCAAGAGTGGTTCTGATATCCATGAAATTACAGCTTTTTCCCTGGAGACATTCTTTTCCCTGGAGGCAATTTTTCCCTGGAGGCATTTTTTCCCTGGAGTCAATTTTTTCTTGGAGGCAATCTGTTTCCTGGAGGCCATCTTATTCCCTGAGGCACCTGCCTTTTCCGTGTCAAGCAGATTGTCCGGAGCCAAGCATGAAGATCCAGGCCACTTCCAGCTAGACTTCTGAAGAGCCATACGAAGCTAAGTGCCTTGCGAACATCCGACCAATTCATTCTGCTCAACCGCACGCTCTGTTCTTTTTAATTGTTAACCGTGCTCAAGAGTGTCATATTAATAGCGGTGATATATTTTATATTTTAAATAAAGAGTACCTGTTGTTCTGCTGACCCGCTTGTTATTGTTGACCCTCTTAGACTAGCGACTCAACCTACGACCCTTGTTATCTTTTACCGTCTCATGCTCTCAACGACAATTGTTCCCCTATAAGGGTAATAATAGTTCGTTTCAAGTGGCGCCCTACGTGGGGCCAATAATTCGTTTCACATACTAGCGATAATAATTGTGTCGCATCTTCCTTGAGTTTGCAGCAAAAAGAGTGATTTCTCTTTGTTATTTATTATCTCTACATTCTGTCATTTTGTATATCGAGAATAACAATAAGATTGTTACCAATATGAATGTGTGCTTTAATTGACATTAATATTTCGAAAACGTCAGATAAACTTTGGGTTTTACTATTTTCGATCTACATCATTAAACTTAATACACAAAACCCCGTTAAAATATGTAGTAAGTATTTAAAGTTAGGTATATAAAAAGCTGCCTTGCCTAACCTAAAACCTAATGACATTTATACATAATATACATATCACCCTCGTGTGATATTTTACTTTTCAACTCTAGAGTGATATTTGTCATTTTCGAAGTACCTAAGTATAGTGTGCTATTTGTCATTTTCGCAGGTGGTCGTCGGAAAATGTATATTTTTTATCGGCTTATAATTCATAAGTTGTTGTTTCTTGGTAATTTAATGAAAAATCTTGTATGATACACATTCCAAAAAGAGAGTGTAAGAAATTCTCACGATTATCATACTCGGCCTTGGGCCTCGTTTAACAATTTTCGTCGCCTGCTTAAAACACCCTCATTTTGCAACTTCGATCACAAAAAACAAATATTGTTCAACATTGTATAGATTTAATGGTTTCATCATTTAAGTCCCACATTGTAAGATACAGTAAAGCAATATATCCCATTCCTGATGTTTTTAAATTCATAGTTGGATATGGAAAATTTCAATTATGTTGGTACCTCTTCGAATATTGAGCTTTGAACTACCTTTGACAAGCTAAATTTTTAAAGGTTATGGATTTTATAATCAAATCTGACATCGATTGTATATTTTTAAACTATACGCTACGCTGACAAAATAGCAAAATAATATTTCGCTCACCGGCTGCAATAGTGGCACAACTCAAAAATAGTAATATTGGAGATATTTTTGACTTAAAAGATTTATAAATAAATAAATTTATATCAAATAATAAAACTCGTACTATACCGGCACAAATCAAAATTGTCACTATTGTACGTACACAACAAGACATCCTCCTACAAAGTCAGTGGCATACTGAAAATGTGCATTATTGGTCCGACTTAGAAGCACAAATTGTTATAATGCTTTAGTGACAAATTCGCCATATCGGGAAATCTATGATACCTAATGTTGTGCCAGTCTTGTTGCAAGGAAGAGTATTAAATTTAACATTTGATGCAACTGTTAGTGCGATTTTAAGGATTTTTGAGTTGTGCCACTATTGCAGCCGGTGAGCGATTTGGTATAGCTATTAGGTATATTAAACTTTCAATAAAAGTCTATTCAATTTGGAATTATGAGATTCTATCCTTCATTGTTTTGAATGTTTTATAATAAATATGTCCTTTTGTGTTTTTCCAACTACCGTTGTGATTTTAAATAATCGAATAAGGTAGATTGTAGATTGTAGTGGGCGGGCTTCTGTTAGGTGTGCACTGCGACCTGTTGAGATCTATTGTGCCCTCCCTATAGTTAGAGCTCTAGTTCCAGCTCTAGTTGTTTTACCAACTTCCATCGAATAAGGTAATATTGAAGCGATATTTAACTATGTACCTAGTTTTAGAATTATTACAGGTAATTGAAATGTGATGGAACTTTTTGACCGAAGTTAAAACTTTAATAATGGAAGGCCAATATTAGATACTTTTTACAAAACTGTAGCAACCAATAAAGCCACATAATATTATTCAGTTTATTGTTTTCATACTTGGAAATTATCTTATTTTTTGTAATGTATGTATAAAAACTATTCCTAATGGCTTATGAGCGTAGTGGAGGTCATTTGAACTTTTTTATCTCAAATCGACTCTCCAGGACTTACAACTTCAGGAAAAAATATCACAGCCAACTTGGCTGTTTACCTAGTAATGTTAGGTCGTTCAACAAATATCAAGAATTCCTATCATATTCCTCATGTAATTAATACAAAAAATGAAAGAACAATAATTACTTACTTCAAAAATGAGTTCACGAGAGGGATTCGTTTTTGACAAAGATTCATTAAACCAAATAAAAGTTTTCAACAAAAGATCTAAAACAACCCTTTAATATCCCACTCAAGTTAACACAAAAAAAATCTATTTTCAGAAGACGAAATAAGTCAGAAATGCAGAACGAATAATTATTGGTGCAAATGACCACCATTCGAGATAATCTGTGTATTTTTTCAATTTTTAGTTAGTCGCTCAAAGTATTTCCTACTCGGGGCATAGTTAAGGGACCGGCTATCGACTCCTTTCTGCCCTTTCAAGAGACCCTCGGTTCCTCACGCATGCCTGCCTAATTGGGTCAAGCGCAAGAACGCGCGCGGTCGATTATAGTAAGACGAAAGGAGCATTCGTTTCTCATTGCTTCCTGACACGATATTTATTTTATATTCCTTTGTTAGATATGAATTGATTTTTAAAAAAGTCAAGTGTTTCAATATTTGAGCCAAGAGAGTTTAACTTGCCTCATAATTATCATTTATTATACCATAAAGTAATAGTTAAGCCGCATAATTTAAATTACAAATAAAACATATTTAAAACTGAACAGCCAATGTAAGGCTAGCCTTTTAATTTAGCACTTCAAAATTCACACAACATTAAATAAATGTATGGTGTAAACAAAGCTTGAATTTAGTATTGACATACTCCGTCGTTTCCGGATTCGCAGGAAGCCGGAGCAATATTTTATCATCCTTTGGTCTGAAATTTTTTAAAGCGATGGACGTCTACACGTCAATTATAGAAAAATAATTTAGTTTTTATTGATTGAAACCATGTTAAATCCTCACTGCAGACTTATTACCTTTGACCCAGGGTACAGTTGGGATTTATTAATGTTTTTTATGAATAAAAATTAAGTTCTTTTTGCCAGGGAATTGGGAAGAAAAAGATTTTCCCGGGAATTGGCGCCTCACGGCGGTTCACCATTTAACTTGCTTTTTAAATTTAAAATTTTATTATTTCATTTCATATTAAATAAAGCAGGAAACCCTTTCACCAGGAAAGGGTTTAATTTCACCAGGAAAGGGTTTAATTTAATTTTTTGTGTTGTTCTTTTTGGTTTTCCGAAGTTTTGGAGTGGTCAATGACTTTGCCTTGGACCACGTGTCCGGTTTCTTTTTACATCTCGCCAAGGTAATGCATTTATACTGCGAATCTTGTAAACTGATAATAATTTATTGTCCTATGGATGATGTTGACGATATGGAGCGATAAGATATTCATCTAATTATTAACAAAATATATACATCAGGGTGTTAAGAAAATGACGGATAAACTTTTTAGTACATTGTAGGTGAGACTCAGCAGAGTACGGGAAAAGTAGAAAAATAATTTTTTAAATCCAGAGCTACGTTTTAAAAAGATAAGCAAAATATTGAACCATAAATTTGGCAACGTGTAACACTATAACTGCTGCATGGTATTTGGTAATTTCGTCTAATTTCTAACAATGTAGGTAGTCATGGTATCAAAATGGTTGTTGCCAAATTCTTTTTTCGGCATCTTAGAAAAGAAAAAAAATTATCTTATTAAATTTTCCAAGCCTGGGATACATTTTAAGCAATTTTTTTCAATTGATAACGATTAAGGTACCCTTTTTATATCTGTAAAATCATCTGGTCTTTGCAAATAACGAAAAACAAAGATAGTAAAATGTTAACTTTGGCATTTTTTATCTCACCAAATTGAAGACCAGAACTTTTTAAATTATTTTTCCCGTACTCTACTGAGTGTCCCCTACAATGTACTGAAGAGTTTATCCGTCATTTTCCTAACACCCTGTATGTATACTCAATACTCATTGACCTCTCACTGTATTGTTTTATGATACAGTATAGGACTGAATTTAAATCATCTACGTTCCACCCTCTAGCAACCACGTCTTAGATTGGTAAAAGTTTAGTTGAGCATATTATTTCTTCTTTTTTGCCCTTAAACCTATTTCAACCATTTTTAATTACAATTAACCTACCAGCATTGGAAGAGTGCGTATTCAAAATGCCTATGCTAATATATTTTTGTCTTTCTTGTTTCAGGCTGGCAAATGTATTTTTTTCTGCTGCTTCACTTACCAATTACTGTGAGGTTGATTTTGCTGTTTCTGGTTTGAGCAATTTTGAAGTCAACTCGGCATCGATAAACCGCCTGGTCGGCCTCCCTGATATGGTCGATGCCAAGTTCGGCCGGCCTCTTATCCGGCATGAAATAAGCTCTGTTTGCGAATACGTTTTCGTCGGACCATCGCTCTCCTTGTGTGAAATCTCCTTCACGACCATCAACGCTGAAATGAAAACATTTAATAAGAAAGAGATCTCTCGATAAAAAAAAAACAAGAATAAACATAATAAGTTTAGACTGAATAAACGAAAATGCTTTGGAGATTATTTTGTCACTTCTTATAATAGTACGAGAGACCACAACGAAAATCATCGTCGTTTTACGACCAAAAACGTATGAAGCCGTTAGATTATAATATGAACCTGAACTCTACTAGGTGGGCGGTAATGGTCAGAAGTGTAGCAACTGCGTGGGAGGCCATTTCTGCTATGTAAAAAAAAATAGGCAGACGGTATTATCGATTTACGTCTGATATTGAAAATGTACATAGATTTTGTCATTATATGACGAAAATGTTCGTTTTACGACATTTTGCGCGTAGCATATTATTATGGCCTGCGTGCATTTTTGAAAATGTCAAAAATTTTAGACGAACTGTATTATATCAACCCTGTTAATTTTTTTAAACCTTTTGTATGGCTGCCGGGATGACTAAAATATCGGCTAAAATACTGTTTTCAGACATTTTAGATGTCGCCAATAATCCCAAAACGAAAAAAAAAAATACTTTTATTCCCTTGAAGATGACATTGAATTTTGATCGTGATCTGGAAAGTGATTTCGATGATGACGACGATGAATATGCGTCCGACAGTGACTAAATATACACAACATCTCGCAACTTCTATCCAATCTCGCATGCAATAAGAAGTTTTTTTTATACCCCAGTTTCCTTTTGTTGAATTTATTCAAGTCCTTCAACTTCCGTTCGACGGTTTCGGGTAATTTCTTTATTAATCATCATCAAATAATTTGAGGGCCGCCCCTTATATATTGGCTTGTAATATAAACTTCAATCGCCACAATACGATTTTTGAATGATTTCCCAACAATTTTCAGACGAATTGCTATGTTATCGATCGGTAAAATTTTTTAGCGTTTTCAAAACGGTCTCAAAATTTAATGTGCTCACATTTTCTTCTTAAAAATGATTTATTGTCATAAATTGACCCAAATCCACTCGTGAAAAAGATTTTTTGTCTCATTTAAATTTTTTTTTAAGTAGTGTTCTGGCTACACGCTACGCTACCTTTTTTCGATACCTTGAGAAATTAACTAGCCCATAACAAGTGACTTGAGCTATTTCTTCTGGAATATTTTATTATTTGAAATTCTAGTAGGCCACTCTTCTCAAATAACTACGTCTAAGTGAAATTTCCTCACTCTAAGTTTATTAAAATATAAAAGAATGTCTGGATTATTCACATGCTGAAGTGGATATATTATTCAAACAAAAGCGACCCTTCATGAAGATTGCTTGAAAGGGACTATTCATTTAAATCATACCCAAAACAAAAGTTACCACATAATAAGACTCTTAAGCTAGGTACGTGTCACACCTACATTAGCATAAATATAACCCAAATTTCTATGATTGATTAATATGAGTAACTATAATACACCGTGTTGCATAGAAAAGGTTGCATAGGGAATACGTGTAAAGGATATTTCAACGATACTTTGAAAATAAATATTGGATTTTCATGTCATTCTGTATTAAGAAAATTAAGGAAACCAAAAATCTATCATAGTCGAAAAAAAATTCTTAAAAATTTTCTTTTTTTTTCAGAACAAAAAGAAAATTTTATCACCAAACGACGTCTTGTGTTGTGACGTCGCAATATGATGTCACAATATAAATTTTTTTCGAAACAAGAAGAAAATTTTGAAGAATTTTTTTGAATGTGATATAGATTTTTGTTTTTCTCAATTTTTTTAATATAGAATGACATGAAAATCCAATATGGCGGCCATAAAAAAAAAACAAATGATAGCGCTAGTAGCTTGGAAACAATAAAATGTACAATCCGAGGTTTATGTTGCCTTAAAAAAGAGTCTGTACAATGTAAAAGTTTGAAAGTGGTCGCATTAGGCGTTATTGACTTATTAAGAAAAATTGCAATCGGCAAATATTGTTTTTTTCAAAATATCTCAAAATTGAAAACGATCACAATTAATTTGAAATGAGATTTGATGCGAGCATTGAATTCTGAAAAACATTACCCATTTAACCGTGGCTCTATCTCTAAAAAGATTTCATTTATATCCCTGATTTTATAATTTATGTAGGTAAGTCCGCGTATTTCATTTCTTTAGTGGAAAAGTATTGAATTTCCGTGAAATTTTTAAGAGACAATTTTTCTTTTCAATTGAACAGGCCCTCCAAAGTGTGAATTTAAAGATAAAAAAAAAAATAATTAGGAAAAAAGTTCTGGAAAAAAAACTTTTAGGGGTATAGTATGATCCACCCTTGCAGAGAACAAGGGTGGATAAAATTATGCAATAATTATGGAGGCTTCCTGGTGGTAGTATTCGAATACCTAGCGGTTTTTTTTATTTCAAGTCATTTCAGAAAAAAAATCGATAAAGGTGAATTTTTTACCCTACTTTAAGGGGCTGTAACTTCTTAGGGGAGGATTTAAAAAATATTTTTTTATGACAAACCCCCCCTTAAAATTCAGCAAGAATTCTCCAGTTTAATTTTCTGCACTGATTATAGTGAAACACTCTGTATAAAACCATTTATGAGCACATTTTAAAAGGCATGGCGCTGAATTTTTTTCAGGCGATACCTATACTAATAACCTTTCACGAGACCTTTCAATAATTTCAAGAAATAAATAATAAAAATGCCGAAAATATTTGTTTTTTTTTACATGATGTTTATTTCTCTAAAATTTGAAATTTTCGATTTTCAAAACCCCCCTGTGAGTTTTTCTGAATTTTAAGGTAGTGTTAAAACAGGTGCATTTTAAAAATTATTAGCCAGTGGCGTGCAAGGGGGTGCGAAAAGGGGTGAAAATTGAAAAATTTCAATTTTTATTTTATGACAGGTTTTCAAACGAATTGAAATGAAATTTTCACAGTACACCACTACGCGAAAATGTATCACCATGAAAAATTACAGAAAGCCAGTTTAAAAAGATGTGAAGATATTCATAATTGAAACGCATAAAAATACACCTTTTTTGCGATTGATGCGCAAGAAGTTTTTTATTGTTAAACCTGCTTATAATATTTCAAATTTTAAAATAAAAAGCGAGATAGAGTTAAGTGTAAAATAGTTCATACATGTTCACTTACATGATCAACATGACTTATGTGGCGATTATGCACTCTGAATGACAACGAAACGAATACAAAATTATACGATTTCTCATACCGCAAAACGTCTTTTCCCAAAATTTTAAGTTCGTGCGTTTAACATCTTTAAAATTATGGCGAAAAATACATTTTAAAATATCAACTTTGCCACTCTGTAACTTTTTTATTAACAATATTAATTATTTTATCTTACTATGTCGTCATGTCTCATGTTGTGTTCTTTCTAAATTCTTTACTTACCTATAAGAAGAGAAGAAAAGGGATTTGGAGATCAGTACATCACTCTCGTATTTCTAAACCGTGTAGATAGGCATAAGCTACTATTGCAAGTAGCTCCAACCAATGGAAAACGTATAATTACATTTAACAGCGTACTAAGTAAGTGTTTTGGTTCACGCTGTCATGTTACTTATTAAGTAAATGCGCTCCGGAGCTTTCAAGATCCGTCGACAAGAGTGGCAAAACTTCTAATGGAATTAATTTGGTACCGCTGCTCGCATGTACGTAGTTATATCAGTTGGCATTATTTACAATTAGGATTTCACCGAGTCCCTAATTAACTAAAGGATGGATCATACAAGAGGGTAGTTTTCCTAATTAACATGCATGTTTAGGTCGTTAGGGGTCGCTTACCTCCCTTCAGGGCATCTCGCTATTGAGCTGAATATTCTTGTAAAGTTGAGTTTACTTGTGAATTTGTTTTCACAGTAGGAATTTGATTCTGACTGAAGTAGTAAATTGATGGAAGTGTGATCCAGAACAACCAAGATCTACTTTAAAATAGTTTACTTAAAAAGTCGATTTGATGAATGTTTGTATAGGTGCTTAATGGTTTCAGATCTGAGCAAGGCGTTATTTACTTATTTAGTATTTAGTTCGAATATTTGTTTTCTTTTTTTATAAAAAGAGGAAACATCGGTCTTAACTATGATGTAGGTAAGACACAGTCGCTTCACTCTGATAATTCCTGGCATCGAGATATATTTCATATAGCCACACACAAATTTTACAGTTACGTACATACTTAAATAGTTTTATAGACGAAACACAACACCCAAGGCACGAGTCTAACCCACTGGGCTGCCGGCTGCTCTATATATTTGTTTCCTAATATTGTAAATCTTAAATATTGTTAAAAAAGAGGTCAAATCTGTGATACATCTCAATCATATAATATTTATTTCGTTGATCAACTGCACTGTGAAGCTCCTAAAGCCTTTTTTTTCAATTTTTCTATCATATTTGGTATAAAAAGTTGTATAAAAGTTTTGTAATTTTTTTTATTGTTATTAATTTCGAGTTTCCCATAAATTTTTATACAGAATGCCATAAAAAAATTCTGGCGGCCGTAAGAAAAAAAACAGAGATTATTGTTATAACATAATAATAAAAACATTCAGTGAAACAATAACCAAACCATATTTTTACCGATAATTTAAAAAAGGTAACTTTATCATATTACTGTCATGTTTCACCAAGTAGTGCCGAGCAACCAGTTAATATCTTTCAGAAAAATAAAAGTTGACTATGGAAACTATGGCATGTACCGGGTGGGCAGATAAGAATGCAAAGTGCTGTATCTCGGGAAATATTGATCCTACAGTTTCAAAATGAAAATTTTCCAGACATAAGTGACTATGCGAAATGCAATGAAAATATTTTCAAGATGGTCGCACTTCCGGAAATACCGGAAGTTGACACCTACTTCGTTATTTTAACGGGGACACCCTTTATATTATTGTATTTTTAAATTGCCTGGCAAAATCGAATAACAGGTGGTTTTCACAATTGGAATTTAGGTTGAGCAGTTTATGAGTTATAAACAAGTGAAAATCGCAATTTTCAATTTTCAAAGCATCTCACATTGAAAACGGCTCAAGATATTTAAAAACGGCTTACATGTCCCTATCTTAACTTTTTACAAGGTATTCTATTATATAGTTTAGATTTTTCTACAGGGCGATGAAAAATCTGTTAATTTTATCACTCTGTATAAAAATTTAAACCACATGGTAGGATACCTTGTAAAAAGTTAAGATAGGGACATGTAAGCCGTTTTTAAATATCTTGAGCCGTTTTCAATGTGAGATGCTTTGAAAATTGAAAATTGCGATTTTCACTTGTTTATAACTCATAAACTACTCAACCAAAATTCCAATTGTGAAAACCACCTGTATTCGATTTTGCCAGGCAATTTAAAAATGCAATAATATAAAGGGTGTCCCCGTTAAAATAACGAAGTAGGTGTCAACTTCCGGTATTTCCGGAAGTGCGACTATCTTGAAAATATTTTCATTGCATTTCGCATAGTCACTTATGTCTGGAAAATTTTCATTTTGAAACTGTAGGATCAATATTTCCCGAGATACAGCACTTTGCATTCTTATCTGCCCACCCGGTACAGGGTTATTGGTAACTGGATGCATTCCTTTGGTGATCTGATAAAACATGAGAAAACATGTTAAATCCTAAGGAGTAAATCTCGGAGTAAATTAACCCTAACATGAACTATACACAACTTTATGAACAAATTTAATTTCACAACAAATGAAATTTTCAAAAAATGTACTTCAGCTTTTTGTATTTTTTTTCACTGGAATATTTGTCCAGCACTACGGTCTTCCGTTTGGAATAGAAAAGGTATGGAAGTATTTCGATCAGGAGAAAATTTCAAAAAAAAAAAAATTGAAGAATAAAAAAAACTTCAAAGAATATTTCAGCAACGCCTCAAGGTTACCTTAATGTTTTTCCAGATTCTTATTAACCATAAAATTGTACAAGTTTTCTCTAATTTCACCGACCCTGTATTTCTCTTACCATTTACGAGATCCTAATAAAGGTTGTACAAAAATTTTCCACCTGTAGGTTTATTCAAAATCTTCACCAAAATTGAAGATAACTTTAGTCGTTGCTGAAGTATGCTAGAGAATATCAACTGTAGAAATCGAGATACTTTGAGCCATAGTTAGTTACAATTATTAAGTTGCTGTGTTTTAAGTCTCTGTCTTGAAGACTATAGATTTTTTCCACTCGTCATATTATTAAACATATAGGGTGTCTCAAAATTGACGCCCATGCTCTTGAGATTCGATAAATGGAGCTAAAAAAATTGAAAATAGTGAGTGAAATGTTAAATTTTTGATCTTTTCAACAATAACTTTTTAACGAAGTGCAAACAGAAAAAAAAAAGTGCAAACTTTGTATACTACAAAGCAAAGTAATGGTTATACTCATAGGTAAACAGTATACAGAATATGTTGGAGGATATCCAGAAGGATCAAATTTAGACAACTCTCACTGGAAAAATAACAATGGTCTAGTACTCCCGGGTTCTTAGTCCATAACTAAACCAGAAAAAAACAATTTTTTGTGTGCATAATAAGTAAAATAAATTTAAAATGATATCGTATATGACCCTCTGTGCTATTTAAAATTTTGAAGCGGACAGCAACTGCATTTATTTGAATTATGAATGTGCTGTAAAAATCTACAAAAATTGATGTTTCGATTACAAGACAATGGTTTTTAGATCTTCAACAGTGTAGATGTATCATCTTAGACCCTCGGAAGTGTAAAGCGAACCTGTTTTCATAGTTGCAGGAGATATAACTAACGGGGGCTGGAACTCGCTCATAAAATGGAGTCATTGGTCACCAGAGACTCCAATGACCCGAACGCGTCACTAGAAATGTTTTGAAATGACATCTGTTGGTCAAAAAAGAATTGGTAAGAAGAATCCCCAATAATATGAAGGGGTTGCAAAGACTTTGGGAATGCTTTGAACCGCTTTGTATACCGTATATCTCTATATTTTACGACTTCTACGACTTTTATCCGAATTTAGACGTAACTTCGGAATTGGGCTTTTTGTCAGAAGTGAGTTCTCCTGTCCACATGCGGAAGACTTGGAGCCTCATGACTTTGATTTCATATGATGTGGCTTAAAAGACGGTCCAACGACTAGATTTATCTGTGGCTTTTAACCGACCATCAAGCGATAAACAGTAGGTATAGGGAACTTTTTTGTCCCTGCCGAAGACTGCTGATTTAATACAGACCAATTACCCTAAAGGCGAGATAGTAATCTCGGGAGATTTGTAATAACATTAACTGACTTAAACACTCAAACTTCACTCATGAAGAAGGCCGTGAAGCGGAATCGTTTGCAATTAGATGTGGTTTTACCCAGCTCGTTGACGAACCAACCCGAATTTCCCAACGAATTTCCAGCATTTGTGATGAGAAAAATCGATCTGTCACAAACTCTAGCCATATTTGCACAGTTTTGGCAGGATTTTGAAGAAGGCACTGTATCTTTACAACGAATGACGATATCGGCCAATATTTAGTACAGAAGGTCTGCAGGGAGTTTGATTCAATCATTCAAGCCTGTTGGAGTTCTGATCGTTATAGGCCAGGCTTAAAATTTCAGTTGAAAATCGAAGTCGATTTTGGTACATGGCTGAGTTCCAGCTCTTGCCACTTTATAATGCAAACATACCAATCTGAAAGTCGGAAAACTACGAGAATACTCTTTCTGCTTGCTTCATGTAATATTTTGAAAAAATCTAGTTGGATTAGTTAGACTGGTTTGTCGGCGAGGGAACTCCAAAAAGTAGATAAAATCATTTTGTAATAAAATTTACAGCAATCCGATTGTTTTTCAACAATCGGATTGCTGTAATTGATATAATAATTTATTATTATTCAATTTGTTTCATTTTGTAATAAAAAGATTACAACCCGACTTTTAATCTCATTACACAATAGTTGTGTTTTTAGGCTCACTTACAGATTATGTAAGTCGTTTTATTATTGACAACTTACACATAAGGGGAGTAGGTAAATTCATAACACCATCATCAAATGTACTGGTTTCAGAAACTACAGAAATCATACGCCAATTATAATAAACCTTTACCTGTAAATTGGAGTTCCTAAATCTTCTCTATACCAAAGTACTAGAAGAACTTGATCGTTTGGATCTATCGTGGAAATGTCGCAAGGAAGGTATACTGGATCCCCAGCAACGACTTGGATATCGACGATTTCGACTGAAACAATTAAATTCATATAAGCAAAATACTATTATATTTATTATTTCAACTTTAAGCTGTATGAAAAGTACTACAGTGAATTTTTATTCAAATCATTTTAATAATGTGAAAACCTTTTTCACGATAATTCTAGGGGAAGGTACTTATAAAACTCGGTCACCATAATCTTATGAAACTGAGCTACCCTCAATTAACGTATAGATCAGAGATTGCTCAAACAAATTTATGGTTTAGATGAACAATAGGTACCTACATGCATCGAGGTAGACGTGGCCTATTATAATACCGTGCAGAGTTAATGATATTCCGTCGCTGTTCTCTAAGGTCAACTATTTTATGATAGATTTGTTCATTGCGGGCTAAAAATGCATAACAAAATTTCGAGACGTCAGGCTAAAATTAGAGTGTGGTATATCTGGTTTCTTTGCACGTTTTAACACCAAAGAGTTTTACCTAAAATTTATTTTTTATTCAGCCACACGGTTGAAGAGCTCCCAGATATCAAGCTGCTAAAGCTTATAATGAATATTTTTTTAATAAAATTTAGAAATGCCTGTAGGTACAGGCTCAGTCGGAACGTAGTAAATGCAATCTTTGCAGGAAAATACAAAAGTATGTCGTCAAAAGGTCCTGAAACTTGGATCTACTTCAACTGACGTCACAGGTTCGGATTAGACTAATACTAAATAAACAATAAGATTTACAAATTGTTAGTTAAAATTTATTACATGGGAAAAGAGGTTACATAAGGAAAACACTACAGTAGATATTAACTAAGAATCCGAATCACCTTTAAAACTGTATAGTTTATTGTAAGTGAACTGCATAGTATCCTAGAAAAATTGGTAATTTCCAAGGGAACTGTATTTTTGAAAGAATGTCATTTATTTTCAAAGTATTGTTGAAATATTCTTTTCACATATTCCTATGTTACCTTTTCTATGCAACACGGTGTATGTAAATAACATTTTGACCCTCAATTTTATTATATTGTAGTTTTTAAGTAGGTATTTTTAAGTCTTTTGCATAGTTTTATACAAATGAGCCAACAAAAGACCAATCGGCCTCAAAACATTTCAATTAAAAATATTTTTGACAGCTAATTTTTTAACCAAGAACCTGAGGCCCAAAAAACAATTAATCAAACATTGAACAAGCTTTACTATACAGAGGATGAATCATAAATGTAACAAATAAATTAATTTTCTCAGTTAATATACTTTTAATATTGTAATATTAAAAGTACTCGGTATAGACTTTAAACATTGCGAAAAAAAAATAAAGGCAGATTCCTTGGTCAAAAACAAACAACAAACAAGTGAAAATCCAGGGTAGGTATCCTATATTAAAGCAAACGTAAAATGTCGTGATTACTACAAGGAATTGCTTTAAAAAATATATCTTTACCTTACGTGAATAGAACATAGATTAAATTTGAAACTTGACCTGTTTCGGATTTTCCTAATTATTCAAATTCGTTAAATATACCCTGTATAATACTAGACTAATAGAAGTTGGGGAACGAATTTTTTATGCCTGGTTTGAGATATACTCTTATTTAAATTATTGTCATCGAATGAGCTTAGTTCCAGACATGTGGTGGTTGAGAACTTTCCATAGATGAAAAAAATTGCATAATTTATCCTACAGTCAATGGACATGCTAAGTTGATTTCAGAAAAGTCTAAATTACAACGAATATTGTCGATCAGGTATTTCTGCAGATGGTTGATGAAGTAGGTTTCACGTCATTAGTGTAACATAAAATTAAAACTACTTCTGACCTATTATACCTCATAGCCGAAATAACGTGAAGTGTGATTACTAAAAAAGTAATTTCGGAGGAACGGCATGCAGACACTTACAGTTGGAGGAACATTTCTCTTTGTTTGAAAAGTTTCTGCTTGCCGCTTCTCGAAAATTACTCTTAATGTCAGTTACTTTGCGTTATTTCGGTCATACGGTATAGTAATTTTTCGACAATTAGTAAAAGCTACACAATTATAATTTACAAACTAGATGTCCTCCACATAAAATCTTAACTACAATTAAATAAATTTATATCTGCAAAATAGTTATTGTAAGTGTTTAACATAAATATTGTGACGTTGAGAACTTATCAGAATACTGTAGTCCCCTCTCATGATAACAAGAACACTTTAATAACATGCGAATTAAGTTTGGATACATGCAACCGGAACATACTTTTGACAATCCATCAGGCAATTTATTGCTCTATAAAGAAATGATATCATGAAAATCTGATGCAGTTAAATACGACTTCTGTCAAACCTGTACAGTAGGGTCGCCCGAGAATAACAAAATAACCAAGACTGCGATGAAGTTTTCCACTGCAGCAACCAACGTGCAAATCAGATGATCATTCATCATAAAATTCAGTTAAATAGTACGTGCATATGCCAATGCAGTACCTTATTTATACTTGGGAGAGACGACTTTAACTTTCGGTCAGCAGTTTCCAGTTTCAATAGACATTTGACTCCAGACATGAATTTATTTTTTTCAAAATCAAATCTCAACTAGTCGCAACATTTTCCAATATCATCATTGTTCACGTGTGTTGCTCTTCCATTTACAGAAACAGAGGCAGAGCGATGAAAACGGCAATGTATGTTTCTTAAGTTCTATAAGCATCCGATTTCAAAGACAGTTAATAAGGGGCCACATTCAATACAAATCTTAGCCTCACATGCATCGCAACAGAAAACCCACCACACTCCCACAACATCTTAAGCAAGTAGAACGGGATTGATGGCCATCCTCTGTCTGTCTTACTGTTTCTATTATTAATCACACTGATTAGCCGGCGGAATGACGCATATTGCAGCCCTACATGCAATAGCAGGTCGCTTCCAAGCCTACAAAATATTCCAGCCCGCAACGAACGTTTTTTCTGGCCCTTGGGCGACAGATTTAGTAGTTATTATATAGGGTGTTCGAAAAGTAATCCGTTATGGAGTAGGCCCTGACACAAAGAGGTTTGTCTTAGCTTAATCCACTCTTTCCAACTGACAGCTCTTGATTTTTTTAGGTTAGGTCAGTTGTCAAAACATTCAAGAACGTTAATAACATAGGCACTCACTTTATTGACATTTTTCATAAGACACATGAATAAAATTAATTATAATTAGTTTAGGAGGTGAGCGAAGTGCCCTCCACCCTCCTGGACACATTTCAATACACGGTTTCTCACTCCACGAAGGGCACTTTGTAACAGTTCGGGTGTATCATTTATCTCGGCGAACTTCTCCTCGATTCTGCGTCTCAATTCTGCCAAATCATTAATTGGTGTCACAAATATTGAGTTTTTGATGTATGGCCATAAAAAGAAGTCACATGGTGTGAGGTCACAGGATCTGGCTGGCCATGTTATGGCTGTATTACGACTGATGATTCGATCGTCAAAATGCTCCCTCAGTAAATTGAGTGTTTCGATAGTGCAATGGGGTCTTGCACCGTCTTGCTGGAAATATCCTTCAGCCAGTTCATCGTCATGCAGCTGGTTCAAAAAAGGCTGAAGAATTTCTTCCCTGTACCGCACAGCACTAATGTTTCCTTCAAAAAAGATTGGCCCAATTAATCGTCTACCACTAATTGCTGCCCAAACACCAACTTTCTCAGGATGAAGTGGCTTTTCAATGCACACATGCGGATTTTCAGCAAACCAGGATCTGTTATTTTGAGAATTCACATATCCCGATCTTTGAAACCATGCTTCATCTGTGAAGAAAGTCTTGCTGAACACTTCTTCATTGTCTTGCAAATGTTGCGAAAACCATTGACAAAACTCTAGCCTCTCGGGAATGTCTCGAGGTAACAACTCCTGCACCACTGTCACTCGATAAGGATACAAGTGAGCATCTTTCCTTAGTAGCTTATGACAGGTTCCCACAGAAACATCAATTTGCTGGGCTAGATGACGAACTGATGTATGAGGATCGTTTTGCATAATATTGCGAGCGATTTCCGCCTTCTCTTCAGTACGGCTCTTTGGTCTGCCACTTCTTGTTTTCACAACATTTCCCGTTCCTCGAAAATTTGAAATGTATCGCAAAACAGCTTCCCTAAAATTCTGGACAACTATCGCAACACCAGGACATTCCTCTCGGAACTCAATCAAACAGTTTTCTATGGAGTAGACCCAAATTCCATCGATTTTACTGCCGTTGCGAAAATAACTTTCAACTAGAAACGTTTTTTGCTCTAACGTAAACAGCATTTTTATGATTTTAGGTATTTAATTTAAACTATTAAAAATTTAAATTATCAAACGTGGATAGGTACGTAATTGCTTTCCTTGTTTAATAAATAAAATTAATTATTATTATTATCCTATTCTTCTATCTTTAACTACACTGAAATGACAATTGCGAAAATGTCAGTCAGTTTGTCAGTTACTTACTTGCCGCTAGAGATGCGCCATCGAGCATCGAAATCTCGATGATATGTCGATTCTTTTTTAATAAAGACACTTGTGTGCAAAAAACACTACTTCAGAGTATTTGTTGCTTATCTGATGAAATATTTAGACTCGGGGACGATGTACTGACGATTCATTACTCGTAACTACCCGTAAAACTACAGTTATTTAGAAATAACGGACAAATAAATCACAGTTACAGGACGTTACCGTGACAGCGCATCACAATCGTAGTAGAAATATAAACTGACAGTAGAAAGTCGAATAGACTAGTCTACTAAAATAAATAAGTCTACTATGTCGCATATAACAGAAGTTTGGTTATTGTTATTTATTTATATCAGTAATCTCCATACTTTGTTTTAATTCGATGGTTTATAATTGTTCAAATTAATTAAAGCGCTCACGTAAAAGCGAAAAACTGCAATAGTTGAAAGTTTTTTCGCAATGGGATTAAACATCATGGAATGTGGATGTTCTCTTTAGATGTCTAGAATAATTATTATCAAGATTGCAAACCCAAGAAAAGCTTCTAAAACTCAGTGCTTGGATTTCTGTTGAAACCTGTATTACAAATTTCTTAGAAAAGGTACTCGCTTTTGTCCTTATCCCGTGATATAGCAGTGGACTCGGCACTGGAAGTCTACTTACTAGGCAGGCAAATTTTGTTTTACGTCCCAAAGCTTACAGTTTTAACCAAGACTCTTTTGCAGGCTTAGCATGGCTTAGAATATCATGTAGATGAGTTCCCAAAGTTGCCGAAAGAGGATTTGCTATTTTGAAAAGTTCCGAAGCAACCGATTTAGTGAAAGAGATATGAGAAGATCGACTATCTCTCGTAATATACCGATACCCTAGCAGTTATCCGATATCCGAACAATTACAGAATGCCTTTAGTATAGTTCGGGAAACCGTTTATTAAAATGTGTCCAGGAGAATCCTTAAATGAATTAATTGTTGATTTTATTTATGTTTTATAAAAATGTCGATAAAGTGGGTGCTTATTTTATGTTGTTTTGACCTTGAATGTTTTGACAACTGAGCTAACCTAAAAAAATCAAGAGCTGTCAGTTGTAAAGATTGGATTAAGCTAAGACAAACCTCTTTGTGTCAGGGCCTACTCCAAAACGGATTACTTTTCGAACACCCTATACTATAGCAACTACTGTAGTTGTTATCAGTTAGTGATTACGCGGCAGCCGAGAGCTCGGCAGCGAAATTCAAGCACACAACTGACAACTACCGAGATCAGGATACGCGCATATTTCAATCAAGTCTAAACAGTTGGAAATAATTATAACGATTAACGGGGGTTACTAGTTTCTGAAGTTTCGTCAATAAAGCAACAAAATGATCGCTAGACAGGAAAATTACACTGACACTGACAGTGAATTAATTTGTACGCCACCACAATTCGCCAACAAGCTAACAAGCCAAAGTTTTCAGTGTTCTAACGTGATGCGCTAAAAAATACCGTCTATATCTCGGCCGGGCCCGAAGTTTATTTAAGCTCGTATTCAATCGACCCTCGCTCCGCTACGCTCCAGCTACGCTTCATACTCGTCGAAATGATCTTCTTTTCGCTCTTGATATAGAATATACTTTTAGCGCGTTGTCTCTGAAACTCGAATTTTCGATTGAAAATAGCCGGCGGAATTATGGTTATTGCAGCCCGATGTACTACAGCGGGTCATTTCAAAGTGTACAAATTTTTCAGACCACTAGCGACTACTTTCTCGCCTATATTATATTATAAGACAAAATCCAGTTAGAGAAACATACACAACTATTATACTTTTTTATTGTAATCCCGTTTACACAAGTCAACCGTCATAACAAAAATAAAATGAAGTCATAAATTCAAATATAAGAAATAAAGAATATCAACCCACTGTTGATAATTTTAGTATCATCAAATTATAAACAAACTAAGTGCGAATAAAAAATGTGCATGAATTTGAGGGTAGTAAAACTTGATGAAATCCTTCTATATACACAAGGATTCCAAGTTTAATATGCAATATAAAATCACGACCTAAGATCATATTTCTGAAATTGCATTCCAGAAAATATATCACATTTCTTAAAATTTATTTCTGAAATTACTGCATGTGCGGACATATTAAAGACACTTTCATCGAGGATTACATAATGTTCAATAGAATACATTCAAGAATATGTACACTAGAGATGTAATTTTAAATTAATTTATTTGAAATAAATGCTTTCATCAATCTTGTTCCCAATATAAATCCTTTGAATAAATTTTGAAAACTGATGTATTATTATTGCTCTAAGCATTATAATGATAATAATACATTCACACCTATGTCTGATGAAGACTAGGATTTTAATGGATATATTTTCTTTGATAGTTTTTATTGTATAAGATTGTATAGTGCCTTACAAAACTATTCACCCTGTCAATTTCGATCACGGTTAAGGTGAAAGCTGGAAAAAGTCCTAAGATAAGCGTATCGATGCTTTATGACTTCGGAAATGAGAGCAGGATTTGCCTGTTTTCTGCATGAAGTGGTCCCCTGATATAGAACCCTCGACCTTTAGATAGAAAAACTGAAAGTCAAGTCACAAAAACCAATCCTTCCGACTTATTCCAACTGATTTATTCCTAATAAGAGACCTCCCTGTCGCTTCTACTCTTAGATATGATTTTATTTTCGTCCATAAATTTTGTAATCAAATCAGTTCTCAACATCTCATTGGAAATTCTTTCTGTGAAATTCGAAGCATCATTGCGAAGTGTTTTGTTGTAGATGGTCTATTTAATATTGAATATTTATATCTGTACGGTACCAGGTGTAGCTCAGAAACTGTTGATAATTCGAGATAACCTATGGAATAAAGGTTTTAGATAATTTTATTAGCTTTTATTTATTATAAGAAAATGTTCCCCGCGATGCACCGTTTTCGAGATATAAACGAAAACCCCAAAAGTCGGACCTTTCCCGCCTCCCCCTTCCCTGGTTCATCCCCTAGAGTCAGGACTTTTGGTATGTTGACACCCTAAGCACCCAGAACAAGTTTCTGAACGAATCACTTAGGCACCTGCTTACGAACTCTACACCTTTTGGACCTTTCGTTAACTGAACAAAAATACATAGTAGGTGAGAGTGTGTTTTCTTGTGTGCGACCGAGTCTTAGTCTTCAAATTTTTGTTTGATCTCTTCTGTTGGTCGGTAGTCTTAGTGTGCGAAGAGCTGTTGGTTTAATTGGTTATAATTTATCCTGCTTGTTGTTCCACAGCTGTTCTCATTTTTTCCAACTTGTCTTCCTATGTAGTTTATTAGCTCTTAATGTACGTATATTGTTTCTTGGTACTTCCACGAGAGATTGGTCATAAACGAGATCGATACAAATGTTCTTTTATCCTCATTGGTAGATATTTTTTGTTTTGTTTGTGTAGGCTTGTTAGATGGCCTGTGTGGCGCTTAGTGAGAAAATGTCATAGCTATCGGAATTTCAGTTGGCTCGGAGCTTATTTGAGAGCTTGGTATTGGTGGATCGCGACTGTTTCTTCTACGTAAACGCTACCATCAAAAAAAAAAATTACAAAATTTAATGCGTTCCTCTTCCGGCAATATGAACTTCAATGTGTGTTGGGATTGTTACTGATCCTATTGTGTTGATTGCTGGGTTGAGTGATGCGTCCGTGAACGTTGATTCTAAGTTTAGGTTTCGGTAATAGATTTAACTGAAAGGGTTTCTGATTATGCGTAAATCGACTTTTTTATTATTCGAGAGTTGGATATAGAAATCGGCTTGTGGGAGGCACCATGGGGTTCTATTTTGACTACCTGTTGACAATGTAGTAGGAATAATATATGTATAGTTTGGTTAACTAGTAAAACTATCAACTATGATGTTAAAGAAGATCAATAATTCCAAAATAATTTCTTTAAAACAACAACTGTGATATCCGATTTCAGCTAATACAACGAGATCTTGATTAATGACGATAGAGAACTGATTTCACATCAGGATGTGCATTATGATAACTGACCATCATGAAAGGGAGAAGGCTCCGTAAGCAGTTGGGATAAACCTCAGCTCGATAGCCCCTCCGAAAGTCCCAAGGAAACCAGAGATAAAGTGCAGCTCCGGTTTACGTGAGAAGGGTTATGTTAAAATACCCCACTATAATAAACTTGAATGAAATATGGGCTAAATTGAACTGTGAAGTGGATACTACAGCTCGAGGACTGCAATGTCAGGCATGCGATGTTTATTCTCAGTCTCAGGTATGTCGACATGAAAGCAAGTTACTCGAACCTTGTCCATAACCGCCCAGTTTAAGTTCATAGACACACTCCACTATAGCTAATATCAATTACATCATTGAATCTAGAAACAGAATTTATAGAAGGATCAAAGCTGTATATAGAATATGGTATAGTTATCAATAATTTTCTACTTAGCTACCATTACACCTACCTACTTAACATCAAAACCATTGCTGTTCAATGAAGCAACCAAATTTTAACGTAAAAGAACATCAATAATAATAATTATTGTTGTAAAAGAGACATAAATCACTGAATTTAGGTAATAATGTAGATATTTGTATAAGTATAGGTATAATAAATTGAACAAATTACGGGTATAATAGGTATTATGTATAGGTTACAAAAGTTCAATATTAATTTTTTGATTTATAATTATTAGAGAGTTATCGCTTTAGATTCAACTCCAGTTTCTTAGATTAGTTGAGTGACGCAGTTGTTTTTGATTTCATAACAGTTAAAGATAAATTAAAATTTAATTTTTCCCTTTATTAATTATTGTTAGACCAAACTATATCTATAAATACTTCTTGCTAGGAGAAATTAGTTATAATCTATTTTTTTTTCGTCTTCCTTTTTTTTGAGCAGGCGCTTTTCAGTTTTACAGAAACAAGATGCAGTTATAGTTACCTACTAAGAATCGAATCATCAAAATGATGACTACTAATTTTTACAGAATTCAAGCAAGAAATACCGACTTTATCGACTATCTCTTGCTTTCTTCATTTCTCTCTCACTTTCTGTATCTCTTTCCGTCATTCTCTCCACCTTTTCCTCCCTACTGCTCTCTCTATTTTTTCGCATCTCTCTCTCTAACTCTCTGTTTCTTTGTCTGTTTATCTTTCTCTCTTTCTCTCTATCTCTATAACTGAAAAGAGTATAACGATACAACGCTCGCGAACAATTCTAAATTTGTATTTCTTGTATTTGTTTACCTTTTTACAACATGTAATATGACTCAGATGTCTTATAATGTCACCTTCGTGACAATTCTAGCGACATGATAGGAATGACACATTGCCACATCAGTGCAAGAGACTAAATACCGTAATGGCTCCGGATTCTACGCATGTTCGAGAACTCGATGTCCCAGCGTGAGCGTGTCTATAGATTGGGGGTCTTATTGGAGGCTTCGACAGCGCCTCAGAGAACTATACAGTGTGTGTCACAGGCATGGTAGACCCCCTTTTTTTTCTTTATTTTTGGAGATAATTTTTTGAAATTTGGTACGTCGCATATTCTCAATAGAGCGCATTTTTTAGCAGAAAATTGATTTTTTCCCACATCCGGTTTTTCCGGAAATGTTACCAACTTTTTATTTTTAAATGGGACACCCTATATATTATCATATTTTTGGATTCTATACATTTGTACGAATCCAACAATACCACATAAGTACCATTTTAAATGTTAAATTTGTTTTTATTCAATTTTTTATCTCTATCAATAATTATAGTGTGCCATGACTATTTCGTTTTACTCCAATTGGATCATCTTAATGCTAGAAAAATCGAGTTTTTTTTCAAAGTACTAAATTAAGGGATTTATGGATAAATTACGCGCACCGGAATGATTTTTTGAGCTGGATTAATTTTTTTCAAATTATACCATATTGGTACCTAGGTACCATCTACAAGTACTTCCAATAAGGGACATTTTGGTGTACCTACCCATTTTGCATCTGTGACGAACACAACTGAAATTTTTCACAAGTTAAAAATTGTGTTACCTACATGTCAAAATGATGTTTTACTCTATACACGGTAACGAGCATCAAAAATATAAGCTAACAGTGTTTTATAGTCACCTCTAATAATTACAAATGAGTATTTAAAGTTTTGAAGTTTTCAGTTCTGGATTGTCCGAAAGAATAAATTATTGTTTAAGCGATTAAAATTTTAAAGCCCTTACAGCTTACAGTCCACTTTTTATAGGAAGGCGAATAAGTTCTTGCTGCTCAGAAAAGTTGGTTACCGCCTTCCGAGTGCATAATCATTTAAAGTAGGTACAATATCAAGAACGTTTCATAAGTCGGTATCCAAATTAAAAAAAAGCAACCAATTAGATAAGGCTAATAAGAGTATCTCCGCCGTTCATATCATTAAAATTGAAGATGAATGGAGAAATGATTGGCGAAATAAAAGTGTTTCTTTATTCAACAACACTTTAATCGAAGATCCTTCATCATTAGTCAACGGTTTTGAAATCAGAAGGAAAGTCTGGATACAAGTAAATCGCTTAAGAACAGGACACGGTAGATGTAATTCAATGTTACATAAATGGAATTTAATACCAAGCGCTTCCTGTATTTGCGGACATCCTGAAGAATCCATCAATCACATTGTCAATGGATGTCCGTTAACCAAATTTTCTGGAGGTTCTCAAGCAATTCATGAAATTTCCACCGAAACAATAGACTGGTTACAGAATTTGAAGCTCTTGTAAACAAAATCTACATTAACAGCCAGATAACCTCAGAAGGGCAAAATGATTGGAATACTTCAAACCAATCTCAACAGGATGATGTGTCTAGGTTTTTTAATGGGGTTTTCCCTAGACTATATCTCTCAAAGCAAATGCTTCACCATGATGTCAACATCACATCAGAATATCCTACAGATCGTTCTTTTCCCCATGATCGACGAAACCAATCATATGTAATTTAATAAACTATACAACATGTTAATCGTAAGACTGCAATTTGTAATTTCAAACGAATATACAGGGTGTCCCAGCTTATTCGAAGCGGTCTCTGTAGGCCAAACGATTGATTTTTTCCAAAAAAAATTTGCAAATTCAAGTACAGGATCACAATGGCCATAATTTAAAATTATTTTGGAGTATACAGAGTGTCCCATATGACATTGGCATATCAAAGTTATGTTTTTTTAAATGGAATGCTCCTATGTTATTGCATTTTTAGATTGTCTGAGAAAAGAAAATAGGATTGGCTTTTACAGTTGGTGTTTAAATTCAGAAGTTTTTGAGTTATAAACAAGTGAAAATCGTCATTTTTCAAGTTCAAGGCCCTGTACAATGAAAACGGTTCAAGATAGAGAAAAACGGCTTACATGTCCCTATTTTAACTTTTTATGTACTATCCTATGGTATAGAAAAATTTTTACTTTCTTTGATTTTTTTATTTGGCGACGCGTGGAGAAATATCAGAATTTTTCAAATTTTTTATCACCCTGTATAAACATTTCATCTACATGATAGGTTAGTACATGAAAAAGTAAAATAGGGACATGTGAGCCGTTTTTCTCTATCTTCAGCCGTTTTCGTTGTACAGGGCTTTGAACTTGAAAAATGACGATTTTCACTTGTTTATAACTCAAAAACTTCTGAATTTAAACACCAACTGTAAAAGTCAATCTTATTTTCTCTTCTCAGACAATCTAAAAATGCAATAACATTGGAGCATTCCATTTAAAAAAACATAACTTTGATATGCCACTGTCATATGGGACACTCTGTATACTCCAAAATAATTTTAAATTATGGCCATTGTGATCCTGTACTTGAATTTTCAAAAAGTTTTTTGAAAAAGTCCATCGTTTGGCCTACAGAGACCGCTTCGAATAAGCTGGGACAGCCTGTATATATATATATATCAACGATATGTATCGAACCAAGCTAGGTGCACTTTATCGGGCAGAATCAAGGCTACGCATCATACTACTTATTGGCTTCCCACACTGAGCCACATAGCTCCACCACGAAACCGTCGAGAACATGCTCTTGTCAGGGGGTATAGAAAAATTAACGCCGATCCTGCGCTCCGCTCACACTTTGGAATTGGAATTACCGACAAGAACATAAATAGGCTACGCTCAAGAAACCCCCCTCTAAAAACTGCAAAAGCTCTTACCGAAAAAAACACATAGCTGAGCGTTGGAGAGAGGACTGTGAAAAGAATGCAACACCTGCCCAGCGGGAGGTGCCATGTTACAAGCAAGCCTGAGGATTTCGACCAACAAACACGAATATGGACAACAATAATAATTATTAATAAAATAAGCACGAATAGTGGTTATTCCGTTTCACTTTTCAGGTGGGGAAGATATCCCCTCCACATTGTGATTGCGGCGCTGAAAGACAGACTATTAGACACCTGGCAGAGGAATTCCCAACTAGATCCTACAGTGGAAACCCATCCGATTTCTTTGTATGCGACAAAAGATTGAATACATTTGTGACCTTGATGTTTGTTTGTAAAGATTTAATTATTGTTACTTACCTACTCACCTGTGATGTATCCATACGCTAAATAAATAAATAAATCGAACATGTAAAAGCTAAGTGGTGATGAACAAAGCTCGCAAGATGCGCAGTTCACGCCGAGCCTCTCGCCTTATAAAAATTAGACAGTCCCAATGTATACATAGCATAATACACATTACATAATTATATGAAATCGTATCAAATTTTGTTCAAAATATTCAAACAACATCGAAATATTCTTCAATGAGCTTAGAATGACTGGTTATTGGTCACGAAATTGGACAACAAAAAATGCTCCGCAAGTAGGAGACGCAACTTTCTCTATAAATATATAAATAAAAAATCAGCCAGCTGCCTTAAAGAAGGTACATAGTTCAATTGTATTGATTTTTCCATTTCTCAGGTACCTAATAAAGTTTTAGAAGTTGGTTCACATCATTTTTTTTTTTTGTTTGATCGCAGTAATTCTTAGATCATTATTCCTAAACTAAAATCAGCAACATGTTGACAGTTTTATTCAATGGTCTTATGAAAAATATTTAAAAAAATTCACCTTTCCTTTTTATTTCTCTATTTTCTTAAAAAAAAAACTACCTATGCCTGCATATACCTACATGAGGTTTAAACTTATAAGTTTTTGAAACTTATGTATTAACAATGAGAATTACTCAACTGATTGAGCAAATTCGTTCGGATAAATTAGTCTATGTCCCATAATGTTAATAACAATGAGATGAAGGAAATACATTCAGCTCCAAGTGATTTTGTGTCTGAAACAAAACAATGCCATTGCTGCCACTGTTTCCTTCCAAACAGGGCGCGCTCGGTTGGCTAACATGTTTGATCTTTGTTTAATTCAACGTAAGGAGACTGTTGTTCTGGTTTAACAAGTTTCTTGTTGGGGCTAAATCGAGATAGTCTTGTAGGTAGGTATGCTGCTAGTATACAAAGCAATATTCCTAGTGTATAACACTTCATGGATAACGTAAAATACCCGTGGCACAGCCAGGCAGTTCTATATTGGGCTACCTAGCAGAAGCAGGTCTCCAGGTTAAATATATTATTTCTCAGTGACAAATATATTATCCTTACTTCATTCTGTGTAATGACTCTCTATTGTTATTCAGATGCCGTGGTTCCCGGATACAAAAGACTAACAATAACCTATTTTAGATAATCCTAACACATTACATCAATCTTAGTTCTACTGGAAGAGAAAGTACCTACCCTTACAACTTTGCATAATGTATTGAGCGCTTCTTGTCCTTCTCTTTGTTACCACTAAATATGTTGCTTATTAGTTTTGGTTAATTAGTTTTTGAAGATCCCTATTAATATTTTATAATAACTTTCAGTGATGTTCACATTCTTATCTTTTTGTAATAATAGTTAATATAATCGAAATATTATCCCTACAATGTAACTCGTATCATCAGAACCAGAACCAATCAGCTAGTCTTAAATTTTGAATTTCAACCAATAGGACTGATACCACGGTTGCGGTAATGCTTGTCGTTGTATTTTCTGTAACGTACATTTTGTACGTACCGGCTAAATGCCGGCAACGCGGAGACAACGGCGGGCGCGCGCAGTAAGTGAGTGATGGTGGGTTTTAGTGCGACGCAAGCTGGCGGCCTCGAGTTTCGTAACATCGACTGTCGAGTTGAAATCAGGTGCGTTCATCTTCATACCGGCCCTTTCATTTTCTTTTCACTTCTGAATTCGCCAGAGGAAGGTACATTTCCGCAAACACAGGGAATTTTTAGCGAAATGGCGTTGTGAACTTTCACTTAAATTATTATAAACATCGCCCACGTTTTTGGCTTGGTGAGTGTCGTAAAATGATGTTATTAATTGTGTTGGAATTATACAGATCATATTTTGTTAATACCGTATGCTAATTTTAATTACATTTTTTAAATTAGATCGAGTTTCGCTCGCATGTAAAGTTTTGTCAGTCACTTTTTTTATCTCAACCTATCTTGAGGACGGGGCATCAATTTATGTACCCTCGGCAAGCAGACTCGATCGGACCGTTCATTAATGCAAGAGTGTTTCTGATACCCATGAAATTGCAGCTTTTTCCCTGGAGGCAATCTTTTTCTTGGAGGCAACTTTTTCCTGGAGGTCATCTGTTCCCTGGAGTTCACTCTTTTCCCTGGAGGCCATCTTATTCGTACCGAGAAGAACTCCACGTACCAAGGTAGATTTTCTTGGATACCAAGTAAGAACTCCACGTACCAAGGCAGATTTTCTTGGATACCAAGTCACCCTTTCAAACCAAGCAAGTTCCTGGAGCCAAGCCATACGAAGATATATAAGTAAACTCTTAGCACCCGATCCATTCATTCGACTAGCACCGCACGCTCTTGTTTTTTTATTATCTGTTAACCGTGCTCAAGAGTGTAATATTAATCACTGTGATATATTTTATATTTTAATAAAGAGTACCTGTTGTTCTGCTGATCTGCTTGTTATTGTTGATCCTCCTAGACTAGCGACTCAACCTACGACCCTTGTTTTTCTTGTCTCATGCTCTCAGCGACTATTTTTCCCCTCTAAGGGTTAAATAGTTCGTTTCAAGTGGCACCCAACGTGTCTATCTGCCAATAGTTCGTTTCATTTCAGGATGAGAAAGTCTCTTAGTTTTTGTTTTACTACCTGCCAGATAAGCGTTGAATTAATTTAAAATTAGAAACACCTAATTTCTGTAATTTGTTGTGTTGGTTGAATGATGCTAGGTATGTAGAAAATACAGGAAAAACTACCTATACAAGGTGGTTAATAAATCGATGCTCACCATTGGAATCTCGGAAACAGTCGGTTAAATTAGATAAAAGTTGCATTTATTAAGAAAAATTAAGTATGTTTATTAGGAATCTGTAAGAAAATTTTATGGTAACTTCAGGCATTGCTGAAGAAAATAACTATGTTTAACCGAATGTCATACAAAAACCCATGTAACGGCGCGACGTCATATTGACGTTATTTGGTGAAATATTTTTTTTTTGTTTCGAAAAAAGAATAAAATTTTTAGGAAATTTTTTTTTGAATGTAATATAATTATTCGTTTCCTTGATTTTTTCAATAGCGAATGACACGAAAAAACAATATGGCGGCCATAAATTAACAGAAGTTGACTATGAAAACTCTGGGATTTACTAGACCTTGAAAATTTTCGAAATTACAGACATGGTTAAAATAAGAAATCTCAATTTTTAGGTCTTCTTTGGGATATTTCAGCAACGCCTGAGGTTCCATAAATTTTCTTTCAGATTATTACTAAACATAAAATTGTGCAGCTTTTCTCTAATTTAACCGACCCTGTTTCTTTATTGACAGGCTAGACAACATCGCTGGCAAAAGAAATTCAACTGCGATATCTATCGCCTTCTCTTTCGCGTTTACAGTGTTCAGTATACTTTCATCTCTCTCCACTCAAAAATCCTATACCTAGTATCAACACTGTATAATACGTGTTATACGATGTTATACGATTAATAGTGTAACTTTCCATGAATACCTCTCTGTGCTCACTCAAAAAGAACGAAATTTCTAACACGGTCCTCAAACAAGCTTTCTCATACCGCCGCTAAGATTGACAGTGGAGTGGGCTGCTCTGTCATCACGTCAGACATCATCAATGCAGGATACTCCTCTCTCTGCAGCATACATACAGCGGACCTATACTCGATTTTTTTTGCACTCAAGAGCAAAACAAGAGTAAATCAAATAGTCGGTATAGGCACAGGCTGGCCTAACGAGTGCATGAAACATGCCAAAAGCTTGCCACCCAAGGTATTTTATCTAGCATCGCCTGGGTAGCATCCCATGTCGGCATCATCGGCAACAAAAAAGCTGATCGAGCCGCTCGTGAAAGTTTCAAGATCTGACCTGTCCATCAAAGAGATTCAACTCCATACGGATCTAAACAACCTCTTAAAGGGAACCGTCTTGGCAAAGTGGCAAAATCACTGGATCCAGACAATGGCTAAGCTATCCAGTATAAAACCAAGAATAAACGCAAGTCAATTGCTGGCAATGCCGAGACTAGGCAAAACCATGTTATTACGGAGGTTGAGAATTGGGCTCATCCGCGCCACGCACGGCTATGTGATGGAATGATAAATCAATGACATGATTCTGGAGTTGACTTTTTTTGTTCTATGCCATTTTTTATTTTAATTTATTAATGTTAATATCTTAAATTTCAATATCTATTTTCAAACTACATCAACCAAGCAATATACCCAAGTTAGGTTTTATCTGCGGTATCTTTAATTTGAATTTTTTGATTATTTTTTTTACCCAAGAAAAAGTCCTAAGTGACCTGCGTCTTCTTGAATCAACATTATTTGTAATTTTTTTAAAGAAACAAATCAGCCTGACAGTGCGCTGCTGCTTCTCGGTTGATCAGTTTTTTCATCAATTTTTGTCTACAAACAAAAAACCAGACCAGAATTTTTTATCATTTTTTCCAAACCTGGCACTGATCTGCGTTTTGTGTAATCAGCATCTTTCTTGATTCTTACAAACATTGAAACCTGCCAGTCACCTGCGTCTCATTTTAGTTTTAAAATGCGCATATGTTTTGCACTATTTTATCCAGCTCCTATATTTTTGTGTTGAAATAATGAAAAAATGCGAGATAGGCGTCTTCCAAAAAATGATTACGACGCAGCTGTTTCGTTTTCTATTTGACAACGTCTAACTTCATTTTTAGTGAATTGAATAATAATAGTAGAAATTATTTAACGTTTAAAATTTGGGTATAGTGAATCACTTATCGCGTAAAACTTCATGCGGTATGTACACTTTTAGTTTTATCAATTATTATTATTATTATGTTATTTAGTCTTTCATTTGACTTCTTTTTTTAGTAGACCCATTAGTAGGTAACACTTAAGTGTTAGTAATGGGAGAAAGAGGTCAATAGCATGCAGCTGTTTTAAATTACAACAATACTAAAAACATTGTTTGAACTTTAGTATTTTTCACTTTTACCTATAACTTGTAGAACAACCGTTAAGTTACAGTTCGGATATGCTTATGGTGATAACAGTTGTTAGTAGTCGCTGATATTCCCTGAGTCCTTAGGACCATCTCAAGCTACGTGGAACAGGGACTGTAAAAGGAGTTATTAATTAATTACCGCCTGTATTGTGGATTTATCAGCAGTGAATGACTGTTGTCGTCCAGCAGAAGTTGCCATGGCAACCATTGTGCTTACTAGATACCGCCCTCGATTTCTTCCATGATTACTGCACAGTGCTCTGTCTCTGTGGCGTCCTGGATTAATTATTCATCTCTGCATTCCTCTAGTTTGCGGTCCAGCCTAGTATTGCGCATTGAAGTTTCGCCAGTACAAGAGATGGCGGAAAAAGTAGTTCCCAATGCAATCATTTAAAATGGTGATTTAATTTTCTGTTTCATAAAAGTATAAGTTTTAATAATAATTATTTCAGATGAAATAAATAATAAAATTTAGCCGTCTGACATATTAACAATTTTTATTGAAAGAAGTTGAATGATTTTGAAATGTTTGATAGCTTCGTACGGCTGTTACATCACAAATGGTCAAATTTCAGAAAACACAGGGGTTATAATTTTGAGAGTACCATGGTATTTACAAGAGCTTTACCCATCGCTTCTGATTTAAGTATAGTGTCTCCGATAGTTTGAATCAATATTTGAAGATTTCAGAAGAGGCAAACTTCAATAGGTTTCCAGAAGTCATACAGAACTCTCCATTTAACATTTCTAAAATGTTCAAAAATTACTAGATAGCGCAGACGATTGTCATACATGTTTGTCAGGTAGCTTTTACTACACCTTGAAGAACCTTACTATTAAGGATTAGAATGGGAGGTTTTCCGTGTGTCCCATTTTCTCAGAAACCGCTGTAGGTACTCTAAATTTGGTTTGGGAATAGTGAGTTGTTACTCACTCCTAATTTTGGGGAAATTTTTGCATTAAATATTAATTTACGACCAATATAAATTATTTGGAAAAACAATGATTGTTTTTCAGCAATTATTGCGGATTATACATAAAATATATCGAAAAAGTTAAGTTTTAATATTATTTGATGAAATTAGTTTTGCTTGTCAGACCAGTATGTAAAAAAATTATATTCCAAAATGCAGCAAGTTACAAACGTGTCATCCGAGAAGAGCAAGGAAAATTTTCCAGAGATCGTGAAATAGACAATAGGCATCCGACCGGTGATTACAGGTTAAAGTAAATATACAGAAGCGGTGCCCTAGTTTGCCTGATTCAGTGGGTGGATTCTTATAACAACATTATGTTTTGCAATAAAGATGACCTGAAACTGACCAGAATCTGTAAAGTCAGATCATTGTTCATTGTAAGGTTCTCTCTGACCTTAAATTTATTACCTCTGCGGCTTTTTCCGTTTTCTTCTATGTTTTGTATTTTAATTTTCTTTTCACATTTTCTTGAAATTGCAAGAGAGAGAGAACATAACAACGATGCAATGATCTGACTTATGTCACTTTCGGCTCATCGTCATTATTCAGTATAATCGGTAGTATCATTGCAAATCATTGCACTCTGCCAACACAGTGCGACAAGTGCCTAGCTGGCCCGTAAATTTAGTTTGAATCTTGGTGACCATTTCAGTATATTTACCCATTTTTCATCAAGTACAGGTGGGCCATGCAATAAATAAGGACAATGGAAAGTTCCAAGGATTGTCGAATACATAATGTAAAAATAATAATTCAAAATACCTGGTAATCCTGCTATAGTTTCTTTTCATTTTCAAATAGTATCTAAAACCTACCAAAGAGAACAATAGTAAATCGGTAGAAACAAAGAGGGACAAAAATTTCAACCTACGTCAATACAAAATTAAAGTGAATTTTTTGAAATTTTTCAAAATATGTTGAAATGTAAGACATTCGCAATGAAAAAGCGTAATGAAGTTCTACTATCATCTTAAATTTGGTTGTTTTATATTTACAAGATTTTCAATTTTTTTAAGTTGTTCTATCTATTACCTAAGTTATTTTGCTTAATAACTTGTGTTCATAAATTTATTTTTTATCTTATTACACAAATCCAATCAGTCCTAGTATAGAAAAGCTTAGTTATAGAGTAAAAAAATGTAGTTTATGTTAGTTTTTTCAAGATTGTGTGAAAAAATTTTTTTGCTTAAATCTTTTAATTTTAGAGTACCTATGCTTTATTATTATAAAGAAATTTTCCCAAAAATCGAAGTGAGTTATAATTCGCCGTAAGTATATTTAATGAACTTCAATCTTAGTTTAGAAAACTTTTTACGTGTTAAATAATTATGAACTATCAGAAATTACATGTCATCAAAGATTTTAAGTTAGGTTTTTCGCCATTTCCAGGAGAGCAGGAGACCGTGTATCTTTTTGCGAAAAATTGTCGTCGAATCGCGTTTTTGACGTCGGGACGCTTCCGAAACTGCGCGGCTCCGCTGTCCGCTTTCTGACCACTGTCAGAATTTGACGTCGTTCGTTTTTCGCGAATGTCGTGCAAATTGCGTCTTAATATCAAGTCATGCGACAATAAAGAGACGAATTCGTATTTTGAGCAAAGGAAATAATTCTTGTCGAATCTCAAAATCAAAATGGCGGTCAAAACTATATCAAAACTGCAGCATATAACGTGACACAATTTCCGTACTGCCATATACGTTAGTATAACATCTACCGTATAAATTCTCAATCAATTTCCATTTCATAAGTAAGTTATGTTAATGATATTTATTTGACTAGGTACTTATTGTAACTACCAATTTAAGTAACAAAAATGTCACAGAAATGTTAATTTGTTCATGGTCTCTTACCCTCTAATAAAAAGTGAAACTTACTTTCAGTTCGAATAATTTGAAATATGAAGATACTTACCTGCACTGTGTCACAACGTCGCAATTCATTAAATTTTATTTAAGGTTTGGTGACTGGCATTGTTGACATTTCGATTATTACGTCACGGCTTTGCTATAGGGATTCATCAAGTCAAGTAGCTTGACATTTTTTTATCAATAGATTGACTTGACTTGAAAGTCAAGCTTTTCGTAGACTTACTACTTGACTCGACTTGATGTTTTTTTATTCGGACTTGACTTGTTATCAAGCAATTTCAAACTACTTGAAATTGTGACCTGTTTATACAAAAACTTATTTACCAATCGTGAAAACTTATGCATTATGATAGATATAATAGTCTTAATACCTATCTATCAGCCTTAATATTATTAAGCGTTTTTCCAAACTTATCAATTGTGGCCAAAGAAAAGTTGTCTTATTTCACATTGAAAAGATAAAACCGGTAAGACGAGTTCAGGGAACTTATTTAATAAGGAGTATTGACAGTGCAGCGCAAATTTTCCTCAAAAAAGTTTGATAAACGATCATCAATTTGGACCAAAAAATGGAGTTTTAAAGTTTTTTTTTTAATATATGGATCATCCGCAATTTTTTTCTTTATCGTCTATTTTTCAGGTATTCTTGTCTCCTATGTAGAAATTTTGCTGAAATTCAGAATGAGTTATAATGCATCCGAGTCCTGATTTATTCAGATTGACTTATTCAGACTCAGTTCCTTGCGCAAGTGATTTTATATCGACCCGATAAGGGTAGAAATATGCTAGACGCTAATAAGTCTGGAATTATCCGATATTTATCAATATTACGGTTTGCAGGATTCTAGAAACAGTCTAGACCTGGTAGCGCCATGCACGGTGCATGATGAATCGATCTGTTAAAAAAATGTCTGTTAAAAAAATGAATAAAAATGTCAATAAAAAATCAAGCAAACTAGTTACACGGTTATCCGTGTGGTTTAAGAAGAACGACAAACCGTTTAACTGGTTTGCTTAAGACCTAGGGGGCTTTCAGAAATTCGACAACATCCTCCGGATACTCCAGATGCAGCACACTGATGAGCCCCAGTAGGGCGAAACACGTGTCTGTGCTTGTTCTGGTGCTATGTTGGGCTCTCTTGATTGGAGTTTCGGGCACTGCCAGCATGACAACTGTTATGGCGATGGAGGATTACTCCGACCCCTGTAACAGGCAAGTAATTGCACTTTATGTGCTTTATACTCATACGACTTGCATCCATTCCTTATTTATGAATCGATTAGTATACATGCCTATTCTCTCATATTTGTATGTGTTGGTTTTCTATAGACAGAAAAGTCAAACTGATTACTTAATCTTTTGATACGAGTAGATAAGTCTAAAATGTTTATGGAATTATTTTCTTCACACTCTACAGTAAAACTAATATTTGGGTTTTGATTTAGAGTTGAGTGTTTGATAAATTTTGAAAACGAGTAAAGAAATTATGGGTTTTTCCGTTTTGTGTTTATTTTTTTTTTCAAAATTTATCAAACACTCAATTCACAGACAAAGAAATAGCTTTTCTGAATAAAGGTCAGTAAACAACAAAATTGAATTACTTCATCATTGTGATAATTATTTTAAATTAAATCTCTGGAGATCCACAGACATTTACATAATCACCAAAACACAGTAATACAGCAAAACAGCTAGACACATGTCGTTTTCCACTACTTTATTTTTTTCTTGATATCAACAACTGAGAAGATTCTGAATAAATTATATTATGATCTAGTTAGTTCTGTTAAAATTCATTTAAATCTAGTTAGTTGCTACATGATCACTTAGGTAACCATACTGTTGCTATGTTACGATATATCAATAATTTTATTTTAACGTTTATATTATCCATCAACAGTAGAATTTTTTAAAACATCAGTGTTTTATTTATCATCCATTTAGGTATAGTAAAATAAAAATCGATCTTATTATGAAACTTTTGGGATAAAAAAAACAGACCCCAGATATTTTTCTTCATATTCAGGATTCGAACATTTTATAAAAGACTTATGATACATACTCATAGGTACTGTTGAGAGAAAATATCTTCAATCAAACACGTTTGGTAGCCTATTGAAATCCAACATGAAGAGCATCAGCAAGCAGCTTGCTTACGTGTGTAGGTATCCTCCTTAGACTATTAATAAGAGATTTATTTATAAGGAAATTTATTAATATAGTCTAAGGTATCCTCATTTATTACTATCATTCAAATCTACAATGTACCTATAAAACTATTTGAATTTTTTGATATGTACCTACTTTAAATTTGATGATTTTCATTAGATATGATTGGAAATGGTAAATTTAACAAGATTTATTTTGATAAGGCTACTAAAGGAACTCGGACAGAAATAGTTTAATTTTCTTCTCATATACGATGAATTCACTGAAATATTGAAACCGCAATGAATGGAAACACAACGACTTCTCAATTCACAATAGGAACAATCAAGTGAGAGCTGTTATATAGGCAATTTGCCGAGGCCCGGGCGGCATCTTGTGCGCCGCGGCGCTGTTCTCGTCTCTGGGGTGCAATGTTAATAAAACATCAATAACTGAGCTCCATTCTCAAGACGTTTCATCAATATATTACCCACAGACTCGAAATACTATGTTTCGAAATATTCAATTGATTTTCCTAGACTAGATGAATAAAGCATCGGCTTGTATACCTAGCTACATTGTTTACTATCATATAGGTAGATAACAGGGCGCTAATGTCACCTTTCAGGTCTTTAACGGTCTGGCAGACTCACAGTCAGATAATGTACCTATTATTAAGTCTACTAAACAGGGTATTGAGTTTGTATTTTAAACTTCTTACACCCTGTACAAACGTACAGGGTGTATCTATCTATCTATCTAAATGTATCTTAGATACTAAAAGTATCTTAGATACTAAAAGTATCCTAGATACTAAAAGTATCCTAGATACTAAAAGCTTCTTAATGATACACACTTGAAAAATACAAATAGAAGAAAAATACTATAAAATTTATGATGACAGATGACCTAGACTTTATGCAAGCAAGCAACATAATCAAACGGGCAATGTTGCGCAAGCCGTAACTTGCAACGTAGAAAAAGTATCTTTTTCACAAAGTATCTTAGATATATAAAAATGGATACAACATACTTTAAAAAGTATATATTTCGCAAAGTGTCTTAGATACTGGAAAATAGATATAAAATACAGATACTTTTAAAAATTATCTATAGATGCACGATACAAGATACTACTTTTAGAAAGTATCTAGACTCAAGATACAAGATACTATCTTGTAACTTCGATACTGAAAAGTATCCTTTTTTAAGGTACTCCCAGCTCTGCTTGTATCTCAGATACTGAAAAGTATATTTTTCTTTAAGATACTCCCAGTTTTTGCCGTAGGCTAATTTTGAACCGCTGTTGTTCTGGCTCGCGGAGCTAGCCAGCTAGCCCGCTCGGCGGTCGCCAGCGCCTCAGTTCAGGGAGATGTATAATAAATCTAAGTTAAAACAAGACTGCAACGGGGTGCCATCGTGCTATTTCGTTTGCTGTGCGAAGGTGTTTGTTTCATTATCATCTTAAACGTACATATGTGTTGTGTCAGTGCTGCGAAGATGTTCGATGCGGTGATTTCTTGTATATGCTTAAAATTGCGACTGGCTCTAACTGGTGATTTTTTTTAATTATTACGTCACCGACTAAGCTGCATTTTACTTTAATGCGCGGATGTGCTTCAATGCGTTTATTGTCACACAGCATGAGGAATATACGCCATTATTAGACTGCAATCAGCAGGAGAATGAACGGTTTGTTCAATCGTCACAAAGAAATAAATAAAGTTTTCTTAGTTGGTGTTGATGGGTTATAAACAGTGAAAATCGCAATGTTAGATTTTCAAAGTACCTATTTTATAATCATGAAAACGGCTTAAGATTTATAAAAGAAAAAATCGATATTTCTTATTTTTGCGATAACTCTCTTATTTTTGGAAAGTAATAGAAAAAGATACAGGTACTGAAAAAAAATTAAACACGATTGAAAAAAATTCATCAGTGGTGTAGATATAGGGTAGCGCTATGTGGTCCTGGGACCAATCAGTTCCGGGAGCCATCTGGCGGAAAAAACCTTGGTTAGCGGGCTGCTAAACCTTGTCAAAGGAACGGAGCTCTTCTAATCAAGGAGAATCTAAATGTGAGAAATACAATAAGCCCGCTGGCTTCAGTGTTTGGGACCACATAAACCATCTCTCACATTTAGTTATAATTCCAAATACCAAATACCAGATATAGGGTATATGACCCCTTTTTCGCACAACAACTTCCACGCTCAAGGGCCTCCAAAAGTTATACTTATAAATATTCGAAATTCGACATAGTTTTTAAGTAAATTGAGTCTAAACTACCTCATACCATTTATTCAGCTATACAAAATCATGGATTCTTCTAATTATTATTATTTTAGAAGGTGTTTCTGAATAAAGTACCGTAAGTTTTTGAAGGCGTGTACATGTTTCGAGGCTTGAATACTCGTATTTACCGCGGACAACACGGTGATAATAGCACAATGTAGAGAACACTTGCAACTTTCAATTAACACCTCAACAGAAAAAGTCAGCTGATTAGTCTGCAACTACCCTGAAAACCACCCTGAAAAGCGCACAAAGCTACGTTTATTTAGGTAGGGAGATAAAGAGTCCCTTGGACCACTCTAAAGAAATCAGAAGAAGAATAAAAATAGCACGGGCGGGATTTATTATTTGCGTAAAATTCTATATCATAATTATGAAACTATTAATAATGACAATTAATCTAAGAACCCTAAAGTTCTACAACATTGTGGGTCGATGTTACTTTACGGGTGCGAGACGTGGACACTTAAGCAAGAAGACGTCAACAAACTGAGTGCGTTCGAGATGCGGTTGTATGTACAGGCGAATGCTATGGATTAATTGGACAACCAGAACAACTAATGAGCAAGTACTAACAAAAATGAAACACGACCATGACTACCATAAAAATCGGAAAGACCGCTTATCTGGACCATGTAATGCGTTATATGGAATTTGAACATCTGCAACTGATACTGGGAGGAAAAATATAGGAGAGGAGTGGAATCGGAAGAATAAAGAAGTCTTGTCCCGTAATTCAGAGACCGGACACACACGAATGTAAGTACACTCTTACACCGGGCTCAGGACAAAGGTGGATCTGCCGAAATAGTCGCCAACCTCGAATAGGGGGAGAGGGAGCTATATTAAAGTCACTCTTATGTAGCTTTATTTGATTTACTACTAATATTGATTAATTATTTCAATAGACGATAGTAGACTTGACCGATTTTTACAAATGTGGAATAAACCTATAGAGGTTGCAGATAATATTGAAGTTTTGTAGTAGTTTAGAACTAACAACTAAAATATTACTGCCTTACCGTTTTGTTTTTTTTTAACCACCATTTTAGTTTTTAGTTTATAACCACCGAATCGATAATTTCCCTACGTGAGTCTTGTCGAATCTATGTCTCTAAAATAATTGTAAATAATTATTATAGTACCTCAATACTTTTGTGCATTTTTCAAACTACATAAAATCTCATACTTGCCTTTTGGAATTTCATTGAGCTCCTTCATAACTCATTTTATGCGGTTAGAGTTTGAAACAGAAACATACACTTAATAAACACGGTATATTATTGTTAATAATATCTGTCGATAGAAAAGAGTGATAGAAAGTCTTAAAATATTGGACGGAAGTATATTTGTCAACTATAGATGTCGTGTTGATCGGCACCTGCAATGCCAAAGTGGTTCATTAAGGTATTACTTGTTCGATGTCTCTACTCGGGTTCTCTTCGGTGGTCTAATTAAGGAAATTAATTGAGACAGACACGGGTTAATTTCTCATTTTGACCCGATCTAGGAGGGCAGAACTGTGAAACGTGTCTCCTTTACTAGATGAGACTTTGATTGGTCGATTCTCTAGCTGATGACTAAATGAAACAGTAAGAATAATATTTTCAGAGGTCATAGTTAAACTAAGATAACCCCTTGAATTTTAATTGCAGAATTGTTGAATTTAGGGAATTGTTCAAGAAATAAGGGAACAAGTTGATTATAACTCACTTAGAATTTTTGGAAAATTTCTATATTAGGAAGAAAGCTTGCTTTAAAGCTAGACGATATAATAAAAAAATAGCGGATCCATCTGGTATAAAAAAACGAACTTAAAAACTCGCCTTTTTTGTTCTTATCGGTAGTTTTTTCTCCCTCCATTTTCTCGCCTTTCATGTCTGTTGGGACTGATTGGACTTACTTAATGATAACATTATATTTAAAGAAGGTTCTACGGATACAAATTTCCAAGTTTTATGTTTTAATTGAGTTATACAAAGGTGTCCACTTTTTCAATGGATCTATATGGGTAGGTAACTTCCGAGGTAACTTCTATAAACGGTGAAAGATGAATATCGATTAAATTACAGAAAAGTTGTACAATTTTATACTAATCAAGGATCTGAAATAAAATTAAGGATTACTTCAGTCGTTGCAAAAATATGCAGCAAAAAATTAAAAAAATTTTTTTTTGTTCTTACAGTCTTTTTTTGGTTTTCGTCTTTTTCAATTGCTTTTCCTATTTTTTCAAATGATTTTCCAATTTATCAAACGTCAGTGTGATTTTTCAATTGAAATTCCTCTTTCGTCAAATAAAATTCCTTTTATACCAAATGCTTTTCCAATATTTATATTACTGTCACTATACGTAAATGGGAAAAGCAATTGACATAAAGTGAAACTGATTTGACATAAAAGGAAATTGATTGCTACATCAATGACTACAATCGTTGATAGATAGAAAAATAAGAAAATCATTTGACAAATAAGGAAAAGCAATTGACAAAAGAGGAAAACCAAAAGAAAAAGACTGTATTTTTTTATTTGTTATTTTAAGTAGTTAATTTATCTAAGTAGTTTATCTATTTATCTAAGTAGTTATTTTATCTTTTTTATTATTGAAAATGATCAAATTATTTTTTGTTGGTTTGTATCAGTCATCAAAAGTCATCCATCTGAAAGTTTTTAGACTTTTTTATTATTGCTTACTTATACGTATTAAAAAAAAAGCCTGAGCGTGTTGAAATCCTACATAAACACAGGCATGTTGCCATGGGCAACATCAACGTTAACGGAAAAACATGCCGGTCATCAATGCTTTATGTCAACTTTATAATTATCGTTCTAACCGGAAGTACCGAATAAAATAATTAGTATTTATGATTTCAAAATCCAACCAAAAATTAAAACTATACCGTTCACTGTTTGTGGATAACAGGTCTTAAAAACATTCAATCTTTTTCGAGCACTACGGCGTGCATGTTTTAAAGATCTTAATAACTAAGTACTCATATTGTGTGATCCACAAAATTTTTCATCAACTAGTGCCTTGGAAGAGAGAGATAGCTATTGCAGTCATGTCTGAGCCCATTGCACCTGAGCACACCTACCAATAGTTAGCATTTTATCTGACAGACTGGCAGACATGCTTCATTTTTACCAAGGCACTAGTTGATGAAAACTTTTGTGGATCACCCGATACTTTAATACACTATTAATGTTAATAATAGTACATACTATTAAAACAACATTAAATAAATTTATTAAAAATACACTATAAATACCATTCAATTAAATGATATGCCTATACAGGGTGTTAAGAAAATGACGGATAAACTCTTCAGTACATTGTAGGGGACACTCAGTAGAGTACGGGAAAAATAATGAAAAAATTCTGGTCTTCAATTTGGTGAGATAAAAAATGCCAAAGTTAACATTTTACTATCTTTGTTTTTCAGTATTTGCAAAAAATAAATAATTTTACAGCTATTAAAAGGGTACTTTAATCGGTATCAATTAGAAAAATTGCTTAAGATGTATTAATGGCTTGGAAAATTTAATAAGAATTTTTTTTCTTTTCTAAGATACTGTAAAATAAAACCATTTGGCAACAACGGTTTTGATACCTTGACTACCTACATTGTTAGAAATTAGACGAAATTACCAAATACCAACTGTTATCGTGTTAAACGTTGCCAAATTTATTGTTCAATATTTTGCTTATATCTTTTAAAATGTAGCTCTGGATTTTTTAAAATTATTTTTCCCATACTTTACTGAGTGTCGCCTACAATGTACTGAATAGTTTATCCGTCATTTTCTTAACACCCTGTATATTGTTTTTTCATGTCATTCGGTATTAAAAAAATCAATTTAAATTTTTTATAGAGACTTGTAGTTTTCGATGTTTTTTTTGTTGCTCATATTAAAATATGGTACTTTGGTTTTGTTGGGATTGGGGTAAAGGTGTCATTTCTTAAAGTAGTCTACCTTAAATTTGGATGTCTTTATTTAACAAATTTTCTATTTCTTGAAAGCTATTATGCTGATAGGAAATGATCTATGAAAAAAACAGCATGGCGGCCATAAGGAAAACAAAAAGTTGACTACGAAAGCTCTATGATCGAGTTCGCCTTGAAAATTTTTTATATATCGAAAGGATAGCTCATGACGACTTATGTAAACTCACAAAAAATAGTAGATTTGTTTTCAGTAATGAAGCAGATAGTGTCAACATAAGGAATAGTATATTACATTACTAGTGTGGAAAACTACTCATTTCACACGAGTGGGAGATTGGTCCCACTTGTTGGTCTCACTACCATCCCACGATTGTGAAATGATACTTTCCACAAAGTAATGTACACTATTTTTCCTACGACCACAGATTATGGTTAAGCTTTGCACATAGGTACTTTCTTCCTTCTGCTTCCACACTTTTTGAGGAATTTTGCTAGAGAGAACAGAAGCGCGAAGGGAAGAAACGGGTGGTTATATAACACATTGACCACTCAGTTTTTCCTGTGCATGATTTAAGATCAATAAGCATTTATTTTACTTTTATCACTCTTTTAAATTTTGATTTAGGATTTGGTTTCCGAGATTCTGCAACTTATTTAACTTATGTGTCAATCAGTTTTAATACATGGAAAGCCACAGACATAAGAAAACAATCAAGTCTTACAAGTTTTATGTGAACAGGATTTGAGAGTGGCAATACAAGAGTTGTCCAGTTATATTTGAACCATCTCATGTCGACTTTTCTGACGAACACAAAAGAATTAGCACTAATAGTTCGTTGTTTTTTTAATGCTCGCGAGCAGTTAATCATTTTCTGGTTTGCTTAGGTTTTGAATTTTTCTGTTTCTTCTTAATATAGGCATATATCTAAGGGTAGGTAATATAGGAATTTTCATAAAAAATATTTATCTTTTGAATTAGCTGACCATTTAGAATCTTTTGAACAATAAATGTTTTACAAAAAGAGATAATTTATTAAATGCAGGAGATCGAAAGAAAAATATCTCATAAAAATATATTGTTCAATAATTAATTACTTATCTTATCAGGTTCCAATAAACAAAATGAAAGAGGCTTTCACCAATAAAGTAAAAATAATCTTCTATATGTATGTATGCCACCTTGATAAAAATATGTATAAAACCGTTAACTACCAAAATAATTCCGATAATAATGATGAGTTTCCAAGCTTCATAAATTATTCTCCATAAAAATTCAGTAAGTATATAGATTATTTGTCTTTTATTTTCAATTTTCATTAAGGGTAAATAATAAACGTTTTATGTTGTCGTTTAAAGAATGACATTTTAAAGACGTTATACGATGAAAGATAAAGGTAAACCCAAGTTTTCAATGCAGTCTTTTATCAATATTATCTCATCCATTGAAGAGGATGCCTTTTCAGTGTCGAAACACAAGTGAAATTTTTGACATGCAACTCGATTTTAAGACGGTCGTCGTCTATCCATTATAAAATCACTTCGGAAAGCTTTTAAGGTGGAGGATAGGGAAAGCTATTCTTTAATCCTCTAACTCTGTATTCGGACCGAAATTGATTTTCTGGGCTAGATAACCCGTTTATTTTGTAAAGATTAAATGAAATCCAGTGATCCCTGTTCTCCGTTTCTTTCCTTTCTAAAATATCCACGGTTTTTCAACAACGGCATGCTTGCTTTTATATTTTCAAAAGAAAAATCTGTAGAAGGTATCTGACGATATAACTAGCGTACTTACATACAAATTTCTTCTTCAAGTTTATGTTGTCAATCCTTACTTTGAAAGAAATCAGAATTGTTAGGTAGGTATTAACATACATTAGTAAACATTTTAATTTCAAGTCCTGACATAATAAATTTCCACCATGAACTTATGATGAACTTATACATATTTCAGTTGAAACCAAAAGTGAAAACCCACACATACTTCTTATCCATTTCGTAGAAATTTTTAATATATTATCGTAAGTATAATGTTCTCAGGAAATAGGAGTAGGTAGGTACTAACATTTATATTACATAAACCATTTATTATTTATTCTTTATTTATTCATTCATTATTGTCTATTATAACTTCAAATATGTTTTCATTTTTCAACATCTTCAATTTCTCTGCAAAAAGGCTTTGTGAAAAAAAATGCTAATCACATGGTATTATTGTAGACTGAATTATTCATATAGGTATTTTGATAATGGTTATTGAAATAATCAGCGGATGAGGGAAACCGCAACGCCAAAACTTAGACATCGGATTTAATATTTTTTTTGTGATTTTCCTTCATTTTATTGGAGTCTCTGGCGCCATGTATTCGGAGTAGGTACACGAGCTACTACTGATCGCCCTGTATATTATTTTATGGGAAATCCAATGGTGGATTTTTATTATGAAGTCGAAGATGAACGAGGTGCGAATAGTAGCGTAATTTTATCATTAGAGTGATTTCGCTAGCGGGCACTCCATTATTCTGGGGCGATATGGAATTCCTAGAGCAACAATGGAATTCCTGGGCGAGTACTCCGACTCCCCAGTGATATATCGCGCTATTACTTGATGGAATTCATCCCCTGGGGCAAAGTTCACGTTATCGGGTGTAAACTCGCATGATTGCAGCTGAAGCTATTAGAGCAGGACGTGACTAAAACTCTGGCAGAAGGCACTAAATCGTCCAAAAACTACCATCTAGAGTATAATAGTTAGATCAAGTTCATTATTCGTTCTTTTTACTATTAATAATTAAGATACTGAAACATTTTATTATTTTTAATAAAATTAAGCTATGCGTGCTCGCAAGCAAACAAAGTAAAGCGTTATAATGTAATAATTATAAAACATAGTAAAGAAATGTAATCTGTGTACTTAATCTTTTAGGTTATTAGGTTGGGACAAAGATTATGAGTGGAAGTGAAACTGTATGGAAAACACCTCAAAAAATAGGAGAAACTAAAATTAAAATGGAAAATACTTTACCCCAGAAGTCAAAAGAAAGATTATTAGTAAATCTTCTTATTAAGCTATTCAGATTATACTTAGTAAATCTGAAATGAAAAGTCAGATGCCTACTAAAGCTATATAGGTATTAAGGTGAGTGGGTGCGTCTGGCATCATAAAATAATTTGTTTCTATATGCTATCGGGAGTAGATAAAGTATAGTACAATATCTGGAGCTGAAAGAACATTTCGAGCTTCCGAAAATGTCACTTTCAACTCTTGTTATGAAATGTACTAATTTGTGACTGTTTAACTCTGTGTCACTGATTTACTGTTTGGTGGTTATGACGTTTATTATTGGCCAGAAAAGAACCGTCGAATTTTGAATACTTTGCGTTTGATCGACTGCATCAGGAGTTCATTTTGTTCACTTTTAATCCTAACAATATAAGCAAAAAAAAGTATAATACCTACCGCTTCAAACAAGCCTAAACCAAAATCATTCATTAATAAAAAATCGTGCATTAATTGGGGTTATTAATCAACTATTTTCTATGCGTTGATAGAATATTATTATTACATGAGCGATTATGAAACCATTACTCACGAGATGATGCCACGAACTTTAGCGAGTGACATCTTAAGTGAATAATGGCCATAATCCCGAATGTAAAACTATGCTTTTTCTACTCCTTTATATACATATAAAAAAAATAATAAAAATATATATATTTTTTTTACTGCCTTGCAACAACTTCTAGTACCGAGTACCGACTGCGCACGCGATTTCTGGGATAATATGAATTCAATGCCTACGAATAATAACCTTCATAATCAATCAAAAAATCAACAAAAAAAAATCAATAAGAGTATAAAAACATAGTTGTAAACAAACGGTCAACGGGAAAAAAATCTTATATTATTGGTTCGTTTCCATTAGAAACTAATCACTATTATTAGGCAGTGGCGTGTGGCCCAAGACAACAAAATAATCTCTGCTTCCAAAAGATCTTTCAGTCTATTTGTAACGATAGGTATACTTTCTGATAAGATACGAAACTATTTAAATGATAAAGATTACAAAGTAATATCTAATCCATAATTATTATTGCAATCGCATTAAGGTTTTTACTCCTATTTACAATATTTAGTTTTTCGTTTTCATTTCATATTATTCACAATTTAATCCTCAACCCCTTATGAGTCAGTCATATATGCAGAGAAGCGTACATATGCAGCGTTTCTGCTTTTATTGAAGTCTGTTAAAATTAACAAGATGTGTTGGGCGGAGGTGTGCTACTTGCAGCACAGACAAGCTTGCAATAATAATACCACCTAGAACAGGCAACTTGACGCCAAGGCAACCGCAAGGGGAAGCAGAGAGAGTTGTGCTTACTGCTTTTGCTCATGGAGTAGCTGGTATTTACAACAATGTGTTAATATGGGCTTTTCTTTAGTGTATTTATTATTTCGTCTTCGTCTATTATTTGTGGCTAATAAAGTATTTCGTTGAACACACTTTTCCCGAATAAAATATAAATGACTAGCTCTTTTGCAGTAGACATTGTCAATCTTTTCAATCTTTCAGTAACCTATGTAGGTAGGTACGTAGTTACACTTCTTTTAAGATACCTATCCCCAAAACTTTAGTGGTGCATAATCAATAATACTAAAATAGTTTACGTGAGTAGGCTTTCACGGCTGGCTTCATTATTGAATCTCTTATTTGCTGTGGTCTATGCAGATCTGCTCCGAACGTTTCATCTACAACTGCGATAGACATCATCAGCGGTTAAGTGTTCGCAAGCGACGTTCCATAGAGCGAAATCACACGAACGTCAAAAATTAGTGAAAATTTTGATGTGTTCAAAGCATGGTGTATACACCGTGGTTCAAAGTAATGTGCGGTCAGCAACTAATAATTTATCCAAACCGTCTTCAACTAAATCAAAACATAAAAAAAAAATGATTATTATAGCAGGGTGAGTTTTCAAACCCGAAATTTTTTTTCAAATATCTCGAGTAATAAGCAGTTTATACGAAAAAAATTCCATAATCAAAATTTAATCTTTTCGCGGAATCATGAATTAATGTTAAAATTAGTCCCCCTACCGCTCCTTGTAGGCGGTGCTAGGGGTAAATTATACAGGGTGTCCCGTATCGTTATGTTCAAATCTTGTGAGCATAGTGTAGCCTTATTTCTAAGCCTAAAAAACCCAAAAGTGGCAGGTTTATCTGCATTCGTTACGAAGTTACAGGCCTAAGAAAATAATGTCTATTAAATACCAGACTTAACTTTGAAAACCACATAAAACTTATTTTATTGACCAAATCTTTAGTTTATCATGTGTTAAAAATGTCCTATTCCTTGCTGAATACAAGCTTGTGCTCGAAGGCCTATTGCAAAAGTAACAGTTTTCTCGTCTTTTTCCGCGTACCTATATCTCTTGACCAGCTTGCTGAATACGATCAAATAATAATTTCTCCCTGGTATTTAGTTACAAACACCAATTCCGAAATATGCTGGTGCCGCATCCTTTTGAATCCTAATGCCATTTCGTATGAGAAGGGGAACCTCTACTAATGTTTATTTCGGTGACGTTTACTCATGTCGTTACCATAACAATAAATTATTAGCCTAAACCACAACACATGTGGTTGTGTGGTTTTCAAAGTTGAATCTTGTTATTTACTAGTCATCATTTTCTTAGGCCTGTAACTTCGTAACGAATAAAGATAGACCTGCCACTTTTGTGTTTTTTAGGCTTAGAAATAAGCCTACTATATGCTCAAAAATTTTGAACATAACGATACGGGGGACACCCTGTATATCGTAAATAGGAACCGTTGGAAATGAATTATTGCAGATTCAGATTTTAAGGTCAAAAATACGTGGAGTTTCTCTGAATTTTTTCCATAATTCATGAATCTTTTTCATTTATTCGGTACCTATTATTCAGAGAAATAGAAGAAAAATGAAAAACTATCATGAATCGAAAAAGATATTTAAGACAAATTGATTTTTATGTACTTTTATTTTTATATTTGTACCGATTTTGGGACTTTTAAGATCTGAATCTGCAATTAAAAATAAGGGTTGCTAATAACCTAACAAGGGCTTTAAGCAAATATAACGCATAGGTATGGTATGAATAATAATCGATTATATCATTCGTGATATCGAGCGATAATAATTATTATTGAATTGTTTTGTCGTTTGTTCTCGACTGAGTCGACTGCGACTGCTTGGGCTCGAGCGCGAGTTCGAGTTCGGATTAAATACTTATGACGTTTCACAGAATTTTACTTCGTTCCGGTGTAGGTATAACCTCAAGATTATATTTTTGATTAATACTAAACTAGAGAGCTTTCATGTCTTACGGTTAAATTTTATCGATGACTATACGGGCCTATATTAATATAATTTTAATTCATGATTCTCATTAGAGGTAGGTACTTTGTATTTGTATATGTTGATGTTGGGATAATAATACTTTTCCTCTGGCGGCGGAAAAGTGAAAAGTAAACCTCCGGCGAAGGAAAAGCGAAACTTCGCTGCCGGCTACTGAGTCGATTTATGTCTGATTTACTGACATTTGAAGAAAAAGCAAATTTAACCTGCTCTAATTATTATAAGTAGCCCTAAGTACACAAGTAACAAGAAATCTAAATAAATAATCGACTCTATGTATTCACATTTCAGATATAAAGATCGTCTTTCAATTACGTTCTGAAATAATCACAAATATTTCCCATTCATAATTTTCTATCTCTGGCGACATTGGGATTTATCGAGTTTAATGTTACAGTGAGATGGTGAAACCGTTATTTGATTTACTGCCTTGCCCTCCAGGTTAAGTACTTTAATTAGAAAGTTGTAAAGTGTTTGCTTTCAGAGCCCATCAGACCATCGAGAAATAAAGAAGTTTCAGTTCAAATATTCAATTATTTATAGGTCCGCTGACTAAGATTCACTGTCAATGTATCGTAACTTTCCATCAAAAGCTAATGATTAATAGATGAATTTTCCATCAGCAAGGTTTGCTGAATAAGCTTTTCATATAGTAAGTTGATTATATTAAAAAGAAGAATTATATTAGAAAATAAATTGATTATAACTCAACATAATATTTACGTTATATAATTTTAGGGTAATTGCCTCGGTAATTGCCGTATATTTGAAATCGGTTATGATTTTACCCTCCGTTCATATACCGAATACTTACAACTTTTAAATCAATTTGTTATTGCTTCAAATCCTTCTAGATTGCTTCTGGCTCAAATAAAAAATAACACATCGAGGAAACTCGGGGTATCGGAGAAACGTTCACGTTTTATAAGAGAATATTTTATTTAGCCCAAATAATGACGATTTTCTTGATACAAAATAATTCTGAGTTAAATTACATCATAATACAAAATTTGAAATTGAAAATTATCCCAATAATCTACGCTGGGTATTAAAAAGAAAAACTATTGGCGAAAGAATTGACTCTTTGGCATCTCCTACTGGCCAAACCAAGCAATTTTGTAGTAAGATAAGTAGACTTAAGTCAACTTAGTTTCACCCGAGGAACATTCTTTGGCAGTGAGCTGTAGAGTAATTTCAGAGACAGCGTTTATAGGTAATACAGAGTGATTCAGGTTTTACCTTGTTAACTTCATCAGGGATCGATAGAACGGATTAAAATAGCGTTATTTGGTATATTTTTGGCTTTGAGATTATCAAGTATGCTGAAAACCGGGTGATTCTTTGAAACTTTTTCTTTGAAACTTTGACTTATTTTCTACAAAAGATGTTTCAGTGAGGGACATCGTTTGAACACAAGTTGCACCCCTCACTCCTTGCGAAGGAGTGGAGTTGACTTTTAAATTTCAAATAGCGACCCATGTTTTTTTTATTGCAAATTAGTATTCAGCGACAAAAAAATCGTAAGATTTAACTGAAACATTTCGTGCGATTAATTTGATAAATTTGATTTTGTTCATTTGTCCTATAATATCTTAAAAAGTAAGCATTCTGCAAAAAAAAAATCTACGAAAGTGGTTTAGTTCGGTGGGGAACACCGTTAAACGCAAAATCCGCCCTACATTCCTTATCTCTTGCGAGTGGGGGTAACTTTGAACTTTCAAATAACAGCCCTAGTTTTTATTTCGAATTCATATTCAAGGAAAAACATTCGTAAAAAATGTTTCATGTAAGTGTTACGCATTTTTTGTCGCTATATCTATTTAAAATTTCATAAGAACCTCCACTCCCTCGCAAGGGATGTGGCGTGTGGGGTGATTTTTGTGTTAAAATGATGTCTCCCATTGTACAAAACCACTTTTGTAAAAACAAATTTCCGCACAGTGCTTACTTTTCGAAATATTGGTAGAAATGAAAAAATTCAAATTGCCTCGTAGGAGTATTGGATTAGAGCATAGTAATTTTTCGAGAAAGGGTTTTTTTCTCAAGGTTTTTTAAATATTGACATTTGATTGATTATTGTCGGCAACGTGAGCAATAGTTCGTGACCTGCTAGAACGATAACTATTTCATGCACTGTATTTCTCAAGCAAAAAACAACTTCGCACTAAATTAAAATTTCCTTGCGTCATTTTTATTATTATTATTTCTATTTTTTCGCTTATTTCAATAAAGTTGTCTAATAAATGTTGTATACATTTCGAGCAGAAAATTACGGTGCTTTAGAATGATTTTTTAGGTCTCATTCTCAAACGCCAAAGTTAAATTGCGCGCACTAGATACATAGATAACTATTTTCTCGCAACTGTAAGTCTATTCTTTTTCTGGAGACTCAATCTTAAGCTGCAGATTTTTCAAACAACTAGAATAAGTACCTACAATTAAATTTATTACAATCCAGACTCTAGGGTGTAGAGATTCTCAACTATAGATGGTTACATTATAAAACAAATTGATATAATAATAAATTATTACAATTATTATATCAGTTACTATACATATAATAAATTATTATATCAAATACAGCAATCCGATGATTGAAAAACAATAACATTTTCGGAACGACACAGTCTATCACGTAATGTCTCTGTCTCTGTCTTCACCATACCCTTAGGACAAGTGTTTCGTTCAGAAGAGGTAATTGGTTACATTATAGTTATCATTTGAGATTAATTGTAATTATTAAATCATAGCATCACATTATGAATTATGCTTCTCCAGAGTTCTTGCATAATTGTTAACATTTGATATTATCTAATAGTTTTAATTTTACTGAACTGAATCACAGTTTATTTTTAAGGATGACCGTCAATTTTACTATCACCCAAAACCCAATTACTGTCTGCATGTTTTCATTTTAATCTGGTTAAGGCAAAAACCCTACCGAGATCCAACTATCAAAACGAGATAGTTACTGCTAATAATCCCAGGTTGGTTCTGAAAGCCGTAGCAGTGTTTTGTAACGAGACAAAACATAAACGACGATTAAACAATGCAGCAGGAAAGGTAAGCCGACGACTTTTTGCTCGAACGAATAAATTTTACAGAAAGGGATATCCCAAAACACCTTCAGATACCTCACTCTGACATCGTTGCCACAAATGGGTAAAATAATCTGTTTTAATCAACATAACGATCCACTCTAATGCTGCATTATTTCTTTTGTGAGACATATTTAAAAAACTTTCAGAGACTTTCAATTTACATTTCGTGTAACGTATATGAATAATAACGGAGCCTCCATCAAGGTTGATTGAGAATCCATAAGCAGCATTGCTTCGTCTGAAAAAATTGAATAAAAATCGCTAGGTATTACTTTTGAAGTTTTTACTTAGAAATTTATTATTTATAAAGAAATAAGTATTCTCGTTTTCCATTTTCAAATCAGATCACATTGAAAACGGCTATAAAGATTACAGAAAAACGGCTTAAATATACCAATCGTAACTTTTCATTTCGTATCATATTGTCAAGTTGGTAAAGTGAGAAATGTACAAAAAGTTAATAAAAAGTCTTCCTCAAGATTTTTCTTCAATAATAATTATTATTTTTATTGAAAAAGTTACAGACCATAAATCCACAAAAATTGGTTCTGTGACGACAAAAAAGTATTTCGTCGAAAACCGCATCACAATGTAGCAAACAATATATCAATACAGTGAGTTTCTTTCTCAATGCAACATAGGGCTTTACATGTAAAAACTTCACCTCGTGTTAATGCGTTTTCCTGGACTAAATTTATGAATTTTTTTCACTGGATCGTAATACACATTTATTCTAGACGGCATTTTTTAAATCTGGTGACAATGGAAGCAATACTTTTTTAAATAAAACGAAAAAATTAGAACGATTTCTACCGATTTTTAGAACTAGTTAGCTGTACTAGGAAAACTAATAAATTGGAGCCCTTATTCTTCACATCAAATACATGTATTTCCAGGTTGATTTACATCAAGGTATTATCACAGTCATGTGGTATCACATTCGTTAAAATTATCACATTTTCGACATGTTTCGACCTCTTGAGGTCATCTTCAGGACTCTACAAAACTGTTCAAAACTTGAGCATCTATATCACATTAACATCTTTGCAAAAGGTGAAGAAAACTTATTTTATACTTACAAAAATTCCTTTTAAAAATCTGAAAAATTCTAAACAATCAGTTCCTCCCTCATCGTTAGCTGTCCGCCTCCAGCCTGCACTTCTTATTTAATTATACGATCGGGTGATATATCAGTGGAATATGCGTCAATCTATACATAGCGCCTTTCATTTTTGGCTTGTTCGGGTTTATATAATTTTACATTTCTTTGAGGACGATGGTGTTACATGTTGCGTGACTGGAGTCGAAGAGAACGATATCAGGATTCACATTTACCAGGCTATGGCATGACAAGATAAATAATGACAGAATAAAAACAAGACGGAAGACGTTGTTATGCATAGACAGTTTCTTCACCTTTTGCAAAGATGTTGATGTGATATAGATGTTCAAGTTTTGAACTGTTTTGTAGAGTCTTGAAGATGACCTCAAAAGGTCTAAAGATGTCGACTATGTGATAATTTTAACGAATGTGATACCACATGACTGTGATAATACCTTAATGTAAATTAACCTGGAAATACATGTATTTGATGTGAAGAATAACGGCTCCAATTTATTAGTTTTCCCAGTATGAGTTAATATCTTCACTCCACCAGCATTAGACAACAGGGCATTAGTTAGCTGTGTTTGTTCACTGACGTCTATCAAATTTCTGACAGGTAAATATAACGTGATTGTTTAAATCAGATTCAAATCTTGAACTAGGACTGCCTTTTTGTAATTATTGCTAAAACTAAGAGAAGACGACACTGCCTCTTGTAGAAAGCAATTTATTATTAAGACAAGAAGTATAAAAATCTAAAGCAAATGTTCAAACTATCATTTAAACATCAAAATTTCAGAGATTTGATAGACGTCAGTGAACAAACATATCAGCCACCTAGTTTTGAAAATTAGTACAAAAATCGTTGCACTTTTTTCATTTTAATTAAAAAAGTATTGCTTCCATTGGCATCAGACTTTCAAAATGTCGTGTAGAATAATGTGTATTACGATCCAGCGAGAAAAAATTTCATAAATTTACTCCAGGAACATCATTACACGAGGTACAGTTTTTACATGTAAATCCCTATATTGCATTCAAAGTAAACACACTGTGTAACAAAGTAACAATATACTCTCTGTACACTGAGAGTTGTCCGTTGTCATGCCACACTGATTCTGACTAAACAATTTCATTTAATTCGATTTGAATCGTACACTTATTTCTAAGTCGAACCAGATGTGGTATCGCAGTTCGTGTCAGTGGCGTGTGTTGAGGAATAATGAATATTCTATAAATATATTATTTCGACAAGTTATTGACGAAGTAGTGCCTTGCAACTTTTTAATAACAAATATTATATAATGCAAGTAAATAAGAATGATAATAATTATTGTTATCATCATGATAGAAATATCATGTCACCTACCTGCTGGTTGCCGTTTAAAAGAAAGAATAACACCTCCGTTTTCTTATTTGCAAGTAAAATATTCCAGCAATTTAACCACAAGTCCACGTACTAGGGAGTTCAGTCGTTTCCCAGGCAAAACAAGGAAATAGATTTTTAGGCATTCGCGAAATTAAGTTACTCATAGTTATTTATCACACCGTACAATATAACACAGGAATTCTGCTAATTTCGTATTAAAAACGTTTCAAATAACAAATCTCATCAGTATATTTAGCGCTGTCACTGTCAACTGACAGTAGCCGATGAGCTGGACGACAATCTTATCGTATCAATCTAAGCGTATCAAGACGCGAGTCGATACTTCCGTCTCACTCTCGCTCATCTTTTTAGAATTGCTGACGATTCAAACGTATTTCTGACAATACGTCCCATTTTAACTCGATTGACTATGCAATGCAATAGAAGGAGTAAGAAACATAACGAGATGATGTATTCTTAGTTATCACAACAGACAACTCTCAGTGTACAGACTTTAGTTAAAGTGCTATTATAATGAATTTTCAAGCGAAACTAGCAATGACAATTTATGCAAAAAGCCATTATTTATTCATTATTGCAGTTGGAAATTTACCTATTGTAAACATTAACAGTTAATTCCTTGCGATATTATTGAGCCCAACACTAAAAGACGATAATAATTAATCGAAGCTGATATTCCGATTGCATGACGTTATAGCTATTTGCGATAAAAGTTTTTCTACTCCTAACCTTTAATCTGCATATTAAGTATGAATCACCAGTGCTTTAATGGGTCTCATTAAGATACAAATTTTCATTAAAGCACTGGTCAAGCTATCCAATGGCAGAGGAGCATTTGCAATCGAATCGGGTCCTGTTCGCTCACAATCGGGTCGGCAAGCCAACCGAAGTCACAGAGTTGTCATACTCACGACAAAAATTGCCTTGTGATATAAGTTCTGTATTTCTGAAAAAAAATTCTGAACGTTTATTTAATTTAGAACATAAGTAACTTTCAAAGGAAATTTATCAAGATTTTATGTTACCTTAATTAATTTGATAGGTAGGTATATCGTGTAAAAGATAAGAAGATAAAGTATAATATCATTCGTAGCGCTCCGTGATAGTTCAAAGCGGCAACGCTGCAACCGTCGCGTGCGCAGGCAAACATATCGTAATTAATGGCAGTCAATGTTATTAAACTTATTAATTAATCTGAAAATCAAAGCGTAAAATTCGGAATTCGAACTTCGCATAATAAAAATTACGCAGTAGTGAGTAGTGCCCTTAAACTTGATACTAAAACATGTCTCAGCAGAATCTTAGCGACGAAGAGAAAATTTGGTACCTAATATGCGTAAGCAAATAGCAACCTATCTTAACCTCAATGATCCGTAATTGTACACGGGTCATTGTTAAAATATATAATTTTTCAATCTTTTCTATGAAATTAAAAAGGGTCGTAGAAAAAATAGTGTATGGAACTCGCAGATAATGGCTATTAATACGCTCTTATGATGGTTAAGACACTCGCCTACGGCTCGTATCTTAACCATCATACTCGCGTATTAATAGCCTTCATTATAAGCTCGTTGCATAATATACTATTAAAAATGGGAGTGGTTTAAGTACGCGACGCAAATTGTCAAACGAGGCCGAAGGCTAAATTTTAAAATGGTCAAGTGCTTAAACACTCCTTTTGCAACCTGTGTCACAAAAGCTTTCATGTTAAATCGTCAAGAAATTACAACTTATGAACCCTAGAGATTGGCATTTTATACAGGGTGTTAGTTAAGTACGGGGCCAAACTCCAAGGGGTGCTTCCTTGAATGATTTTAAAAAGAAAAGTTCAAATATACATGGGTCCGAAAATGCATATTTTTCAAGATACAGGGTGTCAAACTTAAAACAAAAATTCGAATGTTCGTGAATATCTCTAAACTCTTTCAATCAATTTTGTTGAAATTTGGCAGTTCTGTTTGTAATAACAAGAGGGTAATTTAGCCGCAATTAGATTAAAATTATTAATTCCAGTGGCGTCCCGGAAGACAGTCTAACTAATATTTTTGATTAAAAAATTGGGCGCCACTGACTTTTTTTTAAATTTTGTATTTTTTTCGAATTAAGCAACTAGAAATACAACTATTTTATCTCTTGAGTTTTTTTTCATATCTTGCTTTGTTTTCGAGAAAATAAAATAACAGTTTGACACCCTGTATCTTGAAAAATATGCATTTTCGGACCCATGTTTATTTGAACTTTTCTTCTTAAAATCACTCAAGGAAGCACCCCTTGGAGTTTGGCCCCGTACTTAACTAGCACCCTGTATGTTTCATTAACTCTCGCTTTGGAAAAGAGAGATGGCTATTACAGTCATGTCGGAGCTCATTTTAAGAAAATAATTTTACAATAAATTCATTAGTTCAAATTCTCATGTGCCGCCAGTATCATCATTTTCATTCCTATAAGTTTGAATTTAAATACTGAAGAAATTACTTATTTTTAATATTATGGCTTCCATCGATCAACAAAAACTTTCTATGCTGGAAATACACCTACTTCAGGAACGGACAAAAATCAATGGCTAATGGATGTAGTTTTCAAAAAAATTCATTATGTAAGTCATGTTTTTGTTTATTGCTCTATCATCTGCAGATCACTGTTTAGCGTAGTTCAATCACACATCTTCCAATTTTTTGTATTTTTTCAAGCAGTTATTTTGTAGAAAAAATATGGTAGATAAAAATTTTGTGGATCATTGTCAAAAATCTCATTCACGCACAAGTGCGTAAAAGAATGTTATTCCTAAATTAAAATGACAATGCAAATAGCAACTTTATGAAACGATGCATGTAACTAATTAAATTTAATTTAAATTAAATTTTAGACACAATATTGCGTTCGTAATAGGGAACCTGTATTACCGACACTGACGCTTACTAGGGAAGAGCATTCTCATTCTCACAAAAAGTTGGGAATGTCAAATGTCAAATTTCCTCTAAATCTAAACCTGGAGATGTTATTTGCACAAAACTAAATTTGCATGTTAAATCCCTAGGACCTACTTACAAGTTTTCACTTAATTAATTAATTAGCATAATACATATAATCTTTTTTATTTTCCGCTTAATTTCTAGAAACATTGTTTGTTCCTCTTACTCTGTTTTTTTTTTTGCTTTTTTTGTGAAAACTGAAGAACTGAAGTTCAAGCTAAACATTAGCTTGAACTTCAGAAGTCAATAATTTCTGTGTTTGCCTGACTGGAAATCCTGGCAACAATGCAGATAGAGAATCATTGTTTCCAACGCCTACTCTCTTAGAGTTATCTAAGACTCGCTCATCCAGCCAAGCCTTAGCGAATTCTCTGGCCCCCACGGGGTTCCAACAGAAATTTCACTTGAATTCTCCAGGTTTACGACTCATAAATACGAACCCACCTTGGCCGGAACAGAAAGCAGGCCAGCCATGGCAAGTTGCTCGCTTTGTTCCGCTAAATTTATTAACGGTATTTTTGAGCTTATCGCTCAGGGATGTAACTAAATATTTCTAAATAAATTTCAAGGGTTTATGAGAGCGGTGTTTGCAAATTTCCATCCTAATGGCAGTGTTTTGTTACCAACGATATCGTGAAACTCTCACAATGACTTAATTGGATGATAGACACTGGTCCGACGTTTATTAACTCCATCCGTTGGCTCTTAGCAGTTTCATAAATTTTATCATGCACCAGTATATTTTCCTTTAATTCTGTTATTTCTCTGGGGATTGCATAATTAGTTTACAACCATTTTAAGCAAGTCAAAACACCAGGAATTTTTTTATCTACAAAACACTGCAAGAAATAATGTTCATATTTATGTTAGATTAAAAATGTAGACGAATCCTAATTGTCTGTGCATACAGTCATTAGTCTGTTAAAACACTTTTTTTATGGTGCTGTACCAAACATATAATACGTACAGAATATTAATGCATGAATGTAAAATAAATATATGTTACATTTATATAAATATATATTAATATAAAACCATATACACTGTGTTGCATAGGAAAGGAAACATATAGGAAAAACACTACAGGGAATATTAGTAAGGATCCGAGTGAGTCTGGTTTGAATATATAACAGTGCAAAACTAAAAAGTATGCTTAAACAGGGAAAAGAAAATACACAGAGGAAGATGAAATTGATGTCCTTGCTTGTGTGGTGGCCGACGCAAACATCAGTATACGAGAAATTACAAGGACTTCAGAACTGGAAGCTACCTAAGCTACTCCAGGCATCAACACCTGCAGCCCCAGGATGCTGAAAATAAGATTTTGTGAAATAATGTTGGAGAGATGTAACCAAGATGACAACTTCTTAAGCTCAATTTGCTTCAGCGATGAAGCAACATTCACACTTCATGGTGCAGCGAGCATACAGAATTATCGTCACTGGAGTACCGAGAATCCTCCTGTATTCGTTGAAACTCATAGTCAGTACCGTCAGAGTGTCAACGTTTGGGCTGGTATTTTCCGCAATACAGTTGTTGGACCTTTTCTCATCGATGGACGATTGTCGGGAGATGCTTACTAGTCACTAATATTTTCGACATTGAAACCGTATCATATCAACATGATGGACCTCCAGGAAATTATGATGTGACTATTAATAATTTCCTAGATGCGACATTTGGAGGTTCATGGATAGGAAGGAAAGGATCTATCGAATGGCCGCCACGGTCTCCTGACTTAGCTTCGAATGATTTCTTTTTATGGGGATATTTAAAGAATAAAATTTATTCCCAAAGACGTCACCCAAATTTGCAATCACTAAGGCCCGGTTGTACCATTCGCCGGAGAACTTTGGATCAACTAAACTGATTTCAGGAGATGGGCTAGGTTTACCGGCGACTGCGTTGTACCAGCTCGGTTTAAACGAACCCCAATGGCTGTTAAACTGAACCGGCATTTGGACTCGAATTCAGTACGGAACCCAACGTGGTACAACACAAATGTGACGCTGAACTTGGTTCAACTTTGAACCTCCGTTGAACTTGGATGGTACAACCGGGCCTAAAAGACAGTATTATTGAAGCATGTTTTAATATAACACCTCGTATGTTGGATAATGTTAGGGAGACATTTTTATAACAGATTATAAGTTATTGTTTGATAGAAAACGGAAATTTGTTTGAACATCTAATTTAGATTTAGGTATAAGATTATTATTGTTCCTTGAAATATTTTGTTTATGTTATATTAAATTTTTATACATTTATCCAATGAGTATTTTTTCATTAACTCATCACTTTATCTATTCAGTTCAATCGAGTTCAATAACAGATGGAATTATATAAATCAAAAAACTCATTGTTATGACTTGACCAAGAAAACGATGTGAGCTCATTTTCATAGCAACGGTTATACAAAAATAGTCACAGGTCTCATGGATATATTAAATATTGCTCCATGTTAATTTCTCTATGTTTCCTTTCCTATGCAACACACTGTATGTATAATTAATATATGAATGCTATCAAAGTAGGTATAATCAATAATCTTTAAAACTGACAGCTCTTGATTTTGTTAGGTTAGGACAGTTGTCAAAGCATTCAAGAACGTTAATAAAATGGTCACTCACTTTATCGATTTCATGATAACAAATGGGCGACAAAAATCAGCTTGGATGACTTTAAGCAATATTTAGTACGTCGAATTTATTAAACACATTTTCATGAAACTGAATAAATTACTCCAACGCTCAAGAGAATCACTGCAAAATTTACCAAAATTTAAGATAAGTAAGATGAATCAAGGGAAATCGTGAAGAAGGTGCAGTGTTGTCCGTAAATTAGGCTTTCATGGAAGAAAAATATGACCTAGTAGGAAAATTTTGATAGAAAAGCAAGAAATACGATATTTGCGGTTCTGAGGAGGATGAGTAATCTATGTGCAATAGTGCACATAGATGAAACATGAATTCATTCTCCTCATGTTCATCAAAAAAATCGATTCCAGTGGGAAAGATTTGACGTACCTAACTCGTCTCCAAAGGACAAAGGATGGTAACTATTCACGCCGGGGGAGAAAATGGTCTTATTCCTAATCTAGTGCGTATTGCGACTCAAGTCGAAGATGGATAAGAGTAAAGGCAACTACGACGACATGAATCATTCTAACTGCAAAAAAAAAAGGATGTAGATATTCCAAATATGCCGCAGCATAGCGTACTTGTGATTGACAATGCGCCATATCATAATGTGCAGTTAGATAAACGACCAATCTTTGCTACAAGAAAGTCAGATATGGAGCAGTGATTGTAACTAAAGCAAATACTATTTGAGTAATTGGGATTCCTATAAACCAGAATTGTATAACTTCGTCGAATCGAATACCTAAGCCTAATTTCAAGATCTACGAAATAGATGATGATGATCACGATAAGACCTGATCATGATGTTTGCGACTACCTCTTTACCACCCAGATTCCAATTCTATCAAGTTGGGTTAGGCGGATATGAAGCATATGTGGCAGGTAGAAGCATCACCACAAAGTTTGAAAAGTTCCGAATTTGAAATTTGAAAATGATGTTAAGTGTGACTATTCGAGAAATTTCAGAACGCGAGTTCATGACCAGAGAAGGAGTTACGGATATTATTTTAGTGGAAGATCTAAATATTCAACTGGCAGGCATTAACGGCGGTAAAGATAATAATAGTGACGAAGAGTACGATTCTGATAGTAATAATGATAATAACCTAGTGATAGTAATAAAAATAAATAGTGATAATAATAGTGAGAATAAGCTTATTTAATATATCCATTATTTTCCCGTTAAAATTACAAGTAGGTGTCAAATTTGAATTTCTCTTGATTACTCTTGATCACACAACATAGCTATAAAAAATTTAATTTTGCGCCAATGAATTATGGTCATGTCATGAGTAATGTCAGTACTGCACTTTTTTTCCCTAAAACGATAACTTCACATTGAATTTCATCAAAATTGCTTCACGGCCAATTTAGCTTTTGTATTCAATGGTTTCATCCGAGGAACATTTGGTAGCAAGCTGTAAAGCATTTCAGGGACTATCATACAAAAGCCTGTATAAGATTATATTTTGGAATGTTCATAAAAAATTCAAAAAGTTACAATTGATGAGCGATAAATCATGATCAATTAGGTATGGATCGACTTCAATGAGGCAAGCAATTCCTTGTTTCTCATTTAATACATAAGTCGTATTTGAAATAAAGTCAAACTTCTTGTCGAATAATAATTCATTCCTCCCAAGAGTAAGGAATTAGATGTTTTGAAGATAACGAAGAGAATAACAATGACGAGAAGGGTAAAAACGGAATAGCCCTCATGTGCCCATCTCATATATCAATAATTCTGTAGTCGTTATGAAAGTGATACTGATCTGTTATAACGCCGGTTTCTAATAGTATAATATATTATGTATACTATACAGCGTCACACATATAAACGAATCATCTAGAAATGTTTTTACCAATTAGTTAAGAAAAATATCGAATCTGCTATTAGTTTTTGCATGAAAGATATATCGCACGACTTATAAGTAACCCATAAGCTACTCAATTCAATTAAACCTAAACCGTATACAGGGTGTCCCATAATATGTGGGCAATCTCCCGGATTTGGGTAAATTTCGTAAAAATAAATGAAAAAATAGCTATAAAATTAATTTCTCAGAGACACCCCTACAAAGATATTAAGGAACTTTCTAAATTTCAAGTAAATTTTAACAAGTTGGCTGACCTATGAGAGTAAATTGAGCAGGAAACAAAACAATAACTTAATTAAATACACGTCAGTGTCAAAGATTTCATTTCATGCAGATTCAATTCTAACTGATTTTCTGCGTATTCAGCGTTTGTGTAACTCATTTTAAAATCAGTTAGAATTGAATCTGCATGAAATGAAATCTTTGACACTATTTGACGTGTATTTAATTAAGTTATTGTTTTGTTTCCTGCTCAATTTACTGTCAAAGATCAGCCATCTTGTTAAAATTTACTTGAAATTTAGAAAGTTCCTGCGACGCATCACCTATTAGAAGGACGTTTATCTCGATAACGGTTCGCTCTATCGAAATAAATAAGGAAACATTTTTTATGTAAAAAATGTCAAATAAAAAGAAAATTAACCTTAAAAAACTGTAAAATTATTATTTTTATTGTTTTCTTTCATGTGAATGAGGGGGTTATGCCATCCCGAGGTCTATGTGTGTGCTACCAAAGATTATGAAACACTGTTCTAAACAGTCCCAAAGAATACAAAACAAAACCAAAAATTATCAAAATCGGTCAAGAAATAAAAAAGTTATTGCAAAAAATTGATTTTCAACCCTCAACTTCAACAGCTAATATCTTTGTAGGGGTGTCTCTGAGAAATTAATTTTATAGCTATTTTTTCATTTATTTTTACGAAATTTACCCAAATCCGGGAGATTGCCCACATATTATGGGACACCCTGTATAATAAGTCATTTTAATTCGAGTAGCTCCAGACATGCATATTATATGGAGATATAATAAGAGGTGTTCGAAAACAAATCCGTTTTGGAGTAGGCCCTAACACAAAGAGTTTTGTCTTAGCTTAATCCACTCTTTACAACTGACAGGTCTTGATTTTTTTTTAGGTTAGGGCAGTTGTCAAAACATTCAAGAACGTTGCTTAAAATGGGCACTTACTTTATCGAAATTTTTTAAAAACACATAAATAAAATCAACAATTAAATCATTTAAGATTCTCCCGTACACATTTTAAAACACGGTTTCTCACTTCAGTAAACGCGCTCTTCAACTGTTTGCCTAGGGTGTATCGTTCATCTCGACGAACTTCTCCTCTCGATTACTTGACTTGACTTCGTTAACAGTCTCACGCAAAATATCCAGTTCTCAATGTAAATGCATAGAAAGAAATCACATGTAATCTTGCAGAACCTGGCTGGCTGGGGTATCGATATACAGGCTGTCCCGTATCGTTATGTTCAAATTTTTTGAGCATATAGTAGGCTTAATTTTGAGCCCAAAAAACCCAAAAGTGGCAGGTCTATCTTTACTCGTTATGAAGTTACAGGCCTAAGAAAATTATGACCAGTAAATAACAAAGATTCAACTTTGAAGACCACACAACCACATGTGATGTGGTTTAGACTAATAATTTATAGTTATGGTGGCGACATGAGTAAATGTCACCGAAATAAACATTAGAAGAGGTTCTCCTGCTCATACAAAATGGCATTTGGATTCAAATAAATGGGACACCAGCATATTTCGGAATTGGCGTTTGTAACTAAACTCCAAAAAGCAATTATTATTGGATCATATTCAGCATGCTGGTCAAGAGATCGGTCGTGAAAAAAGACGAGAAATTAAAACTGTTACTTCTGCAATAGGCTTCCGAGCACAAGTTTGTATTCAGCAAGGAATAGGACATTTTTAACACATGATAAACTAAAGATGTGGTCAATAAAATAAGCTTTATGTGGTTTTCAAAGTTAAATCTGGTATTTACTAGACATTATTTTCTTAGGCCTCTAACTTCGTAACGAATGCAGATAGACCTGCCACTTTTGGGTTTTTTAGGCTTAGGAATAAGCCTACTATATGCTCACAAGATTTGAACATAACGATACGGGATACCCTGTATTACGACAAATAAGTCGATCTTCACAGATCTCTTTCACTAAATTGGTTGCTTCGGAAATTTTCAAAACAACAAAAAATCCTTGTTCGTTAACTCTGGGAACTGATCTACGTGATATTCTAGGCCATGCTAATGCTGCAAAAAAGTCTTGGTGAAAACACTGTAAGTTCCGGGAAAACTATTGACAAAAATTTTACCTGCCAGGAATATCTCGGAGTAGGTATACTTTCACTGCTATATCACTGGATAATAATAATAGTGAGCACCTTTCCTAAGAAGCTTGTACGCAGGCTCATGCAGAGATATTTCTTCCAAGCAATGAGTTTGATGAGGAACTGGAAGTAATAATTGTTGGGCTCCACTACAATGATGATAATTATCCAGATAGAACAACATCCACATTCCATGAAGTTTACTCCCATTGCGAAAATAACTTTGAGCTATTTTGCAGTTTTTCGGTCTTAAGTGAGCGCTTTTTAATTTGAAAAATATAAATAAATATCTAACAAACATAAACAAACCACAGGACATCAATTCAATTATGACAAAACCGACATCATAGACAGAGAACAAAACACATACAAAAGAACTATTTTAGAAATGATCCACATACAAAGTAATCAAACCAGCGTAAATGACCGAACTGAAATCAACAATCTATCACGTATCTATCAAACTATCATATCCAACATACCTCCCTCACACACCTAAAAAAAAATTAATAATAATTCTGAAATTATAATATTAAAAAATTACATAAACAAAAAAAAATGAACTAAAAACCTGATTCCTAACAAAAACACACACCAAAAAAAAAAAAAAACCTACTACCCACTACTGAAAACTAACAATTACTCCCCACAATAATTATTATTCACCACCATTACAATAACAATACTTTTAAAATCATATTATCATACAATGAAATACACGTAACAAACACAATAATGAAATATAATAAACAAAAGCAGACACATAAAATGTCAAAATCAAGATCAAAATTAATTTACTTATATTTTTTCTAAAATTTAAATTTAAAAACACACCATTTACGACATTTCAGTATAATAATTATGATTTTTTAAAGTATTTTTAAGTTTTTACATATTTTTTACAATTATTTATGAGTGAACAAGAGACCAATCGGTCTCGAAACGTTTCATTTTTATAAAAATATTTTTGAAAAATAATATTTTAATATCGAACCTAAAACCCAAATAAAGAAGAACATTTAACAACTAAATATCTAACTTCAGTAAATATTTTCTTGCTGATGAAAATGGAAAGTAATCTTCATTATTTATTTGACAATTTTTTTTTCCTTCGAAAAATGAACGACCTTCAGTAAATGAATAATGCTGAAATCTCACTAACGTCATATTGTTTACATTACATCATATTACATCAATTTCATTGCGCTTGAACTAGAGATGGGAGAAGCTAATTAGATAGCAGTGACAGTTCTGATGTCCTCGTTACTTGGGATATCCATATGCGAGAACCACTGTTTACAACTATTTGACGCATATCTACTGAAGGATTCAGAGTTACGGATGAAACAACGGATGAGACTAAGAACCGGCAGTAAAATTACAGTTAATTTGAAACTACTCGAAACAAATGACAGTTACTGTTAGTAACCGTCACAGATTTCTGTGGTCATTTCTGCTGGGTATCGAGTCTAAGTGGATTTTTTTTTTATTTATCTATATTCCTGACATGAAAGTAATTACAAAACTGTTGATAAAAGTCATTTGACGTCGATATTAGCTTCAAAAACGAGCACAGAAATCTGCCCGTTAGCCTAATGAGCCTTTATAATATTGGCTGTATGAGTTACAAGCAGGAAAGTAAGAAATTATGACTACTGAGAAGGAAACTTCGTAGTTTCAAGGGAACTGTATTTTTGAAAGGGTGTCATTTATTGTCAAAGAATTTTGATGAAATATTCCTTTCATGTATTCACTATGTTACCTTTTCTATGCAAACGGTGTATAAATAAGTAAAATACTGCTTGTGTTGTGACACTTAATATTAAAGAAAAACATGGAAAACGTTACTGTTACTGTAATAGGCTACTCAGCCTGTTCCAGAAGACAAATGAATAAATCCATGAGAATAATACCTGTAGTCAGGCGGCGTGTTACAAATCATAAATTAAACTTCAAAGGAACAGCAGGTGGGGTGAATCTGGCTCACAAAACATCGCACAAAAACAATTATCACGGATAATATAAATCTCAGGGAACAATAAATCCCTGCCACGGTCTCGGCGGAGAGCTTGAAGAAGGAGGGTTGGCCGCTTAGGGGTCGAGGGCAAGGAGATTCCAAAGAAAGAAGAGCGAACTGTCCGATCTGCTGGAGCGGAGAGAATACAGGTCGGTGCTTACTTACTTTTTAGAAAATCATATATTCCGAGCTTCCAAGTTGGAGAGTAAAGCACAAAACTTAATTTTTGTAACCGAATCCAGAAACGTTTTTTTACTTGTGTTTATTTTTCAAAACTTTGGCCTATTCAATCCAAGCAATATCCAAGGACATCTCTGGAATTTTATATAATGTATTATTAAACCCCATTTAGATTATGCATTATTTGAGATTTCTCGGGATTTAGGTTCTAATTCAGCTTGCCACTAAACGTTGTTTGCATAACAAATTAGAAAACTTTCCCACAGCATGTGAGGTGAAACTGATAACATGAGCGTTACCCTTTCGTCCTTATTATGTACTCATCAGCATGTTATGTCAGTCATATACACAATACACATACTATAAGACAGTTGGAACTTATATTTCTCTTAGCTGGTGTTGCAGAGAGTTGTAATTTCAATGATTAGCAGGCAACCACAGAAACAAATGTGCGCTACAAATTTTCCTTGAATTATCTAGAGACTCCACGGGTGGAGTCAAAGCCACAAATCCGTGAATATTGGTATACATAACATATAATATTGGTATTGACGATTCTAACTATCGAATTCAACGTTCACAAAAACAGCCAGTGACGCTACTCAAGTAAAAAGTTTCAAAATTAATTTGTACGTAATCATGTTGATACAGAGAAAAAAGCAAAATATTATTCAAAATGGTCTAAGCATTCTTAAAGCATTAAGAACCGTAAACAGTCAATAATGTCTTCCCTGGCAGATTAAATACACCACCACTTCTCATAGTTTTACGACCCTTGCGGAAAGCTGATAATATGTTATTACTGCAGACCAATGTTCCCTCAAATTCAATTTCTCAGTTATTCCATGAGGCCGAAGAACATAATAATAGAAAGAAAAATATAATTGTGCTTGGAATGGAGGAGGTGAACAATAAATCCCGCGAAGCTGAGGCTGCTACGAACCTGATCGATAATTTTTCACCAAATGTCGAGATGTTAACTTTTTCACAACGGTCAATTTAAGGGAAACAATAAGAAAACATTAGTCAAACAACAAAAGTTGTATTGCAAAAATTATAAGTCGTATTTAATAATAATAATAATATTAATAAAAAATAATAACATTTAATAACAACACCAATAGTACCTATAGTCATAGTCATCTGTCACTGGCATGATATCCAGAAACTTACACAACCACGTGAAGAAAATTGATTTATCCCGCGGACTCATAATTACCATCCAAAAGGCAGTAATTCTTCAAATATGTCAAAATACAGTCTTTTTCTTTTGGTTTTCGTCTTTTGTCAATTGCTTTTCCTGATTTGTCAAATGCTTTTCCCATTTATCAAACGTCAGTGCGTGATTTTTCAACTGAAATTGCTCTTTTGTCAAATGAGATTCCTTTTTTATCAAATGCTTTTCCAGTATTATGATACTGTCACTGCAAGTAAATGGGAAAAGCAATTGACATAAAGTGAAACTGATTTGACATATAAGGAAATTGATTGATAAATCAATGACTATAATCATTAATAGATAGAAAAATAAGAAACTCATTTGAAAAATGAGGAAAAGCAGTTGACAAATTAATGAGGAAAACCAAAAGCAAAAGACTGTAATATTATTAATAATAACAACTCCTTCGTGAATATCAAATGGACCAATACAGATTTATAAAACATAAACATCATAACGAGAGTTAAACTAACAGTACTAACTAACACCAAATAGAATGCTACACCCCAACTCATGCAAGGAAAGGGTTATAAATATTATAAAATAAGCAGAAAAGGGGGATAAAGAGGAAAGTAGATATAAGTACATCAACTACAAAAAAAAAACAAAAAAAAAAGCAAATAGACAAACTGAGAACATATTTCCACACAAAAGATCAACAAAGCAATAGCACAGGCTGACAAGAACTACACCCCATGCACTCAATCCATCATAAAAAAATACAGCATACATACAGAGCAAGACGTTAGATCAGAAGAAGTCATGGTCAGAAGCAAGAAGAACGCATGGTCAGCCCAAGCGTTATACGAAAAACTTTACAACCAGGTCAATAACATCAACATCAGTAAAGAACTGTCATATAAATTTCTTCAGAATGGACAACTGTTCCCAGAAAATGAAGGCTTCATATTAGCTATCCAGAATCAAGTCATAGTCACCGTCAACTACAGAAACAGAAAATATATCCTAACAGACACCACAATAATTGACGGTACTTGAGGAAATATCATCAATACACAGAGACAAAATTGATCACATTATCTCAGGTTGCAAAACTCTTCGCTGGCACAGAATACACTATAATAGATTAAAATGTAGCAAAAAAATTCACCAGTCCAACGCACTGTTACACAGATTGCATACAGATGAGTCATGACCAACCATATTACAAATATAGACCACAAACAGTACTAGGATTAACCTCATTCAACTTATGGGAAACTTCCTTATCTCGCATGTGAAGCGCAAACATGCGTTTTGGGCCCTTAGTATCTTGGTCATACTTCTTCATCCAGACGGAGAGAACAGTATATGAACTAGGACAAAACCAGTGAATTGCATAGATTTAACCTTCCTAATACCGAGTGGGGCCCTTTTGGACCCCACGAATAGATTTATTCGAAAAAAAGTGTAAAAACCTAAAAAAAATTCTTATGGGTCCTTAGCTTTTATCCTTGGACTTTTACCAGTCGGTTGCTATAAAAAAAAAAAAAAAAACGACAAAATTTACAAGGAGTCTTATTGTATAAAAAAAACAAAGCTGGGATCTAAATGGACCTCACATGGTATTGGGTGTTACAAAAACTGATAACCATACAATGAGACGATTTAATTTATATTTTGAAGATGTTTTATCGGCTTTAACAGCTTCAGTCATGGCCCTTTACAGCTTGAGTCATCATTGGTTACGTTCTCTGTAGCAAAACTCCTTATCCGATGACTTATTTTCCTAAGAAAATTTTCAGTTGGCGTGATTTTTGGAAATTGTGTTATACGTGTCCCAGAAAGAAAGACTTTAAAATATACCTATAGTACCTGAGGATGATCTTATAAACAATTATTTAGATGTGCAACTGAAAAATATACAGGGGGGGAGTCATTTTAATCTTAAAACCCGAATATCTCTGTTGGTAAGCTTAAACATCTGACTGTAAAAATGACTTTGACCTTGTAGACCAATTTCAAGGCCATTTGAAAGTCAAGATAATTTTTTAAATAGGATAGCCTTTTTTTTTAATAGATAAGAATAGTTTTTACAGTTGCAGTCTAAAATAAGTAGGTTATGATTTATAAACAAGTGAAAATCGCAGTTTTTCATTTTAAAAGCAGTGTTCATCAGAAATGGCACCAAATATCGAAAAACGGCTTACATGTTTCTATCTGAACTTTTCATGGGTTACCTTACAGTGTACTTGAAATTTTTATACAGGGTGATTAAAAATCTGGTAATTTCCTTCCCCCTCTATTACAGTTTAAACCACATAGTAGGATACCATGTGCCATGTGAAAAGTTAAGATAGGAACATGTAAGCCGTTTTCTGATAATTTGGGGTTGGTTCCGATGTATACTGCTTTCAAATTGAAAAACTGCCATTTTCAGTTGTTTATAACTCACAACCTACTAATTTTACACTGCAGCTGTAAAACCCTTTCTTATCCATTTTTTCACTGGAAATATGAAAAAAAGATAAATATATAGGTGTCCTATTTAAAAAATAATCTTCACCTTCAAATGTACTTGAAACTGGTCCACAAGGTCAAAGTCATCAGTGCAGTCAGATGACCCCCATTGTGCTGAATAACAACTTTTGTCTGCATAATTTTTTTTGTATCTGGCTTAGTTGGCTTACCAACAGAGATATTCGGGTTTGAAGATTAAAATGACTCCCCTGTATAATACTTTGAGTATACAGACAGATTTTTATTTTTTCAACCCATACTTTGTAGAATCTCTGCATACTGATGGATGATAAATAAAACACTAATGTTTAAAAAAATACTTCGTAAAACTACACGCATTTTACGAACCTAATACCACTATTATTTCCATCATTTTGGTCTTTTAAAATTCAAAAGGTCAAAAAATAAATATTTATTTGTCAGTTTGAGAACAATTGATCAATGATCACAATAAAAAATTATCCTAGCCCCCTACTAAAACCTCAATAATTAGACAACCAGGCTGTCTAACCAGCTGAGATAATTGGACGAATGTCAGTGTTTACTTAACATATTTAATACCTCGATCAGCTGATATTGTCAATCAATGAAGATCTAGGAAGTTTACATTTTTGTAAATCTAAAAACAAAACTCCGTGGGCTACTAGTGCATAAGTAATATGTGAACGGTGTATATACAATAGTTTATTGCTAGATTGTGCTAGACATGTGTATGGACAATATACAATATACATATAATTGGACAGTAAAGATTTTATTGTTTTTTTTGCCATTTTTCCAGACATGTCATAGTTCAAAAAGAATCAATTTTGCTCTCAATTTCGTCGATTTAGTCCATTCTTGTATTTTGGTAAATGTTATTATTTCTTTATTATATCTTAATGGATGTATAGTTAGAGAGATTGTCTCAAAAATGGCATCTCCTAAATGGAATAAAACCAGATTTTTATACAGGATGGTTACCTTCAACTATCTCATCATTTGAATCTCCTATAAACCATAGACCTCGCCATAGACAGAGTCCATTAAATTAGAGAAAGGTTGCACAATTTTATAAATACCTTGAAAAAACTGAAATCGACATTTTTAATTTTAGGCGAATCTTTTTATTATTGGGAATTAATTAACTATTGTTTGTAGGTTTGAGACCAGCCTGTATATAGTTTGAGTTCCCTCAGTATAGGGTGTTAGCGCGTTGCGGTAAACGGCTGTGGTCTTTTGCACAATTAGTTTCAAAAATTTTGAAGAGAATTACTGGAGGGCATCAAGGCAACTCCCACAATTGAGGGAACAATATTTTCTTCTAATTTGCTCCTCGCAAAAATCTCTTCCGGGAGCTCCAAAAAAATGAAAAAAAGGACTTTTTTTCCGCAAACAGAACCTATTTTTAATCAATTTTCTTCAAAATTTTTTAACTTTTTGAAATTTCTCGGACAAATCTGGGCAAAAGGCCGCAGCCGCTGACCACAGCGCGTTAGAATCCTGCTTGACAATCTGGCTTTTGAAAAAGGGGCTTGAGCTATAATATAAAAACCTGCTTTTCTTCCATTTGGGAGATACAAAGCATTTTTTCTCTCTAAAGTGTATTTTATTATGTATGTTGTTTTCCGTCGGACTGAATTAAGGTTGGATATTAACGGGTTTTATATTAGATGGAAGAACAAAGTGAGGAGACGTCTTCAATCTCAATCTCGCCTGGTTCTTTCGTTTTCCTTGAGAGGATTTCTTCAACCTTGCTGTTATATATTATTTGTCAATATGAAAGAAATAAAGTTCATTGTTATTGATATTATTTTTATAGTGATTGCTTGAGTAAGAATGTTCTCTTCGTGATTTGAATTTGAACCTCCAGCTTGACCAGTTTTGTTATCTTTCAGTTTAGAAGGTGCTGTTAAAAAGTTATGCTGAAAAAAACTTATTCGTTTAGATATTAAGATAGAATGTTTCCTAATTATTCTACCTTCCCACAGGAATTTTAGTCTTAATACTTAGATTCAGTAAGCAAGGTTTAAAGTAGTTGTTCGATTTTTCAACTTTTGATGCTTTACTTTTTATGTTAAATCATTTTTGTGATTGCTTTTTGAACTAGACTCTTCTAGTTATTACACCGATTTGCCACGAAGTTTGCTTATATTCGAATATATTGTGAAACATTACTTAATAGGGTTGGTGAGATGAGTAATTTTTTTTCTTTGCAGTATTGTTTAACAGTAATGTTACGTCCTTGGTGAATAATCGATTCGTATTCTCTAAGACACCACCGTTTCCTACCCCTTCCTATCCCTTTACACAGCGGGAAGAAGGAAAAAGGACACCTGACTGGAGAGACCACACGAAGAGTCGAGGTTTAACATCGAGAGAGGAGAGAGCTCGACCGAGAGTGCCGTTCGTACCAGACTCGTCGATGCTGGTGTTACGAGAACGGGATACCTAGTTCCTTAATTAAATAAGGAAGCGGTATAAAGTAGTGGAACAATCGTGGGTACCTACATAGTGAAGCAGAGTGAACAATAATAATAGTTACAACATCTCGCAAATTAAAACAAGTGCCCCTTTAGTCGGACAAGACACAAGGTCAGTAATTTCGATAATTATTAATTAATTGTGTTCCTGTCAATCATTGGCAATTATAGCCTGGTCCTTCCCTAAATTTTGATCCTGTCACCGTGGCGATTTGTCATTACCATCGCGGCATCGAGCCGCATTAATTTAGCCCCTTTCAGGATCGAATCGCGTCGTTAATATTTCGTGTTGCTCTTTGACGCGGAGTTAACATTTTTTTGGTCCCTCCGTAGTCGGATAGGAAAGCTCGTGGAAATATAGTTCATTAATTGGTTGCATCATTTGTTTGAAATTAGTTTCTCACTCACTGTGTTAAGGTAGCCTGTTTGTAGGTCAAAGGATTCGAAATAGTCGATCCAAAGGACGCCAGACGGCATTTTCACCCATTCCACTATTTTACTCCATTCTACCTCACTCCACTTCTTCGTTCGTTGCAGGTGTTCGTTTTAAAAACTTCTGTAGGTATAGTTGGGAATATTTCTCTCTGAATTCGCAGGGCAGAATATTGATTTTGTATTCACGGTATACTGGGTACACTCGGTATCTTAAGTATTGTTTTTGGTGAATTCGAATTCAATAATTTATTTTCAACTCGATATTAAATAAGTAACTTTCACTTGGTTAGGTACTTATTTTTGGTATTGCTCATCGTTCGTTGTTGTTGTATTTTTACAGGTTTTTAACGAATAACCCTTTTTCGTTGTTACAGGGAAAATATTGATTTTTGTATTCACGGTATACCTACTGGGTACACTCGGTATCTCAAGTATTGTTTTTTGGTGAAGTTCAAAGTCAATTTATTTTCAACTCGTTTTTAAATAAGTAACCTTCACTTGGTTAGGTACTTATTTTTAGTTATTGTTCGTATTTCGTTGTCGTTGTATTTTTTACAGGTGTAAAAAATAACCCTTATTCGTTTATTGCTTTAGTGTTTTGTTGATACTCTTTAGCAAAATGTCCAACACTTTGGTCGGAGCAAACGCTTCTGTTTCGAAGTTTTTGACTCGTTTGAACTCGATTCTGACAGTAGTTTCAGCACCCATTGATGAAAAGTCGCGTTTTATTGTCCTGGCTGCATGCGACAGCGCTTCAGATTTGTACAATCAGGTGCAGGAGGTTGATAAAAATATCCTGATTACGGTTGAGTCGGCAGATAAGAGTGCTTTGGTCGTAGATGTGTCATCGGAGATTTGGAAATCATACTCGGGACTACTTATCGAAGTTGATTCGGTTTATTTTCAGATTAGAGCGGTTCAATTGTCGTTGGAATCGACTCAGGATACGGTGGTGAAATCACGTCATGGTTCGAGTGAATCGTTGAATAGTCGACAGTCTGGTGCTCCCGCACTACCCTCCTCTGCAAGTTCACATGTGAAATTGCCTCGTATCGGTATACCTACTTTTGATGGTTCGTTGAGGATGTGGTCGGTTTATTATGATTTGTTTAGGACTTTGATTCATTCGAATGATTCGTTAGCTCCAATTGAGAAGTTCCAGTATTTAGTTTCGACTTTGTCAAAGGAACCTCTTACCCTTGTCAAACATTTACCACTGACAGATGACAATTATGTGATAGCTTTCGATACTCTTGTCCAAAGGTATCAGAATGAGCGAGTACTTGCGACGTGTTATTGGCAGGCGATTTGTAATGCTCCCAAAATAACGGATTCTGATTCCTCACAATCGCTTCGTGAATTGTTGAATACCTTTTCAGAAAATATTACAGCTTTGGGTCAGGTCTCAGGCGTCTCTCTCTGGGATTTCACTTTGTTCAACTGGTTGCTACAGAAATTGGATAACGCTACTCGAAAGCGTTTCGAACTCCAATTTGCATCTGAAGAGTTTCCATCATATCAGGATTTGCACAAGTTTTTGTCGTCACAGTGTCGTGCATTAGAATCATCTTTGGGGAATGACCTATCTCCGTCTGCAGTCGTTGGTAAGCGGAGTAGCGTCAAGTCTGGTGGAAAAGTGGAATCGAGGAATTCACATGCATTTTTGTCAACGTCGAGTGCGTCTTCATCGAAGCAGTCGTGCTTCCATTGTAATGGAGAACACCCGATCTCGAATTGTCGTTCTTTTTTGAAGTTGGACCCGCGCAAGCGTTTTGAGGCTGTGAAGGCAGCGCGCTTGTGCCTAAATTGTTTTGGCCCTTCACACTTGGTGAAGCAGTGCCCCTCTTCTCATTCGTGTAAGGAGTGTGCAGGTCGGCACCACTCTTTATTACATTTCGTTAAACTTAGTAATTCGGATGGAGCAGCTTCTCATCGAGTTGAGCCGCCTCCAGTCGCATCCACGGTTGCCATGTCTTCTCTCCCATCCTTTCGGGATGTTCGTTCTCGTTCTCGTAGCAATACTACGGTTCTTTTAGCAACCGCATGTATTGAAGTTCAAGACAAGTGGGGCAACTATCAAGTGGTTCGTTCTTTAATTGACTCTGGCAGTCAGTCGTCTTTTATTACTGATCGGTGCCGCAAGCGTTTGGGCTTGCACTTGAATCGATCATCAACACCTATTTCTTGTTTGGGTCACGTGACCTTGGGATCGGCCCAGGGATCATCTGATTGCATTATTCGTCCCGTTGGGGTACCATCACCTACTTTTAAAGTAAGTACTTTGGTCTTGCCCAATATTTGTGGAAAACTTCCCAGTGTTGACATTTCGCCATCGAAGGCGCTTGATAATTTGAAGTTAGCGGATCCTAATTGGTACACGCCTGGTTCTGTCGATGTTTTGCTAGGAGCTGACATCTTTCCCAATATTGTTCATGGTGGTTATTTGTCGGGCAGTGATAACTGTCCAGCCGCAATGAACACGACGTTTGGTTGGGTTCTTTTGGGAACCATTTCGTCGAAGGTTGCGGGCGAGGTTCAAGCTTGTTTTGCGTCGGTAGATTCGACCCTTGAAGAGACTCTTAAGGCATTTTGGAGAGTTGAGGAGGTGCCTTCAGTTGAGGTTTGCTCTAATGAGGAACAAGAGGCTGAGTCGTTGTTCGTTGAGTCTCATTATCGAGAAGAATCAGGTCGTTTTGGGGTATTGTTGCCATTTAAGGATAGCAAAGAGTTGCCTATCTTTAATGATTCGTTGAATGTCGCAGATCGTCGTTTGCTCGCTTTGGAGAGACGATTGTCGAGGTTGCCTCACATTAGAGACATGTATGTAGAGTTTATGAAAGATTATTTGGAGGCTGGGCACATGTCGTTGGTGCCATTGGAGTCGGAATCTGCAAACTCTTATTACATTCCGCATCATTGCGTTTTTAAAGACCCTGGTGTTTCGATGTCTTCTGATGTGTCTTCGCTCGCCCCAGTATCGTCGAAAATTCGTGTCGTGTTCGACGCCTCGGCCAAAGCATCGAACAATCTTTCGTTAAATGATACCTTGTTGATTGGTCCGAAGTTGCAAAATGACATCACTAGTGTTTTGCTTCGTTTTCGAGAGAACAAATTCGTGTTCACTTGTGACATTAGGCAGATGTATCGGCAAATTTTAGTTGGAGATTCACATCGACAGTATCAATTAATTCGTTGGCGTTTTTCAGAAAAGGATCCTATTCGAAGTTACAAATTGAACACTGTAACTTATGGTGTTTCGTCCTCGCCATATTTGGCCATTAGGTGCTTGTTACAATTAGCTCAAGAAAATTCTGAGAAGTTTCCTCTCGCTTCGAAAGCCATTCGTCTCGGGCTTTATGTCGATGATTTTGCCATTGGGGCAAATCAAATCGAGGAAACCTTGGAGTTGAGAAATCAGCTCATTTCGCTATTGCAATTGGGACAATTTGAGTTGCGGAAATGGTCTGCTAACAATCCACAATTGCTTCAGGATCTGCCGGTTGAACATTGTCAACAGCAGTCATCCAACTTTGATTCGGAATCGGACTTTTCGGTGAAAATTCTTGGCCTTCAGTGGCAATCGGCTACTGATTCGTTTTCGTTCATGGTTAAGTCCATAGATTCACCTTGTACTAAGAGAAGCATTCTCTCAGAAGTCGCTAAGATCTATGACCCGTTGGGTTTCTTGTGCCCATTGACCTTTATGGCAAAACGAGTCATTCAACATTTGTGGTATCTCGGGCTGGATTGGGATGAAGATCCACCAGCTGATGTTGTCGAAAAGTGGAATCGATATAAGTCCACTCTTCATGTTTTATCCAAGTTGACAATCCCTAGGTGCTTGGTTCCCGAAGGATCTTTCGTGTCGTGTCAACTGCACGCATTTTGTGATGCGTCGACTGCAGGTTATGCGGGTGTGGTGTATTATCGTTTCGAGGACGCCGATGGCAATGTGCAGGTTCGTTTCGTTACTGCCAAGTCTCGTGTTGCTCCGCTCAAACCACTCTCCGTTCCACGGCTGGAATTGTGTGCCGCAGTCTTACTATCAGATCTCGTTTCGTTCGTCCTTGAACAAGGTCCTCAATCCATTGTTGTTGATAAGGTTTTCGCTTGGAGTGACTCTTCGGTCGCTCTATCCTGGATCAAGTCGTCTCCACATCGGTGGAAGACTTTTGTTTCGAATCGTGTCGTCCACATTCAGGATCGAATTCCTCCGGATTGTTGGAATCATGTACGTTCAGGTGACAACCCAGCGGACGTCGCGTCTCGGGGCTTGTTACCAGAGGAGTTAGTCGGGGCTTCCGCATGGTGGGCGGGGCCTGAATTCCTCAGATTGCCGCTGGAATCTTGGCCAGCACTCTTTCCCATTGCTCCCACTTCTGAGGTTGAACTGGAGAAAAGGAATATTGTTTTGTTCGCTACGATAGAGATTTCGGATGTCGATGTTTTGTTGAAAAGATTTTCTTCTTTGAGGAAAATTCAGGGTATTATCGCTCGTTGTTTTCGTTTCACTAACAATTGTCGTGCTGTCAATAGGACCACTGGTGCATTGAGTGTCTCTGAGTTGCATGCTGCTCTCATGCACATTGTTAGAATTGTTCAATCTTCGGTCTTCTCTTCGGAATTGGAGAAAATTCGCTCTGGTAAACCATGTGCCAAGTACTTGCAGTCATTGTCGCCCTTTATTGATGATTTCGGTATTTTGCGAGTCGGGGGTCGACTGTTGCATTCGGGTTTAGCATTCGACGCTAAATATCCCGCATTGTTGCCAGGAAGGCATAGGTTGGTTGAACTTTTGATTGATCAGATACATCGAGGTAATTTGCACCCAGGAGTGAACACTACTCATTATCTCCTTCAACAAAATTGTTGGATCCTGTCTGCTCGTAGGGTCATTCGTAGTTATTTGTCGAAATGCAATCGTTGCTTTCGCACTCGTCCGCTCTCGTTGGAACCTCCCATGGGGAATTTATCTGTCGCTCGTGTCTCCCAATTGAAGCCCTTTAGTTGTGTCGGGGTCGATTATGGGGGACCCTTTCCTATTGTCTTGTCGAGGTATAGGGGTGTCAAAACTTCTAAAGCCTATTTATGTTTGTTCGTATGTTTCGCGACTCGCGCGATTCATCTCGAGATCGCTTCTGATTTATCGTCAGAGACTTTCCTAGCAGCTCTAGGAAGAATTGTTTCTTTGCACCCTGATGCGGATGGTGTCGCCAGGGTTGCCTCGGTTCGTACGACCAAAGGTCTTTGTAAACGACCTCTGGTCAAACTTTGCCCGTTACCTAACCAGTAACGGACTCAGGGAATTTCGTCCCTGACTCGTTAGTTTCGTTTTCGTTAGTTTCGTTTTTGTCGTTAGTTTCGTTTTCGTTAGTTTCGCTTTTGGTTCAATTTTCTGATAGCGGAAAATTCCTCCGGTAATTTTGGTGGGCGGTATGTTACGTCCTTGGTGAATAATCGATTCGTATTCTCTAAGACACCACCGTTTCCTACCCCTTCCTATCCCTTTACACAGCGGGAAGAAGGAAAAAGGACACCTGACTGGAGAGACCACACGAAGAGTCGAGGTTTAACATCGAGAGAGGAGAGAGCTCGACCGAGAGTGCCGTTCGTACCAGACTCGTCGATGCTGGTGTTACGAGAACGGGATACCTAGTTCCTTAATTAAATAAGGAAGCGGTATAAAGTAGTGGAACAATCGTGGGTACCTACATAGTGAAGCAGAGTGAACAATAATAATAGTTACAACATCTCGCAAATTAAAACAAGTGCCCCTTTAGTCGGACAAGACACAAGGTCAGTAATTTCGATAATTATTAATTAATTGTGTTCCTGTCAATCATTGGCAATTATAGCCTGGTCCTTCCCTAAATTTTGATCCTGTCACCGTGGCGATTTGTCATTACCATCGCGGCATCGAGCCGCATTAATTTAGCCCCTTTCAGGATCGAATCGCGTCGTTAATATTTCGTGTTGCTCTTTGACGCGGAGTTAACAAGTAATGACAGTTGAAAATTTCCCGATCAACAACTAAATTTGTGCAGGTTGTAAGCTAATTAAGACTTCCACTTCCTATTGAACCAAAGTAATTGTATTACTAGTTTAGTGAAGTCCAAACCAAAACGACAACCGTGCAAGCTTGCAAACTAGCTGAAAAAGTGGTAAACCTGAGAAAGTGAAAAGAAGGTTATCAACAAGAAAGCATTTCCGTCTTTTGGGTTAGCTTGCCTTCATGTTTATGATATGGCGTATGGTATAAAATTTTAGGTCGTATTATGACGGATATGATTGAAGTTCAGAGAACCTCTACGAGTATATCAAAATAACAATGTGCAAGGTTTTTACGCTACACGGATTACCCAACCCTAAAAACTAAATATGTACTCGACGCTATAGTGCGGCCCTTTGTCACGTCCTTTAGCCATAAAATTCACCGTGTGTTCTGGCGACTGCCTGTCAGGACTTTAGTGGTATTTTTATACTGCGGAAGACATCTGGGCAGACGAGGTAATAAAGGCAAGATGAATGTTAATGTTCCGAATAATAAAATGTAACCCAAGCATTTCATTTGTAAATAGATCCTCTGTAAGGATAATGGGCTCATAAATGTACGCAAGGTAGGGTTTTTGTGAAATATAAGCCCCAGTCTTTAATAACATACAGCCTTTGTATAACACAGTTTTGTATAAAAAATCTCATTAAATTCAAAGAGGCAACCCAATACAAGCTGCATGTCCATGTCTTATAAAATTTTAATTAAAAATCAATTTGAAAAATGTCTTGATCATATTTTAAAAGGTTCACGTTGACAGACTGTTACACTATCGACAAGGTAATTGCTAAAGTAGGTAATGTCTCGAATATAATGGATATAAATCTGTTGCTGGTGATACTGGTTTACCAACTCTTCAGTTATCCAGAAATGATTATGACGGATGTCGGCGCTTACATCCCTTCTTTCATAATATAATTTATTTCACCTCACAAATTATAATCAAAATCGGATCAGATGTATAAAAAATATCAATGTAAGATGAAAATTAATTTTCAGTAGGTAGCAGATTCTTTCTAAAATTACAAACGAACAAAAAAAAAACTTACATCGGTGGCTGTTAACTCGAAGCTCACAGCTCTATTATCAAGTTCGCATTCTATGGACTTATGAAACTACTTATGCGTGTATAATTTCAAAATAGTATAGGGCAATTATTGTTAATTAAAATAGGTAGCGCATCGATCACATACAATTTGGTAATAATTATGAACAGAGAAATGCATGCTATTAGCATATAGGTAAATAGGCAGCACGAGGCTTGTTCGATCACACGATTCTGAACAGTTCAGAACTACTAAAAATCTACTATACAGCGAGAACCACATAACGCGGAACATCGGAAAATATATATGACGTAGTCTAATTAACGTTGTTGAACCATTTAAAACGGAACATAGGGGAATCAGTGCATTTGCTATACAATTCCGAAACAATACGTTAACAATACCGTAGTTCGGTTATGTTCGAGAATTGTTGAATTTGGCATTAGTGAGTTATTTAAAATAGAACATATACGGATTCTGTATTGAAAGTCGTGGCAATAAATCATTTTAATTTTTTTTAATTAAACCGTATAAAAAGTTTAAATTTATAGGTACCTACTAATTATTTTATAAAGAAACAAAATAAATTTAAATTAAAACACTACAGTGGGTTAATAATTATTATTATTATTCTACAATAGACCTTCGGTCACGGTGTACGGTTTAAGAGGGGAAGTATTCACAATCCATTTATTGTAATTCTGCACTGTTCAGGAGACATTTTTCTTCTGAAGCTCTTCTTATCCTTTATTTCTTTATTTGAGCTCTTCAATCTCGTGGATAGGATGGCTTTTTTTAGTTGCCATCACCTTACAGCAAGACGTCAATAATTGGGTGAGATATGCAAAAGTTGACAATTTTGCATGATATACAATCAGCAACATCAAAAGTAAAGGCAAACCGATTATAACCGAAGGGTTATATACCGATGACTTTTCCTAAGTAAAAAAAAAATCCAAGGGTGTTAAATCTGATGACCAAGGCGGTCATTCAACTTCCCTTCCTATTTATCTACCAGGAAACTGAGCATTAAGCAACTGTTGAACTTGTCGGGAAAAATGTCGGTACCATAAGGGACCATTAGTTGTATTTATGGCCGGAATGATTCTTTCTTGCAGTAGGTGCATATACCAATGAGATATTAACGTACCTTCAATGAAAAAATGTCCTAAAATGTGAGTGTTGACTATTCCAGCCCTAGGGTAGATTTACTTTCTATGGATATTGTGTCCTGTAGTGACACGATTCTGGGGAAACTTTTAAACTCCACTATAAACTTTTCAGTTGATATATCCATGGTGATCATGCTTACTCAATTATTATTAAAAACATTCGTTTGATTTTAAAAACCAACAGATTTGGTTTTTATATTTCATTTTGTATGAAATAAAATAAATTATGTATCACGTGAGTTATTGGATGTTAATAACTTCGGGAAACTTAACAATCCCTCGGGACTACCTCATAACTCCCTTGATACATAAATAACTATAAAACTCTCGCTATGTTTCACCAAACATAACTTTTGTAGTGTAACGAAATCCAAGGCTTTCGTTGGTAATTATTATTTATTTGCATTATTTGAGGGGTTTATCAGGATACAGTTTTTTATTTACGACAGTGATTAGCAGGTTATCTCCACCAGCACCAACTATATAAAGAGTGCCAACTGAAGGACTGACGGGAGGATCCGAGGTACTGACTCGAGAACCACTCTCTCTCCTTGTAAATTGAGCTAGGAGATCACCTGGGGCATGTATTGAGTGCACTCTATCCATTTACGTAGCCGGCTACAGTAGGTCGATGAAATGAGTCGAACCTCACTGTAACCCGGTATCGGCAGACCGACCAGAGTGGAGTGAGCTCTCGCCGGCAACCGATTCAGTATAGGGAATCAGTCGGCGCTGCATTGAAGTACCGGCTGATCCCTTCAGTCCCTATCCGGCCTGTATTGAGGGTCGGATTCAGTAACAGCCGTCCCGAGGTCATATTGAGGCATCGGGAACGGACTTTGTTTCAGGTAGCCTCGCCGCCGGAGAATATCCTCCCAGATTTCTTTCCGGCGCGTGTTCCGGAGACTACAGCAACCGACACGCACTGTGCGACTGCGAGCGGGCGACTGGCGCTGAAGAGCCGGCCGCGAACCGTTCAAGAGTGGCCGTAGGTAAACGACCAATCAGCATTAGTACGCGCCCCGACGCGGCTATCTGCAACCAATCAGACGGATTGTGGAGGACGAGAGCCAGCCCATAGGATACAGTGGTTATCAGTATTAGCAAGACAAATATAGATATGTGTAAATAGAATACTTGTAAATAAAGATTTGTAATTTTTAATTGACTTGTCGCGGGTACAAAGGGGCAGACATCCATCCCTGGGAAATCACCAATGCCTAACAGAAAATCCCGTTACAGTAGTGACCGGTATTAATATTTTAGCGTATTTCGTGGAGGTTATTGCAAAGCATTAACGACTTCCATAGCAACGACGGATCGATTTCCATAGCAACACTTCACAAACCCATCTCCTATCTTCTGTAAAAAAAAAAAAAACTGCCACTGAATAGTCAGTTGAAGTTTTCATCTACTGACATTTTAATCAAAAGTGAAACTACGTTGGCGGGGGTTATCCCTGAGTTATGGATCTAGTTCCGGACGAAAGTTTCGTTTCGTTTGCAACTATAATATTCTTAAGACGTCTGTGTGGTCGTCCGGATTTTTGGATTCCACTTTCGTATGAAAACGTTACGCGTAACTTGAAATTTCAAGTTCGACACTAAGAAACTGACAAAATAACAGTTTTAGTAATTTCAACAATAATTATTATTCGAGACAATTAAAAATTAATCACAATAAAAAAACCTCACATGCATCTATATTTTTTTTATTAGTGGTAACCTGTTATTATAATGCTTAGTTAAAAAACGCTCAAGCGTGTTTAAATCAAATATTGAAATACGCGCGTATATTAAAGTTACCATGGGCAACATCAACGTATAATCGGAGAACCGTATCGGTCAACGCCTTATGTCAACTTATTAATTATTGTTTTAGCCGGAAGTACCAAATGCAATAATTACTGAGAGATATTTGAAAGTCTTGATTCCAATATTCAACAATTTATGATGGACGATAAATAAAACACTGTTTACAGGGTGATTAGTAACTCGCACACTCGTTAAAATTAGGGATATTCTGCAAAAAAAAATTGAACCTAACGGTTGGTTTTCAAGTTACAGAGTTTCCCTCGTCCGAGTTTAAATGTAATTTTTTCAATAACCGTGATAAAAATTTATGAAAAATTCAGGTTACTGTAATGTCTGGAACGGATACTATAAAATTCATCCATTTTTTTCCACAAAACCTCTTTACAGAGGAATTGAGAATGTTTTAAATTGATAGCATACCTAAATCTGAACGAAATTTGCAGTTTGGCAACCGCCTAAACTCAACTTAGAATAATAAAATATTCAAATGCCTCGTTGCTATGGAAATAAAAATAATAACAATACCATCTACCCGAACTTATTATTCACATGTTCAGTGCAGTGTTGCCACCTTTTTTTTTACAAAAATGGTCATATCTTTGGAAGAAAAGAACTTACAACACTGCAGTAAGAAAATTTACCACTCTTAAAAAGTGAAGTTTACCGCAGCATACTCTGAGTGCGGAAGTTACTGATCACCCTACACATGTAGTAAAATATATTTATATAGTAGGTATATTGTATGTTACGGCGAGAGATCGAAATTACTGAATGTCGACATACACCAGTTAATGTCGACAGACACCAAATGAGTTGATAAAAGACCGAATATTTGTTAGTTTTATTATAAAGTTGGACCCGGGTGTATATCGACAAACACAAATAAGCTTCGGTCGATGTCGGAAACGACAGGATAATACTGGATTTTGCGGTTTCTTCGGTTCCCATCTGTGTGCATGGGCTTGTCGTCAGTCTTACGTAAGCAGGTGTGGTTGATAGCGTGTGTGCAGTCTTACCAATTTAATAATATAGGTTAGGTATTACTATTTGTTTTCAATGGCTACTGCAGTAAGTAGTGATCAATTTCTTGAAAAGTTACCACACCCTAATTAGAAGTAGGTACACAGTAAGACAATTGTTTTTATTTTTCTCAAGAAAGATACCTACTCTAAAATCGTTTGTGAAGTAGTTTGTGCTAAAAGTAAGTGCAGGACACCTTTGGACTACTACACACGTTTAAAACGTTTTGACATTTTGAAAGTTAGTGACGAAAAAGAGTTAATTATGTCATTGAAATCAGGATAAACGAATATCAAGTATTATGTTACAAATGAAGAGTTGTTTAATATACTTTCCGAAACTCACATACGAATAGGCAATGGAGGAAGAACACGAATGCTTAAGGAATTGCAAGTTAAATACAAAAATATTACTTTATGAAGTCATAATGCTCTATTAAGGTTTGTGAACACAATGTCAAATAAAACACAGTGCATCTAAAAAAGGTATTATAGTAAAACTAATGGTCATGCAGTTCCGAATTGAACTCTAGATGTCAAGTCGATTTGATAGACTTGCAATCACACAGCGATGGCGATTACAAATTTATAATGGTATACCAAGATCATTTAACAAAGTTTGTCCGGTTACGAGCAATAAAAATTAAGAGAGCGGATTGAGCGGAAGCAGTAGCATATCACCTACTTCATTTTTTTTTTATTATTTGCTATTTCCGCTATCTTGCATTCGGATTATGACAGAGCTCAGTAACCGAGCCATATCTGAACTATGCGTTATGTGGAAATATGTTAGAATAGCCCACGGAAAGTCTCGTCATAACCAAATACAAGGCTCAATCGAAAGAGTCAATCAGGACCTACCGAATATGTTAACTGCGTGGATGCACGATAATGATTCAAAAAAATGGTCGGAAGGGTTGTCGTTTGTCCAATTTTCCAAAGACACAGCTTATCATAAAGGAATTCGCCAGAGTCTATATGAAGCTCTGTCTGGCGTTTAACGAAAAAGAGTTATCGTTTCATCGTCACCTCTCCCTAACGAGCAAATTACAAACATTGAAATCAAGGAACGGCTAGAAGCTTACGCTAATACTTGTGAAGAAAAGTTGGTTAGTGCCCATATTGATGACCATGTTTCAGATGAAAGTGATGACAAAAATATCATTGGAGCCAATCCACCTTTATCTGAAGTGTTGACTGATCCGCAGTCCAGCACGTCTTCATCTCAAACACTGACTGATCTACAACCGAGTACGTCTTCATCTCATGTGCTGACTAAACAGCACGAGCTAATTTATTCAAATAGAGTAACCGCAAAAGAGAATCTTCTACTCCAAGCAACAAAAATGTTGCGAAAAAAGTTTCCTACCGCTCAAATTGGTGATACCGTAAGAATAAAAGTCCCTGACGTCAACGAACGGTCGATGGGTATCTGTACGAACAGATACCCAAAATGTATTAGCCACTGTTGTTGGAATAGAGGATTCAGACTTCTATAAATTAGCAAACAGAAACCGGACCTTGAAGCAGGTTTTCGCCCGTGATCAATTCGCAATTTGTAAAGAAAGGTTAATTCCCATGAATGAGATTTCAATTCAAGAAGTATCGCTAAGAGAATCAGCTTCTGCTAATTCAAAAAATGGAGGGGAAGGCTATACGCGCTGTAATTGCGGAAAGAAAGAAATGAAACCAATAAGGCTAAAGGTAGCTGTAAAAATACGAGACTTTTGTGTAATTCGAAGTGTTATGGTAGTTTAAGTTGTTGCAATAAATAAGGTACTTTTTTTTGTTACAAGAAAATACATTTTCTTGAAAATTCAGTTTAAAAAATAAAATGAATTTCATTTTTTTACATTAATATTATTTTTGTTGCGTTCGTTAAGTTCAACAATTTCTTTATGTTTATTGGAAAACTTTTCCCATGTCTGAATCAAAAATAAATAATAACCTATAGAATGTACTTTGGTTCAAATAATTCCACAGTTTGTTGTAATTATTATAACTTGGGTTATGGTGCACGCGTTCTTGTCTGGAAATCTATAACATATCACATCGAAATGTGCAAGCTACATCAGAAGCATACCTACTGCGTTTTCCCGAAAGGCAGCAGCCTAATATTTTTTGAGACTTCTTAGGCATTCCACTGAGAATCTAGGCGAGTATGGATCGTTTGCTAAGCCTCGACAGAAGTATGGTGACAGACCTACTGAAAATGAAGAGGATATTTTAGAAACGGTAATAGTCAAGTATCCATTAATGGATAACGTTCTCCATTAAACAACTCCTCCTGTCATTATAGGTTCGAGAAAATTCTTCTGTTTCTATAAGAGAGATAGCCACAAATCTCAACACGTGTGGAGAACACTAAGAAAACATCAGTATTGGGCTTATAAAAGAACTTTTATCCAACCGAATGTCATAAATAACCATAGTCAAACAATGTCAGGTAATATTGCGATGTCACACGACGTTGTTCTGTGATAAAATCTTCTTTTTTTCGAAAAAAGAAGAAGAAAATTTTGAAGAATTTTTTTTTAATGTGATAGATTTTTGGTTTCCTTTTTTTTTAATACAGAATGACATGAAAATCCAATATGACGCCATAAGAAAAATAAAAGTTGACAATGCAAATATACTTTGGAATGTTGTCGGCTTGGAAAATTTTTAAAATGTCAGATGAATGTCTTGCCGACTTACGTAAGCCTACAAAAAATTATTTATGAATTTGCAATAATAATAAAGATAGATAAGAAATCTCGATTTTTCAGTTTTTTCAGGATATTTCAGGAACGGTCCCGGATATCTTGTATGCCTCGACGGATTTGAGATGGCCACCAAAAAGAGCAGCTTTTCTCTAATTTTTCGGACCCTGTATCTCTTAGCGTTTAGGAGGTACCCATGGTTAGCCTCTAAAAACAGAGACCGTTTGCTTGTCTTATGCCCGGTTGCACGAACGTAATTAAAAATCTGTGAGATAATCATCGATTTTAAAATGCCCTGTATCATCAAAATATTGATCTGATAGTGCTGGAAACAAACTCTACACCCTTGTAGAAGAGTTAATTACCAACAAAAATTAAAATATCCTTGAAAATATTCACCATATTTTCAAAATTTGAAATTTAAAATCGTAATTTGAAATCGTCTAATAGTCAAAGTAGTAAATAGTCTAAAAAAAAAAATTACAGTCAGCATTTTAATCCGAATTTACCTATTATACTTTGACTATTAGACGAACACGTTATGCAGAAACATATCCGAATCAGCCACCACCGAATCACCGCTCTAAAAAGAAATTGGAAAATTTAAATATCAGTAAGTTGATCAATGACACACACCCAAACATGTTGATATATCGCGTAAACGAAGGCCTAAATCAAAATGATGTAAGAGTGAGGATAGTAAAACAAATAAACGCTCAATCAAAGAAACCATACATCAGAGCCATAGGCGTACGCAGAAAAATGTTGGGGGGCCAAGGTCTGCCATAAACCCCCTTTCGTGCGCTCGCGCTTGGATTTTCTTTGATTTTTTTTCCTAAAAATGTGTGTCTGCATAAGAAAGAAGGCTATGCAAATTTTCAAGTGAGTATCTTAAAAAAAACCGGAGTTATTGATAAAAAACTTTTTTTTATTTAAAGTTTGACACCCTGTATCTTGAAAATGGGACGCCTATGTGAAAAATGGCATAAGGAAAGTGTCATTATTTTTGGCCCAACAATCTGTGGCCAAGAGCTTGACCTCCTTTTTTGTAACACCCTGTATATTTTTATTTTTTATTTTTTGCCTCTTCAATCAACTCTGCTGCAAGAAGCATACCTCCAGTTCAAATACCATATTTTTGTTATTGGAATGTAATATTTTTAGTTTTTTTTTTATTCCATTTATTTTGTATTCTTAACAAAGCCTACTCAGTGTTTTGTCTTGAAAGCCATGGTATAAAATTTCATAGATAATCATTTTGTGATAAATTTGTTATCATCCATATAACCTTTCTCTTTATTCATCCCTAAAGCTTCCTCGTGCTACCATAGAAACAGGAGCTCACTTCTGCTTGCGAAAATACACCTTTAATCGATGAACCACTCTGGGCCTCAAGATTGTCAGTAGTAGCTGGTTGAATACAAAGTCTACCTTAGACCGATTTAGTTTCCTTATAAGCGGCTTTGCCAGAGATGTGTTTTCAAGAGAAAAGTCGCGCTTGAAACATCATAGCATTCAGCTCTTTAAACAAAATTGGTGGACCCGAAGTGAAGATTTTTTTCAGGTCGAAGGTAAGTACCTATATGGGGAACCAAAAAAGATAGAGATATCAAATTTTGGTGATAGGCGTTACGACTTATCAAATGAAATTGTTTCCAAGATGGTGAGCTCTCAGGTCGTACCGGAAATATAGGTATACCAGCTTTGTTATTTTAAATTGGACGTCCCATTTATTATTACATTTTAATTTTTTTTAAATAATCCAGTAGATGCGAGTTTTGCATTTGGAGATAAAAAAGTACCTATTTTAAGAGTTACAAACAATTGAAATTGAAAATCGCGATTTTCCAACTTTAATAAAGCAGTAGGCAGTGTACCTATACATCGAGAACAGCTCGAGATATAGGAAAACGGCTTACATGTAAAGTTTTTATGATATTTTATTGTAAAGTTCAATAACTGCTTCTTGTATAAAAATTGACAATAAAAAAACCATTAGAGACTATAAAATTTATACTTTCAAGCCCTACTTTGTAGAATCTCTGCATACCTACTGATTGATGATTAATGAAACACTGTTTTAAAAAATTCTACTGTATATTGATAGATAATAACGTTACACGTGTTTCACTACTTTTAAAGAAGATGCTACATTAAAAGTAGTGAAACACGTGTTATTATCCATCAATATACAGTAGAATTTTTTAAAACATTAGTGTTTTATTAATCATCAATCATTAGACTATATTTTATGATTAGATTTTAAATATATTCATTGGGTTCTTAATTTGACTATCTTATCTATTCTTTGTAATTTTTTTCAATTCTCCGATGACAGTTAGTCATATCAATGAAGGCTCAGGTTCAGATTTATCGATATGGAAGTTTTTGGTGGGGTTATCTGTTTGATCCTTTAGCTCGTTCGACGTCATCGGAGGTCAAAGCTGGACGCCCATCGGCATTTTCCATTATTCAAATCGGCCTCTGGCAATCTGGGGCTTGAAACAAATAAAGCTAGGTCGTACCTTTCTCTTTCCATACAACGGTTGGGTATTTTACTTCTTTACCGAATCACCTTTTATTTTCGGGTTGGAATAACGACGAGTTTTAAATTGGAATTTGTCTCTATAAAAAATTCCGGATGGAGCTGTTGGCTGGGAAAACAGCCCATTTTATGTATTCATCTCTGAATTCGGAGCCTCCACGCCCACATTGTACAGGCGAAATCACATAGAGGAGGGAGGGTATCAATATTTCTCGCTTTTAGCAGCAGCTGTGTCTCCCCATCGAATTAATATTATATGAGGTGGTCAGCATAATACGCCCTTAGGATCATCGCATATGCCCTTTATGATGCCATTCAAATACAGCCATTTTATAACACGGAATAGACGAGTCTCTTCAAATCTAAGAGAAAGGTTGAAGTCATGATCCACGGATATTTGTTATAATATCCGTCTTAACAAAAAACCAAAATCGCTTTAATTATTAAAAAACGTATACAAACGTTGTTTTTGTGTGAAGGAACGGTAAACACAGAAGTGATTATTGACCGCATGGTAATGAATAATCAACACGACTGACTCGGTCACGTCGTTACGTCTATATCGAGATATACGTACGTACTCATAGCTTGCTGTTTTTTTACCCACCATGTTGTTTTCAATCACCCATTTCTGTAACACTAATAATACTTTCCGAGATTTCTTTAATAAAAATTGATAAAAAAATTCACCCTTTCATAATCCTGAATATCGCATAAGTGTAAGTTGTTCAACGCGCATTGCAGTTCGTCTTCAAATTAATTTAACCACCATACGGAACACTCTTCGCAAAAATGACTTAAAATCTATTTCATTCAAAAGTCATCAAATAAATAGAAGATAAGTCTGCAGTTTAGACCTGCTCCACAAGAATTTCTAAAAACGATGGACTGTAAATGTACGAAAAACTTCAAGAAGGCATATGGGTGTCGAGAAGTCAGATTACGATGCTCCGTGATTTGTTCCGAATGCCACGGACAGTCTTGTGGGAACTTTGTCACCTTCATAGATGACCATCAAGTCAAGCTGAAAAAGTCGATAATAATTATTTATTCAATTTCTTAACTCATGAAAAAAAAAACAACGACTGTACTCCCGGATATGGCTACAAGAGGGATACAACGATAATGGTTCAGAAATAAGAGACAGATTTGAATCTCGGATATCGAAGAAAAAATTTAAAGTTATCAATGGTAACTAACAGAAAGCTAAGCTATTGTTCATCAATAAATATCCTAACGAGAAAATCAAGCATTGTGTTGATCGAAGCAGACAATAATGCAGGATAGCGTCAGTAAGTTTGCGTCAGTAAATTAATTTAGAAACACAATTTCAATCCAGTATACCTTGGAGTAACTTTTGATAGGTGTACTTCATTAACCTACAAGCCGCATATTGACAAATTGAGCAAGAAACTTAAAACAAGAAACAACATTTTACATAAACTTGCCAGTTCGGATTGGGAAGCCCAGCATGCAGACACATTAAGAGTTGCAAGCATCTCACTTGTTAGTTGTTTCAGTTATCTAGATGATCTAATCGTTTTTGGTAACAACTTAGAACAGCACAACGTAAATCTCAATAAAGTTTTACTCAGACTGCGAAAAGCCAACCTGAAAGCTTAGTCCTCGAAAGTGTCAATTCTTACAAAAGAAGGTATTGTACTTAGGTCACGTAATTTCGTCTGAAGGAATAGCACCAGATCCAGAAAAAATCTCTGCAATGAAAAACTATCCAGTCCCAACCGAGGGAGCAGAAGTAAAGAGGTTCGTAGCATTTGCAAATTACTACAGAAAATTCATCAAAAACTTCGCAGAAACTGCGGAACCCTTAAACCGACTTTCAAAGAAGGGAGTCATCTTCTAATGGACACCGGAATGCCAAAAAGCTTTCGAAAAATTGAAAACGAGTCTTATAGAGTCACCAATCTTATAGAATACCCAGATTTCTCGGAGAACAATAGGTTCATCCTGAAAACTGACGCATCTGGAATCGCAGATAACACGAAGAGTATAATTTTTAAAAGGAATTCCAATGTTATGTACGTCAAGCAGGAACGACGATCCTCGAGATGTCGTTGAGGGACCTGAAAGACATTAAAAATAAATTTGACATAAGCGAAATATTTATCGCAAAGAAGGCCAATGCTGATCAGCAACTCTTCAAAAAATTAGCAAAAGCAAAAGAGCTAATAAAAGAATTAAACACTAAAATCAGTATAGTGAAAAGCGGACAAAAGATTAACGATAAAGATACTCGAAAATTAATTTTAAATGATTTAGACATATTACCAACAGGAGGTCATGCAGGTGTTAAATAGAATGTTTAATACTATAAAAAGATACTATTTTTGATCAGAATTGAAGAACGATGTGATACAATTTTGTAAAAAATGCGAACTTTGTCAAAAATGTAAACACAGCGTCATCAAGAAACAACCTATGGTGATCACAACCACTGGAACTTGATAAATCCGACAATAGGTAGGTATATCCTCACATTACAATGTGAATTATCGAAGTTAGAGTGTTACCCTTTACCTAACAAAGAAACAGTAGCAGTCGCCAGAAGTTTGGTAGAAAACTAAATCTTACGTTTCGGGGTAGCTAAGGGCATAGCTACAGACCAAGGAACGGAATTCATGTCTTCCACCTTTAAGGAAGTCTGCAAATTGTTAAGTTGGAGCACTTGGAGCATTAGAGAATTCTCATAAACACTTGAGGGCTTTCTTACGCATCCAGTGCCAAGAAAATACCCAGAACTGGAGTTCATGGATACCATATTGGTGTTTCTCTTACAATAACAGCGTATATACGGAAACATCGTATACACCGTAAGAATTAGTTTTTGGTAAGACATCGAGAGTACCGACAAACGTCATAGGAAAGATTGATCCAGTTTATAACTTGGACGATTATCCTCTCGAGTTAAAATAATTTAGACTACAAACAGCATGGAACGACGCAAGAGACAAGTTAATCGCATCTAAGACAAAAAGACAGGAAAACTTTAATACAGAAACGAAACTAGCCGAATTTGAAATTGGCGAAAAAGTATTAATTAGGAACGACGGAACAGTAGACAAGACAGGTACCTAATATTTATAACGGACCGTATACAGTAACGGAAGATAACGGCCCAAACGTAAATGTAAAGATAGGAAATAGGGATGTAAAAATACACAAAAATAGAGTCAAGGTATTTCATTGCTAATAAGCGAATGACTGAACTGGAATATTCATTTACCCTATATCCGTAATTTCATATTTTGAAACATTTTATAATAATTAGTAGTTATTTATAGTGCACATATTATTTTCCGAAGAAAAACGAACTCTATTACAGCTCATTTTTCTTTTAACTAAGAGGGGAGGTGTAAGGGAAACCAAGGATTATTATCTGATTTGGTAACAACTAAATATTATCAATAAGACAATTAAAGTATGCAAACAGATGTCTTGCGTAGCCTGCCATTGAACTAATAAAACAAGCTTGTTTATAAACATGCACGCGGCCCTGCCGACTAAGCATCTTTGAGTTTCTAGATTTGTAAGCACCTCCAGCGACCTTGAACCACATAATAGAGTATAAATAGAGTTAGTTACGTAAGGTAACGAATTAGTCTAATCAGTCTGATTAGTCTTATTAGTATTATCAGTATGATTATTATTTTGATATCGTTACCATCCAGTCATGCTGATTCTCAAAGAATCGATTGATAGATTGATAGTTAAGTTTAACCATGTATTTATTATTTGTTAATAAAACCAATTAAAACGAAGCAAGTGTCTGCAACCTCACTTATCACAAAGATACGTGATTGGTCTTGACTGTAATTCTGAGAAAAATTATTTCCACAAAAAAATTTACAAAACCTTTTCAATTGGAAATATTATTATCTTCAATTATGATACTAACCTTTTTTGCCGTAAAACTCAGAACATAGATATTAGTGAAAAATCATATTTTTTTGTTGCCATTTTACCAAACTGGCTGGTATTCCAGAAAGTGGGTAAGGGGGAAAACTTAGTATTTTCAAAAGAGGCATAAAATGAACCTATTCCAGCTGTAAATTTGTTTTCCCGATTTAAAACCAACCAAATCAAAACCCCTGCCGCCTGGGCTGTCATTTCATAAGATAACTAAAATAATTTAAAATAATTTTTGAAAAGTTAAAAGAAACACTTAGCTAGGTATATCATGTTTTTTTTTCAAATTTTTTTTAATTATTGAAATAATTAAAGAAATTAAATTAAATTAAATTAATAGATTCAATTAATTCCATTAATAAATAAAATTGAAGAAATAAAATCCCTTCTCAATATTCTCCCGATTTTACGGACTTTTTGTTTGACCCTAGTCGCTATATATTACTCTTGAGAGTAAGTACAAACTGTCACTGAACAACGTATGGTGAAGCTAATTTACTTTTCAAGAAAATTTCATCAATTTTCAATCAGTCTTGCAACGGAGAAAAAAGTTTCGCATTCAATTATCACAAAATGTAATTATTTATGTTATCCTGACAAGAATAGAGTTTCTTCAGCATCTTGTCTATTTGCCTGCTTGCCTTTACCACGACTTGAAGAGAAAAGGGTTTGACGTAGATGGCTTTATTAGATAACATTTGGCCTGCATATACTAAAAGCTTATTTAATTTATTACCATCCGCCTGGACAAAATACCACCCCACCATCGAGGTCTTTGTTGTGTAGGGACTAATTAAGATTTAGCCCACGGTGGAGGTGGAAGTAATAAATATAACTAAGATTGATTGCCGTGTAACCTGCAAATATTAGCTTTACTCACTTCCATGGCGAAGTTAATGTAACTGTGTATAATGATATCCTGAAGACTTGTTTCTAAAGGTCTACCGTATCGCAACTAACTGGGAGTTTTCACCGTGCAATCAAGATGAACGTCAACATTACCTGAAGGGTGTTATAATAATTATTCAAAACGATTCATCCTTCGTATAATTTACATCGGGAATAGGGACAATGATTAAAGTCTACCTATGGAGGTACAGCTCAAGTGTTTGTCGTGTTTTATCTGAAGTGAAATTTGGGGGAGTTTGTTTAACGTTCTTCGGTAAAGCTTCCAGTCTAATTATTAGATCGATATATGCGATTACGAAATAACAGCTCTACGTTTGAGCTTTATCATACATATTAAAATATTCACACTAAAATAAAAATTATTGGTAAACATGAATCGTCTTATATGACCAACATATCGGGGTTTCCTGCCAGGATGGCATATCAACTAAAACATTTTTTTGAGGACTGAATTTGAAAAAAATAAAAAATTGAAAGTTATGACAGTACGCAAAGATCCATCGTACAAAGTACCTTTATGTTTATCGGAAAGTTGGAGAACATCTGATAAAAAATATTGACAAACTTAAATTTATTCATTCGACCTTCAGTCGATAATTTGCTGCAGCATATGAGGAAATGCTACAGGCTTATGCTTCATACGATCTTTGGACTCGAAAGTTTGTTGAAGTATATAAATGAATAAAACAACAGACATGCGTATAAACAAAACTTTTACCTAAGTAACTTTACTGCCGAAAACATTTATAATATCTTGTTGCCAGCAAATGGACTATAAAATGAAAGCGTTTTTTTTTTGCCACTTGCTGACAAAAAATATTTTCTCATAGGTACCTCTCTTGCAAATTCTTCTCGTCTTTGTTTTCGAAACTGGAAAGCTCTGATAGGAATCATCATAAATCTCTATGTAACAGTTCATTTGTTGTAATTGGAAAAATTTAAGTTTTCAACCCTTGCTTCGTAGAATCTCTTCGTCTTAATATTATCAATATTATAAGTGTTTTGCTACTTTTGAAGTAGCATCTTCAGAGATATGTGGACATATTTTCCCGATGACAGTACACTTAGGTATATCTTCTTATGCCTTAGATGCGCGAACATCTGCCATCGATGCACATACTCGCAGAGAGCAAGAGTTGCCATACTTAATAATTACATAAAAGAGATTCTAGCTTATGGGGCGATGCAAACCAAGTTCAATTTAATGCTGGAAAAGCCCAAGCAGTCATCTTTTGCAAAAACGCCAACGTTTTAGACCCAAATTTGGTGACACTATCTCACTCCATCGTTATCTCTTCGTTTATTTGGAGTGAGCCTCGGAGCGAACATGTCTTGGCATGACGACGTTGCAGGTCTGGCGAAGAGTTCTTCTCAAAAACTTTGAACACTCTTCCGCAAGAAGGAATTTTACACATCTGAACAGCTTCTTCTCTTATATGCAAGGCTCAAATCCGACCATCCTTTGAGTACTGCCTACATTTATATGGGAAGTGTTCAAAAGACGTGGCTCGATTGATCTCTCCTAGAACAAGAACGGATAGAAATACACGTCGAGCCGTAGACGCTCATCCGTATCAGGTTCAACTCGTTACACCTTCGCACCACCCTATTTCAGACTTCTTTATGTATAGAACCACATCCCTTTGGAATAGCATTCCAATGGGCATGTTTCCTGACGAATACAACCTGCAACGATTCAAAGCCAACGTGAATCGACATCTCCGCTCATGCACCGCTCCCTGAGCGTCCTAGGGATTCCCTAAGCCTGTTCTAGAAGAGTACCACGGGTATGTAAAAGCGGAGCTAGCGGGCGGTGGAGTTAGGTCATGTCAGTCAGGTCGATAGTAGACAGTGTAGTGTACTATCGAGTGGGAAGGCGATACTAAAAAAACGTGTTAAAGAACATTTGTTATTAATTGTGATTAATGTGTGATTAATATGAGACTCTAATAATATTGAACTCTAGTGTTTAGTGTGAATTGTAAATTGAAATAAACGATTAATAAAGAAATTAATTAGGTTCATTGGCTTTCCAAATTATGGTCGAACCCACAGAAGTAATTAGGTACTAAACATAACTATTTCGAAAAAATCTCCGTAAGTATTGAGAAGTATTACTTTTTATATATTTTTTAACTGATTTAACAATTTAATCGCAGATTTGAAGCATTTTCCATCAGACATGCTAAAATGTCATTTTCGTCCTTTCGTAATCACCATGTATGATAGACGAAATTGTGTAATGATGTTATAGGTATTACCATAGAATAAGATTATAAGATGTGTAGGTATATGGACTGAAATTTAATTCTTTACTTTGTTCATATTGCCCAGTACGAAGCAGTATGTAGGCTGTAATTTGAAAATTCAACATAGCGGCCATATCGAACAAATCATTTCTTAGAAGCTGAAAGAATTTTCTTTCCATACATGACAGCTATCCTGTATCTTTTAACTACCCAGAAATCCAAAATTCACAAGTCAGTTTATAAAAATAGAATTATCTCATGCCTCATGACAGGCCCTTTATTATATTCCATAGAAATCCCGAACAACCATCCAAAATAGTTTAGTTTAACTGGGAATGAATTCAGTCCCTAAATATTTCGATTTCCACCATAATTCCTTGCAAATCCGAGACCCAAACACCTCCAGTTATACCCTTCTTACCCTTCTTGTTTCCTTTACTCTGGTCTAGATTAACGAGGACATTCTCTATAAATAAACACCTCAAATAAACATCAGTTATTATTCAAACATGACTAACATAAAGCAATTTCGCTAGTTGGCTATGTAATCGCCGACAGGGAGCATTCTGATATAAATATTTTTGGGTCCGACCCTGTCATGCATAATTTATGGGAGAAGGTCAGCCTGACCGGACCTGATCTCAAGCGCCTTCATACATAAACTTCCACATACCTATTTCCCTTACAGCCCCCTTCGCACCAGAAGCGGTGTATTATTATGTATTCACGGATTTCCTGGTTTTCCAGCAGGTTCAAGTGAGTTACCAACAGGAATACAATTTATTTCCCATCGACATGAACATTTATTTTTATTCATTTAAAAAATAAACATGTGCCTTCATCGAGTTAGTATAGACATGAGGAAAATATTGCTTCATGAGCTTCTGGAGAATAGTTATTTCTATAGGCCTATATTCTTATTTTTTTCGAAAAAAAAACCACATTTTTTCATCCAATTACGTCAATATTACTTGCCTTATCGTATCTTAATAATATTTATATGATATTCGGTAAAAAAAGTGTATTTTTTTCGAAAAAATAAGAATAAAAAAAATTATTTGAAGTTTTTTGATTTTTGAAATTTTTGATTTTCGTGAGTTTTTTTTTACCGTACGACATGAAAAAACAATATAGCGGCCTTTAGAAAAACAAAAGTTAGCTATGAATACTCTAGGATATAATCGGCTTTGAAAATGTTTGTACCTAATGTCGAATGGAGAGCTTTTGATGACTTATGTAAACCTACAAAAAATAATTTATTAATTTCCAATAATAAAAAAGATATGGGATTTTAATTTGTCAGTTTTTTCAGGATCTTTCAGCAACGACTGAAAATATTAAGAATTTTTTTTCAGATTCTTATCAAGCATTCAATAACGCTACCTTGCCCCGATTTCACTGAGTCCGTATCTCTCCCTAGCTTCCCAGATCCCAATGATGTAGGTAGCTCGCATTTGTTTCACCTTGCATAAAAGTTGTACCTTCTAAACGATTACTTGAATTGCATGTTTTATGTTATATTATTATATGTATTTACAAAATTTCAATTCACATCGCAATCTTACTAAACCTTTTGTTTATTTTTATTTTTTAGTCTTGAATTCAAAATAATAATTAGAGTTATGTTTCTATTCCAATGCATTCAGAGTTCATTTTAGATACTTATCACATCTTTCGTGTACGTCAGTATGCTTTTTTAATGTACCATAGTTGAACAGGGTGATCGCTGGATTGGTCGAAGTGGACCTCACTTGTGATCCCTGGACTTAGACAGCCTCTACTAACTTATTTCTTATGGGGTCATCTGAAGTTCTCAGTTTACACTACTCAAGTGAAAATGGATAAAATCTTTAAAACAAAAATTATTCGGAAAATTTCTTGGTGTATTTCTTCAATAGAAAACGACTCTTGACTTATTTTTGAAAGAATCCGGCACCCAATAAAGAGAAAATTGAATTCTTGCATCCTAGATCGAAGCAGTAATTTTCAACATTTTTCTGTAGAATAAGACGGTTTAAGAAAAGGTAACATAGGGATTACGTGAAAAGAATATTTCAACAATATTTTGACAATAAACGAGATGCTTTCAAAAATATAGTTCCCTTGGAAACTGTTGCCTAGGTACTACATATTCAATTTCCTAGGAAACTATCAGCTTTTAATCAGAATGAATTGGCTACTAGTTAATGTTCACAGTTTTGCGGTTTTCTCTATAAGTATTATATTTCCTATGTATTTCCTGTATAATAATTTTGGGTCATTATTTACATCCGCGGCTCCTACAGTTTCCCTATGGCACCAATATAGGGGTGGAGAACATACCTATAGTAACACCAGGAAGGTATTCATACGCTTTGCAAATGAAAGGGAAAGCCACAAAACGGCCTAAAAACACGGTTTTGAGAGTGCGGAGAGAGTGCGGTCCTGGCAGGTGCGAAGATAATACATCGAGTCTACAGGATGTATCCACTTTAGAGTAAAGGAAGCGCCTCGAAACGAATACAGGCAGGTACTTTGCAATATATCCGTTTATTCATATCGTGAAAAGACAACAGGGATTGATGTTGCGATTTTTTGAATATAAATGCAAAATTCAAAATATAAATCCTGCTATTGTTAATCCCGAAGATTTTCCTTGCCCTGAAAGTGAAGAAAAAAGTAGAAATTCGACCGTAGTGTCAAAGAGGCCTTAGTTGTGACCTTGATACCTATTAGTTTGCAATGGCTGTTTTTAGCTTCTTACCCACCCATCACCCCTAATTCGCTCCTCGGTCCCGAAAAAATTGTTGAAACTTAGGAGCCGCGGATGTAAATAATTACCTAATTTTGTAATATACATATTTGTTATAAAATATTGTTATTGTCGATAAATTTTATCTCCCGTAGAAAAAAAAAAATCAGCAACCTCTTGATTTTTGCCGTATATGTTTAACAAACGAGTGCAACGAAACTACGAATTATGGTCCAAACTTTTTTCACACATTGTAGGCATATTATGCAGAGTTTAAAATTAGGCAAATTGATCATTTATAAATAAAATTTCAGGATATCATCCTCGTTTCCTGCAACGTGCTTCAGAAAAGTATCGTTCCAGCTGGGGTAAATCGATATGCGGAAGGTGCAAGAATTCAATTGCCTATGGCTCCTGCATGCATTATCTAAGAATTATACTCAAGGGTCCTCGAAATGTCCCCTAGCATAAGAAATTCAGAACCCTGACCCTTCATCGCTGCTCGAAGCTCACGGCTACGAGATGAGAGGACCTTGCGAAATGTTTGAATAGCTTGACTTCTATAAAAATTATACATTTTAATGTTTTCAATCGTTTCTTTGTAGTAGGTATCTCCCATTAAGTATTATTGCAAAATGAAACGCTTATCATATTCAAATTTTCATTTATGTGTAAATTTTTACTAAAATTAATGACTCAATATCTATTCTATGACCCAAATTCAGTATATTACCTACTAAATGTTTTGCAGGAATTCATGTGATACTAAAACGCACTTTGAAAACAACCTAATGAAAGCTGCCATCAGAATTTCTGAGAAACTCAAGTAAAATTTCAATTCTTCAAAGTTCGTTAATCTATCCGGCACGACGCGGATAGTTTCACGTAACAAGCGACGGTGCGATAGAATCTTCAACCCATCCTTGTCTTTAGGGGTCGGTAAAAGATTGCTTTTCAGTTGTTCTCAGTCGGGATGATTTAAATGTGAAAAGCGACGCAAGCTAAATTCTGGTACAGGGGCGAGAGAAACGAAACATTTGGAATGATTTGTTGCCTCAGTGGCATGTTTCTTGTTCCATAGTGCTTACTCGACAGATCGGTGTTACAAAATAAACTGCAGATGGATTAAGAATGGTTTTTTCAGCCTTTGCAAATCAGCAAACAGATTTGCCTGGATGAAATACAACACTCTGACAGCCTCGCGCTCTAACATCGCCGTTTGTGTCGTAAAGTAAGCGGTTGCTGTTCAATTCCTATTCAAGTGACAACAATACAGTTTCAACATTTTCGATATGGAGTCATGAATGACTGCTATTTCCTCTTGATAAATTCTGCATGTCTATGACAAATGATGACGTTTGTTTAGATCAAACATGCATAAAGTTTGAAAATTAATTTAGGCTGAAAAAAACTAGGTATCAACAATATAGTCAAACAGTGTTTCGTCAGGAAACTTCTGTGATGTTAGTATGGATTTCTTCCATTCTACCTATACGCGGTGGCACAACCAACGAAACCAACGCCATGAAAAACGTCGAAACAGGTCAGGTCCATTTTGTTATCGAGGGGGACATATTTCGGTGACAAATTTAATTGCCCAAGCTCATTCCCTTGGCAGGGGTAGCTACCTCTTTGCTTATCATGATAGGGAACAGATATCAAGTGATACAGGGGTTTCGCTCAAATACAGGCTGGCCCAACAAAGTTTTATCAAAAACGACTTCAACGTTTTCTGAACGACACACTTGCCCTAATGGTATGCTGAAGACAGAGACATCGATGCTTCAATGGTTATTTCCATCTTATCAGTCTGAAACATCATCACCACCCGAGGAGGGTACCGAACAGAAAGAAATCAAACTATTTGAGTAGATTTGTCGGAAACAGAGTGACTTGCAAGGCAAATGCCATCTGACGACTGAGAAGTATTCAACTTTCAATATGTCATCAAAGATTCTCTCAGAGGTATCTGCAATTTTTTCACTACCATTCCTAACAGTTCACTGAAAAAGCAACTACCTTGCGAATCGTAATAAACAAATCAGAAATGGAGCTGGTCACAAAGCTGTATTCCTAGAAAGTAAGTAGTTTCTAAGAAACAACGGCAATACGATTATTTAGAAATCTTCGGACTGCTGTAAAAGCTTCTTAAAAGCTACTTTATTATCTTAGAAAATAAGCGAGAAACAAAATTGATCACAATGTAGATGATTGACTTTGTAAATGAACGTAAACCACTCATTAGTAACCGTTGTAAAGTGCAGTTTTGGTTTAAAATTTTATTTCTTGTCGCACTTTTACAGGACATATCATACAGTTGTAAAATTGTCAAGAAAACCTGCTTTACAAGATTCGCCCAGTATTTAATATTTAAATAAAACCCAAAAAGTGAAGTATCCTTGAAAAGAGAATTCAAGTAGCCTTAAAATTATGTATTACTCGATATCTGTTCCCTATGATGATAAGCAAAGGGGAAGCTGTCTCTGCCAAGGGGTTGAACTTGGATAGATCTCGATAACAAAATTAACCTGTTTCGCCTTTTTTCGCGTACATTTTCAGTTTACAAGTTATAAGGTCTATTTACAGGTCAATTAGGTCTATTTTTTGGGCCTTCCTGTATGTTTTTTGGGGTGCTGAATTGTATTCGAATCTAAGGTGTGTTAACAAAATTTCGTGACGCAACATAGAAGAAACCGACAAAAAAAACTTTCTAATTTTCGTAAATAATCTTTCTTGTTGAAAAAAATGCTAGTTGAAAATTGATTCATTTCAGGTGCGCCCGCACAAACCCACTTATTTCACTCCAAAACTCAAATTTATTAAAAGTCTTTCGTTTAGTAAATCCCTTTTAGATTCAAATTGAATACAATGGCTTTAATAAAATAAATGTAGTAATTCGTTGTCGTATATTTTGGAATTCGTTGCTCAGGTGACGTTGCTCTATTTAAAATCATATCAACAAATTTTTTTTATCTATAACTTCAGGGTTTTTATGCTGCGATTTATTCATGGAAAGCCAAGACATATTCCACCGACGTACCAAATACTTCTAATCAACGCAATTGGGATGATCCCCTCATTAAGATATCCACAAACCAATTAATTGGAAACGCCACTAATGTGAAGGATCAAGTACTAATGTGAAGGATCAAGCTAGATTATCAGCAATAACTCAATAACATTCAAGCCATTGGTTAAATAGTTTACCGGTGTCAAGTCTGGAAGCTCTCCTGAATCGACTTGTGATCAGAAGAGTAAAGAGCCTCCGACTTGGATCAAGAACGATTGAGCCACATATTTGTAGTTGAGGCGCAAACGTAGACCATTCTGACAACCACGGCCTCTGATCGTGTAAATTCAGCAAAGTACACCACAGTAGACACAAGGAGGTTAATGATATAATCAAACGAGCCTTGTGTACGATTGGTCTCAAACCCTGCCAACAGCGCTGAAATATTAAAAGAACCAAATACCACAACCTATCCAATGACTAATTGTAAAAACTATTCTACAATCGAATGCTCCCCTTCAATGTACTCCCCTCCCCTCACCACACACCGTTCCATTCGTTTTTTCCATTGGTCAAAGCAATGCTGGAAGTCTTCTTTTGTGACAGAATTTAGAAGCTCCGCCGATTTTCGCTTCACCTCTTCCATCGACTCAAACCGGGTTCCTTTTAAGGCAGACTTGATCTTCGGAAACAAGAAAAAGTCACAAGGCGCTAAATTAGGTGAGTACGGCGCGTGTTCAAGCACTGGAGTGTTCCTAGTGGCTAAATAACGCTTCACAGACAGCGCGTTATGGGCAGGCGCATTGTCTTGGTGCAAGATCCACGACTTGTTTTTCCACAACTCCGGCCGTTTCTTACGGACTCGCTCTCGCAGTGTTGCCAAAACTTTCAAATGATAAGTTTCGTTTACAGTTTGACCTTCTGGAACCCATTCAATCATCACGATACCATTGATGTCGAAAAAAACGATTAGCATGGCCTTAAATTTTGATTTGGACATCCTTGCTTTCTTAATTCTTGGCGATGAAGAAGTTTTCCAGTGCATGGATTGCCGCTTAGTTTCAACATCGTACTGGAATATCCAGGTATCATCGCAAGTGATGATGTTTTCCATCAATTCAGGCTCTTCATCTAACCTCTCGAGAAAATCTGAGCAGATTTGTTCATCATCATGTAAAATTTTTCTGACCGTTTCTTCATCGGCGTTTATAATCTCAGCAATCATCCGAATGCTCATACGACGATCTCCGCGCACAATTTAATCGATTTTGGTCACTGTTTGCGCAGTTGAAACAGAAACAGGTCGACCTGGACGTTAGTCATCTTCGATGCTCTCTCCGCCTTCAGAAAACCTTTTATGCCATTCAAAAACACGTGCACGAGATAGAGAATCTTCGCCGTAGGCCTCTTTCAACAATTTATATCACTCAGTCGGAGTTTTTTTTAATTTAACGAGAAATTTTACATTGATTCGTTGCTCATGTTTTTCGTCACACATTGTTATCGGCACGAGAAAAAACCGCGTTCGTTTTCAACTTCTATAGAAAAAATACTACTAGAGCGACAAAAACGTGTTTTCATACTGACAAAGCAGACACTACACGCTAACCAATGCTGCATTCGTTTTCCTCCCCACCCCTCTAGGATGCCTTCTGCTCGCGCAGTCTCGTTATTTAATAGCCAGACCTCGTATGTAGTATTATTGTTTGTTATTAAGGGTATCTTTTGTGGTTGTCTTAGAATCTTCCTAGTATTCTCCCACAGAGCAGGGTCACCGGGTTCAAAGTCACTTAAAATATAATATTTCATGGATGTGGATTTTATATTCGTCCAGTTCTCTTTTAATGCGGTATGTTAAATTATTCAATTATTTTTTTAGTTACAGGATTTCCAGTTCTCTACCATTCTCTTCCTAGTTGGCTTTGTGTTCGATTATGGTAAGAATATATGTTGGCGGCATGTATTTTACTGGTTTTCATTTTTTCTTCGTTATAGTAGACGTTTGTATGCATCTAGTTGTACAAGTTGTAAAGCTTTCAAGGAATTATTCGATGTCGCTCTTAGATTCTAGCCGATTGCGAGAAGTAAGCTCTAGATTTAAGGCCTTCTGAAAGCGTTTCCAGTCGACTATTGCGTTGATTAATCTGGTTTCAGAGGGTCGCCAGTTCAGGTCTGTTATAAATGATATCAAAATGAGTAGGTACGTTGTCAGAATCAAGTTAAATAGGAACATTTTGTAAAATTAGCTTACAAAATTTGTTGTGCACTGTTATGTCGGCCTACATATCAGTCATATCAGTATTATGTTCAGATCTGTGCGGATATAATAGCTGTAGATCTTCATCATATCCAACTTGTAGAGCGTAGGTAAGTCGAAGCAAGTTTATTTAATTTTACCCCGGCTAGATTATTTTTGCGAAAAACCCATATTGAATTTTTACTATTCATATCTCCAATTAACAGGATAATTATGTGGAGATATATTCGATTGTGGAAAAAAGTATTCTGATGTTTGCTTCGAGGACCCGTTTGTTAGGTTGCTAGTAGGCACATGTTGATTTACGTAACTTCAATCGCCTATTTTTACTATAATGGCTGTTATTTCGAGATTGAATATGTCAGTGTATGAAGATTCATGATGGACAATACCTTTTTTGATAAAAATGACCGCACCACCCGATGCGTGATGTGCATTAGTTCGACCAGTACCATACGCATGTTATGGGTGTATTATCTAAGGTAATTCTTTTGCAAAATGGTTTGACCGTCATACATGTTTGTCAAAATGGGTACGTTCACCTGCGTCAACTGATGAATAGCAGCGCAAAACGGTTGAGTATTAGTTGTTGCTACATGTTGGAAATAGTCTAAACGCATTTATTGTTGAGATCGAAAGACATGTGACATGTTTCTGGATACGATTCAAGTTCATAGAAATAATTATTATCATTTCTTTGTCGCTGATTGTATCAGGGGCATTCTTACTTCCAACTTTTACTTCCCATTTTGCGCATGTTCGTAACATACGTTGGTTGACTGTGCTGAGCGTGAAATATTTACGCTCACAGAAATACTCAGCAGTTTAGCAACGGTAAAATAAATAGTGAGCGGTATGCCTGGACCCAAGCGTTACCACAACAGTTGACGTCAAGTGAACGTACCCATTGATTTCAATATTTTCGCTAGCTTTTGGCATGTTCTTGCAGCCCTTTAGCTAGTTCATTATCTACGAAACTTTTCCAATAGAGTCCCCCTTACTGAGAAGTTTACTGAACAGAAGTTAACGATAAAAGTGGACTACCGCTATTAACTGACTCGCTTTCAAAATATTTCATTAAATTTGCCTTATTATTACAATTATTATTGGTCTGGATTATTTGCTAAAATGACTCGGCATGTGTACAAATTTCAAAACTATCAAACCTAAACATAGGACTGAAAGAAATGCGACGCACTGTGAGTTTGACGTTTGACATTTAAGTTTCTATTAATTAATTTGGAATCTTTAAATATAAAACATCATGCCTCATGAGTAAGGACTATAATATCGTCCAAACAGCTGCGACCGTCAGAGTGTTTGATGTGGTGGACACAACATAATATCATCTGATACTGTCAAGTAGGCACAAATGCCGGAATAATTTAATATTGATATTTCATAATAATTATTACAGAACGTCACAGCAAGCAAGTAATTCAGGTCAGGTCAACATGATTGTTGTTGTGATATTTGATATTTCACAATTATTAATAAAAGCTAACTTGCAAGCTTGATATAAAATTGGGGAAAATAGGTGATTGACTTGCTGACTCAATCAGAAAAGTTTAAATAAAAGAATTGACTCTCCAATTGAAGGGGGCTCTCCGTCTCCGCTCGCGGAGGGAGTAAGTGGCCCGCACACTGCGAGCCAAAGTGAATCTGGCATTCCGCTAGTTAAGCGGGCATACTGGGCAATAAGGGCAAGTACTATCTCAGTGCGTTTAGTGAAGTGAGTACAAAAGTGTCCCTCAAGAGTCTACCCCCAATAATCGGAAAAGCTGAGCCCACTCCTTAGACCGACTGGGTCATCTGACATGTAAGTACCTCTTTTTGGGTGTACCAAATTATAGTAGGTGAGAGATATTTGATTGGCGAGTTTTTCATAAATAGTTATGTACTAGGGCTCCACAGGGTTGAGTCATTGTGGGAGTATGTAAACATTGTTGATTCTAACATTTCATACTTTATGTAATAAATTAGGTGTTTTTTTAAAAAATACCATTTCTTTTTACCCCTTACCCCCCTTTAATTCGCGACATATGGTGGAGGCGCCGCTTTCGCGGTGTGACATATTTATGGTGGAGGCCCCGCTTTCGCGGTGTGACAATACTCAATCCAATAATATGGCGTATCTACTAATAAAAAATAAAGAGTAAAACTGAACAACAACAAGAAGTATAATTAGATAGCTTTCTTCGTTTGCAACAGAACGCACCAGAGCTGTCATTACAGCTATTCGCGATGTTTTGTATTCCAAAATTTGAAATCCGTTTTTTTTATATTTACAGTATTCTTCTTTTTGTTTTCATCTCTTGCCAATAATTATTGCTTTTTCAAATTTGTCAAATGCTTTTCCCATTTATCAAACGTCAGTGTGCTTTTTCAATTTGAATTCCTCATCTGTCAAATCAAAATCCCTCTATCTCAAATGCTTTTCAAATGTTTATATTAATGTCACTGTACCGGGTGGGTAACTAAGAATGGACGCCAACCATATCTCAGGAACGGCTCACCACACAGCTTTAGGGTAAACTTTTTTAGGAGGAAAGTGACCCCAAAAAATCGCTTTCAAATATTTTTTAGCTTCTAAAACTACCCCTAGGGGTCGCAATAGTCATGATAGAATGGACAATGGGTAGTTTCTCCGTATTTTTTCAATTAAGGGTGTATTCAAAACACATGCAGCCTAATCCTCAAATAAATTGGATTTTTTTTTAATTCGAAACTTTTTTTCATAACCTCAAAAATAAAGTGGTGGGAGTACGTCAAATTTTTGTTTATTCAAAGGTCGATTATTTCGGGTAACCTCAACGGAATTTAACAAGACTAGTCTCGTTACAAAGCGTTTTCCTTCCTCTGTCGACTACATTTTTCTAATTTTTAATTTTTTTACCATCGCAACAGCTAGAGGGCGTTATTTGACAAGGAAATATGTCGATTTTTCTTAAAAAACTTAAATAGAATGTTATATTTATTTTTACATAGCGGAAAAAAGAACTATAATCTTAAGGTGTAATAAAAATCGCAGCTGAATATCTTTCGCCCAACTGTAGACATCTGCCAGTAAAGTTCATCTTATGAATTTTTAGAGTTTGGCCTCCGCACGGATCAAATGAAAATCATCCCATGGTTAAAAATGCTGAAATTCAAGCATGTTAATATCGATCAGAAGTCTCCATGAGTGTGAAGTGAATGGGGTGATGAAAAATAGCCTATTCTCTATTTTTTCTGTTCACCATGGTTAACTTCGTTATTATTGGAGTCGGTTCAATTAGCATACATGAAGAATTTTTGTCGCCTATTACAGTGGTGAAAACAGAAGAACAATTGAAAGTTGACATCATGAGATATTCCCAAAAACGTAATTTTGGATATAAAAATAGGAATATATCTCATTACGTAAAATTGTTTTTCAAAAAAATTCAACAAAAAAACAGCATCAAAAATTCAAAAAAGTTAACATTTATGAAATTCGAATATGTTATTCAATGTTTATTCAACTATTTTAAGAGCCTCTGGGCAAAATGGACAAAAAAAGGTCAAAATCTGTTTTTTTCTGTTGTCCATTGCTAACTTCATGTGGTATCCAATGGTTTCGAAATATTTTTCTAAATTTATTTATTTCGTTTTTAAATCTCTGTTTTTTTTATCACCCTGTATATAAATATTTCAACTACACACAATAGAATTTAGGTGATTCCAATTCGAATTTCTAAATACAATATGTAAATGTTGTATGTTAGCAGTTATGACCAAGTTTTTTTTTTGTGTGTGGAAAATATTGGCGGTTAAAAATGCGCTTTTAAAATATCAATTTGTCCAGTGTTGTAGATATTAGGGGCAAAAAATCCCACGCAACTTTAAAATCTCCGCCATTGGTATATGGAAAAAAAATAGTTAGCATTAAAACCCTTGGTAATATCGATGATAAGATCTGTACAAAAGTTGAATTCTGTGCCTTATAAGGATCCTGAGATAATGTTCAAAAAACTGCAAAATAATCTCTTTTTAGCACCAACTCGAAAACGGAAAACCATGCATTTCCGGACACACGTTAATGGGAAATTTTTTATTTATTTTTGACCAAAGAATCTGCCTTTAAATTTTTTCGCAATATTAAAGATACACCCTGTATAAAGGTTTTCCATTTTAAAAATTACGGTTTTTTGAATATCTCATGAGGTTTTGATGACTTTCAATTTTTTTTCTGTTTTCACTACTGCATGTAATGCGCCGCAAAACTTCTTCACTTTTGCCAATTTAACTGACTTTGAATAATAATAATAACGAAGTTAGCAAAGGCTAACAGAAAAAATAGAAAATAGCTGATATTTCATCACCGTGTACACATTTTCGCTTAATGCCCATGGAGGCTTTTGATCACTATTAACAGTTGAATAACAAATTTAAATTCCAGAAATTTTACCGAGGGATGATTTTCATAATATGATCCGTGTGAGGTCCTTCAATGAGAATTTCCCAAAGTTGCCGATACAAAGCTTTAAAAGTATTATTGCAAAATAAATAAATTTGTTGTCTATTGAAAATTTTGTATAAAAGAGATCATCATTTCGAATGCTCCATAAGAGCAAGAGAATTCATGAAAATGTAAAATTCAACAATCCCTATGCCGTATGGTTGCTCTAGGAAAACAACCGATCAATGAAAGCCAGGAAAAGCATATTTATGCAAGATCCATGTCTCGGAAGTCCAGAATCTATCAAGACCGCATCAGTTAACGTCATTCTAATTTGCAGACAGCAGTCAAATGCAGCAAATGTTTCTTCCAGATGACTTCGTTTTGCAGAAATTATTGTCTTAATGAGCCTGTTTGTAAGTTTAGCGGATGACAAACCAAAGAGACAAAACGTTCAAATTAGCTGAGCCACAATTAGGGATATCGGTTGGAAAACGATATCTTTGTGGAATTCATTAATGCTGGTCTGTGCAGATGCTCAGAGATATCGCAAAAATCGTTCAAATACAGATTAGTAAATCAAAATTGATCAATATACTTCGTTTTATGTATTACTAATAACATAGTTGTAGCATTATTTTATATAACATGCCATAAACTAAATAAAGTTTGAAGGAAAATGCAAATTACAAACAAATCTATAGTGCTTCACGGATTCGAAAATTAATACGGCAATGCCATTCAACAACAATAAACATAAAGCAGACAAATAGCTTTGTTTGGTGGTAACGGTTTTCATTTGCAGAGCATTTGCTAGGCCATTATGTAAATAAAAAAATTCCCTTTGTGTTCCCGAGTTCACGTCACTCAGACCCACCGGAAAAAATATAAGGAAATTTGTCTTTCTAAGCGCACGTGTTTTAAATTTCGGCCTCAAAAGGGCCCATACATTTACCTGAAATCTAATTACGACACTGTGTTCCCGGATCAGGAAATTGCTTGACTTACCTGTAAAGAGAAAAACAATAGTTAATATGAGGGTATAATAGCAGTATACATACTTATATACAGGCTGTTCCTTATTTCATATGTCACACAAATCTCACACATCGTAAACGCTAAGAGATACAGGGACAGGGTAGGTTGTTGACAGGGATGGGCGTTTACGTGTAAAGAAATATCCTTTACACTTTTCATGTAAAGAATATGTAAACAATGTAAAGAAAACGAAAACAATGTAAAGAATTCGTAAAATATGTAAAGAATTGGTAAACAATGTAAAGATTTCGTAAACAATGTAAAGAATTTTAAACAATCGTGTCAGCTGTCGTTGTCACTTCTATCAGTGACGTCAATGCTGTGAAAAGTTTCACATGCAAAATTTACACAACTTAGGTTTATTGAGGTTTGAGCATAATATTGAGAAGATAGTTTAGTTTAGTTTTATTAGTAGGTATCAGAGACTTACTACACTTTCACGTCTCTATTACCTACGCATGGGCAAAGCAGAAGGAAGAAGGAATACTCTCGGAAAAAGTAGAAACAGGTTGTAGCTAAGCCAACTCAACCCAACTATTATTTTATTAAAAACATGTAAACCAGTAAATCGTTTTTCATTATTTATTTATGAATTACTTTATCGAAAAATGAGTGGATGTGGACGATCAGTAAGTATACCTACGTGATAATAAATTTTTAAATTTAAGATTTCGTAATTTAATTTCATAGTAAAATTATTTGTTTACATTGTTTACTTTCTTTACGCTCTTTACATGAAATGAACTGTGTAAACAATTGAATTGTTTACATGTAAATAGATTGAATTGTTTACAATTAATTATTTACACGCCCATCCCTGGTTGTTGAATGAGAGAAAAGATGCGCAATTTTGTGGCCATCTCGAGTCCGTCAAGTTATACAAGATATAGGTAGGTACTGAAATATCCTAAAAAACTGAAAAATATAGATTTCTTATTTTTGTCGTATCCTTTTATTTTATTATAGTCTATTAGTATTAGTTAATTAATATGCAAGGGAAAAAAGTGATATATTTTATCTCAAGATATGGTTTCGTGACAAACACATCAAGAGCTAAACTCGCACTTTTTTCTAGTGTATAATATACTTTTTTTTCTGTGAGAAGAAAACCCTGGTCCTAAAAGATTGAAAAAAGTAATTAGATAACTGAAAATATTGTCGGAACGTTGATCTATGTTTATTTTGAATTTTAAAACTAGTCGACTTTTATTATAGCCGACGTTGCCTATACGTAACGCAACGATTCAATCCGATCAATTTAGTAATTTAATTCAAATTGATGGAAGTTTTGCAAAGATACTTGTAATTTTTCGATGAGTTAAATTAATAATATGGATGGTGATTGTCATGAAAATTCCCTTTATAATTGTCCTTAAATTTGGAAAAAGTACTCATTTTTTTCCCTGCCAATTCACTAAAGAAGCATTTTTATATGTATATGCCAAAGGGGATAAAATATGATACTTTTTTCCCGTCGTAGAAAAAAAATCTTTGTAGGCTTACATGCATAAGTCCCCAAGAGCTATTCATCTGACATTTCAAAATTTTTCAAAGCCGACTTATAGAGGCCAGGATTTTCACTGCGACTTTAATTTTTCTTAAGGCCGCCGCCATATTATTTTTTGATGTTTGTTGGGGACTGGATCACGTGCCAACTCCAACTCATTTTCAATTAGTTTTATTTGTTTATAATTTTATTGGCACTTCGTATGACTAATTACGAGGTTAATATCTTTTTATTTAAATTTGATTATTTTCGCGGAAAAACGCATATTGCTGTGTGCACAAACCCGCCCCACTCCCTGGTCAAGCAATACAAGAAGATACGCGGGCGAGTGCAGAGAAGCGACGACCAGAAAACGGTGATACGGCCCATTCAGGCTCCAATCTAAACAATCGTTTAAAAATTACTTTTCTCTAAAATTTGTGATATTTGTGATCCTGCTTCCCGAAAACAACCGAACAACCTTTGAGAGCTCTCAACGACGGGACCAACAACGGCAAAAGGTGAGTGCCTCTTCAATGTGCGTTCGTTTTTTTGGTATACAGCATAATTTAACACAATTTTACAATTTTTCGAAATAAATAAAATACAGTCCACTATAATCAACGTTTGTAGACAATAACAATGTTGTTCGGTATAAAAAAGTCATGTAAACAAAAAAATAATAATTAATTAAAAAAAATCCTGAGAAAGAGATTTTTAATAACTCTTAAAGAAATTAAGTCAACCTCGACTTCCGAAACTCTCGACAAAAATATAGCATTTTCCACCTGTACTTCTAGGATACTAACTATTATCTACTCTTGATAGATATCAAATCCATTGCTAGTCTAATTTTAGCTAAGTAATGACATAGGTACATTAACTGCCCTCTGGAATAATATAACGACAGTTCGATTGAATAACGACCTCAATATTAAAACGTTGTGTCAATTATTAAACGTCACAATAATGGGTCAATTATTGTGTGATTTAAGAGTCCCCGAAGTTACTTTCGCGGGTAGGTAAATAGCCATCATTAATCCTTAATCGCTTGTTCAATAATATACCGTTTTGTATTATTATTTTAAAGTTATCAAAGTAATACATAAAAGTTGCGTCAATTTCACAAATTGTAATTATTGACGGGTATTACAGATTCAGTTATTTATTTTAAGTGTGACGATAGCATTAAGTATACACATATATGCATTAAAAAGTACTCAACGTTAATTTATTTGTGACTGAAAATTTTAATAACTTGCGGTCATGAAGCATATTATTCCTAATAAGTTCACACAATTTCTGAATAACACAGTTTTTTGTACCATATAATTCTGGCATTCCGAACAGTACTTAAAAAAAATATAAAAAAAAACACTTAAAATTTTCTTATGAGGCAACAGGTGTCAGGTGACCCCGGCTTCTACGCGATAGGGCGGTGCTTCTGTTATATGGTACGCTCAAGTTTAAAAACTCAGCAGTTCAAAAAATCTCAAACAGTTAAATGTCAAGTTGTGAACGAGCGTTGTCAGTTTGAGAGCCACTGACAACTACAGAAATAGACAAACTTGACGGTTTCTATGAGAACCACGTAAATGAAACAAACTAAACGAACTATCAGAAGGATGTGTATTCCTATAATCGATACGTATGACTTTTTAAACTTAATCGTACTATAATTAAGTTATGGTTCTACGGTTACAAATGTTCAATAAAAAATTACCTTTTCCGACAATTTTCCGATGTAGAAATCTAACTTTACCCACTAATAAGCTACTTTATTAACTCTAATAGGATCATGTAGTATTTTATATCTGATAAGGGCCTAAAAGTTGGTCTAATATGTAACTTTTTTTTTAATACATATAATATGTTTTAATATCAAAGCAAAGAGTTAGTACCAAAGCAAAGAGGGTAAGCACAATAATAAGCCAATGAAGCTAAGATGTTTCCGACGATTCCGAATCAGACAGCCCTCGAAAGGAAAAAAAATCAGATTGTAGGACTAACAACATGTTATATCTAACAATGTGTTATCTTGCCATATAATATCGAGCTATAGTGTCATATATTAAGATAATGCTTGCTTATAAGAGTATATTTCAATATTAATTACTTTAAGTTTAAGAAAACAATAATAATTATTCCTATTATACTTACGTAAAGTTATCTAAGTTAACTAGTTTGTGTTTTACATTTTTTCGAAGAATTTACATTGTGTAACACTGCCTTTATGTCAGTAGGTAAAATCTTTTTGTAAGGAAATGGAATTTGCTTTCGCTAAAAGACTTTCCTTGTATTCCGAGTGTTGTCAGCAACAAGCTTCTTGCGTGAGCAGATATTATCAATCAGGAGGGCTACAGATTTATGAGAGAACAGCGATTGGGAATTAATTGCATTTGCGAATATCCACCAGCGACCATTAACCGTGTCAATAACTAATTTAACCATTTCCTGTCCCAGAATCTAGCAGGTCTCGCCAATTAGGGCCTAAGAGGCAGCCCTACGACCTTTGGAGTGCTTTTTGCACGGTTGTCACTGCATTGCGGCAACCACTAATGGAGGCATCCTGTTATAATACAACACATCAAAATCAATCTCACTAACAAGAAGTCTCAATTATATATCTTTTAAAAGTCCCTTAAATGAAATTCAATAATGATGCTGCATTCCTACTATATTATAACTGTTTCAGTAAAAAACTTGACCATTATTTAATTTTCTTGACTTGTACTGTTCATTAGATGAATCACGCATTGGATCAATGGTGTATACGTTGTCAGATATTGATGGAGTTCTGTAAAATATTGTCGCATCTCTTCTTTATAAACGATGATAAATGAGGGATTTAGTTATATAAAAAAAGCACCGGTTTACTGACAAATGGTACGTGAATATCAAATTCAAGATAATAAAAATTATTCTAAAATTTACCAGTTTTTTAGCTATATTATGATAAAAACGGTACCAAACTCTTCTTTGCATTAAAAGTATAGGGACTATACAATAATTACTATTAATTAATGAAAATTTTAATGGTAACTTGCATTCGTAGCGGTCTTTTTTAAATAGCAAATAGTGTCCATTAAGATTTTGCAGTTTGACCTCCACTCATTTTTGTTTTTCCTTGTCTAAACAAATCATGTTTAATAAACAAGCATTCACAGCGTCGACCGATTTGAAAATTCTTTCATATTTTCCCGGGCGCTATATGAGATGCCCGAGCCGCTACGTTATACCCCGAGTTCTAAAGAGTGACGTCCCGTCTTTAATCAGTTCGTTAATTTCGTTCGTCTTTCATAATAGGGTTTTTTAATTAATTGAGTAGGTATTGATTTTATTGTATTAAAAAAAAAAACAATTATTGAGGTCATACTATACTACTTTACGAAAATCACCCAAAAACGTATGTAACGTCCACCGATCTTGACTCAAATGTTGTAAGGAGGTGAATAAGATATTTTGGAAAACCACTTTTTCGTGGTCTGTATGAGTATATTTTTATGTAAACGTTAGTGTTGAAGTTCCGCTTAGTTGAAGAACAGGCGGATAAATGCACTAACAGTCAGGCGGTGCTAAGGGTTATGGAAAACCTCAAGATAACGTCCAGATTACTATCAAAATATCGAAAGCCTGGTAGGGCGCATCAAGGTAGACTTGAAACCCAAAAAGAAGACAACTGAGGAACTATACTATCACTTAGCAGGAATCAGTTGCGTATCACAGTGGGATTGTGACGCATTGTCCTAAAAGAGCACTTAAACAAAATAGGACTGTAAAATGAAGACCCAAATTGAATAGAATGCAGCAAGGGCAAACAGACAGCTGAACAAAAAATCGGATTAGAAAATCTAGCCTCAAAAAAGTTAGGTCTAAAACTGCTCGGTTCGAACCATGTAACTAGCGTCGTCTATGGGAGGCAGATAATAAAAATAAATTCATGAGATGTGTCAGTTTCCAAAACATATTCAAGTTTTATTGCAATATTGCCAGTAGTTTTAATGTAATCAAAAAAATGTGTAGAATTTTTATTTTACAACTTGAGGGTATCCCACCGGATGCCCTTACAAAATTTGTTTAGTAACCTAACCCCACTTGTTTTCAATTGTTCTACCTTTCCTATAGTAAGGGCCATAGTTATTATGCAGTATTGCTCTTATGGCGCTCATAGTTGCCGCTTTTGTCGTACTTCTGGGGAACAGGCGTCCACGAGCGTACGCTCTTCATTTTGAAAATTATTTAATTCATTGCACTTCTCTAACGTTTTGTACCTCCGCAGACTGCTCTTTTAACATTGATCTCATTCATAAGTGAGGATTGCACAATATGGAACAGCATATCGGTAGAGTTTATAACTTCATACATTATTACAATATTCAGATAATTATTATTAGATTCTTTTGAATCCGTCAAAGTTTATTATAATCTTCTTTTTCAAATATGTACCCATTTTATGAACAAAATAGTTTTGATTATTTAGTTAGTCAGAACATTCGTAGGTATAGGCCCTATACCTACATAGGGCATACATACATACTTATTGATAATAATAATTTAGTATAATAATTATGACTTATTATTTATTGATTATTTAAACTAAATGAATGTAAATGCTATGACGCGGTATTTGTCATTCCTTCTACAATTCCTTGCGAGAACACATTTCCTAAAGATCTACATTTACTTACTCCACAGAATAATTGGTAGATGCGGAATTTGAATTTTCAACTGACCGATACTCTGTTGTAGTGGCAATAATTGACGTTGCGTTGGTAACCAAACATTAACAATTAAATAATAAAACTGTCACGTTAATTACAGAGGTCATTAAAATAATTCACCAAGCTATATCTATTTTTGTATTATTTCTTAAATACGAGCAATAATGGACAGTGATTTTGAGTCTCAATATTATTTTTCTGCACTTAAGCTAAAAACCAATACACAGTTCCCTCTTTCTCGGAGATAGTGCGTATGTTGTTTTTTTTTTTCATCAAAACGAAATATTCTTGGACCGCAACAACAAGAAGTCCTCAGTTCAACAGAAAATACCTAGGCTGCAATAAGCTAATACGAGTGTTGATGTATGATGTATATATTTAATTTAATATTTTGAAATATTTAATTTAAATCAGTACTTAAATTAAAATAATACTGAAAAAGCACATGTTAACACATTCATTGGTAACATAACATCCCCTTGAGAAGAAGAATGAAGTAAGTACTTGACCTAAGTTCCCTGATGAAAAGAAGTGCAAGTGATAGGCACCAGAAGATAAACGATGAGTATATTATTACATTGCCGTGTATAGCCAGAGGAGAATCTTATACATAATTAGCAAAAATATGAGACATCTACTCGAAGTTGTTTTTTTCTAAAAGTGTTAATGAAAATATGAATCTATAGAATACAAAGGCAGTACCTGCCTATCAAATGACAGCTACTTCCCAAATAGGAAGCCTTGATAAATAAAGTCATCAATAAAGTAGGAAGAAAAAAATTTTATTAACAAGCACTACGACTTTCATTTTACCTACCTCTTTTCTATCAAAAAATTATTACTTTTTGACATTTCAACAGAACCTCAATTATTTTTGTCTAGAAATCCTGAGAATAGAAATGTCGATTTCCTTTCGATTTTTATATGAACCTGTGCCACTGCTTGCATTAAGCTGACAACGCTGTCAGTTTTTTACCCATTTAAAATGCATTGCCCTATGCTACCCACACTGCATATTATCTATGGCCATTACTATAGCAACGGGGTCACCACCTTGTTTTGAAACACCCTGCATTAACGAGAAATTTTACTGAAAACATATTTAGCTAAATTACGCCATTCTACGTCTCTATGTTACCTTCGGATACTCTATTGCGCTTGATTAATATACCGTCTACTTTGAAAGTCGAAGATACTATAAGAAACATCAGCAGTGATTTCCTGTTATTGAAAATATTCCTCAGGAATTTAATTTAAAATTTTCATTATGTTCCCAAGATGTGAGATATGGAGTGTTGTAAGAAAGAGTAGCCGACAACAATAGAACCTCAGTTGTTAGTGTGCTCTTCACTCCATATTTTATCCATTTCCCGTGTGCGCTGGCCCTTAGAGCCATTCAAGGGCTAAGAATTATGAAATGGCTAAAACGAGAGTTCTTGAAGTTATTCCAAGAATAGAGCAGGATATGAGCAGGAACGAAAGTGGGCGTATGGAAGGATTTTAGGCAAACAACGATCTTTCTTGTGTTCCGCTACCTTACTCTAGGCTAGGCTGAGTTACGCATCAAGTTACGATAAGAAAAACTTTCCAGCTATGATTAAGCAACTTATTGTGAGACTTGACGATTTCAAATATTTTCTGTTGAGTAATGTCGGTAAAGCGGTGATGAATACAAAGCAATTTCCTTGAATTAAATTTTTTTTTAAATTGCTAAAGAATTAGAAATACAAGCACAGAAAATATTTTCTCTTTAACTGTGCACGTTATACTGCAGAAGAAATTAATTACTATCAAGTTCGATTGCTTAGAAGAACATTCGAAGATTCGTTAGGCATATTTTTCTTATGCATGGTCGCGAAAACTACATGAAATATAAAATTAAAGTCAGTGACTTTTACCTTTTGAAGGGAATACAAATTGTTAGTATTAATGTTTATAAGTAATATAAGGGTAATGCATGTATCCCGACACCAAAAAATGGCGGATCAACGACTTTCGGTCGCAGATTCTACTACTGTTCATAAATGAGCGTGACGCGCCCGCTTTCCCCCCTTGGCTAAGATCCCATCTGATATAATTATCTCTGTTCTTGAAGGTAATAATAACGAACTCAGTTTGAGAAGGTGACCCCCATTAGACAAATGAAAAAGTAGCATCATCTTTACTATAGGGAACAGTAGAAGAGTTGGAGTGATTTTATATTGAAGTTAGGAGGAGTTTGGGTATTCGTTTAAAGTTTCTCATCTCGTTCGGCGACAAGGGAATGATTTATAGCTTTTTAAACAGTTGAGCGCTACGTCGCTACTCGGAGCTACGGTTAAGCCAGTTGCCGGATAAATTATGTATACAAGGATTTAAAAATCTTGAAAGACGCCAGTGCTTGGCCTCTTTTACGTATCCTTGTCGACTGTACCGCTTATATGAGTATCACGTTCTTCTCGCCCCGAGGTCTAGATTCTCTCTTATTTCAAACTTAACAACACCCTCCTTTAAATTTGCTTGAGTGGAGTTTTTAATCGGAGAGCATGTACGGTAATATGCCTTAATTTTCGTCGTTTAAATGTACAATCATAATTTCATTACGGTTACTGGGGGCTTGGATTATTTCATTTTAGTCAAATTAGAGCTGAACGCTTGTTATTAAATGGAATTTGTTACTGTTTTTGTTAACAATTAAAAATTATGAATTGTATGATGACAGTGTTATAAAAAATGTCTGACCGAAGTCAAGTTGTAATTTCGTTATACTTAAAAGCATTACTATTTATCGTAAGTTTGAGTGTTTTACTTCTGAAAATAATGCCTGAAGTCACACGATAACAGAATTTGCATTTGAAATAATCGATTTTTTATATAATAATTTGTTTTTCTGTTCTTATTAAATTATATTCCAATTATTTGAACTTTTTGGATGAATTGTAAAGGTTATTATTCGTAGGTGTTGAATTTATGGTTTATAGTACCCGGCTCTTGTCCAATCACAGCTACTAGCACTTCATATACCCGCTCGTGAACCAATGAAAAGCTTCAAATTTGATAAATAGAGCAAAGCTGTGAATAGGAACGATAGCCGGATTTTCTCAGAATCCACGGGCGCGGAGTCGAAACTAGGTTTTTTGTTTGTTTTATATATAAACGCGAGTACAAAAAGCATAGTATAACATTCGTGATTATGGCTTACTAAAGCTCATAGCATTATCATTATCTCGTGAACAATGGTTTCATAATCGCTCATGTTCTATTGTTCTATTGTTTAATATACTATTGTTCATTGCAAAACGAATCACTAACAATCCACAAGAAAAATATCGCAATACAGGCCAAGCAATATATCTTTAAAATCACCAGATTCTGACAAAAATAGTAACAGAATAATGGCAGTGCAATCATACGCGTAATAGCCCCCAGATCCTAACTGCACGATTCTATTCGAGTTTAGCATTTTCTTTTTTTTTACACTTTTTTTTTTGTTTTTTTTTTGTCATAAAAGAAAAACTCATTGAGCAATGTAAATGATATCAATGGATGAATTGTAGAGAATTAAAGTACAAAGAAAATGACAGCTGAAACAACCAGGTCGGTTAATTATAAAAGGTGAAAGCCCAAAAAATCCGAAAAGTTTAAGAAAAAAGTAAATGAACTTAAAATCCCGAATCCACAATGAATGCCGTGGTACTATTTCTGTCGCCATTTCTGGATCTCTTGTATATAAATTCCTATATAAAATAATAATGAATGTAGGTCGTATGAGTATAAAGCAAATAAAGTGCATTTTCTAACCTGTTAGGTGGGGTCGGAGTATTCCTCCATCGCCCATAACAGTTGTCATGCTGGCAGTGCCCGAAACTTCAATAGAGAGAGCTTCCACACATCCAATAACAGAGCCAGCCAGAGTACCAGAAAAAGCACAGACATGTGTTCCGTTCTACTGGAGCTCATCAGTGTGCTGCATCCGGAGTATCTGGAGGATGTTAAAGGATGAGTGGACGCCTGGACCCTCTTAAAGCAGTCTATTACACGGATCTCCGTGTGGTGTGAAGTAGAGCGACATCTAGCGGTCAGTCTAAAGAACTAACCGTGAGTTCACTCTAAGTTCATTACAGTTTCAGACCCTAACAGGCTAGTAAATGCACTTTATGTGCTTTATACTCATACGACGTACTTTCATCATTATTTTATTTATTAATTAATCGTTGAGTACACTTGCCTTCTCTTATTCATGATTGTCAATCGCCTGGCATGTGGTGGTGTCTGAAACTCTAATGAACTTTGAGTGAACTCACGGTTAGTCGTAGTAGTTCTAGTCGTAGAGTCCTAGTAGTTCTCGTTGTCTCTTTCACATTTGGAACAGAACTGGGTCCCCTCATCCACATAAGTTGTTATAATTACCTGTTAAGGCTGTTGGGATTGCTGAACTTATATATACTACAACCGGTTCAGTTTAATTGTGCTGGCGAGCCTTTAACTTTGAAATAACACCAGCAGATTCGACTCTTTGAAAACGCTCATTAGTTATTTTAATGATTATTTTAAATTTCCTTGAAATAGAACTTGGAAAGTCAATATAAGGACATATTTTAAACCATTTGGCTTCATCCTAACAAAATCTTAGGGTGCTTTGACTAAATGAAGACCTGTAACTGTCAAACGGTCAAATTGAAACATTTGTGGCCTTTCAAAAACCAGTGTCAGATTTCCGGAGCTTAAAACGACGTGCAGTTAAGCAGGCAGAATAGTTATATCAAAAGTATTTACAGTCAATTAAAGAATTAAAAATAGGTTACTAAAATATTTGAGTACAAAATAATAGTTATTTACGTACAGAGGGCCGAAGGAAGAAGATTACGCCCGCGGACGAAGTTTGAGGCCCGACGCGCCAGCGGAGGGCCTTTATTCGGCTAAGGGCGTAATCTTTCCTTCGGGCAGAGGTACGTACAACGTTTTACGCACAATTGCATCAAAACAATAACAATAATAGCTATTCCTAATATGAAATAATAATTTTTGACGTTCGTTTAAAATTAATTATTTGACAGCAGCGTTTGACGTTGAATAATTAATATAATCGATAAGTCAACTTGTATTAATTTCGCAATGAGACATTCTTCAGAAGCGACTTCTGGTTGATGGAATTACTTTCCAGAATGTTTCCAACTGTGTTTTTAACTGTAGCGACCACTCGTTCCTCGTTCACACAGAGAGAGAAACAACAACTCATATAGCCGATCTGATCAAAGCAACAGTAAGTGACCTGGGTGGTGTAGTGGTAAGCACACCTGACGTGTAATCAGGATGTCAGGGTTTCGATTCCCCGCTGGGCCACGAAACTATTTTAATATTACAAATAATTAATTATATTTATAATATAATCCCTTAGTATGTTTCATAATCGCCGGGCTTTTTCTCTACTTTACGGCCCGCCGGGCTTTTTCTCTACTTTACGGCCCGCTAGTCGTAAAGTCATAGTTTCCGCCATGATAACTAAGACGTAAACAACCAATTTTGATTCAATTGTGCGTAAAAAGCATTTACTATCGAAATGGCTTTAGCTGAACAGTGCCTAAAGCTAAGTAACCGCATAGGTTATTTTCGTATTAATTTTCAGTAAAGCCATACAATAAATCGCGTCTTGGTTGTGGTGTTTTAAGTAAATGTACGATATTCGTAGATACGGGGAGCCATTAAAGGTTATGAAGGACTTGATATGTGTTTCCCAGGGGAGAAAGAAAGAGCAGAATGGGCCAGGATGAGTTTTATTAAAGTATAATGTGCGATTCAAACTTATGTTTCTAATTATGTTTTATTGTTCCTCCAAGAAGCAATAAACCGTCGCAGCACTCGCCTACTAGGATCAACCGGGTAACGAGAACCACAATACTTTTCATGTTTACTTTTCTTTAATTGAAGTGAATCTTATATGAGTTATAAAAAGTTTGCCTTCGAAAACGGCAGTAACGTAAAAGTAGGTATATTTGTTAGCATCCCCGAGGTATAATACTTCCACCCTCATTCTCTGTGTGCGAGTATTTTTAAAAAAGTTAAATATTCTGCCCTGTTCCTGAGATGGTTTTTTAATACTTCGAAGGGTTTGTTGTTCGAGTGCTTTTAATTTCCTGCAAAATTCTGGATTACGTAAAAAGTTTTTCGGTTTACTTTATTTGTTTTCTTGCAGATGTCAGAGAAGCTTATTTCTTAAAGAAGTCGATAACAAAAAAATTAGCTTCCTTTTTGAATAATTAGTGCATAAATAGGGGATTTCTGGAATTAAAAAAAGAGAATTTTTTTTGCCATTATGTTTAAATAAAAAGTTAATTATGGAATCACTAGGTACATACAGTCTGTCCACGGATAGAGTTATGAGGAGGAAAATCTTCCTTAATTAGGTATTCGTTTTAAGAAAAATGTCATTCTTTAGAAAAAAATCTTCCCTATAAACCTCTGAAAATAAACCTTAATTTTAGTTGTGTCAACTAGAGTCAGTAGTCTATACTAAACGACCTATTATTAGGGTTTTCACTTGTATATGGTATATGATTAAGTTTAAAAAGTCTTATGTGACGTCATACTTACCGTCCGAATTAAGATTTTTTCATTTCACCAGAAAATATCAAACAGTTAAATTTCAAGATTTTTAATAGTTACAGAAATTTCTAAAGAGAGAACAGTGTTACCCAAGTCGCGAGGACTTGCAAAAGGTTGGGTAACGCTGTTCTCTCTTTAGAAATTTCTATAACTATTAACCCTTCAGTGCTCGCGCGGATTACATACGTAGTCCAGGGTTACAAATTAGACTATAATTCACGCAAGAAATTTTTTTGGGTTCCCTATCCTTCAGTACCTTCCTAAAACTTTCCAATCAGCTGTTTCAGTAGTTCAGAGGTCTCCGGTTAGTGCGCAGCTAGAAAAAAATTGTGTATTGCTACTATTGTAATCCACGCGAGAACTCACGTTCGTAAGAAAAAGCTCAGTAGGAAGATGCTACCTTTGCGGAAGAAGCCGAAATAAGAGTACTCGAAAATAGTGTCATACTTGTACAAATTGGGTGTGTCCTGTTCATCTTCAAGAAATATGCCTGAGCTGCAGTGAGGGTCCAAGTGAGGAGATTCCGGACGAATCAAATTAAAAATGTATACCTCATGCACATCTTTTTATATTATAGAAAAAAGTGTTTTTTTTGTTCTTAGATTTGTTTTATTTTATGAACTAAAGTACAGTAATCATAATTAGCCATACCTATTTCAATAAATACTTTAAGAAATAATACAGAAGATATTTTAGGTTTAACTACTATTGTAATCCATGCGAGAACTGATGCTATAAAACAGGGTGCGAGTACTGGAGGGTTAAAATACACAGATTCTACCCGAACATCTTTGGTCACAATTTAAACAACGCAGTGATAGGGCACTACAAGTTGAGTTTAACCGAATCAAGTTGACCCATACTGACAAGCTAAATCGACTTAAACGTGAACAACTCACAAACATCGAGGTCAAAGACGGTTGGTTCAAAAACATCTCATCTACTCAAATACCCCAAGACATATCATCCTTTCTAGCGTTAGGTCCAAAATTTAGTCTAAAACCATCAAAAAAAGATGTCCCCATACCTCACATAGTTGCAGAGATCGAATCCATACCTGCTAACCCAAACTCATACAATCGACCCTTGCTTACTACCAAGTTGACAAACATACTAACCAATTACTGCCAAAAAGACCAACCACCCGACCCCAGATCAGACATTTTCAAAAAGACGAGCAAATTCCTGAAGGAACATCCGGAGTTGATAATAACACAAGCAGATAAGGGAAGTGTGACAGTGGCAATGGATAGAGCAACCTACCATAATCTAGCCAGGATATATTAGCGGACAGAAACTATTATAAACCAATTCCACGGGACCCCACCACCACCTTCCAACAAAAAGCAAACAAGTTGGTTTCAAAAGACAATTTGATATCTCCTGAAGAAGCCAGCCAACTAATGATCTACAACAGCACGGCAGCTAGATTCTATTGTTTACCAAAAATACACAAACCACAATTGGCTTTAAGACCCATTGTTGCTTCTATCTCAACCCCCAATTCTAACATCATAAAGTTCGTCACGAATATTCTTACCCAGGTCTACGACCAAGCCAACCAATTTTTCATCAACGATTCTTTCCAATTTGCTGAACTGATCAACAATATCACACTTCCACCTGACTATGTCATAATCAGTCTAGACGTCGTTTCACTTTTGCTAACATTCCTGTCGATCTGTTGTTGAATAGTGTAAATAAGAGATGGAATTCCATACAATCCATATGTAACATCCCCAAAGAGAGGTTCATCATGTTGATAAGGTTCATTTTCGATTCAACCTATTTCTCCTTCGATAATCAATATTACAAACAAGTTTTTGGTTCTCCAATAGGGGCAAAATCCTCCCCCATCATGGCACAATACATCATGGACGACATCTTAGAAGAGGCAATGAGAAAACTCAACTACCAACTACCATTCATTAAAAAGTACGTAGACGACATCATCACTGCCGTCCCTAGTGACAAATGCCAACACATCCTCACCACCTTCAATGAGATACATCCGAAAATACAGTTCACCATCGAAGAAGAGAATAACCTATCAGTCCCTTTCTTGGACATGTTAATCATCCGTGATAACCAAACCATCAAGACCAATTGGTACAGAAAACCAACTGCGTCGGGAAGATACATCAACTACCATTCTTTCCATACAATGAAAATGAAGATCAACACCATTCTCAACATGAAAAATCGGGTACTGCGCCTCTCACACCCAGACTTCAAACAAGACAACCTAAAAATACTACATCAGATCTTCAGAGACAACTCCTTTCCACCCGGCATGCTGAACAAACTATACTCAACTCCACCCCGGTCCCTAGACCGCAGAACCCTGACCCCCCAAATCAACCACCAACTACAACAGATGTAGCAACAGAAGCACCAGTACGACAACAACAACACAGATACATGACCATCCCACACATACCGGAATTGTCACATCAAATCATCTCTGCAGTCAACAATATTGAGGGAGTGAAGGTAGCAATGAAGAGCATAGTGACGGTGAATAACCTCTTTACCAAACTCAAAGACAAGACACCTACCCTCAAACAAACTCATGTCGTGTATTCCATCCCATGCCAAGAATGCCCATTGAAATACATTGGTCAAACGTCAAGAACCCTACACATAAGAATTACAGGACACAAGTACGATGCCAGAAACAACCCAGACAAGTGCGCCCTAGCAACCCATGTCAACGACACAGGGCACAGAATAGCATATGATGACACCAAAATTTTAGACAGAGTCCAGGGCAGAAAGAAGAGGGAAATCGTAGAGATGATCAGAATTCATCAGGAAGACAACCCCATGAACTCGAGAAGAGATATTGAGGGACTCAGCACTGTCTACACATATCTACTGGAACTTGACAAAAATCAACGGAACAGACCACCTGACATTCTCCATTTACCCACTCAACTCTCCATGAACCAACACAAACAATAACAAATAATGACGCTGGCAACAATTAACATAAACAATAATTATTACAACATTGACTACTAACCCACAACAGATATTAACCCCCCTTTTTTCGTATTAAATTTTACAGAACTTCAAATTTTCACAATTTCAAATTTTACCGCCCTTCCGCCATCTTACCTTCGATAATCCAACAAGTTCAAACCCAAGACACAAAATGTCTTCATGTCAATCATCAATTATTGTCATGTCATTCCCACCAAGAGGCATCAATCACTTATCATGACACCGAAAGGACAATTTAAACCAGTTGACAGTACACACACACATCATTTCTTCTTCTTTTTATTCGTAACCTTAATATTTATTGCTGGGGGTCAATGGTACAGACGTCAGAGGCCAAATAATTTTCGGTTCAGAGTTCTTATTTTATATTATCAAAAAGTTTTTGAGATAAGAGAGACCATTTTTTGCATTCCGATATGAATTTGTAACCTACAACCTTGAGTAGTTGGAGCATCAGTTTTCTCCAACAATTTTCTAAAACATATTATATTATTTCACGATGTAACTTCCTTATTTTTGCTACTCTTGCTCGTCCATTCAGGGCCTTCTAGCCTGTGTATGTAACAACCTAAATGTGATATTCTGTGATAATATTAGCCTTATCAGTAACCTACCACATGTCCAGTGGAGCTGAATTTTAACTAATTAATTTTTAAATGTTTTAAACTACTGTTATATAATGATCCTCTATATTAATTACAAAGGGGATGTTTAACCCCTGCTAGTGTTTCATGTAAGTAATTTTTAGCTCCTCTTTTTCTCTCATTTAAGACTGATTGTTTTTATCTATCATTGTAGGTAGTGTGCCTGATGAAGAAAAGAAATAAAACTTTCGAAAGCTCGCAAATAGAAACCGTCATTTAATTATTTTTGCAACCCTGATGACTGCGCTCCCAATATAACTAGTTTCGTTATCTTACATTATATAGCTATAGTAACTTTCATTATTAATATGACTGATGATCTTTTTTCAGCACTTCCGCTTGAACGTGACCTAAATGCCAATTTATTAAAAGTAGGTTTTCAAGAAGCGTATCATCACATTGACAATATCTCGGATAATATAAATGTCAATTTAAAGAATTCGTATTTTGTCGTTCTTGGCGACTTTTAATTTTACGAATTCGTAAATTGTAGTTTCTTGGCGACCTAACAAAAAATCTTGTGTAGTACGCGTTGCAAAAGGAATATTTGAAACACTGGACGATGTTTGACAATATTAGTAGTGTGCTTAAAACACTCCCATTTTGCAACTTGCATCACAAATAAGTAGCTATTTTGATTTTACCATGTAAATAAAACAATGACGTATAATTTTTTTTGCTGAAGATGAAAGCCTTTTCTATCATCGTCCGCAACACATTTTTAAGCTATGAAATCGCTCGAGTATCCTCTCGATTTGATGATTTTTTTTTGACAAGTACCTTAATCTATTATTACGATAAGGAAAGAGACGGACGTGTTTAACGGTTTGTGCAAAAGTGTGACCATACAACACCAGACCGACCTGTCAGTATATTTGTAAGTTAATTTAATGTGTCTCCTTCTGATTGCAATAATAACTGCATGAGGGATAGATAAATAGATAAATATCACTTCTTGCATTAAATTTAGCATTCACACCGGGAATGTTTTAATTTCAAAACGTAGAAAATATAATTTTGAAAATACAAATTAATACAACACCAAAATGCTTCAGGTAAACAAAGAAATCTCTTTTTTAAAGACATTGTGATCCAGTTTCAAAGCGAACGGGGAAGTAATCAATATTGAGATCAAAGTGTGTCATGGACCAGATAGCTCGCCATCCGGTGGACGATTGGATCCGATAAACAAGGAATGGCCGGTCAATCAACACTGGAGTGAAATTCATTTCAATCACTGTAAAGGAAAGCCAAATTCTGTGACAGTCTCTGTTACTGTTTCTTTTGTCACTGACAACCCATTTGATGAAATATAACTTGCCCTAAGTCGATTTTTATGATAAATCGTAAATTTTGTGTATGAAATGCGACTAGCCATTCAGGGTTCGTTGAATCCGTGAAACGCATGAAAAGCAGCTAATAGAATGCAGAGGCAGACGAATTGAACCCTTTGACAACTAGATACCCACTTTTAAAAAACACTGCATGGTTAGGTACATATTAAAAACCTGCTACCGTACCTAGTGACAACGACAAAAATTAGTATAAGTAGGTACGTATTTAATAAGCAAATATTCTGAAAATTTAATAATTGAAAATAACTCGATTCGTAAATTTAATTAATTATTCCTGGAAGGAATTCCTTCTTTTCAAGCATAGCGACCTGTTTTAATTCGTCGGGTAGAATTGTTAAAAAGAAAAATTGGCCTCAGCTTATTAGTCCAAGAGCCCAAAGCCGCAAAATGAGTAACAAAATGGGTGGGATAGGGTAGTGTTAGTGTGTATTAATTAGAGATATTAATGAAAGTACGCATATTTGCTAGCTTGTGCTACGGGAAGATTTACAAGTACCGGGACGTAAATCATCTATATTTTGGGATAAACGCTCGATCAACACAACTTCCTGTTTAACCGGACGTAACATCAACTTCTGGTTTTTAAATGGAACACTCTGTATATTTTATCATTTTTGGATTCTTCGTTTAATTGTTCTTCAAAAAGCTTCAAATACCATAATATGCCTAAAAGCTATAGCTAGTGATATATTAAATAAAGCAGGCTGTGGTAAGAATAGAAGATTTTTATTCATTATAGGTATCTAATGAAATCAAGCGAGTAGCCTAAATTTATTAGAGATATTACTCAAACAATCCTCCATTCTCTTGAACACAATTATACCTTTTAGCTATTCCACCTGTAACATTCGATACAATGTTATTTGGTGGTATTTGAAGACAAGCGTTGATTATTCGCTGCCTTAAAATTTACTCGTTCTCTGGACGTGTGAAATACACAAGATCTTGTAGATAACCCCATAGGCAAAAATCGAGGGGCGTTAGGTCGGGTGATCCTGTCTCCAAAAAATACCACCAAACATCACCACAAAAATCTTTATTCTTCCCACAGCCTGCTTTATTTAATATATCTCCACTAGCTATTGCTCTCGCTATTGCTTATAGGCGTATGGTATTTGAAGCTTTTTGAAGAATAATTAAACAAATAATCCAAAAATAATAAAATATGCAGGGTGTTCCGTTTAAAAAACTGAAGTTGATGTTACTTCCTGTTAAACAGGAAGTTTGGTTGATCGAGCGTTTATCCCAAAATATAGATGATGATAAAACTGGCCACTTTGTTTGAAAAAGTTTTGTCATATCTTCAAAAATAACTTATTTTTACAAGAGTTATCGCTTGGCGCGTTTTTTATAATTCACCCTGTATAAGGAAAGTTCGGCTATTTTTTGCGAGATTTAAAGCGCGTCTGGTAGAAATTACCGCCAACGGTAAGTATCTAACAGTGTTGATTATTAACTTTTAACATTATTCTACAAAACATCATGATAGTCAATAACACTGAGAATTAAAAATAAAAGTTAATAATGTTTTTATCTCGGTTTTTATGTACTTTTACCACTCTATATCTGAAAATTCATCGTCACAAGCTAGCAGCATCCCCTTTTTAGAACCTTCATTTGATTTTTTTAGAATAATGAATTTTCTAAGGGTAGGTTCTTTTGAGTGGCTTTGCATTAATAAGAGCATCTATTGAAGAAATTAAACATAATTATCAAAATATCATTATAAGAAAACTTACGGCATAACATCTAGGGTTGGTGCTCTTGACTGTCACTTTGGTTTGACTACTGGATCAGTATTTATTAACTACACTGAAGTATAAATTATTTATAAATTAACTGAAGTTTACGCGACGACTGGGAAGTATTCTTATTTATTATTTATTAACTGGAGAATGATCTGTTCGTATTTATCTATTATTAAAAGACGATTTACTTATAACAACGCTAATTATTTATTATTATGAAGAGTAATACTTTGCTTATCCCGGCAACCTTATTTTGTTGACCGGTGATAAACGCAATACACACGTAGCTGGGACACTTCCCTTACTTTTGGCCAAGGGCAACACCTTCGTCCAAGCACTGCTAGTGCTCGACTCGATTCCTGGAAATTCGCATTTTCAGGGTCAAAACAAACCAGCTTCGTGGTGGTCCTTACTTTCGCGCCCCTTCTCACGACACATCACTCCTTAGATCTACACAATACACAATACAAAAAAAATACACTAATATGCCAACCATAAGCGTGCTTCAAGCTATGCGTACATCCTAACACTACCCTATCCCAAACATTTTGTTACTCAGAAAATAAGTAAAGTCTGGGGGCTCTGGGTTCTTATTCTATATTCTATTATTGTATAGGTAAACTAAGCAGAATATTTTTTTTTACCTCTGAAAGCTGAGTTATTTCAGCAAACCATGAATTATTCATTATCAAATCAGAGGATCTGAAACAATTTAAAATTAGAACGTGTTCTGGCTTAGAACCTTTTACTTTTTTTTACTAGAACCTTTTTAAGTCATTCCCGTTCTGTATGGTGTTACATTTTCAAACTCCTTGTAATTAAAAAAAAAACCAAAGGCATAATGATAAGTGACTCTTTGAGTCAAGAAACTGTTTTTGGTGATTCATTAATTTGTCAGTCTATACCTCTAGTCTAATAATGGTCAAGTCTTGTTACAACTAAGTAGCAGAACTGGTTATCAGGTAACTAATTTTGTGAATCCTCTAATTTATTGATTATGAATAAAACACTAATGTTTTATAAAATTCTACTGTATATTGATGGATGGTAGAAACGTTACACGTGTTTCGCATGATCACTTAGGTAATACTGTTGCTATGTTACTGTATCAATAATTTTATTTACGTCTGAAGATGCTACATGAAAAGTAGCGAAACACGTGTAACGTTTCTACCATCCATCAATATACAGTAGAATTTTATAAAACATTAGTGTTTTATTCATAATCAATAAATATGCAGAGATTCTACGAAGTAAGGGTTGAAAACATAAATTTTATGAATCCTCTAAGTTGACTCAGTACCCACAATATCGAGTTTGAAAATAGAAATACAGACTTAAGTAAGAATACAAGATAATTTACAGAGTTTACTAGAAAGATCACCAACAGTGGTTAACTATGTATAGGTAAAGTATCGCCCATGTAAATTCATATGTAGTCAATTATATTTTTAAAACAATAATCTCCCTATTCAAATAAAATGGAGTGGCTAAGAGGTCTATGTTTAGGTATGCTTCCTTGCTTAAATTCAATCGTCTTAATTTTCTATTTTGATTTATTAACTAAAAATTACATTTTATAAAACCTATTTTTTGATCAACCTAATTTATTCAACTCTAAACTTGGAAAATTTTCTTGTGGATTTTGATAATTATACTCCCAGAATAAATAATAATAATTTTCAGGCGTGATAGGGGACATCAAACCAATTTTTTTCCATAAATATGTGTCCTAAAATGTAGTTTTCAAGATACAGGATTTGAAATTAAAAAAAAAAAGTCGGTGTTTCATTAATATTTAAAAAATTATTGTGATTTTGAAAATTTGTAAAATTTGACAGTGTTATTCTTTGGGGGAGGAAAAAATAAAAAGTTTGCTTTTTTTCTAAAAAAAAAATAAGATAAATGCATGTCGAAAAATGGATTTTAATTTTAATGATCTTCAGCCGTATTAATAACAGTTCTCTTACGTCTAATAACAGTACGCTAGCAGTAAGTCTACTAACACACTCTAGTAAAATTTTCTAATTAATAAACTCTCCGGGGCTTTTTATTTTCATAGCTCCACCTATTGCTCCAACAACTCATTGGACAATTCGAAATAGCTTAAACTTTTTCTTTGAGAATGTTTTTCCGCGTTCTGAGGGATGGGAAATAAATTTATTTCTCTGAGCAGTGACAGCCTTCCACGACTCTGTTAATAATTTCGCTTAAAGCAGATTACGAAGTTCCATGAAAATTAGCTGGAAATAACGTGAAAAGCTCTTTAATTTTCCGAGATACGAGTTACCATGCACCTAAATATAAAACCTACATCTTTCTTCGTAGGTTCATTTAGCTAAATATTTCATGCAAGAAAGAAACTGCATTGAAGGGCTGATACTACCTCCATATCTTCAAACCTTCAATCTGATCATGAAGTAATTCCTCATTCTAACTAAAACGTTTTCAAAATTCTTGAGTGTAGTGTAATTGAAAACAATAGATTCTTCCTTCATATCTACTATTATATTTATTGTATATTGATTTCTGGATATCATGTCTTCTACTTCATCAACTTTTGCTAAGTGCTCCAACATTTATGTTTATAAGGTTCAAAACCATTTGGATAAAAAATTCAGGAAGAGAATATTAATGAAAATAGTATACCCATCGAAGAGGGTAACAAGCCTAATAATTTGGGAAGTGAAGATCTAAGCAAAAAACGCCGAGACAGGTCGATTTTGTTATCGAGGGGGACATATTTGAGTGACAAATTTAACTACTTAACCCTGACCTGGGCAGGGGTAGCTACCCCTTTGCTTATCATCATAGGGAACAGATATCGAGTGATACATCATTTGAAAGCTACATGAATTCTCTTTACAACGATATCCAACATTTTGGGTTTCGCTTACATACAGGGTGGTCATGCGACCTGCAACCACCGGCTTTACATGAGATAAGATAAGATAAGATAAGATAAGATAAGATAAGATAAGATAAGATAAGATAAGATAAGATAAGATTTTATTCATTCCAAATTTGCCTCTCGGCAATTGGACGTCTTCATAAATCTATTTGAAATCCTGTATAGTTTCCTCCAACATATCCCTTTTTAGATTGTAACAATTTCAAAAATTCTTTATTTTCTTGGTGAGTAAAAATCACTCTGTATAACTGATTAGAGCGTGGTAGCTTTTCGAGAAAGAAGAGAGATTTCAGCAACGAGGTTTTTCAGCAAATCAAAAATAAAGGTTTTTTTCGCATAATGATTCAGTGTTGCGATAACTGATGTTGTATTCATTAATAACTTCTCTCAGTTATCAGTGAACACTGGGAGTGGAAGCATCGCTTGCGCACTCGTAACCGCTAAAGATATATGTCGCAATAGTCGACGAAAAGTTCGAAAAAAATCTCCATGGACCACGGCAAAACAGCCCGGAAGCATTTATTATGATTTCAGTTGAAACCAGGAGTAAAACTACTAAAATCTACTAATTAGATGAAACCTACTAATCAAAATGACAATTTTATATTTCAAAGTAATTTTCCCTATTCCCGTAACAAAAATGTCAATTTACGACAGTATTTATTTGCAAAACATTATAATTTTAATCATGCCTTCATAGGCCATGAGCCCATGATTAAAGATTTCTTTGTTCAGGGAATAAGGTTGAATAAAGTTGGATAAACTGGATTCTTCTTGGTCTGAAGTTAATGTCAATCACTTCGAGATATTAGGATGTTCTTTCATGGAGTATCAATCGGGTCTACTTCCAAACAATTTATAAAGTCTTTTTCCAGGTAGCTATCAAACTTCTATTGGCCTTTTTCCAGAACCCTTTGTTTGGCTGTTTTGCCATATTCTGTAGATATACATACAAATTTATTTCACATGTTAATATAAAAAAAATTATACAAAAGGTATTTTATTTGTCTTCCATTGTTTGTTATTTAATTTGCCATTAAATGTACAAACAACTGCATATCCAATTATAAACTTATCTTTTGTAATTTTTGCCTGCGCCCTTACTCGTGCCCTTATTTAATATTTTCAGCACATTGAACTGACGCATGGAAGTAAGTTCAACAACCATCAATACATTAATAATAATTGTAATACCTATAACAGTTTCCCGAATCCCCTAAAATCCCATGATTTATTATAAAGGATAAGTAGGTACTTCCCCATCGTTAATAAGAACGATATTTGCTTCTTGTTGTCGAATAAAGAAAAAAGCGTTCTTCCTGCAAAAATGTTTCTGTTGCTCTGCAACATTACTTAGGTATTATTTTGTTATATAAAGTATATTTTAAGAACCAAGAAATATATAAAGCGATTCATAATATTCAAGAGATAAGAGACAAAAAACTTATAATATTTTCTTATTCTAGTTTCCAGTTTCCATCTTCCAAAGAATTTCCAGTGTATTCCTGAAGATGAAAGGGCTAACTCGTCTATGACTAATGGTTTGGATATCAGCAGGTGAAACAGTGACGGAGTGACGGGAGATCAAAGCAAACGATGCGCGACTAGGACAGACGTTTCTCTTTAAGTATAAAGAACATCTGGGTATCAGAAAGACTGACAACTCAATTCTTATGCTGACGACATGTGCTGGTGACATTGATGTATAAAGTGATGCTTTTACTGTAAGCAAAGCTGTTGTTGTCCTTTCATAACTCAAATTCGATATAAGTATACTGTAGGCAAGCCTCTGCAATGAAAAGTTGGGTCCTATAGAGCAAGAGTCCTCGCTGCTGAGAAAACTTTAGACTCTTACCGAAGCGGCTTATGACCTGAAAATATTTTCAGCGTACACGTCTCTGCTTGAGATATGAAAGTCCATCTTGTAGACGGATAAATTTGTCTGTAATTTGATGGAATGTATCAAGTATACGATATGCAGAAGAAAAATAATTCTTTTACAATGAAAGGTTTTAACTTGTTGAATGAAGTCGAATTAAGGAAAGTTTTGATAGAAGATCACACACGATTGCATATTATGTAGTTATTGATGACAGAATTTCAGAATGAAATTAAAATAATTTTAATTAGCGATAGAAAAACAACAAATTAACTTTTGCTACTACTACGGAAATTATAAAGCAATTCCTCAATAGCAAAGACCCTTCAAAGTTAACCATGGATAGGTACGTCCGTCCGACCTTATGTGAGAGCCATGTAGTATCTCCGCCACTTTTTATCCATTGATTCTCATTGGTGTCTTATTTCAATCGCCATGTAAATAGTAAAAAATAACTGACTCTATTATGGCCTTACATGTCCCTGTCTTAACTTTTTATTTGTAACTTTACAGTGTACTTGAAATTTTTATACAGGGTGATTAAAATTCTGATAATTTCCATCACCCTGTATTAATATTTAAACCACATAGGCCCGTATTCATCAATAAATATAACCCCTGGGGTTATATTTTGGAACATGCCATTGGTTCAAAATTCGTAGCGTTCGTAGGGATTGAGCATTAGACCAATCAGCTGTCAGAAAATTCAAAATTTAACCCCAGAGTTATATTTTGAAGTTTGATGAATACGGACAATAGGCCAGTATTCATCAATATATTTAACCCCTGGGGTTATATTTTGGAACATGTCATTGGTTCAAAATTCGTAGCGTTCGTAGGCTTTGAGCATTAAACCAATCAGCGGTCAGAAAATTCAAAATATAACCCCAGAGTTATATTTTGAAGTTTGATGAATACGGACAATAGTAGAATACAACATGAAAAGTTAAGATAGGGACATGTGAGCTGTTTTATGTTATTTTGAGCTGTTTCCGATGCTTCAAAATGAAGACTTGCGATTTTCACTTGTTTATAACTCATACATAACCTACTCAATTTGAACTGCAACTGTGTAAACCATTCTTATTGGATTTTCTTTTTCTTATTGGAGGTAATATGAAAATACAATAAGATACAGGTTGTCCTATTTGGAAAAATGACAATGTCGTCATTACTGAGCCAAGAGACATCCTGTATAATAGAACATTCTGTATAATACGTTACGTCAATAGAACACAAATTAAATTAAAAAATCGACATTTTATTGAATTTATTCCTTACTTTTTTCGCCCACTGTATATGGTTATTCATACCTTTCCATATCTCTATACCGTATCTCGCACACGTTCCGCCCGATACGTTCGACACATATTCGAATCAAAAAATCCGAAATATTTTTAATTCAATTGAAAATAAGCAAGTCTAACATTTCCTAAACGTTTCCCTTCCCGGGTTATCGATAAAATAAATCCAGTTTTTTTTAAGCCGACTCCCGCCCCTCTTAATCCAGATCGGTTCAAGGGATTGAAAAAAACATTTCAGTTGATAAAAAAAAATATATCTCCACCCCTCCCTTTATAATAAAAAATCTAACTTTTTTTCATTTTGTGTTTTGGTCACCATGTGTTTATTTAAAAAAAAATAAAAAATATTAATGAGTCGATAGGCTGCGAATCCAAGAAAACTAGATTTTTTTTCTGCGCAATATCGGACAAAAACTGTGAGAGTTATGTCCGATTCCGTTTGTTTTAGGTTTCCCAACCCCCGTTCACCCCTAATAAATCGATCCGTACAAAAATTGGTCGGAAACCTTTCGATACTCGAGTTTACAGGAGTGAATTGCTTTCCCCTTAATATTGCCTCCAACTCTGTCCGATACTTAAAATGGTGGCTCCCGTTTTGTAGAAGAAAAACTAGGAACCAAAATGGCGATATCTCGGTGAGTAATGGAGAGATTCGCGATTGACCCAGGTTGTGCTCTCTCACGAGATATCTTTTTTTTCGAAATTTTATTTTTGTCCTAACCTAGGGGAAAAACACCGTGCTCCCCCGTTTCAATACTGGGTTTTCCTCTTCCTCCACACCTCCGAGAATTACGCCAAGTCGGCCACATAACAAAAGTGGTCCATTAAGTTGACTAAAAAAAAGAGTGTCGTTTTTGGAAGTTTTTTACGCTAGAAACATTTCACTTCTAATACCGAATTACATTCCAGTCAAGGAGTCAAGTTCACTGATTTGATTTGAATTATTGCTATATTATTATACTTACTGTAAAATTTGTGCGTAAAATTTATGTTTTCAACCCTCACTTTGCAGCGTGAGCAAAATTAAGTTTAAATTGCAGCACCAGCAAATGAAAGTTTAGCTGCGTGAGCAAAACAAAATTATAAAATCAGGGAATGTCGAAAGTAGCAGTAACGAGAGCTTGCAGTGCAAGCGCAGGGCAAAATGTTGTTTCGGCAAAACGATAATACTGCTAAAGAAACTTTCACGACAAATTTCTCTGAAGACAATGAAGTTGAATAACTTGAAAACTGAATCAAATACTATCAGAGTGCTAGTTATTCTGCTGCTTTAATTATTTAAAAAGGTACACCCTATATATAGGTATCTAAGGTAGATTAGGGATGCCAAAGAGTTCTTCAGTTCTTATTAACTCAATTTGCTCGAGTTCTTATTTTTATTGTGCTACCTAAACTCTATGAAGAACTAATAAAAAGTAGATTTAGGGTTATAAAGATGTTAATGTGATTTTCAAAGAATAAGTTAAAATGGACAGATGTTTAATGAGCAAATTATGGTTTACATTTCCTGTTTAATTAAAATCAAATAATTATCCTGTCTTATTTTAAAAGCTTTAAATCTGATATAAATATGTTTAAACAATCAGTTTGTTTGAAAATAAAGGATCCTTTATCTTGTACAGCTGTGTACAAAAGAATAAGATACTTCCGATATCATTTATATCGGGAAAGATAAAGTTCGTGAGTGGTAATTAATTAATTTACTAAGTTAGCACTGATCTTCTAGTCCTTCCTCGTCATGATCGGTGAGATAAAATAAAAGACAACACTTACAGTTTCCGGGATGAAGCTGATTGAGGTAAAAACTGTCTTTATTTTGACAGTAAAAAGGATATTAATAACTCCTGGACTTTACTAGGTGTGGTGCTTAATCAGGCATTGAAATCTCCAGAAGAAAACCAGCAGGTGTAGGGACCGCGCCCTGACGAGGCTCCTGGGGTTGAAAAGTCCTAAGATAGCACTAGCACCAGGAAAATGTTATGTTGTTTTTGAAGATCTTCGAAACGTTGAATTATTTCACCATGGATAAATGAAAACGATGGAAAGATCCTTCAGATAGTTGAAGAACAAAAATGGGCCACCGCTCCCTTTGTCTCCTAGTTCAAGATGGCTTCCTCGGTTGCAATAGGCAATTAAATCCAGATAATTAGTAAATACCGGAAAGGACAAGGTATTTACCAAAGATAAAGGTAAAGATAAGGTATAAGGTAAAGTTGAGATAAAATCCCCGAAAGATTGAAGGAAATCCCAGAAGATATCCCAGAAGCTAAAAATAAGTAATAATCGAATTAAAACCTATCTTCCAAAATCCGTAATGGCGACTTACCCTGGTAACAGGCTTCGACGGGAACCGTCAAGAAAATCAACTTTCTTGGTTGGCAGATAAAGAGGAAATGAGTTCAGTTCCGTGAACTTGAGAGGAAGTCTGCCTCTGGTTTGTGAAAGGAGAAATGTCACTGTCAGATACTGAAATCTGATTGACAGTTGACAACTTATTTGGTTCCTCAAAGGAACTCGAAATCGAAGTGAAACGAAACGTGCAATGCCATCTAGTAGTGAATTATCTGGACAGTACCAGCGCCGGCATACGGTGTGGGTAGTCAGTTTAAAGATGCGATCTATATTATAGGGAGTTGTAGGGAACTGTAATTTTACAATTCTCTTTAAAACGAGGGGAGCTTTGCAAGGAGGACAACAGGTGACGTATTCACGTTACACACCTCCCCTTACCGATGCAAGAGAAAATTCAAAAACTAGAAGAAAATTCTAGTTCTTTCTATACCCGTAGAAGGGTATACATGAAGGTATGATTGTGGATGACCAACAAGGACAACACAAATCGAAAAAGAGAGAGAATAGTGTTCTACAAAAACAGACTTTGTAAAAGTTTTCTACCATGTTTACTATTCGTTCAGATAATATCGCACAGTTAGTCACTTTAACTAGCTATACAATACAAAAAGAAATATTTAACTCACTCATGCAGATTAAATTTATAATTACAAAACCTTAATGCTAAGTAGATAAAAGAAAATGTACATGCATTCTTTCTAGATAACATGCTACTAAGTTGATTATTATTATAAACACTTATAATTAGATATTGTATATACAAGAATTAAAATTAAGTTATAACATTTCGGTAAAACAGGCTCGCTGTTAATAGAGCTGCGCTGTTCTGTTTGATGTTCAACCACCCATAGTTTTGAACACTACTTCAGCCTGGGGTTTCAAAAACCGCCAACACTGAAGGACTAAGAAAATTGCTATGGGAGTTTTCACACAAACTAAAACTCTCAGAAACAGGGCTGCTACTCGAAAGAATGGACAACTAGATAAATCCAGAAATTCTGACTTCATCATAAAAAGTCAAGGTAACGGAATAGATACAATTAGACATATATACAGATAACTCAAAAGATATTCGCAAACATATGCGAATGGGAAGAGATAATGTACATAATTTTCATTCCTTACAATGAAAATAGATAGGGAGAGATATAAATGTAAGAAAACGAGATGTAGATAATTCTACTCCTTTATGGGAAAGTTTCGAAATAGATAAGTAGTTGTTCTAACTACTACTAGTTACAAGGGGACAAAACTAAGATAATTGGTCAAATTGATCGCTAAGAATCACTTTACGTGTCCTTGTCGGACAAAATCTCAAAGGTCATACGGAACAAATTACTTGGATACTTCCAATAATCGCTTCAAGAAATCATCAATAATCATCTGGATTATTAGATATTCATTAAAGACACAGTAAGATAGCTCAATCACTCGGAAAGATAAGACAAAATGGGAAAACCATTTTCATCGCTGAGATAGGGGGTATTCGATATCAGTGTTCAGATTCCTTTACATCAGCACTGAATATCTAAGGCCACCTTTGCAAATTCAGAACTCGAAATCACATAGATTTCTATTTTCCATCTGGGAAAATATTCGCAGAGAAGATAATGATTAGCTATCATTTCCTTATGAGGCTAATAGGTAAAGGTATTAAGGTAAGATAAGATAATTTCTTTTCTTCATTGAAAAGAGTATCTAAGATAAGCATTAGTCACCATTTTATTATGGTACTAATAGATAAGGTAAGGTAAGATAAGATAATTTCTTTCCTTCATTGAAAAGAATATCTAAGATAAGCATTAGCCACCATTTTACTGTGGTGCTAATAGATAAGGTAAGGTAAGATAAAAGGGAATCTGCTGCCTTTTGTTTGGACAGACAGGGCAGTTTTCTCTTTAGCATAAGGCAGGGCGGAAACTGTCGGGAAAGCACCATACTCAACAGAGATGGTGTATAAGATAAAGATAACCTGCTGTCTTTTGTTTGGACAAACAGGGCAGTTTTCTCTTTAGCACGTAGCAGGGCGGAAACTGTCGGGAAAGCACCCGTGTATAGATAGTAGCTAAGATAAAGGTAAAAAAAAAAACAAGACAAGGTAGATACAACGGTAAGATAGTGTTTTCCTTTGGTTCAATGAACACAAGAAAACTTAAGAGATAACATTAGACTCGTAAACGTTAGCCAGATAAGATAGATGAATGGCTTCTTCTTAAGGTAAAAGTTTAGATAACCAGAAAAATTATGGGTTCTCAAAATTTGAGCGATAGAACAAGATAAGAGACTGAGGATAACAGATACCGATCCCAAAATTAGCAACATTTATACTTAGCGCTACATTCACACTACTAGTTTTGAGATCCTTGAGAAATGCCTTGAAAGATACGGTGCTCATTCTGCATACATTCTTCATTCATTCTAGATACGACAAAAGACATAGCATTCTCAATTCACGTATTGTCAAACCTCATTCCAAACAGGAGTTTGTATATGCTGTAGAGAAGATAGAAGTTAGGTAGAAATAAAATTTCTGGAGAGAGAAGAAAGTGAACTATTCATCAATTCGTGGCGGATCTTTGCCTCCATACGCCTTTAAGTCCTTCGCATGCCAGCGACCTAGCGGGTTGCCTTCCTGATCCTGTAGTTCGTACACTAATTTAGATATTGCCTTGGAAATTCGGCAAAGTACGAATTTGGGGGCCAGTTTAGCAGCAAAGTTCTTTGCGGCATTCGAAAGGGGGTAAGTATGTTTCCATACTAACTCTCCTTCCTGGAAAACATCTGGGCGCTTACGTAGATCATAATACTTTTTATTTACGTCATAAGCCTTTTTTAATTTGACTCTGACGTCTTCAAAGATAGGAGGTAATCTGGAGATATCGTTTTCCCTATGCACATAAGAAAGATCTTCTGGTAGGGCAAGGTAGTTATTTTCGACAGGACCATAAAAGGTTCCGTCAATAGGTATGTTTCGAGCGAAAACTAGAAAAGCAGGAAAATGTTTGGTGACTTCGTTCACAGACAAATTAATTGCCTGGGCCACCTTGTAGACATTTTTATCCCAGTCTTTGTGATTATCTTTCACATAAGACGAGATAGCGGTAAGCAAAGTTCGATTGGTTCTCTCGGTAGGGTTAACTTGTGACAAGTGCCTAGCACTATACCACAAATTAACTTGGTACTCTTCCAATAACTTGGTGAACTGAGTACTCTTAAAAATCTGAGCATTGTCGCAGAGAACAATTTGAGGGACACCAAAGATCAAGAAAACTTGGTTTTCGAGGTATTTTACAACTGCAGCTGCGGTGGCGTTCGGCATGGGCTTTACCAGTACGAACTTAGAGAACCAATCTGTGACTACGAGAAGTTGTGTATTCCTGGCCTTCGACCTAGGAAAGGGGCCCATAAAGTCTATGGAGATAAATTGGAAAGGAAAGCTTATGCTTTTGTAACCACCCATTAAACCAGCACGAGCGACATTAGTCGATTTGTGAGCACCACAAACCTGACAATTTCGTATGAATTTCTTTACCGTTAGGTCCATTTTGGGCCAATAGTAGAATTCCGATATTCGTGCCTTGGTTTTTCTTACGCCGAAATGGGCCGAAGTAGGGGGATTATGAAAAGACGCGACAACATCATCCCTATTTGGTGTAGGTATGACTATTTTCCAATTGGAAAGATTTGACGATAAGGAATGGTTCGGCTTCAAATGTTTAAGAAGAAGACCGTTCTCAACCGTGAAGTTGGGGTAACTATCTGGATTTTCCGTGACGTTTTCCACCATTTTCCTATACCACTCATCTGGTGTAAGATCATTCGCGGTTAAGAGAGAGATATTTCGAGAAAGGAAATCTGCTGGAACATTACAAGATCCCTTGCGATGTTTCATCTCGTAATTGAACTGGCTAAGTCGTACACACCACCTAGCTAAACGACCTGTGGGCTCCTTAAAATTTTTAAGCCAGAGAAGAGAGGCATGGTCGGTATAGACCGTGAATTTGGTGCCTTCAACATAGGGACGAAAATGCTCTATGCCGAAAAGGACTCCGAGACATTCTTTTTCGGTAGCATAGTATTTCCTCTCTGCCTTAGAGAGAGTGCGACTAGCGTAGGCTATTGGGTGTTCGAAACCTTCGTCTTCTTGATACAGAACTGCGCCGATTCCATAGTCACTCGCATCAGTTTGTATGCAGAAAGGCTTGGAAAAATCAGGGCTAGCCAAGACAGGGGCCGATGTTAGGCGTTCTTTAAGAAGTTTAAAGGCTTGGTCAGCTTCTGAAGTCCAAGTAATAGACTGTCCCTTCTTTCTATTGTGCAAAAGCGCAGAGATAGGGGCACTAATAGTGGAAAAGTCTTTGACGAATCTACGATAATATTGCAAAATGCCTAGAATGTGCCTGACACCTGTGGTGTTGCGAGGAATGGGAGCTTCTGTGATTGACTTTATTTTGTCTTCACAAACACGGAGACCTTGTTTGTCTACAATAAATCCAAGGAAAGAAAGAGAGTCACGACAAAATTGACACTTCTTAAAATTCACAGTGAGGTTGGCCTTACGTAACCTTTCATAGACTTCGTTTAGAACTTCAAGATGTTTCTCAAAGGTATGAGTGACAACAATTATGTCATCCAGATAAACAAAAACGAACGGCTCGAGGTCAGGTCCAATGATCCTGTCCATGAGACGTTGTTGCGTTTGCGCGCTGTTCCGCAAACCAAAAGGCATACGCCGGAACTGGTATAAACCCCTTCCGGGTACTATAAAAGCTGTCTTTGGACGTGAATCAGCGTCTAGAGGTACCTGGAAAAAGGCTTGCTTTAAGTCTATAGAGGAAAGAAAATTAGCGTCTCGCAGTTTACAGAGAATGGAATCAATCCTAGGTAGAGGGTATGCATCATGGGTGGTGATTTCGTTTAGTTTTCTCCCATCAAAGCACATGCGATAGGTATTATCCTTTTTCTTCACTAAAAGGACTGGCGAACACCAGGGGGAATTACTTTTCTCTATGATGTTAAGTTTCAAAAGCTTATCAATTTCCTCATTTAGGAATTTTTGAACTGCCGGAGACAAGGGATACTGCCTTTGCCGAAAAGGTTTGGCATTCGGGGTCTCTATAGAATGACAGAGAACAGAAGTTTCCGGCAGCACATCGATAGGAGATAAAATTTGAAATTTTTCGATAATTGGGTTCAATTTCACGACATCTTCAGGAGGAAGAGTAGAAAAATCATGGATTCTACTTATGGTGCTAACCTGGGGTTCATCAAAACAAGAGGGAGGATCCACTCGGTCTCTAACCTCAAATGAATCTCTGGAAAAATCAATAGAGATATTGAAAGCTATGGCCACGTTCATACCTAAGATAATCTCGGGCAAGATAGAAGGTACAACATGAAAACGAACAACTTTAGTGACGTCATCAATAGTTAAGGTAAGGTCCAAGATTGAAGTAACAGGTAATGGTGAACCATCTGCATTTCGAAGGGAACATAAGAGATCTGAATTTCCAGAGGAATCATGGGTTCTGCCGAAAATTTCTTTTATGACTTCAACATCACAAACCGAAATATTTGCTCCAGTGTCAAAAAGAGCAGTGAAACGCTTTCCTTGCATATCCACCGAGATATAGGGACGGTTATCTACTGGATCGGGTTGTAGAATTTGAGACACGATTGGGGGTATCATTTCAGGGGTCGTAGACCTACTAGGTTTATTTTTAGGGATTACAATTGGAGTCCGATAGAAATCAGAGACTCTATTTAACCAGACCTTCCACATATTCCTTTGATGGTGGAGGTCCGCAGTCGTAAATATATTCACTTTTGGTCTTCGGAGGGGCTTGCGTGGTTTGTATCCACGGGCCTCTTCGAAGGGAGAGATACTTTTGGGTGTCTTGACTCCTGCTGCGTTGCACCCTGACGCGCAGTCTTCTCGTTTTTTGGGCGAGAATAGTTCGGTGAGCAAGAGGGACATTTTGGTTTAAAAACATCTTTCTTTCCACAACCATAGCAGAAAATAGTTCTGGGTTTTCGACATTTTGGGTAGAGATGACCCTGGTTAGAACAATTCCAACAGAAAGGTAAAGAAGCTTGGTCGTGACCTGCATCACGTTTTCCTGAAAGACGAGAAGTTGACCTTGAAGGGACAAAGGAATGTTTTGCCGATGTTAGAATGGCCTCATCTGGACATGCCAGGTCTGAACTAAGGAGACTATGCACCTTCTTTGAGGGAGGGGGTCGATATTTAGAAATCATGGCCCTATTGTCTTCTAGCTTCTTGCATATAGAGATAATCTCATTGGCAGTTGACACTTCAACCAGAGCTAAATGGTTCAAGAAGTAGGGGTGTAGATTCCGCTTTATGATCTTAAACTGTTCCTCCTCTGAGGGAATAATTGAAAGTCTTTTGAAAAGTTCTTTCATGGAGGCTACATACAGGGCTACTAGCTCCTCTTCTCCTTGAGTGCGATGATTTATCTCATTGAGAAGATCATCATCGTAAGATAGGGGTAAGAAAGTTTCCTTCAACTTTAACTTAATTTCCTGCCAAGATTTTAACGAACCGGCAACACTGCGATACCAGGTGAGGGCCTTATCCTCAAATAAGTCAACTGCTGAAGTAAAAAGACTCTCATCGGAAACATTCCGCGAGATTTGCAATTCTCGAACCCTTTCTAGGAAATAAATCAGGTTGTCTTTATTAGAGCCTGAAAACCTTAGGTTCCACTTATGTACAGGGACACTGTACTTGGTACTAGTTGTTGAGGTAGATGATTGCGAGATATCAGAAACAGGAGGAACGACTGGTTCATTCTCATCCAACTTCAGAAGCCATTCTCCCTCTAACTGGAGTGCTTCTCCATAAGCCTCATCTCTATGAAATTTCTTAGAAGCGTCAGCTTCAACATTTAATCTGTTTATTCGAGCGATAACATGATCCACTCGAAAAGGGATACGTCTGCTTGCAAGATCACTGTACAATCCAGAAGCTTCAGGAATCTTTTTCTTTAAATCTAGCAAAGTTGCTTTGATTTCAGAAAGATCCTTATCAAAATCGTAGGGTGACTCTAACGCTACCGTAGAATCTTCCCTATTAATAAGCGCTCGGAATTGTTTCCTTCGCTTGTCTTGCGTACTTTGAGGTGTTTGGTTCCTCAACGCAATCTCATAGGTAAGCTCATCGCTGAGCAGGGCTGAAGCGGGGTTCATTTTAGAAAAATGTAAGTACTATAATATAATATAGATAGATAAGAATAAAATTTTTTATTTTATCCTTGAGAGAAGACAGTAGTATTATCAGCACAGGTAGGCAACGTAGCACCTAGTGTACCTGGCCTAAATAAGGAAAGAATGAACCTGGCCTATATAAAGAAAGAATAAACCTGGCCTACTTGACTTGGCTGTGACGTCACGTCACCAGTACAAGTGAGAGAGAGAGAGATTTAAATTCAAAAGAATTCCCTTCGTTTTAAAACGAAAAATAGGTCACGGTAATTCAAAAAAACTAAAATACCGATATAAGATATAATTTCTTAGTAGAGAGAGAGATAAAGGTAATCTAGAGAGATACTAAGATAAGATAAGGCAATATTTAAATATGCATAGGTATGTCGGTAAGTACAGATATTCTCTAGAGTCGGTAAGGTAGGGATCGGAAGAAGTACATGTCACCATGACGTATCTTTACACGTAAAGAATTCACTTTCTACGTTAGACGTAAAGAATTGTCGTTGCTTTAGCAGTCTGTCAGCGTATGACAATGACTGAGGGACACCAGTTGGAACAGCTGATCGATAATTCAGATATTTCGAATTTAACCTAAAATTCATGAGCGAAGGTATGGGATAATGTTAATGAAGGAAATGTTTGGATGTAACTTTCAAAGACAGTTTGATCGCAGAGCTCTCTTAAGAGTATCCTCTTTGCACGGAGTCAAACTTCTTTCAAAGCTTACTCGAGACCTTCGCGACGGTATTAACAACCACTCCGTAAAGCTCCTTTTGCAAGGTTACCCTTTAGCGGCAGTGTAGCGGTAAGAAGATAAGGTATTTTCGCGTCACGACACTATTATTCACCAGCAGTAAAAAAACACAATAACTAACTAAGACATTCTTAGACTAACATGCAAGTTTTCATGCAGCTATTAATCATGCATCAAAAAAATTAAGATAACTGTACGATACATCTGAACAAAATAATTTATGACGTTAATATCAATTTTCCATTTATAATGGGAACTAGGAAGAGATCAAGTGCTTTTATTTAATTAAGGTAGTTTCTAATCCAAAGTTTGAGGGTGAATTCGATTCCCGCCGGGGAAATGCCAATTGCAGCGTGAGCAAAATTAAGTTTAAATTGCAGCACCAGCAAATGAAAGTTTAGCTGCGTGAGCAAAACAAAATTATAAAATCAGGGAATGTCGAAAGTAGCAGTAACGAGAGCTTGCAGTGCAAGCGCAGGGCAAAATGTTGTTTCGGCAAAACGATAATACTGCTAAAGAAACTTTCACGACAAATTTCTCTGAAGACAATGAAGTTGAATAACTTGAAAACTGAATCAAATACTATCAGAGTGCTAGTTATTCTGCTGCTTTAATTATTTAAAAAGGTACACCCTATATATAGGTATCTAAGGTAGATTAGGGATGCCAAAGAGTTCTTCAGTTCTTATTAACTCAATTTGCTCGAGTTCTTATTTTTATTGTGCTACCTAAACTCTATGAAGAACTAATAAAAAGTAGATTTAGGGTTATAAAGATGTTAATGTGATTTTCAAAGAATAAGTTAAAATGGACAGATGTTTAATGAGCAAATTATGGTTTACATTTCCTGTTTAATTAAAATCAAATAATTATCCTGTCTTATTTTAAAAGCTTTAAATCTGATATAAATATGTTTAAACAATCAGTTTGTTTGAAAATAAAGGATCCTTTATCTTGTACAGCTGTGTACAAAAGAATAAGATACTTCCGATATCATTTATATCGGGAAAGATAAAGTTCGTGAGTGGTAATTAATTAATTTACTAAGTTAGCACTGATCTTCTAGTCCTTCCTCGTCATGATCGGTGAGATAAAATAAAAGACAACACTTACAGTTTCCGGGATGAAGCTGATTGAGGTAAAAACTGTCTTTATTTTGACAGTAAAAAGGATATTAATAACTCCTGGACTTTACTAGGTGTGGTGCTTAATCAGGCATTGAAATCTCCAGAAGAAAACCAGCAGGTGTAGGGACCGCGCCCTGACGAGGCTCCTGGGGTTGAAAAGTCCTAAGATAGCACTAGCACCAGGAAAATGTTATGTTGTTTTTGAAGATCTTCGAAACGTTGAATTATTTCACCATGGATAAATGAAAACGATGGAAAGATCCTTCAGATAGTTGAAGAACAAAAATGGGCCACCGCTCCCTTTGTCTCCTAGTTCAAGATGGCTTCCTCGGTTGCAATAGGCAATTAAATCCAGATAATTAGTAAATACCGGAAAGGACAAGGTATTTACCAAAGATAAAGGTAAAGATAAGGTATAAGGTAAAGTTGAGATAAAATCCCCGAAAGATTGAAGGAAATCCCAGAAGATATCCCAGAAGCTAAAAATAAGTAATAATCGAATTAAAACCTATCTTCCAAAATCCGTAATGGCGACTTACCCTGGTAACAGGCTTCGACGGGAACCGTCAAGAAAATCAACTTTCTTGGTTGGCAGATAAAGAGGAAATGAGTTCAGTTCCGTGAACTTGAGAGGAAGTCTGCCTCTGGTTTGTGAAAGGAGAAATGTCACTGTCAGATACTGAAATCTGATTGACAGTTGACAACTTATTTGGTTCCTCAAAGGAACTCGAAATCGAAGTGAAACGAAACGTGCAATGCCATCTAGTAGTGAATTATCTGGACAGTACCAGCGCCGGCATACGGTGTGGGTAGTCAGTTTAAAGATGCGATCTATATTATAGGGAGTTGTAGGGAACTGTAATTTTACAATTCTCTTTAAAACGAGGGGAGCTTTGCAAGGAGGACAACAGGTGACGTATTCACGTTACAACTTCATAGAATCTCTGCATGCATACTGATGGATGGCGAATAAACACTACTGTTTTAGGAAATTCTGCTGTATATAATGATGGATATTAGGTATCAATGTTACACGTGTTTCGCTACTTTTAATGTAGCATCTTCAGACATAGATAAACGAATAAAATTTCTTATATGATAACATAGCAACTACGGTCCTAAGTGATCATAAAACAAGTAACTAGACTGGTATCAAGAAGAAAATCAAGTAATAGAGAACGATATGTGTCTAATAGTTGTTTATTTATGACTGTGTATTCTTGGGTTTTTAAATGTCTGTGGATTTCTAGAGATTCAAGGAAATTTAATTTAAACTAATGATCACAGTGATGAAGTAATTCAATATTATTGGTTGCTGTTAGAGTGTGATTGTTTTCTATTAAAAGTTTTGAAAATTTTGATCTTTCTGCATGTTTGAGTCTGTAAGATTTTAGGTGTTCTTTCTATCTAATTTCTAGGTTTCTAGAAGTTTTTCCAGATATAAACTGAAATACAATGAGAACAGTTTAATCGATAAACTCCAGGTTTCTGTATTTTAGATAACTTTTCTTTTGCATTCAGCAATATAGAACCATAGCTCATAAAATATTTAAATTAATATTAAATGTAGTGGTTGTAGAAAATTATCCTTGAAATTTGTGTTGAAATGTTTCCAAAGTACGATAGTGATGATTTTTTTTATTCTTATTTTATGTTCTTATTTCATTCTTTAGTTGAGGAAAAAATTGGGTTTAGGGCTGATAGAATTTTTTTAAAGAGTAGTGTTTTATTTATCATCCATTAGTATTACTTGCCCTAATTATCTTATATCTACATATCAAACCAACCTCTTAGTTTTAGCTTCGTATACTTTATAAAACTCTATAGGACATAATATGTTTGCTCTGCCAGTAACTGTAGCTAAGAAGGGTTTCTTTCAGATGTAGCAGATATGATATAGTGATGTAAATTTTATACTTACAGAAGTTCAGATTAAAATCTAAGTTCTTGTAAATTGTTAATCATAAAGTTTGTACATTCAACAGCAATAAAAACGATATAATAAAACATAGTAATGAAATTTGAATTCTAGTTTGGGCCAAAAGGATAAAAAAAATGTATAAGTTTTTTCTAATATAGTCTAAAAGTGATTGACATAAGAATAATTTTTTTTTTCAATTTGAATAAAGATGTTTTGGTATTATATTTTGTTCAAAAAACAAAATTTTGGAATAAAAATTTGAGAGCAAAGAAAAAATGAGACATTTGAAGAGGTACGGTGCAAATATTGCTATAAAAGAATGCAAATCGGCCACAAAGAAATTCAGTTTGCTTTAAATTATTGTCGAATTACGAACATCCTCGCTTACCATGCCTATTAATTTAAAAAAAGTGTAAAAGCCAGAGAAATAATTATTTGAAAATTGTTTTTACCCAGATAGTAAATCGCAAAATACAACATTTTGATATACAGGAAAAACTTTCATTATAACGGTAGATCAAAGATGGATCTGTGGATCTGTTCTTATCATAAATGTAGGATGAGTTATTCAGAAGGAGAGAAAAAGGGAAACTCAAAACGTTCACGTCATGCACAACACCGTTACCTAATTGAAATATATAACCTACCTAACGCAGATAACTTCAAAGAGAGTTCTCAGGCTGTTATATACTTTTTCCAAAAGGAGAGCGCGCTACACGAGTTTATTTATTGTGAACGACATCTGTGGTATTACGCAAGGATTAAATCTTCAAGATTAAAATAAAACTCAACGTAATTTCAATTCTTCTCTGAGTAATAAATTAGCAATTTATGGATAAATCCAAATTATTTCCAGTGGAAACATTTTAATACTGCAGAAAAGTTTTGTAGGTTTATTAGAAATGTATGGGGTCATTGCTTATATATTCTAACTCAAAATACCGAGGGAAATATTTTTTTAAGAGACTTAAAAGCTCTAGATATTTTCTCCAAATTTTTTATTTTTTTTTGGTTTAAACAACATTTCCATTCACATAACCAAATCTCAGTTGAATTCACTAAAATTGAAGAAATAAAATTATTTAGTTGAAGCTCCTTTTGTGGAACGGAATACATTTTCTATTGGCATATTAATTTTACTCATAAATAACAATCCAAGAATCTGTACCACAACTTAATTTAATTCCAGGAACCAAACATACCGTGCTTACATTATTTAAAAACTTGCCACCCCCCGAATTTATAGAAAAGTGATCTGGAGATGAAAAACCCGAAGCAGGTCATATTTTTTATAATAATTGGATTTACTTTCCATTGATGTAAAAAAAAACTATACAAGGTGTTTCTTGGATCAGTAATGACGATATTTTATTTTTTTAAATATAGGACAACATTATTACATTTTGAGATGTCTGAGAAAATCTAGTAAGAATGGTTTTTACAGTTGCAGTTTACATTGAGTAGGTTATGGAATATATTATAAAAATCATAAATAAATGAAAATCGCGATTTACAGCGGGAACTTTTCAACTATCATCGTACAGTGTACTTGAAATTTTTATACAGGGTGATAAAAATTATCAGATTTTTCATCACCCTGCATAAAAATTTCATCTACATCATAGGATCGTATATGAAAAGTTAAAATAGGGACATGTAAGCCGTTTTCTGATATTTGCAGCTGTTTCCGATGTATAATGCTTTTAATATGGAAAATTGCGATTTTCACTTGTTTATAACTCATAACCTGTAGGTACTCAATTTAAACTGTAACTGATTTCAGACAAACCAAATCAAAAATGATACCGTTTTGATTCGTCCCGCCATCATTCTACCATGTATAACAATGATTAATAAACGTAATTCAATAACTTAGCATTAATATGAACCTGTACAGAGTGTTACTTAAGCGTATGTACTAAATTTTAAGGCGTATTCCTGGCGCAATTTCAAGTCCCAAAGTTCATGTAAACATGTGTCCTAAAATGTCTGGTTTTTAAGATATACTTTTTCAAAGTTATTGATTTTTTTCACTCTTCTCAACATTATTGCAAAGAAAAGTTACGCCATTGACTTTAACAATTTTTATCTTTTTTTCAGATTAAGCAGCTAAAATTACAATTGTTCCGTCTCTAAAATTGTTCTTCTGTCTTACTTTTTTTTCGAGAAAAAAATTAAATCCGGTTCGACTCATGTCTGAAAATTGATCAAATAATAGTAGGTACTATTATTCTACATACTTGTATTCTTCAACGAGAGGAAAATTATAGCTATTATCCACGACAACAAAAATATCAAAAGGAGCCATTAAACGAGTGTTGGAACGTCTGAGTGGATAATAGCTATTCCCCGCGAGATGAAGATGCTATTTTCTCTGCGACTTTTTGAGAAAATCATTACATCATAGTTAATCATAATATGAATTATGAATCTAGAAAATTCTTCGTCAGTAATGCCTCGTTATAATTATATTATAAACACTGTAGGGCATAGAAATAATGTAATGAGCCTCAACAGATCGCAGCTGTTGTAGTAAATGTTCTACCGAAAAAACACCCTGCCACAGGCAGAGGTCCCCGACCTCCACAGTTTTCTGGGACACGGCAATAGGTTGAAGCGTTGAGTGAGTCAGGTCGGGTCAGTTCCTTCACTCAACGGTTGAAAATAAACCTAGGGCGAATTGCAATCGATCGTAGTTTTTGGTCGCTATTTCAATAGTTGGTCGGGCGATATTGAGTTATCGTAACAATATATTGACGTCATGGAGTGAGTTCCGAAAATGAGTTCTCAAAATGCCGAGCTGTGACAGTCTTAAAGCGGAGGAAACTCGAACTTTCCCTCATCGCATCGGGAATGTACCTACGTCATAAGTTAAGTGAAATTAACAGTACCTGTAAAGAACGTATTACTTGATGGTCAAAGAGGAAATCACTAAAATTAAAATCAATTTTTCAACATGTCTTCAAGCGAGATTTATTTCTTTTATAGGAAACGACAGGAAATGCGAAGAAAAGTTAAAGTTGTATTTTTAGTTGCTTAATCTTAAAAAAATCAAAATTTTTAGGAAGTCAGTGGTGTACATTTTTCATTTTACAATAATAATAGTGGTAACGGTGTCCCAAGGGACGCCACTGGATAAAATGATTTTAATCTACTTGAGGCTAAATAAGGAGCTCTCTATTACTACAAGTACCATTGTCAAATTTCAACAGTTTCGACAAAAAAATGTCTGAGATATTAATAAAAAAACAGATTAAAAAAAAAAGCTTTTAGATTCTGTTTGTTGAAAACCAGACATTTTAGGACACATGGTTATATGAGCTTTTCGACTTAAAATTGGTCCAGGAACACGCTCCTAACTTTAGTACATACCCTTAAGTAACACCCTGTATAGCAAAGTGTGCATGTACTTTTTATTGTTACATTGTTGATCGGGCCGAAGCCGTGAGCGCATTTTGTACCTCTACAGGTTAGGTAGTAATACGATAGGTATCTACCTGAATATTATTAAATTTATAGGTTAGGTAGGTTAGATAACCTATGAAAAAATTCAAACTAAGATTGGATTGGGCGAAGAGTTTCGTTTATTTGAGACAACTCATTAAAATTTTGAGAGAACTTACTAATAGTTCTTCATAGTTTTAATAAGTTTGTGACGCTATGCCACAAGGAGCAACGACGCGACGCCGTTAGTGTCGAAAAATAATAAATATTTTAATTTTTATTAATATAAATTCGCCTGGAATTGGTATTTCTTAAATCGAACACCCTGTATTTTTTTGCAGATCTGGTTTTTAAATAATTTTCCATTTACAATGACATATCACATCAAGTAATATCTTTTTCAAAGGTACTTGGTATTTTAAATTAATTGTTATAGCCGGCCGTGATATACCTACCATTGCGAAAACCTGTAAAATTTGCAAAAAAACTGTCAAAGTGACTCGAAACTGGGCTGTTAGATTGTTTGCTTTTTTTATTGATTCAATTAAGTTTGACTGGAGTTTTGAATCGTATATCACGCCCACTATAACAATCAATTTGAAAAAGATATTACTTATTGTGATACATTAGTTGTAAAGAGAATATTATTTAAAAACCAAATCGGAAAAAAAACAGGTGTTCCATTTTGAAAATACCAGTTTGTGTAAAATTTTCAAGTTTTTCTTAGTACCGGATTTTAGATGCCTAGAAATGACTATACATATTTTCTCATTTATTAGACGTTGTCGAAAGACCAATATTAACTGAGATGACAATTGCGTAGAATATAAGGAATAAGCTTGTACATTTCAATGTTTGCGGATTAGCTGCTGTTTTATGTAAAGTAAGGAACAGATTCTTGGCCAGAGTAGTTTTGATTTGAAAAATTCTCTGCTGAATATTCCGACGTAAGGGTGTTTGTATAGGCATCTAGAAGGAAAACACATCACGACGTAGTATGTGAATATTTATTTGAGGCATTCCAACCTGGTTGGCAGCAATATGGCCTCTTCTGACTGATATGGAGGAAGTAATAGAAATCCCCATTTCTGTCATGCCTTTCAAATGGGATATCTGACAACCTCGCAGATCCCAGATCCCTGGAATTCTTTTGCATGGAGTTGCATTTACAAGCTCGTTATTGTTGTGATTTTCACACTTAAATAAACTGAAAATACACACTAGTGGGCTTCTGTTTCTTATTATTTTCGTACAATTTTGTTTTAAAGCTGCAATAACTAGGTAGTGTTATTACAGGAAGACTGAAAAAGTGTGGATAACTATATAAGCACAACTTTATCAACATTTGGAATTTCCCTGTAAAATCTAAATATTGTATTATATTTACGTATAATAACTACGTAAGATACAAAATTGTAAAAAAGTTGCAAGATAGGTTTGTTGCATCAAACATTATTTTATTACCCTATTGCAAAACTGTCTGGCTATTTTATCAGATTCGTAAAAATTTTAATATTTTTAAGAGAAGAAGGTAAGTATACTCAACGATTAATTGATAAATAAAGAATGAAGGTAAGTCGTATGAGTATAAAGCACATAAAGTGCATTCACTAGCCTGTTAGGTGGGATCGGAGTATTCCTCCATTGCCCATAACAGTTGTCATGCTGGCAGTGCCCGAAACTCCAATCGAGAGAGCTTCCACACATCCAAAAACAGAGTCAACCAGAGTACCAGAACAAGCACAGACACGTGTTTCGCCCTACTGGGGCTCATCAGTGTGCTGCATCCGGAGTAAGCGGGCTGTGACACGGTTCTCCGTGTGGTGTAAAGTAGAGCGACATCTAGTGGTCAGTCTCAAGAACTAACCGTGAGTTCACTCTAAGTTAATTACAGTTTCAGACACCACCAAATGTCAGACGATTGACAATCATGAATAAGAGAAGAAGGCAAGTATACTCAACGATTAATTAATATTTGACACGGTTTAATGCGATTAATGTGACATGGTTCTCCGTGTGGTGTAAAATAGAGCGACATCTAGCGGTCAGTCTAAAGAAACACGTCGGCAAAACACGTATCCGTGCTTATTCTGGTACTCTGGTTGGCTCTGTTATTAGGTGTGTGGAAGCTCTCTCGATTGGAGTTTCGAGCACTGCCAGCATGACAGCTGTTATGGGAGATGGAGGAATACTCCGACTCCACCTAACAGGCTGGTAAATGCACTTTATGTGCTTTATAATCATACGACCTACCTTCATTCTTTATTTATTAATTAATCGTTCAGTATACTTGCCTTCCTCTCTTATTCATGATTGTCAATCGTCTGACATTTGGTGGTGTCTGAAACTGTAATTAACTTAAAGTGAACTCACGGTTAGTTCTTGAGACTGACCACTAGATGTCGCTCTACTTTACACCACACGAAGAACCGTGTCACAGCCCGCTTTAAGAGGGTCCAGGTGTCCACGCATCCTTTAGCATCCTCCAGATACTCCGGTCCAGCACACTGATGACCCCAGTAGGACGAAACACGTGTCTGTGCTTGTTCTGGTACTCTGGTTGGCTCTGTTATTGGGTGTGTGGAAGCTCTCTCGATTGGAGTTTCGGGAGTTTCGGGCACTGCAGCATGACAACTCTGTTATGGGCGATGGAGGAATACTCCGATCCCACCTAATAGGCTAGTAAATGCACTCTATGTGCTTTATACTCATCATACGACCTACCTGCATTCTTTATTTATTAATTTAATATTTTTCCTTTTAAGGGCCGTTTCGAAATAGAAATAAACTTATTTTTTAATTTATTATGAAACAGACCCTCAGCTGATTATTTATGTTGCCTAGTTGTATGCCTAGTAATTTTGATATTTTTTTTTTTTTTTAATTCACTGCAGTTCACTTGAAAATTAGCCTTCTCGTGTTCATGCTTGATAAAGAGCACGTGGATATGAGCATACCTAAATAACCTTCTTCTATGAGTTCAGACGAAACTTCAAAAGGAACTCATTATTCCTTTTGAAATGAACTTAATATCCCTAAAATAATATTAACGAATATTTTATTTAATTTTCCTTAGATAAATTTACTATTTCAGACCCCATATTTTAAATCTCGTTATTTACAGTCTTGGAAGTGATTTTCAAAAATCTGCCTTATTTCTTGCTTATACCTACGCTTAGAGAAATATTTTTCTTAATAAAACTGAAATAATAACATTTTCATCTACAGAACCCTATCTCAGTTGGATTCATTAAAACTGAACAATCGATTCAATTAAATAATTTGATTGGGGCTCATTTTGTGAAACTGTATATTTTATAACACTAAAATAATTCGTCTTTTGTGATATCCTACACTGATATAGGTCATCGACAACTACAGTTTTTCTAGGACCATCTACCTACATAGTCTCGGATATACTGATGCATGTTCTAGACTAGTTCCCAACCAATATAAAATTATATTTAGTAGCAAATAAATTATGTACACAAAAAATTAACTAACTATCACAAGAAAACCACACGTACACAACTAAACAAAGTCAACAAAAGTGTTTACAAAATACAATTAGGTCAGTCAAAAAAAAAAACACCCAGTTGAATATTTCCATGACCTTACCCTCCCTTTATTCTTTCCTCCGGAAACGCAGCATCCTCTTGCTTTAATTTTCCAGAAGGTTTACCGGTTACCGCTTGTCGACGCCTCCAATGATGTATGCTGAGTTGCGCCCGCCACCCTACTCCCTCCAGAAGAGTTGCTGTTACTTATTGTGATTCTTCACTCAATCGATTGTTTGTAATCTTCAAGTTCTTCTCATCTTTTTCTACATACACCACCTAAACCACCTTGTAGTAAGTTTTCGCAAGTACCCAGTTCTCCAGTTAGTTGTTAATCCGTCCAACGGTATCTCCGCAGTCTCCCCTGCTGAACCTGCTACCACATTGATTTCTTTAACGCCAATTTCTCCTTATCTATATCCAATCAACGGGGTTGATGGGGCACTGTTTGATTTGAATTGAGGTACTTTTTTCTCCCCTTATCTGCTTAGTACTGTACTTTTCGCTGTTGAGTATCAGGTTTTTATAAATACGCTTTGTACTATTGTTCCCTGGCAAGCTTAAACTGTTCAACGAGTATTCTTTGGTCCTCCCGCTCTTCTCTAGTCAAATCATTTTAAATATATCTCTGCCCTTCAGTTGCTTAGAGTTCTTAAGTATTTCAGCTTTTTTAATAAAAGTGACTGACTCCAACTTAATTTTTTGTCGCTGTTTGCCTATCAGATATACAGGGTGATTCATAATATGTACGCAGGACTTCAGGATGTGGTAGCTTGTTCAAAAATATGAAAAAAAGTTCCTATTAACATGGGTCCGCAAACCTACAATTTTCGAGATACAGAGTGTCAAGATAATATACTTTTTTCAGTTTTTTGACGATTTCTCAGCAACCCTTTCAGATATAAAACTGAATTTTTGTAATCACACATCTTATATCATTAATATTATTTACTTTTTGAGCCCTGACTAAATTTATTTCATATGACAGTGGCGGAGATTGTTTTGCCCCTAATTTCTACTACAATGCGAAAATTGGCATTATGGCCAATTTTGAACTATCAATTTTTTCTACATAAAAAATGTGCTCTTGCTCAAAAGCTCTTAATGTGAATTGTTTTCGAGAAAAACAGCATTTTATAATGAAAAACATAAAAGTGGCAACATGTTTTGTTGTGGACAAAAATATCACTTATTTTTGATATTTTTTTTTATGATTTGTTAAACTTTTTTGCCACATATATTTTTTAAATTTTCTTTCTTAACGTAGATAATATTAATGACAAGATGTGTAAAAAAGCCAAGTTCTTTGTACTCTTTAATCTCTGTACTGTAAACTGTTCCTAAGATATCGTCAAAAAACAGAAATAAATAAATAAGACACCTTATATCTCGAAAACGGTTCGTTTACGGACCCATGTTAATAGAAACTTTTTTTCATATTTTTGAACATATCATATCCTGAAGTCCTGCGCGCATATCATGAATCACCCTGTATAATACATGAGATCAAAAATTAATGTAGTAGAATTTTTTTAGGATATAAATGGCTTTCTGGATAATCAACAGCAGTTATGTAAGCGGAACATAAGAGAATATCGAGTCATTTCCATAAAAAAGACAAATCAATTTGCGAAGGTATATAAAATATATAGGCAGGAGAACATTTCGACACGCACCATTTGATATGGAAGTTGTGAGCTAACAGATAAGGCAATGCATTTACGAGGACTAGGGGTGAAACCGAGTTAAGTTGCTTTAGAACACCATATGAAATGATATCGAATGGGTGAAAGGCACGAGAAGAATGAACACGACGGACTACTCGTACATTATAGAATACATCAGTAGATCAGGGTCACCAGAAAAGTAAAATATAGTCATTGGAAAAGTAAATCATATACATGGTGTTAACGAATAGGTTATACAAATTTGAAGGGCCTGTAGGAAACGCAAAAATAGGCGAAAATTTTCCAGTTGGCATGGGTCATTGTAGCATTAGTTATTGAGATACAGGGTGTTAAACTTCTTCAAAATAAGGTTTAATATTTTTTAAATCTAAAAACTGGCCAATCAGAATACAAATTTCTTATTTTTGGTAGATAGGTATTATACCCCGTTTTGTTGAGAGAAGAAAAGGAATCTTACGTTTTTATTGTAGGACGCACTTTTTTTTAAGATATTCCATAATCTAGAAACCCATGCAACCTTTTTGTAACGCAACACAAAAATTATTATTTTTGGAAATACCTACACAATAGCATTGATTTTTATATTTTTCTTTGTACGGGTTCTTACATTGTGAAGTATCTTGGAAACAGTGCGTCCTGTGACAAAAAAGCGTACGATGACTTTTCTCCTCTAAACCACATGAGGAATTTACCAAGAATAATAAATTTGCATCAAAGTCAGAAATTATTTAACTGAAAACGTAAGAGCACACCCAGTCTCCGGCACTGAATTATAATTATAAATTCTACGAAACTACGATCTCTACGTAACTATGAAAACGTGCTTCCGGTCAAAAGCTCTGACCTGAACAGTTTTCGAGAACATTTTTTTGTTCTTATAACAAAAAACATATTACGCAGCAACATGTTTTGTTATGGAAAAAAATAGTATTTCGTTTCTGATATTTTTTGACATTATATTATTATCTTTTCGCTTCAGAACCGATCAGTGGGTCTTGAATTTTTAATTTCAACCAATAGAACTGATACCACCATGACGATAAAGTTTGTCACTAGAATATTTTCAGGATGACAACGTTTTTGTTTTACTAGCTGTCAAAAAGAATCAATAAAAGACATCCAATTAATATAAACGAGTCCTACTAAGTCTATCTGACTCATATTTAACTGAATCCTGTTCTAAACTTTAGACTGTAAGGCTGGCTCCACACATGGGGGCCAGTGTTGGCACCAATGTTGGCCCGTGATTAGCGATATTTTTGTAGAACATCCTCACATTGGTAGTGATTGGCGCCAAACTCAGTTACTCCCAAGTAGAGCCAACGTGAACATGTCGGATATAGAAGTCGCCGCGGGTGCGTTTGCTGTACTAAGCACTGCCTATTAAATACCGGCTCTACACGTTGGCCCAACTCAGGCAAATCAGAGCCAACACGAATGTGTGGACGGTAAGTTCGTCTCGATTGGCCAAACATTCGGCAAACTGAGCGAAGTTTGTTCACGTTCGCCTCGCTGTCGGCAAATGACACGAATTCAAAGAGATTCGCCTGTTGGTAAGTTCGCTCTCTACAGGCTGCTGTGTGCTGTCCACACGTTTGGCCAGTTCGATCTAGGGAACCTGTATTATCGCTTCACTAAAAATAATTACTGCTTTACTTAGTAAAGCGGTAATACAGGTTCCCTAGTTCGATCTCGTCATTCACGCTCGATTATTTACAGTAGAGTGCAGTGCATTTACCGTAATTACTAATTACCCACTGAAAATAAAATAAATACAAAAATGACAACCTGGAATGATGAAAGAGTTTTCCAGTTTCTCGAACTAAACTGCTCAACAAATGAAACGTTACATGACCAAATTTGCCCTAACTTTGGCACTGATAAAATTTGGATTGTTTCGAGCAATTCTCAATTTTTGTTTCGAGGGTTCACTAGTTCAATCCCTTGTTTATCAGTCCGTATGTTTGCTAGAACTTGGTACTTCACACAAAGTTTATATAGGGTGGTAAATAAAACAGTTCAAAATCTCAGAAAGTTTAGCTTGCTCCAATTTGATCAAAGATTTTTCTTTTTAAATTTCAACACAAAGATGATGAAGATGGACCTCATATCTCAAAACGGTTTTCGAATTTTCCGATTATTTCTTTTATTTACAGGGTGATCTCCAAATAACTACTTTTTGGTGTGGCAATGATAACTTTGTTATTCGTGATTCGATCTTCAAAATGTAGGGCTCATTTTAAAGCTAAAGCTTCAAACAAGAACACGCAAGATTGATAATCGACTAAGGACAAAAATTAAAAACAGGGTTGTATTAAAACTAACCCAAATCTGAATGACTTCAGAAATCTGGTATTAAGGAAAATTTGAAATAAAGTTAATTTGCTTTCAAAGGAACCATTCATTGTGAATACTTCAAGATGTTCTTCGCTTGCATGAGTTAAGAATTGTTGACATAAGAACAAAATTACAACTTCGTGTTTTCGAATGAGGTAGCCGCTTTGTTATTATTAGGCTTATTGTTTATCATATGGATGTCACTATTATTGATTGTTGTTTTACGGCTGATAAAACTGTTTTATTTATTGTAAGAATGAATTGACCACACTTCTCCGGATATAAATCCGCTTGAGCATATTTGGAGCAGAATGAAAAAAAATCCTAAAGGAAGGGAAGGACAAATGGATAATTTGGATGATTTGGTGATAGCTATACAGGAAGAATGGGAAGCTACTCCCCAGCAGTTTTTACATCACCTGGTGGAGGGAATGCCAAGAAGACTTACGCCAGTTATAAAAGAGGCAGGGGAGGTCCGACAAAATATTGGTATTTGGATACTCCCCTTTTTTTGGAATGCCACAGTTTTTTGTATATAAATAATAAACATTTTAATGGTCACCTCTTAACCTTTTTTTATCTGAACTTTCTTTACGATATGACAGGCTCAATTATTGCTGAGTGAATTAACCACAGACTATCATACCTTAAAAGATCGCCGACTCAATGTAAATATTTTGGATACAAACTTGAGCGCCCCCTGCCCGCGAGGTGCCCTAACTAAAAAGCATTTATGGCGGTGGTGGGGGTATAGCGGTTGGCGGGATATTTAAATTTAAATTATATCTATGAGTTCTGGCTATTTGGAAGTCGTCCACATAATAATTAATTAATACAATTTTCAATAATAACGTCAGCGCATATGCGTTACTATTGAAATGTGCATTAATATTATTTGTGCATGGTTAAATGAAAAGAACAGGTACGTTTATTATTAACTTTTATTATTTAGTTTTTATAATTAAAAAGGCAACCAATTGTATAAGTTAAAAAGTATTATAAGTATCTCATAGGTATAAAAAAAATATCTTGAAAGATTTTTAAAACTATGTAACAAATATTCCTGTTAACATACATCCAATTTTCATATTTATTAGTTTTTATATCAAAATACCTACATATACTTAATACCTCAAAAAAATAGTATCATTTTTTATTACCTCCAAACAGATGAAAACATGGAGCATTGCTGATGAAGTATATAATCCGTTGAAATTTGGAAAATTTAACTTTAAGGCTACAATAATAATACTTACTAAGTTCCTATTTACGTAAACTTCATAAACTTAAGAAAATTGGTGCCGAATTAATAAGCTGAAATGATCAATCATAAATCGACTAAGCTGAAATACAATATTCACTACCCGCATTACTTTTGATTGAAGTAGTTAAAATTCGTTTTTTTTACGTTTAATGAAACATAAAAACTCCGGCAGCTCCCGTATTTCTTCTTGAAGTCCACCAGTTCACCATAATAATATGGAAACTTTTCTGTCATTCAGTGAACACGTTCATGTTCAGGGGACCCTTTCACTTCTAATGTGGAACCTGTGAAAGAAATTCTATATTCAAACAAACGTATAACATACCTAAATGATGAAGATTCATCATTGATTCATCATTGATTCATCATATGAGTAAAGCACATTTCTAACTATTTATATCTTTTACTTACCAGATTAAATTACTGCTGCCTTTCAGTGATATTTTCTGGACTTATTTAAGCACTGCAAATCACCCAAATAACATGCAAATTGTAAAATAAATGGTGAACACGACGCAAATTGAAATTTGTTTGTATTTATTTTATTAGTTGTCAAATAGTTTCCAAGGAAAAGAAAGCGATCTCCGATTGATCACGATGCCTCTAACGGGTAAGAACGAAATTCAAGTTCTCTTGACGGCAGCGCCCCCTGCCCCTGAGGTGCCGCAACTAAACTCAATGTTCAAGGTCATATATCTGAGTTGGAGGGCCCTGGAATTAACAAGCCATCTCACAACAATCTCAGCTCAACCGACAATATAAAACAGTTTTATCAGCCATCAAACAACAATCAATAATAGTGACATCCATATGATAAACAATAAGCCTAATAATAACAAAGCGGCTGTACCTCATTCGAAAACAGGAAGTTGTAATTTTGTTCTTATGTCAACAATTTTTAACTCATGCAAGCGAAGAACATCTTGAAGTATTCACAATGAATGGTTTGTTTGAAAGCAACTTAACTTTATTTCAAATTTTCCTTAATACCAGATTTCTGAAGTCATTCAGATTTGGGTTAGTTTTAATACAACCCTGTGTTTCCAATTTTTGTCCTTAGTCGATTATCAATTTTGCGTGTTCTTGTTTGAAGCTTAAGCTTTAAAATGAGCCCTACATTTTTAAAATCGGGTCACGGGTAACAAAGTTATCATTGCCACATCAAAAAGTAGTTTTTTTGAGATCACCCTGTAAATAAAAGAAATAATCGGAAAATTCGAAAACCGTTTCGAGATATGAGGTCCATCTTCATGATCTTTGTGTTGAAATTTAAAAAGAAAAATCTTTGATCAAATGGGAGCAAGCTGAACTTTCTGAGATTTTGAACTGTTTTATTTACCACCCTATATAAACTTTGTGTGAAGTACCAAGTTCTTGCAAACATACGGACTGATAAACAAGGGATTGAACTAGTGAACCCTCGAAACAAAAATTGAATTGCTCGAAACAATTCAAATTTTATCAGTGCCAAAGTTAGGGCAAATTTGGTCATGTAACGTTTCATTTGTTGAGCAGTTTATTTTAGCCTCGATTTTAGCGTATTAAAATTCAGACATTTACTCTCACTCTCTAATTTAAGTACCTAATATTACATATTAGTGTAATCTTACAGACTTCTATCTCAATATATGTGATATTACAAAATTACAGGGACATAACAAAATAACAGAATATTTATAACAGAGGTTTTAGAATAAGAGGATAAGTTATGAAACTTCTTTTTTACATTTTGTTGTAAATATCCAGATACCTCAACATTGTAAATCATATTCATACTTACAAAACCGCTTCATGCTTTAGCGAACAATGACAGAGACTCTAACATACCTGAAACAAAAGACAAATTCAAATAAACATGTACCAGGTATTTTTATTTCAAAATTCCAAAAAGCTTTTGTTAAGATTATGCAAGTTAAAATTGCAAATTGAAATTATTTTTCCCTGTCAACTTTATTTCATATGTATATCATTATTATATCTACCTATGTATAATTTCCTCTATATTCATAATATAATTCGCTCAGCAGCTCTTCCTAGATATACTTCATAAATTGAAGCATTCGCACAATAAAGGGTACGATTATGACGCCCTGTTGAACTAGGGTCGTCACTCAGAAGAACCATGATCTTGCTAGTACATGCTGGTACCAATGAAACATGGTACCCCTGTGACGATTATTGCACCTAAAATTGACCAGTTCCCAGCTCTTAATGTGTCTGTCCGCCAAGCATCGGACACGAAATCACAGCTGGGGCTAAAATCTATTACTTTTTTCCCTTGTATAATAATAGTACATTGTATACAATAATAGGAATGAAGTCAATTCGAGCAAGTATGAAGTTCGGCCCGAGCGTAGCGAGGGACGTTTTCATATAAGCTGACATGGGCTTCGGTACGGCCAAGATATACGCGGTATTTTTTAGCGTGATCGCGTTAGGTTGAAACACTGTGAGAGCTTGAATATTATAGATTGAATGATATATTGAAAAATCAACCGCCGTCAATTGTTAATTAGGTAGGTTACATTATTACTGTTTAAGTGCGCCTCGACATGTTTCAAACATCTGTGTATCGTAGTATCAATCTCGGGAGCTCTCAACTGCGTACTGTCTTTCGAGCTGTGTAACATGTGCAGCTATTGTTATACTGTCGGTCCTAGGGCTAGAAAGGGCTAGTCGCTAGCGTGCTGAAAAAATTTTTAAACTTTGAAGCGAGCCGCTGTTGTAACACATCGTGCGGTAGTAGACGTCATTCTACCGGCTGTTATTAATCGAAAAATCAACGTTCAGAGGCTCAAATAACTATTATACCTACATAACCGAGAAGTATCCACATATCGAGCGCCATGGATGCTGTGGTTTTGTGTTTTACTTTTTGTTTTTATTTCATGGTTTGCTTTATTGGTTTCATTTGTTTTATTAGTCGTGTCATCGTCACTGGAATATTGGAGATTGGAGTGATCTGTTGTTTAGGAGCAGCGCTGTCTGATAGTGCTTTACTGTGACAATTATTGCTTTATTTTTATAAATCTGGATTTTACTTTTGTGAGCACCTTTATGTAAAATTTATAGGTGGAGTTAGTGTTTCATATTGTTTGAATTTGGTAAAATTTTAAAGTATGGACAAAGATGGTATTTATTTTCAGGTATGTGGAGGAGAGTGGTGTTTGGGTATGATGACTTAGTAAATGCTTGATAAATTTTATTTTTTTACTGGTCGTTTCTTTTACGAATATTTTGTAAGTTTATCATATATCTAGAATAGATCGTTTGTATGTGTTTTGTTCTCACAACCACAGTATAATCTCCCAAGAGTGGAGTGATAGATTACATATTTCTCTTAGAGAATCTCTGGGTGTCAACATGAAAGTCTGCCGTACTTCAAGAGGCTAGATGGCACCATGCCATGTAAGTCACGATGTTTCTGATACCATAGGATCTATATAGGTCGTTAGCTCTCTTATTCGTTCGACATAGTTTCATTCTAGTTGCGGTGTGGGCCGGTCCACATCATATCGGGCAATAAGTTTTGTTACGGGGCGACTTGTTACGTAGAAACCGACGTCTCATACCCCTTTCAAGGTCGACATATCTCATCAAATCCCACCATCGGCAGTTTTCAATACCATTTAATAATTCAAGCAGACCGCCTTCATGGGAAAATATACGAGAATCAGAGCCCACACATTGTTCGACACACACCTCCCATTGTTGTGTTCATCTTGCTATTATACATATAGATCAGAAATTAGTACCGTTGCGTTTATTTAACAGACAAAAAAAGATGTTTATAAGCATCCTGCTACCGAAGATTAAAAACGCAGTGTTCTTTCCAGACATTTTGTAGATATTCGAGCACATCGCATTTACGATGCCTGGGAGATTACCTGTAAAAACTTATATATAAATGTTGAAAGGTGCAGAGTGCTACAGAGTCCTCCAACACGTTGATCCTATCGTATCAAGTACAATCTACCAGTGAAGGCTCCTTCCGTGACGCAATAACCACGGCAGAAGATAGAAATAAATGGAGAGCGATAATTAACTCAATCTGAAAATATCACAATCCATAGAAATGAGGGAACGATTTATGATGATACAATGTGAAAATATAACCAATAACAATCACATTACTTGTTAGATTACAGTTAAAAACTCCATATTCCATGTCTATAAGCATTAAGATAAGTTCGGTAAGTAAAGTGCGGTAGACTTGGTGACAAATTAAAAATATATAATATGAGACTTAGCAACTCCCTCAGGTCGGATACTTAGTCTACGAAGTACCAAAGAAGGCTAGCAGACGAGATCGGATCAATAGGGGACGTAGTGGGATAAAACTCCGCCCTCTTATCTACAATCCAGAGAAACTGCTTTTGTTTCCAACTCCTAGATACGATTAAACACTGAGAATACTTCAGTAAAGTTCTGCGCTGTTCAATCAGGTGATTGATAAAACTTATTATGTCTTGAGAATCTTATTCTTTTATTTTGTTTTTCCAATACAACAAACTAACTTTTATGAAAATCTTCAGTTATTCCGTTGAATTGACAGAATAAATCATAATTATCTAAATCGTAAATTTTGTCTATAAAAGACCTCAAAACGTATTATGTTTCTAATAATAAATTAAATTATATTATGTATATTATATGAATGTTATTTTCCGTATGTACCTAATTTTTGATATGACTTAGGGGTGGATGGAGTGACATAAACCGGCCCGGGAAATTAGAGGAAGCGGCCCAAAGAATATGTGGCTGGCAGGCGAAAATCTTTATGACTAATAGCAAAAATTTTGTTGATACCCAAGTGTTTTTCATCAATAATAAACGCTAAATAATAAAGCTGAAAAATATTTTAATTTCTACTTGATAAAATTTCGAACTGAAAACAGTTTCATAATGAACATAATATTTTCTTCAAAGACATCAAACAAAATACGCATTCTTATGTAGGTTCCAAATTTAAGCAAAAAAAATTTAACTGATTACAGGGGATTTTCGAGCTATTTTCGAGCTCATTATTAGTATACAGGGTGAGTCCCCTAAGATGGAAAGCTCGATTACACCTACACCATTAAAGTTATCACAATGAACCAAAAAGTGCGGTAAATGAGAGGGTAAAGTGCAGTTTGTAAAATTATTTTCAGATACACTGGGTGGCCCAATATCGCTGAACTCCATACAACCTCGTTATTTTAAATAGGACACCCTCTATATTATTACATCTTCAGATTATTTGAGAAAAGTAAAAAATAATGGTTTGTAAAGTTGAAGTTTGTAATGAGCAATTTATGAGTTATAAACAAATGAAATTCGCGATTTTCCATTTTCAAAGCAGCGTATCTTAAAAACAGCTCAAGATAGAAGAAAACGGCTTGCATGTTCCTATCTTAATTTTTCAATTGGTACCTTATCATGTAGCTGAAATTTTTATACCGGGTGATAAAAATAATCAAATTTTTTACTACTCTGTATAAAAATTTCATCCATCCAATAGTACACCGGATGAAAATTTACGATAGGGACATGTAAGCCGTTTTTCCATAATATCTCGAGCCGTTTTCAATATAAGCTGCTTTGAAAATGGAAAATCGCGATTTTCATTTGTTTATAACTCATAAATTGCTCATTACAAACTTCAACTTTACAAACGATTCTTTTTGACATTTCTCAAACAATATGTCAATGTAATAATATAGAGGGTGTCCTATTTAAAATAACAAAGTTATATGGCGTACAGCGATATTGGGCCACCCTATGCATCTGAAAATAATTTTACAAACTGCCCTTTACCCTTCCATTTACAGCACTTTTTGGTTCATTTAAATATCTTTAATGGTGTAGGTGTAATCGAGCTTTCCATCTTAGGGGACTCACCCTGTATTCGAGCTGTCTTTAGCTTTCAGTGTTTTCCGGAACATCGGAAATTTATTTTTTGGAATGCTCACATTACACCTGACTTTTTTGAATTCAATCTGTAGAGAAACCCAAACAGCACAGGAATTTCGAGCTATTTTCGAGCTCTTCAATGGGATTTTCGAGCCGTCTCTAACCTCTATTCGTTTTCCGAAAACTCGAAAAAAAAACCGCTTTTTCTTGCTAGGATTTGACCCGAATTTCGAACTCGAAAATAGCTCGAAATTCCTATGCTGTTTGGGTTTCTCCACAGATTGAATTCAAAAGTCAGGTGTAATGTGAGCATTCCAAAAATAAATTTCCGATTTTCCGGAAAAAGCTGAAAGCTAGAGACAGCTCGAAAATCCCCTGTAATCGATAAAATTTTTTTTTAAGGTGTCATGCTTAAATTTGGGACCTTTATTATGCTTATTTACATTATCTCTTGTTGAGCTGTTTTTGTCGACGTCAACGCTTCTTTAGTCTTAGTCCCTGTCCCTGCATCGGAAATAGAATCTTTTTTCTTAAGAAAACTTTCCAACTTGACAAATTTTGTTCCTTGCTCTGCCAACCTTTGTTTTTCTCTCTCTCTCTCTCTCTCTCTCTTTCTGTTTTTCTGCTCCTCGTTTACGTTTTATTTAAATTCAAGGCACTCATTTTGAAAGATTATTGTCCTTTTTATTGAAAACTGCTCGATAAATTTGGAGTATAGGTACACTATTACGGAGATTTGAAGAAAAGAAAACACACTACAAAACACCCCACACACCCACACACGCCACAAAAGAAAATATATCAAGACGAAACTGATCAATTGTTCAACGAAACTCTTTCAGTAATTATAAGTGCTGGAAAGCAATAATGATAATGAGTCATGAATTTAAAAAAATAACGGTTCCCAGTTCCTACCCGAGGAATTCTACCACTAACCACTAACCATTCCTACCACCACCACCCGAAACCCGAATGCGAGGCGAGACCTGTCTCTGTCTGTTCTTGCCGCTTGTAGATATCAACAACAATGGCTGATCGCTTTTTAGTTATTTATTAGTTTATTACATCCGCTCTCTGACGCTACCCCTACGGCCCACTACACAGTGCATCTTTTCATTTTAAAATATTCCATTTGTGTTATTTTCAAGAGAGCCGTATAAATTGGAGTAGTGTTGATATTATTTTAACAATAATTTATTTACAATTACGATTTTTCTGTTGTGTAAATATTAATTCGGTTAAAACTATATCTTTTTAACTAAACAGGCCCAAATATTTTTTGCTTTTATTCTACCGGCCCAAAATTTACAAATCTAACCGGCCCAGGGGGAAAATTCCCTTTTTCCCCCTGGGCCCATCCACCCCTGGACTTTAGGTACAAATAATTATTATTGTTATAACGAAGAATGACGCACGATCATTAAGTGGTTGGAGAAACTTGGTGGATATAGGTAGATACATAGACGGCTGAAAATTATATTGTAAAATGCGATCTTAGATTTCAATATTTCGTACTCGCGATATACTCGTAGATACCGCACAAGTTGTAGTTATTTGGAAACACGCCGAATTGACGATAAAAACATGTAAACCAAAGAAGCCAGTGGATAATATCACAATATTGACAGAGATGGATAATGTTCCCCTTCCCTGGTCCTGAATAATTGCCAGAACAATGTAAAAATATTTTTTTTTTCATTGCATTCTGCTCACGGGATCCGTGATCTAAACTGTGCTGTGTGTTGGTAGATACATTGTACTGAAGAGTGTCCCAAATAGGACGAAACACGTGTCTACAATTTCCGCCTCTGCTCACAGCACAACATCAATGGATGGCATTATGTTGTCTGACAACATGTCATTCATCTTTTGTCTAATGTAAAAATAGACAGGAGATGAATGACATGTTGTAAAACATGCATGCCGTGCATTGATTAAATAGAGGTGGTAATTGTAGACACGTGTTTCGTCCTATTTGGACCTCATCAGTACACTGTATCATCTACCAACACAGTAGCACTGTTTTGATCACAAATCTTGGTGAGTGGATTAATTTAGTGAAATTAAATTAAATGCTCGGTCAGTTCTGCTTGCGTCATAACATACACTCCAGATCAATCAACATCACAACATTAATGAATGGCATATTGTTTCACAACATATCATTCATTTATTGTTTAACAATAGCCGGTAAATCTTATCCACTTCCATGCACGTCGGGATGGGGCGTGCACTCAGTTCTCTCGTATACAATAGTAAAACATAGTAACTCTAAATTTACAACTTTTCACTAAAAAGAGCGCTTTAAAAATTAAAAAACTCATTTGAGTGTAATAATTATTTGTGTAATAATAATAATTTGTCAATAATTATTATAGAGCTAGATGGCTGTGCATGTTTTCTTTTATATGTCACGCATTTTTTCTTCTTTGCCTTTATTATAGTTAAACTCACTAATCTTCGTTAGAATTCTCGTTATTGGCTTTTGCGGACTTACTAGTTCCATAAAAACCCTTAAAAGTCAACATAACATTAGTATTACTTTGACTATGAAATGTAAAAACAAAGCGTATAGATTCTATGGGTTAATAGAAATCGTAAATTAAGTGTAACTCATTTTACAAACAGGGAGGTCAATATTTGATAGGAAATCTATTAATTGACCAAAAGAACATTATTAAATATGAAAAATAAACTATGGTTTAATTGAAGTGATAGATTAGTAGAGCTTTTAAATGAAAACTTTATGCAATTACAATTAACAATACATTCGAATCACACAATTTTAAAAAGTCAAACAAGTTTTCATACTAAATCGATAGTACTTTATCAATAGTTAATTTGTATGTAAATAACTCAGTAGCTAGAGCTACAACAATGATTTAGATTAAAGATACATGTAGAGCTTATTAAAAAGAGTTGCAGTACCTAAGAAAATTCATTTTCAAGCAAATCGACTTACTATGTGTTACTATTGCACGGAAGAGTTATTGGCATGCATTTTGGCTACCTGGGATGTATCCTATAGCGCAAGCCGAACCCATCGTGCATTTTACTTGATTTCACTAATTTAATTCACTCGTGGAGATGATGTGATCAAAATTGTGCTGTGTTGGTAGATACGTTGTAATGATGAGTCTCAAGTAGGACGAAACATGTATTTACAATTCTCTACTTACAGCACAACATCAATGAATGGCACTATTTTCACATTTTTTCTATCGTTTTTTCTTTTCTCATAACAGAGCTGAGACAACGAGTTTCGCTCACCCTGTGCATAAAAAGAAATTAAGTAGATGACTTAAAAGTAAAGGTAATAAAATAATAAATTTAAAAAAAAAGGATAGGTCGGTAGAGCGTTACGGTGAAACGTGCTCGCGACTAAGTCCTTGGAATATCTACTTCGCTTAGGAGACAATTAAAAAACTGCTGCCACTATCAAGCTGCTTCCTCATTTATTCTGCCGAAATGGTTTTGCTTTTCTTCTAAAACAAAATTGTATCTTTAAAGTTATTATAGCCAATCCAAAGTTTCGAAATTTACATATATTTTAAAGAGTTGCTATAGCTATAACGATTTTACACAGAGTAGGTATTTTAGTGATGTATTATTCACGGCCAATCGAGATTTTGTGTAAAGTTTGGACTTTTGCATAATATTTGTAAAGCTCTAATGCAAAATAAACACGGGGCTTCCCCTTGACAACTTTCAAGTAAATAATCGAAAACGATTAAAATCATCCCCAATATACCAACCTACCAGAGTGCGACAACTGAGCTCTCTGCATGGCGAGAGGGACTGAGCTCTATGAATCATTATTAAATGCGGGAGGAAATATCCACACTCTAACTAAAGGATTCAACACCGATTCCCATATGAACCCTTAGATTCGGTCTTGCTTGTGTGGAAGTAAATTATAATTTGGGGTGATTATTAAGTTTATTAGGCATTGCTGAAACTTCACCCCTGTCAACCCCTACTTAATAAAATTTTACTACAAATGCAAATGATATTAGTATTAAATATTGTATCTGTGAGGAAGGATAACGTACATACGATCTACTCATTATATTCATAATAGGTGATATTAGAATAAAATTCAAATAGAACTCCATTTTAAAATAATAGTTTTATTAGCATAGATAAACATTATGTAACATCTAAATGGAATTAATCAGTGTGGTCTAATTGATCACAAACTCATTGGCCCCCACTTTTTCGAGTAAAGACTAACCGGACCGATCTACCGCAATTTCCCAGAAAACAATTTTGAGCAATTACTTCAATAAAGCGATTTATTTAAATGGTTTTTAGATTTATTTCAAGGTCAAGGAAATGTGTTGAGTTTGCTGGTGGTCTCCTTGACCATTACCTGCACTGAATTGTAGTTTTTCTTCCCAACATTTGTGTTGATATTTTTCTTCCTGTTTCGTTCATGTGGATAACTAACTAAACTTTGAATAAAATGCATACAGGGTGAACTTTTCGACAAAACCGAAAGATATCAAAAAAATAAGTACGGCCCTGCAGTTTTCGAGTCGGCGAAAAATGCGAGGTATTAAGTGTCATTAGTAGAGCATATCTACCAAATTTCGTTACATTCGATCAATTCGTTCAAAAGATATCGCTCATCAAAGATTTCGGAAAATTCCACAAATCACCCTGTATAATCGAAACGAAGGGCCTCAGGAAAATTTCAAAACCAGATCCTGAATCGCCTTGAAAAACTACACCTACCCTTAAGCTATGGCAGTCATGTCGTGGGACACCCTGTATATAATTATTGGTAATACATTTTCTTAAATTTCTTCTTCCTTAGAGCTTGCGGGAAAAACTGAGCAACATTTACGTTTAGTTAGGAAATAATACAGGGTGTTTCGTATAAGAACCCATACAGAGCGGGGAGTGTAGGCGAACGCACAATACCAACTCTTTAAAATGCTACAATTTGCTTCTTATGCTCACTACTGTGCCAAATTTGTTTCCCCTAAGTTCAAGTATAACTGAGATATTGATTTTATCCGATATTGGAAACCCCTATTTCTTATTTCAATGTCCATAACTTCTCACGGGTGTAACTTGATATTTTCAGTTACCGTTAAGTCACCATATTTTGGGTTCCGTGTCTTTGTGTCTGCTCTGTGTCGGATCTTATGCAAAACACCCTGTATAAATAATGATAATCTTGTGTTTACAAAAAAATAAATTGTCATGTTAACTACCAACTGAAATTTTTCGTCGACAATGTTTATTTCGCAATAAAATTTTAATATTTATATGTATATTTATCAAAGAATTGCCGATTATGAGCCGCTTTTTAATATTACTGCTGTTACAATAGCAAAGACTATACGATTATAGGTGACTGACAGAGGGTATTAAAACAGAAGTTTCCTATGATAAACTTTCTAACGTCTAAGTTTTGCAATATTAATTTTGTTTGGATCTTCATAATTTCGCTCTGTTGGCCAACTCAACGAACGTAATGTTGAACAGATATTATTCCATTTTAAATAACCTCCATATATACTTCATTACCTACCTAATAAACGTCTGTAAATATTTCAATAATAGCAACGCTTGACCTTTTAGTGTATTTTTTAACAAAAAAATACACTATTGAGGACGACATCACTTTCCAAAAATCACCCAAACTCATCAAATGTCCACCGATCATGACCCCCAGATTACGAAAAAGTGGTTTTCCAAAATTCACCTGCCCACGATATATATATATATATTTATATATATATATATTTATATATATAAATATATATATTTACGGTACAATTCAGGCTCCGGCCATGTAATTTTTGCGGTTTACTGGGACTCCGGCGTCACTCGGCGTCCGATATACGGATCCCCAGTGACATCTTCAATTTAAAACTGCCAAACGGTTCCTCAGGTGATGTGTAACTAGTTTTCATCGAAAAATCGAGGAGCCTGACTAAATCCATTATCTGATTGGCGTATATGTTTTAGTTCATAGTGTATTTAGATAGAGGCGCTGCATACGATTGAGCGTATATACAAGTGGAAACCCAGAGCGGTTTACTCGGCACTTGTATAAAATGTTTTAAGTAGAAAGGGTTACCTGGCACCGTTTATAAATGATACTTTGAGGATCACTGGGCGCTGTTTATAAAAATTATGCTTTCAGGTTTACTCGAAGTATAGCATTTCATTTATTCAAACACGACTATTAGCTCATAAAACAAACAAAAAAAAGTAGGTACCCACCTGGCCATTTAAATGCTCTTCAATTAGGAGAACACTGATGAAGTAATAGGGTTGATATGAAAATTAATCGTTTTTATACCTATTCAGTTTTAGATTTAAATCAACAATAACTTTACAATTATTATGTACCTAATTTTTTAAATGGCCATATTATTAATTGACGTGTAGCGTATTTTGCAAGGTGTGATTTTTATAGTTAAGCAGGTTGTTACTACGGATCCTACAAAATCAGATACATAGAAGTAATTAGAATAGAAAAAAGTAATTATTCAGATCAGTTTGGCCAGTCACACGTCACTACAATTTTTACATTTTTACATTTCATTTTCCTTATAGTTTCATAATTTGTGATTCATTTCTTTTGTGGAAAAGTACCTACTTTATTAGAATCTAAGTAAAACTTGCACAGAAGAATGATTTGTTTGTTTCACGCGTCCTCATAAGGCGACTGTCACTCTAGTGGGCTATTCGAGTAGGGTAAGGAATAATTTTTTTAAATCGTCCAATAATTAATGGGCCATCTAAATGGTAATTACAGTTATGGCGAAGCAAATATCTCCCTTATTACTGAAGATTTCCCTAGTACTATTATGATCTTCCTAGAGACCACACTATCTCCTAGTAGATACCTATGTACATAGAATGCCTGAGTGCGACTGGCCACTGATCTGAATAATGACCAAAAAATGTATTTTAGAATACAGGGTGCACCATGTATCCTTCTCTATATGCTATCTCCTAACGCTAACAGATACAGGGTCGGTTAAACAAGTCCAAAGGAGCGCAATTTTGTGGCCATCTCGATTCCGTCGAGACATACAAGATATCTGTAACCGTTCCTGAAATATCCTGAAAAAACTGAAAAATCGAGATTTCTTATTTTTTCCATATCTTTTTTATTATTGGAGATTAATGAATAATTTTTTTGTTGGCTTACATAAGTCGTTAAGAGCTACCCATCTGACATTTCAAAAATTTTCAAAGATGACTAGATCCCAGAATTTTCATAGTCAACTTTCGTTTTTCTTATTGCCACCATATTGTTTTTTTATATTGTTCGATATAAAAAAAATCATAAAAACTAAAAATTGTTAAACTTCAAAAAATAAATTTAAAAAATGTTTCTTCTTCTTTTTTCTTTACAAAAAAGACACATTTTTGGACCGAATTTCATAGATAAATTAAAAAACCATAAGGCAAGCACTATTTCGGCGTATTTTACAAATGTTGACGTTTTTCTACGATTTTTTTTAGATTTTTCTTTGAAAAAAAGAATAAAAATTAAAAAAAATTTTTTTCGAAGTTTATTAATTTTTGGTTTCCATTATTTTTTTCATATCGAACGACATAAAAAAATAATATGGCGGCCATAAGAAAAACGAAAGTTGACTGTGAAAACTCTTGGATCTAGTAGGCCTTGAAAATTTTTGAAATGTCAGATGGATAGCTCTTAACGGCTTATGTAAGCCTACAAAAAATTATTTATTAATTTCCAATAATAAAAAAGATATGAGGAAAATAAGAAATCTCAATTTTTCAGTTTTTTCAGGATATTTCAGGAACGGTCACAGATATCTTGCATGTTTTGACGAATTCGAGATGGCCACAAAACTGCGCATCTTTTCTCTAATTTAATCGACCCGGTATCTCTTAGCGTTCAGGAGATAGCAATATAGAGAAGGATACATGGTGCACCCTGTATACAATTATTAAGGTGTTTCTAAAAGGAAGTACCGCAAGTTGGAGGGCGTGTAGATGAAGCTTAGATATTAAGAAAATTCAAATACTTTTTTTTCCGAAAATGTTTTTCAACCGACATACAGGGTGTCGAAAAAATTTATTATTTTCAGTTTTTGACGATATCTTAGAAACTGTTTGAGATACAGAACCCAGCTTTTGTACACATCTTGTCATTAATATTATCTACGTAAAGAGGGCAAATTTAAAAAAAATATATGTGGCAGTGAAACAAATGCATAAAAAAAATATCAAAAACACTGTGTTAAAAGGGCTATTAGTCCTGGTGTTATTAATAGTTATACAGGGTGTCGCTAAAAGGTACCACCAACGCTCGACCACAGATTCCTGAGTAAAAAATATGACGATTTAACCGAAATTATCCATGTCCAAAAAGGAACCCTTTTCGAGATGCATACCATGAAAGGAGGTCAACTATAGCGGGTAATTATAGTTTTACAAACAATAACGTACCGGGTGTTCCGGTTTTTGATGTCACGCGTTACTTTTTACTACGGAACTTTTTTGTCCGCACGCCACTGATTGATTCTGTATTTTTTATTCAAAGGCTAAAGTATTCCCTAAACTTTTTGCTCTTTTATAAAAAAAATCGTACTTGCATCGTTGTCCCGTAATTAATTCTTTATTATGGATCTCTATACTACTGAAAATGTATTTCTTGAAAATTTCTTTGTTTATTTAAATAATAATTTCAACAACAACGTTCCACCACAGATTCCTGGGTTCAAATTGTGCCGATTTCCTGAAATTATTTATATCTAAAATGGTCCTTTTTTCAAGATACAGCTCTTACAAAATAAATTTGGAAAATACACATTTTTCAAAATACCGAAGTAAAAACATAATTAAATGAGAAAATTTAGTTTCACCGCCTACTATGATTATTCTCAAGGTCAATAAATGTGAATAAAGTCATTTCTGTGAAATAAAAATTATTTTTTTTAATTAAAATGAGATTTTCCCAAATACGTTTTCGTGGTGTGTAAGTCCATCATTAAATTTAATTATGGGAAAACCATGCAAGATACAAAACTTTATTAACAGGGCAAAAAGTTTGGTAATACTTACGCCTTTGGATAAAAAATATAGAATCAACCAGTGGCGTACGACTAAAAATTCTAGGGTAAAAAATGAGACGTGACATCAAAAAGAGGAACAGCCTGTATATCAATGTTTGTAAAACTACTCCAGTCTATTGCTATTAACAATAGTAGTAGGCGGTGCAATTTTTAAATTTCACAGTTAATTTATTTGTATTTTGACTTATTCTCGAAAACGTATATTTTGTTGACCCCATTCTTTTAAGAACTGTATCTTGAAAAGGGTGCATTTTTGGACATAGATAATTTTGGTAAATCGGCATATTTTTTACTCGGCAGTCTGTGGTAGAACGTTGGTGGTACCTTTTTAGAGACACCCTCTATTAGTGAGAAAATTCATTTTTTACTTATGAAACTAGGTATCTGGGCAATTTATATTTTTAAACAGTGAATTCTGTTTAAGAGTGACCTTATGGAAAGTGACCCTATTAAAAATTACACCCCCATGTTAACTTATGTTGTCTTGTAGCTTCGAAGTCATTTTTGATTTTCAGTAACAGTACATGTCATTTACTTTACAATACAACTAATCAGAAAAACCAAAACAAATCAGAAAAAAAAAGTTTTTGTTTAATTAAACAGAGTAATCCAAAATGAGCGTTGCTCAGGTATTGCTGACTTCGTTGTTATTGGAGCTATGAAGTCCGTATCCTAAGTTCCATCAATTTTTTCGGGAACGAAGCGGAGCGAAATAGAAGCGCTGGGTGGGTAATAAGCTAAAAACAGCTATTGCAACAAATTTTAAGGTCACAACTAAGGCTTCCTTGATACTACAGTCGAATTGCTATTTTTTCTTCATGCACTTTCAGGGCCAGGAATATCTTCGAAATTAACAGTAGCACGATTATTATTTTGATATTTGAATTTATTTTGCATTTGCATTCCAAAAAGCATGACATTAGAAAGCTATATCCGGTGCCAATCCTGCTCTGTACGCTTCGAGGCAGTTGGCCTTGTCGTCAAGTTATTACTTCCGAGACCCGGCGTATTTATTATGTGATTATCCCCGATTCTAGCCAGACCGCACTCGCAAAATCGATTTTTAATGCCGTTTTTTTTATCTAATCATGCATTTCAAAGCAAATGAATACCTTCCTGGTGTTACTATTGTTACGTCCTCCAACCCTACATAGGTGCCTTAGTGAAACTGTAGGATACCGAGATGGTGGATACCCTAGGATAATGACCAAAAAATTTATTGGGGAGCCCTGCATATTATTACATTTTCATATTTTCTGATAAAAAGCGAATTAAAAAGGATCACACTGTGTGTGTTTAAAATAATGATTGTGAGTTATAATAAACCAGTGAAAATCGTCATTTTTCGATTTTCAAAACAATTCACGCCAAAAACGGCTCAAGATTTTAGAAAATGTTTTAAAATGTCCTTAATCTTAACTTTTCGTATCATTTATAGTATGTAGTTGAAATTTTTATACAGGGTGATGACAAATATCTGATAAATTTCAATTTCATTCACACAATGGGATACCACATGAAAACTTAAGCTAGGGACATTTTCCTATATCTTGAGCCATTTCCACTGTAACTTGCTTTGAAAATGTAAGAATGATGGCTCTACTAAGCTGCAAAACAACAAGTTAATATAGGGTGTAATTTTTAAATGCCATTCCTCATGGCCACTCTTAATAAGAAATTATTTATACAGGGTGATCCCGAAATGGCGGACACGGAATACAGGGTGTTGTAGAGGATGTTCAGAAAGACTGTAAATTTAAAACAAAAATGTGTTCCTCGTCTTCATTACCGAGATATAGGGTGTCCTTTTTCTAAAATTTAAATCGAAATGACGGTCAAATTTAAACAACCTCCACTGGCAAAGCACATGATTTCACATAACTATTACGAAAGTGTTCGCTTTTTATTTTTATTTTTTTATTATCGGGAACAGAATTACAGACATTCAAAGTTTACCTTTTCCCTGTGTTCAACAAAATTTTTCAATGTGGCATCATTGTTCGAATTCGAGATTTTGAATAATATTATCGAATATATGTATCCGCGCAACGATTATTGTTTTAAGCTTTGTTGTGTTTCCATTTCATATGTTTCCATGGTAACATCTATCTGGGTATTGTAGACCTACACATTATTTTTCTGCCTGAAGAATGGTATCTAGTGCAGTGTTGTGACTTTATTTTCTACAAAAGTGGTCATATCTTCTTAAGGGAGCCATACTGGAGAAAACAGTAAATAAAACTTAGAATCTTTAATCCACACTGGATACTGAGGTGCTGACCGTGTGCGCCATTTCGGGATCAGCCTGTATATGTAGTTTAGAAGTTGTTAACGCTTACATGTCATTTCAATAATTTAACTTGAATCTGGCAATAATATGCTTTTTATCTAAATACTGGTGAACAAAAACAGTCCAAGCAAATTATTGGTTATTATCTGAATAATTGAAAGTCTCATTTTAAGCTTTCATTCTTTATTTTATTTTTTTCAATCACACCTTACCTAGAATTAAGTTTGTGTCTTAAAACTGCCACTCAAACGCAAAACTTTTCCACTAAAAATTGAAATCGGGAGACTTCAATAAATAACATATTATTAGATACTAACAAAAAATTTAGATTTTCATCTAAATATCAATACTTAGGGAAGCATTAATGAAGTACTTTGTGTAGTAAATTTCAGGTTACCATTCCTTAGCCAATTTTATTTTTATATAAGAAGGTCCAATAAACAAAATGTCCGAAATAGCTTAATCTTGACAGTGCAGTGTGTGTTGACATTTATGAGAAAATTCCTTTTTTTTTGTAATAATAACTTTGATACCAACCAAAATGTATTGGTAAAACCTGTTGGTAGACATTTTTTCTAAAATACCACGTATACGACTGGAAAAATTTGATCTCTTATGTTAAAAGTGCAGTTTCATATTGTGATTGGAAAGGTTTGTGAAATGAGCGAAGCGTAGCAAACAAAATAAAATCACTGTTAAGACGAATATCATACAATGGTTTTTGTAAAACTGCTCTATTTTGATAATAAAATAGATGAATTTAGAATGACACTGAACTTCAAATTGAATTTTAAAATATTCAGATAAGTACAAGTGTACTTAACATAGCAACCGTTGCCGACGCTATGGTTACTAACAAATGCGTATACATATACAAATAAAAAAGACGCTATAATAAATATTATTAATTGCAATTTCTGAACAACTATTATTGTCTTGTGTTCTTGTCTAGGTATTTATTTTTTATTAATATGTGTGCCAGTATACCTAATAAAGAGAATATGAAAAAATCTTACTATCTATAATTTTGTCTGATTTCATCATGAGAAAATGTAGTTTAAAAAGAGAATGTACAGAAAAATAAGGTAGAAATATTTTTAACACTAGTGTTAAAAGTATTTTTAACACGCTTCCATGTAAACAATCACTTTTAACACTGTCAGCTGTCGTTAAAAGTGTGACTTTTAATGGTAGTTGTACAAAAAAAGTTTCACATCTGACTCCTACTTACGTAGACACACTGTATAATAGGGATTATGAATGTGGCAAAATTACATTGAACAAAAAAAGCATGTCTATTTTTTGGGCAAATAAAAGTGCAATTTAGGAAGACTTTGAAATAATTTCATGTTTAAGATTGAATCTATAAAGATGTAAAATGACAGATTCCGATTGGTTCCAATTTTTTTACAGATTAGTTTATCCCACGTATTATTTTTTTTTAATCCTGCCTAAATTACGTACTTCTCACTTCCTTATAAGAAAAAAATAGAACAGTATTAGGTAATAATTATGTAGCACATTTGATTTATTAAGTTAGATATCTATTTCAGAAGTATAGATGTAGGTACCTAGAACAGAATTGAATAACAAACTGATTGGTCACACAGTATCAAGCAAAATAATCAAAAATCAAACCCAACGAGAAAGTATACGAAGGCAAATACCAGAATATCATTTAACTTGTCTGTAAAGACAGGCTACTTTATCGTTCATAATGTCTAACAATAAGCAATAAAACCCCCTTCACGGGGAGAGAGCGGAAGGGATGTAGCAATGACCTACAGGAATATGGATGCTCGGTTGACCGTTTCACAGAACAAGGAACAGTATATAACGTAGCTGTATAAAATGGAGCTTAGGTAGACCTAGTATGAATCGGAGTTTGAGTTGTCCTACGTAGATAAATATTTATATATATATATATATTTCTCCAAAATCGCGAAATTTCGATTTTAAAAACGCTCCTGTGGCTTTATCTTTCAAGATTAGTGAACGAAATTTTGGGTCCTTGTAACACTTTGGAATGACGTTGGATTTTCGTTGAAAAACTTTCCAAAAGTCCCATCACTTCTACAGGGTGTCCCTTCAAAATTCCATGAACCCGGTTTTTGTCATCTCATTTCAGGTCGCAGTTTTGAATCTAGGGGGCTGAAATTTTTGTGGGAGTAAGATATCTATAAAAACTGGTCTGGTATTGTACTTGAGCAAAATCGGTCGAGCGGTTTCAAAATGGCGGTCATTTTAATTTTTGAAAAATTTGCTAATATTTGAACCCCTGTATGAGCAAGATGGAAAAAAACTTTGAAACCAAATCAACAGGGTTTGAAGAAAATTGTTTCAAATTTAATTTAATGTAACAAAATTTACATTACTTTTATTAATAAGCCAGTGGCGTGGATATGAAAGTGGTAAAAATGGCTAAATTTCCCTAACAATTTATGAGCACATTTTTGAAGCAATTGAACTGAAATTTTTACAGTAGATAATTATACTAATAGCCTTTAACACTTAAAAATTTCAAGAAGTGAGTAAGAAAAATGGCCGAGATATTCGATTTTTTTTTACATGATGTTTATTTCTCTAAAATTTTAAGAACGTTCCAGTAGCTTCATTTTTCAAGATTAATGAACGTAATTTTTTACTTTTGTGAAACTTAGGGATGACGTTTGATTTTCACAAAAAACATTTACCTAAAATTGCGCTACTTTTACAACGTGTCTCTCCAAATTTCAAAAAAAAAACGGGTATCGAGGCACGGTTTCTGGTCGCTGTTTTCAATCTAGGGGGCTGAAATTTTTTTGATAGTAAGATAACTGCAAGTAGTCGTATGGTACTGCATTTGAGTTAAATCAGAAGAGCCGTTCCAAAATGGCGGCCTTTTCAATTTTAGGAAAAATTGATAGATTATGAATCCCTAAATAAGCCAGTTAGAAACAAAAACGTTTAAACCAAATTAACATTACTGGAAGAAAATTATTTGAAATTTGAGTTATAAAATATTGAGTTAAAATATTGCAATAAAATTTGCAATATTTTTATTATTAAGCCAGTGGCGTGGGTAGGAGAAGGGAAAAAGGGCTGAATTTCTATAACTGTTTATGAACATATTTTTGAAGGAATTGAACGAAAATTTTTCCAGTAGACAACTATACTAATAAACTTTAAAATTCAAAGATTTCAAGAAAGAAATAATAAAAATGGCGGAGATATTAGAATATTTTTACATATTATGTTTATTCCTCTAAAATTTAAAATTTTAGGTTTTCAAAGCTCCCCTTTCACTTTTTCCGTTCTATAAAAGGTAGTCTAAAAAATAGTGTTTTTTAAGTAAAGTTAGCCAGTGGCGGGCATAGGAAATGGGCCAAAATTGTTAAATTTTGCCAATGTTTGTTTTGTTTTGTTAAATTAAAAAAATCATTTTAAGGCATGCACGGTTTAAAACGAAATGAAATGCAATTGTCAGTAAGCCACTATGCGAATATCACCTGACTATGTAAAATTTCAGAAATCCAATTTAAAAAGCGGTGAAGATATTCATAATTGAATCGCATAAAAATACACTATTTCTGCGATTGATGCGCAAGAAGGTTTTTGAAATTGCGTACAAAACATCAAAAAAAAAAAATTGTGTGTCCAGAGCCAAACTCCTCCAGAACCCAAGAACTGGAATTTCTGAAAGACATCAAAATAAAATCTATTAAGTCTCTAATACACAAGCACCTGCTCCATTAATTAAACACACATAACCCCCATAATATGCCTAAACTAAAATAAAAATTATTGGAAAACGATTGTTTTCTGAATATACACATCTTATTTCAAAGGCTTATTCCGAAGGTTCCAAAATTTTCTTTTTTTATAGGTACCCTATTTTGCTTAGTTTTAGTACACCTCAGCGTGTTTAACCCTTAGCTGGTAACATATTATTTTTTGAAATCGTAACTCATTTCGCTGTTGTGCCGTGGTCCATGGAGATTTGTTCCGAACGTTTCATCTAAAGTTGCTGTAGACATCAGCTGTTACGTGTGCAACAGATACTTCCACTCCTCGTGTTCACTGATAACTGACTGCCCGTGGGAAGAACGCTCCTATTTATAGGAAGATTATCTGGTGACGTCATACTCCATCCACTTGTTATCTCCAACACAGCAACGGCCGGTCTCTCCGATAATTCCGGATACCAAATCCTCCGCAGTTTCATTCCTTCCTCCTGCCTATTGAATTTATTTGCATGTTTTAAATTTCGTCCTGAAGCACGGTTTGCTCCGCGGCAGTCTGTCTGGCCCAGGCGGCAGCTTCTCTTGTGTTCGGTTACGCTGCAGTTGGTGGTTCCGATGTATACAGCACCACAAGAGCAAGGTATTCTATAAACTCCAGCGGAACAAAGTGGATCGATGGGATCTTCAGCTGAACGGAGAATATTTGCGAACTTGTTGTGTAGGGTTAAAGATGGTTTTGACGTCGTGACGCTGCAGGAATTTTATTCGATCGGTGACTTAATGTGACTTTAATGACTTTAATTCTTGATGTGAGGGAGAAATGCAGCTTCCAAAACTCTTGGTGGTTGTTCGTTGGGTATCGTGGCATATTGTGCTCTGGGTCGTAAAGCTCTTCTGATTTCTTGAGCGGTGTTCCTTCGGAGCATTGACTACGTGAAAGCCTACACACATCAATACTGTTTTTTGTTTTATAAGTAACATTCGTCTCTCGATCGGGATCCACAAAATATTTCATCAACTATTGCCTTCAATAAAATGAAGCATGTCTGCCAGATAAAATACAAACAATTGGAAGGTGTTTAATTGAACTACTCTAATCAGCGATCTAAAGATCATAGAGCAATAAACAAAAACGCAACTTACATATTACATAATGGAAAGGAATGCCATAAGCTGACAGGAATGGATATTATGACCCATATGGCACATTAGAATTTGAACTACTTACCAAAGTTATTTTAAAATTATTTTCTTAAAATGAGCTCAGACATGACTGTAACAGCCATCTCTCTCTTCCAAACGACAGTTGATCGCTATCATTGTAGATTGTAGATATTTATTTAGTTTTTTTTTTAGTTATATTTATTTATTTACTTATGTTGAAAGAAATTTTATAATACAGAAATTCAACAGTTATTTAGTTATATTTAAAGTGATATTTAGTTTTTAGTTGTATCTCAATGTATTTTAGTAAACACGAAAAAAATATTTTACTGAGACACGATTTATTGCATTTTTATTTTACAAAATTTTTACAAAATATTTTACAAATTTAACAAAAATAAAAAATAAGAGACCGGCTCAAAATTTATCGTTCTGAATAGCACCCGTCTTACAGACGTCTTCTCAGGATGGTGACTTCTACGGACCTATTGACAACAAACTAGAACATACTTAGGAGGAAATGTATGTCACATGATTAGCTCGAATTTCTCGCAGTATCAAAACATGGCTTCCGCCTCAGAATCTGAGCTAGGGATTTAATACGACTTGTAAAAATGCGCGTGTTTTAAAGTTACCATGGGAAATTTACTGGGAATGGGAAATAAACTAACATGAGAAATTTGTCAGTCAAAAAAGCCTTGTTTTGTACATAAAGTTGGCCTGCAGCTTATTTAAAATAATACTTAAAGTGTCAAATAATATCATAAAAAACAAGTTACTACTATTTCTACTATTGTTTAAAGTATCTCAAGCCACACATTAGTTTTTATTTGTGTAACTGGTTCCAAGATCAGATTGCTGTTATATTTGGCTGAACACTTGTACAAACAAGTTTCTGATGGTTAAGATGTGGTGCGATGACATTATTTGATGGATAGGAGCAAGTTTGATGATGCTTCAGCGTTATATCATGTAACATTGACAGCTTCTCGAAATTACAGACTGAAATTATTAACTGTTGGGTAAACCTTCAGGTATATCAGGTTTATCGATTTAACTGCGATCATAACTCACACATCACTCCTCTCTATAAGTGCTCTTCGACACTATGAAACTTTTAGAACCTGTTGATCAGAGCTTCACCTAATTTCCGATTTAACTTCATCGCAATTAAGATTTTTCTAACTTACCACTACCATTGTATTTTGGTAGAAATCCACAGAACAAAAATTTAGTTTAAGCAAAGAATTATCTCTATTATTTATGATTAGTGATTTTAATTTATTTCATTTTCCAAAAACTCAATATATGTCAATAATGCCTTTAGATACGAGATACACAAATCACTGCATACTATTCAGGGCGTTTTTTTTTTTTGGGCGTTGTATCCATAATGCCCTCTGTAATGCCCCGGATTATTGTAATGACAAAAAATACACAACAGCAGCTTTCCAGCCACGCATAACTTACTAGATATTATGCTAGTATAGATAACCTTACCTATTCAATAATTACGTAAAAACCCTATTGCATTTAGTTTTATTATTGTCGCGATGTAATTATTGAAAAAAAAAACTAAAAGTCTTGAATTCACCAATGGCGTTACTGAATGATAATGAGAATGACAACGGTCGACGATTAATACGACTAGCCATGAATGGAAGCAATCGATTGTTTCTTTTTTCTACTCTTATTGAATAATATTCCAAATATTAGAGCTTTTTGGATGAAATATGAAGGTTATTATTCGTAGGTATTGAATTAAAGTTCATAATACCAGGCCATTGACCAATCACAGCTACTAGCAATTATTCATAATACCAGCTCGTGGACCAATCAACGCTGTAAGTTTTATAAGCAGAGCAAAGCTGTGAATAGGAACTCTAATTTAACCGACTCTGTATCTTTATAATGACTTAGGAGATCCCAATGTTGAGCCAATTGAAAGTCATGTCGAATAGAGATGGCCTGCTCTCTCTCAGATCGCTAGGTATTATTTTTTGCATTTGTTTCGAGCACGGATGAAGTTGTGGTGACTTGTGTCGTCGGGGCTCTTCTGCCACTGCTGCAAAAGCAAGTTGTTTGGATGCGACAGTTTCCTTGTATCTTTTATTGAACCAAGTTTTACTGTTTGATTTGGAATCTTTTTTGTAGTTATACTTTAGGTCCGTTGAGTAGTTTTCGAGAAAAACAAGAAAAAGTTTGCATTATGTGACGTCATTTGCATTGTTATCATTTTTCCGTAACGTAATTTTTGTCATTTACGTCATTTTCAATTATTGTTCAAGTCAATGCAATTATGAGCACGCCGTCACAAACTGATATCTTTTTCTCAATTTTCTCTGAAACCGCTTAACAGGCTTAAAATGCAGCTATATACCAACAGAAGTAGCTTTACGATCTTAACAAAGTATTATATTAACATTTCTCCCTACAAAATAGGGAAGCCAATAATTGCAATTTTAGAATTACCTATTATAAGCTGCGTTTGCCAACCCACCACCCGGTATAGTGCCAAACTACTTGTGGTTTACTTTTTTGACACTAATTGCTAGGACACATGATGTTGAGACGAGTTTGTGGTCTGAGGAACCTAATGGAGCCTTCACTGTGATGATATAAACTTGAGGATTGGTAGTCAAAAAGAGACCCAAAAAAGTCTCCCTCGCGATCGGGAATGCGGGTTGGTTCGTCAACGAGCTGGGAAAGCCTGTTGACGAATAAATTATTGTCCTGTTTCCCAAAGACGCTGTGTAGTCCTTCGAATTACCCTTCCATCTAGAAGGGCAAGTCAAGGAAAATTAACCAAGGTGGATATGAAAGTAATTAATCAAATTGTGGTGATAATATTAGAACTGTTATTTGTGAACATAAAACCAAAAACAACAGACAATGAGATAGCAAAATCATTGAAAACTATTGTTAAAATCAACTTTCCTAGCTTGCTAGGGTCAATGTTGCCAGTTGTAAATTTTGTTAGTCCCCATTTTTCATGTGTTGTGAAAATTACTATAATTATGTAAAATCACTATTTTAACACGATAGTTTATGTACCTATTATCTAAAAAATGTCGTTTTATATTTAAATAATTTCATAGTAATTTTGATTCGTTTTACGTCATGTTTACCTCCGTACCCTTTACCGATCACCCTGTATATACAAATTAATCACAACGATCTCATGAAATAATATTTATTGTCTAACAGAAATTTGCATGAAAAGCGGGCACGAAAGAATTTAATGTTGAACAAATTAAGTTATGGACACAATTCTCAATTAAAATACGATGATTGGGTAACCATAAAAGCAACGCTTAAACAAGTTATAACCTGCTTCGTATGTTTTAATTAGTAACAAATGACTTATTTTAGCCCCAGATTATACCAACATTTGAATAATAGGGTTTGCATGAATAATTGTATTGTGCATCGTTACCAGCTAGCACTGGTCTGAAATTTGTCATGGAAATGTAATATTACGGTAATGGGCATACATCAATTTCAAATGCCAAAAAAGTCATATTTGAAGTAATTAAGCCCGAAGTGACAACAGTTCCTCTCTCTGGCGATTGTGTATTTCGGACAAGTCGTTTGCATGCTGAGATAAAAACCCTCTCAGTTCATCGAGGCGAGAAACTCACAATTAACTTAATTATGCCGTCAAGAAGTAAGACTTCCAGTTAACCGACCTACAAGCCTGAAAATTTCATTTTGCCGCCCGAGACCGCCGATATGAAATATTACCTTTCGCCGGCAGGGTGCAAAGCAGAGAACTGTGTTCGTTCAACTAACATTCTAACTGACAAAACAACGATTATACAGTTAGAACTGTCGTGTTAAAACATAAGGAAAATGCCTCCTGATAAATTCCGTGTGTTTCGCCAAAAAGTTTTCACCATTCGTCAGACGCAGTTTTTGAACCACCTATTTCCTATTCTCTTGCTTCTTCACATTTGAATATTACACACCCTTTTGTATAGTTGTAGACTTGAAGGAATACACACTCTCCTAAACAAGAGAAATTTTCAATTAACAATAATCACCAACTCTTTTTTATTTTATTTGATTTGTTATCGAGGTCTTCCTTGATATTAATACAAGGCAACCTCGTACAACGAGGACGTTTATAACCCCCCCCCCCCCCCCACTTTTAATATTGATTAATATTTTATGACATAAGGGTTCATTTGAGTTTGTTTGCAACCCCGTTGCAAAGTTTTCTTATCTACATATTTTTGTTCATTACAACAACAAAGTGGAGAGTTATTCGAGCCAAGTACATATTAGTAAAAAAAAGACGTTTGTTTGGGTTCTAGGGCTCATAGATAATACTGATCTTAAGCCAAAAGCAGACAAAAACAATGTTGAAGACATGGATATTGGATGGCCATTTCGCTCTTATTAGAGCTCATCGGCATGTCATATCAACAATCGTAATTGTCTACTTCTAGCTAAAGATCAGTTGATAATAATTCGGATAATTCACATGGAACTCCGGGACTTGTATCAAGTAGTGACATCTGTGTAAGTGACGGAAACTACCAACAATTAGAGACAATTAGAGCAACAGCAGCTTTTGCTCTAATAGACAAGACCCCCGGCGGTGTTTTATAACCTTTTGGGGTTTGACAAGTCAATCAGGACGTGCTAGCTCATTGCTGGCAGAACATTTGCAAAATCCATGTCTTCAACATTGTTTTTGTCTGCTTTTGGCTTAAGATCAGTATTATCTATGAGCCCTAGGACCCAAACAAACGTCTTCTTTTTACTAATATGTACTTGACTCGAATAACTCTCCACTTTGTTGTTGTAATTATTATACCTTGAGTTATGGTGCACGTGTTCTGCCAGCAATGAGCTAGCACACCCTGATTGACTTGTCAAACCCCAAAAGGTTATAAAACACCGCCGGGGGTCTTGTCTATTAGAGCAACAGCTTCTCTAATTGTTGGTAGTTTCCGTCACTTACACAGATGTCACTACTTGATACAAGTCCCGGAGTCCCATGTGAATTATCCGAATATAGTATCAACTGATCTTTAGCTAGAAATAGACAATTACGATTGTTGATATGACATGCCGATGAGCTCTACTAAGAGCGAAATGGCCATCCATGTCTTCAACATTGTTTTTGTCTGCTTTTGGCTTTATTAAGATCAGTATTATCTATGAGCCCTAAAACCCAAACAAACGTCTTCTTTTTATTTTTGTTTATTATACCTTATAAATTCCTTGTTTCAGCCAAATCTTTTTTATTAGATAACTAACTGGACTGGCTAGTTCCGGTGTATACAGCACTACAGGATCAAGGTACCTATTCTAAAAACTCCAGCAGAACAAAGTAGTTCGATGGGGTTTTTAGCTGAACGGAGAATATTGCGAAACTGTTGTGTAGACTTAAATACAGCTCCTCAATAAGTATAAAATTGTACAATATCTCTAATTTAACCGATCGTATATCTACATAATATCAATGTTTGGAAGTTACCGACACATTACCATTGAAAAATCGGACAGCCTGTATACCAACACTCAATAACAACGAATAGGAAACCATCAATAAAATAGCGATTTATTTATACACCTTGTGACGACAACCCCGGATATCCGGGAAACTGGCCGGAATCGGTCGGATTGCTCGGGCGCCAGATTTTTGCAAAGGGTTTACTCCCTCGGGAAAATGGACTCGCTATCTTTTCCCAATGACCTGGGTTATCGCACAGTTGGTACGTTAGTCGTACCCTCGTCCAGGGCAACTCAATGGAGAAGACGGAAACTGCCAGGGGTCAGATGAGGTTATCACAAAAACAAGACGGGCGCAGAGGGGCGGTCTTTAGGGGCTCCCTGCAACTCCCGTTGAGTCAAGTTGTCTAGCGAGTAGTTTGAGGGTCACGGTCGGTGGAGATATTAATTGAAAGTCAGGACGTGAGATTAAATATAGTTTTATTACAAAAAATATCAATTTACACTCAACGAAAATAAAAGAGAATGTCTCAAAATTTAGATAAATTAATACAATGAAAGATGACTGACGTTAGCGGTCGTTTAACTATGGGTGCGAAGCAGAGCGGCAGGCGGCGAGGCGTGGTGGACGGAGTGATACAAAATTTCGGTGTTATTAATAATTATTATTGCCTCCCTGGTAGGTACGTGCGTACAAGCCAGTATGGAAAACCGGGTCGGTGCGGTGAGGCCGCGGTGGTTGTTATTCGATATAAGGGCGGAGGAGAGGATCGGCGTGCTGTTTTTAACGACCACGCCGCCATCGCAAGATTACCCCCTGTCTACGCCGGGTCAGCAATCTCACGACAAAGAGGGGGCCTTCGTTACTCCAGCGGAAGACGGGTACCGATGGGCTGTTCACTAGTACCAGGCCACGCCGCCACTGCGAGATTACCCCCTGTCTACGCCGGGTCAGCAATCTCACGACAAGAACGGGGCCTTTGTTACTACAGCGAGGGTCAGGAGCGGGTGCAGCGAAAGGGATGAATGAGAAGGGTTGTTCGGGGTGGCCGTGACACAACCAAATACAAGAATAAAAATTTTACGGCGGGTATGGAATACCACCTACCTTAACACGGAAGCGAAGAGTGATCGGCTTGGAACTCGGAAGAAATCAAAGTCGGAACTGGACACAAACTATCGGTCTACTACCGGTACTTCTGATGGGACACTAGCTCGGGAAACTCTACACTGATAAGAACACCGGATTAGACGTCTCAACTCTCTGCTCGTCATCGTAAGAACGTCGGATCGGAAGTGATTTTTAAGTAAAAATGTCGATCGTTTAATTATATGTTCGCCGTATCTCCTACACTAACCTGCCGTTTTTCAGATGGGCCGTGGAGCATAAAAAAGGTTTATTTAGTTTTTGTCCCCGGTGATAGCGCTGGTATCAGCGATGTGGCTTCCGAATTTGTAGTCAACTGCCTGGATTCAGCTCGTTTAAAATTTGGTCTGTTCACAAAAAACCGATAAATGATTTGAGAAATTAATAATTATTATAATGTTATTATTGATGAAATGCATAAATCGATCCTGCTGATGATTTTTAGAGTTAATGACAAATATTTATTGGAGACAGTTGACTAAAATGGAGTCGTAAATTCCCGACTTCATTACAACATCAAAAATTTTTCCACAAAAATGTTTAAACCGTCCAAGATTAACTCGTTAGTTCCCAAATAATCCCTTAAGGCTGTGTAAGCAATCCGATCGACAGGTTTAAAGGCAACAATTCGTAACTAGCGACAAGTTAGGCTCTTACTATACCTATTCGCGTTCCTTTGACATTAAATTGATAGAGGTGCATCAGCTTGAGGCTTTAAATCTGATAAGACCACCAAATGCTGGGATCTGATGTTGTAACTAATTAACAAGCTATCGATTAGAATTATTGGACGAAGAAACTTATAAGAAACTTGGTTGCACCGGAAAGTACGCCATAAATCATTGGTGAAAGATATACAAATTTTACAGAGCAATAATTATTATTGTGATATTTTTGGTAACATGGATAATCGAAAAAATCTAGCAATACTATAAGGATTTTGAATTTTTTGTTCACTGTTCTAACATGACGTGAAAAATGAAACCTGACAAGATTTAAAACTCAGCTTCAAGAGCCTCAGCTTGAATGGTAATTGATTATGTACGAATTATTTATATTCATTTTTGTTAAATTTTTGTGTAATGATATTGTGTTCGATAATTTTGTCATGTGTTTGACATTACTCTCAATATTCTCTCTTACAATAATTATTATTGATATAATTCTCGATATTATTCTAATGACTTTTATTCTGTATTTCTCGAAGTCTTTGAATTTCGCCTTGCTTCGAGTTAAAAACAAAAGTAGAACAAGAAAAAGTAGACCTATATGGAAAGGATTTCATAGGAAAGGCTATTTGTCTCTGAGAAACTTTTTTAATAAAATTTTTCGATATTTTTTGCGAAAGAGGTAGTTTACCTACACATAAAACAACAAGAATGCTCTTATCAAGGCAAGTTTGATTTTTTAAACATTAAAGAAGTCAAATTTCAACTCGATTTTTTTTTGTCATTTATATTTAAACGCTTATGATATCTATTTACTAATAATATTCAAACACAAACTATTACCGCATGACCATATACCTAACATATAGTTTATATATTTTTTATTTGTTGAAAAGGAGCATGCACTACAGAGGAATCCCTATGAGGCTCTGGGATTCCTGGGATCGGTGCACGAGCGGAGATATGGATTTACGCTGACTTTGAATCGTTTCTGGTTGTATTCCTCATGAAAAACTCCCCCTGGAACGCATTCCAAAGGATGCGGTTAATAAATGTATTATTATTTATTTTATTATTATTATTATTATTATGTAACGAAATGCGACACTTTCGTGTATAATTATTATAATTAGTTACTTATTTAGAGACAATTTATTTAATTTAATCAGTTCAAAGTAGGAAAACAGAGTTTTTGCGGCGGTGATAGCGGCCTTTTCATCCCGCCTCCGGCTATAAAAGTAGAGGACATCCGAAGAACGGACAGTGTTTGTTTGGATACTGACCATCAAACATTCAACTCCTGCCAGGTGTATTGAGCCTGTAGGAGCCAGAACCCCGCGGTGGATGTACTGAGTCCACCGACCGGGTAAACAGACAGCGAGACGCGAGCTGGGTATGCGAGCCATTTCTCTGGTGGGCGTAGTGAGCCCTCAGAGAGACAGGACAAGACCGGGGAACCGACGTGCATGTATTGAGTGCACCGAGGAGGAACCTTGGATTTTTGTTAATCAATCCAATCACTCACACTTGAGATCCGTACATTTATTCCAGGCACTTGTTTACTAATTTTAAACTAATCAATACTACAATCAGTTAAGGGGTCAGTTCAAAAATTAAAATTTATAAGTATTTCAAAAGAATTAACGTAATCCTAAGCCAAATATTAGAACTGACAAGATTTCAATACTTGGATCTTAACTTAAACATTCATCACTTTATACTTTATAGTCTGCATCATTAAACTTATATTATACAGGGTGTCCCATAACATGTGGGCAATCTCCCGGATTTGGGTATATTTCGTAAAAATAAATGAAAAAATATCTATAAAATTAATTCCTCAGAGACACCCCTACAAAGATATTAGCTGTTGAAGTTGAGGGTTGAAAATCAATTTTTTGCAATAACTTTTTTATTTCTTGACCGATTTTGATAATTTTTGGTTTCATTTTGTACTATTTTGGACTGTTTAGAATAGTGTTTCATAATCTTTGGTAGCACATACATAGACCTCGGGATGGCATAACCCCCTCATTCACTTGAAAGAAAACATGAAAAATAATAATTTTACAATTTTTTAAGGTTAATTTTCCTTTTCTTTGATATTTTTTACATAAAAAATGTATCCTATTTTATTTCGATAGAGCGAACCGTTATCGAGATAAACGTCCTTCTAATAGGTGATGCGTCGCAGGAACTTTTCAAATTTCAAGTAAATTTTAACAAGATGGCTGACCTATGACAGTAAATTGAGCAGGAAACAAAACAATAACTTAATTAAATACACGTCAGTGTCAAAAGATTTCATTTCATGCAGATTCTAACTGATTTTAAAATGAGTTACAAAAACGCTGAATACGCAGAAAATCAGTTAGAATTGAATCTGCATGAAATGAAATCTTTTGACACTGACGTGTATTTAATTAAGTTATTGTTTTGTTTCCTGCTCAATTTACTGTCATAGGTCAGCCATCTTGTTAAAATTTACTTGAAATTTGAAAAGTTCCTGCGACGCATCACCTATTAGAAGGACGTTTATCTCGATAACGGTTCGCTCTATCGAAATAAAATAGGATACATTTTTTATGTAAAAAATATCAAAGAAAAGGAAAATTAACCTTAAAAAATTGTAAAATTATTATTTTTCATGTTTTCTTTCAAGTGAATGAGGGGGTTATGCCATCCCGAGGTCTATGTATGTGCTACCAAAGATTATGAAACACTATTCTAAACAGTCCAAAATAGTACAAAATGAAACCAAAAATTATCAAAATCGGTCAAGAAATAAAAAAGTTATTGCAAAAAATTGATTTTCAACCCTCAACTTCAACAGCTAATATCTTTGTAGGGGTGTCTCTGAGGAATTAATTTTATAGATATTTTTTCATTTATTTTTACGAAATATACCCAAATCCTGGAGATTGCCCACATGTTATGGGACACCCTGTATAAAAAAAAAACCGTAAAAATAGTATTTAAAATTTCCATTAAAAGAGATCATAAGAAGTAAGAACAGAAAGTTGATAATATCTATATACATAGGTGTATAATGGGCTGTCAACCTAGGAAGTATAAGCTAACCCGCCAATAACATATTTATACTTAAAACACATAATCACTCTAGTGTGATATTTTATTTTTGATTCTAGGGTGATATTTGTCATTTTCTAAATAACTAAATAGTGTGCTATTTGCCATTTTCGTAGGTGGTCGTCGGAAAAGTATATTTCAATTACCTATATCATGGTTTCGATTCTCTTTAAAGATAATATGCATAATACCTAAATTCAATAGGGGCTTTTGAAAAGTGATTTATAGCTTTCACTGAAATTCTGCCGCACATAACGCAGGTTTACAAAACTAGGAAGCTATAAGAAATTCCTACATTAACAACACGAAATTTTGGAGATTATCACGTGAATAGCAATAGCACTATACCTACCTAATAATAGTAAATACGAATTGTCAAGGGTGCCAATCATCTAAATAACAAAGAAAATGTAGCATGTGCATGCAAAGCTATTCATCAGTGGGAAATGATCATCCATTCACCTTGCATGTTGATGATTGTTACCAATTCCGTTCTACTTCATTTACACATCATATTATGATACGCATATTGTAGCTTAAACTGCAAATAGATCTTTATTGTAAAATAACTATACCTACGTTAAAACGCTCTCATTAGTGGATTACAAAGCCTAGGGACAGCATCTTAAGAAAACGTTCTTTTTTGATTATTCATTTAAGAAATCATCAGTGTAACTTTCAGTGTTGTTGTCATTTTACAAATTTCTATAACTGGTTGAAGTTTCTGTGTTAAAAGGAAGCGGGGACGGTAATTTAAGCACGGCTTCCTTCGGTCTGATCGATATACGATTTGGCGCGTATTCGCCCTTCGATATGGAATGCTCTCGATAAAATCACTGCAGGTTGTTTCTCGCAAATGGTGCACGAAAAATATATGACTGCATTGAAAAAACGATACTCATATTACGGCCAATATTCAAGCAGTGTGGCATGGATCATTAAACTTAAATCAGACTGAGGTCAAAAATTCAATAGTGCAATGCTGGTAACTTTATAACCGATGTAGATATAAGTATAAATATTTATGTTTATAGATTCACACAATATAATATGCTGACGTTTTTCCTTTGAAGACTTTCATTTTATTGTCTTGTGTGCAGTGAAGGATAAAAGAACTCCTAAAATAGCTAAAATCTAAAAAATCGAAATCTAGTACCCATCCGAAATCTTTTTTTCTGTCTTCAACGATCAGGCCTTTATGGGATTATTAACCTAGGATGGCCCACCCTTCATAATTCGTTACATTATTCGACGGGAAAGTGAGAATATTCGGACACAAAAAAAGAAGCTTCTTAAAATAGTTGACATACATAATTTAACGCTTCTATTAGTTTTTTTTTAAGTTCTTACAAAAAAATTGCACTTTGTTCGAACGTGCCTCAAGGTGGGGCAATTTCGGGCAATAGCGGGGTAGTTTCGGACATGTATGAGTTTTCTTAGATATTCAGCAAATTCACTTATTATTCTAAAGCAAACGTTTGTTTACATTAAGTAAGAAAAAATCTTTAAATAACCTCCTTGCATTTTCAAATTTTACATTTTTGAATATTCACTTATTAGATGTACATATATCAGTCGAAACTGAAAGATGTTCAGACTATAAGGAATGTAGATTTTTCGATCAAGAAAAATGTACAAGTTATGAATCAATAAATTTTAAACTCCCTTATTCTGTAACTTATAATGTAATATAACATCAATGTGATTTTACAGAATTCTATGCTAATACATGTGATATCACAGAATTACAGAAACATGACAGAATAACTGTAATGTAGTTTTAATAGCAGATGTTAGAAAATAAGGAGGTTTGTATCATACCGTACCTAAGCATTCATTAGCCCGAAACTGCCTTAAGTACTTTGTCCGAATCTGCCCCAACCGAGGCCCCAACATACCAACTAAAGACTAAAAAAAAATCAAGGTGTGGTTTCTAAAATCGGCAGGTGTTAGGAATTGTAGGTTTATGTATGTATAATCTAAGTAAGTGTAAAAAGTTTTTGGTAGTTTCTTTTCTATGCAAACTCTCATCAGGACAGAATTTTTCCCACTGAAGAGATCATGCGCATTGAATATTTATAACAAATCAAAAACAATTTATCTCACTTCTAAGGTGATAAATTAGCAATGTCCTAATGTGCCTCCCATCCGAACCTACCCACTCTCTCGATCATTTCAAATACCGACAGACTGTTATGTAATTAATAAATAAAACAACGAAGGTAGGTCGAATGAGTATACCTGCCTTATTTCTCTAACAGCGGGTATTATAAAGGCTCATTAAGTTAAGGGGCAGATTTCGGTGGCCTTTTCTGAAGAAGGTATCGATCTATGTGGAAATTTTTTGAGTTTATCTATTCTTGACATAAAATATAATTACAAAAATGTTAATAAAAGTCATTTGACCATTTAGATGTCGATATTAGCTTCAAAAACGAGCACAGAAATCTGCCCGTTAGCCTAGTGAGCCTTTATAATATTGGCTGTTAGACTGTTAAGTTGTATTTGAGATACAGGGAAATCACACGTAAAATCAAACAATTGCAAAAAATACTTTTTCAACGTTTAATTTTAGAGAAAAATGGTAACGTAATAATTTGTTGAAATGCAGCGGTTACATTTTAGGTCTGTTAAGAAATTTTCGATTAGAGAAAATCTGGAAAAAGTTTCTGATTTGTGACGTAATTTCCATCACAAACCTTAAACTGACGTATTGAATAAATATAATTTGTCGAAACTGAATGGACTAACAGACTTACTACAGTGTAGTTTTGGCAGCAGGAGCAGCAATTGAATATTAACAAATTATATTTCCTATATTTTCATCTGAAATTACAAATAGAGAGACAATATTTGCAGTTATTTATTTTTACATGTTAAATCCTTGTCTCAAATTCAAATCAACAACCTTTTGAACCACTTCAAAATATATGTTTTGGGCTTTTGAAGTACAATAAAAAGCTTTTAAATACACCAAATACTTGCTGTATTCTATGTATTCTTTGCTGTATCTAAGTATAAAAGATTTGAAATTTTTGAGTGTTTGAAAGAAAACTTGCGATATTTCGAATAAACTTGTAGTATTTCAAATACTAGAAAATATTCGAAATATTTTATTTGCTATAAATTTCATTTCTTGAGTATTTGATATTTGAAATCCTTTCTATAAAGCAGAGCAAATATTATTTGGTATTTTAAACTGCAAATACTTCAGACGGTATTTGGTATTTGATATTCGAGATACTTTTGATGGGTATTTGGAACATGTCTGATTACACCTAAGTCGCAGTCTCCAATTAATTGTAAGTTTCAGTTTTGAATCTAGAGAACTAAATTTTTTAGAATCCGATGTCTGGAGGGAGTAGTATAGTATTGCATTGGAACAGTATCGGTGGACTAGTTTAAAAATAGCGAATTCGCTTCTGTGTCGTTAGTCTGCTAGTGGCTTAGGTAGGAAAGCCTGTCCAGGTAGGACAGAATTGCTAAGATTATATGTCCATTTTATTTTTGATCCGTTCAAAGGTATCAGACTTAGATTTTTACGGTGGACAAAACTACGGTATATTTTTTGTATTATTGTGTCTAACTTGTTTTCTTTTTTTAATAATTTTCTATAACAGTGTAATAGGAAAAAATCCTGAAAATTCCTTGCACTTTATACTAACTCAGCAATAATAACGTCCCTTTTTTGGGAAAAGTGTGTGTGTAGCACAGTACTCTTATAAAGTTTAAAGTTGTTTCCTTGGATAAAAAGTAAATCGTCTCCTGCTGATTCTTAGGGTCATCCCTCAGTTCTCCAAAACTAATCCTTCGGCAGATCCGGGTAAATAGGCAGTAGCCTTTCATTAAGTCCGACCAGCGCGTCGCTTTCTTTGTCCAGGCCGGAAATTTTAATTTAATAGTCGAGTGTTGTTTTCCCGACGAGAAAACGGCGTCCTCAGCTCGATTGTTTTGTTAAGTTCAGAACTGTCGCTAGAGCGATCCTAATCCTCATGAAAGGGGTGCTGAACCGTGCCCGTTGTGTCCCGTTTAATTAATTAAAAGGCAATTATATTCTAATCCTTAATTTGATGCCGGCGCATTCGGATGGTTTCTCGTACCAGGCATTACCAGTGTTTGCCGTAAAAGAGCACCCACTCTCGATGTTTTCCTGGGTAATTATCAAGCCTTAATACTCCTATAGCGAATATAGAATGCTTTAAGTCTTAATGTATTATGCCCCTTTGTTTTATTTCATTTATAGCTGATTATGAACAGGTGAACCTATAAATCTAAAAATATGCTCAACAGTGAAACGTAATTATCACGGAATGCAAAATTTACATCTTAGGTCCCGAAAGTTTAATCTATCTATACATACTACGAGTATATCTGAATAAAGTTTAAAATATTTCTATAAAATCTGATAATCTGCACCAAATTCTTTGAATGTTCGTGATACTCACAAGAAATAGTTTTATTAGCACTTTTACATTTTTTTTACAAATGTTCAACAAGCAGTACAAATATCTCGACAAATATTTAAGAAGCAACAAGTGTTGTGAGCTAAGAGCGTCTAAATAAAAAAAAAAAAAACGTTAGGGTCATTTGGGGTGAGATTGATCATCGGGGGTGAGATTGATCAGAATGTTCCATTTTCATAAATTTGAATCTGGTGCGCAAGCCGTCGTTTAAAATCGTCCTTCTTCGCCATATACAGTGTGTGTCACAGGCATGGTACACCCCCTTTTTTTTATTTTTTGAGATAATTTTTTGAAATTTGGTACGTCGCATATTCTCGATAGAGCGCACTTTTTAGCAGAAAATTTAATTTTTTTCCACATGCGGTTTTTCCGGAAATGTTACTAAATTTTTATTTTTAAATGGGACACCCTATATATTATTATATTTTTGGATGCTATACATTTGTACGAATCCAACAATACCACACAAGTACGATTTTAGATGTCAAATTTGTCATTATTGAATTTTTTATTTCTCAATTATAGTGTGCCATGACTTCAGTTGTGTTCGTAACAGATGCAAAATGGGTACACGGTACACCAAAATGTCCCTTATTAAGAGTACTAGTAGATGGTACCTCGGTACCATGGTACCAATATGGTACCATTTGAAAAAAATGAATTCAGCTCAAAAAATCATTCCTGTGCGCATAATTTATCCATAAATCACTTAATTTAGTACTTTGAACAAAAATTCAATTTTTCTAGCATTAGATGATCCAATTGGAGTAAAACGAAATAGTCATGGCACACTATAATTGAGAAATAAAAAATTAAATAAAAACAAATTTCACATTTAAAATGGTACTTATGTGGTATTGTTGGATTCGTACAAATGTATAGAATCCAAAAATATTATAATATATAGGGTGTCCCATTTAAAAATAAAAAGTTGGTAACATTTCCGGAAAAACCGGATGTGGGAAAAAATTCAATTTTCTGCTAAAAAGTGCGCTCTATCGAGAATATGCGACGTACCCAATTTCCAAAAATTATCTCAAAAAATGAAGAAAAAAAAAGGGGGTGTACCATGACTGTGACACACACTGTATGTGTATATCTTAATACTACACATGTAATCAATTCCTTGCGAATTAAATGGAATTATTATCAAAATCTGTAGCTAGGAATTCATTCTAGATACCAAAACTGGAGTGAACGATCATGTCCTATACAGTGTGTCCCCGGATGGACCTAACTATACTTATAAACTTCCTTATTTTGCATCTTAGGAAAAAAAGTCATTCTTTTGAAAAAGTTTTGCTTTATCTAGAATATCTTAAGCTGCTGTCAAAATTTCAAAATAATATACAGGGTGGATACAATTCATTTATTACAGTTTTTACCATGTACAAAAGGTTATACAAAACTTATTCCACATGTTGTCCTCTTAACGTTGCACATTTTTCAACAAGTGATCTAAACTTAGTATGACACTTAAAAAAATAGTAGAAAAACAGGTACCTACATCCTACTTGAAAGAAAAGTGATATTAATTGAAATTTTAACGTCTACTAAGTGTTAGTCAATATTAAATTGAAATTATGTTGTCTCCAGAGCAAAGAATTTATTTACTTAAGTGCTACGGTATTGGTGAAGTGTCATATCGATATGCAAAATAACTTGCAACAAAGACAGAGGCTTCATTTTCAACATGACGGTTGTCCTGCTCACAGAGCAATTCGAGTTAGGGAGTGGTTGGATAGACATTTTCTTGATAACTGGATTGAACAGTTCGGTCCTATAATGAGATGGTCTCCTCGCTCTCCAGACATTACTCCATTAGACTTTTTTTGTGGGGATATCTTAAACAGAAAGTTTACGAGCATGATTTGCAAGATGATGAAGATATTTTGAAACAAAAAATTACGGAAGCTATAGCGCGGTAAATGAAGAGACCATTCAACTAGCATTTGAAAAGTTTAGATCACTTGTTGAAAAATGTGTAACGTTAGAAGGGCAACATATGAGGAATAAGTTTTGTATAAACTTTTGTACATGGTAAAAACTGTAATAAATTAATTGTATCCACCCTGTATATTATTTCGAAATTTTGACAGCGGCTTAAGATATTCTAGATAAAGCAAAACTTTTTCTAAAGAACGACTTTTTTTCCTAAGGTGCAAAATAAGGAAGTTTATAAGTATAGTTAGGTCCATCCGGGGACACACTGTATATAGATATGACTGCGAGTAATCTTAAAAAGAATATTATATTATTAAGAAGGTACCTAAAACAATTTTTATGTTTCGTCTATCTTATTTTCTTGTCTAAACTTTTTCTCCTAATTACTTTAAAATAATAATAAAGAAAAAACAATTTTGCAGATTTACAGCAGTTGAATAAATTTTTTGAGAATATGGCTGTTTCAAACAGCCTGTAAATAAAGGTGGCTTGCCATCGTAACCCGACTCCCTCCAAAATTCCACGTTCGATATAAGTCATTGTTGTTTGTTAGTGATAGCTGTTATTATGTCATGATTAATGAGTTTTTTATTTTCGCCCTGGTAATTAAGCAATAAAGGTGCCATTAGTAGGCAGAATGGGCGCAAGGCCTGAGTTAGGGTATGGGAGGGGAGTATTTATCATCGCTACCAGAACGTCAGGATGTTTCATTGTCTAAATTCATGCAGGCGCAGCCGTCTGGAGCACCTAAATGAACTAACCTATACTTAATTATAGCCTCATCAAATATGTCGCTTCTTGCTTCTCTAAATTATATCTCCACTTTGCGCATAGTTATCGAACCTATTGCCTTCTAGATGTGCTTTTGAGACAGCCAAGATGATTATTAGAACTCCGATTATAATATGCAAGAACAATGATAAAAATATGCGCATATGCATTTATGCAGGGTTTTTTAACCAAATATGCAAAAAAATGTTAACATATTATCACTTTCAACTGTCTCTCCATTGGGATTTTCTAAACCATTGAAGATACAGAGTCGCTTAAATTAGAGAAAAGTTTCACAATTTTATGGTTTATTAACGAGATTTCTTATTTTTGGCATACTATCTTTATTATTATTGAAAATAAATAAATAATTTTTTCTAGTACCAACTTGGTAAGGTGAACAATTTTAATATAGCAGTCATAAAATCATATTAAATGCTATTAAAATAAAAAGCTTTCATAGCATCCAATTTAAAATGAAATTATCTTGTAAACGCAAATAATCACTAGCATTGATCGAATAAAATACAACCGAGGTTTTCAAATAACATGCAATCGTATAGGCAGAAAGACCGTGCAGCTGAATAATGCAGCTTCAATCGGTAGAATTTTGATTAATACCAGTGCGAGTGCATTAGGACATTGGGGAATAGCTGATCCTCTCTCCATATATCCGCGGTCAGATTCAGTTTGGCTACTTTTATCGGTAAATTAGTTTTTTTTTTACTAAAATAACTTTTCCTTTAAAAATTTTGCTAGAATATTCCCTATATTATTTGACACTGAAAAATGTACATAAAGTCTGTACACTGAGAGTTGTCTGTTGTGAGAACTAAGGATACATCATCTCGTTATGTTTCCTACTCCTTCTATTACATTGCATAGTCAATCGAGTTAAAATGGGACGTATTGTCAGAAATACGTTTGAATCGTCAGCAATTCTAAAAAGATGAGCGAGAGTGAGACGGAAGTATCGACTCGCGTCTTGATACGCTCAGATTAATACGATATTACGATAAGATTGTCGTCGCACTCGTCGCTACTCTCAGTAGTGTCAGTGTCAGCGGTAAATATACTAAATAAGGTTTTTGTTGTGATTTGAAACGTTTTTAATACGAAATTAGCAGAATTACCTGTGTTATATTGTACGGTGTGATAAACTATGAGTAACTTAATTTCGCGAATGCCTAAAAATCTATTTCCTTGTTTTGCCTGGGAAACGATTGAACTCCCTAGTACGTGGTCTTGTGGTAAAATTGCTGGAATATTTTACTTGAAAATAAGAAAACGGAGGTGTTATTCTTTCTTTTAAACGGCAACCAGCAGGTAGGTGACATGATATTTCTATCATGATGATAACAATAATAATTATTATCATTCTTATTTACTTGCATTATATAATATTTGTTATTAAAAAGTTGCAAGGCACTACTTCGTCAATAACTTGTCGAAATAATATATTTGTAGGATATTCATTATTCCTCAACACACGCCACTGACACGAACTGCGATACCACATCTGGTTCGACTTAGTAATAAGTGTACGATTCAAATCGAATTAAATGAAATTGTTTAGTCAGAATCAGTGTGGCATGACAACGGACAACTCTCAGTGTACAGAGAGTACGTGATCATTTGTTGTGATAAGTACTGAAGCCATTTACGATATCAAGCAGCTTTTAAAATAGTATAACTAGGTATATTACGAACAAATCTCGTTAGGCCGCTATAAATTTTGCTATGAGATGCTCGTATTTTGCTTCAAGTGTCCTTTGTGGGCCGTAAATATGAGTTTTATAGAGAGCTCTGAAAACCATTGAAAAAAAAGGCAACAGTCAGTATTATAAAGTCTCATTAAGTAACGGGCAGATTTCTGGGGCCGTTTTTTAGACTCTAGTGTACATTCTAGGAAGAAAATATAGCAATTTAGGGATTCTCGACATGAAAGGGAATGCAAAAATGTTAATAAAAGTAATTTGACGTCGATATTAGCTTTAAAAACGGTACCGTAAAACTGCCCGTTAACAGAATAGGCTTTTATAATACTGACTATAAACCTTTCCGATTCATGAAAAAATATTATTTTAATTAAAGGAAGAATTTAAGATTATCCTTTAAATAACAATATGTATATCTACAGGATATGTATCATAACGACGCGAACACTCTTCATATATAAATCACAGATTTGTTAAAACCAGACTGGGTCATTTCACATGTAATAGAAGTCATGCCTTCACGAATATTCTCTTTTTTAATTGAACTGTCCTGGTTGATTTGTTTTTGTAGATCTGACTTTTTCAATATCCTTAGAAATACAAGACAGATGGTGTCTGCTCATATCCCTGAAAGGTCATGGAACATCTTCTCAACGTGAAATGAGTTTCTTCTACAAACATTTCATTAGTATAGACATTTTGTTGATTGTTGTAATCATTACCTGTTGTTGTTGTCTTCAAAATCTTACAATCTCTGAAAAAAACAGAAAGTAACATTGTTGTTTACTGGTCAGGACACAGGATTCACTGCCTCCGAAGAAATTTTTGTTAAAATTGGGAAAACACTAGGACATTAGAATGGTTTCGACAAAAACATATTCCGTAAACTGAGATAATTATTCTGAAATTTTATTAAACGACCCATCCTAATTAAATTTACAGTCTCTCACATACTCCTAATTTCCACCATCATTTTTTTGCGATTTAAAGTCAATGGTGAACTAAATAGTCCAGGTGTTCAAATATCATATTAAACAATTATCGGTTATTAACTTGATTACCTATACAAACCTTACAGCCAGTATTATAAAGGTTCATTAAGTTAACGGGCAGATTTCTGGGGCCGTTTCTAAAAAAGTTAAGTAAGTATCGACCGTAGGTGGAAAATATAGCAACTTATTGATTCTTGGCATCAAAGGGATTACAAAAATGTTAATAAAGGTTAAGTATTTGAGGTCAATAGTAGCTTTAAAAATGGGATCTGAAATCTGCTCGTTAGCTTAATGGGCATACTATAATACTGACTGTTAATCTATTTTATCTACTCCTTTATATGAAAGTTGACAATTACAAAACAACTTGCATAGCCTGAAAATGAGTCTTTGCCCATAGCTGTTGTGTAGTGAGAATCAAAACAGTGTTGTGATTTTTTTTATTAACAACAGGATCTTATAAAATATCAGAGTCAAAAGTAGCGGCTACGGTATCTTGAGCCGTTTTCAATAAAAGCTGCTTTGAAAATGGAAAATCGTGATTTTCATTTGTTTATAACTCATAAATTTGCTCATTACAAACTTCAACTTTACAAACCATTCTTTTTTACTTTTCTCAAATAATCTGAAGATGTAATAATATATAGAGGGTGTCCTATTTAAAATAACAAGGTTAATATATAGAGGGTGTCCTATTTAAAATAACAAGGTTGCATGGCGTACACAGATATTGGGCTTGTGTATATGAAAATAATTTTACAAACTGCACTTTACCCCCCCATTTACAACACTTTTTGTTTCATTTCGACATCTTTAATGGTGTAGGTGTAATCGAGCTTTCCATATTAGGGGACTCACCCTGTATAATATAAATTATTATATTAAAGTGTAATTGGACTGTGTTATTAATTAAACGTCTTGTTTCATGAAAATAATTTTACGCATGGCCACATTTCGGCTTGAAAAAAAAGGAATACGTGAATATACTCCACTCCCCATTATTGATTGAACTAACCGTAATCTATACTGTATGACAATAAAAACTAAATTACTAACTAATTGAACAATAATTTATAAAAATTCATTAACAATATTACTTTCAAGTATACAGTAGCAGTTCCATTCAATACAGTTTCGTAACAATATATTACCAATGCAAGCACTCGCTATGATGAGGGAATCAATCACGGGCGTGGTAAGTCACCTATACTTACAAGGGTCCTACCACACAAAACTACATAACTCAGGTTAAAATTATCACCGATCTTACGCAGGCCTTGTAAACACTATTTCATGAAGCTGGATGAACAGTCAGCCCTTTAACCCTAACTACTATCTGTCCACTGAGTGTTGTCCGTTGTCATGCCACACTGATTCTGACTAAACAATTTCATTTAATTCGATTTGATTCGTACACTTATTTCTAAGTCGAACCAGATGTGGTATCGCAGTTCGTGTCAGTGGCGTGTGTTGAGGAATAATAAATATCCTACAAATATATTATTTCGAAAAGTTATTGACGAAGTAGAGCCTTGCAACTTTTTGATAACAAATATATATAATGCAAGTAAATAAGAATTATAATAATTATTGTTATCATCATCATGATAGAAATATCATGTCACCTACCTGCTGGTTGCCGTTTAAAAGAAAGAATAACACCTCCTTTTTCTTATTCTGCAAGTAAAATATTCCAGCAATTTAACCACAAGACCACGTACTAATCGTTTCCCAGGCAAAACAAGGAAATAGATTTTTAGGCATTCGCGCAATTAATAAGTTACTCATAGTTTATCACACCGTACAATATTACAGGTAATTCTGCTAATTTCCTATTAAAAACGTTTCAAATCACAACACAAACCTTATTAGTATATTTAGCGCTTACACTGACACTACTGACAGTAGCGACGACAATCTTATCGTAATATCGTATCAATCTAAGCGTATCAAGACGCGAGTCGGTACTTCCGTCTCACTCTCGCTCATCTTTTTAGAATTGTTGATGATTAAAATATATTTCTGACAATACGTCCCATTTTAACTCGATTGACTATGCAATGCAATAGAAGGAGTAAGAAACAAAACGAGATGATGTATCCTTAGTTATCACAACAGACAACTCTCAGTGTACAGACAGTACTAGAGTTAGGGAAATAATTCATGTGGTATAGTAGCGGGTTCTGTCCTTGGCAAGCCTGCAAGAGTCGAGACCGCGGTGGACTACAGACGGAGGGAGCGGAGTAGTGCGTGTGAACGGAAGTTCTGTACCTTACCGGCACTGCGTTCGCTGATCTAATATTTGTCGAAATTAAAATTAAAATGTGCAAACCGTTGAAACTGAAAAAAAAATGAAAATGTTATTGAAACTTTTATTAATTGAAATTATTCTAACAATACATGGGTCTGCGAATAGACTATGACGTTTCTCATTACATCTCTTGCGCCGTCATGTTGAATTATTGTTTTTGAGTGCTCTTTCGTGATTGGACTATTCAAATCAATCGATATATTTCAGGTTAGCACTAACGTGAAATGCGTGTTATAATAATTAACAGATACGACACTTTATTTTACTTGTTTTTACTTTATGCACTCATCATGATAATCATGCATTTCATGATCTAAGGTAAAAACAATTTACCATAAAGAAGTTAACGTTTTAGTCGTTGTATAATCTAATGAATATCACTCTTGTAATCTTCATTATCGATATTTCATAAGCTCACACTAAGCGTGTTGTCAACTTATGAATTTACCGATAATCAAGATTCCATTCATGGTATTATACGGTTTGTTAATTTGAATTCGAGACATAGGGAAATCACATGTAAAATGGAACTTTGGTAATTATCTCCCCTAAGTGTTTTAGAGAGAAACCTTAAATGTGTGATTTGTTAAAACTGGAAAGATGCTTCTTGCGCCACTTGCGCTTCTTACGCTACGGTTAGATTTTAATATGTTAGGTGATTTTTTATACTTTAAAACATGGTATATTATGCTATCTTCAATTTTCTTTAGTGATTATCAAAGTAGAAGGTAAATTTACCTTCAAAAAAAAAGAATTTCTAGAAAATCCTGACTTAACTAATTGAAGTGGGGTTCAGTTTTGATGATAACGTTTGTAGTTTTTTTTTTTTGCTACGGACCATATTGGAATATTAATTGTATCTGCTAGAGGCTAAACAGTTTTTTAGGAAAAAGCTGGCTTATCCTGCGGGTAGTTTATTCTACGAACTTCATACTTGCTGAAATGGGCTCCGTTCTGCCCTTGATATACAATGTAGGTACTATTTGTTTCTTATAAAATTGTATATCTACTCGTATATTTAAAAGTTCTTAAATGCTTCAAAAGCGTAACGTGTCGGGACTAGTCAGTCGTGTCCATTGATCGCAATTATTATTGGTAGATATTAAATTATAAAATATAACCTAAAAATTTAAATATAACATATTATGATAAATATTGTCTAAATATGAAAATGGCGTATTACTGGAGTAATAAATTATTTAAAACTCAAACTAAAGCCTGAATATAAAACCCATAGGGTCGTATGCTAGAAAATCTCATTTGGCGTTGTTAACGTAACACCGATGTCAATCTGACGTTGTTGTTAAAATCAATTCGGTATGCTAGAAAGAAATATTCATGATTTGACACTGTTGTTAGGTAACATCATCATGTTAAAAATGTAACATGAACAATTGCGGCAACGTTGTATATTAGCTGATTACAGGCTAAGAACAATTCACGAGCTAGATCGAACCCGAACCGAAGTTCCATTTCGTAATAAATCGGCGATCCGAGATGGTCGTGGCCAATTTTGGTTTCACGTTGTTAGAATGTTGGCTAGTGCCTACTGAACGCATGCGCATGAGCTAGATAAACACGAAACTCAACGTCATTGTTGTGTTGTAACATAAAATAAATAATAACAAACGTAAACGTTTCAAAGTAGTAAACATCAAGCAGGGAAAACAATTTAATTAAATAACATTTCCACCAACCCAGTTTGGTCTGCCCATGGTTTAATGTTTTTTTATTTAATTTTATTCTGAATCAATTAAATTAAATTCAATTAAATGAAAAATACATACATATCAAGCAGGAAAAATAATAAATATTTCCCAATTTACTCCGCCCATGGTAAAGTATGTTTACATAATATTATATTATTTTTTTGAACCTTAAAATGCGTCGCTGCTGTGTTTCTACAGTTAGGTACTCCTTTCTCGAAGAAAAATTTTGGAAATTCAAGATCTGATGCCCACCGTTGTCAGGTATTCAATTTTGAAATTAGGATCTTTTATGATAGAAGGGGTTATAAAAATACTTTAAACTGAAATTATAGTATAAAAATACTAGGTAGGTACCTACTTGGTTAATTTTTAATTTATGGAACAAGATTGTTGATATTTAGTTGTAATGACACTCTAAATAAACATAGAAAAACACTTCACTCTGGAATAATACGGGATTTATTAAAAATCTTCCTAAAATTTGACAGCTAATAATAATTAATCGATCCATACCCTGTGATTAATGTAACATGGCCATTTAACATTGACATTCAACTGTTTCTATTCGATTTTCCTTTCTAGCATACCAAATTGGGTGATTTTAGCTTTAACGCCGTTGTCAACATGAAATTTGACATGACGATGTTAAAGCATTTAACATGGTCACGTGACCATGTCAAAGTGATTTTTAACAACAGTGCCGTTGTTAACAGCGCTGTCAAATGCGAAATTTAGTTTCTAGCATACGACCCATAAAGGTTTCCAAAATATTGTTGTTTCTTTGTGTTTATTCTCAAATTATTTTGCAGTATCTACAACATGATATACCTAGCATTAATTTATTGTTTACAGCAGTTTCCAAAGACTTCGGATTCCTGTAAGCCCATGGTAAAAGTATCTTGAAAACAGTGCGTCCTACAACAAAAACATGGTAAGACTTTTTTCCTCTAAACAAAACGAGGTATCTACCAAAAATAACAAATTTGCATAAAAGTCAGTGGCGTAGAAATTGTTTAATAAAAAAGGTAACAACACACCCAGATCTCTGCTACTGGATGGAATAATTTTTCAATGGGAGTATCAAATCATGTACTTCAATTAGTACAACAGCTGTCAAAAAATTCGAGCTATTCTGATTAGTCAGTTTGTAGATATTCAAAAAATATTAAATTTTTCGAAGAAATTTAACACGCTGTATCTCGAAAACTAAAGCTCCAACGACCCATGTCTACAGGAAATTTATCGCCTATTTTTGCATTTCCTACACGCCCTTTAAGTTTGTAACACCTATTCAGTAACACCCTGTATAAGGTGGGGGTACTCAACAGGGTGCAAGGTATCCCTCCTTATATTAATCTGACGCGCTCGAGTAAATCCCGAAATCCCCTATTGGGCTCCCCTACTATTATGCGAGTAAGTTTTCCAAAATCTTGTAGGTGACACTCTTTTCTTCTCGTTTCTTTGGAGCAGACATCCTCTCACTTGTCTTAAATAATTAAAAAATTCTGAAAAGGATGTCGGTTTTCGAAAAAGAACTGAATGGGCTTCAAAAAGAACTTATTTTATTTTGAAATAACTTCTAAAGAACTGATTTAAAAGAACTTATAGAATTTTGTAAATAACTGATTTTAAAACTGATGTGTAACATTCGACTCTGACAACTTAAACAATAATGACATAACAATAAAAAACAGGCGTATATGTAGTGTTGAGTGTGGCATATAGATTCAGTTTCCTGTACAAATTTTGCTGTGTGTAATTTTGCCTATGAATTCACCAATGAGAAGCGTCTTTTTTAGCGGTTCATTTAAATTTACTCCTCCTAGTTTAAAAATGAGGTGTAGTACATATTGATTGATCCAAATTAATTGTTATAAATACCGTCAATTCTGTTGTTACCATTTGAGTATTACTGATTTTTTGTACCTAATCCAAACTGCTATGTGTAAAATTATGATGTTTTATTTACAAAATCTATCATATCATAATGCTAGGCTATCAACATAATATTATTACCGATATTGGTCTCTTATTACCTGGGTCATTGCTTTTTTGCACCTTTTTATGAATCTGAGTAATTTTGATTATTTAGTTCTTCGGAATATACAGGTGATCCCGAAATGGTGGACACGGGATACAGACTGTTGTAGAGGATGCACAGAAAGACTCTAAATTTAAAATAAAATTGTTTCATCGAGTTATTTACCTAGATATACTTAGGGGGTTCTTTTTCGAAAATTTAAATCGAAATGGCAGTCAAATTTCAACCGGCAAAATACATGATTTGACATAATTATTACGATAGTAGTTATTTGTTTTTTATAGTTTTTATTATCGGTAACGGAATTATAGGCATTCAATATTTCTACCTTCAACTTGAGTTTGATAAAATTTGTCAATGTAGCATCGTTATTCGTATTCGAGCTTAAGAATGCAACTAAAACAGACTTTTATTAGTATTTTCTTTTATGTATCCCCCAACGGGTTGAATTCCGAAGTGACACTGAAATGTTCTCGCTTGAGTCGCTGGACGAATCTTGAATTAGGTCCGGTCCTTTTTTAATAATAATATTAATTATTATTCTTATCGATCTGTTTCATTTTAACTTTAACAACAACTTTTACACATTTACAATACAAATATGAACAATACAAACGTGACTCTGTAAGTAAAGACTGTCAAAAAGACTAACTTCTAGACTACTAAGAGTAAATCAAAAATTACTTATGTTATTTTTTTGCATAAAATATTTTGTTATAAAAACTAACCTAGATCTACTTAGTCCTGGGGGATTCTTCATACCCCCAGATTCACTGATTCTGGGGGTATCGCGTACATTTTTAAGACGCATTATTCAGTTAAGTTAAGATCATGCTAAAATTTAACAATCCTAGAAGTACTCGAAATCATCATCGGCCTCTACTTTTTGTCATTCGTTTTTCTGCTTATACCTAACATAAATGATCATCGCCCGCCAATGGTAATCAATTATTATATTTACTTACTATTTTTTATTTTCTCTACTGCAACTTCAGCCCAGAAAAGAACATAGGTAATATTATGCAATAATAGGAATGCACTTTAGTTACCAAGTTTGTCTTGGGTGTAAGTCGGTGCGCAAACTCAAAGGGTCGTAATGTTATCGCTCGACCTCTTTAGTGCTAATATTGACCTCTGCTGAACAAAGAAGGCAATCTCATTGGTATTGCAGTCCAGAAGAACATGTCTGACTTTTCAGCATGCAAAAGTCGAGTTATGGATAACATGAAATTCCAATATAAGTGGCATCTATTGTTCACTGCCACGTACTCAATTTCCTGGGGATATATGAGAGTATATATTGTTCGCAAAAATCATATGCAAATCTTGAATGAAAACATTTGACGCGAAGCAGTATTGCGGCGACTGATACACATAGTGACTGGACAATGTGCCTGAGTCTGACAAAATGTGAATAATTGTCTCATGGAATTGGCTCAATAATATTGTAGGAAAAATCGCGGTTTTACTCCTGACATAGGTAGGTACTAGACTCTCGGAGACATACCGATGAATTTCAAAATATCGATCATGGTATTAGGTTCCTTATGTAACTATTATAGGCTAGAAATACGTTTTTGTTTGAAATATTGTGCTTTGGTGAATCTCACGAAGAGTTGTGAAGCGGATACTGCGCAGAATAAACTATATGAGAAGGAGCGATATGAGAAACGCAAAATAATCTCAACCTAAAGAAACTATAATAATTTTATTATTAAGTTTTACAAATTATGAAGGTAGCCTGCACAGAAACCGGGGGGCCGGAAATAAGGACCATATTCATGTTTATGTACAAATAGCGCGAATCGATTATACTTACATGTATCTATCTTAAATTTTCATATGGTATCCTATTGTGTAGTTTAAATTTTTATATACATAGTGATGAATAAAATTTGAAATTTTTTAAAAATCAATATACAGGGTGTTCTACAAGCTCTATGACAAACTTTGACAGATGGTAGGTTGCTTGATTTTAAACATATTTTTTTTAATAAACATGGGTCCGATTCGTTTTTGTTTAGAAGTTACAAGCATTTAAAGACATTTAAAGACATTTCTTAGAACACGACCTTTTAGAGTTTATTGATGACGTGCAACTCAATATTATTCAAAATATGTGGTATCAGCATGACGGTGCACCACCACATAGAGGAAGACAAGTTGCTGCTTGGCTAAATGAACATTTCCCGAATAAATGGATAGGTCAAGGAGGTCCAATATCATGGCCACCTCGTTCTCCCGATCTGGATCCTCTGGATTTTTATTTATGGGGACACATGAAGCAGCTGGTCTACCATGTTGAAATCGCTACCCATCAGCAGTTACTTGAAAGAATTCAAGATGCAGCTAACCAAATAAGAAATGATCCAAATCTCATTCTTCGAGTGACCGAATCTTTAGTTCGTCGATGTGAGGCTTGCATTCAAGCTGAGGGTGGACATTTCGAACAATTTTTATAGTCTTAAGTTTTGTGATTATCATTTAATTTAAATTTTTATTGTTGATTGTTAATAAAGGTTAAATGCTTGTAACTTCTAAACAAAAACGAATCGGACCCATGTTTATTAAAAAAAATATGTTTAAAATCAAGCAACCTACCATCTGTCAAAGTTCGTCATAGAGCTTGTAGAACACCCTGTATATACAGTGTGTCCCCGGATGGACCTAACTATACTTATAAACTTCCTTATTTTGCATCTTTTAGGAAAAAAAGTCATTCTTTAGAAAAAGTTTTGCTTTATCTAGAATATCTTAAGCCGCTGTCAAAATTTCGAAATAATATACAGGATGGATACAATTCATTTATTACAGTTTTTACCATGTACAAAAGTTTATACAAATCTTATTTCACATGTTGCCCTCCTAACGTTACACATTTTTCAACAAGTGATCTAAACTAAGTACTAAGTATGAAACTTAAAAAAAAGAGTGAAAACACAGGTACATCCTACTTGAAAGAAAAGTGATATTAACTGAAATTTTAACAGAAAGTCAGTGATAACTAATTAGAAGTTTTATCTCTAAGTAGATTTGTTTATCTTTATTAGGATTAATAAGTAACACCATGTATACATTTTGCCAAAACAAATGATTTACTCAAATTTATCGATTGGTGTCTACTATACAGGGTGGCTCAGCGAAAAGGTACCGGGCCTAATAACTTGAAAACTGAAGATGTACGCGAAAAACGCCGAAACAGGTCGATTTTGTTAGCGAGGGGGACATATTTTCGTGACAAATTTAACTACCCAAGTTCATCCCCTTGGTAGGGGTAGCTACCCCTTTGCTTATCATCATAGGGAACAGATATCGGGTGGTACATCATTTGAAAGCCACTCGAATTTTCTTTACAACGATATCCAAAATTTTGGTTTTCGCTCACATACAGGGTGGCCCAACTAAAACGCAACTCGCCTTAATAACTTGGAAACTGAAGATGTACGCGAAAAACGCCGAAACAGGTCGATTTTGTTATCGAGGGGGACATATTTTCGTAACAAATTTAACTACCCAAGTTCACCCCCTTGGTAGGGGTAGCTACCCCTTTGCTTATCATCATAGGGAACAGCTATTGAGTGAGACATCATTTGAAAGCTACTTGAATTCTCTTTACAACGATATCCAACATTTTGGGTTTCACTTACATACAGGGTGGCTCAAAAAAAAATGTTTGCGTTGGGCCAACCTATATATAAAACTCATTCTTATTGGATTCTCTCGGAAAGTATGAAAAAATAAAAATATACTTATAGCTTTTATACAACAAGGAATACCTTATTTAAAAAATAACCTTCACCTTCAAATAGTCTTGAAATCGGTGTCCTAGGTCAAAGTCATTAGTACAGTCAGATGACCCCCATTGTCCTGAACAACTTTTGTCTCCACAATTTTTTCAACCTGCCTTACCAACAGAGATATCCAGGTTCGAAGATTAAAATGACTCGCCCTGTATAATGTATAGCTTTTTTCCATAAGACCTTTTTCCAAAGTGATTTCAAAAGTTTTTTCAAGAATCAATACTTCCGTTAATTATTCTAAAATAATGAATGTTTTTACGCAAACTTTACTCCACTTATGACTCTTATTGCAATTACTATTGAAGTTAACATCATAAAATATTGGAGCAACGGTATAAAACGTATCTTATTTGACCAAAGAGGAATTTAATTTATAAGACATGCTGACATTTGATAAATGGGGAAACAATTTGACAAATTGTGAAATACAACTGGGAAAAGAGGAAAAGAAAGCAAAACAGAACCACTGTGCTAAGAAGTACAGAAACGCTGATGATTGAGTATGACGAAGTTGAATTTTTGATGTAGTGATTATAAAGTCCTTGTTCTCATAATAATATATAATCATAAAAGCACAGTTTTTAATTAACTATGTTCCCGTGTTTCGCTGTTTTATTTATCATCAATATGCACTATGCAGATATTCTACCAAGTTAGGGTTTATCAGGAATACGAAGGGAGGTCGCATATTATTACGCAGTCGTGAATTAAAAGTTCATGCAGTACAATAAATAAACTTCACAGCACCTACACCCAGTAGATCTGATCAAGTAGGATAACAGATTTGATATCAAAGCCTAATAATCCTTTTTGAAGGTTATTTAAGTGATATAAATCGATAGTAACCTGTACGAAATTTTAAACGAAAGTACCTAAAAATGAAGGAGATTTGTTTCTTGAATGTATGGAAAAACGGTTGGGAATAAAATAGGATGTGGTACTAGATACCCGACCGGTTTCAAATTTTTCAGTTATCCTCAGGGCACATGTTACCCAATAAGTCAAATGTTGCATGGCAGATGGAAACACATAATCAATGAGAATAAACCAACTGTACGGGTTAAAACATCTTACGCTTGATTCATTATTTTTCTTCGTCTTCAAGATAGAATTAGGAAATAAAATAAAAGAGATAGTAGACTATGTGAATGGGCAAAGTCTATAGGCATTTTGATATCGATCTGTCCGGCAGTGAAGTATGGTTGTGTACACTAAAATCTTTGAGAGAGAAAAAGTGGGTTCTTAAAAAAAAATCGTGAAAACTATGATGCGCAAATGACTTTGTATCTTAGGGTTTCACATTTGCGCTGGTGGCATGACAATATGTCAAATTGTTATAATGATATACGACAATACTCCTTTAGGATGATAATATTCACCGGTGTTCCCTCTCGAGATGGGGAGCATGGTGTGGGGATCAGCACATGGTTGGTGGAAGGAGTCAGAAAAACAAAATCACATAAATTTCCTGGAACTCAGTGCCATATTTCTTGGGCTAAAATGTTTCGAAAAAAACATAAGGCATAGCAAATATTCTAATTTGATCTGATAAAACAGTGGCTATTTCATACATTAAAAGAATGGGTAGTGAGCAAGAACGAGAAATTTCATTCTTTGGTCAAGGAGATATGGCAATGGTACGAGAAAAGAAACCTCTTTTTAGTGTCTTCCTATGTTTGGTCACGTGAGAATACCAAACCGAATGGGAGTAGGCTAATTATGCCTTCACAAAAATAATAGACGTGTTTGGAAACCAGAGGTGGATTTGTTTGCGCAATATGCCATCAGCAAAAAGTGTAAGAAATTTTTCTCGTGACTACTCGACCCCAGCTCCGCGGCGGTGAAGCCATTTACTGTTAACTGGTCAACAATTTTTTTCTACGCATTCCCTCCCTTTTCTCTTATACTAAGGACTTTACCAGAAAATAATACACGATGAAGCAGTGGAAATTCTAGTGGTGCCCCTCTGGCCTTCTCAGCCATGGTTCTCATTCTTTCAGAATTTACAAGTCTGGTCTCCTGTAGTTTTTGAACTAAAACCCAATCTTGTTTCTTCTCCCATCAGTCATGTCTACCCAATGTCGTACCACCTTACCCTGGCTGCGACAATCTTATCCAGCAAGCTTTTCAGCTAAAAAACTTCCTCAAGCGAGTATCGTAATAATTGCGTCCTGCAACCCCCAGGTATCACTCCTCCTGGGATACCCAGCTGTTGCTGGCCTATCTAAAAACGCTCTACATTATTGGTGTTGGTCACGGGTCAACATATACAGACTCTCTCGCTCATTACAATCAGCAATCTGGCAGAAACACCTTCAGGAACCGACATATTCATTTCTGACCCAAATAAGACTTCCGGATGAAATAAAAAAATGCAACCTTGTCTTCAAATTCCGGTCTTTTCAGAGAAACCGACTCTTTGTATTATTGGCTTGCTCCAGCATTACCTCTAGAGAACGAAGCAGTATCGGAAATCCAATCAAGAGTATTTATTTACCATAAGCCGCTGGATCAGGGAGTGCTTGAAATTTAGGGAGTAGACACCAAAGTCAGTTTAACCCACATTCCATACGACATGCGTCGCCTTTCGCAGCCTATAGAAGAGGAGTGCCTGTAACCATCATAATATGCCAGGCAGCGGGCTGGTCCGAGAGGATGGCGACTTTCGCTAAAGATTACAACACGCCAGTGCACCGAGCAAAGTTTTTGCTACGGAAGTCCTATAATATAATGCCGGAAATTGACACCGATAATTTAACTTGGCTTCGTCGAGTGTCTCCTGGCGTCGTGCTATTTCTAATATTACCACGTATTCGTATTTAGTGTTCACTATAGGAGTGAATAGGATTTAATCTAATTTTACTTTACATTGTAACAGGAGAATTATTTTTCTGTTTCCATTACTAGAACAAGACTTATTATATGTATACTGTTGTTTCTCTCCCAGTAGAAAAAATATTTATTTCTTTCGTAGCATGTTTATTTCCTCAGTCCCTTTGGGAACAATATAAAATTCTTCATAACTTATTGTTGATTCCTTAAACATATACGTGGTGAAAATAAAGTGATATCGAGGACAGGAGGTCGCTTTAAAATTCTGCGATCAAGCGACTTTACCTGAAGTGAAGCTCGATCGTGAATTAATGAGACCTCCAGTTCGAAGATATCACTTCCCTCCCAGCCCTGTTGAACATCTCGTTCTTCCCCTTCAAGTTATGAGGATATACTTTAAACCAATGATTTGTCTGGCGAGTGAGTGGACCTCAAAGGCATCTTTCGCAATTTTCAAGTAGTGCTTGACGTGGAACACCAGACGCGTACTACGTGGTAAAAATAAGTGATATCTTCTGACTGGAGGTCTCATGAATCTTAAAACATAAACCTTCACTGCAGGTAACTTCGTTTGATCGTAGAAGTATTTTCTACTCTTCATTGAAGCTGCCTCGGTCAAGGATAGTGCTAAAGCAACATCATTTTTTGTGACTTGGGAATGGGAAATCTGTAACTGAAATTCTGGTTTCCGAGGCTACCGTTTAGAGACACCAGACACCTATAAATACGTTCACAGATAAATTTTCCCTAGTCCCAAGATACATCACAATTCTTGTCGGTATTTTGAGAACAAACATATTATGAGAAACAGGGTCTGCGTCAAGACTAATATTGTCTAACAACCTATAACAACCTAAAGACTAACAACCTATAAATTAAATATCTACGTAATTAAAAAATATGAGCACTTTATCGATTATATTAATAACAACGAATGGGAATATTACAGATGTTTGTCCTCACAATATACCAATTATTATTAAACTGAAAATAGCTAGAAAATATAAACTCAGTCTCTGTAATATGATAATGGAAATAAAATAGCAGATAGTTTGCAAGAAGAGTGACTGATGTACTTTATTCAGAATAAAATGCTTGCTTTTAGGCGCGATTGTCAAGCTCGTTACCCACAATTCACGGGTACGAGTAGAGGTAGTCGATTCTAAAAAAAGCGTCTCGCATTCCATGACTCTCTTACGGAACATTCTGCCTCATTTTCCAGTCAAAAGTCGCGCTATAAATCTCTAGAAATATTACTTGACGAGGGCATCTGACGTACAAATATGAATAAAAACCCCGCCCGAGTCCTTTTTAGCCCCTTCATAAATCCAGCACATTCGCAGCTTTCCTTTCTTGTTTACTGGATGAAATTCGATAAGAATTTTAAAACTTGACAGGGAATCTCTGCAGATAGGACATTAATAATTCAGCGTATCGATTTTGGAACCTCTTTCTCAATGTAATAAGTTCAAAGACACATTTATTTCACTCCAGGAAGTATCGAATCGCTTCCATCGCACTTCCAAGACTCGATGAGGATCCAAATCGCAACTCGTTGTTGCCAGCAAAGTAAACAAAATAACTAAATAAAAGTTCGAGTCAATGTTCAATGAACATTTGTGGACAGTATGAGTATCAAGAATCAGGACGATACCTTGCCAAATCATATCAATTTTGCAATTAATATCTTACTACCTTAAGTGGTCAACTCACAGGTACGTCAATGTACCTATTATACGTTTAATAGGTTGGTATATAGGTATACATAATATAGTATTTACATGAAAAATGTAGTTCTTGTCGATCGTCTTTAATGATGTCACGAGGTATTGAAACTGTTGTACGTTTTCAAAGCTTGCATTCTCATGAATAAAGCTTTGGTACAAGTCGAAAAATACTGGCTATAATTTTATGTCACAGTCGAATGTTGGTGCATTAATGTGGGAACGATTAGCGCCAGAAACTGACGGCCTATAATAGGATCATTAGCAATTCCCGTAGAGACTATTACTGTATCGAGTGCCTCCAATGAAATATCATATTGTTTAGCTTTTATTGCATAAACATTTTTAGCAGCAGCGGCCCCTAGCTTTGTCCTGAGTTATAAATTCAGGGTCAGTTTCAGTTTGTCTTGTTTATTATGACTTGAGTGATTCTATGGATTTGTTGTATTGGGGAATGGGAGCGCCTGAATCCAAACTGGTGGTCTGGAATCCAGTTTCCTTGTGAAAGGTCTTCATTTATTCTGCTCAGTACTAATTTTTTAGGTAGTTTGAAGATTATCAGTAATAAACTTATAGGCCGGTAGAATGACACTTCTGTTGGTTATTTTCCTGGTTTTGCGATCATTATTATTTGTGCAGATTTAAAGCATTTTGGCCAGTACCCAGTTCTTAATATGGCATTGTAAATACAGGAGCTTTATACCGGAAGGTCTTTCCCAGGAGTCTCTTTGGGGTTTAGCATTTTGATTTCCCTATATACAGGGTGTCCGGAAATTATGAGCAAAAAATTAAGGGGGTGATTCTTCTTAATGAAATATTGCCAAAAGTATCTATAATTTTTTTTCGAAAACTCAAAAAGAAGAAAGTTATAAGCCTCCAAAGTTGATTTTTTTAAATCAATATTTTTCTATAACTTTTTTTCTAATGTACGGATTTTCTTAAAATTTGACACACTTGCCACTGATGTTGCTTCACATCCTTGGTCCAAATTAGACTTGAATCCCTTGAAATCAAAAGGCCTTAACTGCCCTTGACCTTAAAAAAAGGCTTATAACTTTTTTCGTAATATTTTTTTCTGAGTTTTGAAGAGTCACAATTGAAGAACATGAAGAAATATTCGGAAAAGGCCCTCTTTGTCTATCACGATAAAATGACATGTTTCCGAGTAAAACTGTTTCAAAAATTTGCTTGCACTAAAATTGATCACCATAAATTATGATCATTTTGCAACTACACCAAAGCATGCTTTGGGAACAGCTGCAGGGTTGCCTAGTTGTGTACAAAACAGAGACATTCGTATATAAATAGACTTGGAAATGATTTTTTTTTTGAAAATTAAAAAAAAATTAATCTTTTTTTTTTAAATAAAATAATGAAATAATTTTAATAAAAAAAAATAAAAATTGCTGTCAAAATGAAATCCAAAGCAAACGTCTTGTTTCCTAGGCAACCCTGCAGCTGTTTCCAAAGCATGCTTTGGTATTGTTGCAGAATGATCATAGTTTATGGTGATCAATTTTAGTGCAAGCAAATTTTTAAAACAGTTTTACTCTGAAACAGGTTACTCTATCGTGATAGACAAAGAGGACCTTTTCCGAATATTTCTTCAAGTTATTTAATAGTGAGTCTTCAAAACTCAGAAAAAAATATTACGAAAAAAGTTATAGGCCTTTTTTGAAGGTCAAGGGCAATTAAGGCCTTTTGATTTCGAGGGATTCAAGTCTAATTTGGACCAAGGATGTAAAGCAACATCAGTGGCAAGTGTGTCAAATTTTAAGAAAATCCGTACACTATAAAAAAAGTTATAAAAAAATATTGATTTAAAAAAATCAACTTTGGAGGCTTATAACTTTCTTCTTTTTGAGTTTTCGAAAAAAAATTATGGATACTTTTGGCAATATTTCATCAAGAAGAATCACCCCCTTAATTTTTTGCTCATAATTTCCGGACACCCTGTATTTATTTAGTAGTCAATAGTTTGATTGGTTGATGTGGTTCTATTGGTGTGTGCAAGTCATTTTCTATTTATTGATCCGGTTCATCATTTAGTGGCTGAAAAACTGTCATAAGATGTTCTGAAAACACCTTTACTTTCTCTCTGTCACTTTTAGTCCAGGGGTCGTTCCTACTTTTCTTTATTGGTGGAGCTGGTATCTTATTGGGTTTCCTGTAATTCTTTATCGGCTTCCAGATTAAGTTATCATATCTGATTAGATTAGATACATATTGTTCAAAATGCTCATTCGCTTACTTCCCTGAGTTCTGTTTTCAGTATATTACTTGGATGGTTGTAGGCATTTTTGTCAGCAGGTGATTGGCTTTCGTGCAATTGTGCTCTAAATGGGCATCCACACGTTGGCCCGACTATTTGGCGAAACATTCACCGAATCATTCGCCAAATAGTTGGGCCAACGTGTGGATGCCCATTTACAATAATTAATAATCTGGCGGATTTCACGCTCGCGAACGGCTCGTGAAGCGCTCGGCTCTCGCTAGGCTCGCATTATGTACACGCATGACCCATATGACCTGACCTGACCGGATCGTATGGAACAACCGAAGCAACGTTATAGTTAAACTACGAAATCGCAACGCGCATGGTTGATTGTCTTGACTGACAAAGTGCAATCTTTGAACGATGATAATGTTATCGATGTGTTTGATTAATGCTCATAAACATTCGACAGAGGTTTCAACTCGACGACAACTGGCGTGAGCAAGTATAATTTAGTAGATGATTTCCGTGCCTCAAATCATAAAAATGAGTTTCAATAATACATAATCTGGCGTGTTTAAGTTGCCGCTTGTCGTAATACAATTTGAGGTCGAGACGATTAAATTGGCGCTGGTAAGGATATAAATGTTAATCACTGGGTAATATCACATGTATAACCAGGCGAATATGAAATCAAATTAGTCGTAACCATGTCATAGATCACTACAGACATCACAGAAGCAGTGCTTGAACATTCTTGGAGACTAAGATGAGTAAATTATAATTGATTGAATAATAGATCAGAGTTAAATCCATATCTTCATAATGGTATACCTGTTTAGGTTATACAGGGTGTAACATTTTTAAAAGTTGCCATTAGCGATATCTTTGTAACAAAGAAGATATAAAAAGTTCAAGAAAACCGTTTGTGAAAAAATACGAAAGGGGAACCAAAATGACGTAAGAAATTACTCACCCACATCAATGCTAAGAGCTCCACCCACGCCAATTCTAAAATTTTAAATGACGACTCTCTATTTCTAATAGTTTAGTAAGATAAATAAAAGACCTAGTAATAAAGTAATTAATAATAATAATAATAATAATAATAATAATAATCTGGAAAATACAATACAGGAGAAAATCCGCAAATATACAGACCTGAAGAACGAAATCACTAGGATATGGAAGATGAAACATGTCTACGTTATACCCATAGTTATATCCACGACAGGTGTCGTTCCGAAGATACTCCTGGAAAACTTGATAAGAATCAATTTGAGTCCGTCTTTACATGTGCTGATCCAGAAAGCTGTAATGATTAACACTTGCCACGTGGTCAGAAAATTCCTCCAAGAAGAATAAACAGTCAAGTTGTTTTGATCAGATCCGCAACTTGATACAAAAACCAACTAATTTAGAAGTTGAGATGAAAAATAGTGGAAATAATAATAATAATAATTACTACTGATAAAAACTACTGAAATAATTATTACTGAAGAGGATGTGAGAGGAAGTATAAAGAAAACAGCCAACTGGAAAACCCCTGGACCAGATGGAATTCATAATTTTTGGCTTAAGTGCCTAACATCTTAGTAACACCCTTGGCAAGAAGCCTTAACCAAGTACTAAATAACACCGACAGTCTTCCGGATTTTCTAACAACTGGCAGGACTTACCTTCAGTACAAAAAAGAAAACCCAAAATATCCTAAAAACTATAGACCGATAACATGTCTATCAACAATATATAAAGTCTTCACAGCTATCATATCTGCAAAAATATATGAGCATTGTACGCGAAATAATATACTAGCTCGAGAACAAAAAGGCTGCGTAAAAGGCTCTTACGGATGCAAAGAACAAGTTATATTAGATGCAATTGTCTCAGGTCAGGCGAAAAATAAAACCAGAAATATTCACATGTGCTATATAGACTACAGCAAAGCATATGATTCAGTACCCCATAATTGGCTCTTAAAAATACTGTCACTGTATAAAATTAGACCAAATTTGTGCAACCTGTTAGAAGGTCTCATGACCAAATGGAAAACTAAACTATTTCTGAATGGAGAAGAAGTTGGGAACATTAATGTAAAAAAAGGAATTTTTCAGGGTGACTCTTTGAGCCCTTTGTGGTTTTGTCTCGCCTTAAATCCGCTCTCAGTGCTACTAAACGACACACCTCATGGATATAGATTAAATATCAAGCAGCAAGAAAGCAAATGATCACATCTGCTCTATATGGATGATATAAAACTATTCGCAGAATCTAAAACACAACTACAGTCATTAATAAACACCACAAAAAATTTCAGTAGGGATATAGGAATGCAATTTGGATTAGATAAGTGTGGGACCATCAACTGGCAGAAAGGAAAAATTACAGTTGGTAACGAAGTGAAAGAAGATATTAAGGAAATGTCAGCAGAAGACACGTATAAATATTTGGGATTTCAGCAAAATCTCCAAATGAATCACACGGCATTGAAAGCGGAATTCAGGAAGAAATACGAAAACAGAGTAACAAAACTCCTTAACACAAAACTAAATTCAAAAAACTTTATAATGGCTATAAACACCTGGGCGGTCCCGGTACTGATCTATACATTTGGAATCTTAAAATACAGTGACACAGATCTCAGAGATTGGATAGACTCACTCGACGATTGTTAACTAAGTTCAGGTGTCATCATCCACATTCAGCGGTCGAGAGATTATATTTACCTAGACGACAAGGAGGAAGAGGCCTTATTAATATTTACAATCTTTGCAGAAAACAGGAGCTTGCCTTGAGAGAATATTTCCTCGCTTCAGAAGATCCTTTGGTGCAAGCTGCGGCGAGAAGCGATATAGGATATACACAGCTTGATCTTGTCAAGGGTGGGAGACAAAATAAATAACATTGAATGGTGAGACCGAAAGGCAGACCTTATGGCAGCAGAAAGTACTTCACGGCAAATACCCTAAGGTTCTCAATAGTGTAACGATAGACAAGGAGGGGTCGTTGAAATGGTTGAATAAAGCCAATTTATATCCAGAAACAGAAGGTTTTATTGTTGCAATACAGGATTCCATCAATGCATACACGTAATTATGAAAGGCATATATTAAAGTTTCCGGTCCAAGATGTATGCAGAAAGTGTGGCACACAAAACGAGACAATTGAGCACATAACAGCAGGGTGTCCAGTTCTCTCCAATAATGCATATCTATGTAGGCATAATCAGGTAGCGAAGCTAATCCACAGTCAGTTGGCACTGAAACATGAATTAATTAGAAACCCAGAACCATATTATAAATATACACCAGCGCCTGTGCTGGAGTCACGTGAAAAGCTGTTATATTGGGATCGACCTATAATTACCGATAAAACGGTCGATTTTAATCGCCCTGACATACTGTTTATAGATAAAAAAAGAGAATATGGAGTGATAATAGACATAGCTTGCCCACTATCCTCCAACATAGAAAAAACAGTAACTGAAAAAATTAGAAAGTATGAAAATCTTGCGATAGAGGTTAAACGCATATGGGGATTGAAAAACATTAATATAGTACCTATAAGTCATCTCCGTCACTGGCATGATATCCAGAAACTTCCATCACAACCACCTGAAGAAAATCGACTTATCGAGCGGTGTCCTTGGGATAGGATGAAGTTCTTCCCCAAGGAATAGAGATATTGTGTGTATATGTACCTATATCTTGTATTGTATAGACCCAGTGTAAAAACTGAGAAAGATAGATAAATAAATAAATAATAATAATAATAATAATGAAAGTATAACATATACATATTCTACTGTAAGGGATTAGATGGCCTGAAACACACTTAATAAGAGAACATGTTTATGTTAACGAGCTATCGGACAAAAAAGAAAAAAAACAAAAACTCTGATTAAGCACCTGCTAAGATGGGTATAGGACACTAATTTCACTACATGACCTTACATTATTACTAAAAAACAGTCCTGACTGCAGATGTGGGTAGGTGGAAGAAACTTAACACCTCATTTTATGTGATGGCTTGACTCTGGAAGAGGCAAGGCTTTCGATTTTTGTGACTACCTCAGGAGAACCAAAAGATCAAAAGAACATCTGATGCACCCATAAGTGTTGTAGTGGACCATTTATATCAATCTGAGCTAATGAGTTATTAATCATAAGTGCATGCAAACTTCAGGACAAGTGCTTTTAACTTTACCCTGGTAGTATAATAATAATAGTCTCATTTTAATTTATTTAAAATGGTGGCAGACAGATGGACAGACAAAGCAGTGAAATTATAAAGGTTGCATTTTTTTCACCTAAGGTCTGAAATCCTAAACAAATAATAGGTACCAGATTGTGTATTATACGTTAGTTCTAATTTGTTCTCCTAGCATAGCCCACTTTCCATAATTTTCCAACTCATTTAAGAAAAAAGTCATGAAAGATTAGTTTCCCTTAAATATTAGCTCACTTACTTTCTCAAATATTTACTCATGAATAAATTGGTTAAATTTTCCCCACAGTTTTTCACTAATCTAATTTAATGAATATCTGAAAAGGTTGTTTCTGGCTATTAGCAAATGCTAACATCTTTTATTCATTTCAGTTCCCATTCGTAGAATGAAACGATGAGCATAATAATCATTTAAATTTCATGGAATTGCCTCATTAGAAGCAAGAGCCTTCACCGGGCAACTTCACCTAGATGGTCGTGTCGCTCGTGTCACGTATAACAAAGGCAGGAAAAAGTCATTCGATCCTTTCACGCATAGACTTCTATAGGGTATACGGCCCTCTCTCAAGTATACACTTACTGGGTCAAAAATGCTAAACTTTGTAATCGGGGATTTTTTATTATAACGATATTATATTCTATCAACAGAAATTTTGTAATACCTAATTATGTCATTATGGAAAGTAAATGTAGTTTTTATGCTCTGGAAAATATCAATACATTATAATAGACAAAGCAAAAGAGCTCTAAAATTACCAGATCCTGACAAACATAGTAACGACATACCGCTGGTGCCATCAGATGTGGCGGAATAGCACCAGCACCAAGATCCTTACTGAATAGTTTTATACTCGAGTTACTCGATTTACCATTTTCTTTTTTTATATAACATTTTAATGCAAAAAATCACTTTTGATGAGTCTTAATTAGTGTGGATGATTGTGATACAATGGATGAATTGTAGAGAATTAAAATACGAAGAAAATGAGATTTGAAGCAACCCGATCAGTTTATTATTAAGACAGAAAACAAAAAAAAAATCTTTTTTCAAAAATACGTAACGTCCTCACTTTTTAAGGTACAGTGCCCGCTCGTTGCGGAGTAGTCGATATTGATAGGTACTTCATATGTGCAAAACTCAGACGCTGTCGAATAATTGGTTTTCGCGTTATTGCAAGCAGAAGTTCTTCCTACCATAATTTTTTGCACTGGGGCTGGATGCTCTGAAAGTCGTCCAAATTTATCAAATGGATTTATAAAGTAGAAGTGTTCAGCAAAGAAAGTCAATCTTTGTTTTCCATGTAAATGCTGAAAAACGATAAAAATTGCCGGCAAGCATGAGCGGTAACAGCCGAGCACTCGAGAGTGGGGGTAGAAAAGCATTTGAGGAAAGGCTCGGCCTTTTTCGCTCATGTTTGGCGAAATTTTTAAACAATCTCTGACATCAATCCCTATAGTCTGGATACTGCTAATAGTCTGGTGAGAGCTAATATCCTGTAGAATACTGACCTGTGCAGCATACCCGTCACTTCCGCCAGTTCCGCCATGCTATGACGCGGTGATTTCGACACTCCTAGTGCTTGGTTATTACGTGTGATATACGCGATGAGCCAGGACCGGGCTTCCACATACAACTTCTAGTGCCCTGTTTTTTTGCTAACCAAGTATTTGCAAAAGATATGAGTATCTTCCTAATGTTTCTTTAGGTCAGTCCTCCACCCCTATATAGGTGCCATAGTGAAACTGTAGGATACGTGGGTGTAAATAACGACCATAATTTTGAGCACAATTTTAATAATGACCATAAAAAACTGGAAAAGTAGGCATCTAGTTGCTAAGCGACGCAGTAACAAGCAATGTTTATAATATGTATTTGAATAAAAATGTACAAATTAAAAACTCTTTGTAAATACCATCAAAACTGATTAATCTCTGAATCATACTATTATTTCCAACAGACGTAAAATTGATCTGTTTGGAATCTATATTTTTAATCATCTCCCCAGTCGATCTCACTCCCAAAATCAGAAGAGGGAATGTCGACGAAATAAGGTGCTATCATCGCTACTTACGATACAGAGCTCTACATGAGTTATAGTCCAAAAAATTTTAAGTTATTAAATTCAAAAAATTTCAAGTCTTATAACTACTTATTATGCGAGCTTCACTTCATCACAGTGGGTGATTTTTGTGAATTTTTATGCAAAGTCAATATTAGTTTATAAAATTGTCCGCTTCGTCCGAAAAAGTATGTCCTCTGTAGAAAATAATCGATCAAATACCTAAGTGTACTAATGCTAGTAAGAGTACTTGCTTTCGACTAACAATACTGGAAAGGAAAATTACAGCAAATCCGCAGGGAAGACATAACTGCCCATAAATCAACCCCAGTTAAACTACAGTTAATGCGATTTAAGTTTCATACTCCCTAATCCCCCAACGGAATGAGGCGAGTGGGATTCTTTGTAGGGGTGAGCAATTAGTTACATGTCATGCGGTAACTCAATTAAAGAGAGAGCTCTACCGGAGGGTGACACTTCGATGGTTTGTTTTTGGTAATCTATAAGGTAAATCTATTAAATCCCCAGTAGTAGCATGCAGTCAATATAAGTTTCACATATTATCTAATGTCAATGGCCTAGAGACAGTAATACCTCGTAGGTAATTACAGTTTATTTGAATTTTTTGAAGTTTTGCGGCAAATCAATTATTCCCGTTCTTTCAGTTACTACAGATATATGGCTACGCCCGATAGAAATGTGTTATTTTGAGGTAAGTGAAGCTAAAGAATATTAACACGTAGGTAAATCATTGATAGAAAGTATTAAAAAGTTCTTACATAAAAAATCAAAGTTATAATTATTCATCTTATTAATGTGTATGGTTTGTGAATTATTTTGTTTAGATTCCACATACGGGTAATTTATAAGTTCGTTAGTGAATCGACTTATTCCATATTTTATGTGCATGTTATGCTATTTTTTTTTCAGAATGCTTCCTGATAAAAAAAAAACTAGTATGCTCTTGCTGTTGTTACTCAACAGGACGCTATTGCTGTTGCTACCAGCCTCCCGTATTTTCATGAAGAAGATCAATCTCATGACAATGAAAATCTATCCTCCTACAAAGCTCTGAAAACTTTGGGTTTCATTAAAATATCTACTAAAGAATTTTCTGACACTAGGCCAATCATTTGTCTTTATAAATCATTGGTGTTAGCAACTTTATGGTCCTTAATATTGGCTCCACATTATGGAGTACATAGTAATAAATTAGAATCAGTTCAACATAAGTTTATCAGATATTTAGCTTTTAAAAATCGACTCCTATGTTTTTCCTGGATCATGGTTACTCTGAAATTGCCTCAACCTTCAAACTGCCTTTGTGAAAAACTGCCAACGTGTGTGAACCATCAAAATTGGAACGCGTCAGACTGGAATGCCTCAAACGGAAACTGCGCCACCTGGAAAAAAACCTTCTTGCGCATCAATCGCAGAAATAGTGTATTTTTATGCGATTCAATAATAAATATTTTCTTCCTATTTTTTTTTATAATGAATATAATGAAAAAATAATCCGATTTTTGGGAAAACTCCACCTACCTACCAAAAAAAAAAGAATGGTATCATCTCGTGGTTTCGAACCCACACCAACAGTTTACTAAACATTGGTGTAATGAACTGAACCACGGAGGGCTTCGAGTTTGTAGTGTTGATCGCGTAGATAGGTATATGTAATACGTCAGGTACCTAGTATTATACACCTACACATTTTATTTTTTAAACTAGTCATATCTTAGTTATTAAAAGACCAATTTGAATACTTTTTTCACCCGCATGTAGGTGATTTAATTGTCGTTGCGATTGCTCTTCTAATTTTCAGAACCATTCATAATTGAATGTGAAAAAAAATAAAAAAGAAATTGCGAACCATTTCATCGATTTAATAAGTGCAAGCTAATTTTGCACAAGCGAAAAACTTTTTTGTTTTTCGTTTAAAGTGCTACAATAATCGAGGCGAATTGAAGCTAAGACATCAAATTATATGTTAAAGCAAAAAAAAATGGAAAATTTCGGTTCAACTTCTTCAAAAATGGACTCATAAACGGTTATAGAATTGACACATTTTCACCCTTTTTCCTACCCACGACACTGGCTTATTAATGGAAAATATGCTAATTTTATTGCATTAACTCAAATTTCCAATAATTTTCTTCAAATCCTGTTAATTTTATTTCAAAGTTTTTTTGCCATCTTGCTCATACGGGGGCTCAAAAAATTGGAAATTTTCCGAAAATTCAAATGGCTGCCATTTTGAAACGGCTCGGCCGATTTTGCTCAAGTGCAATACCAGACCACTCCTTGTGGATATCTTACTCCCACAAAAATTTCAGCCTCCTAGATTCAAAACTGCGACCTGAAATGAGATGACAAAAACCGGGTTCATGGAATTTTGAAGGGACACCCTGTAGAAGTGATGGGACTTTTGGAAATTTTTTCAACGAAAATCTAACGTCATTCGAATGATTTACAAGAATCCAAAATTTCGTTCACTAATCTTGAAAGATAAAGCTACAGGAGCGTTTTGAAAATCGAAATTTCGCGATTTTGGAGAAATATATAAATATATATATAAATATATAAATATATATATAAATATATATATATATATCGTGGGCAGGTGAATTTTGGAAAACCACTTTTTCGTGATCTGGGGGTCATGATCGGTGGACATTTGATGAGTTTGGGTGATTTTCGAAAAGTGATGTCGTCCTCAATAGTGTATTTTTTGTTAAAAAATACACTAATAACTCCTATCCGCTGACGCCAGTTCCACATCGGATTCTGACCATTCCAGTACGTACTTGAACTCATCCTGGCAAAAGTTTCAGCCAGTCACCGGTGCATATAGTGGTACAAGTTTTAACCATTCTGTTGCACTTCCACCAATTCTTCCTGGCATAAGTTTCTGCCAGATGTCTCGGACGTGGATTCTTTTTCCTGGCATAAGTTTTAGCCAGTCGCCTCGGTGCATAGAGGAACAAGTTTGAACCATTTTCTTGCACTTTTAACACCTTCTTCCTGGCATAAATTTCAGCCAGATGTCTCAGTGACATTCCTCGCACGTGAATTATTCTTCCTTCCTGGCATAAGTTTTAGCCAGCTTTTGTCTCGGTGCAAGTGGTACCTTTTAACCAGTTTTTGCACGTATATTATTTCTTCGTAGCATGAAGTTTGCCAGCTATGTCCTGGGGACCTGGGGACCGGTTACCACCTCCTTGCCCGTAAAATTTATTTGCATAAGCTTTAGCCAGGCGTCTCGGTGCTACAACTGCTACAATTTAGGCATAATTGCTTATACCAGACCATTCTCTTCCTTCCTGGTCTAAGTTAGTCCAGTTTAACTTTCTCAGCTGTTCCGTCTTCTCCAGGCTAAGGCGTTCTTTCGCCTTCCAGGTACGACTCCTGTCCCACCACGTAGACTCCTTGACGGAGGAGGACGAGGACCACCCTGCCGGACCTTCTGAATCACGCGCTTTATCCCCAGATCATCCGTTGGATCCTGCAATGCTAACCCTTAAGGGTCTTCACCCATCCCACAGCACACCTGCGACGACTGTTCCGGAGGTCCATCCCACCATTGCTAATCATTGTAATTATTACATCAAACATGGCGACAAGTCTGAAATTCAGGAGAGTTCGGGTCTCAACTTCCCCATTCCAGCGAATTGCTGTTTTGCGTTTCCGCCGATGAACCCAGAAATTTTGCAACTGATGTCTGATATGGACCTCCGTAAGGACAAATTTATGCAGAAGATTCAAACAAGTCTAAGTGTTGCCAGCAGTGCCACGGCTCACCTGGCGGACCAATTTCTTCAGCACCGACCTTCCATTCTTTTTGTATCCATACTTTTTTTCCATACCTTAAAATTCCATACGTTTTGCCCGTCACCATGGACATCGGCAAAAGTCTCGCCGACACTATCAACATAGTGTCAACCCACCATAAATTCCAGATCTATCCCCTGCTTAACCTGGATGTTCATCGAATAGTTGCCGCCTCAATCCCCGATGATTTCCTTTTCGGGAAAGACTTGGCCGAGAAAACAACAAAATTACAAGCTGCAAAGAAAGTGGGGAAAGAATTCGCTAAACTTCCCCCTACCAAGAAAGTTTTCACGAAGACAAGCTTTCAACTTCGCCGTCCTTTAAGCTTTCAGCCCCCCCCCCCTGCCAGAGCCCCCGTGGCACATCAGAGAGGGGGGAGCGAGAAGACCCTCGGGACGACCATCCGGACCAGGGGCGTCGCCACGATCAGAGAAATGCACCATTCACGAGGAAATCGGCTCACCCGCCGACTCGGAAACTTGTGTTTACTCATCGTCGCATCTACAGAATCGGCCGTCATACCGCAATTAGCGGTACGTAATCAATGTAGCAGACTTTGGTCCGGTTGCACAAACGTTAATTACAGATCTGCCAGATAATTACTGATTTTAAAATGCCCTGTATTATCAAAATGTTGGTCTGATATTGCTGGAATTAAATTCTACCCCCTTTTAGAAGAGTTAATTACTGATAAAAAATGACAGACCATTCAAAATATTCACCCTATTTTCAAAATTTGCAATTTAAAATCAGTAATTATCTGACAAATCTTTAATTAACGTTTGTGCAACCGGCCCTTTGTCTTTTTTACTCTGGTTGCTTATATACCGAAGTCCTCGAACAGGAAAAATACCTCGCTTTAAAACGCAGTAATCATAATTATTGAAGCGGAAACTCGTATGTTCCGCTTTCGTAAATCGTAAACTCGAAGCTCGAAGGACCAATTATTAATTATTTAACGAAGTTTTAAACAAATAACAAACTGTTTACTTTATTGAAAAATTAACACAACAGTATTTAAAAACGAATGAAATAATCGAAAATTTTAACGTATAAAAGTAATAGAAACGTATAATGTTAAAAATCGTAGATCGTATAATATTCGTAGCTCGCAGAATATCGCATCGTATAGTAATGTAATAACGAATGATGAATGTCGAATCTTGGAATGTTGTACTTCTTTGGTAGAAGGGACACGCCGACCGCCCTTCCTTGGTCAGTGACGTCATGGGTCTTCACGCGGTGACTGCGACATTGCCATGGTTGTCAGACTGCTCTTGCGTAGGTATTCGCAACAATTATTACAATGCTACTCTGAGGCTCACGACACCACTGCGTAATGACATAGACTAGTGGATTGCAACTTTGCCTACTAGTAAATTTTCGCTAGAGAAATCCAAATTTGATCTTGAAATTTTTAGCGACGTATCGAAAACTGGATGGGGGGGGGGGGACTACGTAGACGGCAAACTATCAACGGGTTTTGGAGCAGGGAAGATGCAAAAAAATCACATAAATTACATGGAACTTAAAGCAGCCTTTTATTCACTGCAAATGCTTTACGATAAACGTGACAAACTCTAACATTCTTTTAGGGATTGAAAACGCACCGCCATTTCATACATAAACAGAATGGGTGGCGTGAAATTACAAAATCTCAATCACTTTACTACAGAAATCTGGCAATACTGTGAGTAAAATCAACTTCTGCTGACAGCCTCGTACATCAGCTCCACCAATAACACGAACGCCGACCGAGAATCCAGATGGTTGAAGGTTGAAACCGAATATTCATTAAGCGTATTCGCTTTCCACCAAATTAGGTCATATTTTTTGGGGGTCCTTTTTCTTTTACGCTTCCCCCCCCCCCCTTCCTCTTATATCCAGAATTTTGAATAAAATTCTTACAGATAAAGCTATGGGAACTGTAGTAGTCCCTAATTGGTCTTGCCAGCCATGCGGTACCCACTTTTTTGTCACTAACCATAAGTAAAGTTCTCCTCTTTCCTCCTCACAAAAACCTGCTTTTGTTTCCTTCCAGGGAAAGTCATCCGCTCCGGGAGAAGTGGACCTTAACCGCCATATTATCCGGAAATAATTTCTAAGAGAAGGGGTGCCCAAAACGGCCATCTCGGTTGTGGTAGCGTCTCTCAGTGCGAACACCATGGAACAGTACTCGGGGGCTATCTATAAGTGGCATACATATTGCCAAGAGAACGCTGTTGACATTATTTATCATCCCACTACAACGCATTTAATGAATTCCCTGAATACCCTCTTCACGCCGTAGAGTTCTAACCATAGTATGAACTCCCATAGGGCCGCCCTTGCTCTCTCATTCTTAAACAGAAAAGTATAAGAATATTTCAGCCACGGAAAGACCAATGTTGTCCGTTTAAGGGTAGTAATAATAACGATCCGGAATATGAAATTCACATTGCTTACAAATATCACGCAAGACTGGAAAAGCAAAATGACAAGGATCCAATAAGTCTTACCATCATTAATTATCATCATATACTTACAATAGACTTTGAAGCAGTCCAGCCATGTCCAAGAATGTATGCTTAGAATCTTTACTATACACAAAAATTGAGGGTACATCCATGTATAATATTGTAACTAATTGCTCTATGAACATTTGGTGGCATGAATGCAAAGGGAAGTTTGATGCTTATAATATTGTCAGCTGTTTGATGAATTATTTGGAGTCCAATTATGAATAATATAATGCTCCAATAATTATTATCTACAGTGATAGTTGTGGACACCAAAATCGGAATTGCGACTTTGTTCTATTGACATATTCTATTAAGAAAAATAGAACCTTAGAACTACTAAAGTTTTTAGTGAGAAGCCACAAACAATGGAGTGTGAACAAACGTGCCATTTCCATTAAAAGCCAAATATTTACATTCTGAATTTTTAAAAATTACAATGACCCTAATCGCCAATTAAGACCACCTCGATATGCAGTAACAGATCTAAGAGCCTTTAAATATACTCCAGAAGGAATAATTTATTATAAGGTCGATTTTGAGTATAGAATCGTAGGGAAAATAGCGTATTCACCTCGCGGTGAATGGTCATTAATCCCTTGGATGTTTAAAGTTATTCTACAGGACTTGCAGGCTTGTAACTAGCTCCGCCTCCTGTTAAAGCTAACTATCATGATCTGAAACGTAAAATATCATCTGAAGTGTTATTACTTGATCTGCAGATTTATTCATACTATATGTACCACTCTATTATTTATTTTTACCTTTGGTATAAATACGCTCTTTAGACACAAGTAATAAGCTACTAGTGTCTAAGAGAAAGGGGTAAGCTAAACCTGAATTCTAGTCTATCGTTGAATATCCCTCTAGCGATAAGGAGAGGTGAGCAGATAATACACGGGTAACTAGGGCAATCTCGACAAGGAAACATTATGTTATAATCAAGCATGCACACGTCAGTTATGATAACGTGGGTGTCATTCCGGTAGTATACGGAATAAGCTCCGTTTGATATGTTAATTTTGTACCCGGAGTCAAAGCAGCGTTCACTAAGTAGTTAGACGCACTACGGTATTGACAACATCAAGACACCGCTATAAAGGGAATAACCATCATTGCAATCTTTGCCAGTTCACCAGGTACAGGCGTGCCCTTCTCAACCGTTCTCCTGTATCTTGGAAACTGATGATAATATTGTTTCGCTACGACTATTGAATAAAACGTTCATTATCCTGCTGATTTCAGTTTAATAATGACGTAGAATCCTCATTTCGTAATATAATAGACTCACATTCACGTAGTAAAGTCAATCACAGTCTTGCCGGTGAAATAATAAAATCAGAATCACCAATTAGAGCCAATAAATACACACACTATTCCGCACTGCGGTCGCCGAATCGGTGACCCGGAGCCGATAGTTGGTCAAAGTCAAAGCTCCCGCGCCCAGAGCAACAGCAGGCAAAACGCGTTTCGACACGCTCGCCAATGCCTAATAAGGCAATGTCTTATTAAATAAAAGAATATTTTGAAAGCTATTATTCACCTAGACGTTCCAACGACGACATTGTATAATTTTTAAATAGTGTATTGTTTTTTATATTTCCTGACAAAAGCCAATTACAATGCTTTTTGCAGTAGCAGTCTAAATTGAGTAGGTTATAAGTTCAAAATAAGTTAAAATCGCAATTTTACTTTTTGAACGAAGTATATATCAACAACGGCTCCAAATATCGAAATGGTTTATTACATTACTAGTGTGTAAAGTGACTCATTTCACACGAGTGGGAGATTGGTATCGTACGAGGCGTCAACCAGTATGATAATACCACCAGTGTGAAATTACACTTTCTATATTATTTTTCCTACGAACGCAGATTAATGCACATTTTACTGTTTTTTACTTTTATTTGAAAACTTTACAAAGAAAGCTAATGATTGTGTTAGAAAAACTTAAAATAACAACAATTTAGAAATGTTGAAATTGAAAGTAGGTCATATTATTATCATCGGGTAACTACAATTTTAATGGTATAATGGAGTTTGCAATAAATAGAGAATTAAATAACAAAGAGTTTTCTCTTTGTTATTTAGTTGTACATTTTTTATATAGAGGATAACAATAAGATTGGCACCAATATGATGAATGTGTGTGGTTTAATTCAAATTAATATTTCGAAAACGTCAGATAAACTTTTGGCTTTTACGGTTTTGGGTCTACACCATTAAACGTACCCATTACATAAAGACTCGTAAAAAAATGTAGTAATTAAAATTCCATAACCTAGCCTAAGGGTATAACAAACTAATCTAATGACAATCATACCTAATATACTGAAGTTTTTGCGTTTTACCAAAACTCAGAATTTGAAGATTACTTATTGAACCTTCATTACTTATAGGAATTACATAGGAACTTAAAAAACAAGTTTAGGTCTGTTCTAAAAATAGCTTTACTTGCTTGTAAATTGTTAGCTTTAAGTATATACTTAGTCGTATTTAGAATTAAAAAATAATCTTCTTTATATTTTAGAAGCATTAAGTTAGACAATGTAATTATTACGAGTAATTATGTAGATTCTTTTGATTAGTGGTTATATTCATACGACTGTTAAAAAACCTATATGAAAATATTTATAAACCTTAATGCTTTCTGAACGACACACTTGCCCTAACGGTATGGTGAAGACAGAGCCATCGATGTTTCAATGTAATAATATATGTAATAATAATAATATTTATTGATTCCAGCAGGTTTACACCCATTTACAGGAAAACAACTCTATCAAATTATAACTGAATGAATTAACATCGATCAAGTATACATCGAGCATAGTATGAACAGATACTCAAACATAACTAAACAAAAAAAAAACAAAAATCACCAACCCTAAATGGCTTACAATAAAATTGGTTCTAAATGGCAAACAATAAAAAGTTTTACTCTGGCGAGCATTCAGACGAGGCACCAGAAAGTTGAGTCTGTTAAGTAAGCAACTACAATCAATATCGTTGTTAAGTAATTTAAACAGGAATTTAACCATACTAGTGACTCGCCTTACAAAAAGTGAGGTAAAGCCAAATCGGGTCAACAACAAACTATGATCATACCCTCCAGGAGGGTAAACATTATCTAGTCTGTAGGAAATAAACTTTAAAAAATGTCGCTGAACAGATTCCAGGCGATCAATATGCACTGATAAACAGGATACCAGATAATACTACAGTGTTCAAGTATAGATCTTACTAATGAATAAAAAAGAATACAAATAGCACCGACGTTGGAGAAATCCCTGCAGCTTCTGCATATGAATCCGTATGTTTAAAATGCCTTAGCTACTATTGCATCATAGTGATCTACAAAGTACAACCCACGATCAAACACAACACCCAAATCCCTGACAGTTTCCGAACGATCAACCGAAATGTTATCTATTTTGTAGTGAAAAACAATTGAATTAGTCGATCTGGAGTAGCTCACTACCAAGCATTTGGGCACATTCAAATATAGCCGATTTCTGGAACACCACTCATACGCCGAGCAAATATCCCGCTGGAGGGCCTCACAGTCAGCCGTCGAACTGACAGCACTGAAGAGCTTGAGATCATCTGCAAACAACAACCTTTCACATCTTAAAACCTCGGTGATATCATTAATAAATAGTAAGAATAATAGTGGCCCCAGATTAGAACCCTGGGGAACACCAGATGTAGGTATGATTATCCCCGACTGTATACATTGATATTTCACTCGCTGTTGCCTATTAGATAAGTAAAACTGAAAGAATGCCAGCAATGAATCGACAAAGCCAAATGAAGACATTTTCTGCAGCAATATGCCATGATCCAATTGATCAAAGGCCTTTTGGAAATCTAAGTATATGGCATCAACCTGACCTCGAGAATCGATACATTCAGAGACATATTGTGAGAAGCAAGCCAGATTTGTAACAGTGGAACGTCCTTCAACAAACCCATGCTGAGACTGATTTATTCGCTGTTTAACCTGGGAGTAGATTCTCTTATACAGAACAGATTCAAAGATTTTAGCAAAACCGCATAACAGAGATATGGGTCTATAATTACTAACCTCCCGTACATCACCCTTCTTAAAGATGGGGCATATCAAAGCACGCTTCCAGAGAGCTGGAAAAACACTATTCCTAATACTTAGATTATATAAATAAAAAAGCGGCCTGACCAGAACCTGTGCACAGTCTCTCAACAAGAAGCTCGGCACTCCATCTGGACCCATCGTAAAAGTGTTCTTAGATTCTTTCAGGGCAGCTGAGATCTCTTCTTCGGACACACCAGATAAGCCAACAGAGTGTCCCGACCACCCACCAGTATAAGAAACGAATCCGGTCGGTAAGCCATAAGATTCAGTATATAAACACTACCAAAATATCCAGCGAATGCATCAACTATATATAAGCTCAGGAGTGTCCAATTCAAAACCATTGAAAATCATTAGTCCAGGTATCCTAGTGTTTCCCCGTTTATTTTGAGTGAATTCCCAAAACTTTTTGGGCTCTTTGGAAAGGAGGGATTCTACTTCACCAATATACCTTCCGTATGCTACGTTGATCATTTTCTTACAATTAGTGCGAGATTTTTTGTACAACTCATAGTGGGACGAAGTCTTGAATTTTTTGTATTTTTTAAATAGAAAATATTTCTCACGTAGTGATGATTGAATTATACCATCAAACCAAGGCGGGTACCTACGCCTATTGACATTTGGATTAGTTTTGGGAACAGAAATCCCGAAAATACCAAACAAGATATCATAGAAAGTTGAACACGCCAGGTCAATATCATTCTCCCCCTCAAGAACAGACCAGTCCACATCACAAAGCAAGCCATACATAAGAGGATAGTCCGCTCTTTTGAAATTAAATTGAGGAGCACGATCCTTTTTGAAGTTTACATGATGCACACCTCGAGAATCAAATTGGATATCAATGGCAGGATGATGTCCATCCTCAACGACAACAGGCTGCTTTGTAGACAAACTTTCAACGACAACTTAAAATTCACTACTTTGTAGATACTCAGTAGCTGTAAAATGGCTTTTAATCGTTCCATCCAATCATCCACCAGCAAAAATGAATGAGCTCAAATTAGCTGCTTGCACAGCGTCAATTATTGCTTGTAGCTTTTCTATTGATTAGGCACACACACAGGCAATTTCATGAGCTGACGATAGGGACGAATTTGCAGAGTTTTGACTTTGGACAGAGGAGAATTGACTTTGCAGTTAGCAGTTATCAAGCAATTAATTTAAAACAATTTATAATTTTCTCACGATTATTGTGGAGGTTGAACGAATATTATTAAAAGAAACTAGACTAAAAAAACTGAAAACAAAATTTAAAAGTTAATCGTTTCTTTGAGATCATTTTTAAAATGTTTACAATTATGTCTAATCGGTAAAATAACCGCTTATGATTTTCATTAGGTTGTCCAGAACACGTGACCTTTCAACTGTCAAAATGGCGGCCTGTAGAAACACAAACGCAAATCATCGAACCAGAATAGTCTGCACACGGCAATTAGAGAAGTTTTATTTTATTTATAACATTTCGAAATAATCAATTCGAACATCGAGCTATATCTTAAGTTTACTGTTATTAAGTGTGTGTGCTTTGTCAGTTACAATAACAGTGATGTTACTAAGAAAAGTATGATTACCTGTTATCTTTAGAAAGTGGTGCTTCCGACATTATGGTTCGCTATAAAGAAAAAATTAGGATCTTGAACGGCGTTGATCCATTTTTCTTAACTCCAGAGGATCCTGGACCACCTGTTTCTGCACCAGACATCGTGTCGTATTTAGTGTTGAGCCACACAGTTTTTATACAAAAGAACAAACGAAGGCTTATAAGTTTAAGCGGCTACAAGTGCAGGCTTTTGCATTTAATGGGATTGAAGCAAATTGCTAATCATGTGTGATCTTCATTGGAAAGGTAAAATGAAAATACTATCCTATGACCCAGAGCAATAAAATATCTTGATCATTAACTTGTTTTTATTAATGTATTGTTTTTTTGTTTAGGGTAAAGCATTCTCAACGAATGAACAAACCGCCTTGCTTGCTTGAATTATCTGTGAAGAAGACAGTGCCATAAATTGTGGCCATTGCACCTGCATGGCTGGGCTCTCTGAAGTTTGTAGTCATGTTGCTGCTTTGCTGTTCACAGTGGAGCATAATCACAGAACAAAAACCATCTCATCGTGTACAGATGCTGTGGCAGCATGGAACGTTCCAAAAATATCAGAAGTTCCAATTGTTCGACTCAGTGAAATGGAATTAAATAAAAAATCCAATGTAGAAAAGCCGTCTTATTCTGTTGACGAAATTCCTGCCATTGAAGGTCAATCACCATTATCACTCCTACCATAATCCCTTACATTATTAACTAATTTTATAATGTACTATTATAAATCTTATAGGTATATCTTTTATACTTGTGTTTTTAAACCTTTATTATAATCTTGATAAATGTTTTTAAGAATTATTTTGAGTTTGTGAAACTTCATAATAGCTTCAGCATGGGGATAACATATCAATTGTAGAAAAAATCAACAACTTCAGAAACATACATTTTATTTATTATAATGAACATAATATACTTTATTGTAACATAAGCTGGTGCTCATTACAAAGTTGTCAATAAAATTACAGTTTTATTACAACACAATTATTATTTTATATATTAATTTATTGGAGACTGAAATTTTTACAGTAGGTAACTTTAATAATACTAGTACTATAATATGATCGTGTCACTAAAAAATTCAGGAAGCCAATTTAAAAAACGGTGAAAGTATTCAAAATTGAATGAACGCATAAGAATACTGTATTTATGAGATTGATGTGCGAAAGGTTTTTAACGCAACTTCAAGTCATAATTAAATTAAGTTGGAATAAAATAACAGATAAATATTTAACAATTAAAAAAAAAAAATTCGTAAAAAGAAAAGGGCACCAACCCTGAATATCTAGGCCACTAGAAGACAGTAGTAGAGACAGTAGGTAACATTTGTGTTATGTCGTCTCCTGTACAGAACAGAGATGGTTTGAATCTGTTTTATCACTTTCTGCCAGCAGCATCATCTTGCAGATTGGCGACAGCACTACTGGAGGACTCTCCATGATTTGTCACCTAGGTAGGACATAAAAACTCTCAAGTTAACGAAATTAATAAATAAATAAACTCAAAAAATATCACAAATTAAGTACCTCCGAAATACACTCATTTTGAACTTTTTCTTCTTTTCTCAACTCTGTATTGTATTCTTCCTGAGCAGATCATCTTTAGCCCTTTTTAAAGCAACATCTGAGTTATATCCCATGGCCAAAGAAGGAAACCTGTCGGGATCGTTTTCAATTTTCATCAACTAATGCTGATGGTTTTCCTAAAATTTAAATATCGAAATCAAGAATTTGAAGTGAACAGAGTATTTTTTTATCATCGTTATAACATTGCATTTACATCTACAGGAAAAAACATCCAACTAGGTAGGTAGGTAGGTACATATTATTACATAAATGCGTGTCAGTATCAGCTTACCAGACAAAAAATGTTTGCTGCAAACCCTGGCATATTAGGTTGTTTCTGATAAATCAGATCTTCTAATTGCTTGAAGCCATTTCACACGTCTTTTTTAGAAAGTTCATTGAGATCTTTGCGATGCTCAAAATGCAGTTCTGTTGGTATTTTATAAAAATTCAAAAGATCGCGATCTCCACGGATTCCACACTTTATTACAACACAACAGCAGGCGGTAGGCATTTTTAACCCAAAACCAATTTAATAGGGAATAAGAGATTGTATATGACCTTTTAAAAGGCTTCAACTTTTAAGTATATAAAAAAGAAATAAACAAATAATGTTATCTTAACAATCCACACCACGTTCAATAACAGCTGTTCAGTTCTACAGGCGGCCATATTGAATCCATTTTGACAGCATCTTGGACAACCTAATTGGCACAATTCTTCTTTTTATTGTTATAGCCTTTGAATTAACGTGTCAATCAAATCCGCTCAACTAATAATACCGGACACTGTCCCTTATATCGAAAGATATAGGGTACCTGTATTACCGACACCGACGATTTGTAAGCGTCAGTTTTTGAACGCCCTCATGCGGAAATGGATTTCACTTATTGTTAACAGACATATTGCAAGTTTTTTGTAGATACGAAGAAAACTCAAGAAACATATTTTTTTCACTTTTAATTGCTTAATCTGAGAAAATTATCAAAATTTAAAAAAACCTACCTACATTTTTCTTTGCATTAATAAAGCTGAGGGTGCCCCCTGGACTCCACTCGACTTCATAATTTTATCACACTTGGGGCTAAAGGAGCTCCTCAGGACAACAAAATAACACTGCCAAACTTCAACAATATTATCGGCAAATGAATATTTGAGATATTTATATGTATAATGAGAATAATATAATTATGATAAGAAGAATAATAAGAATAATGGGATGTCTCATTATAAATGTATATAACAAGATGAAATCCATTAAAAAGAAAACGTCAACTGGTAGAAATCTGTTAAATAACCAAAATTTTTTGTAGAGATTAGTTGAAAGCATGTTACCTTCAACTTTTGTAATTAATGTTGTTAGATTTTTTTTCATAGCAAACAATCTCGTCCTACTTAAAAAGTTAAATTTTTTTCCTATATCTATACTATGTGGGATGTGAGCGGCCTACTTTGCAAAACTCGTATCCAAGATCTGAAATTTCATAAATTCAACTTTGTTTGCTAATATCCGTCTTCCGTTAAAGAGAAGTAATCTGGTTACGGTTTTCAATTACATTATTAATTTTAATTATGATTTAACAGGATATATATTTCACATACCTACCTCCTCCACTTCTATTGTTCTTGTTTCTGCAAAATGTAAAATCTATATCTACCTCTAGTGAATTACGTTTTAGTCTGTGGATAAAGTACCTACTATGGCAGAATCTTGAATCTGTATAAGCTGTTTATTCTGTTTATGCCAATGAATTGACTATGTCTCTTCGTAAACTGAATTACGCGAACGAGGGAAATTTTAATAACTTTAGGGGATTTGGCAGACATCATTTTCGTTATAGAGGCTCGGAGATTTCATATCTCATGTTATGTGCTCAGTTAGAGGCTGTAATAATGTAGTTAAGGGAGAAATGTGAGCTACATATGCATCAAAGAAATGGTTGCAGATGAAAGTTGGAAATTCCTTGAATTAAAAAATAAGCTATAACAACAGTTTACGCTTTAGCAGATTAATTTATGAAAGAGTAAATGTCGCTGTATTCAGTCAAATTTCAAAGAAATCACATTTAAGCTTGCAAAATATCTGTCTGGCTAGGGTTCTCTTTCACTAAATCGGTTGCTTCGGCAATTTTCAAACCAACAAATAGTTGTTCGGTAGCTCTGGGAACTGACCTACATGATATTCTACACCATGCTAAACCTGCAAAAAAGTCTTAGTGGAAACTGTAAGTTTTGGGAAAGCTATTGACAAAAATTTTACCTGCTAGGAATGTCTCGGAGTAGCTATACTTTCACTGCTGACTGGTTAGGGACAAAAGTGCACACCTTTTCCAAGAACCTTGTAAACAGGTTCCTATAGAAACATTCCATCCAAGCACTGACTTTGATGAGAAAATAGAAGTAATTATTCTTGGGTCTCACCACAATCATGATGATAATTATTCCAGACAGAACAACATCCACATTCCATGAAGTTTACTCCCATTGCGAAAAACACTTTCAAATATTGCAGTTTTTCGCTCTTACGTGAGCGTTTTTAATTAATTTGAACAATATAAATAAATAACCAAACTTCATTCATTTATTTGAAGTTTAAATATTTGAAGAATTTATTTGGCAATTTGTTTTAGTGTATTTTTTCAATAAAAAAACGAAAAAGTTGGTTCAAGTTCTGTGTTATTTGTTTATAACTTTTATAGGTTTGATAGTTTATGCTTTTTTTTTTCTTAAACGATCAATTCTAATTAATTGTTGCACAATTCGCATTTCATTATTCAATTCCTTCAAAAGTTGCTCATCGGTCAATGTTGGGTCAAGTTGAACTTACCTATTTGTTCATAAATTTCTTAGGGCAAAGTTGATATTTTTTTTTCTTGTGGAATAAATTTGTAATTGGGTAGTAATTAGTAAATGGCCGCAATTAATTTTTTTGGTGGACTAGAATGGATCCTAAATGTGCTACGGAAATGCCCATAGTGTCCAATAAATTAGTTGCATCTTGTATAAGAAATAATAAAACATTTTGATAAGTTGGGAAAATAATAAATTATTGGTTCAAATACATGCTTAGTACTTATCAAGAATTTATTTTAGTTTCTGAAGTTTTGTTTTTTATTTCCTGGCCATAATGAATAACATAATACTGTTATTAAATCCTTTATTAAGAGTGAATAAGCTTACATTTTGTGATTCCTGTATTACTAAAATTATGCAACAACTTTCTAGGAAGTTTGAATTGTGTTTTCTTTTCTTGTTTTCTCTTTAGCTGATTACTCTTAGCGATTAAATTTTGGTTTAAATTAAAGCTAGTAGATTTCCAACAACGATTTCCCAGACTAAGATTCTCAAGTTTGTAACTAATGGGAAAATACCAAGGGAGATGTCACGAGGACTTGTCGTTTACTTAATCCAAGTGCAGCTTCAGGCCAGGATAGTGTCTTTTTATAGAAAATAAGACGGGGAATTTGATATCTGGCTAAGAACAAATCCACTAAGTTTGTAACTGCTGGCTATGACTAGAGCACAAAATACACTGGACTATCGCATAGAAAGTCGCCGACTGGCTGATATAGGTATACAAAGTGATCATTTAAGGGTATGAAGCGCTCTTATCTCGAGAAACCTGCATGCTAGGAGTTTTCTGTAAAAAAGTTTTAGACAAAGTGGGCCAAAACAAATGGAATAAAAATTATTTTTAAGTCCTATTTTCTTGTCACCGTAAGGGGGTCCATCGCTATGCTGTTTAGAAAAATAGTTTAACAAAAATTTCGTTAACAAAAATAAGATACACTTAAAGAACAAAGTTCATTCTTAGAATCACCGCCTTTATTTTTCTACAACTTAATTTCTACTTTGTCTCTAATATTGTGCCTAATATTGCTACGGTAACGTCGGGGGTTGGCTAAAACCATGTTCAATTTTGAAAATACTTCCCTGTCCATTTTAAAATTTTATTTAAAATATCTTAAATTTGATAATAAGTAAATAATAGTTATAATGTTAAATAAAAAAAAATCAAGATAAGTAAATCAAACGTAAAATGTTTTTTTTTTAAATAACTCGCAAGGGGGCTCTATTTAAGAAAATATACTACTGATTCAGAATTTTAGATAGAAGTTTGTTTGATGGACTATTATAGACGGGAAAAATAAATAATGTAAGCCGAAAGTCGCTATCTTGCTTAATTTTAAATTTTAAAGTTATCGCGAAAAACAGACGACCTGTGACAAAATGTCCAAATTTATTTCAATTCCAAAATCAATGCCACTTTAATATTCGGCGTACCTCATCAGAGACTACAATTCCCTTATTTTTATAACGTAGGTAGGTACACGTAAATTAATTTCTAAATTATTATTTTCATAATTATTGGGCTTTAGGTTCTGGCTTACTATTGACCAATCGAAAGTTTAACGTTTCGATTGGTAAACTAAATAGATGTTATCAAAATAATACCTAATATACTTCACCGGCGTCAATTTGGTTCAATATTTAGAATTTTTTATTTCTAAATAATAGTCTGCCAAGGTCATATTTGTTGATGTTTATGCTACCGTTGTAACATCGAACATTATGACACTAAAAATGAAAATAATAATTTGAAGGTTCTTAAAGAGACCAATAGAACATTTTTGACATTAGCAGTATTCAGAATAGCAGTAATAGAATAAGTATACTTTATTTTTTATTTAGATGGATTCCACCAAGTCAAAATTCTAGGGGAACGATTGGCAACAAGACTGATTAGGTTGGTTATGGTGATAGTTGTTACTAGAATAGTCACTAGGATAGTTCCTAAACTAATTTAGGTTAGGTCGATTACTTGAGATGTCATTTTTGATTCCAAAATTCAAAATCCAAAGAACTACACTCAAACGCAATTTTTTTAATATGTAGTCATTTATAAGTGTAAGCACCTATTTACTTTTACAAGTCTTATGTACACAGGATTATTCCCTTCCCTTCTTAATTTTATGTAAAAATATTGAAAATAGAAGATTTATTGACAAATAGGTACTTACATTTTTTACATTATTCAATCATGTTTCAAGATTCTCTTTAGATATTTCAAGGAATCCGATTAAACTGTATTGTTGTTTAATTTGGAGAAAGATCTTTTAATAAGAATGAGCATTCATTATTTTCTTTCCTTTTAAATAAAACCTCTGCTTCAGCATTTTATTAATTTTGAATTTAATTTAATTTGTCAGTTTGACAACTTCAACAAACTGTTCAAGTTCCTTGGCGTTTTCGCTGTGACTTAGAGTAACGACTGTAGTAGATCCCAACTCTGTTTTCGCAAAACGTCATTAGATAACATGCTAAACAACAGTTAAATTTATGCTCAAAATATGAATAACTATTAGAAATGAACAATTTTCAAAGAAAATTGAGTTAAAATTTTCAAATTCCCATTTTATAACAGTGCAACAAGGAAAAAACAGGAAATATGTTTTGCAGGTGACGTCATAGCCTGTACCCGTGTCGGGGAATGTTGCCGTAACTCTAGTCACAACGTAGATTTTTTGTCAAGGTTAATGAATCAGGCAACCATCAGATAATATCAAAATTACTGTTTAGAGATTGCACAGGCTACCAACTTGACAGCTGTTTGACAAGTCCATCTAAATAAAAAATAAGATAATTTATGATATCAGTGTTAAAAGTGAAGTTTTATTTAATTTTTTTTAAGATATCTCAGGAACCGTTTGAGTTATAAAACAAAACTTTTATACACGTCTTATCGTTAATACAGGGTGTTCTACAAGCTCTATGACAAACTTTGACAGATGGTAGGTATTGCTTGATTTTAAACATATTTTTTTTAATAAACATGGGTCCGATTCGTTTTTGTTTAGAAGTTACAAGCATTTATAGACATTTCTTAGAACACGACCTTTTAGAGTTTATTGATGACGTGCAACTCAATATTATTCAAAATATGTGGTATCAGCATGACGGTTCACCACCACATAGAGGAAGACAAGTTGCAGCTTGGCTAAATGAACATTTTCCGAATAAATGGATAGGTCAAGGAGGTCCAATATCATGGCCACCTCGTTCTCCCGATCTGAATCCTCTGGATTTTTATTTATGGGGACACATGAAGCAGCTGGTCTACCATGTTGAAATCGCTACCCATCAGCAGTTACTTGAAAGAATTCAAGATGCAGCTAACCAAATAAGAAATGATCCAAATCTCATTCTTCGAGTGACCGAATCTTTAGTTCGTCGATGTGAGGCTTGCATTCAAGCTGAGGGTGGACATTTCGAACAATTTTTATAGTCTTAAGTTTTGTGATTATCATTTAATTTAAATTTTTATTGTTGATTGTTAATAAAGGTTAAATGCTTGTAACATCTAAACAAAAACGAATCGGACCCATGTTTATTAAAAAAAATATGTTTAAAATCAAGCAACCTACCATCTGTCAAAGTTTGTCATAGAGCTTGTAGAGCACCCTGTATATATTATTCACTTTTTGAGCGCTCAATAAATTCATTTCATATGGCAGTGGCAGAAATTTTATAGGCTGGCTTGAAATTTTTTTCCCCTAATTTCTACGATATTGGGAAAATTGGCATTGCGGAAGCACATTTTAAACTGTCAATGCTTTCTACAAAAAAAGATGTTTTTGGTCAAAAGCTTAAATGTGAACTGTTTTCGATAAAAATAGTATTTTATGATGAAAAACATAAAATTAGCTCATGTTTTGTTGCGGACAGAAATATCACTTGTTTTTGATAATTTTTTATTAATGATTTGTTTCAATGCCACATACAAAAAATAATTTGCTCTTTTAAAGTACATAATATTAATACATAAAGTAGTGTACAAAATCTGGGTTCTGTATCTCAAACAGTATCTCATATCGTAAAAAAAATGGAAAAAAAAATTTTCACCATGTATTTCGAAAACTCATGTTATTGGGATTTTTTTTTCTTAGAACAAAGCAGGGAATTACATCCTTCATTTTCCGACATATGTTTCAAAACACACTGTAGACAAACTTAACACAAACTTAGACAAAGTGACATACAAGTGAATTATCAAGAGAAGTAAGGAGTTCGACGCAATCATCATTCCATATTTTATTGATAAAACCAGTTGAAAATCACACTTTGAGTTAATAGTATATGTATATTTTTAATTCTTCTTGAGAAGTTCCGCCAAAATTATAATCATGGGTAATTATAATCATAAGTGGTACATCGGTAAAAACGCTTTACCGCCTCGTGGAATTCAATCAATTTTTCCACTTACAGGAAACATCTTTACATCTTTTACCGTATTGTTCAAAAAAAATAACTAAATTTATTTAGTTTCACGGTAATTCTAATAATTAATTATTACTAAGTAGACGCATTTGGCCCTCTTTAGTAGAAATCACAGAAAATTTCATGCGACTGAGACTCACAATACGGAATCTAAAATCGATACTCAACAGATGTGAGGTTGTTTAGGAGAGAGCTTATCATATAAAATTCCTGGGCGACCCAGGAGAAGAGAGATGAGGAGAAATAACAATAATGTTTATCGTGGAACGGATCACGTACAGGAGTAAATTATTGTGTGAGAGCAGGAGTGCTGCGACATCCTGTCATGCTATAACTACCACTTGGCGATTAGCATGATACTCTAGTTCTTTAATTGAGAACTCGCATTTTCGCTTCATTTCTGTGAAGTTACTTTTTATACTTAAGTGAGGAGGAAGCCTAATGGAATGTGACACGTGCTTGGAAAATTTCTAACTTGAAAACAGTTACCATACTGTGTTTGGTACTTATCTGATATTTTAAAGAACAGGTGTAAGGTGTAAAAACGAGACGATGGAAAAGAAATGGACTATATACACGAGGAGAATTGTTGTTCATAAAATTATTTTGATGAACTAACATGACAACTAACAGATCAAACCGAAGAGAAAAAGGCATATTCTCCAATGGTAGGTACTTATGTGGAGAATATTCTTTTGAACATAAATATTATACATATTATTCAGTATTATTATTAATTATTAAAATCCTGAAACGATTAGATGAACGAGCCAGAGAAGAGAGTTTTATAAGGTATGTGTATTACCTATTTGGTTGTTCATAGGGATATATAGGTATCGGTTAAATCAGCAAAAAGTTGCTAGATTTTCAAAGCCAACTAAGACTTTCAATTAAAAAAAAATATAACCTTATGTCATAATTCGAACTTCGAATTTTATTAAACGGCCAAGCCACTGCATTTCATATAAAAGGGTGACTCAATAATGAGTGAGAGTTGGAAAGACATAAATCGAAAAATCAAATTTTCACAAAGAACATGAAAACAAAAGCCTATATAGCCGGATTTTCACCACTGGCGTTTTCTAACAAAAAATATATATATATATATATATCGAGGATGCGCGTTTATTTTTTCTGTATATCTCTTATAGTTAAGAAGATTTCATATTAAAAGATCGAAAGTAAGCCATGAACAATGTATAAATAGGTATCGATCGGGGTGGTGAAAAAAGACGCACTAACTGGATGGGACACTCATTATGAAACATCTAGTAATGATGAAAAAAATGTTTGTAAAATTCCCAGCCCTATACCTGCATGTATTTTTCATTCTCCCCTTTACGAAATTGTAACTTTCTGTCTTGACAAGGCAACCGAAAGCGAAAGTAAAACATGCTAGGTGATAGGTTGCTAGGTGGTTGCTAGCTATGAAAAACTTTCGTGGCCTGGACAAAAAAGTAGAAATGTCAGTTTGATTAACGTTTATTTAGATGGAAAATTAAATGTAAAACTGCAATAAAAAATTCCAGTAAATCTTTCTGGAACATAAATATAATTATTATTATATGTTCCAGAAAGATTTACTGGAATTTGCAGCTTCTTGAACGAAATTCATTTGGAACTAAACTACGATCAAAGATTATAAAATTACAGCGGTACAGAGTTTTAAACTTGACAGTGTCATAAATTAATAACTTAAAACTATCGTTACTATGGTAATGTTAAAAACATGGCACCTTATAATAATTCCATTGTTATCACTGAATCGTATTATTTTACTCATTTCTTCTTAATCCGTGGTTCAATATGGCAAGGGGAGAATGAAAAGTTTAATACATTACACGCTACGAAAGCTCTTTCAGGTGCTCGGAGTTTTTAAATATCCTCGGCTACGCTACGCTTCACCTCGGCTATTCAAATAAACCTCACACCTAAAAGTGAACTTTCGTAGCTTGTAATGTAAATAACTATATACTTAATAATGTAGGTATATAGATATTAAAAAATCAATTTTTTGAAAATGTGCACTCGTTGATCGATTATACTGGGTGATTGATTGAAACGCCGCATTAGAAAAAGTTCGACTTCCAAATGATCTAGGGATCTGAAATTTGGAACTTAGGCAACATACCTAATAAGGAGTCAAAATGAAATATTACCAAGATGGCGGCACATTTAAAAATGGCGAAAACAATGACCATCTTTGTTTTTTTTAAATGGGACACCCCATATATTATTGCATTTTCAGATTGTCTGAGAAAATGTAATAACAATAATGTTTATAGTTGCATTTTAAATTGAGTAGGCTATGAGTTACAAACAAGTGAAAATCGCAATTTTCCAAATTTAATCCCATTTACCACGAAAATGGCCCATAATATCAAAAAACGACTTACATGTTCCTATCTTAACTTTTTATAAGGCATCCAATTATGCAGTTGAAATGTTTATACAAGGTGGTGAAAATTATCAGATTTTTCATCACCATGTATAAAAATTTAAACTATACAGTAGGATACCAGATAAAAATTAAGGATAGGGACATGTAAGCCGTTTTTTGATATTTCGTGGTAAATGGGTTTAAATTTGGAAAATTGCGATTTTCACTTGTTTGTAACTCATAGCCGACTCAATTTAAACTGCAACTATAAGCACCATTGTTATTACATTTTCTCAGACAATCTGAAAATGGAATAATATATGGGGTGTCCCATTTAAAAAAACAAAGATGGCCATTGTTTTCGCCATTTTTAAATGTGCCGCCATCTTGGTAATATTTCATTTTGACTCCGTATTAGGTATGTTGCCTAAGATCCAAATTTCAGATCCCTAGATCTTTTGGAAGTCGAACTTTTTCTAATGTGGCGTTTCAATCAATCACCCTGTATATAAAGATTGTGGATCGTTGTCATTGTTGGATTATGTAATAATGTCAGGAACATTTAAGTCAAATTTGACAAACTTAATTTGAATACTGTATTAGGTACTTGCAAGATTTTTTTGATTATTCTATATCGAAATGTAGGCACAATAATTACAGTAATTACACAGAAGAAAAATATTACCACATCCCTATAATAGTATATTATGCAACGAGCTTATAATGAAGGCTATTAATACGCGAGTATGATGGTTAAGATACGAGCCGTAGGCGAGTGTCTTAACCATCATAAGAGCGTATTAATAGCCATTATCTGCGAGTTCCATACACTATTTTTTCTACGACCCTTTTTTATTTCATAGAAAAGATTAAAAAATTATATATTTTAACAATGACCCATGTACAATTGCGGATCATTGAGGTCAAGATAGGTTGCTATTTGCTTACGCATATTAGGTACCAAATTCTCTCTTCGTTGCTAAGATTATTATGCTGAGACATGTTTTAGTATCAAGTTTAAAGGGCACTACTCACTACTTCGTAATTTTTATTATGCGAAGTTCGAATTCCGAATTTTACGCTTCGATTTTGAGATTAATTAATAATTTTAAAAACTGACAGCCATTAATTACGATATTGTATACCTGCGCAACGCGGGTCGCAGCGTTGCCGCTTTGAATACTATATCACGGAGCGCTACGAATGATATAATACTTTATCTTCCCATCTTTTACACGATATACCTACTTATCAAATTAATTAAGGTAACATAAAATCTTGATAAATTTTATTTGAATGTTACTTATGTTCTAAATTAAATAAACGTTCAGAATTTTTTTTCAGAAATACAGAACTTATATCACAAGGCAATTTTTGTCGTGAGTATGACAACTCTGTGACTTCGGTTGGCTTGCCGACCCGATTGTTAGCGAAAAGGAACCGATTCGATTGCAAATGCTCCTCTGCCATTGGATAGCTTGACCAGTGCTTTAATGAAAATTTGTATCTTAAGGCCCGGTTACACGGTCCGTGGTTCGGCGAACCTGTCTCGAAGAGCCGCGAACCACGCACCGTGTGACATAGGTGGCTCGCTATGGGCTCGCGGTTCGTGGTGTATGGTTCGCCGTATCCATCGGGAGTCGGTAAATTTGCACAGAACAAAGCGGGCGAACCGACAGGTTCGTGTAGGTTTCTCGTCGGTTCGTGCTGGTTCGCCATATCCCGAACCAATGATCAGTTTTGCAATTTATTTGATGACAATTGAGTCTTTTATTACATGCAGGCGGAAATTAAAAGTGATCTTAGTTAGGTATTTGATAGCAAGTCTTCGTATACTGCTTTTTAATGGTATAATCGTAATTGATTCCGGGCACTTTTGCCGTGGTCCCTGGAAATTTTCTCCGAACAGACATGATCGGTGGTTACGTGTACATTGATAATTGACTTGACAGTTGGGAGAGCGCTCCTATTGCTTTCAATAAAACAAACTGGGTTCCATGTTGTCTCGGCGAACCGATTGCCAAAAAACACTAAACGAGTCACGAACTGTGTGACCATCCCTGGTTCGCTAAAGTGCGAGTCTCTGCGAACCACGCACCAGTTCCGTGGTTCGCCGAACCACGCACCGTGTAACTGGGCCTTTAATGAGACCCATTAAAGCACTGGTGATTCATATTTAATATGCATATTAAAATTTGGGAGTAGAAAAAATATATAAATGTAGGTAGTTGCCTCTAGGTAAATGTAGGTATGTATATGTAGGTAAAGAAGAAAAAAAATAGATTTTTTTATTTTTGTGCATTTATATTAACGTATTCAAAATTAAAAATAGCTAAAGTACAGTTTAGCAATTGCCAAAAGTCATTTCAGTAACATTTCATTCTAAAGATAAGCTATGAGATATCACTTTCACAAAACTGAATCTACATGTTAAATCCCTGTGACCCACTTACAAGTTTACAACCGTTGTAAAAAATAAGAAATGAAATAATTACTCTTTACTCTTCATTATAACCAAAAATATCGGATTCCAGTATGGTAAAAAAAAGTTAATTGAAGTCGCTTTGAGAATTATACTGTTTACATTCTGGTTAGGCTTTTAATATTTCTCATTACCGCTAAATTAAAGGCCACTCAACAACTGCTGACAGTGTAACCGCTTTAAGTTTACTGGTATATTTTTGAAACAAAGAGAAGGAAGATGGCCTAGTTACATTAAACTGCTAAGTAAGTGTCGAAGGATAAGTTCAACACTAATCCTATACAGATTCTCGCATCATTTACCCAAACAAAATAGAGGATCCTATCCAGTGACAGGACTAATATCTAGTAGAGCCCAAGTAAACTATTCGCTTTTATGTTTGAATTGATTCGGTCAATGAACCCAACTTATTAGGAAGTTTTTGAAAGGGTTCACATCATTTTTCTAAAACATGGAAAATTAGATGGAAAGAGGTTATTATTTTTTCTTCTATGTTCATAGTTTGTTCATAATAACTGCATTAACTTTGAAAGTTGAAGCAGTCTATTTTTTTAGTATAAAATAAAAACGGATCTAAGTAACTTACAAGTTAACTTTTATTTTTAAAGACTGTAAGTAGATATTCACATTTTGTTTTTTATAATTTTGGACGCAGAATCAAACTTTCACATAGGTACCTGCTATAGTAAAAACTAGACATTTATAACCCTTTTAACACGTTTATAACCATCCCTGACCTTAAATTTTGATCCGAATGAGATACCACTTTGAAACAAAAACTAACTCAAATGTCATGAATTTCACTACTTTTGGACGCAAAACTGATTTGTCAAATGGCTAAGATGACATTGCAATCGCTGTCAACTTCAATTTCTTAAGTGGCATTAGGGTCGTGAGGGTCCTCATATTGGAGGTATTTGTATTATCCGCGTAAAAATTATGTTTTTATTCTAAAAATTATATCAATTCTAATAGTCTTTGTGTTAGTGAGAACACTCACCCATACTTAAATTTTGATCCGAATGAGACAGAACTTTGGTTCGAAAACTAAATCCAATGGCATGCATTTTACTACTCTGACGTAAAACAGATGTATCAGACGTAAAAGATAACATTTCATTAGAAATAGTGGAAACAATGTCGAAATAATCCACATAAAGTGGAAATATCAAAGTTATCACGTATAGGTAGATGCCTTAACTTAACAGAGGTATTGATACGTCTGAGGATGCTACTTTAAAAGTAGCAAAACAGGTGTAACGTTTATATTATCCATCAATATACAGTGGAATTTTTAAAAACATTAGTGTTTTATTTATCATCCATGCATCACTATGCAATTCTACAAAGTAGGGGTTGAAAACATAAATTTTAGACACTGTTATTATAAATGCAGCTTTCAATTTTTTTATGTGTCAAATTTAGTGGAGCCAGACTTAAATTCACTATTGAAGATGAGGCATCTTCAATATGCTTAACGATTGGCTTATTCTTCTCTTCCGTACTATGAATCTCTATTTTCTTGTTAGCAGTTTTATAAAAGACCATAACCATTATTTATCAGAGAACCAGCCATTTTTGTATCAAAACTGCTGTGTTTGCGTTTCAAGAGCAATAACATTAGTGTGCTTATCGTTGAGCACCAGGATGGTAATGCATTGTATTCATTTCCGAATGTAAATAAAGTACACTGGGCGAATGTAAACAATTGTCAATTTATGTCTCTGGGCGTTTCTCTTTGAATTAATGCAAAATTGATTGATCCTTTTTGTATTAGGTATTTGCTGGGTGTCGCAAGAAATTACAGTTGTCATACGAAAGTTAAGAATGCCAATCGTGAGAATATGAGTATTATATTAAGCATATAACGCTTTGTAACTAACGTTTGTATTGTGTGATGCCGATTCAAAAACCTTCAAAGTAATAGAAAATGGCCACTCCATTACTGCCTTTTCTTAATTATTGAAGTTGTCGTGAAGTTTCGTCACATTAACAAGAAGACCAGTCCCGAGATTGTTCGCAAACATAATTATCTGCCTCCAATTAGCGAACAATATTCAACGGAAGTCGGAAGTGGATATTAAAAGTTGTTGGAGTGAAAACCTCATTTATAAAAGATTGGAAAATGACTGCAACTTCAACCGAGGCTTTATTAATTCCTCGAAGTATAGAACTCATTTTTAAGCAACACTTTTACGAGAAGGTTTTAAACTATCGTCTAGTTTCTAGAGTGCTTTCTTTGAGAAGAATGAAAAATATCAGAATCTTTCAATCGTGACAGAGCTTAAAGTTATTTTTCATCTTCCAAGCATTAAATTTATTCATCACTGCTTTTATTTAAAACTTCTTTTGCTAAATGGAAATGTTTAAGGCTAATAATTTTTGCAAGTTTGAGGAGGACGAAAACACAACTAAAGTGAAATTGTGGAGTAAGGTTTGATATCCAATATCCAATCATGAATTTCCTGTAGGAAATTTACAAGGACATCCTGTGACAGAGTGGAAGGCTCCAAAAGCAATGAAAGATAATCCCCGAATCACTCCAATGGCGCACCAGATCCATAATTCTGTCTTCTAAGTTTGAAGGAAAAGGGACGACAAACAAAACAAATCCGAACAAGAATTTGGGCGATCGATTTTGAATTATACAAAAAAATAGTCATTGAGAATCGAAAAAATTATTCTACTTTGATGAATCGCAGAATGTAACAGTTTTTTTTTTCATGTTACAGGTCTTCGTTTTTCTCTCGGCTATTCAAATTTAGTATAAAGAGCATCAATTCGTAACCGTTGAAGAAGTTTCCGTGGAAGTATAGGTTTTGAAAGACTTTGACAGTAATTTTACAAAAATTCATGGAGAATAAAATAAATCAATCAACTGCATGTTTCATTCGTGGTTTCGTATTTAATTAAAATCGTTTAGGCAAATCTCATTTTAAAAGTTCTATTGCATTTGAGAAGCTCAATATTTTCCCCCTATTGCATTTTAACCCTTTGTATTTATTTTGGTTCATTTTCATACAAATTAGATCAAATCAATTATTATTAATGCATTTTCGCGTAATTTTTAACTGGAAGAAGACATGGCCATTCCTTTTCGCCGAATAATTTGAACACAACAATCTCAAAAGTAACAATAAACTAATTTGGTGTGAAATGTAATGTTATAAGACATAAAAAGAAATTCATGTCTTATAAGATAAGACTGTGAAATGCTAAAATGAAAGAGTCTGATTGTTTCCGTTATACAAACTCAACTTAGGATTCTTTTAAAAGCATTTAAAAAAATATATTCAATTCAAATACAAAAGAAATATGAAGTTTTGCGTGCTAAAAAATTTTTCATAAGCTCATGCACATTCCCGAGAATATTCTCATGTTACGTAGACGCCGTAGAGCGCACATCATCTCAGAGAAGAATTCATAGTTCAGTAATTTTCTGCTTTAATAATAATTTCCGATCTCTTATAAACTGAAGCTTAAATAATTAAAGTGCTATCCACTTCAATACGAAGCTGGAGGAAAGTACACAACATCTCAGAAGAAAGGTGATTCTGAGTAGATTACAGGAAACGCTTTATTTTTCTTTCAACATCTAAATTTGATCAACTCATTTGTACATTAAACAAGTCAAAAATTAATAAGGCAATTATTATTTTAAATTATCAGCTATTTATGTAACAACATCAAAAACCTACTGTTGAACATTGTTTATCTAGGACCTAGGTACTCCCTTATATAAAAGTTGTCAATAACAAAACATCCATAAAATTGGCCATGGTATACTCAAAAGTTCAATAAAACAACAATCAGTAGGTATATATTTTTTCTTTCAAAAATAGGAATATCTTGTCGACCGGTTTCGGGTGTTAACCTATCTTCAGGACAACTGCAAGTGAGGTATACATATTGTAGATATTATAAAGTTTAAAAAGGTTTGAAAAATTATTTGAGGTACACTGATAAAACGATTCGGTTGAACCAAGAAGAATTTACTTATGAGGAGTAAATCATTTACTGGGATATGGCGAATTCAATGTTGTATTTCGCTGAAGTTAACCATTAACTAAATTGTCTGAAGTGAAGATTCACTCCTGAAAAGTAAATGTGTATCTGTTTCAAATCTGAATGATATTTAAGTAGTAGCATTTACATACTTTCTTGAAGAAAATATAAGCTAGAGACAGTTCACAGTTTACCTTTTTCATTGTTACTATGATTGCTTCTGTGAAGTCAAGTCCTGCTGTCAGTAAATTTTCTATTTTTGGAACCTTTAGTTAATTTTCCATAAGTACGTGTTTAATTACTTGAATAAAATATGTGAATTTTTTATAAAAGATTGTAACTGTACACAAGAATATTGAAACATTTTTTCTTAGTTGCCTTAAGTAAATGCATAATTCTTAAAAATAATATAACACAGGAATTTTGGTTTAGAATAAAAACGCAAGTGCATGTTTTAATATAATATGTATATTGCATCCAATATTATAACAAAAACAATACGAGGTAGACAATGAATATGAAAAATAAATACTTAACTCTAAATAAATCTAATATAATGGATAGATATACAAATAAATATCATAACTCTGAAATCTTCTATAAATAAAATAGTCATCCTCACACATGTTTTTTTTAATTTGAAATTAAGAAAGGGAAATAAAATTGTACTTATATGAGTTCTGTCATAACTTTCAACTTACATTTATATGGGTCGTTTGCATAACTGACGCAGGCTGCATTCGTGAAATTATGCTTCTTTTCAGAACTTCGCGTAAACCTACTGATGGTAAAATTTTCTCTATTTATTTCTTTTTCAGAGCCGTCTTTGTATTTTGTAGACAAAATCTCATAGGTGATGTCATGTTCTGAAAATGAATATAACAATAATTGAAACTGTGTCCAACCTAAATTACGATTAAGTGTTTATCAGAAAGTAGCAGCATACTGATTACAAAACTCTATGCATCAGTTATGGTTGACGATACAAAGTATAACTTGACTAAAATAAAACATACATACCTTGGAAGACGCTGGTAAAATTTTCCAATCCAATGTTAGTTAGTATATACTTCGCAACTCTTCGTCAGCCATTTTTATAACGTATTCCTTAGATGCCTGTATAGATAAGGTTTTAAAAGATTTGCATCATGTAGTATACCTATATATTATTTATTTATATACTTACCGATGTCACAAATAGTTTAAAATTTAAAAGTAACATCCACGTGCACCTTACGGCACCTATACACATTAAATATTACTTAAAATAAATATTCCGCAGTTTTGGAAGTCACGCATACGCAACGAGACAACGAAGAGAATGAATACTGATTATGGAGAAGACTAAAAAGTAAAAAATGATGTAGAATAATCCTGTAGATTCAATAACATTTTTATCAAATTCATTTTACGTCGTACAAGTATGAGCAACTCTTTGCAAGTGTTCATTTTGTTTGGTGAAACAATTTTCTATACAAGAGTATAATTTACCGCGTCAGAGTTTGGTGATTTTACGTGAAGTAATAAACTGCTTTTAAACCTGAAATATCATACACTTCCCGCAAGTCGTTTTGATACGGAAAATTAAGTGGACCTAACTAAAACTAGACTCGACATTTTCTTCTTATAAGTAAACATCTTTCTGACTGTAGGGTTTCTTAAAATTAGTCAAGTAAATTGTTTGCTACTGGGAATTAAACGTGAATTGAGACTCTCCTGCAGTCAAATAAACATTTTCTCCCATGTAGAAAATATATTTCAGAGAAATCGATATTAAGTAATTTGAGTTTAGTATAGATTATCCTAAAATCTTCAGAATTATTTTTTTCAGTGTACTCACTTGTCAGTTTGCAAGAGTCGCGGTCCACACACAAAAGGTCTACAATTCATGTTTAAAACTAGGCCTAGGCCAGATGTAAAAATGTAAGAACACGTGGTCATGAGATCAAAATTCTCGAGAAAACACTTCCAAAGAACAATCACAAATAGGTATAAATATTATTATGTGAATAAATAAAACGATTGAGGTAGGTCAATGGGTATAATTGATAAGTGAAGAGTTTATCTACCGGTTTCGGGTAAGGACACCCATCATCAGGACAATTGTCAGTTATTTACAAAGGTCGAAAGTCCGAGGGTTACACAGCAAAACAGGCATATTTATTCAAAAATTGGGGCCACGTGGGCGCACAATTATTAACGTTGTTAAAACTTTAAAATTGTTAAAAATTCAAAGACTTTTCTAAGTGAAAAGCCTGCGATTATGTCGAGTTGAAGACTCAAGGAAATATCCTTAGTTTAATAATATTTAAATCACATAATTGGCAAGTAAAACGGACCGGACACCGTGAAGCGGTATCCTCCGGGACGGGTTGGATGAGAACAACGCAAGATGGTGGATGCTGAAGATTATTTAATATATATAATTTAATTTAATTAATTAATAATTAATTTAAGCAGCAGTGTAGTAAAAACTTCTTATCCGATTTTTCGAAATTATGTTATGTCCCAGAAAGAAAGACTCTAAAATATACAGGGTGAGCCAAAAGGTAACAAGCCTAATAATTTGGAAAGTGAAGATGTATGCGAAAAACGCCGAAACAGGTCAATTTTGCTTTCGAGGGGAACATCTTTGGGCAAAAAATTTTACCATCCAAGTTCATCCTCTTGGAAGGGGTGGCTACCCCTCCGTTTATCATCATAGGGACTAGATATTGAGTGATACATCGTTTGAAAGCTACTTGAATTCTCTTTACAGCGATATCTCACTTTTTGGGCTTTGCGTAAATTCTGCAGGGCAATTTTCAATATATTATTATGTTTTGCCTTCTAACAATAATCATAAGATATGCAACTGAAAAATATATGTATAGTACTATGTATAGAAAAATATTTCGTTTGTTTTTGCTGTAGGTAATTATAAAATATTGATAATTATATTGGTATAGCAGCCAATTGCACACAGGCTATTCTCTTTTTTCTTTTTAATTAACCCAAGCTTTCGAGCTTTTCTTTAGCTCTTCGTCAGGGGAAATGGTTATTAGGATTTCACAAAGACCAAATTTGATAAATTCTAAGAAAGACATGAACAACTTAAGTAATATTTATAGTCTTTTATTAGAAATAGATAAAAATAAGAATAAATAATTTCCAAATATTTAGTTTCTTTGAAAAATTATTTTTACTCTGTTAAATATTTTTTCGATTATTTTTCAGTAAATTATCTAGGTATTTATTTGTTACAATAACTTCACTTTCTTAAACAATAAATTAATTACCTACTTTCTTCCTTACAATAAAATCACAAATGATCAAATTGGCATCTTTCAAAAAATTTAAATAAAAATTATTCATAAGAAATGTAAACACTTCTAAATTATTTTAAACCTTTTTTGGAATTAACTTACCTATGTTATTTAATTTTTATTTGGTTTATTGGTTCATATTTGTATGTTTTTATCTTCTACTTGTCCATGAAAATAATTAACATTGTAATATCTTCAATTTTTACTCAATTTCTTACCCCTGACGAAGAGCTAAAGAAAAGGTCGAAAGCTTGGGTTAATTAAAAAGAAAAAAGAGAATAACCTGTGTGTAATTGGCTGCTATCCCAATATAATTATCAATATTTTGTACTATGTATAGTGTAGTATAATATGAAATAATAATAATAACGGGCTTGGATCTTCGAGCTCTCTGGCAGTCTACAAAACAGAGCCTTCCAAGACTGCCAGAGAGCTCGAAGAGCCAAGCCCGTTATTATTATTATTTTGTATTTTCATACAGCGGCTCGGTTATAATATTTTTCTAAGTAGTATAATATGTATAGACAAAAAAAAAATAGCTTGAGATTCATTTGGATCCTAACTGGTACTTAGTGTTTCAAATTTCACCTGGTATTAGTAAAGTTAACAAATATTTGAATTAAATTGCAACATTGTTACTGGAATTTAACAAAATTTCAAAAATAAATCAAATAATTCAATAATAATATTTTTGATTTAGATATTATTTATTGATATTAATTGAAATTGGCAATGTTTATACAGGGTAGGACGAAAAATGAAAATAATTTATAAGAGAACCTTTGTCTTATTATTACAAAGGATTTTTTATATTTTATATCATTAGGATTATTTGATTTGCTTATTATCCATGATCCAATTAACCGGTTCTTTGAAAAACCTTGAGTCCTCAACTCTTAAATCGCCGATCCTTTTCACTTGCAAATAGGATATTTTAGTTCAATTTTTATGTTCGTTTGTCACGTTTGTTTTGGAGGTTAACAATTTTCACTTAAGTTAATGCTCCATAAGTCGTTTTATACAGGGTGATTGATTGAAACGCCACATTAGAAAAAGTTCGACTTCCAAATGATCTAGGAATCTGAAATTTGGAACTTAAGCAACATACCTAATAACGAGTCAAAATGAAATATTACCAAGATGGCAGAACATTAAAAATGGCGAAAGCAATGGCCATCTTTGCTTTTTTAAATGGGACACCCCATATATTATTGCATTTTCAGATCGTCTGAGAAAATGTAATAACAATGGTGCTTATAGTTGTATTTTAAATTGAGTAGGCCATGAGTTATAAACAAGTGAAAATCGTGATTTTCCAACTTTAAAGACTTTTATCACGAAAACGGCTCAAGATATCGGAAAACGGCTTACATGTCCCTATCTTAACTTTTTATAAGGCATCCAAATATGCAGTTGAAATCTTTATACAAGGTGGTGAAAATTGTCAGATTTTTCATCACCCTGTATAAACATTTCAACTCTACAGTAGGATACCAGATGAAAAGTTAAGATAGGGACATGTAAGCCGTTTTCTGATATCATGAGCCGTTTTCATGGTAAATGTCTTTAAAGTTGGAAAATCACGATTTTCACTTGTTTATAACTCATGGCCTACTCAATTTAAAATACAACTATAAACACCATTGTTATTACATTTTCTCAGACGATCTGACAATGCAATAATATATGGGGTGTCCCATTTAAAAAAACAAAGATGGCCATTGCTTTCGCCATTTTAAATGTTCTACCATCTTGGTAATATTTCATTTTGACTCGTTATTAGGTATGATGCCTAAGTTCCAAATTTCAGATTCCTAGATCATTTGGAAGTCGAACTTTTTCTAATGTGGCGTTTCAATCAATCACCCTGTACACTTTTAAACAATTTATTTATTCAATGTTGTATCCTGAGATAATTTTTGGCGTTATTACAGATGAAACTCCACACAAAATTCCGCAAAATAGTTCAGTGTTCACTTTTTTTAGTTTCATTTTTTAATAAAAAAATACACTATTTTTTAAATGTAAATAACACCCCTTGAGTTCTTTTCAACATTAAAATTATATCAAAAACGGTTACACTTGACGACAATGAATAATTGTAACTGCGAATTAGTGTTTAGAATGCTTAGGTTTTCAAAAAATCGCATGCCACTGTATTCAGAACAAGGTCAGTAATCCTGCCGAGCAAAAAAAAAGACTGGGTAGGGGGGTAATTTGAAAAAAAAATCAGAGGACGATAACTTAGGGGTTGATAGGCGTAAAGTTGTAATGGGGGTGCAGCGGCAAAGCCCTAGGGGTAATTAGTAAAATGTCATTCGTTTCTGTTGTGGAATTTCTCGAATATCCCTCATTCGCGATTCATATCATTGTCTAATATCCTCTTAATTTGTTGAAGGGTTTTTTCCTCGCTCAGTATGGTTTCTATTTCCTCCAGCTGTTCCTTTTCTTTATTCCTCGTTTCCCAAACTATTTCCTCCGCCGAGGCTTGTATCGCTATTGATTTTTTTTTGGTTTGTTCTTTCCATTTCCATTTTTTGCAATTTCTCCTCTTTAGATATTAATCCTTCTCATATTTCTCGATTCTGTTATGTTTTTCGTTCCATGATCTTATTAGTGTTATTACGGCCCTATTTATGTCTTCCGCTTTCCGTTTGATTTCCCGCTTAGTGTTTTGGTTATCTGTTATCAGTTTCATCATCTCTTTGTTAAACTTTGCTAGGTTCCTTATCTCTCTCTTGATTTCATTTATATCCTCCGTGGTTTTCTCTCGAATTGTGTCTCTTTCCGTTTCTTCCTCTATATCCCCGCCTCTGGGGCTTATATCCGGTGATGAGTTCCACTTTTTCCTTTTGTGATGATTCCTACTCACCGGTGTGCAGAGATCTATTAAATGACCACCGAGTTGTGTTACACTCGTTTCAGCCGTAGTTCCTGTCGGTGTGGCATCGAGGTCCTCATCTACTTGCCGTTGTTCTTCACCTTCATGGGGAAGCCCTTGTTCCTCCGTCTGCATTTCTACCTCATATGCTTGGTTTGCCTGTTCATTTTGTCCTATGATAGGTGATCTCTTTAAGGCGGAAGCCCTCTTGAATGGATCTCGGGAGTCCAGATCATAAAAGCAAGTCCTTTTTTTCCCGGGTACTATTCCTCGGGGTATCTAGTCCAGTAACTACTCGCAAGGAGGCCTGGGCTTCCACCTCACTTGCATCACAGTTGCTTGTTGACGGTGGACCAGGGCCTGCTCCACCACCCACACTGTCGACCGGAACTGGGGTATCCCTCCCCTGCTCCGTAATTTCTTCTTCCATTCTTTCCATATCCATTCCATTCATGTTTATGGCTAAGGTACCTCGGGTTTGCCATTCCCGTTTTATACTGAAATTTTCTCAGACAAAGAAAATTTGGCGCAGCCAGTATACAATAAAATAAACAATGATTTTATAAAACAGGGATAGATAAAGAATGTAAATTATTCCTTTTCTCAAAACCTAAAGCATATAATTATAACTATATGCTTAAAAAAGTTTAGGGCCGGTTTTTCAATCGTATCATAAGTGATATTTCTGATAACTGGGTATATTTCAATTCTTATTTTCGAAAAATACTCATCTCAAAATAGCGCATATCTTCTCTAATTTAACCGAACTCGTATCTTTTATAGATTAATTTATATTGAGTAATATTGCACCACTTAGATTATATAGTATTTGAGAAATTTTTTGTGATTTAGGTTCTAATTATTCAATTGCCAGTGTAGGTTCATTTTACAGAACGAATGATAAAACTTTCGCACAGTATGCGAGGTGAAACTAAAGACATGGACGGTACCGTTTCGTTTTTATTTGGACTCATCAGCATGTCACATCAGTCAGAAACACACTACACACACTATGTGACGTTTGGAACTAATATTTAGTCTTAATTGATGTTCGATAGTTGTAAATAGTGAACTGTAATTTTTAATGATTAGTAGGCAACCATCAGAGAAACAGATGTGTACCATAAATGAACGTAGGTATACTTATAGGGATCAGAGTGTAACTGCTTAGTTATATGTGTTTGAGCCAGAGCCACATACCCGTAGCGCCTCCAAATTATAGAACTACTATTGGGTCACTATATATTTTATAGGTCACTACAACTACTATTTAACACCAGTTAAGACTAAATACCTATTAGTTCCAAACTTCACATAGTATGTGTAGTGTGTTCCTGACTGATGGGCATGCTGAAGAGTAAAAATGTCTTCGTTTCACCTTAACATATTGTGCGAAAGCTTTTTAATTCGTTCTGTAAAAGGAACCTAAAGTGGCAATTGAATTAGAAACTTAATCTCAAAAAATTTCTCAAATACTTCAATGGCTTCAGATATCCATGGAGTTGCCTATTAAATATTTCAAACCCTGAATACAAGGTGGTTACTTTAAACTGCCTCACCATTGGAGTCGCCTAAACTACAAGACATACAGAGTCGGTTAAATTAGAGAAAATCAGCGCAATTTTATGGTTATCAAAAATCTGAAATATAAGTTAAAGTAAATTCAGTAGCTGCTGAAATACCTATGGAAAAAACTGAAGAATGACGATTTCCAAAGATTTTTCTTGTTTTTGCCATATCTTTTTTATTATTTAAAATTATAAAATATTTTTTTTAGGTTTACATAAGTCATTAAAATATATTCATTTGCTTTTCCAAAAATTTTCTAAGACAACTAGATCCTATAGTTTTCATTGTCAACTTTTATACAGGGTGAGTCATTTTAATCTTCAAACCCGAATATCTGTGTTCGTAAGCCAGATACAAAAAAATTATGCAGACAAAGATTATTTTTTAAATAGGACACCCTGTATATTTATCTTTTTCTCGATCTTTTTTCATATTTCCAGTGAAAAAATAATAAGAAAGGTTTTAACAGCTGCAGGGTAAAATGAGTAGGTTGTGAGTTATAAACAACTGAAAATTGAAGTTTTTCATTTTGAAAGCAGTGTACATCGGAAACAACCCCAAATATCAGAAAACGGCTTACATGTTCCTAACTTTTCACATAGTATACTACTATTATGTGGTTTAAATTGTAATACAGGGTGAAGGAAATTACCAGATTTTTAATCACCCTGTATAAAAATTTCAAGTACACTGTAAGGTAACCCATGAAAAGTTAAGATAGGAACATGTAAGCCGTTTTTCGAAAAACTGCGATTTTCACTTGTTTATAACTCATAACCTACTCATTTTAGACTGCAACTGTAAAAACTATTCTTATTGGATTTTCTAGGGAAATGTGAAAAACAATAACATACAGGCTGTCCTATTTAAAAAATTATCTTGACTTTTAAATGACCTTGAAATTGGTCTACACGGTCAAAGTCATTGGCACAGTCAGATGACCCCCATTGTCCTGAACAACTTTTATCTGTACCATTTTTTTGTATCTGGCTTACCAACAGAGATATTCGGGTTTGAAGATTAAAATGACTCACCCTGTATATCAAATTAAAAAGAAAAAAAAATGTTTTTTTTTTTCGATAAAAAAAATAAAAATAATTTTCTTAGAATGCCTTAAGTAGGACGTCAGTAGCTTATTATGACGTTATTCGATGAAGTTTTTTTTTTCGAAAATATAAATTTATTTTTATTTTATAGATGTAGTAGGTACCTACATTTTTTGTTTTTTTGGTTAAATTTAGTTTTTTTGTAATTTTTAATTTTTGAAAAACCAATATGGCGGCCATAATGAAAACAAAAGTTGACTATCAATACTCTGGAATCTAGTCGGCTTTGAACATTTTTGTAACGTCAAATGGATATAATAGATTCTCATAGATCTACAAAAAATAATTAATTTATTTTCAGTTGTAAAAATAAGAAATTTTAATTTTTCAGTTTTCTCATGATATTTCAGGAAAGACTGAAAGTATCCGGATTTTTTCTTTAATTCTCACTAAACATAAAATTGTGCAAGTTTTCTCTTATTCAATCGACTGTGTATCTCCTATGGTTTAGAGATCCCACTAGTGAACCTGCTGAAAGATTTTTTCATTATAATGTAGTTGTAGAGAAAACAACATTTTATACTTGCAGTGAGTGACTGTTATTCACTTGGATGATTCCGTTACTCACCTAGGGCTCGTAATTGAATTTTCGTCCTCGTGACTAATAGCCATCATTATGGTGCGGAGCGGATACTATTCTTTTCTGTCTTGTTTTTCTTCACTGGTGATGAAATCAATCTTTCCTCAACGGTTTTATATATTTTTCATTATTTAACCAGCTATGCAAAAGTTATGTTTTATAAGGTCAGGTCATTCAGAACTAGATAAATCTGTATTATGAATTTGATTTTATAAAATATTTCGATTTTAACAACCGTAAGAAAATTCAAATTACGTAATCAATTTATGGGATATCAATGGTATCAGATACTGTGATGTGCTAGGCAAGGTTGTGTAACAACCATGATGCAACTCTTGGTTAAATTCAACGTTGAATTTTAACTTTAGGTTCTTGGTTTAAAAATAAATAATAAATTAATAATTAAAGATATAATTTTTCAACCAATAACCTGAACCCCAATAAACCATAAGTTAAAATTCAAAATAAAGGAAGGTTCAATAAAAATTATCCAATTAAATTTAATGAACCATTAAGTAATCTGATATTACGTAGTCAATAGTAATAATTTGTTTTAATAAAGATATATAGCAACTATAGGAATATATAGGAATATAGGAGAAAGTGATGAAAATATTTTAAAGAAATTTACCTAGGTAGGTATGGATATTTATAAAAAAAAATCGCAATATGCCAATTTCCAAAATATTTACTTACAGAGACCTATAAATATTTCTTTCACATTTAATTAATTAATTGCATATGCAATTTTCAGCTTCGTGAGTGATAGCCATCATTACTATAATAGTAGTTACAAAAAATTAATATTTTTCGTTTCGGTTAGTCAAATTATGTATTTCAACTTTAGGTATAAATTGACTAACGAATGGCGTGTTAAAGCCAAAAATAAAAGTTTTAACACTTGGCGCTGTAGGTAAGTAGTTGCAAATTTGGGAAGGTTTGATGATCATTGTGGGCTTTAGCTGGATGCTGTTAACGTTCCGGCAGCTGGCTTGCCAAATGATGTGAACATATTGGAAAAGAAAACAGAGACAGAGTATTTCATGGCTCATTTGTCAATTTTCGTTCTATTTTCACCTTTTCTCGCATTCAGCTACGACATCGTCGAATGGCGGCGTGTATGCTTTGAATATTTAACTCAGTACCAGAGCCTGGAATTCCTTGTCGAGTCGGTAGCCCAATCCTGGTAATAGTTTTATTGCACGTCCCTTGTGGCTTCTGCGGAGTCACTCTTTGAGACGTGTATATATTGAAAATAACCAAGGAAGGGCGACTCGAGATTACTTAGTACACACGCAAAATTCGTGGACTAATTCAGGTTTATTACCTAAATCCAACGTTCATACCTAATTAAAAAATTTCCCTAAAATTAATTGTTTATTGTAGAATTCTAAAATGATTAAGTACCTATAATAGGTAAACGTGACTTTAATTTTTGCAAGTTAAATATTTTGAGCTTTTATAATATTGGCTGTGAAACACGAAATAATTGTGATATCGTCATACCGGCTGTGAGGCTCGAGACGTCCAAGCGCAATAGCCCAAATGTTGCCCTTTTTAACATGTTACCAAATAGAATAAAAACTTTACCATTATCAAATTTTAAAAAGGAAGTCAAGCAGTACCTATTGAATAAGAGCTTTTATACTGTTCAAGAATATTTACAGAAAGTACAATAATTATGGTCTCACTGATCAATCTGTGAACAGTATTGTTGTTATTTTGTTATTTATAGAAGTTTTAAAAAAATATTTTTTCTTTTTTTTTCGTTCTTATTTCATATTTGCATATCTGGCTACATTAATCTCATTATTGTGTTATACTGACGACCACAAAATTTGTGTAAATATATGACATTTTAATGTCATATATTTACATAACGTGGAAATAAATGTTGTTATTATTATTATCATTATCCCCATGGACTTGAATACAAAACACTGACCTTAAAACGGGACGTGCTTCTTACGACATGGACCACCTCGTGTAAATTTTATTCTAAAGAAAAAAACCGAGAAAAAAACATTGAAATCTTTTCTATTCGATTTTCATTTTTGAATTCATTACATTGGGAGATGCGGTTCAGAAAAACCTTCTACACTTAGAAGTTGATATACAGGGTAAGTCATTGATATGGGAAAGCTCGATTACACCTATACCATTAAAGATATCGAAATGAACCAAAAAGTGCTGTAAATGGGAGGGTAAAGTGCAGTTTGTAAAATTATTTTCAGATACACAGGATGGCCCAATATCGCTGTACGCCATACAACTTTGTTATTTTAAATAGGACACCCTCTATATTATTACATTTTCATATTGTTTGAGAAAAGTCAAAAAGAAAGGTTTGTAAAGTTGAAGTTTGTAATGAGCGGTTTATGAGTTATAAACAAATGAAAATCGCGATTTTCCATTTTCAAAGCAGCTTATATTGAAAACGGCTCGAGATATGGAAAAACGGTTTACATGTCCCTATCTTAATTTTTAATTTGGTATCCTATCATGTAGCTGAAATTTTTATACCGGGTGATGAAAGTAATCAAATTTTTTACCACTCTGTATAAAAATTTCATCCATCCAATAGGATACCGCTTGAAAAGTTAAGATAGGAACATGTAAACCGTTTTTTCATATCTCGAACCGTTTTCAATATAAGCTGCTTTGAAAATGGAAAATCGCGATTTTCATTTGTTTATAACTCATAAATCGCTCATTACAAACTTCAACTTTACAAACCATTCTTTTTGACTTTTCTCAAATAATCTGAAGATGTAATAATATAGAGGGTGTCCTATTTAAAATTACAAAGTTATATGGCGTACAGCGATATTGGGCCATCCTGTGTATCTGAAAATAATTTTACAAACTGCACTTTACCCTCCCATTTACAGCACTTTTTGGTTCATTTCGATATCTTTAATGGTGTAGGTGCAATCGAGCTTTCCCATATCAATGACTTACCCTGTATAACCACCTACTACAGTTATTAACAAAAAATCTCAATGAAGACTCTAATTTGTTTAACTTCATTCAATTTAACTACCACTCTTCTTACATAAAACTAATGAAACTTATTACTTACAACAACATTTTAAAAACTTGAAAATTTCCTCAAGATTCGCGGAACATTCTGGTGTATCTTTTCAAATAATAAATAACCATTGGATTGCTTACTGAGTGGTGAAGTAATTGACTTCGTAAAAGTATTCGAGTAGAAATGGCTCCCGTGATCAACGTATTGAAAGACCGAGTTTGAGAGTTCCTGAGGAGGTTAAGAATTCTTGTACGATATTCAATATGCAAGAGGCCAAGAAAGAATACAAAAGTTTTCAATTCTGGATCAGAAATAGCTTAGCTATCTGATATGCGTGCTCAAGCAATCATGCCTCTCGCATGCCCGCATCGCTCTGCCTGCTCTCTTTCAATTTGGCGCGAGGTCATGGGCGTTCCCGAAGGCAACGTGTAAAGGGACTTATAAACACACTTTTTATTTTCAATTCAATACGTCGCCAATTTTTTATGGACCTAATATACTCGGTATAAATCAGTTTTGTTTACGTACGAAATCACCATGTAAAATAGAACATTCGTATACATATTGCTCCCCTAATTTATTTTCAGTCAACTAATAAAAAAGTTATTGCAAAAAAATGTATTTTCAACCCTCAACTTTAACAGGTGATATCTTTCTTGGGGCATCGGCAGAATAAAACTCATAACCATTTTTTCATTTATTTTTACAAAATCTGCCCAAAAAACGTGAGATAAATTATTACGAGACATGGTCCCTAAGACAGGCTTCCTAACCTAAAAAAGCTTTCAAAAATCTCAAATAATAGGCACCCTATTACGAAAAAAATTCGGTAAAAAAATTCAATCATTCCGCGGAGGAAATACATTAGTGGTGAAATTAGATCCCTTTGCCCTCCTTTTAGGTAAGACGGGGGTAAATTTGAAGTTTCAGTTATGAACTTTTATTTTTTTTATGTTACAGGGTGATGCCGAAAAGGCCGACCCGGTACATAGGGTGTTCTAGAAGATGTTAAGAAAGACTGTAAATTTAAAACCAAAATTGTTTCCTGTATATACAGGTGTCCCAGCTCATTTGAAGCGGTCTCTGTAGGCCAAACGATTGACTTTTTAAAATTTTGTTGACAAATTCAAGTACAGGATCACAATGGCCATAATTTAAAATTATTTTCGAGTATACAGAGTGTCCCATATGAGAATGCCATCTGACCTTTTCGAAATATTAATTTCAATTGAGGCACACATTCATATTGGCGCTCATCTTATTGTTGTATCCTCGATATACAAAATATACACATAAATAACGAAGAAAAATCTTTCTAGGTATTTGTTGCAAACTCCATTATACAATTAAAATTGTAGTTACCCAATAATAATAATATGACCTACTTTCAATTTCTTCATTTCTAAATTGTTGTTATTTTAGGTTTTTCTAATTCAATCATTAGTTTTCTTTGTGAAGTTTTCGAATAAAAGTATTTAAAAAAAATTAAAATGTGCATTATAGTCTTTTTCTATTGGTTTTCCTCTTTTGTCAAATGAGATTCCTTTTATATCAAATGCTTTTCCAATGTTTATGTTACTGTCACTGTACGTAAATAGGAAAAGCAATTGACATAAAGTGAAACTGATTTGACATAAAAGGAAATTGATTGCTAAATCAATGACTATACTTAATCATTGATAGATAGAAAAATATGAAACTTATTTGACAAATAAGGAAAAGCAATTGACAAAAGAGGAAAACCAAAAGCAAAAGACTGTAATCTGTGATCGTAAAAAAAAAACAGAGTACATTACTATTGTGTGGAAAGTGTCATTTCTCACTCGTGGGACTGTCGTCACTCATGTGAAATTGGTCACTTTTCACACTACTCAATACATTACTCAATACCTACTTCGTCAACAACTATTACAATATTTGCTTGAGAACTTTAAAATTTACTACAAAATTTGTTATCCAAGATTCTATAAATTTTCACTGAAATTTTAGTCAAAAATCTTTAAGAGAATTCTGGACTCTCCTGAACTGGAACAAATTATTGTCACAAAAACAGGATGATGATCCATTCGCAAATATTTGAGACGATTTATTACTTTTTTTGTTTTAGTTTCAAAAACATTTTAAATCGTTCTCGTATCAGAGCTTCGGATCTCTCGAATATTCTCGAATATTATATTATGTTCGCGAATTGTCTATTCGAGAACATTTTGAACATTTCTGTATCTTTCTAAAACATTCAAGAACTTTCTGAACATTTGCATCATCCTAAAACTTTCCAGAATATTACCATTTCTGAATTTTCTAGAACACTTTTGGAATGGAATATTTTGGAAATATCTCAAACTTTTCAGAACATTCTAGAACATTCTGGACCACATATGGGAAATTTTAAGAACATTGAAAGTATTCTCAAATATTCTAGAACTGTTAAGAATATTCTAGAAGTTTCCAGGACATTGAAATCCCAGAACTTTGTAGAACGTTCTTGAAAATTCTGAAAAAAACTAGAAAAATCTGAAATTTTCTACAACATTCTAGAACATTCTGTACCATTCCCGAATTTTCTGAGGCATTCTGAAACATTCAGTGAATTTCTTAAAACATTCTAGAATTTTCCAGAACATGAACATACCGGAACCTCCTAGGATATTCTCGGTGAAATTTTCTAGAAGATGAACATTTTGGAATAGTCTCGATCATTATATAACTTTGTAGAATATTCTAGAACTTTCCAAAATACTAACATTCTTAATCTTTCTAGATCATTTTCAAACATTATGAAACGTTCGGCAACATCTGAAACTTTCTAGAACAGTCTAGAACCTTCTGGAATATTTGGAACATTCTCGAACATTGAGATGGTTTTGATTTATTTTCAAAACTCAAAACTTAAGGATTTATTGGGGATACCGGGACTGTTTTAACACCCTATAGATATACAGGGTGTCTCTGAAAGGTGCGGAAAAAAAGCTACCACAAATTCCTGAGGCCTAAATAAGCCGATCTAACCCAACTTATCTCTGTCCAAAAGTGGATGATTTCGGAGATACAGGGTGTCAAAAGTTCAATTTTGTTTCCGTTTTTCTTAAATAACTTTTTTAATAATTGGTATATTTTCACAATATTCGGCTGAAGGGGCTTTTGTGGGGTGAAAAATTAAAAACTGCAATCATTTTTATTGTAAAATTTAGAGGGCGCCACCTGCGGTACCTTGAACACATTCAAAACGAACTATCTTTTTTGGGCCACTCTGTATTTAACTTTTAAATAAAAATTCTTATTCTCCAACGTCTTTTACCAAAAAAAGGCATACGTGGTAAGAGTTGATTTGAGCAGCCGTTTCTGAGATATCTGGATTTAAGAAAATCACTACGTGCATGGCCAGGCCTAAGTAAGTAAGTTATAAGGCCTTAGTTATTAGTAATTATTGTAATAATTAAACACAATTTGAAGCGAATTTTTAAATATTTTACTTAAAGGCCATACCAGGTTTCAGGTGTGAGCTACCTCTCACATATGCCTGTGGTGCGCGTGTTGAAGTTCACTCTTTTGGGGCCACCCTTTTTATCGGAAGAGTCCGAAAGGCACTATTTGAGAAGTATTACGAGGCAGAGTACTATGCGGTGCTTTTCCATTGCCTTCCACAAGGTGCATCCCGATTTTGGCTCGAGTAGCACAACAAATAATTTTCGGCTGCTGGTGAGTTTCGAACCAAGGTTTACCGGCTGGTGGACGAACGCTCTATCCACTACACCACGGGACCCACTTAAGGTCGTGCACGTACGATAAGAACTCCAGAGGTTGAGGAAGATATTTTAAATAGGATTGAAGAAAATCCTAAATTCAGCACCAGACGATTGTGCTTAGAGCTAGGTGTATGCAAAGATACTGTTAACAGGGTGACCAGAGAACAATTACTGCACCCATTTCATTTTGAACGGGTATAAGACCTTTTACCCCATGATTATGAACCACACGTCTAGCTTTCTGCCGGTTCATTTCCAAGAACGCAGAAATCAGGATAGGAACTTTACACAAGGAATTTTATTCACAGATGAAGCCTGTTTCACGCGGATTGGCATAACTAATTTGCACAATGTAAGTACATGTCTATGCTGGAGAAAATCCTCATGCGATTAAAGTAAGCCATTACTTATCAAAATTAAGCCATTATCAGCATGAGTTTAAGATCAATGTGTGGGCAGGAATCATAGACACTTTCATAATTGGTCCTGTCATTTTACCACCTCGATTTAATGGCGAAAATTATTTGGAACATCTGCAAAACGAATTACCACACTTGTTTGATCCCCTGCCCTTGGAACTTCAAAGATGAATGTGGTTTATGCATGACGGTGCTCCTCCACATTTTTCGATAAATGTACGTAATTATTTGAGCGAACAGCATCCAAATAGATGGTAGATGGATAGGTAGAGCCAATGATGCACCCACAAGTTGGCCAGCTCGATCGCCTGCTTTGACACCGATGGATTACTTTTTATGGGGAACTTTGAAAACCCTTGTGTATTCTAGGCCATAGTAAATACAGAAGGTTAATAATTAAGGAGACGTATTGAAACCGGAATGGACGTTTTGAAAAATGATCACGAAATGCTCCAAAGAGTTCAATTTAATTTTTTAAAACGTATAAATCTTTGTATACACGAAAATGGAAATCATTTTGAACATTTGATAGAAGCATTTTTTTTAATTAAATTAAACTAAATTTTTGTTGTTGATAAATCTCTTATTGACTGTTTTAACTAAAGTACCTATAAAGTTAAATCCAAATTTATGTACCTAGTCGTTTTTTTGTAGCTTTCAGTGACAGTTATTTTAATTCAACGCCTTTGCATCAAATTGTGTTCAATTAATACAATTACTTACTTAGGCCTGGCCATGCACGTAGTGATTTTCTTAAATCCAGATATCTCAGAAACGGCTGCTCAAATCAACTCTTACCACGTATGCCTTTTTTTGGTAAAAGACGTTGGAGAATAAGAATTTTTATTTAAAAGTTAAATACAGAGTGGCCCAAAAAAGATAGTTCGTTTTGAATGTGTTCAAGGTACCGCAGGTGGCGCCCTCTAAATTTTACAATAAAAATGATTGCAGTTTTTAATTTTTCACTCTACAAAAGCCCCTTCAGCCGAATATTGTGAAAATATACCAATTATTAAAAAAGTTATTTAAGAAAAACGGAAACAAAATTGAACTTTTGACACCCTGTATCTCCGAAATCATCCACTTTTGGACAGAGATAAGTTGGGTTAGATCGGCTTATTTAGGCCTCAGGAATTTGTGGTAGCTTTTTTTCCGCACCTTTCAGAGACACCCTGTATAATACCACATTGACTTTAAATATTGTTAAAGACGCCTGTATCTCGAAACCAACCCCTGAAGTCCTAAACCGAAACCTTCTTCTTCGATGGGGATTGAAGGGCTACCACACCTTATAACCTTTTAAAGTGCCCATAAAGTGAATCTGAAACTTGGAATCTGGGCAACATAAACAATACATGTTACCAAGATGGGGGCACATTTAAAAATGGCAAAAGAAAACGCCATCATTGTTTTTTTTTAATGGGACACTTCCACTTCATATTTTATTACATTTTCAGATTTTCTGACAAAAATTAATAACAATGGTGTTTATAGTTGGAGTTTAGATTGAGAAGGCTATGAGTTATACAGTGAAGTAAAACAAGTGAAAATCACAGTTTTCCAACTTCAAAGCAGTTCAACTTTTCATGTAATATCCTATTTTGTAGTTGAAATTGTTATACAGGGTAGTGAAAATTATCAAATTTTTCATCACCCTGTATACCTAAACATTTCAATTACACAGTGGGGTACCAGATGAAAAGTTAAGGTAGGGACATGTAAGCCGTTTTCTGATTCCTTGAGCTGTTATCGTTGTCTACCTACCTCTTTTAAGTTGTAAAATTGCGATTTTCATTTGTTTATAACTCATAATCATCTCAATTGAAACTGCAACTACAAACACCATTGTTACACAATATTTTCTCAGACAATCTGAAAATCTGACAAAAATCTGAAAACCACCTGAAAAAAGATGGCATCTTCTTTCGCCGTTTTTAAACGGCGGCCGCTATGTCGGTAACAATTAATTTTGACTTGTTATTGCTTATGTTGCCTAGATTTCAAATTTCAGAATCCTAGATCAACTAGAAGTTGAACCTTTTCTAATGGGCGCTTTAAATGAATCATTTATGTATTGATCATGTATGTGTGATCATGCATACCATGTAATCAAGTATGTTTTGATTTGTGATCTTCTTGGTTCATAATGAGCGTTTCTATTCATTATTTTGTAAATCGATTGTGATCTTCGATATGCTGACTGTTTAAATCAAACGAAATGAATCAAAGATTCAAACACCAAGATTCCAAGTTTGATAACAACGTCAATGATCCAGGCTCTCTGTCAGTCCTGTCACACGAGCGACATGGTAACTTGAAATAACAGATAGCGACATAAATATGGCAAGGTGTCAAAAAACCTAAAGCATAAAACGAATACTAATCACTCCGATAGTTCGAGTTCAAATAGTTCAAGGAGTGAAGTCAGTAGTTCCAATGTTGGAAATTTCGTTCGACATAGATATTATCATGACCTACCTTGCTCACTGTCTATTACCTAATGGAAGTTTGATCAATTAGTTATCGATTCAAATTTAACCAAACGCTGAGTATTTTCGGAGGTCCTTCCCCGAGATAGAATCGCATAGAATTTATCAGGGTGGAAGTAATGCAAGGGCCATGATAAGAAATTCTCAAGTGGAAAATTAAATTGAGGAATACATGAGTAAGCTTAGGCACTCTGTGTTTTTCCGGCGTATTAAGGACAATCATCTTTCGCCTAAACACATACACTTCCGGCTTTCTGAAGCCATCAGCACTAAGGTCCAGAACAGACATTCTAGACTGTAAAGTCTGTAATTACGCTTTCCAAGAAAAAAATTCAGTTTCTGTGTGACTTTTTGATTAAAATGTACGTGCAAGGGTGTGTAAAATTGATATTTGACATAATATCGTGAAATGACCATTTTCGTTCCGATTTTTATTCACTCGATAATTTCGCGTCAGGACTCTTTCTATTCAATTTAAAGCGGCCGCCAGATCAGAAAGCAATATTCCATTAAAAAAATTATTATAAATAACCCAAATGTCATTTATATAATGGTGGAAAATAAAATTATTATTATTATTATTATTATTATTATTATCTTGGTATAAAATTGAAATATTCAGAAATATCAAAGTTATACCGCGAAAACTTAATTTTTTTTCAACAACCTGTATCTTTTTTTCTAAGCTTTACCGGTCATATGTTTCTGTGAACTTTCATTCCTTAAACTGGTCTTCTCTACACTGGTGAAGTCCTCCTACAAAAAACTGACTCACCCTGTAAGTAAGTATATCCGCTATGATATATAAATAATAATGACGGAAATTTAACTTTTTTTAGTGTATTTTTTTGAAAATCTGAATTCAAATATTCAACAATTCTGATCTCAAAATGTGTCAATAATAAAAACTACCGTAAAGTATTAGTGGATAACGAGTCTTAAAAACACGCGCTCTATTCCAAGCACTCCGGCTTGGGATAGTATGTACGACATTGAACCTAAATTGAAGCAAATACCCTAAATTAAAACAAATACCCGGTACCTACACTGCAGGATGAAAAAACTGTCTCTATAATTTTAAATATAAAATACTTTACAGCCGGTATTATAAAGGCTCATTAAGTTAACGGTCATATTTCTGGGGCTGCATGTTTCTCGAAAATGTATCGACATTTAGTTGGAAAATATAGCAATTTAGTGATTCTTGACATGGAGGTGATTACAAAAATGTTAATAAAAGTTATTGGACGTCGATATTAGCTTTAACTAAATGGTCTGAAAAATCTGCCCGTTAACTTAATGAGCTGTATATAGCTGATAATACCCAATGTTACATAGTTATTTAATCAAAGTTACTCTCAGCATGTCATCCCACGACATGTCATCAACATGTTATAGTAGTAATGATAAAGTAGAAAAATTGGCTCATTTAATTCACCATATATCCGTGATTTTGATGTAAATTGATGTAAGCTTAACATCATACACATACATCATAAGAAACTAATCCCCTTGTTATGCATGTCAGCCAATTTCAGTGGTGAGCCCATGTTAAGAGGGCAAGAAAACCACCCGCAGTCCCATTTTCAGCATGTTGCAGCTATAAGAAGAGCGATTAATATTCCGCCCGTCTCTTCGCTGCTCTCAAACCACGAACCGCCTACGAAACTGTTGCCCACGACTATCGAGACCGCTATAAAAGTTAGTCTTATACCCTTTACTCACTATGGGAAATTATTTTACACTAAGAAAATTAATAAACATGTTTGATCATCAGCCTATCACGAGCAGATTCTTGTAATAGTTATCTAAGTTGCACAAAAAGAACACGTTTGCATTAATCTGGATTTAAGAAACAAAACTCAATAACGATGTTGAAGTTTTGGGCAAGAATAAGTCCCCATCATATTTTTAAAGATGTAACAGAAATATAAGAAAGACGAACTAGTAATATAAACGGACTAGTTCTGATATTTTCTTTTTTACAGTTTTACAGTTTTCAGCAATTCATTTAAAAATCTATTAGATTTGTTATGCTCCTACTTTTCCAGTCGCAATCTTTGACAGAGTGTTAATTTTTTTGTTCTTTTTCAAGATTTTAAAGGAAGCTACAAGATTAAAAAATATAAAAAAAAGATTCCTGCAACAGCCACAATAGCGGAAGTTAAAGAAAGGTTTTCTTAATTTGACTATCCTATGAAGTAGATAAAACGTTTATACAGGGTGATAAAAAATTTTAAAAATCTGGGATTTCTCCACGCGTCGCCAATTAAAAAAAAACAAAGAAAGTACAAATGTTTCTATACTATAGGATAGTACATAAAAAGTTAAAATAGGGACATGTAAGCCGTTTTTCTCTGTCTTGAGCCGTTTTCGTTATACAGGGCCTTGAACTTCAAAAATGGCGATTTTCACTTGTTTATAACTCACAAACTTCTGAATTTAAACACCAACTGTAAAAGCCAATCTTATTTTCTCTTCTCAGACAATCTAAAAATGCAATAACATATACCATTCCATTAAAAAAAAACATAACTTTGATATGCCACTCTCATATGGGATATGCTGTATAGTCCAAAATAATTTTAAGTTGTGGGCACTACAACCCTGTACCTATAAGATCCAATTTAAAAAAAATTTAAATTGTGCACGATTAAGGCCATACAGACCGAGGCGTTCAGCGCGCCCCACCCTGTATAGTACTTTTTGGGCGCTACTTAAATTGTTTTATATATGGCAGTGGCTGAGATATTGGGGTTGCTTGAAATTTTTTTGACCCAAATTTCTACGACACTGGAAAAATAGGTGTTGTGAAAGCACATTTTTAACCGTTCATGTTTTCTACATGAAGAAGGTTCTTTTGTTAAAAAGCTTTAATGTGAACTGCTTTCGAGAAAAACAGCAAAAATGAAAAACATAAAAGTACCAACATGTTTTATTGTGGTCAAAACTTTTTTTAATTGAAAATTCACATGCACTGCAGGTTACTAGAAATTATGATGCGCCAGAAAAAAATGTTTTTCAATAGTCTAAGCAGCAATCAAATTCGCTATCTCCTGAAGACATGCCAGAGCCCTATCTACTAGGTAATCGTACTACTCGAGAACTGTTTCTCCTCGTGTTTCTCTGTAGAATATCGTTGTTTATAACTTTTTTGTTAGTCGGTTAGTCGTAATATTTTGTGTTGGTTTCTGTAACCAACTAACTAAATTCATAAGTCCTGCAGGTAAACAGTTCTTGGTAGTACTATGGCCTAGTGGATAAGGCGTCTGACATATTATATTCAGGAGATAGCGGACCCGATTCTTGCTTCGATGACTGAAAACTGGTTTTCTGACATCATTTCAAATAATTGCTGCTTTATACTAACATTTGATCCCATTTTCAAAAAATAAACTACATAGTTCCCAATAATCACTTTATTTTCTAATAAATCTAGAGGTTCAATAAAATTAAAATCATCTACCTATAAATGTTTTATGTCACCTATACCAGGAAATATCTTTCATAATACTTTGGGGTTGGTACACAACCAATAATAAGAGATACATACTACCATTTCTTGAGATGCTTAGTAAACTTTTTACTGGAAACTTGAGTAGGTAAGTGGATCTGTTGATTTCTTTTTCTGAGTTTCAGTATAGTCTTTCCTTCTAAAAAGCTTTTCACATTAGGGCTTATTTAGAATCATTAGGAAGACGCGTTTTTCCGGCAAAGATCAGAGGTTCGGCGAGTGTTCCCGAACTTCAGTTAAGTGTTTCCAGTTCGCCATAAAAGTTCCAGTTTTCCCATTTCTCCATATTCCCCCTGGAAATTTTTAACAGTCACCCTAAATTTAGTATTTATTTGCACTTCGAAGATATTCATTATCTCAAAAGAATATTGAAACAATAACACCAGTTCGTTCACATCTGAGTAGCTATGAATTTCATAATTATACATAATATTATAGTTTCATACTTTTAAATTGTCCCTTGTTCCTACTACTAAGAGATAATAAGTAATTGTTGTTTATAGGTTAAGTGATTGATGACGAATTTTATCCACAAGCAGACATATATAATACACATATATATTATAAATATCGCAAATTCAGTTTTTTGATCAATCCGAAGTTAGATTAAGTGCAAAATTATTAAGGAAACATTTTTTTAGATAACGATGTATTTAGTGAGCCTAACTTCAGTTACTTCAGTTACTTCATTTTGTTAACAACTTTCTACATAATGTACAAATATCAAAAAGAAAATTCTAAATAATTTTCAAATTTGCACTCCAGAAGAATAGCACCAGAGATCACAATAATATGTGCATTGAATGTTTAGGTATATTTAAGAAATTTTTTGGATTTTTATTTTTTATTTTTCTGCTTAATTAGTAGGACTCACTTATTCGAAATTAAAAGTATCTAATAATAAAGTTATTGACTATTGCCTTTAAAGTTATCTAATCATTATTTGCTATTGCTAGAAATTATATCAATATCATTTTATGGTAAATGAGCCTGGAAATATTCGGGGCTGATCTATCGTTTATCTAAAAAAATTACACTTTAATGCGTTAATACACGTAAATGCGTAATTTACGTAATTTTGCTTTTGCATTTTTCATTTTACATATATGTAATTTTACATAAACGATACATAATAGCCCCTATTGTTTGCGTAAAGCTGAATTTGCATGTTTAAACCAACATTTTGTGACCACTTACAAGTTTACACCTCTATACGATTATTGAATAAAACATTCAATATCCCGCTGAGTTTAGTTTAACAATAGCGTACAATCGCGTACGCTATTGTTTCGTAATAAAAAAACGGCATATAATATAACAAACGAAAAATCACGAGTAAGAACCAATCACAGTTCCACAGGTTCAGAAAGTCATATATTACCATTTTGTGATAACGCGTTCATAGAGCACTCGAATATGGAGCAAAATAACACATAAGATGATCACGCTGCGAACAGCAAACGAAGTAGCACGATCGAACTCCATTCTCGTCTTATCTCAAATTTGAACTGCCAGTCTAATATATTAACAGCGCACTCAAGACGGCTGACGAGACTGCGTGAGCAGATGAGCGGAACGAGCGTGAAGTGGGATGCGGAGTCTCGGGTCGTGAAACGCCATATCGAAGGCTATACATATAATGCGTAGAGAAAAAATCGTCTTCTTCACGTTGAATATGGCTATTATTGACTTGGGCGTAATTTTTGTCCTCGTGAATATTAGCGATGATTTTCCGCTCGTTAAAGAATATACTATTAATAAAAAAATGAAATTAAAATAAAAATTTGATAAAACTACCGACGTTTTCCAATCGCTAATCAAATCATACATCGATTTTAATGCAGCTGTTCATGATTCTGGTGAAACGTTGCTATGGCTTATTGGTAGAAAAATATTGTTTATTCGCAAGTGGATAATTTTTTTTTCCACTTTTATAAGATTTAGATAGGTACCTAACTCTAACTGTTACATTGACCCCTCCAGCAACCATTGCAGGTCGTTACATTTTTATTTAAATAATTATTATTGTAACGATTATTTATCATTTTACAGAACACTCTGTACAATATCGATCGAGCGTGACAACGTCCCTACCATTTAGTCGACTTACATACTCTCTGTACACTGAGAGTTGTCCGTTGTCATGCCGCACTGATTCTGACTAAACAATTTCATTTAATTCGATTTGAATCGTACACTTATTTCTAAGTCGAACCAGATGTGGTATCGCAGTTCGTGTCAGTGGCGTGTGTTGAGGAATAATGAATATCCTATAAATATATTATTTCGACAAGTTATTGACGAAGTAGTGCCTTGCAACTTTTTGATAACAAATATTACATAATGCAAGTAAATAAGAATGATAATAATTATTATTGTTATCATCATGATAGAAATATCATGTCACCTACCTGCTGGTTGCCGTTTAAAAGAAAGAATAACACCTCCGTTTTCTTATTTGCAAGTAAAATATTCCAGCAATTTTACCACAAGACCACGTACTAGGGAGTTCAATCGTTTCCCAGGCAAAACAAGGAAATAGATTTTTAGGCATTCGCGAAATTAAGTTACTCATAGTTTATCACACCGTACAATATAACACAGGTAATTCTGCCAATTTCGTATTAAAAACATTTCAAATCACAACAAAAACCTTATTTAGTATATTTACCGCTGACACTGACACTTGAGAGTAGCGACGATCGTAATATCGTATCAATCTAAGCGTTCAAGACGCGAGTCGATACTTCCGTCTCACTCTCGCTTATCTTTTTAGAATTGCTGACGATTCAAACGTATTTCTGACAATACGTCCCATTTTAACTCGATTGGGTATGCAATGCAATAGAAGGAGTAAGGAATATAACGAGATGATGTATCCTTAGTTCTCACAACAGACAACTCTCAGTGTACAGACTTTAGCTTTCGCCTCTCTTCGCTTTTTGATGATCGTATATGCGCGAGTCTCAAAAATGACAGGGTGACGAAATTAGATCCTCATAGATTTCAAAAACAGTTAAACCCGTTTTTCCTTTTATTTATTCAATTAATAACACCATAATGAGCAGCTAAACACTCCTTCAAACATTCAGTGAGGGAGCTCGGTCCTTTCTTGGATACCTTTCTTGGAATATTTTTCTGAATGCCATATTTTTCCAGGATTCTTCTGAAGAACCGGCCCCAAAGAGTTGGGAACAGCGGTCAATTCAAAATATGATCACCTATTGAAAAACTCGTTCAAGTTGCAGATTAGTTTATTCAAAAATAAATCTTTTGATGAACTTTTTAATTTAACCATGGTGCGTTTACTCATTCAGTACAATACATACACAATTCATTTTGTTTCTAGTTGTGCTTGTCCTGAACAAAGGTATAAGTAACTAATCTCAATTCATAGTATCGTGGTTATGCACGTCAGCATAACGTAACGTGGGAACCATTCTGTGTATACGCAGGAAAGTCACATAAACATAACTATGTAGTAGGTAGATAAAAATGGAGGGCGAGGTGAGTATATGCAGAAATCCATCCTACTTCCTACGCAACAAGAAGACTCTCAATGATTCATGAGAAACACCTCAAAGCATAAATCCATAATTATTGAGAGGCGAATGATCAAGAGAAAAATGTGCAGACCTGAGGATCTCGAGAAAACCAACTGAACCAATCTAAGCAAACTTTATGTTCCATCAGCGGCTCTCGAAAAAACCTGGCCGACATACCTAACTGGACCGGGTAAGTTGCTGATGTATCTTCACACCTGAAAAGGAAACAGAATTCTGTGTCAAACTATATTCCCACCGGTTGCTCTAGTAATGATCTGTGTTTTCGTCATATTTAAAGCCATTCCGTTTGCAGTAAAATAATCATCTGATTGTTTCACTGGCTGAGTCATTTGGAACTTCACACTCCCACGATAGCTTGTGAACAAGTTAGTGTCATTCGCGAATAGGATAGTCGATTAATACTTGCCATAGTATCTAAGATCATTTAAAGTAAGGAATAGAAATAGTCCCAGAGAAGATCCTTGATTAACCATGTTTGTGGTAGCATACCTCACCGCATATTATCAACCTCTACGAACTGACACCTGCCACCTGCCACTTAAGTATGACTGAAGTAAGCATTTATTTACTTTTTTCTCTAGTATGTCTCCCTTAAGAAGAGATGACGACTTTTGTGGAAAAAAGTTCTGCCTTCTTGAGGCAGAAAATGATCTATAGATCTACAATACCCAGATAGATGTTACCATGGAAACATTATGAAATGACAAGTGCAACAAAGCTTGAAACAATCATCGTTGCCCGGATACATATTCGATAATATTATTCAAAATCTATTTTAATTGCATTGTTGAGCTCGAATTCGAACAACGATGCCACATTGAGAAATTTTATTGAACTCTGGGAATAGTTAAATTTTAAATGCCTGTAATTCCATTCCCGATGACAAAGAAAATCAAAAACAAACACTATCGTAATAGTTATGTGAAATCATGTGCTTTGCCAGTGGATGTTGTTTAAATTTGACTGCCATTTTGATTTAAATTTTAGTAAAAGGACACCCTATATCTCGGTAACAAAGCCGAGAAACAATTTTTGTTTTAAATTTACAGTCTTTCTGAACATCCTCAACAACACTCTTTATACCGTGTCCGCCTTTTCGGTATCACCTGTACAAACTAAACAGGTAACATTCAGGTTGGGCATTCAAAATAAAAAATCTACCCGCAAGCCTACTCTTAACAACAGCCTCGAAAACCTTAGCTATTTATAGAAGAAATGGCAATCGGGAGTTGAATAATTGAGATTTCTCGGGTCTCATTCCTTGGAACTTGTTACAATTTTATTAATTATCAAGGTCTAGAAGCCGCCAATGGCTTTAGAAGCTCGATTTTGAACGATAATAAGCACTGTCGTATTTTTATATTAAAAATTAGGTCTTGGATACCTTTTATAGGGGAAATGAATTTCTCAATCAATCAGTAATTATAATAAAGATTTTCAGGCTCCCATTAAATAATTTCAGAAAATAAAAATTATGCTAAAATAGGAAGGTAATATTTTATTTTTATAACAGTGAATTGAATCAATTAATATTTAATCAGTTAACTATTTATTTAATAATTAAGAAGTTAGTATTCAAAAATTAGTTTATTGAAACGTTAATTCAAAGCATGAAATAGTTTTTATCTACGACTAATTCATAAAATATTACTGACACTTTTTTAGACGTTTAGTTCATAAAACGTATGATTATCATGAAGAGTGCATAAAGTAAAAAGCAGTGAAAGAAAATGTCGTAGCGGTTCATTATTTAACGCATTCCACCATAGTCATAACCTGAAATGTATCGATTGATTGGAATAGTCCAATCACGAAATCGTATTCAAAAACACTTGAACATGACGGCGAAAGATACGTAATGAGAAACGTCATAGTTTATTCGCAGATCGGCAGAATTGTTCGAAATAATTTTAGTTTCAATAAAACCAGTGAAATGACTTGTACATTTTATTTTTGAAAAATATTAGATCAGCGAACACAATACCGGTAAGGTACAGATCTCCCGTTCACAGTCCTCACACACTGCTCCCCTCCGTCCTCGTCCCTGCAGGCTTGCCGAGAGCCGAGAGCATGACCCGATACTCCCATCATAGGGATTTCGCTTGTCGTTGTTTTTGCTTCAACCTGACGTTCTTAGATCATCCCAACCAAACAGCATGTACAATAATTAGGTATTTTTGTTGAAATATCTTTGCAAAGCAAGCATTTTCCTTCGGAAATGGAACAGAAAATGAAAATGTTTCAAACATTTAGAGAATTTTGACAATGTTCAAGAATCGTTACTAGAAAGTGAAATGTTGGGTTGGGATCAAAATTTAATATTAATAACCCCAACAAAAGTGCATTCAAATTCACAGTTGCTAACTACATAATGTGTAAGTAAAATTTTTTGATTTATTCCATGAGCTATTAACTTATATGACTATATTTTTGAAATGTTCTTTTTTTTTAATTTTATTACTAACTCTTCGTTCTTATGTCAGTCACTCACAGTGATATCAGTCTTATCGCAGTGCCTTTTTTCACTTCTGGGTTTGACGAGCTCACTTGCGGCTCGTGCGGTAAAATTTCCCAGTCATAAAAAAAAATACCACTTCATGGACTTGTTGCATAAATAACTATTCTAGGATTATTATTCAATAAAATTTTCATTATTCTGCTGATTTCAGTTGAATAATGACGTAAATTCCTCATGCCGTGTGATAATTAATGCATTATCACTGACAGCAGTCAATCACAGCGAATAAAGAAATAATGAACGAAAAACACAATAATAAGAGCAAATCACAGCCAAACAGACTCAATTATACTAATTTTATCCATACCTATTTTATTCATAGAGATTTTATTTATAGCCTAAGTATTGATTACGGTATTATTATACATTTATATTGTAGTCTACAAACAGTGCCTGGTTGTCTTCAATGGATATTCTGAAGATATGAGAGGTGAAAACGATTACCTCTGATATTCTCTTCAATGAGAACATGATACCGATCATAAAGCAAACAAACTTCCTAGCAAATATGAGCAAAAGAAGACTGATTTTCATGATCATAGCCAAGGTACACTCTCGAAAAGACATGGCCACAGAAGATGCCGACACCGTCATTGTGAACGAAACCTGTCTCTAACTGAACTTACTGAGCTTTGGTGGTGGTTGGAGAGAATATGGACCTGTTGGTCATCGTCGCGAACAAGAAAACGTATTCTTCCTTAAACCAGAATAGAAAAACGTTCCTCCAACCACCTACTCTTCTAATGCACGCTCTGAAAAACCAAACCATTGTATAACACATCATGTTTATTCATGGAATGAGTGGATGTGATATGACTTCAGTACCTTACAGCCAAAAGGGTACTGTACAATAAATTTACAATAAATGTACAATAAATTGAAGTATGTGAAAACTCCCAACATAAACCCTCATCTTGCGGATGTTGTAGTGTGCTCAAAAACCCTGAGAAAACTCCAGAAAGCCTTGCAGAAACAGGGGAGAAATTCCAGGCCAACGTGTACGTCTACACATGCATGAAGGACTGAACCGTCGATATTTCGTCTGAGGTAGGTACCTTAATTATAAGAAAGCAGATGTCAAGACGTCATCATCAGAAACAGCTGCACTATCACTGTCAGCTGCTGCAGCCACACAGACAGTTTTAAGGCGTATCACCAGCTGCAGCATTGACTGATAGACTTGATAAACATGCCGAAGATTGGAGTTGGAAACTAGCAAAAAACTGAATGGAACTTCGGAGGAGGAAGTCAACTTCATATGTGACAACTTCGGCATGTTCGGCTATCTTGTTTGGTCATTTATGTTTAAACAATTTCGTTTTTGAGGTTCTAGGACCAATAGTTCCCAAGACATGGCCGCTTACCTATACCTAAATGTGTATTATACAGGATGATTGATCGAGACGGCATTAGAAATAAATGGAGAAGGAAGAATATATTATTGCATTTGCAAATTGTATAAAAAAATCTAATAGAATGGACTTCTTAACAAAACGCTTCCTTTTGAGAGATAGGCAAAAATTAAAAAGTGCCGAAATTTTTGCAAAAAATTCCGAAAAACAAAGTGCCGCAAACTTTTGCCAGCAAACTGCAAATTCGTGTTCAGCGGCCCAAAACACATGTATGTTGAGAAAATAAAAACTATAGCAAAACTTTCCTCTGGTAATTATGATAATATGTCTAGCCTAGTAGAAAAAAAAATCATTCCACAACTAACACTCTTCCATACTAACCCCCTCAAAGAGACTAGTTGTTAATTATTTGTTTTAAACTTGTTTTATCTAAACATTTGACAATACCTTTTTTATAGTAATTAATTTTCTGGCATTAACAATAACACTAACTTAAATGACAGTCGCAAAAAAAATTTTTGTTGTTACGGAAAATTATTTCACTAGGATGTGTGCTATAATGAGTTAGATGTTTTTATCTGATTTAGTCATTATATAAAATAGTTCAAACATGATTGTAATGAAATGGGCGACATTTTCAGGATCCTATATACATGAATTATTAATACTCCAAGGTTATAACATGAACAGATATATAGTTCGCCATAAATTATAAAATTGTCAATTAAAATTTACCAAACATTTGCGGAATTTTAGGAAAGAATACAAATTTAGGCGGGTAATTGATCACCATGTATAGAAGCGTATTCTGCTTGTGACTTTCCTCGATGCTATCTGTAAGAATGATTAATATGAGATTTCCCCCTGCTTTCCGGTTCTTCGAATTTACTAGCCCCTATTAATTACGCATTTCCTTTGTGCTCAGAATCCTACGAGTCCTACCCAGGCATGGTCAATTTGAAGGCGAAGAGTAACCTGGAGCTTATATAAAGAACAACTTGTTTTGATTGATACTGTTTCTTGTTTCCTCAATAATTAAACAGATCATCTCGCTGAATAAAATCCATTCAAAATAATAATTATAAATGATCAAGAATGATAATCTGAAGAAATGTCAGAAAAAAAAGTTGAATAAGTGTTACAACACTTGACATTTTGAATATTTTTATTAGATCTTGAAATCATACTTTTTGGAATCACATAAACGTAATATTTTTTCATTTATTTTTTCATTCATACCTATTACAACAACCTGGTATTTTATCTTGTTACAATCTGATCTAATAGACTTACAAAGTCCTTACACTTTCTAGTTGTTCTTAACACATTCACTACCCCTATATTCGTTGTCAGAGTCAGGTGGCCCCGCATATAATTTTAGCCAAACGCGTTTTTACTAGTATAAGCGAGTGTAAAATCCAATTATAAATATTTTTGTTAAATTTGAAAAGCAAAAAAAAAAAAAACGCGCGTAGCGCATTGTGGGCACAAGAAAAGGTTGTACTTTGCATAGTGCCTATCAACGCGCTTCGCGCGGTGCGTAACAACGCATTAGGTACGGTACTTATACCTACTACACGTGGCTCCTTCTCCAACTAATTTTTTTTTTTTTTTTTTCTTGAAATCAGCAACATGCAAACGCGCCTGGCGCGGTGCGGGCACATTTTGTAAGTAACACTAAACGCGCGTCGCGCGTTGAGGACAGTGAATGTGTTAATTTATGTCAAGGTAACAATTATGAATTCTTGTTCTTCACTTTCGCTGTTTGCCATTGCATAAACAAAGCCTGTTTATTTTGGGTTCTAGTATATTTTTCTTAAAGTAGAAAATCAATTTTTCCGATTCATTAATAGATTTATGACAAAAACGTAATATATGGCATTATTTTGGTAAATTTGTTAACATTGTTCGTCCGTAGTTAAAACCTTATAAGATTTTCGAGCACGTAAACCTCATGCTTTATTACCGATAATATCTACATCTAAGAATCAACTTCTTACTAAGGAGGCGCATGGTTGTTATGATTATAATGTGCTTTACCTTATAAATAGGTAAGGCATGCCTATAAAAAAGTTCAGTTGCGCTCAATACATTTATGATATTAATTCTGTTTGAGAAGTTGGCCTCCTTGCTACAAACTCATGCTGACAGCGTGAAATGTTGTTCTCAATAATACGCATCATCATTTACATATAAACAGAATTCGACTATCTTGCAGTTGCGAAGTTGCAATGCAATGGGTCAATAATTCGAGAAACGGGATCTGTCTCCAATCTTATACACTGGCATGATTCTATAAATTTCTCGTTACGCGGAAAGTGTCCTCGGCAAACATAAAATTTCATATTTTTGAGTCTTTGAGTGGTACAACACAGCGCATCTAGGATTTACAACAAGAAACCCAGAAACACCATTCGGATATCAACTGCAGCCCATGAGATCAGGAAAGTAGGTACCTAATCAATCACTGCGAAGTGACTCGGATTCCATTTGTGTTGCTGTGTAATCAATGTCAAATAAGTTGCATTGCAATATCTGTTTTCTACTATTATTGAATAATTTTTCAATTATTAGAACTTTTTGGATGAATTATGAAGGTTATTATTCGTAGGTGTTGAATTATGGTTCATAATACCCGGCTCTTGTCCAATCACAGCTACTAGCAATTCATAATACCCGCTGGTGGATGTACTGAATCGAGTTTGGTCTAATAATAATCGCTATATTTCAAAACTCGTTCGGTCGGAATAGGGTCGTAGATTCTTAAGACTTTTGCAAATAAAGTAATGCGTGTCTATATGATTTGAAAATAAACCTTTTCTATTTAAAAAGAAAGATATTGATATCTACTACCCCAGTAATAGTGCTGTTTGGTAAGTAGAAAAAGAACACTCTTGATAACTTATGTAATGATAAACAATTATACTAATACAACAGCAGAGACGATAGGTTGGCCAACTCTACCTCCCTGAAAGAAAACATAAATACTTAAACTAAACAATGAAAATATTTCTAAAACTAAACGACTGGTTATAACACTCTCCAGGATCTCCTTCTATTAACACTAGAGTAATATGGAATGGTCTAACCTTGGAAATTCTGCTAGTGATGTCTTCGTTACGCAGTTGTTGGTAAAGTGGCTCTGACTTTGATTAGAGACCACACAATACAAAAAACCTTCAATATCCTTATCCACCTCACTGAATTGATACCGTGGCGGTGGCGATGATGTTTAATTCTCAGGAATTTCTTGATAATAATAATTACTCGAGACTAAGAGTGGTATATATATCTTCGATTAGGGTCCACCTCAATATACTAGTAGTAGTTCTCCAAAAAAAACCAAAAAGATCTTCTCTACCCCCAAACAACTCTATCGTTGTGGGTAGACTGACCTACTAATTCATTTGACGTTTTTCCCTCTTTCAATCGTTTCAATTATTGCCGATGGTGATCTAATTGTCTCCATTGTTTCGGTAATAATTGATAAATGAATCATTATTATAGAATTAATATTTCGACATACTACATGGACCAATAATTATTATTATTAAAACCTGTAAATTTGTAAACAGAGCAAAGCTTTGAATAGAAACGAAAACTGACATTTCTCAAAATTCACGCGTGTGCAGTCGGTACTCGGCGGTACTAGAAGTAGTTCCAAGCAGTAAATAAATAAAAAACTAAAGCTTGCTAAAGCTAGTGGCATTATTATCATCTCGTGAATAATGGCTTCAAGGTCGCTCATATAATATAATACCTACACTATTAAACGAAGCCCTCTATTAAAATCTTACAAGAGCGAAAAAAATAATCAGGACCCGTGAATGAAGTAGGTATATTCACGATCCTTCGCCTTTTTCCGCTAAACTTTGGACACCTTGAGATATCTTTGGATATTCATCAATATGGATTCTATTATGAAATAAAATCACTCGATGTTCAGATTTTTGATTTATACAGGGTGATTCATAATATGTGCACAGGACTTCAGGAGGTGATAGTTGGTTCAAAAATATGAAAAAAAGTTCCTTTTTTTACATGGGTCCGCAAAAGCACCATTTTCGAGACAGAGGCTGTCGAGAAAATTTTTTTTTTCAGTTGTCGATGATTTCTTAGGAACCCTTCCAGATATAAAACTGAATTTTTGTACAAATTTCATCATTTATATTATTTACTTTTTGAGCTCTGACTAAATTAATTTCATATAGCAGTGGCGGAGATTTTGAGGTTGTTTGAAATTTTTTTGCCCCTAATTTCTACGACACTGCAAAAATTGTAATTGCGGAAGCACATTTTAAACTGTCAATGTTTTCTACATTAAAAAGCTGTTCTTTGTCAAAGACTCTAAAGTGAACTGTTTTCGAGAAAAACAGCATTTTATGATGAAAAACATAAAAGTGACAAAATGTTTTGTCGTGGACAAAAACATCACTTATTTTTAATAACTTTTTTTATGATTTGTTTCACTGTTCTATAATTTTCTTTTTAATTTGCCCTCTTCACATAGATAATAATGACAATATGGCGTGTACAAAAGTTGGGTTCTGTATCTCAAACAGTTCCTGAGATATCGTCAAAAAACTGAAAATAATAAAGTTTTTTGACACCGTGTATCTCGAAAACGGTTCTTTTGCGAACCCATGTTATTGGGACTTTTTTCATATTTTTGAACGAACTATCACATATCCTTAAGTCCTGCGCACATATTATAAATCATCCTGTATAGCTTTTTTTAATGAAAACAGGAAAATGTGTCTCGATCTCGTTTATGTAGCCACGTGGTTTATTTATCTCGTTTCACAAAATATTATTTTCAAAATAAGAATGTAATTATGATATTTATCTATGTTTTTCGTTACATTTAATCAATAATAATAATAATAATAATAATAATAAATATATCGATTTTAATGGAGGGTATGGGTACTTTTACCCCTTCCCGGGTTTCCGTCAAATTATCATGTACATCGGAAATTAGTACTTTTAATAAGAAATTTACCTACCAAATTTCATCGAATTGGAATCACCCGACTTTGAGCTATTTAAAAAAAACTAAAATTTTCAAAAGACTTTGAAGTCCTCTCACGGGCAAACGAAGCATTTTGGTACCTATAGAGATAAGTGTGGTTCGAGCGATTTTTTTTTACCTCAGTAATCTGTGGTTGCTCCATGTCCATGGAATATTGGGACACCCTGTATAACTGTGTGTGATGCATAGGTGGTGTAAGCAAGTCTTTAAATCTCAATTTTAGCGTATGCACATCTGTACGAAAGCACAATTTAGGAAACAGATAAGGAGGAGCTTTATCAGCCAAAATTCTCATAAATTGGCAAGGACAGTGAAAAATCCTCCTATTAATCATTTTCAGCCAGCCAACGCATTTAAGTTTATGACTTATATGATCATACTTTCTCAGATCGTAGATAAAACGCAGACAGCAGTTTTGCAACCTCTGAACGCGATAACGATAACTATAGTGAAAGTGTTGAGTGACGACCTAAGTTCATACAAAAATTTTAGTCTACCATAAGCGTTTCTTAAGCAATAACTAATGTGTTCACACAGGTTTCTTGCTTTACAGGTTTGTCATCTAATTTGATTTCATCTTTATGAGGAGAATTGAAGGCGATTCTAGAAGCTGTACTGCCAAAAGTGATGACCGATGACTACCCGGAATTAAGCATCAGACAATGTCTGGTGGTATATTGCAGCAAGCAGTCTAGATCAAAATTGATCTAAGTCTCAGTACTCGAACGGTATACAAAATATCTAATCTAAAACAATTCTTTAATGATTTAATTTAGAACATAATCTAGAACATTTCTGTTTGCCGCTTATCCGTCAGTGAAAATGTTCCTTCAAAGCTAAGTTTCTGCTTGCCGTTTCTACGTAATTGCTTTTTTAGTAATGTTAGTTACTGCACGTTATTTCAGTCATGACGTTAATCTTATTGGTCTTACTTGTCTCATATCCATTTGCTGTTATCAAGATGTATGCATGTGACACGACTGAGGTTGTTTGTTGACGAAGGAATTACCTATCAGAAACTGGAAAGCTAGAGACCTGATAAATTTTTCATAATCTCTCAGCGTGGCAAGCAGGATATCCGAACCATCAAAGACGCTCTCCGCAGTCAGCAGTTTATGGCTCACCTCCGACCCATTCAGAAATATTTTCTGTCACAGAAGAACAAGTTAGCAGTTACAAACTTCTCCACCATTTATGATCCTTTACCGGTTTTAGAGTGCAATGTTGAGATTCCTACATCTTTTAGAAATCGTAAGGTGCCGAATTTAACTTCCTTTGTGAATTATTTATACTTTACTTACTTACCCTCTCTAGTTTTTATTTCAATTCGAGAACTAACTGCCTTTAACAGGATATCTAGTGGTATAAGGTTTATATTTATAAAGAAGTTTAGCCTGTCGACATCAAGAAGTGACTAATGATCATTGACTGTAATATTTGTTCAGTCATTACGTCGGAAAAAAATTGATAAGAAATGCGAGTGAACCGAGAAAGCTGATTGTGGATATTGACTTTAGAAAAGCTTAACTTCAGTTTCCTATGCATGTGAATTCGCCGCCATCTTGAAAGAAGTGTTAAATTTTTTTTGCAATAACTCTATTCTACGTCGAGATACAAAAATTGCAATGGGACTCTTATTTCTTGCTTTTTTACGCTCAAATTTAAATCATCTACATTTTTCACCTACCATTCTTCGTTGTTGAGATATCGAAAAATATAATGATGGATTTTTTCTCTCACAATAGCATTTTTTTTAATGCTGGGCCCCCTAATTGCTATAGAGATAAATCTTTGATACATTGTTAATATTGAAAAGCTGCTTCTGTTGCAATAGTTAGATTTTAGGCCAGCTGAGTCATTTTCAAGGAAAAAGTTTTCATTTTATGTTATCATTTTCGTAATTATTGTATTGATTTCAATTTTCATTTAAATTTATTGTTCAACAGAATTATTTTTCAACAATAAAAATTATAACAAACAAACCGTCAAAAATAAAACAAAATATCCAATTTAAGAGTCACAGTCAACCTCAATAGCCAACGGCTATTGCAAAAATGACACTATAAATTGGAAACTTTTTCACGATTTTCTGGGAAATGGCTCAACAGACTTAAAATTGACCCACAGCAACAGAAGCGGCTTTTTAATCTTAACAAATGATCTTGTATGATTTCTCTCAAAACAAGTAGGACGGTCGAAATATTTAAAAATATATGCGTGACTGACCTGATAGAAAAAAATACACCTTCAGAGGTGAATCTTGAGAACAGCGGTTTTTGGGGTGCCGATGGAGATTTCTAATCTACTCATCGAATACTATGGATCCCCAAAATAACACCAAATTTGACCGAGAGCTACTTCCCATAAGGATTCTGCGGGGTCCTTTATTAAGAAAACGATGAACGGTAGGTGAAAAATGTGCATGACTAAATTGTAGGGCATAAAAAAAAAACAAGAAAGTATCCCGTCGCAATTTTCATATCTCGACAGAGAGCCTAGTTTTTGAGAATAAACAAAATTTAACACTTTTTAAGATGGTGATGAATGCACATATTATGAAATCTTGGTCGACAGTTTGAAGCTTTTCTAATCCCCCCGTCACACAATAACCAAAAATCAGCTTTCTCGGTTCATTTGCGTTCCAAATGTTTATAATGACTGGAATACATTCATTAATTAATAAAAACGTCTCTGACAAATTATACTTTCAAGTTTATTTCATAACTGATATCTCGACACAACATGTTTGTATTGTGTCAGAGGTATGTCTGTCTCTATCAACTAAAAACTTTAAAACATAACTACTGTCTTTGCTTTGTTCTTTGTTCATAGGACAATTTCATTCAGCTTAAATTTTCCGAGACTTACCTCTTACCTATCTACTTATTGCGATAAGCAAAGCAGTCTTTCAATTCTGAGTGGTCCATCACGCTTGGTATAAGCGTGGTTATTTTCAACGTCGTAACCTTGAATATGGATCGCTTAAAAAATTTGACAGTTCAACAGTAAATAATTGTAGCTGCACGTCAAAATGAGTCGCTTCTGTCGAATCTAATTTTTTTGGCCTTTCACTTTTTTCGTGAGATAGTCTAAGAAAATACCACTCGTGATCGAGTTTATCTTAGAAGTCTGTTTTTTTTTATTTCTAAACTCAACTGAGTTGCTTAAAGAAAACACCAGACTCGTCCTGCAGACTCAGTTTATTTTAGAAACAAATCTTCACTTGTGAATTACTAGTGAAAACGCTATGAACTAATTTCGATTTTTAAATTACTGGAACTACATTATTCATTCGTGTAAGAATTATTTGACAGAATTTCTACAAAAGAAAAATGTCTGATATAAAAAATGCATGGGTATATTATGCAGATTCAAATGAGGGCATTCTTGAAACCTTCGGGCGATTGATTTGCAGGCGGTTATGCATAGAACAAGAGAGATATTTGAATACGATCGGCCATAAACATAAACTGGGATCGGCGTATCCACAATCGCCCTCCCGGAGTGAATGAATAATGAATGCCTGGTTTTACGGCTTCGGGAGACGACATCCCGTCCCTTTGGACGGGGAGTGAAACAATGGACTGGCAAACTAGGTCCACTGACCTGCTTGCCATTCCAGTGGTTAGTTTTTATTAGCCAACTTTGGAAATATGCGCCTATAAAGAGTTAACAAAGAACACCAAACCCTAACAGAAACTGATGTCCTTAAAAAGGCTACAGCGAGATAACCGATAACGATATTAGGAGATTAGCTCTCTTCCGGAGAGCTCCACGAAGCCTTTTTTGTCAAGAAATGTTGCTAATTATGTATCTTCTTTATTTTCAACCGTTTAGGTTTTTCAATTAAAAAATCTGTTTAAATATAAAATATAGGATTAGATCCCTAAAAGGAATACCTACGGCTTAATAATTTTTTAATTCAAAGAAGAGAATGCTACGTATTTGAGGCATTTCATGATAGCATTATTGTAATTGCAGAAATAAATATAAAATCCAAACAGGTAGAAGTGAACAGGTAAGTATGTCATGAGACTTGGCAAACCTAATAAACAAGAATCTTGCATTGTATGAGGGTATATGAAACGAAAGTATATGGTATATGGGATCCTAATAAGAGTATTGAAAAAAGTGAGAATATTCTAGTTTAGATGGATGTAATAAACTTGGGGATTCTCATTTTAATGAGGCTCATAATTCATTACATTTGTGATATCTGCAAATATTTACTGAAGTACTATAATAATTATTATTACTGCATTTTATTGGTAAAAGCAAACGTTCAACGGCAACAGATTCTGTCAACAGTGTCTATATTTGGTGGCTAGTAAAATATCAATGAAATACTATACAAAATGCCTCGCTAACTAATATCTTAGGAAGTTTATCAAGTGGTACTCAATTGCCAGTAAATTAATTTTCGTTGGAAAGACCGTAAATTATTACGAAATGTTTTTATTTCCCTTCGAAAATCTCTTAGGAATTTTTGTATCAAGTCTGTTTGTAAAAATGTTTCCTTAGAAGAGGTTGAAGTATTTATTAAAGTGCAGTGATTTATAAATTTTAGTGGAGTGAAATTAGAATTAAAAAAAAATGCATATTTCGTAATAATTATTACAGGAAAGATGTATTTAAAAAAAAATTTGAAACCACTTTGAAATGTCTTATGGAAAAAAGTTATAAAGTCATAATTTGCCGCTAATTGTTTTTTAATTTATTAAACAATAAAAAGAAGATTTCTTCGGAATAATCCAAATAAATCAATCAATTTCAACACAATCTTACTCAAATTTTGGAGGTCACTGAACAAGAATGCAATGTTAGAAAAATTATAATTTTAAAGTAGCAAATCCACAATGGCCGCCTTCTTACATTTTTTTTTAATTACAAATTTAATAGGGTAATTCCGGGAGAGATGGCTCACGTTTTTGTAAAATTATTTATTTCTCAAAATAAATCGTGTAACAAAAAAACTTAACTAGCATTCTCTAACTCAAACGTTTTGCAATGCAATGTAATATCAAAATTTAATAAATAATACAATTCTAAATAAAAAAAAATAATTGCCCGATTCGTCCAAAAAGTCATCTCACCCCAGGTGTATGGGTGAGTTGACTCACATTTCAGGGTGATATGACTCATATTAATTCCTCTTTTTGGCCAATACTCTACCACATTTGTCGCATAAGTTGAGGAATTTGGAACAACTTTCATGGAACCAGCAAGAACAATGAACGCACTGAAGCCAGTCTTCTTGTTTGGACGTAGTTTGATATTGTTCTCCGCATCCTGCGCACTCTGTTTCATCTTCTTCGGCATCATCGCTTGAATCATTACATTCAACTTCTGTGTCCATGTCTTCAGATGAGGAGGAAGAACACGCGGGTTTTTTTCTTTTTTTAATACAAACTATTTTTCTTTTCTGACTCTTTATCTTAGTTTCTTGACGCATATTTTTTTGTTGTTGTTTTTCATTAATTTTCTTTTCAGCATCTTTGCGCTTAGCTACATTCTGGGGACTGTTTAAAATTGACGCAACTCGCTTTGAACTCAGTTTCGCTTTAATCATGCCTGATGTAGATGGTACAGGAGAAATATTGTCCAACATTTTACTCGGAGTAAATTTTTTTATCGTTGAAACTGTCTTCTTGGGACTTGAAACTTTTTGTTGTTCTGCATTTAAACTAAGAGAACTAGATTCGTTCATGGAGGATTTGCTTTTCATAATACCTGATGTGGATGGTATGGGGGGTATTAAAATATTTTCCAATATTTTAATTGGTGTTGGATACCTTCTTGAAGTAACTGCTGTCTTCTTGGGACTAGTAGCTTCTTGCCTTACCCCAATCAATCTTGGAGTACCAGATTTGTCCAAGGCAGAGTTAACTTCCACACTGCTTGCAACCTCGACTGTAGATTCTGATGAGTTTTCAAGGAAAGCATAATCCGGAATCACATTGGGATTGTAGGGATGTATCCCACAGGCTTTGAAACCGGACGCCCCGTTTTGAACACTCGCTGATTTTGACCAAGCCTCTGTAATAAGTTTCCCAAAGGTCAAGCGATTTAGTTTTCTTGTAGGGTTTGTTTTAATAAATAAATTACATGCTGCGTGAAAATATGACTTTAATGACTTGAAAAATGAGCGATCGAGAGGCTGCAAAAATTGCGTCGTATGACTCGGTAAGCAAAGCAGAATAATCCCATTATCTTCTGCATATTCAAGCATTTGTACTGAGTTGCAATGACATGAGTGACCATCTAAAACAAGAATCACTTTACCAGGTGGCTTTCTTGGAACGAAATGGTTTTTTAACCAATTTAGGAATAAATCAGTGTTTATATATGCTGATTTTGGGTTCATAAACACCGTAGAACCCGGTGGCATATCCATTTCAAATTCTTGTTTTTTATTTTTGCCCTTGAATATAAAACATGGTGGGAGAAAATTTCCTTCAGCATTACAACAACAAATTGCCGTTATTGTTTCGCCTTTTTCTGATGAAGTTATAGCAGCAACATTCTTAGAGCCTTTTTGGGCAACAACTGAAGATGGCTTGTTATTCAATTGAAGTCCAGTCTCGTCCATGTTGTACAGACGGTCAGCTTTGCCCATCAGGTCATTTTCTAACATTGTCTGCTCCAGTAACTGAAAATAATCATTAACATCCTTTCGGTTTAGTCCTTGAGCTCTGGCTAGCGATACACCTTCCGATTTTCGAACACTCAAGTCTGAATGTCTTCTCAAAAAACTATGCAGCCAGTCATAACCTGCAAGTCCCGACTGTATATTAAAGGAATGTTTTATCCCAACTTGTTCTGCCAGCTTAAAAGCCATTTCTCGTACACTTGTTCTAGTGGGTGCGAAGCCTGCTTTTTGTAGCTTAATTATATGGTTTTTAATTTTTATTTCATTTTCTTTACCAAGAAGACAAGATGGGCCTAAAGAATGTTTTTCAAAATAATTTTTCTTCATTCTCCTTCTTAAAGTAGGCTGTGGAACGTTATAATGTTTAGCAGCAGCGTTTACTCCCATTTCCTTCCGTCTTACTGCATTTACTGCACTTAGCAATTGCTCCTCTGTCCATGCACCTCTTGAGCAATTACCTTTTCGCTTATATTCCGTAGGCATAGCTGAAATATATATATATTAATGTAGATATTATAAGAACAAGCTAAGAAAGACTAGGCCATCTGTCCCGACTGGCAACCAGGTCGACTAACCCGATTTCCCTGGGAGAGATGGCTCACTGAATATTTTCTCAACGAGTAGCAGTTCAGAGCTGCAACTGTATTTACATAACCTACAATACCTATTTAACCCTAGAACAACGGAAGAGCTTGAAGCTGTAACATCAGTAAAAAGTTAAAAAAATTGACTTACCTACCTAGCAAAAATTTTTCCAGGTAGTCGAACAAAATAAATTCAATATTTCACTTGTTTATTGGCAGAAAAACACCAAAATACCACCCGTAGCACAAAGCAACGCGTTCTTGTCAACAACAACTAACAAACTACCGGTGTTGCCAAAATGTCTGATTATTCGGAAAAAGTCAACTAACCCATTGAGTCATCTCTCCCGGAATTACCCTACGGTTGTAATAATACAAAAAAACTAAATTTTTCATTATCTCGACATAAAATTCTCCTGTCCTCTTACTTTTGGTTACGTATCTCAGGCAGAGCTCAGGTGAGCGCTATCTTGCCGATCAGGTATTCTCATAGGCTTTCTAAAGTTCAAACAATTTTTTTTTTTCAAATAATAGTAGAAACTACACTAATATGTATACTCGATATTCGTAATTTTTTCATGAAAATATATTTTAGAAATGCATCTTCCGTAGATTTACTGAAAAAACATAATTTTTTCGTAGTTTATGCACATTACAGTTGCAATGAAAAGAAAAAAATTACTGAATGTACTTTTTCAAGGTCCTGTTATAAAAAAAATATTCATTAGGCAAAGCAAAAAAAATAATTATCTTCAAGTTAATTAAAGCTAAGCTAACAATCAACTTCACTAGAAAATTCCCATTAAAAAGTTTTTTTTAAGTAAAATTTCAGGTCTGTGTGTTTGATGTAGTCAAGTACACTGTCAGTATTCTGTCAATCTAAAACTTGTGATATGCTAATGTTTTCGAGTTTGTACTTTTTTCGTTATCTGTTATATTTTCTACAATATAGTATGATATATTCAACGGTGAGTGGAATAAGGCAGGTGTCACATAAAGGGGCCGGGGATTTGGCTAGTAGGTGTATGTGGGTGAGGGCTGTATGCCGATTCGGAGGCTGTTTAGGGAAACATCAGGTTTGCGGTTTTCTTGTGACGGCCAAGGTCGGGTGCTTGGTTTTATTTTTCCAAGTTTCTGAGGGGTATTCTCCCATTCTTCCTGCCATTTCTTCATTATTGAGAACTTTGGCGGACTCTTGATATCAACCGTAATGGCTAGGTCTGTTTTATCTCCGTCGGCTGCTGCTTCCTTCGCTAGTTGATCTACCATTTCATTTCCTTTTATTTTTTTTGTTGCGTGGGGTATTTATTATCCCGATATTACTTCCCGAATGTCGTTGGCGACGGGGTGCTCCGTATCATATTGGGATATGGTGTAAATAGCTCTGAAGGAGTCTGTGAAGATCAGGCATTCTTTTGTATCAGTAATGTTTAGATATTTCGTAGCTCGTTTCGTAGCTTGTAGGATGCTGAAAAGTTCAGCTGAGTGGATGGTGCTATACTTTGAAAGTTTGACCTTTCTTGATGTTATACGAATGTGTAGGACGGCCTCTCCCATGCTGAGATTTTTTCATATGGTAGTTGTTAATGATTTCCAGAAACATTTTTTTGTGATGAAGTGAGAATACCTCGTTTTTTTTTTAAATTTTGTCTTGAGGTGATTCGTAGTGTTACTCTTGCAGCTACCTATAATATGAGCGGGTCTCTTTCTCCTTACCACATTTATGGCGTCGGTCGGAGCTGCAATTGTTTCCAGGGACTCCATTCACGTTAGCATAACAATTGAAATTAAGTTTGATCGCTGCTGTCAATTCAGAGGAAGAAAGCGAATGTTGACTGCTTACAAAGTTGTTGACCGGCTTATAAGTCTTAAAATGACAAACACCAATATGGTACGATTAAGTTTAAAAAGTCATATGTGACGTCACGCACGAACCGTCCGAATTAAGATTTTTTATTTCACCAGAAAATGTAACACAGTTTTTTTTTTTTATATGTAATTCGTATTACTGGTTGCCTATATGCTATATGCCTTAAATGAATCGATTGAAACTGCGCAAGGTCCGACAAAGCCTAGTGAAACTAAATGGTATCCGTGAGTGAGTTGCCCTCTCAACAAATGGCCGCCACTATGGGTACAATCCTTACCTTTGTCATGAACTCAAGAATGCAGCATAGTAAAAAGTTCGTCATCTTGTCATAGTATCTCTTTTCGTGCCAATAATGTTCTTACATGTATATTATATTACATGCATCTGCTGTTCCATGTTGGGAGACTGTTATTGGTGTAACTGGACCTCCATCTTTGATTGGACTCTTTTGTAATTTTGAAGTATTTTTACAACATGCAAAATTAATTAGACAAGTTATCGAGCTGTCAACGAGCGTAAATTATTGAAAGATTTATTCAATCAACGTTTGAACGGTTTAAGCCAGTTTGAGAGCCACTGACAACTACCTACATAAAATTTATTCACGGAATGACACTCTTATCCTTTGTGTTGTCCATTTAATTCAGGGTGAACCAAAATCTGATAATTTTCACCACCCTGTATAAACATTTCAACTCCATAATAGGATACCTCTTTAAAAGTTAAAACAGGGACATGTAAGCCGTTTTCTGATATCTTGAGCCGATTTTGTTGGAAATGGCTTCAAAGTTGATGAATTGCGATTTTCACTTGTTTATAACTCATAGCCTACTCAATTTAAACTGCAACTATAAGTACCATTGTTATTACATTTTCTCAGACAATCTGAAAATGCAATAATGTATGGGGTTAAAAAAACAAAGATGACACTTCCTTTCCCCATTTTTAAATGTGCCGCCATCTTGGTAATATTTCATTTCGACTCGTTATTATGTATGTTGCCGGAATTCCAAATTTCAGATTCCTAGATCAACTAGAAGTCGAACTTTTTCTAATGGGCGCTTTAAAAGAATCACCCTGTATTGTGCCTAAAACTGCTACAGATTTTATTTTGATCCTCGAAATAATGATGGTATTTCCACCAATAATTGCCCAATCCTTCCCAAGCTAAATAGAGTAAGAGCATTAGTGGTCGTTTGAAACAGCATGGCAAATAATGCGCTAAGGTGAATGATTTAACTGCAATCAACCCTTTCCCTTTGAATTGTCGGCTGCATAATCTATTAGGTCTGTTTCCCTCAGCTTTGAATCAGTCCATCATGACATTAGTGTTTTCATTGACAAACCACAGTAGTGACGGTGCTTAATCCTTATCCAACCGCGTTCCATGTATTTAATTATGCACTTTACAATCGACATGTATGTACATAACTGAGAGTCTACCACTAAAATAATAAACGGCTTACTGACTGAAATACGAATACCAACAAAGAGACATGAAAATTTTATTCAATAATTATTATTATCGCAATCGCAAAATTAATGAGCAGACACTAGAGATTATGTTACAATGAAATTGCTATTTTTCAAATTTGAAAAATCTAGTTGTTAACATTTACGTTAATACGCGTGTCCCCCTTACTGGTAGAAACGATGCAGCGATTTATGAAGTTTGGGTCAACGTACGTAGCTTTGGCGGGTAACAGGCGAGGGAGGTGTATAAAATCACTACTAAAAATCTTGAAAGTATAAAAGGTGGAAAAGGGAAGAAAAAATGAAAGGAAAATACAGGAAATACAAAAATTGGCGAAAAGTTAATGCAGTAAAATTTGCATTATTTTTATAAATAAGCCAGTGGCGTGGGTAGGAAAAGGGTAAAAATGGCTAAATTTCTATAACCGTTTATGAACACATTTTTAAAGGAATTGAACTTAAATTTTTTACAGTGGACAACTATACTAATAACCTTTAACGTTTAGAAATTTCAAGAAGAAAATATGAAAAATGATGGAGATATTTGATTTTTTACATGATGTTCATTTCTCTTAAATTTTAAAAACTCTCTTCATCTTTCAATATTCGAGACGAAATTTTTTACTCTTGTGAATGTTTGGGATGAAGCTTGATTTTCGTTAAAAAAAAAATCCTAAAGTCTCTTTACTTCTATAGGGTGTTCCTTCAATCAAATAAAAAACAAACACATGCATGAGGCAGGTTTTTTGGTCGCAGTTTTAAATCTAGGGGACTGTAAGTGGTCTCGTGTTGCATTACTTGCATTTGAGCAAAATCGATCATTTTTTCAATGATTTTTCAAAATGGCTCGATTTAAATTTTTCGGAAAAAATACTATTTTTTGAACCCCTGTTATAGGTAGATACCTACTTATAAGCAAGATAAAAAAACTTTTAAATAAAATTAACAAGATTGGAGGAAAATTATTTGAAATTTGATTTAATGCAATAATATTTGCATTATTTCTATTAATAAGCCAGTGGCGTGGGTAGGAGATGGGTAAAAATGGCTAAATTTCTAAAACCGTTTATGAGCATATTTTTTTGTAAATTGAACTGAAATTTTTAAAGCAGACAACTATACTAATAACCTTCAACCTTCAGGAATTTCAATAATTTTATAAACTCCCCTGTAACTTTTTTCGAATTTAAAGGTAGGGTAAAAAGTGCATTTTAAAAATGAAGTTAGCCAGTGGCAGGCATAGGGAAAGGGACAAAATTGTAAAATTTTCTAAAATTTTTTTGTTTTGTGTAAATTAAAAATCCATTTTATGTCACGTTATTTCAAGTAAAATGAAATTAAATTTTCACAGCTAATATGACCTAACTATGAAAAATCTCAGAAAGTCAATCTAAAAAGCGGTAAAAATATTTATCATTGAATCGCAAAAATTGAATCGCTCTTTATGCGATTGATGCGTAAGAATGTTTTTTTAAATACTTAAAATGTTAAAGTTTTTGTTTCGTTTTTCGTGTTTTGAAAATAAGTTAACGATCTGATTCCAAAATAATCACATGTAGGACAGGCTGGATTAGTTTAGTCTGACTCGAAAATTGAGATTTTCGTCGTTCTTCCAGAAGTTTACACCTGAAATAAAGTAAATGTCGACCTTATGAAAAAAATTATTTTCTATTATTCAATAACTAAACAGTGCATAAGGCAAGTGATGAAGTTTGCACATATTTGACTGCAATATTTTTTATTAATTTCAAAAATAGTGATTTTCTGCTCGTGTGTGTACATCGGCGGCCCGAGTTGACGGGCGAGCTTTCTGTGACAGTTTTTAAAGTTAAATATCAAAAATGACCTTTGTTAGTATTTTCATAATAATTATTACTTTTTTGTCAATAATAATAACTGAATTCCAATTTTGTTCACGGCAGAGAAATCACACAAATTACATTTCATGAGCCGATAAGCATTTTATTTTAAATTCATTTAAATAAGATATAAACTTTTTCGAGATCCATTTCCATGTAGAGGTAAATGAAGATTCGAGTCATAGACTCTGCTGCAGTCAGTCAGAGTTGAGTGAACGAGGTTTTGGAACTCCAAGTGATCCACATTGAAATAAACGGCCTATTAAATCCTCGGCAATTATGGCTTTAAATACCCATACCCTTGTATTGCCCATTTTCCCCACAATATCTATGACTTTAGGGCAGGCCTCAGAACTAATTAAGAGTTCCTTGAGGACTTTTCTAAGATCAAGCTTTCTAGGATGGACAACGGGTGACAGCAGTTGTAATTAAACCCGCTATTAAGCAACTCCCTATCTGCGTTATAAATTATTCCATTTGTGTTCAGGATATTCTATTATCAAGAACCAACAGGCGAGTATGCAAGCCTTATTACTGACACCTTTGATTAATTACGGCGATTTAATCATATTTCTAGGAGACCAAAATATTCTTTTGTTGTATGATTCATTATTTATGATTATATGCACATATCTACTATCCTACTTAATTCATTCATATAAAGTTCAAAACCAATTATTGATCATAATAATTTTTTGTAATATAAATAATTGCCATATACCTAAGGGCTTAAAAAATGCCCTTATGGAAATTTATAACATATTTATGAAATCATAATATTGTAGATCCTTAAATCCATATCACATCTAGGGTTGAAGATGAGGGTGTTAGCTCTTATGGTTTGTGCCCGTATTCATCAATTTTGAAACACGTGATTGGTTGGAAATTGGTAACATTCGTAGAGCATTTGAGCATAAAATTTATGTTTTCAACCCTTATTTTGAAGAATCTCTGCAAGAATCTATCAATAAAACACTAATTTTTTAAAATTCTACTGTATACTGATGGATATTTGAGCATTGTAACATTAGACCAACCAGCTGTCCGAAATTGCAAAATACATGAATAGTTGTTACACACACAAAGGTTACATACATGTAGGAAATGCAAAAATAGGCGATAAATTTCCTGTAGACATGGGTCGTTGCAGCTTTAATTTTCGAGATACAGGGTGTTAAAGTTCTGCGAAAAATTTAATATTTTTTTGAATATCTGTACAAACTGACTGATTAGAATAACTCGAATTTTTTGACAGCTGTTGTACTAATTGAAATAGGTACATCATTTTTGATTATCCCATTGAAAAATTATTCAATCCAGTGGCAGAGATCTGGGTATGTTGTTACTTTTTAATCAAGTAATTTCTAAGCCACTGACTTTTATGCAAATTTGCTATTTTTGTAGAGGCTATTATATTGTGTTTAGAGGAAAAAATTCATTTTATGTTTTTGTTGTAGGACGCACTGTTTACAAGATATTTCATGTAGGAACCCATGCAAGCTTTTTGTAATGTAACACGCTTCAAAAACGATCACAAAAATAATTTCTGGAAAAACCCAATAGAATTTATTTTTGTGATATTTAACCTCGCACAGGTTCCTATACATTGCGAAGTATCTTGAAAAAACAGTGCGTCCTACAACAAAAACATAGAATGAATTTTCTCCTCTAAACAAAACGTATCAACCAAAAATAAAAAATTTGCATAAAAGTCAGTGGCGTAGAAGTTGTTTAATAAAAAAAGTAACACCACTCCCAGATCTCTGCGCCACTGGATTGAATAATTTTTACATTGGGAGTATCAAATCATATACTTCAATTATTAGTACAACAGCTGTCAAAAAATTCTGAGTTATTCTGATCAGTCAGTTTGTAGATATTCAAAAAATATTAAATTTTTCGAACAACTTTAACACCCTGTATCTCGAAAATTAAAGGTCCAACGACCCATGTCTACAGGAAATTTATCGCCTATTTTTGCATTTCGATGGTCTAATTCTAATACCCCGTAACTGTATGAATCAATATTTTACAGGAGAGAGCTTTTTTAGTTTTAAAGGGCTAAATATGATTCAGGAGGTTACAAAACTTTTTTTGTAGCCAATTTCCCAAGCCACTACGATGTGTTTCAACTCATGACAGAGTAAACGTACAACCGAATGGCGCGAAAAAGTAAAATTTGGATTTTTGCAGATACGGGGTATTAGAATTAGACCATCGATTTCCTACATGCCCTTTAAGTTCGTAGCAGCTATTCATCAACACCCTGTATAAACATCTCTGAGCGTGTTGCATTACAAAAAGCTTGCCTGGGTTCTGACATTGTGAAATATTTTGAAAACAATGCGTCCTACAATAAAAACATATGATGACTTTTCTCCCCTAAATAAAACGAGATATCTACCAAAAGTAACAAATTTGCATTAGAGTCAGTGGCGTAGAAATCCTTTAGTAAAAAACGTTTCAGCACACCCTGATCCCTGCCACTGGATTGAAGAATTTTTCATTGGGAGTATAAAATCATGTATTTCAATTAGTACATCAACTGTCAAAAATTTATAGTTATTCTGATCAGCCAATCTTTACATAATAATTATCTATGATACAAAAAATATAAAATTTTTCGAACAACTTCCACTCGTATCTCGAAAAAAGGTTTACAAGAAATTTTCTCATATTTTTGCATTACCTATTATAGGCCCCTTAAGTTTGTAACACATATTCATTAACACCCTGTATAAAAGAGTTACATTTTAAAATTTATTGAAAACAAACATTTGCGCAAAATAGAGGTATTTAAGCTTCCTTAAATATTGTGATCAATAAACGTCTTTAACAGTGACATAGAAGTGAGGTCATCCCATAGAAGAAAATATCGCCAAATAATTTCAAACATTTTTTCATTTTTTTAACTACGTATTAAAAAAGAAAGCTAACATAGATAGTCTATAGCAAAACGTCTCATTATTGATTTATAAGCAGAATATTTAGATTTTCTGACGATGCCCTTGAAGAATGACCTTTGTTGTCAAAATTATTTTTACACATGCAAGTATGAACATGTTATAGGTATATCATAGAGATACCTAGGAGATAAGGAGATTTCACGTATCTTGCAATTGGAATTGGAATCGAATAATCTTCTACTTTGCGGATATAATTATTTCTTTTCGTAATGCTCTACGAATCATTCGGGCTTATGCCAGCTGTATTACAACGCTTTATTATACCTTCTGAAGCGCTTTACTATTTTTAAGGAATATTAAATTGAATAATATTTAACAACGGGGGAAATAGGGTTCTTTAAATTACATAAAGGTGTCAATAAAGTATGAAAAATTACATACATCCTACTATACTATTATAGGTACTATAAATAGGTGGAGAAAATAAAATTGTAGCTGGGAAGTTTATTGACTGCCAGAACACAATGCAAAAAACTTAAAACCATGATGAATTTCTCGGGGACGAAATTTTTTTACAGAATTGAATTCCTGCTGATTCGGATGCTAGATGTACTTTGAGGGGTCCAACATGTGTAACTGAAGAAATAATGGACAATTCTGATCCAGCAGAGAAAACCAGGAGTAGGTATAGACGTTGAAATAAACTCACTAATAAATCACCACCTTCACCAATAAATCCCACGAAAAGATCTCCCAGGTAAAGATCACCCACTCTTCAGATCCGTTGGTGCCAATACAGATCTACTTCAGCAACAACATCCTTTCTCTAATATACGGATATTAGGTATAGATACGGATAGACTATTTTAATGTCCACAGTAAAGAGTCTAAATTCACGAACGTTTAAGATCAGCCGAACATTTCACATTAAACAGTTCGCGTCAGCCATGACATGAAACGGTTGACTTTCCCATCAGAATTACCGCCATCAGCAATAATGTTGTCAAAAAATGAATCTGATCTTTACAAATAATTCCGAAAAGTTTGAAATTTAGGGCACTACGCCTATAGAACGAACGATCGGATTACTTAATTATAATTATATCGACATCATGCCCTAATAAAACGCCGCGACTGCAAGCTGCATCTGGGCCTCGGACGACTTGGCACTATCGATCTGTAAGCCGGTATGATTTGCGTACATTCATTGAATATTTCGCTTGGTTATACGTTTGCTTCCGGACATCTGAGGTAAGGGGATCTAATTAGAAGTCCATCACAGACTTTTTACGAATTATGGCTCTAACCGTTTAACCGAGAAATTATCGATTGGTTAAATGTGTCGGTAGTATTTCACTCAGTATGGAGACTTCCTACAAGCTCAGAAACGAGCCCCATCGATAAAAAAATTTGGTTCTAAAACAACCGCAAACGTGCAGTCGAAACGAACACATCGCCTATCAGCTTGGTATAGGTTCATCTCAGCGATCGAGCGATCATAGTCATCCGAGTGATTGGTGGTTCTGCTGCAGTCCATGAAGCAGTTTCTGAATCTGCGACTGCGTTATTTTAATTAGTATGTAATGATTAGCTGTCTTTCATAAGCAGTCAGATGAAGATTCATTTGGGCCTGACGTAGCGCCGAATGTCGATCCTCCTCAGTTTCAATTATTGCAATATGCAATTGCATTTTAGTTGCAATCATTTGAATGTTTATAAACTTTAAGAAACGATACGATAACGGGAAATTAAAGGTGTGATTCCCTGCCTCGATCTAAGAAAAGAAGTTCCTATTGACATAGGTCCGCAAATATATTGTTTTCGAGATACATTTCCAGATGTCAAAAAAAAAAAAATGTTATTTGACGAGGTATCTGGAACTGTTGTGGTGTAAAACTGATTTTTTTTACACATCATGTCATTTATATCTACTTTTTGAGGGCAAATTTTCATTTAATGTGGCAGTGAAACCAATCATAAAAAAATATCAAAAACAAGAAGTGTTAGGCAGAGTTTTTCCCGAAAACAGTTCACATTCACAGCTTTTGACCAAAAGCATCTTTTTTATGTAGAAAACATTGACAGTTTAAAATTTGCACAATGCAAATAGTGCAAATTTTCCCAGTGTTGCATGTAGAAATTAGGGGTAAACCATTTCAAGCAACCTCAAAAGCGTTCAAAAGATAAATAGGTAATATTGATGATAAGATGTGCATAAAAATTTAGTGTTTTTTTTCAAACGGTTCCTCAGATATCATGAAAAACTTAAAAAAAATTTTTTGATACCCCCAATATCTCGAAAATTGTGGATTTACGGACCCATGTTAATAGGAACTTTATTTCTCAGATAACCTTTCATATTCCGACACATGTTTTGAAACATAGTGTATAATTTCCGAGAACATTGAGAAAATGTTTTCAATTTGTGTCCTGATTTTCATTATTGCCTTAGCTTTGACAATAAAAAAATGACGTAAAATAGCAAAAACGACGTAACAACGAAATAAATTTTTATTGTTAAACTTAAGGCAATAATGAAAATGAAGGGACAAATTGAAAACTTTATACCAATTCTCTCGGAAATGCCGTAACCTAAGTCTGGTTGCACAAACCAAATCAATTCATGTGAAAGGAGACTTGACTTGACAACTTGACTTTTCATTTTAGCCCAGTCATTTCTCAAGAGTTAATTGCCGGCAAAAATTTTTTGATGCAGTTTTGTTCCCCCTTTCTTATAGAGATACTCAAGTGTAAAATTATTACAAATTACCCCCAGATGTTGGCTGCCATCTTGAATTTAGGGGGTGAGTTTGTTTTTCCTCATTATCTCAGTAGGTACCTAGTTTTTGAGTTTTGGGCAAAAATACTCATTTACAAACTTGTGGGGTGGAGAATTTAATTTTCTACATTTTATGTCTTCATAATTTTTTTCATATTCGGTTATTTATAACAAATATTACGCATAATAAGCTCCAGTGAAGGGGTTGAAATGCCATTTTGGCGCTTTGTCGCTAATTTCCTTGAAAAAAAGTTCCATGTTTAAATAGGAAAGTTGTTCCTTATACAATTTGCAACAAATTTTATGAATAACACTTTTCGTGCAATTAACTTTTTTCGTTCAGGAACGCGCCAAATTAGGTATTACACTTTATTCGATAAGAAGTCAAGTAACGTCGTGAAATGCGAAAAGAAAATGCATCCCCTAAAACCAAAATGTCGGCGTTTCCACAAGGATTAGGAGGTCGCATTTTTGGATTTATACTCATCATCGACCACCCAACAACCAAACAAAATTTCGTTTTTCCCGCTTTGATTGCATAATCAAATCCTAATTTTACTGGACTAGAAGAATATATAGAGGAATATACATACCTATACCTCAGTCGGCCAAAAGATATACATAGTAATAAAAGTGCGCGGTAAGTTTACAATCCAGGTAGGCAGACCTTATACACAAGAATTATATACACAAACCTTAGAATGCCCTTCTCATTGGTTTACCGGAACCAGGTAACCAATAAATAAGGCACTATCTGCCTACAGATGTGACTACTTGGACCTTAAAAGTTTGTTGCGCAGTTTTATTACTATATCTGTTGGTCGACTGAGGTATAGTGAAAAGTCTGTTAGACGTTTTTCCGAATTACCGAGCTTTGTCGCGTTCCCGGACTAAAAAAGTTCATGAAAAATTCATAAAAATTGTGTCAAATTGTATAACGAACAATTTTCCCGTTTAAAAATTTTTTTCTAGGAATTTTTTCCTAGGAATATGGGGAAAAGTGCAAAAAAAAGCTTATTATGCATAATATTTTGTCAACCGAATATCAAAAAAAACTATACAGACATAAAATGTAGAGAAATAAATTACCAACAAATTTAGTAATGGGTGTTTTTTCCCAAAACTCAAAAACTACTGAGATAATGAGGAAAAACAAACTTACTTTTTAAATTCAAGATTGCGGCCAACGCCTGCAGGTAATTTGTAATAATTTTGCAATTTAAGCATCTCTGAGGAGTGGGGAACAAAACTGCATCAAAAAATTTCTGCCGGTAAATTAACTTTTGCGTTCGCCATTTTTTCATCTGAAATGACTGGGTTAAGAAAGAAATGTGACATTATCGTCAATAATCTCTTATTACACGCTACAGTCCATTGTCAGATCATAATTTGTGTTGGTATGAATCATGTCTCTGACAACTTGTCACATGTTTTGTTGTTGCGATAAGAGAAAATTAAGTGATTACAGCATCTGACGAGGTGTTTTTACTTACGAGAATTTACCTATATAATCAGGTCTATTAAGTTTAATTATTTTATAAAAATATAAGGTTAAGAAAAATCAATGCAACTTGATATTAATTTTTATTTAATGATGTATTATTTAAAAAAAAGTAAAATTCTGAAAATGAACAAGAAAATTACCAAGTTCTAGGAATTACCTAAATCAGTGCGGATGTCTAAATTTTTTAGTAAAAATTATAATTCCCTCGTTACGTATACTGATTCTGCCAATTTCAGTTAACTAATGAAATTGGTGGTGTGATAAGAAATGACCTCGGAGTTGCTCTCCATTCCAGAATATTCTTTATTGATAATTTAAATGACTGGGGATTTAGTAAAAAACGACAACGCAAATATCAAGAAAATAAGTCTATTCAAAAATTTTATTTATTTTTTGAACTAATTTTAATAAATTTTCTCCAAAGGTCGAAGAGAAAATAGCGTTTTCATCTCACGAAGAATAGCTATTATCGACTCAAATGTTCCAACACTCGCCTGTCGGCTCGTGTTAAAATTTTCGTTCTCGTGGACAATAGCTATCATTCTTCGCTCGCTGAAGAATATACTATTATGGCTCAATTCTGCCGAAATAATTACTTATGCTCATGCAATATTTTCTACAAGCGAAATGAACGGTGAGTTAGGTGAAAGGTGCCTAAGATTCCCTGTGACATTCCCATGCAAACAGGCAAGCAGCTAATAGCAATTATAGATAAAAGAGTAAGCGACGATTCATATTGAAAACACCAAACAAGCAAGCTTCATTATTAATTCAAGAAAATAACCTTCCCTTGGGTGCAGCCTGAAAATATGCCTAGAGATTTCAATTTATGAAAAGTAATCACGGGAAACCTTATCACCGGCTTTTCTTTTGTAACACGTGGAATGGTCGCTGGGTACTGACACCGCTAGGCGATCGTGTGTAACGACGGGCAACTAGAGAAACGTGGTTGTGTGTACTGTATTTTCCGTTGCCTTTGGTTCCTTTACTTCACTCTCTATACTATAAAAGAAAACGACACCCAATCTGTAAAGCGCCGAGATGGAGGCGGAATGTAAATGACTTTTCATCTCTTTTTGTGGCCGGACAACTAGCTAGACTCGCGTCTTTAAGAGGAGAGAAGTGTTGAAATAACCTTGCTGTTTGAGCTAGCGAGTTATAATTATTGTCGTTGGAACTCACTGTGAATGATTATATGGGCGCTCGTGTACGCGTTGCGCGACACCCTTGGGCGTTGATAATCTCGACTGTCCTACCAACTGCCCGGTCATGTTATCGCTTTAGCGTCGATTATCCGTGCATTTATTTTACTGTACATGAATTGATTCTAAAGATTTATTACTTAAAATGTAATTTAAAAATGAATCTCTTTACTTATTTCCTAGCTAGTTAGGTGCATTCTCTTACTTAATTAATAATATATTATGTACTGGTAGCGTTTTTATATGGATCTTTATCCGTAATCTCGATAAGGCTCGACACAACATCAAAAGCATGTTACCTAGAGGTCTTTTCAAATTCGTTGGCGAGAGATTCTAAGGAGATAATAAAACCGGTGTTTAAAGGGACGTTCCCCGGGTGTAACAAAACACAAATCTTGTTACAAATATTTTTGTTATGATATTATTGATAACTCCTACATTATTCAATATACAGATATTATTGGTAATTAAATATGACATCAATACTTGATATATTTATAAGTTCCATATAAACATATCGAACATTATATTATTTACAGTTTAAATTTAGCAGTGAATACCTACGCCGCTGGAAAGTGTCTGAACGTCCTAATATAGGAGACTCCTTGAAATTTCTTGGAATTGTTCTCGTCAACGAATTTGAAGAGACCTGTACATGCTGTGCTATTTCCGTGAATCTAATTATTTATTTAAAATTAAAATTATAGTTTAGGTACATCCGTTAATTATGCTATTTAGTCTCAAAAAGATCCCTATATAGGTAATTCCCTAACTAATAAGATTACTTGCATTCCTTTGTCCATTGATCTTATGTTTATACCGTTCCAGATTTACTGAAATGTATGCTTTATTTACGGAGACTTGTACGAGTTTACTTTTGCAAACTTTAGATAATGTTAATTAACTAGTTAGTAGATTATTCTTTATAACGAGACACTTCGCTATAGTTGTCACATTGTAAATCCACTTTTAACAGTGATTTAGATGACAAGCAGCTATTGAAATGCATCTGATTAAGTTTGTGCAACCCAACGAAATGTTACAAGCTCTCACACATCATCAGAAGCAGGTTTTAAATCTCTACATTCAATGATTCTCTCTAAAAAAAAAACAAAAGATAAAATAGTATTTTGTCATTTTCTAAAGCACGTCACGTATTTTCTCTCACAAATAAAAATAGGTTCATTAATAATAACTGAAGGCGCTAACAGTGACACATTTTTTAAATCACAATATTAGTATGAATAGTTTAGCAAAGAAGAACAATAGTATAGTTTTTTACAAGAAAAAAAAAGACTATGGCATTCTGACACTAGCTAGCAGGTCTGAGAAAAAACGTTTCAAAGTACAAAATTTTTAGTTTATACTATAGTTATTAGACAATCACGTAATACATTAAGAAAAATTTCAAGATAATTGAATCTTCCACCATATTTAATAAACACTGAATGTGTTATTAATAATGTTTTCAGGTTTGAGAGTGTTTTCAGGTTTTTCATTCAAAAATTCGGTATCTCTTCTTATACTTCTCGAGATCCAAGCAATTACTATACCTGTATAAAAATTATAGAGGAAAAAATAAATCAATGTACAAGGAATTTCATAACTTCTTTACATGAGATATTAATAAGAATTTTCCAAGTAAACCCTGAATAAAGAACAATTTCCTGACAGATTTCACCGGAAAATTTTTCAAAGAGAGTAAGATTTTACATTTAGAAGTTCTCCGGTCGACATGAATATTGAATAAAAATTCCCCTAATATAAAGTTTTTCACTCTAGAGTCAGTTAGGAGTTTGGCCATAATTTCAAGATTATTAATCTCTGATCAAGGGAGGCTGTGATTATCATTCTCTTCCAAGTCACGGTTTACTAAGAGTAGATGAATTTCACGCCACCAGCACGGAATGCCATTGCAACGGAATTCATTTCTCTGGAAAATCTTTCCTACCTGTTATCGGGTCTTCTACAATTATCTTAATAATTTATTTTACCGAATTCAGACAAGAATATTGAGATAACTGACATTAAAATATTTTAAGATTTAAAATCCTCATAAAACATTTCTTGTGGTAACGTCTCTCGTGTCTAAAAAGCATAATATAATCATATCAACTTCTAAATATTGTGTATTAGGGAATAGTAGTAGGTATACTTACTAGACAATTTACTCACATTGTAACAATTTGAATTTGTTGAAAATGACGGCAACACGAATTAACAATGAGTATAATTAATACACTTCAATCAACTCTAGCTTCCAGCATTCATCCACGTGAGTAAAATCTACTTCGTATTAATTCAACTCTGTGACGGAATCCGATATCATCTAAATTATGAAGCAATCGACGAAGTTGAGAGTACCTATGCAAGTATAACCACAAAAAGTCTCCTATTTAATTCGACAATAAGTTCAACATTTTAGTTAGTATAATCATTTTCTCGGAGTTTCTAAAAGATGTTAACAATACAAAAATATTTAAAAATTGATTTGTTTATAAGTTTAACAGTTCACTTACGCAAAATTCAAAGCCAAAGTTGTGCAAATTCCAACAAAAAATACTTTTTATACCTACGTTGAAAGAATTCCGTAGACATTAAAAAATCATATATCTGTATGACTCATCATTTAATATGCATCTTCCTTTTTGTACTGATACGTTTAAATCGAATTAGAAGCTAGAAAAAATTTGTTAAAGGAATAATTTTGTCTAAAAGAATAAATTGCTGTAAATAAACCAGTGCTGCTGGGAAAGATACTTTAAAAAGTATTTATAGATACAAGATACTAGATATGTACTTCTAAAACTATCTAACATACTTTAAAAAATCTATCTTAGATACTCAAAATATCTAAGATACTCCCAAAAACTATCTTAGATACTAAAAGTATCGTATCCTAGGTACTAAAAGCTTGAAAAATACAAATATACTTTATTTTTTATTTAGATGGATTCCACCAAGTCAAAATTCTAGGGGAACGATTGGCAACAAGACTGATTAGGTTGGTTATATGGTGATAGTTGTTACTAGAATAGTTACTAAATTAATTTAGGTTATGTCCATTAGTTGAAATGTCATTTTATTTCAAAATTTAAATCCAAAAAAAACTATAAACTCAATTTTTAGAGGTAAATTGGAAAATTTTAGAGACTTGTAGGGGTAAGTACCTTAGCTATTTACTCTTATAAATCTTATGTATGTAGGATTAGACCGATTCCTTCTTAGTTTTAAGTAAAAATGTTGAAAATAGAAGAAAATCTATTATTGATAAATAGAAGAGGTACTTACATTATTTAAGAATTTTTTAAGAATTTTTCAAAGAATCTGATTAAACAGTATTTTTGCTTAATCTGGAGAAACATCTTTTAATCGCTATTGTTTATAGCATTTGATGATTACTTCTTTTCTTTCTTTTGAAATAAATTTACCTGCCTGAGCATTTTAATAATTTTGAATTTGATAATTTGGTTTGTTAATTTGACAACTTCAACTTTTCAGTTCCTTCGCGTTTCGCTGTGACTAGAGTGCCGACTCAGGGAGTAGACCTAGTTTTCACAAAACGTCATTGGATATAGTCAATCCAAGCAACAGTTAAATTTGTCCTCAAAAAACGAATAACTACTAAAAAAGGACTATTTTCAGAGAAAATAAAGTAATTTGAAGTTTTTAATTTGCGTTTTATAACAGTGGAACTTACAACAAGGAAACATGTTTTGCAGGTGACGTCATAGCCTATACCCGAATCGGGGAATGTTGCCGTTACTTTAGTCACAACGTAAATTTTTTGCCAAGGTCGAGAAAACAGGCTACCATCCGACAATATGAAAATTACTGTTTAAAGATTGCACAGGGTACCAACTTTACAGCTGTTTGACAAGTCCATCTAAATAAAAAATAGACGAAGAAATAACATAAAATTTCCTGATGACAGATGACCTAGACCTTATGCAAGCAACATAATCAAACGGGCAATGTTGCGCAAACCGTATAGTGGAGCGGAAAGAGCCCGCTATCTCGCTTATTTAAGGTAGAAAAATTTTTCGGAGTAGAAAGATATGGGACCGATACCATCATATTAAGGGATCTTTGGGGCACTAGAATCTCGTTTTACGACAAGCTCCCTTGGTGCTGACAAAAGTTACAGCCCTTTGAATCTCAGATTTGTGATTTTTTTTTCACGAGTAAAAGCTTCGCAAAGTATTTTTTTTCTCCGTCACCGGTTGACATTGGGGACTCTAGTTTTGTTTTTCCTTTATAGTTATGATTAGTGAACGAAATGACGTATTTGAAATGCAAGAAGTTTGTTCAATTTTCAAAATATTCAGTGTTTTTGACCGATTAAACACACAATTTCTGCAAAGTTCCGACTTTGAACACCTTTAAATTTTTTTTTCACGATATCGATTTCAGTTTTTTTGTTACCATCTGATGAAATGAAGCTTTGTGAACATTTTATTCCGTATAACATGTAGTCGCGTTTCAAAAATAAACTTTCTAGAGCCGTTTATATGAAACCCTGAAGTTGAACAGATATGTTTAGCATAGAGCGGACGGAGTGCGAGTTATAGCGCGGCGACGGCTGTTGAACAAGGAACGGCTGAGGATAAGATTGCTACTGCGAGTGTTACTGTTATGTACTTATTCAATAATAATTTAGGGACGTTTATTTATTGTAATATTGTTTAAATAAGGCTTTGTTATTTATTAAATATTTTAACATGCTTGAAATTCATTGAAAATATTCATATTTTCAATTGGTTAGTATACCTAAAGGGCAATAGAAAGCAAGGTATGGTCTAAGCAAGGTACCTATAATAGGTATACCTATCTACGACATGCGGTTACACCTATTACACCTTAGAGCGGCTGGTCGTCATAATTATTATGCGAAGTATGTTGGCAATACTAATTTTTGTCAAAAGTAAATTGCAGAGATCATTAAATGTTCGCTTTGTTTCTTTAACTGATTTGAATTATTGCCATTCCATCTATTAGAATAGAGTCAACGATATCGGGAATTTGATACAAAACAGAAGTAGTGTCCCTTCAGTCTTGACTTTAAATCCGACTTAACGTTTTTTCTCGTTGTAAAATCTTCATGAAATACGTATTGACAAAGGAACAGAAGATAATTCATATGACATTATATCTGACGTATCAGTTAAAGGGTTAAGCGAGCAATGGTTAGAACTCTTCTAAACATAGCTTCGGACCCAACAGCTGCCAAAAAAGTCTCTGCATAAAAAGTATTTTTCATGAAGTCTTCGTGGTTCTTTTTGGCATCAATAAGACACATGTCATCAGGCTATTTTCAATTTCTTTTGATGCGACAATCAAATGGATTTGTCCATTGCTCTTCAAATAGCACCATTATTTTTTGTATGTCTTTTTCATCCCGTTATTTTTCAGTACTGCACTGTTGCCGTTGACGGTGATCAGTTCGGGACAGTATTTCATTTTTTTTTTACATAATCACCAAGTGAATGTCTTGTTACTAACCATCTCAATAAGGTTTCTTGTTTTTTAGTGAAGCCCACTACCCCCTCCCCCCATAGCTTTTGCCGAGGCTTTTCCAGTCTCTATTAATGCTTTGCTCTAATGCCATGTCGAAAGCTACACAATTGAATCTCTTTTCTGCAGTCTTTTTGACTACGAAATTACCCTCATTTAAGAAATCATACATTTTCGAATTTTTGGTTTTCAATTTATTCATATCGGAGAGATAAACAGAATAAACAGAACATACTTCGCATAATAATTATGACGACCAGCCGCTCTAAGGTGTAATAGGTGTAACCGCATGTCGTAGATAGGTATACCTATTATAGGTACCTTGCTTAGACCATACCTTGCTTTCTATTGCCCTTTAGGTATATTAACCAATTGAAAATATGAATATTTTCAATGAATTTCAAGCATGTTAAAATATTTAATAAATAACAAAGCCTTATTTAAACAATATTACAATAAATAAACGTCCCTAAATTATTATTGAATAAGTACATAACAGTAACACTCGCAGTAGCAATCTTATCCTCAGCCGTTCCTTGTTCAACAGCCGTCGCCGCGCTATAACTCGCACTCCGTCCGTTCTATGCTAAACATATCTGTTCAACTTCAGGGTTTCATATAAACGGCTCTAGAAAGTTTATTTTTGAAACGCGACTACATGTTATACGGAATAAAATGTTCACAAAGCTTCATTTCATCAGATGGTAACAAAAAAACTGAAATCGATATCGTGAAAAAAAAATTTAAAGGTGTTCAAAGTCGGAACTTTGCAGAAATTGTGTGTTTAATCGGTCAAAAACACTGAATATTTTGAAAATTGAACAAACTTCTTGCATTTCAAATACGTCATTTCGTTCACTGATCATAACTATAAAGGAAAAAGAAAACTAGAGTCCCCAATGTCAACCGGTGACGGAGAAAAAAAATACTTTGCGAAGCTTTTACTCGTGAAAAAAAAATCACAAATCTGAGATTCAAAGGGCTGTAACTTTTGTCAGCACCAAGGGAGCTTGTCGTAAAACGAGATTCTAGTGCCCCAAAGATCCCTTGATGGTACCGGTCCCATATCTTTCTACTCCGAAAAATTTTTTGTGCATATTTTCAGCCTCTTTCCGCTCCACTAGTAACTTGCAACGTAGAAAAAGTATCTATTTCACAAAGTATCTTAGATATATAAAAATAGATACAAAATACATAAACTACTTTAAAAAAGTATCTAAGATACAAGATACAAGATACTATATTCAAAATATTTCATCTACTCGTTGTCATCAAGTTACAGCGTTAGACTAAAATTAAAAAACTCACCTATATGACAAAAATGGTTTACTACTAAAGAGTTATTTGCTGAAAAACGAATCGCTAATATTTCTTTAATATTGAGTTCTGGAGAAATGTGCATACCTTTTCGACTTGAAATAGTTCAGGAAATACGCCCTTAGAGCATGACAGTCGAATGTCGAGTCATGAGACACCCTCTGTGACCCGAATAACCATAATGCAAACAACAATCCTCTATTTGTGTTTGTAAATTGGAATATTTTCACATATTAAATATTTAGAGCTCTAAATAAAGCGTATTTCAATTAATTTCTCCAAAGTTAATTTACACAGATACCATTATTACTTGGTGAAAATGTCAATTACCTATTCGCGGAAAGTCAATTAATTAAGCTAGTTAGTTAATAATAATCAAAAAATAAACACAAATTGAATTCAGTTTACTACTTACATACAGGGTGATTTGTCGTATATACAGGGTGTATCTAAATAACACCGAAAAAATTTAAGGGAGGATTCTTTGATAAAAAATAAACAAAAAATTTCCTATTAACGTGTGTCTGGATAATTGCACCCTTTTTGAGATACAGGGTGTCAAAAAAAGATTGTTTTTCGCGTTTTTTGAAGATGTCTCGGGAACCGTATAAGATACAGAATTCAGCTTTTGTACAGATCTTATCATTGATATTAGCAACTATTTTAATGCTAACTACCTTTTTTAAGTATGCCAGTGCCGGAGATTTTTAGGGTTGGGGGGATTTTTTTGCCCCTAATATCTACGACACTGGGCAAATTGATATTTTAAAAGCACACTTTTAACCGTCAATGTTTTCTACACAAAAAGATACTCTTGGTTATAACTGCTACCGTGAGCCATTTTCGAGAAAAACGGGCATTTACGATGAAAAACTCGCTTTGAATATTTCAAGACAAGTGTAGAAAAATTAAGGGCAAAAAACTTCGCTCATTTCTGAGATCTCCGCTATAATGCGGAGAAAAAATTAAAAAAGTAGCTATAAATATCAATGATATGACATTTACAAAAGGTGAGTTTCATATCTCAAACGGTTCCACAAATATCTTCAAAAAACTGGTAAAATAATCTTTTTTTGACACCCTGTATCTCAAAAAAGGTGCATTTCTAGACACACGTTTATACGAAATTTTTTGTTTATTTTTGACCAAAGAATCAGCTCTTAAATTTTTTCGGTGTTATTTAGATACACCCTGTATATAGAGGTTTGAATAGAGAAACTGTTCAGTTATTTTAAGAAAAACTTGATTTGAAAATGTCTCAACTTTGGAACAAGTACGTTAGTCACCAACGTTATTTTTATAAAATTTGGTAGACACTTTTCATACATCAAGAGACTTTCCAAACGCGCAGCAGATTTAACCATATATTCCTGTGACGCTCATATGAGATTTGTACTGAATATTTTTTAAGGAAACAAAAAACAGCCACGGCTTTGTTGTGAGATAGGTCGGAAAACTCGTTGCGGGGCGCTTGAACTGAATTTGACTGTTTGCTGGATCTGTTATGAAGAAGTAGGTAGTGTTTGTTTACTAATTTCTGACGGGAAAATCAACTAAAAGTACTGTGTTATCGTTTTCAACAATAAATAATAAATCATCTTAATTCAGTGGCAAGTAAGTTTATTCACCGCCATGGTGAAGCTTATTTAAAGATTGAAACACAGTATATCGATACATTAGATATTATTCCAAAATGCAGGGTGTTCCAGTTCATAACTCCGGCAAGCGACAAAACACGTAAAGATATTTGTAGTTTTGTCCATAAAGTTTTGGTCTGAAACGTTTTATTTTCAAGATACAGGGTGTTAAACTTGAAAGAAAAAATCAATTTTATTGAATATCTTCTAAACTATTTAAGATACTTTTCTTAATTTTGGTGTAGGTTATTAGTAGGTATCTCTAGCTATTAACAAATTAATAGATATAATTTCAATAGATATTAATAGACGGGTAAAATTTTGAAGTACACAAACTTCTCAATCGAAACCAATGGCGTAGTTGTGGATTTTGTTTCATTTTAAGCCCCAAAACTGCTGTCACTGGAGAAAATCAATTTTTAAAAATTCATTTTATGTTATTTCCTGAAAAAAATATACCCTTAATGAAGGTCTTTAGAATCTTTAGTTTTGAGACATTTTCATTTTTTATAAGTAATCATAAAACTGCAAACTTTACGAGAGATGTGTTTTTACATATCTCTATTTTGTGTCTGTTGGCGTCAATACTTGATATGAGACAGTATTAAAGTATAAAGGTCACTATAATTATTGTTATTTGTATACTTACACCGCGAAATCATTCTTTAACGTACCGAGAAGAAGACTGCCGCCGAAGCCGTTTGCGGCCGAGGCAAGGTAATCTTCTAAATTTCATCCTTCTATTAATATTTTACCCTTACCAATATACAAATTTAATTTAATTTAAAGTTGAAATAAAATTCTAATTTACAGCAATTTAATTTATCGACAGATTTTATTGCGTCTTATTCATCAAGGTCCGAAGATGATCCCGATTATTCAGTATTTTATCGTGAATCGGTGTGCAGCTCGATTTTTCTTACTCCGCTTTGTGGTTTATTTAACCGGTTTTCGAGTGTTTTTTCGTGTGGCATTTTGAACATTATTTTGTGACATCACTGAGTACCCCCTGATGTAATAGCAACTAAGTGACTAGTGCTGGAAGTTGCCTATTGGTGGTTGTTTTTCTTAAAGAAACACAAAGAAGAAGGCCACTTGTTCCCTTGATATTCTTGTTATCTTCATAAATTCTGTACCCAGTCATATCGAGTATTATCCTTATCGCAAACCGTTAATCACAAATATAGTTGAATATTTAAATTTAAATTTATTTCCTGATCAGCTGTTCTCTATTTACATTTTTTTACCTTCATTTTACCTTGTTGCTACTATGCCAATCATCTGTCTAATTTGTGATGGTGCGGTTACGCCCACCACACCGTCGGTTAGATGTGCGGGATCATGTAGAAAGCACGCTCATCTCAAATGTGCGGGACTGGCTGATGGCGCTCTTGTTTGGACGTGTGTCAAATGCATGGGCGTCGCCGGCAACTCTCAGATGGTCCAGCAGTTGCAACACTTTATCGCCGAGCAATTCGCATCCATGAGGGCCGATTTGAAGTCCTCCTTTGATAGTTTTGCCGAGAAGATCAATGATCGAGTTCTAGCCCTCGAGAGTGACGTTGAGGGATTGAGCAACAGGTTGACTGCACTTGAATCATCGAACAAGAGGATGGTTCCAACGCAAGACATGAACAGCATGATAAATGAGTTGGAGGATAGGAGTCGGCGTGCCAGGAACGTGTTGCTTTTTGGAATCAATGAGGCTGTGGGTGATAGTTCTGAAGCGAGGATCTCGGAAGATGTAAAGCAGATCAATATAATTCTCCGCTCTATTGGGTCACTCCCCAAACCAGTGAGTATATCTCGATTAGGCATCTACAACCCACAAAAGGTTCGGCCTGTGAAAATTACCTGCAGCAACGAGGAGGCGGCCAGGACATACTTGAAGTCTATCAAAACAAATTCGGTTCGCAAATATCATTTTCGTTCGGACTTGACTGTGAGGCAGAGAGAAACCTACAGAGAAGTCATTAGGGAATTTAAGACCAGGAGAGAGAGCGGCGAAAGTAACATCTTGCTTCGATACAGAGACAACATTCCATTCATTTCTGTCAGATCTGATGCTCCTTCGCTGGCAAAAAACTAATTGTTTCCGACAGAATGCGGAAAGACGGTGTCGCCTGTGAGGCAATGGAACATCGCTCCAAGTCTATTGTGTTATCGTGCCTTTATCAAAACACCAGGGGACTAAGATCCAAAACGGTTGATTTCTTCAATTTTATGTGCTACTGCAGTATGGACCTCACTGCCATTACTGAGACCTGGCTCCACGCTGGCATCAACGACTCAGAGCTTTTTCCGTCACATTTTTCCGTGTTTCGTAAAGACAGAAATTACTCTTCTCTGGATTGCTCGCGTGGAGGCGGGGTGCTATTGGCGGTCCAAGGTGACTATATTGTGAGTGGAATAGATCTGTCTGGTGTTTATGAATCTGTGAAATCAATTGATGTGACAGGTGTTAAGATCATGTATAATAATGTAAAGAGTATGATTTTTGTTGTGTCAAAAATCTGATTTAAATACTTAAAATCTGGCCAAAATACTGATTAAAGATGGGGAGGAATAGTATGCATATGAGGGCAAATTGCTCGCATTCATTATTGGTATAGCTCGTGCTCTGCTCCCTCATTGTCTACTTTGTATTGTATATTTAGTTTATCTTTAAGTTTTCTGGGTGATTTGTTAATGTATCTAGGCATACAAACTAACTTATTTGCTTATTTTAGTTTTTGATTGTGTGAATGTTTCCTGTTATTAGGTATTCCTGTACCTGTTGGAAATAAATTCTGTTATTATTATTATTATTATTATTATTATTCCCGAGACCACAACACACTAATTCTAATTCCATTCCCTTTATGAAGGGCTATCGGGAGTCGTTGCTTTGGCCAAATTCCTTCGCTCGGGTTGCCGGTCGCACCACATAAGCGTTTGCAGATGTCATTAATGAATACTTCTGCACTTGGACTAAAAGAACCGAAGGTTTCGATGGCTATTGGAGCAAAAAGATAGTCATTGGATAGGTTGTGGCATTTGGTTCTTTTAATAATTTCAGCCTTCTCAGCGGCAGATCCTGGCCGGTCGGCACTTCTCAGTAGGTGCGACGGAGCTACGGTGTCTACTGCAGTAAAGTCCCATCATACTAGACTCTTGCCGTGGCTAAAGGGCACTAATGTCATTACGTCTGGACGCTTACCATCACCACAGAATAATTTAGTCTATTCTATGCCATCACTACGGACTAGCAGAGCGGGTGGCTCAAGGATAGGTTGAAGACCAATCGCACACAAGGTTCGTTTGATTAAACAATTCAATAATATCCTTGTGTCTACTGTGACCTCCTTTGCTGTGAATTTACACGAGGCCGTGAGTGCTAGAATGCTCTACATATGCGCCACAATGACAAATAATATGTGGCTCAGTCGTCTTGATTCGGAGGCTCATTGCTATTATGATCATAATTCGATTCAGGAGAGCTCCGCCAGACTTGACACCGGTAAAGTATTTAGCCAAGGGCTTGAATCTTTTTGAGTTATAGCTGATAATCGAGCTTGATCCTTCCAAGAGTGGTGTTTTCAATTAATTGGTTTGTGGTCATCTTAATGAGGGAATCATACCAATTTCGTTGATTAGAACTATTTGGTACGTTTGGAATGTACTATTGGCTTCCCATGAATCAATCGCAGGATAAAAACCATGAAGTTGTAGATCATCAAATTTTGTTGATATGATTTTAAACATATCTTTTAACGAATTGCATGATGAGATGAAACTTGGCAGTGCAATGCCAGCCGCAACGAATTCCAAGACCACCATGATAAATTGGTAGATATGCTTGAAGCCATTCATTATTCGAAAGTCTGATATTAAGGATTTCATTTATCGAAGACCGAAGTAATAGATCAAACTTGGGTAGAAGGCTGGTGTTCGTATAGAGGGGTTATTAATAAATATTGTAGTCGTGGCATTGCAATGCAGTTTTTTAATAAAAAGAAAGCTTGATGCTGCTATAGATATAATAAACGTTGAGTCATGTGTGCTCACTCATCAATTTTCTTTTGTAAAATTGAGTAGGTATTCTGTTTTAAATGGAATAATTTTTACCAGAAAATTTATCCTCAATAGTTTATTCAATCAATTATCTAATAAAATTGATTTTTTTCCTCATAGAAGTTTAACACCCCGTATCTAGAAAATAAAGCGTTTTAGAGCAAAACTTTGTAGAAAAAATTACAATTTTTTTTGAACATACAAACTGGAGCACGGTGTATTATGAAAGTATAAATTTAGCACACAAATTTAAAGTCATTTTTTACTATTTTTTGATACCATTCAGTGATAAAACTTAAATCAATTTTCCAACTAAAACGCGCAAAAAAAAACTTTATAATCATCACGAGCGCAAGGACTAGCGTATACTATTGATCTTAGAAAATATAATTTGTTTGCTGCGCCCTGTCAAACAGTTAATTTACCTCAGCTCAGTTAGATCGAATTTATAAAGGCTTACTTCGATTTCGCTCAGGATGTTCGATTAAGGAACATGACATAGTTTTGGTATCCGGCAATTTCAGTATAGTGGCGAAAAGAGGTGCCGATGTCGATTTGCTTATTGTAGGTTCGGATTATAGTAATTTGTATACATAATGGACTTATTATATTCGTATTCAAGATTAGCTACTAATAGTAATGATTTCAATAAAATACGAAACCATTGATTAAAAATGACTGACTCTGCCATCATTATAGTCCCTTAAAAGTTGCCATTAAAAGTGCTGTTATTTCTTGTCTGACGGGAATAACAACGTGAAAGAATAAAAACAAAACTTTGGGTTATTGAAAATATCTCGTACATCAAAATATCGCATCAAATAATTCCGTAAACGGCATTTGGTTCCCAACTACGCAACCTCTTTGTAATTTAACCGCCTTTGTGTCTCCGACCGTTTCTGAGAGCTCCATATATAGCTGGTCTTTCCGATCTTGCGCGTTTGCCACTCTCTCCTCGTTGTGTCTCGAGAATGGTGATGATATGAAAATGGGCCTGAAATGGGAATTGTAGAGAATTTTATCGTCTAAAAACTTTCTAAAAACCTTAAATGACGTGTTTTTGATAGAAAACAAGCCGATTGCGGAAAACCGATTCTCATCAACTTTATAACCGTGAATATCCCGCGAAATCATATATAGTGTCGGTCTGTACACGCTTACACGTGCAAACTCAAAATTGTTCCCCATTTTCAAGCGCTTTTCAAGCGTACCATCCGCCTGTAAACAACTCTACGCTACATAACGTCCGACAAATTCTTGAATTCACAGGGCAGGTCTGCCGGATCTCATTCGCGACAAGACCTTGCTCGAAAATGTGCAAAGGAAAGACTCAAGACTCACCTTTGGCCGAGTGAGATCGTCTTGTGAAGAAAGACTCTCCTTAGTTCACCTAACGCCATTAGAACATGGTCGTCTTCGAGGTGACTCAAACTAAAGAAGGAACTAGGAGCTACCTACTAGGCCAAGAGTAATCTTTCTACCTAACCGGATATTATTTGATATTTGAAACAATCTAGGCCAAGGCATAGTAGCCGGCCTCACAGTGAATAGATTTAAAAATGGACTGGCTCCTTTATTGCAACTTAGTTGACTGATGTTTTATTTTTGTCAGCGGATATCTATTGTTGTATTTATCTTATCTTTTGACATAATAGGAGTTCGCTCTTCTGTCCGTATTTTATGTTGCTAATAATAATAGTAATAACATTTAATAATATCTTACAATACTTTGTATTTAGATGTTTGCAATATTGAAAACGGAAGACAGTGCGTTAGAAATAACAAGGACCGGCAAACGTGAAAAATGAAAGCCTTGTGAGTTGTGACTATGGAATAAAGGAGGGCTTACAAAATTTATCCTCTTAATCAAATTAAACAGCATTGTTCATTAGAGACGTTACTAACTTTTGACAGCGAGGTACTGAAATACTGCAATTCCATTGAGACAAGGCAGCTTTATACAGAATTTTCAAATCAACGGGTTTATAAATATTGGAAAATTATTAAGGGACATCAAATTTTATTTGATATAGGTAGCACGGACATCATTACATGAAGTTAATTAGGTACCTACCTGATAGAATATTTTAATAAATTGAAAAATTTAAAAACAAAGTATCCACTTCAATAATGGTTTCATGACTGAGATAATAAAAGTAATTTAGGTCAATTAAAAAGGAGGGTGGGAGGATGATATTAATAATTAATGCGCAGAGGGTGCCAGATTTTATCGAGGATCCGATCAAACATTTTAGAAATTTTATAAAATCTAGGTAAGACATTTCCAGTAGACTCATTTTTTTTTTTTGTATTTACGGCTTCACGGCTCGGTTATAATCAAGGAGCATTTTGCCTTCGACAGCGCACGATCATGTGAGACCAGTCGGCCATCTTGAAAACCCATTTATGACTCAGCGCGCGCGCTCGGTGGTTTGGTTGTTTACCTTTGGTTGTGTTCACGTTCTGTTGAGTTTCGCGTCGTTATTTGATTAAAATGGTTAGCTGTGCAGCATGTGGCTGTTCGCAGACAGCAAAAAACAAATCCTTGGGAATAACATTCCACCAGTAAGTATTGTTTTTTGGTTTTCAAATTAAAAAAATGACGTTTACACGGAAATATTTGCAATACGCTGGTGTGTGATTCCGTGTTGAGGTTATGCTGAAGTTCATAGGCGTTTGTTAGGAGTGGTAAAAGGTAGTAATAATTATTAAAATGATGATTGTTTTCAGTTTTCCTAAGAAAGAAAACATAAGAGAAATTTGGTTGAGTCTTGTGGAAAAGCAGAATTGGACCGTGAAAAAGAGTAGTGTTCTTTGTTCGCAGCATTTTACTTCAGATTGCTTTGATCGAACATCAAAATCAAAAGTTAGATTATTACAAAATGCTATACCCACTAAAGAAGTGAATAGATTAAAATATGTAAGTTTCTTGAGTCGATTGTTATCTATAATGTTTTTTAATTTTGTTGTTTGTCGTAATTTTAGGTGAGGAATTTTAATCCAACAGATATAAAAGATGCACAAGGCGTGCTTCCAGCAAGTTCTGCAGAAGGAGTGGAGTCAACTGGTATTTTGGATGATAACTTGCTAAGGAATTCTACATTAGAGTTTGAATCTTCAAATATAGATACTCCTAGAAAGAAAAAACTTAAAAGAAAAATTTCTGAATTGAAAAATATCAATAATTTGAAGACTCATAAAATAAGAAGATTACAGAAGCTGTGCTGGCGACAAAAGAAGACTATTAATTCTCTTAGAGATATTACCAAGGATTTAAAGAAAAAAAACTTGCTGCTAGGAGAACATGAACAGGTACTTCTCGATAATTTTGGACCTAACAAAGAAATTATCACACGTTTACTAAAAAAAGGTCAGCATGGAGTAGTTGATAGAAAATATGAGCAATCTGTTCGAGCTTTCGCTGTAACGCTTCATTTTTTTTCACCGAAAGCTTATACATATGTTCGACAAAAATTTTTGAATTGTTTGCCGCACCCTAAAACTTTATGCAAGTGGTATTCCTCAATAAACGCTCGCCCAGGCTTCACTTCAGAGTCACTGGATTTTTTAAAATCCAAAGTGTTAGCATCAGATAAACACTTAGTTTGCTCATTAATATTTGATGAAATGTCAATCCGTCAGCATGTTGAGTATGATGGTGAGACCTATCATGGCTATGTTGATTTTGGTGGTGGACTAGCTCTTGGTGATGGTACGCAAGTAGCTAAAGAAGCATTGGTATTTATGCTAGTTTGCATCAACGAATCCTGGAAGTTACCATTGGGATATTTTTTTATTTCAGGTATAAATTGTGAGCAAAAAGCCTCTATGACGAAGCAGTGCCTTACATTATTGAAAGATTTAGGTATTACAATCACTAGTATCACATTTGATGGCTGTGCAACAAACTTCAGTATGTGTAATGCTTTAGGTTGCAACTTGGAAAAAGCAGTTTTAAAAACTTCCTTTATTCATAATAATGTAAAATATTTTGTTCTCCCGGATCCCGCTCACATGATCAAGTGCATAAGAAATTGTTTTGCTGACAAAAAATTATTTATTGACTCAAAAAATAACCTAATTGATTTCTCTTACATCACTGCTTTAAATGAGCTACAAGAGCAGGAAGGAATGCACCTTGCCAACAAGCTACGGAAGCAGCATGTTTGCTTTCTGAAACAAAAAATGAAAGTGAAGCTACTCAATTGCTTAGCAAGTCAGTTGCAGATGCACTGCTTTATTGCAAAGACAAATTAAAGTTACCTCAATTTGCAAATTGCGGACCCACTGCCCATTTTATTTCGATAATAAATAACGCCTTCGATATATTAAACTCAAGAAAATTATCTGATGAAGGTTTTAAGAAGGCAGCGTGTCCTCAGAACATTGAGAATATTAAATTGTTTTTTTTCGAGTTTCATGAATATATTTTGAATTTAAAGTTTTTTGATGGAACACTCATCCTAAATTCGAATAGAAAAACTGGATTTATTGGTTTTCTGGCTGGATTAAAAGATGTGATAGGTCTTTATGAGGATCACATCGGCATGAAAAAATCATTAAAATTTCTGCCAATGTATAAATGCAGTCAGGATCATATAGAGCTTTTTTTTTGGCACAATTAGGTCGCGAGGGGGCTACAATAATAACCCAACTTGCAGGCAGTTCACAGCTGCATATAAGAAGATTTTATTGCACGCTGAAGTAAGGGAGCACGGAGCGGGAAACTGTGTCCCCTTGGATGAGATACGGATCTTGAACATTGCATCGACTAACAAAAGGCCCGAAGATGTAATTAATGATCATATACCACATCGTGAAGTTGATGATGATGGAAATATGTTCTCAAACTTCTTACACGATCACCAGTACGCACTTCAATACGATCCATTATCGTTGTATTGTGTTGAGGTTGTTATTTACATAGCTGGTTTTGTTGCATTTAAATTAGGGAACAAAATAAAATGTGAAGATTGCCAGCAACATCTTCATGGTGATCAACACAGTTTTTTAAATTCTTTGATTCATTTGAAATCAAGGGGAGGATTAAGTTATCCAAGTGAAGATGTTGTGGCAATTTGTAAACAAACTGAAAAAATTTTGCGAGAGCAAATAATAGTTTGCAAAAATAAAGTACATAAGAATTTGGTGTTTTTAAAAATATTAGATTATTTTAAGTCTCGTGATATATTTTCAACAATGAAATTTCATGGATCTGTGTTAAATGATCATAGGATTTTATTAATTAAAAGTATCTGTTTTACGTATGTAGAAACACGTATGCATTATGTATGTCGCAATTTATCATATGTGAATACTTCTAGAAATATGTTTAATAAGTTAGTACTATTTAAAGGACAATAAATCATATTATTAAATCTGGAACCTGTTTTTATTATTTTAGTTTACTTTAGTAGCAAGTAATTTAATCGATGTCTAACTGCTTTGACAATTAATAATTTTAATTATTCTTTTCAAAAATCAATTTTAATTAATAATATAGCTTTCAATAATAATTATGGAAATATTATTCTTTGAAATTTTGGGTCAATTCTACTTTCACGCACTAGTACACACTTTAACCCACTAGGTAGTGCGTTTAATTTTTACTGGTTCACAGTCAAACAAAACGTTAATTATCTGAATACTAACATGAATATGAAAATTTCATTTAAAAAAATTACAAATAGGCTATTGATTATAATTTTGAATAAGATACAAATCTGTAACAACAATTTTATGATTGATTATTGATCTTTGATACCTAAACTTGTTAAAACCGCAAAGTGCTATTGAATTCGGGGGTGCATTTTTGAGAATGGGGTGGATTTGTCACAATTTCATTTTTCTCCAAATAACTCAAAAAATATGTATTTTTAGAGAAAAAAAGTTAGATTTTTCATGCGAAATTAAATTTCATATTCAAATACTACTGTCTGTAGTTCGAAATGTTTTTTATTAAAATAAATAATTCATATAAAAAATATTTTATTTAAATTATGTAATAATTATGAAAACTAAGATATAATTTAAAAAAATTTTTTGGCTAAAAAATAAAAATTTTAAAGTTTTAAAAGTAATACGTGAGGAACCTATTTAATTAAGTTCCACATTAATTACTAGCCAAGCTTTTGGTCATTTGCAAACATTTTCTTGCCTCATATTATATTAATAGAGTACCCATAATCACCAACAAAGCTTGCCTTTCAAATTCGTAAGTTTGATACGCCACTGGGTCAGCCGCCATTTGCAAAACCCATCCCGGTCCAAGTGGGACTTCGTATTTGCTCCTTCCTACTAACTGTCTATTCAAAGGTTATAATACATATAGATCGAAAATAATCAAATAAATTAGATAGACATAGAATTCGTATGTATTAACATGAGATATTATTAAGATAATAATATGAGATAATATTTTAATAATAATTTCTTATCCAAGTGGTAAATATTATTCAAGCATTCAAACGTTGGTGTTTAAATTTCCAAAAATATTTAAAATATTATAAAGATATAATATAATTGTAACGAATTCCGAGGCATTCGTAGTTAATTATTATTTATTTTTATTAATCGAGGGGTTTTATCAGAAGGATACAGTTTTTACAGCGGTGATTAGCAGGTTATCTCGCCGGCACCGGCTATATAAGCAGACCCAACGGAGATGCCGGTCAGATGATTCCGAGGAACTGACTCGAGAACCACTCTCCCTCCTGGTGCACTGAGCTAGGAGGTCTCCAACTCCCCAACAGGAAGCATGTATTGAGTGCACTCCGTCACATTCATCCAGCCGGTAGCAAAGGGTCAATGAAATATCTACAACCAATCAAGCGGGCCGCCGAGGGAAGAAGCCGGCCCATATTGTTCAGGACGCAACGATAATATTTAATCCATACAGTTATGTTTAAATATGTTTAATTGTAAATAAAGGTTTTTATAATTTTAACTGACTTGTCACGGGTAAAAGGGGGCAAATATCCATCCCTGTGTGATCATCTCTACCCAACCGAAAATCCCGTTACATAATATACATAAAAATTATAAGATGAGAAACATTCAAAAATAAAATATTTATTTCTTGACAAAAATAACTCGGAGGACATGGTATTTTTGTATTTAGGAGTCTTATTTAAAAAAAAAATCCGGAGGTGATACCTACTCCTTTTCGCCAGGGGATACTCCATAACCCTCGGAGCCCTCGGATAATTTTTATTTAATTTAATTAATCCTCTCACTTGGCTAAGTGATCAAATTGTGCTGTGTGTTAGTAAGATACATTGTACTGATGATGTGTCTGCAATTTACACCTCTATACTGACAGCACAACATATTATGAATCAATGGCATACTGGTTTACAATATGTCATTCGTCTCTCACCCAAAATGTATAGTTACGCCACTGAGACTACCTCTATTGCTATTGTTACTGCTATTGTTATACTATACTGTATATTGTTATATATACTGCTATTGTTTTCAAATTCCTAAATTAAAAGATAAAAACTTTCTGCTTCCTTATGAACTTTCAACAAGAAACGGCCATATTAAAAAGCATTTTTCTCATGAACTATACTAGATTTATCAAAAAAGTCACAAAGAGCAAAATTATACATATATAAATTTATACTGAATATGTTTTATGCCATACAATGTTTTTGTGTAACGTTCAGTATTTTAGAGTTTTTATAAAAAAATAATTTTTCGACAACAGAAGACTGAAGACATGGACGGTACAGTTCGTCTTTTGGACCTTTTATGATAGTAGTGACTTGTAATTTTATTGAATTAGAAGGCAACCAGAGACAGTCCTCGCTTAATAGTAGATTTCTCATGGATAAAATTGTAGGTCACTACCATTAGAAATGACCAGTTAAGATATTGTTTAATTAATTAAATAACTTTCAACTTTCGTACATTTTTGTAGCGTGGGTCTGAATGATGTGATATGCTGATGAGTCCATGTAGCGTCCATATCTTCTCGCATGCTGTGCAAACGTTTCAAATTTGTTGAGATAGAAATAACCATTGAAACATCGATGTCTCTGTCTTCACCATACCGTTGGAGTAAGTGTGTCGTTCAGAAAGCATTATTGTTTTTCAACAATCGGATTGCTGTAATTGATATAATAATTTATTATTATTCAATTTGTTTCATAGAAACTACTTCCTTTCTAGGAACACAGCTTTGTGGCTAGCTCCATCTCTGATTGGTTTACTGAGATTCGCAAGGTAATTGGTTTTTCAGTGAACTGTCAGCGTTGGTAGTGAAAAAATTGCAGATTTCTCTGGGAGAATCTCTGATTGACACATTGAAAGTTGTACTTTTCAGTCATCAGATGGCATTTGCCATGCAAGTCACTATGTTTCCGACAAATCATTTTGCTTAAAGCTTTTGATTTTCTTTCTGATCGGCACACTTCTCTAGTGGTGGTGATGTGACAGACTGATGAGATGGAAATAACCATTGAAACATCGATGTCTCTGTCTTCACCATACCGTTGGAGTAAGTGTGTCGTTCAGAAAGCATTATTGAATCAAACTTCATTATGTACTATAAAGCGGCAAGATAAATTAAAGATTATGGCATCAAAATGACAGGTAAGGACTACAAAAACTACGAGGATATTAAAAAACTTTTATCTAGATACCTGGCATTTGTTTAGTTTAACGGTAAGTGGTACAAAATTAACATGAGATGAGGTCTTTCTGGTAAATAATCGATATGTCAGTTAGCTTGCACACAAGAAACACGTATACCGGGAATAATAATCAACTCAACTAGTAGCTCGGTGAAAAAACACGACATGGTGCCAGCTTTCCTATAAATGGTAGAAACACGAGTGGTCCAATTTAAGAAACGGTCCAATTTAGGCGACTCTCCCCTATATTTATTTAATTTCTGATGACTTCTGTTTTCAATGGATTCTTTGAGAGTCTAAGATAAAAAATTTTTTTTTCTTCTTAAGATTTTTCTTAAAATATATCACACGCTATAATATGAGATTACCTAATCAAGTATTTTTCCAGAGTACCAGGTTCGAGTAACATAAACTGTAACATAGTTCTCACAGTCTATAGGTTCAGTTGCATTTCTGTTGAAAGTCCGTTCGTTTAATTTCTATGTTAACTCAGTTTTCTCAATTAAACCTTTCACATAACTCGGACTTTATTTAGCAACTGTACAGATATTGGCGAGGATATTGGTAAGTACATATTTTAGTTTTAGAAGAATTGCGATGGGGAATGGTTCATAATACGTTTCAGAAGCATGCTTTTGTTAATTTGTTTCATAAAGTTGCCATTTTGACTTAACGTACGTAAAAATAACGTCCGCTCCATAAAGTTTACCAATAGTAACGAAAATTATTGATCATAAAAAAATATGATAAAAGACACACGGAAAAATTCTGCCGACAGCGCCCTCTGCATTATGCTACAAGACTTTGACGCATACCAATTTTCAGCTTGACCGCTACTTTGGTTACCGAAATATGCACAATTTTAAATTTCAAATTTTAATCTTCGAGGTCCCATAACTTCTTGAGGAAGCACTTTTGTACTAAGATATGTTTCGTTTAATCACTTTTCCTTGAGGTCGCAAAGCTGTAACTAAGCTATGTCCCATTAATTTACGGACAGCCTGTACACAGGCCTCCTGATGGAAAGGTCCTGGATTTTTTATCAGACTTGGAGAATGTATGGGGAGGTTTCTATGCCAAATTTTATTGCCTGCTCTGTCTATATGGCGACTTCAATATTTAATATGCTTTTGACTGATAGTTAGAGAGTAGGTATAACCTGTTGTTGAACGTAGTTGAAGTAGGTATATGGTCTAAACCAATTAATTTTCACGCCTACGAGAATCATAATTAGGTACTCAGATCTATTACTTTGCCAGATCAGATCTTCTACAATCAGGACAATGTATCTGATACTGGTGTGAGGGATGTGGGATGTGGAGGTATCAGATCATCTTCTTGTTTATTGTATTCGTAGTTTTGCAGGTCCATGATACATTATATGATAATTTGTTCAACTTATACCTATAGATATCTTGCGGATATAGACAGGGATAGGTTTCAATTGGACCTTGAAAGTATGCCATGGTGTTTGGTTTAGGACCTTGAAAATATAGATGATAAAGTAAGATTCTTGACTAATTATACAGATGTCCCAGTTTATAGTAGCTTTACTTCAGCATTCCATAAAAAAGTCATTTTGAAGGAAGAAAGTTTACTACAACATGCATAGAAAAGTTCTAAGTTCTCAAAATACAGATTGTTGAGTTCTGAAAGAAAATAATTTTTTTTTTAATATCTCAAAATAGGCTCGATGAAATTTCTAAAAAAAATTCATAGATTTGGGTGTATTGTTACCTTTTTTACTAAACAATTTCTACGCCACTAACTTTAATGAAAGTATGATATTTTTTATAGATACCTCGTGATATTTAGGGGATAAATTTCATCTTACCTTTTGGTTGAAGGACGTACCTACTGTTTTCAAGACATTCTACAACGTAGGAACTCATGCAATTTTTTTGTATCACAAAAGAGATTAATTATTTTCGAAAATACTCATTAGCATTGATTTTTAGGATATTTTACCTTGTACGGGTTCGTACATTGTGAAGTATCTCGGAAACAGTGCGTCCTAAGACAAGAAAGTAGGATAACTTTTCTCCTCTTAACAACATGAGGTATTATCTACCAAAAATATCAAATTTGCATGAAAGTCAGTGGCGTAGAAATTATTTAGGTAGTATAAAAATAATAATAACACACCCAGATTTCCGCCACTGATTAACTATTGTTTCTTTTTGGAGCATCAAATCAATAATTACTTCAATTAACGTGAGTATGAAAAATTTTGAGGAATTCCAAATGTATCTCAAGAACTAAGAACTTTTCGATGCATGCTTTATTAAACTTTCTTCCTTAAAATGACTTTATCTATCGAATGCTGAAGTAACGCTACTATAAACTGGGACACCCTGTATATTAGAAATTTTTGATAGCCATGCTCGTACCAGAATTTATAAAAACCGCCCCGTTAAACTTCACGTACCATGGCTTACTTATAACATTAAGATGTTGAAAATTAGGAATAAAGCACTTGGCAAATGCAAAAAATGTAAGTTCTTAAAGGACTGGAATGCATATAAACAGCTCAGGAAATTTTTTAGAAAATGTCATAATGGCCAAAAAAAATAGTAACGTAAAAAATGGGTAGAGCTTAGAAAGATAGGTGTAACTAAAAGAATGGGTAACCTGCCACACGGTTTGAGAGATATTATTGTCAAATCTCGAAAATTAATGCCAAAGATGATCAAACTTTGCCAAGTAATAAGATACTGGATTATTTTTCAGAAGTCACAAGTATGATCGAGTACTCTAACAGAAATTCGTTAACAACACATTTCATAAAATTCATACATTCGATGAACATGTTGTTCCTTATTATTAGTGGATTGAAAACCAGTCCATTGGGTGCTGACAAACTGAACTGCAATCTAATTATTTATTGCTGCCCCTACATTATTCCTTACATTTCTCACATTATACTTCCCTCTAGGTTGAAAAGGGGCTAGTTTGGAATCTGTTCCCAAGCTATAACTCGTCCATCTAGCTTCGATGATTTTGGATCAATTTCCATAATCCCTACACTTTAAAAAGTTCTGGATGTAATTATTTATGGTCAAATCACTGAATCGCAAACAACATTCTTCTTCTTAAGCACTGTGGCTGTAGAACCGGATATGTTGGTCACCGCATTGTCTGACGTTACTGACTCTATTTATTAGATCATTAGATAATGGTATGGCTGTTGTGCTGGTTCTGCTGGCCTATACTAAGGAATTTAAAGAATAAATCATGACATTCTCCTCTCGATACTTGGTTATATTAGTGTTGATAAGTCAGTCCACAACTTGATAAGGTATTTTTTGAGTGACAGAACTCAGAGAGTGGTATTGGATGGTAAAGTTTCTGAGGAGAGGGACTTAAGATAAACTTATACCTTATAACTTAAGAAAGAGACTTATAAGACAAAGAGTCTTGGAGTTATTTTAGACCATCAACTCAGATTTAAATAACATTTCACTCCTTAACTTGGTAGAGCGTACGCAGTCCTCAAAGTGTTATATGCACATAGAAGATACCTTCTAGGACACATGGAAGTGTCCTAGAAGACACTTTAACTATTGTGATACGTACTGCGTATAGGTAACTTAGCATTTAATAGTATGGATACAAGACGGATGAAAAAACTTCAAAATTGCTGCCTGAGATTCATATTTGATAACAGATCAAGACAGAAAGTGGCAGATCAACTGAGGGAACTGTACTGGCTTGGTTACAACTGTTGCATCGTGCATGTTTCTATTATAAAATTCTTTTTGGCAAATACAATAAATTAGATACTCTGTAAGGATGTGCATAATATTAATACCGATTCAAACAAAAAAATATATTCCTAAACATCAGAGGGAGATATTTAAGTGTTCGTTTACCTACAACGGCTATCGTATTCTTAATCGGTTTGGCTTCTCTTTCTCTGTATTAGCGTTCAGAAATGAATCGTGTAAGAAGTGATTATAGATGTTGTTGTGGTTGATTGTTGACATGCGGCATGTATAGTAGTTGTGCTTAAATTATTTTTCCTAAATTGTGTTTGTAATACGATACTTATATTATAGTGTTTGTAATAAAGAGAAATTTTGTAATTATATTTTCGATTTGGCATTACCGAGGGCATTACTTTCGATTTGAATGCTGCCATTCATGAGTTCTAAGTGAGTATTTCCTTCACCTTGTAATGATTATTAATTAATGACTATACTAAACTGCTCATCAGTTAATGGGTCTCACTGTCAGTGTTATTGAGACTCCCTCAGTTAGACTTTTTTTTAAATAGGCTCAGATATCACAAACAAACACCATCTAGTTCTATAGATGAAGCTTTAATGAGTTAACTAATATAAATTATTTTTTCTTTGTTTATAAATAAACATTAACATTATTATTATTCTAAATTCTTAGAGTTGACGCTACCCACAGTGAGCTCTAAAAAGAAACACCCTGTATAACTATGTAAAAAGAAATGTGTGATTACTGTAAGGCTATCTAAGTAATTATTCATTATTCTCTTAGACAAGGAAAGATTTTTTTTACATCTTAACAGTCCAGAACTATAGTAATGGCCATAGTTATTATGCAGTATCGGTCTTATGGAGAACATAGTTGCCGCTCATGTCGTACTTCTGGGAAGTATGCGTTCAGGAGCGTAGTGCTTACCATATTTAAGTAATTTAGTAATTTATCATTTTTAAAATCATTTAATTCACTGTTTACTTCTGTGAGCTATTGGTACTCCCGTTGACTACTTTGAACACACATTTAACTTTGTTTTTGTTCATGGTGAGCATTACCTAACAGAGAATACAGCTGAACTTATAATTTCATTACAATTATGGTATGCATCGCGCGTGATTACAATATTGGAATATGCAGGTCGTTATTTTTTTAAGCAATCAATGTTTTTGACTGACACTTCTGATCTTTTTTTTTTAATAAGTATAGAGATTAATTTTATGAACACAACTTTTTATCGAATAGGTATTTAGTTAGAATGACATACATTCCCATCAGGTACTTATTAATGTTAAAATAACATACATTTCCAGGGGCCTGTTTCATAAAAATTTACTAAAGTATTTACTACTGTAGTAGTAAGTTTTAGTAGTAATTACTATGACTTGTTTCATAAATTTACCAGAGTAAAGAAATTTTTACTGTAGTAGTCATATATTTACCACTACTTTTTACTAAGGTAAATAAGATTATGTTTCATATAAAGAAAGTATATAAAATTACTTTAGTAAAAGCCAGAATTATTTTACTCTAGTTGATGGGATCGTAAATAGTTGACACATGTATGTTTTATAACCGAAGTCTGCTTACTATTTTCTTATTCAACAAGATACCGTTACTAAATCAATTATAATTATGTCTTCAGGTGAATCAGAAAACAAAGTGGTTGAATACAGAAGGCACAGGATATTTCGGGAAAGAATAAAGTTACTATAGGATGGAATTAACATATGAGTACAATAATGAGCGGTTTAGGGTACGCTCGCAAGTCTTCAACATAATACTCGAAAATATTCAACCACAATTAGAACACCCAACTCGAAGAAATAAATCACTTGCACCAAGACAACAGCTAGAAGTAGCTTTATATTGGTTGGGGACGGGTGTATACAATTTCCCGAAGAATTTTTCATCGGGAGTATCAAATCATTTACTTCAATTAGTAGCACAACTATCACTGTTCAAAATTTTATATTTCAATCAACCAATTTTTTTAAATATTTAAAAAATACTAATTTTTTCTTAAATTTTAACACCCTCTATTTTCTTAACAAAGCATTTCCTGAATATAGTTCATAAAGCAAACTCATTATTTTTCGATTCTCTATCATTCCCTGGAGTTAACAATCTGAATCACCCTGTATATAAAATAATACCATTTTTCGTCAATACGTTAAATAGTCGGAAAATGTGAATGAAATGGCCGGAATTCCTCTAGTTTGTGGAGCCGTGGATGGCACCTTAATTAAGTTGGATGCTCCATTCTCACGTTAGACTACGTCTTTGGTCAAAAGTCAAAAAAAAATAAAAATACTGTAGTAGAAAACCAGCCAGGTACTTATTAACTAATGTTTATGTTTAACTGTAATGTTTAACTTTCTTAAAAACCTACATTTACGCCAAATAATAATTTGAATTATTTTTATAGAATCCCAATTTAATCAATATTCCATTCAGCTCCCCAAGATTTTGTTTAGCAGCATAGAAAACTATAATATATTCCTAATCCAATTTTTTAATGGACGAGATGCTATAAAATGAGTCCATAATAAAGTAATCGCAACCTGCAACTAAGTAAAGTAAAAGAAAAACTTCTGTTAAATTTGAAAAATTTTCATACAGTAAGAAGGCACTAAATGTTATAATTTGTTAGGTAAATAAATATTTATCACTTATATGCGGATATATGTCATATATAGAAGAAATCTTGAAATGATGAGAGCTACTCGTACAATCCAGTATACACAATATTATAAAATAAATGAATAAATACATATAAAATAGATCTATATTACATTCAATACATACAGCGCAAATGGTAGGTACTTCTTATTCAAACTAAAATGAAAAACTATCCTAAATTACCAGGTCAGGTTTTTTAAACGTGGTCGTTGGAGATTTTCTTCAAACGTTTCATGTATGCAGCTGGAGTAGACATCATATCATAGGTGAAGCCAACTAATAATGAAGTATATTACAAAAAATAGCAGCTTATTTTGACAAAAGTTATAATTTGGACATTAAGCACGCATAGTGAGAAAATAAAATAAATATCATGGCGGTATTACCAGAATCAATTGTAAACTTTAAACGGGGTATGAACCTTTGTGTGCAAGCGAAACGTGTAATATTAAATGTGTTGAACTATCATTTGAACTTACAAAATGACGATAGCGTGTCTCTCACAGTGACAAATGTTTCTAAAATGTGCGGTGTGTCTGTACGCACAATTTATAACATCCGTAAAGAAGCCCTGAAAGGTGAACTAGCGCCGACACAAAAACGGAAGAAAAATCTAAATCAGTCTAATTCACGTGAAAAAATCTACGATGATGGAGTCAAGTCAAGAATTAGAAAGATTGTCCACGATTTTTTTCTGCAAAATCTACCACCAACAGTTCAGGGAATTTTAAATAAGATGAACAACGAAGAAGACCTGCCAGTCTTTTCTAGAACAACATTTCGAAGGCTATTAAGTGACATGGGTTTCAAATATGGTAAAAGAGGTCGAGATTCGATTATGATGGAAAGAAAGGATATCATATCGTGGAGACATAAATACCTCAGACAAATAAAAACACTAAGGGAGAAGAATAATGTAAACATTATTTACACTGATGAATCTTGGACCAACATTGGTGCTTCGGTTACGAAAGAATGGAAGGACACCACAATTAAAAATCCACGAGATGCTTTTATAAAAGGACTAACTACCGGACTGAAGACTCCGGCTCAAAGGGGACCTCGATTTGTTTTGTTACACGCTGGAAGTAAAGACGGTTTTGTGGATGGGGCCGAATTAACATTCTTGGCCAAAAAGGGAACAGCGGATTACCACGACGAAATGGACGGCGAAAACACCCTGATACCAAACTTGCAGAAAGACAAAGAAAACTTTTATAGTTTTGGATAGTTATGCTTCGTACCATTCCCGCAAGTTCAATTTTCCGAAGAAAATATGGAACAAAGAGCAAATCAAGTACTGGCTAATGGAAAAGAACATTTTCTTTGATGAAGACTCTTTAAAAAGTGAACTTTTGGAAACTGCGGCCGCATTTAGAGAGCATTACGACAAATATAAAATAGAAGATATAGCAGAAAAGAATAACGTTAAGGTTTTGAGACTACCACCTTACCACTGCGAGCTAAATCCGATTGAAATGGTATGGAGTCAAGTTAAACGTTACGTGGCTTCGAACAACACCGATTTCAAACAGAAAACGGTAGAACGTCTAATTAAAGAAGCTTATCAAAATGTAACAAAAGATCAGTGGAATAATTACGTCAACCACGTCATAAAAGTCGAAGAAAAAATGTGGAAAGTAGATAACTTGCAAGAAGATATTATTTAACCAATATTAATTAATTTAGTAAATAATTATTTTGACGACAAAGAGTAATGTTTTTTTAAGAGGGAACATCGGTCTTAACTGTGTAGGTAAGACATATTAGTCACTCGGCTCTGGTAATTTTGGCTTCGAGATCTAGCTTATATGGCCACAGACAAAAATATCTAAATATAGGCAATATAAAAAAAATATTTATGGCTGTGGTAAAGTCCAAGTGTCAGAAGTTTTCAAGTAGCCTCAAGGGCCTCTGACGTAACCTAACGACTGCTGTGAAGCAGTCGGGACCCCCTTTTTAACGTACAACCCGGAGGACGATCGGTCACGGAACCACTTTTTTACCACTATAATTGGTCATCCATCCAAGTACTGACCAAACAAAGCCATGCTGCACTTTAGAGATGTTTGACCGAAACTCTGCAGTTTGGCTATGGCAACCTATAAATATGTATATTTGTATGTACTGATAGGTACATATAAATAGTTTTACAGACTAACACAACAACCACAACCAGACTAGGATTCGAACCCAGTCGGTGGCAAGGTCAACGGCCTATAAACAGTCTGCAACCTAAGCCTCCGCGCTACTTTCCGCACCAGTAGCAGTGAAATGTTGGATTGAACAATAATTTTGGGGGCTTTCCAGAGACTGGCCTCAACGGAAAGCACAATATATGTGATTCCAGAATTTTATGCTTCATAGCGATTTGCTCCGAGCGTTTCGTCTACAACACTGCGATGGGCATCATCGGTGGTGACGAAGCTGCCTGTTTTTTTTCCAAAGACAGAATCCGGAGACAAACTGCAAAAAGTATTTCAAATTAAAAAATACAGACTGTGAAAGATACACAAACCTGCCATGCCTGTGCATCTTACTTGTGTCATTGGTTTGGTGACATGCGCTCTCTTCAGATATCATCTTCATCATCAGAGTCATCCCCTTCTCCTAAATTAATAATTATTGGTTCAATATCTTCTTGCAAGTTATCTACTTTCCACATTTTTTCTTCGACTTTTATGACGTGGTTGACGTAATTATTCCACTGATCTTTTGTTACATTTTGATAAGCTTCTTTAATTAGACGTTCTACCGTTTTCTGTTTGAAATCGGTGTTGTTCGAAGCCACGTAACGTTTAACTTGACTCCATACCATTTCAATCGGATTTAGCTCGCAGTGGTAAGGTGGTAGTCTCAAAACCTTAACGTTATTCTTTTCTGCTATATCTTCTATTTTATATTTGTCGTAATGCTCTCTAAATGCGGCCGCAGTTTCCAAAAGTTCACTTTTTAAATAGTCTTCTTCAAAGAAAATGTTCTTTTCCATTAGCCAGTACTTGATTTGCTCTTTGTTCCATATTTTCTTCGGAAAATTGAACTTGCGGGAATGGTACGAAGCATTATCCAAAACTATGACGTTTTCTTTGTCTTTCTGCAAGTTTGGTATCAGGGTGTTTTCAAACCAATCTTCATATAGGTCGCCGTCCATTTCGTCGTGGTAATCCGCTGTTCCCTTTTTGGCCAAGAATGTTAATTCGGCCCCATCCACAAAACCGTCTTTACTTCCAGCGTGTAAAAAAACAAATCGAGGTCCCCTTTGAGCCGGAGTCTTCAGTCCGGTAGTTAGTCCTTTTATAAAAGCATCTCGTGGATTTTTAATTGTGGTGTCCTTCCATTCTTTCGTAACCGAAGCACCAATGTTGGTCCAAGATTCATCAGTGTAAATAATGTTTACATTATTCTTCTCCCTTAGTGTTTTTATTTGTCTGAGGTATTTATGTCTCCACGATATGATATCCTTTCTTTCCATCATAATCGAATCTCGACCTCTTTTACCATATTTGAAACCCATGTCACTTAATAGCCTTCGAAATGTTGTTCTAGAAAAGACTGGCAGGTCTTCTTCGTTGTTCATCTTATTTAAAATTCCCTGAACTGTTGGTGGTAGATTTTGCAGAAAAAAATCGTGGACAATCTTTCTAATTCTTGACTTGACTCCATCATCGTAGATTTTTTCACGTGAATTAGACTGATTTAGATTTTTCTTCCGTTTTTGTGTCGGCGCTAGTTCACCTTTCAGGGCTTCTTTACGGATGTTATAAATTGTGCGTACAGACACACCGCACATTTTAGAAACATTTGTCACTGTGAGAGACACGCTATCGTCATTTTGTAAGTTCAAATGATAGTTCAACACATTTAATATTACACGTTTCGCTTGCACATAAAGGTTCATACCCCGTTTAAAGTTTACAATTGATTCTGGTAATACCGCCATGATATTTATTTTATTTTCTCACTTATGCGTGCTTAATGTCCAAATTATAACTTTTGTCAAAATAAGCTGCCATTTTTTGTAATATACTTCATTATTAGACAAGCGACAAGGGTAAAGGGGGTAAAGTAATAAAAAGATTTTAGCTCGAGCAGGTCACCAACGCGTACCGGAGACCATTTTGCATGTGATTTCTATATGCCTCAAAAACAGATTTCCACTGTGTACTGTGTAGATATACCTACGTAACTCTTATGCGCTTTGATGATAAAAAAGAGTAAAACTCGTAAATGATACACACACCACACATGAATATAGAAAACACCTATTTTAAATAGTACTAACCAAATAATAAGTACCTATTTTTATATTTTAATAACTAATCTATTATACCTATTATATTAAATATATATTAATATATATTAAATTACATACATTATTACGATCACCAATCGCACAATGAAGAATCAGGAAAGATTTTAGAACTTTTTTTTAAGAAATGAGAAAATGTTTCTGTAAAATGTGTAGTTAACGTTGAATCAGTTCTAAAATTTACATTTAGGAGTTGTTTTTTTCCAAAAAATGAAAACGATAACATAAATTTATAATGCAGTACTTATAATACCTATCTATCAAATAATAGCCACTTCCCAAATAGAGAAGCCTTGATAAATGAATGTTATCATAGCAAGAAATAAAATTTTATTAACAAGCACTACGATTTTCATTTTACCTACCTCTTTAAATAAGGAATGTGTTCAAAAATTATTCTTTAAATGTAAAAACAATACCTACAAGCATTGCAATATGCAGTCTATACGTTATAGAAACATCAAAAATTACTATTTTTTGACATTTCAACAGAACCTCAATTATTTTTGTCTAGAAATCCTGAGAATAGAAATGTCAATTTCCTTTCGATTTTAATATTTTTATATGAACCTGGGCCACTGCTTGCATCGACCTGACAACGGTGTCAGTTTTTTACCCATTTAAAATGCATTGCCCTATCCTACCCACACTGCATATTATCTATGGCCATTACTATAGGTAGGTAGGTATCTTGACATTACATCATTATTATTATTCCGAAATTATTAACTTTGACATTAGGTTACTTAAGTCCTTATTATACCCTTTGTTCTGGAAATTGACCGGAGAATTTTCTTCGAGAGCATTTAAGAAAAGGGCCTACACTCATTATACAAACGACACTGAAATCTATAGTGATCACAATTTCTAGAATTATTTTGCTACATCAACAAAAATATCTAAATGATGCACACATCTGATAATGTGATAGCTGCATTATATTATGATTTATTGTATTTTAAAACACTATTTGATTTTTTATTTTTCTTGTTCATTGCTGTGTTTTATGTGTCACCACTCACGTATGATACTTCGATAATACGTAACAGTAAGAAATTATATTAGATGTAGGTAGGTACTTAGCTAATAATTTTTTAGTACCCTCAAGAACATCATTGTTATGGATGAACTCTTGAAATCATTTCTTTGACTAAAATGTTTTCATCTGCAAACACGTCATCAGTAATTATTGTATAGGTAAACGATGGTGATCGTTTTGATAGTTCAGCTACTATTATAATAGTAAGTAGGACGTAGGTAAAGTTGTCAAATGTGTTACATAGGTAAGGATTTGTTCAGCATTTTCTCATTATGACACCGCTGATTTTAAAAGGTTTCCTGAAAACATATATAGTCGAGATAATTCAGCGAATGTACGAAAATTTATTTCCATCTTAAATCCCGTTGACATTATGATTTCTGTGGAAAAATAAAAGCAGAAGAGAGAAATAATTTAACTTTAAGAAAGAATATCGATACATTATGTATGGCAGTAAATCCGCTCACATATAAACTATTTCCGATATAAATCCGTTGAGATTCCATTCGGTAAATCCCATCCTTTTCCCTAACATAAACATATTTCCGGAGAACACTCACCGTCTTTGCCAGCTTTGGCGTAATCTGAAGAGAAAGCAAAGAAAGAGAAGAGCAACACCCACGACTTAGACACCAATATCATCCCGAGTGTTTTTGCCATCACTTCTAGCACCATCACGAAAATCCACTCTCACCTCACTTCATCATTAACACAACATTCTTCAAGCACACCTATAAATCAAGACTTCATGGACTCTATCACTAGTTTGTTCATAATCAATTTACAACCGACTTTTATCAATTATAAAGTTTTAAAATTAAGACACTATTTTTTAAGCTTTTACACTGAACTCTAGCTAAATAACATTTATAAAAAGTTCACGATTATCCGATTTTTTACAATACTTGTTATTAGTGTAGTATTCTCAAGTATCCATTTATATTATGCTCCAATATAAATCTTGACAGTGGTCCAGGATCGCGTATCGCGTAGAGGCCATCAAATATCGATCGAGTCGAGCGGTAGATGTCTCTAGTTCTACAGCACCCCTGAAACTGGAGTCGCCAGGACTCCCCCCACTGGAGCACCCTTCTACGCGCATGTCCTCCCCCAAGCTGCATGTATGTGCGTACAACATGTTACACCTGCGATAATCAACGTTTTATTTCCTCTTCTGGCATGAAGTTAATATTCAAGGAGCATTGCTGTTTTCCTTCCTGAGAAATTTAATTAGCCGGGGTTGAAAACTGGCATGGCATGGGAGATCGGGTAGGTCGAAGAGCATAGACTAGGCGCTGCAATGTCGAAATGGGTCACAGTGTTATTTCTGGAAGCTCAACAGGATATCTCTCAGCGCGGGAAACCGGGAGGTGATATTTTTGGTTTAATTTATGACGATCCGACTCGACGAAGGTGGTCTTAATGATGAAATACAATACGTTTATAAATTATTATCGAAGGATAACGTTGGTTAGAAGACGAGAAACGTTTTTTCATAGAGACATTCTCAGATATTATTGCCGTAAATATGAAATCGAAATTCTCATTTATAAACGTTAGGATTTGGGAAGTTGTGTCTGATAAAACAACAAAATCAAGAGGAATGCGAGAACTGTTGATAAATTTATGAGAGCCGCTCTATTATTAATAATCGAAGGCAAAGTTATCGCACAGAAAGTTTTCTAATGAAATACAAAAAGACAGAATGAGAAAACTATAAAGTAGACTATGAAATTATTTTTGTTACTATAGCCTTCTTTAGAAACTCTGAAGAAGTAATCTAAACTGACTGAAAATTACAACGTGACTGTTGGCCCTACAAAACTTTGAAGTATTCAAGGATTGTCTGTTACGACTGTTGCCCGTGATGAAAATACCTTTCCAGGCATTTTGAATAATTAATTTTATGCGATTTTAAATGAATCATAAATATTATTATAATAGCGGTATTCATTATAAACGCTATGGAAGTAAGTGAAAGCCTCTAGGCTTAAATATTTCAATATTATAGCTTTCAGAAGCGTAAATTAGAAAGAATGTAACTTGACTTAGAAAAACAGTTGGGTGAGATATTTAGTATTAGTTAAATCGTTAGATATATGTATATGGTGTTAGTTAGGCAAATCATTTTTGATCATATCCAAAAATGCTTTGGAGTTAGAATCTATGCAATTGTCACACGATTTCAATTTTTTATGCATTGGAAATTAACAAATTTGCTTTGATGCTTCCCATTCTGACCTGGTTGGGCGAAAATGATTCTTAATTGAAGTTAGACTAATTTTACGTATCTAGTGAAATTTTTTTTAAGACTCTGACACTTACTTTGAAGTAGGTAGTAATATTAAAATTAGAACCTGAATCCTAAGAAAGTTCAAATATTATAGAATTAAAATGAAAATTTCACGCCATCAATTTTCAGCCAATAAAGTACGAGCATTGCTTACCGTTGCCATGGTTATTTGTGTATTATATCGGAAATTTTCTCCTGCAGGGGTAAGCTGGAGAGTATTATAGTGGAAATTTTTTTGACGTTTAATAGTGACAAACCGGATCTTTATAAATGTCAACTGTTGACTGTTGCTGTTATTAATATTAATCAACCAATGCGTTTTGTTAAAGTTTCTATTATAATTTAATATTAAAGTGATGTTTTCGCGTATTACCACGTATGAAATCACGGATTCACTATCTAAAAAATGATCTGAAGAAACCTAACTTACCTAATTTAGTAATTCTATGTGAAATAGGTAGGTAGGTACTTACATAATTTTTCGGATTAAATCACGGCTAATTCATGGGGGTTCGACCACTTTATCTTTATAATTAATTATAATATGGCACTTTTTGTTGGTAGAATCCATGAGCAAATCCTTGCGCTTTGGAAAGAATGGCATCTAATCAATACTAATCATAATTACTATTGTACCGCAATTGTCGACTTATCATTACCAAAAACCACACTCGGCTGGTGAAGTTTAGAAACTAAAATTTGTGTTTGACAGCGCTAATAATGGTGGCTCAGTTATTAAACGTCAGTTTGGCGTTGTCACGTGATTATGTTACGCCGCCATGTCATATTTTTATTTAACAATTAAATTGTAATTTTTCTATTCAAAACTAATTTTGTTGTGAAATTTTCTTTCCAAATACCACTCGAAATCAAATTATACCAGGAAATTTTGTTCTCGCTTACGAATATTTTAAGAAAATTATCCCTCGCCTTCGGCTCGCGATAATTTTCAAAATATTCGTGAGCTCGAAAAAATTTCCGGAAATAATTTGACCTCTAGTGGTATTACATGTGAAAATCGTATAGAAAACAATTAAACGCAGTAAAATTGTCTATAATCTGTCCCTAATGTAGCTTTTCGAGGTCCATTTCATGGAGATAAAAAAATTGCTCGTACAGGGTGGCAAGAAAATTCGAATATTAAACTACTCCGGTCTAGCATCAGATAACAACACAAATTAGCACATATTGTATTTAAGCATACAACGGGTTAGTTGCGTTTTCACTTGTCTTCTTCACATAAAATTAAGACCTGAGACTGTGACTAGGCTTAATAATTAGTAGCGTCCCAGATGTTGCCTTCTCAAACAAGAGATGTCCTCTATTATTTCCTATACAAGAAATCATTCTCTGACGAGTGTATCGAACGGAAGTCTCAACTTCTGTCGTTGAAATGCTTTGAATAGCATGCTTATCCTTTCGATTATGTCGTTCCCTGTGTAGTGGGTCTGTTGGCAGAAACGAGATCTTTTATTCGTTTCCACAAATACAAATAGGATATATTCTATACGGTCTAAAAACTCACGGACGTTTATGGAAAAATGCTCGGGCACGTATCGACTCGGGTGAAGTTAGCAACGAAAACTTAGCAACGGGAGTGGCTAAACATCCGGCTGCGGTACGATGATAATTTAATTACATAATCTGCTATTATTGCTTGAACGGGGTTGATTTTTCCCTTTCGTTTGGAAAAATAAATACCCCAGCAACGCACCAAGGGCAATTTTTTAGCCGAAAATCTAAAATTACAACACCTGAATATGCGGATTCGGAATTTCAAAAAATCACTGTGGCCGTTCTGGGCCCGGGCAAGACGAGTTTTCACGAAGGGATGATAGGGTGGATCTTTGTCCTTGGTTTGAAAAAATAAAAACCCCAGCAACGCATCAAGGGCAGTTTTTATAGCCGAAAATCTAAAATTACAACACCTGAATATGCGGATTCGGAAATTCAAAAAATCACTGTGGCCGTTCTGGGCCCGGGCAAGACGAGTTTTCACGAAGGGATGATAGGGTGGATCTTTGTCCTTGGGTTGAAGAAATAAAAACCCCAGCAACGCACCAAGGGCCATTTTTTAGCCGAAAATCGAAAATTACAACACCTAAATATGCGGATTCGGAATTTCAAAAAATCACTGTGGCCGTTCTTAGCCCGGGCAAGACGAGTTTTCACGAAGGGATGATAGGGTGGATCTTTGTCCTTGGTTTGAAAAAATAAAAACCCCAGCAACGCAACAAGGGCAATCCGCATATTCAGGTGTTGTAATTTTAGATTTTCGGCTATAAAAACTGCCCTTGATGCGTTGCTGGGGTTTTTATTTTTTCAACCCAAGGACAAAGATCCACCCTATCATCCCTTCGTGAAAACTCGTCTTGCCCGGGCCCAGAACGGCCACAGTGATTTTTTGAAATTCCGAATCCGCATATTCAGGTGTTGTAATTTTAGATTTTCGGCTAAAAAATGGCCCTTGGTACGTTGCTGGGGTTTTTATTTTTTCAACCCAAGGACAAAGATCCACCCTATCATCCCTTCGTGAAAACTCGTCTTGCCCGGGCCCAGAACGGCCACAGTGATTTTTTGAAATTCCGAATCCGCATATTCAGGTGTTGTAATTTTAGATTTTCGGCTATAAAAACTGCCCTTGATGCGTTGCTGGGGTTTTTATTTTTTCAACCCAAGGACAAAGATCCACCCTATCATCTCTTTGTGAAAACTCGTCTTGCCCGGGCCCAGAACGGCCACAGTGATTTTTTGAAATTCCGAATCCGCATATTCAGGTGTTGTAATTTTAGATTTTCGGCTATAAAAACTGCCCTTGATGCGTTGCTGGGGTTTTTATTTTTTCAACCCAAGGACAAAGATCCACCCTATCATCCCTTCGTGAAAACTCGTCTTGCCCGGGCCCAGAACGGCCACAGTGATTTTTTGAAATTCCGAATCCGCATATTCAGGTGTTGTAATTTTAGATTTTCGGCTATAAAAACTGCCCTTGATGCGTTGCTGGGGTTTTTATTTTTTCAAACCAAGGACAAAGATCCACCCTATCATCTCTTCATGAAAACTCGTCTTGCCCGGGCCCAGAACGACCACAGTGATTTTTTGAAATTCCGAATCCGCATATTCAGGTGTTGTAGTTTTAGATTTTCGGCTAAAAAATTGCCCTTGGTGCGTTGCTGGGGTATTTATTTTTCCAAACGAAAGAGAAAAATCAACCCCGTTCAAGCAATAATAGCAGATTATGTAATTAAATTATCATCGTACCGCCGGATGTTTAGCCACTCCCGTTGCTAAGTTTTCGTTGCTAACTTCACCCGAGTCACGTATCGTATTGAAAACTATATCACGGCGAATTCTCACTTGCAGTCTTCTAAAATTCTAAAATTATTTTTTCTAAAATGGTGGATATTTTACTCCATTTAGTGATTCGTTAGTAAATAAATGGCCTAATTATTTGTTTTTCCACGCCACACGTTTAAACACCAACTATTCTAATGCTGGGATTACTAAATCCAGTCAGGAGTCTTTCAGGACCAATAATTAATAATAATAATAAAAATAATAATAATAATAATAATTGGTCCAGCGTGGAGGACAAGAGTGAGGAAACAAATAGACGAATTTAGAACCAAAGTATACCTAAGTTACTCCACAAGAGGTAGGAGGTCCAATTTTTTATTTAGACTCACCATCATCGACCATTTTAGGTTCATGACAGATGACCCTGTAATCGAGGAATACCAAATTTTGAAGAAAGCCATTGAAAAATTGTTATGTCGCCAGAAACACTCACCACACCAGAGTAGGTAATAAAAGTAGGTTGTTTCGTCAAGATCAACAAATTAACAATGAAGGACCACTTATACTTATTAAACAAAAGCAATTAATTTTACGTTTATTGAAATGATCATGATAAATATAGAATATCTAATTAATGATATCATTCATTAAATAAATTCTTCCTTCGTCTATGTTGCGCATTAGCGTTATCGGTAAGTCAAGTCTTTGGTCAGAGTAGGTTTTTTATCCCTTCGAATGTCCCTAAAATGAAAAAAAAAACTACCCTGACCAAAGACCCGACTTACCGGTGACGCTTAAGTGCAACATTACCCTTCCTTCTTTCTTCAATAATTACGTTTAGATTACTAGACCCGGAAATTCCGTGTCGGCGAAGAACAAGAATGAAGAAGGGAGGTTTAGTGTATTTATAAACGATTAGGAGGGATTATCCACTAACCTTGATATCCTTGTTAATTTAAGTACCTAACTAAATCGGCTTCTCTCTGTGCTCAGCGTTCTTCTGTGGGTAGGTAGGTACTTAGGTATTACGCAGTACGTTTAATAAAGTGGACGATGCGACTCGGGCAGGCAGCAAATCAGCAAAGAAATAATAGTAATAATTCTTCTTATATTGTTCCAATTACCATACAAACACAATCAATTCTAATTCAATTGTTTCAACTGTTTCTTCAACAACAATATTACAAGGACAACACAACAACAACACTTTTTCCGTCAAACAATTAATGCAATCATTGTTGTACCTGATGTACCTGCAATTCAATTGCAGATCGATCACCGACACCACCCACCGTGGTTGTAGGGCAGACGTGACCGTGTATCGTGAGGTCGTCGAGCTTCTCTTCTCTCCGCTTCCGCTCCGCTTCCAGCTACAGCATCGCTCCCGGCTCCTGACGTTCTTATTACAGTAACCCATAGGTATCCAAAGATGGAGGGATTAAAGGTACAGGACGGAGGGCAACCAGGCAACACTATTCAACCAGGTAAACGGGGACATAACACAAATGTTCGCGATATTTTTGAGAATTCTAGTAAATGATGCCAAAAATGACCTCCACCCCCTTTTTTTCCAGACACCATTTATCTGTTCCTCCGCTCTTCGTATACCTACCTTCCTTTGTAAAAAAAAGAACGTGACCGAACATTCTCTGGAAAACGCTGAGCACACAAGGCAACAGCATCGTCAACATATTCCTCCTAAATTCACCGTAAATCTGAATCAATTCAATTTTATCTTCTACGCTTGCAGTACGCATTATTCACTCTAAATAATAATTCTAATTAATATTAAATGGCAGATATGCAGGCATTGAAGGTGGTCAAGTAAAACGTCAAGTAATAGACGAATAAATGAAAATTAAAACGCCTGTCATTGCAGCGCCTTTCATTAAGAACTTTAGTCTATTATAGCTTTAGAACTTACATTAAGAGCAAAGTCAAATCAATGGATATTGTCTCGGAAAAACAAGGTTTTGGAAAAATAAATTTCCTATTGAAGATTTGGACAAAACAGGGACGTCAAAAATATCACGGACACCGGCTTTTATTATTCTGGTGTGGTGTGTACATATTTCTCGCGACATATTTACCATTTTTTCAACGGCTTTTCACCAAATTTGGTTTTCCTTGATTACAGCGCCATCTGTAATGAATCTAAAAAAATGGTACAAATAAATCCTATGTATTTTCGGTCGAAAAATCCGAATTCGCTATAAAAAATAAAGGTTGCAAACTAAAGGGTGTTTCAATAAGAGCGTAAGATTTGAATTGCGCGCCATTATAGAATTCAAATTTACCCCCCCCCCCCCCCACCTAGATGGAGGAGAAAGGAAGGAGCAATTTCCTACGTATTTTTAGGCGTGAAATCCAAATCTACAATAAAAAATAAGAGTTCCATTTAAGATTCCAAAGTTACCCTCTCCCACAACTAGGCAATGGTGGTATAGAGGAGCCAAGTTTAGCATCATTGGATGTGCAAAAACTCACGGCCAACAAAAATTTTATTATACTTCCTATCAATTATTTTAGAAGCTCGAAAATACTTTGCAACAAATTTTCTGGGCTTACATCCTAAAAAAGATGTTTCCCTAAGACTTCTAAAACGATTCGTTTGTGAGATTTGTTCGACGTCCCTTCTTAGTTGCCGTCCCGGTGCAAAATAATAAATACAAAACGCCTGTATCTTTTAGTTATTCAACTTTAAATAGAAACGACGGCTTATATGGATAGCACATTTACACATCCGAATGTCTTCTTCCATTTCCCATGATGTCTAAGTAGGCATCAGGTTTAGAAAGACATTTATTTCAAAGCAACGTAATCCTACCTTATTGCTTGTTCTGTTTTATTTTCCTGGTCCTTTCTCATCCAACGCTGCCATTCCAGTTTTCAATTATGTCTCCGGTGACATAAAAAATTAATTTAATTGGCATATACATTATTGTAAAAAAAAACGAATATAATTATAATTCTGAGCTCATTTACAAATACACGAGTTGAGTATGTAGAGTTTGTATACACGAGTATACTAGTTGACAACGAGTAGCAGTTTATGAGTTATAAAGAAATGAAAATCACAAGCTTCCATTTTCAAAGCAGCTTACGGGTCAAGATATTGGAAAACGGCTTACATTTCTCTATCTTAAATTTTCATGTACTTATGGTACAGAAGTATTATTTGTTTATTTATTTGTTTAATCGCCGATTTTTCATCACTGTCTATATTTTTCATTCGCGCAATAAGATACCACGTTAAAAGTTAAGACAGGAACATGTAATCCGTTTTTAGATATCAATGTAAGCTTTCAATGTTGCTTCAAGTTGCTTTGAAAATGGAAATTTGCGATTTTTATTTTGTTTATAACTCACAAGCTACTTGCTACAGACCTAAGCTGTGAAATCCATTGTCATTAAATTTTCTCAGACAATCTTAATAATAATAACATACAGGATGTTCCATTTAAAATATGAAAGTTGATAAGTGCAATACTTTAATTTAATAAAGGGACTTGGATCTGAGTTTTCTCATATTTTTTTTACCCAAAGTGTTGAAATCATATCCTTTATTCTTTCAATCAGAAAAAGAGTTATCCATTATAATACTTAAAGGAAGATTATTTTTATAACAGATATGTACCTAACCATAATTCACGAATTCGCCACTAACTGCCCTTTAACAGGCTTTTACCACACACATATGTTTTCTGCTCTCTTTGTAAAAGTTTGCGTCGGTTATATTTATGGTGTAAGACTTCCCAAACGCAACCGAGCGTATATCGCCCTGTTTTATTGAAACAAGAATTTATTTTCTTTCTGATTTCTTTGCGAGAAGGAAAATTACACATGAAATGCATGCACTTTACTACTTTACAGGTTTTATGTATGTATACAACTGTGGATGAGCTCCGGCCGCAAATAATCGTGATCAAGAAAATCTCTTAGATCAAAATAGGTTGTGGTCGCAAGTGCTGCTCCCGAGAGTATTCAATCAGAGAGTAGTTGTATCGACCATGCCGGTGTAGCATATGCCAAGCAAGAAGGCCCAGGATAGTGGTTGATTCAAAATATTCGGATCAAAAGAATGGTTGTGGCACACATTAGACCGATACTGCTAAACCACGTTCTTTGAGATCACACGCGTTTTCTGACAAAGTATTAGACAACATCGCTGGCAAGTAGTTCGTCTGGGAAATCTGTCGCCTTCTCTTTTGCGTTTACATGGTGTTCTAATGTTTTTTTTCCTGTTCACTTAATGAATCCTATGCCTATAATATACAGGTGTCCCACGACATGACTGCAATAGCTTAAGGGTAGGTGCAGTTTTTCAAGGCGATTCAGGATCTGGTTTTGAAATTTTCCTGAGGCCCTTCGTTTCGATTATACAGGATGATTTGTGCAATTTGCCGAAATCTTTGATGAGCGATATCTTTTGAACGAATTGATCGAATTTAACGAAATTTGGTAGATATGCTCTACTAATGACACTTAATACCTCGCATTTTTCGTCGACTCGAAAACTGCAGGGCCGTACTTATTTTTTTGATATCATTCGGTTTTGTCGAAAAGTTCACCCTGTATGCATTTTATTCAAAGTTTGGTACCATTTTCTAAAACTACGTGAAAAATGCTACAATTGTGGTAAAAAAATACTTGGCATCATTAAACTGAATCGAGAAGAAAATTCAGTTTTTTAGTTTTTTATTCGGGGATTTCGATTCATGTGTTGTTAATAATTTAAGAAAAATCAAATGTGGTTTTTTAAAACTTGCGTATTTTGTAGTTATTTCAAATAAATTTACTTTATCTACAGTTTTAGCCAAGATTGGAGACGCTTCTACAGATTGTTTCAAGCTAAAAATAAGTTTTAACATCAAAATAAATAACACAATTTAACACATTACCACATAGACAAATAAGTATCAACATAAACGAAACAGGAAGAAAAATATCAACACAAAATGTTGGGAAGAAAAACTACAATTCAGTGCAGGTAATGGTCAAGGAGACCACTATCAAACTCAACACATTTCCTTGACTTATTTGTCTATGTGGTAATGTGTTATGATGGGTCGTAACACTCTCCTGATTTCTTAGCAGGTGTAGGCATCCGTCTGTAGCATGATCTGTGTGGATGATCTCTTTTTGGAGGATAGGGAGGACCATTTTTGGAGGACCATTTTGGAGAACCTTTTTGTAGGACCAGGGTAGACGGTGAAAGAGGATCTATGGAGTGACTGGAATCACGGCATGGTTTCGTTTATTCGTATGTTAACAGATCGTCTGGCTATTGCAGCGCTTCTTGAGTTACACTTGCCTGACTTGAGACTGTATTTGAATTTGTGTACTTAATTTGATTGTGTGTACTTATCTTCGAAAAAATAATCAACTCTTATAGACTAGACAGGGGAGAGGTCAGTTACACAACAAAATCTCGCACAAAAATGATACTGTTAAGACAACGGAAATTGCGGGGCTAACATTAGAGTTACTCTCTCAGCTGGGGTGATTAGTCTTCTTAGGACGGGTAGGTAAGTTGCCTTTTTTAATATGGAAAGTTTTTGTTATTAGTTGCATATATGCACGTATATGCATATTTAGATATCCTAAACGCTTAGGTAATATTTTTTGGGCCTATACTGCCAATAGAGCTGACCTAATTGAATAGCTTAAGGTCATCTAGTGGCTGGAAAATGATTTCTAGTTACTCTTGAGGATAAGTTCGTTTTGGTGGAGATTTCTCTTCTGCAGCATATGAGGATGGGGTGGTATTCACTTGGACAGTTAAGTGTATAGTTGAACTATTGGTACTCTTGCGGTCAAAAGCAACTACTATTATTGGGTTACTTAGTTTAAAGAATTGTCTCTTTTTCCGTGTAGGATTAGCAGCCTGAGATTAGGCATGCTGTAGTAAGATGCCTGAATAAGACTCCAAATTTATTATATCCATTCATTTACGCTAAGGGTGGCTACATAGAGGATTTTTGGAGCAAGCATAATAGATTAATACGTCAGGTAAATATTTTAAATAATAATAACATTTCACTTCACATCAATCAGTTGGACTCACAATAGTTAGAGTCTACATAAATTCAAAAGTTCTTTGACCTACCAGGGATTCACTTTCACAGTTTCTTTATTTGAAAGCAAAACCCTAAAAAATATCTTAAAACAAGATTTTAAACAACCTAAAAGAACACGAAATAAGTTGTATTTAATAATTCTTATTATCAAAAAAATTTATCAACCAGTTTCTGTAACATCCTGTAATACCATTACAAATGTGTAACAGTATACATGAAAATAAACTAACTATTGTCATTGACTTCTATACAGGGTGTCCCGTAATCAGCGTGCAATACTGAAACAGCAGATTCTATTTTCAAAAACATGAAAAAAAGTTCCTATAAAAATAGGTCGAGAAATGCTTCCTAAGGGGGCTACAGCCCCCGAAAGGGGAGCCCATTAAGATGGTTTTTATTTAATACCTCAATGTTCAAGATAGAAAAGTGAAATTTTGGGAATTTATCAAACTATTTATGACCAATAAGACGCAATTACAAAAATTAAAAAATTCCCATCAGGGGAGTCAGATAGGTGAAGAGTGAGGTTAAAATCACCCTAACTTTTTTTATGTACCTCGTGCCAGGATTTGAGATCAGATTATGAAATGTTGAAGTTTTTTTCACAAAAAAGGTCGTCTTGCTGAATTTCGATAACATGCACCGTTTTTGCTTAAAATCGATTTGAAAATTACCTTACATGGCATAAAAATTCATATTGAAACACAACTAGAGAAAAATATTCAACGTAGGCCATGGATCACGGGATGTAATAAGTAACAGTTTGTTTGAAAATTGTGTTTCACGCGAATTAAGTAGAAGAAAAAGAAAATTTATTGAGCAAAAAAATGGCAACAATTTTCAACAGCATGATTCCTATGATGGGGTCTCCCCTGACCGCGAGCACGTCAAAAATTGCCATTTTCCGGTAAACGTTGACGTATGCGGGTGAACATTTGGCGTGTAGGAGCTCTTCGGTTTGAAAATCGTCGTCGGTATTCATACTCAGCCGCCAGATCACAACCATTGCAGAATCCATATACGAAGTGCATTTCAGCCAGCTCTTGGTTAGTGAAATTTTTCATTTTTACAAAACAGTACTCAATAAATTTTCTTTTTCTTCTACTTAATTAGCGTGAAACACAATTTTCAAACAAACTGTTACTTATTACATCCCGTGATCCATGGCCTACGTTGAATATTTTTCTCTAGTTGTGTTTCAATATGAATTTTTATGCCATGTAAGGTAATTTTCAAATCGATTTTAAGCGAAAACGGTGCATGTTATTCAGCAGGACGACCTTTTTTGTGTAAAAAACTTCAACATTTCATAATCTGATCTCAAATCCTGGCACGAGGTAAGTACATACAAAAAAAGTTAGTGTGATGTTAACCTCACTCTTCACCTATCTGACCCCCCTTGATGGAAATTTTTTAATTTTTGTAATTGTGTCTTATTGGCCATAAAAAGTTTGATAAATTCCCAAAATTTCACTTTTCTATCTTGAACGGGTTCGGAGGTATTAAATAAAAACCATCTTCATGGGCTCCCCTTTCGGGGGCTGTAGCCCCCTTAGGAAGCATTTCTCGACCTATTTTAGGAACTTTTTTTCATATTTTTGAAAATAGAATCTGCTGTTTCAGTATTGCACGCTAATTACGGGACACCCTGTATTGTTTTAGCTTACCTATATATTTTTCTGACAACTCAGTAATACATTTTTACGAAAGTAGCCCCTTAATGATTTGAAGTTTATACATACAGACAACTATTAATATCACCAGACCTGCCATGGCAGGATAGTTAATGAAAAAATATATCAGGATAGATTAAGGCAATCATTTTCCTAACAATACTTGGCTAAAATGAAGAGGAAAAAATCAGCTCTAGAAGTGGTACTTTTTATAGCTTTAGAAACAATTTCTTTGTGAAATATAGGGGCGTAAATTGTAAATATCAAGTTTGCGGGTGTATTCTCATTGCTAAATGCACCTCCATTATCGCTATACATGTGATTCTTCTTACTTCTGTCAGAACGGTGCCCTGGATAATGAATAGTAATGAAGAAAGGAAGTGTGTTTGAAATACTAACCATTAGATATATTACTTTTATTGCAGCTCCGACTCTTGCATCGTTTATTTCCAACGATGTTTGTGTTATCTACGTCCACGAAACCGTAATGCGTATTGCAATTCTATATAAGAATTTTTGCAGATATGAAAAATGTTTTCCGCCTTTAATATTTATAGCGAATCACATTTTGTGTAGCATCGCTTTACTTGAAGCGATCGAAAACCCGAATTATTAAACAAACTATTCAATCGTGTATTAATTAAACTCCTACCAAGTGAATTAGGGTAGGTATTTGATAGCCATTGACAATATTATCGGACTAAGTTAACACCGAATAGGTTCAGTTATGTGTCTATTAGGTAGGTAAGTAAGTTTTCGAATTATTATTTGTTCTTGTTTATTGAGATTTAAAGTTCCAACAAAATAATTCTTTTATAAATAGACATCCTAATTTAATGGAAAGAATATACCTAGTGTAACTACAGGAATTATCAATTGAGTCAAAATGAAGAAAAATAACTTCTTAAATCAAGGTGGGTTTCGCATAATGGCGGATAAGTTTTTTAACCGGTCATTATAAAATCTCTATAGGAGTTTGCTGAGACATACGCTGAGATTACTCGACTTCATTCAGAAAAGAGCCATCCACTTGATCGGGCACCCAGATTTGGCAAAAAATTTAGACACTCTCGAACATTGAAGAAAAGCATCTGACCTGAGTCTGTTTTACAAATATTTTTATGGCAAGTGTTCAAAAAACGTGGCCCTCTTTTGGACGTGGCTCAAAAGGATGACGTGGCCTCAACAGCCTATCGGAGGCACCTCCAGCAACTCACTTTTCTGAATCCATTCTCTAACATAAATCTTCCTCTTATTATTTTTTTTCATGACATAATCACACTAATCAAGCGAGTAATAATCATAATCAGATGAATGGTCGACATATTTTGTTATAATAATTACGAAAGACTTTTTTACTACCTATCATGATACTGCTATAAAATCCAATTCGTGTAAACACTTTTTCTGGAAAAGCGACTCTCGCGACAGTAGCTATCGCGATAGTTCTATTACGATTTTACTATCACATGAAAACGTGGCTTTAGTCATGAACTCATGAGTCATCCTGTGTAAACATAAGCACATACAGTGTGTATACCACTTATGAAATAAAATTCATAGTTCAGAGTTGAAATATTTTCGAGATAAAACCTCGAACACGTCAAAAAATCATTTTTAAAAGTTATCTTACACATTTAAGAAATAAAAAAATTCAGAGTGAGTTATGCTCCCGAACCGTATGCTTCTCTACCCCTAGACTACAATTATTCTTGTAAAACTGACAGGTGAGTATAACAAAACCTTTGGCATTTTGTTTCACCGATTACAAACAACTCACGTCTCACTTTCAGTTGTGATGAGCATGGGTTAACACCCGAAATGGGTCGACAAGATACTTGTAAAACCATTTTGAATTAATACACTCATTGACGTACTACCATTCCTTTGTTTTACATTATCTATATTAGTCATGATGGATTGATGAAGCTGTTTAAAAGCTCGGCGAATCTTTAGGCTTAATAACAATAATAAAAAGGTTGCACAAAAATATACAAAAACCACTAACTTAGGTAAGGTGGTTTGTGCAAACTTCCTTTTTTGTGGTAAAAAAAAGGAGGGAGCATCGGTCTCAACTATGTAGGTAAGACAGAGTCGTTCCACACGAGTAATTATGGGATTCGAGAACTAGCTCATTCCATCCAGATCATTCCATCAATTATCCTTCGTGTCTCGCACTACAGATTACAAAGGTCACTACTTCTATGTCTTGGACCACAAGTTCAGAGCTAAAAAATAAAAACAAAAGCGCTACTCGATTACCATAGCGCTCGGAGCAGCCGAGGCAGTCCAACGGTTTAGCAGTCTGCACGCTAAACCACGAGGCGACCGTCGGCTCTGACTTTCTTCTTTTTTTTTGTTTTAGAAAAACTTCTCTTGCATAAATGTAACAAATCGAAACACCCAGTCTAGTTTCAATTTTAAAAAAGCAAATTATCCTCTACCTTACAGTTTACCAGGTGAAACTGATTGGTAAGATCTTCGAGGTGACCACGATGTTAACAAGGCCTGTGGCCTTTTCTATAGTACCTTGTATTGGGTGATCCTGAAAATTTTTCATCAACTAGTGCCTTGGAAAAAATGAAGCATGCCTGCCAGTCTGTCAAATAAAATGAAAACTATTAATTGGTAGGTGTGCTCAGGTGCAATGAGCTCAGACATGACTGCAATAGCTATCTCTCTCTTCCAAGGCACTAGTTGATAAAAAAATTTGTGGATCACACGATACAATATCTTTGAAATGTCAGTGCCAAAAACTGGATCGTGTTCTAGACGGCGATTTCCTCCCTGGTTCGACCGCGAGGTCATTTCCTCTTTAATCCTCTTCAATTTAACTATAAACAAATCCGTCTTTCCAGATATTTGGAAGGATGGTAATTTTTCAAAAGTTTTCGAGACTGTAATATTATATGTATAAGCATATTTACTTACCATGCTACAAAATCCCGTATAACACAGTTTCAGCACGGGTTCATGGAGAAACGTTCTACTGTAACCAACTTGGCAAGTTTTTCGCAGTATGTTTCTGAGGCTATTGACTTCCGTAGCCAAGTCGATGCTATATATCTCGACTTCCAAAAACATTTTGATCAGCTGGATCACTCCATATTGATGCCTAAGATATCTTCTTTCGGTTTCTCGAACTCGTTGAAAACACTTATCCAGTCCTACCTAGCCAACAGGAAGCAGCGCGTCAGATGTCAGTGTGCAATATCGAAAGCTATTGAACCCGGATCTGGACTTCCTCAGGGCTCGAATCTGGGACCCTTTCTATTTTTACTGTATATTAATGATATAGTTGATGGGTTAGACTGTGAAAGTTTGCTGATTGTCGACGACCTTAAGCTCTTCTGAACTGTCAATTCTGTTGCAGGTTGTGTTAGACTTCAGTGTAACTTAAATGCCATCGCTGAGTGGTGCAATAGCAATAAATTATTGTACTTGAACGTTAGCTATTCGAGACGTGAAAAAAATATGATTTTTAATACATACCTAGTCTGAAACGGTGATATACAGCGTTTGGACGTAATTGGAGACTTGGGCGTCTTGTTTGACTCCAAGTTCTATTTTACCTCGCATATAGATGCCATCGTTCCTCGAGCATTTAGAACTTACGGTTTCATTTACAGGAACTGCGGTTGTTTCTCTACTACACGCTCCCTATGTGTTCTTGTTTATTCCTTAGTGAGGCCAATACTCGAATATTGTAGCGTTATTTGTTTTCCCATATATCAGGTTCACATCAGGCGTCTGGAATCAGAGCAGCGCTCTTTTTTGAAGTTTTTAAGTTTCCATCTAGATGGTCAGTATCCTCCGAGAGGGTTTGACCATAATATTTTATTAACCAGATTTAACTTTACCTCTTTGCATGTTAGACGGGTTGCTGGGATGTTGTGATTCCTGTACGGTTTGCTTAACAATTTGAATGATTGCACTTACTTACTCAATAAAATTGATTTTATGGTACCTCGTCTGAATACACGACACTCTCAGCCATTTTACTGCATGAGTGGACGCACTAATGTACTGGTAAGATCACCCACCTCTATGATGTGCCCGCTTTTCAACAGATTAGCTCACTCCTGTGACATTCATGCTGATAGCTTTTCACTAATATCGGAGTGTGTTGCGCAGGTATTCAATGGCGGCTGATGACTGACCCTATCTGATTGTAACCTCAATTTATATTGTATAAATGTTCTTTTTTTACATATTATGTAGGTAGGTATCTCATGTATTTAATGTTTCCTATAAATGGGTGAAAACCTGTTGGAAATTATTTAATAAATCTTTTTCACCTTTTTATAAAAAAATGTTCTTTTCAACCCTTACTTTGTAGAATTTCTGGATACTGATGGATAATATAAACCTTACACGTGTTTCGATACTTTTAAAGTAGCATCTTCAGACGTATGTAAATAAAATTATTGATATATCGTAACATAGCAACAGTATGGTAACCTATAAGTGATCATAAAATAAGTAACTAGATTTAGGTGAATTTTTAACAAAACTAACTAGATCATAATAGAATTTCTTCAGAATCTTCTTAGTTGTTGATATCAAGAAGAAAATCATATCGTGGAGAACGATATGTGTCTAGCTGTTAATTAATTTATTCTCATTTTTTATTGGTCCTGAGCAATTTTTGCGTATTTGCTGCCCGGGTATAATACTCGTAGCACACAGACTTAGCAACAGTCAATATCGCCCATGCTCGTATGTTCGTTGATTATATCATTATCATAATATGGATTGCATTTTTGAAGATAAATATTTTTTACAATATTCCGTTGAGGCTATGATTTCTGTTCCCTATATTATAGGTATAGTTCTTTTCAAATAAAACTGGGATAACTCCTATAACGCAACTTTCAACTCCACTTGTTCATATAAAACTGGGACAATTTTTTGTTGTACCGTGTTTGTGGCTTTCAGCATGTTAGCTGGTTCTTGATTTCATTTGGCGACACTTGACAAAAAGAAATTTACCACAATTTATTGCGGTAACAAGAGGTAATTTCATATTATCCTACTCAACTTGAAAATGAGAAATAAATTTTTATTTTTTGAAGTTTTAATTTTTTGACAAACAAAATAGATTGTCATCTTTCCTAATAGCATGGAAACCGAATGGAAACCATGAAAATCCAGTCTAATGTAAATGAGCCACATTTACATTACTAAATTAAAACTGTCCCAGTTACATTTGAACAGAACTGTACCTAGGGAAATAAGTACTTATTTTTGATTAATGGGAATTTTAAATCAGAATATGTATTAGTCAGCTCATTCAAAACGGTTTCTGTAGGCCAAACGATAGAGTTTAAAAAAAAAAAAAAATTTCAAATTCAAGTACAGGATAACAATGGCCATTATTTAAAATTATTTTGTACTATACAGAGTGTCCCATATGACAGTGGCAAACGAAAGTTATTTTTTTTATTTTTTTAATGGAATGCTCTCGGGAATGCTCCTATGTAATTGCATTTTTTGACAGACTGAGAAGAAAAGTAAGATTGGCTTTTACAGTTTGTTGATTTAAATTGAGAAGTTTGTGAGCTATAAACAACTGAAAATCGCAATTTTCGAAGTTTAAGGCCCTCTAACTACAACGAAAACGGCTGAAGTTAGAGAAAAACGGCTTACATTTCCCTATTTTAACTTTTCATGTTCTATCCTATGATGTAGATGAAATGTTTAGGTATACCAAAATAATAAGGTGATAAAAAATCTGAAAAACCTGAGATTTCTCTATGATTGGCCAAATAAAAAAAAAACAAGAAAGTACAAATGTTTCTACATCATAGGATAGTACCTACATAAAAAGTTAAAATAGGGACATGTAAGCCGTTTCGTTGTACAGAGACTTGAACTTCAGAAATAACGATTTTCACTTGTTTATAACTCACAAACTTCTCAATTTAAACACCAACTGTAAAAGCCAATCTTATTTTTTTCTTGTGAGACAATCTAAAAATACAATAACGTATTCCATTCAGCATTCCATTTGAAAAAACATAGCTTTGATATGCCACTGTCATATGGGACACTCTGCATACTTCAAAATAATTTTAGATTATGGCCATTGTGATTCTGTACTTGAATTTGCAAAAAAATGTTTAAAAAAATCCATCGTTTGGCCTAAAGAAACCGCTTCGAATGAGCTGAGACACCGTTTATATTATATATCTAGCTTATTTATTACTTATAGGTATATACAAGGTGTCCCAGACTTAATTGACCAGACCATATCTCATATACAGGTTGAGAAAAGCTCTATAACATGATAGAATGAAAACAACCCCCACTTCAACATCCCCTAAGTTATAGCCCCCACCTTTAAAAAAATAAAGAACTTTCGTATTTTGAAAATAAATATTTGATTATCTAGTCAGCTGTTTTTTCAGTTTCAAGATTGGTTCAGACATAATCAAGAAAGGGTTCATCAAGTTGGTCATAACTTTTTATCTGAACATGCTCTGAATGACTTTACCTGTCAAAATTTATCGATAATTTGGTCATAGTTTTTAATTGGCAGGCCAGAGTCATCATTAAGGTTCATGAGTTTTATTTTTTAGAATTTCCGCATAAATCAGAATTATTAAATAAATTGTTTGGACTTGAATTATTATAATAATGACTATCATCTGCCTATTAACAACTGTGACTAAATTATTGATAAATTTTGACGGCTAAAGTCATTCAGAGCATGTTCAGATAAAAAGTCATGACCAACTTGATGAACCTTTTCTTGGTTATTTCTCAACCAATTTTGAATATGAAAAAAACAGCTTAATGGAGAATCGAATAGGTACTTGGTTTGAAAATATGAAAATAGGTATATACAGGGTGCTATTCATTTTTTTAAGGGTGGGGGCTATAACTTAAGGAATGTTGAAGTGGAGGGGTGTTTTCACGCTGTCAAGTTATACAGTTTGAAAAATTATAATAATATGCCTTTTATTCGGTTCGATTATCTCAACCTGTATATGAGATATGGTCTGGTCAATTTAGTCTGGGACACCCTGCATATACCTAAGTTCATATAGAGACCGACCTAGCACTTGCCAACGTAAAATTTGTTCAGGCTCTTTTAATAGAAAAACTGGACACGAGTACTGAAAACTACCCGATTTGGTGCCGTTTGTTGTCCTCCAGCTGGAACACAGATTCTTAATTGAGAAATAATTTCTCGCGCTGCTTTAACTAACATCCGTTGCGAACTGCGCCTTTTCATGTGCCTATTTTCCGGGATATTGCTAATAATATCTGTTAATAAAGCGATTCTCTATATAATTAGAGACAGCTTATGTACACAATAAGTGCTGATTCTATGCGCGGATTTTTCACAAAAATTTGTAATTTTTTTTGCATACTTTTCTCCTAAAACAAGAGCAGCTATTTTACGGAAACAGAAAAAAAATTACTGGAACACTCACCTATCTGTTTATCTACCGTGTTGGATGATGTAGTTGGTATGTAGATAATGTACAGAAAAAGATAGCTATATGCGCATTAAGATAAGTGACCCAACTAGCAATTCTGAGGCCTAAACGAGCAAATTTATTGTTTAGTTATTGTTTAGTGTTGTTTTCAGAACTGATTTATTATATAGAATCTCGAATTTTGATCATTATAGATGTCATAAAATATTGCTGACACGATGGCGTGAGGCAAATTTCTTTTTCGGGTTGCGTTCACCTTCTGTTGGCCAAAAACCATCCCCTTCTTTAAAATCTTCGTTCTAATGCCCCCAGGTCGTAAAAAACGCGTGCAACTCGCTTCTGGGAATGCCCTCTACAAAAAAAAAAAAAAATTAAATTTCTTTTTTTTTTTCATTATGAAGTTCGGAAAAGGTTCTTACTATCATACTGTTCATTTAACTTTCAAATTTTTTTTCTAATCTTTTAGGGATGCAAAAAAATAAAACTTTTTACGAAAATTTTAAAACAATACCTGACTGGTTCTAATATTCTGACGCTTAGGAAAATTTCAGTTCTCTATATTAAAAAGTGGAACCGCCCTGTAATCAAGTCACAAGAATACGTTTCTGCATGCTAACTTTTACGGGACACCCTAAAATCACGCGCAAACTACGGAGAGAAGAATTTTTAACGGAAGTCCAAAGTCTTCCAAAGTTCTACAAAAATTCAAAATATCTCGCAATATACTGTGAACAAATGGGTAATCTTTTTGTAATAAAAATAAATAAAATACTTATAATATAATGTTAACGTTAATAATTGAAGGTTCAGTCAAAGACGTTAGATAGTAGATACTGCTTATGTTCTAGATTTCTACCTACAATAATTATTAATGCTAACGCTAATTAATGTGACAGCTAATGGATGTTGATTTCACCAACTATCAGTACATTTCTACCACATTAAAGGTGATATTATTTTTATAGGTCACCTACGAGAAAGTTACACACTGTGCCCTAGTGACACATTATTCCTAAACAAAACAACGTAGGTGCATTAAATTTTTCCTCTATATGTGTATTACAGTCCTTGTGCAAGTAGTAAAGTAGTAAACTTGTTTCTCGAGCAATTTTTTTCTGTACACACTTTTCAGTACCTACTCGTAACAGCTGATAGAGCGGTAATCATGTGTCTTCATTAGCCCTCTTACGCGACTGTGTAAAACAATGAGAATAAACATTTCACTGCCCTTCAGTTGCGTCCCTTTACGACCTACGAGCTCTGACATGTGCGCCATAAAAACCCACGTTAACGGGCCGCCAAGATCTTAACCCCAATCCCTCTAGGAGTTGACTATCGGTCTTTGTCAGTTACAAAGTTATATGGTGATTGGTAGGTCAGCAGTGTAAGCTATTATAGAGAGTTCGAGTATAAGAACAATTTAGATGCGTTTATAATAGCTGCTCTAAAGATATAATTTTCCTTCACAGAAGCTACATAAAGTTTAAAGTTTTCATCTCTACAATAAAATTTTCAGTGTTCATAAATTAGCATAGGCGATGAAGCGAAAATAAGAATGTTTTCAAATTTAGTGAATAAAAGTCCGGTGATCTCCTTACTAGTTATATATGGCTCTAATTTATTGACGAAATTGTAAAAGTACGAAAGTAGGAAGAACCTCGTGAATACCCCAAATCCCTATACCTACCACTACATTTATTGGATTTTTCAAAACTCTAAATTTCAATACTTATCGAATATTTTCTGTCTTTTGTTCCTCATTAAGATATTTATCAGCAAATGCTTTTGTGAACATACGATAACGGACTCTCTATGGACATCCGATAACGAACTCCCTATGAACGTCCGATAACGGACATCCTATGGACGTCCGGTAAGGGACATCCTGCGGATGTCCAAAGTTGTGACAAATGGACACTGAGTGGACGTCCCATGGACGTCCATAGCACAAAAACGGACGTCCTATGGACGTCCGTTGGTACATAGAGGGATGTCCATTGGACGTCCCTCTATGATGTCCATAGGACTACTTTGTGCTGTTTGGGACTCCTTCATTTTTAAGCACGGGCTACATACTATCTAATGTCTTATTTGTGACTAATGTCTTATTAATTCGCATTTGTTTTTTTTTAATAATGGGTTGCCAAGTTCCCAAGCTATAGGTACGCAGTGTGATTAAAATTCAATTTGGAGACACAGTTTTAATATCGAACACACTTTATGCAACTTCAATTTTTTGCGATAACTAATTTTATTAAATACATACATGTCCTGACATTAATTTGTAAAATTCCCTTAATAAGGTTTGGAAAAATTACGAACTGCGAAGATTCAAAGGTTCGTTATATAAAAGATCAAATTAATATAATAGAAATTTATAAAATTAATTAACTTATCAATTTTCTATTAAAAGATCAAATATACCTACCTCTTAGAGAAACCATTTTATAGTCTTATTTATTTAAATACAGTGTTGATGAGTTCGCCGTGCCTGTCCTATGAGGAAGGATGGTAGAATAAACTTTTATTTATTTGTTTCGGTGTAATGCGATTTGTCTGTTACATAATTGTATATTAATCTGTTTTATTTGTTATTTTCCTTTATGTGCATACTGACGACTGTAAGGCACCACTGAGGACATGAAACAGAAATAAAGAATCTATCTATATTTACATAAACCTGTAATCTTTTTGTTTTAGAATTGGTACCTACATGTTCCATGCTCTATAAATAATAATAACAAATGAATATAGGTACCTCAAATCAATGATTCTCGAGGATAGCGGGTTAAATAGCTTAAGGTCATTATTTACATCCGCATCTCCTACTAATGGCACTTACAGAGAGGTGGATGACATACCTATAGTAACACCAGGAAGGTATTCATTTGCTTTGCAAAATTTATAGCTAGCCAAAAAAAAAACGGCACTAAAAATCGCTCTAATGAGTCCCGTCCTGGGTAGCCGGCGTATAAATACATATAAGCATGCACTGGAAATGATGAATACGCGTCAAAGCCAACCGGGTCGTCAGCGGCGGATGGCATGGGCACAATACAGAGAGGGATTCAACCGGATATAAGCTTTCTCATATCGTATCCAGAGTATGGCGACTGATGTCACGTCTTATGGAATGTAAATGCAAAATAAATGCAAAATTTTAAATAATAATCGTGCTACTGTTAATTTCGAAGATATTCCTTGCCCTGAAAGTGAAGAAAAAAATAGAAATGCGAACGTAGTGTCAAAGAGGCCTTTGTTGTGACCTTAATATTAGTTTGCAATAGCTGTTTTTAGCTTCTTACTCGCCCAGAACCCCTATTTCGCTCCTCGGTCTCGAAAAAATTGATGAAACTTAGGAGACGCGGATGTAAATAATTATCTAGCTTAAAAACAAGCTAAAAACCAAAAACCTAAAGAAGAAGAAGAAGAACACTTCTCTAGAAAAATTTACCTAAAGTGAATAGTAGATATACCTAATACATATTTATTTTGTGTACAACAATTATATTATTGTACTGTTATATTGTTGTGAATTTGATTTTTTAATATCAACGCTTAATAATAATACGAATTACAATACGGATATACGAGCTCTAGATACTATTGTCTTAAATCCATTATTTCCAAATGAAAATTTTTCTTTAAAAACCGTTATTTATGCAGATTCTTTTTCAAGATAAAATAATTATGATGTTACGAATGAATTTTTATTCCAGTTAATGAAGTTTAACTCGTTAGAAACACTTGAGTTAGCTTATTTGTAGACTTAGGTTGCCATTCAAATTCACTGCCCCCAACAGCATCATAATACCATCACAATTACAGGACAATTTAATGTTATTTTCCATTGTGCGTTTAGGGAGATAATTAAAAGGGTCGTTTTAATCTTGCAGCAATGCTACTTAGGCAGAATAAACCGGGATAAAAGCACCAATCATACCGTTCTCCTTGCTCGGGGATTGTTTACACACATGCGTATCACCCCACGATTAGCAGCTTGATTATGCAACCGTGCTTGTGTTACCCACACCGGCGCATCCTTACGATGAGAAGAGGGCACCCGAAGGCTTTTGGATTGTGAAGAAGATATTATTATTATTCTCAAAACGATCGGTTTGCCTAATTTATTAAAAAAAAAAAGATTTTGCGTGGGCAGCTATGGAACGTAATTAATAAATAACTGAGAATATTCTGACACAAAATAAACATTTTCAAATAAAGCATTAGGATCTAAGATATTGACAATAAAATATTTGAACCTGTTGTTCTCTCCCTCCCGCTTGATCTTTTCCTATTACTTGCCCATGTTACAAGAGGAATTTAATACATTAGCGTTATAGTTTGTTCGATAAATACAAATTGTGTAATTTGCTCTAATTTATTTCACCCCTGTATCTCTTATCATTTCCGAGATCCCCAGGTACCTAGTTATTTTTAAATGGGACACCCATATAATAACACTTTAAACACAATATTAAAACCGTAATATTTATAAAAATCGATCCCATTACATAATAATTTATATAGATCTAGCACAAAGAAAAATACAAGCAACGAAGGAAAAAAGCAATAAAATTTAACATTTATTTTATAAACAACCTCGCCGCGCCTATGTTTTGTGTCCAAATTCAACCGCATGACGTCATTGCGCAGTAGTGACCAAAATAGTAAATGCTACTGACATACCGTGTATATGCGTATCTTGCTGAGAATCAGACATCTGATGATGATACAATAGTGAGAGAAACATGGAGAGAACATGTAAACGTCAGCCTAGCTTGTTACCAAGGGCCGTTGATTTACTACTGTCTGCGCACACATAGACATCCGATAATTTTTCAGTTTGAGCTTAAATGTCTGACCATAACATAATAAGCTCATAATTGTCACAGCCCGAGAAACACGCTACTGTATAAAATGTGCTGAATCTTTGAATCTGTTCAGCCTACCTATACGTGAACAACAATACACAAACATACAAACGCTTACATACTTCTCTTAATGACTACGTTCGTTATCCTGTTGATTTCAGTTTAATAATGACGCACATTTCTCATGGCGTAAAATAATAGACGCACATTTACTTATAGAATTCGAAGGGTTCGATTACGGCAAATAACTGGCCTTGCATAATACGCCTGATTTCTTCAATAGAATTACAGATAATTTATCGTAATTTCTTATAATCGAATCTTAAATAGAGTTGACGTATAGGCTTAAGTTATAATCCGTTACCGAAATTAAATAGATAAAGAGCATCTCAATTTATACAATGTCTTATCATAACATAATGTAGGTGGTGACATTCATGGGGTGTTTGTGATTTATGGCCTAATTTTATCAATAGTTATCACATAGGTACAACAATAATATTAGTATAGAAGGTTAAACAATCGTTTATTGTATATTTAACTATTATTTTGCTGTTGAAGTAAAATGATAATGACGCAATATATGGAGATCTATAATATATAAGGTAATTATGTATACAGTAATATGTTTGTGTACTCTGTTCAACGCTGCGAATGTGGCATATAACAGCAATACCAATACGTCACCCACAGATTGCGACGTCATATATCACCAGTAGAGTTGCGCACGATGTGTGCGAGCACGTGAAAAACCAACTGTAATGTGTATAAATTATTGAAAAAGTTGATGAATGCGTGTGTCTGATAGGGCTTAACTATGTATACGATATGTTTGCCTTTTTCGCGCTAGCTGCCGCTCAGGAAACCTCGTGGAAATGCCATTAATTTGTGGTCATGTCATTAATAATTGAAACAAACACGGACGGAAATGTACGCTTAAATTAAACTTTGATGCTTGGAGTTAATTATTGTTCTTATCTTCGCAAAACATATTTTAAATACGATTCTACAATGGATTAAATATCGTCTTATTTCTCAAATTTTGGCTAGAACTGAGTATCTAAGATGAATATATTGAGAAGATTACTCTTTATCAAGTTACTAGCAGTTTAGGTAGATACTGACAAAAACTTCGAAGTTTTATTGAAACTTAGATTTTGGATCAGTTTTACCATCAAAAAAATAAGCTTATGATCAAAGAATTTATTATCATCTTTCAGCAAAAACTAAGGAAAATTTCTCCACATTACAATAAATAACCCAACAAAATTGACACTGTTAAAAACATGCCAAGTCTAGTCTCTAAATTTATCAGTTCACAAAATATCTTTCGATGCTTACCTACTCAAACAAGGCCAGGTATCGTTTTTATGTTCACAAAATTGAAACAGCAAAAGCTAAAAAAAAAGCAGTAAATATTCCATATTTATGTCTTTGATGTATCATTTATATGAGGGGGTTGAAAATTAAAAAAATATAATTATAATAAATTTTATATTACAACAGGGTGAATCTTAAAAATATCAAATGCTGCATATTGTAGTGTAATACCCTACCTTACTAAATGGAGATCCTGCGTCATGCAAACCAAATTCTGTATTGAAACCTACCTTAAAAAATAAATTAGATCCTGTGTCCTGCGTAATGAAACTGTGTTGTATCCTGGTCACTATTTCTGCTGACAGAGGCCTAACTGAATGAATTAAAAATAAGAACCTTTTTGACGTTTTAGAAGTCATATTGGGGGAGACCATGGTGGCTCAGGTAGCGAGGAGATGCCCACAGGGTTTCTCACTTAATATGAAACCTTGTTATGGATAAGCTATTGAAGCGTCTGGACCAAGAGGAAATCAAGACTATCGGATATGCCGATGACCTTGTTATATTAATGAAAAGTAAATTTAACGACACAATAAGACCATGCATGCAAAGAGCCCTAAATGTCGTAAGCAAATTGACAGACGAAGAGGGACTGAATACTGAAAGTCCCTCCAAATCAGCCATCATAGCGTTCACTAACAGAAGGAAATTTGAGGACATAGGACCACTAAAGCTTCGAGATATGTAGGTACAAAAATATCGGGAGAGATGAAATATCTTGGGGTAATCTTGAACTCCAAACTCATCTGAAACCAAGAGATAGATAGAATTAAGAAAAGAGCGGAGACTACATTCATGATGGTCAGATGTATTTATGGGAAAACATGGGGATTAAAACCATATATGGTGTACTGGGCGTAGACCAGAGTGATTAAACCAATGTTGTTACATGCATCTTTGGTATGGTGGACAAAGATGCAGCACAGTACTGCGATCACCAAGCTTATAAGCAAGGTGCAAAGACTTGCATGCCTTGAAATAACGGGAGCAATGAAAACAACTCAAACTACAGCAATGGAAGTCCTTCTAGATCTCCCTCCACTTCATTTAATGATAATGGGAGAGGCAAGAATGGCACGACTAAGGCTGAAATAAAAGCCAATTGACCAAAATCGGCAAATATGTGGAGCTTGGACGTAATAGAATAAAAAGTCATGTGCTAGTGAACCTGCTAGATGCAAACACAGACCACATGACTCCAAAATTCAAATTCCAAGAGAACTTTGAGGCAAGATCATGGATCGGAAGGAATTGAATGAACGAACAGTTGTAAAAAGGCTGGTCGGAACAACCTGGTATTCAGACGGGTCAAAGACCGATCAAGGGACTGGAGTAATATATAATGAGCTGGACAACACTCATAACATCATATCTCATGGGCAGTCAAGCGGTTCTAAGGGCTATAGAAAGTCCCAAGTTAACATCCAGACTACTGTGGGAATGCCATGAAAACCTCTAAAGCCTGACAGGATGCAACAAAGTAAACTTGATGTGGGTGCCAGGACACAGCGAAATCAAGGGCAATGAAAAAGACGACGAGGTGGCAAGAAATGGATCCTCGACTAAATATATTGGTCCAGAACCGGCCCTGGGAGTACCAAAGCGTACAGCACAGGGCCAAGTTAATATACATGGGTTAAGAAAAAACACAATGAGTATTGGGATAAAAGAACCGAACATCAACATGGGAAAGCCTTCATCAAGGGACCCATAAAGAAGACAACTGAAGAACTACTATCACTTATAGTGGGAATCAGTTACGTAACACAGTGGTGGGATTACTATATATATTCTTATGTTTCTGTTAGTTGCAACACTTAAAGATTACGCAGAGATGAAATCCAAACTTTTGCATCATCTGTCAAATGATGGATATCTTCAAATCCTCCTGCAAATTTACCCAGTTCACATTCATCAACTATGTGTTTAATTGTCTCGTTAGCTTTTCCACAATGACAGAGAGGACTTATGACAGCATTCCATTTAAATAATGTTGCATTGCAACGACCATGACCTGTCCGAAGGCGGTTTAACTTTACCCAAACATTTCTAGGCTGATCGAAACCTGGTACAGTTTGTGATGGATCGGTAATCAAGTTTTTATTGAAAACAATTTCTTGATTCCATTTAGTTTTCCAAAGTGGAATTACTGACGGGACATATTGCCGTAAAAGAACATTTAAATAAAATAGGACTCTTCAATGAAGACCTAAGCTAGGCCCAAGAGACAATTAAACATGTCCTGTGCGAATGCGAAGCTCTGGACTGCACAAGACAAGAAATATACGGACAACAAAAAATGAGTCCGGAAGAATATGACACTCATCCAGTGATGGGGCTGTACAAAACTAGTTCAGGGGATCAGACTGACAGAATGGATGGCATGAAGCCCATTAGTCTAAGGTGCTTCCAGCGATCTTCCAGCATGAAAGAAGTTGAGCTCTAAGCTTTACCTCTTCATAAAATAAATATCTCGATAAACTGTCAATAGCGACTTTTTGTGGTATTTTATGCGACTCCTTGGTGCGGCCACTCAGTAAAGTACTGAAAATTTTAGCCGCGAGTGTCGCGAGTTACGGGACTGTATACTGAAAATATTGTGACAAATCTGTTTTTCGAAGTACCTACAACCATTTTACAACGTAATTTTGGTTAGGTATAAGTAATCATAATAAAGGGTTAAAATTAAAAAAAAACTGCGTAGTTTCAGAGAGGTAACGTAAACAATTTCCACTAAGAAATTTTTCAAAACAAAATTATTATTTTTATTTTTATCGCTTCTCGATGGTACTCGTAAACAACACAGAAACTTTTTTCGGTGGCCTGTGTTGCTACAATATTTAAAAAATGCTCCTAATGGTTTCTGTTTTGATTTTGTTGTGTCCGTGTGGTGTTGAGCCCGGAAGCCCGGAGTAGACAAATAAATTCATAAAATTGAACTTAAACACGGTGCAGTGTTGGTATTTTACACGATGTCGAAACAGTTTTACATTGTTTACGTAAAAAGCTGTACAAAACGTAAAAAACTGTAAAAAATGTCAAACATGTAAAAAAATGTAAAACTGTTCAACTGGCTGGGTAGGCCAATTGAGACAATTGAGGGCGTTTCTTTTAACCTAAAATTACAAGAATTTGATAAAGATAAAATACTACTGATTTCGATTTGTACCACTTCTAATTGTTTGCTACTGGCCCAATTGTTTGCATAATCCTGCGACAACAAGGAAAAACTTTTTTTTCCTTATCAAAATAAATTATATTCTTTGGTTATTTTTGTTAGTTGATAACTGTTATTATTCTGATCTACCTAATTTTAATTCTGATAATAGTTGTTATTTTGAATAAATAAACAATAAACTTCGTTTCCGATAGTATTTATTTTACATTTTTTACGTTTTTTTTTTGAGACCCTTTTGCTTAGCTAATGTAAATTCCTTGAATTTTTTACCCGCAAATAAAGTGTAAATTACTCCATGTAAATTACTTTGAAAACCCTGAGGTAAGTGTCAATTAGTAGGTCCAGGTACTAATGTGATAGAAATTGTTCATTCTGGTAGATCTCTACATTACCAAAAATATCGCAGTCTTAATACCTAGACATCTTTTCCGTTTACACCTGGCATATGAAAAGAAAAATATAGTATCAGGCAGATAAAAGGAGCAACGGAAAGAAAAGCAATAGAAGCAGTGGTGTTAAATTAACCATTAAATGAGAAATTTATCGAGTTCGGCAACACACTGCTGCGTCGAACTAGAACAGACAAAATTAATTGACTCAACTTAGTTTCGAGCAGTGAATTTATAGTTGTCGCACTCGTTTTAGAAACGATGAAATGCAAATTATTACTGAATAGTATGGATTTTATTGCCAGCTATTGCAAAAAAAATTCAATGGAAATTAGTAAGGTAATTGCTTTTGTTTTCATCTGATTGTAAATGGTTCCATTAAATATTTTTCACTATACTACAAAACGTAAATAACGTAAATAAAGAAATAAAATAACAAGTACATAGTAACAAACGACCAAAATCCATTTGCGTAAAAGCCATGTCGCAGACAGTTAAGGTATACAGGTGTCCCAGCTAGGGAACCTGCATTACCGTTTTACTAGGGTAGCGCATTCACTTTTTGACGTTTACTAAACACGGTTATGTTTGAACAGCTGGATGTCATATTTTTGGCACATTTGGTCACAGTCGTAGGTATCAAGTGGAAAAAAGCGAAGTTTGAAAAATGAAACCAAATAATAACACGAATAGAAATCGATAATCCTCTTTCAGTGGGTATTAAAAACAAAATTACGGGTTTATATAGGATCTACGAAGTTAAAGACTTTAGTATCTAACACGTAGTTACTGAGAAAAATACGTTTTAATACGCGGACTTAATAAAAAATTAAGTGAATTTTTAGATAGTTGTACGTTCATGGAAAATCTGACGTTTATGAAGTCAAATTTGACATTCCCAACTTTTTTCCCAACTTTTTGTGAGAATGAGAATGCGCTACCCTAGTAAAGCGGTAATACAGGTTCCCTAGTCCCAGCTCATTCGAAGCGGCCTCTGTGGGCCAAACGATGAATTAAAAAAAAAAAAATCTTGTATATTTGCGTTGATTTGAGTTTATTTATTGATTTGTATTATTGTATCATGTATTTTTTGGGTTTAATGTAGTTAAATAACAGTCTGTCTAATTTTATCATCTACAATGTCAAACTGTATTGGGTGTAGTTTCTGTGTTAACTCTGAATGGAGTACCTTAATATTGATGTGTAGATTGTCTCGAATTTTGTTCCATTTCTTGACTTTCTCCTTGAGTCAACAACATCTAAGCTTTTTCTAATGCTCTGTGATAACTTTTTGACGTTGATCTAGATGTCATATTGATGTATTTTGTTGTTAAGTTCTGTTGTAGGTATTCTCTTGGTTAAACCACATATTCTGACTAACTTCTGACCGTTTTATCAATAACTTTTTGTATATTTGGGTGTGTTCTTCTGTTGAAGAGTTTAACATAAAATCAATGTTTTCAACCCTTACTTTAGTATAGAATCTCTGCATACTGATGGATGATATATCAATAAAACACTTTTTTTTTTAATTCTACCGTATAATGATGGATATAAAAAATAATGTTTTATAGAAATCGGTAATTCAAAACGTTTGATTTCTTCAGGATCGTTTCCTATTACAGAGAATTTCAAGGGAATTTGACAGCCATTTTGGTGTCGCTAACTCGAGTTTGTCTAGTTTTTCCTCGTCACGTGAAGTGAAAGATGTAATCCCCAAGAGATGTTGGATCCTGCCTAAACCCCCATCTAAGGATGCGAGTTTGAAGTGTAATTAGTACAGTGGGTCGTCTTATCGTATTTTTACACGCTTCAGAATTCTACGTCAGACTAGAACGTGCCGAAATCGGAAAAGGTCGACAAACTTATACATACGACAGGAGTCTAATGGTTAACGGTGATATTAACTTTTATTAGAAAATATTTTTGATATTATATGTATAAATACGTAATTAATTTAGGCATAAGTGCATTAGTATCATAAACTTGTTCAGAAATATAAATGAATGCTGCAACTAACTATGGTGTAACTAGTAAATGTTGGTAAATAGTAAATGATAATAAACTAATAAACTTATAATAGGTACTTATACCTATTATGAATTAATTATTGCGCATTCTTTTTAAAATTAAAAAGGTAGGTACCTAGGTACATACCAACTGATGACTTAGATATACTAAAAAAGTTTGCTTATGGGATCTTAATGTATTCTATTGTAAATTCGATGACATTTTTCAATAATAATCATTATTATAAGACAGAAAAATTTTATGAAATGAAATATTTAACTCGTCTGATCAGACTGATAATCGGCTTATAGGTGGTGTGATAAAGTGCCCCCCCCCTCCAAAAAAAAAACTCATGCATAAATTTTTTCACCAAATATTACTTTGCACAACCCAAGTACTGCCCAAGCAACACAATTTCATCTAAAAGATGTATTTTTAACATCAAGCATAATAATTTATGCGTGTTAGAGACGGTAGTTGGTAGATTATAATTTTGAAGCGTCTACGTTATGCATAATATGAGATGTATTGCAATATGTATGGATGAGATGCCCACAGTATGCATCTATTAGAAGTATACATGAATCTATTATGAGAGTCTGTTTCTACGAGGATCTATAGGTATCTATGACAATCTCACAATTTTATGCATTCAAAGTGTCAAAAAGTTTGCATTTAATGGGAACTTTTTTTTATATATGTTTTGAGACTTTTTTTGTCATTAGTTTGTGCTTTTCAAATGATTCAATTTCAGCACTTCAGTACATTAGATCCTTGATGTGAATTTTGGTTTAAAAAAATGCCGTTTATCTAAACTTCGAAGTTACCATAAACATTACAATATTGATTGAATATAAGAAAACTAACTATGTTTTGTGGCAAAAATTTTTCTTCTAAATTTATAATTTAAAATAAAATAATTTGAAAAAGTAATAAAACTTGATGAAGTTAATTATTTCAAATTTCTTTCTTTCATTCCAAATTTTTTGTCCTTTTGAGAGATCTTGGAAAACGGGTGATACTTGTTGCACAAGTCCAATCTGTAAGAATTTCCCTACGATCAATCCTGTTAATCACTGTCTTACAAAACTCTACTCGTCGATGAGGATCGTCCTCAAGTAACTCTTGGAATGGTTTCATTTTAAATTCCCGCTGATTTCAAAATGTTCAAAATGGTTTTTTAGACGTACTGTATTCTCAGCCTACTTTTCTGTCTGGAGTTATCGGACTTTCTTCGTATGTGAGAAGAGTATCGAGTGTTTTTCCTCGTCCGTGAGTTGAGGCCGATGTCGAGGTATAGTTCTCACATGTCCGTTCTTTCTGCATTGTGCCTCCATTTTGGATACCGTGTTTCGATTCAGTGGTGGAAAATCGAGATGTCTCCTCTTTTGAAATAAACCGGCAACTTCAGCCTAAGTACGTTGGCGGTTCCCGAATCTAACCATCATTAGAATTTCAATTTTTAAAGTTTCAGTTAAGTACCGAAGCCATTTTCACAGGAGTAGATTTATCTGGTTAGTGAATTAGTACCTAGCTATGAAATTTTTTTTCCCAAAATTAGATCCCAACAGTGGTGTCATCTGACTTAAGGAAATAAAGTGAGGTTAGGTTTCAGCTCATAAAGAAAGTACAAAAAAATATTTTTTGCTGCCAAAATGTGTATACCTCACAAAAGATTTTCTAGAGAAATAGTTCCAGTTAAAATCCTCACTCTGTGTACCTACAATCATTGTGATAATTTTACAATAACTTAATTTTTTTTTAATATTTTCTAAGTATAAAGTAACAAACGTATCACAATTTGTAATATGTTACTTTTATAGATCTAAAATACGTCTAACAGGCACCTCCCATAATTTTTACTTTAAATTTATTCACACTTTTATTTAGACTTTAGGGAATATTCTTAAAATTAATAAAATAAAAGAATAAAATCATATTTATAGATACCTACATATTGAAAATTACAAAGCTGAGGAGATACTAAAGTTCAGTTGCAGACATTCCATTAATGAGAATAATAATATTTGAAGCGTTATGCTTGTGTGAGCTTGGCATCAAACATGATGTCTCAATTGCTGGTAATTGCTTTTTCTTTTGTGAAATACAACTCCGAAATGTCATCTTGACAGACGATCCTAGCATGCATTAGATAGCGCTGCGAAGAAACTCTACACCAAGGAATTCTCGGCAAAGTAAATCAATTCAGCTTAAAAAGGCTGCGCTCATTTGTTCCCTCGCCTAATTCATACGAAACCTTGTAAACGATTTGCTACCATGAAAAATAGGCAAACATATTTCTATGGGAAGACGAATTGAATTATTGAGTTTATATACGGTTTATCGTGAAAAGTACATAGTAAATTATTGATTTGATCGATACATAATAAAGAATAAGCCTCCTTAGAATGCGGTATAAATCTCCGGACTTTATTAGATTCTGGCGTATGATGCTCAATAAAGCAGCGTTCATTGTTCCCTTATTCGTATGGAAACTTTTCATGTGTGAAATATCACGACTGACATGCAGGAGTAAATAAATCCCAACTTTAAATGTTCCTTTTGTATTCGTGCCAAGTTAAAAGCTAAGATTTTCCAAAGAGATTTCGTTTCTTTGTGATATCTTGTTCTTAGATATACTCAGTGAATACATATATACCTATATATTCTTCCAGTAGAAGCTATACCAAAATACCCAAATATTTAAAGATATGTTGAAGGACACAAAGTGTGGGTCGGTTATTGACTTTAGTTATAAATATAATATAATGTATATTAAAGGGAGACTACAGGGATATCCTAACGCGTTTAATATATGAGGTCATTATAGGTATAAGAGAAGACCTTTTTTTAAGTTATTGTATTTTTGTTTAGATTTTACTCTTTTGTCAATTGCTTTTCCTAGTTTGATAGCTTGTCAAATGATTTTCTTATTTTTCAAGTAACTTGTCACTTATTTATGAATCTATTTCTATAATATGTCAAATTGATTTCACTTTATGTCAATTGCTTTCCGTATTTACGTACAGTGACAGTATCATAAACATTGGAAAAGCATTTGAGGCATTTGGAAAAGCAATTATTGACAAAAGACGAAAACAAAAAAAAATACTGTATATTGCCGCATCAATCTAACACTTATTAGCAGGTACCAATATTTACAACATTTACATGCATACTATACATATTATTACATTTATTACTTATTGTCATAAAATTAATTATATTGTTATTTGTAATTTTTGATACAGTCCAGTTGATATAGGAAGGCGAATAAATTCTTGCTGCACAAAAGGTTGGTTGTCGTCTTCAGAGTGCATATACATTTTTAACGTCACATTTTCCCGTGCGGTTGAGGTACCCATCGGGCGCGACCAAGGTGGCGGATAGAGGAAGACCTTATTACCATGAACGACAGTGAATAAAGTTAGCAGCGGTGATAGAGCTCGTCGGATTTAAAACTTCAGACCAGCAGCTCAAAAAGCCCTGCCGCGTACCACCTCTCTCAACCTAGATGTCGTGTCGCGACTGAAAGTCTGCACTAGGGGCAACGGCGCCGGAGAATGTCCTAATGAGGGCTCTCAAACCGTATATCACTCTATGTCGTGGACATGTCTTGCGCATAAAGAGATATGTGGGGGTCTCGACTTAACCGTCCGGACTGCGTGGATGGGGCACCACTATAAAACAAAACTCCCCAATCTCACTGTATTGCGCGCACCGAAGAGATGCATGACTGTAGGTAGTTCAGTCTTAGCGGCAAAAATAACCTCGGGGCACCATGTGCACCCCGCTGTATTGAGCCTTACTCCTCGCATGCGGGCTCTGCGGGGAGTGGGCCAACCTTTCTAAGCCACTCCTGGGACATTCATGGAGTCCAACTGAAGAAGCTGTGGAGATCAGTTCTAATCTGACTCCAAGAAACAGCTCGATTTCGCTAGACCAGGAGGAGAAACAAATCTCCCCTGAGGAAAACAAAGACGAATAATCAGATTACAAACTTTCGGGAGAGACTTTCTCAGCTTCCTTAAAGAGGCTGACCTGATGGGGTTAATGTAGCACGACTAGATGTGAGCCACAATAGACCTACGGTCACATCGAAGGTGTCACAATAGCCCATTCAAGATGAATCTAATCTAGATTAGATTTATCGTGAGTGGGCCATTGTGACACCTCCACTGCGACCTCCACTATGTCCAGTTACTATAGGAAGGCGAATAAATTCTTACTGCGCAAAAAACCTTCTTAGGTTACCGCCTTCAGAGTGCATACACATTTAAATGTCCAATATCAGGAATGTTAGTTGGAGTCCACGTTAAAAAAAAAAAACAACCAATCATATAAGGCTGATAAGAGTATCTCCGCCGAACTTTTTTACATCCATTTATTAAACTGAATTTGAAAGAAAACACTATCATCGTGGATAGAATACTACATCCAGGAGAGATTCAACTGAGACGAATGCTACCTTACCTGCGGATCACGCTCCTGCCTCCCTCAGTATACTTATGTGGTAGATTTCTTCACCTAGTTCTGGTTCGAGATCGATGAGTTTGGGTGGGAAGACATTTTATAATAAAACACGGAAGGTTTTTAAAAAATAGCTCGATATATGCAGTCTTGAGTAACAGGTTGCTATCACAAATCAAAGTTGTATGGAAATTCACAGAATTTAACGCTAACTTCATATCAGTTTATATTTTCTTTCGAGCTACATGGAGGGGAGATGGATGCTAAGTACTAGGGAAACCCATAGAAAAAACCTAGTCAGTCAAAAAAGACACTACAGTCAGTGTTCTACCAGATCTTTGTTCTGATATCATCTAGGTCATGATATTTTAAGAAGCCTTTCTTGTATTCAAATACAATTTGGAGGTGACAAGACTCCACTTGAATTATGTAGTCTTGCTGCGCAGCTAACTTAGCTGGAGGTGCAGCTGTTTCCAAATTTGCCAGCTAACTGCAAGCCAATCATTACAAAATCTATTCGGCATACGACTTCTAATTCAAAATTCATTCATTCTAAATTTCAAAAAATTCAAGAAGAAATAATAGAAGAAAGCATGTCTCCATGGAGAGCTCAAGTTTTGATAGTATCTTCAGAAAATCATCAGCGTAGGATGTTTGTTGATTGTTCACGGACAATTAATCGATACACTGAATTCAATGCTACCGTTAACCTGTAATAGACTATATTGTTAACAGAGTGACCTATTATCAAGTATAGGTACAGCTCTCTCGATCTCCAAAGTGCCTACTACCAAGATACCTTGTAGAAATGAGGATTTGAGGCCCCATACAGCATTTGAAGCTTGTGAGAAATTTTTCTAATTTACCCGGGTTCCATTTGATGTAAGAAACGGCGTTCCTGCGTCCTAGCATGCTATTACCAACATTATATCCCACGAAAATCTTATAATGGTAGGAAGTATTCTAGAACGATGTGACAGTTTGTGGTCATAATCAAGATGAACATGTCAAAAATTTGAAAGAATTCATTAAAACTATTGCTAAATATAATCTAACATTGAACATGGAAAAGAGTACGTTTTTTAGAAGAAATCTTTTAAGGTATGCAGTCACAAATCAATAGGTCTACAAGGTCAACACGTGTCTACAATTCCCACCCCTGACTCACAGCATGACATCAATGAATGAATGGCATATTGTTTTGCGATATTATGTCGTTCACCTTTTGTCAAATTTTGGATAGTAGGCTTTCTCATACCTTCACACACACCGGGGGGCACTGCACTCAGTGGTTGTCATGCGTTTTGGCTGTTGTCATGCGTTGTCAGTTGCGCTATGCAAGTCCGTGCATTTTTCTTTCGTTCATTTTCATCATCTTTCTCACTATTAGCTACTAAGGTTGTGCTGTGTGTTAGCAAGATACAGTGTACTGAAAAGTCCCAATTTGGACGAAACACGTGTCTACGATTTCCACCCCTGACCACAGTATGACATCAATGAATGACATATTGTTTTGCGATATGTCGTTCACTTTTTGACAAACCAATATCACCTGACCCTGAACGTCTTCAGCCTATACGTAACTTGTCTGTTCCATTTAACGTTAATTTCTTCACTCCGCCGAGTACTTGGAGGAATGTTTTCGCACTACGCCCAGTTTATTCCCAAGTTTGCCGAAAAAATTCAACATCTCATTAGAAGCTATTTTCCTCTTAATTTCCAAGTAATACAAGTCTTTGATGAACTAAAATTAGATATCAAAATGCTTTTATTTCATCAGTTAATGACCAATGTACACTTACTGTAGAAACAGATGCCTCTGGTTAGGCAATAATTGGAGCTACGTTATCACAGAACCATCGACCAGTTGCATTTTTCTCTCGTTCATTTTCAAAGTCTGATCTGCGTCACTCATCTGTTGAAAAAGAAGGTTTAATCTCAAAAAAAAGAAGAAAAAAATCCGCAATTCGGTGCGGCATCCTAATCCTTGACAGCTAGTTTCGATAAAATCCACGAGGAGGCGCGCGCTCCGCGAACAGCCGATACTTACCTAGCGTATAGGTGCTTAGATCACTCTGTCGTCCTTGTGCCGTGTCTATTAAGACCCTTTTTCTCTGCAACACTGCCAGTAACCAATAACTTCGTTAGATAAAATCGAGTTGAAAATTATACCCAATACTAAAGTTTACAACTTCGTAGACCCCATACATCCGTAATATCTTTTTAATACCCACTGAAATAGTGTTAAAATTTTGTTTAGTTTTTTAAACTTTGGTTTTTTCCACTACTTGTTACCTACGACTGTGTCCAAATGTGCCAGAAATATAACATCCAGCTGTTCAAATATCTCCATGTCAAGTAAACGTCAACGAGTGAATGCGCTACCCTATAGTAAGTGTCAGTGTCGGTAATACAGGTACCCTAAATGGACATATTTATAGCGTCCTCGTGCGGAAATGGGTGTCACTTCTTGTTAATAAAGATATTGCAGACTTTGTTATTTATTGTTGCACTAATTCCTAAAACTAATATCATCCGTCCAATTAAGCTATGAGCTTTATTTTCAATATGTATATAAAAAAACTAACGCCATGTTTCACCAAATATACAGTTTAGTTTAACCCTTATACGCTTGGAGGCGCTGCTACAGTTGTCCTAATTCAACACAAAGCATTAGATATAGAAATGTCCGATATTAGTTAGTTAGTTGAGTGTATTTGATGAGGTCTCACAACATGAATCCCAATCTATTTGAAATTTTATAGTTGGCAGTGACTGCAGCCTCGTATTTGACATTTGGTCGATCGGTTGTTCCGTCTCGTTCGACTCGGAATTTAACGAGAGGAGGGAGGTGTGTTATAAACGTCCTCGCTGTATAGCAATATGCTCTATGATGTCAACAATAATTTCTACAAATTTTCTACATTTCCCATGTTACAATTCCGTTGAAATATCAGCAGTCTACAGGTTAGGAATCTTGGAGTAATCTGAATAAGTAATGAGCGTATACCGAGATGAGCGCAAGGTATCTTGGAGGGAGTTGTCGCTACGTCCCTAATCCCACAGAATGAACACTGCGAGATAAATGATAACGAAATAAGCCTGCAGAGGACAGAAGAAATGATGGATGTCATTGGCAACACCTGCCTTCTCTGCTGTTAGGTTAGTATAAATGAACGTTTCTCGGATCCCTGGAGGCTCCCGATTGTAACTGCTGGATAATCCTATAATGACACTACAACGTAAGCAAGTAAATATAATCGAGGTATTTTTTTTACTTAGAACACTATTATCTATAATATTTAAAATCCTTCGATACCTTGCTTTTGGAATAGGTGCTGTTAATTTGAGACTACCTGTGTGATCAATTTATTCTAATATGTTAAATGAAGTATCTCAAATGTACAGAAGTCTACAATATTTTCGTACGAGAGGAGGGGGGAAGTGGGGGGCTAGAAGGAGCAAATCTGTTTCCTAATTTTCTCGGCTTGTACTATGACTAACTACAAGTTTCCCCTCATAGCTTTCGTCGTAAATGCAGTGCTTACCGATGGCACTCCACCATCGGGTGCGTTTTTTTAACAATTTTTTTTATTAAATTGACCATTTAAAATTGTTTTTACTATTTTAGACATTCTGTGATAATTTGATCACTTTTTAAATTTAATAAAACTTAATGAAAGGCTGAGAAAAACTTAAAAAAAGTTAGTAACAATTTTGATAATTAATTATAATATTATTATGTTCACCGTTCAATATTATTATGTGGTGTTTTTCACTCAGCATTATACAGGGGTACGCAGGATGTAATAGCTCGTTCAAAAATATGAAAAAAGTTCTTTTTAACATGGGTCCGCAAACCCACCATTTTCGAGAGATACAGGGTGTCAAGAAAATATATTTTTTTCAGTTTTTGTACGATTTTTCAGGGACCCTTTCAGATATAAAACTGAGTTTTTGTACACATCTTATCATTAATATTATTTACTTTTTGAGCTCTGATTAAATTCATTTCATACGGTAGTGACGGAGATTTTAGAGTTGCTTTAATTTTTTTGCCCCTAGTTTCTACGACACTGAAAAAATTGGCATTGTGGAAGCACATTTTAAACTGTCAATGTTTTCTGCATAAATAAGGTGCTCTTGGTCAAATACTCTAATGTGAACAGTTGTCGAGAAAAACAGCATAATATTATTATTTTGATATCAGGTTTTAAGTACGTAGACTTACTATTTTTGTAGTTATTGAAAGTGAGACTAATCAGTCCCGAAACGTCAAACTTTCAATTAATAACTACAAAAATAGTAAGCCTGTAGTCGGCACTATGGTGGTCGTAACCAGCAGTATAATACCCCTGACCGTTTTACAGAAAATTCGTCGCGTAAATAAGGAAGCGTAGATAACACCATCCAGTTTACTGATAACATTTTCTGTTAAATGGATTTGTAAGTGCTTGAGTCCACTAGGAATTATTTTAAAGAGTTGGCGCAAATATAAACAGTACTCAATGAATTTTTCTTGGTTGATTCTTAGGCTTGTCATCCCTAGATATTATATTGAGCCAGCCGTTTGATAATTGGGAAGAAAAGGGTATTTCGTGACTGTATTGAATTGACGTTGCTTGTGTTAAGGAATCTTTACAATGGAGCCTCCTAGAGCTCGTTATAATGGGTGCCAAAAAATTATCCTCGAGAGGGTGCCGATAAGTGATGGCACAGGCTACCTGATGGAGTGACCAAGGCCGAATACCGACCAGTCTATTGTTTTGTTGTTGACTTAACTAATTATACTAGTTTGTTTGATATTTTAAGTAACTAGATGGATTCCTGCATTAGCTATATTCGGCTGGCAATAGGATTGTACGGTTCCTTTTGGGGTTTAGAAGTTGCTTAATATTCTTGCGAAGTAAAGTAGAAATTGTTATATGAATATTGACCTGCTAGGCCGCTTCCTGTGCTTTCTAATTCCGATGTATTGGAGTTCGGACGCTGTTTGCCCAAGGCGATACTGCGAGTACTTGTTGTAGGAATTATTAGACCTTTTTATATAACTGTCTTAGGACGAGTAGCCGGTTTGCGAGTGTTAGCAGTTGGGCAGAAAGTTTTTCCTTTCTAGGTTTCTTTCGGGATGTGACTGATTTAGATATAACGATATTTTCTCTGTTTGGTCGAGGAATGACTGTTTGCGAGAAAACATGACGATTTCTGTGATAGACAGAGCTTTGAATAATAGTTATATTCGATATAGAATTTAGGTGGATTTGTTTTTGAACGGAAAGCTAGAAGTATTTTGGATTCCAACTATAGTGCACTAACTCACTTTTCTCTGCGATTCCGACGATAATAAGAAGCCACTAAAGTCGGTTTGGAAAGCTGAAAAAAGAGCGTGGCTCGTTGGCCCACCTCCAGCTGATTCAGCAAGGCAATAATTAGGATGAATTGAAGCACAACTCTATGGTTTACCTTCAGATTCAATGAGACTATCAAAGACGGAGCGTGATAGCCAAGATCTACCTCCAGATTTGATTAATTAGTAGGAGCATAACGGAGCGTGGTTCTAAAAACTACCTTCAGAACGCCGTGGGTAAGGGTTAAGGAAAGAATGGTGCTGGGGCACAGAATCTATTCTGTGGCTGGGGCCTATAACGCGTCTGTATTTATAGGAACACCAGCCCGCCTAGCTGCGCGCCGCACCGACTGTAGCCTCCTATAGCTGGCTTTTCGTGTATCGACTTGCCGCGACTTGGCGTTTGGGGACTACAAAAGAACAGACCACCGACCGTTGCTCTTGACAGATGTGGAAGTTTCTCTCTAAATAATAACTTACCTTTCGTTCGTTTCGTTGTTATTGTTGAACTCTTTCAATCAGCCATTTTTGGATCGTTGCCATCGTTTTGCGTGCAGCCATCGTTGCATGATGAAATCAGATTTTTGGTTAAGAGGAATAATTATTTACTGATACGAAAATTGAAACTTTTTCCTGGACCTGGACCTAGGGTCCTTTCATTTCAATATTAAAAGGCCTTCAAATTGAAGCCATTGACGAATGAAACAAAAAAGGTTCAGAAAACTATGGAGAGACAATAACAGGCTGTGTAGACAAAATGACGGGAAAAACTTTGAAACTAAATTAACAGGGTTGGAAGAATATTTTTCAAGTTTTGCGCTAGTGGAAAAAAATCATGTTTTCTATTAAAAAGCCAGTGGCTTTGAAATGAAATGTTTAAAGTAGACAACTATACTAATAATAATTTCAAGAAGCAAGTAAGTATAAAAAATTGCGGGGATATTAAAAAGCATTATTGATGTTTGTTTCTCTAAAATTTCAAATTTTCGATTTTCAAAACCTCCCTGTAGCTTTATCTTTCAAGATTAGAGCTTTGAAGTTCTGCAATCTTGTAAAGCTTATGAAGAACTTTGAATTTCCGTTGACAAAGTTCACTATTTTATTTTAATTATTTTTATAACTATTAATAATTTATAATTGATTATTTGAACAAATGCGTTCACACTGATTTATAAGCATTCTTTGTTTTCGCAAATTGTAGTATGCAGGCAGCACATCACAGTGCAAGATTTTTCTTCTTATCTAAAATCTAAAGCTGGTGATTAGGATGGAATTGTTAAAATCCCCGGCATGTGAGTATGCATTAATAATAACATGTCATGTCCGCTGTGCTAATTCGCTGAAACGTGACACGCGAGTTCCGAGTGACATTACTAACGGCTTTTAATAATTGAGGTATCTGACCCTTTCACTGTACTTACTAAAAATCTAACTCACAGCTAATATTTGATGAAACAAAATTTTATTTTAAATTTCTCCCATAAGAAACTTATCGGTACAAGAAATAATCAACAAAGAAAATAATTATTAATTAATCTGGGTAGTTATTCAGATCACTGACCTAACACAGAGTTCGTTGAATTGAATAAACCATCAGGGTTTTTTTGTTTAAGTACCCAAGTACACAAAGTTTTTTTTACTTCGCTTTCACTTTTACTCACACTAGTAAATGCTTAATAGTAATATTCTTCAATGAGCGGAGAATGATGGACATTATCCATGAGGACGAAACTTTCAACACGGCCCGTGGGCGATTATTGTAACGTTCAAGTGAATAATGGCCATTCTACGCTAGATGAAGACGCTAGCGGATTTTATGCAAAAATACTTCTACCGATAGCTTTCAAAATATATTATTTAATCAGGAACTATCCCCTCGTCAGTCGCTGGTGCCGCGGCCACAATGCAGATCAGTCTATCTAATTGACCTTTAAGTAAAAACAAGACTACAATGCACTGCGATTGTGTTATGTCGTTTGTGTTCTAAGGTGTTTGTGTAATTATCTTCTAAATGTTTTGTGCAATGCTATGAAGGCTTTCGAAACAGTGATTTCTTGAATCTTCTCAGTTTTGCTTGGCTCTAATTGATAATTTTTCTTTTATTATTTTACCTGCTGACCTGTGATTGACTTCCATGCGTGAATATGCGTCTGTTGTCTTACCCCATTATTAAATTGAAATCAGCCGAAGAATAAACTAAAAATAAACAAAAAAGAATAAAAATTAATAGTAGTTTGTTAGGATCCACTACACATTGGAATGCAGACATCATTAACAACGAGAGGAAGGTCAATGTATTAGTGAAATGTTGCGCAGGATGCGAAATGTTAATAATATACTTCTTCGTCATTATTGTTATTGTATAATTATTATTGAACCGAATAAATAATGTTCCTAATATTTGACAGTGGTGGGATGTCCACAAAAATGCCTTTTCTTGGTGAAAGTGAGGTGAAACAAAAATTTAAGTTTTTAGCAAATTTTCGATGAAATAGATTTTTAACATCGGTGGTGTTGGAGCTGTCGGTACTCAAGCGTCTGAGCCGCAGCGCGAGTTTTCCCGGCGCGGGCCTCGCATGGGTATTATGTGCTACCTAGGTACTTAAGAGAAGTTCCGCTCCTCCGTTAACAGCAATTAAATTTATTAGAAGCTGAATTTCGTAAATTAAAGGAAAACGGAAGCTCAAGAAATTGAAAACGCTGAGTATTAAGTATTAACGGATTGATATCCGGCTGGTGTCGGTAAGTAAAGTAGATCAAGTATGTAAATGAGGAAGCATATTACAGGTTTTCTATGGAAAAATTATAAGGGGGTGAAGCAGTGGTATGTTATGAGAAACAGCATACAAAAATTGACCAAAAATTTAAGGTTGCGACTTTCGAAGTTGATGGCACTGCAATAAAGTTTATTAGATAGATAGATAGATAGATAGATAGATAGTTTTATTCCCATAATATGTCATAATATACATTTTGGTTCGTCACAATCAAAAAGATATCCTACGTCGGTAGCTACAGAATATGAAATGTATAGACTTAAAAAATAAAATATGAAAAAATCAAATACAAAAAACATCAAATCATTCATCAAACTTCAAAATATAACTCTGGGGTTACATTTTGAATTTTCTGACAGCTGATTGGTCTAATGTTCAAACCCTACGAACGCTACGAATTTTAAACCAATAACATGTTCCAAAATATAACCCCAGGGGTTATATTTATTGATGAATACGGGCCTCAGAGATCGAAATTCTAGACCTGAGCGTTATCAACCGATCTGCGTATCTAGTATCATACTCATGAACATCAGAATGTGTACTATATTCATCTACATGCTTATGTATCTCAGTCAACGTGTGCATAATGTATAGGCTAGGTAGTGTGAGCACCCTCGCAGGGTCCTGAAAAGGTTTTTGCAGCTATCGTTATAACCGACCTTCATTATAATTCTAATAGATCTCTTCTGCATTTTGAAGACTTTCTCCGCACATGATGAGCCCCCCCACAGAATCAGACCATAAGACATGTTTTTGTGAAACAGTCCATAATAAACAGACAGGAGAGCCTCATCCGAAAGAAACAATCTCAAACGCCTCAGTAAATATACCTGTGTTGCCAAATGCTTACACAATTAATTTTTTACCTTTATTACCTACAATTATATTTTTATTACAATTTTTATTACTTTACCTACAATTAATTAATTAATTAATTATTAATAAGTAGAGTTGAGAGGAAACTGGAAGGGTGTTCTCGGTGAAGAGATGTAATGCCTGAGAGGAAAGTGGAAGGGTGTTCTCTGTGTAGAGATGTAATGCCTGAGAGGAAAGAGGAAGTGTGTTATCTGTAGAGAGATGTAATGTTTGATGTCCGTATTCATCAAACTTCAAAATATAACTCTGGGGTTATATTTTGAATTTTCTGACAGCCGATTGGTCTAATGCTCAAACCCTACGAACGCTACGAATTTTAAACCAATGACATGTTCCAAAATATAACCCCAGGGGTTATATTTATTGATGAATACGGGCCTGAGAGGTATACTGCCTGAGAGGAGTAAAGGTGTTCTCGTTGGAGATGTAACGCCTGAGAGGAAAGTGGAAGGGGGTTCTCGTTGGAGATGTAATGCCTGAGAGGAAAGAGGAAGGGTGTTCTCGTTGGAGATGTAATGCCTGAGAGGAAAGAGGAAGGGTGTTCTCGTTGGAGATGTAATGCCTGAGAGGAAAGTGGAAGGGTGTTCTCGGTGAAGAGATGTAATGCCTGAGAGGAAAGTGGAAGGGTGTTCTCGGTGGAGATGTAATGCCTGAGAGGAAAGAGGAAGGGTGTTCTCGGTGAAGAGATGTAATGCCTGAGAGGAAAGTGGAAGGGTGTTCTCGTTGGAGATGTAATGCCTGAGAGGAAAGAGGAAGGGTGTTTTCGGTGGAGAGATGTAATGCCTGAGAGGAATGAGAAGTTGATAACATCGAGTTTGCTGCCAGGTTGGCTGATAAGCCGACGACTTCGAGCTGAGAAGGACCGAGTTTGCTGCTAGGTTGGCTGATAAGCCGACGACTTCGAGCTGAGCTGGACCGAGTTTGCTACCACAGCTGGAATTATTGGGTTTGCTTCTATGATAAATAGGAGGCTGTGATTTCGAGCGGGTGTCGTTCGATTTTGCTGCAAGGGTAGCTGGGAAACGTCGAGTTTGAGCTCAGATGGAAGTACGATGAATGGAAAGGGAAGTAGATGACTGAGTGAAACAGATGAGGTTTGTATAATTAATTGAGTATTTGCTTCAGCCATTCTGCAAACCAGTCTGCGGGTTCACCTGCCAGACTCTAGAGGACCCTGGGTCTTTCCATTGTAGGATTCGAGGACGAATCCTGGTCAGGATGGACGAGTTGTTAGGTTCCACTACACATTGGAATGCAGACATCATTAACAACGACCGGAAGGTCAATGTATTGGTGAAATGTTGCGCAGGATGCACAACCTGGGAAAAGACGGATGTGTAGAGGATCATAGGATAGAAAAGACCTACGAGTTAGTTGATGTATAACCGTCATCGAGTCAATATATAAATGTTAATAATATACTTCTTCGTCATTATTGTTATTGTATAATTATTATTGAACTGAATAAATAATGTTCCTAATAAGTTGTAGATAAAGGTGTAAAAAATTGGCAATCTAACAAATTTAATAGCATAACATTTTTGAATGAAGCAATAACGAAATTCGGACTTTTACTAGATTTCCTAAGCAGCGAAATTGCATGGTCCTTTCTATATGAAGCATAAGAACTTCTGTCTTATGTCCAAAAAAATTATTGTGGTCAAATTTATCAAGAGGGTGAAAATTGGCTATTTAACCATAATTATTGTTTACCTATTTCTAACTTCAAATCTGTGTTAACCATACAGTCGATAATTCATTACTAAATTAGAATTAGAATTGAATCTTCATACATACTTACCCTGAAAGAATTCAGAGGCCACATTGTCAATATGACAATGAAATTATTCGTATAAGTCAATATTTATCTAAAATGCACTATGATTTAGCGATCCCTTTTTAAATTACCTCGGAGTTTGAGTTTATTCGTAAAAAAGTTTATTTATGATTTACCGAATTGATTCGGTGTTTGAGATGCATGGCTATATGTATGGGAATGCAAAATTCATACATTCGAAGCAAAAATGTAAACATAAAATTAAATAACAAGTTTCCTCCAATAGCCAGCGGCTTAAAAACTCTCTGGAATGCTTGGGTACTTTCTTTCGAAGTTTTTCATAAGAATGGACCCACAGTAGTAGGTATGCTCATTCGGAAGTTTTCATTGATTCGGTCATAAATTATAAAGCAACTTTCCACCTACTTTTATCCATGTTTACATACCTACTCAAGTTTAGAGTAGGACCTAAGGTTATTCACGTATAAAATCTATAAAATCAGACACGACTATACAATACATTTTCCACCTCAAATTCTCATTTCTCCTAATCATATTAAGTGACTTTGTCACTTTACCAAATAGTGATGTTTTCTTGAAAACATAAATGTTAACGCGCACCCATTGAATACGATTCCACAAAATCGCTTCCTATGAAGAGTAGGACTTCGAATAATAGGTATACAGGCATACCGAGCGAGGAAGTCTTGATATTTTAAACACAGCTCGAGCACCCATTGTTTCAAGGATCATAAAAGTTGAACACGTTGATCTCGTTTTTGCCCTGTTCAATGTTTCATATCCTTTGGATGAAACCAACCCTCATTCAAAATCAATAAAAGCAGAAATATAAATGCATGCAATATCGTCTTTAGGTGAATTATTTTCCCAAATTAACAGCAAACATTCTAGGATTATAGTATTATATTTTATTGAAAATATGTCTGTTCTTCAAGGTGTGAAAGGATTCCCATTTCATTCTGTTCCATAAGCCATATAATGGGCACGATATGTAGCAATATATTAGGTGACCGAATTAGATATTGCAAGTTTAGAACGGGAACATGAGATGCATTAGCAGTTCAAATTGATCCTAATTTAGTTACCTATCTATGTGTACCAGGTATCTACACTTTATGTATGTACATCGTCCCAACACGTAATACCAATTGATTGAATGAAGGGAGACAGATATATTCATATAGTTATCGTTACTTAGGTGATGTATTATTATGTAAGCAGGTAAATTCCGATACATGATATAACGAGAAATTTTAATATTTCATTTAAATCGAAGTTGAAAACCCGAATACTCTAAAAACTTGGTAAATAGGTAGGCAGAGGTATAAGAAGCTTAGGTTTCTATTTCATAAATCTATTTTTTTTAATGGAATAATTGATGGGCAGAAGGCATTCTCATAAGCTGTATTTTTTTTTACTTTGAATTGATGGCGCTGAGTGGGTAGCATGAACGATCTGCTGTTCCTGAAAATTCTTAATAATCTACTTTATACACATTAGATAAAAACTATGATCTGCTTACTTGTGAAAATAGTGGTGAGTGCTAGTGGAGGAACTTATTTACAAACATTTTTACCAGCGAGTTAAATTAATACATAACTGAACTTATATCAGCTGAACTACTAGCGATGATAAGTTCACTTTCCAAAAGTTGTTTGGAACAACACGTCGTCGATACGTCCAAAACAAAATATCGTAAAAGTATGAAATCGGCCCTTAAGGACGATCGCATATGTTTCGTCCTTGGCGAATGATTTGTTTCGTATTCTCTAGGACACCACCGTTTCCTACCCCTTCCTCTCCCTTTACACATCGGGAAGAAGGAAAAGGACACCTGACCGGAGACCACACAAGAGTCGAAGTTTAACATCGAGAGAGAGTGGAGCTCGACAGAGTGCCGTTCGTACCATCATCGACGTTGGTTTAGACGACATAGTGGAGCAAAGTGAACAATAATAATAGTTACAACATCTCGCAAATTAAAACAAGTGCCCCTTCTAGTCGGACAAGACACAAGGTCAGTAATTTCGATAATAATTGTGTTTCTGTCAATCATTGGCAATTATAGCCTGGTCCTTCAATCATCCTATAAATTTTGATCCTTGTCATTACGTGGCGCTTCGTCATTAGCCCCTTTCAGGATCGAATCGCGTCGTTAACATTTTTGGCTCTTCGACGGGAGTTAACAGCATACGTACACGACATTTTGTTTTCGACATGTCGACGACATGTCCTTCCATTTAAAACATAATGTTTACAATGACGATTCACACACCAATAAAATACGCTGCAGACATACTTGTCTCCCACAAATGTTTCACGGCTCTGCTTGCTCCCAAGTGACATTTCGATGGCTGCAAAGTAATAGGTCGTATGTAGGTATGGTTTGTCCAGTGAGTGTTGTCCATTGTGATGCCACACTGATCCTGACTAAACGATTTCATTTAATTCGATTTGATTCGCACACTTCCAAGTCGAACCAGATATGGTATCCCAGTTCGCGTCCGTGGCGTGTGTTGAGGAATTTTTGTCCTCAATTTTTGTAGGAAAAAATATCCTACAAATAGGTATTAACAACACTTCCGATGAGTTATTGACGCAGTGACGCCTTGAAACTTTTTGATAACAGAAATATAATAATGCAAGTAAATAAGAATGGTAATAATTGTTATAATGATGATTAGCAATATCATGCATTAGCCTACCTGATGTGTAGCGTTTAAAGAAAGCATATGACCTCCTTAATTTAACCACAAGACCACGTCCTAGCGAGTTCAATCGTTTTCCAGGCATTTTGTGAATTTTTATGTAGTTCGTTGCGAAAATATACCCTGATAATGATAATTATAATGAAAATTCTCTTGATATTATCATTTGGAAATTATATTGATATAAATTTGATGATATCAAAGTGGTAATAATAGCCCTAAACGGCCATATCTGGAAAAATTATTCATTTTTGCCCTGAATTTACTTTTTTCCCCGATAAAAACCAATTCACATAATGAGGAATTTTTATACCTGGCAAAGGAGGGATAAAATGTTATACCTACAGTTTCACCGCCGCAGAAAAAAAAGTATTATTTTGTAAGATAGTTGTAAGGTTTGTACCTTGTAACGAAATCCGAGGCTTTCGTTGATAATTATTATTTATTTCACTCTTAGAGGGGTTTATCTGGAGTGATACAGTTTTTACGACAGCGATTAGCAGGTTATCTCCACCAGCACCGGCTATATAAAGAGCACCAGCTGAAGACTGGACAGAGTGCATCGTGAGGAATTGACTTGCGAACAACTCTCTCTCCTGGGTGAATTGAGCTCGGAGATCAGCTGGGGCATGTAGTGAGTGCTCCATACAGTATACATAGCCGGACACGGTAGGTCGATGAACTGAGTTGACCGAACCGTAACCCGGCGTCGGGAGCGCGACCAGAGTGAAGTGAACTCTGGCCGACGACCGATCAGTACAGGGAATCGACCGGAACTGTATTGAGGTACCGGCTGATCCCTTCAGTCCCTACCCGGCCTGTATTGAGGGCCGGATCCAGTAACAGCCGTCCCGAGGTCGTATTGAGGCATCGGGAGCGGCTTTTGTTTCAGAGAGCGCCTGCCGGCGAAGGTCATCGCCCGGACGGCCCCGAGACGCGTATCTTGCATACGGTCGGGGACAGCACAGACCGTGCGACAGCGGCGGCATTCATTACTGATGGTGAGCGGCGAGCAGCGAGGACACCAGCAGCAGCAGTACCGGAAAGGCCAATGGTAAACGAGGCCGCCTTCGACGCGATTATCTGAAGCCAATCCGGTCGCTCCCCAGAACGAGGGCCGCCCCCTTATTTCTATCACTCAGAGGACGGAGCAACCCTAAGATCAGTCGTATGAATAATAGTAGGTACTAGATCGATTTATTGTAAATATACTTCTTTTGTAAATAAACCATAACAATTTTAAAATCGACTTGTCACGGCTACAAAGGGGCAATCATCCACTCCTGGGAACTCACCTCTACCCACAGAAAAATCCCGTTACAACCTATACCTTGTGCAATTTTACAGCAGCACAATGATAAAAATATTAAAAAAGATACAGCTGCGACAGTTGTATTGTGGTTACTTGACACTGGTGACAGCCAATGCTATAAAATACTGCTGGGAATAATTATGAGATGGTCCTCAATCATCAATCAGCAGAAAAAAATGGCTGATTGCTCTGAATCCTTTAACATAAGGGAACACCAGTGTGCGAACAAGAGGATCCCATTCAGGGCCAGCTCTGACCACAAATGTCAGCCGAAAACACCATAAAAGACAAATTCCGTCACTGTTAAAATGGGTACCTCAAGTGGTCAGAATATACAACTACGTAAAGAAAATACAACCAGTAAATGAAGGGTCTCTCATAGCATAGCATAACGAATCACTCTGTAAGATAATAATGTTGTTTAATTCTATGGAGGTCAGCAACCTCTCGAATTAAAAACTGTTGTCTTAATTAAGGACGACTGGGTCCGAAGCTCTTTTCATAAAGGCAGAGCCTAATTCCTAAAAGCGAAGAAGTTAATTGGTTCACAGTGACGGTATTTTCTCCGTGTAGAAGCTCATGCTGTCTAACTGACAACAATAATTGCTCGTCGTTCCTCTAGCGACTCGACCGGGCATGAAAACGGGAAAAGTCACTCAATAATAATTAGAAAACTAATACATGCACGATTATCAACCAGAACGGTTTTGAATGTGCAGACCGCTGACAAATATGAACTTGTGAACAGATGCAATTTTACTGTCACGATAACAAAAATCTTATACTCTGCACACTAAATCCACAAAAACTTTATGGCCTCTTCATAAATTTAAACTTATGACAAATGACAAAACTTTAAATAAATTATTCAAAGTTAATGGTTTTATTTCATACTAATACATTATAACTAGATAAACGCTTGGTTACCGTAACTATAAACATACTCATAACTCCCTTGGGACTGTTATTAAGAATCCATAATTCCCTCTATTATTACTATTTGTTTAATTCTGGTAACCATTAGATGTTGGTTTTTTTATTGCATTGTTGGTTGAATATTTGCCCAGGCAGCAAGGAATGTTCACTGAATGTTCCCTAAATGTTCACCGAACATTAAACATTGCTCTAATGTTAAACAGACTTTCCGAATATTCAGGCAACGTTCAGATTCTAATGTTCGTTTTCAGACGTTGAATAAACATTCACTGAACATTAGATACTGAACATTCAAAATGCAATGTTTAATTAACATTCATACAATGTTTAAGATGAAATGTTTATTGCACGCAATTACATACAGGTACACTGACATCAGGTAAATAACATATACCAAAAAAAATTGGAAAATTACATGCTGAAACGAAAATATTTGGCTTAAAAATTGATAAAAACCAGAATTAAATTATGTATTACAACGAGGTGTTGCGCGCGCAATTCTCTTGTCTATTGCATTCCCAGTATAGTATATTCTCTTGTCTTATGTTGTGTCCAAGTCCGCTAGTCTTGGCATTTCATCTTGTTTTTCTAAACTATGAATATACCTATGTATAGGTATAAAAGTCACAATAAATAATTATCAGCAAGCTAAGTATTTTATGCTTGTCCTGGTCGGAGAGAGAAGGTGCAGAGAGAGAGTGATGCAAACTAATCTAATTCTTCATCCCAGGTTTTATAGGTAGGTAGGTATTATGATGTAGACAGGAAGAAGAAAAACAACACGGAAGAGCAAATGTGACCTTATTATAATAATAATAATAATTTATATTGTTCACTGATGGATTGATAAATGAAATACACCTACATAGTAAGTATTATTTTTTTCAGCTCCATAGTCCATATAGGTAATACAATTCTTAGTGATGATCAGTTAAAAACAAACATTCACTCAACATTTAAAACTAATATTCATTGAATGTTTACGAATCTGTCGTTTTTCACATTGGCTGAATGTTCATTTTTGAATGTTCAGTAAACATTCATTTATAAATGTTCACTAAAGCTTAAATCTGAACATTCACTGAACATTTAAAACTAACCTTCATTGAATGTTCACGAATCTGTCGTTTCTAACATTGGCTGAATGTTCATTTTTAACATTCAGTGAATGTTCGATTGCTGCCTGGGTGGATTTCATATGTCATTTTCTACAAACTTTCCAGCTGATATATCCATGGTAGTCAATAATCATGCTTACTCAATTATTAAAAACATTCGTTTAATTTTAAAAACCAACAGATTTCGTTTTTATATTTCATTTTCTATGAAATAAAATTAATTATGTAGCACGGGAGTTATTGGATGTTAATAACCTCGGGCAACTTAACAATCCCTCGGGACTAACGTCCCTCGGGATTGCAATATGTTGCCCTGTGTAATTAACATCCTCATAACTCCCTTGATACATAAATAACTATTATTTGATTGTATTATAATTCAGTGTGTCTCATAAATACAGAGTAGACAAATATATTGTTCCCTCTTTCATTCGGATATTGATGAAAAAATATCAACATTTTTAACGGCTGTCTAAAAAAAGCATTGCTTATGCAAGCTAAAACCAGGGTAGGTAATCTGATTCTGAAACTCCTTGTATGCGGCAAATAGGGAAGTTGTTATTTTTCTATTAAGAGATAAGCCATTTCTCCCAGCAATTTGTTGTCTTAATGTGACCGCTGAGGAATCCTCATTAATGTAAATAATATACACTGCTTTTACTTTCGAGGTGCAAGAGTCCCACAGGGTTGTGGCAAAAAGATAAGGTATTTTTATTGCCGCTAAAAATTTATAAATGTTTAGGTTCTATTTAAATATTATTAGCTAAGCTTCTCGTCATTATTTCAAAGTTTCTAGTAGGATATGCAAAATAAATATATAATACTTTTGGATTTTCAAGAGTTTTTAATTAAAACTTCCTAAGTAGGTAAAATTTAACAAATTTCAAATATGTTTATGAATGTGATAATTTTGAGGTTATTCACTCATTATCTATTTCAAATATAAGAACATACCTACTTAGGGATGAAAACTTTTCTAAATGTTACCATCCTAGGATAATAATTGTGTAGTGGGAGACATCAGTCGCTTCTATCAGTATTAACAAAATGACAGCGTCTTTTGAAAACGTTCACCTATAAACATTACGTGAATAGAGTAAGAAGAAGACTATTTTCCAAAAACTTTTTCGTTTTCCACACCAAAAAAAGTATTGTAATTATTGTGTTATTATTTGTAAACATCTTCTTTTGAAAAGCTTTTTTTGTCTTTTGCCACACGGTGAGCTAAGCTGTAATGATGAGGTACTTCAAAGAGATCGTGGTGTTCTTCTCGAATTACATCAAACAATATCTTGTACACGTCCGCATGTATAATCAGTCAGATCTTCGTCTTATTCTTCTGGTTCGATTACCCCGGCGTCTGTTGTTGTGTCGTCATTGTTTCCAGCGTAAGGTTTTAATCGGTTGAAGCGAACAATTATTATTCTTGTTTTTCCTCTGGGCTGCTTATGGATGCTGTACACTATGTGATCCTTGCCAGAGCTTGATAATACGACCCTTCCCACGATCATTCAATTTTTTGAGATAGACCTCGACATGAGGATTGTGAAGCCAAATCCATGTCCGTAGGTTGATAGACGCATCCCTGAGCCTTGATGTCGTAAGCGTTTTTCATTCTGTCACTGCCATCTTGTATAATGCGCTCGTACTTGCTTATCATCTATATTCTGGCGAAGCTCTTGCAGAAAACAGTAACCACTAACCAGTCTCAGAGATGGTCAGAGTTTCTCATTTCTTTTCTACCTTATTTATTTCCTTCTATATCTATCTCTATATCTCTGTCCTTTGTTATCCTATTGTAATACTATTAACTAATCTTTTATGGAGATTCAATAAAGCAACGAAAAATCATATTTAATATTCGTTAATATTATGTCAGTGATATCCTATTTTAAATTAGAACCATACATAATCCTAATGCTGTTAAAAAAGTGGATGAACTCGCTGACAACTTCTAGATGAACAGCAGCTTAACTTGCGAAACCAATAAACAGTAAGCCCTTGTAACTTTGTAGTTCCGACCTTTTCTGTCTGTCTCGAGTTTTGTTATTCTTCTCGAGGGCCGTCTGGTTCAGGATCGCCGAAAGCGCCTCAGCCTCATGGGCTTATTGTGCTCACTCCCTTTGCTTGTCACCCATTCCGTCAGTCTGGTCTCCTTAACTAGTTTGTACACCCCCATCACTTAATAACGAGTGTTATATTCTTTCGGACTAATTTTTGGTTGTCCGTATATTTCCTGTCTTTTGCGGACCAGAGCTTCGCATTCGCACAGGACATATTTAGTTGTCTCTTGGGCCTTGCTGCATTCTTGGCAGCTTAGGTCTCAATTGAACAGTCCTATTTTATTCAAGTGTTCTTTTAGGGCAATATATCCCGTCAGTAATCCCACTGTGATACGCAACTGATTCCTACTATGTGATAATAGTTCCTGAGTTGTCTTCTTTATGGGTTCCTTGATGAAGGCTTTGCCATGTTGGTGTTTGGTCTTTTTATCCCAATATTCTTTGTATTTTTTTTCCTAACCCATATATTTACTTGGCCCGGTGCTGTACTTTTTGGTACTCCCAGGGACGGTTCTGGGTTTTTGTTATGTGTTTTTTTGTTTCGCGCCGAATTTCGGTACCTTTGTTGTTGAAAGTGGCATTCCCTTGTCCACCCCTGGGGACGCGTTCGATGGGGGAAACACACAAAGCCCCACACGATAAGGATCGACGTAGCAACACCTGTTTAAAAAGGTGGTATAGGTATGACACGTGTTGAAGGTAAGTTACCCATTAAACGGTTTTCTGATTGATTATTAAATCGAAAGCAACATACATAATCATGTGCCACCCTAGTTGCCTAGCCACGACCCGACAGGGGCCACTGTCTTTGCGAAGAGAGGCAAGAAAAACTTACGGGGCAGCAGGTAAATAGTTAACGGGCTCGACATTGAAATGAGAATCAGTGATGTTTGGAGGGTAATATTATGAGTGTTCCTTTAAAAAATTTTAAATTTGAGTTGTATTCTCGTCCACCGACTCGCATTAACTTATCATCGACAAAAAACTATTCAATGGGAGAATAGACAAAAATATTCAGCCCTGTTATCCAAACTAACATGAAAAGTAGCAAGAACCGATTTTTTTTAGATATTCTGCTCTAAGATATTTTCTTTGTTTTATTAGTAGAAAGGTCATCAATCACTATAACGCCTAAGCTAGCTAGCTCGTAAACTAAAAGTTGGAGCTTAGCTGGTGGAAGCAATAATAATTATTGTTGAATAAGTCCAGTAAGTTTCGGATTAAACCTCAATAGTAGCGGGAACTATTACAGAGCCAACAAGTTCTGTTAGCAACACAGCAGCATAAATCTTTGACGTAGGATTAGAAATTAAGTAGGATGGTTTCCAAATTTCCTGAAGTAAAATCTTTGCAGAAGGAAAGGTTCCCAAAGGGACAAAAATCTGAACATGCAAGAAAGAAGGTTACGCTTTGTAATTTTAATTTTTATAAGGAATAGTCACTGAGTTTTGGAAACCGCCTATAGAAGGATCCAATGGCTTTTTATGTGGCTCTACATGGCTAATGTGCAGCATGGCGTGGTGAAAATGTGAAAACGTCTAGGCGGGTCATTATATTCCCATTTCCGAAATGATAAGTCTCATGCATTTCAGTATAGAAATTAAATAGTTCCGTCTTTAATTTCATTTAACTTATTGAAATTGTCGCAGCGCATTAATCAATCCTCGACGTTAAAGTTATATGAGGTGATACAAGACAGCTTAGGAAGTTCATCAGTATGACAGTAGGTTACTTCATTAAGCTGCAGAGAGGTCAGATTGTTCCTGACAGGCTCGTAACAAAATACCGACTATCAACATGGTCCTACTGAACCGGAGAACGCTTAGACTACTAGTAGAACTGCCCATCGATCACGACATTCTTAATAGGTATTTCTAACTTATAGCAGCTCAAGGAGGCGCAGTGTGTCCCAAATGTGGATCAGGCGGCGAGGACTTCTACCACCAAGTATATATGATAAGTGTACAGAAGCCTCAGACTCAATAAACTTGGGTCAAAGAGACTACAAGAGAAAGAAATGGAACTCCTCTCAAGAAAATGCACTCTTGTCTTTATAAAAAGGTTGAGAAGGTTTGATTAGGATTTTCATGCGGGAATGGCGAAAATACCATTGTCGATCTAGTAGCTTGAGGTACATAATCTCTTCCCACCACACCCATGCCCCTACCTATTAGTAACTTCATGCTGTGAATGCAGCCAACTTCATGAAGCGCCCATATTATAAAAACGTCGGCGATAGAAATACCAGAAGCTATAAATAGCGGTTCAGGTGTTTAGTTTACAGGAATATCCTCATCGGGTTTTATTTTCCGCAGATTTTTTGGAAAAATCTAGCGGGTAGCTTACATGACAAGTTGATGACGTGTTGTTTCCAGAGAGTACCCTCTGCTGGCTTATCTAATTCGAGGGAGCTTTATTATGTTAATTTCTTGTGGTATTTTGAGAGTTTGTAAGGCTACCTGTGTTATTTCCGAAATCAAGCAATGTATGATGGATTTACATGATAGAATACGAGTACATTTACTATACCCTGCGAACTTATTTTTTTTAGTAGAATGGTTATGATATGACCGAGGCAAATAATATTGTTCTGTTCAGTTTATCATAATCTGAGTAGCTGTCCATTCTTTGACCTTGATTACACAAAAAAGATTTATCATCTTATGTGCCTTCTTGAAATCTTTAAATTATATTGTCTCATTGTTGCCGATGGAATTGGTATTACAAGCAACGGATTATATGCATTCTACCAGTAACATATAATATTATAAAAAGGGTTGACGGTAGAGAAGCATTGCAAACACAAGAAGATATCAAATTTGACTTTTAGACAATTACGAATATTTCAAACAGAAGAGAGTTATGGTTAATTTAAGTTGTGGAGTTATGGCTAACTCTCCAAACATAGAGATTTATCCATGTTTGTGTTGGAGACAAAATAAATTTACTTTTGTTTTTACAATAATTATTTATTTAATATCAATCTTTCTTGAAGCTTTTTGAGATATGCTGGATGAAGTAGACGAGGAATAATATGAATATCAGTAAAAAAAACTATTAGTTTAAATAAAAATTTTCATGAAAAAGTCATATTTTCGATACCAGAAATTGCAGCTGCTTCGTTCACGGTGCAGCTCATATTATAATATCAGGAATTCTGGAGTTTCCTATACGTGTCGGCTTTACTATATTGGATTTAATTAAATATTCCTGAATAACTACGTCATTGCCGCCTGGCCAACTCCACACATCATGACGTCGTAAACCCGCTCTGCATCTGGCATGGATCGTAAGATCTCCAGGGATATGGTCAGGACAGACGGCGACCTCATTACAAGTAGAAGCAGAGTGTACGGAATTTATAAGCATTGTCTAGGTGAAATGTCAGCACACACAAGAGAAAGTTTAGACAATGTATTGTCATGAATTATTACGAGTGTCTGAACATTCTGACATGAAAATATAAACAGCTGATTTAGTCCAACTTATTGGCTGCATTATCATGAACCTAACTCCTTCTCCGAAATTGACTATTACTTTCCGTTTATTCGATATTCTCAAATAAAAAATTCATTGAATCCACCTCAATTTTCAAAAATATATTTTTTGTTTAGATTTTTTTTATTACTTTGTAAGTTTATTTTCTATTGGCCCATTTGTGATTGGATTATGTTGTTCATTTATTTTGTACTTGTGATACCACAAACGTGTGTTTACTTTTTCATTACTGATCTTCAACTTGTCATTACTAATGTCATTTTTATTCCTATAATATTCAATCTGACAGCATGATATAAAGTAAATATAATATGTCCTTTTCAGAAAAAAATTTGACTTTATAGTACACGGTTGTTTGGTCGGTTAGTGAATCATATAGCTGTTTTACAATTATATGATAATGAGTCCATAATAAGGACGAAACGGTAACGTCCATGACTTCAGTTTCATCTCACATACTGTGCGAAAGTTTTCTAATTCGTTCTGTAAAAGGAACCTATAGTTGCAATTGACTTCGAACCCCACTACCAAAAATTTCTCAAATGGTTCAATATTACTTAATATAAATCTAAAGACCAGGGAGAAACAATTAGTTATATTATGACACCTCAATTCTTGCATTTATACTAATAAATACACTGTAAAATTCAATAAACAGCTTTAAATAATAAATGGACGTAGGTATACTTATAGGGATTAGAGTGTAGCTCCTTAGACCTCTGTGTTGGAGTCAAAGTCACATACCCGTCGTGTTTCTACGCAATACAAGAGAGACTCGCAGCGCTGTTTCTCTGGTTGCTTATCAATAATTAAAAATTACAACCATCGAACACCAGTAAAGACTAAATACTAGTTCTAAACTTCGCATAGTGTCTGACTGATGTGACATGCTGATGACTCCATCCATAATAAGAACGAAACGGTACCGCCCATATCTTCAGTTTCACCTCACATGCTATGCAAAAGTTTTCTTTTCATTCTGTAAAAGGAAATTCGTTAAATAAAAATAACAATAAAAAATTCGTTCTACAGGGTGTCCCGTGTCGATATGTTCAAATTTTGTGAACAAATAGTAGGCTTATTTCTAAGCCTAAAACCCCCAAAAGTGGCAGGTCTATCTGCATTCATTACGAAATTATAGATTTAACTTTGAAAACCACATAAAACTTATTTTATTGACCAAATCTTTAATTCATCATGTGTTCAAAATGACCTCCTCCTTGCTGAAGACAAGCTTGTGCTCGGAGGCCTATTGCAGAAGTGACATTTCTGATTTCTCTTCTTCTTCGCATATATCTTGGAACTTGCTGAATACTTACTGAATACGCTCCAATAATTATTGCTCTCTGATATTTGAAACTTGTGCGTATACCAAATCTTTCATTCGTCCCCAAAAATAATCTTAAGTGTTATGGGCAAGGGACCGACGCGGCCATGCTACAGATACCCTCTCGACTAATGTCCCCCTCGATTAAAGTGCTGGTGCCCCATCCGTTAGAAACCAAATGCAATTTCGTGTAAGCAGGGGAACCTCTTCTAAAAGTGGTTGTAATTCTTCCATAAGGAACTGTAGGTGATTGGCCGCATTCAATCTCATAGGAAGAATGTAAGGACCAATGAGCAAATCATCGATTAAGTCAGCCCAAACGTTCACGGAAAATTCATGCCGGAAGTTAGACGGACGTATTGCTTTGGGATTTTCTAGTTCTCACCTATGTAGGTTTCTCAGATTAATCAGACCACGTGTGGTAAATGAAGCTTGATTGGTCCAGAGAACGAATTTACAGAAATTAACGTTTACCCGTGTCTGTCGGAGGATCCAGGTAGAATAAACTAGCCAATATTGTAGGTCTGCCTCAAGCAAACCTTGCACCCTCTTATAATGATATGGATATAGGCCCTCACGTTTTAAAATTCGCCAAACCGTCATTCGTGGTACTCCAAGTTGCCTGCTAATTCGACGTACACTGGTAGTTTTATCTCTTGTAATATCATCGAGTACCTACTTGTTCATCTACATCTGCTGACAAATTTACTCCTCTGTCGTAAAGATAGTCACGTAATCCGCATTTTCGAAACTGTCTGTGTATTCAATATATTCAATAACTGCACGACTGGCGCTCCCTTTACAAAAACCATACACCAAATGGATATCCGCATACTCTCCATTGGAGAACCGGAACGGCATTTTAAATAATTTACCAACTTATTTATTTTATTGGACTCATCATGTTTTCATGTTTACTTCGGTGACGTTTACTTATGTCGTTTTCATAAAAATAAATTATTAGCCAAAACCATAACATGTCGTTGTGTGGTTTTCAAAGTTGATTTATTTTGTATTATTTACTAGTCATAATTTTCTTAAGCCTGTAACTTCGTAACGAATGAAGATAGACCTGCTACTTTTGGGTTTTTTGGGCTCAGAATTAAGCCTACTATATGCTCAAAAAAATTTAAAATAACGATACGGGACACCCTGTATAAAAGGAACGTATGTTGGCAATTGAATTAAAACCTAAATCACAAAAATTTCTCAAATATTACATAATCTAAGTGGCTCAATATTATTTGGTATAAAGTTAATAAAACTGCATTTTATTAATTTTGCTATAAGAATTGTTTTATTTAGAGAAAAAACTTTTCTCTATTATCTGAAGGTTATTACGTAGATACCAGAGTTAGATACCAGAGTATTGTCCAGATATTCGATGTATATTTGCACACAAATATGTTGCCGACAGGTAGAGAGAGTCCAGCAGTCAACAAATCCAACGAGCCCATCGGTCTGTGAAATTACTGTTAGAGCACGAAGCTCTTTCTCTTTTACATTTAGGTACCTTTTTGTCTTCCTTAATAATTCTACCTCTCTCTAGACATTCACCTTTTGTAATATGATTTATACATATAAAGGTTGTTTTCATTCGTAAACTTTCTTTAGCTTTTATCGGACATTCAAACTTAATTTATGCAGCAAAGCAATTTTTTACATTATTCGATTTATGATTATTAAAATGACCGATATAGGTTAGAATTTTAAATTGAATATTTTATTATTAACGAAAAACGACATTCCCGTCAGAAACTTTAGCTTTCGAAAAGTTTCAGCTCTGGGACCCTTACATAGCTGTCCTGAAAGTAAACGGCATACGTCAATCACTGATCGATAATGTCATTCTAAGACGAAAATTTCCTAAGAACATGAAAACGGCTCATTAAACCAAAAAAAAAAAAAAAAACACCGTCACACAAAATTTATAGCAGTTCCGACGCATGCATTCAAAGCAATTCTGCGGGAGCTTGAGCGAAGCAATACGAGTTCGGCATTTTTTGTGCAGCGGGAAATGCATGAACATTGATGAATTTCGATCCACGCATATCCCGCTGAAAAGTACCTTCCGCGCTCGGATCACTTCGCTCCCGCTGCCGCAATCCCGAGATGAGCTTCAACTTTCAGAAAGCTTTGAAAAAGGACTAGTGATGACTTCCTCGTTGGTTTTTGCGTGGCCAACCCTAGATACATTTTTGATCCCAATAAAGATGTTTTATGACCTACGACTCGAACTAGCTCCCAATTGGCTGGAGCTGAACAGTCGTCCTTGATGATCACAAGGACCAATCCTTTCAATTTCTACAACTTTTGCAAAACAGGGTTTTCTCTACAATCGATACTTTAAGAATTAAATCTGAAAAAAAAATTGTTATGATCCTGTATAGAAATGTTGTCTGACTGACAGCAATAATAAATGAACGCTTGTAGGAAACTAGAATTTAAATTGCTCAGATTTTCAATAAAATAAATAATGTTCTGGTCGCCTGTAAGTTTTCTCTGAAATTATTAAAAAACAAATGGATTAAATCTGCTACCTCTGAGTCATGTGGGCACTGATAGAAAAATCGTGATAATGTCGTTATATGAAAGGCCAACTAAACTAAATTCGTAATAATCTGATGGTTTAATTAGTAATAGTTTTTTTTTTTTTTTTTTTTTAAGGGGGAGCATCGGTCTTCCCTATTATGTAGGTAAGACAAAGTCGCTCCACACCGGTAATATGGGTTTGGAGCCTCTTGCTCTTACACCCAGCTTCAAATATTCCAAATAATAGTAGAACGGACAACACAGACACCCAGAGCCTTCACTGAGAATCGAACTCAGTCCGACGGATCCAACGATTAAGCAGTTAGTTAATAAGTAATAGTTAAGTTTATACAGTAAATAAATAAATCGAAGGTTCTCGTTACAATAATTATAAATTAACTACGTTCGTTTCTTGCGATTTATTTAATGAATTTGCAATACCAACACCAAGAAGTGTTCTTTCTGAACATTACCCGAAGACAAGACTCATCGTTCTTTTGTTCCTGAAAAATAAAAATGAAAACTAGTTTCGGTGATCGATATTCTCTGGACGGACCACCAGCGAAGATTTCAGAGTTGCTGGTTGTAAACTTCTAAATTCGTAACAGACACAAAGGTGAACCGAGTAGTCCGATCTTATAAGTGTGCAAGAAAACACCCGTGGCTTAATTTGAGGCATGTTATGTGTATCGACATTGAAGGTGTAGATATGGGCAACGTTTGATAGCAGATCTTCCTATGTCGAGAAAAAATTATTATTATTATTCACACTATTCTCAGGTCTCCTGGTTAATGATCTAAATGGGGTACGGGTTTTCACCAAGCACTCCCATCTACTCTTGACTTAAGAATCTTCTTACTATTCTGGTGGTGTTAAGTATGACAGCCTTCTGCATCACAAAGAAAACAGGAGTTCGTATACCCAATATGTCTAAGCTCCTGTGAAGTTCCTTTGGTACAACCCCTGTGGCAGAGATGACAACCGGAACTACAGTGACTTTATTTAGGTTCCATTTCTTTATTATTATTATTACTATTATTATTACTATTATTATTACTATTATTAATACTTCTAGGGTAGGTTTAAAGCCCTCGTACTGAAGCTTGCGCTTATTGTAACCCTTTGGATAATTAGCTCATCAGTCCCGTCTCCCGACAGTATTTCAGTATGAGTCCAATGGGTGCTTGTTCTATTCTTTTGGTTCTGCTATTTCGGCCCAAATACTAGAAGTCTCGTTCCCTCTAGTGCTGGGCATTCATACATCAGGTGGTATGGGGTTTCCTCCCCCTCCCCGCATCTCCTGCAATCTGGGTTATTTTTCACCCCTATTATTAAGAGGTGTTTCATTAGTGGGTAATGTCCTGTTAGAAGTCCATTTTCCCATCTCAGCTGGTGTTTAGTCAGCTTTTTCAGTTCATTAGTTTTATTCTCTGATAGTTCTCTGATAAATACCTTTGAATGTCTCAGTCCATCTACTTTATTCCAATGGGAGGTATGTTTTTTTTTTCAAGAGGTCTTTTATTTCCCTTCTAACTTCGCTGTAGGCTATGCAGCAAGTTGGTTCCAGCCCGCTTAAGGGTAGTTTGGATCCCTTTTTTGCAAGGAGAGAAATATGGGTTGCTTGAGTTCGCTGCATTATGTGACCACTTCGGACTCCATTCCACAACGCACTTGAACACGCGCAGAACGCGAAACCATTCTGGTATTTAGTAGAATGTAAGTTACATTATCCTGGCAATATGTCATTGCTGTCATGTTACTAGAAATATCGCGAATTGGCTTAGTAATCATAATAATTGTCGAGAAGTTAAACAAAACTATAACAAACCCAGATACAGAATACTTCTTCAGTGTTCTTTCGTTATAGGGGAGTAGCCCCATTCTATTTTCGAGCGCCCCGCTCGAAACTTATTCGCCTTTTACTTTTCTCCTCCTGTGAAGCCGCCGGAGTTTGCCTTCAAATCGTATCTCGCCTGCATTCGATCGCTGGCTAACTTAAACTTGCTCCTGACAAGGGAATGCACTTCTGCCATGGAGTTTTTAAACTCATAGACTCGTAGAATATAACCTTAGCCGGTGTCTGCCCTGTAGTCTCATGGATGGCCGCTCTATACGACATCAGTAACAAAGGCAGGTAGTGATCTCAGTTTCTCTGATTGTTGCTCACCACCTTCGACAGATGCTCATCCCTTGTCCGATTAAACCACTCCACCATACCGTCAGACTGTGGATGGAGAGATGTAGTCCTTGTCTTGTTTATCCCGAGCAGTTTACACACCTCTGCAAAAACTTGGGATTCGGAATTTCTCCCTTGATCGGAATGCAACTTTAAAAGTACGCCAAATTTGCTAATTAAATTATTCGCCAAGACTCTAGCAACTTTAGCAGCTTCTTGGTTCGGTATGGCGTATGCTTCAGACCACTTGCTGAAATATTTAGTTCATGGCAACAAGAATAAAGCGGTTGCCGCTGTCACTGATTGGAAACGAAATCTGCTACATCTACAGCTATCCTCTCAAATGGGGCTCCGAGGTAGTACTACTTCATAGCACCTGTAAGTCTTCTGCTTGGACCCTTGCTTGCAGCACATTTCTCGCACTTACTCGTGTCAAAAAATGGGGCCTGTAACGGCAATTTTCTATGAGGGCAAAAATGTAGAGTTGAAATTATTAAAGTAGTATCAGTTCATTCTTTGAGTATAAGCAAATAAGCTAAAAAATTAACCGGACACTTTTATACCTAATGCATTGGGTCGAGGTGCGACAACTTCAGCAGCGCAGCCAAGCATGACTTGGTGTCACTAAAAGTTCTATTTGGTGAAACATAGCGTGAGTTTTAAATATCAACACTGAATAGAAAAGCTCTTAAATTTAATTAGACGAATTAAATTTATTACATTAACAATAATTATTAACCACTATTCTATGGGTAGTATTCAAAAGACGTGGCTCGTTTGATCCCACTTAGGACGAGGCCGGGCAGAAGTACACGCAGAACCGCAATAGCTCATTCCTATCAGGTTCAGCTCGTTACACCTCGTAACGCCTTATTTCAGACTTCTTTCGTGTATCGAACCGCATCACTTTGGAATAGCCTTCCAAGAGGTGTTTTTCCCGAGGAATACAACCTGCAACGATTCAAATTCATCTCAAGCACCGCTCCCAGAGCCTCATAGGGATTACCCTGCAGTGCATGTGAACTTAAAATAAAAAAGATTTAAAAATAGGTACATAGTGACTGGACTATTTTACAATATTTTGCAATAAGGCGTAGTTGGGAATATATCCCATTCCATAAGTTTTTAAATTACAGTTGGTTGTGATTTTTTTTTCCTAAAGTTGGATATCTTGGACAATCGGTTTGAGTTAAGAATTTTCAAATGACCTCCACTTAGCTCATAGGCCAGTAGGAATTATTTTTCTATATTAAGTACATAAATTTAATATTTTTTAAGTATGAAATCAATTCAATAATGTTGCATTTATTGCTATGACTTTGTGAAAAATATCTAATTGTTGGCCTTCCGTTGTAGTAAAGTTTTAACTTCAGTCAAAAAGTTCATCACATTTCCTTCCTACTATAAGTATAGTTAAATATCGCTTAACTATTACCTTACTAGCTTATTTGAAATACCAAGGTAGTTGGAAAAACACAAAATATGACACATTTCTTATAAAAAGATTTGAAGCACTGAAGGAGATTCAAAATCAAACCAATTCTTAACGAGTGTGCAATATACCTACTCCAAATAATATTTTGCTATTTTGGCAGCCCAGCGTAGTTAAAAATATAAAATCAAAGTCAAATTTGATTAGAATTGTACTTAACCTTTAAAAATTAGTTTGTCTAACTAAAGTAGTTCAAACTTCAAAGCTCCAGTATTCCCAAAGGTAGCAATATAATTAAAAGTTTCCATAGCCAACTCTAATTTTAAAATATCTGAAATGGGATATAAGTACATATTTACATCGATGTTTTTTACATATTATAATCTTTAAAACTTATAAATTATTATTCTCATCTGAGCGGTGCCTATATTATTCTATTTGGATAACTGAACTCTGAGCTCTTCTCACCCCCTTCCCTCTCTAAAAAAAACTGGATGCTTTGAGGCTTAAATAAAACGGTCGGGTGCTTTTTTGGTATCAATATTATAATCATGTAAAAACTTCCCTATAAATTATTAATGAATCATTGTAATAGGTAGATACGTTCAATAAATTACGAATTTAATAAAAGGAAAATAAAACTTCACCCATGCAACTCTTATTTCTGATTCAGTGCTAAAATTCTTTAGTGATAATACGGCCACTTGGCAGACCCACAAAGTTGTTACAGAGGGCAACGAACACAGTGTCAGATGTGAGCCAAGAAACAGTAACGGAGGCATTATGTTGCCCTTGTTGACTTTTATACTCCGCCATTATTAAAATTTCATTTGTGTATAATGTATCTGAAGCGAAAAATACTGCCACATTTTCAAGTATGAACACTGACGATATCATTCGCGAATACAAAATTCGCGAGGACTCTTGAAGATGAGTCAAGCAAATTGTTGTATATGGATCATATTTTTTCCTTTTAACTTTCCTCTTGTATTACAGATACATCGGTTCTGTCTGTTATTTTTAATCAACCAATTTGTATCTGTAACCTTTTTAGGCTAAGAAGATCTAAATTACAAATTCAAATGCAATGAGGTGATGTTTTAAAACTAAAATAATCCCAACAGAACATGCGCGAGACTAAGTCTTAATGAAAATCGACCAAAAAGTGGAACAGCTTTAGTTAATCTGGATTTGAATGGAAAGAGCAGCTACATTTCCTTCTTTACCGGGATATTCCTCCAAATACTTATACATTAACCACTGCATATTTTCCAGTAATAGGCACTTAAGATTTCACAAATATAATTTTATTTTAAATTTCGGAATTATTTAGAGTGGCAGTTTGAACGGGAATATTTTTAAGTATTTTATACGGTCCTGTGCATTAATGAAAGTCAAGAAATTGTGGTGGAACTCTTCACTGAAGTTTGGCAATTGCGCTCCCTCCTTCAAAAGAGCGTCATTCCGCAGTCCATTAAGTTACGTTTGCTTTATATTACCTACGCTACGTTCTGATGCGACGAGTAAACATTTGTAAAATTTGCTTACACTGCCCGTCAGTATTGCAGGAATCCTCATCCCGAGAGCTTGTTTCACAAATGTAACCATTTTTAAATGTCATATTATGCTCCTCTGTCCTCTCAAGCTCACGTAAATTGTCATTTTCTTCATAATACTGTCGTCTTGATGGACGAGAATACTTCTCAACATTCCAGTGGCGTACATAAAACTTCTTGAACTTATATGAGTTAGAATTCACAAGAGAGCAGTACCTTATATGGTACACAGAAATGTAAAATTTAAATATTCGGGATAAACAAATCATAGTGGTAACATGCAGCATCTATGGCGTTGAGAAAGTTGCTTAGAAGCTGAAAACGTGATCAGGTAACAGGTAATGATAAAATAAATGTTGGAAATATGTTTTAAAAAAACTGCTTTAATCTTTTATTTTTGCAGATCATTAGTTTTTATGAACTGTCCTCAGATTGTTTCAATTTTATAAATACAGTTGAATATTGTTATAACTGAACAAGATAACTCAGGTTAATAGAGTTAAAGATTTCGGTGTTAGTTTTGACTCTTGACTGTTATTTGACGAACATATTTCTCTTATGGTTCAAAAATCTTCTCGTATTCTTGGATTTACATTCACAGTGACAAGATTTTAAGCAACACAAGAAGTCATATTTTCTTACCTCATGTTGGTGAGATCAATTATTATTGACAGAGGCGGTCTATGCAGTGAATTGGATATGGACATTTTAGGTGATATTGTGATATCATAAAATATATTTGGACTTACATTCTCTCAAGTCCAGAAGAAAATTTTTTGATTGCTCATAAATTAGAAAGTGAATTAACAACGGAGTAAATAATTAAATGAGCTGGAATTATCCTAACTTAAATTTTTCACCTTATGTGACTAGAAGCAGACAGTTATTCTGTACCGGTATACTTTCTCAGTCAATGCTTAATTATTGCGAAAACACGATAAGAAGCGTCGAGGGTAACGTTTAATTAATTTTAATCCAGTTTTGAGGAATGAGGAGACTATTGTAATTTGTGGTGATTATAATTTTAAGAGATTAGCTCTGGATGGTCTCTTAATATCTGATTTACATTAACTGGTGATTTGTGTGCTTTTATATGGGAATGGGTGTTTGCTTCTTACTTTTACATTTAGATTTATTGTTGGGGTTGTATTTATGTAGGTATAGTACTTAGTACGATTAGGATTAAAAGTCATATGTATCGATTAAGAATACACAATACACATCCTTCTAATAGTTCGATTTATTTTGTTTCATTTACGGTGGCTCTTATAGAATAGAAACAGTCAAGTTTGTCCAGACACTCCATCCCGCATAAATAACTTTACGTCAAAATTGGTTTTGAATGAGAAATAAATGGACCAAACAAAGGATAGAGTGTCATTACGTGAACAAATTTTGTGTAGTTGTCAGTGGCTCTCAAACTAACTTACACTGTTCAACCGTTGGCTATTGAATGATTCCTTCAATAATTTATGCTCATTTTCACCTTGATAACTTGTCAAATTAATTATTTCTGTTTGTAGAAATACTTCAACATGAATACGTTAGGGCAATTATTGAAAGTGGAGTTAATAAAATAATTTGAAATATATTGTCAAGAGGGCACTAGGGGAGAATTAGGAATCAGGTATTAGATTATTTTATTAGGATCTAGTAAATATAACAACAACAAATTAAAAGTTATTCAGGCCAACACACGAACTACTTACCGCAAAGTTTATTTGTTATTGTCAATCAACGTGCAAGCTTGCAATTACTCAAGACACGAGCCATATTTTGGAAATATGTTATTATTACAAGCAAGTAATCGAAAGCAGTGTAACAAGTCCGTGCCAGAATTAAGAAATGCAGACTTGCACTTCTCGATCTCGCACGTGGACTTTGATCTAGCAAAGACACCAGAAACGAGGGCGACAGACGTAATGACGGGGGGAAGTGATAAAAAGGTTTGGTCGGTCGCGCCTCGGGAGTTCGGACCCGGGGGGACTCCGTAGTAGTCGGATCCAGGGGGTACGCGAAGCTCTCGAAAAGGGGTGAGTTAAGTTGGTGTGTTGTGCCTTTGCCTTTTGGACCTACGTAAATCAGCCCGCCCAAAACTGAGAATTGGGTCATCTGGTCTCCACTCCGGACAAGCCGGCGAACGAGCACAAGTTACCCTGAGAATAAGAATGTTTATGTAAGTACCATTTTATTTATATTGTTGAAGTCATCTCAGGAGGGAACTAGGTGCTAACATTCCAGGACACTCAGTGTTGTGTACTGCCCCTTTTAGAAATCATAACAATTGTCATAGTATTGTACGGATTTATAATAAATCAGTAGAGACCCCCCGAGCGGGAGGTAATTGTATTATTTTTTAAGTTAAATAAATTGAATGATTTTGAACTCTGTGTTCCCATTTACCCCCCTACATTCAAAATAAACAGCTACGTCACGCCCTACGCGCGACAATATTTCATCTTTACATTTGAGCACATCAGCACGAACAGAGATGTTTTATATAGTACGATTAAGTTTAAAAAGTCATATGTATCGATTAAGAATACACATCCTCCTGATAGTTCGATTTATTTTGTTTCATTTACTGGTTCTCGTAGAAACCGTCAAGTTTGTCTAAACACTCCATCCCGCATAAATAAATAAACGTCAACATTGGTTTTGAATGAGAATTAAATGCACAACACAGAGAATAGAATTTCATTACGTGATTAAATTTAAGTAGTTGTCAGTGGCTGTCAAACTGACTTAAACCGTTCAATTCATTGTTTGAATGATTCCTTTGATAATTTACGCTCGTTCACGCCTTGAAATTTAACTGTTTGACATTTTCTGGTGAAATGAAAAATCTTAATTCGGACGGTTAGTATGACGTCACATATGATTTTTTAAACTTAATCGTACCATACCTACTCTGACTAGATGACGAACTTCCTACTCTGCACTCATGACAAATTGTCACAATATTGTAATCAAAACAGGCATTTCTAATCTGGATTCAAAGTAGTAACTTCTTCTTTTGAAATGTGATCAATCCCACTGGTTACTTTTGTGATCACGAGTCGTAATCCTGAATCGTGAAAATTTCTTGATTCCTTTCGATTCAATGGACTTCACATCTGAAACATAACTTTTGAATGTATGATGCGTTCTTTTGCTCTATTCGATATAATATTTGTAATTCAATCATATGAATCACATTTATCAAAATCATGATTCAAACGATTCGAATTTTGACATCAAAAGAACACGGCTACAGTGAGACTCGTGCTTCTAGTGGCGGGCATTTTTTAACAGGGAAAACTTCTCTGGAAAATTATGTTGTTCATACTTATATTTTTGGCGAATAGCAGCTTGACAATTTTTTTTTTCAAAAAAATATTACTCTAAAGTTTGTACAACAAAGTTTGTAAAGTGTATCAACAGAATCTAGCTGCGTTGCACCCTTACCAAGAAAAGACCAGATAGATGGTACAGTGCAAAAAAAGATAGGGCCCTGAACGGGGGCCTCGAAATTCTGGGATCAGTCGATTTTTAATAGATCGTATTTGTGGGATCACAGGTACCCACCTGTGAAATTTCAATCCGATCGATGCAACTTTGAGACACCAGAGTGTTTTCTAGTCTATTTAAAAAAAAAACACTTTCCGGGAACCGATCTTGCTCATTTTCAAAAGGCTTTGTGGGACCGATTACAGTTTCAATCGAGCTAAATTTAGACTCCCCACGATTTTATGTCTTGATTCGTCATCCGGTCTGTGTGTCCTTGCGCGGCATCCCGCGGTTGTAAGAAATACTCCAGAGCCTCCATTTTCCATCGTGGGAAGTGGAAATTTGATTCGATTGAAATGGATAACGGTCTTACGAAGCCTATTGAAAATAAGCGGGCTACATTACCGGGAAGTGTTAATTTTTTTTATTTCAGGATTTTTTCCTATGGTCCGAATTTTTACTGAAAATGGACCGCATCTAATAATTTCAACGCCTCCGTTCAGGGTCGTATTTTATTTTTGCACCGCTCCCCTATCTAGACTTATTTAGGAGAAGCATAAACGTACAAACTTGATGGGAATAGTTTTTCGAAAAAGAAAATTAGGCGAGCGGCTATACACCGACAATGCATGGACAACATACTATTTTCCAGATGAATTTGCCCTCTTGTGACTGGAGTGGCGTAGTGGTTAAGTCTTCTGGCTTTGGAGCCATAGATCGTGGGTTCGAAACTCAGCTCGGTCCGCATTACTTTTCAGATTCATTTTCGAATGTCTGTGAAAAGTAAAACAAAGCGATCGAAGGTTTTAAGGCTAAAATTTTGTGTGGCTGTTGATCTTGATGCCAGGAAATTCCAGAGCGGAGCGACTATGTCTTACCTACATAGTTAAGACCGATGCTCCCTTTTCTTTTTTTAATTTGTCCTCCTAAAAAATGGTGGCCTCGACCTTATTTTGAGGCTTCAAGTGTCAACGATCGGTTCGTCATCTAGTCGTAGCATAGTATAATATAAACATCTCTGAGCACGCATTATTATTATTATTAATGTAAAAGAAAATTTAAGTGGACCGGAAATAATATAAAACCAATCCTGTTTCTTTGTATTTTTAATGGGTTATTTGTTGAATAATTTAATAATTACTGCAAATGATTAGAACATAAACGTGAATTATTGTTTTTAATATCTATTACATCTAGGTAGGTACTTATTTCAGTAGAGATATTAAAAATAACTCAAATAATTTATTTTAGAGTCGTTCAGCATTTATACATATAAGCCTAATGTAGGCATATAGGCAACCAGTAATACAGTTACAAATTAAAACTGTTTGGCATTTCGATGGTGAACTGGCAATTATGTCCTATCTGAAATTTCAGGCATTTTCGGTTCATTGTGTTAAATTGTCCTATCTGCTATTATACACGTTCAGCATGTGATTAATATTTATTGCTAAATTTAAGTATATGTTACAAAATAAACATATACGTATTTTTTTTCTTGTTTCGGAAATTCTAAATTAAAAAAAAAAAACGTTTTTTTCGCTTCCTGACCAATTTACTTTTTTGAGATAGGACTTATTGCCAGTTCACCATCGATTTTCTGATGAAATGAAAACTCTTTATTCGGACGGTCACATGTGACTTTTTAAACTTAATCGTATACCTACATAACTACTCATATTTTGATAAAAGTTTCATTTGCCAGAGGCCATTCATTTAAAAATCAAACACGTAATTAAAAAGGTTCTTTGAACTGAAATAACGAAGAAAATAAAATAAATTTAAGAATCGAGGCCATTTTTCAAGTGAATAGCAAATTTTGAAAACTCAGTTAGGTACTTAAGTCCCATTGGTAATATGAAAGTTAATTGCGACTTCCGGTTTAACCTCGGGTTTAACCGTAGGCGTGGCTATTTAAAATATTATCATTTAGCTCCTTTTTCGAAGGTTTTGAAGTGTTCAATAATGGATTTTTTTAATAATACTTATTTATTTATGGACTTTAGCAACAAAGTTTATAAAAAAACCTATTAAATAAAATACAAACAATATTAACAGTAATCAACACAATATTAGTAATAATAACAAAAAAAAACACTGATATAAGAATAAGGATAATAACACCATAATAACACTATAAAAAAAAAGAAATGGTTAATTTAAGTTTCAACTCTAATAATTTTCAAGATTATCATATGACTCTTTCCCTTTATTCAGCTAACCGAGGCCTTTCTTGCATGTATTTATCTGTTTGATATTTTTCTGAACTATTTGATACTTGGTAGGCACTTTCTTCCAAAGGGGACTTTGCAATACAATTGGTTTGTTAGAGCTGCTGATCATTATGAAGTACCTACATTATGAAATCCAGTCTATGCTATAAAGTTGTAAATTGCGATATAGAATGTTGCAAATATTATCATCCATGATGGGAGGTGATAGAGAACGTATGAACAAACACGTGGATAAATTAGTTAGTGGCGTAATCAAGGCGACGTATGAGTTTAACATTAATTTAGATTGAATGACGGCGGTGGCGGCGGAGCTCAAACACCCCCGGGAAAGCATTTGCGAACTTACACCTGACCTTCCCACTGCTAATTAAACACCCCTATCAATCTGGGCCTGGAAAATGCGGACTTTAGGCTTTATATATGCGTACACACATATTTACTAGCGTTGCCGCCCAATGTTACCGTAACACTGAACGTAAATAACACTAAAGATAACAACAAAATTTGTAATGCGGCGTGATAACAATCACACCGGAAATCTTAGGAAGTAGTCAACACTTAAAATGCGATAAATGATTTTGTCTAGCTGCTATTATAGGTATTTATCAATAATATTATCCCAAGGGTTTGAAAACTTGGGCTAAGTGGAATTCAGTATTCCACAAAGTTTCCTTTGGATTTTATATCTGAGTTATCTAACTCCGAATAGCGTCAAATTTAACACCATGTCACAACAAGGTTATAGTTTTCACGAAGCATTATTTGGCTAGTTGTTATGGCGGCTTAAATCCGGGAAAAAGGAGCACGTGGCAAAAAAACGATTAGAACAACGCCAGCAGCAGCCATAGAGGTGCTCCTGGGGCTTCCGCCACTGCACTTCGACGGAAGCAGTGGCGGTGGCATACAGGCTTAAGACAATACTGCATGGAACCTACAGACACAGAAAAGGATACCATACAGATATAATCAATCATCTGGAAAACAATAGCATTTTAAACATGCTACTAAATAGAATGGCTAAACGCATCAATTTTTTCAAGCAATTCTTGCAAATTTTGCCGTCCCGCTACTGCCTCTTTTACCTTGTACTTGAATTGAAATGCTTTATAGTATTTTTAGTAGTATATTGCACAATAACCCCTTTATCTACAGTGATGTAATTGTAATTTTATTCGTTATCTTGAATATCAGACTCATTTGAGAACTCCACGTCGCTCTCACCAGATTCTAAATTTCCAGGTTCTTTCGAATCTTCAAAGTCTCTCGTTTCCGATTTTTATACTACTTTGTTTTGGCTGCAGATTTTTTTTTTCTTTTTAATGTTGTTAAAAACTTTTGTTCCTGCTAATAGCAATTTTACTTTTGAAGCTTTGGATCACGTCTACGCTAATAAGCACTTCAGACCCTGGACAAACCTTTCTTCTTTGCTTCTCTGCCTGGGGTATTTGTGTAATCTGTGCTAATATAAGTTCTGCGAAAGTACTTTTTCAGGAGGGGTGACTTGACCACTGAATCGACACCAATATGCATATCAACCTGGGATGTCATGTGAAGTAAGCCTTCACACTCTAACAACCAAAATAGAGAGGGCACTAGACAATAAATAAATTGCACTGGGGACCTTTCTAGACATAGAGGGAGCTTTCGACAACACCTCTTTTATCTCCATAAAGAGAGCTGTGGAAAATCGGGGAGTTCACGGGGCCATTACGGACTGGATAGACTCCTCAATTAGAAACAGATGTTCTAACAACGGGCAAGCATGCAGAGATTATTTCAAATCTCATGCAACAAGCTCTTAGAATAGTAGAAAAATGATGCCTAGCAGAAGGACTGTCAGTTAATCCTGACAAGATTACAATAATTGCCTTCACGAAAAAAAGAAATCTTCAAAATCTGAAGAGACTAAGACTTGGAGGACAGGAAATTCCATTAAGCACGGAGGTTAAGTATCTGGGCATTACCCTGGATAACAAGCTTAACTTCGGAGCACACATAGAAAGAACAACCAAAAAGGCTACCAGAGCCTTATGGGCCAGTAGAGGAATGATAGGTAGAACGTGGGGACTGAATCCAGAAATGACACACTGGATGTACACCAAGGTCATAGTACCCACGATTACATATGGCTCCTTATTAGGGTGGCATAAATCCAGAAAAAAAAGGAGCACATTACTAAGCTAAATAAGTTACAGAGACTCGCGTTACTGACAATATAACAGGAGCGATGAGAACAACACCAACATCGGCCATGGAGATGCTCCTAGGGCTCCCGCCACTCCACTTGGTGGTTGAGGCAGAGGCACTAGCGGCAGCATACATAGTCAAAACAATACTACATGGGACCTTCAATATAATGAAAGGATATACTATTAATAAATATTCAAACATCTGGAAACCAATCACATTGTAAACATGCGACCAGATAGAACGAGTAAGAGCATAAACTTTTTTAAACCTTATCAGGTAGTAATACCAGCAAAGGGAACAAAAGAATATGAAATCAAAACAAAAAACAACCAATGCACCTGGTACACGGATGGATCCAAGACAAAGATTAGCGCTGGAGCAGGAGTTGCTGGGAGAGGCGAGGGAAATACATTTTAGTATGAACCTAGGCGGACTAGCAACAGTGCTACAGACAGAAATTTTAGCAATCCACGCCTGCGTGGAACATATGATAGCCGGTTCGTTTGAAAATATGAACATCGAAATCGTTACTGATAGCCAGGCAGCTCTAAGAGCACTGGACTCAGTGACAATACAATCAAATACAGTGAAAAGCTGTATTAACTCTCTAGCAAAGCTAGCAGAGAAAAACAACAAAATAAACCTGAGGTGGACAAAGGAACACCAGAACAACAAAGCTAACAAAAAAAACAGATCTGCTTGCAAAAAAGGGATCCAAACTACCCTCAATCGGGCCAGAACCAACTTGCTGCATAGCCTACAGCGAAGTCAGAAGGGAAATAAAACACCTCCTGAAGAAAAAACATATCTCATATTGGAATGAAGTAGATGGACTGAGACATTCGAAGATATTTATCAGAGAACTATCAGAGAATAAAACTAATGAATTGAAAAAGCTGAGTAAACACGAGCTGAGATGGGCAATTGGACTTCTAACAGGACATTGCCCACTAATGAAACACCTCTCAATAATAGGAGTGAAAAATAACCCAGATTGCAGTAGATGCGGGGAGGGGGAGGAAACCCCATACCACCTGAATTTTGTGAGTGCCCGGCACTAGAGGGAACTAGACTTCTAATATTTGGGACCGAAATGGCGGAACCAAAAGAAATAGAACAAGCACCCGTTGGACTCGTTCGCTAGGTCGCTATGTGTGCGGGAGCTCTAAATTGTCGACTGCACACACATGACGGCCACTGACAGCGGCGGCCAAGGAGTAACGGCGGCCAACATGAACCTTGGGAGCCTACATGCGATCCGCTAGCCTGGCACCAACTGTTTACGTGATATTCAATGAGCCAGTTAGCACTAGCATTTTATAGCGGCCAGTATAGTTGTTCAGTATTGCTCAGCACAACACTTCATTATTTTTCCATTAATCCCACTTGGTAACTGCACCGATCTACTGTTTTACACAAAAATAAATCCTGGTCGCTTCCTATTTGCCGCTTACGAATTATTGGGAGGGGGTGGCTAGCCTCTGCGGACAGTCCACCGCGACCTGGCCGCCATGGTCACTAGTGCACAGCAGCTCTTATCTTTACAATGATTATTATAGAAGGTATGAATCTCTACTTGTAAAATTGTAGTTAGTAGTAAAAGAATTAGAAATCGTCTTAGAGTACGTGTTTCAAAAAAAAAAATTGTTATTTTTATTATTATAATATGACGTGCACAGATTAATAAAATTGTTGTCAATGAATTCGGGATTTTATTTTATTTATCAATTCACAAAATCATGGTAAACTGAATGCGGAATGAAAACAACAGACACGTCAAAGATTCCACACAAAAGCTAATTGGTAGTAGAAAGTCCAGAAGCAATCAAAAGGCGAACAAGTTGAAGTTAGTTGTTTCAATATAATGTTTAATATAAACGTAGGTCAGTGGCGTAGCTACAGTACCGCAAAACCCCGCGGCCGCGGGGGGGCCCGACGTCAAGGGGGCCCTGAGCTCTGGACCCCGGCTTGGCCCACAAAAGAGCCCCAAATCAAAAAATCAAATAAGTATTATTCTTAAGCATATTTAAACTGACAACTGACGAGATTAATAATTATATTACGAATTGAGAAACAACAATAAATAACAAATAAAGCTTGAAATTAGGCCAGTAATGACGAATACAGTACATTTCTAATATAACCCACCCATCTTCAACAGTAATTCTCAGAACCAGAGGCAAAGTTATTCTGGTCCTATTGTAATCTCAGGATGATTATAATAGGATAATATAATACAAAAAATGATTATATATGAAATCATCCGTGTTATTTTATTACTCCAGCATGGGCTTACTAAGAGCGGCAATGTGATGTGCTTTCAGTGCTTTCGCTTTCTTTCGGTCACCTCACCACCACAAGCCCACAACACAAATATGTAGAGTATAGGTATAATACGAAACCAATCATAAAATTTAAACCTGTTCCCGATTAAGGACAAGGGTGCATAGCAAACAAAAAACAAAGTAATAAAAATAGCTATTATAGACTGAAAGATGATGGTAAAGTGTCTAACATTTGGGCGGTGGGCGGCGCAGACAAACATGTGGTTCATTCACAAAGTCCGAACACCCAGGAATTCATATAATACCTATATCTGATGTAATTATTTTTTGTAAAAAAATTAAACTCTTGAAAAAATTGCATAAATACTATTGCAAATTATTATTGCATAAAAGTAAAAATATTGCATTTATTATAAAAAAAACTAATTGATACAATATATATATATATATATATTTCGTATGAATTATTACATTTTAAATTATAAGGATGATGTGGATATGATTTATAAGTACAATATTGTATAATTTTCATCATTGTGGGGGGTAGAACGGTTTGTAGAATATAAGGATGAGTTGTTGATATCATGGTGAAGCATTCGCTTTTCCAGCCAGTCTAGGGAAAAACCCCATAAAAAACCTAGACACACCATTCAGTTCATATTGGTTTTAGATTTTGTAACCAATTTATTGCATCTGGAGTAAGGCGGTGGATGTCATTGAAACCGCCAAGAAATTTAGTTTCTGGACACTCTTCTACAATATGAGTAATTGTTTCCTCAACTTCGCCACAAGTGAGACAATTTGGACTTGGAACTGCCATCCATTTGAATAACATTGAGTTACAGCGTCCATGACCAGTTCTTAAACGATTCAGTTTACTCCAGAGCTTTCTCGGTAGGTCGAATCCGGGAACTTCCTTTGTTGGATCTTGGATAAGGTGATGATTGAAAACATTCTGAACTCTCCATTCAGACTTCCAAGAATCCAGTGGGGAAAAGATCTCATGATTTTGTTGCCAAAATGGATTTCGAGATTTCAGTCTTGTTGTAGGAGGATTCTGAAGATCATGCCAGATTGGAAATTCCGGTGTGCATTTGTCGAATTCTCGCTTAGCCGCTATTTGTCTTCTGATTCTTGGTGGTGTAATGTTTGAAATTACCGGCAGCCAAGGTGTTGGAGTTGACTTAATACAACCAGTAATAACTCGCATGGTGGTGTTCAATTCAGAATCAATTTTATGGACATGAGCGCTATTCATCCAGATTGGGCAACAATATTCGGCCGTAGAATACACAAGTGAGATGCTTGCAACTCTTAATGTGTCTGCATGAGCTCCCCAATCCGAACCGGCAAGTTTATGTAAAAGGTTGTTTCTTGTTTTAAGTTTCTTGCGTAATTTGTCAATATGCGGCTTGTAGGTTAATGAAGTATCAAAAGTTACTCCAAGGTATACTGGATTGAAATTGTGTTTCAAGATTACATTGTCCATCGATACTTGTAATTTTCGATGTTTTTCGTGGTTGTTCAGGTGGAAACAAGATACTTCGGTTTTGTTGGGATTGGGGCAAAGACGCCATTTCTTGAAGTAGTCTACCATTATTTGGATGTCTTCATTTAGTACATTTTCGATTTCTTCAAAACGTTTATGTTGATAAGAAAGAGCCAAATCATCAGCGTATATGAATTTTCTGCAGGTAGTCTCTGGTAAGTCACTGGTATATAAGTTGAACAATAATGGCGCTAATACTGATCCTTGAGGAAGTCCATTATTCAGGTATTTGACTTTGCTGCTTTTTTCATTAATGAAAACTCGAAGTTTCCGGTTTGATAGCATATTATCAATTAAGGTGACAACTCTTCTGCAGTTAATGGTTTTGTATAATTTGTGAAGAAGGCCATCTTTCCAAACAGTATCATATGCGGATGTTAGATCAATTAAGGCAGTTCCTGTTTTCAGCTGTTTTTGAAAACCTGTTTCGATGTGAGTAGTGAGTGATAATACTTGATCACAACAGTTTCTGTTTGGACGAAAACCAGCTTGTTCTTGGGGAAGCATATCATTTATCAAAGGAGAAATTCTGTTGTAAATCATCCTCTCCATCACCTTATAACATACACTTAGCAATGATATAGGCCTATAATTACTTGGATCATCTGCTATTCTCCCTGGTTTCAAGATTGCAATAACCTTTGACTGTTTAAACTCGGCAGGTAACTTCCCCGAAAGTAATATGTCATTGAAGAAGGACAGTAACCAATTTTTTGCAAAATTTCCCAGGTGTTTCAAAAATTCTGGGTAAATTCCATCAAAGCCAGCAGCTTTTCTGATTTTAGTTAACTTGATGGCTGCTTTCAATTCTTCGAAGGTGAAAGGTTGTCCTATTTCGTCGGAAATCTCTGCTTGCTTCTTTTGTTTTTGTATAGTCCTTTTCATTTTATTGACTTGATGTTTGTCAATGTTTATCATGTTCGACACTTTGACTAATCGAGAAGCTATCGCATTTGGAGATATTTTCGATTGGATTTTCTCTCGTTGATTGGCTGTTTCTAGTTTTCGCAGTAAAGACCAACTACTACGACTTGAATGAGTAAAATTCATACTCTCCATTAACGTATTCCACTTATTTTTCCTTGCACTGTTTAAAGATTTTAATATCAAGTTTGCATTATCATGAGATGGATTGTTTGAATATTGTTGAAACAAATCTTTGGTTTCTTGAGACCAGCCGGGGATGTAATTTTTGCGAAAACCCCTTGGAATTGTTTTCTTGGCTGATCCTTTTAAAACACCAACAAACTTGTCGTAATTTGATGAAACTGGTGGAATCCAACGAAGAGTACTGTCCACTGATTTACTGAATTTCGTCCAGTTTGCTTTTTGAAAATTCCACCTTGGTTTTGGTATTGATGATACAAGGGGAATTTGAACACCAATATTTAGGATACTCGGTCGATGTTGACTATGTGGAAAACTTTTCAGCACTTTTCTGGAAGTCTGTAATGGTCTATAATCGTTATCCATGGAGACGATGCATAGGTCTGGATTGTAATCTCTATTCCATCTAGCCGAGTGAAAAGTTTTGTTGTCTTTGGCATCAAAAACGAGATGTAAATTGTTTATCTCCATCCATTCCTGTAGTGAAATTCCATTCTGGTCTGAACTGTCATATAACCATTGAACATGATGACAGTTGAAATCACCAATGTATATTGCAGGATGAGGAGATGCAGTGTCGAAATCATGGGGCCATTGAACATTCGGAGGTTTATAAACATTGACTATATGCACGTCTGAAACTTTAATTGTGACCAGATAGATGTCTGAAATAATTTGTGCATAGACCTTCTCAAAATTGGTTATTGAATCTTTCACATATGTGGCTATACCATGAACACCACTGCACAGAAAGTCTACTAAATGATATCCATCAATCGAACCTCTTGTGCGTAACTGTTCTTCGGTAGCAGTATGCGTCTCTTGAAGGGCAATAATGTCAATTTCACCATCCATGCAAATCTTCGATAGATAATCGGATTTATCTTTACTTATTCCTTCGATGTTTAGTTGGCAAATTTTTAAAGATGGGCCAAGAGTCAAAATCGGGGATCTGAAACAGAATGCTGACCGGGAGGTATCCGTAACGGATGCAGTCCGGTCTTCTAAGTAACGCCTGTTATGGTTCGCATTGAATTGCGAACCATGATGGTCCCTTGTAACAGGGCCGACGTTATCCATCAATTTATTTGGCTAAGTTCTCACCACAATAAATTGATACAATAAAAAGTTATCTCAATTACATTATCATTGACAATCATTTTCGCAATTTATTGAAAGTTAATTATTATTAATATGAAACTATTCGGTCCTTGGAAAGTAGAAGAGAATTTTCCTATATAAATAGAATTGTTCGGGGGTTGGGGCTACTCAGAACTGTAATCAAACTCATTTTCGGCACTTGTTTTATCATAACATTTTTTGATTATACTTATTATTCTGAATCATTTTCGAAATTGTCAATGATTGAAGTATGCATTGATGTCTCGCTAAAGTGGAACAGATTTTCTGTAGCACTTTTCGGACACTACCCGGAGCCCGGAGCTCTAAAGAATTAATTTCTACTTAGCAAAAACCTCTTGCGCTTAAAAAACTTTCACCAAAGGTACACTTTATTAATTAGATTTAGTTAATTTTTTTTATTTTAATTTTAATTCTTATTAAATACAATTAATTTAAGACTATACATAAGTAATGTGGCAAAAATATTTGAAGTAGTTTTCAAGAAATAAATAAATAAATTCACAAATAATCTATTCTGGCATGACTAGATTTCTTATGATGGGATCACAAAGGGCAGTAAATTTCTTAAAAATATCAACATCTGTTGATTTTATTGCTACTTTGTTATATTTTTCTTAAAGTTTCACAACTGTCGATGAACCGAATTTGCTACTTTGCCAGTTTAGTTGATCTTCGTCTGTACGGAACGTACAGTCTGTGTTTACAGTTTACAAACGGCTTTTTTTTTATACATTTTAAATTATTTTCTATATTATTTATATTATACATTTTAAAGTTTATTTTTTGTTATTTACATAGTAACTATATAGTGAAGTGGCTACTTCGTGCGCTTTTGTGTTGCGTTTTTTTTTTTTTTTTTGAAAAGACACTTAATTATTTGTGAAGAATCGTGAATAGTTAATTAATTATTGAGGTGTTTATTTACTATACATTAGTATGGAAATTGTGTACAGTAACTGACAGTACTAAAAAAAGCAATTTCGGAGAAGCGGCAAGCGGAAAATTTTTCTCGCAACGAAAAATTCTGCTTGCCGCTTCTCTGAAATTTCTTTTTTGGAAATGTCAGTTACTGTACACAATTTCCGTACCGATGTATATAAATATTTATTCATGTGTCAAATTATTATATTCATATTACGACTTGATATTAATCTTACTTTTGTGCTTATAATATAAATAAAATTATTTTAGCAATATTATAGTGTCTAGCTATTCTATACCTTTTATAGGAGGATTCCCCCCCCCGAACCCCCCTTTACTCTTGGGGGATACTCCATACCCCCCAAGCCCATCGGAGGTCCACCTTATTGATTATATACAATATGCTAATAAAATTTAATTTTTCCAATGAAGAAAACTTTAAGTGGGGGCCCGTCAAAAATATTTGGCGGGGGGCCCCAAATCTGAAGCTACGCCACTGACGTAGGTTAACGTAATTGAACAGGTAAAAGGTATTATACCTACAAAAGGTTATACAACTGTAAAAACCATTCTTATTGGATTTTCTCGGGAAATATGAAAAAACAAAAATATACAGGGTGTCTTATTTAAAAAACAACCTTCACCTTCAAATGACCATAAATTGGTCCACAAGGTCAAAGTCATCAGTACAGTCAGATGACCCCAATTGTCTTCAACAACTTTTGTCTGCACAATTTTTTCGTATCTGGCTTACCAACAGAGATATCCGGGTCCGAAGATTAAAATGACTCACCGTGTATACTATCACATTGTGTGAAAAAATCGAAAATTTTGAATAGTGCCTTTTTGCACAGGACAACTTTTTGACGACTTTGGATTTGAGTTATTTTGGCCATAAACTATGATTCCCTAAAATATAGTTTGCACAAAAATGTAACTAGGGGCAATAAAAGATAAACGGTGCTTTATGGAAATTTCATTAGGCTCTCTAATTTTCTTTGATGTAGGTACATATATGAATGTCAAGTATCTACCTACTACTGGAAGTAGTTATATATGTTAGGCATAAGGGCCTGTAACTCCTACTGTTACTGTAACACGACTTCTAATATGAATCCATAAATACTTGAAGTGGGAACCATTTGAGACTGTAGCGCAAGATGGTGAAATTCTTAGAATTTAAACTGTGCAAAACCGCTAAGATATCAGAGAGATAGGGAGAGTGAAGATAGAGAGAGCAGAAACGAGTTTAATACAGAGATCGTGAGTTGAGGATCCAGACTTATTGCTGCCTTGACGTATGGCCACATTCCGGGGATGGGAAATTAAATACTGAACATATCGCGCTGGAGCAAATGCGCTTCCAGGGTGGGACCCGTGCAATTACACGTCTCGAAACAGCTTGACTTTCTGGTGAATGTAATATTTGCTCTGCAGAGGAATAATTGAATTTGATGAAATTTTTTCGGAATATTGTAAGAAACTGATGAACATAATACTTAATATATATTTTCGTAGCTAAAGCTATCCAAACTAATAATAAGGATTTTATGACAACTAGCTAAATGTTACCTATGATGCTACTTTTAACAAATTTTTGGGGGCTTAACAATTGCATAATTACAAAATATCACTGCAAGCAAGTAATTCAGATCAGCGTAATAATAATTATTGTTTCGACGTTTTTAATATTTAGAAATTAGCAAGAAATGCTAACTTGGAAACGTGATGTCAAAATTGGGAATAGCAGGTGATTGACTTGCTGACTTTAGTAATCAGAAAACTATAATAGTATATTCTTCGACGAGCGAAGAATGATAGCTATTATCCACGAGAACCAGGCGAGTGTTGGAACGTTTTAGTGGATAATAGCTATTCTTCGCGAGAGGAAGGCGCTATTTTCTCTTCGATCTTTAGAGAAAATTTATAAAAATTAGTTAAAAAAAAAATTAAACTTTTCAATAGACTTATTTTCTTGATATTTGCGTTGTCATCTTTTACTAAATTACCAGTCATTTCAATTATCAATAAAGAATATTCTGGAATGGAGAGCCACTGCAATGTCATTTCTTATCACACCACCACACCCAGTCATTTTATATATTGTTAAATATTTTCATAAATAGATATTATCCGACCTGGTTATTATGACCTCTCTGTCAGGTCAGATCAGGTGCGCTGGCAGCTGGCGTTGATTGAACGGCATATACTGCGCCGATCTAAATTATTGATTTTTCAGCTTTGTTCACAATAATTCACATATATATGCACAATAATGTAAGCCAAGAGCGTTTCAATAGTTAGTCGGCCGATGAGTAGTCGTGGCGTTATCTTAACTGGTTGACGTCCCGGAGTTAAATTCCGAAATTAAGTTGTCAAAATGCCGAGCAGTGATTGGCTTAAATAGAATATTCCATCATCGCAAGCGGTGAGGGAATGAACATTCCCCCATCGCATGGGGAATGTACTACGTCATTAGTTAACTGAAATTGGCAGTATAAAGAACGTATTACTAAATGGTCGAAGAGAAATAAAATAATTGGCTCTCCAATTTAAGGGGGCTCTCCGTTTCCGACCCGGGAGCGGAGTGAGTGGCCCTTCCTCTCGGAGCCAAGAAGTGAATCTGGCGAATCTGGCATTCCGCTAGTTAAGCGGGCATACTGGGCAATTATTACGAGTGGTACTATCAGTGCGATTAGTGTAGTGACTATAAAAGTGTCCCTCAAGAGTCTACTCTCCAGTAAGCGGAAAAGCTGAGCTCGCAGCAGCTCAAAACGATATCGACTGGATCAACCATAGGCATGTGCCTTTTGGATATACAAATGATTGTACTTAGATGGTTTGTATTTAATTAAATGTTTTCATAAACATATTTATGCATTAATAAGGGTTGAGTTATAATAGGTGTATACATATAATCAGTATTGTTTATTTCACAATTTCATACTCTTCATGTGATAAATCAGGTTCAAATCCCATTTTTGTCGTACCCCCTAACCCTAAGGCGACATTACGTGACAATAAAGAAGGTTAATACTGGTAAATACCCTAAATTTGAGGGTTTGTAGGTAAAACTAAAATATAAAGAAAATTGGAGAACTTTTTTTCAAAAATGTTTTTTTATCAAGATACAGGGTACCGATTTACAGAACATTTCTTTTATTGTATCTTTCACAGAGTGGGCCAATGATTCTGAATTTTTGTGTAGAGGTTTTGTATTTGATAACCCAAATTTGGAAAAATGCTGGGTGAAATCGAAGCGTAGAATGGGGGTCACATGATACCTTTTGCCACATAAAAAAATCTGTTTTTCATTTTTATTTTTATATGATTTTTTCGGAATGTCAGATTAAATTGCTAAACAAAGCCATACCTACATTTATAAAATTTTAATTCGGGAACAAAGCAATAGATACGGTGACTAACCGTTTTTAGGTATTTTTTATTTTTAATATTTATCATTTATTTTTTATCTTCTTTGACTCTTTTTTATTATTTTTATTTATAAATAATTATTATGAGATTTTAGTCAGTATCAAATCATCATTAAGTACGATTTAAGAGCCAGCAGAGTCTCTGAGAAAGAGTAATATATGATAAATAATAAATAATAAATAAAAACCGTTGGAGACAATACTGATCTTTTTTTTAACGGGCACCTATCTACACCTATAATACACGGTGTGATAATAAATAATCCTATTACCATAACTCCACAATAAAATTTAAACCACATTAATGTGATACCACGTGAAAACTTAAGATAGGGACATGTAAGCAGTTTTTCGATGTCTTGGGTCGTTTTCAATGTGAGCTATCTTGAACTTATTTTGATTGATGTTCTCGTAGCCACTTATGTCGAAGCAACTTTGTTTTTAAGGTTCTATAATAGGACAAATAGTTCCTAAGAAAGACCCTGTATATGGAGTAAAGAAATATCATTAAAAACTTACTTACCTATCGTTAATTATTGTAAGACAAAAATCATTTTCGAAAGAATTCTTAGCAATTTGTTATATCGGGCAGATTGTAGTTGAATGAAGGAGTGAATTATTATTAGGAGTTGCTGTCCAACGGATATTTCTACCGAATTCGAGATGCTATCGATCATGATCTCGTGTATTATTCATGGCCGCCAATGCCGAGTGACTTCAGAAAGGCTCACTGAGAAGTTGTGACTGAGAAAAGTGATTTCGCAAAGTAAATTGAAAAGTTTGGTGACTCCACATTGTCTTAGCATCTGCATTCGAACCATAACTTTTGTGTAACCGAGAAACAAGAGACGCGTTCTAATGTTTTGTTGCTTCAAATGCCTGTAGTTTAATATTGCTAGAAACAGTTTCACTTCTACCTAACATTCAGCGTTCTAACGAAGGGAATGTTTGAATTTTGATGAGATTAAATTTATAACTGAAATAGATCTCAAGCTCTGTAGAATTTATAAAATAATGAAATACAGACATATTGTTGCGAATTTAACACTCCGATACCTTCGAAAATTAAATTATCCTAGAATCGTAATGACTTTTACTTTTATATGGAATACAACGAGAGGTAGGTAGATACTCGTTGAAATTTTATTTTTAATAATGAATTTTAATTGTGTCCTAACGAGTAAGCATCTGAAGCATTTTAATAATAAATCCTACACCGAAAAATTCAAATGTTATTACTTAAAACTAAAATAACTGGGAGAGGAGATCTGAGAAAGTCGAAACATTGGGACTGTGTGGTATAAACGAAGACTTACAAAAAAAATTGGGCTTTTAATCACAGTAAACAACATTAGACACATTGCTGACTTCTGCAAGGAAGAAACTGAAATTTGAGGGGGGAAGGACAACTCTATTCAGAATCTTGAAATTAATATGGTGTAAATATAAGAAAATTGATGGGCAGAAAATTTAATGTGAAAGAGCAGTTGTCGTGACATTAAAAATAAGTTTCTTGAGGAAGAATTTACAACTAAAAAGTTCTGATCAAAATTATTATTTGTCTATTTTTCTTGATGAAACGTGGATTTTCAAAAAAATGGGTCTCATGTTCGACAATGGGTATAATATGATTCAGATAATAAAAGTAATTTAGGCAGGGTTAAAAGTGATGGTAAGAGGTTCACAATGTTAAATGCCGGGTGAGAGTTAGGTTTCATTGAGAGATGCGAATTTTTTCTATGCTCAGACATTAACGACCGTGACTATCAAAAAACACGGCAGGGAAATTTTTTTAAACTGGTTACTAATCAGCTAATCCCTGCATTGAAAAAGATTGATCGTCATTGTGTGGTAGTAATGGATAACGCTCCATATATACACTTCTAAACAGCTGGATAAAGTACCGACGCTGAATTCAAGGAAGACGATGCTTCAGAATTGGCTGAATAATCAAAATGTTGTATTTAGACATAACGCTACGAAAAAAGAACTTTGGGACTCGATCAAACCTTTGAAGACCGACAGGACTAAAAAGTACGTTATTATTGACAATATTTTGATAGCAAATGGCCATGCGATTCTTAGACTAGGTACCTCGATACCACTGTCAATATAATCCTATTGAGATGCGCTAGTGGTTTTCTAAGAAATATTATAACAAACATATAAAGTCGCAGTTATCATCTAAAGACAACGTTAGGAGCCAACCAATCAGAAAGTCTGAAAAGAGTATCTCAGCTCTGCCTTTCATCGAATATGTAAAGCTCAGTGGTGGTGCTGTCTAAATCGTATCGTATTTTTTTGAACTACCTATACACTTAGGTATCGTTTAAAATATTTAGTATTATGTGCGCCGCGTCACTGATGTAATTTCTAGTCTGATAAGGTGGAACAGTTATAAAGCGTGCAAGATGCGCATTTCACGCCTAGCATCTCTCCTTCATATAAAAATTGCACAGTTATATACACTCGGAAGGCGGTAACCATTAGTAACTAATCTTTCTGCGCAGTAAGAACTTATTCGTCCTTCTATAATAACTACTGGCCTGTACCTACCTGTACACAGTTTAGTAAGAAAAAAATATTCATGCATGGTTCAGACCGACGCGAACAGTTTTCCCAAATTTGTTAAATGTGGATTTTCAAAAAAAAAATTTGAAGTACCTAAATAAATCAGCTTATCGCAGGTACTTTTTTTATTTATTCGGTAATTCAAAAAGATCCCTTACGGAAAGAAATAATTTTCTTACTTGTATCATGCACGCGTAATTTGTTTCAGACTGGTTATTATTTAAGCTACATCCAGGCATTTGTTTCAATTTAGAAGTTTAGTTCCGTTGTGGCATTATTGCGTTTCCATGTTCAGATCGGTGAAATCCCTAATCTGTGGAATGTAGAGTTTCATTAATACTTTAAAATTGGAAATTTCAATCTGTGGGATTTTCTTAATCCAACTAAAGTAGGTCTTTTTAATTAACTTATTGGGAAACTTCCAGTTAACACAAGAACATTTGGTATTAAAATATCTCAACAACGCCTACAAAGTTAAGCTTTGACGTTGTCAGCACTGCCAAGGCAATTATTATCTCCTGTTCTGCATGCATCATTTCTAGGCTGAAGCAACAAAAATTTTATTTTAGCTATTATTTTATGATAAACTTGGGCACCAAAGAACGTTTGTTATATTTTTAGGCAATTTCAAATTTAAATTTCAAACTTTTATACCATTAACGCGACAAAGTTACATTTGAAAGTTTGTTAATCAGATTAGAGGGAAAAAAATTAAGAGTAAGTTTAATAATAAGAACAATCTTTCTGAGTTCAACTCTGAATTTTGAATTTTTTGACTTTTCCCATATCCAGTGCATTTGCACTCTTAGGCCCGGTTTTACAATCGACGGTTAAACCTTTAGGTAAGTTAACCTGAGGTTGAAAGTTTACTCGAAGTTGACACTATGGCATCCGCTTTTCAATCCGCTTTTCAATTATATAACCGATTGTAACGGGAGGCCTCCTGTAAGTAGGTGTGCACTGTGACCTGGTGAGATCTATTGTTCCCCAATATAAGTGATAGAAACCTAACTTGTGTTTTTACTGATTTTTTGTGTGGTTGGTATGTATCGAATGAGTCGATATTATCAATCCTCAATTTTTGAAGTTTAGATAGACGTAATTTTCCTCGCAGACGTACAAGTATGATCGGTTCCAATTCTTATAATCCATGTGTAGTAGTTTTTAATCTAGCCCATATAAAAACCAATAGTGATGTAAAAAAAGTGATACGAGATATTTTCTGTTTTTGCGAAACCATTGCATATTCTCTTTAACCTGATCTTAAGGACATCAACTCTTCCCAGCATGTGAAATCAGGCTCGCATTACACCCGTATTAAAAAAGGGTGACCCCTGTGACGTTCAAAATTACAGACCTATCTCAATATTGTGCAATTTCGCAAAAAAAAAATTTGTAATTCCGAAACTAAAGTGGTCACTTTCGTCTCACATGTTAGAGACTAAAGTGTCACTGTTAGTCCCAAGGGATACCTATAAAGTGACAGTTAAAATCCCTAGGGATTTAAAGTAGAAATGAAAACGTACCATAGTAACATTAATCTTTATTTGTTGAATTAGAATGACAAGTGATGCTCACATTATTACTAGTTGAACTTGAACAGACAGAAGTGAAAAATAGGTCAGGATTTCGATTCAAGGTAGATGATGAAGTCCCATCGGCCAGCGGTGATATTGGTCTATTTTTATGCCCAAGAATTGTACCTGCTATTGATTTTTTTGTTGTTGATGGAGCTCTCAACGTACCCTTCAGCAACTGTTGCACTTTTCATATACACAGTGGCCCCAGAATCCGCTAATAAAGACGAGGATGTTCGCCTAAAACAGTGGCCTGTATACAAGGACGCGTCGAGCAACTTCAAAAAAGCAGCTATATTTTGAGGCAATTTCCCAAATGTATTTTTGCCAACAGACTGTACAGTACACTTTGCATCCTTATAATAATTCTCGATTTGTGTGGTATTAGTTCTTGAGTAATTGCTTCTGCAGCCCGATCTACGTTGAATTCTTCACTTTTATTCATTTTCTCTGATTTTACAATGACGTTTACAATGACGCCGTTTTCACAGGGACTTTGTTTATCATTGTCATAGAAACAAACAGCATACTATGTTTATTGTGTTAGGGCTTCAAATGTAAGTAGTATTTATTTTTATTAAAAATGTATGTAGAATTACCGGAATCGCAAAAAATAGCGTATACACCTCTCGACTAAAGTGATATTAATCCCTCACGTGGATTGCTTCCCTCGGGCTCTGCTACGCTCCGCCCTTAGGAATCAAACACCCGCGGGATTAAATGAATTTTATTTAGTTTTTTGGTGTATAATAATACTATGGAGTCCTGCGTCTTCGAACGTTTATTCTCTGTCGTGCAACATCATCTGTCTGAATCAGCATAGATTGATGTTCCCATCGATCAACACTTACTAATCTGGCCTGTTTTTCGCAGTTTATATCTGAGGAGATTGATGATGGAGGTCAGGTCGATGTGATATATACTGACTTCCAGAAGGCTTTTTATCAGATGGGTCACTTCGTTCTCTTGAAAAAGCTTTATTTGTTTGATTTTACCCAGCCCATGATAGACTTGCTTAAATCTTACCTCTTTGACAGAAAGAAATACGTCACGTACAATAATTTCATTTCAGAATTTTTTGCACCCACCTCAGGAGTGCCACAGGGCTCTAACTTAAGCCCGCTATTATTCTTACTGAAAGGACCCAAACCATATAACAACTGCGCATGGTTCAAATTGTAAACTTTAGAGCTGAGAAACGCACCCAATTTTTATTTTTTATTTGTCAAGCTTTCAAAGCTAGAAACGTCAGTTCTGTCAATGTCATTAAACCACATGTTAGCGAGAATGGAAGTCACACTCAGTAGTCACTAGTCATGTTCATTTTTTTTTTCAACCGTCAGAGAGTGAAGGTCAGAGGGTTCGATCAGCTGGGGTGTGCTCTTCATTATTTATTTTTAAACAATCGAATCCAAACAAAGCCCATGTGAGTACTGTTTATCCTAATTTATTAATATCTGTTAGGCATTGTGATATCTCAAGAGATCAGATCATATCGTTTAGTTTATTTGTTTGTATTATCCAATTTGGTTGCAATTAGTTTATTTAGAAAAGACTCATGTAAAACACGTGTTTGGTCAAGCTAATTAATTATTCAAGCAGAGCCACATTAAGTTTTAAATAATTGTTTTGTATTCAAACGAAAGGAGATAGCTTATATTTTATTCCAACCAGCATGTATAATTTGAAACTTCACGTTTTGTAATTGAAAGAATTTTAAAACAGGGCCCCCATGTAGATACTCAAACGCACCTGCAGTAACAGTTTAATAAGTTTATTTCAATACGTTCAGCGACATGCTAGTTTCAATATTTTATTTTATTGTCTAATTTCAAATTGTTTAAAAACATGTGACCACTACCACATTTCATGAATTAGATATTTTCAGTGAATTAATTTCTAACCGTAGAGACATGCTCGATCTCATTTACATTATTCAAATTAACCTAACCGTTTGTTACTTTTTGAGAAACTTATACTTGAATTTTAGCTAATTATTTATTTATTGTAATCTTGAAATTGCACGTGCCTTTTGACTAATATTATTGTGGTTATTATTATTTTATCGAAGCACATTCTATTTTAACGATATTCACACTGCTCACTTATTTAACCTTTCTTTTTACTCGTTACCATTTCTTTTCTCATTCTTTTATTCATGAAATTATTTAAACAATTTATTTATTTTGATTGAACTAATTTGTACATAAAACCTCATGTGACTTTATTTCATTTGTGAGAATGTTTGCTTCGATTATTGATTATTATTATTTCCGATCTTTATTTATTTCTAAATTATTGTAGTCAAAAGGGTTGAACCTCATCACGTTTTAAATGCCATGCTTTATTTTTACCTACAGTTCATCCAGCTGATTTTGTTTAAATTAATTATTTCACCTTTTCTAAATAATGAGTTTTGATTAAGGGTATATAAAATAAGGGTTAATTCTAAATTGGTTTAAAGTAAAGTTTATTGAAAAATTCAACTTCACATTCCTGTAGGTAGATAGGTACCTACGAGGGGCTATATCTTAACGATCTTATTAATCACATCTCTCATACACGTGCATGGTTTTTATTTGAAATGGATTAACAAACTATAAAGGATTTCTTTCTCATATTTTATATTATTGTATCATTCTAAACATGCTAGGGGCACACCTTTTATATTTTATCATTATTTTGCGATCCACGTGACTGCTCTATTTATTTGATTTTACAATTCATGCCTGCATTTATTAACCTGTGTGTGTCAGAATGTTTATTTAATCCTTCTACTTTTTGCTTTATGATTATTTACTGCGAACGTAACTAGACCATTTATTCTACCAACCATTTTGTGTGTCTCCAGAATAATATTTAGTCGACTCGCCTCATTTTTTATTGTATATGTTTTAACCATTTTCTGATCATCAATTGCTACCGTCCACATTTTATAACCACGTACTTACTTATTATGTTTTGTCATGCTATTTGTCTCTGGTCACATGTTCGTTCTTCATTCTTATTTTTCATGCCGTTTATTTAACCATTTATTTTATCGCTTATTTAATTGATGTCTTATTTAAATTGTCTACCGAACATTCTTGATTTAATTGTTGATAATTGACTTATACTCTTTTGATTATTTTGTAACGGGATTTTCAGCTGGGTTGAGACGATCACAGGGTTAGGTATTTGCCCCTCTTTTACCCGTAACAAGTCAATCAAAATTTTAAAAGCATTTATTTACAGTTACCAAATTTCAATACAACGACATATATTAATGCTGCGCGATGAGTTCGGATCAATGTGGGCCGTCCTCTTCCCTCGGTGCTCTGTCTGATTGGGTGCTGATATCGACGCTAGGGCGCGCGTCTTCGTATTGGTCGCCCGGTCGGTCTATCACTGGAACTGAGCTCACCACGTCAGTCGCTCCACTGCCATCGCCCGCTGCGTGTTGTGCTAGCAGCGGCCGCGGCCTCCGGCATACGCGCCGCGGCGACTTCGGAGAGAAATCATTCACGGACGCCTCAATCTGAAAAATACAAGCCCACTCACGGAGTACCGAGGAGGGTATTAATAAATAGCTCAGGGTCGACAACTCAATGCGTTGCGATCCCGACGCTTGTAACACCTGGCCCTCAATGCAGGCCTGGTGCCGTCTGAAAGGGTCCGCCCGGGACCTCACTACAGCCCCGTTTGTTCCCTTATGTGGTCGGCAGTCGACTGGAGCTCAATTCACTCCTGTCGGGCTCCCGTTTCCGTGTTACAGACAAGCTCAACTCAGTTCATTGGCTTGCCGTCACCGGATGAATGTGGCGGAGTGCACTCAATGCATGCCTCCTGCTGGGGGGTTAGGGGACCTTCTTAGCTCAGTACACTAGAAGGGGTGAGAGAGCTTCTCGAGTCAGTTCCTCGGAATCTTCTGCCTTGCTGGTCCTCTTGGTCTGTTTATATAGCCGGTGCCGGCGAGATAACCCGCTAATCATTGCTGTAAAAACTGTATCTTTCTGATAAACCCCTCGATAAATTAAAATAAATAATAATTAGCTGCGAATGCCTTGGAATTCGTTACATCCCCGGTCCCCAGGTAAAAAAAAAGAAAAAGAAAACTGAAGAAACTCTCTGAAAATAAATAAGAAATTAACGCTGAAAAGAAAACTACCCGGTGAAACCCATTTTCTGCCGGTTTGACTGTTTCTTTTTTTTTTTTTCTATCCATGATTACTGCCACGGAGTGTTCCATCGCGAGGCTCCATCTGTGCGAGTTTGCCCTTGCTATTCCTCGAAACCGTATCCCCCTCGTTCGGCTGGTAGTTTCCGAAGTTGAAAGACGCCGTCGACGTCTCGTTTAAAACGCAGCACCCTTCCGGTGTTTAGCTGGATCCGGTACTTGCGGCCCGATCCTTGCTGGATGTGCTGCGGGACGAGGGCGAGTCCTACCCCGTACTGCTCTGGCTCTGGGCCCCAGGCTGTCGGCGGTGTCGGTGCGGCGCGGGCGTCGATGCCTGTTGGCGTTCGTGCTTTCCATTCAGGCGGTGTGACTGGCCGGGCTGGCGTCCGATCTTTCCGGGGTGGCGTGGTATTGGCTGGCGCGCTGCTTGTGTCCGTCCGCAGCGGCGAGGTCGTCAGTACCAACACGTCGGTGTCTAGCAGGTTCGGCATATCGAGGGCTGGCTTCGTGCTGCTCATGATGAACTTCTTACTGCCGGTGGGCCCGCTGCGTCCGTATTTATACAGTCCGTTATCGCTGGCTTCAGATTCTTGATATGCACGATTTCTGTTTTTCTGCTTCCTGGTGTGTGCAATCTAATCAATACTGGCGATATTATTTCCTTGACCACGAACGGGCCCTCGAATTTCGGTGCTAGTTTTGCTGAAAACGTATTTATGGCTGATGACAGGTGATGCTCCTTGCGCAACACTTTATCTCCTTTCCTAGGCTTCCATTCCCGCCTTCTCATGTCGTAGTATCGCTTTTGTGTGACGAATGCTTGATTCATGTTCCTTTTGGCGATTTCCCGGACGTCGTTTACTTCTTTTAGTGTTTCTATGTATTTGTCTGCGGCTATTTCGGCGCTGCTGTTTAGGGGCTTGATCCTGTCTATTTCACGGCCGTAATTCAGCATTGCTGGGGAAAATCCGGTGCTCTCATGCTTTGCTGTGTTTATGGCGAAGCAGAATTCGCCTATGTATCTATCCCAGGCCGTGTGCTCCCTTCCGACGAACATCGCTATCATTGTTTTCAATACTTTGTTCATCCTCTCCACTGGGTTGCACTGGGGGGAGTATGGCGGTGTTAACTGATGGCTGATCTTCCATTTTTCCAGGAACTCCTGGAACTCGGTGGCGATGAATTGTCTTCCGTTGTCCGAAATTAATTGGGCCGGGGTCCCGAATTGCAGGAAAACGTCCGCTCGCAATGCTTCGGCGATTGTTCTCGCGGTTGCCTTCCGGAGCGGTCGTGCTATTGTCCATTTCGTGTAGCGGTCTTGTATGACCAGTAACACTGTATTGCCGGATTTTGATCTGGGGAAAGGGCCCATGATATCTATCGAAATGGTGTCCCAGGGTCCCTGTATGAACGGTGGCTGCATCTTTCCTGCGGGTTTCAGCTGGGATGACTTGTATTTTTGGCATTTCTCGCATCGTCTCACATAATTTTTTACATCTTTTATGACTCCCGGCCAGTGGTAGTTCTTCGTTATTCTGTTGGCTGTTTTAGCGGTCCCGAAATGTCCTGCTGCTGGGGAGTCGTGATTTTCTTCGATGAGTTTTTGCCTCTGGTGCGTAGGCACGCATAGTTTCCATGGGCTGGAGAGGTTGGGCTCGGCCGGGTTTTGGTTGTCCCAGACGTGTTTCCACAGCTTCCCGTCGATCAGTTGGTATCCGGGAAATCTCTCGGGGTTAGCGGCTACTCCTGCTGATATCCGCTCGTACCATTGGCATGGTGGTTCTGCGCTTATCATTAGGATCTCCTCCTCCTGTTCTGTGCTGCTTAGTGGTTGCCTTGACAGGGCGTCCGCTACCTTGTTGAGCACTCCTTTTCTATACTTTATGTCGAAGGAATATTGCTGGAGCTCTAATCCCCATCGTGCGAGCCTGCCGGTCGGGTTTCTCATGTTTTGTAGCCACTTTAGGGATTGATGATCTGTAAGTACGTGGAACCTGTAGCCCTCGATGTACGGCCTCATCTTTTGTACCCCATATATTATTGCGAGGCACTCTTTTTCCGTGGGTGTGTATCTTGACTCTGCTGGGGTTAAACTTCTGCTCGCATAGGCTATGACCCTTTCTTGCCCGTCTATCCTCTGCGTGAGGGCCACTCCCAACCCGCAGTTCGATGCGTCGGTCTGCAAGCAGAACGTCTGCGAAAAGTCGGGACAGGCGAGCACCGGTGCTGAGGTGAGCGCGGTTTTTAGTGCTTGGAAGGCCTGTTCTTGCGGTTCTCCCCATGTCCATCTCTTGTCTTTCTTCAGTAACTGGTTTAGGGGTGCTGCTTTCGTGGAGTATCCTTCTATGAACCTCCGGTACCAGGATGTGATGCCCAAAAATCGTCTGAGCTGCCGCCGAGTTCTCGGGGCGGGCATTTCGGTAATTGCTGAGATTTTATTCGGATCTGTCTTTATGCCCCCCTGTCCGACGATGTGTCCTAGATATTGTAATTCTGCTTGTGCGAATGCGCACTTGTCTGGGTTGAGTTTTAAATTTGCCTCCCTTAGCCTCCTGAAGATCTCTTTCAGGTGACGTTTGTGCTCCTCCTGATCCCTGGATACTACCACGATGTCGTCCAGGTAGCTGAATGCGAAACCGACGTCTGGCGTGATGACTTTGTCGAGCAACCTCTGAAATGTTGCGCCTGCTGAGCTCAGGCCGAAGGGGGTTGTTTTGAATTGAAAGTGACCTTTTCCGGGCACGCTGAACGCTGTTATCGCTTTACTCTTTTCCTCTAGCGGGACTTGAAAGTATCCCTGTTTGAGGTCCAGCGTGGATATGAAATTCGCCTCTCTCAGGCGGTCGAGGATCTCCGCTATTCTAGGTAGAGGGTAAGCGTCTTTTTTTTGTATGCTCGTTGACTCGCCGGAAGTCGATGCAGAACCTGTGTGTTCCGTCCTTCTTCTTGACTAGGACGATTGGCGAGCTCCACGGGCTGTTTGAGTGCTCAATAACTCCTTCTTGGAGCATCTTGTCCACCTCGTCGTTAATTATTTTCAGCCTTGCCGGGTTATACTGCCGATATGGTTGTCTGATGGGCCTGCACCCTTTTTCCAGCACTATTTCGTGTTTTATCCAGTTTGTTGGTCCTGTTAATTGGTGAAACAATTCTAGTTCAGCTTGCAAAAATGATTCCATGCTGGCGGTACATGATGCCGCGGCGCATGACGTGACTGCGATCCTGCCGGTTCTCCCGGACTCTGTTTTGCTCAATCGAAATTCCGCTCCGTGTTCGCGCAAGAAAGTGGCTCCGATGATTGCGTCTGTCTCTAGTCTCGGGAGTACTCTGAACGTGGTGGTGGTGTTGAGTCGGTCAATTTTACAAGCCACTGTGACTGTACGTGTAATTGCGTGAGATGTCCCGTCGGCTAATTTCACGCTTCCTGTATGATTTCTGATCCTTCTGTGACATAGGTTTGCTATCTCAGCTCCAATGTAATTTTCCGACGCCCCTGTATCCAATAGCGCTTTGAAGAGCCGCGTCCCTATTGTTAACGTCACGAAAGGCCTGGGGTCTGTGTCACCCCCTGTTGATGCTGCTACTGTTTTTTCTGAGGTGCGTCCGCCTCGTTTCGGGGGTCGCACTACTGTGGCTGGGGGCTGTGCGGGTTTTATTCCCCCACAGCCCTGTTTTCGTTTCCCTGCTGTCTACTGTTCTGCGGCCTGTTGCAGCACTGAATGGCGAGGATCCCTTCCTTGCCGCATTTGCCGCAGAACTTTTTGGGTGCGTTTCGGCATTGGCTCCGGAAGTGCCCCTCTTGTCCGCATCGGTAGCAGACCGTTGGGCCGGCCTGGGCGGTGCTAAGGCGCTGCGGTACTCCCCTTCTTGTCTGCATGCTTTGCAGTGCCTCTTGCTCTTTCTGTAAATTTTCGAAGGCGCTGGCTGCCTCCAATAATTTGTCTATGGACGTTACTCTGTGGAGGTGCAGATGAATTCGATATTCCGGGCGCATGTTTCGGATGACCCTCTCGAGTTCTTGCTCCGGGGCCATCGACCCGTCTCGCCGTATTAGCGTTCGTATTGCGGTTACGTATTCCCTGATTGGTTCGTTGGGTTTTTGTTTGCGGGTCCGGATTTCCTCCTCTAGCGCCAGCCGGTATTCGTATGGGAAGAAGGCTTTCGAAAATTCCCTGCTAAACTGGTTCCAGTCTCCCCATTCGTCCTTATTATTGCGGTACCACAGTAGCGCTTCTCCTTTCAGTAGCTCGGGTAGCGCTTTTATCATGGCGTCTTTTGGGAATTCGTGGGCGCACCGTAGCTCCTCGAGACGTTCTGTAAACAGGATCACGTTGTCTCGCTTTGGGTCGAACTTCAGTCCCCATTTCCGGGCGTGGTTGACTATTTCCGACCCTGTGAGTTGAGGTGCCTCCTCGCTGATTCCTGCTGCTTGTGTTGCTTCCCGATCCGTTCGGAGGGCCAGCTTCAGGAGTGCTATCTCGGCCTCGAGCGCGTTTATTCTATCTCGTTCCGCTCCGGCGGGCTGCTCCGGCTTGACTTTTGTATTCGCCTTGGGGATTGCTCCTCCTTGCTGCTGCTTGACGTGCTGACTTATACGCGCCCTGATGTCGTCCAGGGTGCCTGTCGCTTCTAGGCCCCGTCTCCGCGCTTCTTTCTCGGCCTCTTCTTTGCTTAGCTGGTATATCCAGCTTAGCCCTGCAGTGGTTGCGTCGTCTTTGGTCATTCTGTAATTCCCTTTCTGTAACTGTTATTGTGACTGAACTTTTGGCCTTGCTGACTTGATCTGACGGGGCGGAACTATGATCGTGTAATTAACGTTGGGCGCCAATCTTGTAACGGGATTTTCAGCTGGGTTGAGACGATCACAGGGTTAGGTATTTGCCCCTCTTTTACCCGTAACAAGTCAATCAAAATTTTAAAAGCATTTATTTACAGTTACCAAATTTCAATACAACGACATATATTAATGCTGCGCGATGAGTTCGGATCAATGTGGGCCGTCCTCTTCCCTCGGTGCTCTGTCTGATTGGGTGCTGATATCGACGCTAGGGCGCGCGTCTTCGTATTGGTCGCCCGGTCGGTCTATCACTGGAACTGAGCTCACCACGTCAGTCGCTCCACTGCCATCGCCCGCTGCGTGTTGTGCTAGCAGCGGCCGCGGCCTCCGGCATACGCGCCGCGGCGACTTCGGAGAGAAATCATTCACGGACGCCTCAATCTGAAAAATACAAGCCCACTCACGGAGTACCGAGGAGGGTATTAATAAATAGCTCAGGGTCGACAACTCAATGCGTTGCGATCCCGACGCTTGTAACACCTGGCCCTCAATGCAGGCCTGGTGCCGTCTGAAAGGGTCCGCCCGGGACCTCACTACAGCCCCGTTTGTTCCCTTATGTGGTCGGCAGTCGACTGGAGCTCAATTCACTCCTGTCGGGCTCCCGTTTCCGTGTTACAGACAAGCTCAACTCAGTTCATTGGCTTGCCGTCACCGGATGAATGTGGCGGAGTGCACTCAATGCATGCCTCCTGCTGGGGGGTTAGGGGACCTTCTTAGCTCAGTACACTAGAAGGGGTGAGAGAGCTTCTCGAGTCAGTTCCTCGGAATCTTCTGCCTTGCTGGTCCTCTTGGTCTGTTTATATAGCCGGTGCCGGCGAGATAACCCGCTAATCATTGCTGTAAAAACTGTATCTTTCTGATAAACCCCTCGATAAATTAAAATAAATAATAATTAGCTGCGAATGCCTTGGAATTCGTTACAATTTATTTATATTTTTATGAACTTATTTATTCAACGAAACTGTTCAATTGATTATTGTTTTATCTTGATTTCAAATTGATCTATGTAATTGTAAAGTCAGGTTCTCTTATTTTTCTGTGAAACTAATCAACGTCAAGGTCATTTCTCGTTCTTCGTCAGACTCAATTCAAAAGGGTGGATCATTCTGATTGCTAATTGTTTACCGAACTGTTGAACTAGAATGTATCGGCCTTATGTGAATCTAACTAACATTTTCGTCCTTGCCACGAGGGGGTCAATTAAACAGCCACTGGATAGCATCCTTAACCGGACTCTGGAAAGGGACCCTCCCAACTATAGGTGGGTAGCCTCCTTCACAGGACCTCATTACAGTGTCTATCTAACAAAACCCATTCTCATGGTTATCTTGAAGACCTAGATTTCTGTGATAATGCCTTCTGTTTTTGGATGATTCGCGCAAATGAGTCATGAATGAGGGTTCAATAGTTTGGTGACGGTTGTCGAGACGATTGATCTACACTTTTCAGGCCACCGTTGATTCTTTTCATTTCGGGATGCTGATCGAGATTTTTCTTGGCCACGCTCTTTTTACTCGGGAGTCCCAGCGAGCGTAAAAGGCACTGTTAGGTTTCTCTTAGAATAAAGTAGGTGTTTTTAAAATGCATTTGTTTCACTAATCTCAAATCTCCCACCTTTTGCTTCATGTCTGTGTATAAAAGAACCAAAAACAAGGTAAGAGGTTACTACGAACACAACGGATGGTCCTAACAAGGTGGAAAACTAGACGAACACGAGCCCAGGTAGATAATGTCACGAGCCAAAAGGTAAAACACGAGCAAATGTAAAACCCCCCAGAACGTAAGTAAAGTGATGTGGCCATTTATTTGAAATCGGGGCGGGTTAATCTTTAAATTCAAACTCTCAAGAATTCAGGGCGGGGAAACCTCAAATTCAAATCAAACATTCAGAGCGGGAATTCAATCAGTCATTCACGACAGACAAGTTGACATTTCAAACGTCAAAGAGGTTCTTCTTTTTCAGTCATTCAATTTAAGGGGGCCACATTACAGAATTTTACTGCGCATGACGCAGGATCTCAGGATTTAAGGGTAGTTTACACTACAGAATTGGTGCCTCGACCAGGACGTAAAAGGCGACCCATGTTACACTACATTACTTTGCATCAATGACATCACCAACGTCATATCATGTGATAACTTGCTTTACGCTGATGACTTGAAACTATTCCTAAATGTTAAGTCCGTATCCGACTGTTCTCTTTTGCAGAATAATATTAACCGCGTCACGGAGTGGTGTGAACTGAACAGGCTCTCCCTGAATACCTCCAAGTTCAGTGTTGTTACCTACTCTCGTAGAAGATCTACCGAGTATTTTTTTTACACCATCGGTCAAACAGAAAATGTCAAACAGTTAAATGTCAAGTTGTAAACGAGAGTAAATTATTGAAGAAATCATTCAAACAATGAATGGAACCGCTTACGTCAGTTTGAGAGCCACTGACAACTACAGAAAATTTATTCACGTAATGACATTCTATCCTCTGTGTTGTGCATTTAATTCTCATTCAAAACCAATGTTGACGTATACTTATTTATGCGGGATGGAGTGTTTAGACAAACTGGACGGTTTACTATGAAAACCACGTACACGAAACAAAATAAATCGAACTATGAGAAGGATGTGTATTCTTAATCGATACATATGACTTTTTAAACTTTATCGGACGATATTTGTATTTCTGCGTACAGAAATTTTCTAACGATGTGACATGTACTTATTAATATTATTATTGTTATTATTATTATTATATTATTATTATTATTCAGAAACGACTCAAGCTGAACTAATAAATTCAGACTTAAATTACACAAAATTTTATCTTCTTTGAAAACTATCCCGCAATTTTTCTGTGAAGCGCATGGTTTGGGTGACATTAGGCGGAAAATGGTCAAAAATCGAAATCTTTGCGCAAAAACTTCGTTTTTTTTGCGAATTGCGCAGAACGTATAAGGCTTTCGTTGGTGCAAAATTGGTATTTCACTACTAGCAATGGTCCTAACAACATGTTTTATCAAAAATTTGAAATACATGATCTTTTCAAGGAATCATGAATAAATTGACTGTTCTTCACGTAACCATGATGTGAATGAATTTGAACTCATCAGCCAACTCATCAGTGTGGCCCCACGTTGCTCCTACAAAAATGTCACTTGGACAGACATAGAAGGGAATTCAGCTGCTGCGTGTTTATTACCTACAACACACGTAGTGGCATTATTGTCCACGAGTGTATAGACCATAGAGATAGACAAAAAAAACTTACTTTGTTGGATACACAGCTCTACTTATGTTATTAGAATCCAATTATTGTTAACAAATGCAATGCTTATTTCATTCAATCAAAAATTGTTTCGAAGTCATTGTGATGGGGTGATAATAAGTTCATAAAGTTCTAATCTTTCAAATAAGTTTTGCTGCAGATTGAAAACTATAGAGTCGATTATTTTGTCTTACTTTGGAAATACCCTGTATAAAAAACCGCATATTTAAAAATAAGATTTCACTCACGAGACAGCTTGAGGTGACGCATACAGTAACGACTACTGTCGGTCATGGTGATCCCTATTCCCTTGGCGAGGAGATAGATGTGGCAAGAGACCTACTGTCAACGTGGCTCATAATGATAATGAATGATCATAAAGGGGTCGGCGTTGATGAATCGCTTCACCAATCCACCACAGGTGCAATGTCTTGAAGTACGCAGCTGAGCTCGTGAGTTTCCTAGACGATCAGTGGAGAAAGGTCTTTCAGTTTATGAAACTTTTTTAAACTGTTTAGGTACAGTTTCTTCAGAAATTTTGTTTTTATGTTGTTAACTTAAAGCTGTAACGAAATTCGAAAATTGGACTCCGTCTGTATTGATTTTCCGCTTTTTTAGATACAGTTTGTTGAAGTTCGTCGAAAAATTAACTTTTTTTAATATTTAAAAATTGACTGATTAGAATTACTCAAAATTTTTGAAAAGTTGTTGTACTTATTATTGAAGTACCTACATGATTTGATACTCCCAATGAAAAATGCTTCAATGCAGTGGCTGAGATCTGGGTGTGTTGTTACTTTTTTTTATTAAATAATGTCACTGACTTTAATACAAATTTGATATTTTTGGTAGATATGGTTTGTTTAAAGGAGTATGTTCATTTTGGCATTGACATGCATCGGTTCATGCATTGTGGAGTATCTTAAAAACAATGAGTCCTGCAACAAAAACTTAAGATGACTTATCTCCTCTAAACGATGAGAGGTATAAAGAGCGGGCTAAATTATTTTTTAATTATCACTTTTTATAAACATAAGTTGGCGCTGCAAAATTTCAAATTAAGTAGTTTGATTTATCATTCAGTATATAAAAATTTGCTGCGCGAACTTTTGTTTACAAATTAAAAATTGAAAAAAATATTTAGGCCGGTCCCGGAAATAACACAAAGTGTCAGTAACGATGTTGTTAAAGCAATGTTAACTTAGACTTTGCTTATGTTAGTTAAAATATCTGAAATAAATCATAACGTTTGTTTTAAATTATAACAATATATTATGTGGTCGGTGACATTGGTCAGATTCGATCATTTATAAAAAATGTTATGAAAGTGTGACAACAATGTCACAAACATGGTTTTCATTGTCTATTTATGCACTTTGAAAATTAATAACTACATTTTTAAAAATCGTATGAACTTTCTTAGTACGAACTCTCCCAATCAATTTTTCTTAAGCCGATCCTGGAATTTATGAGTTTAGAGAAAGTCGATCAAAAAAAAGATGACAGTGTACAGTTGCACCAAAAAACTATAAAATTCTAATGATCCGTGTAGATATTATAGCCGAATGAATATTTTTCAAAATTCAGAAATCACAATAAATATTAACAGAAAAGGGAAGTTGACACTTTTTAAGGGTTACGTACATGATATTTCTCTTAAGGGACTTACATATGGTAGAAGTTTGTAAAGTTCCTCATGACTCACCCTATGTACTTAGGTGTATGGTTAATTGAGTTAACCAAAGTTGTTAAGTTTTATTTTAATATGCAACAAATGTTTTACTTTTATTTTTAATTTATATTATACCATTGTGTGCATATCACCAAACAAGATGTAAAGGTAAAATCGAATAATATCATCATTTTACAATATTAATATCATTATTACCATAATACAAGGAAAATATCACCACTACATAGCCTATATTAAGCCTATATTAACTAGAAATAATAGCTCAATGCACAAAATTAATAAGGGATTTAAAGCATCGTTAAACAAATAGGCAGTCAATATATTGGAACTCGAAGGCTCAAACAATTACAATGGAAGTTTCAAGATAATTATTTCAATGCTCCAGTATTGAAATTCATAACGAAGACCTTTGTTCTTTTTTCTCGAGAGACAAATCCCTTATACAATAATTATTTCTGAAAAGAATGCCGTGGAAATTCTTCAGAACTCGACAGTCTTTATCTGCGAGAGGTGAAAGGTCAACATCTCAAATTCGTTATGATTGAAAGTTCTAAGTATTATTTTGTAATATATCAAGTTCATCAGAAATTAGGATTCATAGCCCCAGGCTGCGCAGGACGAATGCAGGAGAAATGTGCAGGACTGCGTAGCCTTACTTACAGCCTGGCATTATGATAGATGGCCTGGCGAAGGCTTAATTGATATTTACTGTTAGCAAGAGTGGCACCATCATTGTGTGGCTGCTGGCTGCTTATTTTAATCTAATTTAGTCCTCTGTTCGCTTAGAGATTTATTAAATATTTTACCATGCGGTTTATTAAATTTCAATAGAGGAAATTTAATTCTTCTGAAATGGAATTAATGTCGTACTCATTTATTGCTACCATTCTAATGACATTGCTTATTTATTGAATTAAAACTTGGTAAGGAATATGATTTAGCTTTAAAAAATAAAGCATTTGAATCAAATATTGTGTAGGATGAATAGCATCTTTCTAAGTAGGGATCTTCATTTAAAAACGTCAAAATAGTTTGTAAGTATAATTGATGTGTTTTAAAAGGATATATTAGAATTGTTACCGGTTTTCCGGTCTCATTGCTTACCAAAACAGAATAAACAAACAAAAATATCTTGGCTGCTTCTCCCTAGACTATAGATAATGTATTGTAACAACCATCCCAATACCTCCGATGATCGTCTAGGAAAATCGCCGCTAGAACCCACTCTTGTTGTGTTGTTTCTTGTAGCCACCCTCGGTTCTTGGATAGGGTTTGCAAAAGCTCAAGAGTCAAGAAATAATTTTGTGTTTAACCTTTCTCCCTTCAAGATTACAGAATCAAATGATATGACTATTTCATCTATATTCCAAACTGGATATCATTAAAAAAAATGTAAATTGTTAACATTTATTGAAAAAAAAAATTATTACTTTTATTTCAAATAATCATTTAAATAAATAAATTTTGGGATATCATTTCATTCTTTACAATGAAATCTTAAATTACTGTAGTGTAACATGGTTACCTTGTACGTCCTGGTCAAGGCACCATGTCTGTAGTGTAATATGCCTAAAATCCTGGTCACTGGAACCAAATCTGTAGTGTAACCTACCTAAAAACCTGCATCCTGGTTGACGGTAAAGAATCTGTGATGTAACCTACCTAACCTCTCAAAATGGAGGTTCTGCGTCATGCGCAGTAAATTCAGTGATGTGGCCCCCAGACTGAATTGTTTTGAAAAAGAAGAACCCCTTTGACGTTTGAAATGTCAACTTGTCTGTCATGAATGACTGTTTGGATTCCCGCCCTGAATGTTTGATTTGAATTTAAGGTTATCCCGCCCTGGTTTCAAATAAAATGGCCAACATATTACTTACCGGTTGTAATCGTGGTTTTTACCTGTGTTTGTGGTTTTACCTTGGCTCGTGATCTGTCTAGTTTTTTCGTCTGGTGGTGGACCTTACGTTGTTGTGTGTAGTAACCTTATTTTGGTTCGTTCGTAGCAAAAGCTTACGAAAATACTTTGAGCCAGTCTTTTGTTGAGAGATAGGAGATTTAATTTAAAAGACAGAGTTTCCCCTTTCAAAATGAATTGATTTATTGACTTTTGAGATGATTTGAGTATTATTGAATCTCTCCACCCTACCCCACACGACTGATCCCGCCCGCAAAGAGTTCCGCCTACGCAAATTTATAGTCAGAGTAAAAAAAGAACCCCGTGAAAATAAAAAAAACCTCTGACTGTATGAAGTGCAATACATAAAATGAAAAACACACAACGAAACACATATACAATGAAAAACATACAACAAAACGACGACATGTACGAATCAAGCATTTGCTTGGGCGTTGAGGGGTGAGAACTAAATCTCTTGTATTATGGTAACCTGTAATTTTAACGTTAGTCTTTGCGAACCGTTTAGTACCTGTAAAGAAAAGACATAACAAAACACACATAAATTAGACCTTGTTGATGCGAGAAGCCTAATCGACTTATCTCCACACCCCGGACTAATACCAAATAAATAAAATCGATTCCAAAGGACATCTAACGTCAAAACGAGACATAACCTATATAACAGATTGAAGCGTCGTTGTCTAACGCTGCGATTCGTGAGTCAACATACAAAATCATATCGTCGTTTCATTTAGGATTTTTCATAAAAATACACCATGACAAAAACATAAAATACAAAAGACACAACACATAATATCGTCACCGTTTTGGTGTAAAATTGACATTGATAAACAAATCTGTTATATTCAGGAAGACCACATTTTCTCTTTCTATTTCAAGGACTCATACCTCCTGAAAAGGAAACAAGACACACAAAAAGGCATAAAAACAAATAAATATATCAGGCGAGTAAATCAGTAGCATCAAATAAATAAATAGTTTAGAGTCCAGGAAATATGAAATACAAAATGTGGTCAAACATATTATATAGCAGCGGCGTTATCGAACCATAAAAAGACGGTCCTCGATAACAATTTAGAAACGAAATCAAATTAATCAGTGCATGTGTCGCTCGCATTCCAAAACAATAAAATTTCAATTTAAATAAAATGATTAATGATCAAAACCTCACAATTGCAATTAATTTAGCACAAAACAAATTAAAATCAAAAAAAAAGGCAAATGTTCATTAAATTAACGCATTAAATTAACGATAATGACAAAGAAAGTTAAAATTCACCAGTAAAATGCAATCAAAGACATAATGAAATTATACAGTGTGATCGTTTAAATAGTTTCATGAATAAAATGTAAATAAATTGTTGAGAGCAGAAAATGGTTTAAAATACTTATGTATTTTACATAAGTAAAATACATAAGATAAGTCACATCCAAATGTGACAAATGTGACAAAATGTGATAAATTGTTTGTAGAGAAATGTGCTTGATCATAATAATAATAACCACAATAAGTATTAGTCAAAAAGAATAAGCTGCTGTTTCAAGATTACAATAAATAAATTCAAATAATTCAAATAACCATAAAGATTGGATGAAACGTGGTGTTAAAATAAATCATGCTTTCTGTAAAACGTGGTGTTAAAATAGGGCCCTCCTTGATATTCTTTCAATTACAAAACGTGGTTTCAAATTATACATGCTGGTTGGAATAAAATATAAGTAATTGCTATCTCATTTCGTTTGAATACAAAACAATTATTTAAAACTTAATGTGGCCCTACTTGAATAACTAATCAGCTTGACCAAACACTTGTTTTACCTGAGTCTTTTTCTAAATAGACAAATTGAAACAAAATTGAATAATACAAACAAATAATTAAAACAAGATGATCTGATCTCTAGCAATATCATAATGCCTAACAAATATTAATAAATTAGAATAAACAGTTACTCACATGTTGGGTTTTGTTTGGATTTCATTGTTTTCAAATATAATAAAGAACACAGCTGATCGGACACGCTGACCTTCACTCTCTGATGGTTGCAAAATAAGTGAACATGACTACTGAGTGAGAATTGAATTCTGGGTTTATGACATTGACAGAACTGACGTTTCTAGCTTTGAAAGCTTGACAAATAAAACTAAAAATTGGGTGCGTTTCTTGACTCTAAAGTTTACAATTTGAACCATGCGCAGTTGTTATATGGTTTGGGTCCTTTCATTACCTTAATTAATTTCCAATTAGTTAATTATTTACATTTATTTATGTAGACCTTCCGATGCTGTTCTTGCAGCTGTTTTAAAAAGGGCCTGCTTGAATCATTTCAATCATCTTACTCTCTTGCCTTGTTTGTGTGAGGGTTGTAAAAATTCCTTTGTCTAAAATGGTTTGGTGGTTTCGCTTTCGTCGAGTGTTTGGGTCTCAATTGAGACTTACAGTGTTGCCAGGTTAGGCAGTTTTACTTCAATTTAAAGCTTGTGGTTTTTACTTTCTTTTCAATGTTTCCTAGTTTGACTAAGTCATCAATTTGAAGGTAAGCTTCACCATGAGAAATTACCAGAACCTACGAGAGACGAAGGCAGCATCCCACTGACCATCTTTCTCAGACCACTCTGTTCAAGTGAACATCGGTTTTACGCGACTTACACAATACTAAAAACACTCAAGGCACTATTATTGCATTCGCGTACCTGCTGTAATAAAATACCTTGATCTCTTTGGATCTGAGTTTACCGTAAAAGGCTATGCTCTGACATTACGGAACTCGTTTTTGTTTTGTTTTTATTTGTTTTGGTTTTAACCCTTCGTTTGTTCTTATTAATGCTATAAGAATTATTATGCTACTCCAACTTTTGTTGTAAGCCTTGATCTGTTTGAATTTTGTTGTTTTGCGTTTTAAGAGGTTTTAGTTGTCAAAGTTCGAAATAAGGTACAAATTGACACGTAACAAACAACCTAGAAATGAAGTTAAACTTCTCCTGGTTAGTGAGGTGACATGTTTTTCTTTTGTTTCTACCTTTCATTTGTTTAGGCCTTTTGTTTTCAAATGAAAAATGATTTCAAGCAGACCTATATTTTCATGACTTTTGAGAGTGACGACATTTGGCAACAATGTCGATGACTGTGCCGTCTGAACAGCTTAGGAAGATCTGTTATTCTGTTACAAATAAATACAATTTTGCAAATTTTACTTTTACTTACTAACGCTTCTGATATTATAAGAAATTTATTATAATCTCTAACTAGGGGATTTTAGTCAGAGTAAATAAATAAATACGATACGATTTATAAAAACCTGGGCGACATCTCCGGCGATGTTGGTAGTGGCAGTGGCAGTGGCTCGAACCTCCTCTTCGTAGACTGGCTAGCGCAGGACTTGTAAGCGGCCTTGTTTCGCAACTGGTAGACGGCTTGGATCTTGGATGAGATGGGTACTAAATGATAGGTAAAACCAGAAGAGAGTATTCTCGATCGCATTGGCTTCGGCGTAGAGAGGAGCTGGGAAGAGAGTACTCTCAATCCACTCAAGGGTTAAGAGGAATCGGAGTCAAGTCGGGAAGTGTCTTGAGGCCAGAGCTGGGCACGAGTACTGAAAAGAGTACTCGTAAATAATTCGAGTACGAGTACTTGGAAAATGTACTCGTAAGTATTTACTCGTAAGTATTTTGGCACAAACAGGTGGACGAGTACGAGTAATACTCGTGAAAACACGAGTAACAAGTACGAGTAGTTTTATTCGTGTCGTGCGCATGATCCATCATGATACCAATAAATACCAAGGCGCAACCAGCCTATGACGTCAGGCTTGTGATAGCTAAATACGAGTGAGAGCATAGGTATATCCGTTCCGTAGATCGTATCATATTCTAATCTAAGCAGTGCCGGCTCCTGTGATAATGGCGCCCTGTTCGAGAGTGCTTCATGACGCCCGATGCACGGATGCACCCAGTGGCGAAGTTAGGCTTTCATTTAGGGGGGGGGGGGGGGTGGGTTTAAGGGAAAAAGCAGTATTTAATCTTCAACATAAATTCAAATGCTTTGAATTTGAAAGAATTTTTTCAATGAAAAAAATTTTATTGTAAAGAAATTAATAACTTCTTACATAGCGCATATTTGATATGTTATATAAAAATATGTAATATAAAATGCGGCATAGTGACAGTGACAGTGCAATTGCGCAGGACGGTGAACTCGTTTTTAGATCGGTTCCCTGCTGACGGCATGACGTCATTACTATCCGTAAAAATATCCGTATTTCACGAGTAAAATTTCTCGAGTAGTTGTAATTGTACTTATCCGTACGAGTAGTAAGTATTTTGGATGGAAAGTACTTGTGAGTAAAAAATTACGAGTAGTTTTTGTACTCGTAACAAAAATACGAGTAAAGTACTCGAGTACATGGCCAGCTCTGCTTGAGGCTAGCCAGTGCTAGTGTTTTTATACTCACACGACCCTTTGTAGCTCTATCCATCTCTCTTCAATTCGACTGACAGTTGCCGTGGTACCCTTTAGGTTTCACACGCCTGCAGTGCGTGCTAGAGTTCCCTCGTAGCTTTTAACGGTCATGTAGATGAAACTCCAATCCATTGTTGAGGTGGTGTGAATAAAGGATTCTGGAATTCTCACTTGCAAATGTTTTTTTTTTCGTAATTTACGCCGGGTTTCTCATGAAGTTTCACTGATGAGGATTATTTTGTAGAGAAAACTGCTTACCCTGGGGGTGGTATGTTGCAGTATAGGCTGATTTCCAAGTTAAGTCCTTTCTTTTAACACCTTGTAGAATCTATTGAGTCAAACAAATTTTTCATATTACTTTTCCTAATTAAGGTAAAAATAGAAGCGATAGATACAGCCTGTATGGTAAATTAAAAAAAAAAGTCCGTCCTGTGAGAAATTCAGATAACTACACTATTGAAACAGATAAAGAGTCAAACGTAACAAAAATTGCATTGAATAATTGACTCGCGGAAATGGATGGAGTCTAGTGATGTGCCGTATTGTTTACATCATCTATTCTTTACGCGATTGTTTACGGGTGAACAACTCATTCTTTACATGGACTTTTTTCAAGGTAAAGAATTTAAACAATGTAAACAACGTAAACGGCGTAAACAACATAAGCAACGTAAACAAAACAAATTTATGCTTATTATTGCTTTTGCAGTTAATAGTTTATGTATCTAATTATTACTTATTAATAATAAATAATGTATGCCTCATTTTTAATTGATTGAATGAGTATTATTGGTTCCTACATTTTAGGTTATTTATTTTGATTTTTTTTTAATTATCTGGACAGGAATTAATGTATAATAAAGTTGAGTAAGGAAGGAAAAAGACAGGTTTTATTGGTTTGGCCCACTTTCTCAGTTTGAATAGGTATGTACCTACACTAATAATAAATCGGCCGATATTCATTTTATGTATGGCAGAGCCAATGGCAATACTAGAGAAGCTCAACGACTCTACAGAGAAACTTTCCCTTAGCTTAGATGTCCTGCGAAAGGTACTTTTTCTGCAATTTATCTTAAGGGCTCAAGAAAATGGTTGCTTGAAACGCCGGACTTTGGGAGTAAAGGACTACCTAGTTCGAACAGTTGATAATATTACGTATTATGTTGCAAGATGATAATGTACCAGCACCAAACGAATAGCTGTTGAAGTTGGTATGTGCCACGTAACTGTTTGGAAGGATCCGCGCGTGAGCAGCAGCTTGGGCCATATTATGTTCAACGAGTACAAGCTCTCGCACAAAACGATTACGAACCGAGAATTCAATTTTGTCAGTGGTTTTTACGGCAATGTGAAGCATCCAACAACTTTAATCGATTAGTACTTCTCACGGACGAAGCCAAATTCTCAAGAAATGCAATTACCTATTTTCACAATGATCATCGATGGTCAGAAGAAAATCCCCATGCAGTTACCAGTAGCAGACATCAACATCTGTTTTCTTTAAACATTTGGGCAGGCATTTTGGGAGGTTTTTTAATTGTGAAACCTACAGACAATTTTTGGAGGCCGAATTACCTGGATTGTTGGATGAGGTTCCATTAGGAATTCGAAATCGCATTTGGCTTATGCACGATGGTGCTCCGGCGCACTTTAGTCTTCGAGCTCGAGAACACCTGAACGCGAGTTACCACAACCGCTTGATATGTCGAGGGGGACCCGTACGCTCACCCTATTGTAATCCTTTAGATTACTTCCTTTGGGGACATTTAAAATCGCTCGTGTATAGTACCCCCATTAATAATGCCGAAGAACTGAGGGAACGTATTATTCAGAATTTTGAAGTAATTAGAAATACTCCAGGAGTCCTAGTAAGACAGTTTATGCTAAGGCGCTCTCATGGGTGTATTGTTGCAGGAGGGCGGCACTTTGAACAGTTTCTTTAAAATGTCGTTATTTTATTTATTTCATTATTATTAATCATAGCCTCCGGCCTCCGTTATTATTTACATAAAGAATCCGTTAAAGAATCAGCCTGTGAAGTTATTGGCCAACCTTACAGTAAAACTCCTCCATAACTCATGAACCACTTTTTTTAAACTACAACTGTAAAAACCATTCTTATTGGAACAGGATGTGATAATAAAAAACAGACAATGTCGTCATTACTGAGCCAAGGAACACCATGTATAAACAAATTGCATACATCAATAGAAATTAAATTAAATTATGTTTTTTTTCCAAAACTCCAAACTGAAAGATTTATTGAGCCTTTTGCCAGACTTTCTAACTACCCTTAATAGTCATTTCATATTAGTGTTATTTGATCAACAATCAAGAGCAGATTTTACAAATTATATGTTGATAATATAAAATTTAATTACATTTCAAAATTAGTCTACGCTTATTAAGAAAACAAAAATTTTTAAGAATCCAATATTTCATGTTATCCTTATATTGAAGGTTGGAGTAAAATAAATAAGGGCGTTTAATACTGACAATGTAGAATTAAGACAGGGATTTCAACTGAATTTATGAAATGGCAATGGAGCGTAATCGTTCTGAAAATTGCCAGAGCCCCAAATGAACCGTCTTTTTATGTTCACAAGGAACGATGAACTTATTAGATTTTAAATTTCCTACATTAATTAACTCAGCTGTTTACTTTTTGCAGCAAATTTGCAAAACAGTTTCTCGTTTACTTTAGGAAAGTTTTGGGTTCGAATTAGGAATTGTTTTTGCGTTAACGACCAGCAGATGTTATTACGAACTTGCTCTTGCAATCCTATAGGTATTTGAAAATTATTATTTCAATATACACTGCTACACAAAATATACGTATAGAATACCTTTGGACAATAATAAAGGGAAAAATCGGTTCAGTTAATGAAGCTGCATAATCAATCAATTTAAACACAGAACCTCTGTGATTTAAAAGCTTAATTTCAATCGCAAATTATTATTCTCCAATAATTAACTAAGAAGGGTCTCGAGGAAATGCCAATCAAACTGCAAAATAAAAGTCCAGAGAAAGCCTTTGTCTCAATTTTCCGAAAATGATTCGTTCCGGAAAGACTTATTAAATGCATTTCCTTTCACTTGTTCATTTGCAAATTAGGATTTGAATTAAATTATATGTCCATCTTCCAAATCAATTAAATTTCATCATAATAGCCAATTTATTAAAAATAATAGGTAATTATATTTGCATCTTTAATTATCGATCGCTTAGGTATACTTCTCTGAGTCAGGGTATTGTCTCCAATAAATGCAGTAGATTTGAAGTTAATTTTAGAAAATTCCATTTGTTAATGAAATAAAATTTTCTTGTTAACCTGAGAATATAGAATACACAAGAAGGAGCAACCCGTACTCTAGGCATTCGAGAATGTGTGACCGAATTCGCCATCTAGTAGGTATGATTCTACATACAAAAAAAATCGAGAATTACAAGTCATGATAAAGTTTCTACATTATTATGTCGACACCTGCTCTGTAAGATGATCCTAAACGATTTCAATGGAGGGGGGATGCAAACTATAGATCTATGAAAAAACAAAAATGGTGGCAAGTAATTCCCCAAAAAATTGCTTCTAAACTTTAGGCCCCGAACCGAGATGGATTTTTTCTCTGATGACAGTCACGCATATATTTTTAAATAAAGGTGAAAATATAATAAAGGTGAAAATATAAAAAGATTGAGTCTTCTTTGGTACGACAAATTTATTTATTACGCTATGAACTTGAGTGCCCTACCGGTTTCGCCCAATTGCCATCTTCAGGGGCTAGAGGGGACTACTCAACTGTAAGAAAATAAATAATAGGTATTAGAGTAAAAATCTAGTAGGCAACACAAAACAAAAAATGAAAAAATAAGAAAAAACCTTAAGATGAGAAAGACAAAATTAAGTAATTGAGACAAAATAGCCTAAATTGTTAGGCTATTAACGGAAAATTGTCTATAAAGAAGAATATTTTGCATATTAAGGTGTAAAAATATAGCTAAGATCACTATAAAAAAATGTAGACACTAAGAATAATAAAGGAACTTATAGCTAAGCTGGTGGGAAATTCTCCAAGCTATACATGTTAAAATAAAGAAGGTGTATCTCACACATGAGGTAAAAAACGGAATCGTGTATCTAAAGTTAAAATTATATTAAAAATCGATCAAAGGTAGCCAAGAATGAAAACGTTCGGCCATCTTAGTCTGAAGGATCTGAAACAAAATCAGGGCAACTGCGTCGTCAGATAAGCTCCAGGAGAGGGATGAAAGTCCGCCAATGACAAGTTGTCAGAGTCTGCAACAACAAATACAACGAAGAGCAGGCAGGCTGTATGTAATGATGGAAGTATAGTTTCCAGCAGTTCGGGAGACAGCCAACAAAAATAATAAAGCATGTACATAAATGTGTTTGCCTTCACATCAAATGAACAAGATTCGAGTAAGCCGAAACCAGTATTCCACTATAAAGTACAAAATAAAAAAAAAAAATTATAACTACAATGAACAACACAAAATCTAAAAACTATAAAAAACTTTTAAAAAACCTCAAGAAAGAGGGAAATTGCATAACCTAAGCAAAGCAGTCATGTAAAAACTACAAGGTAACTACAAAATGACAAGAGTGGCCAGATAGCAGGCTCCAAAGTCAGTCCTAAAAACAGGAGTATGGATGGGTGGGCCATATAAAAGTTGCATTTTGAAAATTCAATAAAAACGAAACTGGTGAATATTTTTTCAAATTTCCGGTTTTATTAGAAAGATTGGACATTGAAATTTATGAATGAAACACAATTTCATTTAAATGACTGCCACGGCTGGCCCGACAGTACCCCATCCGATCAACCCAATTTTTCAATACATTTTCGATTGTTCGGGCTTCAATCTCGTGAATGCCAACTTCGATTTCATGTTTCAAAGCCTCAATCGTCTCTGGATGATTTGCGTAACATTTGTCCTTAACGGCTCCCCACAAAAAATAGTCCAACGACTCAAATCGCAGCTCCGAGGTGGCCAATTGACATCAGAATTTCGGCTGATTATTCGGTTTTCGAAAACGGTCCCCAAAAGTTCGTCCATGTCATTCTCTTATTCAACTCTTGGAAACAAAAATTCATTGAGCATGGCACGGTATAACGCTCGCCATTGACCGTAACGGATGCTCCTTCATCGTTTTCGAAGAAAATTTTCAAAAAAAAAAACATTCTGTGCAAGAGCAGCAATACATTTTCGGATGTATGCACTGAACAAGAGCGGGAACGAGTTGTTTTGGCAACCAACGAACCAGTTGACTCGCTTCATGAAATTGTCCACAACTTGACGTGCAGGCACTCGATTTTTGCTCTTTTTTTTGTAAATTTCTCACAGTTTGGGTAGAAGGAAAAAAAAAGAATTTTTTAGGATTTAGGATTTTTTCTCTGTCTCCTGTATAAAACGGTGTTAGTAACGTTAGCTGTGTGCAGTCAGTGATCTGCCTATCGCAGTAACAGAATCCACAAGGTACTCTCCAGCGATCCGGTACAGCCGCTTGACTCCAGCGACTCTTACACGGACTAAATCGAAGAAACGTTAGAGACCTTGAGAGAAACTAACTTTGTAGGTAGTTCGCCTCTGTCTGATCGTCGACCGTCCCCAACAGTGGGACAACAAATACGACCTCAAAAACCTGGTTAGGTGGATTGTCGATTGATCATAACAACCCATACAATTGAAAGAGTGGTGAAAGTTTTCATGCCTTTCAAATCGCCAGGAGATGACGGCATATTTCCGGCCTTCACAATACATACCCAAGGTAGGTCGCACAGAACCGCACCCAAAGTCGCCCAGACTCATTAGCCTAACGGCCTAACCTCTTTTTTACTAAAAAGTCTGGAAAGGGTGCTGGATGCGTACACTATCAGAGGTTGGTGTTGAATAGCCGCCCACTGAATGCGCTAGGCTATTCCCGAAAAATCCTGTAATTCACGAAAAATTAACACTTCACGGTAACGGATCTCGCGTATTATCAATAAGCTTTGTGGGACCGTGTGCCGTTTCAATGGAACCAAATTTCAACTTGCCACGATGGAAAATAATTGAGGCTCTGAAGTATTTATTAGAGACGCGGGACGCCGCGTACAAACAGACAAACCAGGCGATAGGTAAAATCAAGGCATAAAATCGTGGGGATTTGAAATTTACGAGTGACTCGATTGAAAATGCGCACAGTACCACAAAGCCTATCGAAAATGCGCGAGTACCTGGAAACCCTCAAATACGACCTGTTATAAAAATGGACTGGATCCGAGAATTCTAAGGTCTCCGTTCAGGCCCGCATTTGTTTTTTTTTTGCACCGTACCACCTATCTGGACTGTTTTTGGCAACGGTGTAACGAAACAAGTTGCTGTTGACAGTTATTTAAGGGAAGCATAGACGTAAAAAGTTTATAGGAATAGTTTTTTGAAAACAATAAAAATAGTCAAGCGGCTATCGGCCAAATATACCGCGTCTCCTGCTGCTAAGGTCGGCTACCGGCCATATCTCAGAAACTAACCTAGATCCGCAAAATAGAAAATTTCCAGACATAAATGACCACAAGAAATTCAATAAAAACATGTTCAAGATGGCCGCACTTCCAGAAATACCGGAAGTTTACACCTACTTCGTTATTTTAACGGGAACACCATAAAAGTTTTGTAGAACGAGAATGGCTCAAGATATTGGAAAGCGGCTCAAGTCTCTATCTTAAATTTTCACATGGTGTCCTACTATGTAGTTTAAATTTTAATACAGGGTGATGAATAATCGGATAATTTTCATCAATATTACTCGTATTAAAATTTATTCCACCTAGTGCATGGGATGAAACATGAAAAGTTAGGATAGGGACATGTAAACCGTTTTTAGATATCTTGAGCCGTTCTAGTTCTACGCTGCTTTGAAGTTGGAAAATTTCAATTTTCACTTGTTTATAACTCAAAAACCACTCAATCTAAATTCCAAATGTGAAAACCACCTGTGTTCCGTCCCCATTTCCCGTTCCTACACCCGCCTGTGCTCCGGACGGCAGAGTGCAATACGACGTATCGATACTCGCCCCGCACCCCTGAAGGAAGAACCTCCGTAAGTGGGCGTCTAATCACGCAGCTGTGTTGGATGGTATTCCTGAGGATCATCGTCAGACCAGTTCGTCTAATTTTGATCCAGACGCAGAAATGATTTTTAAAATTCTTGGCCTCCAGTGGCAGTCCAATCCGGACGTTTTCACCTTTCATGTCAACGCGGTCCACACACAGTGCTCCAAGAGGTCTATTTTATCGGAAGTTGCCCGTATTTATGATCCTCTGGGGTTTCTGTCACCTTTAACATTCTTCGCTAAACATCTCATCCAGCGCCTATGGTCTTTGGCATTGGGCTGGGATGAATTACCGCCGGCTGAAATATGTTCTCAATGGCAGGACTATAAGGCCTCTTTATCGCAGCTGTCTCACGTAAAGATAAATCGGTGTCTTAAACCGCAATCTTTCGTCGAGTGTCAACTGCACGCATTCTGCGACGCCTCTGAAGCCGGCTATGCTTCAGTAATTTACTTCCGCTTTCGTGATGATCAACAACGCATTTCTGTATCTTTAGTGATGGCAAAATCCAAGGTCGCTCCTTTGAAACGAATATCTATTCCTCGTCTGGAACTGTGCGAGCCGTGTTACTGGCAGATCTAGTGTCATTTGTTCTCGATACGTTTCGCAACCACCTGGTTTTCAATAAGGTAATTGCCTGGAGTGATTCCACGGTCGCTTTGTCCTGGATAAAGTCCTCACCGCATCGGTGGAAGACCTTTGTGGCCAATCGGGTTGCCCACATACAAGACACGATTCCTCCCGATTGTTGGCGGCATGTCAGGTCAGCTGACAATCCCGCTGATCCCGCTTCTCGAGGTCTTTCGCCAGAGCAGTTGTTGTCATGTTCCCTTTGGTGGGCGGGGCCTCCCTGGCTTAAAGAACCGCCATCCAGGTGGCCTGAAGATCTTCTCGTTTCCGCTATCTCCGCTGACTCCCTGCCTGAGGGCAAGGTCGTTTCTTTAATCGCTGAAGTAAGTACGTCTATTGTAGATCATTTACTTCTTCAACATTCTTCGCTGCTAAAAATACAACGCATCCTGGCATATTGTTTTCGATTTGTCCAGAACGCTCGAGGACACGATCGAAAGTCACTCACTTTAACTGATGCTAATTTACACCAAGCCTTAATGGTCATGGTCAAGGACGTTCAGTCCTCATATTTCAAATCTGAAATTGCTCAGATACGCAAGGGACAATTGTGCCCAAAATATTTACAGAAATTATCGCCTTTCATTGACGCTGACGGAGTACTTCGAGTAGGTGGTCGTTTGGTTCACTCTCCTTTGCCTATGGAAGCCAAGCATCCTGCTCTACTTCCGCAGAAACATAAACTCACCGAGTTGATAGTCCGCTTCATACATGATACCCACTCGCACTCCGGAGTTAATACTACGCTATATCTAATTCAGCAAAATTTCTGGGTTTTGTCTGCTCGCAAGGTTATTCGCCGCATCCTAAGCAAATGCAACCGCTGCTTCCGCACGCGTCCCATTCCCGTCGAACCCCCCATGGGTGATTTGCCGGCCGTTCGGGTGACCCAATTAAAGGCTTTTAGCGTTGTTGGTGTTGACTACGGTGGACCGTTTCCCATTCTTTTATCGCGCCGTCGCGGAAGTAAGACCCAAAAGGCTTACATCTGCTTGCTTGTGTGCTTCGCCACTAAGGCGTTACATGTGGAAGTGGCCTCTGACTTGTCGTCGGAGACGTTCCTCGCTGCCCTACGTCGTTTTATTGCCCGACGAGGGCGATGCTCTCAGATTTATAGTGACTGCGGCACCAATTTTGTTGGTGGTAATAAAGAACTTATGTCTTATATGAAAGAGGCCGCAGATAGTGAAGCTATTCAATGGCGCTTTCATCCTCCTTCCGCGCCGCACTTCTCAGGGCTTGCCGAGAGTGGAATTAAATCGGTTAAGACCCACCTTTACCGCGTCATTGGGTCCCAAATCCTCACTTATGAGGAACTCTCCACATTATGTGTTCAGGTGGAGGCGCTGCTCAATTCGCGCCCGCTCTGTAGCCTTTCATCTGACCCCAATGACTTACTCACGCTTTCGCCAGGTCATTTCTTGGCCCTAGAACCCCTAACAGCTGCTCCGGACCCCGACCTATCACATTTGTCTTTATCGCGTCTTTCTCGGTGGCAATTGATTCAACGCCTCCATCACGAGTTTTGGTCGCGCTGCCGAAATGAATACCTGCACACCTTATATCAACGTGGCAAATGGGCCGGTCGCCAATTCTTTGAGTCTGCGGACATCGGGACCCTTGTCCTAATAAAAGATGAACTCGCTCCCCCCTTAAAATGGAAACTAGGCCGAATAGTTCAATTACACCCGGGAGCCGACAAGATATCCCGTGTGGCTTCAGTTCGCACCGCTGACAAGGTTTTAACAAGACCGTTAGTCAAGCTCTGCCCATTACCCTGTCAGTAATGAGCAGCCTCTTATCAATTTATAATTTGTAAATATCGCAACTGCTGTAAGTTTTATGAAATTCACATTTAATTCACATTCTTCGCTTATTATTCGCTACGCAAGTGCTGCAAAGTAAATCTTTATTTTAATAGTCATTTTTCAAATTCGCAAATTCGCTTTCATTTTTTTTCGGAAAATTACATTGTAATTTTGGTGGGCGGTAATGTTCCGTCCCCATTTCCCGTTCCTACACCCGCCTGTGCTCCGGACGGCAGAGTGCAATACGACGTATCGATACTCGCCCCGCACCCCTGAAGGAAGAACCTACAGGTGAAGAGACTCAAGATTAACACTTCGAGACGGTCGCACGCAAAAATATCGCTCCGCGCTCCGCTACATCCGCACGCTCGCTGTCGTCATCCAAATTGTAAGTACCCGCTTGTGTTTCCTAATTATTTCTTATCCTTATCAATATATAATTATGTTACCCGCATTTATCGCTACACCGCCACTATTCATTAATCCGCGTTTATTGGGAATTACAGGAACTAAAGCTGTTTTCTGTACCCTACCGCCGGCGTCTTAGACAGGTCGCAAAAATATAATTGCGCCTGTGATAAGAACCCCAAACAACCTGTATTCGACTTCCTCAGACATTTAAAAATTATAATATTTTACAGGGTGTTTCCGGCGGTAAAATAACAAAGTAAGTGTCAACTGCCGGTATTTCCGGAAGTGCGGCCATCTGGAAAATATTTTCATTAAATTTCTCGTGATCACTTATGTTTGGAAATTTTTTATTTTGAGGCCCATTAGTTTCCGAGATATGGCCGGTGGCCGATCTTAGCAGGACACCATTATATAAACAACATAAATTTTCAGATGAATTAGCCGCCTGAAAAAATGTCCGCCACTAGAGGCACAGGTCTCGCTTTTGTCATGTGTGCAGAGTAGGATGTAGTCCTGTGGTCATAGTACATAAACATCTGTGTTCGTGCGAATGTTTTTACTTTTGTATTGTATGCGTCTGCTGTTCTACGCTGGACGGCTGTTATAAGTGTTATTGGTATAATTAGGCCTCTAATCTGGGGCCCTTTATTGTAAAATAATGAAATATATTTAAATAGTTATTGTTATACTTTTAGGCCGCGAAATCACTCTTCAACGTACCGAGAGGAAGATTGCCGCTGAAGCCGATGCGGCCGAGGCAAGGCAATCTCGAGGACGTTAAAGAATGACGCGGCCTCAGTATAGACAAAAAATTTTCGTGCAATTGATATAATCCTTAATAATTAATTATTGATGAAATTTCAAAAATAATAACTTTCGTCGTAAATAGAATGACGACCAGCTTTCATGTTACCATGAAAAAGAGATAATTATTAATTATTGCCCATTCTCATTCCTTGTCAAACAACTGCAACTGCTATTTGTTTGAGAAACAGAGATAGTTCTAAGCAGCTATTGAATTTTACTGTTTTGATCGGATAATAATAATTGTTAAAATTTCAATATAATGTACGTACTCGTATATTATGGAAATCGCTTGGAATTCCTCTGTTCGTCTATTGATTGAGACCAAAGATAATGTAGCATCTTTCGCCAATCTTTTATGGGACAGTGCCTTGTTAATTCGACTGAAACAGAAATAAACCAGGAACGGAGGATGCTTTTTGTGAGCCTACACAGTGAAAAGGCTTCACGCTCGGTTGGACTAATAAATCATTTCTTTGATCCTTTGGTTAATTTAAAAACAATCTTTTATTGGTAAAAATCAATAAATAGTCTGAGTTTTTAAGCAGAATTCATTGCTTGGCACAGGTGTATCACGGGAAAACTTTCGCACCGCTTTCGGCGATGAACATCGAAAGACACAGGGGACGTATTAATTCAGCTTCTGTCACTTTTCATGTCAGTTCTTCGTCTGAAAATTTATTATCACTTCTCAATTTCAAGAAAAGGCAAATCTTTCATAACTAAAATAATGTTTTCTTCCAAATGCTTTTGCTTTTTCAAGCATTAGCATTAATCTCAAAATACGAACGTATCACAGTAAGTGTGCGTTAGCCTCGGCGTTAGCCATATAAAACTATGCATGACAGAAATCTGAAAATTTGTATACAAAGGTTTTACACAAAGATGAATCGATGGAACATATTTTATAGATGGCGGCACTTCCGGTTATACCGGGAATGGCTACCATCTTTAATGTTTTATACTTAATGCCCCATATAGGATGTTTCAGTGATATAGGGCCAAATTTAAAGGGGTACCTCCTCTCATAAAGATAATAATATGTTTGTGAAAATTAATTTCAGCTCAAAATGACGTTTCGTTTAAACGGTAGGTATGTACATGGTATCAAATTTAAAAAAAAATATAAGAGTTTTTCAGAGTTGGGGCTTCTTTTCCCTTCCTATCTTTTACGCCACTGACTATTGCAATAATTACAAATACTTTGAAAATATTTAACAGAGCCGTTGTATGAAAACAAAACCTTAATAATAATAACGGGCTTGGCTCTTCGAGCTCTCAGGCAGTCTACAAATCAGAGCCTTCCAAATAATCCTTCGAAATCACAGACGGACCGTTTCGCTCTTATTATGAGCTCATCAGTGTGATATATCGAATAGATACATCTGGAGGATGAATTGCAGACTGCCATCGGTCTCGAGGTGTTATTAAAATCGTTCATCCGGTTCACAGTGACCCGGTGACCACAGAAGTCGAGCCTCATAGCATATAAAACTGCACGAGGCCACTTTCTCTGAATGGCGCGAGTTGCCGTCAGGTCGGTAGTTCCGTCATCCATCGGTAGATGTAGTTAGGTTCTCCGGGTCACTGTGAACCGGATGAACGATTTTAATAACACCTCGAGACCGATGGCAGTCTGCAATTCATCCTCCAGATGTATCTATTCGATATATCACACTGATGAGCTCATAATAAGAGCGAAACGGTCCGTCTGTGATTTCGAAGGATTGTTTGGAAGGCTCTGATTTGTAGACTGCCTGAGAGCTCGAAGAGCCAAGCCCGTTATTATTATTAAGGTTTTGTTTTCATACAACGGCTCTGTTAAATATTTTCAAAGTATTTATACTCTCATGGGCAATGATGGTGACATCTGCTGGCTACGCAACATAGTCAGACGAGAAGTCGAGCCTCATAGCATATAAAACTGCACGAGGCCACTTTCTCTGAATGGCGCGAGTTGCCGTCAGGTCGGTAGTTCCGTCATCCATCGGTAGATGTAGTTAGGTTCTCCGGGTCACTGTGAACCGGATGAACGATTTTAATAACACCTCGAGACCGATGGCAGTCTGCAATTCATCCTCCAGATGTATCTATTCGATATATCACACTGATGAGCTCATAATAAGAGCGAAACGGTCCGTCTGTGATTTCGAAGGATTATTTGGAAGGCTCTGATTTGTAGACTGCCTGAGAGCTCGAAGAGCCAAGCCCGTTATTATTATTAAGGTTTTGTTTTCATACAACGGCTCTGTTAAATATTTTCAAAGTATTTATACTCTCATGGGCAATGATGGTGACATCTGCTGGCTACGCAACATAGTCAGACGAGAAGTCGAGCCTCATAGCATATAAAACTGCACGAGGCCACTTTCTCTGAATGGCGCGAGTTGCCGTCAGGTCGGTAGTTCCGTCATCCATCGGTAGATGTAGTTAGGTTCTCCGGGTCACTGTGAACCGGATGAACGATTTTAATAACACCTCGAGACCGATGGCAGTCTGCAATTCATCCTCCAGATGTATCTATTCGATATATCACACTGATGAGCTCATAATAAGAGCGAAACGGTCCGTCTGTGATTTCGAAGGATTATTTGGAAGGCTCTGATTTGTAGACTGCCTGAGAGCTCGAAGAGCCAAGCCCGTTATTATTATTAAGGTTTTGTTTTCATACAACGGCTCTGTTAAATATTTTCAAAGTATTTATACTCTCATGGGCAATGATGGTGACATCTGCTGGCTACGCAACATAGTCAGACGAGAAGTCGAGCCTCATAGCATATAAAACTGCACGAGGCCACTTTCTCTGAATGGCGCGAGTTGCCGTCAGGTCGGTAGTTCCGTCATCCATCGGTAGATGTAGTTAGGTTCTCCGGGTCACTGTGAACCGGATGAACGATTTTAATAACACCTCGAGACCGATGGCAGTCTGCAATTCATCCTCCAGATGTATCTATTCGATATATCACACTGATGAGCTCATAATAAGAGCGAAACGGTCCGTCTGTGATTTCGAAGGATTATTTGGAAGGCTCTGATTTGTAGACTGCCTGAGAGCTCGAAGAGCCAAGCCCGTTATTATTATTAAGGTTTTGTTTTCATACAACGGCTCTGTTAAATATTTTCAAAGTATTTATACTCTCATGGGCAATGATGGTGACATCTGCTGGCTACGCAACATAGTCAGACGAGAAGTCGAGCCTCATAGCATATAAAACTGCACGAGGCCACTTTCTCTGAATGGCGCGAGTTGCCGTCAGGTCGGTAGTTCCGTCATCCATCGGTAGATGTAGTTAGGTTCTCCGGGTCACTGTGAACCGGATGAACGATTTTAATAACACCTCGAGACCGATGGCAGTCTGCAATTCATCCTCCAGATGTATCTATTCGATATATCACACTGATGAGCTCATAATAAGAGCGAAACGGTCCGTCTGTGATTTCGAAGGATTATTTGGAAGGCTCTGATTTGTAGACTGCCTGAGAGCTCGAAGAGCCAAGCCCGTTATTATTATTAAGGTTTTGTTTTCATACAACGGCTCTGTTAAATATTTTCAAAGTATTTATACTCTCATGGGCAATGATGGTGACATCTGCTGGCTACGCAACATAGTCAGACGAGAAGTCGAGCCTCATAGCATATAAAACTGCACGAGGCCACTTTCTCTGAATGGCGCGAGTTGCCGTCAGGTCGGTAGTTCCGTCATCCATCGGTAGATGTAGTTAGGTTCTCCGGGTCACTGTGAACCGGATGAACGATTTTAATAACACCTCGAGACCGATGGCAGTCTGCAATTCATCCTCCAGATGTATCTATTCGATATATCACACTGATGAGCTCATAATAAGAGCGAAACGGTCCGTCTGTGATTTCGAAGGATTATTTGGAAGGCTCTGATTTGTAGACTGCCTGAGAGCTCGAAGAGCCAAGCCCGTTATTATTATTAAGGTTTTGTTTTCATACAACGGCTCTGTTAAATATTTTCAAAGTATTTATACTCTCATGGGCAATGATGGTGACATCTGCTGGCTACGCAACATAGTCAGACGAGAAGTCGAGCCTCATAGCATATAAAACTGCACGAGGCCACTTTCTCTGAATGGCGCGAGTTGCCGTCAGGTCGGTAGTTCCGTCATCCATCGGTAGATGTAGTTAGGTTCTCCGGGTCACTGTGAACCGGATGAACGATTTTAATAACACCTCGAGACCGATGGCAGTCTGCAATTCATCCTCCAGATGTATCTATTCGATATATCACACTGATGAGCTCATAATAAGAGCGAAACGGTCCGTCTGTGATTTCGAAGGATTATTTGGAAGGCTCTGATTTGTAGACTGCCTGAGAGCTCGAAGAGCCAAGCCCGTTATTATTATTAAGGTTTTGTTTTCATACAACGGCTCTGTTAAATATTTTCAAAGTATTTATACTCTCATGGGCAATGATGGTGACATCTGCTGGCTACGCAACATAGTCAGACGAGAAGTCGAGCCTCATAGCATATAAAACTGCACGAGGCCACTTTCTCTGAATGGCGCGAGTTGCCGTCAGGTCGGTAGTTCCGTCATCCATCGGTAGATGTAGTTAGGTTCTCCGGGTCACTGTGAACCGGATGAACGATTTTAATAACACCTCGAGACCGATGGCAGTCTGCAATTCATCCTCCAGATGTATCTATTCGATATATCACACTGATGAGCTCATAATAAGAGCGAAACGGTCCGTCTGTGATTTCGAAGGATTATTTGGAAGGCTCTGATTTGTAGACTGCCTGAGAGCTCGAAGAGCCAAGCCCGTTATTATTATTAAGGTTTTGTTTTCATACAACGGCTCTGTTAAATATTTTCAAAGTATTTATACTCTCATGGGCAATGATGGTGACATCTGCTGGCTACGCAACATAGTCAGACGAGAAGTCGAGCCTCATAGCATATAAAACTGCACGAGGCCACTTTCTCTGAATGGCGCGAGTTGCCGTCAGGTCGGTAGTTCCGTCATCCATCGGTAGATGTAGTTAGGTTCTCCGGGTCACTGTGAACCGGATGAACGATTTTAATAACACCTCGAGACCGATGGCAGTCTGCAATTCATCCTCCAGATGTATCTATTCGATATATCACACTGATGAGCTCATAATAAGAGCGAAACGGTCCGTCTGTGATTTCGAAGGATTATTTGGAAGGCTCTGATTTGTAGACTGCCTGAGAGCTCGAAGAGCCAAGCCCGTTATTATTATTAAGGTTTTGTTTTCATACAACGGCTCTGTTAAATATTTTCAAAGTATTTATACTCTCATGGGCAATGATGGTGACATCTGCTGGCTACGCAACATAGTCAGACGAGAAGTCGAGCCTCATAGCATATAAAACTGCACGAGGCCACTTTCTCTGAATGGCGCGAGTTGCCGTCAGGTCGGTAGTTCCGTCATCCATCGGTAGATGTAGTTAGGTTCTCCGGGTCACTGTGAACCGGATGAACGATTTTAATAACACCTCGAGACCGATGGCAGTCTGCAATTCATCCTCCAGATGTATCTATTCGATATATCACACTGATGAGCTCATAATAAGAGCGAAACGGTCCGTCTGTGATTTCGAAGGATTATTTGGAAGGCTCTGATTTGTAGACTGCCTGAGAGCTCGAAGAGCCAAGCCCGTTATTATTATTAAGGTTTTGTTTTCATACAACGGCTCTGTTAAATATTTTCAAAGTATTTATACTCTCATGGGCAATGATGGTGACATCTGCTGGCTACGCAACATAGTCAGACGAGAAGTCGAGCCTCATAGCATATAAAACTGCACGAGGCCACTTTCTCTGAATGGCGCGAGTTGCCGTCAGGTCGGTAGTTCCGTCATCCATCGGTAGATGTAGTTAGGTTCTCCGGGTCACTGTGAACCGGATGAACGATTTTAATAACACCTCGAGACCGATGGCAGTCTGCAATTCATCCTCCAGATGTATCTATTCGATATATCACACTGATGAGCTCATAATAAGAGCGAAACGGTCCGTCTGTGATTTCGAAGGATTATTTGGAAGGCTCTGATTTGTAGACTGCCTGAGAGCTCGAAGAGCCAAGCCCGTTATTATTATTAATAATCACAAATCCATATTTTGTCTGCAATAATTGTTCATTCATTTTCGAACAAAAAGTATTAATTTTTTTTTTTTTGATACGGCGCCTCGTTTTTGTGATATTTGAAGTTTGCTCTGGCAATATCACTAATCATTAAGAATAACATTTTGCGTGAAATGTTTGCATGAATTGAACTTTTAACATGACAATAAAATATTTAAATATTTAAAAATAATTAATTGAAAAAAATTTTGTAATCCTAATTTCTCAGTATATCTAAAATCAACGAAACTAATAAGAAAATTAGAACTGAATATAATGGGAATGTTTGTTTTCACAGTTTCAGTAGGTAGGTATATTCTTTCGAATTTCTACTTTTTCAGTAGAACTGCATCTCTTCATCGCTTGAAGATGTAGGATTGTAGGACAATACTAAAACAGATGCCTGTCCTTAACAAGCAGAGCCAAGCATCAGGGTCGGTCTTGAAAGGCACGGCAATGGACAACCAAATGAGAAGGGATCGTATTACAGCAACGGCCCTGCAGGGATAGGCTTAGGCTTCCCTCGGATGACTTTTCAATATTGTCCCGGCCGACGACATCAAAGGGAACAAGGGCGCAAACGGGCTCTAACAGATTGACGGCGACGTTTATGGGTTCCTCTCCCTATGGAAGAACCTGATTCCTGATTGTTTTCCCTGAGCGATTCCATGTTCGATCAGTTCGGGAGTTAATCAGGATTAGGATTCTATTGGAGTTTTTATCGCTTTTATCGAGTCTTTTACTACTTTGATAGACTACTTTAGTTAATTAAATGTGCGGAAATATTTGTATAGCGATACAGTTTTATAGTTACAAAGGCATTTAACCGGAATACCAGTCTATAAAAATGAGTTCAGCTTGAAACCTGTTTGCATGTCGATTTTTCTTTTTTTTTAACGCCGCCCCATTAAATTTTTATACTTCTGTGTGAATAGTAGTAGGTATATGTAATGATAATTTTAGATCAGATCTTATGTATAGGTACATAAAAATAATTGGTCATTTATGAACAGTTTTTCTAATTCTAATTTAGCTTGTGAAGAATTTTACAGTGTTCTATATGATATTCTAAATAAGCATGGGTCAAGGCTTTCCCTGCGACAATAACGAAAGTATCTTTCTTGATATCCCAGTTATCTTGTGTTATTGGTAAGGTTAAAGGCTAGATGCCATACGGAATATATTAAGTTTGAAGAAGACAGAAGGCAAGTATACTCAACGATTAATTCATAATGAATTGTAGGTCAATGAGTATAAGCACATAGAGTGCAATTACTAGCCTGTTATGTGGGTTCGGAGAATTCCTCCATCGCCCATAACAGTTGTCATGATGGCAGTGCCCGAAACTCCAGCTAGAGAGTTTGCTTCCGCATCCAAATGCAGACACTCCAGATGCAGCACACTGATGAGTTCCAGTAGAACGAAACACGTGTCTGTGCTTGATTTGGTACTCTGGAAGGCTCTGCTGTTGGATGCGGAAGCAAACTCTCTAGTTGGAGTTTCGGGCACTGCCATCATGACAACTGTTATGGGCGATGGAGGAATTCTCCGAACCCACCTAACAGGCTAGTAATTGCACTCTATGTGCTTATACTCATTGACCTACAATTCATTATGAATATTAAGTTTGATATCGGAGGGACTGCTGTGGAATTTGGTAGACTTCGTGCTTTATGTAAAAGGCATGCTTTGATTGATAACAGGGAGTATCATGGCAGGCCTGAAAGCGGTGTCTCCTCTGACCCTAGGCGTTTCTGGGTGTTTGTCAATAGGTGTAGGGGCTCTTCCGGAATACCTGGTTGTATGGTGGATGATGCCAATGGTTCCTATGATTCACCTGATGATACTGTCAAAGGCTTTGCTAGGTGTTTACCGGGTGTCTTTTCTCCCTCTCTGGGCTTTGATAATATCTTGTCACACTCAGTGTGACATTGAGCGTTGTATACGGAACCTTAAGGGTGGAATTCTGACTGGTTTAGACTGGTTTTTAGTGAAGAACTGTTCGACTGTTTTGGTTGCCCCGTTGTTGGTTCTATTTAATCTATCTTTAAGAACAACTATATCCAGATATATGGACAACAGATAAAGTAACCTCAATTTTTAAAAGCGGGGACAAGGCAAACATTAGTAATTATAGACCGGTGTCAGTTTTGAGTAACTTCTCTAAGATTTTCGAAATAGCTGTTTATAATCATAATTATATTTTTCATTGATAAATGACCCCCCGTGACAGATTAAATGCGAATCTCTGCTTTATGTTGATGATTTCAAGATGCTTCTATCAGTAGAGAATGAGAATGACTGTGTTTTCTTTCAGAATGACATTGAAACTGTTCTTGCTTGGTGCAGTCGTATATTATTAAGCTTTCGCTGAACCTGTGAAAGTGCAAGGTAATCGGTTACAGTAGATGTAAATACCCAATAGTGTTATAGATTTGACTCAACAATCGTAACCAGGTGCAACTCAGTCAAGGATTTTGGCGTGGACTTTTGATTCTCGTTTAACATTCTCTTCTCACATCAAAAGTATCGTTAGCTCCTCCTATCGTATCCTTGGATTTGTCATACGTAACTACGAATTATTCACGAATATCGTAACCCTAAAGAAGCTATATTTTAAATTTGTCAGGTCGAAGCTGGAATTTTGCTTTTTGATCTGCGTTGCTACTTTATAATGTGCACCAAAATTAATTAGATCTTTCTTCAGACGAAATGTTTGAAATATATTTATTTTAGGCTCCATAACTTGTAAGTACCCATGTTAAGGTTTTAATCACGATCTCTTATTAAGAGAATTCGATATTCTGTCATTGATAATAATAAATAAATAAATTAATAAATAATAATAAAAATAAGCAATGTGACAAATAAACAACGATTATTTAGATTTCAAACATTGTTTATAACAGAAGCGACTGAAAACCAAGTCTTCGAAATTAGATTTGTTCGTTCTGATAAAAATCAGTTTATTTATGCCGCAGATTGTATTGTGATAAAGTTAGCTGTATAGGAAGATAATTGAAAAGATTGCCCCAAGTTTGTTATAATACAAAGAAAGATGGCACTGATGTTAATTCCACTGATCATCAACTTGTACAAGTGGAAACCAGACTCAGGGAGAAATCCCCCCGCAATTTTGTCGTGTTGTCGCTGTCGTTGGATGTCATACAAGTGAGAACCGGCCTTAAATTATACTTAAATTGTAGAAGATATAGGTACCTTGTCTTCTGTCTCACTTTTGTTTTTTGTTGCTAAGTCTTTACATAAAGTATACTTAATATCAAAAGAAGACGTTTCGACCAACATCATCAGAAGAGCACAAGAAAAATCTTGTGTATCTGCAAATGCCGACATGATTTGACAGTCATTTTTCTCCCTATCATTACTTCCAGCTACAATATCAATCTCTGATGGCAGTGCGCGATTCTTCCTTCCAACCTTTTACTCAATCAATCAATGTGATAATGAACGTTATTAGAGAGACAAAATCGTTTGTTCCTGTCTAGAGTCCGTCATTTCATTGTCTTTCTTTACCAGACATTTCTATTGGGCTACATAAATCTCCATTGTTAAATAAAACGATATGCTTAGGGAATGTTTATCAACATTCTCAAACAGACAAAGCTTGTCTATTTTCCCACTGGATGAGAATTTGGTCTAGTCGACGAGAATTCTCGTATAAACATTCAATCCATTGCATTTGACTCCAAAAGCAATGTACTTTTCCGTCCAATGACCATCCAATTTATTTTTAAGGTCCGCACTTACAATCGTAAGGCTATGGGTTGAGATAGCGGTAGAAAAAATTGCAAACAATAATAGTTATAGATATTTGATATAATCAGTAACGATAGACCAGAGGACGAACTTTACGCGAATAATATTAACGAAGTGCGTGTTGGGACTTGGCCCAAAATAAGGACGATTTGTCATTGGAGAGCTAGACAGGCACGCATCGGTCCGGCAAGCGCTGGATCTAACAAAGGGTCTCTAGGGGAGAATCCATCATTCCTTTCACCGGAATGACATAATTATATTAAATGCGGGCGTTGCTTCCGAACAAACTGTTTCGTCATTTGCTTTTTGATTGAACGCGTTGAATTGTAATTTGTCTAATAATTATCTTAGTAAGTACGACTTTTAAACCGCCATTGATCAAAGCAATAAATCGTGTTGATTTTTTCTCAGAAAATTTAATCTTAAAATAAGCACAATCGGCGAAAAGTCTCTCACCAAACGGTACACCAAACGCATTAACAAAAATGACGCTAATCATATTCTGTCAGTCTATTATGACAAGCATTCAACGTCCACGATTATCCACTATTCGCAGGCTGTTCCTAGCAGTGTGGATAATAATATATTCTTAAACGAGTGGAGAATGATGGCTATTCAACACGGGCCGTGGCGATTACTGGAATCAGCCGAACGGGTTAATATCGATTGATGTAGCCATTCTTCGCGAATAGAATATGCATTTTTTTCTACAACTGTATACGAGGTAGGTACTCATAAAATAGCTATATTTTTTTTTAGTAGGCTATTAAAACGTATATTCAGAAAAATAGTTTACATTATACACGGTAGATGTTAAGTATGGTACAAGGCCCTGTTGCCAGATATTGGTTTATCATATCGCTCAAAAAATTTCAGGGGTCAAGTCTAGCAATCTTGCACATCTTTAAACACATAAAAGAATTTTTTTCCGAATAATTTTATTTTCTACAACACACTACAAATTTATGAGTTATTTTTATTAATTGATTTTTGATGTTGTAAAGAACAAAAAACATTAATCTAAATGTAGTAGATGTTAAAATGCTAACCTTGAACGTCTTGGCAACACCCCAATCTTAGATAAAAATGTATTCCAAAATTTTTTGCAATAATTTTTTTGCAGAAATTTTTTCCATTAAATTTAAAAGCAATATCATTTTTGTATTCAGGGTGTTTTCTAATTGAATGTCAATATTTAAGGGAGTGATTTTTGGGTTCATTTTAAGAAGAAATGTTTTATGTATAGAACCGCATCATTTTAGAATAGCATTCCAAAGGGCGTGTTTTCCGAAGTATACAACCTGCAGCGATTCAAGGCCAACGTGAATCGACATCTCCGCTTATGCACCGCTCCCAGAGCGTCATAGGGATTTCCTTGTAGTGCATGTGCATTTTCAATTAAAAAAAATACAGGTGAAGTATAGACAGCAGCAATCATGTATTAAAAACATTAGATCGTTGGTATTCCTGAATCTAAGAGCGAAAATATCATCACAGTTGTTAAGTCAATAGCGAGAGCACTCGATGTGGATCTCGGTGACAACGATATTGACTCATACCTATGTCATAATAGAGTCGCGAGTTTCCGGCAGTCCTCAGAATTGGAAGAAGAAGGATTTAAATACAACCACAGATACAACCATGTTGCAGTTCAATGATCCAGCTTTAATGTTCAATCGGATCTTTGTTAATGAGCATCTCTCACCTGGTCGTGAGTTAGTATTTAAGCAGTCAATACATAGTTTTGAAGGAATATAACTATAACCACTGCCGGATATCCTGGTGTCGGATTTTTATTTGGAAAATTGGCGCAGCTACGGCAATAATTGCAGTCAATGATGATGACGTCTTGCGAAAGCTTACCTCTCCGTCCTAGATCTAGTACGTTTGCTACTTTTCGTGGAAAATTAGCGCTACCTTCAAAAACCTTACTGTATTCTTTGAAAATATTCGCGGTCTCCTCAGTACAACTACTGACTTTTTTACTGGTGTTTGTGCCATGGATTGCGATGTCGTATGCCTTGTTCAGACCTGGTTGAGGGATGGGGTTAACAATGGTGAACTATTTCCAGCCAGTTATAACATATTTAGAATTGATCATGATCGACATCTAATCGAGAAAAATGATGGTTGTGGTGTGCTCGTTGCAGTAAAAAACTAAGGATTGTCTATGGAAAACTCATTGGGAATACCGCATCCTCCAAGCTTAGACACTAACGGGAAAATTATTACCTCACTAGTCATTAATAATTAATTATTGAAAGGCGGAACTCGAAAAACTGATCTAAAGTATCGATTTTCACACAATTCTTTTATAGTCGACCAAGAGATATAACGAAATGATCTAATTGTTAAACTGTCATATTTTATGACTTCAACAATATTTCAATAATCCAAAAATTGATAAAATGACAGAAGTCGTTTCGTTATATTTCTGATCCAACTATACCATATATTTTTTTACTATAATATGATCATGTTATGATATTCTGGTCAGTCATGAGCTGACCTCTATCAGCCCTTCCAGGGATGACGTTGAGTTTTGGAACACCTATATAGGTAGTCATTTGCGATCACGATCAGTTGCCTTGTATAGATTTTCTCGGTGGACGACGGGCCTTTCAGTCTAGAAGATCCTCATGTTCCTCATTATCTTCAACTGCATGTTAAATTGAACGCCCTCTGCAGTTCCTTATTTAAAGCAGTTTTATTATAAACACTATGTATATTGTTTTCATATGATGATCAACATTCGAGCTACGATTATTGTTGGCATCCTCATATCATTCTTACTCTCTGAAACCATTTCGTCTTTCCACGTATTTATTCAGTCAAATAAACAGTATTGGGAAAACTATGACTAAGATATACCACACCTACTTAGATACCTAATACCGTTAGATTTTTTGTAAAAACATCCGGCAATCCTCTACTCTCAACCTTATCAAAATTCCCACCGCACGAATTCGGGTTTTAATTATAAATATTTCTGCATGCATCTGGTTATAAAACACCTCCTCATTAAGCTGTTACACGGGTTTTTGCTCGACCTAATTCCAAATCGGCTTAAAATAAGCCCGCAGTTTTACGAGCTGAAATTCAATAAATCAGCAGAGCTTTCTGCAAAAATTTTATGCGCTAGGGAAATGTAATAGCTCCTTAAGAATTTATTGTAAATTGCATTTTATATTCTGCGAAATTATTTCTACTACTAATGGCCCTAACAGAAGAATATAGCGCAAAGAAAAATTATTAGCAAGGGGTGATTTTTCATTTACTAACTTTATTAAATGAAAATACTATTAACTTTTAGTTGAACCTCCTTTAAGTACCCCTGAGCAATTAAGACAATAAAAGTCCAAGGTTACGGTGTCCAAAAATCATGGAAATTTAGGATGAGGTAATTAGTTGTACTCTATTATTCGCAGGATATTCCTATAGCTGGGTAGATAAAAAAAAATCAACGACGGGAAAAAAGTATGACATTTTATCCCTTTTGGCAGGTATAAAAATGAACCGCTTTTTGCCGGGGAAAAAATTGAATTAACAGGGAAAAAAATGAGTACTTTTTCCCCGATATTGTTGCTTATAGGTACAGCTACTTTTAACACTCAGATATCATCCAATTTATATCCAACGTAAATACGAAAGTTACACATTAATATCTTTAATGTCCAAATGAAAAATATTAAGGGAATTTTCAAAATAATCACTATACATATTATAGTTGCGTCTATGAGTCGGAAAAAACACGAAATTTACGAATTTTTTCAGACGCAACTAAACCATTTTCCCCCTGTTTTCGAGGGTGCGTAGGGAAAATATCTTTTTCCGGTTGCGTTCACCCTTTATTGGCCAAAAATTACCCCTTTTTTTGAAATCTCCGTTCTAATGCCCCCGGGTCGGAAAAAACGCGTGCAACTCGCTTCTGGGAATACCTTGTATCTAATGACACCCACCCGTCATCCTACGCCCACCCCCTTGGCCAAGAATCACCCTCCAAGGGGGTTGAAAATTTTTTTTTTAATAATCCTGAGTATTTCTGCATTCCTCCGTTTTCGAGGATGCTAAACACGATGGTAACAATTTAAACCTCTACCACCCGTTTTCATCCCCCCAAATCGAGGAAAACACCCTCCAAGGGGGTTGAACATGTGTTTTTTCATTAATTGGACAACCTGCCGCATAGTTGAAGCTTTATTTTTTTATTAATCGGGAATGTTCTCCTGGAAAATATATCAAAACAAAGAATTCATAGACCTTCATTTGTTGTGCATGTTGACGGAGAAGGAAGCGTTTTAAAGAGCTATCTCAAGAAACAAAAAATATTTATATTTACCCAATAAAGAATATGCCTGAATTTTTTCAGAGTTTTTTGGGCAACAAATAAGCGCCCCATTGTTTGAAGTTTCCGTCTCGAAGAGGTCCCGGTCACGTGAGTTTCTTTACTTAATAAAATGTACTCTGATGATCTGCTTATACTTGTCTAAAATATTTTTTTAGTCGACTGCCTACCATTTTCGGTTACACCGGTGATCGATAATTTGCAAATAGACAAAAACCGTTGATCGTAGTACTTACGTCTATGAATCGTGAACACAATTATGTTGGAAATATTTGAGTGAATTAAAAGTAAATTAACGATTAATTTAACAGCTTCAAACATTCCTTAATAATATCAGACATGAAATTATTTATGAACACTTGCCCAAATTATGTGTTTCTGTTTGTTCATAGGATATAACAAAACTTTGTATTTATTTTGAATTCTTATGAAAAATATGAAGCTGTTAGAAAGTGCCAATGAAAGAAAGCAATGAAAATGTGCCAATAATAAAAGACAATTCATAATAATATTTTGGATATTTATTTTACAAAAATAAAGCTAACATTTTTTTCATGTTCCATTTTTCTTATGAGCAGCTCCTTTTCCTTCAGCTGGAGCTCATTCTCTTTAAAGAGGAGCTCCTTTTCTTTGAAAGCAGAGCTCTCTCTCTCTCTCTCCCGAAGTTCGAGCTCTCGTTTTTGTTGTGAGATTGACTCTGCAGCTGCCCTCCTGTCTTTTTGAGCAGCTGCATAGGTCTCAACGACTTTTTCCAATGTAGATTTCGCTGTAACAAAAAAATATATCAATAGTAATAGTGAGACAAAAAAAAAAACAAGTATGAAACACTTACTCGAGACACCTTTTCTTTTATTTATGGAATTATTGATATCACTGCAGTCGGGGGATTTGAGGAAACCCCTCTTCTGCAGCACGGGCACCGCTGGACTCTGGGGCTGTGACCCAGTGTCCGTCACAATTTCAACGGTGGGTTGATTGGGTGGTTCGGTGGTTAGTATAGGTGGGACCAAGCCCAATCTCGTTGATGTTTTCGTTGCCCCGAACACTGATCAATGTCAGCAGTGACATGAGTTTTCCTCACATTTACTTATAGTTTCTTTTTTGTTTCATCCCCCCCACCACCACCATTTCTGGCTAACGCCACATGCAAGTCTCTTGCCTTTTTTTGTGTGGCATTTCCAGTAGATGAAAGTCTGAAAAAAAGTCTCATATCATCTTCCTAATAAAAAAAAACTCTCCACATTCAGTGTGTCGACGGATGGAGTTACCTACTTGAAAATTCGAATTTATTGCACAGGGTGAGTTAAAAAAAGTAAAACACTAATCTTGCACATTCCTACCTTTTTCCACTGGCTCTTTGATTTAGCTGGACCACAGCCACAGCTGTTCAAAAGCGTTGTCGATTCCTGCCACTGGGTATCCGCTTCCTCTATTTTGGTCGGCTTTGTTTTCCCGTGCAGGAGAAGTGGATGCTCTCCAATAAACTGCACCATCAGATTTAACTGCTCTGGTGCAGTTTTCTTTTCACTGCATGGAAGTACGGTGCACGTGGCGTCACTCATTTTTAAACACAGCGATCAACGTATATTTATTTTATAAATTAATAATTATAAAATAACAATAATATAACAATAAAACTTAATAAAAACAACCCACCAACTGATTAACAAAAACAAAAAGTAAAAAAGTCGAAGTTAAAAAAATCACGAGGCGCACGGAAAACGAATTACAACAACAATACAACACGTCAACACGAGGAAGAATGTTCAAGTAATAAAAATAAATAACATGACGTGAAGTCCGGATTTTATGCTACTATGGTTACTTGCGCGTGCGTACACCAATTTCTATTTACCTCAACCGGACCTCGACAGCACGGAAGCGATCGGAATTAATTTCTACTGAATTTACATTATACAGGGTGGGCCATCGAAAAGGTAACAAGCCTAATAATTTGGAAAGTGAAGATCTATGCAAAAAACGCCGAAACAGGTCGATTTTGTTATCGAGGGGGACAAATTTTTGTGTGACAAATTTAACTACCCAAGTTCACCCCCTTGGCAGGGGTAGCTACCCCTTTGCTTATCATCATAGGAAACAGATCTCGAGTGATACATCATTGGAAAGCTACTTGAATTATCTTTCGTTTTTCGCGTACATCTTCAGTTTCCAAGTTATTAAGGCTTAAGGCGAGTCACGTTTTCATTGGGCCACCCTGTATGTAAGCAAAACCAAAAATGTTGGATATCATTGTAAAGAGAATTCAAGTAGCTTTCAAATGATGGATCACTCGATATCTGTTCCCTATGATGATTAGCAAAGGGGTAGCTACCCCTGCCAAGGGGCTGAACTTGGGTAGTTAAATTTGTCACGAAAATATGTCCCCCTCGATAACAAAATCGACCTGTTTCGGCGTTTTCCGCATACATTTTCACTTTCCAAATTATTAGGCTTGTTACCTTTTCGATGGCCCACCCTGTATATTTTCATTTTTATTTCAATTTCTAGTGCACTACGGAATACCGAATCTAAGTAACTTCTACTCACGCCCCCACTTCTATTCTATTCTCGTCATCTCTATTCGATTTGAAGTTATGGAATAGGGCTGAATATGTTAAGTAGTCATTTGCAAATTTTTCAACCATTCATTACTCGAGCTTTCAGCACACTTTCAGAGATGTTTTTATTGAAAACTAATTGTGAGCCACCTATAGGTATATTTTTTTCTGGAAAATCGTGCATGTGTCATTCTGTATGGTTTCCATATATGGCTCTATTATGGCTCTAGGTTACAGACTTATGTATATTATTCTTACGTAATAAATATTTATCAGTTATCAGTTTTCGTTTGCAGTGACATTATTAATTACCTACAATAAGAAAAATTACACAGCCATAATAATTAATCTCTGGCAAGGTAATGGCTGTATCGCGTGGAATTACTGTAGTTACTCATTTCAATCTAAATGGACAGGTTGACAATAAATTGGATTAAGATTACTTTGATTGTCTATAATTATTTCCAAAGTCTATTGTTATATGAGGAAAAATCGGCTTCACTATTAATAAGGAAATACAACCTGTAAGTTAATTTTATTGGATAATCTGATTGGATAAAATGTTCGCAATAATAATTATTAGCAATAACAATATCTCGAATAGGCATTATCTCTAATAGGCATAACAGTTTTTAGTAACAATGAAAGAAACTTCACAGGCATCTAGGTCACATCATCGGTTATTTTATAAAATTATTGAGAATCCAAAAACAAAACTAGCCAATTTTCAAATCGGGGTACTGACTGGTAGATAAGACCGGGTCGCATCACTCTGCCGCGACACGCTGACCGCGTAGAATTGATATATTTCAATACTAATAATTATCATTACTTATTATTGAATTGTTTATTAAAATTCATTGTTTGATTTAATTTGACTCTATTTGACTTTTGCTAAACTCCCCTAACACTATATTAAGATAAAATAGGACAGAAAAATATTTTGTGTAAAAAAGTTATCATCAAAATTTATTCCCAAAAGTCCGCAATATCTGAAAAATAAAAAGAGATATTATTATTATTATTATTATTATTATTACTTTCTACAGCCGATGCAGAAGAGATATACCTTCTTTAATATGCCAAAGGATTTGATAATGAGTACCCATAGGTATAGGTGAGTATCCACCCGATATAATTTTTCAGTACCGCCAACTTACCAACATTAGGTACTGTTCACCATTATAAACGGCAAATTCAAATATAACATAATTAAGGTACAAAATATCATCATACACAACAAAATAGGTACATATACCCTTACTCAATAATTAGTAAGAAAATCTCCGATATCACATAGTGTGAATTTGATGCGAAGTCATTATTTTACTAGCAGAAGAAAGAGTGTCAAGTTGAGATTTAAATTAAATTTGAACAATTTCTGGTCATTTCAGAGATTTCGTTCCGTTTAATAAATTATTTTTCAAACACAATTTCGTAAACACGTAGATGCTGACCAGTTTATAATAGGGAGACACGGAATTGGATATCTCGGTATTTAAAGGATGAAACGTTAGAAGCGTTAATGGAAATCCGAAATTCGCAACGAATTCTTCGCTCATTAAGAGAAATACAGACGTCTCTGAAATCACGATCTGCAGTTTCCAGTTCATAAAGCCGTAGTAAGGGGAACGAACCTTCTCAGGTTGGAAAATGCTTCTAGGACGGAAACTTGAGGCTAAACTTTGCGAGTGAGTTTGACAACGATTAGTTGACATTCACTTTTTAATTTCCTAAATAATGTTTTTCTTTTTCTGGCCATTACCTATTTTGCTTCACAATAATTTTAAATTCGGCATATCTATACGTACTCTTTCTACAAAGTATTTTTTTAATAAAAGAGGGAACATCGGTCTTAACTGCTTCGGTAAAACACATCAGTCGCTCCACTCGGGATTTTAATCCACGCGGTGACAGCGTCAACGGATTAGTAGGCTGCTCTTCTAACCCGCTGAGCTACCCACAGAAACTCCAAAGTAAATTTTATTTAAATCTACTATACCTACATGTGTCGAAAGGTACATTGCTTATGTAGCAGTGAATAAAATTAGCTTAATCTACAAAGATTTTTTTCAGTTCACCATGAGTACCTAATCATTTCGATCATGCCCGCCCCGCCTTTTTTCATAATTTTCAAACACAAGTATTCCATTTTTATAAAGTATTCTGAACATAAAGATCAATTTTCTGCATAAAGCGTTTTGAATTAAACGGGATCGCGGAGCGAATAACGGTGGGTAAAAACGGGTATAAAATAAATAAATAAATAAATACCCAAAGTTTTTATTTGACAGCACCAAGAAAAAAACATGCAAAGCTCTTTTTATTCAGGGTGATTCATGACTAATGCGACGGATGGGGGACATAGGAAACTTGCCCCCTACCCGCCATGACGATGCCAGGTAGGGTCCTCGATGCCAAGTGATTCGAGGAAAGTCAAAATCTATGGCAATTTTTTTTGCCCATAGCGACTCGCCCGTTGGAGATAGAGAAAAACATGTGAGAGAAAAGTTGTATGGTTTGAAGAGATTTATAGCCTAAAATTATTTTCAGCAATACAGGGCTCAATCGCTTTAGGGCATAACACTTTGTTATTTTTAATAGAACACGTTATTACATTTGTAGATTGTCTGAGAAAAATCAGTAAGAATGGTTTTCACAGTTAGAGTTTAAATTGAATAGCTTATGTATGAGTTATAAACAAATGAAAATCGCTATTTTAAATTTTCAAAGCAGTTCGCAATGAAAACGGCTCCAAATATTGGAAGACGGTTTACATTTTCCTATCTTAACTTTTTAGGTGGTATCCTAGCATGTGGACGAAATTGGTACACAGGGTGATGAAAATTGTCATATTTTTCATGAATTTTATCAGATTTTTCATCACCCTGTATAACAATTTCATCCACACATTAGAATACCATGTGAAAAGTTAAGATGGGGACATGTAAGCCGTTTTCAGCTATCTTGAGCTGTTTTCAATGTGAACTGCTTTGAAAATGTAAAATGGCGATTTTCACTTGCTTATAACTCATAAAGCTACTCAGTTAAAGCTCCAACTGTGAAAACCATTCTTACTGACTTTTCTTAGACAATCTAATCGGGACGGAATAATTTTAAACTTTACATAATTTGGAAGCTAAACTATACCTTTAGAGTAATGAAGTTCTATGCATTGGAGGATAAAAATATAGTGTTTATATCTAATATTCAAGTTGTGTACATCCGTTCCTAATCGTATTTTACGATACAAATATCTCTATAAAGTAGAAGTATATGGTAAAATACTGCTGCTCTTAAAAGATGCATATTCTGCACATTGAAGCCATCTGACATCAGAATTCAGAAATATGTAACAAGTCTGTGAGAAACATGCTCATACTTTCTGATGCCAAAGCAAAATAGCAAACAACTATTTTGTAACCTCTGCACTCTCTTCTCTTCGAACCATATAGTCAAGCCCTACTGTCAGAACCAAAGAATCACATTGAAACCTCTTTACCTTACGTGTCACATACTTTCTGTGTGGATTTAGCAGTTTCAAACTATCATAGCTTTTTTCAAGACATAGGTCACATGGTCTCGTATCTGAAAGTGCCAACCATATGCAACCCAAGGTTTCTTGCAGAATTCACAAAGAGAATCTTTACTCCGTCAATAGATAGCTCAGCAGCCTCGCACCCTAGCACCACTAAATAAAAGGGCCTGAGTTATAAAATGTTTTGAGACCAGGAAATACTGCCTGGACAATGTTGATAAGATGCTTAGGTCTACATCCATTTTGGAGAGTGCATGGGGACTCAACAGTTCATTCTCGTGGAATAATAGGTAAATCTTGCGTGTCATCTGCATAAGAGTGCATTTGGCAGTGCTTCGAGAGTGACAAGAACAAAGCAAGTGTAGATGGTAAATTTACTGGTGCCAATTTTGAAACCCTGAGGGACCCCTGATAGATTACTCATTTCAGAGGACACATCTCAAATTTCGAACATTTGTCTTTGGTTAGTAAAGTAGTGACTAATTAGTTGAATTTCATCGGCACTCATCCAAATAAAGCTTAGAATCTGACTTAATACATCTCCTTAACTGTATAAAATGCTCTCGAGAAATCCAATAATAATACTAAAATCGTCAATCTATGCTCATCAGCTTGCTGCTCCTATAATAATGTCATCTCTAACCTCAGACAATTTTGTTGTGCAGCTATACCTTGGCCGAATACCAGATTTATGGTCGGTCAATATAATTATATATTTTTCTTTCAAAAATAGAAATAGCTGATTAATAGAATCTTTCCAAGCACCTTTGAAACCACAGCTAAGAGGCAGACAGGGCCGCGCGTAAGGGATTAAATTCATACGGATGATGGCTTTGAAATGGGACAAAGTTTAGCTATTTTCCAGGACTCTGGATAATAATTGTTCAGTATACAGGTGTTGAAAATATTAGTCATATGACTGAGAATATAAGGACAACAATTCACTATTATTGTTAGCGTGAGATCATCGCAGTCGCAAGTTTCACTCTTAATAATATCTACTTAATAAGCTCTGCATTATAACTGCACATTCAACGGGGTGAAAGCTAAATTGACCACTGATTGATCACATATTCTCTTTGAGCGTAGAGGCTGACTCTTCCAACTTGGAGGCTGGAATACTACACTCTACGCTCAAAGCTCCAACTGACCTATTTGTGGAATATTGTCAATGGAAAAGTTATTTATTTTGGTAGGATATCATTTAGATGCTCCGGCGAGCACAATCCACGACCAGCATTCATTAACGTTCATCTTTTTTCCTAACTTTCTACTAGCTTTCTTTAAAGGATATTTCTCCTTTTAACGTGATATAATTAATACAGTTATAAAGAACACTAAAATATTCATCAAAAGAACAGTAGAGATCAGTAAAAAAACAACTTATTTATTGAATATCGAACAATGAATGATTTTGGCGGATAGAAACTTGCTTTAGTTGCCATCCAGTAGTGAGCAATTGCCGATTGGCATCCGGTTCTCTTACGTTACCCATTGTTTAGTTATTAGAGCAGTTGTTTATTGCCAACATGTGACGGGACTGCAGTATGGACTTACAGTAGGTATACCTACCTATAAGTACATACTATAATACAGCTCTCATGTGTGTACGTTTCAGCTACTTGGTAGACGGTAAGAGTATTCTCCCCTCGAGTAGGCGACACCACAACCAACGCCAGTGGAGCTTTTTGCATCTATGTAGAAGATATCTTCGTATTCTACTAGGTTTAATATTCCTTTGAAGGCCTGTATGATGACGAGGGGCGACACCTAAGTTTTTTTTTTCTATCTACAGGGAGATTACTAGTTGAACACTTCAACACTCAGAGAGGTGAGAGGTGATGCTGGTATATGATTTCGCATGGTTTTACTGAAGTACAGGGTGTCTGCTTAAGGCTGGCCACCGGCTATATCTCGGAAACTAATGGGCCTATAACCTCAAAATAAAAAATTTCCAGACATAAGTGATCACGAGAAATTCAATGAAAATATTTTCAAGATGGCCGCACTTCCGGAAATACCGGAAGTTGACACCTACTTCGTTATTTTAACAGGAACACCCTGTAAAATATTATATTTTTTAAATGTCTGAACAAATCGAATACAGGTGGTTTTCACCATTGGAATTTAGATTGAGCGGTTTATGAATTATAAAAAAGTGAAAATCGAAAAGTTTCAACTTCAAAGCAGTCTAGAACTAGAACGGCTCAAGATATCTAAAAACGGTTTACATGTCCCTATCTTAACTTTTCACATAGTATCCTTCTATGTGGTTTAAATTTTAATACAGGGTGATGAAAAATCGGATAATTTTCATCACCCTGTATTAAAATTTACTCCACATACTGGGATAAAACGTAAAAAATTAGGATAGGGACATGTAAACCGTTTTTGGATATCTTGAGCCGTTCTAGTTCTAGACTGCTTTGAAGTTGAAAATTTTCGATTTTCACTTGTTTATAACTCATAAACCGCTCAATCTAAATTCCAATGGTGAAAACCACCTGTATTCGATTTGTTCAGACATTTAAAAAATATAATAATATACAGGGTGTTCCTGTTAAAATAACGAAGTAGGTGTCAACTTCCGGTATTTCCGGAAGTGCGGCCATCTTGAAAATATTTTCATTGAATTTCTCGTGATCACTTATGTCTGGATTTTTTTTATTTTGAGGTTATAGGCCCATTAGTTTCCGAGATATAGCCGGTGGCCAGCCTTAAGCAGACACCCTGTATATTTCTTGGATATCGGCTTGTTTAAGAAAATGTCAATTTTTTATTAATAAAAAAGAGGCGGGTAGGAAATAGGGAAAACTTGCAAAAATTTTATAACCATTTATAACAAACTATACAATCATGGCGATTCAGGTTTTATCTTGTTAACTCCAGGGAACGATAGAGCATCGAAAAATAATATGAGTTGGCTTTATAAACTATATTCGGGAAATGCTTCGTTAAGAAAATACAGGATGTTGAAGTTTTAAGAAAAAAAATCGTATTTTTTTAAATACATAAGTATGTATATAAAAAGTGGCTGATTGGAGTAATTTTAAATTTTGAACATTAGTTGTGCTAATTGAAGTACATGATCTGATACTCCCAATGAAGAATTCTTCAATCCAGTGGCGGAGATCCGGGTGTGCTTCACGCTTTACAATTATTATTATTATTTTAGTAGCGCATAGTAAGTTACTATTTATTTTGTGACAAGTTGTCAAATGTTTTAATGAATTGTTGTTGGCATGACAGAAAAAACTGGGATAAGTAGTACAAATAATACAGTAATAAGTATCGCTAATTGCTCATCACCTTTCAGTGGGCATTTTTGGGAAAAAAACAGAACATTTTAATTACAATTTATTATAATTTTTCAGAAGATATCATCACACCTACGACAGCTCAGTTTTGGAATCTTGACTAGCACAATAATTTTAAATCTATTACCTATGTTGTAGAATGTTTTATACAAAAAAACTCACCCTGGCGGAGTAAGCTCCCCTTCAATTATAAATGAGAAAGATTCAGTGTCTTTCAGTAACTCATAGAATATTAGCAGGGAAATTAAAACATTTCCTCCGAGACTTAAACCCCGTATATTCAGGGATGCTCCAGGAATTAATTACAATAAAGGAGATTTAGTCGCAAGCCAACCTTGCCTTACACCTCCGAGAAGATTAGGGATAAGGAATAATAATATGGGTGTATATCTCTTGAGTTCAGACGCATAAAAAATAAAAACCATTAGCAAAACATTCTGGGTGGAAATGCAACATTAGCATAGTCTAATAAGCTAGAGATCTTTCTTTTCAGGCTGAAGTACAATAACAGCATATCATTATGAACGTAGGAAATGCCCGATTTTTATTATCCTGATATTGTGTAAGTTCTACTCACCAGGCGAAACTCAGGGCTGAAAAGCAGTCAGGGCTGAATTATCATTTTCTGAGCTATTTCTTATTAGGTACCTACCTAATAGTTTTCCATGAGAGAAGTACAAATTGAGAAAAATAGATATAGGTTGCTAAATAGTATATTATATTATATTAAAAGGAGCGATTATGATGCCATTATTCACGAGATGATGAAAGTGTCACGAGCTTTACCGAGTGGCATTGTCATCATAAAGTAAATAATATCCATAATTATTGTTAATGTTAATGTTATTCTACTGCTATCAAAAAAAATATTCAAATTATTATTATTATTTTTTTTTTATTATTATATCTCTTCCAAGTGCCTTGGAAGAGATAGCTATTGCAGTCATATCATATCTGAGCTCATTGCACCTAAGCACACCTACCAATAGTTTGCATTTTATCTGACAGACTGGCAGACATATGCTTCATTTTTTCCAAGGCACTAGTCGATGAAAACTCTTTTGGATCACCCGATAGAAATATCAAATTAGTTGTCCTATTAGCTTTGCTCTCTTTATCAAATTTACAGCTTTTGATTGGTACACGAGCGGGATTAATTAATTGCTAGAGCTGTGACTGGACAAGAGCCGAGAAATATAAACTATAATTATTCAATTCCTACGAGTAATAACCTTCAAAATTCATCCAAAAATATCTAATAATTGGAATATTATTCAATTAGAGTAGAAAGAGTAAGTTGTTAAAGTTTATTTTATTCTTTTTTACATTAATATGTTAAAAATCTTTAAAAATTAGTAGTTTATTTTGACTGTCCTGTTATACATAACATATAATGATATTAGAATTTATTTGGGACTGCAGTCTGTTTAAGTGAAGAACACTGCTCTTTTTTCTAAGCCGAGCTTTAGAATTTAATTTAATTCTTGTTCTACGACGTTGATGACATAATTTGTTCAGTTCCAGTTAATTTATAAGAAAAATTTTAAGAATATTTAACAGCTACCACCGTAAAATTCAATTCACAGTTGAAGAAGAAAATAATTTATCTGTGCCGTTTCTAGATACTAAAGTTATTAAAAAAAAAACACCAATTTAATAACTGAATGGTACACTGAATCGACCTGCTATTCAGGAAGATACATGAATTATTATTCACAACACGCATATAAATGTAAAATAGATTTGATAGTTAATATAAAAAAAAAGAAATCACACATGAGTCATTAAAACGAATAAATCTTAGAAAATTCTATGAAATTTTAAAACTAAATTCCTATCCACAAAATCTGTTAAATAAACTTATTTTTTCTACACCGTCTACAATTAATAATCAAAATAACATCAATAATCAACAATAAAGTCTTATTGTTACAAGATATTTTTCTCTTCCTTATATAAACCTTTTTTTTAAACTTGCTCCTCCTTTGAAGATAAGAGAGGTTGACAGGGCTGCTTATTTTAAAACTCAAAATACCGTTAAGCAGAGGACTCCCGAACCCCCCTTTACTCTTGGGGGGTACTCCATACCCCCCAAACTCCCCCGGAAGTCCACCTTATTGATTATACAGGGTGTTATGTAATTGAATGTCAATATTTAAGGGGGTGATTTTTGGGTCCATTTTAAGAAGAAAACTTCATAAGAACGTATGTCCTAAGAGTCTTAACTTTAGATATCAGGGTCGGTTAAATCAGAGAAAAGTTGCACAATTTAATGCTTAATGAGAATCTGAATTTTTTCTTCGAATATTTCCAGTCGTTGCTGAAATATCCTGAAAAAACTGAAAAATCAAAATTTCTTATTTTAGCCATATCTTTTTTATTATTGGGAAATAATGAATTATTTTTTATAGACTATCCATTTGACATTACAAAAATTTTCAAAGCCAACTAGATCTCAGAGTTTTCTTAGTCAACTTTTGTTTTTCTTATGGCCTCCATATTATTTTTTTATGTCGTTCGGTATAAAATAAATTAAGGAAACCAAAAATTAATTTATTGTATATACTTATAGTGGCTTTTTCTTCTACTTAATTAGTATGAAACACAATTTTCAAACAACCTGCCACTTGTATTACATCCCGTGATCCACACGGCCTATTGAATATTTTTCTCTAGTTGGATTTCATTATGAATTTTTATTCCATGTTAGGTAATTTTAAAATAAACGTTAAGCGAAAACGGTGTTATGTTATCAAAATTCAACAAGACGACCTTTTTTGTGTAAAAAACTTCAGCCTTTCATAATCTGATATCAAATCCTGGCGCGAGATACGTACAAAAAAAGTTAGGGTGCTTTTAACCTCACTCTTCACCTATCTGACCTCCTCCTAATGGAAATTTAAAAATTGTTGTAATTGCATCTTATTGGTCATAAAAAGTTTGATAAATTCTTAAAATTTCACTTTTCTATCTTGAACGAGTTGGGAGATATTAAATAAAAACCATCTTCATGGGCTCCCCTTTCGGGGGCTGTAGCCTCCTTAGGAAGCATTTCTCGACCTATTTTAATGGAAACTTTTTTCATATTTTTGGAAATAGAATCTTCTGTTTCAGTATTGCACGCTATAATTTCGGGACACCTGTATAATATAGTGAGGAATACTGAATACAAAATAGTGTATAATGTTGATTTGGTACTCTGGAAGGCTCTGCTGTTGGATATTGGAAGCTCCTCTCGATTGGAGTTTCAGGCACTGCCAGCATGACAACTGTTATGGGCGATGGAGGAATACTCCGACCTCATCTAAAGGCTAGTAAAATGCACTGTATGTGCTTTATTTATACTCAAGCGACCTACTTTTGTTATTTATTATTATTGATTAATCGTTGAGTATACTTGCCATTTCTTTTTTTACAAATAGTGTAACTGAGTTAAAGAAATAAAACCTGCCGTTTTACTTCCTTACTCAACCTTATCTGACATTAATTTCAGTCTAGAATCTAGGATAATCACGATAAAATTCAAAATAAATAGGTAATCAAAATGTAGGGTTGGGGTTACTAATAATAATAAATACTCATTCAATCAATGAAAAATGAGGCATACATTATTATTATTTAGTAATAAAATAATATTAGATACATAAACTATTATATTAACTGCATAAGCAATAATAAGCATAAATTTGCATTGTTTATTGTTTGTTTTCTTTACATTCTTTACGTTCTTTACCTTCTTTACATTCTTTAATTACCTCCAAAAAAGTCCATGTAAAGAATAAATTCTTTACTCGTAAAGAATCGCGTAAAGAATAGAGGTGGCACATCAGTCACATCCTTACATCACTGATGGTTGTGGTTGTGGTGAGTTGTGACCCAGTAATTTAACATTTTAGCGTTTGTGCTTGCGCACAGCCAGATTATTAATATAAAATTATAAAATGTATACTTGAAATTTGATAAAACATTGATACACTATTAACTTTAGTGACTTGACATTATGCCAATCTGTTTTATAACAAATGGCTTGAATAAAAACCGGTTTTCTTGCATTCCTACGGCTCGGTATTCGATCGGTAGGTTGTTTATCGTTCACACGGCGTTTATTATGAACGCAATGAACGCATGCCAGGTACTCTAACTCTAGGGGTACGTTCATAATAAACGTTGTTGCAGCATAGGGTTCAATTATTGTTTGTTCCACCATTCGTTTTTGGTTTTAATTAGGTATATTTATTATGTGGATAGTTTTGTTAAAATATAAAACCTATAAAACCTCTAAAATGGAAAACATAAAATATAAGCCTCTAATAAGTACAGAGTCACATTCATCATTACTATCTTCGAAGTCATCATAAAAATCTGATATATTATAATTATAAACGAACCTATACAATAATTGCTACCTTTTTTAATATTCAGATCAATTTTAATTTCCTGACCGAAAGTGTTAAATATAAATTAAAATAAATTATAACATCAACATTCAAGGACGAACGGGAAATTACAACGACTCGCGTGATTGAAAAAGTATTTATTATTGATTTGTTAATGAAAAAAATTAGGTTATATGTACAAGTACAACTACTGTCGAAAATTTCTCTGAATGCGTTCACTTTAAAACAACACACCAGGCAGGAACGCTCGGTAATTCGCCCGGTAGGTTGTTTATCATTCACACGGCGTTTATTATGAACGCGCTCGAGTATATCGTGGTCCGGTGCAGTAATCGATGACTAGGCGTCAAATGTCTAATCTACTTCAATTTTGGCAACTGATGCTACACTGGTAACGTCAACCGTCATCACATCATTACCTTACGTCTTGTTTTGCCTCAAAAAGAAGTCTAAAATCAAATTTTTCATTCATACCTACAAAGTTACAATAAAGTAATAAAACCGATGGAGAATTTGGCGCAAACCCTTTAAAAGCGAGCAGGTATTAAGAAGCTATAAGTACTTTTGTATTTGTACAATATATTGTTTATAATTATTATCACAAAAAGTAAACTCTTCATATTATTCTAACAAAGTATCATCTTCACATTCCGCTGTGTAGTTTAGGCGCGGAAAGATTATGAACAATAGTGATTATGATGTGATCAAGTTTCTGTTTTTACCCCATTCCTTTATGTGTTTCGTCTTTTGAAAATGAGCACTCCAAAAGAATGTTTGGCTGATCTTCTAGCTGATCTGAGCTGCATAAAAATTGTGGTAGGGGATATTGAAAAAGTCCTTACTAATGTGAGTGATGTGGAAGTGGAACCTAACTTATCTCAAGTTTTCAATAATACCAGAGATTCAGTGAAATCCTTGGTACAGACCGTATGTAAAACCAGCAAAGATTTTAATACAAAATATGATTTATTGTTGGAGAAGAAAGTGATTGTAAGAAGTGCAGAAGAACGTTCCGATGAACTGGAAAATGAGATAGATGCCCCGACCGAAAAGTCCAGTAAGTCTGCAGATGTAAGCTGTGACTCAGTTATTACTTCTGAAAACAGTGCCGAGGAAATATCTACTGGGAATGTGAATGCAGAACATGTTCAGGAACCCGATGAAAATCTTTCAGGCATATCTAGTAATGATTTGGGAATAAATAATGCAGAGTGTAACAACAGAAGTGGTGATTTAGTTGAATCTAAGAACAATACTGACGATGAAATATCAAATGATAAGGCATCTGATGGCGATAAAAGTAATATTAGTGACAGTGATAATGTAGGGGATGGTGGTACTGTTGAAACCTCAACTGACTTGAAATCTGACAATACTGACACGGTAAACCATAGCAGCAAAGGTGAAGATCGTGAATCTGATGTCGACGAAAAAATTAAAACTGAATCAAGACCGATGATAACTTTAGTTGATATTAATAAACTTGTGGATCCAAATAGGAAACAGAATAAGAAATTCACATGTGGATCCTCTGACGAGTCTTCAGTTATTTTATTGAGCCCTTCTTCTGATGATGGGGATAATAAGCAGTTGGTTTCCACAAAACATAAAACCAAGAAAAATAGGGCAGAAAGATCATCTCGGAGACTGAGGAATAATTCAGAAGCAAATAAATCTAAAAATAGAAGAATTAAACTTGAAGGGGATTCCAATAATGATTCCGACTCAGATTTGAAAAGCAATAGACCAAGTAGATCTTCAAGGATTTCAAAAAAAGCAAAACCTGGTACTCGTAGCACACCTATCAGCTTGAGGTTGAGGAAAGCTAGTCTGATTGTTATTTCTGATGATTCAGATGAATCTGATGCTGCAGAAGAAAAAAACAAATCCAAAAAGGCACTTGACAACAAAGTTGATATTGGGAAGACAAATTTAAGAAATCCCAAACCATCTTCGAAACCGGCCAGAAATATTCGTGAAAACGCTTCTAAAGTTGTTTCTGATTCGACTGGTCGAGAAATTAATAAAACTGATGATAAATTCAATTCTAAAGCTGTAGTTCTCCTTCCTTTAATACCATGTGAAAAACTCCAAGAAGCATGTTTGGAAAATGAGAAGCTTTTTGATGTAAAAAGGTAGGTAACTAGCAATAAGAAAATTATAGAGGTACTTATAGTATAAAATTTGCAAATGCGATCTTTATTATTGCTTGGTCACAGATTATAATACAATTGTTGACTATTTTCTTATAAATGTTCTAGTCAGTCACGAAATTTTGTAAATATTTCTTGATGGGTAAGGGAAAGTCGTGTACCTTGCACCGGTTTTTTTTTTGTCTAAACCGTGTCATTTCCGAGGTCATTTCTGTCAATTTGATTAGATTTTCCTGATGGTCATACCAAATGAATAAACAAATAATTCTCAAGCTTTGGGCTTATTGGGAATAATTTTGAAATTACAGTTACCTCGTATATTTAAAATTATGATTATTTTTTTAAGTCAATTGGCGCAAGGTACATGTATGTCTTGTACCCTGCCCCTTGAGATCTTGCCCAGTGAAAATTACATGATGATGAAAGCATGTATCTATCTACTTATTTATAAGAAAATCTAAAGATAATAAAATATACTTACTTGGTAGGCAATATAAGACTTTATTGACTGATAACAAAAAAATTCAATAGTAATAATTCTTATACCTCGCGCCGTAGTAAGGCACAGGATCAAACAGATGCGCAAGGTACACGACCATGCACACGAAAATATTTTTAGATGTTTTTCGAATAAAAAATAATAATAAATCGGTAACATCAAAATCATCACTACAATGTTATTAATCATAAAAATAAAAATAAAATAAATATCTTATGGCTGTGGTAAAGCCCAAGTGTCAGAAGTTTTCAAGTAGCCTCAAGGGCCTCTGACGTAACCTAACGACTGCTGTGAAGCAGCCGGGACCCCCTTTTTAACGTACCTCCCGGAGCACGATCGGTCACGGAACTTTTTTATTTTTATTTATCATAAAAATAATAAAAGGGTTCGACCAATAGATACATCAGCATCCAGTCATCTCAGTGCACATAAGGCGCGAAGACTTATTCATATGGTCGCAAACGAAACTAGACTTTATAACTTGCTGCGTCCCAAATAAACCTCGACAGAAACTATAAAAATAGAGAAATGGCAATACTGACAGACAGTCAAGCAGCCATAAAAACGCCACTCATTGGCAAGAAAAGGAGCAGCAGCTGCCTTCACAGGACCAGAGCCATTCAGTGGCCTTGAAGACACGTTCTTTAAAGCAGAATTCCAAAAGGAAGAAGGTAAACTGAGACAAGTCTATTGCAAAAATCTCTCAGGCTTGGAGCAATCCAAGGAGTTCCTCGGGAACTTTAACCGAGAAAGATCAAGAAAACTCCTCACCCTCAACAAAGGAAGTCTCAGAATGCTAACAGGACTCCTAACAGGTCATTGCAAGCTCAATGAACACCTGAGGAAACTTGGTATAGAAAAAGATGGCGTTTGCAGACTCTGCAGGGAAGAAAACGATACGCCTCGTCACCTATTGATGAACTGCGAAGCACTAGAACGTGAAAGAAACGATGTTCTGGGCCAACACCAGCTCAACGGGGGGGCTCTGCCCGGCCTTGATCCCCTTCAAATCCTGAAATTCCTAAGGGAAGCGGAGTTGGAGAGGCTGCTTCAATGAAGGGAATATACTCCAAAGAAGCAGAGAAGAGGGGGCACAATAGATCTGTAATAGGTTGCAGCGCATCTGACAACCCTCACTATCAATATCAATCAATATCAACTTGCTGCTTGACAATAAGGTGGTGAGTCACATATTTTGCTTGAATTTCTTCTGGAAGCACACGAAAATAGCCTCTATGTGTACTGTACCATTACTTAGAATAATGTTGCTTGCTACTGGTAGGTAATTTTTCGAGCAATTTTAATTTTTTTTTTAAATATTGGTACGGGTCTCACAATTATAAAATCACCAGCAGCTCCGCTTTTATATCACTGGCCATGGATTCTGGAAATGTCAGATCGTTTGCAAAACCACTCTGGTATTTAATAGAACGCACAACTGTCCGTCAATGTGTCATTCCTGACATGCGACTGGATTTGTCGCGAAAGTGTCATTGCCTTGCATGGGCCAAATCATTATAAAAAAATTTAAACAAGCAATAAATGTGAAACTGGAATTTTTAAGAAACAAACTAATAGAATTTTTCGAAAAGTGGTCTCGTTATAATATTAGTAACAGATCCTGGATCTTGAATTTAAATACCAATCAACTGTTTATATTTTTCAGATTTCACAACAGATTTCTCTAATTTATATTTTAAACCTATTTAAGTGAAGTTACATGAACAGTATTTATGTTTTTTTTACCCAAGTCAAGTTAGCCACGCTTCGGCCAGCCACGCTTTCGGCCAGGGAGAGGGACTTAGAATAATTTCCGACAAAAAAAATTTATTTTTTATTTTTATTGCTGAAATGGAAAGGAATGTCTTGTTTTGGCCTATAAAAGCATTTATTAAGAAATTTCACCCAACGAAAAATTACCGTAAACTGAAATAATCGTAACAATCATGACTCCACGGCCAGCCACGCATTCGGCCACGGACTTAGAATAATTTCCGACAAAAAAATTTTATTTTTTATTTTTATTGCTAAAATGGAAAGGAATGTCTTTTTTGGCCTATAAAAGCATTATTAAGAAATTTCACCCAACGAAAAATTACCGTAAACTGAAATAATCGTAATAATCATGACTCCACGGCCAGCCACGCTTTCGGCCACGGACTTAGAATAATTTCCGACAAAAAAATTTTATTTTTTATTTTTATTGCTGAAATGGAAAGGAATGTCTTGTTTTGGCCTATAAAAGCATTTATTAAGAAATTTCACCCAACGAAAAATTACCGTAAACTGAAATAATCGTAACAATCATGACTCCACGGCCAGCCACGCATTCGGCCACGGACTTAGAATAATTTCCGACAAAAAAAATTTATTTTTTATTTTTATTGCTAAAATGGAAAGGAATGTCTTGTTTTGGCCTATAAAAGCATTATTAAGAAATTTCGCCCAATGAAAAATTACCGTAAACTGAAATAATCGTAATAATCATGACTCCACGGCCAGCCACGCATTCGGCCACGGACTTAGAATAATTTCCGACAAAAAAATTTTATTTTTTATTTTTATTGCTGAAATGGAAAGGAATGTCTTGTTTTGGCCTATAAAAGCATTATTAAGAAATTTCGCCCAAGGAAAAATTACCGTAAACTGAAATAATCGTAACAATCATGACTCCACGGCCAGCCACGCATTCGGCCACGGACTTAGAATAATTTCCGACAAAAAAAATTTATTTTTTATTTTTATTGCTAAAATGGAAAGGAATGTCTTTTTTGGCCTATAAAAGCATTATTAAGAAATTTCACCCAACGAAAAATTACCGTAAACTGAAATAATCGTAATAATCATGACTCCACGGCCAGCCACGCATTCGGCCACGGACTTAGAATAATTTCCGACAAAAAAATTTTATTTTTTATTTTTATTGCTGAAATGGAAAGGAATGTCTTGTTTTGGCCTATAAAAGCATTATTAAGAAATTTCACCCAACGAAAAATTACCGTAAACTGAAATAATCGTAACAATCATGACTCCACGGCCAGCCACGCATTCGGCCACGGACTTAGAATAATTTCCGACAAAAAAAATTTATTTTTTATTTTTATTGCTAAAATGGAAAGGAATGTCTTTTTTGGCCTATAAAAGCATTATTAAGAAATTTCACCCAACGAAAAATTACCGTAAACTGAAATAATCGTAACAATCATGACTCCACGGCCAGCCACGCATTCGGCCACGGACTTAGAATAATTTCCGACAAAAAAAATTTATTTTTTATTTTTATTGCTGAAATGGAAAGGAATGTCTTGTTTTGGCCTATAAAAGCATTATTAAGAAATTTCGCCCAATGAAAAATTACCGTAAACTGAAATAATCGTAATAATCATGACTCCACGGCCAGCCACGCTTTCGGCCACGGACTTAGAATAATTTCCGACAAAAAAATTTTATTTTTTATTTTTATTGCTGAAATGGAAAGGAATGTCTTGTTTTGGCCTATAAAAGCATTTATTAAGAAATTTCACCCAACGAAAAATTACCGTAAACTGAAATAATCGTAATAATCATGACTCCACGGCCAGCCACGCATTCGGCCACGGACTTAGAATAATTTCCGACAAAAAAATTTTATTTTTTATTTTTATTGCTGAAATGGAAAGGAATGTCTTGTTTTGGCCTATAAAAGCATTATTAAGAAATTTCGCCCAAGGAAAAATTACCGTAAACTGAAATAATCGTAACAATCATGACTCCACGGCCAGCCACGCATTCGGCCACGGACTTAGAATAATTTCCGACAAAAAAAATTTATTTTTTATTTTTATTGCTAAAATGGAAAGGAATGTCTTTTTTGGCCTATAAAAGCATTATTAAGAAATTTCACCCAACGAAAAATTACCGTAAACTGAAATAATCGTAATAATCATGACTCCACGGCCAGCCACGCATTCGGCCACGGACTTAGAATAATTTCCGACAAAAAAATTTTATTTTTTATTTTTATTGCTGAAATGGAAAGGAATGTCTTGTTTTGGCCTATAAAAGCATTTATTAAGAAATTTCACCCAACGAAAAATTACCGTAAACTGAAATAATCGTAACAATCATGACTCCACGGCCAGCCACGCATTCGGCCACGGACTTAGAATAATTTCCGACAAAAAAAATTTATTTTTTATTTTTATTGCTGAAATGGAAAGGAATGTCTTGTTTTGGCCTATAAAAGCATTTATTAAGAAATTTCACCCAACGAAAAATTACCGTAAACTGAAATAATCGTAATAATCATGACTCCACGGCCAGCCACGCATTCGGCCACGGACTTAGAATAATTTCCGACAAAAAAATTTTATTTTTTATTTTTATTGCTGAAATGGAAAGGAATGTCTTGTTTTGGCCTATAAAAGCATTATTAAGAAATTTCGCCCAAGGAAAAATTACCGTAAACTGAAATAATCGTAACAATCATGACTCCACGGCCAGCCACGCATTCGGCCACGGACTTAGAATAATTTCCGACAAAAAAATTTTATTTTTTATTTTTATTGCTGAAATGGAAAGGAATGTCTTGTTTTGGCCTATAAAAGCATTTATTAAGAAATTTCGCCCAATGAAAAATTACCGTAAACTGAAATAATCGTAATAATCATGACTCCACGGCCAGCCACGCATTCGGCCACGGACTTAGAATAATTTCCGACAAAAAAATTTTATTTTTTATTTTTATTGCTGAAATGGAAAGGAATGTCTTGTTTTGGCCTATAAAAGCATTTATTAAGAAATTTCACCCAACGAAAAATTACCGTAAACTGAAATAATCGTAACAATCATGACTCCACGGCCAGCCACGCTTTCGGCCACGGACTTAGAATAATTTCCGACAAAAAAATTTTATTTTTTATTTTTATTGCTGAAATGGAAAGGAATGTCTTGTTTTGGCCTATAAAAGCATTATTAAGAAATTTCACCCAACGAAAAATTACCGTAAACTGAAATAATCGTAACAATCATGACTCCACGGCCAGCCACGCATTCGGCCACGGACTTAGAATAATTTCCGACAAAAAAAATTTATTTTTTATTTTTATTGCTAAAATGGAAAGGAATGTCTTTTTTGGCCTATAAAAGCATTATTAAGAAATTTCACCCAACGAAAAATTACCGTAAACTGAAATAATCGTAATAATCATGACTCCACGGCCAGCCACGCATTCGGCCACGGACTTAGAATAATTTCCGACAAAAAAATTTTATTTTTTATTTTTATTGCTGAAATGGAAAGGAATGTCTTGTTTTGGCCTATAAAAGCATTTATTAAGAAATTTCACCCAACGAAAAATTACCGTAAACTGAAATAATCGTAACAATCATGACTCCACGGCCAGCCACGCATTCGGCCACGGACTTAGAATAATTTCCGACAAAAAAAATTTATTTTTTATTTTTATTGCTAAAATGGAAAGGAATGTCTTGTTTTGGCCTATAAAAGCATTATTAAGAAATTTCGCCCAATGAAAAATTACCGTAAACTGAAATAATCGTAACAATCATGACTCCACGGCCAGCCACGCATTCGGCCACGGACTTAGAATAATTTCCGACAAAAAAATTTTATTTTTTATTTTTATTGCTAAAATGGAAAGGAATGTCTTTTTTGGCCTATAAAAGCATTATTAAGAAATTTCACCCAACGAAAAATTACCGTAAACTGAAATAATCGTAATAATCATGACTCCACGGCCAGCCACGCTTTCGGCCACGGACTTAGAATAATTTCCGACAAAAAAATTTTATTTTTTATTTTTATTGCTAAAATGGAAAGGAATGTCTTTTTTGGCCTATAAAAGCATTATTAAGAAATTTCACCCAACGAAAAATTACCGTAAACTGAAATAATCGTAACAATCATGACTCCACGGCCAGCCACGCATTCGGCCACGGACTTAGAATAATTTCCGACAAAAAAATTTTATTTTTTATTTTTATTGCTGAAATGGAAAGGAATGTCTTGTTTTGGCCTATAAAAGCATTATTAAGAAATTTCGCCCAATGAAAAATTACCGTAAACTGAAATAATCGTAATAATCATGACTCCACGGCCAGCCACGCTTTCGGCCACGGACTTAGAATAATTTCCGACAAAAAAATTTTATTTTTTATTTTTATTGCTGAAATGGAAAGGAATGTCTTGTTTTGGCCTATAAAAGCATTTATTAAGAAATTTCACCCAACGAAAAATTACCGTAAACTGAAATAATCGTAATAATCATGACTCCACGGCCAGCCACGCATTCGGCCACGGACTTAGAATAATTTCCGACAAAAAAATTTTATTTTTTATTTTTATTGCTGAAATGGAAAGGAATGTCTTGTTTTGGCCTATAAAAGCATTTATTAAGAAATTTCACCCAACGAAAAATTACCGTAAACTGAAATAATCGTAACAATCATGACTCCACGGCCAGCCACGCTTTCGGCCACGGACTTAGAATAATTTCCGACAAAAAAATTTTATTTTTTATTTTTATTGCTGAAATGGAAAGGAATGTCTTGTTTTGGCCTATAAAAGCATTATTAAGAAATTTCACCCAACGAAAAATTACCGTAAACTGAAATAATCGTAACAATCATGACTCCACGGCCAGCCACGCATTCGGCCACGGACTTAGAATAATTTCCGACAAAAAAAATTTATTTTTTATTTTTATTGCTAAAATGGAAAGGAATGTCTTTTTTGGCCTATAAAAGCATTATTAAGAAATTTCACCCAACGAAAAATTACCGTAAACTGAAATAATCGTAACAATCATGACTCCACGGCCAGCCACGCATTCGGCCACGGACTTAGAATAATTTCCGACAAAAAAAATTTATTTTTTATTTTTATTGCTGAAATGGAAAGGAATGTCTTGTTTTGGCCTATAAAAGCATTATTAAGAAATTTCGCCCAATGAAAAATTACCGTAAACTGAAATAATCGTAATAATCATGACTCCACGGCCAGCCACGCTTTCGGCCACGGACTTAGAATAATTTCCGACAAAAAAATTTTATTTTTTATTTTTATTGCTGAAATGGAAAGGAATGTCTTGTTTTGGCCTATAAAAGCATTTATTAAGAAATTTCACCCAACGAAAAATTACCGTAAACTGAAATAATCGTAATAATCATGACTCCACGGCCAGCCACGCATTCGGCCACGGACTTAGAATAATTTCCGACAAAAAAATTTTATTTTTTATTTTTATTGCTGAAATGGAAAGGAATGTCTTGTTTTGGCCTATAAAAGCATTATTAAGAAATTTCGCCCAAGGAAAAATTACCGTAAACTGAAATAATCGTAACAATCATGACTCCACGGCCAGCCACGCATTCGGCCACGGACTTAGAATAATTTCCGACAAAAAAAATTTATTTTTTATTTTTATTGCTGAAATGGAAAGGAATGTCTTGTTTTGGCCTATAAAAGCATTATTAAGAAATTTCGCCCAAGGAAAAATTACCGTAAACTGAAATAATCGTAACAATCATGACTCCACGGCCAGCCACGCATTCGGCCACGGACTTAGAATAATTTCCGACAAAAAAATTTTATTTTTTATTTTTATTGCTGAAATGGAAAGGAATGTCTTGTTTTGGCCTATAAAAGCATTATTAAGAAATTTCGCCCAAGGAAAAATTACCGTAAACTGAAATAATCGTAACAATCATGACTCCACGGCCAGCCACGCATTCGGCCACGGACTTAGAATAATTTCCGACAAAAAAATTTTATTTTTTATTTTTATTGCTGAAATGGAAAGGAATGTCTTGTTTTGGCCTATAAAAGCATTTATTAAGAAATTTCGCCCAATGAAAAATTACCGTAAACTGAAATAATCGTAATAATCATGACTCCACGGCCAGCCACGCATTCGGCCACGGACTTAGAATAATTTCCGACAAAAAAATTTTATTTTTTATTTTTATTGCTGAAATGGAAAGGAATGTCTTGTTTTGGCCTATAAAAGCATTTATTAAGAAATTTCACCCAACGAAAAATTACCGTAAACTGAAATAATATTCCCAGAATTTCCTGAAATATCCTGAAAAACTTGAAACATGCAGATTTATTATTTTAGCCATATCTTCTATATTATTTAATAAAAAATTATTATTTTTTTGTAGGTTTACATAAGCCGTAATGAGCTACTTATTTGACGTTTCAAAAATTTCCAAAGCCGACTAGATCTTGAGATTTCCAAAGTCAACTTTGGTTTTTCTTATTACCGCCATATTGTTTTTCATGCAATTCGCTATAGAAAAAATCAAGGAAACAAAAAATCCATCACTTTGCAAATAAATTTTAAAAAAATTATTCTTCTTTTCCACAAAAAAAAAAAAAAAATACCGAAATGTCAAAAAGTGCATTTTTTAAGTTGAAAATTAAAAACGACTTCCAAAGTACAAGACAACATAAATTAACATAGGGTGTATTTTATTACATGCTATTCCCTATGGCAACACTTAAAATAAATGCACTGTATGTATTTCCGCAATTAATTTTGCGATTTTTTTTTTAATCGACAAAAAGAGTTGTGTTGAAAAGTTCACTTCCACTTTGCTGGAAACTGAACAATTTCATCATAATAGTAATTCGTAACAAATAACTATTATCTCGTTGGTATATCATGACTTCGGTCACAAAGATTAGGTATACGGATAATAAAATTTTAAACCGGTCCCGGTTCAGATAGAACGGACAATGTAAGGGTGTATTAATAGCAAGCCATAAAAATCGAACTGGAGTAACAAGAAATATGATGGCATCTGGATCCGGAAGACAATAAGACAGTTCAATTCAATTCCCGGAATTCTCAAATTTATACCTTCATCTTATATTTTTTTATTTACACAGGTGAGTTTTTCCAGTGTTTGGTGCAGAGATCGTTTTCGCTTAAACTTAAACTATACTCTAATTAAATGGGGAACGTAGTGCAATTTTATGAGTCAAACTCAAAGCAACTTTTGTTTTTTTTATTCTTCATGGGTTCCTTGATATGTGGCATAAACAAATTTTGCAAATTTCTTTATGATATAACAATTTTTGTGATTTTGTGATTGGGATTAGAGAAAAAGCGTAAAGGAAAGGACGTTTTAGACGCTTTTATAACCGATACACCGGAATTGTATTTTTTTATTTGTCGTGTCATTTTCGTTATGACATTTTTTCAGTGTTACAGCCAATATTATAAAGGCTCGGCTAACGGGCAGATTTCTATGCTCGTTTTTGAAGCTAATACGACGTCATATATGACTTTTACTGACATTTTTGCAATTACTTTCGTGTCAAGAATAGTAAAAATTAAAAAATTTCCACTCTGACTCGATACCTTCTTCAGAAATGGCCACAGAAATCTGCCCGTCAACTTAATGAGCTTTATAATATTGGCTGTAAGTCATAGATTATATTAATATTGATATCATATTGATGTCATCATCTATCTATGACATCAATATAGAGAGAGGTCTCGTTTTTCTTAATACAGTGATTTAAAACTCGATATGGGTTTTGCTGAAAATAAAAAAATAAAAAAGTTACGAGTTACGACGGTCTCTACATATAAACCACAAGTTTATGTCATAACTCGAAAATAACATGACAAATAAAAAAAAAATAATAATAATCCGGTGTATCGGTTATAAAATCTTCTAAAACGTTTTTATTTTCGACTTCTTTTGTCAATCCTAATAATAAGAGTTCTATCTCAGTATAAAGAATTTCGCGAAATTTATTAGTTTATATCAAAAAATTAAGGAACCCATGCTTTCGACAAAAATCAAAAATTGCTCCAAATTTTGCTCAAAAAATTTCCCCATCCAACCGTACCTCTTTAACTGCAGATAGTTTACGAGATCCTTGTACTAAACACTCAAAAACTTTCCCTGTATTTATAATAATTAATAAACAACTAAAATTGAGAGGTAGGTACCCAGAACTATAAGCAAAACTCATTTTCGTCGATTGTTTCAAAAGTAACAAAAAAACGTAGAACTACCGATTCGCGAAAATATACCTACCTATAGAAACTGAAATTTTTGTTGCTACTGTACACCAGAAATCGGTAATTATTTACATCTACGTCTGTTAATTTTCATCAATTTTTTCGGGACCGAGGAGCGAAAAAAATATTAAGGTCACAACTAAGACCTCTTTGACACTATGGTCGAATTTCTATTTTTTTCTTCACTTTCAGGGCAAGGAAAATCTTCGAAATTAACAGCAGCACGATTATTATTTTGAATTTTGCATTTATTTTGCATTTGCATTCCAAAAATCGTGACATTGTTCGCTATTATGGTCCGGTACGTTTGAGTGCGCTTGATGCCTTAGGCCGGTGCTGGTATTGAAAAATAACTTTCCGGCCGCTTGATGTTTTGCATGTTTATTATGTGATATTCGTTGTACTAAACAGGACCGGACTCCGGTAAACCGACATTTAGTGCCGTTTTTTTCACTTACCTTGCATTTGCAAAGCAAATGAGTATCTTCCTGGTGTTACTATAGGTATATTCTCCACCCCTATATAGGTGCCATAGTGAAACTGTAGGAGACGCAGATAGAAATAATGACCCAGAAATTTTCTGAGACACGTTGAGGACGCATGAAGTTAGCCACTCAGACGGAGTTACGTGTTTGAAGGGCTTTGTTCCGCGGAACTATAGGTATTTAAAGTTTAGTTTTGGTCATTATTTACATTTGGGTATCCTACAGTTTCACTATGTCACATATATAATAGGGGTGGAGAACGTACCTATAGTAACACCAGGAAGGTATTCATTTGCTTTGAAAATGCATGGTTAGAAAAAAAAATGCACTAAAAATCGCTCTAGATAGTGCGGTCCTGGTTAGTACGGCATATATTCTCATATAAGCATGCAAGGTCAGCCCGTCGAGCCGATGAAGCCGGATGATGTCGCCGCGGATGATGCGTCCGCCCGCTTCAGGGCCGGCATAAGTCCCCAAGCTTACTCGTAACCACGGTGTAGGATATATATCTTACACCGTGCTCGTAACGTATCCGGAATATAACAGTGATCGATGTCACGTTTTTTGTAATGCAAATGCCAAAATAAATGCAAAATTCAAAATAATAACCGTGCTACTGTTAATCTCGGAGATATTCCTTGCCCTGAAAGTGAAGAAAAAAATAGGAATGCGACCGTAGTGTCAAAGAGGCCTTAGTTGTGACCTTAATATTAGTTTGCAACGGCTGTTTTTAGCTTTTTACCCACACAGTACCCCTATTTCCTATTTCGCTCCTCGGTCCGGAAAAAAATTGATGGAACTTAGGACACGTAGATGTAAATATTTACCAAAGTTTTTTTTACAGAACTCTAGAGTTATTCTACTTCTTCTCGGAACTCTGAAAATTTTAGTGCTTCCATACAATTCGAGGACCAACTTCACGGGAGTAGAATAAGTGTTCAAGAAAGACCTAGTTATGCATGAATAGACCCTTAATTATTTCTACTTTGCTTTTTCATTAAAAAAGCGCCTAACTAAAAATTGTGTTACTTTTAGGTCTGCCTTCAGAAAAATTTAAGGCAACTTATCAACCTATCAAACGTTGGAGATTTTTGTGATAGTTAGCACCATGCCAAAACCAACAAACGTTGTAGATATAGAGAACTTGGTCAAATTTTTCATTGAGAAAAATCTGTCATTTGAAAATGTGAAGCATTTGAATGTTGAAAGTAGCATTATAATCGATGCTGCTAAAATTATTTTTCAAAACAATAAATATGAGACACGCCGAAAAATAATGAGAATTTTCAAAGAAAATAGGTGCAACGTGTCAAACGTATACAGGGACGCTTTAACTTTGGCTGTAGAAAATCAATCTGAACCCTCTATACATCCGATTGATACAGACGCTCTAACTGTGTCTCAGAAAGATTTTTCGGAACAGCATTGCAGTATTATGGAAGATAGTTTTCCTGCTTTGAACACTGGTGAAGAAGAGGGCCATTTTGAAACATTTGCGCGAGAAGATAATGATTGCTACACAAAAAATGATAGCACACTGACTTCCTTACATTCAAATCGTGTGAGTTCTGATTTAATTTCCGTTGATCCTCAAATTAAAGCAGTATTTGAAGAATCGAACATGGGAAAATCGAATATATTATTACCTGCAGGTACTGTGAATGAAGCAACGATTTTAGATAGTTCCCATGAAGGGGAAAAATTGCACATTTCTCATAAAAAGTGCGACATTTATGAGGGTCAATTTATTCTCACTAAATATGAGTTTCAGTCAATTTGCGAAAATGAAGAAGGGAACAGAAGGTTCAAAGAAGCCACTTATTCATCTTTTGTGAATCGAAAAATTAAGTCTGTTAATAATACCTGTAATTTTTATGTAAAGCATCATCGTTTTCATAAAAGAAAACCGTGTTTTATAATTTACGGTTACTGTGATAAATTAAACTGCAAACAATTTAGGTTAGTTGGAAAACCTGAATTGGATGATTGGTTGGTACATGTTTATAGCAGTAACTACAATTTTAATCATCCCGAAAAAATAAGGCGCCAAATCAGAGGAGTTGAAAGAACTTTGCTAGGTGATAGACACAAACATGAAAACGCTCTACAGATGTTGATGGCTGCAACTAACACTGCAAACAATGAAATAGTAAAGCAAGCTAATAACCTGCAAGGTATCAAACTACCTGGCGTTTACAAAATGATCAAAGCTGAAACAGCTGCTCGTTTAGATCGGGACGAAAATGACGTTTTTGATGTAACAAAAATGATGATAGAGAACCGGGACTATATTAAAAAAGTTAGCTTAAGTGATCAAATAGAGATTTATGTTTTCAGCGAGGAACAAAATCAGTTGCTGAAAGCAACTACCAGACAGAAAAAAAGCAAAGTTACTCTTCACGCTGATTCAACAGGATCGGTTGTGAGAAAACTAAAAGGAAAAGGTTGGGAGAATGCTAAACGGATATTTTATTTCGTTTGCGTCATTCAAAGTATGAATGGTATTGTACCAATTTTTGAAATGGTTTCATCTAAACATGATACCATCGCTATTGAGACTTGGCTGAAGCATTGCTTAGATTTCTGTGGCCTAGGCAAAAAAAAACTCTTTGACAAAATTGTCACTGATCTGAGCTATGCATTTCTGGGGGCTATTTCAGGCGCTTTCAATCACATGCCCCTTTATAAATATATCGATACATGTTATGACATAGTTCAAGGATATACATCAAAAGGTTATTAAAAAATTTTAATGTTAATTATAATAAAATAGTGTCATCACCCGACAAAATAAATAAATTTAGACTTGAAAAGCCAGAGTATCCTAGTCAAAAAGATACTTATAATTGTGGTGTATATGCGTTATATTTTGCTGAATGTTGCATTAAAAAAGAAAAAATTGCTATGGACTTCCATCCGACTAATTACCGAAACTACTTAATGCAATATTTGTTGGAAAATTCAGACAATGTGAAAGAGCAGTGCCCATATTGTGGGGGCTCAAGCCAAGACCAGTTTTGTTTTTGTGAACTTTGTCAACGATATGTTCACATCTATTGCATTAAAAGATTGGAACCAAATTTTAAATTACCCGACGTTTGGTCTGCCAATTATGCAAATAAAAATACCTAATAACAATAAAAAAATGCTATATAAAGTGCCTATATACGGCTTCAATAGGTGTAAAAAGTGATATCTTTTATATGTCTACCTACCTGTGGGTGGCCCGATATCACGGTACACCATACAGAGCTCTGTTGTTTTGATTAGATTAGACAACCCTGCACATTATTAAATTTTCGTATTTTTTTATAAAGTTCTACAAGAATGGTTTTCACAGTTTGAATTTGTAAGGAGTAATTCATGATCTCCTAAACAAATTAAAGTCGCTGTTTTTCATTTTCAAAGAAATTGGAACTGAAATGTTTTTCAATATGTCACTTAATGTATTCAAGGGGACTATTAATTCAGGTTAAAGAGCTAATGTTCAAATTATCGCTCATTTTATCAACTTTTTTTTAATATACTTTTTTTATATAACTTTTCGTTTTTGTTATATTTATAGTATCCAGGAATTTTTTTTGTTTTTTTTTTGAAGTTTTTGAATACTTGTCCTATAATTGGATTACTGTAATCTGTTGGGCAAATAAAGCTATTATTATTATTATTATTCACACTATTCTCAGGTCTCCTGGTTAATGATCTAAATGGGGTACGGGATTTCACCATGCACCCATCTACTCTTGACTTAAGAATCTTCTTACTATTCTGGTGGTGTTAAGTATGACAGCCTTCTGCATCACAAAGAAACCATTATTATTATTATTATTATTATTATTCGATTCATTCTCAGCATTCTCAGCATTAATTGCGAAAGTATACTTTTTTTTATTTAAGCTTTAAGTGTCTCGACAGCTGGAGGTCATTGACACAGTTACAATACAATTACATATAATATCAGAATTTAGTTAATTGTTAAAGACAGGTGTTTTAAATAGCAAGTACAGTATAATTATAATTTTGAAAACAAATTGATGTCTTGTAGGTAGCTGGTAACTTGAGAGAGTCGTTCTTTTTTTTTCCATGGTAGAAAGTATACTATCTACCTATGGAAATGTACATTCAGTGGCGTAGCTACAGTACCGCAAAACCCCGCGGCCGCGGGGGGGCCCGACGTCAAGGGGGCCCTGAGCTCTGGACCCCGGTTTGGCCCACAAAAGAGCCCCAAATCAAAAAATCAAATAAGTATTACTCTCAAGCATATTTAAAATAAATAAAGCTTGAAATTATGCCAGTAATGACGAATACAGTACATTTCTAATATAACCCACCCATCTTCAACAGTAATTCTCAGAACCAGAGGCAAAGTTATTCTGGTCCTATTGTAATCTCAGGATGATTATAAGTAATAGGATAATATAATACAAAAAATGATTATATATGAAATCATCCCTGTTATTTTATTACTCCAGCATGGGCTAACTAAGAGCGGCAATGGAATGTGATGTGCTTTCAGTGCTTTCGCTTTCTTTCAGTCACCTCACCACCACAAGCCCACAACACAAATATGTAGAGTATAATACGAAACCAATCATAAAATTTAAACCTGTTCCCGATTAAGGACAAGGGTGCATAGCAAACAAAAAACAAAGTAATAAAAATAGCTATTATAGACTGAAAGATGATGGTAAAGTACCTAAAATTTGGGCGGCGGGCGGCGAAGTTATTATTTTTATTATACATTTTAAAGTTTATTTTTTGTTATTTACATAGTAACTATATAGTGAAGTGGCTACTTCGTGCGCTTTTGTGTTGCGGTTTTTTTTTTTTTTTTTGAAAAGACACCTAATTATTTGTGAAGAATCGTGAATAGTTAATTAATTATTGAGGTATGTATTTACTATAAACTATAAATATTTATTCATGTGTCAAATTATTATATTCATATTACGACTTGACATCTTACTTTTTGTGCTTATAAATAAAATTATTTTAGCAATATTATAGTACGAGTATCTAGCTATTCTATACCTTTTCAATGTCAAATTCAGAAAAAGATACCTCTATTTCAGAAAAAGTTAATTCAAATTCAGAAAAAGTAAAATCAAATACACAAAAGGTAATTTCAAGACTTGCAATTTAGACTTGAAGGTCTCCCTGTGAATAAATTATCTATTATAAATGAAAAACGTTATTGTTATTCTTTAATGAATGCATTTATTATGCATAATATGCTTTTTATTTTTAAATTTTGATAATTTTTTCGGTGTGCTGTATATGGTGTTTATTTACTGTGATGTATTAGTTATTTTGTAGGGCACCCCACAAAGGGCTCCTGGTGCGTTTCGTTTTTTTTTTATAAAAATAAAAAAAAAAATACTTTCATCAAAGAACCTAACTCCTAATAAATTGAAAGACAAAAATTCTAAAAGCTAATATACACCGTGTTTTATATTAAGTCGGCACTATTGCTAACTTCGAAAGTCGGTTAAATTAGCAAACTAGTAGTATTTTTTCTCCTGAATAAAATGGCGAAAACAGAAAAACAATTGAACATCGCGATTTCTAGATATTTAAAAAAATGTAACTTTTTTAATGGAACACCCTATATATTTTTGGATGGATCGGTTGCAAATTTTTTTTTAAAGGAAAAAGTCTTTATGCACTATGATCCTAAAATAATAAATTCATTAATTATTCATTATTTTTTACTCCCAAAGTAGGCTGCGACAGTTAATGTAATTTAGTGTACCTACCTATACGTAATGTAAGGTAAAAAAATATATCGTCCTCAATAGTGTATTTTTCAATAAAAAAATACACAAAAAAAGTGGTTGTTATATTGAAAAGGATTTAATTTTAAATAAACAAATAACAGAACTTGTCCGTGTTTTAAATTAAGTCAGCACTATCGCTAACTTCGTTATTATTTTGAGCTGGAAAGTCGGTTAAATTAGCAAACTAGTAGTTTTTTTCTTCTGAATAAAACGATGAAAACAGGAAAACAATTGAACATCGCGTTTTCGATATATTCAAAAAAATTGATATTTTTTATGGAACACCCTGTATATTTTTAGATGGATCGGTTGCAAAAAATTTTTTAAAGGAAAAAGTCTCTATGCACTATGATCCTAAAATAATAAAATTTTACACACAAACAAGTTCTGTTATTTGTTTATGTAAAGTTAAATCCTTTTCAAGGTAACAACTCTTATTTTTAGTGTATTTTTTTATTGAAAAATACACTATTGAGGACGACATAATTTTTTTACCTTACATTACGTAGGTACACTAAATTACAATAATTGTCGCAGCCTACTTTGGGAGTAATAAAATAATGAATAATTAATGAATTTATTATTTTAGGATCATAGTGTATAAAGACTTTTTCCTTAAAAAAAAAATTTGCAACCGATCCATCTAAAAATATACAGGGTGTTCCATTAAAAAAATTACATTTTTTTAAATATCTCGAAAACGCGATGTTCAATTGTTTTTCTGCTTTCGCTATTTTATTCAGCGGCAAAAATACTACTAGTTTGCTAATTTAACCGACTTTCTAGGTTAAATAATAACGTAGTTAGCAATAGTGCCGACTTAATATAAAACACGGTGTATTAGTAAGCTTGTAAAAAATTAGTACTTTTTCCTAAATGGAATTACTTATTCTGAAATTTCCCTGAAAAATGATCCCCCCCCCCAAACCCCCCTTTACTCTTGGGGGATACTCCATACCCCCCAAACTCGCCGGAGGTCCACCTTATTGATTATATACAATAATTATGCTAATAAAATTTAATTTTTGAAATCACGAACCACCAATGAAGAAAACTTTAAGTGGGGGCCCGTCAAAAATATTTGGCGGGGGGGCCCCAAATCTGAAGCTACGCCACTGTGTACATTATGCAAAAAAAAGATGCATTAATTAATTCAGTATATTTACATTATATTCTTATTCGGTATTATATATATTTATATACAGTATATTATATTTATTCAGTATATGTGTACATAACACCTTTTGCATTGTAAAAAAATAACTGTTGTTTTTTATTTTTTATTGTTTTTTCTGATTATTATATATTTTTTTTTCAATTTACGATGATTTCTTATTGCTTTACATTTCCTCCAAAAACTTTCATAAACCAAAACAATACATTCCTTTCCATTTCAGCAATAAAAATAAAAAAAAAAAATTTTTTGTCGGAAATTATTCTAAGTCCGTGGCCGAATGCGTGGCTGGCCGTGGAGTCATGATTGTTACGATTATTTCAGTTTACGGTAATTTTTCATTGGGCGAAATTTCTTAATAATGCTTTTATAGGCCAAAACAAGACATTCCTTTCCATTTCAGCAATAAAGATAAAAAATAATTTTTTTTTGTCGGAAATTATTCAAAGTCCGTGGCCGAAAGCGTGGCTGGCCGTGGAGTCATGATTATTACGATTATTTCAGTTTACGGTAATTTTTCGTTGGGTGAAATTTCTTAATAATGCTTTTATAGGCCAAAAAAGACATTCCTTTCCATTTTAGCAATAAAAATAAAAAATAAAATTTTTTTGTCGGAAATTATTCTAAGTCCGTGGCCGAAAGCGTGGCTGGCCGTGGAGTCATGATTATTACGATTATTTCAGTTTACGGTAATTTTTCGTTGGGTGAAATTTCTTAATAATGCTTTTATAGGCCAAAAAAGACATTCCTTTCCATTTTAGCAATAAAAATAAAAAATAAAATTTTTTTGTCGGAAATTATTCTAAGTCCGTGGCCGAAAGCGTGGCTGGCCGTGGAGTCATGATTATTACGATTATTTCAGTTTACGGTAATTTTTCGTTGGGTGAAATTTCTTAATAATGCTTTTATAGGCCAAAAAAGACATTCCTTTCCATTTTAGCAATAAAAATAAAAAATAAAATTTTTTTGTCGGAAATTATTCTAAGTCCGTGGCCGAAAGCGTGGCTGGCCGTGGAGTCATGATTATTACGATTATTTCAGTTTACGGTAATTTTTCGTTGGGTGAAATTTCTTAATAATGCTTTTATAGGCCAAAAAAGACATTCCTTTCCATTTTAGCAATAAAAATAAAAAATAAAATTTTTTTGTCGGAAATTATTCTAAGTCCGTGGCCGAAAGCGTGGCTGGCCGTGGAGTCATGATTATTACGATTATTTCAGTTTACGGTAATTTTTCGTTGGGTGAAATTTCTTAATAATGCTTTTATAGGCCAAAAAAGACATTCCTTTCCATTTTAGCAATAAAAATAAAAAATAAAATTTTTTTGTCGGAAATTATTCTAAGTCCGTGGCCGAAAGCGTGGCTGGCCGTGGAGTCATGATTATTACGATTATTTCAGTTTACGGTAATTTTTCGTTGGGTGAAATTTCTTAATAATGCTTTTATAGGCCAAAAAAGACATTCCTTTCCATTTTAGCAATAAAAATAAAAAATAAAATTTTTTTGTCGGAAATTATTCTAAGTCCGTGGCCGAAAGCGTGGCTGGCCGTGGAGTCATGATTATTACGATTATTTCAGTTTACGGTAATTTTTCGTTGGGTGAAATTTCTTAATAATGCTTTTATAGGCCAAAAAAGACATTCCTTTCCATTTTAGCAATAAAAATAAAAAATAAAATTTTTTGTCGGAAATTATTCTAAGTCCCTCTCCCTGGCCGAAAGCGTGGCTGGCCGAAGCGTGGCTAACTTGACTTGGGTGTTTTTTTTATAGAATCTGTCTGAAATTAATCATTAACTACTTATTGGAATAATATTAAAGTTAATTTAGTTTCCTTTTTTTAAAGGAAAATCTTCAACTGCTCTACTGTAATAATCTACCACTCTACTATTATAATTATGTATACATGTATAATAGATTATATTTGGATTTATCGTGAGTGGGCCATTGTGGCTCACATCTAGTCGTGCTACATTAACGCCATCAGGTCAGCCTCTTTAAGGAAGCTGACCATCTTGACTGTTGCTAATGTATCCTGGTCCTCCAGTGTGAGAAAGTCTCTCCCGAAAGTTTGTAATCTGTTCCTTCCCAAAGTAAGACACTCGCATAGTTTTGCTGTTTCCTCATCTTCCAAGCATAGGCGGCATTCAGCGCTGTTCTCTAAACAGTAAGATAGAACATAGAAGTATATGTTAGAATCAGAGGAACATAGCCGAGAACACAGCTGTACAAATAAAAGACAGAAATGACACCAAAAAAAAAATTATGTAGAATAAATTATACATTTCCGAAACACAAATGAATTGAAGTAAATGAATTACAATAAACTCTGTATTTTATGTGTTATCTGTAACATCTAGAAAAAACTCTCCTATAAATATTCAATAAATCTTTACGTTAGTAATCTGAATTGTTAATAATGTACAAGCTCTTAAATTAATTCAATAATTCTAATATACCTACTAAAGTTAATAATTATTATTACTTGAATACTTCATAATTTTGCAATAGCGTTTTACTTATACAGATGATTTAACACTTTTTATAATTAAGTCTTTTCAACTTAGATTTTTTTTGAGTCTTGCAAAATAATTAAATAGCGTAAACTGCATGAAATCAATTTTTCTTATTTTTTATAAAAAAATTAATAAATAAAATGCGCCTGACTAATCATAAATTTTGTTTTTTGTTGCTTCGGAAAAGTACATTCTCATGTCGAATACTCTCTGGCGAAGAGAAAAAAAAAAAGTTACACTAAAATGAACAGGATGTTAGATGAAATGATTCTATTTGCTCAATAACGAATTGTGTAGTCAAGTATCATTCGGGTACAATAACTTCAGGTTTTCATAGTCAACTTTTGTTTTAACAATGGCATAGATATTGCTTTTTTATGCCATTCAGCACAATATTTTTCAATAAAACAGTGGAAATGTTTTGAAGTTTTACTTTTTACTTCTGCTGTTTTACTTTCAATATAGTTCTCATCCATCCAAAAAACGTTTACTTTAAAATTTATGTTACATCAATGTAGAATTTTAAAATAGTAAATATTTCATTTATCATTAACATTGTACTTTATTTATTATTAGGTTATCAGATACGGTTACATTGAAACGGAAAAGAAATGCTGATGAGAATCTAGGGGAAAGCTCTTCTTCGACTAATTCTGACAAACGAATAATTAAAAGAAGGATGGGCCCAAAAAGTAAAACGCAGCAACAGGATGGAGCAGTCCTCGAGAAAAAAACTAAGGAACCTTCAAAAGATTCAAAATCTAAGGGAAAACCTGGACCTAAAAGTAAAACTGTCTTAAGAGAAACCAGGTCTAATAAGAAATGCGCTTCAAGTGAGGAAGATCCCCTTGCGGAAGATCCAGAAAAGGTCGACGTGCCGTCCGTAAGTTATATCTAAATAATTTTATTAAATGGCAAAAATTTCAGGTCATAATTTCATTGATTGAAATTATACTCTTATGAGTTGATTTTTTTTTGAAAATTTATTAATTTTTTATAACCAATAAGACGGCGTTATAAATTTTTCTATTTATCGTGTCATTTTCGAATTGTGACACAAACTTGTGTTTTTTAATGTAAGTCATAGTTAGCTACGACATCGTTAAAGAGGTATTTTTTCTAAATACAATGATATAAAACTCGATACAGTTTTGTCTGTAAATAAAGAAGTAATGACTTCTTTTTCATTTAGAAAAACTCAAAAGTAAAGACGTTTAGGACATACGTTCATATGAAGTTTTCTTACAGACACAGCCTGCTATTTCCCTACATTGTGCTATTGTCATCTTAATGATAATCTTGTGGCCATGCAGAGAAATAGATTTTATTTTTTTATGCGAAAACCGTGCATCGGTCTGAAAAAATCAGATAATCAAATGTGCTTAGAAATCAATGGGGATTCCAAAAATGATTTCTATTTGAACCAGAAATCAGTGGCGTACCATCAATGTGTGATATTAGAGATATTACGAAAAAATGATTTATTTTAATAAAACTTTAGCACCCTTTATCTCAAAAGTTGAGACTTTTGGGACATACGTTCTTATGAAGTTCTCTTCTTAAAATGGACCCAAAAATCGACCCCTTAATATTGACATTCAATTATAAAACAGCCTGTATAAAAAAATACTGATAGTACAAATGTTTATGTGCCATTGGATAGTACATAAAAAGTTAAAATGGGGACATGAAAGCCGTTTTCCTTTATCTTGAGCCGTTGTGTATATCTCCTAAACTTCTGAATTCAAACACCAACAACTGTAAAAGCCAATCTTATTTTTTCTTCTCAGACAATCTAAAAATGCAATAACATAGGAGCATGCCATTAAAAAAAACATAACTTGGATATGTTTTATATTTTTGGGACACTCTGTAAGTGCATTATGAATATAATTTTTAAATTCCCTTTAACGGGCCTGTATCCTTTTCAAGAACAAAATTTTCTTAAAATCAAGCCATGATGGTCCGTCCCATATACCGTGAATAACCTTGTATGATAGATGTTAAATAAAACACTAATGTTTTAACAAATTCTACTTTATACTGATGGATATTATCGATGTTACATGTTTCGCTACTTTTAAAGCTACATCTTCGGACATAAAATATGTAAATGAATAAAATTATTTAAACTGCACTACCTACTTTCCCCATTTAACGGTTCTTCTACCTGCAGTACATTGCGAGATCCTTGTTTGTACTTATAATTTTTACATTTCAGTCCAAAACAATTGATGAAAAACAAGAGTCTTCTAATGAGGAAGTAAACGATGCTGTTATGAGTGACGAAGAGGATGAGAAACAAAGCAGTGAAACAGATAAGGTAAATTAAATAATACCAATAACATAGAATTTTTTATACACTCATGGACAAAATTGTCTCATATTTTGTCCACTTAAAAAAATCCTTTATTTTCCAAACCAAAAAACTATAGAGTTTCCAATAACTGATATTGATTGTTAGGTGATAGCATGTAGCATGTTTAAAACAGGTTTATTCAAATTCAAAAAAATAGTGTGACAAAAAAATATCAGTGATTCGAAGAAAAACAAAAAAAATTTTGGCTGAAATTGGTCAATATGAAGTCATACTGCTTGCCTCATGGTTTTTTAATTTCTCTATGATATTCTACCTAAAAAGTTGTTTTTTTTTAAGGAAAAAGGAGAATAAAAATTTTTGAAATTTATTTTTTGAAGTTTATTAGTTTTTGGTTTCCATTATTTTTTTCATACCGAATGACATAGAAAAACAATAATGCGGCCATAAGAAAAACAAAATTTGGCTATGAAAACTTTGGGATCTAATAGTTGGCTTTGAAAATTTTTTAAATGTGAAACGGATAGCTTTTGACGACTATGTAAGCCTACAAAAAATAATTAATTAATTTCCAATAATAAAAAAGATATGGGTAAAATGAGAAATTTTGATTTTTCAGTTTTTTCAGGATATTTCAGCAACGACTGAAAATATTTAAAAAAAAATTCTTATTAAGCATCAAATTGTGCAACTTTTCTCTAATTTAACTGACCCTGTATCTCTTGCCGTTTCCGAAATCCCCATGTAGTTACTATTATCTGGGACACCCGGTATTAAATAGTTTGGGAGAACATAAGTTTATTGTTGTGAATTTTATAACAATTATCTTGAATATCACAATACAGAATGAAAGATCATTCAGGTTGCTCCAATTCATGGTACAAATTTGATTTATTTATGTATTTAGTTTTTCATAAACTTTATGTTTTCAACCCTTACTTTGTAGAATCTCTTCATACTGATGATTGATAAATAAAACACTAATGTTTAAAAAAATTCTACTCTCTACAGATGGATAATACAAACGTTACACATGTTTCATTACTTTTAAAGTGGCATCTTCAGAAGTAGGTATGTATTTACATTAAAAACGCTACTTTAAACGTAGCGAAACACGTGTAACGTTTCTATCATCCATCAATATACAGTAGAATTTTTTAAAACATTAGTGTTTTATTTATCATCCATCAGTATTTAGTTTTTATTTATATTTGTTTAATTACTTATACCTATAAGTAAAAAGGTCATACAAGATTTTCATCCAATTATTACTGGGCAAATAATGCAGCAACCAGATTTCATAATAATTGACTAAAGAATTTCCAGCGTCACAGCCGAACAAAAAACAATGTTATACAGGTGTCCCAGCTCATTGGAGTCAGTCTGTGTGGGCCAAACGATTTTTTTTTTCAAATTCAAGTACAGGATCACAATGACCATAATTTAAAATTATTTTGGAGTATACAGGTGTCCCATATGTGGGACACCTTCGTTGTACCTTTCGTTGTACAGGGCTTTGAACCTCGAAAATTGCATTTTTCACTTGTTTATACCTCATAAACTTCTCAATTGAAACAACAACTGTAAAAGCCAATCTTATTTTTTCTTCTCAGAGAATCTAACAATGCAATAACATAGGAGCATTCCATTTAAAGAAACATAACTTTGATATAGTCCAATAAAGTCTAAAAAGTCATACGTATCGATTAAGAATACACATCCTTTTGATAGTCCGATTTATTTTGTTTCATGTACGTGTTTTTATAGTAACCGTCCAGTTTGTCTAAACACTCCATCCCGCATAAATAAGTATACGTCAACATTGGTTTTGAATGAGAATTAAATGCACAACACGGAGGATAGAGTGTCACTACGTGAATAAATTTTATGTAGTTGTCAGTGGCTCTCAAACTGACGTAAGCGGTTCAATTCATTTTTTGAATGATTCCTTCAATAATTACGCTCGTTCACAACTTGACAATTAACTGTTTGACATTTTCTGGTGAAATTAAAAATATTAATTCGGACGGTTAGTAAGACGTCACATCTGACTTTTTAAAGTTAATCCTACTATATGCCATTGTCAGTACTAGAATTTAAAAAAAAATCCATCATTTGGCCCACAGACACCGACTCTAACAAGGTGGGATATCCTGTATACACGAAAAAGAAGGGTGACAGTTTTAACATAATGCTGTTCTTTCACTACTTCGACAAATTCTAGCAGTTTTTCCATTAAAGAATTTTTCAGGAAAGTGAAGTTGCCAGTGATGCACCTGGTGATCAACATAATCAGACTATATCAATATCAAGTAGTGATTCTGAGGAAGAATTGAAAGCCAATGCTGCCAGGTGAGGCTATTACTAATTTTGCTTTTATTTTTATTATTCTATGAACTTTATAACCCCTTTATGTAATATGTAGATATGTCAACTTTTTCCATAGAACAGAACAAAAAACATCAATGGATCTTTTTTTACTTTTTAGCTGCCTACCGAATATACAGGGTTTTCTATCGTGTGAGCAAATGAAAACGTAATTTAGGTAGGCCCTGGAAAAAAAAATTCATGTCTTAGATTGAATCCTTCCATAAAATCACTGTCATTAATTTTAAATGTCTTATTTTTCTTATTTTGTGATTTTGAGTGGTCTGGGGTGCGTTCATAAATTACACTCTGCATACGCTCTGTGTTATGAAAAATTCTGGAGGCTTTCACCAACAACCAGTTCGCTGTATAAAAATCTATCATCATTCATAAATTGTCGATGACGATGCTCGAAGTGCACGCAGAGTGTTAAAGAAACATATATGTGAATGAATTCTGTGCATAATAAATAGTCCAGTCATTTGGTAGTTTTACCTGGAAAGTTTTCCGGGAGTTTTGAAAATTGGTGATTTTATAGATTTCGACGTGCTCTTTCGAATTTCTACTTTGCCACCTCGTATCTTTGCCGCTCGCGCCGCCATATTGAAAAAATGGCGTCCAAAAACAGTTTGTTAACAATATCTTCTTTCCGACTCATTTTACGATGAAAATATTTATGTAATAAATTAAACTAGAGAAAATTTCCTACAATTTATGCAGTAACCTTTATTTTTGTAGAATCAATAGTTTTTTCGTACGAGCGCCGCAAAGTCCACTCAAACATGCGTTTTGGCTAAATAAATTATTTAGACACCACCATGAGTAATTGGCGCGTATTAATAGACCTTTCTCCCACGACAGCCGCAATGGGATCATCAGCTTCGTTGTAATCCTTTTGTTTCTCGATTTCGTCATATGTTTGCTCGAAAATAGTCTCTGTTTCTTCTTCTTCATCGCTATCTTCCAGTGTAATTTTCGAATTATCACACGTACCGTTGCAATTCGTGCATATAACGGAGCACTTTAATCCAGCCTTTCTGCATCCACGCAGGCTCCCCGACATCCCTTTTTCCATTTCCATAGCCCTGCATGTTTTTCAACTCCATCCCACTGCAGCTGAACCTGGTGATAGGCTCGAAAATAATGTTGTCGTGCTGTTGCTTCTGTAGGTGGCAGCGATGTAATATTAAATTTATTTTTTATGCTGATTTTGTGAAGCATGTATATCTATAGTTGTTTAACGACATACTTTTTATGCCACTGTTACCTCGACTGTTACCATACAATGCAAGGGGGAAGCGTTCTCCAGCTTCAGCAATGATCTCTGGATCGGCATTTTGGTTTTTGAATACCTAGACAAGCTCGTTTAAATCTCGTTTTTTCGGAGTACATTAGCACATTTTATTTTTCCTTGATTAAAGTGTGCTGATGCTGTATCACAGCCACTGAAAGCGTGCACGAAAAATATGTCATCTGCGACTATTTTATTTATGACACTTCTTGTTGAATCTATTTGTTGCGAAATTTTTCCTTTTTTTGGTTTGAAATATATATGTATGTTTGAACGCGTAGATAGAGCCAAGAGAATAAGAAGATCTACATCTTCGCCGACAACTATTACGGAATCAAATGTAGATGAAATGTTGATTGCTGTATTGACTATTAGAGTATCCGCATCTTCCTTGGCTTTCTTGACCATGAACTTCGCAGCTTCAAATTTTGTCTTCAACATTTCAATGAGTCGTTTCTTGTTTGCATCGTTGCCTAGGATTTATCTTGTGACACAGTTTTTCACATTTTTCGTTAAATATACGAAAAACACGTGTTGGTGTAGATGTATCTTGATTTGTGGCTCTCGTACGCTGAAACTATTGATTTTACGAAAAAAAGATTATTACGTGAATTGTAGGAAATTTTCTCTAGTTTAATTTATTACATAAATATTTTCATCGTAAAATGAGTTGGAAAGAAGATATTGTTAAAAAACTGTTATTGGGCGCCATTTTTCCAATATGGCGGCGAGAGCGGCAAAGATACGAGGTGGCAAAGTAGAAATTCGGAAAGAGCATGTCAAAATCTATAAGATCACCAATTTTCAAAACTCCCGGAAAACTTTCCAGGTAACCCTCTTTTTGAACACCAAATGACTGTACTAAAAGGTAACTTTCAAATAATACTATGTAATTGAAAAAGGTGTGAATCTGACAGTTGGATAATGTAATACTTTTGAATTATTATTTCGTTTTTTTTTTCTCGTTCGAATTAGGATGGTTCATAAAATGGAACAATCTGACGACACTCCTGGCAAATGTAAGACGTCACTTATCTGATTGTTAGACACACAAACGTCCATTTCAACATTGCTTTCTTCTTGTTTTCTTATTCACAAATGTGGTCTTTTACACTTTCAAATAATCTTTCGACAAGGTTAGGCAACTTAATTTATCATTAAAAAAATGATTTATTCACTAGTCAACTCTACTCTAAAGTTCTGAGGTAAAGTATTCTCCGTGTGCCGCACCTGTAAACAGTTTTGGCTGAAAAGTGAAACCACCGGTGTAACAACTACCTGGAGTGCGTACAAAATAGAATTTCAGGCACCCTGCATGGCCAACGGGTGGAACGATGCAGAGAAGGCAACGGCACTGATACTTGCTCTTCGGAGGAAAGCTGTGGACATGGTGCAAACACTGCCGGTAGAACTGCACTCGAATTACAACCAATGAAGTGCAACATTAGAACTTCGATTCAGCAACCGTTATATGGAGCAGGTTTTTCAAAATCTGTTATGAGTAGAGTGCAGAAGCCAAACGAATCACTACAGGAGTTCAAAGCCAATGTCAACAATTGTCCATCTAGCCTACCCAGGCTCGCCGCAGAATTTCAAAGAACAACTAGCCTCGCAAATATTTGTCAACGGGATACGAGACACTGAAATACAGAAGATCCCACCACGCATGTCACATTTGACGAAGTCCAGCAAAGCGTTAGTTTGAGCGTTTGAAATGGACTGCAATCAAGGCGTCGAGCGGTAGAACATTTTCAAATGTGCGAGCAGTAACCATCAGTGAGGAAAAAAGAGACACATGACCTTCTGCAATTGTTATGACTCGGCAATTTGATTCGAGACGGTTCTCGGCTGACATGACAGGAATGACATAATGCCAGGTCTGTGTAATTGACAGTTCTACTAAATACCAGAATGGTTCCGCATTCTGCGCATGTTCGAGAACGCGTTGTGACTAGAGACACGTCAGTGAAGCTCCTAGATAACTTTGATGACACTTCAGGGAACTATAAGAACCGCCATGGCCGGAGAGTTTAATAGTTGAATTTTTGATGTGAATGAAAGCTGAAGTATCACAGAGTAAGGAAGATGTAAGTGAAGTGGAAGAGCATTAGTGGTGTTTGTGTATTTGTAAATAAAGAACAGCTGATTACTTAGATTAGGAGATTATTGTTATAAGTTATGAGTTGTGTTAGAAAATAAAGAATTTTGAAAGACTTTTTAATTTGGTATTAATAAAGTGAGAGACCCGTAACAATATATTTAATGATATTAATATAATTTCCCTATGTGCTGTTTTCGGTTTTATATCCCTTATAATCAATTGGAGTGGCCAGACTGTAATGCATGCCGCTTCTTGCTACTCGCACCACCTGCCACCACACTTTGGGTTGAGTGGGACAAATGGTCAAATGTGAATATGTGCTGGGCTGGATGACCATTCGCGTTTTAATGTTTTCCTATAAAAAATATCTGAATATGATAAATTTTAAAACATTTTAGGATCTTAACTCTTAATAAATTACATCCCCTTCATAAAGTTTTGCCGAACATGTTTTTCAGAAATGCATGTATTTAGCGAGAACACTTTAAACTGACACTTCAATGGTTCTGGCTAACTTTTTTAAATTAAAAAATCAAATTGACAATTTACATTTTTCGTTTGTTTGTGGGTATGAAAATATCTATTTATTTAAGTACAGAGATGTGACGGAGGTCACAAGTACACAGATACATAGGTCACTGTTTTCACTGTATATCTAGGCACTATGGAGTAGGAACAAAATGTCTATTTTTTTATATATTTTACAGAAAAGTCAAAAGGAAAAACAAACACAGGATTGATTCAGATTCTGATTTTGATGCGAAAGAAGGTTCCGATAAGGAAAAAGACTCGGACAAGAAACCTGATTCAAATTCTTCTTCAGATGAAGACAAAAACATCGATCGTTCATCTTCATCAGGTAGTGAAGAGGACCGAAAAGCATTTGCACGGTAAGCAATTGGAAAATATTAATAAGGCTGAAAGAGAATTTTCAACTCTTTCACTTTTCACCAAATAAACCTTTCCTCAGTAAATTATAGCCAAGCCTCATCCTAATGTTAAAAAGAGTATATTTGTGCAGGATTGGGAGATAATTATTCAACAACTAGCAAAAAAAAAAAATTAATAATTATTCTGTGAGAATAATTCGAATTAGAAATCACAATACCTAAACAAAATACATACAGCGAGTATTATAAAGGGTTAATGAACTTTTTAACGGGCTATTAAGCGTCTTATAAAGGTTTTGACAACTGGAATCGTTAACTTTTCTCATTAGGCGAATAGATCGTTAGGCTAATGGGCAGATTTCTTCTTTAAGCGTCTTATAAAGGTATATTTTGCATTTGTTAGGTTAGAAGTAGCTTGTTAAGTCGGGGCAATAACTAATCACCAGAATTCTACCGATTAAGGGACTTATCGAAATGAAATGTCAAATGAATTGATATTTTTTCATTCTAAATAAATACAATTTTAACAACACCATAGATACATAATCATGAAAAAAATGTATAAAAGAAACATTTTTAATAATGAAAGGTAATAAGGATTTTTTTTGTCTTATTTGTGTTGTAATATTTAATTTCTATTGCTGTAATGATTTAAAAACTTTTGTATAATTTATGTTATGTACTCATGAAGATTCCATTTTAAAACGTTACCAACAGTTAATTATTCTCATTTTATATTTAAAGATCGACTTGGCAGCATTGTTAATCAAATTTGCATTTATTCAAATAATAAAAATTATGGCATTTTGTTTGAGTGAATGAAAACGTAATTTAGGCAGTCTTCGGAAATGAAATTCATGTCTAAGATTAAATCTGTAAAAATATAATAAATTACACTTTCATTTGCTCTCACAAAATATTGAATATTTTAAGAGCAGTATTGCCAGTTTTTCATCTTAAGAACACCCAATGTCTCGACAAAAATTGCACTGAGAATTTTTTAAACATTTTGAGCATGATTGAGCAGAGTGTTCCTTAATAGTGTAGGTACTATCAAGTTAATGTATCATTTTCACAATAATTTTCCGAAAAGGCATCATAATACTGCTCGCTTTAGATGAAAATTTTGGTCGAGCCTCGCACCAGTCATGTCAAGGGCGTTTTTGCCACAGAAGTACTCTAGCTATGGGTCCTGGTTATTTATTAGTCCTAGTTAATAATTGTTGATCTGAAACTTTATTAAATTTATTAATTCTTTCTTTCAGTAAAAAACGTAAGCGTATTCAGAAGGTTGAAGAGAGTAGTGATGAAGATGATAAATCTACTAGGAAGCAAATACGAAAGGTATGTTTTATTCAGTATTGTTTTAAGTGTTTTAAATACAGGATGAGGCGCAGGGGTGAGGGCATTGTTATATGGAGAAATGTTGGAAGTAGAAGTCTAAAAATTTGTACATAAATGATTTCAATTTTGATGAGCTGAACTAAAATATTTACAACCCCACTCCACTTCCGGTTATATAGCAAGATGCTGTCAACTTTCTTATTTTAAATGGGACACCCTATATATTATTACATTTTTAGATTGCCTGAAAAACTGTAATAAAAAAAGTGTTTATACCTAGTTCAAATTTGTAACGAGTGATTTATGAGTTATAAACAAATTAAAATCGAAATTTTCCATTTTCAAAGTACCTAGCTTAGATTGAAAACGGGTCAAGATTCAGGAAAACAGCTTACATGTCCCTATCTTAATTTTTCACGTAGTATCCTATTGTGTGCATGAAAATTTTATACAAAGTGATGAAAAATTGGCAATTTTCAAAAGAAAATTGAATTTTTTTTTTAAATACTTCTGTACCAAGGAATATAGTAAGTGAAAAGTTAAGTTATGGACATGTAGCCGTTTTCCGATATCTTTGCCCATCTTCAATCTAAGCTGCTTTGAAAATGAAAAATTACGATTTTCATATGTTTAAAACTCATAAATCACTTGTTACAAATTTGAACTATAACTTCACTTTTCAAGAGAAGTAAATTTCCTTACCGCAGTACTATATTATGTTCTTTATTTCCAAAGAAATTACCATTTTTGTAAAAATAAAAATGGAAACACTTTACTGGATACACTTCTTTAGGAACAAAAATAGTTTGTATGTCAATAATGCCCAGATTTAGATGTCACCATGCAAACATATGAAATGGCAAGTCTAACAATTTATTCCACTAGGGGAATAGTTAGGAATTGAATGGCTGTAATTATGCTTCCGAACATAAAAATAACATTAAAAAAAACATCAGAATAGTTATGTGAAATGATGCCTTTTGCCAGAAGAAGTTGTCTAAATTTGACTGCCGTGTTGATTTAAATTTTTTTAAAAGGCAATGTTGTATCTATGTATTGGTAACGAAGCCAAGGAAACAGGTTTTTTTGTAGATTATCTTTAATTTTAGTGGGTTCCATAACGCCCTGAATTCGGAGTGCGTGAGTTACTGATCACCCTGTATAATACACTTATAATTTTTATATTATATTATTATGGGTCGTGTCAACCAAAGTGACCATGACATCATTGATAATAAAACTGAAAGGTTGCCAGTTTTCAATACAAGATGAGTTACTCAATTTAAAGGTTAGGCGAAGTAATAAATCAAAATACAACTGATAATAATTATTAATCTTCTACGGGTGGAAGATATCCACATTGAAATATGCAGAATAAATCGAGAAATTTCCCTTTGAATGGCATTCGTAAATTATGTTGAAAGTGAAAATTTGACAGTTGTTACTTTCATTTGAATAAATCCGACTACATTGCTCACGCATACCAACTCATATACATATTATATCATCTCACTTTGTGTAAATTAAGTTGGTATAAAGTTGATGTCATTCATGACGTCATGGCCAGTTTAGCTGACATGACCCATATTCTAAGACACTTAACAATTATTATTATTTTACTTTTAGGTTCGTGCTGTTTCAAAATCAACCGTAGTAGCAGAAACTGAAGAAAAAGAAAGAAAAGCTCGGATTTTGGAGAAACAGAAAAAGGTTGTTATTGAGCTATTCAATAAGTACATTTTGTAAATTTAATCCTCTTTCAGTACAATCATATATTTAACACTCCAACTGAAGTCAACGCCAAAGTTGAAAAAGTTGTGTTGGATTTGGATGAAAAGACAGAAAAACCTATCCTGAAAGTTGATGACAAGATTGTAGCACATTTAAAACCTCATCAAGCGAGTGGTATACAATTTATGTGGGATGCCTGTTTCGAATCAATGAAACGCTTAAAGAAAACTATCGGTTCTGGATGTATTCTTGCTCACTGCATGGGTTTAGGAAAAACATTACAGGTGACTACTTTTACCCCTTAAGGGATCTAAACTTTTACATTTTTTTATTATTATTGGTGCTTCAACATTAAGGGTCATTAGCACCTGGTACATTATGTTCTGTTTTACATATCATGTTAATATAAAAACATCAACAGACTAAAGTATAGAACGATAATGGCTACATTATATTATTAGTAAATGGATTTTCTAGAGCAGAAAGATTTAAAACGATTTTACACAGGGTGAGTCAAATTCGAGCTAAATCATTAAGAAACTAGAAGAGACATTGTGATTACAATAGACCTTCTGTCGTAGTGGAGGTGTCACAATAGCCCTCTCACTTGAATCTTGAACATGAATCTAATCTCATTGGGGCAAAGTTGCTAACTTTCAAGCTCAATAATAATCTGAAAAAAATTAGTTATCTCCAATAGTTTGAAAAGAAGGGGAAAAAATTAAATTTTAAAATTTAAAATTCCCCTCTAGTTGGCTTGTTTGAAAACATCTCAAAAAACTGAAAGCACATTCTCACAGATCATTTTTATTTGCAATCGAAATACATAATATGTAATAAGATTCAGGAGTTACACGTTTTGAATTTCCGCTGCCATCGCAACTTTATTCTTTTGAATATGGACCTGAATTTTTTTCTTGATTTTGAAGGAAATGGTGCCTTTAACTTATTTTATTCAGTTTTTTTTTTCTTTTCTGAGATTTGAATATTTAATAAAAAAAATAATATTCAATACAGTTCTGGTTTGAAAAAATAACAAATAATAGTACCTACTCGTATATTAAAGTATGAGTGGATAATAAGGTCTTTAAAACACGCGCGAGTGTTTTTAAGACTCGTTATCCCCTAATACTTATCCCCTAACTGACATCTACTGACCAAATTAATTGACATAATTCTCTGACAAGAACTTCAAGGTTCTACCAGGCGCAATCAACTGGTTTTTATGGCAATCCGTGGTCCGAATAGAGTTGAAATAGAGTGTAGCTATAAGAAACTAAAAACATAATAACTGATCATGTTCATCATGAAGTATTTTTTTATAATAATACCTAATTATGTTTTCATTATTAAACATAATTATGTCATCATATTTTGATATGATCAAAACCAATCGCCTGATTGCTGACTACCAGTTGTGGGTTTCGCTAAATATAATTTTTTGCGCAGGTTGTAGCTCTCTCGCATACTTTACTTGTTAATGAAGAAACCAGAGTAAATAAAGTAATGGTTGTTGCGCCGTTAAATACCGTGCTAAATTGGGTAGCCGAATACAAAAAATGGATGCCTGATGAAGATGATTTTGAGATCTACGAGTTAGTCACTTGTAAACCCAATGAGAGGCAATATGAAATTGAAAATTGGAATAAAACTGGAGGAGTACTTATTATCGGTTATCAAATGTTCAGAACTCTAACTGACCCCAATAGTAAAAGAATTCATAGGAAACTGAAGGAGCTATACCGTACATCTCTTGTTGATCCAGGTAAAATAGAATATGCCTTTATAATATTTTTATATTAAAGTATTAATTTTTTTTATAATTATAGGACCAGATCTTGTTATTTGTGATGAAGGTCACTTATTGAAGAATGAAAAGAGCCACTTGAGTATAGCTATGAACCGTATAAAAACATTAAGAAGAATAGTACTAACTGGTACTCCCTTGCAGAATAACCTCAGAGAATATTTTTGCATGGTACAATTCATAAAGCCAAATCTTCTTGGTAGTTATAAGGAATATTTAAATAGATTTGTAAACCCTATAACTAATGGCCAGTATACTGACTCTACTCCCTTTGACATAGCACTGATGCGTAGAAGATCGCATGTCCTTCACAAGCTCTTGGACGGTGTTGTACAAAGACGCGATTATGCAGTACTGGCACCTTACTTACCTCCGAAATATGAATATATTCTAGATGTATCACTTACTGAGTTGCAAATAAAATTATATGAACATTATATGACACATTTCGCTCGACAAAATCAATCTGGAAAAACATCCTACTTATTTGTCGATTTTGAGGTACTTCGTTCCATCTGTACGCATCCAAGAGTTTTGCTACATAAACACATTGCTAACGATAAGAAGGTTTGTGTTGTCGAATTTAAATTGAAAAAAATTTATTAACTATTTCTTCGTTTTTTTCTAGGAATGTATGAAAAGCGATGATGAAGAAGATTCTGAAGGATCTTTGAAAGATTTCTTAGATGACAGTGAAGATGAGCTACTATTAGAAAAGAAAAAAGATAACAACATCATAGATGATGATGATGACAGCTGTGAAAGTGTAAATAACGATTCTCAACCAAGAAGACAGAGGGTTACGAGAGCACAAGCGGCTGCTGGTAGGTGGCGGATCATATTGTATTTTCACATTCTAAAACAGGCTTCCAATATTCTCTCACAGTTTCTATTTATTTCACACATTTAATAATATGTGAGTTTGTATCGAGTTGTATGTCGCACGAGTGTCGATTCAAGACTGAATCCTCCACATGTACATTTCCTATAAAAAGTTGTCCGAACCTATGAAATAATCAGACATCAAATTTTTGCAGTCGTAGTCGAGATTTGTTAAAATATATGAATTTTGCCAAAGATAAAGTAGGGGACAAAGAGAACTGTTCCCGTCCCCTGTCTTTAACTGTTAAATAATGTCGATTTTCAATATCCCAGTCATTGTTCACTAAAGGAACCTGAAGAATTAATATCCAGTGGATAATTAAAGAGAAAAATTCAGGCGGGACGATGATCCTTACCTGAAAATGAATGACACAGATCCAGGCAGAGAACTCCGCTTATGAATCCGAAAACCCCAACAGAAGAATCGGGCCCCTATGTCTTTTTCAGAAGCAGCTAAAACAGTTCAATTCCATAAAAGAAATCAAGCTATTGTGATTAGTGTAGTTGAAGACTTGAAATTGGCAGACTATGTAGCAGCCATCAGTAAACTAAGCTGGAATTAAATTTGCATCTAGAATCTCTAACAACCGAGTGTGTGTTTTCTGAATAATATTAATAATACTTTATTATCAATGCTATTTACAATATAATACAATATTAGTCATGACCTATGACCTACAATACAAAGTAGCCATTTCCTCTTTTTCACCATTTACCACAATATAAATTTCTCATACATTAAATTACATTATAGCATAGCCTTAATAAACCCTGTCCTTATGTGTCTCTTACTCTTTATTTTGAGCTCATTTATACTTGCACTATTTTTAACCCTCTTATATAACATGCTTTTTTCGCTTTATAAGTAACATCCGTCTCTCAATCGGCGACCATATTACAATTCCAGCATTATAGATAACACCCGTCTTTAAGTCGGGGATATACTAGTATTATACAGGGTGATTCACCAGCAGACAGTAACATTTTATAATGAATTATTATCAATTTCAGCTAAGGCAAATGGAGTAGAACTCATTGAAGAAGAGGTTACAAAGGTAATAGCTCATAATGCCTGGTGGCGTCAGTATTGCTCTGATGAGGATCTAGATAATATTGCTAACAGTAATAAAATGTACCTTATGTTTGAGATTCTCAAGGAATGCGAGCAAATTGGTGATAAAGTGTAAGTAGTAGTGATTCTCTATTATTTTTCAATGCTAAACTGATTTGTACTTTTTGATTGCAGATTAATATTTTCCCAGTCCTTATTTTCATTAAACCTGATTGAATATTTTCTTAGTAAAATTGATGAAGCGTCTCAGGAAAATAATACAGAGAAAACAGCTGGCTTTTCTGGTTCCTGGGCTTTAGGTTTAGACTATTTTAGGTTAGATGGATCTTCATCCTGTGATAATCGTACTTCATGGTGTAACACCTTCAATGATCCTAATAATACACGAGCTAGGTAAAGACAGCTCTTAAAATTCATGTTGAACTTCTAAAAATTTTAATTTCGCCAATGTATGTTTTTAGATTATTTTTAATATCGACTCGTGCTGGCGGACTAGGCATTAATCTTGTAGCTGCTAACAGAGTTATTATTTTTGACGTTTCATGGAACCCATCACATGATATCCAAAGCATATACAGAGTGTACAGATTCGGTCAAACTAAACCTTGTTATATTTATAGATTTGTAACATACGTAAGTAAATTTTCATAGTCTGTAATCAGATTAATTACTAATATTTTAAATTTACTGCTTAGGGTACAATGGAAATGAAAATATACGAGCGTCAGGTTACAAAGCAGGCAATTTCGAAACGGGTCATCGATGAGCAACAAATTGACAGGCATTACAATCAAAATGATCTTGCCGAGTTATATAAGTATGTATTACCTATTGAAGAATGTATAAATTTACTGTTAAATTTATTGATTTTTATTAGATTTGAACCAAAAATGGCAAATCGTCCAATTCCTTTGGTGCCGAAAGATGTTCTTCTAGGTGAATTGCTTCATACTCATGAAGATAAACTGGTGACATATCATGAGCATCAGTCTCTCTTGGAAAATAAACAAGATGAGGAACTTAACGAAGAAGAAAGGAAAGCTGCTTGGGATGAGTTCGAAAATGAGAAAGTGGCTCGAACCTTAAATTCATGTAAGTACTTACAGGGTGAGTCCCCTAAGATGGAAAGCGCGATTACACCTACACCATTAAAGATATCGAAATGAACCAAAAAGTGCTGTAAAGGGGAGGGCAAAGTGCAGTTTGTAAAATTATTTTCAGATACACAGAATGGCTCGATATCGCTGTACGCCATACAACTTTGCTATTTTAAATTGGTCACCTTCCATATTATTACATCTTCAGAATGTTTGGGAAAAGTAAAAAAGAATGGTTTGTAACGAGTGGTTTATGAGTTATAAACAACTGAAATTGATTTTCCATTTTGAAAGCAGCGTTTTTTAAACATGGTCCAAGATAGAGGAAAACGGCTTACATGTTCCTATCTTAATTTTTCATTTGGTATCCTATCATGTCCATAAAAGTGGCCATGGTATACTCAAAAATTCAATAAAACAACAATCAGTAGGTCAATGAGTATATATTTTCTTTCAAAAAATTAGGAATATCTTGTCGACCGGTTTCGGGTGTTAACCCATCTTCAGGACAATTGTCAGTTTACAAGAATCGCGGTCCACACATAAAGGGTATACAATTCATGTTTAAAAAATATAGGCCCAGGCCTGATGTAAAAATGTAAAAACACGTGGTCATAAGATCAGAAATTCTCTAAGCAACTTCCAAAGAACAAACACACATATAAATAAAATCAAAAAATTGAAATTATGTCATTAAAACTTGTTTAAAACCCTTCCCGAGTGAAAGGGTGGCGTTAATTGACTTTAGGGTTGAAATTGTAAAATTCTTCAAGACAAGTAAAACGGTGGACCGACGAAGGGTTTTAAACAAGTTTTAATGACATAATTTCAATTTTTTGATTTTATTTATATGTGTGTTTGTTCTTTGGAAGTGTCTTAGAGAATTTCTGATCTTATGACCACGTGTTTTTACATTTTTACATCAGGTCTGGGCCTATATTTTTTAAACATGAATTGTATACCCTTTATGTGTGGACCGCGACTCTTGTAAACTGACAATTGTCCTGAAGATGGGTTAACACCCGAAACCGGTCGACAAGATATTCCTAATTTTTTGAAAGAAAATATATACTCATTGACCTACTGATTGTTGTTTTATCCTATCATGTAGCTGAAATTTTTATACCGGGTGATACAAATTATCAAATTTTTTACCACTCTGTATAAAAATTTCATCGACTCAGTAGGATACCGGATGAAAAGTTAAGATAGGGACATGTAAGCCGTTTTCCCCATATCTCGAGCCGTTTTCAATATAAACTGCTTTGAAAATAAAAAATCACGATTTTCATTTGTTTATAACTCATAAATTGTTCATTACAAACTTCAACTTTACAACCATTCTTTTTGAATTTTCTCAAGCAATATGAAAATGTAATAACATATAGTGTCCTATTTAAAATAACAAATTTGATAATTTTTATTGAACCTTTGCTTCGTAATTGTTAAATGTCTACAATGTAACTACAAATAAGTTGAATATAAAGTGCGAAAATACAATAGGCTGGGCTTAATTAGCAGAGTCTGAATTCCCTGAGTGTTCTATGAAAAATTCGGTTTTGATTTCAATAGGATTAAGAATTTTTTATTGAAAATTCATTATCATGAAAATTCACATGTACTGCAGGGGAATTCCCGTGACGCTCTGAGAGTGGTGCAGTTATTAAAATTATAATGTTATTTTAAATATTTGATCCAGTATTCAACAATAAAATAACTGAGTGAATATGTAACTAATAACTAACTACAACATTGTTCAATATTCAATATCCTAAAACTTGTATTCTATATATTTTTTTTTCTAGTCAACTCAATGGGAGTTCAAATGAGTCCTCATATGGTAACACTGGCGCTGAATAATTTAATCAAGAAAGACAATCCAAATTGGACGTCTGAGCAGATAAAGTCAATTCTACCTGCAATGGTGAAAGAGTTGGAACTTCAAGTATCTAAAGGAGATCTAACGGTATGTATTTATAAAACATTGCCATCCCTCGTAACTATAGGTATGAATTTGGCAAAGTCTGTCATTGTCGAATAAATTTTCTAAATTGAGTTCTTTTGTTTCCCAAATAAATACAAGAAGAGTTTTAACAAAAGCGACGGAACTAAAGGAGGGGGTTTTATTCAATAAGAAATGTTCGATATTTTTTAATTCTGATAGAAAATAGTTAAAATCTTATCGAAAAATAATATTGCATTAAAATTCCTTTTTACTTTTGTAGATGTACAAAAGAATTGAACAAGAGATCAGGATAATTCATTTAGCAAACTTCAAGAGAAATAATGAGCTAATGTTAGCACAGAAAAATTTCCAAATATTGCAACAGAGGCAGCAACAGCTTTATAGTAACAGTGTTCAAGGAATGAATCTTCAAAATATTGAAAACATAAGGTAGGTACATCGAATAAATTTTATCAGTAGTTCAGAGGACTGCTTACTCAGGGCTTATTTAGCTTTTTTTGTTATTTTAAAATGCATTTTTATTACAGGCAGTTTAATCTATGGAAAGCCGGTGGTATGGGCAACATGCCAGGTCCTAGTGGTTTACCTAGAGGTTTGCCTAGTGGTTTGAGTGTTAGAACTAAGCCCTCAAATCCAAATGAAATTATCGATCTTAATGATTAAGTATTTTTAATTATATTTATTTATTATCATTATTTTGTTAAATAGTCTCTGTACAAAAATATATTAAGTAGGGCTGTGACAGTTGACCGGTAAGCCGATGAATCGTTTGCAATCACTGTGACCGGTTAGGATTTTTTACTACCGGTTAACTGTTTTATAGTTTGCTAAATATATTATATACAATTTTTTTTACAAAATTGACAAACTGGAATAGTTTCTACAAAAAGAATTAGGAGAAATTTGGCAAATTCACTCCTTGTACCCTTATACAGCAGGAAAAGGAAATTTTTAATTTCCAACAAGAAACAATAAAAGTTGCTTCTCACTTAGGCTTAACCAGGAGAGAGCGACACTGCAAGAGACAACAAAAATAGATCACACGACATGTTCTATTATGATTGTGGTTTTGGTTCTTAAACTATTAAATTTATTTCATATTCTAAGTTTTGATTTATTCCAAGTGGAAAAGACCGTAGTAAACAAGTATGATCGGTTACTATTTCCATGTCTACTGTGGAGCTAATTCGCCCACTTAAATCCATGGCTGTGTAGTATTTGATGTTGAATGAGTGATAAAAAAATTATTTATTTAATGAGTGTTTATAAAATTTGAAAATTGATTTTTTCACATGAAGATGACCATTAACTGATTAAAACCTGATTGGCCAGATCATTGGTCTCTCCTGAAATTTCAACAAAATGAAATGGTCGTGGATTTAGTGGCCGGGCCAATTCCATGGTAGACTACAGTGTTTTATAGATATTGGGTTTTTACTGCTGGAAATTGACAAGGTTAGTCGGTTAATCGTCGATTAACTGTGTTGGTTAACCAGTTGGCAAAATTTCAAAAAAAGCACAGCCCTACTTTTAAGGTAGGTTATCTATTTTAAAATAATATAGTAGTAACTGCTTGTATAATTTCGTGGTACTTGTCGATTACTATAGTCTGTTTCAAACAAAGAATCAACAATTTTTTCATTTTCTTTGTACTTTGCGTCTCTAAAATTATTGTCCTTTAAAAGCAGATTCACTGCTATATACAAACATTTTTATTCGTGTTTATTATTTTTTATTTATTATCGATGTCAACTTACCTTTGCAGGAGCTAATTTTAAAAACTGGGATGTGAAATTACAATCTTGTGTTCCAAAGTATTTCACAAAATACAAAAGAATAATTGTATTATTTTAAATCAAAACAAATTTGAACTCCCCATAATCTCAGTCTAATAGTTTTTTAATGTATAAACATTTTTGGCTGATACATTATTAATATAGGTAATTATATTTTGGCTTATTGAAATTATGCCAGCGTATTTTCCATTGTTTAAAGAGGCTCCCGACAAAAGTAAATGTTCACTATATTTTATAAGTACGATAGGTTTTTACTTTCAGTTTTTCTAATAAAATGTTTAAATCAACCTTTTTTTATTGGTAGTGAAGAACTTCCAGCTTTTCATTAAACCACAAAAAACCATCAGTAAAGTAATCTAGAATTGAACAAATTTTCAAAATTAGTAAGGTGGGCGATAAATAATGAACATCAGCAGAAACTACACGAAATTCTATGCTGTTGTATCAAAAATAAAAAATAGTTTTAGGGGTATTCGATAGGTAGGGGTATTTTAGGTACATCGATGATAACAGATCAAGAGATTACGACAGCTATTAATTCATTTCCACCAGGATCTGCTGGCGGTTTAGATGCTTTGAGACTGCAAATTCTCAAAGATCTCTTTGCCAAAAATACCGGAGATTCGGGGATCCAGCTTTTAAAGGAAATCTTCTCGTTCATCACCCATATTGCAGAAGGGAATATTCCTCAATCAATCCGTCCTCCAATCTTTTTCGGAGGCTGTTTGACGGCGGGAGTATACGTCCAATAATAATTGCAGTTGGAAATGTTTGGCGCCATTTTACTGCAAAAGTGCTAAATTTCAGAATTTTTGTACAACTGTGGTAGACATCATTCGCGGTTACGTTCTGAACAAAACTCCATGACTACGGAAAGCCCATAATCAATTCTCATTTCTGTTATTCTTTTGTAAGAAATTGTTAAAAATAATCTCATGCAGACCGAACGCGAAATGAAAACAACATGTACGTCATCAACTAGTTCTATAATAAATCTACAGGGTAAACCGTTTAAAATTTCGAATTGATTCAAATTCAAAAGTTTTTCAGAATTACTAGTCCTATGCAAGCAAATATTCTTCAGTTATATGTAGAGGTGTTCTAAAAGTCGCCAACAGCAGTCAACTGTTTTATATTAACTAGAACACCCCTGTATATTGCAACATTTTTATATTTCCTGAGAAAATAATTAAATAACAATGGTTTTCACATTTTAAGCCCATAACTAGTGATTTATGATTTATAAACAAATGAAAGTCGAATTTTTTCATTTTGAAAGTAGTTGTATATCAGGAACGGATCCAAATATCGAAAAATGGCTCACATGTTTCTGTTTTAATTTTAATACAGGGTGATAAAAATTCTGCAAAAATCTGAGATATCTCAGCGCATCTCGAAAAAAAAAGCAAAAACAGTGCAAATATTTCTGTACCATGGAAAAGAACATGAAAAGTTAAAACAGGGACATGTAAACCGTTTTTCTCTATCTTGAGCCGTTTTCATTGTACACTGCCATAAATTTTGAAAATTGCGGTTTTCACAAACAAAATTTTCTTAAAAACGAGGGACATGGCTATAATCTTTCATGGTATTTACAGTGTAATAACCCTGTATAGTTAACTTCTGTCTGGGTAGAATGAGCTAGTTCTCGAAGCCCGAAATTACTGGAGTGGAGCGTTTTTATCTTATCTACATAATTGATCCTCCAATCTAAGAAAAATAATTTTGACCCTTTTATAAATTTACATTCACGTCTATGCCTACAGAGGAAAACAAAACTATAAACATAGCTCCCCTTTCTCACCTAGCCTTTATCATGTTGGGGACACAACACGCAATACAGTTAGAATACACATGCTCCGTTTATTCTTGTATTGTTAGTCTAAGACCATAGGCTGAAATCCTACTCACCAGATTTTGCTCCAAAGTTAGCTATATTTAACACATTCACTGCCAAGCCAATTTTCATAGAACCTTCCCACCACACCACCCATAAAAGCAGCTCAGCGGACACCAGTGTCGGCCCTGACGCCCTGAATATTTTTTCATTACGCCCCGCCAGGGCTGACACACTTTTTATATCTCACCACGCCATAGCGGACGCGAGAGCGGACACAAATTTGCCAGCGAACACGAGTTGACCTTGTATAGTGACTTTGCATTATTCCCGCAGGATCTCGCACGACAAACGTCTCCGCGTGTTCAGTACTGAATAGATTAGCGTAGTTGACACTTCGTTTGTGTTTGATTTTGTGAAATTTAGAACAATATAGTTCCATTAAAAAAAGGCATAGATTTTTAGTGTTGAAAATGTGTCCGCTCTGGCGCCTGTGGGATAGCTTTTAAAAAGTATTTTTATGCGCCACAGGTCACAATAGCGGACAGAGTCCATACAATCTAAACAAAGATTTACATCAAGAAACCAGAGTATGTAGGCAATTCGAGGGCGCCTAATAGCACAAATAATATTAAAAGATTCACAAAAATTAGTGTCGTTTTGCAAGTAATAATTATCAAACATGGCGGACATCGGTGACCGCCCTGGCGCAGTGAATCAACTGTGTAGAGGACACCGGTGTCTGCCCTGGCAGCGAATGTGATAAAAATACCTGTCATTTTCTGAAAGTGTCAGTTGATCGAGTAAAACAAATTAATAATGTTCAACATAACAATTTATTCACACAAACATACAGTCGTTTTCAGATAAAACTGGGACAACTCTTATAATGCAACTCTCAATTTCACTTGTTCATTAAAACTGGGACAACTTTTTTGTTGTGTTTTGTTTGTGGCTTCCAACATGTTAGTGTACTTTGATTTCAATAAATCTTTTTGCGATACTCAACAGAAGGAAATTTATTATTATTTATTGACGTGACAAGAGGCAAGAGAATTCATCATAAAGAATCAACTTGAAAGTGAGAAATGTAATTTTTATTTTTTGGAAGTTTTAATTTTTTGACAAATAATATAGACTGTCATCTTTGCTGACAGCATGAACACCATTATGGAAACATTGTTCAATTTAAAAGCCACATTTAACCCTTAGTTGGTAACATCCGACTCTGAGGCGGATGCCAAGTTTTGATGCTGCGCTGAATCCAAACGAATGAATGTACAAAAATTTCGTATTAGGTATGCTCTAGTTGGTTGCCAAAAAGTCCATAGCCGCCTTCGCGAAAATACGTCTGTGAGACGGGTGTTACTCAGAACGATATATTTCAGTCCATCTCTCAGTCGGCTGTTGGTCGAAAGTATGGTGAATGAAAAGGTATAATATATAAAAAAATGTATAAAAATGAAATAAGTCTTGTTTTAATAAAATATATTTGTGTTTACTAGAATACATTCGAATAAATATGTAATTATACATATTATTATAATACCTATTCCGACTGAGCGACGGATGTTACCTATAATGCTGGAACTGTAATATGATCACCGACTGAGAGACGGATGTTACTTATAAAGTGAAAAAAAGTATGTTACCAACTAAGGGTTAAACTAGAAAAATAAAACTGTCCCAGTTTTATTTGAATGTGATGAAATAAATGAAAATTTATTTTAAATCAGCAAAATATAGCAATAAAATTTACAAATACTTGAAAGCTTGATAATAATTGATGACTTATGAATAGAAAATTTACAATAATACATGCAAAAGGTAAGAAATGCTTTTCCAAAGAATTAATTATTGAACGATGTAACACATGTTTCGCTGCTTTTCAAAGTAGTATCTTCAGACATTAAAATAAATATCAAAATTATTGATCAAATGACAAGAACGGTAATGATGTTATCGAAAGGGCATTCTTTCTTGAACGCGCCGTTACCAAAACACTTTAAATATTTTCAAAATAAAACAAATTAGTAGCCATGACATGCCAAATGCGAAAAATTTTGTTACTGTCAAATCCAACATTTTTTCAATAATAATGATTTGTTGTAACTATTTTATTTCAATCAATTTTTATTGTTAATTGTTAATTTACTATTATTTTTGAATTTGATATGACAGTAACAAAATTATTCGAATTTGGCATGTCATGGCTACTGATACATATCGGTCAAAATAATTGGTAAAATATTATGTTAAATTGTGAAAATTGCCCCAATACTATTTATCTTTGATGAATAACTCGAAATTAGCGATTTAAACCCTCTCGGACGTTGTCTGGGACATCCTCGCATATAAATAGTATAATATTCTCGTTTTATGATTAGTCAAAAAAAAACTACATAGGTACTTGGTAATTAGTAGACTCACAATGACAGAAATGTATCCTGTATTCGAGTGTTTAATAAGAATAATCCTCTACTATACCTCATGTTTAAACTAGGAGGAGTAAACTGCAAAGTATCATTTACAGTTTATACCAGTTTTTTTTGGCAGCAAATTTAAATTGAAACTAAGTAAGATAGAACTTGTTTTCGGTGTAGTTTGTCTAGTTTTCAGGAGAGATTTTACAGCAGTATCACAAATCATTGTGATTTGCATATATCAGTATTATAGGGCTGAATAATTTTCTGGATATAAATAGAATGAAATTGAATAATTTCTAGACATTTCGTAGAATAAAATAAAGTGCTTCATTTTAGGCAATATTTAACAAACGTAACATATTGTTACGGGTCTCACACTTGTTCTCACACAAATTTGTTGAAATTTGCTTCAATGGTCTGAGAGTTATGGCAAAAAAAAACTTTGAAACTGAACTTTGGAGGGCGGTATCTCCCTTGGGAAGCGTTTTTCAGAAAAATGCGTGTCGACTTGTTTTTTTGATGAGCTATCGAATGTTGAATTATTGACATTTAAAACTGCGACACCATTTATAGGTATGCCTGCATTTCTGTACTGCTTCAGATAAGTTCATCTCCACCTGACAATATAATCACGTTCAATTAAAATACTCTTGCAATTTCTTTATAAGTAGGTACTTTAAAAAATGTGGACACAGACCATTATCTATACAGTCATGAGCAAGATGTAGCCAAGTTTTCAGCTGTATAACTATAATTTACCTGAAGCTGAGTGAGTTGATAAATTTATACAATTTATATTTATACAATGATGAACAAGACATCTCTGGCAAATCTGATCATTTCTGTATATAACTTTGTCTATTGTGGGTAATTTGTTTCTAAAAAAATCCATGAACGAGTTGCCCGATAGAATTTTTCGTTCCTTCATCGAAGTTTGTAACAACAGCAGGTCGACCACCACAGTTTGCAGAATCGTTAACCATTCTAGTTGTCCTGTATTCTTTAATGGTGCGACAGTGGACACCGCAATACCTATTACATCACTTCAATTAATAAAATGAAGTTCCAAAATATAAAATAGAAAAATACTCAATGCCTTGGAAATTTTAAATACAGTTACACTGATCTTTTTGTGAGGCTCATCGCTCAACTACTGCTGTTTATACAGATTCAAAATGTACTGTTTTTTATTCAGAGACATATGGCCTAAACTTAAGCGGAACCATTTCATTGGAAGAGACATCCTCTCACTTGTACTTCATGTAGGATTACCCATAATGGCACTTGAAATCCTTTGCAGGATGAAAATGCAAAGCAAAAAATAATTTCAAAATTCTGAAAAGGATGTCTAGTCTCTAAAAAGAACCAAATGTGCTTCAAAAAGAACTTATTTTGTTTTGGAAATAACTGATTGACTGATATTTAACATGAAAACGTAAACAATGACCTTGACCTAGGTATCAATAAAAAAAAACAAGCGTCTGTAGTGTTGAGTATTGCATAGATTCAATTTCCTGTACAAATTTTGCCTATGAATGAGAAGAGATTTTTTTGACGGTTCATTTAAATTTACACCTAGTTTAAAAATAAGGTATAAAACATACCAATCTACTGAAGGTGACTGTTTGACAAGCTGAATCAAAAAATGATAGTGTTTCATGTTTAATGAAAAATCTCTTAATAGATTTACTTGATAATGTAAAACCAGTGAAACGTTCAGATTTCCAGAGGTTTTTAAAATAACCTTTTTATCGTTGCATAGCACACACTTGCTCCTTTACTTCTTCAACCTTCTGAGCCGATTTAAGCAGAATGTTGTGTTGATGATTTAAATGTGCACAGAGTAACTGCAGTTTTCTAAGATTGTTGTCGCTGTTTTCCATTAGCTGTTCTTGCACAGCAAAATTTCTACTCGAGTGCATCAAAATCTGAAGACAAAAAAATTATTACATTTTTAGAATATCGTTAGCTCTTCAAATTCTGCTATGTGAAAATTGTTATTTTTTTAAGGCATGTATGTATCTACCATCCTTCCAAGTGAGCCATTGAGAATGGTCACAGGGAATATTTGTAAGGAAAATAAATAAATAAATATTGTATGGCTGTGGTAAAGACAAGTGTCAGAAGTTTTCAAGTAGCCTCAAGGGCCTCAACGAGTGAAATAAAGTGTCGTAGCGGTTCATTATTACACTCATTTCACGTTACTCATAACCTGAAATGGATCAATTAATTTGAATAGTTCAATCACGAAATCGCATACAAAAACAATCATTATTGAACAAGAAGCAGAGATGTAAAATAGGTGCAACTCGTCACTCATTGCATGCCGGCGAATCAACGATTAAGTACAAGTTCTAGAGAACGGCCAGAGCGCGAGTGGCTAATGTAGGAACCTATAATTCGACACTGAACTACATAGGTAATCCGACGCCGACCACTCTCTAAAGCTTGATGAATACACCACCTACTAGAGAAAAATCATTGTTTATTCGCATATCGACAGATCTATGTACAATTATGTATTTTGTGACATTTAAAAGTGATGTGAAGGTATCGAACATATCCTCCAGTCCCTCACTTCGTAACTGCAAAAGCAAACACTCGCCCTCTAACGTAGTAACATGTAACATGTTTGTCTGATTTATCCGGTACTGGGTATTTCGCCAAATAACGGGCACTTAGTAAGGGGTAGTTACAATATTGACATCACTAATTCAGAGCGTTGTTGCATGTATAATCAAACTTTATAATTTGTAATGTTGGGATTTTTAATTACTCCCAATGATCAGTCACATCAACCAAAATTCAAATTCCGATCAAGAATGTCGAAAATAATCAAAGTTGAAGAAAAAAATCGTATTAATATAACATTACAGCTATTTAAAAGAGAGAACCCACAACCCAAATATGAGCGACCACTACATCATCAAGATTAAAAATTATTTGGGATGTAAGTATTATCAATATCATTATTTGAACTGTGCATAATGATATGATATTACTCTCTTAATCTTATGAGATTCTTAAGACAGCAGATCTTAAGGCGGACGCTTATCTTCAGATGATATCGATACCGTGTCGAAATACTGCCACTAACCGCTGCTATGGTGGCGCTACTTGGCTCGCTGCACACTCCCTATAGAAATGTGGGTATAGGGAGTCCAAAGCGATTTTTCTCCCTGTATTGGGGGGACCATGTATAGGTATTTCAGACCTAATACAACCAGGACATGTATTTCGACCTATTGGAATTATTTTAACAACAGATCTAACCTCACTAGGACCTGTCCTTTGCACGGGCTCATTGATTTTGCATGCATGTATCAACAAAACATTAAAAAGTTTGTATCTTTCTAGTAGTAATTCTCGTATAAAGGGCCCCACTCACCTCGTTCTTCTCCGCCGTTTTTAACCGACAGTTAAAAACGTTGGAAGGAAGAACGTTGACTGATATGTCCACACACAACAGATTTTTTCGCACCAGTTTATCACGATGGACCGTATGTGCTTGTTAGCAGTGGCAGCGGTTTTGGCAGTGGAAAAAAATCGCAAAAAAAGAAAATCTAGAAGAAAATGGATGAAAAATTGGCTGCTTAAACGCAGTACACTGTCACATACAAATTTCCATCAGCATCCACTTCCTTGTATTTCACCAGTAATGCTTCATACACCTTGTTTTTCTTGATTCGGTCATGGTATTCCGCCGATTTCACTTTCCACACGCAAGGAAATGATCTACATACCTAAAGCTCAATAAACTCTAATAAGAAGTCTCAGTTCCACTGCCTAATATCTGGCATTTTTATTATAACCAGTTGAATATTTTTAATAATAATAAACAAAAAAAAAAATGCTGAACGTCACTGCCACTGATAAATGCCCGACCAGTCAAACTGTTGAGAGCACACACCTCGTGTTTACTTAAACGGTTGGCACGATAACCGACAAAAATCAAGCCTCGCCTGAAATTTTGGAACGACGTTCTTGCCCATACACCTCGTTTTTGTGACGTTTTTAACCGTCGGTTAAAAACGACAGCGGAGAAGAACGAGGTGAGTGGGGCCCTTGAAAGTCCAATCACACACTAATAGTACCACTGTACATACATTGAGAGTTTCATGTGACAATGAAAGCCAGTAGATATGGATATACAGTTTAACGGAAATTTGTAAGGAAGCTTGTTTACAATATTACAAAATAGATGATTTAGTTTTCGGACATAAAAATTTAAAACTCAACAGCGATGGACCTAAAACTTAGCAAGAACTATTTTTCAACCCACCTCGCTGCTTTTCGAGCCTTTAGTTACTTGTCTTGCAAGGGATGAAATATTATTTACATTCACTTGAACACGGTCTGCCAATCTCATTTTAGAATCTGCAAAAAGTGATCTGGCACTTGTACTACTTGCTGAAGTCATTTTTATTCAAATAAAATAGTGATAATAAATAGCAATGGTCTTCTAAAATAACTTTGATAAGAGTATTTTGGCTAGAATGCCAACTAAACGCAAACAGTAACAAACTACTATAAAATGTTTATAATTAATTAAATAATTTTAAGTTAAAGTTGGGTTAGGTTAGGAGGGTTCAGCGTTATTCTTCTTCTGTTCGGGACCTTTTAGAATCACAATCTGGTCTTTGACACTTGAAAGTCGGTGACACATGAGGCGTTTTTTCTTGTTGCAGCAGCACGGAACATAGCTGCTTTCTTTCGCTCAGCCGTGAACGCAAAGAACATTGATAAATTAAATAAATTGATAAAGTCAAATTATTAAAACGAAAATAAATAATAATTAAAAATAAATAATAATAATTGTTAATATTTTTTATTGTTCATAATACTAAAATCCGTGCTAAAATAGCAGGAAATGGATGTGGTAGGTCATGATACAAAAAAATAAACAAGGTATGTCAGCGCGCAGCTTGTGACGTCAGTATCACCACACTGACGTCGCAGGCTACATGCGGCTCGGCAGTCGGCAGTAATAATGACGTAAAGTCGCGATTTAGTAGCTTATTTCGACGTTTGAAGATGTTCCTGTTCCAGTAATTCTAATAAGTTTGACTTCAGTACCTGACTGTATGATAGCAAAAATGATTTATTGTGCGGTAAGTGCGGATGTGAGAATCACGCAAGAAAAACGAAGGGCAAAAAGATATATTTTTTAGTTTGCAAGCACGACCCTCTTAAACCACACGGAGAACCGTGTAACAGCCTGATTTAAGAGGGTCCATGCATCCTTTAACATCCTCCAGATACTCCGGATGCAGCACACTGATGAGCCCCAGTAGGGCGAAACACGTGTCTGTGCTTGTTCTGGTACTCTGGTTGGCTCTATGTTATTGGATGTGTGGAAGCTCTCTCGATTGGAGTTTCGGGCACTGTCAGCATATGACAACTGTTATGGGCGATGGAGGAATACTCGGTCCCCAATATAACAGGCTAGTAAATGCACTTTATGTGCTTTATACTCATACGACCTATCTTCATTTTATTTTTTATTATGGATTTTAATTGTTCAAAAACTGCTTAAAGTAACTTATTTTGTTCTTTTTAATTTTTTTTGTTTGTTAATAATTGTCCAAAAACTGCTTAAATTAACTTTTTTTTTAAATAAATATTTTTTTCTTCAAACGTCAGTAAATCAGACATTACTCGACTCAGTAGCCGGTCTCAAAGTTTCACTTTTCCTCCGCCGGAGCTAAAGTGTTGCCAAGCAACACTTTACCTCCGCCGGAGCTAAAGTGGTGCCATAGCAACATCAACATACAAACACATATACACCGTTCACTTATTATAAAAGAATTGGGTTATGGTGTAGGGTGATAGAAATCACTGGGTATAACCGCTGTCAATCATTGGCTGGAGTTTGGTTATGTCTCTTTTTTATGAGGTTGAAGTTTTATGGCAAGGAACAGGACATAGTTGCCAGATGGATTTTTGATATTTTTGGTATTCTTCTTGTTATATTTATATTTACATCTTTGGGGGCTTTTTATTTTGAATCATTTAGTCACATACCTATTGCAATCTTTAACTAGAACGCAATAATGTCGCTGGATCTAAGATCTTAAAATCTTAAGATTTTCATAAGAAGTTTGAGAAAAAGGTTGTCAAAGATTGCAAAATCATGTAATTTTGCCAAGTTAGGAAAATACACGAATGTACTTTTTGAATATAAAATAAAAAACTTGAATCAATTATATTAATTTACTTTTAATAAATACATATAGCAGGTAATTAAAATATATCGGTGCGTTTATTAAAATATTAAAATATAGGTACGTAAATGACAAATATTTTTCGTCAATTCGTCGGTTATTCGGTATCGTAGTACTGTGTCAGAAACCAGCCAAAGATTCTAGACTTGAGAATGTTTTACACAAGATACTTTTCAGTTTTCGCTTCTGGTCCAAAATTATCCCCCATTATCAATAACCGCTACTGCATATCCTGCTCAGAATCAGAATCATCTTCAGTGTTCTGATTTTAATAAGATTTTCACCATGTCCATTTGTTTCGTCCAGTCCTCCGAAATAAGTTTTTCACAATGATTATATTAATTTTGTCACATATCAGGTGTACTTACATTTTGAAAGCTCTTCAAGACATACATTCTTTACTTTATCCTTAGAGGGAAGCTGCTAATTTACGTGCTTGTATAATGAAGTTTGCAATACCCCCATGATTTTGATTGGGTTTGTATTGGAAATAGATTATTGCAAATCTTTCGGAAATACAATATTTTCATAATTATAGTGCCTGTTTTAGGCGGGCTGCCCAAAGGTGTAATTTCACATTTGACCTGTCTAATAATACTTGCTAATGCACGGTCTGACTACTATATCAGAGACCGCATTACTAGCAATTTAGCAAATACACATATTTTACTTAATCTTACATCCCAAATCTATTTTACCTTCAGAGAATGACTTAAATGTTTGCTCAAGTTTGGACTTTCTGGATCTTAATCATTGAAATGCTTTCCTAATGCGGATTTATCCATCTAAAGATATTATTTTCGTCATTTTGCTCTTTCGAAATTTAAAATGTCAAAAATTTAATAATTTTATTTGTCAGTTTGAAAAAAATTAATCAGAGTAAAAAATTACCTATCCTAGATACCCCTTCTTCTAAAACTTCAATTAGACAACAAGGCCGTTAATCAGCTGAGACAATTTGAGTGATTTGACAAATGTCAGTGTTTACTTAACCTTTAATATCTCGATCAGCTGATATTGTCAATCGAGATCTAGGTAGTTTTCATTTTTGCAAACCTAAAAACAAAAGTTCATGGCCACCTAGTTCTTTTTTAATATGTGAACGGTGTATAGCTACCTGTATTAAGAATCAACTATTGAAATTTTATTAATGTAGGCTAGTATATTCATCAATAAAATTCAACCTAAGATATGAAAACTCTCTAGTTTATTATTATCTAATAAGGTTAAAAGGAATTCGGTATTAATCAAACATAATCTTTGGAAAATCTACACCGAAACGAAGTAATTCTGTGAAACGTCATAATTATACCCGAAGCCGGACGGTCGACAGTCGACTTTAGTCGAGTCGAGCTCGTGCTCGGCTCAGTCGGCTCAAACGTCAGAAAAAAAGTTGGGTTATTGCATTGCGAGGTAAGCAAAAATAATTATTATTCCGTATTGAAATTTGAATATTGAACACAAGGATAATAATTATAACCATATAGGTACCTAGGTACATAAAGGAATCCAACATCTTATATTTTTATTATTAGGTAAGTATTAGTGCACAGTTATGACCTACATATTTAACATTCAACTTCTGACTGACTGGCATCATCATTAACAGAAAATGAAAAAATTGACCAAGCAGGGTCTAGCAAGAGGTAGGTAGATGTTATCATTAATTTTATAACTTACTTACAAACTTTTATAACGTTTTTAATTTTGATTTTGCGATGCTTAGTAGTTTAGTTACATAAGTATTATTTTATTATTTTTCTTTAATAATTTCAATAATAATTTCTCGATGTTCACTGACGTTGATGACAGTGTCAATTTGACAGCGCCGCGTTTCTATAGAAGCAGCCCATACTCCATACTCACCTACTTATACCAGTCCAAACCTTTTGAAAATTCGCTTTCCTTCAATTAAAAATGATGTTCTTGCTTAAATTTGCCCACGTTTGAAGAAAAAATAGTATATTTTATTTGGAGGAAAAGTGACTTTTCATGGCTTGCTCTCTATTATCAGCCTCACTTCGTTCGGCTGATAAACACGAGCGCACCATGAAAAGTGTCACTTTCCCTCCGTATAAAATAATATACTATTTCCTCAATGTGTTTGTTTTCAAAACCCAATTACATAAAATATATCAATTTTTTTTGCTAATAACGCCAATGTGACTGTGATTTTTACAAAAAAAATTACGTCAACCAATTGGTTAACCCATTATAATAAAACGTATTTTTTCAAAATAACACTAATTTATTTCAATAATTAATATGTAGGGTTTATTCATCTCCTGAAAAATTTGTAAAAGTGTACCCTATATCCGGTTTTGCATGCGAACTCCTCAGTTAGGGTGTAAGGATCGACTCCCCAGCCCAAATGGGAACAGATTTACTGAGTCATTCCCCTTCTTGCGACCTTTGGAACAGGAGTGAATTATATCTTTCTATACAAATGAGACTTATGTGTCTGCATTCAATTTGGAATACTTGTCAGGAATCTTCATTTATTCCATCTACCGAACAGCAGGAATCTTTTAAATCTTGAGTAGATTTTAAAAACTTTTTTTAAGCTTGGATATTTTTTGTTTGGTTTTCATTACTCTCCAGTAGTAGAGTCCAAAAAATTCACAATATTCAATATTTATAATACAATTTTCAATTTTAGGAAGGTATAATAACGAGACACCCCCGCGAACAATAATTCTAGTTTTATATTATTTCTTGTTTGTTTATATTCTCATTGTGACTTTCGCGACAATTCTACTAAATACCAGAACGGTTCCGCATTCTACACATGTTCGAGATTTTGTATAGTACCCCGCGAACTATCTGACATTTCTAGACTCCATGGCCAACGGATATAAATGAGGAGCTGTCATACCTTGAATGTGAAAGCTGAAGTATCACAAAGTGATGAAGACAGAATAGTCAGTTTGTAGCCAGTGGTGGTATTTTAGTGAATTGTGACTCAGTGAAGTATAGTGTATTAGTTGTGTGGAAATAAGGAAACAGCTTATTATTTAGATTTGGAGTTTATTGCTATAAGTTATATTGGCGTTGGAGAATATTATAAAGACTTTTGCAGATTTTAATATAAATTTTAATAAGTGTGAGACCCCTAACAGTATTAAGACCCTTCATATCTCTTCTTATAAAAAATTATTTAGCTTCACATTCTTTATGATGAATGAATTAAAAATCAGAACTTTGTTAATATATAATAATTATTATATTACAATAAAATTTTATATTACACAAAATACTAAAATACATTTTCGCTGAATTGTAAACATAGCTTATTGTCTAAATTTTAGTAAAAATATATTGTTTTACAAATACTTCAAAACATTAATAATAGAATAGATAAAATATGGTTTCTTATTATAAATAGGTATTGGTATGTTATATTAACAAAACAATTTATAACAAACACATGTTGAAAACCATTTCTAATTAGTGACTAAATAATGTTGGTATTAAATAACAAAGAAAAACTAAATACTTTTCATTATAATATGTATATCATTTTCCTATACAAAAACAACTAATTTAAGAATCGGTTTATGTAGTTTTTATTACATAATAATATATACAAAAATAAATGGAAGTATATAATTCGGAACCTTTTTTTTTCGTAAAACCACCAGGTTATAATAATTAATATTTTAATCTTTGACAAGTTAATATTATTTCTTAAAAGGCACATGTAAAATTGTTAAAAACGAGATAAAATAAAAAACAATTAGATATATCGATTAGTTGGGAAAAACATCAACAAGTTGTTATAGTGCTAATCACCTCTAAAAATTTTAAGCCGTGCTTTTAAATTAAGACCAGCCCCCGGTAAGTTTATGAAAGAGTTCTTCGTTAAGTGCCTGACTAGCATCTTTGGACCTAGTTGAAAGGAAGATGTATCCACCTATAAACTCATGTACGACCTTGCAGTCTGCAGACAGGCATCCAAACATAATGTTTCCATCTTCAAACTGGATTCTCATGGTCTTGCTTTCCCAATTGACATTCCAAGTTTTCATTGTATTGTACCTCCAAGTTTTGTAGTGGTCGCCAGTATGAATATCCATTTTCATTATGCGGTTATGGGCCACTCCTAGCAGATCTTCTTTCTTAGAATCAACAAATTTCACCACAAATAAAGTTAAGCCATAGTCTGGAAGTGATTGCCAAGCTTTGATGTAATTCATTTTAGCTTCAATTAGAGATAGGTCTTTGACATTTGTGTGTGCTTCTAATATGCGATGAGTAATCTGCAAATACGGTTTTAGCCATTAAAAACTATTATTTATCATACGAATTTTGTTAACTTACCCTTCCTTTTAACTTCTTCAAATACTTAGGTGCAATGTAATCCTCTGGTTGCAGGTTGAGTTGATTTGGACTTATAGCAGGGCTCTCAGCTGGACGTTGCATGTTTAAAAAGTCTAAAATTGTTTGCTTTTCTGTTTCATATGAACTATCAGCTAAGGATCGTCCCTTTGCTGCTAACCTGCAGCAAGCCATCCACTTTGCATATTGGCTTTCCTAAAAATAGAAGGAAATCATTCCACTTCATTGAAGTTTTATTATACAGGGTGTAGCTAAAAGGTAGCACCAACGTTCTACCACAGATTTCCGAGTAAAAAACATGAAGATTTAACCGAAATGATCTATCTCCAAAAAGGCACCCTTTTCAAGATGTAGTCCTTAAAAGAGGATCAATGAAATCCATGTTTTCCAGAATAAGTCAAAAATGGATTAAATGAGATTAAAATATCACCACCTACTAATATTATTAAGACCAATAAACTGACATACCGGGTGTTCCTGTTTTTGATACCACATCTCATTTTTTGATGGTTTTCCCATTAATAATGTTTAATGATGGACTTACACCGCAAAAACATATTTGTGAAAATCTCATTTTAATTAAAATAATATTTTTTATTTCACAGCAACAGTTTTTTCATATTTATTGGCCTTAAGAATAATCATAGTAGGCGTAAAACTAAAGTTTTTCATTTACTTAATTTTTTACTTATTTTTTGGAAAATGTGTATTCAGTTGATCCTCTTTAAGGATTGTATCTTGAAAATGGGGCTATAAATAATTTCGGTTAAATGGGTATATTTTTAACCCAAAAGTCTGTGGTGAACGTTGTTATTAACATTATTCTTTAAATTAAAAAAAGAGATTATCACAAATACGTTTTCAGTAGTGTACGTCCATCATAAAAAATTTATTAAGGGAGACTTGACATAAAAAACAGGAACACCTGTATGTCAGTGTTGTAACAGTATGTCAGTTTATTGGTCTTGATAATATTAGTAGGCTACTAGGTGATATTACTTATTCTGGAAAATGTGTTTTTGGTTCATCCCCTTTTAAGGGCTGTAAAAGGGTGCCTTTTCGGACATGGATAATTTAGGTTAAATCGTCATATTTTTTACACAGGAATCTGTGGTAGAGCGTTGGTGGTACCTTTTAGCGACATCCTGTATACCTTGTACTTACATCATTACACCTAATGTACATTTCAGACATTCCTTCCGCACTTGGTACTTCTAATTTAATCGCAAATTTGTTCTGACTGATGTTAACGTCTGGAGTAACTTCACATCCCCTCAAATTAATTTCATACGCATGATTAGTTCTATGGATCATCTCTTCTCTTGTTTTATACAAATACAGATTCAAATCTCGACACGTGAACCAGTATTTCTTATAAGCTTTTAAAGTAAATTTCTTTGGCCTAGATGAAACATTTATATTCATGTAGTCAACTAGACAGACTTTAGTAATCAACGGTATACTTACTTCCAAAATTTCAGTTCATCATTTAGTTCAGGCACTTGGGTTATATCATTAATTTGGGGATCGATCGCTGATCCTTCGAGGGTTGTCTGCAATTCTGCCAGAGCAGCATCAATGTCATCTTCACTAGCTTGTGTCATGTTATTGCCATTGTCAATGTTTGGTTGAGGTTGATTTGCTTGTAGATTCACTTGCAGCTGTTGAACGATTAAAAATTACAATGAAATATTATTGAATAACCTGGCAATATACAGAGGGTCTTGGTTAATAAGGCGACAAACTTCAGGGGGCGATTCTGCATGAAAAAAGGAATTTTAATTTAAAAAACTCAGTGGCATGTCATTTTTTTCTTTAAAAAAAATGAGATCATTACCCGTATGCATGCCACTGATACGAACAAAAAATTCTTAATTGCATGTCAAAAAATGTGCAATAACTTCCTTTAAAAACCTACCAAATTGCATATCTCGACCGGTTTCAGCAAATAAATAAATCGTCAGTTTACTAACACCCTGTATATACAGGTGTCCCACGCACGTCATGACTGCCATAGTCTGGGACTGTGTTGCTGGGGTGATTTCAATTCAAAAATGTCTAATAATAATGCTCCATTTCCAACAGGTTATAAATCCAATAACAGGAAATGTTCAAAATAATACACAATAAAGAATACTATTAACTAACTAATTAATAAAATCTGTTAAAGATAATAAAAGAAGACAAAGTGTATAATACAATTTAAGAGTTGATCTTTAGTGACAAACATCCATGTAACTCAAGCCAAAAAAAATTAATAAATAAAACTAAATAAATAAAGAGTATTAGAGTATTCAGTAGATAATTGAATATACCGTGTGTCCCCGGATAGGTGAAACGACTCTTATAAAAGACAAAAAAAATTTGATTTTAATTTTCCATTTTTAGGGGTGACCTGACCTGACCCTGCTTCGTTAAAGACTAACTTCAAACAAAATTTTAGTTTTGAAAAATCAAGCAAGTCTTGGGAATTTCCAAAAAATCGGTTTTTCTGTGTAGTAAAGCGCCTTTTGTGTGGCAAATTCGACAAAATATTATTTTGAAAAAGTTGTTCAGAATCAACATTTAGGTCCGTATACTAAATTTAAAAATTATAGGCCAGCTTTGATCTTTTACATATACTTTTATGTTTATTTCACAAATCAAAGAATTTTATTTTAAACATTTTATTCATAAGTTTATTATGAATAAAAACATTTCAAAATTATTATTATTATTACAAGTTACAACACTAGAAAGTTGTAATCAAATAAATGTTAGTTAAAACATCAGATTAAATGTCACGCTCTAAAAAAAAGCAATAACCACATTTATCGATCTATCCCTGGTTCCATAACATTGAATCACATAAACTTTTATTTCTAATGTTAACATTATGTTCAATATTAGGTTCATTCGAAGCGGTATCTGTAGGCCAAACGATGTATTTTTTCAAAAAAATTTCAAATTCAAGTACAGAATCACAATGGCCATATTTTAAAATTATTTTGGAGTATACAGTGTATCCCATATGACAATGGCATATCAAAGTTTTGTTTTTTAAATGGAATGCTCCCATGTTATTGTATTGCATTTTTAGATTGTCCGAAAAGAAAAAATAAGATTGGTTTTTACGGGTTTTTTTTACAGTTGGTGTTTAAATTGAGAAGTTTGTGTGTTATAAACAAGTGAAAATCGCGATTTTCGAAGTTCAAGGCCCTGTACAAGGAAAACGGAGCAAGATAGAGAAAGACGGCTTACATGTCCTTATATTAACTTTTCATGTACTAGCCTATGACGTACTTGTAATGTTTATACAGGGTGATAAAAAATCTAAAAGAATCTGTAATTTCTCAATGAGTCGCTAAATAAAAAAAAAACAAGTACAGAAAGACAAGTAAGAAGAAAGTAAAAATGTTTCTGTACCATGGGATAGTGCATGAAAAGTTAAAATAGGAACATGTAGGCCGTTTTTCTCTATCTTGAGCCGTTTTCGTTGTATAAGGCTTTGAACTTAAACAATTGCTATTTTCACTTGTTTATAACCCACAAACTTCTCAATTAAAACATCAACTGTAAAAGCCAATCTTATTTTCTCTTCTCAGACATTCTAAAAATGCAATAACATAGGAGCATGCCATTTTAAAAAACATAACTTTGATATGTCACTCTCATATGAGACACTTTGATACTCCAAAATAATTTTAAACTATGGTCATTGTACTTAAATTTACAAAGTTTTTTTTTTAAAGAATCCATCGTTTTGGCACTTCAAAATTTTAATCAAGAATGATCACCTCGTATTTTACTACAATTATCTTACTTGTAAGGCACTAAACATCAACATCTCTTCCTCTGTGCAGTCAATCTCTTCATTAAGCAACTGCCATTTCGCTTGTTCATATATCTGATTAATCCTTACAGCATCATATTTTGGGTTAAGATCATAAAATACATAAAATTTGTATTTAAGGCACAGTATATCATATTCTCGAACACCTTGTTCCATTATGGACAATGACGAATCCAACCATCTAAAATAAAAAATATACACATTTAAAACGCTTAATACATATATGTATAATTATTATTATTATATATTATCCGTATAACACAGGGTAAGTTTTTTAAGTTGAAACTTTCAAATATCTCGAGTAATCAGCACTCTAACAACAATTTTTCCTGAATTTTTCTTGTCAAAAGTTTGTGTTTTCAAAAGATTAAATTTAAGCACACTAGAACCATGGTGTGAATTATTTCTGTTCCAGAGAAAATGTCATTTATCTATACATACTTCAAATTAAAAAAAAAAACAACAAGATATTTCGATAATTAAAAGTATTTTGGGAAAATTTCGGCAGCATTCGATTCCCTGCCTCGTTGTAAGAAAAAAATTTCTCATTAACTTGGGTACGCCGACGAACACTTTTCAGGATAAAGAGTGAAAATTTTTTTTCGGTCTTATGACGAACAGTTAGGGGAACAGTTTGAGATACAAAGCTCAGCTTCAGGCTACATTTTAAACAAGGTGTTTCTAAATGAAGTACCATTTGGAGGACATGTAGATAAAGTTTAATTTAAAAAAAAAATTCAAATATATTTTTTTCCGATACCTATGGCTTTTTAACCGAGATACAGGGTGTTGAAGTGTCGATTTGCGGAACTGGTTTTTACTGTATCTTTCTACAGATACAGAGTGGACTAATAATTCTGAATTTTTGTATATAGGTTTATTGTCAAACGTGTCAGAAAATCTGACATTAAGTGCATATTCTGCTGTTCTTCTTATTAAAAGCCCGCATTTCAAACTTTTTATTTAAATATAATAACCAGTAATAATAACAGTCCAAATAATAACCAGTATTTGGAAAAATTCTGGGTATAACCGAAGCACTCAGTGGCATAAAATCCGGGGTTACTTGACACCTTTTTTCTCCTAAAAAAATTCTGAACTGTTTTTTTATAATTGTTTTTTTTTCAGAATGCCAGATTAAATTGCTATAAAAAAGCTACACATATAAAATCTTGATAGGACACACCATTTTCGAAAAAAATTCAAATGTATAATTATTAACATTTTTTAAATTTTTATTATTTTCATTTAGTAGTCAGATAAGTACCATAAATAGAAATGCTTGCAGATGAAGCTTTAAACATGAAGCATTACAAATTGAAATATTTTTTTTACGGAAATGTTTTTTTAACAGAGATAATAATAATTTTTTCACATGGCAGTGAAACAAATTTAAAATAATCATCAAAAACAAAATAAAGTTTTTGTCCACAACAACACATGTTACTTATAAGTTTTTCATCATCATAAAATGATGTTTTGCTCGAAAATATTGGCGGTTTAAAATGTGCTTACAAAATTCCAATTTTATTAGTGTGCTAGAAATTAGGGACAATAAAAATCTCAGGCAACCCTAAAATTTCCCCCACTGTCATTTAAAAAACGTTAAACTGTTATATGAAAAAAAATTAGTTATGATCAAACAGTAAATAATATTGATAAGATGTGTACAAAAGCTGAGTTCTGTATCTCGAACAGTGCATTAGCCGGACACACATCAATAGAACCTTTTTTTCTCAGGATGCGCCAAGAAATCACACATTCCGCATTTTCTGTATAAAAAATACATTTTTTTTTAAATACCAAATGTTTTGTAAAAAAAAAAGTTTTCACTTCACACGAGACAGTAGGTAACCTCCAAGTATCTTAATTTGTAATATGTCACTGTCGCAATAATATTATTAAATATGAATATAACAATATACAGTGTGTCCCTACAAGTGTCCACCCCAAAAACTAAAGCATAGGGCTACATATTAAGGGAAAAAAAATTGCATCAAACGGTTTGGCGTCGCGATGCATGAACTTATACAGTGATAAAATTTATAGTCCCCCTCTGACTTTAAATTTTGACCGGAATGAGATAGAATTTTGAAACAAAAATTAACAAATGTCATGGATTTTACTACTCTTTGACATAAAACTGATCTGTCTAATTTCAAAGATGACGTTGCAGTCGCTGTCAACTTCAACATTTTGAGAAGCATGGGGGGTCGTGCGGTTGTGTGAGACCTTTTTTAAAAGTATTTCAATTACCTATCTACACAAAAATTATGTTATTTTTCATTTTTAAATTTTGACTAGTCGGTTCAGAATTTACAGAGGATGGGATACTATAAACATCTTCGACAAAAAAAATTATAAAAATGGTAAGCTAAGATTATTTTTGTGTAGATAATTGAAATGCCTTTAAAATGAGGTACCACACGACCCCCCATCCCATACCCCTCAAAATTTTTAAGTTGACAGTGACTGCAAGGTCATCTTTGCCATTTGACAAATCAGTTTTACGTCAAAAAGTAGTCAAATTCATGACATTTGATTTAGTTTTTGTTTCAACGTTTTAACTTATTCAGTAAAAAATTAAGGTAAGGGGGTGGCTCAGGGGGTTGACTATAAACATTCCCACTATAGATTTACTTAACTTTTTTATTGTTTTTTTTTTTTAATTGGCAAATAATCGACTCAACTATTTAAAACGACGCGAATCTTCAAAAATCAATCCACAATTTTAATAACTAGTATCGCAAATGAAGATATAAATATAAAATTAGCTAGTTTCTGCACACAGAATGATTTATAACAGGTAAAGATCAACATTAGGCAATAATAATAAATTTGTAGGGTAATAATGTTAATAACCCTGGACCCCATTGTTGTCAATGTGGTATCAAACACCAAAAGACAATTCATTGATTTAATTTATGATGTCCGAATTTGGGTCCATAAATTATGTTATAATTTCTGCACTTTCAAACTAAAGAAGCTTTATATCATTTTGTAGCTCTATATGGTTTTGATATTCCCTTAAAATTTCAAATTATTATCTTAGTAATTAGTCGTCATTTTTGGGGTGGACACTAGTGTTGGGTCACCTGTACACTATATGAAACAATATCGTTGCATCGCTAATCAAACTGAAAGTGTTTATGTCGACTCTCAGCTTTTGCATTCCCTAAAAGCGTTCAACGACTTACGCTACATTCATCCTTGCTTTTTCAACCAGCGATTTTGGTCTGACGAGAAGTTTTCTCCCTTCAAGGGTATATGGAGCAGGACTACATGCCAATGAACTGTCAAAGCTTCCAATCAGTTGTTCTGAACTTGTACTATTGTGCATGTTGGGAGAATAGGTTCCATTGGAGTCGTTGAAGCCATTCCATGTGTTCTAGAAAAATTCAGTTAAAATTTCTTTCTTTCCTTGGTTACTTTAAAAAATATTCCATTTTGAATTAAACAAAGTACACTTACATTTCCCACAGGACTACTGATGGGTGTGGAACTCGGAGGTGGCCTTGTAGGAGTAACCGGAGCACACATCAAAGGCGGTTTATCTAAACTTCCAGTACTACCAACTGGACTGCTGTTTGCAATAAAAGTATTTGTATCAGGCGGTAACGCATGGCCATTTCTTGTGCCGTTAACTTTCCTCCTCTGCATTTCCTTGTAATTGTACTTTAAATGGTTCGGTTCCAATGGTTTACACAGAGAGAGTTCCTCTGGGTACCTGATACCTAAATCTTTACATAACTGAATAACGGCGGAGAAAGTCTTCACAGAAAAATCTACTTTCATGTCAAGGTATCTTAAATCTGGGAGTTGTACGCGTAGACATTTGTGCATTGGGGTGAAATGCAACTGAGCATCAGCTTGAACACCATACTGATCTAGGGTGAACCTATTTCTTGTTAACCAAATGTTCCGTTCTGGCCACCAAAGGGCATGATCTGACCAGTCCATAGATATCTCTGCAACAATAACAATTCATCAAAAACTGTACAGACATGATTAAAATTTAAAAAACCTGCTAATAATAATAATTAAAGATCAAATCACATATAAACATAACACAAACATAGTGGGTATTAATTTATAATGAATCAATTATTATTATTTGAATTAGCTTAGCATAGACTGTATACAGTTTTCAGTTTTGGTCAGATTCTATCGTTTATAAAAAATGCCATAAAAGTGTGACAAAAATTTTACATAGGTACACTGTTTTCATTGTCTATTTGTGCACTTTGAAAATCAATGAATACATTTTTAAAAGCTATTGTATAGAGTAAACTTCTTAGCACGAACTCTCCAAATGAATTTTTCTTAAGCCGGTCCTGGAATTTCTAAGATTAGAAAGAGAACGCCGATCGAATGTTAGATAACAGTGTACAGTTGCACACAAAAATTAAAAAATTCTAATGATCCGTGTAGATATTATAGCCTAATGATAATGAATATTTTCAAAAATTTACCAATCATATACCCTATATATTAACAGGGAAGGGGAGTTGACACTTTTTAAGGGTAACATGATATTCCCTTTGAGGGACTCTTCATATGGTAGAAGTTTGTAAATGACTCACCCTGTATGATTCGTAATGTATTTTTCATCAGTTTTATTCTGGCCTTTCAGGATATACAGGGTGTATCTAAATAACACAAAAAAAAAAACAAAATTAAGGACTCCTTTGGTAAAAAATAAACAAAAAATTTCCTATTAACGTGTGTCCGGAAATGCACCGTTTTTGAGATATAGGGTGTCAAAAAAAGATTACTTTTCCAGTTTTTTGAAGATATCTCCAGAACCGTATAAGATCCAGAATTCAGCTTTTGTACTTATGTACGTGTTTTTTAAATATGCCAGTGACGGAGATATTTAGGGTTCGGGGAGATTTTTTTTGACCCTAATACCTACGACACTGTTTAAAGTGTCCGTTCAAAAAAAAAACATTGATAGTTTAAATGCGTATTTTTAACCGCCAGTTTTTTCTACGCAAAAGAGGTACTCTTAGAAAATTAAAAATGGCGATTTTCACTTGTTTATAACTCATAAACTACTGAGCTTGAAATGCAAGTATTATAAAAACCATTTTTATTTGATTTTCTCAGGAAATATGAAAATATAATTAGGTACATCGTGTCCCATTAAAAAAAATACGACAGTGTCGTCATTACTGCGCCTAGAGACACCCTGTATAAAAAAATGTTATGGAGAAATTTACTTGTTTTTAATTTTTAAAAAATCGGTAATTTCCGTCTTATCGAATTTTTCTTAAATGAGCACTGTTGTATACAATTTATTATTTATTCCTACAGAGTTTATAATGCGAGCAGACTATGTACAATTATTGTACATTTTTTATATGGCATTATGACGTCTGTCACCGGCGCGTGCTGCATAATGCGGCGTCAAGCGTCATCGTTCCAAACACGGTCATAGATGGGAAGTGCGAGTGCAGAAATCATTAATAATTGGGTCTTATTACCGAAACCTTCACGTGTTAATTTATTATAATTTATACAGGGTGTATCTAAAATGTACCGAGAAAATTCAGGGGGTGATTGATGAGATCGTTTTAAGAAAAAAGTTAAGTATAAACGTATGTCCTAAGAGGCTTAACTTTTTAACTACAGGGTGTTGAAGTTCAAAGAAAAAAAATCGTTTTTTAATAATAACTTTGATAAGAATCAAGATATTTCCGTAAAAAATTGTGTACACCTTCCATGCATCAAGAGGCATTTCCAACGTATAACTTTTAGTTAATGTGGCAGTGGCGTTCGTGCAAGTCGCGTTACTTTTTATATAATAATTTTATAAAATTATTTTAATAATTTTTATTTGTATTTCCTGTAAGTGAGTTACCGTTGGTCATTGCTATTATTATTATTATTATCATGACATATCGAAACCACTCATAACCTAGAACACTTGTCTTGTCAGTGCGCTGTCAAAATGTATGATATGGGGTGGATCATTTTCATAATCTATAGCCAACTAGGTCCGAATAGAGTTGGAATAGACTATATAACATTAATTTCCGTTTCTTGTTAATTATTAATTAACTTTAGAATTAAAACCTCTTGTTGATCATTATAGTTTTTCTTTCAAACTGATTTTTAAGCCCAAGAAAATAATGTCTAGACGAAAATTATAATCACACATGAAAAAAAAAACTGTCTTAAATGGATATCCGGTTGTAACAACGACCTACACGTATACGTAAAATAATACAAAGGTAGCAGCGGTTACTAATGCATGCACATGTTGCGTCATAGTATCGCAAACAGAAGCCGCAATTTCCTGTTTCAGAACGTTTTACAGGCGGTTTTTGTATTTTTATCCTTCGCTTTATCCTATAATATGCATGACAATTTATTATTATTAAAAACTTTATTGCAGGAAAACAATGACTATTGCATTTTCTAAATATGAGAGATTTGGAGGTACATACTTACACGCAACTTCCAGAATATTTAATGGAACTTTTCAAATTAATACCTACACCCTCGATGTTGTAAGAAAAAAGTTAACAAACAAACAGCCCTTTGGCAGAGGAGAGCTCTGTTGCCACGTAACAACATGGACACTAAAAGCGCAATCAATAAAAATATTGGAGGCATTTGAAATTTGAAATGTGACTTTACAGAGGTATGCTTAAAATTCCTTGGACTGCTAGGTCACAAACGAAGAAGTGTTAACACGCATTGAACACGGCAGAAAACTAATGAAAATTATAAAAAAAAAAAAACAGCGTTCTGGGCCACATACTCCGTAATGATAAATACTCCTTCTTGCACGTAATCATGCAGGGAAGAATAGAAGGGTGAAAAGGCGTAGGAAGAAAACAAACTTGGCTGAGGAATATCAGAGATTGGACTAACCTCCGTGTGGAACAAATATTTCACGTTGGAAGGGATAGGGAAGCGTTTAAAGAAGTGATCGCCAACCTTCGATAAAGAAGACGGCACTTTGAAGAAGAAGAATTGTGAAAAAAACCGCAGCTCACCAATGGATGTATAGAACAGCTCCAATTTAGCTACATAATACAAATATTTTAAAAGCCAAAGAACACCTAGGAAACTTCAACTGACCTCTCGAAGACACTTCTCAACCTCAGTACGGAACGTCTCAGAGCACTGACAGGGTTCCTGAAGGGATATTATTGTAAGGTAACCTCAAGGAAAACCTGAGGAAGTTATAGAAGAAAACGACGTCTGCATATTTTGCAGAAAGGGAGACGAGACACCAACCTCTTTTCACCACTTTTCAAATTGGCTTTCTGAAATTTTTCATGGTTATATCATGATATTAGCGTAGTTATTTAAACTGTGAAAAATTGAATCCAATTCCTTTGAAAACTATGCTCATAAACGGTTATGGAAATTTAATCATTTTTACCTTTTTCCTACCCACGCCCCCGGCTTTTTAAAAGAAATAATACAAATTTTATTGCATTACCTCAAATTTCAAATGATGTTCTTCCAATCTTGTTAATTTGGGTAGAAGTTTTTTTTTCTATTTTGCTTACATAGGGGTTCGATAAATAGCCATTTTTTCTAAAATTCAAAAAGACGCAATTTTAGAACGGCTCAACCGATTTTACTTAAATACATCAGTAACAGGTCACTCCTTGTGGATATCTTACTACCACAAAAATTTCAGCCCACTAGATTGGAAAGTGCGACCAGAAACCATGCCTCAAGGACGGTTTTTTTGGAATTTTGAAGGGACGCGATTGGTAGCCTGCCGGCGACGTCGGACCTTCGGCCCCTCCATTCCATACTCCCTTCGGCCCGGAGTTTCAGTAGATTCCCCATCAAAGTTAAAATTTTTCATGTTAATGTTTCATCTTTTTTTTTCGTGTTGACATTTTTCTATAACGCCACACGGCCCTGTGATCAGTAGATTCCGCGTCATAGTTAAAATCTGTTTTTCATCTCTTTTTGTGTTATTTTTTTTCTATATCGCTCCTATGAAGGATCAATATGGGAACTTCCGAGATCGCGCGTAAAAGTTTGTTTCGTAGCTACCTATACAACAAAAAATAATCCGATTTTTTTTAGAAAACACCTACCAAAAAAAAGAAACGATTTTTTCGTGGATTTGAACACCGTACCATCAGAATCCCAGGCAACAGCCTAACACACTCCGCCACGCTGTCACTTGAATTGCATAGCGCTGAGCGGGTATACGTATTAAATCAGACTGCTCGGTAGGTTTTAATGAAAATTATTTTTTAAACTTGTCATATCTTCGTTATTAACAGACCAATTTGAAAACTCTTTTCACTCGCATGTAGATGACTTAATTGTCGTTGCGATTGCTCTTCTAATTTTCAGAATCATTCATAATTGAATGTGAAAAAAAATAAAAAAGAAATTGCATCGATTTAATAATTTTAAATAAGTGTACCTAATCTAATTTTCGACCAGCGAGGATTTTTTTTATTTTTCGTTTAAAGTGCCACATTACCCGAGACGAATTGAAGCTAAGACTTCAAATTGTATGCTGAAGAAAAAAAAATGGAAATAAATTTCACGGTGCAGAAATTACAGGAAAACACAAATGGCCGACGGAAACAGTCGGAATGACCTGCAGAAGTTTTTCACGATTTTGCAGTTTTTCCAACGTTTCAATACTATAGTGACAGTATATTATTTTATCAAGAAAATTCAATATATTAATTTTGATATTGACAGTACTGTAGGCAAGTGATGTTTAAAAAGGTAAGTAGTAGAGTGATCACTACTAAGCTGCAAGTCTCTAGCTCTTATCTGTGATACAGGAAAAGTTATTTAATAAAAAATGACGCATCTTCATTTGTTCCCTGTAATCTAGTGAACTATAGAATCTAATTTTAGAATGCTAGAAGGATATATTTATTATGACTGATTCACTTTGAAATCAAGCGATTCCTGAAAAGAATTCCACAAGATTTACGCATTAATTCAAGGCAGGGAAAGATGGAAATAAAAATGTTTACATTTACAAAATTACCACACTGTGAAATTTTTATTTTTTATCGTAGAAATCGTTCTTAGTTAAAAAAAAATGGTCATTATTTATATCCGCGGCTCCCACAGTTTCACTATGGCACCTATATATGGGTGGAGGACATACCTATAGTAACACCAGGAAGGTATTAATTTGCTTTGCAAATGAAAGATAAGCGAACAAAAGGGCATCAAAAGAAGGTCTTCCTGAGTGCGGGCCTGTTTAGAACAGCGAAAATCACAATAAACATGCAAGGTCAGAGTGTCGAGTGGACGGCGGAAACTCGTAATATCAACACCAGAGCCGGTCTGGTAACACACGCAGCATACGAACCGCATTCAAACGTAGTCGGACCATAATAGCGAGCGATGTCGCGTATTTTGGAATAAAAATGCAAAATAACCGGCCCTGGTGTTGATATTACGAGTTTCCGGCCACTCGACACTCTGACCTTGCATGTTTATTGTGATTTTCGCGTGTTTATTGTAATATCTTCGAGATTAACAGTATCACGATTATTATTTTGAATTTTGCATTTATTTTGCATTTGCATTCCAAAAAGTTTGACATCAATCCCTGTATCTGTACGCTTCGAAGCGCTTGGCATTGTCGTCAAGTTGTTACTTCCATGACTCACTTTAGTTATTCGCGATTCTCGCCAGGACCGTACTCTGAAAACCTATTTTTAGTGTCTTTTTTTTTGGCTAAGCATGTATTTGCAAAGCAAATGAATACCTTCCTGGTGTTACTATATAGGTACGTGCTCCACCCCTATATAAGTGCCATAGTGAAACTGTAGGATACGCGGATGTAAATAATGAACCTTCTTTCTTCTGCCTGTCTCTCACAACAACGGTTTGTTGAATATTTGTTTGTTATTATTATTATTATCATTATTATCTCTTTTTTTTCTGTTCTCCCCTTAGGCGAGTACCTCTACATAATATTATTATAAACTTCACCCAGGAAATACACGCGTAACATTCATAAAAGAACTCGATAAAAAATAATTCAAAGAAGGTTTGGCATTCTTTCAAAGCTCATAATAATTCGCAAGCTAAGAATACGAATTAGATAAATAGGTCAACCCGAACTCGACTAGACAGGAGCGTTTATTTTGCCCCAGTTCGTTTAAAAACAGCCAGACGTCAGATATTTACTGAAATCCATTGAGAAATGTATACCGACTATGCGATGATTATGCGATAATAATTAAAAAAACTTCTCGCGCATCCATCGCTAAATTAGTGTGTTTTTCTACTCTTATATTTATCTACTCGTATTAAAATAATAATCTCATTAATAAAATAATATTTCAATTGCATATTATAACTTTTTGGATGAATTATTGAGGTTATTATTGACGTATTGCATAATATTTCATATTTCAGTATCTGGTCCAATCATAGCCATAGCACTTCATAATTCACGCTCGTTTCGACCATTCAAAAGCTGGGAATTTGAGGATCAGAGCAAAGATGTGAAATTTGTGTTGTACTGATCAGTTGTCTTTTCCTTCTAGCTTCTGTCCCACAAAAAAATTTAATTACAATAACACGAGAATTAAAGTTTTATACTTATTGTTAGGTATAAACTGGCGCTGTAACCATACGATGGTCAATCTAATCATATTGAAAGTCAAGCAAGACGCTTTTATAATCCAAGCAAAAGAAAAACAAGTTCAAATCATGTTATTTACTTTTTCTATAGGTACTCAAAATAACGATTTAGGTAGGTACCTACTTAATCGTTATATACAGGGTGAGTCAGTTTTTTGTAGCAGGACTTCACCAGTTTATAGAAGACCTGTTTTAAGGAATGAAAGTTACCATAAACCATAAAACATATGTCCGGAAAAGCTTAGAAAAAAAGATACACGGTGTTGAAAAAATTATTTTTTTTAGTTTTCGCGGCATAGCTTTGACATTTTTCGAAATAAAAAGATAAAATAAGGATATGTAAGTCGTTTTTCAATATTTACAGTTGCTCATAACCTACTAAATTTAAACTGTAACTGTAAAAACCATTCTTACTGGATTTTCTCCGACAATCTCAAAATATAATAATATACAGGATGCCCTATTCAAAAAATAAAAATAAACAAGGTCGTCATTACTGAGCCAAGGAAGGAACATTCTGTATAATTTTTTTTACATCAATAGAAAGTAAATCAAATTATAAAATTGACATGTTTCGGGTTTTTCATTCACAGATCACAGTTCTATTAATTGGGGGGAGGGGCAAGTTTTTAAAAATCACCGTTTTTATTGAAAGAGCACATGCACTGCAAACAAATCCCTGTGGCGCTCTGGGAGCGGTGCACGAGCGGAGATATCGATTCACGTTCATTTTGAATCGTTGCAGGTTGTATTCCTCAGGAAACACTTCGCTTGGAATGCTATATATATATGTACATGAAAGAAGTCTGAAATAAGGTGGTGCGAGGTGTAACGAGCTGAATCTGATAGGGATGAATGAGCTACTACGGCTCGACCTGGTATACAGGGTGTATCAGAGATGTTGAGCCAAACTTGAAGGGGTTGTTCCTTTCATTAATGAAAGTTTAAAAAATAAGTTTCAACTCAAAATGAGGTTTCTTTAAAAGATACAGTGTCAAACTTTAAAAAAAAATTTATATTAAAACTTACCTAAACATTACTTGAGTTATTTTCGTTTATTTCCTGTTATTTTGATTTTGTTTCCTAGGTAACGTTTTTTATTGTAACTGTTTTTCTGATTATTGATTGAAATCAGTTTAGTTACATTTATTTTTCATAGGGCTGAACTTTATTATTGTTTACAGGCTGTATCTCATTTATTTTTTATTTTTATGGAAAAGTTATTTGAAAAAGTTGTTTGCCGTGATGCATACAGTAAAAAAAGCTTAATAAAACTTAAAAAAAAACACCCTAGAATAGATTAGATTCTGAAAATGTTTTGTTAGTTAGAATGCAATTACAATTATTTATATCCTTTTAGAGTTTCATTCAACAATGTGTGTTCAATGATGGAGTGCCTTATTTGTAAAAAAAAGCGGTGAGTGTTGAAGACAGTAAAAACCGAGAATATCTACAATCTACAAGGTATGTTGTCACTGCTTTGCGTCGCCTACAGTCCAACAAACCATAATAGTAAAGTGCCAATCTAGCAATAAGTTGTCACCCTGTGGGCCTTTTAGTGTACCTACCAAGGCTGAAATTTTCAGGAATCATAGTTTATGGCCTAAATAACTCAAATCCGAAGTCGTCAAAAAATCGTCCTGTGCAAAAAGGCACTATTCAAAATTTTCGACTTTTTTTACAGGATGTGGTAGTTAATTATTGCAACTTTGCCGTGTCAATTTTTCAAAATGTTATCTGTGATGGTTAAGTTAGGAAAAAATCAAAACCGTTTTAGAAAAGCATCTAAAATCTACTATCTAATAAATAGTATCCTATTTTATAGCGGGCGTTTGATTTAAATTCTCGGCAAGCAGACCGCTGAACCCAGGGTGAGGGGCATGGAGAAGCGAGGGAGGGTGATCGACGTTTCCCACCGTTTGATGCGGCAGACACAATTCACATTTTAGCATCGTTTAACATTTATATTTATTGCTAGTTTATTATTAAAGATAAAAATATAAAAATGATACCGTGGGAATCAGAAATGATCAGGGAATAATTTTTAAAGATATGCTATTTTCGATTAAGAGCTTCGTTATTGAGATAGCCGTTGTTAAGTGGAAAAAAGTAGTCCGAGCAGGCAGTTTTTGCCGTAAACCGAAGCGAGATATCGCTGTTTAAAGTTACGGTGGGCCCATTTGCGCAATGCTTTTCTAAAACGGTTTTGATTTTCTCCTAACTTAACCATCACAGATAACATTTCGAAAATTGGCACGACAAAGTTGCACTAATGAACTACCACATCCTGTAATAAAGTCGAAAATTTTGAATAGTGCCTTTTTGCACAGGACGATTTTTTGACGACTTCGGATTTGAGTTATTTAGGCCATAAACTACGATTCCTGAAAATTTCAGCCTTGTACACTAAAAGGCCCACAGAATCGTTTTTTAAGCGACTTTTATTCATTCTAGCACTCTACTATTATAATAGCTTAAGCCATAAGCCCGTCGCGCGAATTCGTTCACAATTAAAAATTCATAATTCAATAACCACCAAACCTGCGACAAAAATTGAACTTTCAAAAACTTTCCTAATAGTTTGGCTTCAATTTCTTCACTGCACGTGTAAAGAAATTTTCAAAAATAAAAAAGTTTCTCGTTGACTGAAAATATTGATACATTTTTGTGGTAACTTTAAATTACTTTTTGATTTCACAGTCAAATATAAAAGTCCTAAATCGAAGTTTACCGTCAAAAAAAGCGCTTCAATAAAATAAATAAAAAACCGTCGATAGCTCAATTAAGTTTAAAGATATCTAACTTTTAAAACGCAATTTTTCTGATTCATCAATTTTTGATTTTTTTTTAATTTAAAAAATCCTAACCTGCAAAAAAAGTCGTAAATGCCCATTTTTTGTTGGGAGTAGTCTAATACATATAATAATACGTATAAGTGGCAGTTGGTTATTTTCCCATTTTCCCTCCCATTTCGCTTCACCATAGGAGCAGTAGCTGCGGATCCTCCAGAGCTAGTGACCTCCAAGCCAATGTAGAGCGTTTCTCCGATTCGAATTATTGCATCATCATTGAGCGCTTAAAAGTGGTTATTTGTAAAAAAAATTGTGGATAACCGACAACCGTATTACCTATTACCTATACCAAGTAGCAGGCTGCACAAGTTCATTTTTGCATCTATCACTGATAGGTAATGAAATTTAACAGGTCAAACTTCAATTTTTATTCTGAAAGTTCTTCATCGATTTCAGTTAGACTAGAGATCATAAGTGTCGATTATCCCAAATAAATAGAACATAACCTATCATAACTCTTAGTAGAATAATTTGATAGTGTTTTCGACTGGCTGTCCTAAGTATGCGCACATTTTGGCACTTGGTGCATAGAGTGGTGTTTGGATGCCAAAATCGGGTTGCACTATCTCTGAATATTGTTTTCCGACGACCACCTGCGAAATGACGAATATCACCCTAGAGTTGAAAATTAAAATAGCGCCTCGTACGATACCAATTTCCCACTCGTGTGAAATGGGTCACTTTCCACACTAGTAATGTAATATACTATTTCGGCTCAGTTTCGTCGGGGCAACTGCTCTTTTGCACTCAGTGCGCACTTTCATAATCCGTGTTTTAGGTTGGGTTAATGTTCCAGTGCAAGTTGACGACATAACCTTATTAAAAAGATAACTGCCTCAAGCATAACGCATTTGCGGGTTTATCGCCTATGAATTTAAGGAATTCGTCAAGGGTTGTTAGACCCGTTGACATTTGTAATTTTTCCATTTTTCCATTCTCGTCTTATATTGACATCTATTTTATTAGTGAGTACCTATGCGAGTTCGCAGAATATCCCATGTACAGTTTGTTGACCTCAGTGACATGTGAACGGCAATTTTTGTTATTGTATTAATTACTCCCATAGATTGGAAGCTTCTATTTTTTGTGTCAGATTTGACAATTTCCGTCAAATTTATCAAAAATCGCTCGAAAAATCAAAACATTGTTATTACATTAAATTTGTCTTATTAAAGTAACATTTATTTCTAGATAGTTTCTCCTAAAGTCCTTACCTAATATGCCAATGACAAAAGCCTGATTAAATTACCGAATTTTTGCGAAAATATCCACGGAAACAAAAAACCATTCACAATTATTCACAATTCACACAAAAAAAATAGTGTTGAAAAAAATTCCCGTTTTCGCCGCATACCTTGCGCATTTCTCAATATTTTGATTATATACAAGGAGGTTATTAATTATAATTTATAGCACAAAAAACGAAGAAAAAGACGGGTGAAAAAATTCATCAGCGGCGTAAATACAGGATACATGACGCCTTTTTCGCTGAACAACTTCTACGCCAATGGACTTACAAGACCTTACTTACCAGAGTTAGATTTCCTAGGGTTCTTTTACAATTCAAAAATGATAAGTTAGGTCTTGTAAGTCTATGGGCATACAAGTTGTTGGGTGAAAGGGGGATCATATAGGTACCATGTATCTACGCCACTGATGAATTTTTTCCGCCGTGTTTTTCTTCGTTTTGTGCGCTCATAAGTTATAAATTATAATACATAACCCTATTGCATACTGGGAGAGTTATGATTGCGAATTTCTTCATGAGATATTGTAGGGGGCAATTCGTGCAGCATAGGAAAAATAGTAAAAAAAATTCTTACAGGTAAATCGAAAAAAACTAAAGTTAATTTAATTCATATAAATTTAAACCGTGCTTTTGAAAAATAAAAATTCTTGATATTTGAAAGAAGAGGCCGTAGTATCTACTTAAGAAACAAATTCTTGAAAACTGGCAATAAGTAACTGGCAAGAAGTTGGGTCTCAACTCTATCTCTACTTTACTTTCATTCATATCTCGGTCGCTTTACTAGAATTTTTTTTTCGCTATGCTTAATTAAAGTATTGAGAAAAGCGCAATTTATGCGTCGAAAACGGGATTTTTTCAACATATTACGGGAACTTTTATTCCATTAAAAAGGTCTTCTATAAAATGGGGAAGTCCTGCTTCCAAAAAGTGACTCAGCGTGTATAATTAGGTATACCTTATATTTTTAAATTGTCCGAGAAAATCGAATGCAGAGGGTTGTCACAATTGGAATTTAGATTGCATGGTTTATGAGGTATAAATAAATGAAAATCGCAATTTTCCAATTTGAAAGCAGTGTATACCTACTATATGATAACGGCTCAAAATATCTGAAAACGGCTTACATGTCCCTATCTTCACTATTCATCTGGTATCCAACTGCATGTGTATAGTTGAACAGGGTGATGAAAAATCTAATAATTTTTTACCTATGAAAATTTAAACTACCTAATGAGAATGGGATACAACTTGAAAAGTTATTCAGAATGGAGCGAATCCTGGAATCCGAGCTGGAATCATTTCCAGCACCATATACGGAAAATGTTCGGTGAGATCGCATACAATGATAGTAATGTAATCGACAGGTTGGCGGCGACGTGAGAGGCGCAAGGTCGTCCACTTCCTAGGACCACGCACTAAAAGAGACCCGACTAACAAAGCTGAAAAGAGGCCGCGAGTGACAACTCCCCGGCCCGGATAGGACTTGGACTGTTCCCTCAGGAAATGGCGAAAGGGAAACAGGAAATAAATGTGAATGACAAGACAAGCCAAACTTAACGCTAGCATGAAGTCAGCTCTTTTTTTAGCTGCTCGCGGAAATTATCATTAAAAGGCGGGGTCTTCATTTTTGTCTCCTTGAATTAAATCGTTAATTACTTAGTTTCATTAAGTAAGCGAGCATTAATATGACAATGCGCAAAAGTAGAGTGAAATTTTAATCACAGAATTTTTTAGGATAAAATAACGCACCTCCACCTATACCTATCTAATGTATGTTTAGTACTTTAATGTTTTAAAAGTAAGGCGTTGGGCAAATACTTTACAACCATTCAGCGTCCCAGTTGGTCATTAATAGATTTATTGAAATTGAATAGCTTCACTATTAAATCATCGCTATAAATATTTCAATTCACGAATCTTCATTGCTTTGATGATACCAGGCAACGCAAATCGAACTGGTCAGATTAGCATTAGCGATATGATGATACGATTTTATAATTTGACCTTTCAAAAACGATACCGGCCTGGCGTCGGTGGCTTTGCTCAAAATTTTAATAAAATAAAAACTCTGAAAAGTCTGCCTTTTATAGTTTGTGTAAACTGTTAACGCCTACTGGTATAGTAACAGCATTGAGCAACACTAAATAAAAATCTCGACATAAACATTCGCGTAGGTAGTCAGGCCGTGGAAACAAATACAAACATGATAATATTATATAAACAAAATATTAAGTCAGTATACCTATTATACCTACCTATTATCGAGGCCCGCTTGCTTATGTTGTCTTGTCTTGTCTTAAACTCTTAAGTCTGTTGGGGATAGGTACATGGTTTTAATTATTTGGCTTAAACAAGCTTGAAAATTAATTGATATTACGTAATTAACCAATACCTAAACCAACAGGATAGTTTGTTCATGCGCCTGCTGTTTGTACTTCCCAACATACCTACATGAGAGGTTAATGACTTAATAATGTATGAGGTCCCATAATACTACACCTATACCCTATACTTGAAACAGGGAATATCTCCTGCGTGTGAGATGTAAATCACAAACGTGGCGTGTAAATGATTATACTACCTAAATTATTAGGTGGTATTAGCTTTTGACCTAAAAGCCTCCTGCGAGCCTAAGAAGTCTATCGCAGAGATACCCAAAAAATATCTGCACTATAAAACACGCTACACAAAACTACTTCTTGGGATAAATAAAAAATATAATGTCAATTTGAAGTTGCCTCTACATTGGAATTGGATTTTTTTTCAGCTAAAAAAATAACTGTAAACCTGACAGCGTTTCCGAGTTGGGCCAAATTACCTGAGTGACTCTCCAAATCCATGGGTGACTCTTTAATCCTAGGGTTCAGTTGGGCCAAATAATTTCTAGAAATCATTGAAGCCAGTGGAGACTTGGTTGATTATTTTTCACCCTTGTATGCCAGATTTAACAGAAATTCCGGAATTTTACATTAAATTAAAATGAAAAAAACAACAAATAAATAAAATAAATATAATTAATACTTGATGTATTATTTTGTAAACTTTTAAAGCATTTCTTTTTATTTTACACTAAACAACAGCAACATGAAACATCATCATCATCAATGAAAAAGTAAATGTCGCTGCTATACTCAAATACTTGAACCATAAAAGGTAATCAATACTATGGGTACTGATATTATATTTCCAATTGGCTAAGTTGTCTTTGAGAAATTTAGGAAAAACCGTTACTTTTGGGGTAAATTAAATTTTCAAGGTGTTTTCATCTCATGTTGCAATAATTAGTTGCAACAACTATTTGTTTGCAGAAGTCGTTCAGTTTGTTTCAAAAAGTTTGTTTCTTATTTTTTGTTCACATTTCAAAGTGAAATTTTTCTGGTAATTCACTGAGAAATAACAGAAAGTTGTTCTGCCTAGTAGAACTGTATTATTATTACAGTTTCAGTCAAAAATGTTTCCTCATTTTCACGAAAACGGGTGAGTCGATTCCGATTGCATACCTAATAATTAATGTAGCAGAAAACATTCTTGTCGTAATTCTTGAAAATTATTACATAATTTATTATTTCTCGGTCAAATAATTAGAGGAGTCAATATTTACAATAATAATTTTCAACATGGAAGTATGGAAAATACGAAAGGTCATGATTTTGTGACTTACAAGTCATAATTCGTCAATACTATTCAACAATCATTTAACATTTTACTGTCTTTGTTTTTCAATATTTGCAAAAACTAGATGATTTTATACACATATAAAAAAGGGTACTTTAATCGTTATCAATTAAAAAAATTGCTCAAGATGTATTACTGGCTTGGAAAATTTAATAATAATTTTTTTTCTTTTCTAAGATGCTTATACATTGTTAGAAATTAGACGAAATTACCAAATACCAACTGTTATCGTGTTAAACGTTGCCAAATTTATTGTTCAATATTTTGCTTATATCTTTTAAAATGTAGCTCTGGATTTTTTTTAAATTATTTTTACCCTGCTTTACTGAGTGTCCCCTCCAATGTACTAAAGAGTTTATCCGTCTGAACATCCTGTGGTAAGTAAATGACATAAAACTTATTTGAATAGCCAATCTTTAGTTTCGAACAAGTAGCAGTTAATCAAAATGAATCTGGCAACAATGCTATATAAATGGGAAAGGCCTATCAGGTATTTCTTGCCAGGCCAGTTATGTTTAATAATTATATGTGATAATCCCCTCAAATATCGTTTTTCGCCCAGCTGTGCTGTGGCATTCGCATTATCAACAAACAAAATGCTTGGCCCAAATCGATATCGTCCAAACCTGTAAACCTGATGACTGGTTATTGGTTTATAATACATTTACGCAACTTATCATTTCTGTATTTAGGAAAACTGCAATAAACTTTTCATTTTGGAGAAATTATAAATTTTTACGCGTATGTTAAAAGATTCGGAACTTTTTGTTTTCTAACTTCGATAATTTTTCTCATTTACAATTTTGTAATGACATTGTTCAAAGCATTAGGCGCCAAATTATAGTTGAAGCCAAAAATATTTTTAGAGCGATACAACTCTGACAGCTGAAAGGCGCCACGTGATTATGAATGAAACATTAAAATAAAACACAGTTATGTTCAAATAAAACTGGGACAATTTTAATTTCATAATGTAAATGTGGTTTATAAATTAAGCAATGTTTCCATGGTTTCTGTTTCTGTGTTGTCAACAAAGACGACAATCAATTTTATTTGGCAAAAACTTAAAACTTCAAAAAATAAAAATTGCATTTCTCATTTTTAAGTTGATTCTTTGCAAGTACACATGAAGGGCTCGGTGCAAAAACCAGTCAACTCCATTTTTGACAAATTTTTTAATCCAAGACTTTAAAATTTTTTTTTTGATGTGTCTGAGAAAAATTTATCTTTCAGTTTATTATTAAATCTAAATCACTGCCAAGTCCCAATATTTAATGGTCAATTTTGTTCGAATCAAAACTTATTTGTCAAATAACATTTTTAGAAAGTGACTTGCGTGGCCTAGTGGTTCTCCGCTGGCTCACGAAGCCATAGATCGCGGGTTCGAAACTCACCTCGGCCCGCTTTACTTTTCAGATTCATTTTCGAATGTCTGTGAAAAGTAAAACAAGCGATCGAAGGTTTTAAAGGCTAATATTTAATAAAGATTGTCTGTGGCTGTATGAGTTCGTTCTCGAAGCCAAATTACCAGAGTGGAGCGACTATGTCTTACCTACACAGTTAAGACCGATGCTCCCTCTTTTCAAAAAAAATAAAATAAATAAAAATAACATTTTTAGAAAGTTTTTTTTTTTTGATTTCCCACAAATTATGAAAAATGGAATTGACTGGTTTTTGCACCGAGCCCTTCATATGTACCAACTAATAGTAGTCCAGTCAAATTATACCAAAAATAAGAGTGAAGGTACATAAATTTACAACCATCTGAAAATGAGTAAAATTGTTCAAAACATGATTAAAAATTATGTCAACTTATGTCAAAATTTGGGGTGCTTGACTTAGGGGTGCCAGCTTTAGGGTCCTTGGTTGTCATACCTTATTCAAGCTACTGACTTTCTGACAAGCTTAGAAATTTGAAAATTCAAAACAAACAGTGTGTCAAACACTCGGTCAAACAATTCAGTAACTCAGTAATATAAACTAACTTGAAAATTTTCAATCGTTTATACACAAGATACAAAATGCAGAAGATGTAAAGAAGACAAAAATGCAGAGCATGTGCTTTGCCACAGTTCAGTACTTTGGCAATATCAGCAATCACTTCGAGAGGTAATCTGGCCTGATATTGCAAGAATTGGCCGAAACCCACCAAGACGATTTCTTCAGTGTTTCCAAGCAATCGGAAAGGAGGATAATGTGTACTGTGTAGGGGATAAGAGTTTGTCCAATCGAGAGGAGGTACAAAGGGGGCCTAGGTGCCAGTGAGAAATCACCCTCTGCTACGCTCCAATCCAAATCCAGTAGTCTCAATTATTAAATAAAAATGAGTTGCCATATTTCAGCTATGGGTTAAAATATTCAAGAATATAATATTTTAATTTGGTGGTAGATTGTTGCATTTGTTTGTTCGATATTCAAAGTACTATAAATTAGGTACTTACTTACCGTACTTATTCTTATTAGCAAAACATTGAATCAGCATTATTTCACTTTTTGCTCACTTTTTATCCATCCGAGTATCCATCTCATTTTAATTCGAATTCATTTTCTCCAATTATTATTTTATCAGAAAGTATACAGAAGTGGTATACAGAGTCAAACAAAATATTCCCACTGGGAATTTCGCAGTGTTGTCAGATTGAACTGATTTTACGATTTTAGGTATCGATTTTCAGTTTTCACTTAATAATGGAGATGGCCAGAAAGTCCAGAAACTGACATCAATCAGGTCATTAATTGGTTATTGTTAGGTTCTCTCTCCCCTTAAATTTCAATAAAATGATAAGAAAAGGAAAGTGAAATAATAAAATATCGATGATAAAGAAAGCTCTAGAGTAGTAATTTCAGGGGAGAGAGAACCTAATGATGACTAATCAGATTCTGGCCAGTTTCATTACATCTCTATTGAAAAATGTAATATTGTCAAAATGCAGCTACCGAATCAGCCAACACTGTTTAATATAATATAATAACATTATACTCTGAGCACAGTGTCATGGGCGTCATTGCCCAAGTGAAATTTTGGCAAGCTGCTCATTCCTAAAATAATTTAAAGGGTAAATCATAGACCTTTTCAAACTGCAGGAGTAAGATTATTCTGGAGTAAGGGTAAGGGACCCTTATAATAGGTACGACATCACACTATCTAGCTTCTTCATGAAAAATAGTATAGGTATTTCTTGTATTCAGGGATTTGTTTTTTAAAGAGATAGAATAATAATTATGTGCAGTGTAGGTATAATAATTTTTTAAATTTGCGTCACCGGTGGCTCTGTTAGGGTGACATATTCCAACATATATATTTGCTCTGAACATTTATGTTATGGCTATATTTATAGAGGTTGAGATGAGATTACAATGTCAAGGGAATGAGCTGTAGGTATTGTTAGATTGTGCTTTTATTCATGAGTTTGTGTTTTGAGTTTGTAGAATATCTATATCTGTCTAGAGTTTCCAGACAATAGCAAAATTACACATTATACAGAAAGCATAATAGCTATTAGTGAAACCAACTGAGAACTTCTGATTCTTATTAATATTTTTGTAGTAGGTAAATGCCCGTATTCACAAACAATAATTTCCTAAATAATTACGTAATTATTTAAATGCGAGTTTAAATGAGTGAGATGGAGATATGCAGTTTTTTTTGCAATAGAAGGAGATGGGGATAATTGATTAGGTAATTATTTAGGAAATTATCGTTTGTGAATACGGGCAAAAGTGTCTAGGTAAGAATTATTGAAATTATTATTTATTAACATCCAATACAAAAGTTACGTAAATACATATTTCTGTAATAATTATTATCATTCTTGAATACCTACTAGGGTTTCTGATCAAGAATTCTCGAAGCGAGAATTCCCCGGAAATTTGGTCTTGATTATTGTGTCTTGATTGCGCTATTTGCGCTTGTGCCCTCCCCACGTTCACTTATTTCGTTCAGTAATATTCCCTAATTCAGTATTATTCCCTTAGTTAGTTGTCCCTTAGTTAATTCTATGACTAATTTGTGATTAGAAGTTTATTGTTTTTATGAATGTGAAGATACTTCAGGTATCATTGTTTATTTTCAAGAATGTGTGATTATTATTTTTACTTACGTCAGGATCTCAGGAAGGAAGTGACAAGTTTTATATTTGTTTTTTTTTAATTTAATTTAGTTATATTTGTTTAAAAAACTGAGAAGAAATAAAAAAAATCATTTAAACAAGACTAAATTATTAATAATACTAAAAAAATAATGGACGTTTAAAATTATTAATAAGCAAAATTTTATTTTGCATGCAGTAAACAATTTTTTAATTTTTAAAAGTTTTGTAAATTTTTCGAAAATCCGAGAATTCCCGGGAATTACTAGTCGAGAATTCTCGAGTCTCGAGAAAAAAAAAAGTCGAGAAATCAGAAAATGCCTTAGTTTTAAAATGCATTGAAGTCTTTCAAATATACATTTTTGTAGTGAAATTTTTAATTCGGCTAAAATTTATAGACTGTCAGTTTCGTCAGTCTTGTTCTTGCATCACAGAATATTGAGGATGAGGAATCAATACAGTCTTTTTCTTTTGGTTTTCGTCTTTTGTCAATTGATTTTCCTAATTTGTCAAATGCTTTTCCCATTTTTATCAAACATCAGGGTGATTTTTCAATTGAAATCCCTTTTTTGTCAAATAAGATTCCTTTTATACCAAATGCTTTTCCAATACAGGGTGTTTTGTAATTGAATGTTAATATTTAAGGGGGTGATTTTTGGGTCCATTTTAAGAAGAAAACTTCATAAGAACCTATGTCCTAAGAGTCTTAACTTTTGAGATACCGGGTGGTAAAGTTTTTAAAAATAAATAATTTTTTCATAATAGCTGTAATACCGCTCTGGATATTTTAATGAAATTTAATAGACAGGTATTACTCATCAAGAGGCATTTTTTCATGCACCACATTTCGTTTTATCTCCACTAGTGACATCTTGCAGAATTTTACCTGCATAATTTTATATTTTTTTACTGTCATTTTAAGGACTATCTTGTGACCGTGTAGAGAAACCGATTTGATAAGATTTTATTTTTTTAGGCGAAAACCGTGCATCGGACTGAAAAAAAAATAAGTAATCAAATTTGCTTGGAAATGAATGGGGATTCAGAAAATGATTTCTATTTGAACAGAAATCACTAGGGTACCATCAATGTCTGCCAAAATATGTAGGTAAAATTCTGCAAGATCGTGAACCATCGTCACTAATGGAAATAAAATGAAACGTGGTACATGAAAAAATGCCCCTTGATGCATAATGCCTGTATACGAAATTTCATTAATATATCCAGAGCGGTATTACAGATATTACGAAAAAATTATTTATTTTAATTTAATGAAACTTTACCACCCTGTATCTCAAAAGTTAAGACTTTTAGGATTAGGACATACGTTCTTGTGAAGTTTTCTTCTTAAAATGGACCCAAAAATCACCTCCTTAATTATTGACATTCAATTACATAACACCCTGTATAATGATACTGTCACTGCACGTAAATAAGAAAAGCAATTGACATAAAGTGAAACTGATTTGACATAAAAGGAAATTGATTGATAAATCAATGACTACAATCGTTGATAGATAGAAAAATAAGAAAATCATTTGACATACTAGGAAAAGCAATAATTGACAAAAGAGGAAAGCCAAAAGAAAAAGACTGTAATAAGAAATGAAAACTGACAAATCGATTAAATTATTAAATTCAAATTTAGCGTGTAACACTGCTGATATTACAGAAGATTTTTGACAGTTTCACCCAAACAGCTGATTTTGGCAAGTGTTGTAATCAAATTTGTGAAAGTGATAATGATAGTTGGGGATTTTCAGTTTTGATCAACATAAAAACAAAATTTCACAGCAACCGGCCAACCGGTGACGCAAAACAATTTTTATTGAAGTCTGTAGTGAACTCTGGAGACCATTTTTTTTAGGTATTAACTTTCCGAAAAAAAAAAACTGTAGGAAGGTGGGCAAGTGATAGAAATAGTAGTTTCTACCTAGAACCTAAAACTAAATGAGAATGAGATGTCATTCACTCTGACTAATTGCTTATTTACTTTCAACACTAATAAGTTCGTTCAGTTAATGAGGGAACGAAACAGCATCAACATAAAACATTCCAAACTTAGTACTATTTAAAGAAAATAATCGTGGTGATGGTGAATGAATAAAGTTTCCAAAGAAAATTAGCAACAGGTAAAGTTATTTGTTTGAACTGGACTAACCTAAATCTTCCACCAGCCTCAGCATCACTCCGCCTATATGGAGATCTCCTTTCACGCGAATCAGCCGATCTGTTTGCAGATCGGTTACCAGGACTCTCAAATTCCATGATCCGTCGCCGATAATATGCCCGTTTTGCATCATTATGGAGAGTTTCTTTTCACCACACGTTAACTATAACACCGCCTACTAAATTGATAAAGGATACGACCTTTTATTATACGATTTATTAATGTCCTTCCGAAGACGTCATGTTGACCAACGATTTATAATAACAAATCTAAACCGCAGTAAACAACACTACTACACTACACAAACTTGGATTGGAAGTATTGGAATTTGGAACTGAACACTGAACTGAAAAGAAAACTGAAAACTGCTGAAACCATCAAGTACGGAACGGACTACGGATGACGGATGGACAGAGACAGGAGACAGAGACGGACAACAGACAACACGGGAACGGGAGAATGGAACCGATGCCGTGATGCCAAAGAGCGAACTGAGTCACTGAACACTGACACTGAATGAAGTGAACGAATTAAGAATTAATAATATTAATAATAAAGAAAAATTAAAAAATTAAATTAAAATATAGAGAAAAATATTACGTAACACACTTTTATTTAACCTTCTGTCACATGACTCTCATGTCATGTCAATCATGTCATTTCATAAGGGCGTGCGGCGTGTGATGCCACGATTACACGGTATCTATAGGTTTGTTCCAACATACGCGAAAACCGTACATTGTACCGTCCAGATCATGCGCAGAAAGAGAAAAGCGTTCCAACGAACTCGTGACGATTTACTGGACGATCCCTGTTGGCGTTCCAACAGAGTTAGGGACCATTCGCGGATCGATTTTCGTACGGTCATATCGATACTCGCTTCAAGCTTCGTACGCTATGGACTGACTTGCGCATTAGTCCGTTTGTTAGATTTTGGGATTTGTTTTAGGTTAGTCTTAGTTCTCTGTTTCTGTTTTTGCTTGCATGTTTGGTTAGTAGTTTGTGGACATTTCACAAATAGAAAATAAATAATTACCTAGTATAAAATTATTAAAAATTAAATAAATAATTATGAATGACGATGGAGACAGTGATTTTACATCAAATGGCGAATCGTCTGATGATGATTTGGAACTTCTTCTAAACGAATGTTTTTAGTTTGGTGTTTGGTAGAAAGCAACAAAAATGAAAAACCATAAATAACAAACGCAAATGAAAAAGTAAGGTTAGTTTCAAGATGATCTCTCAGATGCGTTCACAAAAACCGTTCCAACGCGTGCCTACCTTGGCACGGTTACGAAACCGTGCAATATTACCGCCTGCGCACAAAATCGATCCAATCGGTTCTGTGACGGTTCCGGGACCGTACAAAAATAGCGTGTTGGAACAAACCTTATAATATAATACTTATATTATAGATGAATAGACTATGACTGCGCAGGCTGTGTTCCGGTATTCTGACGTCACGCGATTGAAAGACTACACATGCGTTTGCTCATATCTCATCTCTTTTTTATTGTCAGGAATAAATAAATAATTCTTTGTAAGCTTGCATAAGTCGGCAACAGCTATCCATTTAACGTTTTAAAAATTTTCAGGGCCAACTAAATCCCAAAGTTTTCATAGTCAACTTTTGTTTTTCTTACGCCGTGTCCTAGCTGCATCCGGGGACTGCAATAAAACACATGATACGCAATGGGACTGTCCAGACTCCAGAGTAAACGCGTTGTCAGCAAAAGTCGTACGATAAAACGACACCGCAACGCACGCATTGTTAAATTAAAATAATTTGTATTTTCATGTGTCAAATTCCTGCGATTTTTGTTGCGGGCAGTAAGTTTTGATAGCCATCGGGCCAATGCGAAACATTTTGTCTGGAAACAAAATGTGTCTGGAATATAGGTTTTTAAAATAAGTATGAGGTCTATTAACTTCTATTGTGGACCTATTTTATTTAACCTACCTTCGGTTTATCTGTCAATTCTGTCAATCTACCTATTTCTATAGATTACTTGCGTCTTTTGTTTCTTTCTCTTAAGTAACACATTATTATGTTTCTTTCTGTGATTTTTAAATCTTTCAAACTCCAACAAACTACTGCTGATTTTTAAAAGTTAAAACACAGTTTATCTGAAGCTGCACCAGCAAAATAGTTGGAAACGAAAAATTTTTCTCGCATGAACCACATCGTATTCAGTTTGGACTTTGGACACTGTCAAAGTAGCTCGTGCGAGTTTGCGTTGCGTGCATTCCCCGCATCGCATGCAACGCACTACCCGGACGCAGATACAACTGTTTTTTATGTCGTTTGATACAAAAAAATCATGGAAATCCAAAATCAATAACATAAAAAAAATTTTTTTTAATTTCATTCTACTTTTTTCGAAAAAAAATTAAAGATTTTTCTGTATAGATCTAGCACAAATAAAAACATAAGCAAGAAGGATGGAAGCAATATAATTTGACATTTATTTTAAAAACAACTTCGCTGCTTTTTTTATGCTAATTTTTTCTTCAATCGATATTAATTTCGGCATTATGAAATTTATAATGTCAAAAAATAAATATTTATTTGACAGTTTGAGCAAATTTTGTCCGAATAAAAAATTATTCTAGATAATCTACTAAAACTTCAATTAGACAACAAGGCTGTTAATCAGCTGAGGCAATTTGAACGATTTGACAAGTGTCGGTGTTTACTTAACCTTCGCAATACCTCGATCAGCTGATAATGTCAATCAAGATCTATAGGGAGTTTTCATTTTTGTAAACCTGAAAACAAAACTTAATGGCCTACTAGTGCTTAAATAATATGTGAACGGCATTTATACAGGATGATCCCGAAATGGCGGACACGGACACCACCACAGCATCCATTGTGGATTAAAGATTCTAAGTTCACTTATACTTTTTTCTCCAGTATGGCCCTCTTAAGAAGATATGATCACTTTTGTGGACAAAAAAGTCACAACACTGCACTACCCTTCTTCAGGCAGAAAAATAATGTCTAGGTCTACAATAATACCCAGATAGATGTTACCATGGAAACATATGAAATGGCAAATCCAACAAAGTTAAAAACAATAATCGTTGCGCGGATACATATTTGATGCTGTTATTCAAAATTTATTTTAGTTGCATTGTTGAGCTCGAATTTGAACAACGATGCCACATTGAAAAATAGTTTTGAACTCAAGGAATGGGTAAACTTTTAATGCATGTAATTCCGTTCCCGATAATAAAAATAATAAAAAGCAAACACTATCGTTATAGTTATGTGAAACCATGTGCTTTGCCAGTGTAGGTTGTTTAAAGTTGACTGCCATTTTGATTTAAATTTTCGAAAAAGGACACCCTATATCTCGGTAACGAAGCCGAGGAAACCATTTTTGTTTTAAATTTACAGTCTTTCTGAACATCCTCTACAACACCCTGTATACCGTGTCCACCATTTCGGGATCACCCTGTATATGCAGTGATTTATATCACCCTCAACCCTCAACACCATAAACTAATTCGTAAATAATAAGTGAACTGTGTATACTCGTACGACCGTATACATGTAAAGGATTTTGGATACAAAGTACTTATGAGTAAAAAATTACGAGTATTTTTTTACTCGTAACAAAAATTGGAGTAAAGTACTGGAGTACGTGGCCAGCTCTGCTGGTGAATAATGTATGGTAAAATAACTCAAGTATATTACATAATATCTACCTATTTAAAAATGTAAAGATTACTACTGACTAAATGCAGAAAGGCACCATGATCGAAGGTCAATAAGTAATTAATGAAGAAAGAGTCAGAATTGTTGACAGTTGACACTAACACTTGGCACTTGACATTACGGATTTACGAGTTTACATTTACAATGCTGTTGGTTGATTGGTTGACATCAAAATATTGAAAAATGAAAGTTAGAAAAAAAATAAAAATTTGGAATTTGGTTGGTGTTGGTGTTCGGGTTTCGACTTTCGAGAATTTATTTTGTTGTAATGAATAATGAATTATGAATTAGATGAAAACCAATAATTCTTTATTAAAAATACAAATCAAAAAAGTTGGGTTTAAGTAAAAAATTAGACCTTAGATGATTATGATCAGATTATTATAAGTACTTACCTAGTTTCACATGTTGTTTAAGAAGCATATAGTAAGATATTAATTAATTAATTATTGTACCATTTATTAATTTCAATCAAGTGTTGGCTGCTACCTACTGGGGAAACTAACTTCTTTGGAGATGAGTAAAAAGCTTACTGTGCGAAGCTTTAAGGAACTTCAAAATTATAGATTTGATGATGAAGACTTTCCTACTACATCGTCTCATGAACAAGTAAGATAATATTTATTTTATATTTCCAAAAGTGAAATTATTGCAGATTATATTCAAGTCATAAGGCTAGGAAATAATCTTTAAATATGCATAATCGAAGGTACCTATAGTTTGTTCGATGGATCTTCGCCTATGTTCGAAGACACTAGAGCGAACTTGCAGCTTTGCAGCTCACTCTTTTCATGCTAGCGCTCAGATGCTCACAAAGTGTGGGTTTACTGAAACTCAGGCAACTGATGATGATAAGATAGCGAGTTAAACTAAGACATGCAGTGAGCCATTATGACACCCTCCACTGCGACCGGAGGTGAAAAACCTGATGTGAAATTGCCGATTCTTTCGAATGTTAATTAGTTTTTTCTGGAAAAATGATTTTTTTGAGATATTCCATAAACAATTGAATATTCAACTTCTTATATGTTGAATAAATAGTTAAGCTATGGCTCTACGGTTTGTAACTTTTTATATGTTGTTCCTACCTAACGTATTCACAAATGTTTAGTAAAAAGTTACCTCTTTGTTTTTTTTCTAATTTGACTCCGCTATTTTCGCTAAACCCATCCTGTGCAAACTATGATTCAGCTTAGTGATCAGTATATAGGCCTATTAGGGCTTTCAGTTCTTTCCTGTTCAGCTCCAATAGTTATTTGGTGTTTTTGTTCGAAGTACGCTGTATAAAGGCCTTCGAATGGTCCAATCTTGGTAAGTTTTGCCAGTGCTAGAGGTCTTCCCTCTCAGTTCAGTTTCGTATTCTTGTTTCGCCAATATCCGGTTTTCCGGTTATATGCCAAATGCTGGTTCTGGTCCGATAATTCGGATTCGACACCTTTCCTGGCCAGAGAGTCGGCAAGTTCGTTCTCTCCATATCCAACATGGCCCGGAATCCAGATCAGAGTTACTTTGTTCCTCTTTGCTAGATCATTCAAGGTTAGTTGACAGTTCCAGACCAACTTGGACTTGCAGTGGCTGGAGCTAAAGGCTTTTACAGCCGCTTGGCTATCAGAAAATATCTTTATTGATCTGCGTTGGCAGTGCATCTTTTCCTGCAACTGCACACAGAGGTCTATGGCATAGATTTCGGTCTGGAAAGTGGTTGCGTGAAGGCGTAAGCTCGAGAAGACTCTCTTCTTCGAGGCAGCGCTACACACCCCAGCTCCAGTTCCTGTGGATGTCTTACATCCATCGGTGAACCAACTGAAATCCGCTGTCAGGAGTTCATTTCTGTTGTCCTCTGTACCGGATCTCTTGAGAGTAAGTAACTTGTGGATTCTGTTACTGCTATGCAGATCGCTGATGCTCTTGCAGAACTTCCTCCAAGACTACCTTTTAGATTGCCTGTATAAATAATGTCGTTAGATTTATAACTGTTATCGCTAATTTGAATAGCAATTTATCGTAATGATACACATTAATAATAATAAGAACAGAACATATTTCGTTGGGTAAGATTTGTATTTGTCCTTCGTTTGTCGATTCTGACGTCTCACTGTCCGAGGTGAACTTCATTAAGGGACTGCTCGACGACTACTCCACTACTACTCGGTAGGTAGATACGGGTACAGGGTGAAAATTTTACTGCATGCAACATCGTTGGACATTCCGCACCGGCAGTAGTACAAATTTGTAGCGTAGGTATTTGAGGGAAATATTATAGCTCACTTTACGGTATATTATCTTCAGTCTGAGCTCCTTATTATATTCCGTTAGAGCACGTTTATATTTTTCCCAGTTGCCCGTCTCCTTAGCTCGATTGAAGAGTCATTGAACTTCTTTTCTACGTTTTTCTAAGTCGTTGTTCCACCAGTCAACATTTCTGTTGTTTCTCTTCACTGTTAGTGGACAGTTTTCGTGATATGCTGAGACAATCGTGTTCTGGATCGATGCGATCTGGATCGTTGTGATGCGATTTCAATTTCATCGCGATTTTGGATTGTGGAAATCACAGACCCCATACCAGACTGTAGGGCCATCTTGGATCCCTCCCAATCTCTCTCAAGTGCGCTTATGTTCGAAAATGTGAGCTACAGAGTTCCTGACAGTCAAAATACAAAGGATGTTAATACTCATTTTCTTGCCAATGAGTGGACATGTTCATTTTCCTCAATTCCAGTATGACTTGGTATCCATTTGAGATGAGTTTTACTGTTATTGCCTAATTAGTTGAGTTTTTCTAGGCACTCCCAAGCTATTTCTATTTCCGTCAATATTTCTATTTTTTTTTTTTTTTTGTATAGTTTCTGTCAAGGTTTATTTGGACACTTACTTCTACTGTATGTACTTCCGCTTGAAGTATGGTTGGGAGGGAATGTTCCCATGGGTTTGGAGTACTTGGTGGGTGGGCCCGTAGGCTCCTGCCATAGTTGGCTCGACGATTTTTGAGCTCTCCATGTACTATTTGATCGTTCCTTCTTTGAGAGTGCAGTTGGGAGTGTGGTTCCGGTTCTATTCCTCTTTTGTAGACAGTTCCGTGATGAAGTTCCTATCGAAACTGAATTTCTTATTAGTTCTTTCTTTTGACAGTGTCAAGAACTTCTTGCAGCCACTTAAGGGTTGGTCCTTAATGGCTCACTGTACACTTTTGATTCCTGCGCTTGACATTCGCTTGACATTCCAAGGATAGCTTCTCTGGTTTTTCTCTCGATCACCAAATGTAGTGGTGTCAGATCCAAGATTACTTCTAACGTCGCAGTTGGACAAGGTCTCATTGCTCCTGTGATGCAAAGATTTTCGAGTCTCTGAATCTTCTCGAGTGTTTCCTTGCTGTTACTAGCTTGATCCTCTTGTACCAGGCAACCGTTGCGTATGTGATGATAGTTTCACCAGCATGGTGTACATCCAGCACAGGATGGAGTTTAAGTTTCGATAACAGTGTACAACAGTTGCACCCAAAAATTAGAAAATTCTAATGATCCGTGTAGATATAGCCAAATGAATATTTTTGAAAATTCACAAATCAGCCCTGTGGATAAAGTGGAGTGAACATTTTCTAAGGGTCACATGATTTTCCCCTTGAGGGACTCTTCATATGGTAGAAGTTTGTAAAGTTCCTCATGACTCACCCTGTATCTTTTAATGGTGCGTGGAAGATGATTAGTTAATAATTATTAATTGTATTTTTATTATTTATGAGTGAAACTTTAAACTGAGTAAATTCATCATGTTTTGAAAAATGGCAACCTTGCATATTTCTTATCGACAATGTCATGACCAGTTTACCTGAAAAGAAATCCATATAAGAGAAAGGAACATAAGTTCCACATCTGCAAGCCGGTGAATATTTGTCTTTTCAAGTGCTTTGAAATAATTTTCCCACATGTGTGAGAAAAAAATGTTGGCATCTTTGCAGTTTCAGCCTTTAAGCACTTTTAGGCATGCAGTACACCAATTTTGAGACATGCGCAATACGCTATTCTCATCCGGATTAATCTAATTTTAGTCATTTGTTTCAGGAGGATGTTGAAGACTGCGTTTCTGCGTATTATCGAGAACTACACCTATCACTGAAATTTGATAAAAATTTGCCAGAGCTCCACAGAAGACAGCATATTATTTACCTGAACAAAAGCCTGTTTTATCTGTCATCAAAATTTCAAGTAAATAATGAAAACTATGTACACTTTTTAAATATGTTTCAGAAGTGATCAATTTGGTAAATATGCCCAATAGTGTAAGACTCTCATGTTTTACCTGAACATACATTATTGACTCTAATGTGAGCAGAAAAATTATAAATTTCACAAATCCTAAAATTTGATATTTACAATAAGAAGTCATAATAGCATACACCTTTATCTAAGAAAGAGATGGCGGTATTCGGCATACTGACCATCAATTAGGGTTTAGCAGTGCCATAATTAGGGCATGGCGCTATGTGTGCAATGGGTGTGGACCGCAAAACAAAGGATATCATCGAACATGGTTGCAAATTGCCATTTTCATATTTTGGCGCTGTTGTGATGATCTCTTCATGACTTTTTGGATTAATTATTCTAAAAACTTCCAAGGGGAGGACACTCAGACTCCCTTGTAAATGAAAAAGTACAAAAACATTTAGGGGATAATTCCTTGTTGAAAATTAAGCAAGTTTTTCAAATGAAAATAAATCATTCACCCTTCTCCTGCTGTGATACAACCCCTTAACAATGATACACTTGTAAAAAAAGTAGCTTTTAATTTCTTTCTTAAATATGGAACAGGTTACAGAAATTAAATTGAATATGAGTAGGCATAGGCCCGTATTCACAAAGCGTTTCTATCCTGTAATATCTCGAAAATAATTAAATAAATGGGATGGAGATATGCAGTTTCTATGCGTTAGAGTGAGATGGGTATAATTGATTACATAATTATTTAGGAAATTATCGCTTGTGAATACGGGCGATAGTCTGCTATTGACTATTTCACTCATCTTAAAATTTTCAAGTAATCGGACCAATCAGAAACCAGATACATTTTTTTTGTTTTTCAGGTGTTTTCAGTAGTGATATCACAAATGATTGAATTTTCGTGATAAGTCTGTCGATTTATTTCTAATGAAACTGAGTTGCTTAAAGAAAACACCACGAGTGTCACAGGACCAGACTCGTCCTGTAGACTCGTGGTGTTTTCTTTAAGCAACTCAGTTGAGTTTAGAAATAAAAGACAGACTTATTAGATAAATTAATCACGAATAAATAGTAGACTACTTCACGCAAAAGTGAAAGGTCAAAAAATTTAAATTCATTTTGACATGCAGCTACAATTATTTATTGTTGAACTGTCAAACTTTACATTGTTAAATGATCCATATCCATGGTTTCGACATTGAAAACTGATAGACCAATGAGAATTGAAAATGTGGTTGAAACAATGAAGCGTTTTCCCGAAAACACCACACTCTCTCTGGTTTCTGATTGGTCAGATTACTTGGAAATTTTTAGATGAGTAAAGTTGTCGCGAAACCGCCACGCTGTCTTTAAAAGTCATATACCTACAAAACGGAGACTTTTTAGAGTGATCTAGGTATTTATACCAAGCTAGAATCTAGATAGGTACAAATACAGGATAATGACAGCCTATACCGCGTCGTAATAAGCTGTAACGGTTATTAAATAAATGGTCACAATAGCCAAACTGTTGGAGTTTTGGTCAAACGATCTCTAAAGTGCAGCATGGCTTTGTTTGGTCAGTACTTGGATGGGTGACGAATTATAGTGGTAAGGAAGTTCCGTGACCGATCGTGCTCCGGGAGGTACGTTAAAAAGGGGGTTCCGGCTGCTTCACAGCAGTCGTTAGGTTACGTCAGACGCCCTTGAGGCTACTTGAAAACTACCGACACTTGGTTTTACCACAGCCATACAATATTTATTTTTTTATTTATAAACTGTAATGATCTAAGGTCGTAAGAGTTGCCATTAAACCAAACTACACTATGCACAAATGAAAGTGTCACACCCCAACATTAGGCTCGAATTTGATTGGGGGTAACTTTCGAAATTCCCAAGGAATTTTGATTTTGTTTTTGCATGTCAGCAGTCCTATCCTTTATATTTCTGCTGTGTTAGATCTAAACTCAAAAAAACTCAATAAATTTTCTACAGGGTGATATTATGTGAAGGCGTGGAGAATCACTTCGCGGTATTCATACCACCGTTTTCCAAATAAATTTTTCTTGCAAGTTTTGATGAGAAAATTTTGAAGCTTGAATTCTCACCTCGAAACGGTTTTAAAATTTGCTCTTGAAATGCATAACTTTTTTCCTCGCCAACTGATTTTGGAAGTTAAAGCCCCATTTCTAAGCTAAAACTTCAGGCAAGAAAATCCAGGGACGAAAATTGACCAAGACAAACATTAAAAACAAAATATCGAAAAAAAAAATTACTACTTATGAATTTATGAATAGCCAAATTACATCTGCACGTTTTCAGAGGGAATCAGCGCTCTTTCTTACTTGAGAATGCAGTTACGAAAATTCTAACAACCGTCAGCTCATTTCAGGCAAGTAGTGATTGTTGGAATTTTCGTATTGGGCCAACTTTGCAAATGCGTAAACACTGGAAAAGCTTTCTAGGTGATTGCAAACGTTTGACCATTGTGTAATTTGTATCAACCCGAGAAGAGTTTTTTATCACCGCTTAGTTTCAATGTACCATCTCCAGAATCACCTCCCCAGACCGTTATGTGCTTTATGAAATTCAGGCAAGCTTCACAAGTTGGCAAATATCGGAAAGTTAGTTCCAGGTGATGGAAAACGGTCTACCACTTTGAAACAACCCGGGAAAGGTTTTACCACCCCTTCTCATTTATCACCCCCAGTATCACCATCCTCGGCCTTTATGTGGATTGTTACAAAGTGGTAAAATCTTTTCCATCACTATGCACTTGTGAAGTTGGCTGAATTTCATAAAGCACAATAAAGGCCGGCGGCTGTGATTTTGGATGTGGTAGATCAAAACTTAGAGGTGGTGAAACCTTTTCTTGGGTTGTTTCAAAGTGGTAAAACATTTCCAATCACCTGGAAATTACCCTTCTGGTATTTTAGCACTTGTGAAGGTGGCCAGGATTTCATAAAGCAAATAACGGCCTGGGGGTGTGATACTGGAGGTGATAAATCAAAACTAAGGGGTTGAAAAACCTTTTCTCGGGTTGGTACAATATGATAAAATGTTTTCAATCGCTTGGAAAACAACCCTTCCGGTATTTACACACTGAAGTTGGCCCAAATTTCATAAAGCACATGGGCGGTGATTCTGGTGGTGGTAAATCACAACCATATATGTTATCGTTTTGGTTTTACCACCCACGTAAACTAGGCCCGAGTAACTACATAGGTATCGGCTGTGGTAAAAATTATTTATTCCATAACTTAATAAAATGAGTTAGTGGTAAAACATGGTCTAACAAAGGCAATCGAATGGTACATTTTACGACCTGGCCTGTGGTTTTTTTCGGGCTTGTAAAGTTGCCTTTTTTTTCTATATCGCTATACTGTGATCAGTAGACTCCGTGTCATAGTTAAAATTTGTCATTCATCTCTTTTTGTGTTATTTTTTTGTATATCGCTCCTGAAGGACCAATATGGGAACTTCCGAGACCGCGCGTAAAAGTTACATTCGCGTAAAAGTTATCACGCGTTAGTTTGACAGTTCAAGTTAGTCGTGAAAGAGAGAACAGAAGCGTTTTTTCTTGTTGCAGCGGTTTCAAACCACTTCTATGATTTCGAAACATATCATTTTCGTGTTAAACTAATGGTGTCAGAATTGAAACTGGTTCAATGGTTTCAAATCAGTTTCAAACCAGCGGAACCTCTTGTTTTGAAACGTAAAACGTCAAAATATAATAAAAAGATGGCTGCAATTCTAATCTACTCTATACAATTTCTATTAGAATGTCGATAATAATAAATGTGATGATGATTTCTAGTAAGACATTTATTTAAATTTTTGTACATGTTGTATATTTTGTGTTAATAGGTTAGACGTAATAAACATCAGTTATATTAACCCAATTTACGAATGCCAGTTTCAACATTTTGAAAAAGTTCATTTTTGTGATCATAAAATCAATGACGTAGTATGTAGTTGAAATAGTTTTAAAATGTAATTGAAACCGCTGCAACAACAAAAAACGCCTCAGGTCGCGAGAAGCGCGGAATTTTTTTTGACAGCTGTCAAATATGTCAATAAGGTCTGTGGAATCAACAAAATGCCGATTTAGATTTTTTTCAGGAACGCGACGATACAAAAAAAATGCAGATTATTTTTCTATTTTTTTTGTATATTTTTTTAGGTATATGGATTTTTTTTGGTACCTACGTTATTTTTTATTAGAATAGGTGAATACTATAGTTTTTTTAGGTATGTAGATTCTTTTTCTAGGTAGGTGGATTTTTTTTAGGTATTTGAATTTTTTTTAGGTACCTATGTGGATTTTTTTTTAGGTACCTATGTTGAATTTTTTTTAGGTATGGATTTTTTTTAGGTATGTGAATTTTTTTTTTTAGGTTAATGGATTTTTTTAACTACCTATGTGGTTTCTTTTTTTTTTAGGCAGGTGGATTTTTTTTTAGGTAGGTGGCTTTTTAGGTAGATGGATTTTTTTTTTTAGGTAGGTGGATTTTTTTTTAGGTATGTAGTTTTTTTTTAGGTACCTATGTGGATTTTTTTAAGCTGTTTTCTTTTTTTCATACATAAAGTACCTACATGAAAAATCAATTAAAAGGCATTAATTTTTAGATTTTTTAATAAAAAATTAGTAGTGTTTTGCTATTTTTCCGATCGGTCGACAATATTTTGAAAAAAATTCGAAAGCATGCGTTAAAGAGTAGCATTTTTTCAATTGTTTTTTTTTTATTTAAGAAACGATTCCCGCTCCCAAACCGGAAATTTTTCGGGAAAATGTTTCAAATAAAAAATAGTATTTAAAGAACTATTAAAAAAAGCTCTGATTTAATTTTTCGCTAGAATGTACCGTTTTCGGAAAAAAAATTTTGTGATTTTTTGAAAAAAAGAACAATTTTTTTTTTAATAAGTCGCTTTTGCCTACTTTTTACGTAAAAAACATCATCAGTATCTTTTTAGTAGGCAATGAACGGCTGTATCTCACTGTTTTGTTGTTTTTTTGATCGGTCAAAAAAAAGTTGAAAAAAAAATCGAAATAATCGAAAATGTTTTTTTTTTTTTTTTGAGGGCCGATTACAGCTCACCCAATTAGTTTTTCGAAAAACAATCTCTACAAAGTTTGTACGCCTATGGTTTCTCTAAGTAACTGTATTAGCATAATCTGTCCACGATGTACCGTTATACCGTTAAGTACCGAGAAAAAATCCTATAGGTAGGATGTTGCAAGAAAAAGTTACTACTATTACTTTTTATTAAATCAGACTATCAAAAATTCATTTTAGAATGCCAGTATGAGAAAAAGTTAAAATTTACTTTTTTGACTCACCCTTCAAGGGGTCGCGTCTCAACAGGAGAGGGGTAAATGATATGTATTAATTTGAATCTTCCTGTTTAATTTTCAACAAATAATAACGTTCTAGATTTTTTTGTACTTGGTCATTCACACCCTCTATAATCTAGTCTTCAAGACATAATAAAAACTACAGGAATACTACCCAAAAAATGGCCATCAAGGTCTCTATAACACCCCCCCCCCCCCCCTCCTTAAATAGGGTATACACACAGGATCCTGAAATGGACACATTCCACCACTTCATTGTGGATTAAGAATTCTAAATTCATTAACTTCTTCTCCAATCATATCTTCCTTAAGAAGATATGACCAAGTTTGTTGAAAAAAAGTGACAACACTGCACTCCATACACTTCAGAAAGAAAAATATAAGCCGTTAAGTTTATATTGACGAAGTAGGAGGCTTTGAAATTTTGTTTTTGTGTAAAAAATCTCTGCCACTGGCATATTTATAAAAGTTAGCATTAAAATAGTTGCTAATATCAATGATAAGATCTGTACAAAAGCTGAATTCTGTATCTTATACGGTTCCCGAGACATTTAAAAAAAAACTGGAAAAATGATGTTTTTTTGACACCCCTGCATTTCAAAAACGGTGCATTTCCGGACACACATTAATAGGAAATTTTTTGTTTATTTTTTACCAAAGAATCATCCCTTAAATTTTTTCGGTGTTATTTAGATACACCTTGTATATGTATTATCAATATTCCATTATTTGTAAATAAATAGGTGAAATCCTTTTTTCGAGACCCTTAATTTAGTTTATTTATAATTATTAAAGTGATTCGATAATATCAAAATACTGAACGAACATAGAATAAGGTATGAGGCCAAATGTTTCAAACTCTTCATCCAAAAGATAAAAAGTAGCATAAATCGATCTGACAACTATGTGCTACTTATCGACATGATACAAGAAATTTGCGAAAAATTGACACAACCTAATTTCCATAAATGAATAACAGCATTTATACGGAGTGATTTCTGTGACCCTAATATGACCTCCTACTTCGTCAATAATAAGTGAATGGCTTATATGTATACCCAGAAAGATGTTACCATGGAAACATATGAAATGACAAATCCAACAAAGAGAGGATGCATATCTGTTAATATTATTCAAAATCTATTTTAGGTTCATTATCAAGCCCCAGCTTGACCAACAATGACACATTGACAAATTTTATTGGACTCGAGGAATAGGTCGTTTAGGTCGGATTAACGAGACTCCACGCATATGAAAATATACAAATAATGAAATGAAGGAGATGTATTTTGTCATTCATACATATTCATATAGGGTCATACAGGTTGATAGAACAATTATTATTCATTCAAGCTAGACCTAACCTTTTATGAATTTCTTCTCTTTATAGTGCTGGGCTTATAATAAGTGTAATGTGTGTGAATTCTATGATTTTCCCAATAAATAATTACAGCCAGTATTATAAAAGCTCATTAAGTTAATGGGCAGATTTCTGGGGCCGTTTCTATAAAAGGTATCGACTGTAGGTGGAAAATAGCGCTTAGTGATTCTTGGCATGAAAGGGATTACAAAAATGTTAATAAAAGTTATTTAATGTCGATATTAGCTTTAAAAATGGTATCAGAAATCTGCCTGTTAGCTTAATGGGCCTTTATAATACTGGCTGGTTATAAGGGGGGGGGGAGGTATTGATACTAATTTTTTTGTTAATTTAGCTAGGGCAGAGGGTTGGTGGAGGTTTTATTTCGCCTTTGTATGTGGGTTTACCAAAAAAAAAAAAAAAAAATTGAGTCAATCATTATGGCATACATATTATGCCTTATTTATAATTTATTGACATTTACTGAAATAAGGTGCAGGTTTTCAAAATTAGTTTCTTGAATCAATAAGACATCATATTTGGAGATCTATTTCAATAACTGGAAATGTGTTTGTCGAAACTGTACAAAGGAAAAACATTAACAGCCAATATTATAAAGGCTCATTATACAGGGTGTCCAGATATGAGTGTAAGAGCTACACGTGGACTTCCTTGGACTATTTTAAGTAGAAAATCTTAATACAATAATGCTCTAAACCTCTTCACGGTGCCACACCAGGTCATCAAAGTTAGAAATTCTGGGTCACAAATATGCATATTATTGCACTTCTATTTTCTTTTGCAGTTACAGTTAACATTTTTAAAGACTTTTGCAAAGTCTTATTTCATTTAATTTTCGTAACAGTGCAACTATTGACTTTTTTAACATTTCCTATTTTTTTTTTTTTAGAAATGTTAAAAAAGTAAATAACTGCACTGTTACGAAAATTAAATGAAATAAGACTTTGCAAAAGTCTTTGAAAATGTTAACCGTAACTGCAAAAGGAAATAGAAGTTCAATAATATGCATATTTGTGACCCAGAATTTCTAACTTTGATGACCTCCTGTGGCACCGTGAAGACGTTTAGAGCATTATTGTATTAAGATTTTTTACTCAAAATAGTCCAAGGAAGGTCGCCACGTGTAACTCTTACACTCATACCTGGACACCTTGTATAACGGGCAGATTTCTGTGCTCGTTTTTGAAACTAATATCGATATCAAATGACTTTTGTTGACATTTTTGTAATTACTTTCATGTCAAGAATAGATAAATTTAAAAAAATTCCACTTGGACTCGATACCTTCTTCACAAATGGCCACAGAAATCCCCTGTTAACTTAATGAGCCTTTATAATACCCGCAGTAAGTGTTGTGTTGAAGAGAAACGAGTGTCAGTCTACATTTTGCTATGTTGAAAATGGTAATATTTGTTAAACAAGAATGAAATTATTAACATAACCAAGAAAACAGAGTAAGTAGACATAATTAGTAGACCTTGATAGATATTAATTATCAAAGATAGTTATTTATCAAAGTTCGTTAGAGTGTATCCAACTTTGATGCAAGGAAATGTCTGCAACGTAAAAAGAGAAGTCCTAGGAAAGTGGCATTTAACTTTTATACTCTAAGGCCAGTATTCACAAAGCGTTTCTGTCCTGTAATATCTCGAAAATAATTAAATAAATGAGATGGAGATATGCAGTTTTTATGCGTTAGAGTGATATGGGTATAATTGATTACGTAATTATTTAGGAAATTATCGTTTGTGAATACGGGCGTAATTCAATGAAAATCTGCCAATGTCAATGAACTCTGAACGCCATAACAACACAACAATTCAAATTTGAACTATTTCATAGGAGACATTGAGCAGTATATTATTGTGCAGTAAAAAATACGCTTCACCGATAGACGTCTTCTGCTGTCGTGTATGAAAAGGCATTTTTTGAAGATATAAAATTTTTAAAAATTAGAACAGATATTTGTCTATTGCTAAAAAAAGGAATGAATGCAGGTCGTATGAGTATAAAGCACATAAAGTGCAATTACTAGCCTGTTAAATGGGGTCGGAGTATCCCTCCATCGCCCCAATATTTGTCATACTGGCAGTGCCTGAAACTCAATCAAGAGAGCTTCCATTCAAACAACAACAGAGCCACCAGAGTACCAGAACAAGCACAGACACGTGTTTCGCCCTATTGGGGTTCATCAATGTGCTTCATCTGGAGTATCCGGAGGATGTTGTCGAAACTATAAAACTACAATAAATCTTGAAGCGAACTCACGATTAGTTCTTCAGACTGATCGCTAGATGTCACTCTGCTTAAACCTCATGGAGAACCGTGTAATGGGTTTGCTTAAGACCTGGAGGGCTTTCAGACATTCGACAACATCCTCCGGATACTCCAGATGCAGCACACTGATGAGCCCCAATAGGGCGAAACACGTGTCTGTGATTGTTCTGGTTCTCTGGTGGCTCTGTTATTGTTTGGATGGAAGCTCTCTTGATTGAGTTTCAGGCACTGCCAGTATGACTAATGTTGTGGCGATGGAGGGATACTCCGACCCCATTTAACAGGCTAGTAATTGCACTTTATGTACTTTATACTCATTACGACCTGCATTCATTCCTTTATTTATTAATCGTTTTCTCTCGTATTTGTCTATTGTGTAAATTTTTGTGGTAATTAGACCAAATAATTAATAAAAACATTTACGTCCATTTAATTCTTCGAGACCAATCAAAATTCGAAAACAAGATAAATAAGACAGTTTAAAGGATTTTATTTTAGATTTATTTTAATCTCGGACATGAATTTTTTTCCTGCCTAAATTATGTTTTCATTTGCTTACTCGATCATAATCTGAACATGTTTTTTCTAGAGTTTGGATGCTAGTAGATCATGGATATGTTACTGGGTCCTTCACACGTTGAGGCTATTGGAAGCAAAGGTTCCATATCACTACAGATCAGCTATAATAACATTCTTAAAAAAGTAAGTACATATCAAGATTAAAATAACAAAATGCTTGTACCCAGGGGGCAACTAATAATAAGTTGATAATTTTTATTACGCCAGCTCATTGAATCGGTCTCTGTAGGCCAAACAATGGATTTAAAAAAAAAAAATTGCAGATTCAAGTACAGGATTACAATGGCCATAATTTTAAATTATTTTGGACTATACAGAGTGTCCCATATGAGAGTGACATATCAAAGGTGCTATGTTTTTTTTTTAATGGAATGCTCCTATATTATTACATTTTAAGATTGTCTGAGAAGAAAAAATAAGATTGATTTTTGAAGCTGGCGTTTAAACAAGTGAAAATGGCGATTTTGGAAGTTCAAGGCCATGTACAACGAAAACGGCTCTAGATAGAGGAATACAGCTTACATGTTCCTATCTTAACTTTTTATTTACTGTCCTGTGATATATAGGAAATGTTTATACAAGGGATAAAAAATATGAAAAAATCTGAGATTTCTCAACGCATACCTAGCTAATTAAAAAAAAAAACAAAGATAGTAAAAATGTTTCTGTACCATAGGAGAGTATATGAAAAGTTAAAATAGGGATATGTGAGTCGTTTTCTTTTATCTTGAGCCGTTTTCGTTGTACAGGGCGTCGAACTTCAAAAATTACGATTTTCACTTGTTTATAAATCGTAAACTTCTCAATTTAAACTCAAAAAATCTTATTTTTCTTCCAGACAATCTAAAAATGCAATAACACAAGAGTATAGTCTGTATAGTCCAAAATAATTTTAAATAAAGATGTCTGAATTGAATTTTTTTTTTGAATTTGCAAAAGAAAAATTTGAAAAAATTCATCTTTTGGCCCACACAAATCGACTCAAATGAGCTGAGACACCTGTATACAGGGTGTTTTTTAATAGAATGTCAATATTATGTCAATCCGTATTGCAGGAGGCAAAAAAAAATACTTAAAGACTAAATTAAATAAAAGTCACATAAACAAAATGAAACGTGGTACATGAAAAAATGCCCCTTGATGAGTAATACCTGTATACGAAATTTCATTAATATATCCAGAGCGGTATTACAGAAATTACGAAAAAATTATTTATTTTAATAAAACTTTACCACCCTGTATCTCAAAAGTTAAGACTATTAAGACATACGTTCTTATGAAGTTTTTTTCATAAAAGGGACCCAAAAATGACCCCCTTAAATATTGACATTCAATTAGAAAACACCCTGTAGAGTAACTTACACTAAAATAAAATGTTCTTTACTTCCCTATTAAATCTAACCACCCACTGGGTCAGACCGGTCCAATTCTGAATCCATAGATTTAATCATCACATTTAGCTACTCGACAGTTTTGACCATAATAGGTGGCCAAATTACCAATGGACTTTTCAAAAAATTTGGTCCTTCTCGGAACAAATCCGCTACGAAAAGACCAGGGTTGAGTTTAGATCAAACACTCGACATTACACAGTGTTGTATTCAAATCTTCCAGATTTACCAAAAGTTACTCCACAAAAGTTTGCCGAGAGAGTCCAGATAACTTATTTACCTACTACTGGCCGGAGCTCAGCGTTTTAATTTTATTTATAGACTGCCCAATTTATGAAAATGCATATGTATGTATGCATATTTATGTATTCATTTAAAATTGCAGAATATTACAAAAGATATTATTATCTTTTGCCAACTGTCCTGAAAGATTTGACACCTGAAGCTTTCAAAAGAAGATTACGTAAATTGATGCATACACATCAGTTAAATATAGATATAGTTGCTTAATGACATTGTCTCTGGGGCTTCCCATTGGATCCTGGTTTGTCTTTGACATTTACCTGCTCGTAAGTTTCTAGATTATAGATAGACTTTGAATAGATTTCAATGGTAAGTTAATTTTTCCCCATTTTGCATAGTTTAATTTTAAACAATGAGTACCTACCTATGGTAGTTTATATTACATCCATTGGCAATATTTAAATTATTTAACTGTTATTTAAATGCCAAGGTTGGGTGGTAGAGCAGACGTCTGAATCCTACCCTTTGACTATTCTTATGCCTCTCTTTCTATATATTACGGCTACATATATATTATATGTATAAAATTAATACAGGGTGTCCCAGCTCATTCGAAGAGGTCTCTGTGGGCCAAATGATGGATTTTTACAAAAAAAAATTTGCAAATTCAAGTACAGGATCACAATGGCCATTATTTAAAATTATTTTGGAATGTACATAGTGTCCCATATGACAGTGGCATATCAAAGTTATGATTTTTTAAATGGAATTGTTATTATATGTTATCACATTGAGAAGTTTGTAAGTACAAGTGAAAATCGCCATTTTTGAAATTCAAGGTCCTGTACAACGAAAACGGCTCAAGATAGAGAAAAACAGCTTACATGTCTCTATTTTAACTTTTCATATACTCTCCTATGGTATAGAAACATTTGTACTTTCTTTGTTTTTTTTTTTATTTGGCGACGCATGGAGAAATCTCAGATTTTTTCCAATTTTTTTATCACCCTGTATAAACATTTCATCTACCTCATAGGATAGTACCTACAAGAAAAGTTAAAATAGGGACATGTAAGCTGTTTTTCTCTATCTTGAGCCGTTTCCGTTGTACACGGCCTTGAACTTCGAAAATGACGATTTTCAATTGTTTATAACTCACAAACTTCTCAATTTAAACACCAACTGTAAAATCCAATCTTATTTTCTCTTCTCAGACAATCTAAAAATTTAAAAGACCATTTAAAAAACATAACTTTGATATGCCACTGTCATCAGGGCCGGGCCTAGCTTATTTGACGCCTGCGTGTCGATATAAAAATTGCCGCCCCCTCCCTTTTCTTAAGGAAATATGTCTATCTAAGGGATGACAAAGAGCAATTTCTTGTAGGTAAAAAATAGACACTAATAGAAATGTGCGTTTATTAGATTAGGTAAATTCTGCTTCGCTTCTAAGTAAGTGAATTATGTCAAAGATATATTAGCATTAAAGTCCAACCGGGGGGATACTCCGTACCCCCCAGGAACGAGGGGGGTTAGGAATTTTCGAAAATTTTGGAAAAAACAAGTAATAAAATGTTAATCACACTAAGAAATAACTGCATTTATACTGTTAGGTACATTTTAACGTTACGTTCACATGGCCAAAGCCTTTGTTGTTCGATATATCGTCAATTGAAGAACATGGCATGCATGTGTCACGAATTGGTCAAGAAAAGTCAAATCTTATAGAACTCTATGTACCTACTTTTATTATAGAACAACTTGAATCAGGTTCGACGTTCCGCAGGTAGTCTGTATAGGCCAGAGCCGTCCTAAGATATTTGGGGCCTATGAGCCACTGAAAGTAATGCACCCTTTTTCATAAGAAATGCGTATAGGATGGCCAACACTGGGAATAAGCCAGTGACGACTGATGGATTACAAAGTTAGTGCAGTATGGATTCTGAACGTAAATACTAGTAGGTAATGTTTGTCAGGCTCCAAAGAAAATGCACCGCAGGCAAAATTATTTTCAATGTTCAAAGTAACCACAAAAAAATATTACTTCAATAAAAATTTCCGCCCCCAAAAGGCTTACGCCCCTTGCCTACAGCGCTATTAATTCTCTGGTTAGGAAGGCCCTGAAGTGTAAAATTGTGGAAAGTTGCCCTGGATACTGCACGCGCCTCCCGCCTCCTTGGCTATACTACCCAGTAATGAATTCTATCATGATATTTTGATATTTTTTGTTATTGTTATGAATTATGATGTTTTTTTTTACTTCCGCCCGCCGCCCCTATCAACTTGCCGCCTGCGTGCGGGCACACACAGCACACCTGCTAGGCATGGCCCTGACTGTCATATGGGACACTCTGTATACTCCAAAATAATTTTAAATTATGGCCATTGTGATTCTGTACTTGAACTGGACAGCCTGTATACAGGGTGTCCCAGCTTATTCGAAGCTGTCTCTGTAGGCCAAACGAAGGATTTTTTCCAAAAAATTTTTGCAAATTCAAGTACAGAATCACAATGGCCATAATTTAAAATTGTTTTGGAGTATACAGGCTGTCCCATATGACAGTGGCATATCAAAGTTATGTTTTTTTAAATGGAATGCTCTTATGCTGCTTATAAGGACCTGCAAAAATGTCTACGAACAAATCGACACCCAAATTACATTTTTAAGGGCGTGAGAGATGAAATAGGTACAGAATTTAGGAAAACCAGTGAGAAAGTCAAATTATAAAGCATAGATGCTTCTAAAGCCATGTGTCCGAGCCTGTCTCTGTTAGCTATGCAGTTTTTGATACATTTTGAGCAGTTCTTTTCTTTTATATATCACCTGATAGCTAGCAGTAACAGTGATAATTCCAGCTGCTGCAACAGCAATTTCTTTTTTTTTTACCCAATTATTTTATGTTTACATTAATTTCACCATCACATGCACAAGTCCTCTAAATCCACTCAGATCTGACTTGCACGGACTGCTTCCCTCAAAACTGTCAGATAAACGTAAATTAACAATCTATCAGATAATTACTGATTTTAAAATGCCCCGTGTTATCAAAGTATTGGTCTGATATTGCTGGAAATAAATGCTACTCCCTTTTAGAAGAGTTAATTACCGATAAAAAATGAAAGATCATTGAAAATAATCACAGTATTTTCAAAATTTGCAATTTTAAATTAGTAATTAGCTGACAGTTTGTTAATTTACGTTTGTGCAACCGGCCCCAAATGTGCCTGAACGCGTCCACCCTAGATCCATCAAATCAGGTCCAGCTGATCAGATCCTTTGGAGAAATCCTCTGGTGTATGGCCACCTAACAGGTACTATGAAAATCCATGTACGCCAACTTTTAATGTCTCACCATATGTGAATGAATTCGCAGTGAAAATAAACTCAATAACATCTTGCAATTCGAGTTTCCACCGGATCCTTGTGAAAGAAGGCGCAGAAATAAGACGTGCTCAAAGATGACAAGTCCTGGTCATACAGAACATGTGAGAAATCCAAGAGATATAACGAAAGGATCTAATTGTTAAACTGTCATATTTTATGACTTCAACAATACATCAATAATCAAAAAAGTGATAAAATGACAGAAGTCGTTTCGTTATATCTCTGGTCAAACTATACAATGATCATTTTAGATTTTAGGTTCTGAAATATAAAAGGTTCTAAAAAATAATTTCAGCCCCCCGAAAAACGCAAGTCAGCACTATGTCACTTTTGTTATTCAAGGCACCTGTTAACAATTAGACACGCCATTTGCAGTAACTATTCAAACTGAATTCTGAAAAAAATACTCACATTATACATATACCGGGTGGCTGACCATACCTTGCCCCGAAATTCACCCTTTTTTTAGAGAAAATCGTGGTAAGAAAAATAAAGATACTTTTCTTCAACTTTCAGCAATGCACTACAGATTTATCCGGCAACACTGGATTGACTTCACAAATTTGGAAAAGATTTCTCACAATTTTGAGAGAGAACGAGATGGGAAAAGGAATTTTAAAAAAACTATACACACATCCTAACAGATAAAATATTTCTAGAACATTTCTAAAAAATAATACTGTCCAGTTATTATAGTACCTGAACGGAAATAAGTTTTGAAACCATTTAAAATTTCAATTCTTAAAATTTTACACAAACTTACTCATCATCTTACAAAACCATTAAAACTTCAAAGTATTAATAATAAGTATACAAATAAATTTGGATCGTCTGGCAATAAGAATCAAATTTTCTCAAAGATGTAAGTAACCATTAAAAATAGACCAATTACTATGTTGTGATTTCACTATCAACCAAAAACATTAATAGTTTGATTTTATTAAATTTCTTCAACACCACTTCAAGAGTGCATCAAGTCGCTTAAAATTCATTTCACTTTATAGCATAATTCAATAATTAATGTAGTGAAAGTCACTCTTCATTAGTATCTCCTTTGCGAGTGAACTCCTCCATAAATTTCAGATAAAACATTTTTAATTAAGAAATAAATGACTCATATTGACTTCGGGGGAACTTGGTGCCAGCTCCTAAGACCTAAGACTTGATCAGAATACCAATGAGCCTCAGACTTGGGTCAAGAACGATTGAGCCACATATTTGTCGTTGTGGCGCAAACATGGACCATTCTGGCACTCAGGGCCTCTCATGTAAATTCAGCAAAGGACGCCATAGTAGACACAAGGAGGTTAATGATTTAATCAAAGGAGCCTTGTGATAGGTCTCCAACCTATCGTTGAGCCACCCGGTCCGCTAGCTCATAGTGATGGTAAGCACCCAGATAAAATGACATTAGTGCCTTTTAGCCACGGCAAGAGTCTAGTATGGGACTTTACTGCAGTAAATACTGTAGCTCCGTAGCACCTACTGAGAAGCGCCAACCAACCAGGATCTGCCGCTGAGAAGGCTGAAATTATTTAAAAAAACAAATACCACAACTTATCCAATAGCCATCGAAACCTTCGGTTCTTATGGTCCAAGTGCAGAAGTATTCATTAATGACATTTACGCTTATGTGATGCGACCGGCAATCTGAGCAAAGGAATTTGGCTAAAACAACGACTCTCGATAGCCATTCAGAAAGGAAATGGAGTTAAGTGTGTTGGGGACTCGGGAATTGGAGTCATTTTCGGACCGCGATGACTAAGAAATAATAAAATTTGTTGACAAATTAAATTACTGTAAATTGAAGACAATAATAAATAATTTCAAATAAAAAAAAGATGACAGATATTGTCATGTATGTTATTAATAATAATGGAAACTATTTTCTATTATTAGGCAAGGTATGTGCAGAGATATGGTTCGCCATTCGATATATACCACCCGGCAAGAAAAGTAAAGAATAAATTCGATAGAAAGTACTGATTTTTTGAAAAAAATAAAAAACAGGTAATTTTTTAAAATTTAATTTATGTTCTATTCACATAACATTTTTTTAAACAGGGTGTTCCTAGACTCAGTAATGGCGACATTGCCTTTTTTTTAAGGACACCTGTAAATTATTATATTCTCAGATTGTCTGAGAAAATCCAGTAAGAATGATTTTTACAGTTGCCGTTTAAATTGAGTAGGTTATGAGTTATAAACAAGCGAAAATCGCCATTTTTCATTTGGAAAGTAGTGTAGGTACATCAGAAACGGCTCAAAACATCGGAAAACGGCTTACACCAAAGGGTGATGGAAATAATCATGTTGTTAATCACTCTGTTCTGTATTAAAATTGTATAAAAATCCACTGTAAAGAAACACCTGAAAATTTAAGATAGGGACATGTAAGGTGTTTTCCGATATTTGGAGCCTTTTCCGATGTACATCAGTATACTGCTTTCAAAATGAAAAATTGCAGTTTTCACTTGTTATAAGCTGACTAGATCCCAGAGTTTTCATTCTCAATTTTTGTTTTCCTTATGGCCACCATTTTACTTTTTTATGTCATTCGGTATAAAAAAACCATGGAAACAAAAAAATCAATAACATTCAGAAAAAATAAATAAAAAATTATTCTTTATTTGAAAAAGAAAAAATAAAAATAAAAACACCGAATTACGTCAACATGAAGTCAAATTACATACTTGCCTTATAATTTTTTAATTTTTATCTGTTGTCTTTTTTTAAAGAAGAAGTAAAAAAAATCTGAATGGTATTAATATTTGGTTTCCATGATTTTTTTTATACCGAACGACATAAAAAAATATGGCGTCCATAAAAAAAAGTTGACTATGAAAACTCTGGGATCTAGTCGGCTTTGAAAATTTTTGAAATGTCAGATGGATAGATAAGAATAAGAAAGATATGAAGAAAATAATAAATCTCGATTTTTCAGTTTTTTCAGGATATTTCTGGAACGGTCACAGATATCTTGTATGTCATGACGGATTCGAGATAACCACAAAATATGGCATCTCTTTGAACATGGAATCAGGTCGATTTCATATTTTGTATACAAAAACTTATTATTTTGTTTTAGATGTCAAAGTCCAACTGGGGGTTTTTGTGGAGGTCCAGGCCATGATCCACATTTGGCTCCAACATATGCCGCTGTGAATGCTTTAGTTATTTTGGGATCACAAGAAGCATATGACGTCATTGATAGGTAAGCAGATTTTTGAACATCTTATTCTTTTTGTCTTATTGGTGCTTTTTAATCATGCTCTCGTACCAGAGAATTACATAGTCGTAGGATGTAATACTGTAATAGGTTACTATGACAGCTTGTTGCTTCTGTTTTGTTTTATCTCCTAAATATTTCATTAAAAAACCTACTTCATTAATAATATTTTTATTATTGGTAACCTATTATAATACTTAAGTTAAAAAACGCCTGAGCGTGTTTCATTCCAGCTTTCAAACACGCGCGTGTTTTAAAGATTGCCATAGCAATATCAACGTAACCCCAGAAACAAAGTCTAAATGTCAACTTTTTAATTGTTTTGATTGGAGTACACACACACGTCAAATAAAATTATTAATGACAGATATTTGAAAATCTTAATTCAAATATTCAACAATTTATGATCTCAAGATGTACCTACCAATAATAAAAACTATCGTAAAGTATTCGTGGATATCGGGTCTTAAAAATACTCGCTCTATTTCAAGCTCTATAGATTCGCCATCGTGCTCGAAAAATCGCGCGTGTTTTAAAGACCTTAACACGTTGAGCACGGCGAGGCATCACATTGATGCCTCACTGAATTGTCCATCGGGCCGGCGAGACATCTATGAGTGTCTCACGTGAAAAGGATTTCGGGACGGTGTGGCTCAGTCTGATGTCTCACTATAATGCTGTATGCATGGAATATGTAGGATAGACGTCTATAGGAACAGTTTCTGCCAACCCGTCCTTGAATTTTTATTATACTACTCGATTTACTAATTTTCAGAACAGCATGGGTGGTCTGTGTGAGATATAAGTGTTATAACGTACAATTTAGTGTTTACAAGCAAAGGTTTGGTAGTTACAGTGCGTACAAAAAATGATAGCAGAGAATTCCCGAAAAAGAACCTCTTGGATAAGTCAATCTATAGCTTATAATGTGCCATCATGTTGATGCCTCGCCGTCTTAGTGAACAGAATTTTATGCTAAAGACATCAACGTGATGCCTCACAAATATTTTCAAAATTTTTGACAAAAAAATTCTGTTTTCAAACAAAAAGCATACAGTATACTTCATATAGACTATAAATATCTGAAAAAGCCCAAATTGAACCCCCGTCTAGTGGACCTCAATTTTTTCCACTACACCCGTGCTCAACGTGTTAAAATCCACTCATATTTTACGGGAAGCATAAACTTAAGTTTGGAGGAACATTATTATAGCATTCCAAAACGTCACTCATCCAAATGATCACCAAATGGTATTGGTCATCCAGATTTGAATTATTTTTATCACCCCTCAAATGAAAGATATTGGAGTTTATTGTTTTAATTATGACAACTGGTACTTGTGCATCATTGTTTCTTTAACTTATTTTTATAGGTAAAGTATTTCATTTGTAATTTCTTCTACTTTGTAGAAATAATTTGTTAAAATTCTTGTGGAGCCTTAAAGAACCCGACGGGTCCTTTCGAATGCATAGAGATGGAGAAGTTGATATTAGAGGTATATATTGTGCTCTTTCGGCTGCAAAATTATCAAATATTGATTCTAAAGAATTATTCGAAGGCACCGCTGAATGGATTGCCAGGTTTGTTTTTATTATTAAAGATTTCCTATCATATTTCTATCATTGTTTTTATTTTATAGGATTGATGTAAGAAGTTATATTTTTTCAGCTGTCAGACTTACGAAGGCGGTTTCGCTGGTTGCCCAGGAATGGAGGCTCATGGAGGATATGCGTTTTGTGGCCTGGCAGCATTGATTATGTTGAATAAGGCTCATTTATGCGATAGTCAATCACTCCTGGTAAACCTTTTAAACAAAGCTCTCATTATTAAAAAAAAATCTGAAATTATTTTGTACAAAGTTAAAATTAAATATTACAGAGACAGCACGGTTTTAAAGATAACAGGCTGTTAGTACCATATCAGGCTGTAGGACTAACAGCGTGTTATCCTTGCTTTATAATATCCAGTGTATATAGTGTCTTGATTTTGTTCTGAATATAATACAGGGTGTCCCAGCTTATTCGAAGCGGTCTCTGTAGGCCAAACGATGGACTTTTTCAAAAAACTTTTTGAAAATTCAAGTACAGGATCACAATGGCCATAATTTAAAATTATTTTGGAGTATACAGATGTCCCATATGACAGTGGCATATCAAAGTTATGTTTTTTTAAATGGAATGCTCCTATGTTATTGCATTTTTAGATTGTCTGAGAAGAGAAAATAAGATTGACTTTTACAGTTGGTGTTTAAATTCAGAAGTTTTTGAGTTATAAACAAGTGAAAATCATCATTTTTCAAGTTCAAAGCCCTGTACAACGAAAACGGGTGAAGATAGAGAAAAACGGCTTACATGTCCCTATTTTACTTTTTCATGTACTATCCTATGGTATAGAAAAATTTTTACTTTCTTTGATTTTTTTATTTGTCGACGCGTGGAGAAATCTCAGAATTTTCCAAATTTTTTATCACCCTGTATAAACATTTCATCTATACCATTGGATAGTACATGAAAAAGTAAAATAGGGACATGTAAGCCGTTTTTCTCTATCTTCAGCCGTTTTCGTTGTACAGGGCTTTGAACTTGAAAAATGACGATTTTCACTTGTTTATAACTCAAAAACTTCTGAATTTAAACACCAACTGTAAAAGTCAATCTTATTTTCTCTTCTCAGACAATCTAAAAATGCAATAACATAGGAGCATTCCATTTAAAAAAACATAACTTTGATATGCCACTGTCATATGGGACATCTGTATACTCCAAAATAATTTTAAATTATGGCCATTGTGATCCTGTACTTGAATTTTCAAAAAGTTTTTTGAAAAAGTCCATCGTTTGGCCTACAGAGACCGCTTCGAATAAGCTGGGACACCCTGTATAATGAATAATTATTATATAAATAATTTTATAATATGATCAAGTTTATACAGAACACGTTAATGTTTTATTATTAGGCCACTTTGTGGTTTTTCATTCATATACAGGGTATACCTTTGGGAGATGATACCATTTGTATAGGCTAAACTGTCAGTCTGACAGTTCTAATTTTTTGCATATCTGTATTATAGAAAAAACACAACATTTTAAAAATATTTTCGGCACAACACTACTTCCGGTTATACCGGAAGTGTCTCCTTCGTTATTTTAAATGGCACGGTGCCGTTTTTTTTATGGATTCATGTTTCTCATCAAAAATCAATGTGGCTTTAATAATACAACATACTATCAATCTTCAATTGTTTTTCAGTTATTTCGACTTTTATGAATTTTTTGACACTTGCAGAGTTTCACAAAAACCGTTATATCTACGAAACTGTATGACATAAATTGACGAAATAAATTATAATTTACTAAAAAATTAACAGTTAACACCTAAAATTCGAAAAATAAAAAAAAAACGCGGATAAAGTAATTGAAAATAATTTTTTAATTTTGGAATTTAAAAAAAAAAAAAAAATTTTCAAATAGCACCCTGTATATTTTTTTATTTCATTAGATTGACAAAAAAAAACTCAACAAAATCGATATGCATTATAAGGGTCAAAAATAAGAACGTGTTACGAAAACATTGTAAATATGACATTGTCATTTAACACAATGTTTTTGTAGGTAGATTTAAAAATTTACATTTTCAAGTGTAAGTACCTATTTACTCTTTAAGTGTTATGTATATGGAATTATACCATTTCCTTCTTAATTTTATGTAAAAATATTGAAAACAGAAGATCTATTTACAAATAGGTTATTATTGTTACTTCTAGGGTAGGTTCAAAGCCTCCATACTGAAGCTTGCGCTTATTGTCTCCCGAAAGTATTTCAGTATGAGTCCAATGGATGCTTGTTCTATTTCTTTTGGTGTTGCCATTTCGGTCCCAAATACTAGAAGACTAGTTACCTCTTAGAGGTAACTAGACTAGTGCTGGGCATTCACACATTAGGGGGTATGGGGTTTCGTCCCTCTCCCTGCATCTCCTGCAATCTGGGTTGTTTTTCACTCCTGTTACTATGAGGTGTTTCATTAGTGGGCAGTGTCCTGTTAGAAGTCCAATTGCCCATCTCAGCTGGTGTTTACTCAGCTTTTTCAGTTCATTGGTTTTATTCTGATGTTTCTCTGATAAATATCTTCCAATGTCTCAGTCCATCTACTTCATTCCAATTGGAGCTATGTTTTTTCTTCAGGAGGTCTTTTATTTCCCTTCTGACCTCGCTGTAGGCTATACAGCAAGTTGGTTCTGGCCAGATTAAGGGTAGTTTGGAATCCTTTCTTGTAAGCAGATTCGCTTTTTTGTTTTCTTTGTTGTTCTGGTGTCCTTTTGTCCACCTCAGGTTTATTTTGTTGTTTTTCTCTGGCATGCTAGAGAGTTAATGCAACTCTATGCTAGAGAGTTATGCAGCACTGTATTTGATTGTATCGTCACTGAGTCCAGTGCTCTTGGAGCTGCCTGGCTATCAGTAACAATTTCAATGTTCCTATTTTTATAGGAACTGACAAATAGGTACATACTTATATTATATTTTTTTGCAATCGTTTTTTAAGAAATATTCTTCTCTTGATGTTTCATGGATTCTGTCAAGTTAAAAAAACAAATTTAAAATACTGAAAGATACATTTATTTCAAAAGGAATAAAACATATCATTGTTAAATGCTATGAGAATTTAAAGAGTTAGACTCGAAGCAAACAAAAATCCACAAAGATTATGGGAAATATTTAAAGTATACAGGGTCGTTTTTTGTGGTTTAAGATCTATCGAGTGAAAATATTTCAAAAATGGTGGACCTTCCGCCATATAATATTGTGGGATGCATATCCGGGGTGGTAATATCCGGGAAAAATCCGGACGGTTTTTGCAGTTGAAGTTGAACTTGAGTAGTTTGAGAACTATAAACAAGTGAAAATCTCAATTTTCCAATTTTGAATTAATGTACCGGGTATCCCAACACCAGTGTCCACCCCCTAAATAGAGCTTAATTTTAAAGATAAAAAATTGAAACTTTGAGGATTTGTGTACTTGATATAGGACCACGGAATGGCATAATTAGTTTCATTAAAAAACATTTTTAATATCTTTTTAATAATCACCTTTTTCATGAGTCCATACTACGACACTGTCCAGTGCAGGTTCAGTGTGCCGGCTAGCCCAGCAAGAGCCGTCCTTCTATTTATTGGGGCCTTATTTACTTTGTCATAAAACTTATTCCACCTACCGTTTTCAGATTATATTGATTATATTGTTCTGATTATATTGTCTACCTGTTATTGCTATATAATTATATTTTATTTAATTAAAGCCTTATAATTAGTTTTTTCACATTTCTTTCAAGCGATATTGATTTTATTAATCGATTTCTACGTATGTATTGAAAAAAAAATCAATTTTTTTTTCGACAATTTACCACCATCTTACAGTTTTTTATCGCTGGCGCCCGAACTAATTTTTTTTTAATGAAACTGATTATGCCATTCCGTGGTCCTATATCAAGTATACAAATCCTCAAAGTTTCAATTTTTTATCTTTAAAATTAAGCTCTATTTAGGGGGTGGACACTAGTGTTGGGACACCCGGTACATTGAGTACGGCTCCAGAAATAGTAGAACGGCTTGCATGTCCCTATCTTAACTTTTGAATGACTCTGAATACAAAAATTCGCTTTGACTCTTTATTAATTAGCCATTGTACCAAATAAAGAGTTGTTACTATTATTATAAGTGCGAAAAACAAAATATTCACCAATAAACTTGTTTTGATTCCAAAAGATGAGTAATACTTCAGAATTTACCGCATGCAGCTGAGTTTCTGTGAAAGTCAACATAACTTGTCGCCGAAATTACTACCCAAGTAATTTCACGGGTTTGTTTTAATTTTAACATTTAATTTTTATATCAAAGTTATGTACCTACCCTCTTATTCCCAAGTAAAAAAAAAGAATGTTATTGCTTTCTCTTACGCCAGTTCGGTGGCTTTCAGATTCGTTCGCAACCAAACCAGAACGGTTTTAAGAAGAAGCTTAATTTTATAAACTGAATGACAATAATACCCCTACAAACTCGCACAAATTTTAAATCACAAGTAAGCAGCGGGTGTTGAAAATCCATAGTGGACCGATAGTACTCGATGAGTAGATCAACATAATTATCAAAAACAGAATAATTTGACATACCATCTTGAAATTCAACCATATTGAAAACTAATTAAAAAAAAATTATTCCAGAAAGCTAATTCATTTAAATATTTGGTTGCCTATTACATTTGCTTGTTGTTAAATCTATTACGAAATTTTTTCGAAAGTTTTGTTACGTACAAAATTTGCAGTTTTAATCTAGTGCTTTTCGAATTTACATTTTGGAATTCTGTCAGGTTTTGTCTGTCATTAATTTTCTCAAGTTTTGATATAGGTAACCCTAGAGTTACATAACCTTATTTTAATAACGATGTTATGTTCTTTCAGAGATGGTTGGTTAATAGACAAATGAAATTTGAAGGTGGTTTTCAAGGCAGAACTAATAAACTGGTAGATGGTTGTTACTCGTTTTGGCAGGGAGGAGCTTTTCCGTTGATTCATACTTTACTTACTAGAGGTAAAATTGTATGGTGGTAGTTTTAACTTGTTTAAAGAAAATTTTCTAGATGGATTCGAACCGGACGAGTACTTGTTTAATTCATCAGCTCTGCAAGAATACATATTGACATGTTGTCAATATCCTGATGGTGGTTTGGTGGATAAACCAGGAAAACCAAGAGATGTTTATCACACCTGTTACACAATAAGTGGATTGTCAATAGCACAACATTTTCAAGGAATCAAATCAGTGCTTGGAAGACCTGAAAACGAAGTGGTAAGTCATATTTTTTATTATTCAGAAGACTCGTATTTTTCATTATATGATTTTTAGGCACAAACCCATCCAATTTTCAACATACGAATTGATTTTGTTAGGAGAGCCTTACTCTATTTTAGAAGTTTACCTACACCTTCACAAAATGAAGACATGCCATCGTGACTGATATTTTATTTAAGTTCAATGTTTTAATTTTTTCTAATTGTCTTTGAAAATATGTATAAATTAAAATTTTTATTTTACTGAAGTTCAATGTTTTAATTTTTTCTAATTGTCTTTAAAAATATGTATAAATTAAAATTTTAAGTTAGGTAACTTTATACTTTATAATATTATACTTTTCAATTAGCTCCTGTTAAAAATAAAATAAAAAAGTACTTATGTAAATTTTATTATGTTTTTATTCTATCCAATAAGGATTACTGTCTCCTATCATTGGAATATTATGATCTCCTAAAACAACTTTTGAATGTCATTAAAAGTATGTTTATGACTCACTAAAGAAAAACTAAATAAAAGTATTAGCGTGTTCCTAATCAAACTATTCTCTCTGGACGTGTTAGTCTCTGGAACTCATCTAAACACATTTTCCCCAAAGTAAATAAATGCAAGAAGAAATAAACATTAATATCTGGTCGGTGCATTAATGGGTGAAGAATTTGACAAAATACTTCGATTATTTAGGTCTTTCAGTAATATTTTTCTGTTAGGAGATTAAGGATATCATGTAGAAAAAATGCTTCATGAAATTTATTAAATTTTTCTTTTGGACCCCTGCCACACATAGGACGATAAGCAATTCAGTCTTGCAAATCGTGATACCATGATGAAACTTGGCACGAATGCTGCCCACGCCCGTACCTTTAAATTGAAATATGGAGCCACCGGTAAACCCCATGTGGGGAACCCCGAGAACAGGTTTTTCATCTCCCAAGCGAAAAGTCCCCAAATTTTGCAGTTTTCGGTTGGTTTTTAATGTGGTTTTTCCATTTGGTTCCTATTTGATTTTATTTTGGCTCCGCATTGTAGCTGACTTCCCTAAAATATCACAGGATCTGATTGTCTGTATCACATATTTTTTCATTTTATTTTAAAAATATCTAAAAAAAAAACTCGAGCTTTACAGGAAAATGTTTCAAAATAATAGGACTATTTAAAAATAAACATATAAAATTTTCTGTTTTAGGTACCTACCTCATACCTAGGGCCTATCACTCCAAAGTAAATTTCGACCTACTAGAATTTTTTTTTAATTTAGTGCTACTATACTATTATTAGTACAGTCATTTGGTGTTCAAAAAGAGGGTTACCTGGAAAGTTTTCCGGGAGTTTTGAAAATTGGTGATTTTATAGATTTTGACATGCTCTTTCCGAATTTCTACTTTGCCACCTCGTATCTTTGCCGCTCGCGCCGCCATATTGGAAAAATGGCGCCCAATAACAGTTTTTTAACAATATCTTTTTTCCGACTCATTCTACGATGAAAATATTTATGTAATAAATTAAACTAGAAAAAATTTCCTACAATTTATCTACTAATCTTTTTTTCGTAAAATCAATAGTTTCAGCGTACGAGAGCCACAAATCAAGATACATCTACACCAACAAGTGTATTAACGAAAAATGTGAAAAACTGTGTCACAAGATAACTTCCTAGGCAACGATGCAAACAAGAAACGCCTCATTAAAATGTTGAAGACAAAATTTGAAGCTGCGAACTTCATGGTCAAGGAAGCCACGGAAAATGCGGATACTCTAATAGTCAATACGGCAATCAACATTTCATCTACATTTGATTCCGTAATAGTTGTCGGCGAAGATGTAGATTTTCTTATTCTCTTGGCTCTATCTACGCCCTCAAACATATATATTCTCAAACCAGGAAAAGGAAAAATTTCTCAGCGAATATATTCAACAAAAAGTGTCATAGATAAAATAGTCGCAGATGACATATTTTTTGTGCACGCTTTCAGTGGCTGTGATACAGCATCAGCACTCTTTAATCTATATGCTTCACAAAATCAGCATACAAAAATAAATTTAATATTACATCGCTGCCACCTACAGAAGCAGCAGCACGACAACATTAATTCCGAGCCTATTACCATGTTCAGCTGCAGTGGAATGGAGTTGAAAAAAATGCAGGGCTATGGAAATGGAAAAAAAGCAAGAATGGGCTAATTCCTGTCACCACGCTCGAGCCCCCAGCTCCGGAAACCTTGTTCAAATTTATTTCTTGCTTTGCAAAAAGGGTCGGGGAGCCTGCTTGGATGCAGAAAGGCTGGATTAAAGTGCTCCGTTATATGCACGAATTGCAATGGTACTTGTGATAATTCGAAAATTCCACTATAAGATAGCGATGGGGAGACTCGCGTAGCCTAGCGGTTCAGTCCGCTGCCTACCGAGCCTAAGGTCGCGAGTTCGGAACTCACCGTGTTATTTTTCGGATGCATTTTCGAATGTATGTGAAAAATAAAACAAGCGACCGAACGTTTAAATTTAAATGGCATACTTGAGGCTGGGTGAATGAGTAAGATGCTCGAAATCCCGTGTTACCGGAGTGGAGCGACTTTGTCTTACCTACATAGTTAAGACCGATGCTCCCTCCTTAAAAAAAAAAAAAAAAAGATAGCGATGAAGAAGAAGGAACAGAGACTATTTTCGAGCAAGCATATGACGAAATCGAGAAACAAGAGAATTGCAATGAAGCTGATGATCCCATCGCGGATGACGTGGTAAGAAATGTCTACACCTATGTGACATTTCACTCGGTACTGAAGACGATGAACTCGCAAAATCTGGCCGATCAAGGATAGCGAAGCGAAGAAGAATGCGTAAAATTTTGTAATAGTGCATTACAAGTGGCCTACTGGGGATACCATACCAAAAAAACGCGTCACTTACTCATGGTGGTGTCTAAATAAGTTATTTAGCCAAAACGTATGTTTGAGTGGACTTTGCGGCGCTCGTACGCTGAAACTATTGATTTTACGAAAAAAAGATACCGACATAAATTGTAGGAAATTTTCTCTAGTTCAATTTATTACATAAATATTTTTATCGTAAAATGAGTCGGAAAGAAGATATTGTTAAAAAACAGTTATTGGGCGCCATTTTTCCAATATGGCGGCGCGAGCGGCAAAGATACGAGGTGGCAAAGTAGAAATTCGAAAAGAGCACGTCGAAATCTATAAAATCACCAATTTTCAAAACTCCCGGAAAACTTTCCAGGTAAAACTACCAAATGACTGGACTATATATGGAACAGCAAATAAAGTAAAATTTTGTTTTAAAGGAAAAAAAAATTGAAAAGTTAGTTAAATAGAATAGAACTAAAAGCGAGTTGAAAATAGGAAAAGCAGCAAAGAATAATAAAGTATGGCCTGCTGGAGTCTTTTTCGGTTAAGTCAGTTTTGCCGACGTTTCACGTAAAATACCATATCTACCTTTTTTGTAAGTGATAAACGTCTATATATCACACCCTTTTGTTACTTTTTTGATCTGTCAAAGAAATTCTGGGAAAAAATCGATTTTCTGTGAAAGAATCATCGCCATTTTTTAAGCCCGCACGCGCCGTTTTCCACTCGCCTAGTATTTATTTTTTGTTTCTTAAAATATCTCTATAAAGTTTTGTTAAGATAAATTGTTAATTATTTATATCAAACTGTCCACTTGTGTTTTATTGTTGGTGTTTTTATGTTAATGTTTATCAAGTAAACTATAGTTGATTACTCTAGGTTTAGATTAGATTTGGATTCATAGTAACGTGAGTGGGCCATTGTGACACCTCCACTGCGACCGTAGGTCTATTGTGGCTCACATCTAGTCGTGCTACATTAACCCCATCAGATCAGCCTCTTTAAGAAAGCTAACCATCTTGACTGTTGTTAATGTATCCAGGTCCTCCGGTGTGAGAAAGTCTCTCCCGAAGGCTTGTAATCTGGTTATTCGACTTCCTTTTTCTCAGGGGAGATTTGTTTCTCCTCCTGGTCCAGAAAATCGAGTCGGATTAGAACCGATCTCCATAGCTTCTTCAGTTGCCTGAAGATCGAGGATTTGGCTCTCCTCGTCGGAGCATATTTGTTTTACACACTGCATGGATGTCCCAGGAGTGGCTGGGAAAGGTTAGTCCACTGCTAGCAGAGCCCGCATTCGAGGAGTAAGGCTCAATACAGCAGGGTGCGCCCGTAGCCCCGAGGTTATGTTTGCCGCTAAGACTGAGCTGAGCTGAGATAGGAAACCCGTTCTCAGGGATCCCCACAGGGTGTTACCTGGTGGCTTCATATCTCAATTTGAAGATATGGACGTTGACAATAATTGGCGCCAAGTTTTGTGACCTGTTTTTTAATTTTTTTCTAAAAATTTAAGGATTTATGGGGGGATATGGAGACTTTTTCAACACCCTGTATCCTGTATAATATACTATATTATAATACATTAAATATAGGTACATGCTATATAAAGGATGAAGAGTCATATTTATGTTTAATTGTTTTCCATCTCTCGTATTATTTTTTCTTTTTTCAATTTTATAAGTTGTAAGTGCTCCAACAATACAAGTCTCTGTAGTTCGGTAGTAGTTAAGTGTCTTGTCTCATTTGTTTCATATTGCTCTGTAGGTAAATACTTAATTTTTTTTGCCTCTGGTGTTTGTGAAGCTGGCAACAACAGGGGTAACTCCTTAGAATCTTCTTTCGGCATTCCACTAAGGTTAACTCCCACCACAGTTTTTCCTACAAAAAGTATTTTATTTACCGGTAAATAATCGAAAAATTGCAAGGGTTTTACCAGGTAGATTATGTCGAGCCGGATTAGATCTACTATCGGAGCCTCCTCTCATCGCTTCATGCATAATTTTTTCTGCGGGGCTCAGCTTCTTTGATTCTTTTCCAGTCACATAAACATTAGTTTTCTTTTTTACAACACTTTTCAAATTGTTAATCTGTTTCAGCAGTTTTTTGGGTTCAGCAGTTACTCGAAAATTTGCTAAAAATTACAACCAAAATATTTTATTGCTTAGATATACCATGTTGGCTGCATTACGTCATTGTCATTAGGTTATTATACATGGTGCTTCAATAAATTCGACCATGAAATCGGAGACTAATATTTCATATAACAATGTATTTGTCTCCTTCAATAATTTTTCGACTGAAATTGAGTCTGGAATATTTTTTTGCAGATATTTAAAATGCAAATTTATTAATAATTCAAAAAATACCAGACAAATTTGTCTTCTAGGGTGAATTCCTTTGAAGAAATTCCTTGGGATGCTTCATATTTATCTTCCATGCATTTAATTTTAATTCATCCGCAGGAAAATTAAATTAAACAGTTATTTTGTTATATTTCTTGATCGACTATAATCAGAGAAATTTTTAAATCAATAGCAGATACTTAATAATCATTAAGATGCACGTCAATGACAGTATGTGAATCTCAATTGAAACCGAACAAAATCAGGTAAACCAACTTTGATTCGAGAAAGTAACTGCAACGTAAAAAGAAACGACCGATGAAAATGACACTACTTCCGTACTCTGATCTGTCAACATCTGAAAAATCTGTCAATATCCAGGTACTCTAGTTGTGACCGAATAGGAACCGATTCGATTTCAAATTGTGTGCTGATATTGGTCAATTTTTTACCAGTGCGTTAATGAAACTTTGAATCTTAATGAGATTCATTAACGTACTGAGGGATTCATATTTTAATATGCATATTTAAAGGTTAATAAGAGTTGAAAAAATTATCTATTTATCAGGGGAACTAATAAGGTGTTTCTTATAACCTCTGGCAAGGTTCTGTCACCCTGGGTCATTAAAATCTTCATAATAATTCTCTTCAAAATAAACATTTATAACATAATCATCATTACTATCAAGCTCAACTTACCCACCTTCAATTTCTTTTTTAAGCAAACTTAAGGCTTGTTCTTTTTTAGATACAACTGAGGGGGTTTTCCTCTTGTTTAGTAAAATTGGATTGTCTCTAACAAACTTTGCCACAAGAATCAACTTATTACTTTTTGGACATGATTGTACCCCTTCATTACTGCTTTCATTTGTAGACATATTCTTTAATGATACTGTGAAGTATATTTTAAGTCTTTTACATTACCAAACACATAATATAATAATTCTCAGATGGAATTCTGTCGATTTAAATCAACATAAACATTACCTACATAAATGTATATTAGTTTTATAAGCAAATACTTATAAATAGGTAGATAAGTAGATAAGTAGGCAAGTACTTGCTAGCATAAACATCTGTTTATTGATATGAAAATAAGTAAGTACATATTTACTTTTAAATCATGCTGGTACTGATAAGTATATGCCTAGTGCTTAGAAGTAGGTAATTACTTAAATAAGCATTGACTTATTTTTATTAATATCACTCATTGTGCTGAAAATTGTGTTTTAAATTTTTGCATACAGGTGTCCACTTTTTCATAAGGCATGTTTGAGAAATTTCTAAAAGGTGAAAGATATACAGGGTCAGTTAAATTAGAAAAAAGTTGCACTATTTATACTTCTTAAAGATATGAAACAATCATGAAAAATGAAACATCAAGATTTCTTATTTTATCCATATCTATTTTATTATTGAATATAAATAAATTATTTTTGTGGGTTTTCATAATTAACTCCTCCAAAAACCAAAAATTATAACAGTCAGATTTGTTTCTCTCATGGCCGCTATATTGTTTCTTTCAAACCATTCATTCTTTCACGATTTTTCATTTTTGAACAAGAATAACATTTTTTCACCGAATGACACGTCAATATGAAGTCATTATGTTTGTGACTTGTATTTTTATAGCATTAAATTATTATACAAGACTAACATAACAATTTTGTAAAAGATTTTTGGTTTCCCTAATTTTTTATACCGAATGACATGAAAAGACAATATGGAAGCCATAAGGAAAACAAAAGTCGACTATGAAACCTCTGATCTAGTCGGCTTTGAAAATTATTGGGATATACATAACATAAGTAATATAAGTAACATAAGTACTGCGAAAGATTTCAGGGGGTGATTCCTGAGATTATTTTAAGAAAAAAATTCATATATGAACATGGGTCTAAAAATGCTTACCCGCTGCGATATAGCCCCTTAAAGTTGGAATCCTGACGACGGTTTTTATTTATTGTCTCCGAAATCGTTCAACATAAAATGACGAAACTTACCACATCCACCAATGTTTTTATGCCTAAATAAGATAGACTGTAGATCACTTTGAAATTTTCACCAAGGGTGGGTTAAATCTGGGGGGTGTGGGGTAAAAATAACCCCAACTTTTTTGTGTCAATAGTTTTTTTCAATTTTGATGTGAAATTATGGAATATTGAAGCTTTCTGCTTAAAAAAGTCACTCTTGTTCAACTTGGATAAGATGCACCGTTTTCGAGAAAAAAACATTTCAAAATTGTTTATTTTGATTATCTTGAACCGAAAATTAATTTGCTTTCAATGACATGGGGGCAGAAATTGGCGTTCTGCAATACTTACATTTCAGAGCAATGCAATGAAATTTTAAAATGGATTTCTCTCGAAAACCTTATCGAAAAAAAATCTTATCGAAGTTGAACACGAGGGACTTTTTTACGCAGAAAGCTTCAATATTCCATAATTTCACATCAAAATTGAAAAAACTATTGACACAAAAAAGTTGGGGTAATTTTTACCCCACACCCCCCAGATTTAACCCACCTTTGAAAATTTCAAAGTGATCTACAGTCTATCTTATTAGGCGTAAAAACATTGATGGATGTGGTAAATTTCGTCATCTTATGTTGAACAGTTTCAGAGATAATAAATAAAAACCTTCTTCAGTGCTCCTGTTGTGCCACCATGGGCCATAGAGAAAAAATTGGCATAGTATTTGTAAAAGAAAAACATTGTTTTCTTAACCGGAGTTCTGCTGTAATTCTATTTAGGTGTCGTAAAAAAGGTCAGTTCGATAGTTTACATACCAAATGATCTTTCCAACTCATGATGCATACAGGGTACTCATTTTATCTGAAGACATTCAAGTATTCAAACCTATATCAAAAACTAGGCATCAGATCAAAAAAAGTGGATAATAAAAGTTGTTTTTCTGAAATCTTATGATACCAAACTTCACCAACCTACCCCCACCCCTTTACCTCGACTCCCTAGGAGCGGGGGCAACTTATTTCCAATCTTAAATGAGAACCCACGTTTTTTATTGCAAATTCGGATTTTACAACCAAAAAAACGAAGAATTTGTCTGTAAGACTTTTTAGATTCATGATAGATGGGGTGCTGTAAACGACAAAATAAGACTGAGAAAATGATCGATTTAGGGTAATTTAGGGAAAACGGTCTGCTAGGGTATTTTTGATAAAGGAGTGTCCCCAATAATGTATTTTTTATACATAAAATATACTAATAAAATCCAAGGGTTTGTAGAGGTGATTTATTTATCAGCTTGTTTATATGTACGGTCTCTTCTAAATAAAAAAAAATTAAAAAATCATATTTTTGTGCCTTGATCTCTACCGGAGCAACATATGGCGGGTAGGAGGAGTCTAGTCCATATTGTCATCATTGTGTTGTGTTTTGTATTGTTTATGCACTATTTTATCTACATTTTATCTGTCCATCTATGATTTCTATCAAGGTATATAAATAGACCAAATTTAAGAGTCCCTTATCTAGGTTTAATACTATGTTATCTGGTAGAAACTGCTGTTATCAGCAAGTTTGATAACATTACAATGAGATGAAAGGTCAATGTTGTAACTGCGACCGCAGACATACAAAAATTGAAAAGATTTAGTCATATACCTAATTATCATATTTGTGGTGCTTTATTTCTACGTTAAACTCAAAGTGAATTTTACAGTCTTTTAGTACCTACTTATTCGTCCTTTGAAATAGACATCTACCCTAAATGGTATAAATAAATAATTGTACCTACTTTATCTAATTAACACAAAATGGAAAAATATAATATATCAACCAGTTCGGATTCAGAAGACTGTGATGGTAACGTAAGTATTTTTTTTTTAATTCGTTTAGGTATTCGTAATTTTTAGAAACTCAAGTTTGTTGCACTTAATATCATGCAGTAGGAATATTGAAAAATAATGCGACTTAAGAGTAAAGAAGCCTGGTTTTTAAAGATATGTAACAATTATTATGTTTGAAAAAGTTGTTGAGCACTGGCAGAAGATTTTTTCAAATTTCAAATACAAAATTATAACCATCTACGACCAAAATTATTTTCTGGGGTTTTCCTGTATGTTTAAATATGGTAATAAAAAAAATGACAAAGTTTTACAAAATACATAAGTTTATATATAAAAATGAATAAATAATAGTTTTTGTTGCACAATGTTTTAATTATGAATATTTGATTCTTTTAACTTTTATTTTAAGCCACTTGAACCTAACCTAACTTTATAATTTCGCATTTGAAACCTTCTGTCAGTGTCAATAAAAAACATTTCCGAAAAACATTTTTATATACAAGGTGATTGATTCAGTGGTAAGTACCATAAATTCAGGAGCTTGTAAATAAAGCTAAAATATTAAAAAAAATCAAATAATTTTTTTTTAATCGAGATAAAATGTCAATCTGCGAAACTGTTTTTTTATTGTATCTTTCTATTCATAATAATAATAATAATCTTTATTATTATCATTATCATTTTATTATTATTATATACAGTGGACCAATAATTCTGAATTCTTGTATACAAGTTTTCTATTTACTAACCAGTACTTTGAAAAATTGTGGGAATAGCCAAAGCATCCAGTGGCATAGAATCCGGGGTCAAAGAACACCTTTTGTCTCGTAAAAAATTCTAAACTGCTTTTTATTATTTTTCCGGAATGCTAGTTTAAATTGCTATAAAAGGCATAGTTATAAAATTTCGATGGGAAGCACAGTTTTCGAGAAAAATTCAAATGTTACGTTTTTAACATTTTTTAAATTTTAATTATTTCTATTTAATAGTACAGGAGAGTCCCGCTAATCCGACCCCTCGCTAATCCGAATATCCTCATAAACCACACAGCCCTCCAAAATTCTAAAGAATTTAGTTATGCTCGTAGTCCGAACAGTCGTCGAAAATTATCCTTATAATCCGAACAGAGCTAGCAGGATTAATAAAATTTCAAGAACTTCCAGGAAATGTAAACTACCGGGAAAAATACGGCAAACAGGTGCATTCGATAGAGACAATTATTGTCAGTTATAGAGCTTGTTTCTGTTCAGTCAGTCTTCTTTACTTTTTGGATACTTTTTCCGAATAAATGCTATTAATTTTTTTTTTTTTTTAATTTTATAATATAAAAATGCTTACATATTCCATTTTCTATAAAATTTCTTCATGATGTTCAGTAATCCACACACATGGTGAGTAATGATACATATATTCACTAATCCTCACATATTCGGACTAGCGAAAAACGGGCTACTCCGAACAACTATGTGCCTGATATGATTCGGATTAACTGGACTCTATTATAAGACATAATTAATTTACTCACAGATAATTTACTCACGACACGGCACGACAACTAGGTTGGGGGAAAAATGTTAAAAATGATACATTTGAGTTTTTCTCACTGGGTGCTTCGGTTACACCCATAATTTTTCAAAGTAGGTTATTAAACAGAAAACCTGTATACAAAAATTCTGAATTATTGGTCCACTCTGTATAAAGATGCAATAAAAAACAGTTTCACAGATTGATTGTATTACAGATTAACCCTGTATCTCGGTTAAAAAAAAAAAAATTTAAATTTTCTTAATATTTTAGCTTTACCTACAAGCCCCTCAATTTATTGTACTTACCACTGAATTATCTTGTATATTATCTTTAAAAACAAGAATGGTTTACGCTTAAGTCACCTTACTATTTGTGGTATCACGACCTGATATATGCAAGCAGATATTTTCTCTTTGATTATTGGTTTATACGTTTGAGATAACGCAGAAACTTTTTGCAACAATAAAATTTACTCAAAAATCTTCCCACCTGTTTCTAACTTTCTGTCGAAAACTGGCATGGGAGTTGAACCAAATAAGCATCCATTTAATATAATTGGCTAGAATAGGTAGTGAGGCAATCTGCGCTTCGTCACCCTTCTCCACCCCCCCCCCCCCCCCCTATAATTCCTTACTTATGTTATAAGTAGTCATGTTTTGCAAAGAAATTATGCATAAAGTGCTTGATGTTGGGTGTGTTGGTGGTATCAAAAAATTCGTTAAATTGTTTAAAATAACAAATTTATTATTAGTCGAAATTTTTGTAGAATACAAATATTGTTTCAGCTTACTTAAATGGTAATTTTCTGGTAGGTATAATGATTTATATACGTCTTTGCCTTTTATATACAAGTTAATCATTATTTTTGCATTGATTACCACTAAAACTTTTTTACTTCTTGAAAATGATGGTTACATGACCATAAGCGAAACATTTCATAGTTTGAAAAATATAAGGATCTATAGGAAAGACAAACACACTTATTATTATTTTTAATTAGTCTACTGTAAATTAGTGGAACTTAAAATTTTCCAAAAACAACAGCTGTGAACTGTCTGCCTTACCTATTGCGTTTTGTAAATAAGTAAAACAATCTATCAGAAGACTTTTGAACTTTGCACACTTCACATCTTTATCTTATCCATGACCTACTTGTTGTTTAAAATATACACTAAATTAACATTAACCAGTTATTTATCATATCTTACCCTTCCTTTGATTATGATATATATGGATCTTAAAGTCATTTCCTCCGTAAGTATCAATGTTTGCAAAATTAAAAACTCAAGGATGAAGTATTTAAGAATTGCTTGAATGTTGTCTTGACTGTCTTATTTGTTTACCTGTGTGTTTGTGATTTGCTATCCCATTGGAGAATAATTATGAAATTGCTGGAGTCTAAATTGTGCATGTGCAATTGTGCACATGTGCAATTGTGCACAGGGTGAGTTTTTTTCAATGTTTAGTACAGGAGTCTCGTAAACTACTGCAGTTATAGAGAAACGGTTAAATGGGGAAAGTAGTGCAGTTTTATAAGCTAAATTCGAAGAAACTTTTTTTTTTATCTTTAGGGGTTCAAAAGGGGTAAATTTTCAAAAGAACAAAAGTTGCAACTCAGCGTGTATAGGTATAGAGGTCTCCCATACCATAACTAATGGGTAATTCTGTGGATTTGAAGAAAAAATAAAAACTATTTATGCATTTTTTCTCCGGGGCAACCTTTATGAATTTGGAACGAATTTTTGCAATAAAGTTTTTAATAAAGCTTTAAAAGTTTTTACATAAAAACATTTCTTAATTCCAGTTTCTACAGAATTAACCAGCATTCTACAGACTTAACCAGTTCTTTTGTAGGTGATTCACAATACCAATTTTCGACCATCTAATTAAGTTTACAAAATAACAGTAAAATCTTTTATAAAGCCTATTTAGAGCCAGGTCTTTTCATGAGAGGAGTCCCATTTCTTCCTCTTGTACTGTTAGTGCCTCTTACCAAATATATTGAGTCTTAAACTACTGCATACCTACATACTTGTATATCAATGTAGTTATAGGAGTCTATTTCATATTTGTGTGTTTCATATTTCCTACAGACTGGGTCCCCCCTTACCCCCATAAGATCTAAGCACCTGTTCAGGTTGTCATGGCCGGTGTGAACACTCCAACTAGTAACCTAAGCTGTCTCAGTTTGATCCAGTCAGATCCAGTTTGATCATGATGGTCAGCCTCTTCTTGTTTGGACAGACTATGAACAGTTTTTATTAGAAGCCTCTCTAAAAAACCTCTCACACAACCAAGTACAGGCTCCGATTCACAAAAGCTTTCCCTGGCCCTGAATTGTTGCACTGTATCTGACTCTCTCGTTATCCAGTACAACTGAATGTCCAGGTACCCATACGCCTCGGCACACTCCTGGTTCAGTGGGGAGCTACAGTTTCCTTGGAAACTTCCAGGTTTACTGGGATACTATACAGTTTCCTAGGAAACTATCAGCTTTTAAACCAGAGTAGCTTGGATCCTTAATAATATTCACTGTAGTGTGTTCCCTATGTTACCTTTCCTATGCAACACAGTGTATAAATTGTCAACTCAGTAGGCTCTGTTACCTCTTTTATTATAGCTTCTTATAGGTTGAAAGAAATATCTAGAAGAAATAATCTCTTCTGTTCTTGTCCTGGCAAGTAAAGACCTGATTCAGTGTAGCCATTGTCATTTCTGGAGCCGCCATGTAAAACAGATTAATCCTCCTGGTTTAAAAGTTACTTTCATTTCCCATTTTTATTTTTTCCAACTGTCAACAATCAGACACCACAGGTGAGAGGAGAGGCAAGCTACCTTGGGATGTCTCAATGTGATGCTAACCCGGACTTCTCCACCTCCAGGCTTCGATCGCTGAAGCAGTCCATTTGACCATCACATGTAGGGCCCCCCTGGACTTCATCTCGGTACATATAACTTTTGTTCTTGCCTTTTAAAAAAAGCTTTCCGCGTAAAAGATTATGGCTGGGGTCCAGTTCCCGAAGTGTAGCGCTTTTTCGATTCCCCTTACATGTAGAGCATATAAAGAATGTAGAGCCGTTTCGGCCAATCTGATGGACCTGAAAATTTTACCTAGCGTGTAGTCTTCCTTCTCTTGTTTGGGCAGACCACATTTTCTACTTTCCATGCCTCAGTAACATAATCCAGTTGCCAAAGTTTGGAGAATATCTGCACATTTTAAGGAGAATTTTGTGTATTTTCTCACTCGTTTTGTTTGAAGTAAATGCATAAACACATTTTTAGTTTTATTTTTATTTACATTTTTTCGCAGGACTACGAACCTGAAGATCCATACTGTAATCCCGGTAGCCCAGTTGCAGTCACTTTCGAAGAAATAACTTCTGCAGCCTATAAAATACGATCAGGAATCATAAATACACAATGCTCAGTAAGTAGATTTTTGTTATTTCCTTTCTCAATTGATTCTGATCTGTTTGTAAAGGACCCCGCAGAATCCTTATGGAGGATTGGCTCCCGGTTAAATTTGGAGCAACTTTGGGGATCGGTAGTATTCGATGAGTAGATCAGAAGTCTCCATGGCCATAAAAACGCAAAAACTCGTGTTCTCAAGATTTTTTCTCTAATGACAGCCATTTTCATTCACGCATATAGTTGGTTTAGAGAGAAATGTTAGAAAGATCATTTGTTAATATTGAAAAGCTGCTTCTGTGGCCAAGTCTGTTGAGCCATTTTCTTGGAAAGAGGGAAAAAAAATTCAATTTGTGATCACATTTTTGTAATAGCCTTTAACTTCGACTTTAAAATTGAATTATTGTTAAAACTGATACCCAAGAGATATTTTTAAAATTTTTGTTGTTTTTGTTATAAATTTAATTGTTTTTAAGTCATTGCAATTACGAAAATGAAAACTTTTCCCCTATTTATTGCCAAAAGACTTAAAATGTAACTGCAGATAGAAACAGCTTTATTTACCATAAATTGTAAGGAATTTACCCGGGAGTCTATTTCCTAAGAATTCTACGGTGTTCTATGGTTCAATTTTACCATAGCTGTTTTCATTCTAGCGGTCACATCTTTCTTCTATCACTGGTATGGATATTTATCTAAAGAAAGATTTTTTACAACACACAGGAAGGTAATTGTAAAAAAAATAATTGTAGGATTTAGCAAGCATGATAATAATTAAAAGGTCATATTATCTAGTTATTAAGTTTCATGCATGATTGCTAGGTGTAAATAATAGTATATTATTTTATACGGAGGGAAAGTGACACTTTTCATGGCGCGCTCGTGAACGAAGTGAGGCTGATAATAGAGAGCAAGCCATGAAAAGTCACTTTTCCTCCAAATAAAATATACTATTTTTTCTTCAAACGTGGGCAAATTTAAGCAAGAACATCATTTTTAATTATTGAAGGAAAGCGAATTTTCAAAAGGTTTGGACTGGTATAAAGTAGGTGAGTATGGAGTATGGGCTGCTTCTATAGAAACGCGGCGCTGTCAAATTGATACTGTCATCAACGTCAGTGAACATCGAGAAATTATTATTGAAATTATTAAAGAAAAATAATAAAATAATAATTATGTAACAAAACTACTAATCATCGCAAAATCAAAATTAAAAACGTTATAAAAGTTTGTAAGTAAGTTATAAAATTAATGATAACATCTACCTACCTCTTGCTAGACCCTGCTTGGTCAATTTTTTCATTTTCTGTTAATGATGATGCCAGTCAGTCAGACTCAGAAGTTGAAGTTGAATGTTAAATGTAGGTCATTGTAGGTAGGTACCTATAACTGCGTGCACTAATACCTACCTAATAATAAAAATATAAGATGTTGGATTCCTTTATGTACCTAGGTACCTATATGGTTATAATTATTATCCTTGTGTTCAATATTCAAATTTCAATACGGAATAATAATTATTTTTGTTTACCTCGCAATAACCCAACTTTTTTTCTGACGTTTGAGCCGACTGAGCCGAGCACGAGCTCGACTCGACTGAAGCCGACTGTCGACCGTCCGGCTTCGGGTATAATTATGACGTTTCACAGAATTACTTCGTTTCGGTGTAGATTTTCCAAAGATTATGTTTGATTAATACCAAATTCCTTTTAACCTTATTAGATAATAATAAACTAGAGAGTTTTCATATCTTAGGTTGAATTTTATTGATGAATATACGGGCCTACATTAATAAAATTTCAATAGTTGATTCTTAATACAGGTAGCTATGTGTTTGTATGTTAATGTTGCTATGGCACCACTTTAGCTCCGGCGGAGGTAAAGTGTTGCTTGGCAACACTTTAGCTCCGGCGGAGGAAAAGTGAAACTTTGAGACCGGCTACTGAGTCGAGTAATGTCTGATTTACTGACGTTTGAAGAAAAATATCTTTTTCAGTAGTAGATTTCCTAAAATGTATATGGGTTTCTAGTAAAATTAAAAAAAAATTGTTATAATACTTTTTTAGAGCTTTCACTAAATTCTTACAGTTAAAGAGTATAAGAAATACATCAGATAAAAAACAACAGAATGTATAGTTGCAAGTAAGATTATTTGAAAATTTCATGATCCCCTAGCTCAAACTGCAGGTTTCAACCTGCATTTAGGGTGTTTGTTAAAAATTATAGGGGTTGTTCCCTGGATTATTCGAAGAATATTTTGTTCATTCAAATATATTATTTTTTAAAAACCGCTCAGGTCTCATGAGTATAAAGCACATAAAGTGCAATTACTAGCCTGTTAGGTGGGTTCGGGCATTCCTCCATCGCCCATAACAGTTGTCATTCTGCCTTAAGGACGGTCAACTTCCATTCATCCGACAGCATCCTTCCGGATACTCCAGGTGCAGCACACTGATGAGCTCCAGTAGAGCGAAACACGTGTCTGTGCTTGTTCTGGTACTCTGGCTGGCTGTGCTGTTGGATGTGGAAGCTCTCTTTGGAGTTTCCACATCCAATATTGGAGTTTCGGGCACTGCCAGCATGAGAACTGTTATGGGCGATGGAGGAATGCTCCGAACCCACCTAACAGGCTAGTAATTGCATTTTATGTGCTTTATACTCATGAGCCTGCATTTCACTCTTTATGCATTAATCGTTGAGTATACTTGCCTTTCCTCTTACTCTCAAAAGTGACAGGCTTCATGAAAAAGTGCATTTAATTGGCATTTATGTCACATTTAGGCACAAGTGCGTAAAAGAATATCCTTTTAAATACTTGTGCGTAAAAGAATGTCGCATGTCACTTCGAAACTGAAATGGCATCAAAATATGAACTTCATGATGTGATTAAAAAAAACGCATTTTGATCATTTGTTGTAATCATCAGTAAAGCCAGAACGTAAGTAGTGTGCCATGCTTCTATTTTAGTTACGTACATTAATAACTTTCAAAGGCCAATATTGTTTTTTTTTTTAAACTTGGTCACTTTATAAACACGAAATACCTAAAGCGGCTGTTCAAAAGTAAATAAAGGACAAAATATTTCTAGAATATTTCAGGGAACAAATTTTGTGGACCTAATTTATTCACATTTTCCTTTGAGATTAAAATATACATGATGGGGCGCCGTGAACGCCTCGGTCTGTGTGGCCTCAACTGTGAACGATTTAGAAATTAAAAAAGTGGATTTTATACAGGGTCGAAATACCTATAATTTAAAATTATTTTTGACTATTCAGGATGTTCCACATGAGAGTGACATATCAAAGTTATGTTTTTCAAGCTAGCGAGAATTCTGTAGTGTTGAGGTTCAGACCCGGCTTACTTTTTGTAACTTTTTTGTAGCTTTTTAGTTACACCGGTATCGACTTTTTTGCCGTTCCCGAGCATCGGTAAATTGCAGTAGTTTTAACTTGAAAACTCTGGTCGATTTTCACATTACTACAGAACTCCTATCATACTTTACATTTTCTATGTGAAACATTTTTTTTTTTTGTGTTTTTCTCAATACCAGTGTGAGCTACAAAAAAACGACCGGCGGAACATAAAAGTAAAAAAAAAGTAGCCATGTTCTGAACCTGTGTCGCTATAGAGTGCTCGTTAACTTGACAGCACTGTAAAGATCGTGTTTTTCAAATTTCAAAGCAATAACTCACGAAGGAACCGGCCCAAGATTGAGGAAAACGGCTTAGATGCCCTAATCTTTTTTGAAAATTATTTATTAATTTAAATTCCAGTTTTAAAGAGCGTGGAGCTAGATATGCTCTTCAAATGCTGACACCCGAGGAAAGACAAAATGGCGTCATAGCAGCTTCTCTAGGCAATCACGCACAAGCAGTATGTTATCACGGTTATCAGCTGGGAATTCCCGTCACAGTTGTCATGCCCATCATTGCTCCAATCATGAAGATTCAGAAGTGTAAAGAGTTTAACGCCACGGTCATTATGGCAGGCAAAGATATGAACGAAGCGAAAAAAATAGCAATCAAGAAGGCTAATGAACTGGGACTCAAATATATCAATGGGTAAGCATTACTTCAGTTCGAATTAACATTGCTGAACTTATAAATTTATTGCAGCTATGATCATCCACAAATAATTGCCGGACAAGGCACTCTAGGTCTAGAACTACTGGAACAAGTTGAAAATGTAGATGCGGTAGTAGTACCAACAGGTGGCGGTGGATTGCTGGCTGGTGTCGCAGTAGCTATCAAGACGTTGAAACCAAACATAAAGATAATCGTAAGATTTTAATTTAATTCATTGATCTAATTTTCCAGTTTTCCACCAAACGGACAAAGCAAAAACAAAAGAGAAACCAAAGTTTTATAGTTGATTACCCAATTTTTATTGTCGTGAACTATTTGATCAATACATGGCGAAAAATGTAACGTTTCATAATGTCGGTTAGTTTTTAAAAATATCAATAATTTATCTATATTATGTCAAAATCAGATATTACACGTTTTTCACGTTGAGCCCTGGCGGTCCCCATATAAGGGACCGCTGGCAGTGATTTCGTATTTATTTTCTCTGGGTGAATGGACCGTTTATGTTGCATGCTACTAGTAGGTTTGGAACGAACCGCCCGGCCCAGTAGAGCTTATCTTATAGGCTGAGTTTTCAACTTTACCTCTGCATATCTCGGTCAATTTACAATATTGAATTTTTATACTTCTTCTTCTTCAGCCTGTGTCTATCCATTGTCGAATATAGGCCTTCTTCAGTTTTTTTCATGTTATGCAGTCTCTTGTTAATCTCATCCATTGTCCCCCTGCTACTGCTCTAACTCATCTATGCACCTCTTTTTCGGATGGCCTAATACTTCTTGTTGTCCCTCTTGGTCTCCAGAGCACCGCTTTCTGGATACTGTCTCGCCACGTGTCCGATCCATTGCTACTTCAGACTTGCCACCCCCTCTACAACATCAACTATCTTGGTTCTATCACGTATCTGGCATCTGGCTTACCTTGTATTTAAAGGTGATTCCCAGCATTATTCTTTCCATGGTTCTTTGTGCAACTCTCAGTTATTCTGCACCTTTTTGGGTTTTGCCATATTTTTTGGGTATTTTTTCATCTTTAAAAATGTATCTTTCATACAGGTTGTTAATGAATAGATGTTCCAAACTTAAAGGGCATGTAGGAAATGCAAAAATAGTTGAATAAAAAAGCTCCAACGACCCATGTCCACAGGAAGTTTTTTGTCTATTTTTGCATTTCCTACATGCCCTTTAAGTTTGTAACATCTCTTCATTAACACCCTGTATATCTGAACTTTCCATATGATATCATCTTACTGTGTAGTTGAAATGTTTATACAGTTGATTTTTTGATCAATTTTTTTTTTCTAATTTTTTGATCAAAATTAGAAGATTTTTCATCAGCCTGTAAGTATAAAGTTTTCAACTTCACAAGAGGATACACAATTATTCTTCAATTTGAAATGATGCTTCAAAAAACCTGCAATTGCAGAATTATTTTTTATGTATTATTTGAAATATTTCTTGTTACTGTGTTTATGACCTGTTGAAAATAAAGCATTACTACTATTATTAATTGAACAGTTTCTGACAAAAAAGTAAGAACTACTGAATTATGCCAGTTAAAGATTTTAATTATTGTTCTTTGTTTTGGTATTTTGTAGCCACTTGTAGGTAGTCATCATGAAAGGATTCTAGATATTTGATTTAAGGCGTAAAATTTTCAGGCAGTAGAATCTGAAAGATGTGCAAGTTTCTCACAAGCAGTCGAGGCAGAAAAACCGGTTTTTACAAAAATCGAAGGAACACTAGCTGATGGTTTGGCTGTACCTATGATAGGATATAATGCTTGGAAAACATGCAGAAATTTAGTAGATAAAATAGTGAGTTTTACAAAAATATTGGTTACAGATTTTATATGTTCTTAAATTAAAGGTAGTTGTGAAAGAAGAATGGATAGCGGTAGCAATTTTAAGGTTAATAGAACTGGAAAAATGTGTCGTAGAAGGCGCCGGAGCTTGCGGTTTAGCCGCAATATTAGCTGGTCAGTTGGATGAGTTCAAATCAAAAAGGTAAATTAAACTATTAACGGTCTATGTCCGTGTAATCCAGTGACTGAAGATATAAAAGGAGGCTTTCGCTACAAAAAGTCAAGAAGAGTTCTAATATGGTAGATTTGAACAGTTCGGTGTCCTCATTATTATTCCAAGTTTGTGTCCTTGAGACCTTGTCCTTGTCCTTGTCTCCGCTCGCGCCGCCATATTGAGAAAATGGTACCGAAAAGAACTTTTTCGATAATATCTTCTCTCCAGCTAGGGTAAAAATAGCAATTACAAAAGTCATAGAGCATTAAATTTCCTGCAACTTTTGTAGGAAATATTTTTCAATCAGATGAATAGTTCACGAGTTATTTCAAAGGTAGAGACCCGAATCTTAATAAGAACATCTGCCAGTCGTCCATGTTCGAGGGAAATTATGTCGGTGGCAGTAGGAAATAGGTGTCACTTATTGTTTTACTAATTATTGTAATACTATAATGTCATTTGTCTAATTACGCTTATGAGTTTTATTTCCAAAAAGATACGGGTCATTACCCTCGAAAAACATTCCAAAGTGTAACTCGTGAACTATTCATCTGATTAAAAAATATTTCCTACAAAAGTTGCAGGAAATTTAATGCTATATAATTTTTGTAATTATTGCTATTTTACCCTAGCTGGAGAGAAGATATTATCGAAAAACTGCTATTCAATACCATTTTTCCAATATGGCACCGCGAGCAGAGCTCGCTCAAGGTCGCAAACTCGGAATGTTAATGAGGACACCTAACTGTACAAACTACCCAATTAGAACTCTCCTTTACCTTTTGTATGTCAAGACCTACTCACTGCCAGGACTATGTGGTAATAAAAATTACTTGAGTACAAAAGATGGTAGGAAAAAAATTCAGAATTTCCTGCATATAGTCGAGCAGCCATAACCTCCCGGTACACAGGCTTCTAAAACTGTTGGTATCTCCAATTATAAAAGAGACCCATGGAATTCCATTTTCACCACCTACCCCTTGGCGCCTGGCCTGTTGGTTTGGTTTATTGCGAATATAGCAGGTGTATTTTCATTTTAGGAAATGTTACTTTTTATGTGAAAAAATTCTCCACAAATTGGCACTCTTGATATATTTTCATATTTTATTAAAATTAACAAATGATACCAAAATAATAGAAAATTAGGGGGGGTTGAAATTCTTTCATTTTATTTTACGTGGTTTCCCTTATAGAACTCTCCAAGAGTATTAATACTTACAGAAATTTATGAATATTTTGTAATAATGAACCAGAACTACAGCATAATATTCTTAAAATTCTGTAAGAAACAACATTAATTGATTTTTAATAGGAAATTTTGTTACTTTTTTGTTACTTAATGATGGGACCCAGCAAAGAATTTTTTCCTTGAAAGGAGACATGTATTATTGTTAAACCTTACTACCTACGGTTGAAAATTTAAAAATACTTAAACATTTTGAGACCTCTCACAACCAAAAAAATTTAGATTATGAAAAAAATTGAATGTTGAAAGTGAAAAAAATGACAATCCCAAATTTATTTATTTATTTATTTTTTTTTATTTACACAAGGAACGTCGACAGGACAAGCCCAGTGAGACATTCTCGAATAATGCCAAATTAATTAAGTTAAAAAAATTGTAATGAATAAATTTGTTAACTAAGGCAGATCGCATACTTAGATGACAATTCCTTTCGACATATCGACGAACATGTTGCAGACACATCATGACATTCAAAATGTTGTATTAAAATTTTTTATTTCACACATCTGCAATACAGCATGTAATCGGAAGAAGATGCTGTATTATTGTCTTATATAACTACATACGATCTCTTCTTTGCAGCCATCGAAATGTCGCTTGAGAGCAAGCAGTGTCCTGAAACATTTCTGGGCGAAAAGTCTCTTCATGTCTGCAGGGTGTCTGCTTGGTATGTGGATCAAATAAATGGAGCAACATGTCGTCAACACGTCCAAAACAAAATGTCTCATAAGTATGCGATCGGCCTAACGAAATGATTATGGGAGAAATTGAACAATTAAGTACCTAATAAATATTAGAGTAACTTCCGTCAACTTCAGGTCAGGTCTTTTTCTTTTATTTTAACACGTTGACGACGGAACGAGCCCAAAACGGCTCGTATCGGTTATGTCTGATGTACGGCATACAAATCGTGCATCCTTCACCAACTTACGACTCTCATAATTCCGCTATCTCTTACCACACCGCGCCGTTGAATGTAGCTATGGATAGAGCATAACATGAGTATGACGTGGGTACTGCGAACAGCGTGCGGGCCTTTTTCGCGCCGTTCCGTATACAAGTTATATTTATTACTTATATACGGTACGGGACTTTTCTGGCCCGTTTCTCGGTCTTTTTCATTTGAGTTTTAGTATGATATTGACCATAGATGAACATAGGCCATAATTATAGTTGTTTATGAGTCTGTACATCATTTTTTTTTTATATGGAAAGCCGAGGTAAAAGAATTGTAAAGCCGGTATTATTTTAATTTTTCCCCAAAATACACGATACGGGCCTTTTAAGGTTCGTATTCAAATTTTTCTCTTATAACAACGATACGGGACTTCCAAGACCCGTCCTGACGCAACCGAATGTTCTCTTGTACCTAACAATGCGGTACGTTACCGGCTTGCATGCCTTAGTTCCGTATTTTTCGGATAGATGACACTACACTCATGCTTTGCATACGAGCATTAAAAGGCCCGTACCGTAAATTAAAATGTATCGGTGCGTGCCCTTAAAGGCCCGTATCGCTCGAATGAAAACACCATAAACATCGCTGCCGTCGTCAACGTGTTAATATGTTTACAAAGGCCCAAAGCCTGTTTACACATGAAACAAAAATCTATTTTTTTCCAACTCCATGAAGTTTGAAAGGCATTTGGGAATTCGCACTGCATTTAAAATGAAAATTAGTGAAAAAATAAAAAATAATGACGTCTGAAAATATAAATGGTGTATGCTGCTAAGTGGCTTTCGAAGTAACTTGGAGGCGTCTTTGCGAAAAACTCTCGTTCCTCTAAAAAAGTTATCCAGATAAAAATTGTAGCCAAAAATATTGCCTACGACTTTTATAGGAACAATTCAGCAATCGTGTCTTTAGAATAACAGATCATGCAAACAAAGTATTTTCAACCAATAAAATTTTTGATTTATTGATTACAATTATTTGTTAAATAAACAAAAGAAACAAATGTCAAGAGTAGAAACTAGTAGAAAAATTTTTTCTTGCTGTTTTTCGTACAATGAAAACTACTGCTGCTATTTGCAATAAACCAACCACCCATTAATTCATGATGGCGGACAGGAGCCAAAAAGGGTAGGTGGTCAAAAACTTGGATTTAAGCTTTCCATTAGGTACTCAAATAATTGAAAAAATCATCGGACTAAATTTCAAAGTGAGTCATTGAAATCTGACTCACTTTACCATTATTGTTTTATATGATTGTTTCAGAAGTTTAATTTTTTTCCTTTATTTCACTTTTAGAGTGGTCCTAATTTTGACAGGTGGCAACATAGATACGACAATTCTTGGCAGATGTTTGGAGCGTGGCCTGGCAGCTGATAACCGTCTAGTGAAATGTAAAGTAACGGTCAGCGATAGACCTGGCGGAATTTCCGAATTGTGTAAACTCATTGGTTCGATCGGAGTTTCTATAAAAGACGTTATCCACGAGAGAGCTTGGGTTAAGTCAGATGTTTTCAGTGTCGAAGTAAGAGCATACAAAAATTATTTAGAATTCAATGTAATAATTTGTAAACGTTTTTCCAGGTTAAAGTTGTAGCTGAAACAAGGGATTATGCACATAGTATTGAACTGAGAGATATGCTTTGCTCAAGATATAAGAAAGTTTCTTTTGATGGACTACATCCATTAACAAAGCTACCAAGTGCAGCTTTATCGAATCAAAATAAGAACATAATATAATACTTGGGTCAATATGGAACTTTTCACCTACAATATTTTCAATCAAAAAGAAATTATTTAGCAGTCTGTGATACAGTTTAGATTATTTTTTTTATTTTTTCATACAAATTAAATATTAATAGATATTGGGCTCGTTTCATAATAAAATTAAAGCCACTTTAAGCTTTAAAATTTATCATGAAACCGGCCCAGTGTGTGTTTTATTGTAGAAAAGCTTATATAACCTAATTTGTGAGTGCATGAAAATATGTTACAATTATTATTATGTAGTGTCAAAATAAGAATAAATCATACTTTTAATATATTGACTATTTATCTAATGTCTAACACGTGTTAGAAACTTACGTTCTCTATCGGAGACTTCGAGTTAATGAAGCTCTGTCTGTATATGTATTTAGTTATTAAAACAATTATCCAGTGATTTTCAGTCTGTCATGCCAACAACAACGCTAGCAACCTGCCGTCGCACATCAAAGGACTCTTCTCTATCTATCTCTTACAGGATATGTAATATTTGAGAAATTTTTGGGATTTATGCTCTAATTCAATTGCCACTATATGTTACTCTTACACAACGAATTAGAAAACTTTTGCACAGTATGGGAGGTGAAACTGAAGACATGGACGGTACCGTTTCGTCCTTATTTGGACTCATCAGCTTGTCACATCAGTCAGGAACAAGGCTGATGGGTGGAGGGCCAGGGTGAAAAAATGAGTCATAACACCTCAATTCTTGTATTCCACTATTTAATTCACTGAAAATTCGATAAAGAGCTTTAAATAATAAATGTAAGTAGGTGTACTTACAGGGATCAGAGTGTAACTCCTTAGTTCTCTGTGTTTGAGTCAAAGCCACATACCTGTGGCATCTCTAAATTATGCAAGAGTCGGTTATGGTATACATCTGTTTCCTGGTTGCCTACTAATCATTAAAAATTACAGGTCACTAGAACTATTGAGCACCAGTAAAAGGAACCGAAAGTGGTAATGAATTAGAACCTAAATCCTAAAAATTTCTCAAATATTACATAATCTAAGGGCCGGTTGTTCGTACGTCAGTTAAAAATTTTGAGATAACTACTGATTTTAAAATGCCCTGTATTATCAAACCATTGGTCTGATATTTCTGAAAATGAATTCTGCTCGCTTTAAGAAGAGTTAATTACTGATTAAAAATACAAGATCATTAATTATATTCGCCGTATTTTCAAAATTTGCAATTTAAAATCAGTAATTATCTCAAAATTTTTAACTGACGTACGAACAACCGGCCCTTAGTGGTTCAATATTACTTAATATAAAATCTTACAGGATATAAAGATAACTGTTGTCAAGATAGTCAACGAAATAAAATCTTGATGACCTCAACAACCACGAATCCCATATTTCCATATTGAAGCTATCAATCTCTGTAGAAGTAACGGCTTTTGTTTGTTGACTCTTCCTCCTCACACATCCAATAAAACCCAGCCGTTGGATCATACAGTCTTTGGACCCTTCAAAACATTTTTTAATCAAAATGCTGATGGTTGGATGAAGGCAAATCCTGGCCAAACACTGTCAATTTCTGATCCTCCACCATTATGTGCTCTTGCACATAATAGGGCAATACATGTTAATGTGAAGTCTGGATTTCGCTGCACCGGAATTTTGACTTACGATCGGAATTTTTTTTCAGAGGAAGATTTTTTGACACCACATGTCACCGACAGGCCAATGAATGATGAAGATAGTACCCAAAACCTACGCCACAATTTTTTTTAAACCTTTATTTTACAATGAAAACAAGGTGATTGATAAGCACAAAGTGTGTGGCTAATGCTGAACATTGTATCTGTCAAGACATTGGTAAAAAACTGAAAAGGAATCAACTCTCTATAACGCGATTGTTCGTTTACAATAATATGCGTCTCTCATTTGGTATTCGTTATACAATCTCTATATAAACGTCCAAAGAAAGTTCCTGAAGGCCTTATGGTTTAGACAGTTTCGCGTCTATCCCGAACAAAATTTTCCACATGAAACCTTGCTGTCAGCGTTTGAGATTGGGTCCTTACAAGACCCACATAGATTGGACTGTTTGATGTTTTTATACAAGCTGCTGAATGGTCAAGTCGATTCAGTGTATTTGATGGGCAGACTGTGCTTTTGTGTTTTCGACCTGGCGTTCGATCTCCAGTAACATTTCATTTACCAGTTCTAAGAACTGACATCCTTCTGAAGTCGCATATGTTTAGGATGTGTGCGACCTACAATGAAATCTGTGGAGACTGTTATATCTTTGGCCATTCACTCTCCTGATACTGAAATATTGTTAGGGATCTGTAAATTATTTGTCAGATTGTTATATGTAATTATTTTTCAATCGATACTCAATTTAGTTTGGTTCGAGATAATGTTACATCAGTTTGATAAGCAAAGACTGGATTTTTGTTTTGATTTTTGATTTTTTTGTATATCTTGCATAAGTGTGCATTTGAAATTTATATTTCCTTTTTTTTTTTAATTATATTGTCCTATAAATGGAGTGATATCTGTTGGGCAATAAACGAATTATTATTATTATTATTATTGACCTGTGGGTGATACGATTGAAAATTTCTCTGTCACAGGGTTGTTCCCTCATTACACGATTCTCCTTCCAAGACTCCAAGGACCAGGGAGTTTACCATAGTAAGTTACCGGAATAACCTCAACAATCTTTTTGTAGTTTTTTAATATAGTAAGCTTCAACACAATTACGAGGCTTATTTCTGTAAGTTTAGTAAGATAAAATTTAAAAATGACTTTTATACGATTTTTAGAAAAGTGAGTTTTTAACACACACCTCAAATAGGGATCGGAACTGCTTTTGAGTCTCCTCGCAAGTAATATCCATACAATAAAAAAATATGTGTTTGGTGTGAATAAAAAATTTATTATTCATTTATGACGTATTAACTGTGTCAGAATATTTCATGACAGATAGGCAAGTTAGTACTGAGCTGACCTTTTTATGCAGAAGGATGTTTACACTGGCGGTATATTTAATTTCCAGGCATTTAGGATTCCTTTTTCTCCTCCAGTCAGCAATAAATTGGTCTAAAAAGGAAATACATATAAAATAGGAAATTCAAAGTAAATACATAAATGGAAGAAAAACTCTTACATTTTCATTGAACCAACTACATCGAATTCTTTGTTTATTGTTTTCAAAACTGAAAGCTGGAGATAACGATTTTTTCAAAACTCTTAATCCCCTTACACAAGCTCCTTCTCCTGCATTTGAGCCAGATAACAAAAAAAAATTCTCATTCTTTGAATGGGTATTCACTATGTATGGGTTATCTTCAGACCTTTTCTAAGGAAGAACAACATTACCAATGTATCTGTATGTATGTATGTTTGTAATCTCACCTTCATTGCTTCAGCGATATTTTTCCTTTTAAAAGACAAGTATGGCTCAGCACCGTCTAGCTTCCAAAACTGCAAGTCAGAAGTATGAGTTATGCAACTAATTATATCTTTCCCGTCCTTATTTAACCAATTTAACGTTTCCACAGATGAATTAGTATTCAGGGAATCCAAGAGAGCATCATCTTCTGAAGTTTGGTTTAAATCATATAAATTAATAAGTCCATCAGTTGAACCGGAAATGAGTTTATCAGAATCCCTTGGATGAAATTTGACCTGATAAAAAATAATATAATAAATATGCAATAAAAGATAAATTATAAATTAATTAGGTATATTATAAATTATATAAATTAGTGGTTGGAGATAATTAAATGATTAAATGATTAATTTGAAAAAGTTCGTTTAGGAATACAGGTGTAAAAGTAATTTTTTTTACAGAAAATGCACATGCACTGCAGGGAAATCCCTATGACGCTCTGGGAGCGGTGCATGAGCGAAGATGTCGATTTACGTTGGCCTTGAATCGCTGCAGATTGTATACTTCTGGAAACACGCCCTTTGGAATGCTATTCCTAAGTGATGCGTGATGTATAGAAATACATAAAAGAAGTCTGAAATAGGGTGCATGGTACGAGGTGTAACGAGCTGAACCTGATACGGATGAGCGTCTGCATCTCGACGTGTATTTCAGGCCGGTCTTGTTTTAGGTGAGATCAAGCGGGCCACGTCTTTTGAACACTTTCCATAAAAATATCTGTAAAACAAACTCAGGCCAGCTACTCTTCTTCGATGTTCGAGAGTGTCTAAATCTTTTGTCAAATCTGGGCCCCAATCAAGTGGATGGCTCTTTTCTGGATAGAGTCGAGTAGTCTCAGCGTATTTTTAGGAGCTGAGCTCCAAACATGTGAGCAGTACTCCAAGGATGGTCGAATTTGAGCCTCGTATAAGAGAAGAAGCTGTTGTGGTGTATAAAATTTCTTCGTGCGGAAGAGTATTCCAAGTTTTTGAGAAGCACTCTTTGCCAGACCTGCAACATGATCATGACAAGACATGTTCGCTCTGAGGCTCACTCCAAGTAAACGAAGAGATGACGCTGGGGTAAGAGAGTGTCTCGCCATCACCATATCTGGCTCCAAAACGTTTGTCTTTTTGGAGAAGATGACTGCTTGGGTTTTTCCAGCATTAAATTGAACTTGGTTTCTATCGCCCCAAGCTAATATCTTGTAAGTCATTGTTAAGTATGGCAACTTCTTGCTCCCTGCGAGTCTGTGCGTCAATGGCAGATGTTCGCGCATGTAAGGTCCTAATTATTGTCCTCATCGACATTGCTAAGGCTTTTGACTGCGTAAATCACAATATTCTATTACCAAAGTTGGAAAGAATAGGAATTAGAGTGTAGTGTTGGAATTGTTTGCAAGTTATCTTAAGGACAGAAAAATCAAAACTATAGTAAATGTCTGGTGTACTATTTTGGCGAGACTGAATGTCGGGATACCGTCTACTATGCACTATTTGACAGCATTGCTTCATAGCTTCATACAGAATAATAGCATGGGGAGGTGCTTATAAGGGTGTTATGGGGACTTTAGAAACTTTACAAAATAGAATTTTGGGAATTATATCAAAGAAAGCTGAGAGCGAAAACAAATCATACCAAAGACCACAATTAGTATTAGTCAGCGATATGAACTTCAAGCCTTGGTGTACTCTTATAAACGGCTGAGACCGTAGAGAAACTAAGACTTACCTGTGTAATATCGTATGTATGGCATTCCCAATAAGCTCCCAACATTTTAGCTTTACGAACATCCCAAAATAGAATATAAGAGTCGCTCTTATAAATGTCTGTACCGGAGCACAATAATCTATTATTAGGAGCTACATCAAAGCAAGCAAACTGTTTTATTTTTTTGGAATTGTCACTGCTGGTATCTGAAATTAAGAAAATTACTCTTACCTACATGGAGCAAAATTGTTCCTTACATAGCAATAACTTGAAATTATTTTTTCTACTTCTAACGTTTAATATACATATTAAATTTGAATTACCTGTATGTTAATAAATCTCATAACATCTTATACAAAATTTCATTAACATACTGGCAAAACTGACCAATACAGTATTTGTACAGTACAGTATTTGGTACCCAATCACATTTGGCACATTACCTAATGACAAGACTGACACAAATGTTGAGAAAATTTAGGGTGTGTGCAGAATGCGTGTTCAGTAACTAACAAAAAATATATACAGGGTGTCGCTAAAAGGTACCACCAACATTCTACCACAGATTCCAGAGTAGGTACCATCAACATTCTACCATAGATTCCAGAGTAAAAAATATGACGATTTAACTAAAATTATCTATGTTCAAAAAGGCACCCTTATCAAGATACAGCCCTTGAAAGATGGTGAACCAAAAACATGTTGCACAGAATAAGTCAAAAATTGATTAACTGGGAAACTTGAAAATGGGCCTACTACTATTGTTAAGAGCAATAAACTGACATAGTTTTACAAACATTGACATACAGGTTTTTGTTCCTGTTTTTGATGTCACGCCTCACTTTTTACCACAGAACTTTCTTACCAGATCGATACATTAGGTTTTGTTGTTAGTGAAGAGCATGATATTAAGCACTGATGATTATTGGTTTTTATTTTATTTTGGAGCGGTGGCCATCTCGCCTCTCTTTCGGTAGGAATTTTTGCGCGTTGCCACCAGTGATAATTGCGCGAGTGAATGAATTGAAAATAGTAAAAAATAAATACAACCGACATTGCAGCGCGAAGAATATACATTTTGGATATTGAACAAAAACTAACTTATAATATTGAATACAATTCCGAATTAAACTGAAACTAAATATAATCCGACCCAACCAATTCCCTTAAAAATAAACTAAAAAATAATATGTGCGGCTTGAGCACAAAGGCTGAAGTATTACTAAACTTTTTGCCATCGTATAAAAGTTTGGAATTTTTTATGGTTTTCCGGTAACTAATTTTTAATTTTGAACTTGCACCACAAAAACGTATTTGTGAAAATCTCATTTTAATTAAAATAATAATTTTTAGTTCACAAAAACGATTTTATTCGCATTTATTGGCCTTGAGAATAATAAATGTAGTAGGCGGTAAAATGAAAGTGTTTCATTTAAGGGTTTTTACTTATTTTGAAAATGTGTATTCAGTTGTAAACTCTTCAAAGGACTGTGATCTTTAAAGAGTTTTAAAGATCACTTTAAAGGATCTTGAAAAGGGGGCCATTTTTCAATAACTGCAACATAAATAATTGCGGTTAAATCGGTATATTTTTAACCCAGAAATCTGCGATGGAATGTTGCTTTTTAAAATAATATTTAAAAGAGATTTTCAAAAAAATATATTTTAGTTCATTATAAAAAACTAATTACGGGAAAACAATGCCTGATACTAAACTTTAAAAAAGTTTAGCAGTACTTCAGCCTTTGTATAAAGAAGACAGAATCAATCAGTGGCATGCAGATAAAAAAGTTCTGCAGTAAAAAGCGAGACATGACATCAACAGCAGAAGCACTCCTGTACAGGGTGTCCGGAAATTATGCGCAAAAAATTAAGGGGGTGATTCTACTTGATAAAATATTGCCAAAAGTATCTATAATTTTTTTTCGAAAACTCACAAATAAGAAAGTTATAAGCCTTCAAAGTTGATTTTTTTAAATCAATATTTTTTTAAAACTTTTTCTCTAGTGTACGGATTTTCTTAAAATTTGACACACTTGCCACTGATGCTGCTTTGCATCCTTGGTCCAAATTAGACTTGAATCCCTCGAAATCAAAAGGCCTTAACTGCCCTTGTTCTTCAAAAAAGGCCTATAACTTTTTCCGTAATATTTTTTTCTGAGTTTTGAAGGTGCACCTTTGAAGAAGTCATCAAAAAATATTGATTTAAAAAAAATAACTTTGAAGGCTTATAACTTTCTTATTTGAGAGTTTTCGAAAAAAAATTAGAGATTCTTTTGGCAATATTTCATCAAGAAGAATCACCCCCTTAATTTTTTGCGCATAATTTCCGGACATGTATTTCCTGTAAATTTCCTGTATTATACAAGGTGTTTCTAAATGAAGTACCTACCATAAGTTGTATGGCGTGTAGATGAAGCTTAAATATAAAGAAAATTCAAATAAAAACTTTTCCGAAATTGTTTTTTAACCGAGATACAGGGTGTTTAAGTGTCGATTTACGAAACTGGTTTTTACTGTTATTCTCGGGCTCTTTCTACAGTGTACTGATAATTCTGACTTTATATATACACGCTTTCTATTTAATAACACATATTTGGAAAAATTCTAGGTAAAACCAAAGCACCCAGTGGCGTAGAGTCCGGAGTTTCAGTTTTCGGAATGCCAAATTAAATTGATATAAAAAGTCATAATTATAAAATTTCAATAGAATTTTCGATAAAAATTCAAATGTATAGCGTTTTACGTTTTAAAATGTTTTTTATAATAGTTTAAGATAGTAACCATAAATTAAATGGCTTTTAGGTGAAGCTAAAATAATTATGAAGAAAGGTAACAGAATTTTTTTTTCAAAAATATTTTTTAAACAATAAATTTGCCGATCTAATTAAGAACCACCAACTTAGCCCACTTTCTTAGATAATTTTGAAGCCATAAAAGTAAGTAAAAATTTTAATTAAAGATTATGGATAGAGGGGTCTGGCAACCATGTGAAGCCTAAAAGTACCAACACATAAAGATCAAAGAAGCCAGAGAATTGTGAAACTACTGCTACAGAATTTATCCTGAACACTTAGCCTTCACTTATCTAAAGCAAGTTTTGCGGCAAGCTGCTTTCTTAACAATTTTTTTTACCTGTAAACTTCAAAACACTTTTTGTTGGAGTCCGAAGATCCCATAGCAATATGCTTCCGTCACTTGATCCAGTATATAGTGAATTGCTATCTATAAATTTCACGCCGATCAGAGAATCTGTGTGTTCACTTAAATCAGCAATTTTAACTAGTTGGGAATCACTTAAATTATGGACTTCGGTTTCATTCCTTGACAAACTCACAGCGATATTAGGGGATGAATCTCTACAATAAAAAAACATCTCACTAAGAAGTTATAAAGTAACATGTTTTTCTGCGGAGTGGTGGAACGCTTATAAAAATGATTATCCAATTATTATTATCAGGAAAATTACATAAAATGATATTATTCGTTAATGGGCCATCATTGGAAAATCATTTTTAATAAGCGTTCTAGCATTCCGTCTTTTAAGTTATAAATTTAAACGTTTATATGAATTTAGATAAAATTTCTTCAGCTTTTGGTCTGCTTTTTGATGTAGCTATTTAGTCAGTTTATTCTCTGTACTGTGAATCTTATACAGTCTTATTATTCTGTTTGCTTTAATAACCTACAGGGACCACTATTAATTTTTTGCGATGTAAGTTATTAATTTTCTATAATATACAGGGCGATCAGTAACTCGCACACTCCGAATTAAGGGCGATATCGTGATATCTTGAACGTGGAGTGAAGCTGAAGGAAGACAGAATAGTAGTGAAAGCTGAAGTATAGACAGAGCAGTGGTGAAGTGAAGTGTGAAGTAAGGAAGCCAGTAGTGACAGTACAGCGAATTATAAAGAATAGACAAGTAGTTTAGTTAGTGTAGTGTAGTATCTATGAGTGAAGACAAGAAAACAGCCGTGTTTATTATTGAGATTTAGAGGTTATATAACTTGCGTTAGTCAATAAGACAATAAAGGAATTTACAGACTTTTAGTGGTGGATTTATTATTGTGAGACCCGTAAAAATATATTATTTGTTATCGTTCATTGAATTATTATTGAAAAAAAAACATTAAACAAGTCGTCAGATTCATAAACAATTACGCACTTTGTTGTGATAAATTTCAATCTAACAACGTTAATTAAAACGGTTGGGACAGTGTTGTCAGCCACTATTATAAAGGCTCATTAAGTTAACGGGCAGATTTCTGGAGCCGTTTCTAGAAAATTAAACGACTGTAGGTGGAAAATCTGGCAATTTAGTGATTCTTGGCAGGGAAGGGATTACAAAAATGTTAATAAAAGTTATTTGACGTCGATATTAGCTTCGAAAATGGTACCTTAAACCTGCCTGTTAGCTTAATGGGCCGTTATAATACTGGCTGTAAGGGTGCTAAAACACAGGACAGCTGACCAAACTTTCAGTTCTTTAGGAAACACTTGGCTGCTTGGGTGTGAAATACAAATCTTACCTGATAGTTCTGTTTAAATTTACAGATATCAAATTATTATTAAGTATTAAACATTATGAAATTCGTTGCTGGGAATTGTGACTCACTTCAAAACGGTCCAGAACACAATTATTAGGTAGGTACCTATTTATCAGTAATACAATACCTACATACACCTCAATTATTTTCTAAATAGTCTACCAAGGTAATATTTGTTTATGCTACGTAGTAACATCGAACATTATGGTATTAGAGATTACAGGTAGATTTTGAAGGTTATTAAAGAGATATCATGCTAAAATGCTCTCAACGTTGCCACAAATGACCAGAATCTGAAGTCAGGTCATTGATCGTAGTTAGGTTCTCTCTCCCTTAAAATTTACCAACCCTAGGGCCTACGGCTTTTTCTTTATCTTCTATAATTACTATTCTTTTTTTCATTTTAGGGGGAAAAACCCAACAATGACCAATGACCTGATATCAGGTAAGAGAATTAAGAGGATTTCAGCACTACAGGAGCAGATAAAGTGGAGGGGGGCTAGTACAGGGGAATTCTGGTCGCTAAAGTGCAACTTTATCCCCCTCTAGGCTCACCAAAATGAGTTTTTGTGAGCTTATGCGGTATGCCTATGGAGACTTCTGATTTACTCATCAATTATGACCGATCATGAATGTTACAAGAAAATTTGACCGGGAGACAATTTCTGTACGGATTCTGCGAGGTTCTTTCTGAGAACGAAGTTACACTATTCAAACTCAGTTCAAATGATCACACCACAATAATAATAATTAGTTTTGCTTACAATGTAGCTGACATGTGCAATATGTAGTCTTCATGAAAAGAAATATTTTCTTCAGTTATAGAATTACATTCTGGAAACAGACGTAGGATTTCTGAACTACTGCACAAGTCCTCATCTTCATCTTCCTCTTCCAGCAAACGGTCTTCAGTTTCAGTGTTTTCTGTAAGTACTTCTGATTCTTCCTGTGATTGGGATTGCTGTTGCTGAAGCATGTTTTAACAGTCACTTTGTTGGTCCACAATAATATTACTTTTTACAATTTATTAATTATTATTTTTCATGCTATTTAAAGTGGATTAAAATTTATTTTACTCAAAGAAAAAATGAATTTGTATATCGACGAATAAAATTTAATAAGATAATAGGTAATATCTTGAATTATTGTGATTTAAAAACTCCCGAGGTCCGAGGCGAGGTTAATGAAAACATTCTTCTTCTTCTCTTCAAGCTTTTGGACTTGGAATATGCTTGGATTGGAACCAAGGTTGATAAATTATATACCTATGTTGTCAGTTGTCTGTTGTCTGGTAACTTTCGTTCGAACAATCAAAATGCGGCGGTGGCAATACGTCATACGAAGGATTTATTTGTTATTGAAATTGAAATAATGGTGTTCTCCGACTTCTCCGTAATAATATATGAAGATATTTATTGTTCCTTGAAATGAATTTTTAAGAGAGTATTCCTGGTGACATCTTTTAATAAACAGATGTATGATTTTGATTTTGCAAGGCTTCTAAAGCTCCGTTTTAAAATATTAACAAATACATACGCTAAAATATTAATACCGGACACTTCTATAATAATACCTAATGCATTGTGTGTCAATGTGCGACATAGGGAACCTGTTATTACCATAGTAAGCGTTAGTGTCGGTAATGCAGTTCCCCTACCATACACCTCGTTTTTGTGACATTTTTACCATGACGTTTTTAACCGTCGGTCAAAAACGGTGGAGAAGAACGAGGTGAGTGGGGCCCTCAAGATCACACTGCCATTTGTGTGTTGTGTGTTGTGTGGTGTGTCTAGCAAGATGCTTTTTCTCAGTTACTACGTTATTAGCTATCGAGTTGAAAATTATACCCAATACTGAAGTCTACAGCTGCGTAGATCCTATAAACCCGTAATATGTTTTTAATACCCACTGAAATATTCCTCGATTTCTATTCGTGTTATTATTTTGTTTTTTTATTCAAGTTTCGCTTTTTTCCACTTGATACCTACGCCTATGACCAAATGTGCCAAAAATATGACATCCAGCTGTTCAAACATAACCGTGTTAAGTAAATATGTCAACGAGTGAATGCGCTATCCTAGTAAGCGTTAGTGTCGGTAATGCAGGTTTCCTAGTGCGACAACTGCTTTAGCAGCGCCGCCATGACTTCGTGTCACTAAAAGATAAATTTGTTTAAACATGACGGGAGTTTTATAGGTATATCAACACTGAATAGAAAATCTCTTAAAATTAATTAGACGGATGAAATTGGGATTAATAATAATTAATGTTACAATAAACAACAAAGTTTTCAATATGTTTATTACATTAACAATAATTAACTACCCTTCCACATAATATTATTAAATAATAATATAGGTATATGTATAGTGGAAAAAGATTGAATTGCTGTAAATAAGTGTCAAAGTTTTATTTTCCGCAATTCCAATAATGTGCTTGGGCTTCCTTGCGGTTTTAAGCGTCTATTATTTGCTGGATTAACAAAATTTTCCTCTTTAAAATGATCAGAACAATAATATGGTGAAAATTCGGCTTCGACATGCACTCCACACTTTTTCAAAATTTCGTCACTCATAGAAGTCATAGATGTTCCTATTTCAATATCAGTACAGTTATAAAATATTAATAAGTTTATTTTTACTCGGCTCATTCATGATACAAATAAACAAGGTACCTATCCTATACCTATGTCAGCGCGTAGCATATGTAACGTCAGTGTGGTGATAGCTTATGCGACTCGGCACGGCAGTAAATAATGACGTAAAGACGCGATTTAGTAGCTTATTTAGACGTTTGAAGATGTTCCAGTAATTTTAATAATTTTGACTTCAGTACCTGACTGTCTGATAGCAGAAATGGTTTATTGTGCTGCGCCTGTGTGGTAAGTGCGGGTGTGAGATCACGCAAGAAAAACGAAAGGCAGACATATCTTTTTTAGTTTGCTAGCATAGACAAAGGCAATTATGTATAAATGATTTGTATCGTATATCGCAGTAAGAACCAGCACGCAGCGCGGACGAGTTTTCAGTCTCAAGCTGACATACACCTTGTGTAGCTGTACCATGACTGGGCTTCTAAAGTTAATTTTTATACATGCAATTTTTTATTCCTGCTTGGAAAGCTGTGGAAAGATCTGGACAGAATCTTAACAATCAGTATGAGCAACCACACATAGCCACAGCACATATTTTCCAGATATGTTCACCTTAATACAGCGCGGTAGGTATAATATAAGTGACTATTTAACTGTACAGAACAAAAGTATCTGCCGATAGTGCCTATAATGCTTCCCTGATTATTTTTTTGTACCAAACGACATAAAAAAACAATATAGCGGCTATAAGAAAAAACAAAAGTTGACTATGAAAACTCTGGGATTTAGTTGGCCGTGAAAATTTTTAAATCGTCAAATAGATAGTTGTTGACGACTTATGCAAGCTCACAAAAAATTATTTATTAATTTCTGACATTATTAAAAAAGATGAGCAATCTCATGTGTTGTCTTCCAACCACGTGACGTCAGAAGACCGGAACGCAGCCTGCGCAGTCACAGTACGTGTAGGTATTTTACGTGTAACTCGATGACAGGGATATTATTTGATGTTACTGGCAATGACGTATTTCAGATTGAATGAAAATTATATAGTTGTCAATTTCGAGAACGTCAGTTGTTCGCGTCGGCGCATGAATCAGTGTGTTGTGACTTGTGTACTGTGATTCTGTGAAAGGAAAGAAGGAAGGAAAGAAGGGAGTTCGAGTCGAGAAATGGCTGCCCTGAATAGTGTTCTGACTGTGATGGATTCTGCAGTTGAATTGCGAAATGGTGCCGTGGATCGCATTAAAAGACTTTATTCTGCCGTCAACGAGGACAAGACGCCTCTACCTAGGGCTTGGAGTCCTAAAGAAAAATACAATTATATTGGGTTGTCCCAGAATAATTTGAGAGTTCACTACAAAGGTAAGGCTCATTCAAGGTTTTCAGTACGATTTGAAATTAATTGTCACGCAATAGAATTTCCTTTTGTGAAACTGGCTTGATAGAATGTCCTTTTGAAACAGGAGAATAGACACGTTTTTCGATTTGAGCTGTGTCATCGACCGTAGACGAGTAATTTTTGATTCCTATAATATCTGCTAGAAACAGAAACAAAGGAATCAGCTGATCATGACATAGGGTGAAAATAATGTGAATCTTTGCTGGCCATGATTGTTTACTTCGAAATTATGCGTAAGACAAACATTATAATAATAACTGACTGTCCTCTCACTGATTTATTCCTGCAGCTCAATAAATGATCTAAACAAGTAATTTAAATACACATAAAAATATGATGGATATAATGTAACTAGGTGGAGGTGGGAATCAATTCAATTAGGTACCTAGGCTTATTGAAATAATCTCCATTACTTATACTGGTTGCTGTCCCAAGTTTCCTTTGAGCAGCACCATTTTAAGATCCAGATACTTTGAAATGGCAATGTCAAATTTTGCTGTAAAAAAATGAGCTTTCAACTTTTTTAGTGTCACAGGAGGTGTCTCATTTTTTGACAACTACTCACTAGTACATTATTGCTTGGCAGGGTAAAGATGCCAGGAATGGGAGAGGTTTTTTGTTTTAATAATTTTATTAGGTCCCTGCCAGATGTTTTTAAACTAGAGTTGGCTATGATATTTTTGCTTGGACATTTGATTTGAGCTACTTATTTTCAAGAAGTTCAAATAACTTCCACTTTGGGTAATGTTGCTGATTGACACTCTGAGCTCCCCTCCACTAAGTCAGGTCTTTGGTCATGTTAGGTTTTTTTTCCTTAAAATCTACGTCCCTTCAGGCTTTTTCTTTATCCTATATATTTTACATTTTAATTTTCATGTTCTTGAAATTTCAGGAAAAAAAATACCTAACCTGACCAATGACCTGACTTAGTGGAAGGGGACTAGTGTACCAGAACTCAGGGTGTCAATCAGCAACATTACCCCACTTTGTTCATATTATGTCATTAGGATTAATTTTTGTACAAGGTGTTTCTAAATTAAGTACATAAGTTGGATGACATACATATACCTGAAGTTTAAATATTTAGAAAATTTTAAAAAAAAATTCCGAAAATGTTTTTTAAACGAGATACAGGGTGTTTTTAGTGTCGATTTACGAAACTGGTTTTTATTGTATTACTTTTCTACAGAGTGGACCAATAATTCTGAATTTTTTAACACAGGATTTCTATTTAATATCCCATATTTGAAAAATTCTGAGTAAAACCAAAGCACCCAGTGGCGTAGAATCCGGGGTGAGATGACCTTTTTTCTCGTAAAAAAATGGAGTTTTTTTAAATTTCTTTTATTGCTTTTCAGAATGCCATATCAAATACATACTCAAATGTAGAGTTTTTAGCATTTTTTTTATTTTTATTATTTTTAGTCAATAGTTTGGGATCAAAAATCAATATGGCGGCCATAAGAGAAACAAAAGTTGACTGTGAAAACTCTTGGATCTAGTAGGCCTTGAAAATTTTTGAAATGTCAGATGGATAGCTCTTAACGGCTTATGTAAGCCTACGAAAAATTATTTATAAATTTCTAATAATAAAAAAGATATGGGTAAAATAAGAAATTTTGATTTTCAGTTTTTTCAGGATATTTCAGCAACGACTGAAAATATTAAAAAAAAAAAAATCTTAATAAGGATCAAATTGTGCAACTTTTCTCTAATTTAACCGACCCTGTATCTCTTGCCGTTTCCAAGATCCCCATGTATTGCCACTTAAACTGGAAACACTGTATAAGCTAAAATGCAGCGCTCTAGTTCTAGTCCATGCTCTACAAGGATTGTTACTGTTGATAAAAATCGCAATAAAATTAATAGATCAAATTTATCTGATAATGTTAACTCTGCTACCAATAATTCTGTTTCAAACAATGGTTCAAAAAACATGTTAGATCAACGAGCAATGGTTTAGTTGTTTATTACCAGAACGTGCATGGGCTCAGAAGTCAGAACTAAATTGGACTTATTGTCGATTGATCACTTTATCGCTTTCTCCTACTCCAGATATTATTATTCTCGTTGAAACATACCTTCACCCTGGCATTGAGGATGGTGAACTTGGTCTTGATGGCTATTGCATTTATAGAAGAGATAGGCATGGTTATATAAATGCACCTGCTGGTGGGGGTATTATTGTTGCTGTTCTACGACACTGGGAAAATCGACATTTTAAACGTGCATCTTAGACCGCCAATACGTTCTACACATACAAAATACTCTTGCTCATATTGCTAGCGTGAACCATTTTCGAGAAAAACAACCATTTCCGATGAGAAACTCGCTTAGATGTTTCAAAACATGTGTCGGAAGTTGAATGGCAAAAAACGCTCAATCCTAAAATTCCGACCAATAGCATATGAAACATAAGGAATTGGTATTAAAAAGGTAGCTAATATCAATAATGTGACATGTATACAAAAGCTGAGTTCTGTATCTGAAACATTTCCCCTCGCGGTTCCCGTGATATCTTAAAAAAAACTGTAAAAAGAATCTTTTTGACCTAAGAAAGTATCTCAAAAACGGTGCATTTTCGGACACACTTTAACAGGAACTTTTTCCTTAGAGTGAGCCAAGGAACCACCCCCTAAAATTTTTTGCACTTTTTTAGAATAACCGCATACTCCTTTGATTCTCTAACCTTAATTTCGCTTAATCTTTATTTGCATTTGTTGGTAGATTTTTTGAGAAAGATAGAAGTAGGTAATAAAATTATCATTTAACATTGTTAATTATTATGTTCATTATTTCAATTACCTATTTATGTTTTGTTGTTTTCTATTTGTTTCTTCTTTTTCAAAAATATGGCTTTCTGCTCAGTAATGTCAAATTAACGTGAATGTTCAATGTGGACAGGGAGGGATTAATATTATGACTTACGTTGTACTTGCGTTTACATTTACGTCAAACGTAAAGGGGCCTTAAACTTTTGTGATTGCTGTAAATTTTATGAATGTTAATGGTTCAACCATAAATAAATTATTATTTGTGACTATTTTCTGTTACATGTTTTGCAAAATTTTATCTTTCTGGATGTTTAGGTCTGTAAGAATTTAGGTGTTCGTTGTATCTGTTAGTGTATTTTTTTATTTACAGGTTTCTATAAATTTGTCCTATAGGTATAAACTGAGAAATACAATCAGAACAGTAGTTTAATCTATAAATAACAGGTTTTTGTAATTTAGATAACTTTTCTTTTGCATTCAGTAATACAGAACGAATGCTCATAAAATGTTTTAATGAAATATATGGTAGTATGAGAAATGATCTTTGATATTTGTGTCGAATTGTTGAAATGTTTTCAAAATAAGTTAATGACGAATATTTTTTATTAAAAAAAAAATTATTTACGTAAATGAGGTTTATGGGTAATTTGTGTTGTTTTTGCATAATAAGTGGTCTATTAATATTTTATGATAAATAACTATCGCAATTTGTTTGATAATGGAAACTTCTGTGTTTAAATAGAGGTTTAAATTATTTTATTTCATACTAACACATTATAACTAGATAAACCCTTGGTTACCGTAACTATAAACATATTCCTAACTCCCTTGGGAGTTATACTGGGCTGTTATTACTCCTTAACTCCCTTTAATGAATTAACAAAAATAAATTGTTTGTTTAATTCTGGTAACCACCAGTATATTTGGATTTCATATGTCATTTTCTATAAACTTTTCAGTTGATATATCCATAGTAATCATGCTTACTCAATTATTAAAAACATTAGTTTAATTTTAAAAACCAACAGATTTGGTTTTTATATTTCATTTTGTATGAAATAAAATTATTTATCTATCACGTGAGTTATTGGATGTTAATAACCTCGGGTAATTTAACAATCCCGAGGGATGTATTGCCCTCTGTAATTAAGATCCTCATAACTCCCTTGATACATAAATAACTATAACAATATTAGTATTGTAATGTAACAGCTCTATGTATCATTGAGTTATTATGCTGAAAGGTAAAACTAATATTATCAATATAAGAAACATCCATAACACATCAATATTATACAGTAAAATTTTTACACATTGGTATTTTATTTATCATCAATAGAGAACGGATTATAGGCAAAGAAAAAATGCAAAATAGGCGCCCTTATAGGCACATTTTTTGGGATAAAAAGGCTTAAACTTGAACCAAATAGGCAATAAAATAGGCAAATTTTACTACCAAATTGTCACTACATAGAAAAAAAATGTGTAACACAAATTTACGTTTATATGTCCCTTAAAAATTCCTGCCGATTTCCAAAAATTTACAGCAATTTTCCTAAGATTTTGTTATACATCAAGCACGTTGTTTGATAAATGAAAAAATTACAAATATTGCACTTACCATTTTGCTACAAGCTCGGCAAAATATTGTGTCGCCATACAAGATTAATTCAGGATAATATGGTTTAATCTACGAAGAAATTTTGCTTGATTTACTCATTTTTATATATTCAAATTTTATTATAACAGAAGTAATTGGAAGTAATTGAAGTTAGATTTTTCTTATTCTCTCTTTCATTTGAACTACCTATGACATTGATTTTCATGTGAATATGATGATAAGATGAATTATGTATATATTTTCCTGAATGTGAAGGTTTTTGGTACCAATCTAAGATGATCTTATTATTAATGTCTCTGATTAATTTAGTGTCAAGAAAAGGTATAGATCTTTCATTTTCTTCTTCAACAGTAAACTTTAAATGATCATCATAATCGTTGAATACATTGAAAATTTCATTGATTTTAGTGTGAAGGATGGATGTTATAATGCCATCAACATATTGGTCAATGAAAGTAGGTGAAAAAGAAAGTTTATTAAGAGAAGATTTAATTAACGATGTAATAACGATATTAGGTCGAAACGTTGATTTAATAATAAAGAGGACCATACTTTAAGAAGAAATATTTTGCCTATAGCCCTTAACAATTTTCAATTATGTATTCAAATTTTATAATATGGGTTCAGAAAACCCGAACACTTTTGATGAATTACTATAAAATAATATCGGAAATATGTATTTTCGATATAAAAATACCTGCTAGCTAAGTCCACTGGTAATACTTCACCGACTGAGTCCTTTAAAGTGGAAACTATATTAAAAAAGAAGATAAGCATTATACAGGGTGAGGCGAGAGAACCTTAAGGCATTTTTATATGGAGAAGTGTTAGGAGTAGAAGTCTAAAAGTTTGTACATTTATGATTTCAATTTTGACGAGCTAAACTAAAATATTTACAACCACTCACCATTTCCGGTTATACCGGAAGTTGCAATCAACTTTCTTATTTTAAATGGGACACCCTGTATATTATTATATTTTCAGATTGCCTGAAAAAAAGTAATAAAAATGATGTTTACAGTTCAAATTTGTAACGACCAATTTATGAGTTATAAACAAATGAAAATTATTGCAATGTTCCATTTTCAAAGCAGCTTAGTTTGAAAACGGGTCAAGAAATCGGAAAACGGCTTACATGTCCCTATCCTAACTTTTTATATACTACGCTAGAGTACCTACAAAAAAATATATTTTTTATTATTTTTTTTTTAAATGGCTGATTTTTCATCACTTTGTATACAAATTTCATTAGCACCATAAGATACTACGTGAAAAGCTAAGATAGGGACATGTAAGCCGTTTTCATCTATCTTGACCCGTTTTCGATCTAAGCTGCTTTGAAAATGGAAAATTGCGATTTTCATTTGTTTATAACTCATAAACCACTCGTTCCAATTTTGAACTACAAACACCATTTTTATTACATTTTTTCAGGCAATCTGAAAATCTAATAATATACAGGATGTCCCATTTAAAATATAAGAAAGTTGATGGCAACTTCCGGTATAACCGGAAATGGTGAGGGGTTGTAAATATTCTAGTTCAGCTCGTCAAAATCGAAATTATACACGTACAAATTGTTAGACTTCTACTCCCAGGACTTCTCCATATAAAAATGCCCTAAGGTTCTCACGCCTCACCCTGTACAGGTAGAGAGAATTTGTTTAGGGAGAATTCCTAGAAGCAAGACCATTTTCATGAAGATCTCAGAGCATGAAGGGATCATTATGAATGCCTTCTTAGAATTATCCGCCAACAAATTCTGGTCTACCAGTACCTACCTTCATATTCATTCATGAGAAGTAAGAAAGTATTAGATACATCTAGAAATCATTAAAACCAGATATATGTGTAGTAAATGGAAACAATATTAATTTGATAACTTGAAAAGATATGCCTCAGCCATCACCACAGGTGTTCGGGTCAGTTATTATTTCTATAAGGGATATGGTAGGAATTGACTTAGGACCTATAATAAATTATCTCAAGTGGGATAGTAAAATTATCAAATATTCTTTAAAAGTTAATAATTATTAGCATAAAATATATTTTGAGGTGGATAAATTAAAATTTATTTGAATAGGCAAAAATAGTCATTTTTTGTGAAAATAAGCACCAGATACTCAAATAGGCAAAAAAGGCACAGATAGACACTTTGCCTTAAATCCGTTCTCTAATCATCAACATTCAGTGATTCTACAAATTATGGGTTAAGAACATAACTTTTAATTAATAAGTAGATAATAATTATAACAATTTAATAGTTTTTGGGACAATCGCCTGTACAACTTCTGTGAATTTGTGACATCAATTTCTGAACATCCTGCATAGTTTGTCACTTCGGACTCACACTTTTTCGGAATTTTGAAAAACTTTGAAAGTTTGTCTAGTACCGAAGAACAGTGATTTTTCAAAGATTGTGAACTGTAGTTGGGTGTAACCCTTGGGCAATAAAGACTATGATTATACTATATTCTTATAATAGAAAATATTAATTACTTTGTTATGGTAGATATTTATGTTGAGTCAAGCACTTATAGAATTCCACTGTAAAAAATATTTTTTTTGCAAGCATAATAATAATTATTTTATATTAAAATTAACTCCCAATATCCAAACCAGTCACTGTGTAAATGTTGTGTTCATATTAATTTTAACCTTCATTGTCTTCAAATGTTATCATGTGATGTTTTATTTCACAGGTCATGGAAAAACACATCGGGATGCTGCAAGTGTGCAGTCAACACACCCAATACCTGCTGCTTGTGGCCTTTATTATTTTGAAGTGAAGATTGTCAGCAAAGGCAGAGATGGCTACATGGGCATTGGCTTGTCAGCTCATGGAGTTAACATGAACCGTTTGCCAGGTATAGAACTAGAACTAGGGATGTACCGAATATTCGGCAAACGTTCGGTTATTCGATGAGTTTGGCTTACCTATTTGCATTTGCTGATGATGCCGAACTTTGAGATGATTTTGATGAACTTTTGCCGAATATTTTCTTAAACCACAACAGAATATTTATTGAAAATTCATATTTATTTACAAAGCAGAAAATATAGAGTTTATTTATAATTATGTTATAGAAATAAGATACAGGTATACTTATCCGATTTTCAAGATTCCTATATTAGTAATATAGCTACACTGTGTTTCTAAGAAAAGGTAATATGGGGGAAACACTACAGTGAATATTGAAAAGTAGAATCGGAGCTTCTAACTATGGTTTAAATCATGGTGTAAGATAACTAAGGTGTTGGAACAAGACTCCCCAGTGCGAGCCGATATCGTCACGTTACATCTGTTGTCTGTCACGTTTGGTTTGTTGCTCTCGCTCGCAATGGTTAGTTCAGTCGAGCTCTTCACTCGGGCAAGCGCTGGCTTGAATGATTTACGCATATTCACCGATAAACGCTTGCTCTTATGTTCTAATTTTATTAATATTTAAATGTTGCGATGTCACTCGATGAAAAACCCGTGGTAGTTTCATCGTATCAACTTCTACAATTGGGCACAACACAGTTTCTACCCATTTTTGCTTATCGCTTCTTCAGAAAAAAATAAAATGGAGTAGCATGACACCCTGATAATGGCAATTTCCATGTGTAAGAGCAAGAGGTCAGAGCCTAGCTGGCAAGACTCTCTCATACACTGAGGTTCAGGTTTTCGTCTCGCGCTTACTGTTTAAATACGTGCTTCGTTCACTCACCTATGTATCTTGCACCGCGGTTTAAATAGAGATAACTCCAAAAGGTAGCATCTACGTTCTACCACAGATTCCTGAATAAAAAATATGCCGATTAACTGAAATTATCTATGTAAAAAAATCGCACCACTGTCAAAATACATATTCAGGTAGAAAAGGGGTCCACCAAATACATATTTTCTAGAATAAGTCATTGAATAGTTATGAAATAAGTTATTTATTTAAACCATAATAATAAATACATTGTGTGGATACAAATGTATAAATTCCTATACCTAGAAGTAAATAAATTATTTGTACATAGATATGGTGCAATTTTATTATTTATTACTTAAACTAAAATGTTTAAACAAACCAAATGCCATTCTACAAACAATAAACAAATTAAATATATTATTGTTTACCCCAATATTTTAGACATTCCTCCCATATTATAATGAGACACCTTCGCGAACAATAATTCTAGATACGTATTTGTTTGTTTACTTCCTCAATTTTAATGATGACTCAGCTATTCATGGAAATTACACTTTCGCGACAATTCCAGTGACATGATAGGAATGACACATTCCCGGCCAGTGTGAGTTCTACTAAATACCAGAATGGTCCTCATTCTACGCATGTTCGATAGTGTGCCTACGGATTGGCCTGAGGCTTCAACTGCGCCTCAGGGAACTATATAAGAACCGCCGTGGCTGGAGACTGAGTCAGTTGTAACTTGGATGTGAATGTGAAAGCTGAAGTATCGCAGAGTGAGGAAGACATAGAGTAAAGTGACAATAAGTGAATTGAATTGTGAAGTGTGAAGTAGAAAACAGAGTGGAGTATAAGTGGTGAGAAACATTTGTTGTGTGATGTCTGTGTGGAAATAAGAGGACAGCTGATTATTTAGATTTAGAAGTTGCTGCTGTAAGTTGTATTTTTGTGCTGGAGAATAAAAGAACTTTGAAAGTCCTAAATTCGATTTTAATAAAGTGTGAGACCCGTAACAATATTTTATTTTGTACCTTTGGATACCTATCCCTCACAATTTTCACTCTATTCAATCAGTGATTTCCAACATTACTCTTTATCCAAGCTTTAATTTTGTTTTTGGTTCCTTTGAACTTTATACAGGGTGTATCTAAATAACACCGAAAAAAATTAAGGGGTGATTCTGTGATGAAAATTAAGGGGGGTATTTGGTATAGAATTTTTTTTTTTATTATTATCCTACATATAACTTTTTCATCAGCTTAACTATTTGATGATTGTTATCTATTTTTTTTTTTGTTTTTTTACCAAAAGACTCAAGTACTCGTATTACAAAAATTTTCGCACTTTTAAATTCCATGATATGACAGATGGAAGTAACCATGAACTTGAAATTAGGAAAGCAATGTACTGCAAAATAACATGGGAATAAATAAGAATTTTAAAGAGTAAATAATAAGCTTAAATCCTTAAATCGGAAACTAATATGGAGCTTGTATTGCTTGTAAAAGTTTAAGATCCGGTATTAGGAATATATATCCTCATCTGTTATTATTTGATTATGACAAAGATTAAATAATGTTAGATAATATAATGTATAGATTGATAAATTGCACATGGGTTACCTAGCTAAATCACGTACCGAACCGAGATATTCACCTCTGAAAAAGAATGAAGATGAATTTTTTCTATCATGACAGTCACGCATATATTTTTAAAAATTGTCCCCCCTGTTCATTTTAGAGAAAAATGGTACATTAATAATCCATTAAGATTAAAAAGCGGCTTCTGTTGATGTAGTTACGTTTTAAGTCTATTGAGCCATTTTCCTGAAAATAAACAAAAAGTTTTAAATTTGTAGTGTCATTTTTGTAATAGACTTGGCTGTGACTTTGTATTGCTGTTGCATCATAATATTTAAACTCTACTTTTTATTTAGATGGATTTGTCAAACAGCTGTCAAGTTGGTAGCCTGTGCAATCTTTGAACAGTCATTTTGATATTTTCAGATGGTTGCGCCTCTTTCCTTGTCCTTGACAAGAAATTCACGTTGTGACTGGAGTAACGACAACACTCCCCGACTCTGATATAGGGTATGATGTCAGCTGCAAAACAGATTTCCTTGTTGCACTGTTATAAATACGAGGCTATGAATCCAAGGTTTGGAGAGGAAAGCATAAACACAGACAGGCACCTTTTACCCAACTAAGCCATCGTCACCTATCAATTTTAAATGATAATTTGTCAATATAAATTTGATGAAATATTAATATCAAAAAAGGATTAACTGAGAAACTTCAAAATTTTATCGCTTACTATTATTGATAAGACCAATAAACTGACATGAGTCTTACAAACATTGACATATAGGGTGCTCCTGATTTTGATGTCACTTCTCACTTTTTAGCCAGAACTTTTTTATCCGCACGCCACTGATTGATTCTGTATTTTTTATTAATTAAACTTTTTGCCTTCTTATAGAAGTTTGGTATCTTGCATGGTTTTCTCATAATTAGTTTTTAATGAGGGACTTATTTGGAAAACGTATTTGTGAAAATCTCATTTTTATTGAAAGATAAATTTTAATTTCACAGAAACGACTTTAAATTTGTTGACCTTATAAGAATAATCGTAGCAGGTGGTGAAACTAAAGTTTCTCATTTAATTCATATTTTACTTATTTTGTAAAATTTTCATTTCGTCGACCCTCCTTATACGGCTGTATCTTGAAAAGGGGGCCATTTAAATCATAAATAATAGCGGTTAAGTCGGCATATTCGTAAGCGAGGAATATGTAGGGAACGTTGTTGTTGAAATTATTATTTAAATTAAAAAATAGATTTTCAGAAATACTTTTCAGTGGCGTGGGCCCATCATAAAGAATTAATTACGGGAAAACGATGTAAGATGTGAAACTTTAATAAAAAGGCAAAAAGTTTAGTAATACTTTACCCTTTGAATAAAAAATACAGAATCAATCAGTGATGTGCAAATAAAAAAGTTCTGGAGTAAGAAGTAAGATGTGACATCAAAAACAGGAACAGTTAATGATTTTATGTTAATTGGTTTTAACAATAGCAGTAGGCGTTGAAATTTTTAAGTTTCTCAGTTAATCCATTTTTGAGTTATTCTGGAAAACATGTGTTGCTTAACCCCCTTATCAAGGCTATATTTTAAAAAGGGTGCCTTTTTGAACATAGATAATTTCAGTTAAATTGTCATATTTTTTACTTGGGAATCTGTGGTAATCGGTGGTATCTTTTAGAGACATCCTGTATAAAAAAAGCTTATCGGACTTCATGGGAAACTGAACTCGGGCCTCTCGCATGCTAAGCTAACTGATGTCTTTATAATCAGACCACTCTTGCTTTGAAAGTTTGTATGATAATAATAATTATTTTCAACATGAATTTCATCATTTACAAGCAACCGTTGAAAATAATTATTAAATATGAAAATTACAGATGAGTACCTATTTTTCAATTAAAAGTGTTATTCATAATCTCATAATTTTTGTTGTGAATTAAGAATGGTGTATTGCATTAATGTCTTATTTGCCACATAAGACACTTACAATAAATAATTATTTTTTTCAAACCGATTTATTTTAGGATGGGATAAGCAATCATATGGTTACCATGGTGATGATGGACATTCATTTTGTTCTTCTGGCACCGGTCAGCCTTATGGTCCAACATTCACCACTGGCGACATCATTGGTTGTGGAGTTAATTTAATCGATAATACATGTTTTTATACGAAAAACGGACATTATCTCGGCACTGCCTTCACAGATCTACCTGTAAGTATTTATAAAAACAATCTGTAACAATCATGTGCATGTTATTGTTATTTATCTTAGGATGACTCGTCGCACAGATTTAGGCTAAAAAATTTAATTAGGAAAGTGGCCTCGAAAAATCGCTGGAAAATATTTTTGAGCTTCTAAAATTACTGCTAAGGAGCGTACCTACTTAACAGCCATGACGAAATAAAAAAATTTAATTTTCTCATGATTTTTAAAAATTAGGGTATATTCAAAATATCATGAGTGCAATGCTTAAACAATCTTGTTTTTTTTTTATCTTGCAGGTTTTTTTTTAATAACTCTATAAATAAAGTGGTGGGGGAACGTCAAAGCTTTGTTTATTCAAATGCCGATTATTCCGGTTAACCTCAACGGAATTTAACCAGAGTCTCATTAGTCTCATTACAAAGAGTTTTCCTTCTACTGTCGATTGAACTGTACGAATTTTTCATTTTGTTACCACTGTAACTGCTAGAGGGCGTTATCTGACTTGTAAGCGAATAGCGAGTTTTTTCTGAAATAAATGAAACACAATGGATATACAGGGTTTCATAAAGTCATGAATTCCTGCACAGTGTACAGGACTTCAGGATGTGATAGCACGTTCAAAAATATAAAAAAGTTCCTATTAACATGGGTCCGCAAAAGAACCATTTTCGAGATACAGTTGTCAGTAGTAATAACCCAAGGACATTGATAATTGTTCGAAAAAATGTTATAACAGATTTCGAAAGCTTGTTGCACGGAGGTCTGTTGCTAAGCAACAAGCTTGAGAAAGTTGTTATAAAATTTTTGAGCATTTATCAATGTTCGAGGGTTATTCGGATAGAAAATTTTTTGCTAATTATATGAAAAAATACAGAGCAAAAACAATTTATTTAAAGATGCAATTAACTTCCATTTCTTTATAATATTTTTCTTCCAACAGCTTACTTGTTAGATTCCACATGGTTTTGACCGTAGTTTCTTTAAACTCTCTACCATCTTTTCTTCTCATGTTTACAGCCCAATCCTTTAAAATCAGTGCCAATTCTTCCACCGTCCGATTTCCATCTAAATGATATTTTCTATCATTGCAAAAGAGTCATAATAATGCTTTCCATACAAATTTTTTTACTGTAAACAGTATTTTTTGGCATGCTTGATTCTATAATTTCATTAATATTCTCGTCAGTATTACAACCAAATCGTGACATTTTGAAATATTAAATATTTGAAACGTCAAAATCGAAATAAATCAATATGTGTCCATGGCAACGTGATAAAGTGAAAACAGCCCATGGGATCTGTTTTCAGTATAATATTGTACTGATTGGTTGTCTTCAATCAGATGACTTCGAATTAATTGATTTCATTGGATTTTTACTTTTTTTTTTATTTTAAGAAAATTTCAAAAAATTAATTATTTTCCGTTTTTGAGGATATCTCAGGAACTGTTTGAGGTACAGAACCCAACTTTTGTACACGTCAAGTCATTATTCATTAATATTATCTACGTTAAGAGGGCAAATTAAAAGACAAAAAATTATGTGGCAGTGAAACAAATCATAAAAAAAACTATCAAAAATAAGGGATGTTTCAAAACATTTTGCTACTTTTATGTTTTTCATCATAAAATGCTGTTTTTCTCAAAAACAGTTCACATTAGAGTATTTGACCAGGAGTAGGTACCTTTTTTATGTAGAAAACATTGCAAGTTTAAAATGTGCTTTCACAATGCCAATTTTTGCAGAGTTGTAGAAATTAGGGACAAAAAAATTCAAGCAAACCCATTAATCAGAGCTCAAAAAGTAAATAATATTAATGATGTGATGTGTGCAAATAATTCAGTCATATCTGAATTATAATAATACTGGTGTATCTTGAAAATGGTGGGTTTGCTGTTTATTGGAACTTTATTTCATATTTTTGAATGAGCTATCACATCCTGAAGTCCTGCTAATATTAGTCCAGTCATTTGGTAGTTTTACCTGGAAAGTTTTCCGGGAGTTTTGAAAATTGAAGATTTTATACAGTGTGACCCATTTGTTCTTGAAACACCCTGCAGAATCTTAATTTATGGTGCGATTTTAAAGAAATTTCTTTTAACCCTTAGTTGATAACATCCGACTCTGAGGCGGATGCCAAGTTTTGATGCTGCGCTGAATCCAAACGAATGAATGTACAAAAATTTCGTATTAGGTATGTTCTAGTTGGTTGCCAAAAAGTCCATAGCCGCCTTCGCGAAAATACGTCTGTGAGACGGGTGTTACTCAGAACGATATATTTCAGTCCATCTCTCAGTCGGCTGTTGGTCGAAAGTATGGTGAATGAAAAGGTATAATATATAAAAAAATGTATAAAAATGAAATAAGTCTTGTTTTAATAAAATATATTTGTGTTTACTAGAATACATTCGAATAAATATGTAATTATACATATTATTATAATACCTATTCCGACTGAGCGACGGATGTTACCTATAATGCTGGAACTGTAATATGATCACCGACTGAGAGACGGATGTTACTTATAAAGTGAAAAAAAGTATGTTACCAACTAAGGGTTAAATCATAGAGCTTGATAAACTATATTTTGGGAGCAAAAAGCGTCTCATTCCTACAAAATCCAAGGCCTACTACTAGATCAGTGTTTACTTGTAAAATCTCAAAAATTCATATTAGCGATTTTTTTAGAAAAAAGAAACTGTGCTTGCTACTGGATTCACCAGCCCTCAAAACGGTACTGTACTAAATTTTATTGGAAATGTCAGAGTAATAAGGATCTTGCAGTTATTTTAAAAATTCATAATAGAACTCCGAATTTTCATTAATTTATTCGAAAAGGTCAAGAGAGACAAAATAGAAATTGTACGTCTAGTTGGTGATAATGTAGGTACTTTAATTTTTTAATTATAATTTTTTATTTATTTATTTATTTTTTTTATTTTTTTTTATTTGTTTTATTTTTTTTTAACTTTTTTTAACTTTTTTTAATTTTAATTTTTACTTATGATAGCTTTTGACCTTTTTCAAATTAATTTATGAAAGTTCAGAGTATTATTATGAATTTCTAAAATAACTACAAGATCCTTTTTACTCTGACATTTTCAATAAAATTTAGTACAGTACCGTTTTGAGGGCTGGTGAATCCCGTGGCGTGCCCAGTTTTTTTCTAAAAAAATCGCTAATATGAATTTTTGAGATTTTACAAGTAAACACTGATCTAGTAGGCCCTGGATTTTGTAGGAATGAGACGCTGTTTGCTCCCAAAATATAGTTTATCAAACTCTATGATTTGAAAGAATTTTTTTTTTAAATCGCACCATAAATTAAGATTCTACAGGGTGTTTCAAGAACAAATGGGTCACACTGTAGATTTCGACGTGCTCTTTTAGAATTTTTACTTTGCCACCTCGTATCTTTGCCGCTCGCGCCGCCATATTGGAAAAATGGCGCCCAAAAACAGTTATTTTACAATCAATATCTTCTTTCCGACTCATTCTACGATGAAAATAGTTATGTAACAAATAAAACTAAAGACAAAATTCTACAATTTATGTAGTAACCTGCCTAAATATTGCTACTGGATTGCTACTAATAAGAATTCAATGGATTTGTGTGTACATTTGTAAGCTGAGGTTATGAACATTATTCATCTTTGCTCACATGAACCTGTACAGTCTGCAATGCGATTGTATGTAACATTCAACAACTGTTTTGGTATTTAGAATGAACTTGGGAATGTTCATCTAAAATGTCACTGTTATCACCTGTGATGGTGTGTGAGAGACAGCTAAGTTGGAGGAATTAGAGACAATAGAATTGTAAGTCTAAGAGTGTTTTTAATAAAAGAGTAGTCAGTTCATGGAGTCAATACAAGCAAGAGAGAGGCTTAGTGAGCCAGTGAACAGTGGAATCTAGTTTTGAATATTATCAACTTGTCAGAGACAGTACAATTATTATTATTGTGAAGTGAATCAGAGAAGACCTACAATAGCAGCTGTATTTAGTACTGACTGAGTATTTAGATGGTAGATGTGTAGGAAGTGTCAGTAAATTAGTTGAAGTAGCAGTGAGATTAAGAAGAAGTGGTTATATGTTATTTTGGGGTTATTATGGTTGTAAATATGAACTGAAAATAATTGTCATACATTATTATTAAAGATGTGTATTTGTGCTCATGTTTTGCTCCATTATTTTATTATGTATCCATCCAGTATCTCCAATAGAATAATATGTATTTTATATGACGATGTTTTTCAGCCTAATTTATACCCTACGGTTGGGCTACAAACTCCTGGTGAAATTGTTGATGCTAACTTTGGCCAAGAACCTTTTGTGTTTGACATAGAAGATATGATGAAAGAATTAAGAGCCAGAACCAGGTTAGAAATAACTGATTTTCCCACACCGGAAAGTCAAGGAGAATGGCAAGCTATATTAAATAAGTAAGCTTTAATTTATTTATAAAATTATTATTATGGAATGATCAATTTACTGTCTCGGCAGAATGGTCTCAACATATTTGGTCCATCATGGTTATTGCAATACCGCAGAAGCATTTGCCCAAATTACCAACCAACCTTTTAACGAAGACATAGTATCAATTAAAAATCGACAAAGTATGTTTTTGCTGTTACCTTAGTATGTGCACATCCTTAATTGATAACCCTTCTTTCAGAAATTCTAAAATTAGTTTTAGCTGGTAGAATGGGTGAAGCTATAGAACGAACAAATCGCTTATACCCTGGCCTTTTGGATACTAATCAAAACTTACTATTCATGCTCAAGTGCCGCCAATTTGTCGAAATGGTAAATGGGTCAGATGTGGAAGTATCTCGCAGGAAAAGTTTGGGAGGCCATTCGCCTACCCCCTTCAACACGTCACGGCCAGATAGCCCAGTCCAAACTTCTGTTATACAATCAACCAAAGTTTATGGCAATAAAGGCAAACTTAACGTTGAGGAAATGAATCAAACTAATGCTGCACTTAACGGAAGCAGTTGCGACAATGATGTGGCCGTAATAACTACAGAAGACACTCACATGGAAGTTGATTCCACCGAAGATGTTCAAAATGGTCACGGAGATGTGTGCAATGGTAAATCAAACCCAAGTAATGGGTATCAAAATGGAAATAGCCATACTGTTAGTGTTACAGAAAATTACTGTGATAATGAAGACGAAGAAATGGGTGAGTAGGTCCGTTAGGGCAGTTAGTGTATTGTTAATATAGGATTTATTGTAGACATTGATTGTCCGAGAAAATCATGTACCGCTGTTGAAAAGATTTTGGAATTCGGTCGCGATTTGTATAGTATGAACCAGAGACTACAAGTGGATAAATTGGCTAGGGACTCAAATCAGAAAATGCTTGAGGTAGGTACCCAGTTTATATTATAAGTTAACAAGACACTTGTTTATTATTATTATTTACAGGATGCGTTTAGTTTGTTAGCGTACTCTAATCCATGGGACAGTCCAGTGGGTTGGCAACTAAAATCATCGCAACGAGAATCTGTATGTGCTTCCCTCAATTCAGCTATCTTAGGTAAGAAAATTTAAATTAACTTTTAAATTAAATCAACAAATATATAAATAAATAATAGACGGAGAGCTGGCTACATAAAAAAAAAACTTTTCATCGATACATGGCTGATTCCTATTGTAAAAGTATCCTTTTGGGTAACCTTTTTGAAAGTGTGTTGTCTGCCAGCGCAGTTCCCCCTGCAAGCGGGGGCAGTCGTTCAAAAAGTTAAAATTTCGATATTGAAATTTTTTTAGACAGCTGTCCAATAATGTTTTGTTGCATCGAAAATAACAATCAATCTATGAACATTAATTCACGTCAGCATATTTGTTAAAGTTTTAAGGGGCCGGTTGTTCGTACAAAAAGTTAATCTGTTATTAGCTAGCCATAGTTAAAATTTGAATATGGTTTAGTTTCAATTGTGTTGTTTAAAACATGCAAAAGTAGCGCTTAGTTAATCTGAGATTGAAGCGATACCTCAGTTGGCAACATTGCATATCTTACAGTTCTCGGCTGCCAGTCGACACTACTCGAGGTCAGTTTCCTTTCGAGTTTCACCGCTGGACGCATGGCGGTTGCATTATTCAGATTCAAAACATCAACTTTTGCGGTGTTGACTAAATGGTCAATAAAAAAACAAAATGGTAAACTCGAGTAAAAAACTGTGGAGTTGGCACTGGTGGTATTCTGATACTATTTTTGTCAGGAAAAAACCACTACTACTACATATTTGTTTGGTGTAATATAACATTCAATCGACAAGCTTTCATAATTCATGATAATACGATTTTTTTTTATTTGCGTCCCGGGGGGCTCTATTAGGGTGACGTATTCCAACATAATATATTGATATCAATATTTAGGTTATGGATACTTTTTTAGAGGTTAAGATTACAATGTAAAGATGATGAGCGGTGTCGTCAGATTATACTTTTAATCATGAGTTTGTGCTCTGAGTCTATAGAATAGGTGTATATGTCTGGAGTTCCTACATTTCTAGATTTCCTAAATTGTTAGATAGAGTCCTTGGACAACGGAAAACATAATAGAGGAAGCATTTACCTTATAGGAGAAACCTACTGTTTGAGAATGAAAAAGTCACCATTTTATATGAAAATGTTTTATTATTAACTTTACAATTATTGTCTTCTATCGAATATTTTAGATTCCTTGTGTAGTAGGTAATTCTGTGCTATTTTGCAAGAGGTTTTGATATTCTTCAAGGCGACTGTGCATGTACAATCATAATGTTTTTTGCTAGATTGGACAATATGAAGTTTTTTTTGAGTATGCTGAGGAATTAACAAAATCTTTTATAGCGTGTGTTTATACAGTGTGTCAACTTCCAAGTGTCCATAAGGAATTAACACTGTGAAGGACCTGTTTGTAATTCCTGCTGGCCATTTCAACATAATATGGCAATAGTAATTGTAATAGTATCAAATTGACCCCAAAATCATCCCTAATGGATTAATACGTTAATACCTTGAAAGCTCCCTGATGATTATAATGTTTTTGTTAATTTATTTGACATGCAAATCAAGTATTTCGCCAAATTTATCCAAAGTTTTTATAAAAAATATATTTTTTATGGAACTTTTCAAGTGTTACTTGATTGGGTTGAATTTGATAGCATTACTCGTACTATTCATTGTATGTTGAAATGGCGACCAGGGGCCTGTAACACAAACGCTACAATTGTAACAAGTCTACAAGTTACAGGAAATATGCTTGTAACTACAAGTCCTACATAATTCGATAACATAACGCTAACTGCTACAATTGTAAAATTTCAATAATTTCGCACATATGTAGCTACATATTTGTAGACTTTTTGTCTATATTTGCATTATATATATTTACATATCGCAAACACCGTGGTACTGACCCCCATTGCCTAGCCAGTGTAAGGCAATTAAAGTCTTCTGCGGTAGTGTCAATCCGTACCATCGAACTGTTTTATTTGCAAGCTGTGGTCCAATATCTTGAAGAAGGTTTTCAAATTGGTGTCGACTAGGACGAAACCTTTCGTTGAATTCGCTGTCACTGAGGAACACGAAGTCTTTTCTCAGTTGAAATCGGTATTCTAGAACATCTTCATTGACACTTTCAGAATCACTTGACCACATATTGGGGACAGACACGTAAGTATTCACGGTACGAGAGTTGCCGTAATACTGTTTACCAACAGCAGCAGATAGGTAAAACATTATCTACACTTGTAGAAAATACTGTAACAGAATCATACAAGTGATGTGGTTGTGTTATAGAATACCTATACATATGTAAGATTTCTTCCGTAATTACTTACGCCGCACGGGTAGTTACAAGTTGTGTTATTTAACGAAATCACTACAAGTGTAGAATAAATTTTTACAGTTGTAGGACTTGTACGGTTTGTGTTACAGGCCCCAGGAAATACAAAGGTCCTTACAACGCTAATTCACTATGGCCATGTGGTAATCTTACAAGTTATTTATTTAGTGACATTTTTAATTTCAGAACTCTGTAATAAGCCGCGCAAGCCTCCATTAGAGGTTGCAGTGGCCCATGCGCATGAGCTTATGCGACTGATGTCTGCAACGGGGCTAGGTGCCTGTGCTTTTGCCTCTCTCGGTGATATTCTGGACCAGTGACTCGCCATTCTGCTGCCAGGCACCAACTGCCATACTACATTGCGATGGGGACGGTCTCCTAAGCGATGACGTAGATCACGTTGCTTACTCCCAATAGTTGTTACAAGTGGCAGCATTTCAGCAGGTTCTTATGGTCTTCTTGAAAGAGTTTTCGCATTTCCATCTTTGAAATGGTACATACAGTGAAGTCAGGTGACTGAACATACCGTAAAAGACAAGACATATTATTATTAGTAGAGTTTTTGGATTAAGGAATACTGGCAAAAACAAAATGGTTGAATTATCACCGTTAACCACTTTTTGTTGGATTTATGTGTGCAGATTCTAATAAAATTAGGTTTTGAAAACTTACTTTATTTCTTTTTTGTGTTTTGAAATTGTTTATGCGGTTCAGTAGTTATAAAGTAAACAATGAACAAGTAATCCTACAATAACTGAAATATAAAAATTTATTTAGCAACTATTTTTTTACTTCTTTATTGACAACTGCTACATTTACTATGAACGTGTTTTTAAATACTCAATGTTGAGCAGCAATCTCAACTACCATTTCTAAAATAACGTTGTCTCAAGGAAATGCTTGATTATATTCGACACGTGACATTAGCCTCATTGGCGTTATTGAAGGTTACGGTTGTGCGTACGGCGTACCTTTACAAAATAATCATCAATACCAACAGTTGGTTATGATGATGATAAAAAAGTATTTTACTTTCAATTAAACTTTTTTATTATAAAAAAAATTCATAAGTTACGTATTAGTGGACTAGATTACTAGCTGTAGGAGTTTCAATGTTATGGAATAGAAATGATTGTGCCAAAGTGGTTTGAAAACTACCTTCAAGAGAGAAAATAAAGGGTGAAATGTGGTGAATTAGTATTTATGTATCATCTTTTGCAGATGATACAATAATTATAGCTAATAGCACATCTAAACCTGAGATTGAAGGTAAATTACTAGAAGACCTGTAAATGGACAGTCGATTTGAACTACTTGTTTTCAGTAAAGATCTCCGCTTTGCTCGTATGCCATTAGGATTATTTTTATAAATTACAGAAATTAAATATGAAGTATAAAATTAATTAAGATTACTTCCTTTTGTTGCAGTGGTTTATTAAAAAATATCTAATTATCCGCCTTCCATTTTAAAGCTTTAATTTCATTCAAAATCTTACAAAGCAAATGCTTCACCATGATGTCAACATCGCATCATAATATCCTACAGATTAAAGGTTCTATCACATTTTCATTATTGTCAGTCATTTCATAATTAGATACTTAAATATCGCTTAAATATTACCATATTCGATTATTTAAAATGCCAAAGGTAGTTGAAAAAACACAAACGAACATATTTATTATAAAAAAATTCACAACAATGCTGGAGATAAATCCCACAATTCCAAATTAACCTGATTTATTGTTTAATTAAGTATTCCAATTTTGTTATTTTGGCATCACAGCGTAGTTAAAACATAAAATCAAATTTGATTACAAACATACCTAACCTTTTGAAATTTAGCTTATCAAAGGTAACTTCCAAGCTGAGCATTCCAAAAGGTACCAACATAATTCAAAATTTCCATAGCCAACCATAATTTAGAAACATCTGGAATGGAATATAGAGAAAACAAATACTTTTGGAAATCATATAAATGGAATGACAAAATAAAGAGTAAATAAAAACTTGACCAATGCCGTCATATGTGTCATAGTGTCAACTTATCAACTGTAGAAACATCATTAGTCATTCATCCGCCAACAGATTGTCTCTAAAAAGAAGCAACAACTCAAGAATACAACAATCGCATTGAATACAACAATTGATGATCTTGTTGACTTGTTGTCCCAAAATTGAGTATTTAGAAACATGTCCTATAATGTGAAGATTACTCAAGGTACCGACCACCAGGATGCATGTTTGTCAAACTGTACTACTTTTTTTAGCTTTTTAGCTTTTGAGTTTTGATCTGTTCTTGCAGCTCTTTATTCAGTTAGTTCATTATTTATTAATGTTTTCCAGTCTTATTCTTCTGTTTGTTCTCATTACAGGCTAATAACCAGCACAGCATGGTTCAGAAAAATTAAGAATGTAAGAAATTAGACAAAGTGTTAGTCTGACATTTCAACTTTTACTATTTTGAAGTACGAATTTTTTATAAGAATAGAAAATTTTGTTCACTTTCAGTTTGAAATTTTCTGACACTTTTGACAACTGATGGCGAGGATAATTGTCAACTAATCTCAGATGAGTACTTTCAAATTTTCAATGAAAAAAGGTTGATCATAATTTTGGTCGTGGATAAAAAAAAAGGCAAATAAGACTCTAGAAACTATACACTCGACCTACAAGATAGTAACACTCCCATAGTACCATATCAGGCTATTGGAATATTGGAATAAAAGCGTGTTGTCTTTATCAGTATGTTATTTTACTTTATAAAACCGCTCGCTAAGCATTTTGTGATTTGTCACATTCAGTTATAATTTTTTCTATAATAATTATTATTATAATTTGTGAAAAATATTCTAGAAATGACGTCACTGCACTTTTTTAAATAATCTTTCAAATGACTACCTTAAATAAATAATGTCTCTATGCAAATTATTTTACAGTAAGTTCACTGAATCTCAAGTGATATTATTAATTTATTTTCTCAATTTTTTGAATGTGAATAATTTCATACTAATAGTCTAACGTTTATCAAATACAGGTGCAGCGTTATGTGGCTGCTAAGTGACGATCAAATGAGTTTCGAACTTGTGACATGCTCAAGTAGTGACTATGATTGAGTAAGTCGTACTTGTTCGGTATAATCCAATATTGATATTGATGTTTCAAATGTCATGAACTTTAGGTAATTTGCGATGAGTAGTGACCTCTTCAGTGGCTCCCAAATTTCGTTATACCTTTTTCAACGTCAATTTCAGAAAAAGTAACACCTGTTTCATAAAAAGTAAAATCAAATTCAGTAAAAGGGACTTCAATTCAGAATAGTAAATTCAGGTTCAGAAAAAGTAATTTCAATTTCAGACAAGTAAATTCACATTAAGTGGATTAACGATGTAACATGTGTTTCAGCACTTTTAAAGTAGCATCTTCAGACATGTTAATAAATAATATTAAAATTATTGATAGTAACACAGCAACTGTATGGTAACTATTAATAAAATTTAATAATTTGAATTGTTATCAATTAAAATTAGTAATGGAATAGTATCCATTTTAATGATGAATAATCCTCTCCTAAAATTTAGGGTAAACCATACTTTGGGAACCACTGACTGCGCTAAAGGCTGGTTGTTAAAAGTAATTATTTCAAATTATTAAGCCCTTAGACAGTTCTACCTTGTTTCTAACTTTTCAACCTTTTATACTCTTAGGTATTATAATAATAGTGTGTCAGAATTCCTTAATGACTTTGGTACTTCACTACCCAGTGGAAAGATTTAAATCATAGAGGTGAAGTAATAATTTGTAATGGTCATGTTTTACTGATGATTCGTTTAGGGTTTTTGGTATTTCAGTTGTCTCTCTTCATTGAATCCTGTATATGGTGTTTTAATGGCGAAATGGTCAAAGTATCTATCGATGCACGGATTTAAGATGGGCAGACATAGTTGTGGATAGGATTATATGAAGTCTATAAAGTGTTTTTGATCGTAGTTTTATCGAGGGGCATCTTCACACGATATATTATTAATGTATAATTATTTTTATAAATTAATTATTTTATGAACAAGCTTAAAAGTTTCCTTCATTCATGTTTTAACTGGTTAAACTATTACTTGTTGCTCTAATAATTTTTTTCATTTTTGGTCCCAACCAACAATTTTGTTTTTTTTTCTTCTTGACAAATAATTTATTGATATGTATTAAATTTTAGACTAATTAATAATGTTATTGCAATCGACATATTTGTTTTTTGCTACTAAAAATGACTATTAAATTCTTCATGTTTTTTTATATAAATTTATTATTTCTTTATAGTTGGACCATAAATATAACGAAACGACTTCTGTCATTTTATAACTTTTTTGATTATTGACATATTGTTGAAGTCATAAAATATGGCAGTTTAACAATTAGATCATTTCGTTATATCTCTTGGTCGACTATATATTTGTATAGGATTAAATTACTGTTTTCGAGTAAGCTGGTTGTGTGGTTCAACATAAAACGTCTGATTAGTGACTTTTGACTTATTTGAATTGACAAGCTATCCCCAAGTTTTTTTTATAACTAACCATTTATGTGAAAAATTTTATTCTCAAAATCTTCTACTAACTTAAGCAAGCTTGTCCACTAATGAAGTCCATTATCAGTTTTATGTTTCCTATCACATAATTATTATAATTCAAACTAGAAAATTGTAAATATTGAACCAAATTGACGCCGATGAGGTATTAAAAAGTTGATTTACTCATCTTGCAATGTAAATAACTTTAAGTGATGATGGTGGCTTGATTTATAATAATTCTGATAATTTACTCGTAAATGTATTTTTCAACTCCTAACTAATATGCGAATTAAAGTGGCCGATGCTACAGGACCGATAATTGTAGCAATAATAAATCAACACTCATGTAATTTTTCTTTAAATTTTAGGGGGAAAACCAACAATGACCAATTGACCTATCCACCAAGTTTTAATTACTTTGTGGTCATCTCCATATGAAAAAATTAACTTCAAATTTCAAAGTCAATAGAAAAATAACCTTAATTCGGCCAAGTCCACAAAAAAGGTGTAATACGCTTTCGGAGTTATCGGCGCTCTAGCAACAGCTTATTAAATATGAATAATTATCTGTACTATAATGTATTTCATTATGATCTGAATTTTCATTAATGCACTGGCAAAACTGAGCAATAGTAGAAAAGTGTTTGGTACCTAAGCGAATTTGGCTCGGTGCGAAATGACAAGAATGTCAACAGAGTTTTGGCCTTTTGGGTTCAAAGAGCGTAGTTGTACTAACAATATACAATATTTATAAAAAAGATCAATTTGCAATTAAGGACTTGGAGTCACTCTGTTTTTTGGGTATCAAAGATCTTTATGCATGTGCATAATTCTATATTTCGACTTTATCCAAGTCTTCATCAGGAATCTAGAAAACAAATTCATTAAAAGGTCGAGAAGGTTTGGGTAGGAGTTCCACCAAGGTAGGGGAATGGTAAAATGGGTCTTTAGTGGCCCAGTTACTTGGGGTGCTTACCCCCTCCATCATACTCATAATATGTTGCAGCCATCAATTTATTGTTTCATGTAAAATCTACATAAACGCTGCCAAGTATTGAAATGAATAATATGCAGTAAGTACACCAGAGGATAAAATTATGAGGCATTACACTTAACGCAAACATTTTTTGGCCATTTGATGAAATGGTTTAAAATTACATGGAGTGGTCAATTGAAATTCCCGTAAATGGATCGATTACACTGCTTGAACTGCTTGTCTACTATAAACATGTAATTACTGACTTCAGTGTTTGCCGCTGAATGTTTTAAGTTCTATGATTCATTTCAAGCGTCCTATGTGTATTAAAAAGTATTAAAAGTTGCATAACTTGCACAGGGGGCAAATTCGTTTCCCAGCATTGCATGAAACAGCTAATCAAATCAGCCACTTGATGTACTTTTAATCGATTTACTCAATTTGCTCAATCAATGACTCGAATTTATACAATAATTTCTTTGTTGGTAGTAGGTAACTGCACAACTAGCTTACATGGATTTTCAGAAAATTAGAAAATAGATATAACAATGAAAGTTAGTATTGCCAAGAAAATATTATTAAGTACATTTGGTTTATTGAGATTGCACACAAAATAATTTAAAATTAACTTTGAACGTCTATTAGTTGATCTTATTGTATTATTAACACATATTTTTATTTTTAAGTAAGTATACTATTTAGTGGTAAGTTATTTGATGCCCTTGGAGATGAAAATGTGTTAGGTAAGTGATAGCTTTTAATGTATTCTGGTAGGCATTGCAGACTCTATAAGGACCGTGTCATGTGAAGAAAATTTGTAAAAGAATATGTAAACTCGATCTGAAAGTTATGATTCTTTCACAACACAATGAAACTTTATATATTTGGATTTATTGTTATTGGTCCATTTTATATTTTTAGAAGTAATAAGTTATAAAAAAAAAACTTCAATATTTTTTTACCTTTTTATTTGCTGTGCATAGTCTGCCTTGAAATGGAAATGTTTATTATTGGATATAACTGATATAAGGAGATTAACGGGTATACTGTGATACCTTAAAATATTTTAGCCTACAACAAAAATCAATAAATTCCCTAAATTACTTTCATTCAAAGACCCATTGTTCAAAGGCATAGACATCTCGAATCTTTTTATGTGATAATTGGTGATAATAATTGAAATTTCGAATAACTGTTAAGTAGTCAAAAAGAAAGTAAGTCTGTGAAATTCTATGGAAACTTATTGATGGATAAACTAAGAATGTTGAAATAATACTGGCTGATAAATTTTGAACAATTTTAGAGTTGGCTAAAAACACAAGCTAGGCATGGTATTTCAGTATTTTTATACTTTTTTCATCTAATTTTACAAAAATACAAACAAAATTTGATATGTAACATAATAATATGTTCTTTTGGACAATGGCTCTTGATTAAAATATTGTCACTAATTATAATAATTATTATTTAATTCAATTTAGGAAGAACTTTACAGGCAGTTGTATCATGCAACAAGTCTCTAATATCAGCAAAGACAAATAAAATATTGTAAGTTTTATAATAATAAATGTGGAGTTCCCAGCTTCATTTTCAATCAGAACAGTGTTATACTCGAAATGGGGCTAAACCCAATACTGATTTAGTGATACCAAGTTATTCAAGATAATTTATCTGCAGTGATTTCATAAATCAGCTATTATTATCATTAAATCTGATGTATTTTCAAAGCTATAAAGGGAATATTTACATATACATATAAAATGTGTATAAGTATAATACCTACATATTACAATATGTTCGACAATATAATATTATATTGTTGAAGATTATTTTTACAAAAGTAATTATTCTTATATTTCTGTTTTTTTTTTAAATATAATACTACACTGCATACTAAGTACATTAATTGATTTTGTGAGTTAGCTAAAATATTTTGCCATTTTATCTCATCTACTTTGAGGGTTGATGTTGCTAAAATAGGAAACCATATGATAGTGCAATGGGATGTAAGTAATATCAATTGTTTCACAATTGCCTTTTTATGTTTTGCCGATGTTATTGGACAAAGTGTTACAGTGATTTTGTTTTCTTGTGTCGTAATTTCGGTCCATCAGTAATACACATAAAACTGTCTAGCTAATGTACCTATTATTTATGTTAAATTCGATTGTTAACCAACTCCACATGATTTTCAAGTTCTTTTATTCAAAGAAATATAGGTTTTACTGTTTTAGCTTAGTTTATTTGTAAATATATTACTTATGTTTGTTTATTAAAAATATTATCTTATAATAATAAACTTATTAATCTAACTGCATTTGTTATTTTTAAAATCTTTAAATTTAATTTCCTACTCACAGCCTTTTTCTACCGCAGGTAAGTGTTTTTCCCGAAGTGTAATCACCCAAAATCATCAAATGTCCACCGATCCTGACTCCTAGATCACGAAAAAAATGGTTTTACAAAATTCACCTGCCTACGAAATACAGGCTCTTTCACTTTTTGTAGCAGGACTTCACCAGTTTATAGAAGGCCAGTGAAACACGTGTAACGTTATTATTATCCATCGATATACAGTAGATTTTACTCGCTACTCCTTAGTGCCAGAGCAGAGAGCTGGTCGGGGGGAGCGGGAGAACCCCCTCAATGACACGTTGGGTTTCTCTTTTGAGAACGTCCTGGCGAGATTGAAGCCGCGGTTAATATGACGGACGGCTACTTGAGGGTAGTGAGTGATAAGGATGCGACAATGATCAAATCAAAATTATTAATCTATCACCTACCTCGGTTTATTTACGGCTGCTGCTATAACTATACGGCGGGCGGCTGGAGGTTTCTAGTTCGAGGGCTTTGTAATTGCGGCACTAGAGGGTAACAACTACTTGTCCAACAACTAACGCGGACTTGTCTCAATCAAGAATTCCAGGACAGCTCCGTGTCCTTTTATTGAAAAATGTTATCACTGGTTTTTTTACCTCCCACGCCGACCACAAAAAGGTGTTTTTTCAGTTCGTGTCGGTGATAACGCTCGGCTAATCTAATCACGGTGCATGAAGACAAACTCTGATTTTAAATAATTTGCAAGAATTTCAACCACCTGTTGATTCTTTATTCGCGAATCTCATTTATTTGCTTATAACAATAGAAAATGGCAAAATGAAATCTGAAGATCGCGACTTCATTACAACATCTTCCTCGGAGTCTTCCGATGAAGAAAATGAGGCAAGAAGGCGTCCCAGAAGAGACCTTGCACACCACTTGAACAAGAGGGAAAATATAGCGTTGCTTCATATTCATTCTTTTAGTCCCTCAGCTTGCTTTCCCAAAGTTGACAGCACATATGCAAGCATACGCAGAGAGTGACTTGGGAAAAGCTGTATGAGTTTTCGCTTCATTTTCACTTTCCATTGTTGTTCATCCTTTTAAAAAGTTTATACACGATGGTAATTATTTAATAATTATAACGGGTATACGTATATCGACACGAAGCGCACGTCGGAATGAATAAACCATTAAACCACACTCACACACAACACGAATTCAGATTTTATTTCAAGTTTAAGGTTATATTACTGCCATGCATAAATGTATCGGATGATCCACAAAATTTTTCATCAACTAGTGCCTTGGAAAAAACGAAGCATGTCTGCCAGTCTTTCAGATAAAATGCAAACTATTGGCAGGTGTGCTCAGGTGCAATGAGCTCAGACATGACTGCAATAGCTATCTCTCTTTCAAGGCACTTTGATGAAAAATTTTGTGGATCACACGATACAATTTATGTTCGAAATGGTACTGAATATCTGCCTATTTTATGAATAACTAACTGAGCTCTCAACCACGTTGGTGAAATAAGAATAGAAATTAAAGAATAAAATTTATTCATTCAATGGTCATTTACAGATTTATATGCTGTTGGTGAAACCGGGCATCAGTGAATCTAAAAATACAATAACATTGAACCATTCCATTAAAAAAAAAAGATAACTGATATGCCACTGTTACATGGGGCACTCTGTATAGTCCAAAATAATTTGAAATTATGGCCATTGTGATCCTGTACTTGAATTATTTTTTTATTTTGATTTGTTTGAAAAAATCCATCGTTTAAGCTACAGAGACCGGTTCGAATGAGCTGGGACACCCTGTATTGAGGAACAGCAGCGGTCCAAGTATTGAACCCTGCGGCACCCCTACCCCGACCACCCCCTTCTCAGACCAGTGGTCGTTTGTAAAAACTTTCTGAGATATCCCAGCATGTAACGAGATCCAAGCTGACTCTGCCAAACCCGTACTCGCTCAATTTATCCAAAAGTATCCCATGGGAGACACAGTCGAACGCTTTACTTTAAATCCATAAACAGAGAAACCGCAAACATTAATACCTTCTTCAAAACAACTCAAGGTATAATTGACAAAACGCGCGACCACATCCGCTGTTAAAGCTGTTTCGGAATCCATACTGGTCCAGAGACAGGAGATCATTTGATTCAAAATACTCCAAGATTTGTTCAAACATATAAAACTTTTTCGTAAATTTTGGAAAATGTTGGCAATAATGAGATATGGGTCTATAGCTTGAGGTCATATTCCTATCACCATTTTTATACCAAGGAATTACCTTTGATACTTTTAAACAGTCCGGGAAGATTCCCGAACTGATACATTTGTTAATTAGCTTTGTGAGAGGATATAATAATCCAAAATCCAATCCGAGCAAAATAATCCAAAGGATTGAGATCTGGCGAACGAGGTAGCCACGCCACTGGACCTTTACCAGAAATTCTCACATTTCGGTAGTTATTGGGTAAGCGCGTTCAATCCATCGGTGGTGATAATAGTTTTCGTCCAACCACTGCCGTACTCTTCCATAATGAGGAGGTACACCATCCAACTGTATCCAGTTGAATTACCATCGCAGAATCCGTAAACATAATGTAGGTGTATCGTAATACAACAATTTTTGACTAATGTCAGTTTACACATTCCAGTTTAAATTTTTGTTTTTCCAATTAGGCTTGCTGCGTAGCGCTGATAGAATTCATGAAATTGGTAATTACATATTGCCCTGAATTTTCTTAAATATCTCAAGAACGAAGCAAAAAATTGAATTTTCATAAGTGACACAAAAGTTTTGTAATTCATCAGGAACTTGTCCTGTATAGTCGTTGTATAATTTTTTTTTGTGTACCTAACTTTTTTCAAAAAAAGGAGAGCAAACATAATAAAATGCATTTCGAAGAGCGCTAGGTTTCAAACTTTGGAAGGTCATTTTTGTATGTGGCTGTATCTTTCAAGATTAGTGTACGAAATTTTTGATCTTTGTAAAGCTTTGGAACGAGGTTAGATTTTCATTAAAAAAATGTCCAAAAGTCGCGTTACTTCTTACAGGTGTCCTTTCAAAATTCCAAAAATCTGGTCCATGTGGCACGGTTTCTGCTCGCAGTTTTTAATCTAGGAGGCTGAAATTTTTGTGGGAGTAAGATATCCACAAGGAGTGGTCTGGATTACATTTGAGCTAAATCGGTCGAGACGTTTAAAAATTTTGAATTTTAGGGAAAAGGGCTATTTTTGAACCCACGAACCCATATTGATTGCAAGATTGAAAAAAAAAACAAATTGACAATTGACAAAAACAAATGAAAGAAAATTATTTGAAATTTGCGTTAATAATATAATAAAATTTGCATTATTTCTAATATAAAGCCAGTGGCGTGGGTATAGGAAAATGGTAAAAATGGCTAAATTTCTATCACCGTTTATGTGCATGTTTTTGAAGCAATTGACTGAAATTTTCACAGTAGATAACCTTACTAATAACCTTCAACCTTCTAAAATTTCAAGAAGCAAATAAAAAAAAATGGCGGAGATATTAGAATTTTTTTACATGATGTTTATTCCTCTAAATTTCAAATATTCGGTTTTCAGACATCCCCTGTAACTTTTTCCGAATTTACAGGTACTTAGTGCAAAAGTGGCGTGCATAGGAAAAGGAGCAAAATTGTTAAATTTTGCCAATTTTTTTGTTTTGTCAAATTTAAATATTTTATGGCATGTTGTCAAACGAAATGAAATGACATTTTATACAAGGTGTTTCATTAAGGTAGGTAAGCGGCCGTATCTCGGGTTTACTACTGAACATAGAGACTTGGGGTAAAAATTCCAAATTAAAGTGGCCATATGAGAAAATCCTGGAAATTATTTTTAAGTTCCGCATTTCGTCGCAAGGGGGCAAATGAACACTAAATATTAAAAATCTGAATTTATTAAAAAATTTCCTCATAATTTATCCTCATCATTAGAAAGCTTAGGCAATTCTGCATAATTTTGGTATACGACTCATAGGCGTAACAATCTTGATAAGAGTGGGGGAAGCTGTTGAAAGTGAAATTAGTAAAATTGCTGTAACTTCGAAACAGCTCATCCGATTCTGGTAAACTTGAGCTTGTTTGAAAGAGAAAGGTGAGTGCTTTTAATTATTGTAGTATTCATTAGTACCTATGCGATAGTTCCTAATAAAATCGGCAGAGGGCGCTATTGAGGAATTTTTTATAGGGAACCTGTATTACCGCTTTACTAGTGTAGCGCATTCTCATTCCCACAAAAAGTTGGGAAAAAAATTGGGAATGTCAAATTTGACTTTATAAACGTCAGATTTTCCATGAACGTACAACTGTCTAAAAATTCACATAATTATTTGTTATTAAGTCTGCGTATTTTATAAAAATGGTAAACTTTTGATGCGTTAGAAGATGTTTTAACAATAAAAAGTGGGCTTTCCACTTGTTGGCGTTTCCTAAACCATTGAAGATACGAGTTCGGTTAAATTAGAGAAAACATGCGCAATTTTGTGGCAATCTCTAATCCGTCAAAACATTTGCGAGATATCTGTGACCGTTCCTGAAATATATCCTGAAAAAAAAACAGAAAAATCGAGATTTATTATTTTGGCCATATCTTTCTTACAATTGGAAATTAATAAATAATTTTTCGTATATGCTTACATAAGCCGTTATGAGCTATTAATCTGACGTTTCAAAAAATTTTCAAAGCCGACAAGATCCTAGAGTTTTCGTCGTAGTCAACTTTAATTTTTCTTATGGCCGCCATATTGTTTCTTATGTCGTTCGCAATGAACAAAATAATGGAAACAAAAAACTAATAGGCTTCAAAAAATAAATTTCAAAAATTTTTGTTCTTTTTTTAAAAAAAGACAACTTTTTAGACCGAATATCATAGAGAAATTAAGAAACTATAAGGCAAGCAGTATATGACTTCATAATGACTTATTTCAGCGAAAAATTTTCTGTTTTTCAATAAAAATTTTGAAATTTTTTTTCTGAAGTTTTTGAAATTAATTTTTCGTTTCCATTATTTTTTTCGGTAATTATTTACATCCGCGGCTCCTAAGTTTCATCAATTTTTTCGGGACCATGGAGCGAAATAGGGGTGCTGGGTGGGTAAGAAGCTAAAAACATCAATTGCAAACTAATATCAAGGTCACCACTAAGGCCTTTTTGGCACTATACGGTCGAATTTCTATTTTTTTTTCACTTTGAGGGCAAGGAATATCTTCGAGATTAACAATAGCACAGTTTTTATTTTGAATTTTGCGTTTATTTTGTATTTATATTCCAAAATACGCGACATCGCTCGCTATTATGGTCTGACTACGTTTGAATGCGGTTCGTATGTTGCGTATGTTACCAGACCGGCCCTGGTGTTGATATTACGAGTTTCCGGCCAGTCGACACTCTGACCTTGCATGTTAATTGTGATTTTCGCTGTTCTAAACAGGCCCGCACTCAGGAAGACCTTATTCTTTTGATGCCCTTTTGTTCGCTTATCTTTCATTTGCAAAGCAAATTAATACCTTCCTGGTGTTACTATAGGTATGTCCTCCACCCCTATATATAGGTGCCATAGTGAAACTGTAGGAGCCGCGGATGTAAATAATGACCTTTTTTTTCCAATCGAACAACATAAAAAAATAGTATGGCGGCCATAAGAAAAACGAAAGTTGACTATGAAAACTCAGGGATCTACCTAGTCGGCTTTAAAAATTTTAGAAACATCAGGCGGGTAGCTCTTGGCGACTTATGTAAGCCTACAAAAATCATTTATTAATTTCCAATATAAGAAAGATATGGCAAAAATAAGATGTCTCGATTTTTCAGTTTTTTCGGGATATTCCCGGAAATCCTGGGGAGTTTTCAAAATTTTTTATCGCAAAATACTCTTCTAAAAATAGCGCAACTTTTCTCTAATTTAACCGAACTCCGTATCTTCAATGGTTTAGGATTTAGGATATCCCTGTAGTGGCCCTTTAAATAGTTCTAACCCTGTAGATAATAAGAATTCGAAAAAAATTGGGGTATTTGAAAAAAAAACGATGTTAATTCACCTGACAATCTGTTAACACACGTTATCGAATTTCCAATAAATAAGATTCGATGTAAAATGTAAAATATAACAATGAAAAATTTCAATTTAAGCTTATTGTATGGATGTTTAACACAATGAAATAACTAATATTAGGTACTTTTGGTACTTTATTTTATAGGTATATAGGTATTATATAACCCATACTTCTTATATAAATGTATGCTCGGATATTTAATTTTTTTCTTAATCCTTATTAGGAGTTCATTTAAATGGTATAAGTAGTACAAAGTAGGCAGAAGTTGCAAAAGTTGTTTGATACCTACCTATAGGTAGATAGGCACATAGAAAACCTAACATATATGACATGTTGATACAATTAACTAATTAGTATAATTACCTAAGTATGAACTTGTTAATAATTTAACTTATAACAAATTAATATTTCATGTTTAAGTACAAACTATTTTCGCGTCAATTTCATGCAAGAAATTTGGCGGCAACGCCGCATCCCCGATCCCATGAACCGTTTCCGGAACGAACAGGAAACGACGTCGTTCCCTCGCGTCGTCGTCGTCAAGGGTGGCTGTGTGCTGTGGTGCCGCGACGCATGCGTCTTCCCACCATCCAGCATCGACTGACTGTCTGCCGTCTGCCGCCTCGAGTGGACGCGTCTCGCCTGGCTTCAGCTAGTGTCGTCGGTGTTAAAATATCCTCTTGAGAGCGGTTTCGAGGAGCTGCAGGCTCCAGGGCTCCAAGAGCAGGGCACCAGCGCGCGTGTGATGGCTTTCGCAGAGTGCTAGTTGGCCGGAGGATGGGGTGCACCAGCTCGGCGGAGGAGAGGGCCGCTCTGGCCCGCAGCAAGCAAATCGAGAAGAACCTCAAAGAGGATGGTATCCAGGCCGCAAAGGATATCAAGCTACTCCTGCTGGGTGAGTCGGGGATTCCAGGGCGGGGATCTGAAGAATAAAGAATAAGGTGCAGCGTGTCAGTGTTGTCGGATCAAACCGCACCTCCCCCACAAGATAGTGTCGCTCCCCATGTTGCTACTCACTGTTGAATTGAAATTTTTTCAACTCTTTATTTCCATTGCTGTACATATTTTTGAAATTTGGTTGAAAATTCCGAAAACTTACTGATTTAAAATGTTTACGTATTTATACAGCTACATATAAAGGGGACTTGTAGATTAACTTCTTTTGGATTTTGGATACCTATATTGACATCAACCCTTTCCTTAATAACTGTCAGGGAATCTTTATTAGTACTCAGCCAACTATATTCCCATCACGATTTTTGATTAATATTTTTCTATAATTTTTTTATAAAAATTTTTCAATACATAAATAACTTTATAATTTTGGTGATTTTTTTAATATGAGACTTGTATTAATATAGTCATTAACTATTTAATAAAAGGTGTCCGCTGTCTCATATTTTTTTGTTTATGCATGTATTACCTATACTGAGGTAGGTACCGATTGCAAGCAGCTCACGCCTACCTCATCTTCATAGGTAGGTAGGCATTTAATTTCTTAAAAATTTTAAAAATAATAGAAAGGAAAGATATCTTTGTATTAATAACAAATAGGTAGTTACAATAAGTAGGTACATTATATTATTTAGATAATAATTAGAACATCATGTAAAGTTAGGGGTGCAGTTTCTTCAAATATTTTTTTTGCAATCATTAATAGGTAATTACTCTAACGTAGGTATAGGTATTAAAACGGATTAATTTTGTATTTTTTTAACATTGGTCCATCTACGTATTCGCACTTACACATTTTCCAATAATTTAGAGTTACCTACAGCATGTTTTATTATTATTGTGCGTATTAAAGGACGGAAATCGATATTTCTCCTTCTGTAATGAATATCCCTAGAATTCGACGGCAATCGGATAAGTTGGCAACATGCTGGGCTGGGTGCGGACGTCAAAACTGTGCGCACCTTAGGATACGCATCACCCTCGATTCTGTTCTGTTCTGTATGCATTATACACACATATACACGGCACAGCACACGCACACACTCACCCATCATAGTACCCACACATAGAGGGTTTACATTACAACACAACGATACAACGAACCCCCTTACCCTTATATTATATTATGTGAATCATAATAATCATAATCTATTTTCATCCAAACATCAGCCTTATATTACACCTACTTTACTCCCAATTTCACTTAATAAAGGAGGTAATTATAGCACAATGATATCGTATCCTTGCTTCACGACCTTGGATCCGATTATTATTGTAGGTAGCTAGGTACTATAGGTAGGTATTTAGGTACTTACAATAGTAATAATAGGTGTACGTATTGTTATGGTATTCCTTTCCCCCCTATTTTTGGTTGTTATTATTATTATTTCTATTTAAAAAAATGTAATACCATAAACAAAAATAGGGGGGAAAGGAATACCATAACAATTGGCGCCCAACGTGGGGCATTCTCTTTTAATTATTCAAAGGTTTCAAAATTTAAAAATCAAAATTTGTTAGTTCAGTAGATAAATTAAAAATCACAGAAATTTAGAGTATTGAATGGTAGTTTTCTAAAAGATAGGTAGATATAGTTACCTAGTTGTAGTTTTTTTTTTAATAATAATTATTGTTCATTACTCACAAGATTTTGGCATCAAACTTAAATAAGCAACAAGATAAAATGGAGAAACAATGTGATGGTAAAAGAAAATACTTTATGAAGAAAAATAGTTTGATAGGATCTTTATTATGAAGGACTAAAATCTGGACTAAAACAAATAAAACAATAGGATAACTACAACAGAAATAGTAGAAATAAAAGATATACAGAAGAAACGTAAATAATAAAAGGTAAAAAGAAGAATAAATTTGAATCAAACAAAGGAATGGTGAAAATATGGTGAACATTTTCAGTGATCTTTTATTTTTTATCGTTAGGTAATTAACTCTTCGGTTATTGTCAGAACAAAACTTTGGTAATAGGTACCGACAGGGCATTTTAAAATCAGTGATTAGATATCTGACAAATTTTTAATTACGTTCGTGCAACCGGACAATAATAGTAAAATACTATGGGTATAAAAATACCCATTACCCATAATATATAAAGGTACCTACCTATTAGATATAGGTATGTATTATTATTTATTTATTGTTGTGCACTTATTGTTCGGGAATAGTGAATGATATTGGGATAGTTTTACCAGGAGGCTTTGTAACAATGTTAATTGATTCCTTCTGAAGTTATTATATAGGTACCTATACCTAATTCTATAATATGATGTGTAATCATCCTACAGAAAGTAGAGAGGCTCTATTCTTATACCTTCACCCTAGAATAGCGCAACAGGCTTCGCGGCGTGCCTCAATTTTTTCCTGTGGATAGGTGTACGTAATTGATCTTTTTGCAAATCCGAGACTAAAGTGGTCACTTTAGTCTCACGACATGTTAGAGACTTAGTCCCAAGGGATACCTATAAAGTGACAGTTAAAATCCCTAGGGAATTAAAGTAGAAATAAAAACGTACCATAGTAACATTAATCTTTATGCTCACATTATTACAGCTAACCAAACTCAATTCACGATTATTAATATCAGAAATAGATAACTAGTTGAACTTGAAGTACTTACTTGAACAGACAGAAGTGAATATGCGTCAGGATTTCGATTCAAGGAAGATGATGAAGTCCCATCGGCCAACGGTGATATTGGTCTATTTTTATGCCCAAGAATAATTGTATCTGCTAATTGCTATTGATTTTTTGTTGTTGATGGAGCTCTCAATAACGTACCCTTCGGCAACTGTTGCACTTTTCCATCCACAGTGGCACCAGAATCCGCTAATAAAGACGCGGATGTTCGCCTAAAACAGTGGCCTGTATACAAGGACGCTTCGGGCAACTTCAAAAAAGCAGCTAGGTATATATTTTGAGCTCGATTTTGAGGCAATTTCCCAAATGTGTTTTTGCCAATAGGCTGTACAGTAGGTACACTTTGCATCCTTACAATAAACAAAAAATCTTGAATGCGCTGCTCTTTCTGATTTTCGCAAAGTAATTTACTTTCTGCATATTTTGACGTGTTTAAGAGAATTATTATTGTGTTTTGTGTTCACCATTTTTGATAACGAAATTTCGATCGATTTGATTTTTATAGCGTTGTTAACATCAACTATTTCTGAACCGATATCTTCTACATCGTTGCCAGATAGTTGCAGTAATTCGTTGCCTCTACAGACTCCACCAACTCCAAAAAAAAAATTAGTGCCGCCTTAAAATATAAATCGTTAAAAATTATTCTTATAAAACGATTACAATTACCTTCATCATTAAGTACTCTTTCTCGTCTGGAGCTTGTACCAGAAATTTTTCAACCTCCTCTCCGGTGACCACTTGTGGCTTTTTGGGTTTATGGTCGTCATTTTTTCGCTTCAAAAAAGCCAGTAATTTAGAAAACTTGCTGATTTCTATGTTATGCTTGATATTAAATGTTGCTTTTAACATCGAGTAATATGACTATAACATGGAAGAGCAAAATCTTTTGGATTTCTTGTTGAAATACACCAACAACGCGTTTTAGCAGCCCTATCTAATCTACGCTACGTTGAATTCTTAACTTTTATTCATTTTCCCTGATTTTACAATGACCCCGTTTTCACAGGGACTTTGTTTATCATTGTCATAGAAACAAACAGCATACTATGTTTATTGTTTAATGTAAGTATGTAGTATTTATTTTTATTAAAACATAATGTAGAATTACCAGAATTGCAAAAAATTGCGTATACACCTCTCGACCAAAGTGACCAAAATAGGGAGAATAGTAGAAAAACTATACAGGGTGTTTCTTTAATATTGCGAAAAAAATTCCCATTAACGTGTGTCCGGAAATGCACCGTTTTTGAGATATGTAATAGGTACAGGATGTCAAAAAAAGATTATTATTCCAGGTTTTTGAAGATTTATCGGGAACCGTAAAAGGTACAGAATTCAGCTTTTGTAGGTACAGATCTTATCATCGATATTAGCAACTTTTTTAATGCTAACTAATATCCACGTCACTGGGTCAATTGATATTTTAAAAGCGCACTTTTAACCGCCAATAATTTCTACACAAAAAAGATACTCTTGGTCATACATAACTGCTAACGTGTTTAAAAACATGTGTCGGTAAGTGAAGGGCAAAAAACTTTTCTCGTTCCTAAGATCTCCGCAAATGGCACATGAAAAAAAAAACTGAATTGATATTAAAAAGGTAGCTATTATAATACTCTTCCCCCTCCATGCATGTAGGGGGGGGGGCGGTAAATTTGAAATTTTAGTTAGGAATCTTGCATTTTTTTCATTGTAGATTCGGATTTTATGGCTAAAAGTACGTAAAATTTGTTTCAAATTTTTTTCTCGATTCATGGATATTTTTCGTCCAATTTGAGTATTAAGATAAATCGAAAAAAATTTGAATAATTTTGTCGATTAGAGAGAGAGAGCCATCTACCATGAATCATACAACTTTGTCGACTTTTTTATGCTATTATGTTCTTATAGTTTTTTATATATTTCAATGTCTTCAGATAAAATAGTATAATAGTATTCAGGCCAGAAAGGAATTTCCTCGGAGCTTTCAAATGCAGTATCAGCTGCGCTATTGTATCATTTAAAAATTTATGGGTTGTATAGTCACACCACACCGTGTTGGGGCTGAAGTGATTTGGGAGCGGGTTTTCTTGTAACGGGTGTCCCCCTTCCAAGCAATGATGCCACGTTCGAGTTGTTGACGAAAATTCCTGTGTTTCGTTTTCACTGGCCCATCCCTCATTCCTGACATAGACAATAATATGTAGGAAATATCTTCATTCAATGTGATATCCACTTAAATCAAATTTAAATTAAATATGCGAGATCATTCCGCTTTACAAATTGGTTTGGGCACTTCTACGCAACGTTTTCCCTGGAAATTATTGCTATATCTTCTGTATAATATTATTATTATATTTCTAATACGTACTTACTGCGGACCGTTACAGAAATTCTTCGGTATATCACAACGAATTTATGTAGATCATTATTCTAATGCTAAGACCTACCTACCTTTTTTATGAGGGAAGTTTGTACATCGTTACGCGCTCGTGCCGGACTGTTTTCCGTTGATTATAAAGAATGTTGTTTTTTTGTTATCGTGGAGCGTCCGTTTTAGATACATTATTTTTGGAAAAGACATAAGTTAATCGAAAACACGGAAGTTTTTCACGCTCCAAAATTCCAATAATGTAAATGAAAGCAGCATAAAATTACAGGCAAAAAAAGTTATCACGTCGATGCTGAAACGTTTTCACATTTAAAGAGTGGGCTATTAATATAAAATCACAAGAAAAGGCGAACGGACATTTTCAGCGATCCGCGGCTGCGCAAAACCGAATTGATTCGCATATTATAATATACGTTCCCGAAGCTGGCGCATATGGCGTTCCCGATGCAATATTGGATCCCGAGTCCATCTAGGCTGCTACTTGTTGGTTCAAGTATTCGGAAAGCCCTTGGAAAGCTCGTCTGAAATTGTCTGAGGAAGTTCGTTCGAGAATATAATCTCAAATAAATAATCGTACAAGCAGTCTCGGATGTCACCGGTCAGGGTGTGAAAAAATTATTGTTGGTGTGTCCTTCATAAAACGTGTCATTATTGTCAATAAACAGACATGCCGTTATTGATATACATATTTAAATTTATTGATTATTATATCAATTATTGGTTTCTTTGTTTCTCTTTCTCAAAATTATTTTTCTCAAATATGTATCGGGGACAATGTGCGTTCATACTACTGCTGTCGCATTACTATTATAATTACATCAAAAATCAAATGGGCGGAGAACGGACGTTACGCCACAACTACTGGATCAATCCTCACAAATACGCAGGTTGTGACTTTAATCGCTGATGGTAAGCGGATTGGGGGAAATGTCCGTTATTACCTTGTTGTGGTGCAGAAGCATGAGAAATAACCGATAATGAGCAAAACGGACACCCCGCGGTGACCGACCTTTCAACCCGTCATTATTTTTTACAATCCCCTCATTTCAAATGCAGGGGATTACTGAAAACGTTTTTTAATCTCGATTTTACTCCTTTAATATAAAAATTAAAGTACCTATGTTATACTTTGATACAATTTTTTAGGGCGGGGTAGATGCCGTCCCATTCCGGGTACTTTTAGGGGGGAGAGAGACTTTATTGCCCATGCAATTCTGTTGCTTTCCCCCGCTCGGGCAGCCACACTCCGCAGTCCACCTCAGGTGGGACGGGCGGGAGATAGGTCACCGACTGAGAAGTGGTCGGCAGTTTTCAACCCCATAGTATCTTATCGATTTTGTTTGCCAAAAACAATAAACTCAATCTCAAAAAACAACAATAAATCTCATGCAAAAAACCAGCGTTGCCAAGGGGTAAAAAACACACCTTGAGGTTTTTTCAAAATTAAATTATCCATTAGCTCATTTGGAAAATTTCAAATAGACCCCTTAGACTTTGCGACTGCACTCATATTACATAACCATCCCCTACTTCAAATCGTAAATGATTCCGGCCTGTTGTGCCGCGGTCTATGAAGATTTGCTGATTGATTTAGTCGGTTATCAGTGAACACGAGGAGTGGAAGCATCGCTTCCGCACACATACCCGCTGATGATGTCTACCGCAGCTGTAGACGAAACGTTCGGAGCAAATATCCATGAACCATGGCATAAAAGCCCGGAATCAATTACGATTTTAATGCAACCGGCCGTGAAAGCCTACACTACAAACATCAACCAAATCACACAAATTCGGTAGGTACGTACACACCTAAAAATTTTTGCTTGACAGGATTACTGACTTCGTTCTGACGATTTTTGAAAATCTGACCATTCTATAAGCACTAAGTTGGAATAGTTTTTACAAGTTATTCCTCGACTATTCTTTTCCACCTGAAACGTGGCATTTGGGTATTGTTATATCATTCGTTACAATAGTTTATATCTTAAACAATAAAAGTAAGAACGTTTCAATACGAAAAAAATTCAGGAGACAAAAATTGCATAGTTGTTTAATATGAAAAAATACAAAAAAAGGCATTGGCGCACATTTTTATTTGCAATAGTGTTGATGAGGGTATCCCCCTGGATGCCACTGAACTTGATAATTTTAATCTACTTAAGGTTAAAGGAGCTTCTTATTAACACCGCCAAATTAGAGCTAAATTGTGTAAAGGAAAGGAAACTTAAGATCTCGCAAGATATTTACGAAAAAACAATTTTAAATAAAAAGTTCAATAATCTAATAAACTCAAACAATCGGCTATTAAATTTATTGTACCTACTTAATTAACACCCTGTGTACAGTGTGTCCCAGAAAAGTACAACAGGTATGAGGATCTCAAAAACGGTCAGAGATGGGAAGATGGTCAAATTAAAAAAAAGTTGCCTAATTTAGGGACTAACAAAATGTTTTTTATAAACCGTGGAAATGATGTTTGGTTTTCAATGGTTGATTGATTGAATGATTGGATCGAACATGGTCCTGATGTAATAATATCTGATTTGGATAGCTTGTTTCATTCTAAATTCAACACAATGTAGCACAAGCTATTATATTTCAATTACTTAAGTTTTAGGGTCATTTTTAGCGACAATAGAAAATTTTGTATTTCCGGACTTGTTCAATTTCTACAATATTCAATCTAATCTTCAGTTTTATAAGAAAGATAGGTAATCTGTGATGTATGGTTGATGTAAAAAGTTACCCTCATGTAAAATGAAGAATGCATAAGCAAAATTACCTAGTAGATATTTAGTTTTCTTGTGCATTTTCAAATTCACGTACCTAAGTGTACCGGCGGATAAAATGTCAAATTTTTGTCATTAAGAAGATGTTCCTTTGTTTAGAAAATTTGAAGAAAACTTTTTGTAGTGAATTTCGTGTTTTTGTTTGTTATTTTATGGTTGTCGAATTATTTATTTTCTTTTTAATGTTTATAGGTATGTATTATTTGTTTATTAACTGTTTGAAATAAAAAAGTCGTCCTTTTAAATGTTTATGTTTTGTAATAATAATTTATGGAATGTTACATCTATTAAAATTGATGTAAAAATTGACATATTTGTCAGCTTATTCTGACAAAAATACTAAAAATTTACAAAGTCATTGTTTAGCATGTGAAGTACATACATTGTTTAGGACATATTGAAAGAAGTTAGTTGGCTATTTTTGCGCGCATAGGAAACATTAGATCGAGTTATTCTTATTAAAACCTGTTAAAAGTTGCAATGACGAAATGCTATTATTTTTCTCTGAAGGCAATATCATCGAAAAACAGTTGAGTACATTATATCGATCATTCAAAAATTAACTTTTAAAGATTTAGAAACAAAATTAGTATAATATGCACATCTGTAACATTAAGATAATATTATTTTTAATAAATTTTCCGCTGAATACATAGGTCCTACCTTTTTTCGTACAAAATTATATAAATTTCAGCATCTAAAATAACAAGCATTTTGAAGCAGACGTTCAAAATAACGTCATCCAACCACTGCCCACGTAAAGAGCGATTGATCTTCATTCATAACATTCTCCTGGCCATTTTCGCGCAAGCTATTATTGTGCTGACAACATAAACATGTAATATATAGGGCCTTACTGGCTTTCACCAAAGTTGAGACCTTTAATAATTCTCTACATATGACTTGTCCAGTGAGTGTTGTCCGATGGATTTTACACTGATCCTGACTATAAATGATTTGATTTTTTATGTTTTAATTCGTACAATTATAATAATTGATTTATATTATAATTATTATATAATTTATATACAATTATTATGTAATACAATAATTGATTTAATTCGTAGAGTTATAATAATTAGAATTAGTACGAATTAAAACATAAAAAATCAAATCGTTTATAGTCAGGATCAGTGTGGCATCTCACCGGACAACACTCACTGGACAAGCCATATTTACCTACTTCTAATAGTACATCGAGAAAAAATGATCCTGTATATTTTTCAAAAAATTTTCATAGGTCTACCTATCTATGATTTTTTTGTTGAAAATATACAGGGTGATCAGTAACTCGCGCACTCCGAATAGAGGGCGATATAGAGCCCATTAAAATTAAGGATATTCTGCAAAAAAATTAAATCTAACGGTTGGATTTCAAGTTACAGAGTTTCCCTCATCCGAGTTTAAAGGTAATTTTTTCAATAACCGTGATAAAGATTAATGAAAAATTCAGTTTACTGTAATGTCTGGAACGGATACCATATAATTCATCAATTTTTTTTCCACAAAACCTCTTTGCAGAGGAATAATTGAGAATGTTGGAAATTGATGAAATACCTAAAACTGAACGAAATTTGAAGTTTGGCATACGCCTAAACTCTATACAGATATAGTTGATACCAGATAGTCGTGACTTGACTAGTTATAGAAATAGAGCAGTGGTTATTTTTTTTTTAACTTTGGCTTTTTATTGACTCAGCAACCCAATAACCACTGCTCTATACAGATATACAGTGCATTTCTTTTTCAATGCACCATAGGGATTTACATGTAAAAAATGGACCTCGTGTTAATGGTTTTCCTGGGGTAAATTTCTGAATTTTTTTTTTGTGGAATCTTAAAACACAGTATTCTACACCTTATTTTGAAGATCTGCTACCACTGGGAGCAATACTTATTTAGATAAAAATTAAAAAGTGGAACCATTTCTACTGATTTTTTAAAATAGGTTGCCATGCTCGTTCACTGACATCTATCACTCCTGTGACATTTTAATCATTACATAATTATTATTTAAATCAATTTAAACAACAAAATCAAACAAAGTAGCTACTAGCTACCTAAGAATACCTAACTTATGCTTAGCAAAAGACAGAAGGGAACACAGCGTGTATTAAACAATTTATTTGTAAAACAATAAATGAAAAATCTAAATCAAATATTCAAACTGTCGTCCAGAAGCTGCTAAACAATGTCCTAATCTTTCCCGAAAATGCCGCTTTACATTTTGTAATTGTCTAACAACTATTATTGTATTAGAAGCTTCATTAATTCTTTGCTTTAGTTCTTCCAAATTGTTTGGTCTTTCTCTTATGTCGTCAAAAACTTGAAAATTAATTAAAATGTCATAGGCTTGATAGATGTCAGTGAACGAGCATGGCAACCTATTTTAAAAAATCAGTAGAAATGGTTCCACTTTTTAATTTTTATCTAAATAAATATTGCTCCCAGTGGTAGCAGATCTTCAAAATAAGGTGTAGAATACTGTGTTTTAAGATTCCACAGAAAAAAAATTCAGAAATTTACCCCAGGAAAACCATTAACACGAGGTCCATTTTTTACATGTAAATCCCTATGGTGCATTGAAAAAGAAATGCACTGTATAGATATTATTTGAAAATCCTAATTCAAATTATTCAACAATTATTTATTATTTCAAAATGGGTAAATATTTACATCCACGTATCCTAAGTTCCATCAATTTTTTCGGGACCGAGGAGCGAAATAGGGGTGCTAGGTGGGTTGCAATAGCTAAAAACAGCTATTGCAAACTAATATTAAGGCCACAATTAAGGCCCCTTTGACACTACGGTCGCATTGCTATTTTTTTCTTCACTTTCAGGGCAAGGAATATCTTCGAGATTAACAGTAGCACGATTATTATTTTGATATTTGCATTTTGCATTTGCATTTCAAAAAGCGCGACATCGATCACTGGTTATAGTCCGGACGGATACGTTTGAGTGAGTATAGGGACTTATTCCAGTCCTGGAGCTCGCGGATGATGAACGTCCTCCCACTCGACAATGCGTCCGCACGCTCGGCGGACTGACCTTGCATGTTTAATGAGAATATATGCCGTGATAACGAGGACCGGACTCTTAGTAAGACCGATTTTTAGTGCCGTTTTTTTGCTAACCATGCATTTGCAAGGCAAATAAATACCTTCCTGGTGTTACTATAGGTACGTGCTCCACCCCTATATAGGTGCTATAGTGAAACTGTAGGATACCTGGATGTAAATAATGACCTCAAAATGTACCAATAATAAAAACTAGCGTAAATTATTCGTGGATATCGGGTCTTATAAACACTTGCTCTATTTTGAGCACTCCGGTTTCGCCATCGTGCTCGAAAAAACGCCCCTGTTTTAAAGACCTTATTATATCCGTTCATACTTCAATGTATCGTGTGATCCACAAAATATTTCATCAAAACTTTTGTCTCGATTAAAATTAGTGATGAAAAAAAGCGTGTAATAAATTAAACGTGTAACCGTCAACACTAAACGTTTATAAACGTGTACACGTTTCTTTAATAGTTACATGAAAATAACGATTCAGTATTCTTAGATAGGGAAATGATGGTTAATAGGTTAACCAGTTGTAAACAGTTAACAGGAATGTGAACTTCAGATACAGATTGTCCTAATATGCGGACGAAATATAAAGAAAGGACCATGATTAGATAGAAAAACTTGTTGAAAGTATCAATTTCGAATTAATGTTCTTAAAATAATTCAAGTAGGTGCGCTTCTTGTGGACCACCCATGGCAATGCATAGCAGTAGTTATCCGTCATTCCTCCTTCCTGCTAGCCCTAATGTGACTTGACCTTCACCAATTTATTGCCTTTCATTATCACAGGGAGTTGTGATGGAGTTTTTAAATTTTCATTAAAAGCATATTGTAGACAAACAATAATAACAGTAAGCGGTTTTAAGACTTTGGGGAACAAATGAATAAAAGGACAAAATACAGGAATTGAAATTTTTTATTATTTTTTATTGAAATCAGTTGTTGGTAATCCCCAACAATCCCAACACTAGTACCAGCAAAATAAAATAACACTCCTTCCAGTTCCAGACAATCATAAAAAGCATCATTTCACATCATTTAACTACCCTCTGCCCAGTAGGGACACAAAGCAACAACATTGCAGGATTTGCAGGTGCAACTAATTACAAGGAACTCTCAGATGAAAACCGGTTTTTTATGATGAAACTCGAAAGTTTAAATAAATACCTCCCTCACTAATTTACTAAAGTCTTATAGGTAATTCGATTTCTTTCATATTGGATTTATTTTAGCCGTTTCAGGCAAAGGAAATTGATTTTTTCCTATTAATAGATACACGGGCGTGTAATTTTTTTAAACGTTTAGTATGGTCATTACGTGTACACGTTTACACGTGTACACGTTTCATCACTAATTAAAATGAAGCATGTTTGCCAGATAAAATACAAATAATTGGAAGGTGTGTAATTGAACTACTCCATCAATTAGTGATCTACTGATCATTATAGAACAGAGCGATAAATAAAAATATGACTTACATAATGAACTTTTTTGAAAGTTACATCCATTTTTATATCCAAAATTACATCTTAAAAATTCATTTGAGGTTTAAAGCCATTATAACATCACGGAAGACTCGTTAGCATAAATATAACTTCCGATGTTTCGTATAGTATCTCACTGATACGATACTGATAAGTCCATAACAAGGACGAAACGAACGGTGCCGTCCATGCCATCAGTTCTCACTTAACATGCTCTGAGTATTTTCTAATTTGTTAGGTAAGAAGCTTTAACGGCAAGTTAAATAAATAGAATCTAAATCTCAATAAATTTCAAATCTAATATATTCCAAGTGATTCAATAATACATAATATAAATTAAAATCTAACTGTAGCAACAGATGCAGCTTTTCAATCTCAACAAATTAACCATTGAACATTCCTTTCCAAAACAATCATAGGAGATAATACTGACTGAAAATTTTGGTCAAGAAAATTACTCGGGTGAAGTTAGCAACGAAAACTTAGCAACGGGAGTGGCTAAACATCCGGCTGCGGTACGATGATAATTTAATTACATAATCTGCTATTATTGCTTGAACGGGGTTGATTTTTCTCTTTCGTTTGGAAAAATAAATACCCCAGCAACGCACCAAGGGCAATTTTTTAGCCGAAAATCTAAAATTACAACACCTGAATATGCGGATTCGGAATTTCAAAAAATCACTGTGGCCGTTCTGGGCCCGGGCAAGACGAGTTTCACGAAGGGATGATAGGGTGGATCTTTGTCCTTGGTTTGAAAAAATAAAAACCCCAGCAACGCATCAAGGGCAGTTTTTATAGCCGAAAATCTAAAATTACAACACCTGAATATGCGGATTCGGAATTTCAAAAAATCACTGTGGCCGTTTTGGGCCCGGGCAAGACGAGTTTTCACGAAGGGATGATAGGGTGGATCTTTGTCCTTGGGTTGAAGAAATAAAAACCCCAGCAACGCAACAAGGGCAGTTTTTATAGCCGAAAATCTAAAATTACAACACCTGAATATGCGGGTTCGGAATTTCAAAAAATCACTGTGGCCGTTCTGGGCCCGGGCAAGACGAGTTTTCACAAAGGGATGATAGGGTGAATCTTTGTCCTTGGGTTGAAAAAATAAAAACCCCAGCAACGCATCAAGGGCAGTTTTTATAGCCGAAAATCTAAAATTACAACACCTGAATATGCGGGTTCGGAATTTCAAAAAATCACTGTGGCCGTTCTGGGCCCGGGCAAGACGAGTTTTCACGAAGGGATGATAGGGTGGATCTTTGTCCTTGGATTGAAAAAATAAAAACCCCAGCAACGCATCAAGGGCAGTTTTTATAGCCGAAAATATAAAATTACAACACCTGAATATGCGGATTCGGAATTTCAAAAAATCACTGTGGCCGTTCTGGGCCCGGGCAAGACGAGTTTTCACAAAGGGATGATAGGGTGGATCTTTGTCCTTGGGTTGAAAAAATAAAAACCCCAGCAACGCATCAAGGGCAGTTTTTATAGCCGAAAATCGAAAATTACAACACCTAAATATGCGGATTCGGAATTTCAAAAAATCACTGTGGCCGTTCTGGGCCCGGGCAAGACGAGTTTTCACGAAGGGATGATAGGGTGGATCTTTGTCCTTGGGTTGAAAAAATAAAAACCCCAGCAACGCAACAAGGGCAGTTTTTATAGCCGAAAATCGAAAATTACAACACCTAAATATGCGGATTCGGAATTTCAAAAAATCACTGTGGCCGTTCTGGGCCCGGGCAAGACGAGTTTTCACAAAGGGATAATAGGGTGGATCTTTGTCCTTGGGTTGAAAAAATAAAAACCCCAGCAACGCATCAAGGGCAGTTTTTATAGCCGAAAATATAAAATTACAACACCTGAATATGCGGGTTCGGAATTTCAAAAAATCACTGTGGCCGTTCTGGGCCCGGGCAAGACGAGTTTTCACGAAGGGATGATAGGGTGGATCTTTGTCCTTGGATTGAAAAAATAAAAACCCCAGCAACGCATCAAGGGCAGTTTTTATAGCCGAAAATATAAAATTACAACACCTGAATATGCGGATTCGGAATTTCAAAAAATCACTGTGGCCGTTCTGGGCCCGGGCAAGACGAGTTTTCACAAAGGGATGATAGGGTGGATCTTTGTCCTTGGGTTGAAAAAATAAAAACCCCAGCAACGCAACAAGGGCAGTTTTTATAGCCGAAAATCGAAAATTACAACACCTAAATATGCGGATTCGGAATTTCAAAAAATCACTGTGGCCGTTCTGGGCCCGGGCAAGACGAGTTTTCACAAAGGGATAATAGGGTGGATCTTTGTCCTTGGGTTGAAAAAATAAAAACCCCAGCAACGCATCAAGGGCAGTTTTTATAGCCGAAAATCTAAAATTACAACACCTGAATATGCGGGTTCGGAATTTCAAAAAATCACTGTGGCCGTTCTGGGCCCGGGCAAGACGAGTTTTCACGAAGGGATGATAGGGTGAATCTTTGTCCTTGGGTTGAAAAAATAAAAACCCCAGCAACGCATCAAGGGCAGTTTTTATAGCCGAAAATATAAAATTACAACACCTGAATATGCGGATTCGGAATTTCAAAAAATCACTGTGGCCGTTCTGGGCCCGGGCAAGACGAGTTTTCACAAAGGGATGATAGGGTGGATCTTTGTCCTTGGGTTGAAAAAATAAAAACCCCAGCAACGCAACAAGGGCAGTTTTTATAGCCGAAAATCGAAAATTACAACACCTAAATATGCGGATTCGGAATTTCAAAAAATCACTGTGGCCGTTCTGGGCCCGGGCAAGACGAGTTTTCACAAAGGGATAATAGGGTGGATCTTTGTCCTTGGGTTGAAAAAATAAAAACCCCAGCAACGCATCAAGGGCAGTTTTTATAGCCGAAAATCTAAAATTACAACACCTGAATATGCGGATTCGGAATTTTAAAAAATCACTGTGGCCGTTCTGGGCCCGGGCAAGACGAGTTTTCACGAAGGGATGATAGGGTGAATCTTTGTCCTTGGGTTGAAAAAATAAAACCCCCAGCAACGCATCAAGGGCAGTTTTTATAGCCGAAAATCTAAAATTACAACACCTGAATATGCGGGTTCGGAATTTCAAAAAATCACTGTGGCCGTTCAGTAGAGCATTTTATTGTTAGATTTCTTGATTTGCAAAAGTTGCTTGAAAAAATATTTGATGATGTTTCAAATGCGAATATTTCAGAAGTCATTGAATTTAGGTATACGGTATGTTATATAAGTTATGCTTAGAATTTTACGAGGAATCGAAAAATAAATTCATATATAGGGTGATCCATTGAAAAAAAAAAATTAATTTTTGGTTTTCCCTGTATACTGATCTATTTTCAAATTTTTGTTACACGTATAAAAAAGTATTTTTTAGCACCTACATAACCCTACTTTTAATTTTTTTGGGACACATGAAATAACAAAGTTAAAGGGGGGCGACATTATAATGAATCACCCTGTACATTTTACTAGAGAGTAGCTATAAGCTATAACAAAACTGAAAGCAGCTATATTCTCTTTTTTTCGATGATGAGTTACGTGTCATACATTTTTCCAGTTTTGTAACACCCTGGATATTACACGAATAATTTATACTATACCTATACACTGTTCTATTATATGTATAAGATCTATAAGATTGTTCAAATATATTTTTATACAATACTGTATTTCTAACCAATTCCTAATATCGTTAAATATTACTAATTTATGTACACCTACATCAAAATGTATCGATGTGTTCATTACTGGAATCAGTCAGTGGTATTAATCAATTATTATTGAAATATTGTTGTTAGTTTTAATACTATCAAGACAGTGATCAATTAATTATTAGTTTTAAATTTTATTTGTTGCGAGTACTGAGACTCTAGACAGGCAAAGTCAGTTGAAAGTTCCTATGGTAAACTATTTCAATGGGATTGTTGATAAACACAATTCCATTATGTTCATAACAATAAAAAAATTAAGTAAGTCTCAATAGTAATCATTGAAATATAGCTAAGAATTTCCCTATGGATCAAGTTCCATTAACCACATTATAAATCCAAATTTCAAGTTAAAAATATTGAAGTTATCGGCCTATTTTTCGGCTCTAGAGGAACTCTAGAGCCGAAATATATCAAATTTCGAAAATGTTTTGGACTAAATAAATCTTTAGACATGTAAATTGTAATCAAAGTTCTAAAAAGTTCAACATATATTTTAAGAAATCACCTTTTTGATTTTAAACCGAAATAACAATATTTTTTTTGTAATAATTTTCATTTAAAAATTTTATTTATCTTTAAGAAATATTTTGTATACTATGTCCTATGGCAAACTGGTATGATGCCAGTCAGTTGTTTGAATACATTTTATATAAGTACATAATGGTACAGGGAATCCAGTACTCGCATGGTAGGACATACATTTTTTTCTGCCTTGTACAGTTGATGAGAAACAACTTTATGTTACTTGTTAAGGAACTTTCATCAATAATAATTACGTCAATCTAAAATTTTAACCCCGATGAAGATATTGAATAAACGCTGAAGATTTGTTAAAAAAGTAGTTTTACTAATTCGCTGGGGTTTTTATTTTTCAACCCAAGGACAAAGATCCACCCTACCATCCCTTTGCGAAAACTCGTCTTGCCCGGGCCCAGAACGGCCACAGTGATTTTTTGAAATTCCGAATCCGCATATTCAGGTGTTGTAATTTTAGATTTTCGGCTATAAAAACTGCCCTTGATGCGTTGCTGGGGTTTTTATTTTTTCAACCCAAGGACAAAGATCCACCCTATCATCCCTTTGCGAAAACTCGTCTTGCCCGGGCCCAGAACGGCCACAGTGATTTTTTGAAATTCCGAATCCGCATATTCAGGTGTTGTAATTTTAGATTTTCGGCTATAAAAACTGCCCTTGATGCGTTGCTGGGGTTTTTATTTTTTCAAACCAAGGACAAAGATCCACCCTATCATCCCTTCGTGGAAACTCGTCTTGCCCGGGCCCAGAACGGCCACAGTGATTTTTTGAAATTCCGAATCCGCATATTTAGGTGTTGTAATTTTCGATTTTCGGCTATAAAAACTGCCCTTGATGCGTTGCTGGGGTTTTTATTTTTTCAAACCAAGGACAAAGATCCACCCTATCATCCCTTCGTGGAAACTCGTCTTGCCCGGGCCCAGAACGGCCACAGTGATCTTTTGAAATTCCGAATCCGCATATTCGGGTGTTGTAATTTTAGATTTTCGGCTATAAAAACTGCCCTTGATGCGTTGCTGGGGTTTTTATTTTTTCAAACCAAGGACAAAGATCCACCCTATCATCCCTTCGTGGAAACTCGTCTTGCCCGGGCCCAGAACGGCCACAGTGATCTTTTGAAATTCCGAATCCGCATATTCGGGTGTTGTAATTTTAGATTTTCGGCTATAAAAACTGCCCTTGATGCGTTGCTGGGGTTTTTATTTTTTCAACCCAAGGACAAAGATCCACCCTATCATCCCTTTGCGAAAACTCGTCTTGCCCGGGCCCAGAACGGCCACAGTGATTTTTTGAAATTCCGAATCCGCATATTCAGGTGTTGTAATTTTAGATTTTCGGCTATAAAAACTGCCCTTGATGCGTTGCTGGGGTTTTTATTTTTTCAACCCAAGGACAAAGATCCACCCTATCATCCCTTTGCGAAAACTCGTCTTGCCCGGGCCCAGAACGGCCACAGTGATCTTTTGAAATTCCGAATCCGCATATTCGGGTGTTGTAATTTTAGATTTTCGGCTATAAAAACTGCCCTTGATGCGTTGCTGGGGTTTTTATTTTTTCAAACCAAGGACAAAGATCCACCCTATCATTCCTTCGTGAAAACTCGTCTTGCCCGGGCCCAGAACGGCCACAGTGATTTTTTGAAATTCCGAATCCGCATATTCAGGTGTTGTAATTTTAGATTTTCGGCTAAAAAATTGCCCTTGTTGCGTTGCTGGGGTTTTTATTTCTTCAACCCAAGGACAAAGATCCACCCTATCATCCCTTTGTGAAAACTCGTCTTGCCCGGGCTCAGAACGGCCACAGTGATTTTTTGAAATTCCGAATCCGCATATTCAGGTGTTGTAATTTTATATTTTCGGCTATAAAAACTGCCCTTGATGCGTTGCTGGGGTTTTTATTTTTTCAACCCAAGGACAAAGATCCACCCTATCATCCCTTCGTGAAAATTGTCTTGCCCGGGCCCAGAACGGCCACAGTGATTTTTTGAAATTCCGAATCCGCATATTCAGGTGTTGTAATTTTAGATTTTCGGCTATAAAAACTGCCCTTGATGCGTTGCTGGGGTTTTTATTTTTTCAAACCAAGGACAAAGATCCACCCTATCATCCCTTCGTGAAAACTCGTCTTGCCCGGGCCCAGAACGGCCACAGTGATTTTTTGAAATTCCGAATCCGCATATTCAGGTGTTGTAATTTTAGATTTTCGGCTAAAAAATTGCCCTTGGTGCGTTGCTGGGGTATTTATTTTTCCAAACGAAAGAGAAAAATCAACCCCGTTCAAGCAATAATAGCAGATTATGTAATTAAATTATCATCGTACCGCAGCCGGATGTTTAGCCACTCCCGTTGCTAAGTTTTCGTTGCTAACTTCACCCGAGTAAGAAAATTACATTATTTGTAGCCAGCTTTGAGCAATTGATGGGTCTTTTGAATTCTTTAAATCGGACGAAAACTAAAGATGTTAGGTCAGGGTTGGCCGTTTTTTATGAACCTCTGTATTGGGAAAAATCTTGATACTGCTAAGAGAACGTCTCACGCTATTATATTAATGAAGAGTGTGAAAATAAATGATACCTATACTGAGTTATCGCGAATGGATTGCTAATGCAGGCATTAGTCATTCAAAGTATAAATGAAAGTATTATTAGGCATTATTATTTTACTCGTCCATTTTCATGACCAGATTGACGTAACCATTCTCGAAGTTTTCCAGTCAAATGTCGTCTATTTTTTTGATCTTGCTGTTTATTATAACCATTAACACTGGTTGCAGGTAATATTTTTTATTATCACTTGATTATTTTTATTAGTTTAATAATTTGCGTAGCGGTAGAAGGGAGATCCAATATTGCACTGCGGTGTTGCCAGATTGAGTTACCTTATTATAGCTGCCAAAATAATTCAGATAAATTTAAATAATTGTTAGTGTTATCCTTCACATTTAGGAATTTTGGTGCATTTATAGAAAAACAGAAAAAATAACCCTGACATCTGAAATCGCTATAGTTGCTTAATTTTTATGTTATTATGATGAGAAGTCTTAGCTTAAGTAATGACATGCATTTCTTTTTCTTTGTTGAGTAATAATGACATTTTACTACTATAGTTCTGATGTACATATCTACTTAAATATGGATGTCAGTTTCATACTATTCCATGCTTTCCACATTCAGTTTGCGAAATTTTATATTTATTAAAATGTTTACGAAAAATATGACAATTAAGGACATTTTGGCACGTTTTTTACTAAATACAGGAACAGCTATTAATCATTTAAGGTGGCAGTACTGGCAGTGATGAGTTGGACTTTGGAAAGTTGCCTACGTAGCGGTAATCGACTGACAAAATAAAATATCACAGATCACCGAAATACCCGAGGAAATACCCAAATTTTCACCTAGTAATTGAGCGCAAATGGTGAAATTTGTAGAAATTTTATGTAAGTAATTACTTTTATTTTGAATTGGGAGGTTTTTAAGAAAAGTTGTACTTTTCGAGTTCTAAGTGGCCCGTTTGATCTCACCTAGAACGAGGCCGGGAAGAAATACACGTCGAGTCGCAGTAGCCCATCCCTATCAGGTCTAGCTCGTTACACCTCGCATCACCTTATTTCAGACTTATTTTCATGTATAAAATCGCATCCCTTTGGAATAGCATTAGCATTCCAAATTCAACCTGCAACGATTCAAAGTGAACGTGAATCGATATCTCCGCTCATGCACTGCTCACAGAGCGCCATAGGGATTTCCCTGCATTGCATGTGCCTGTCCATTAAAAAAAAAATAAAGAAAAACCCGCAAAAAATTTTTTTTTGCTTTTTTATATTGCGTTACGAAATTGTGTTAGCAAACCTCACATTCGGGTTTAGCACCATAAAAATCAATAAATAGAATGGAAAAAAAAATCCAAATAACCTCGCAACTTTTCTGGACATAAGTTTTGACGAAATTAGACGAGATTTTCAATCCCGGTTTGGTACCACTATAACTGTGACTGCATGAATTTAAGTGATGTAGTAACTTTTTCAAGCTTGGGAGGTCGTGGGCTCGTTGACATAAACTTGTTTTTCAATAAACCCCAAATGGGAGATTCCAAGGATACGATGTGTAGCAACGGTCACCGTCCTTTTGGGACCACATATAATATCTTCGAGATTCTTACCATCCATTTTAGGCAATTCCTCAAGTCACAAGTCCAAATTCCAGAAAAAAGTGTGGTTTCATGCCCCCATACCGGTCGCTGTTGACTGTTTGATGATGTTGTTGAAAAACTGACCTTTCACTTGAGTCAGTTGGATTTTATACGCATGAATACGCAAATATTTAGTCAAAATGAGCTCCGTATAGTGATGCTTGAAATTTTTAATTCTTGAGCACGATGCCGAATGAATGCTCTCGAACTCTCGACCACATTCTGACGAACAATCGTGATGTTTTCTACTGAACGAGTTCGAGAAACACGTGTCTATGATTTGACTTCCGTAATCGATGCTGTATTCTCAAAATTTCTGATTCTCTTTACAAACCCACGAAAAATTGAGCGCAATAAGGAATACTCACATTTTATTACTGCATCAAAGTATTCAATATCGTTAAAAAAGGATAAAAATGTGACACTTCAAAAATCAATAAATAATTTGTTATAAATGATCAAAGTTTCAGGCGCTAATTGATCATTATTTGAAACACGCCTAAAAAAATGGGCATTAGGTATAGTGACGTAAACGAATTGACCTGACCTGACCTGGAAGTTTCTGGTCAGATTTATCACAAGATAAGAATTGTCAGAAGATTTATCTGATTTTTTTTTATTTAAGCGAAATTTTCATTCCGAAGCAGATAATAAAAATAAGCAGCCGTCAAGTAAAGTGGTCGAAAAAGTTTTATTTTAGGAACGGCAATAAATCCGTAGGACCAATTATTTTGTGACGCCTGCCTAAAAACGTTCATCTTTTTTAGGCGAAAGTCGAAACTTTTTTCTTGCAGTTATCGAGAAATAATAAGGACGTATTATGTCCTTTTACTTTATGACGTCATGGAGTGATAAGGAATGTGTCTCGTCGAAAATTTAAAATTGACATTCCGAGTTATAAGTCGAAATTCTTAGTTTAGACTCGCAATTAATAAAAATAAAACTTAGTGTGGCGCTTCTCCGCCTTCATAATTCCCTACCCTTTTTTCTCTATCAACGCTTAAAGTAGGGGGTAGTTTTACTCCTATTTGCAATTTCTATAAATAAATAAATAAATTTGTATGGCTGTGGTAAAGCCCAAGTGTCAGAAGTGTTCAAATAGCCTCAAGGGCCTCTGACGTAACGTAACGACTGCTGTGAAGCAGCCAGGACCCCCTTTTTAAGAAGAAGAAGAAGAAGACAGAAGGCAAGTATACTCAACGATTAATTCATAAAATAGTGAATTGTAGGTCAATGAGTATAAGCACATAGAGTGCAATTACTAGCCTGTTAGGTGGGTTCGGAGAATTCCTCCATCGCCCATAACAGTTGTCATGATGGCAGTGCCCGAAACTCCAACTAGAGAGTTTGCTTCCGCATCCAACAGCAGAGCCACAGAAGTACCAAGTGTTAGTTATATGTATAAGTTAGTCTATTCTGTGGCAGAGCCTTCCAGTCCAGAGTACCAAATCAAGCACAGACACGTTTTTCGTTCTACTGGAACTCATCAGTGTGCTGCATCCGGAGTGTCTGGAGGATGCTGTCGGATGAACGGAAGCCGGGGCCTCTTAAGGCAAGAATTAACACGGAACTCCGTGTGGTGTAAAATAGAGCGACATCTAGCGGTCAGTTCAACGTCAGTTCCCTTTTTAACGTACCTCCTGGAGCGCGATCAGTCACGGAACTTTTTTTTACCACTGTCAAGTTTGGTCACCCATCCAAGTACTGACCAAACAAAGCCATGCTGCATTTTAGAGATCGTTTGACCGAAACAATTTCTATGTCATCCACTTACGCCGAGTGCAATAAACTAGCCCCTACTTTGGACGTCGATACAGACAAAAAAATTGCAAATAGAAAAATGGAAGAATATAGAGAATGAAGAATGATGGAAGAATGATGGAGAAAGAGGAATGAAGAATGAAAAATGGAGAAGATTTTTGTTCTTATTAATTTTTTTGTGGGAATAACGAATTCGAAGAACAACCAGAATAACCGTAATCAAGTCCTGTCTGGGAGTGGTTTTTCGCCTCAATAGGGTGTTTCCAACCACCTATAGGGTGGACAGTCGTGGGGTTCTTACTTCTATAGTCCCAGATCAAAATTGTGGTCAGTAAAACTATTTCTAAATTATTGTTTCTTATTACTAAGTCCGATTGTTTTGCATCTTTATGATTTTTTACCGACATTCAAAATATTTCACTTCATGTGTAACAGAAACTCATTTACATGTGACATCTGTGCCTACACTTTTTTAGGCAAGGTACTTCCGAGAAGTTACTGACTACAATTTTGATCTGATAGTATACTCCCAAACTATTAATGGATTCTATATCATTTGTATACCTATGGATTTTTTCTATATTCATTGGTTTTTCATCTTGTTAGCGTGGACTCTTTATGTTTTTTCGTTGAATGGTTTTTGCTTATGACATTATTTCGCTGAAAAAATTTATGTTTAAAAAATAATTAGAATAAAATTCGATTTTTTTTTAATGCGATAAATTTTTTGTTTCTTTGATTTTTCTTAAACGGAATGCTATGAACAAACTATATGACGACCATGCGAAAAACAAAAGTTGACTATGAAAAACATAGCGTCTAGTCGGTTTGTGGATGGCTTGACGATTTATTTTAATCTACAAAAACTAATTTATTTATTTTCAATAATAAAAAAGATACATATTGCTAAAATTAAAAATTTAGTTTTTTTTTCAGTTTTTCAGCGCATTTTAGCAACTACTGCAGTAGGTATGTAGTAGCGTACCATTTTTTTTTTTTTTAATTGAGATCATTACCCGTATGCGCCCACTGATGATGAACATAAAGTTCTTAATTGCATGTCAAAAAATGCGCAATCACATCCTCTTAACACCCAACAAATTTCATTTGCATATCTCGACCGGTTTCAGAGCAAATAAATAAATCGCCAGTTTTTAAGTAAACCTATAACACCCTCTATCTGGAAAACGAAGCATTTGCGCACATACTTTACTGTCATTATTAGAATCACCGCCAGAAGTTTGTCGCACTTATTTACTATAACGTATGTATGTAACGAATGTAAAAAATTTTAGACTTCTACTCCCAAGGTTTCTCTATACAGGGTGTCCGGTAAGTACCTCCTAATCTCTCTGGAGCATACAGGAGAGGTCAAAAAAAAACCTAGTCTGTCATAAAAAAAAATTTCCTAAAGTGTCCCCAAACGGAGATATGAAGCCCTTAAAGGGTGCCCCGCAATTTACTTTTTTGGCTCTAACTTTTGAACCGGCCTGTATAATTGGATGGAATTTAAACACTTTACAGAGGCCACAAAGAGCCATCAGGCCATATTAAAGTCGATGTTTGACGTCGTCAGGGAAGTCAGGAACGGACTTACCATCATACTCGTTGAGTCAAAATTTTGACAGGTGTCACTTTACAGAGCTAAAAACAATTTTTTTGAAGAGTCTAATACTTCATCTTTAAAAAAGGTGCTCCTTAATTTATTTCGGTAAAACTGATGGTTTTCGAGATAAATCGGTTTTTAGGTATGCGAAACACTCAAAAGTTACTCTAAACACAAACAGGTAAAAATCAGGTTCTTGTTGATAAACCTACCTACATAATGGATTGCTATTGACGGAATTTGATCAAAATTCGCATAAAAGTCGATTTATCTTGAGAACCGCTAGTTTTATTGAAATAAATTAAGAGTACCTTTTATGAAGATGATTGATCAGCGAATTTAAAAAATAAGTTTTCAGCTCTGTAAAATGACACCTGTCAAAACTTTGACACAATGAGTGTGGTGTGGTAAGTCCGTTCCTGGCTTCCTTTAGGACGTCAAACATCCACTCTGATATGGCTTAATGAGTCTTTATGGCCTCTATAAAATTTCATCAAATTATACAGGTCGGTTCAAAAGTTAGAGCCAAAAAAGTAAATCTTAGGGTACCATTTTGGGGCTCTGTATCTCCGTTTAGGGACACTTTACGAATGTTTTTTTAATGACTGACTTGGTTTATTTTGACCTCCCCTGTATGCTCCCGAGAGATAAGGAGGTACTTACCGGACATCCTTTAGGCCTTTTTTGAAGGTCAAGGGCTGTTAAGGCCTCTTGATTTCGAGGGATTCAAGTCTAATGTGGATCAAGGATGCAAAGCAATATCAGTGGCAAATTTTAAGAAAATCCGTACACTAGAAAAAAAGTGATAAAAAAATAAATATTGAATTAAAAAAATCAACTTTGAGGGCTTATAACTTTCTTATTTGTGAGTTTTGGAAAAAAATTATAGATACGTTTGGCAATATTTTATCAAGTAGAAATCACCCCCCTTATTTTTTTGCGCGTAATTTCCGGCATATTTTCAAACCCTACAGAAACCTTTCATTGTTTTGATATGATAAAATACTTAAAATACCTACTTATTAATTAAGTGCAATAAATTATAAAAGTGGGGTTTTCAAGATTCGATTCTGCATTTTAGAAATTTTTTAATTCTAATTATTAAAATATTTGGGTGCGTGAACTACAACATAAGAACGTAGGTAAGTTTCAATTTAGTATTTTAAAGTAAATTATTAATTATTATAGGTATTTTACCATTGTCCGTAGAAGCCCCATATAGGCCAGCCACATAATATAGAGGATATAGCGGACCAACAACCAGTCGAATGGATCTCTACAAGTCAGCCAGTTTAGTCGACATAAACAACAATCCTCGTGCGCTAAAAATAAATGCAATCGAATTCAAATTTATCCCTAACGAGAGGTTTATAGATTACGATCGGCAACTATGTTCAATGCGTGAGTACATCCTACTTGCCGAGAACGCCGGATTTTCCGGCAAGGCTGGCTAAACAAGAGCATCTGCTGCTGTGTTTGACTGTTCGAGCGTCGGGTTCGTGAGTGAGTTCGTCGCTTTATTAGTTCGGTTCGGTGCTATTTGCCGTCGCGAATCGCGTCGTAAGCGTCGATCTCTCTCTTTTTCCCATCCATACCCACCCATCATCGCGAATCGATTGTCATAATCACGATTCACTAGCGTTGGGTGCTATGTGCTATTCACCGGATCAATGAAAAAAAGCACCCAGCCCGTAGTGCGATCGCAATCAACAAGTCGTTGATAAGTCTCCGGTGTTATATTACCGCATCAACACCACTATATGAATTAATTTATAAGTTTAACGGATGTGCTGATAAAACATTTCCTATCACATTTCACTTCACTTTTACCTCTATCGCGACCATTTAGGGTGTCTGAATATAGAACAGCTTATCTAACATCCAATTTTTGATAACTAAAGTTCTTAGTTTGTTGTTTACCTACCCAAACCGTGCGCAGCTTTGTTTTAGCTAAAATTGCGATTACCATGGGTGTGCCGTTTTAGTGAATCAGTTTCGCGGAAAAGTGAAGTGTTGTTTTTTCTGTGAGTGGTTCATTGGAAATCTTCCAAAACGTCGTGTGTGGAAGATTGCGCCATGGGGTGCACCGCATCGGCCGAAGAGAGAGCTGCGCTAGCCAGAACAAGACAAATTGACCAATCCTTGAAGGAAGAAGGCCAAAGGGCCAAGCGGGATGTTAAATTATTACTTCTAGGTTCGTAATTAGATACGCAAAGTTTTTTTGATTACAGCTCATAGGTACCTCTGGAATTAAGAAAGACATCAAGTATACCTACTACCTACATACCTACAAAATCGAGTATGTACCTATGAACAAAAATGTCTTACCCTAGGAATAAGAATGTTCGTCTAGACTCTAGAAGTTTAGAACCTTCTTGCGTGTTGGTGTTCTTTATTTTGCTCACAAACGACGATATTACGATTCTATAAGTCGCTAAGTAGTAGGTACTTGTAGTTTTTCTTGTCTAATCTATTTGAATCTGTAAATGTATGTAAAAAAAACTGATTTACCAATTTAGATACACTTTCAATCGAAGATATCAAATGGTACAGAATATGGCGAATGGCGACCTCGCCCCTAGTGACGAAGCTTTACCCATGAGGTTTCACTAACAGGTCATTAGATATCGTTTTTCACACACACACATATTATTTATGAAATATATTGCAATTTTTTTTTTTGCACATTTGGTAGAATTAGTTTTTTTAAATAATTACTTTTAAAATTCGTACCCTATGATGACTGACATCAAGTTGACAACAAAAGCTCCCGTGGTACCTAAAACAGAAAAAGGTCGCGCTAATTATGTAAAAAAGAAAAAGATCGCGTTAATTATGTTATACAGGTCAGGTGACCTGAACACCCTTTACTTATATTGAAAAAGATTAATTCACACTTTTACGAGTAGGTATGTAATTTTCCATGTACGATAAAATTAAACTAGCTCGTTCATTATATGAATCAAACTTGAATTCAGAATCTACAGTGTCCGCCAAAACGTTGACCAAATAATATTTTTATTTACCTGATGTTGTCTGATGACGTCATTTGGGGTAATATTGGTTCAATTTTTCATAAGCTCGGTGAAGTTGACACCCCTGGCGAATTTTTATAAAATTCAAACGTCACTCCACCATTTGTCCAACCAAAATTTTCGTTTGTCCATCCCACAACAGAAATTTAACAAAGACTTTATAAAAAACAATTCTTCTTATAAACAACTTGAACTGACTGTTACGTAGTGTAAACAAATACGCTTAAAAAATAAGCACTGGAATGCTTATCAGGTGTCATAAAAATATGACTGTCCCCTTTGTCTCCTTTGTCTCCAAATATTATTCTCCTTTGTCGATCCACTGTGTCCAATTTTTTTTTTTTGGTGGTGGGGGGGGGACAAACGAAGATGTTGGTTGGACAAACGAATGCCGTTTAAATTTTATAAAAATTCGCACTTAGAGGTGCCAACTTCATCACTAAGCTGTGCGAATACACCGTACGAATAATACCTACATCACAAACCTTGCGAATACATAGTCTTTATAGATATGCAAATTGTACCATTTTTCTGAATAATGGACGTTTATGTCAAATATTATGGTCAAAGAGTTAACCATAAATACCTATTTAATTGTTGGTACATGTTGCTAAGAACAATTCCATTGAAACAATTATTATAAAATTCTCCAGCTCAGGAACCAGCTGTGTGAAATGTGAAATGTGTAGTAGTGTAGTAAGTCGGAAAAAGTCATAAAAACTGCATAAACAAACAACCGAAAACAAGCATATACGAGTACAACGAATTCTCGCCAGTCCCGATCAGTTTTATAAAATGGTCAAAATTGTGTAAAATAATGGCGTTTCATTCGAGCAGGAACGACTTTTTTCTGGACGTGGTTAAATATTTCTTTGCGGTGGTCAAATGAACGAGAGACAAAACGTCACTACTTACACAATTTTGAATTTTTTAATATGTTTGTCGGTTTTTTTTTTGCAATCGAAGTGAAGCAAAAGGTCGCAAAAGGTGGTCTTATTCGATGATCAAACGGGGTCATTAAATCGTCAATCGAATCCGCTATAGCATTTTTTCTTGACTTTTCTCGGCTTACTTCATACACACCAGCAGGAACCCGAGCAGCTCGCCGAGCAACAGCCGCATATTGGTTCTTCTTGGAAATCATTTGGGCTGGTTGATTATACATAAAACGTCTTCTGGGTCTTACAATGTAATGTCCTTTTTATTGGCCAACTCCAGCATTTACGCTTTTCGAGGCCGTCAACCGCTGCTTTCACTTCCGAACTTTGATAATAAGTTTCCCGGGATCACGAAATCTCCGACTTTCAATTCAATAAGTGGTGGAGCTTGAAGGTAAATTTTGTGAGTTACCTTACCAGAAATGCGTAGGTTCGTTGCCTTCTACTCTAGGCCAGAAGAATCTGTCACCGATTCTAATTTTTTTTCAACGACAGAATGTCATAGTTCTCATCAGAAGTGACCGACTGGGCGAAAATTATTTTCTCAACGAACTTCCAACGAGCCATGGGAAAGAGACGAACCAACGGCTAACCACTAGCAGTCATTGGTTGGTATATAATTTAATTGGTCATCCAAGCAATTTTTGTTTTACTTCACAAAACGCCGTCCGAATCTGAGGTGATAACACCTATGTGTTCTCGTCAGAAAAATCGACATGCATGAGACGGCCCTCCGCGAGTGCTACAAACAAAGGACTTAACAATAATTTTCTGCTCGTCAATGACTAGCGAACAACTCGACTTTCGCTCGGCTTGCATAAGTATACGCAGCTTAAAAAAAAATATATGTAACAGTTTAGAGCTGATAAAAATCTGTTTCATGATTTAAACTGGGGTTAATTTTGCCCGGCTTATGAAAGCATAAAAAACAGCAGTCACCACAGTCTTGTTGAATATTTCAGACCCCAAGTACACACAGATTCACGCCAAAAAATATGAACTAAACCTAATCCCATCAAGATTCCCAAGACATAATACCACTTCATAGAATGATGGAAATATAAAATATGTATCATAAAGCTATGGATAGAAATTAAATGATCCTAGTGACGCCAGCTATCATGTATTGTAATTAATTATCCAACTTATACTTTAGAACTAAGTCTGTTTACCATACGACTAGTTCGGGCCACGGCTAATCGTTTTGTGTATGTGAGACAAAGTTACCCTTAAAGGGACAATGCTCGGGCAATGTTATCTCAACTCACCTGTTGATCTTGTAAAACTCAATAATTGAGGGTTCGTTTTTACATTTCTGCATGTCCAACAAGATAAAAAAATCTCTTTTCAGATAACACAGAGTCATGAAGGTGTCTCTCTATCTTAAAGGATCTCCAAGTTTAAACAATCTTCAAAACTAATTTACTCCCCGAAAATACTCCCTGGGTAACATTAATAATTCACAATACGATTGATTGATTAAATCGCAATGCAATACCTATAAAGCGTAGACCTGTTTGTGCCATCTACCGAAAGATTTGTTGCGTATATCCGCTACTCGATTTATTTAGTCAGTGACTCTATTTATTTATTTATTTATTTATTTATTTATTTTTTATTGTTTGGAATCACTTTACAATCTAACATTCAAGCGGGAATCGACGCGCGCATTTAGGCTTCCATGAAGTCACATCTATGTTATCTACAGAGCTTATGCGCCACCTACCGGCAGATTTGTCGCGTATACGAGGTTTGATAATCTTCTCTTCTCAAGAGAGTGACAGACAACACAAAAATTTGTCTAAAACCTCTCCTACCTGACATCCCAAGCAGCAAAATTGGTCGTTTCTGCGAAGATTAGGAAATTCTGTCCTATTTTAGTCAAAACTACTTATATTTTACTTAATTTTCGACTTTCAAGTATTTTATGAAGTAATATTTTAGTCAGTTTTTTACTTTGAAGACATTTAACTTATAATTAAATGTTGTAGGAAATAATAGGTAATTTGACTAATAAAAATATCCTTATGGTAAAATTTACCAACAGGGTGAATATAGGGTATTACATAAGACTATTTGACCAAATTGTTTACCAATTTCTGACTTCAAAGTTATATTAACCATACAGTCGAAATAAGTAAATTAGGGTTGGTAATTAATTTCCCTATATTCGCCTTGAAAGTAAAAATGACTTTGAAGGCCACAAATGGGAAAATTTTCCATTTACAGTTATCCATATGAATGGACATAGACCAATTAAGTCATTATTCACAAAAATTTTGCATCGAACTTTTCCACGCAACATAGCACAGAGAACACATCTAATGTCACCGCACTGTCTACCGAAAAATGATATCGAAATTAACGACACTACACGGCAGAGAGACAGAGAACGCATCTATTGTGGATTACCACTGTAGGTACTATAATCTAACATACAAGGTGTTTCAAAACACGTGTCGGAAAATGAAAGTGGTGATTCCTTGGCGCGTTTTGAGAAAAAAAGTTCCTATTAACATGGATCTGCAAACCCACTATTTTCGAAATACAGGGTGCTAAAAATAGTTATTTTTGCGGTATAGGTATCTCGCGAACCGTTTGAAACATAAAATTGGATTTTTGCACATATCTATTTTTCTTCTCAGACAATCTAAAAATGCAATAATATTGGATTAAGAACCATTCAAACCATTAACCATTAAAAAAAAACATAACTTTGATATGTTTCATATTTTTGGGACACTCTGTACATAATGAATATAATTTAAAAATGTCCCTTCAACGGGTCTGTACTCTGTATCCTTTCCAAAAATGAAATTTTTGTCCTATTACCTATTATCCGACAAATAGCTATTTGTCCGTCCCCTATATACCGTGAATAACCTTGCTACCTTGCATAAGCGGAAAACTCGGCGGAAAACGACGCGCGTATTTCAGGCTTCAACCATGAAGTCACGTCTCTGTTTTATAGCAAGGATGCTATGTAAATCATTGGTTTTTGGCGACAATTTTAGAAAATATGCATGGAAAAAATTCGTCTTATTTACAAACTATCGAATATATTTTTTAAACAATGCTCCAAATCCATACAGGACTAATTACTAATTTTTACCGGAATTTCATTATTATGGTAATACCTCTCCGGGTAATACGTTATTACAACTATTTGATTTCTCAAATATGTATCGCTGTTTTGCTATCGGATACCTACATATTTTGTATCGAGGAAGGAAGAGAGACTGCAAATGGATAAATTTATCGATAAAACTGCTTGTTCATATGTTGCTATGACAATTCCTCGATTCCGTGGCACTCAATTACTAAAAGTCACAATTAATTTTACTATTTGGAAATATTTTATACACATGTAAGAAAAAAAGTTTTCTTGCCCTATCGGGGTTTGAACCATGGTGCCTTCGAACGACAGTTTCGCGGAGCTTATCCACTCGGCCATAGACGCCTGTTATAAACGAATGCCAGAAGTGCTGATTGAGCAACCTACCGTTTGTGATTTGATTTTTATTAGAAATATCAACATAAAATACAAAGATTGTGTTTTTAACAATAATATTTGCCCTTTTAAAAGGTATTTTTGGGATTGTTAACTGATAAATGACGTTCAGTACCTTATTATTCGATGGAATTGTCTCAACAAATACAACTCGACCTTAGATGTAGCGGGATATTATTATATGCAGTTGTTTTCTCATACTTACTTGCAGGTAGGCAATTAAGTATTCGAGGCAAACTGCATAAAAATATCCCGCTAAATCTACGCACTCGTGGTATTACCCCCGATAATCTTTTCGCTTGAATTATAGCTTTATTAAATCAAATTTGATACTTATCTAAGTTTATGACAAAACCGAGGACAAAACTATTCAAATATTTCTGAAATAGCCGCATCGCGGGCAATAAATTAAAAAATTGTCGGTTCACGCCGCTATCTTTGGGCACACCCTGTATATTGATCCCGCCTAAGCTTATCCAACATTTTCTGACCTCCAGTAAAAGTTAGGCGAAATAACAATGACGTAAATTTCAAGTTTCGATAAAATAAATAATTCATGATTTATTATCTTTGATAAAAAAATGTTTCATAGTGACTATTGGTACGTGCAAAAAATATTTTTCCAACTTTTTTTCTCAGAAATTGATAAAATTGATCCTTTGTGCATTTTGATTTTCATTAATCTTTTTCAATACCTATCTTGTCAATTTGAGCAATTTTTTGGTACCACCGTGTACATTTAAAAAATTCCCTCCAAAGCGGTCGATAGAGGTTTTTTCTCGTTTTTTTCTTTGCTCGAAGAATTGTCTGACTTTATTTTGTTCGTTTTTATTTAATTGTTCAACTTTATGTTGGATTTTTCACAATATGTACCTTAACATTCACATTTGATAACTCAATCAATAATACTCAGTAAGTAATAAAAGAAACTGAAGACGGAAAAATCATGCAACGTGTGTCTTGTTTATGTAGTAACATGTCTTATTTAGGAAACCGGGAACGCGATAAAATAAATATTTACACTACTAGATAGAATAATATATATTATTCTATGCTTGGCTCCAGACTTTCTGTTGCTTTAGTTGGCGCACCCTCTTTAGTATAGTTTTATGGTTTATAAGGATACCGTTTGGTGGTTGACATTAAATTGTAACAACGCTCACTTTGTTTGCGTAATTATATTTTAAAACGCCGCAAACGGGAGGCCAAAGTGCAGTTTATAAAATTATTAACCTCGTTATTGACTACGGCAATATCACTGTACAGCTAGCATGCAACTTTGTTATTTTATAAATGACACCCTGTATATTATTACATTTCTAGATTTTATTCTAGAAATGTTATAATACAAGGTGTTTCTAAATGGAGTACCATAAATTGGAGGACTTGTAGATAAAGTTAAAAAAATACGAAAATGTAGGAAAATTTTTTTTCGAAAAGGCTTTATTGATGAGATACAGGGTGTTAAAGAGTCGACCGACAGACCACTCTTTTGTTAATATTTGTTGAAACAATAACCCAACTGGGACAATTTTTTGTGTGTAACAACAAGTTATAAAGAGCAATAATCAGACAAATTTTCGGTTTATTTCAATCAGTGGCGTAGTAAACAGGGGTCGTTTGACACTTTTCACTCTTTAAAAAAGTAAGGGCTAGGTTTTTTGATGTCTTATTACTTTTTTCTGAATCAACGGTCTTTTTACAATAAAAAAGCCATACTTGTTTAATTTGCCCAGAGGCGTCCGTTTTTGAGATATGTATTTGCAATTTTGTGTAAAAAAAAAAAAATGCATTTGAACGATTATCAAATCAACCAAAAATAATGTTTTCGTTGGAGCAGCGTTTAAATGCATGTGTACGTGCAAACGGAGGACACTTCGAGCAATATTAGATAATCATTAGGTAATTTTATGTTAGGTATGTTTTGTTCAATTACTTATGTTTTGTTATGTGTTGAATAGTTTTCTTGACAATAAATATTATTTAATTTTCACTTCGGATATGAAATGTCAAACTGGCAAGTAAGTCCAAAAATTAGTTTATTTAAATTTCAAAGCTACCTTCACAATTTTAATAAATGAAATTTTTCAATTGCAAAAAAAAAATTGCAAATATCTCAAAAACTACGAAGGCGTAGAAGCGTCACACGAGTTTTATTTTTAAAATTCCGAGTTTAAACTCGGAATTCCGACTTTAAACTCGGAATTCCGAGATTAAACTCGGAATTAGGGGCGGGCCTAGCAGGTGTGCTATGATTGGCCCGCACGCAGGCGGCAAGTTCATAGGGGCGGCGGGCGGAAGTAAAAATCCGATCATAAATCATAACAATAACAAAAAATATCAAAATATCATGATAGACTTAGTTATTACAGTGTAGCACAAACATTACCTTTATAGTATTAAGTTCTGAATCCATACTGCACTAAATTTTAAATCCATCAATAGTCACTGGCTTGTTCCCGGCATTATAGCCATCCTATGTATTATCTAATGAAATAGGGCGGCTAATTACCAGTCGCCCTTGCGGACGCCGAATATCTTAGGATGGCTCTGGCCGCGGAACAACCCGATTCAGCTTGTTTTATAATAAAAGTTTATAACGAAGGCTTTGACCATATTGAGACCAGATGTTGGCTCTAACGTAACTCCATTCAACTCTACAGGGTGTTTCACCAGCAGACTGACATAGCTTAGGTAGGTATTATAAATTTTTCAAGTCGATTCGGGATCTGGTATTGAAATTATTCTGAGACCCTTCCATTGGATGGAATTTAATGAAATTTCGTAGATATGCTCTGCTAATGATACTTAATACCTCGCATTTTTCTTCGATTCGAAAACTGCAGGACCGTACTTAATTTTTCAGGTCTCTATCTGTTTTCTTAAAAAGTTCACCCTGTATTATGCATTTTCTTCAAAGTGTAGTACCATTTTCTACATGAAAAATGCTACAATTGCGGTAAAAAATTCCTTTGCACTATTAAACTGAATTGAGAAGAAAATGAAAAATTTTTAGTTTTTTCAGAATTTCAATTTATGGTTGTTACTAATTTTCGAAAACCCAAATGTGATTTTTTTAAACTTATGTATTTTGTTGCTATTTCGAATAAATTTGCTTGATCTACAGATTTAGCCAAGATTAGGAACCACTCTAGATTTTTTCGAGCTAACAATAAGTTTTAATAAGAAAAACAGCTAAAAGAAGAAATGGTAATTTTGATGATAACCCATAATAACACATAAGCGTATAAAAAATACAATTTTAGCACATAAACAAATAAGCGAAACAGAAAGAAAAATATCAAAAAAGTATGGTGGCCTGTTTGAACATTATCTGCACTGAATTGCAGTTTTTCTTCCCAAAATTTGTGTTGATATTTTTCTTTCTGTTTCGCTTATGTACTTATTTGTTTATGTGTTAATGTGCTAAATTGTGTTACTTATACGCTTATGTGTTTGTTTGTCATTAAAATTACCATATCTTCGTTCAGTTGGTGTTCTTATTAACCCTTGAGTTTTTTCTTGTTAAAACTTATTTTTAGCTGTAAAAAAATCTATAACTTTCACTAATCTTGGCTAAATCTGCAGATCAAGCAAGTTTATTTGAAATAACTACAAAATATTTATGCAAGTTTTAAGAAATAATATTTGATTTTTCGAAAATACAAACATGCATTGAAATGGTGCAAAATCTAAAAGTTTTTATTTTGTTCTCGATTCAGTGTAATGGTGCCAGTAATTATTTTTATCGCAATTGTAGCATTTTTAATGTAGTTTTAGAAAATGGTTTAAACTAAACTTTTAAAAAATACACCCTGCATGTATTTTTTGACAAAACCGATAGAGACCTAAAAAATTAACTACGGCCCTGCAGTTTTCGAATCGACGAAAAATGCGAGGTATTAAGTATCATTAGCAGAGCATATCTACCAAATTTCCATAAATTCTATCAATTCGTTCAAAAGATACTGCTCATCAAAAATTTCGGCAAAATGCATGAATCACCCTGTAACATCGAAACGAAGGGCCTCAGAAAAATTTCAAAACCAGATCCCGAATCATTATCTTGAAAACCTACACCAACCCTTAAGCTATGTCGGTGTGCTGGTGAAACACCCTATACATATATTGTCCGGTAACGCTAAAATCTACCAGTATGAATGTTGTTATTGCTTAGTGTGATTAACATTTTCGCACTTGTTTTTTCAAAATAATTTCTCGAACCCCCCTGATTTTCGGGGGATATGTTTCGCACCAATAAGCCCCGCGGTGCAGCAGAACTTACCTAATCTAAAATAACGTTTCTATTGGTGTTTAATTTTTACCTACAAAAAATTGGTTTTTGCCCTTCCATTGGTAGACATTTCTTCTTAAGAGGGGGGCGAGGGGCGGCAATTTTTGTATCGCCACGCAGACGGCAAATAATAGGCTAGACCCCGCCCTCTTCGGAATTCCGAGTTTAAAGTCGGAATTCCGAGTTTAAACTCGGAATTTTAAAAATAAAACTCGTGTGGCGCTTCTACGCCTTCGTAAAAAACGGACGCCTCTGGGCAAATTAAACAAGTATGGCTTTTTTATTGTAAAAAGACCGTTGATTCAGAAAAAAGTAATAAGACATCAAAAAACCTAGCCCTTACTTTTTTAAAGAGTGAAAAGTGTCAAACGACCCCTGTTTCTACGCCACTGGCTTATTGAAATAAACCGAAAATTTGTCTGATTATTGCTCTTTATAACTTGTTGTTACGCACAAAAAATTGTCTCAGTTGGGTTATTGTTTCAACAAATATTAACAAAAGAGTGGTCTGTCGGTCGACTCTTTAACACCCTGTATCTCATCAATAAAGCCTTTTCGAAAAAATTTTTTTCCTACATTTTCGTATTTTTTTTAATTTATCTACAAGTCCTCCAATTTATGGTACTCCATTTAGAAACACCTTGTATAACTACAGTAAGAATGGTTTTTAAAGTTGAAGTTTGTAATGAGCAATTAATGAGTTATATAAACGGTTATAAAGTAATGAAAATCGTAATTTTCCATTTTCAAAGTAGGTTTATATAGTGAAAACGGCTCAAGATTGAGGAAAACGGCGTATATATGTTCCTATCTTAACTTTTCATGTGGAATTTTTATACAGAGTGATCAACATTATCAGAAGTTCATCACGCTGTATAAAAAAAAATTAATTCACACAATAGGATACCGCATAAAAAGTTAAGATAGGAACTAACACGTAAGGTCTTTTTTAGAAGAATATTTTCTGCTAAATTTCTAACATTTCGTAGGGAAAAAAAAGAACGAACATTTTTTTTTGAAAGCGGAATCCTACACCATATCAATCAGAAGGTTTTCCCTAAGAATATTTATCCAACGGTTCACACCCATTTTTGTAAATTCAATAAAGTTTCGATTACTTATTATTGTTTCAAGCTTTACAAATCGTAAAATAATTGTTGCCGTAAAACAACATTATTATGCCGATTTAAATTTACGAATGTGCATATTGTGAGTCTCTGAAGAAATTTTCTCGTTAATAAGATGTAAATGTTTAATACAGTTTTTATTGCTATTTTTTATTGCCGAAAAAAAGTTGTAACATTTAAGGGAAATTTCTCAAATAGGGGTTTTCTGTTAGAGAAAATATGATATACAGGCGTCCCGTGATTCGATGGTGATAACTTTTAAGAGCGCATTATTTGGATAATTTTAAGTGTAAAGTGGCCTATACACTTTTATCCAAAAAATTACAAAAAAAAAAAACAAAAAAAGCATCTCTACCAGATTGGTTTACTGTTAAATATAAATTGTTGATAACTTCCTAACTTTTGAGTTTTGAACAAAAGTGTATGGGTCACTTTCGACTTTAAATTGTCCAAAGAATATGCTCTTAAAAGCTGTGACCATCGAGTCTGTATTTTGTATATATTGTATACATATACACCAACATTTTTCCTATTAAAGACTCACCCTGTATAATCAATGCGGTTAGATATAAAACAAATATTTCAATTTTAAAACTCGTAATGATTATTAGTGTTTGCAAGGTCAAACTATAAAAATTTTAGTACCCGCCGGAATGATTGAAATATCTAAAATTTTTAAAATGCTTCTCAAGTAGGTAGAGTTTAACTTTTAGAATCAAAATTTTGTAAAATTGAATATAATTTTATTTAAACTGATACTCTCGCTACACTGATCCTCATATTTTATAATCGTGCTTTATCCTTCCGTAATTTCGAAACAAGCACCTAACCAGAATCTCCGCATACGAGATACGAAATAGAAAACTATGAAACATTGGAAAAACACTATGGTATTTTTACGTAAGTCTTATATTATAATAAGTGATATTATTTACACCTTAGACAGCTCATGCTCCAAACTATACATACTAGTACACATTCCTAAAAATAGCAGCTTGTTATTATAAAGTTTTACGTCCGTTATTCTAATAAATATTAAACTATCATTTTTGATATTTAAAAGAATTAAGAGTAGGATTAGGGGCCGGTAGCGCAGCGGGTTAGCTCGTTTGCGACTAAAAAGTCGTTACATGGGCCTGCCACTGTATGGGATCGATTACCAGTCTCGTCAAGGATGTTTGTTTACTAAACTACATATATTATAAAAATGTGTCTGGCTGAATGAGCTAGTTCTCAAAACCAAGACAAGACCCATGTTTCCTCTTTTCTTTTGAAAGACTACGAATCATGGCAGAGGTAATTTATATTAGAATTAACACATACCTAAAGGATTATTAAGGTTCGAAAAAAATTATCTGATATACAATTATGCTCTGAAAAATTGAATTACTCCTAACAAATTTCGGCATTTAAGACAGTGAAATTTTTTGTGACTCTAGATTTCGATGGATTGTGGTCTAAACATTATATTTATAGCAGATTAAAGGAAAATTTTATTATAGAAATTTATCTATTTTTTTTTTGAGTTTATGAGAAAAGAAAATGGGTGTCGAAATTGTTTTTTACTTCTCAGTCGAGCCAGTAGGATGCAACCTAAAAGATCTTGTAAGGATTTCAAAAGTATTTCACGCTTCATTTCCTTTTTTGGCCGAAAAATAGGAATAGAAAATGGAATATTCTAAAAACTATATACAGGGTGTTGATTTTCAAAGCGGGCCATAGGGGATTAGCATTGCGAAAGTGGTTTTTGAGGATTCCTGCTCGCCGTTTAAACTGACAGAAATGGTTTTGGTATCAAAATGAAGCTAAAATTATTGCGCATAGCGCTTGACATCAGAAATTAATTTAATTTCACGTTGTTTTCTAAAATTCTTCAGTAAAAATTCAAGTAATTGTTAATGTTTAATCACAAAATAGCATGCCTTGCCTAAACAATAATGACGTTTCTACGTTTTGACAATCCAATAATAAAACATTGGTCTATTAAAAAAATTCACGGCAAATAAATCGCGAACCCTCCTTCAACTGGCTACACTGTAGTAGGTTTTCACCATAAAGACTCTTTTTTGGTTTGTATAAGCCATTTTTAAATAGAACCAGACTTTATTATTACCTACTGACTTATAAAGTTTTATTATTGGATTGTCGAAACGTAGAAACGTCATTATTGTTTAGGCAAGGCATGCTATTTTGTGATTAAACATTAACAATTACTTGAATTTTTACTGAAGAATTTTAGAAAAAAACGTGAAATTAAATTAATTTCTGATGTCAAGCGCTATGCGCAATAATTTTAGCTTCATTTTGATACCAAAACCATTTCTGTCAGTTTAAACCGCGAGCAGGAATCCTCAAAAACCACTTTCGCAATGCTAATCCCCTATGGCCCGCTTTGAAAATCAACACCCTGTATAGTAAGTCAGTTAAAGACTACAGGAAAGGTGTAGCAAGCTGTTTAAAATTATAGCTTTCTTAAAAAAATGAATAACCTACATGGATGATGTTACAGATTTTCCTCGAGATTTTCTGTGCCTGAAAACCTTCTAATGTCCGCTTCGGAAGCGCACGTTTCTGGTTTTCGCTACAGTTGTTCGGCAGATTTACTGACAATTTTTGCAGCTGTTAATCTGTTAGGCTTTTTCCAACTTTAAGAGGAATTAAAAGTTCAAGGGCATCGATAATCTTCAGATTGTTTGCTTAAGACCTGGGCTTTCAGACATTCGACAACATCCTCCGGATACTCCAGATGCAGCACACTGATGAGCTCCAATAGGGCGAAACACGTGTCTGTGCTTGTTCTGGTACTCTGGTGGCTCTGTTGTTGTTTGGATGGAAGCTCTCTTGATTTTGGGAGTTTCGAGCACTCCCAATATGAGTAATAATTGCACTTTATGTGCTTTATACTCATACGACCTGCATTCATTGCTTTATTTATTAATCGTTGAGTACCTATATTTGCCTTTTCTCTCGTACCGATAAACTATTCTCGCTATGAAGTTAAATGTCATCATTGGTTCATTGAAACTGAAAATAAAAGGAATCTTAATTAATCACCAATAGTTAACGAATAACCAGTGATTATTGAACGAATTAAGGTAGTTTTGTAAATTATCGAAGTGAATAATAATCGTTGTATGCGAATACACTTTGTCCACGACTATGAAATTGTAATTACACTTTAATCTGAGATAAAAATAAACTCTCTAACATATCCACAAAGTGGTGCGGTTTTACTTCTAGAGCGGGCACCATGCACAGATGCCATACAATGAGTAAGAGCATTGACAGAAAATTATAAGATCCCGAAACAAGTTATCCACCTTATTTTCATAGATTTATAAAAGACATTCGACCGGGTACCACACAAGCATTCATGGCGAGGCAAGCACTCATAACCCAACTGACTGATACCAGAGCAATACATCGGTGCCATACAGGACATATATGTAATAACATAACGTTTCCAGATGGTACAAGTGAAAGCTTTGAGGTCGGGGTCCACAAGGATCCATTCTGAACCCCTTACTTTTCAACATTGTCATGGACTAAATTACAAAAGAAAAAGATCTCCAAAAATCAACTCCATGGCCCTTGGACACTCTGGTAGGTATACGCAGACGATGTGGTTTTAATAGAGTAATCACTGGTGGAAATTCAAAACAATCTCGAAAGGCTTCGAAAGCAGTATAGGTTCCGAGTTAGTTGCAAAAAGACTGAATGCATAGGTATTGCAGATTCTCTGAAGGTGATGGTGGCAACAGTCAACACCCAGGCAGGACCCAATATCGAAAGGACTCTATCAAACTAGGGTTCGGGTTGATAACTTGAATAGCTTGGATGCATAGTTAACACCAAAGCAAACACTGAGAGAGGTGTGGAAAATAGAACAAAGATAGGCTGACTTAAAAATGCCTTAAAAAAAAGGTATATTGTATAAACGAGCCATAGGGCCGGCAATCTTATATGTATCTAAATGCTGGGGGATAAGGAAATGCAAAGAGGAGAAAATGCATATCAGGGAATTGAAGATTCTGCGACCGGCAAGTGGTGTTACGAGACTTGCGAAAATCCAAAACAAGTACATTCGAGGGACCTTGAAATCCTAGAAAAAATGCTAGAAATGTATTTATCGGGCTAGTTCGGGCACTTATTGCTCAGAAGCGAAGACCATAATATGACCAGACAGGTCTTGGCCATATAAGAGGACAAGAGCGGCAGATGTCGCCCCCCGAATACCTGCATTCCTTGCTGTACGCTATTACGCCAACGCCAACTATCCACAATGACATGACGTCGATAGGATTATCAACGCCAAATTTGAATCGCCAAGAGTGGCGCAAATGTGTCTCAGGAGTGCTGGCACCATCAGAGCAGGGAACAAGCTAGGGAATTGATTGATTGATATTTTAGTCTTAGAAAATGGGTTGCTCTTGCTAATATGTCATCAATAACTACATTTATCGTTACACACAGGGCAGACAAAGGGACACAGTACAGATTTCCGTTCCAAATGGATTGCATTTTGTTCTGCCACTGTGCTCCTCCCAGGACCTATACATATTTTTTAAATTATTTTATCGTGACGTTTGGCAAAATAGATATAGTTAATTATTAATACCCTTTATTAATATTCCCTTCTGCGCTTAAAAAAGGTCTTCGAATATGCGATGTTGGAGTGTGCTACTTGATTTCATGAATAGGAATGACATTCTGCATCCAAATCAGTATAGCTTTCGAAAGTGTAGGTCAACTTCGAATGCACTTTTTGCATTCTATGAGGAGGTACTGGGGGCTGTTGAAGCTGGACAGAACCCAGTTGGTATTCACTGTGATTTGAGCCGTGCTTTTGATTGTGTTCGACATGACGTATTGCTCGATATTCTGTATCGACTGGAAATAAGAGGTACACCTCATAAATGGTTCAGTTTTTTTTTGGAGGGCCCGCACACAAAGGGTCAAAATAACACTGGAGGTGTCGAAAGTCCGGAGGGATTTTCTTTCGAATGATAGACACAATGCGATTGGAGTGCCACAGGGGTCCGTGCTCGGACCTGTGCTTTTTCTGCTATACATTCACGAGCTGTCTGCTTTGCTGCCGGGAGTTTTTACATGTCTCTACGCGGATGACTTAACCATTTTGTTCAGGGGGCAGATGGGAACCGCGTGAGTGGCTTGATTGAGTCTACTCTTGAAAGGCTGAATGCATGGCTTATTGAGCACCCCCTTTTCTTGAATTTGGTAAAGACAAAATGCGTTTTCTATCGGACCCGCCAGGCTGATCTGAGACCGAGTTCATCTCCTGATTGTGATATTTCTCTCGATGGTTCTGATCTCGACCGTGCTGGATCGGTTAGATTCCTGGGAGTGGAGATCGATGAACATTTCACTTTTAGAAACCATTGTTAGACACTTTCACATAAACTGAATTCCATTTGCTTTCAGATGAGGTTGCTGCGTTTCTATCATGGTCAGGTGTAGAGTAGGATCGGGTATCTATAGAATATTGGTATGGGGTAGTTCTGCCGGTGTGTGTGATGTGTTCCTGAGTCAGAGAATGCTCAATCTTCCCATTACAAAGTCTTGTAAGGGATTGTTTCGGAAGCTCAAAATATTGCCAGTGTTTGGCCTTTATATATACGAGATCCTGGGAAACGAGCTGAAAGCCTAAGACGATTTTATATCCACTACTTGTCTGGTTCGCTGTAAATAAAGGTAAATATGTCAAATTAATTAATCCTTTAATTTGATAACAAAATATGGTTTCTGGTCGAAATTTGCTTTTATAAAATTTATGTAAAACCGTTGCTGAATAAAACCATTGCTGTCTTCACCCCCGTAAGTTTTTAAACCAGAGTGGCTTGGATATCAGAGTGTATACCTATATGTGAACATAAATAAGTATTTTAGGAAGGCTTTTTGGTGGTAGTTTTTGACTGTCAAAGTATCATTTTATCATTTCAAGTCTTAAAAAAAATAATAGATAAATGTGAATTTTGTATCCCTTTTCAAGAGGCTGTAACATCTCGGAGGAGGCTATAAAATTTTGATGCGCTTTTATGACCCCCCACTTCTTTAAAATTATTAATCAAAGAATCACCTTTCTGATTTTTCTCTTCTGATTAATGAAACATTCTGAATAGGAGGAGGAAGCATTTATTTTCAAAATAATGTCTATAGCTCTTCTATTTGTCCTGATTTTTGTCAATCAAAGCAAGGAGATAGGTAGGTGGCAGAGGTCGATGGATGTATGAAGCGAAGCACTGGTAGGTTTATAGATCTCACTTTCCGTTGTATATATTGGAGTTATTTGCGGATTAGTCGGTCTTACGTCATTACAGCAGTTTTCTTCACCCATTGTCATTGTACGAACAGCGAACAAGTGAGACCAATATTCAGTGCTACGCTGAATATATCACCGATGTTTGTTTACATTGCTCATTAACGTCATACACAGTGTTTATTCTCTCCGACCTACATTTGTAAATTGCTGTCCCCTTTCTTTTAACTGTTTGGTTCCCGAGATTGAACCTTTCAGTATGATAAAGACCACCTGCGAAGTTACAAATATAGCATGAGGACTTTATTGAACAATTCATCCTTGATGTTTTCCAATTATTTGCAACTAGATAGGAATTTTATAGTGGACTGGGTGTTTTTCGGCATTTTCTGCAATATGTTGGAAACTAGGAAACATTTTTTGTATGTTTAGGATAACTTGGAAAAGCCCTTTTGATTGACCCCTCACATGCCAACAAAAAAATATATACAGGGTGTACCAGCTCGATTTAGACAACGGTAAGGGCCGTGTAGGTCTCGTCAAGACGAAACGTTTTTTTATTTGAAGTTTTTGAATTTGGACCTTCGTTGCGGAAATATGGCCGACTTCCGGTTTTTAGTTTTTTGGCTCCAGTTTCGGCATTTTTAGGTTCTCGCCCAAACTGAAACTAGTTTTGGAAACTCCTTAGCTTCAGTTACAACTTTCATATTGAAGTCAAGGTTCTATCTCTGTTGGATTCAAAATCTTAGCTTTTCAATTTGATTCAATTTGAATTGATTCAAAGACTTAAAATTTAAAGTCTTGGGCATGTCGCCATTTTGAATCCAACAGAGATAGAACCTTGACTTCAATATGAAAGTTGTAACTGAAGCTAAGGAGTTTCCAAAACTAGTTTCAGTTTGGGCGAGAACCTAAAAATGCCGAAACTGGAGCCAAAAAACTAAAAACCGGAAGTCGGCCATATTTCCGCAACGAAGGTCCAAATCCAAAAACTTCAAATAAAAAAACGTTTCGTCTTGACGAGACCTACACGGCCCTTACCGTTGTCTAAATCGAGCTGGTACACCCTGTATATTATCTGGTTTTTATGGACTCATCAGCACGTCATAACGAAATCAGATACGCTAAACTAACAATACCGGACACTTCTATAATACCTATACCTAGGTATAATGCATTTTGTTGAACTATGCATGACAACTACAGCGGCGCAGCCAAACGTATGTGGATGACACATACACTTCATCCTGAGAAAGTTGGCTTTTGGGCAGCGATTAGTGATAGGCGATTAATTGGGCCATTTTTTTTAAGGGAACATAAACGCTATGCGTTACAGAGAAATTTTCCAGCCGTTTGTGAACCCTATGCGGTACAGGGAAGAAATTCTTCAGCCGGTTATGAACCAGCTGCGTGACTACGAACTGGCTGAAAGACACTTTCAGCAGGACGGTATACGATCACATTACATTATCGAAACGCTCGATTTACTGAGGGAGCATTGTGACGATCGACTTATCAGTTGTAATACAGCCATAACATGGCCAGATAGATCCTGCGACCTCACACCATGTGACTTATTTTTATGGCCTTGCATCAAAAATTCAAGAGTTCTGACACTAATACTTATTGATTTACGACACATAATCGAGAAGTTAATCGAGATAAACAATACACCTGAACTGTTTCGGAGTGAGAAACCGTGTATTAAAATGTGTCCGGAAGGGTGGAGGGCTAATTAAAATTATTATTATAAAATTAATATTATTAATATTATTATATTATTGAAGTATTATCGCGCTATTGCAACTTGCCCTATCGTGTCGAAAGTATTCGAGATTGTTATCAAGGGAATGTTTGATAACTATCTGGAAAGGTTTAAAATTTTGAATAGCCAACAGTTTGGTTTCAGAAAGGGTCTTGCAACTATTGATGATGCTGTTCTTGAAGTACCTAATAGGCAACGCTATTGGTGGGTTTGATTTGAGGCTGCGCACAGTACTTACCTTGTGTGATCTAATGAAGGAGTTTGACTGTGGCTCGATCTATTGCTTGATGAGATGAGTGTATAATATGTAGTGTAAGGGTTGGTCGCGATCTGTTTCGCTCGTATTTGAGTGACAGGCGTCAATATGTTGGGGTGAATAATGCGCAGTCAAGTCTGCTATCGCAGAGGCATGGTGTCCCTCAGAGATCGGTGACCTGACCTGGGACCGCTGTTATTTCTAATATATGTAAATGATCTTCCCAGTTATGTCGATAGTTCGTCAACTGTCTTATTCGCGGATGACACCACCCTGTTTTCAAGCCATCGAAACATAGATGAAGCATAGATGAAGCTCCAGATGTCTCGGGCAGTGAAACGGGCATTTAGATGGTTCAGTGCCAACACTATCTTTAAAGGTGGCGAAAACGCAAACCATTACCTTGGCGACGGATAGGAACTCACCCGTGCAGGATCCTGGTTCCGTTTTAGGTGTCAAGATTAATCAGCGACTCACGTGGCACGTGGTCCTGTCATGTGGACCAGGTCTGTTCTAGAGCTGTTTGTGGTATTTATTTATGTGCTGCGCAGGTTGGTTTCGCTGTTTTCTCTGGAGGTTCTCGAAAAGGCATCTCCTGCATCGTTGAGATGAGCTTCCCTGCTACAGAAGAGAGAGATTAGAATTATGGTTAGATCGGGATATCACGGGCCACTGTAGGGGGTGGTTTAGATTTCTGCGGATACTTACCTTAACGTCAATGTTTATCTACGTAACATGCTTCCGGATTCATGGATCGAGTGCTACGCTATGAACCGGTGCCGACTTGCATAGCTATGGCCGAGTCTATGGCACTAGGAATTGACACTTACTTCTTATACTTCCAGTCCACCCAGGACTGGTACCGCGGCCAATGCCATCCAATACGATTGCCAAACAAAATGAAATTTGTTACCATGAGCACACTTATAGGACATTAAAAAATTATTTGATCAGCAAAGCGTATTATAGATAGCTTGAATGAGTTTCTAGAGGATAAGTGACCGTTTGGAATATTATTGTGCTTGCGTTTGTATACCACGATGTTTGTAGTACATATTGAAATTGTTGTGGAGTTTTTCCCTAAATTGTACACTAACTTGCCAAAGATGTGGATAGTGACGATAACTATATTTACTCCATCAAGTGGGGTGCTATTCTATACTAGCTTAACAGAAACAATGACTGTCAGTTGTAAAAAGTGAATTAAGTTAAGACAAACCTCTTCGTTGCAACGGACTATTCCAAACGAATTTCTTTTCGAACATCCTTTATTATGAAGTAGTGCAACAATAAATAATTTTGTGATGATATTTATTTAGGCAGAACTAGAATATTTAGGTAAATTTCTGCTACCACGAGACAGCTCTAAATTTTTGTTAATATTTTTTCTAATAATTGAATAATTCGTCAGCATTGATCTGCAGTGTCAATGTATTTCTGTAAAGTATATAAAATATTTTTCCATAATAGCTTGTATTGTGAGGTTTATGAGCTGTTATCAGTTTCTCAGCGTGGTTTTATCTAAGGAAGTTCTGCTGTGCCTGTGCTGTGACTAATCTGGCGTGTGTGACTCAAACGGCCAAAGCTACTGATTGCGGTCTACAGTAGTAGTACTAGATAATACTGGAAGGTACAGCGTATCATCTGGTATTCCTCAAGGATCCTTGTTGAAACCCCCTATGGTCTATAATTTTTTATAAATGATATGGTTTAATGTCTCATGGTTCTAACAGCTAATTGAATGCTGTTGATGTTAACAAGATTTACACTGTTGTCAGAGATGTGAGAAATAGAGAGATTGCAGGTGAACGTTCAAAAGATCTCAAAATGGTATGTAGATGGTATCTTCGGAATGGTCTGCCACTAAACGTTAGAAAATGTAGCATACTTATTTTTCATAAAATTTATGTTTTCAACCCTTACGTTGTAGAATCTCGGCATACTGATGGATGGTAAATAAAACATTAATATTTTACACACAGTAAGATACTTAGTAGAATACGGGAAAATTAATTTAAAAAATTCTGGTCTTCAATTTGGTGAGATAAAAAATGCCAAAGTTAACATTTTACTATCTTTGTTTTCAGTATTTGCAAAAATTAAATCATTTTACAGACATAAAAAGGGTACTTCAATCGTTATCAATTAAAAAAATTGTTTGAGATGTATTACTGGCTTGGAAAATTTAATAAGATTTTTTTTTCTTTTCTAAGATGCTGAAAAATAGCATTTGGCAACAACGGTTTTGATACCTTGACTACCTACATTGTTAGAAATTAGACGAAATTGAAATTACCAAATACCAGCAGTTATTGTGTTAAACGTTGCCAAATTTATTGTTCGATATTTTGCTTATATCTTTTAAAATGTAGCTCTGGATTTTTTTTTAATATCCCTCATTTTCTTAACACCCTTGTTGCGTATAGACTTACTGCCAAGAACTTAATTGTTCTATTTGTATAGTAAGTCACGCGGTTGGGAATTTTGATTAATTTAATTACTCGAAGGACCAGCGGGAAAATAATTAGGGGAGCAATTAAGGGGTATAATTTCTAGGATGATAATTATGCACCTACCTTAAATTTCCCATGTAGACAGCTTAGTGAGCTTTCATTTGGCGACCAGGGCCGAAGATACTATCGCGTCGCATAGCACTTGTGGATTGCAATGTAAACTCTTCGTCTGTATAAACAGACATGGACCGAACGCGACGGCGGTTTTTCTCATTCTCATGGGTGAAGTGGTAGGCTTAGGCACCCTTTGGCTGTATGCCCATAGGACATGGTCTTGCGCACCATGTTGTCACGTTCCTCTCCCTCCCGTGCATAATTCAAAATAAGGAGGGAATTATATGGCAAAGGGAAACATGGGAACGGAACAACTCTGTAGAGCTCAAACTTTGGATAAGTGTACGATGTACCCTCAACAAGGATTTTCATCGGCTGCATGCATTGGTTGTGCGATAAGGTTTTGAATATCTGTGATGTGCTGTTTCCTGTTGTGGGGTCTCTTATTGTTGAATGTCAACCCGAGAATTTGGTGCTGATTTATCGTGGGCGGAGTTTTTCTGTTAAGAAGTCTCATTAGAGTCGACTTATTGAAGTGAAGCATTTGCCAAACTCTTGGATTTCGTTGTTGAAAAGCCAGTTATGGATAACCAAAAACTTAACAGCGGGTATTATAGGTAAAGTCTCATTAAGTTAACGGGCAGATTTCTGTGGCCATTTCTGAAGAAGGTATCGAGTCTAAGTGGAAATTTTTGAAATTTATCTATTCTTGACATGAAAGTAATTACAAAAATGTTAATAAAAGTCATTTGACGTCGATATTAGCTTCAGAAACGAGCACAGAAATCTGCCCGTTAGCCTAATGAGCCTTTATAATATTGGCTGCTTAAGTTGGTTTAAGGCTTGTTGGATTAGGCTGGTTGTAACAAAAATGTTCTTTTGCCATGCCAACTGATGGATAAGATCATCAGCGTAGAATAAGTACATACTGAAATTGATAGGGAAATCTTTTATTCTGAAGAATGTGTTACTTAGAAAAATAAAATCGAAGAATACAACAAATGGCAGCAAGGGGTAGAGAGCCTAGCTCTAGAGAGATTTATTCTATATCTTATTGTTACAACTACTAGTCTTATTTTATATTTAACATTTTAACATAAAAGTAACCAAAATATTTTTTTCCTAATTTTTTTTGCAAATTGATGGTGATAGGAACACCTGACTATTAATAATAATTGTAAACGTTTTCAAATACTTTGTAACATCCTATACCTATACCTCGACGTATACCTAATACCTATTATACCCATCTATATGTTTAAGTAAGTATAGGTAAAGTAGAGAACTATCACTAGGTACTAAATTTGATTTTAAAAATTGCTTTCATCGTTCAAAAGCTACTTCTTTACCTTAAATTCAAGTCACGTTATAATAATTGCCGCTGTGATAATACATAATTGCAACAGATATTGTTTGGCCACAAACAATTCATATGACACGTGATGTGTGGGTATCATGCATTGTCGTCAGTCAAATGAGCTCTTCTAGATAAGTATCATCCTGTAATTAAAGTTGCTACGGTTTACCCTCCCGGATTAATCATTGAGCGCAGAATTGTCGTTAGATTGAACTCCGAAATTGTTCCATATCGTCAAAGATAAGAAGTAAATGGGGCATCTTAGCCAAATCGGATCGTTTGAAAAATTTTGATTTTTGATTTATTCAATTTTTTGATATTTTTTAGTACCCCTCAAAATAGCGTTTGTGGTAAATTTTGAGATTACTTTTTTGATTAAGTTGTTAAAAAAATTCAAATTCGAAAGAAAATCGTATAGGTAACTTTGTCCAAAATAAAGCTTTTTTTTTAATTTTGTTCTGAGATGGCCTTACAGAAAAAATACGAAAACAATAGTAAAGTGTTTTTGATAAAGATTTTTAAGTTTGAAATTTTAAATCGTATTTTTGAAAGCGAAATCTTTCCATTTTTTTTTGAAATTTTATTATTTCAAACTACTATTCTTTTAACAACTTTTAAGATCGGTCCGGTCGTGGGCCCTCCATAATGACTATTTTTTTCGATTTTTTAAAATTAAAAAGGAATTATCTATATAAATGATTATAATTACAACAAAGTGAAGCCAAATTCGAGCCAAAGTACATATTAAGTAAAAAGAAGACGTTTGTTTGGGTTCTAGGGCTCATATACACTGTGTCTCTTGAATTTCTGGACATAGGGAATTCCCATGTTAAAATAAACTATTATAAATATTGGCTCCCCTAATTATTTTACAGTAAAATGTCAAATGTAAAACTTCTTAAGGAAAAAAAGCTGCTTCTTATGCTATAATTGGATTTTCATTTGGTTCATCCGTTTTCGATAAAATCAGGAAAAACTGAATGGTTTTTCGTAGTTTTTCAAGGTTGCTTTGCTTTTGACAGATAGTGCTAATAAGATAATAACAAATCTCTAATATTTCTAAATGAATTGCCAGGAGTAATGACATTCAATAAATTTTACTTTTTCTTCAATGGTGTAGGTAATATTTCATTTTTATAAACAAGTTTTTCTTTAAAAAGTAATAATTTGCCACTTAAAGTTTTAATGATGAATGAATTACTTTAGAACAATCAGTTATTGACAATTAATAATTTTTAGCATTATCTGTCAAAAGCAAAGCAACCTTCAAAAACTACGAAAAACCATTCAGTTTTTCCTGATTTTCTCGAAAACGGATGAACCAAATGAAAATCCAATTGTAGCATAAGAAGCAGCTTTTTTTCCTTAAGAAGTTTTACCTTTGACATTTTACTGTAAAATAATTAGGGGAGCCAATATTTACAATAGTTTATTTTAACATGGGAATTCCTTATGTCCAGAAATTCAAGAGACACAGTGTATAATACTGATCTCATGCCAAAAGCAGACAAAAACACTGTTGAAGACATGGATGGCCATTTCGCTCTTATTAGAGCTCATCGGCATGTCATATCAACAATCGTGATTGTCTACTTCTAACTAAAGATCAGTTGATACGATATACGGAAAGTTCACAACAAACTCCCCGGGACTTGTATCAGGTAGTGACATCTCTGTGAGTGACGGAAACTACATACATATTATATTAAATGTTCAATTTGAATATTTTAAATATTAATAATTTTTTAAAATGAATAAAAGAGTGTATAGAGACAAAAATTGGTACATATTACATTTATAATGATTTATTTTATAAAGAATTTTTTTTTCAAATTTTAAAAAATCGAAGAAATAGTTCATTTGCAGGGCTCACGACCGGATTGGTCTTGATAAAAGTTGTTAAAAGAATAGTATGTACCTAGTTTGAAATAAGAAAAATTCAAAAACACGATTTAAAATTTCAAACTCAAAAAACTTATTAACCAAAACCACTGTAAAAATATGTTTTGTATTTTCTCTATAAATGCAATATTTTTCCTAAATAAATTAAAAAAAAAGCTCAAATTATTAAGAAAATTTCCCGATTTTTTTGAAATTTTTTTTTTTTTTTAAAGTGATCAAAAACATGTAAAAATTTACCAGAAATTTTGCCAGAGTCACGTCAATTTTTGGAGGGGGGGACTTTTTGACGTACAACTGACATGTGCATATCGCTCACCCACTCGCCCCTAAAAAATCTTAAATGGAATGACCTACCTTGTGATACCTCATTTGAAAAAGAAAATTTCAGCAGTGCACTTGTTTTTTCGTTTCAATATTATTATTATTATTATTATTATTATTTTTAGGTAGTGAGAGCCTAGACTCTGTCATTATACGAGATTCAAAGAAAAGACTGAAGTTGATATCATGGACAAGTGAATTTTGGAAAATCTCTTTTGTCCCTAATAGTGTATTTTTTAACCTGAAATCGTGGAGAAGTGAATTTTGGAAAGACACTTTTGTCCCTAATAGTCGTATTTTTTAACCTGGAAATCGTGGAGAAGCGAATTTTGGATAATCACTTTTGTCCCCAATAGTCTTATTTTTAGATTAAAAAAATACACTGAATCACATTATTCTCGATTTTTGCCCGAAATTTCGAAAACTAGAAAGTGATACGTGAAAAATCTTTTGGAATTTTCGTTCATGAAAATTTTGCAACTTTCTTCTAATTTAAGCGAGTGTTACCCGAATCCACAAACGAAATATGTCAAAATAATTACTTACGTAATTAACTCGTTAATTAACAATCTCCATCTCATTCTAATGTATATTAACATTAAATCTCCCTTGAAATTTCCATCCCTTTAACCCTCTTCAAAGTGCATTTTTATATCCTTCTGATTTTTAATTTTTTGCACACAAGAAAATAAATATCCTTACAGAAAAAAAAGACGTTGTATACTAATCAAATAGAAAACTTTTTTTCACCTAATTCAGTTTGTTAAAAAAGTTTCTTAAATTACACCTTTTTGCAATTTTTTATACATTTTAAACAATGAAAATGTTCAAGTAATGAAGACCGCAAAGACCATTTACTATACTTTACTTGCTTAAATTCTTCCTTAGACGATAATAAATTGAATGAACTTTTAATTGTAAGGTTAACTGAAAGAGATTGAATTAAAGGTGCCTTAAAAGTGAATTATTCTGATCGGTACTTGTATTCTCTTGATACCCACACATATTATGTACATATACATATGAATAATGTCTACCCTGGTTCCATACAGGCTGTCCCTGATGAAGGGTACTACCGACGCTCTACCAGAGATTACTGAGTAAAAAATATTTATACTCAGGAATATGTGGTAGGGAATTGGTGTGGTACAAGAGATAGAGGCTCGGTTAAATTAGAGAAAAGTTGCACAATTTGATGCTTAATAAGAATTCGAATAAAAAGAAAATATTTTCTGTCGTTGTTGAAATATCCTGAAAAAACTGAAAAATTAAATTTTCTTTTTTTAGCCATGTCTTTTTTTTTATTATTGGAAATTAATTTATTATTTTTTGTAGGCTTACATAAGTCGTCGCTTATCCATTAAAGATATGCCTAAAAAAAGAAAATTTGATTTTCAGTTTTTTCAGGATATTTCAGTAACAACTGAAACTATTAAAATTCCTATTAAGCATCAAATTGTGCAACTTTTCTCTAATTTAACCGAGCCTGTATCTCTTGTCATTTCCAAGATCCCCATGTACTGCCACTTACACTGGACACACTGTATATGTACGATTATAAAAAAACGGTATACATTTTTTTCTTCATTTTGTAAGATGAATAATTGATGATGATAGAATTGTTTTTTTTTTTTTACAATTAAATTCACTAATAGGGACATCCCGAATTGGTGAAAATCATTGCATCATTAAATGCCCATCGGTCCTTCCTCATAGACCACGGAAATGTGGTTTTCCAAAATTTACCTACCCAGGATACTTATATAGGAGAGTATGCCGTAACTTTGAAAAAGCTAAACCACTGTTATTGCGAGATGACGTTATTTATTTCAGTGGCAAATATTTGCTTTATCTGATCACGAGTCTGAGCAGTGGCATTTAACTGTGATAAAAAAAAAAACAAAGAAGCGAGCAAAACAGTTATAAGAAATGTTAAATCTGGAAATCATCAGGGGCAGGCATATGTTCTGGTATGATGACAACAAGCCAAACTATCTTGTTAGGGTTTCTATAATTTCCGAGGGGGTGTTCACTCGATGAAAAAGTGTACAATTATTTCCACATACCAAATTATTTTCACTATTTCCACTTTATTTCCATATTTCCACATTATTTCCACTATTTCCACGTTATTTCTACGTTTCCACGTTATTTCCACATTATTTCCACTATTTCCGCTTTATTTCCGTTATTTCCACTATTTCCAGATTTTTTCTACTATTTCCAAGATGTTTTCACGTAATTGCAAAACTCTTTGAAACAAATATTTCGCACTCGATTTCGCATCGCCGCTCTCTTAATGAATCCGTTTTTGGTCAAAATAACTTAATTTTTATGTTAAGCTCATTTTGTTTGTGTAAATATTTTTTTATATAATGAAAATTGCGAGGAAAATAATAATTGTAACAGTAAAAATAGAAATGCTAATATATCAAGGATTAGGAGCGAGGTTAGGAGTTACCCTAAAAAAATTAAAAAATTAATATTGTTTCATTTTGTTTAACGGGTGTCGTAGACATAAACGTTTCTCAAAACTTGTCTCCTACCTATTATTTGTTAACTTGAGAATGAATAATTTTTGAAAACAGGTCGGCATTTTAATTAAGAACTTTAATCTAAGGCTGAGCTTTGATGAGTAGAATACGAGGTAGAATATAGGTAGGATCTCGAGTAGTAGTCGAGATTAGCGTCTTACATTTTTTTTACAAGTTTTGTGTTGAAGTTTGTCAGAAATGTAGTCGAAGTTAAAAAACCATAGACAGTTCTCAGAAATTAACAAAAACTGTATTGCAACAACTTACTACATATACAGGTTGATTCAAAATTCAGTGCAAATATTTTAAGGGCGTATTTACCAGCAAAAAATAAGAAGTTTTTTTTCATATAATCGTATGTCCTAACTTGCTTTGTTTTCTAAATACAGGGGGTAAAATTTTGAAAAAAAAAATCGATTTTAATCAATTTCTCAAAAACCTCTCAGCCGATTTAAATAAAATTTTATAGGCTTATTTGTTGTCATAAGGGCCTTCCTTTGATGGGAATAACATGAATTTATTAATTCCAGTGGCGTCTCAGGGGGCTACCTACTTATTTATTTTAAAAATAAATTAAATGAATCTCAATAATCGATGTGAATTTATTACTTGTTTTAATAGGGCCTGGCACAGATTTTAATTTTTTTCTTGGAAACAAAGCTAGACACGAGTAAAGCTCAAGAGGCAAGAAAGTTACATTATTACCCGCTTAATCGAAAAAAATATATAAATTGTCAAAAGAGCAGTGGCGTACCATAATTTTACCTATAAGCACTGCACTGAACATGTGAACAAGTTATGGGGTTAAATATTGTCTTCATTATTTCTATTTCAAATACAAGCAAGACATTTTAGTATTTCATAATAATTCTAAGGCGAGTTTATTGAGCAGTTGTCAAACTTGGAATTTCTTTCAGATTTAGGTATCTTATCGACTTTTAGAATTTTGAATATTTTTGCAATTGAGGTTTTGTTAAAAAAGTATAAATGTAGTTGTTCCAGATATTATAGTAGACCAAATGTTTCATTTTTTAGCACTTCTGTCACCCTTGAAGTAATGTGAGAAAAAATGATAAAATTTGAGAATTTATCTCGTATACCTACCTGACGGATATATCAATATTCATCCCCCTCTAAGAACCCTTGTGTGATATGTGCGTTGATGCAAATTTTTGCATGAAGTCCTTCAAAAGACACATGTCACACAAGGGTTGTTATAGGGAGATGAATATTGATATTAATCCGCCAGGTATACGAGATAAATTCTCAAATTTTATAATTTTTTTCCACCCTAAATGAAAGGTGGCAGAAGTGCACTCTGGATTTTTGGAAAGAGGCATTTTTAGAGGACATTATGCAAAAATTTGCATTAACGCACATATCACTTCACACGAGGGTTGTAGGAGTGACAAAAACATAAAAGAAAGAAGATAATATCACCTACGTTGTATTTCTTTAAAAAAATTTCACAAACTGTGACCTGCCTGTTTAATTAAATTAAGCAAAGTCCGGTTTTTCTGACAGGGTTGTATTGCGAAGTAGATGCATGACGTGCAGGTACTTTAATTATTATTGAAAATTAAAAACCACTTTAGCTACAAGACAACATAAGTTAACATAGGATCTAATTTTTAACATGGAGTTTCCATGACAACATATACTCGTAGGTCCACATAGGTATACAAAAAATGCATTGTACATTTCATTGCAAATTTTCGGAGGAATTAATTGAACTACCGCGCTAGAAGGTTAATAAACTTGCATTAATATACATACTACACATGTTGTTAATACCTATTAAATATTTCTGTGTATTTTTAAAAATACATAAAGGTCGGTCGAAAGGTCGTTTGTCGTTTATTTATACGTACCGAAAAAGTAATGTTTTTATCTCGGATGTTGTATGCTTATGCATAAAGACGTACTATGTCATCTGAATTTACATCAATCTCCTCGGTTCTGGGCTTTAGGGTTACGCCATGTGTGTTTTAGTTATCCATGTAACCATATGGTCCACCGAGACAGAGTACGTTTTTATACATTGTTTACAATTTACATCATTTATTCAAATCAAATCAGAGTGGCACGGAATTATGTGCTTTTAAACTAGGTAATATTTCCCTCCAAATTGCCTTCCACTATTATTGTGTTATACTAGGTATACTCCATTTGTATGCATTGGGAAATCACATGCAAAATAAAACTTCCTCCTATTGGCTCTCCTATATGTAATTGTTTTGGACGGAAATAGTGACGTTAGGAAATTTATACTTGTGTCGAATATTTCTGGAAAATTTCAGGAAATATTCACATTTTATGGAAATTTATGAGAACTTTTAAATACTCGTATAAGGTACTTACTTATTCTTTTTAAAATTTTTGCTTTAAAATTAATTACCTAAATAGAAATGCAGGGCTAGAACTATTTAATAAGCCACTCCAGGGATATCTTAAACCAGTAAAAATACGAGTTCAGTTAAATTACAGAAAAGTTGCCCTATTTTGAGATTGGAACCAGAAATCTTATTTTTGCCATACTTTTTTAATTATGGAAAATTAATTAATTATTTTTTGCAGGTTAGCATAAGTCATCAAAGGCTACCCATTTGACACTACAAAAATTTTCAAAACCGACTAGATCCCAGAGTTTTCATAAAATTAATGGAAACAAAAAATTACTTACATTACAAAATTACATTTTTAGAAAATAAATACAAATTTTTAAACCGAAATTCATAGAAAATTTAAAAACTAACAGGCAAGTAATAGGTATGACTTCATATAGACCTAATTCGGTGAGAATAAAATTTTTGAAAAATAATTCATTAATTTTTGGTTCCCATGTTTTTTTTATCGAACGACATAAAAACAATTATGACGGTCATAAGAACAACAAAAGTTGAGAATGAAAACTCTGGGATCTAGTCGGCTTTGTAAATTTTTGTGATGTCAATGAATAGGATCGCTTTGATGACTACAAAAGACGGGAAAACGATTTTTTCGCAAAGTACTTAACTCAAAATTGCACAACTTTTCTCTAATTTAACCGGCCTCGTATCTTCACTGGTTTAATATCCCTGTAGTTAGGTTTGGTCCATTAACTAATTGTTACCCTTATGTATACTATTTTTTTGGTTAAACTAGTAATTAAACTAGAAAAATGTATTTTCTATTGGCATTTTTTAAATATACAGGATGATTCAAAATTGCCTCCAAATATTTTAAGGGCGTATTTACCATCCAAAAATAAGATTTTTTTTCATATAATCGTATGTCCTAACTTGCTTCCTTTACAGGGTGTAATAAATAAGTTAAAAAAAAAATGTTTTTTATCAATTACTCAAAAACCTTTCAGCCGATTTAAACAAAATTTGGTAGGCTTATTTGTGGCTATATAAGGGCCTTCCTTTGATGCATGGGAATAACATAAATGTATTAATTCCGGTGGCGTCTCAGGGGGCTACCTACTTGATACTTTTGGTGAAATTATGGTACGCGCACTGCTTTTTTGACAAATTAATTTTTTTTGTAGGTTAAACGGTCAATAATCTAACTTTCTTGCCTCTTGAGCTTTACTCGTATCTAGCTTTGTTTCCAAGAAAAAATCAAAATCTGTGCCTGGCCCTATTAAAACAAGTACCTAATACTTACATTCGCATCGATTATTGAGATTCATTTAATTAATTTAATTTCTTTTTAAAATTTAGCTTAGCCAAAGTAACAAATTCACAGAAAAGCAGTTTTTTATAACAAATGTTGTAAATGGCAGCCTCCTGCAGCGATACAACCCTTCATTCTTCGCCACACGGAATGCCGAACGCGCTCGAAAATTCCGGGAGTGTTTCTGACTACCTCGAAGACATTAAATATCATTTGTTTAGGATTTCAATGAAAGGTACTGTTCCTGCATCATATACCAGGCTTTTAACATGGCCCCATAAAAATAAATCCAACGGGATACAGTCTGGGGAACGCGGTGGTCAAGCTATTGGACCTGATCAGCCGATCCAGCATGCGGGGAACGTCTATAAATATCCGCAGACAGTTCTGATATTCGAAAATGGGGAGGGGCTCCATCGTGCATAAAATAAAGGTTTTGGCGAATATTCAGCGGCACATTTTCCTATAAACCCGGTAAATGATTTTGTAAAAAATCCAGGTAAGTATCATCATCTAAAGTTCGGGGAAAAATAAGTGGACCAATGACAATGTCCCTAACAATTCCTGATGCGCAAACATTCAAACTGAACTGCTCTTGGTGGTTCGACTGTCGAATTTCTTGGGGATTTTCAATTTCCCAAACATGGATGTTATGATAATTAAAGTTCCCATCGCGGGTAAATTGGGCTTCGTCCGTAAATAGGATAGGTACGCGATAAAAAGTTCGGATCCCTGACACGCTTATTTAGTATCCATCTTTCGAATTGTACCCGCTGGGGAAAATCTCCTGGGAGCAAACCCTGCACGAGCTGAATATGGTATGGATGAACACTATTTTGATGTAAAACCCTCCAAACTATCGATTGACGAAGGTTTAATAAATCCCGTGCAATTTGCCTCGTGCTTAACGCATGATTCTCCTCAATAGCTTGCAGAATTTCCTCTTCCGTCATCACGTTGCGGACTTCATGCGGCCTACCGGCATTCATTTTGGTATTTTGGAATCTTCCAAATTCCCGGAAATGCTGATGAGAGTTGCTGAAAGTTCTCTAGTTTGGCAGCCGACGAAGAGGAAATCTTAACGAGTACATCCTACGAGTTGCAAGCGCGTTTCCATTAGCCAGACCATTCACAAAATGAATGTCTGCAAGGTACCGGTATCCAAGGATGGTCGGATTTGAGCCTTATTGTATAAGAGGAGAAGCTGTTCAGGCGTATAAAATTTCTTTGTGCGAAACAGTGTTCCAAGTTTTGGAGAAGCGCTCTTCGACAAACCCGCAACATGATCATGCCAAGACATGTCCGCTCCGAGAGGCTCACGCCAAGCCAACGAAGAGATGACGATGGAAGAAGAGAGTGTCCCGCCATTATCATATCTGACTCCGCAACGTTGACTTTTTTGAGAAGATGGCCGAATGTGTTTTCCCAGCATTAAACTGCACCTAATTTATATTGCCCAAAACTAGAATCTCTTGTAGATCTTTGTTAAATATTGAGACTTAGGTACTGCTTTCTACGAAAAAGTGCGTCGATGGCTGAAGTTCGCGCATCTAAGGTATAGGAAGACATAAGTGTACTGTCATCGGCAAAACTGTATATTGGGGGTTTTGTTTCAAGCAAAGAGGTAACTACCCCTACCAAGGAAATGAACTTGGATACTTGGTCAAATCAGTCACCCAAAGGTGTCATCCTCGATAACAATATGAACCAGTTTCGGCATTTTTAGCGTACATATTCAGTTTTCAAGTTATTAGGCCTGTAGTTACAAGTTAGGTAATAGTATTAATAACCAGTAAATAAAAAGTTTGTTTATTTTTAGTGTTTTAAATAAATCCTCGCATTATATTAGACATTTTTTGTTAGGTAAATATGTACTAAAAGTTGATCAAAAAAGAGGCGACACTCTCTCTTTGTAATATTAAAAGTGAGCAACAAAAAATAGATTGACGCTTGGCCATGACATTGTAACTGCTCACTTCATACCGTAAGCTATATGAACTTGGACTATACCGGATTAATTTTCTGAATAAAATAAAACCCTATTTTCACTGTTTCGAAGTTGTGATAAGTTAACTGTGGACTTTTCTAGGCCATTTTAATTGATATTTGGGAGAAATTCAGTAACAATAATTGACATCTAACTTTTTAACATACATTTCAACCTTATCTTCTGTTTCAATCGTCCATGGTCTACCGTCAGTCTATATTTTGTTGCTCACTCATGGAAGATAGAGATAAAATAAACAAAAGGTACAGGCACATAACTGATAATAATATTTACAATATTGCAATTTAATATACAATGTTTTTCTTTATTTATCTTTCATGGAGTACTCCATTGTGTTTGCTGATCACCCTTCACAACTCAAGCAAATGGTAACTTGTAAAAATTACTAATTAGAATACTATGTTTTCAGCAGATATCTGATTTTCCGATACACATAAAACAAAAGGTACATAACGCAACTTATACATAAGTACATTAATACGCATACAAACAAAAGTTGACTACGAACTCTGGGATCTAGTCTGCTTTGATTTATTTCCGATAATAAAAATAAGATAGGGGTAAAATAAGAAATCTCGATTTTTCATGTTTTCAGGACATTTCAACAACGCTTGAAGTTTCCCTAAATTCCGTTAGGTTATTTTCTTTACGTTTCTCTACTTTAATAGGTGATCCTGTAAATTTCTGCTACTTCTCAAGATCCCAATGCGCGAGAGAGATGGAAAAAGATCTGTATACAACAGTTATGAAGGACAATATTATCTAGGTCAGATCTGGGGACTGAAACTAGATATATTGACTCTGTGATAACACTGACTCGAAATATTCCGACCGCAAGGTCAAAGATGCAAAAATTGGGTTTTCAAAAATATCGCATAAACCGTGAGTTATTATGTAAAAATAGCCTTAATTATAAAATGTATAGATAACGTACTCTACAAAAAAAAAAAAGATTAAAACTATTTAACTTTATATTACTTATTATATATATATATATATAATATAGTATATATATACTATAATTATTACTTACAAAAGATTAAAAGCTAATTAGTAGTTTTTGTACAATTTTAGTATAGGAATTAAGAAAAAAAATATTGAAAAACTTATTTAGAGCCGCTGTGTTTCATGCGTTTCATGTGTTTTCGTTCTGAATTTTGTTGCAAAACAATAATAATTGGATCAGACGAATATAATGGATTGGTATATAAAAAAATTGGAAATGTCACACTTTTAGGACTTTCTAATAGTATTGTTTGTATCGAGGTTCGTATACTTTCCCCTAAAAATTACGAAACAGTTCTGTGATTAATACCTATAGGGAGTTTTTGTAGGTTCAAAATTGAGTTAATATACCAACCCCAATTCTGTTCTTTTTTTCTGTGAGACACAAGTAATTGAAAACTGCCTGACAACGCAACCAGGCTTCACCTTGTTTTTTTTAAGGCGCCATGAAAAATGTCGCAAAAACATAACACAATAAACAATATTCGCCAGCAACTTTTCCAGCAACTCTGTCCGACGTTATCAAAAATAAAAATTTTATCGCCGGCGACTGCAACCGATCACTCGAAGATGTCCGAATGACGTTCCGTACCTCAGAAGATGCTCGCGAAGGCGGTGGAATATAAAACTAAACCATCGAGATATCTATAGAGGCTGGTCGAGGTCACTACCGCACCGCACTATACCTGTATAGTGCGGTGATCCCGAAATGGCGAACACGGAATACAGGGTGTTGTAGAATGTAGAGGATGTTCAGAAAAACTGTAAATTTAAAACAAAAATGTGTTCCTCGGCTTCGTTACCAAGACTTTTTCTATAATTTAAATGGAAATGGCTGTAAAATTTAAACAGCCTCCACTGGCAAAGCACATGATTGGACAAAACTATTACGATAGCGTTTGCTTTTTTTTTTAGCTTTTTGAGCAGGGGCGTAGACGAGGGCGTAGGTTATAGAGGAATCCAAAATATGGTGAGATAAAGCAACTTTACATCTATTACTAAGTTGCACCCCTGGGAAGTTTTTACATTCATTATCAACCCTTAAAATGCTACAATTTAACTCTACTTACGGTCGATAATGCTCTTGGTACCCTTTCACCGTGAACAAAATTTGTTTTTTTCTAAGTGCAAGTATAACCGAGATATTTATTTTGTTCGTAATGTGAAACCCCTATTTCAAGGCCTGTTATAACTGCTCAGGGGTGCAACTTAGTATAGAGATAAGTTGCGGTAAACCACCATATTTTGAGTTCCCCTACACCACCCTGATTTGTGTCGGTTCTTATACGAAACACTCTATGTAGATGTATTAAAATGACTTTTTCACTCATCTTATAATTTTCAAGTAATCTGACCAATCAGAATCAGAGATCAGAATGGTGTTTTCGCTAAAATTCAATCACTTGTGATATTAGTTGAAAATTTTCAGTTTTGGTTCCTTGGTATAACTTTCATATGGGGTAGATTTGTTGAGGTTGTTGTTCATCAATTTTATACCAGACACGCTAGTGCTGGCAATGGATAGACCTATACGAGCTGATGAGTGATGAATTACATATTAAGTTGTAATAAGATATACATAGTATTGTGGTATTATTATGCCCGTCGAGACGAAAGTAGTTACAACACGCATACTGCTTTTGTGATGTATGCGCTCTTTAATTAGGTTCATTATTTCAGCGGTTTGTAGTTTCAGTACCAGTTTTACCAGTAGCAGTAAGAACTAACACGATCGTATTAGTTTGTTAATTTTCTCGTCAGCAATTAAATACGCGATAAAAATTTTACTCATTTATTTTATGTATGAATGGGTTCTTTGAATTATTTATCAAGTTCTAAGTAGGAATATATTTTGTTTTATTGTTATATTCTGTGTTGTATTCTACTTGTATACTATTTAGATAAATTGCCTTTTTATAGTATTTTCTTCAAATGCTCACGCAATTATTTTTATGTAAAACAAGGCCATGAAGGCGCCCATACGCCCGCCTGTCCCGAGTTGAAGGGATCTTTAAAACTTAAAACTCCCTAACATCATATAACAGACATTTAATGATAATCCTGGTTTACTGAAAGTAGGTACCTATCTGAAAATAAGTGAAGATGCGATTGCCCATCCACTCTTTGTTCATCCTAAAACCTCTTCAGTAGGTAAGTTGTTGGGATTTTTAAGCCACAAGCTACAATAGACCTTCGGTCGCAGTTGAAGTGTCACAATGGCCCACTCACGATGAATCAAGAGTTTCTATAAGAGTGACTTAAGGAATCAGGAAAAACATTTTAAAACATTCATCCGACGTGTTTTATTATTACGTATTGACGAAATTTTTTACAACAAATGTGGCGACAATAAGAATAATCAATCTATGTCAGGGCCGTATTTAAATATTCGGCGCCCTTGGGCTAATAAAAATAATGTGCCCCTCTTTAAAAGATGGCTGGCTGACGTGGGACAATGGTGACTTGTGGATTGAAAAATTAATCTCTCAAGGGGGAGGAGGTGGATTTGGGTTTGAGATACGCCGCAGGCGAAATTTTGTTCAATGTTCAAGGTCACGCGCAATATTCCAGTACATACTTGGAAATTTACTCAGATATAAATTAGAATTGATATTAAAATAACTAAACAATAACAAATCAATATAACACTATTAAAATTGCCGCAGCCAAAAGGTGTGCGCCATGGATGACATCATCAGTTCAATTTCACGTTAATACGGATCTGTGCTCTTATTAAACTTCTTGGAATTGTAAAGCATTGTGAATTGTAAAACATTGATGATGTCAATAGCTATTGTCCGAAACATGTTTGAACCACCATGTATGACATTATATCATTGAATTCAGAATTAAAATATCTTTCAACTTTTGCAATAATAAATCCAGGTATGTATTTCAAAAATCGAAGTTCAGTCCGGCCCTGTAAATATGAATTGTCAAATAAAAAAAAAACTGACATTGCAAAAATAAAGCTGGTCAATAAATGCAATGAAAATGTGGTGTTAATCTCGTATTATATTGAAACAATTTATTTGAAATGATCAATATCAAAGAAGTTGAGTTCTCAACTCTTCATATCTCCGTCAATTTAAATTAGCGATTGTTTATCATTTTTTTCGTGACTCCTTGATGGCCCCTCAACAACGTAAGTACTCTAAAGTTTTTATGCTATTTTTTGGACATCATCCTGTATTTCATGTTGCAAAATACATATACAGTGAGGACGTTTATAGTAAAATCTTTATTTTACTAGAAGGACGTTTATTACTAAATCAAATGTCATGAATTTTACTACTTTTTGACGTAAAACTAATCTGTCAAATCTGTCAATCTCAAAGATGACGTTGCAGTCGTTGTTAACTTATATTTTTTCAAATGGCGTAGAGGAGGGGTCATGTGAGACGTCATTTTAAAGGTATTCAATAATACACTGAAAAATTAAGTTAGTTGTCAATTTTGACAGTCTCCGTGTCACATCATAGTGCTCATCCCCCTTAATTTGCGATCCATATGAAATAGAAATTTAGTAAAAAAACTAAATACTTCAAAGTTTTGAGGGACATTGGAGGGGTCGTGTGAGACCTCATTTTAAACGTATTTCAATTATTTATGCAAAAATTATGTTAGTTTTAAATTTTTGACTAGTAGTCGGTTCAGAATTTAATGAGGGTCTATCAATAAACTATCAATATCGCCGACAAAAAAAAATTATCAAAATTAAAAATGTGGGACCACCTCTACGGTAGCTGTCCTTGGCTGCTTCCGCCGTCGGCAGTACGGTGGTCTGTCGGTGAGTTTCAACGGGGAACCACCGACCGTCTGCAAGCAGCCGTGGAAGGGAGACGTCGAACGAGCTGGGACGGTGTCCAACGCGAGAGAGAACAGTGAGGAAATGGAAACGCTCCGGGCTGCTACTCAATGTATTCTTATATATTCTAATAATAATCAATTACGAAGTGTTACGAGATTAGAGTTGAATAAAAATAGTTGTAGAAATACGGTGTTTCCCTGTGCCTCTACAAATTAGTCTACAACAAAAAGTAAGATGTTTTTGTGCGAATAATTGAAATACCTTTAAAATGAGGTCTCGGTCTCACATGACCCCCCATGCCATTAAAAAAAATGAAATTGACAGCGTCTGCAACGTCATCTTTGATATTTGACAGATCAGATTTAGTCAAAGATTAGTAAAATTCATGACATTTGATTTAGCTATTTTTTTTAAGTTCTATCTCAAGGTGATAAAAATTTAAGGTCAGAGGGGGACTATAAACGTCCTCACAGTATAATAATAAATAAAACAGGTACATATAAAAAGTACTTTGTAAGTTATAAACCGAACATCCGCTACGCCAGTCCACGCAACGCTCGTCTCCGCCATCTCCGTCCGTACCTCCCTCCAACCACTTCAACCATAATTTGCGGGGAAGCCCAGCAATTTGCCGACATACGATGCCAGCCGCTTCAAATACCGCGAGGCCAGCAGAGCGGTAACTTCAGAATTAAGTTCATCCCGAACGTATATTTCAAGATAACATTAGGAACAACGACCCAAATGCTAAATGAAACAATCAAGTTCCTGAAAGAAGTTGAACTATATCATATGATATGAATGCAGATATACCTACATAAAATATATGATACACATTATGTGTTACTGATGAGAGTGCTAACTGCTAATGACCCCCGTGGTCGAAGCAAATATTAATTAAAAAAAAAGACTTCAGAATAATTATTATTAATTAATGTAGGTAAACTAATAGCCAAATCGATGCCCGATTCAGATTATTAAATTTCGTAAACACAAGCGGAGAGCAAAGCGCTTCAACCATGCAGTAACAACTGAGAAAATTAATATCTTCGCTAAATCCCTTGGAAGGTAGTCCATTAACCATCCTATGCATACATCAGAGTTTGCGTCAGATCCGGTAGTTCTGATTTTTTGCTAAGTTGTTTATGATGTGGGTCCAATGAATAGTCAAGTTTTCGACCTCGGGCGTTGAACAAATTGTCAAAATTGTCAAAGGTTAAAAAAACACGAAATCTTCAATCTTCAGTTTTTTTGCGAATTTAAGTTTTAACACTGAGGGACTAGTGTCACGGATGATAATGTATTTGGAACGTTTTGAAAGTACACGAAATTTTGATACAATGATGGGGAGAGGGAAGGGGGACTAATTTTATCACTATAACGTGTTTCCTCCGAAATGATATTTTTTTAAGAAGGGATCATCAGTTTTAACTGTGTAGGTAAGAACATAGTCGCTTCACTCTGGTAATATGGGCATACAGCCACACACACTTTTAATGTAAATTAGCCTTAAAACATTCGATACTTTTCACATCAGACATTCGAAAATGAATCTGAAAAGTAATGCGGGCCAAGCTGAGTTTCGAACCCGCGGTCTAGGGCTCCGTAGCCAGCAGAGTTAACCACTAACCACGCCAGTCACTATTAAATTTATTGAATTTTAAATTTATAAAATGAAAATGAAAATGGGGTGAAAAAAAATGGGGTGGGTATCCCCTCCATATAATAAGGTGTCATATTTTTTATTCTCCATAAATTGTCCATAAATATATAGGCTGTATGCTTAACATTGTGAAAACATTTAAAGGCAGATTCTTTGGTCCAAATAAACAAAAAAAATCCCATTAACGTGTGTCTGAAAATGCACCTTTTTTAAGATATGGGGTGTAAAAAAAAATTATTTTTCAGTTTTTGACGATATCTCGGAAACCGTTTGATATATAGCCAGAATTCAGCTTTTCTACATGCCTTACTATTAATATAAAGTATGTAGCTACTTTTTAAATGCAAATTTATGTTTTTTTTTTGCAAATGTCAGTGGCAGAGATTTTAGGGCTGTGCGAGGTTTCTTTGCCCCTAATATATACAACACTGTGCAAATTGGCATTTTGAAAGCTTATTTTAAACCATCAATGCTATCTACATTAAAGAGGGATTCTTGGTCAAAAGTGCTAAACTGAACCGTTTTCGAAAAAATGGCCATTTACGATGAAAAACTCGCTTTAGATGTTTCAAAACATGTAATCGGTAAATGAGGGCAAAAATACTTTGCTCAATAGTAAAATCTCTGCCAATGACACATGAAAAAAATTGAGTTCGTAGTAAAAAGGTAGTGTATCTAGTGTAGGTACTCTGTGTCTAAATCGGTTCCTGATATATGCTCAAAAAATTAAAAAAAAATTGCAAAAACGGTGCATTTACTGACACACGTTAATGGGATTTTTTGTTGATTTTTGACCAAAGAATCTCGCTATAAAATTTTTCGCAATATTAAAGATACTACACCCTGTACTTATCAGCTATTAAAAAATATTTGAAACAATAACTCAAGAACAAGATGACGTGAACCCACCCCCTTGAAGTTTTTTTTTTTTTTTTTTGAAACATTTCACAGTTCAATTATTTTGTTGCGTTGGCGAACTTAGTCACACTGAGATGTGTTGGATTGTTTGTCTAAATTTACCTTCGATTGGATAACGGATAACTTTGGCATGAGGTTTTAGATTGTACTACTACCAATATAAGACTCCATTGGAGGGGTTTGAGGGTATATTGTTAAATTTACCATATTTGTCAAGTTTTCATCTTTTCGCCATTTCTAATTGAATTTTTTGTTCCAGGCGCCGGTGAATCAGGGAAAAGTACGATAGTTAAACAAATGAAGTAAGTACCTATTTTAATAACTTTTTTAACTTGGAACAAACTTTCAAATAATATTATGTAATCCGCTAATGAAAAACAAGGCAACTTAATTTATATTTAAAATAACTTATTGGGTACATATTACCTCTCCGTGCTGCTGCTATGTATTGGGTCGACCGTCACTCGATCGATGATTACCTGCAACAATGAAATTCAACGTGTTGAGCCGCATCGACACGTCACCGTATCGTACCTGAGCGACATGTCCGAACGGAACCGTGCATTTAATGTCACTGCGCGTGATGGTGCACAGATGTTTCCCAGCCTTGTTAGACAGTCTCAACTCAACACATGACTTGTTCAACACCAGATGATGTGTGACAGAAGAACAATCAAAATTCCCATTTAATATCTTAAACAAAACATTTTACTGAGTGATACTGCTTCCTCCGGCTTAGGGATGGTAACCCAAACCTTCCAAGTAGAGACTCTTGAGGGTATCCTATTTCCAGATGAGATCCATCGAGTCTAACCGCAAGATATTTAAGAAATTTTCAGAGAATGGAATCAAGCTCTTTAATATGAACATTGTTGGTTGGAATATGAGAGGTTGGTGACCAACTGAGAGGCGTATTTCAGACGAGACTGGATAAAGGCACCAAATAATCGAAGCATGGTATTTGATAAGAATTTCCTATCAGTACTAATGAGACATCCGTATATCTGTGACATCCTGACGAGATAGACCCAATATGCATTATACTATAGAAGTAATCCAGTCGCGAGAGAACCATGGCGTTACATACCGTTGCAATATAGTGTTCTCAGTTTAAAATAAGCAGATCTCAAGCACCGTGAGATGTGAGACCTAAATCGAAGAGAGCTGTCAAGTATTAAGCCCAAGCTACTTGCCTCTGAGGAGGGAAAAACAACTGTATCTCCAATATTTACAAAGAAGTTATGAGTCAGTGCCGCTACACTAGATGGTGGGCCAAATAACAATAACTTGGTTTCAGAATAATTAAGACGAAGACAATGAATCAGCGAGTAGTGAAACAAGGCCTTTATATCCTCATCCATCCCGGCAGCAGTACTGTCGGCCTCATGCAGGGAAAAAGACCTATAGATTTGAGTATCATCTGCGTATAGGTGACTCAAACAGTGTTTGAAACAACTTGGCAGAGAAAACGTGTCCAGGGAGTAGAGAAGTGGACCCATAATAGAACCTTATGGCACCCCTGAGGTAATATATCCAAATGAAGATTCCAAGTTCGACATCCTCATAAGCTGACGTCTACCATAGATAGCTGGTCAGGAATGAACATGCAGTCTCACCAATCCCTACATGAGAAGCAACAGCGACCATGCAGAGTTTTATGGTCAATGCTATCGAACGCATGACTGAAGTCAAATAGTACTAATGCCGTCATTATACCCTCATCCCTTGCCGCAAAGATGTGATCATGATGTTTGATGATCATGATGTTTGTCCCACATTAGTGATGGGGTCGAAATCCAGATTGACACGAAGGAAATATGTTGTTCGTCTCCAAGTACGCACTTAGCTGCCGGTACATAATCTTCATTGGGCACCGGCACTACAACAGCCGATTTCCACGCATCAGGGAAGCTGGATTTTTCGAAACAAACGTTAATTTATGTGTAATGTATGGTATTATTATATCCCCACACTGAAAGAACTTACGAATACCAATACCATTCGTATTGGAGCCCAACCGCATTCGTCCCGATAGAAGTAAGGACATCCCGAACAATGTAAGAGAAACGTACTCAAAATTGAATTCCTGGTGACAATCCGGCAGGCCTGAGAATTTTTGGTTTTGATAATAATGCACAACCAATGGGACAGGAGCCATACCAGACGACTTATCTAGAAAGAACCTGTTTAACGCTTCTGGATTACTTAATGAGTGAGGTATTTTATTCCTGCTCTCAGACTTAAGGGCTCGCCCAAAATTATCTCATATCCCTCCGGTCAATACAATTTCTGAAGTAATTTCTCTTCTCAGTCCTGCACATACGAGTCACCTGGTTACGCAAATTCTATAGTCTACAAGATGATCTACATATACATATACATATATAAGCAAAAAAATATGGAATCAAAAAGTTTAGTCTCGGGTATCTGATTAACTTCAGTTGTAATTAATTAAATATACAAAATTAAATTCAATGCAATATTACACAGAAAAATATAAAGCAAAATAAGGTGTCTCTAGGTTACAAGTATCTCCCACAGTGATTCTGATTGCTCCCAATAAAATAACTTTGAGTTCAATGCAACGGACAGTTTGAGAATATCCTCAGCGTCATTGACCACTAGCTTCTGGTTATTATGAAGAACACATATTCTGCCATTATTAGACCAGACCAGCTTCTTCTTATCAACAACTTTTTCAATTTCATTCAATAGTTGAAGTGTCTCCCTAGTCAAATCTTCTGCAACAAATATCTTTGTTCTTCTCAACAATTTTTTATTTTTAAGAATTTCGATTTTCAAGTCCAGATTTTGAAATCTTTTTCCATTACAATATCGAGTTTATTAATGATAATATTAACTATCTCTTTCTTTAAATTTTCATTTTGTTCCTCTTTTACGCCGCTAAAATGCAAGTTGAGATTCTTTTTTTGTCATTTATACTTATAAATTTTCATCTCCTGGGACACACTGTATATTTACGTTGCCTGCGTCCGAAGATCAATGTTTTTCTTAGTAGTTAATGTGCAAATGCCACTGATTTATGTATTAAAATTTTCTCGTGACTTACCTAAGACGCGGTTTCCTGTAAGGACTCGTAGCGTATTGATCCTACCATATAGGAGCAGCGCCATCTATTATACAAATATTATATTCAAATGAAATTGGAAGTCGAAATAAACATAGGCGATGATATTTATTTATATTGAACTTTCCCACTTTTTTGTTAAGAAAGTCAGGAGATAATATTGATTGATTTGAACCAGATCGAATGAGACATCATTCTATCTACGTAAGAACTGAAAGACTTTAATATTTATTTCAATGTAGGTAGGACATAATTAGATTGACTGTAGGGGTAGGTATAAAAGAATCAATAATAACTTCACAATTTAAAATGTAGGTATAAAGCTGCTTGACTTTATAGGTACATACTATTTTTATAAGAATATTTTTTTGCACAAAAATATTCATAAATATTTATTTATTATCTTACTTACATTATGACTTTTCGAACTTAATAGTTGGTATTTTTTTTCGATTATACATTATGACATATGTATTTACAAAAAATTAAATGAGTGTTTTGAAATAAATTTAAATTGTTATTAAGGAATGTGAGTGACTTCTATAGGAGTCTCTGAGTTCAATAATAAGGGTAGTTAATTTGTGATATAGGTACCTAAGTAATTACCAGATTCGACTTTTTTTTGTAAAAAAATCGCATTTCACGTAGGTATAATCGTAATTTGCTTACTTAATTGAGTTTTTTTCAATAAAAAGTTGCTCTTTAAAACGTTTTCCTGAAAACTTCCGAATTGGGCGTAACGATGACGCAAGCTGTGCGATGCGCAGCCTCTGGATCAATAAGTTAAAAATTAGCACTCTCCGAGTTAAAACTTCAGAATGTCACATATTTACAAGTTGACGAAATTCATAAAGAAATTCTCTCCTTTATGAGTTTTCAGGTTTAAAAAAATCTTACTGGAAAAATTTTAAATACAGCTGTGAAAACTACTGAACTGACAGTTGGCAAGTCGCCAAAGAATATCAGGGGAAAGTGAATTGACCGGAGTAGGTCATGAATAGAAGTTCGAACGTTGGCCTTGGCAAGGATGTAACAAAAATAGCAATTGTTTCCTGATACTCCGTGCATTCTTAATAGTAAGAATAGTCAGGAAAAATATAAGAACTCGGGAGCGTTAGGATTGGCAACCCTGAAGTTTTTAGATTGTGGGGATCAAAATATCGCAAAGTACGGAGAGGTGAATTGCATAGGCGGGCATCACAAATTAGCCAGGGTGTACTCTAGATTGGAATATTATTAAAATTTTAAGTTTTGTTAAACATTAACGCGTACGTACCTTTGCTTTGGTTCATACACAGGTCATATTCGGTGACATACAAAAGCTGTTGTTAGGTATATGATTAAATATTAATAAAGCCATCAGTATCGGATTCGGTATCACTATTTCCACTATTTGGTCCAACAGCAGTACTTAATGATTCCACAACAATCTCAATTCGGACGTCCAAGTTCCTACCAAGCTACCTATCTACGTGTCCACCGAGGTTTAATATTGTTATAAAAGAAAACAATTATTTTAGTTCCGACAACTTGAAGAAGATTTTGTTTAGCCTTGCAGCATCAGATTTTAACTGAGCCTGTTGCGTATACGACTTTCTGCCAAGAACTCAATTGTTCTATATGTATAGTATGTCAATAGCTTTGGAATTTTGATTAAGTTAATTATTAGAAGGACCAGCGGGTAAATAATTAGGGGAGCAACTAAGGGGTATAATTTCTAGGATAAGAATTATGCACCTACCTTAAATATCCCATGTAGACAGCTTAATGAGCTTTTATTTGGCGACAAGGGCCGAAGATACTATCGCGTCGCAGAGCACTTTTGATTGCAATGTAAACTCTTCTTGTGGACAGCACTTGTGGACAACCGAACGCGACAGTGGTTCATCTCGTAATCATGGGTGAATTGGAGAGCACCCTTTTGCTGAATGCCCATAGGACATGGTCTCGCGAACCATGTTGTCACGTTCCTCTCCCCCCGTGCATAATTCAAAATAAGGAGGGAATTTTACGGAAAAGGGAAACATGGGAACGGAACAGAGCCTAAATTAATACAATTGGATTTTAGTCCATCAAGGAGGCAACTTTTTTGGTACGAATACTACAGAGGACGCCAAAAGTCGACCGACGCTAATATATTTTTTAATATTTTCGAATTTTACACATAACTAATTTAGATCATACCGTTTTTACCAAATACATGATTTTTGGGATTTTCAGGTGTCACTGATTAAGAAGAATCCAAAAATCCTAATGATGAGTTATGTGAGCAAGACGTCTGCCATATTGGAGTCGTCATTTTGTTTTTGAAAATCGGGTATCGGAGTAACCTCGCATAACCCAAAAATCATGCAGGTGTTTAGTGAAAACGATATGACTTGAGTTACTTAATTAGTTATACCTATGCATAGATATAAAAAAAAAAAAAAAATGGCGCTGGTCGAGTTTTAGCGCCCTCTATATCCGTAAGCATGCAAAAAATGAGGATACGTTTGTTCTAGGAAAACTCAAAAACTACAACTTTTGTCCAGTCCATTTTCACCCTCGATTGATCGTTTTGTTGCAAAATTGAAAACATCGTTTCAACTCCCTAAAGTGTCATTTTCGACAATTTCTATCTTTTGAACAAAAGTTGCCTCCTTAACAATTTTTGTAATAGGTAATACTTTTTCACGTAAGTACAACCGATATTTACCGAGATACATAATTGCATCCCTTCAAATTAAAGATGTCGGCCACCCCTTACGGAATTGGAGAGGAAAAACTTGCCTGGAGTGTTCTAGTGGCACCCCCTACTTACCATTAAAATTTCGTTAAACTTCTAATTAACGTAATTCAAAAGTACTATTTGACTGGACTATTAGCTTACAAGTAGAGTGGCAAGCGATGGACAATAATTACATGCTCAAATGATTGTTTATGAGTTCGTGTTAAGCCGGTCACTCATCTGATGAACGTTTGCATTCATTCGCATTGCCGGATAAATTTGGAGCTCGCTCCCACACGTGATTATATTTGTTCGGCAATGCAAACGTTCTTCAGATGAGTTACCGGCTTTAGGTTTGGTTGTAAAGTTTGTCTCCTCTCATAAACCCAAGAAAATTAGGACAGAAAAATCTTCGAACCGGTTCGGGTCCAGTGAAGGCCGTTTCAAATCCTTTCCTGGCTAGTTCGTCTGCAGCCTCGTTTTCAGCTATCCCTCGATGACCCGGCACCCAAGCAAGAGTTACACCTTATTATGTTTAGCCATATTATTGAGGTCCCAGGGACGTATACATGTTACATCCAGGAGACACTCCAACCGTACACTCCAACTTGTTCCTATTTTGGATCCATCTGTATACCAAACCAGCTTTTTTATATACAACCGCTCCATTATCCCGTTCATTCTTCCCGGTTAGTTACAACAACCTTGAATGTTTTGCCTATTGTGATTTTAGGACTTTTATCATCAGAGCGCATTAAAAATAATGGATCTGTGTACTTCTTTATTCTGGAGCGCCCTACTAGTCCGGGTTCTCCCCCGAAATATTAAGAGACATGGCTTCCTTGGCTGCTGTTGATATGGTGCTCACGGCTCTGACTTTGGGCCACCAGACTAAATATCCGCATGTTAGATGGGTCTTATCGCAGCGGTGTACAGCCAATGTACTGGTGTATGGTTAAACGCCCCACGTTTTGGCAGAGGACCTTCTATAGGTTTTCATTGCCCTTTTACTTTTATCTATGATCTTCCGCAGGTGTACGTTCCAGGTCAATTTTGCATCTAAAATGATACCCAGATATATTTGATTCGGTTGGAGAAACATAAAAATACAGGGTCTTTTAAAGGTAGGCAAGCGGCCATATCTTTGGAAGTATTTGTCTTAGAACCTCAAAAACATAATTGCCTAGACATAAGTGACCACGAGAAAATTAATGAAAATATTCTCATAGCCATCAGAGGACCGAGCGCGTGGTCACTGCCATAATGCAGTTAGCGCGCTAATTTATCTACATTTATCTACGGTAATCAGACCGAATATTTTGAGTTTATGCTAAATATTCGGCTATTCGTCCTGAGGCCGAATATAATATTCGTTGCGACGGGATTATGACTTTATATTGAGGCCATCCTAAGAAAAACATTTATGGGAAAATTTGGGAAAAATACACCAAATCGGTGATCATCAAAAAACTCCGAGAGCTCAAGTTGACGGGGAATATTTTCCACTTCATTAATAATTCCCTTTGCGACAGGACCTTTAGAGTCAAAGCTAACGGGAAAATCTCCTTGGCTTGCTTTCGGGAGAACGGCGTTCCTAAAGGCGCAGTCATAAGCCCCACATTATTCATTCTGGCAATAAACGACATTTGCATGAATCCTCCTGTCAAGAGCACACTGTACGCAGATGATCTAGTCATTTACTGCCATGGGAGATGCACATTTAGCTACATCCACTCTACTCCAAGAATCAGTAAACAAACTAAGTATATGAGCTTCTAAAATCGGCTTGCGATTCTCCTCTTCAAAATCCGAAATTCACAAGTTCAGCAGATCTCAGAGGTCAACCCCCAAAGTTTCTCTTAATGGCGAAGGTACTCCTGACAGTAGCCGACCATCATAAAATTGTGGGGTGAACATTATTTGACAAGAAAGTGAACTGGAAGCAACACATAAGAGAAACCATAAAGAAACTGCCTGAGTAGGGTTAATTTACTGAAAACATTGGCACACTATGAATGGGGAGCCGATGGAGGCGTTTTGATGAAGGTATACCGAGCTCTCAGTCAATCTAGGCTGGACTAAGGTAGTTTCATCTACATGTCAGCCGTCAAATCAGACCTAAGGTCACTGGACACAGTGCACAACACGTCACTCAGAATCTGCTCAGGAGCCTTCAGATCCCGCCCCTGCGTTAGTATATACCAAGAACTCAACGAACCTCCACTCCGGCTAAGACGACAGCAACTTCTTCTCACCTCCTTCGCAAGAATATCCGCCAACCCACATAATCCCCCTACTATACACGAAGCGAAACCACCCACCAACACTCCCCCGCCAGAACCCAGTCCCTGCCACAAATCTTATCTTCCTTTCTCGATGATATAGATCTCCTTACGACAACTCCATCTCCAATATCACCTATTGCTCCCTGGTTGAAACCTCTACCAAACATCAACACCTCTCTCAGCAACTACACCAAACACGGCACCTCGAATGAGCTATCGAGACAATAATTCCAAGATATTATCAACAACTCAATATTTGTTAAGGTCCTGTATACAAATGCTTCCAAATCTGAAACAGGCGTTGGCTGCTCAGTGACCTCTCAACACAGCACATCAGTACAGTGAACCCTACCTCCTACTGCAAGTGTCCACACAGGTGAGCTATACGGAATATATGAGGCCTTGTGCTCTGTAAGCTCGGACCACAACAAGCAGATAGCAATATGTACCGACTCTATCATCTATCCTTTCTATCAAGCACCCCCACACACAACATCCTCTAGTACAAAACATCCACAACGCTTTTCAGCGTGAAGTAATCATGGGCACAACTCTAAGGACCCGCCACTCCTGGCATATTCATTGGGACGAAACACGCACCAAACTACATGAGGTCCAGCCCTCAACTGACCATTGGTCACTAGAAGAAAGAAGACATTCATTCGCAGGCTCCGAATTGGTCACACTCGACTAACCCATAAATACCTGATGGACTCTGAAAACCCTCCAGAATGCCCAAAATATGACGCCCCGCTCTTTGTGAAGCATATCCTGGTTGAGTGTGTGCATTACATAGACGCACGACAAAGCTGCCAGTTAAAAGAAAACCTGAAAGAACTCCTCAGCGTAGGTACCTGATCAACTACCAGCCCTGATAAACTACCTCAAGGACATCGAGTTGTACAACGAAATTTAGACACTGTAACTTGTAAAAACAATGAACCATATCAACTAATGTAGCCCCTGCTGTATCGGTGTCAATGACCTTTGTTGTTGAGTCACGTTAATTTGAATAAAAAAAATATGAAATTTTGAAAAAAAAAATAATATATTTAGATGTTTTGTTAGTAACCGTTATCTAGAAGTAAATCCCTGCCAGTAAGTTTAGTGTCTCCGCCACAGAAGTGTAAAAATGTCAGGTATACAGGTGTACAAAACAGTGCCTTTGCGATCCATGTTGATATGAAAATTATTCCAAGGAATCAATCACAGCTTTTATTTTCCAACGCATGTTTTGAAACACCCTATGTACTGTCATTATACTTCTTGGAAATAAAAATAGGCGTAACTGAAACGAATAAATTTTTGACTAACAAGTTTTTTTTTTTACAGAATTATCCATGAAAGCGGGTTTACGAGCGAAGACTTCAAGCAATATCGACCAGTAGTTTACAGCAATACAATCCAATCACTTGTTGCCATCCTCAGAGCGATGCCAAACCTGGGGATCAGCTATGGCAACAATGAAAGAGAAGTAAGAATTACTCGTACTTGTGTTTTCGCTTTTGTCTACTTTCTACGATATTTCAGCTTTTCTTTGTTTTATTTTATTTTTTTTTATTATTATTAATATTATTATTTTGTTCAATAAGCTTTCATGTACCTATTACAACATTTACAACTACAACCCATCAGTCTTAGAAAAAAATTGACGTGTTAAGCCTCACACATCACCGTTTCGTGCCTGGATGACCTGTCCTTGCGGAACTTTGCATTTAATGTCACCGAGATGACGGCCCGACAAATGATAATGTGTGTGACACTGTCTTGATAAAGTACCTTCTATTTCAGGCGCCGCAGGGGGTTCGGGGGCTCGAAGGTCTACTTCTAACAATTCGGCGTTATTTAGGGGACTTCCCCCTGCACCCTACATATACCTTAAATTTGTTATTATTCCTGATTTACCTAATTTTTTACCCAACTTTTTTGGTATAATAATTTGACTAGAGTAGCATAAATTTCAATCATTAAGAATTTTTACCTTTTTCTGTCATTTCTGTTAATTTTGAAAACAAAAAAAATGTTTGTCATTAAAAGTATCAAACATACACCAATACAAAAAAATGTGAATAGGTGCACGGGGCCACATGATTTCCCTTTTATTAAAAATTAGAGATTCTCGTTAAAAGCTTAACGACAGTCTTTAGTTTCAAGCTATGATTTCCCATTCATTAAGTAGTTAGAGAATGCATGTCTTTAGTAGTTATTTTTAAATAATATTTAAGACAAGGAGGGGTGATGTTTAAAAAGTTTATTAATTATAGTGATTATACAAATTACAATGTAATATTCGTCTATAATTACTAAACAGCGGGTATTATAAAGGCTCATTAAGTTAACGGGCAGATTTCTGTGGGCATTTCTGAAGAAGGTATCGAGTCTTAAGTGGAAATTTTTCAAATTTATCTATTCTTAACATGAAAGTAATTACAAAAATGTTAATAAAAGTCATTTGACGTCGATATTAGCTTCAAAAACGAGCACAGAAATCTGCCCATTAGCCTGCTAATGAGCCTTTATAATATTGGCTGTAAATGTCGCGTTTTGGCGAAGATGTTTTATGTTTTATTATTTGCTGTTAATAAAAATGAATACAATACGTGAAGTCGTTATTAATTGAAAATCACAGGTTTCCACTCGACGTGTTGTCAAATAATTACCCTCGTCCTGCGGACTCGGGTAATTTATGCTTGACATGTTTCGTGGAAACCTCGTGGAAACCGTATGTGATTTTTGATAATCGCGATTTCACTTGTTGTATTATTATATGACAGTTAGTAGAAAATGGCAGAATTGAACAATATGCTAAGAGAAATCGAGCCAACAATGACTATCAACACAAATCATTCTAAATTTGCAGGATTGTCAAGAGGGCTTCTCTGAAACAAATGCTGAAAATGAGGGAAATCATAACCTTTTCATTAAATTATTATTGAAAGAAGTCATTTAGAACAAATCGATTACTTAGATAAAGACGCCTTAGTCATTTTTTTAACCCACTGAGTTTTTTTTATAAACGAAAATACCAAGTTGGTAGTGAAAAATGTTGTTACAAGCGGCGCGATTCCAATTGTTTTGCTTTTGGCTTATACATAGTGATGCATGAGTGACCTCACACATACCAATGGTAAATAATAGTGTACTTTAAGGCAGGTCGAAAACCACAACAGAAATTTTTTTGGTGATTGGTTACGAAGTTACAGAATGTTTTATCTGTTAAGTACAAAACTTTGATTAGCGATATTTATGAAACGGCTGAAGATATTTTGTTGAAATTTATTACTATAGAAATGTTTCCTTCCGGAAACTTGTCAAAACGTCATTTTGAGTTAATTGAAAATTCAGAGCCCGACTGGAAAATTTTCACCCCATATGATTGTTGTTGAAAAAGTTAATTTTCTGACAATTTTTCTGAAAAGCTGTCACCAATTTGAAAAGTTGAGGAAATCATTCAGTTGGACGGCACACCTGAACCGTTTAAGGTATTTGGTTTCTTTCACATACCTACCTACACAAAATTCTGTCATTAATTGACCGTTTTCAGACCTAATGACACGATACCGACACGACAAAGGCAACTATATCGGAGCATGCAAAAATTTATTATTGCAATTATTGCAATATTACATTTTTGCATGCTCCGATAGTTGCCTGTGTCGTGTCGGTATCGCGTCGTTTAGGTCTGAAAACGCTCATTCTTGGTTGTGCCATTGTAAAGAAGCTGGTGATTAAGGATAACTTATAACCGTTTAATAACCTTTTAACCTTTATAACCTTTATGTACAACATCTTTTGTCACTTAAGTTACCGAAATCAGCAATTTTTTGTTTCGGCTGTGAAGAGCCTGAGCTAGACCCCCATCCCATTCCATGCCACAAGCGGGACGCCCCTCCAACCCGTCCCCTCCCCGTCGCCTTTTACACCCACCTTCTCACCTAATTCTAATAACACGAGCCTACACAGTCTGCCTGCTTACAGCCCTGTGTGGGTATAATAAGGTTGCCGGGGGTGTTGAAAAAAATGAAGCTAACGACATGCAAAAAATACCATTTTATTATTAGTACTGATTGCTAAGTCACGTATACGTCCCTTCAAAAAACGTCTTGCATAAACTCCCTGTTAATATCTCAATATCCCATGTCAGTCGAATTATCTTAATACTAACTTTTCTGCTGTAAGTATAAGCATACTGCAGAAAAACGCATATTATGCTTTTTTTGTATTATTTCCAATGTGCGCTTCCCACCTACACTAAATGCACATGCACTGCAGGGAAATCCCTATGGCGCTCTGGGAGCGGTGCATGAGCGGAGATATCGATTCACTTTCACTTTGAATCTTTGCGGGTTGTATTCTTCAGGAAACACTTCGCTTTGAATGCTATTCCAAAGGGATGCGGTTCTGTATATGAAAGAAGTCTGATCTGAAATAAGGTGGTTCGAGGTGTAACAAGCTGAACCTGATAGGGAGGGCCTACTACGGCTGGACGTGTATTTCTGCCCGGCCTCGTTCTAGGTGGGATCAAACGGACCACGTCTTGTGAACTCTTCTCATAAAAGTATCTGTAAAACAGGCTCTCAGGTCCGCTACTTTTCTTCGATATTCAAGACTATCTAGATGTTTTGTGAAATCTGGGTCCCCGGTCAAGTGCATGGCTTTTTTCTGAATGGATTCAAGTAATCTCAGGGTTAATGTTCATTATGTTTAGAAGCTGAGCTCTAAACATGTGAGCTCCAAGGATGCGAAATTGTCGGGAAATCGCATTTTAGTATTTTTTGTATCAGAAAATCTCTAAAAATTTCATTTAAAATTTACATTTTGAAAAAGTGAGGGTATATTTAATTAGACTATTCAATGACCTACTATGCTTTCACAGACTCATATCTAAACTTTTGAATCTTTTCAAGGCTATCAATTTCGATTCACCTAACTGCATATGCACGTCTTGATTAAACGGGTATTTTACAATAAATCTTCCTTCATCATCGCGCGTAGTTGTTTCTTCAAAATAATTTTCACAGTAGGTATTGATTGCTCTCTTTTTGATAATATTTTTTCGCTTTGGATTTCCTCGATTTGCCCAAAACTTTGTCAGTGAGTCGTGTAAGTAGTTGTTCGTAATTTTTGATGCAAAATTGCGAACGTTTTTTTTATTGATCGGATCATATAAATGAATAGTTCCTACAAATATCCACCCTATAAGCGAGTCTTAATTAACCCTGGCATTATTTGCCCTAATTTGATTTTTTCGTTTTGGAGTAGATCAAAATATAGTTCTGCTCCAAGTAACAACATCTATCTTCAATGGTACGTTAAATTGGTCGTCTGCTAAACTAATAGGCTCCGGATAACTAACAGTTGAAAGTGTCAACTTAGCATCTTATTAAAATGAATAAAGCTGCTAGATTTCAACAAAATGGGGAAAAGGATCATTTATATATTGATAAAACAGTATATTCTATATCAAGGACGGAATGAAGTTCATTTCGGCGAGTTTGAAGTTATCGGGCCGAGCGGAGCGAGGGTCGATTGAATACGAGCTTAAATGGACTTCGGGTCCGGCCGAGATATAGACGCTATTTTTTAGCGCATCGCGTTAGAACACTGAAAACTTTGGTTTGTGCTTGTTGGCTAATATGTGGTGGCGTACATTACATTACATTCACTGTCAGTAATTAGATAGGTAGCTACCTGTTATTATTATATTTCCAGCTCGTTTAAAATAATAATTTTTCGTTGTAAATGGCTTTGAATATAGCAAAATGTCAATTTTCATTGGTTTTAAACTCACAATAAGCTACTCACTTTAAATGCAAACTGTTTAGGTCATTTTAATTCAGTTTTCTACAGTCAAAATATGAAAATTTAAATAGGTACTTATACAGGATTTCACATTTTAAACATTACTTACGTTTTTGAGAATATCTCACTAAGACGACTTTCAACTGTTTTCACCACTATAATACACGGCGAAAATTCTTCACTCTTGCTAATTTAACTGACTTTGTAGCTCCAATAATAACTAAGTTAGCTATTATGGTTGTCGGGAAAACAGAAAATAGCAAATATTTCATACCATATGTATTATTCACTGCATTCCCATTTAGATTTTTGATCACCATAAACAATTGAATAACATATTTCAATTTCAGCAATGTCAAAAATGTCCATTGTCCATTTGGACCAAAAACATTTTTTTGTGCAACTGCCATTAAAAGTCACACTTTTAACGACAGCTGACAGTATTAAAAGTGATTGTTTACATGGTGGCGTGTTAAAAATACTTTTAACACTAGTGTTAAAAATATTTTCAACACTAGTGTTAAAAGTAATTCTATCTACTTTTTCTGTACTTACATTCTCTCATTAAACTACATTTTCTCATGATAAAATCAGACAAAATTATAGGTATGTAATAAGATTTTTTCATATTCTTTTTATTACTGGCAAACATATTAATAAAAAATAAGTACCTATAGTCAAGAATTCAAGACAATAATAATTGTTCTGAAATTGCAATCAATAATAATTATTATGACGTCTCTTTTATTTGTATGCACGCATTTGTTAGTAAGTATAGCGTCGGCAACGATTGCTATGCATTGTACACTTGTACTTCTCTGTAATATTTTAAAATGCAATTTGAAGTTGAGTGTCATTCTAAATTCATCAATTTTATTATCAAAATAGAGCAGTTTTACAAACACCATTGTATGATATTCGTCTTAAAAAAAGTGATTTTATTTTTTCGTGAAATTTGTTCAATTCGCTCCGCTACGCCTCGCCCATTTCACAAACCTTTTCACTCACAAAATAAAACTTCACTTTTAACACTAACATCATAAATAGCTATATTTATTGCTTATTTGCTTGCAACAAATTCTGCAACACTTTCCATGACTATAAAGTAGACTATTGATATGCAAAACTAGAGACAGGTAGGTGTCCCTGTTATTACTAAGTTCATATACATAGTTTGAATTTTTTATGTCGTCCATGGACATGCCAGTAAAGTGTTTTTTTTTTTTTCAAAACCGAAACAATAATATACAATACACTTATTTAATTATTAAGGGACAACAAAGTTGTATTTATATTTGTTTAAACCGACAAGAATATAAATTTAAAAAAAGTTAAGGTGCTCCCCTGGACGCCACTGAATTTAATAGTTTTAATCTAGGTTAGTCCAAATTGGCCCCATATACTATACTGTATACAGGGTGTTAAGAAAATGACGGATAAACTCTTCAGTACATTGTAGGGGACACTCAGTAAAGTACGGGAAAAATAATTTTAAAAAATCCAGAGCTACATTTTAAAAGATATAAGCAAAATATTGAACAATAAATTTGGCACCGTTTAACACGATAACAGTTGGTATTTGGTAATTTCGTCTAATATCTAACAATGTAAGGTAGTCAAGGTATGAAAACCGTTGTTGCCAAATGCTTTTTTTCAGCATCTTAGAAAAGAAAAAAAATGTTATTAAATTTTCTAAGCCAGTAATACATCTTAAGCAATTTTTTTAATTGATAACGATTAAAGTACCCTTTTTAGATCTGTAAAATCATTTATTTTTTGCAAATACTGAAAAACAAAGATAGTAAAATGTTAACTTTGGCATTTTTTATCTCACCAAATTGAAGACCAGAATTTTTTTAAATATTTTTCCCGTACTCTACTGAGTGTCCTCTACAATGTACTGAAGAGTTTATCCGTCATTTTCTTAACACCCTGTATAACTGTGCCAAATAACAAGAAAATTAGGTAAAGGATATTCTGTTTCTTAAAAACTAAAGCTTAAAAAATTAAATTAAATTAAATAAAAAATAAAAAATCTTAAAACAATACACCTGTCAACTGGAAATTTTCTTCCTATTAATTTTTTGCTTTTATGTACTCAATATACCGCTTGCGGTAGTTCCGCCAACCATCGGTTAGATGTTGTGACGTTCTCCGGGTCACTTGGAACCGGGTGAATGCATTTAACAAGTACTATTCTGTATATCACACCGATGAGCTCATAATAAGAGCGAAATAGTTGTCTGTGATGTCGGAAGGTTGTTTCGATGGCTCCGTTTTGTTGACTGGCATATAGAGCTCGATGGAGCCAAGCTCGTTCTCTTATTGTTCTATTTTTCAAGTTACGGCTCAGTTAATTATTTTTCATTAGAATAATAATACTTACGCCTAATTCAACATTTTATTTTATTTTAGAATGACGGAAAAATGGTTTTTGATGTGATACAAAGAATGGAAGATACTGAGCCGTTCTCAGAAGAACTACTAGCAGCTATGAAAAGATTATGGTCAGACTCTGGTGTACAGGAATGCTTTGGTCGTTCGAACGAGTACCAACTCAATGATTCCGCTAAATAGTAAGTTAATCATCCATCAATCTCATGCTGTATTTGTGGGAGTTACCCCTTATTACTTGTTCATACAGTTTTGTAAAATTTAATTTATTATGGGTTTTTGTTGAAGTATTAAGATCATGTACTTACTTTATTTTCAGTTTCCTTGATGACTTAGACAGGCTAGGGGCTAGAGATTATCAACCAACCGAACAAGATATACTTCGCACAAGAGTGAAGACAACTGGCATCGTTGAAGTCCACTTTTCCTTTAAGAATTTAAATTTCAAGTAAGTTATTACTTCCCAGAAAATCTAAAGTTATGTGTGATACAAGCAGTGCGACTACATATTATATTATGCCTATTATTGATGGCAGCCGCAGTGAAAACTCATTCTCTAGCAGTAGAATTAGTTTAGTTTAATTCACATTTCATTTAATTTATACAAAATCGATTTTTACAAGATACCTACAAGGAGTGAATAATACGTGCATCTTTTGATATGCTCTGCCACACCGCCCTCCAATTTGGAACAGAAATGGTGGCAACCCTCCCTGACTATAACAATAATAGTAAATTTCTTAAGACTAACTTGAAGTAAAATCGTTAAAATTTATTTCTGAAGTGAACATGTTCATGTTTTCACTGGTCTGGAAGTTAATTCGGAATATTCAGACCGTCTTTCTCATGTAGTTCCCTTACTATGACTTTAGGTATGATAATCTGAAATGTTTCCCCTTCCGGTGAGAATATACTACTTGGAAAGTGAATTATACAGGGTGTTGATTTTCAAAGCGGGCCATAGGGGATTAGCATTGCGAAAGTGGTTTTTGAGGATTCCTGCTCGCCGTTTAAACTGACAGAAATGGTTTTGGTATCAAAATGAAGCTAAAATTATTGCGCATAACGCTTGACATCAGAAATGAATTTAATTTCACGTTGTTTTCTAAAATTATTCAGTAAAAATTCAAGTAATTGTTAATGTTTAATCACAAAATAGCATGCCTTGCCTAAACAATAATGACGTTTCTACGTTTTGACAATCCAATAATAAAACTTAATAAGTCAGTAGGTAATAATAAAGTCTGGTTCTATTTAACCCTACTGTAACTGGCTACACTGTAGTAGGTTTTCACCATAAAGACTCTTTCTTGGTTTGTATAACCCATTTTTAAATAGAACCAGACTTTATTATTACCTACTGACTTATAAAGTTTTATTATTGGATTTTCAAAACGTAGAAACGTCATTATTGTTTAGGCAAGGCATGCTATTTTGTGATTAAACGTTAACAATTACTTGAATTTTTACTGAAGAATTTTAGAAAACAACCTGAAATTAAATTAATTTCTGATGTCAAGCGTTATGCGCAATAATTTTAGCTTCATTTTGATACCAAAACCATTTCTATCAGTTTAAACGGCGAGCAGGAATCCTCAAAAACCACTTTCGCAATGCTAATCCCCTATGGCCCGCTTTGAAAATCAACACCCTGTATACCTACACTCAAAGTACACTCAATAAAAAACACTTATAAATACACACAAAGTGAAAAATTATTGAGGGGAAGGAAGGGGGGGGGGGTTGAAATTTTGTTTAATCGCTTGTATGTTTGAAAAGCAGTGTTCCGATCTCTCACTTTTGACTAATCCTGTAGGTATGAGAGTTTGGAGATGGGTAAATATGTAGGTCATCATTGATAAGGAAAGAGCAAAACTGTTTGAGTAGAAGCGTGACCAACTGCGGCACCAGAGTATGGCATAACTGGATGATTGGTAAATTAATTTAATGTGTTTCCTTTGTTTCGTTTTGGTTTCAATAACTGCAAGCTAATGTCGAATTTTCGGCAGAAAAAAAGGAGGATAACTGATTTTTCGTCACACTTTCTGCAATGGTTGATAAATGAGCGTTAGGTACTATTTTCTTTTCTACACACCTTTTTTTTGTCTAAAGTAAGGTCAAACACCCTATGTGACTTTAGTAAGCCTTTGACTACTGTTTGTCTCTAGCATAATGCAGGGAATGTTATATCGCTATGGTGCTAGGAGAATTTCGCTCTAACTTACTCAACGGCATTTTATTGTCTTTTAGAAAACAACGACCCTTCATCAGAAATCTTAAATCCTTCATTTGATACCACTTTCACACCTCTAGGTCAAAATGGGAATTTAACAATCTGCTTCTTTCAATGCATTGGTAAAGTTATATCGCTATAGTGCTAGGAGAATTTCCCTCTAACTTACTGAAGTCCTTTTATTGTCTTTTAGAAAACAATGACCCTTTATCAGAAATCTTTAATCCTTCATTTGATACCACTTTCACACCTCTAGGTCGAAATGGGAATCAACAATCTGCTTCTTTCAATGCATTATCTTGATAGTGATACAAAATCAATGTCAAAGAATAGTCAACCGGGGTATGAAACATCACAGAAGTGAACAATGAATTAAAAGGAAATGCATATTATGCTCCTAAAGGCATGCTTCCAAGGAATATGACATAAGCAGCAACTCGCTGTGCACCATCAGAGCATTAATGAATTTTAACTGTTTTCAAAATGCTACTTGAAGTTGCTTAGTAATCTTAGTAAGGGGTTGCTTAGTGTAAGCTTCAGTTACATAAAATTCTGAAAGATGTGTGTTTTACTGTACGATTATGCAAAAATTCCCTAACATGAATTAATTATGTCTTCCATGTTCTTTTATGCTATGTATATTTTTACGGTATTTCTTTTGTAGATTATTTGACGTAGGTGGTCAGAGATCAGAACGGAAAAAATGGATACACTGTTTCGAAGATGTAACTGCGATAATTTTCTGTGTAGCCATGAGTGAATATGATCAAGTTTTGCATGAAGATGAAACGACGGTAAATTTATTAGGTATGAAAACAATCAAACAATCCTAATGTGTGTGCATTTTTGTTTCCAGAATCGCATGCAAGAAAGTCTAAAACTTTTCGATTCAATTTGTAACAATAAATGGTTCACAGATACCTCTATTATCCTCTTTCTTAACAAGAAAGATTTATTCGAAGAGAAGATTAGAAAATCTCCTCTTACAATTTGTTTTCCTGAATATGCAGGTAAGCCAGGCATTAGTGAGTAATGGGAAAGAAAGTTTATGAAGGCAAGATGTAGATGAATTAGGCTTATTTTTATCTACTTTTTATTAGCTACAATAGTATTTTATACTGTTATTTATTTTTATTATATTTATTTATTTTGGCTACAACTATGGTGGTGATGGTTATGGTGGTTAATAATAATGAAACTAGAACCAATGGAGTTTTATGTATGATCATGGATGTTTATTGAATGGTAGTCAATGGTTGAATCGTGATGCATGCAGTAAAATATCCCACACATACAATTATTGGAGTAAAAAAATATCATATATATTTATCACGTAGCCCTCTTTAAATCTGTTACTATACATCCCTATTTTAATGAACATAGCTATAAACACATAAATCATGATTGTAAAAAAAATTAAACTTAGAAATTAAAAAAAAAAAAGTCCAGTCATATAAGCCAACATAAAGGGAAAACCTCGCAGTGTGAGAGAATAAGCTCTAAATTGATACCCCCTTTATTTGGGCATTCTACTAAAGGCTGGTAGAAATATCTCTTATAATTTCATGTGTGGGTGTCACAAGATATATTCAAGGTCAAATGTTATGAAAATTGGTTTTTCAAATTTGCAATAACTCATTTGAGGTACATATGGAAGTTGTAGATCTAAAATTAATTGCCTACAATAATTTCCATTTCAAGAATTTTTTTGTATCGTTAACCTTTCTCGAGAAACTATATGTATGAATTGATTACCACTAACATCATCAAATTACAACAAGTTTGTTGGGTTTTTGAAAGGATAGCCAATAAAACAATTCCAAGAGGTATTTGAAAAAAAGACATTTCGGATGGGCCTCAAGAAACTAAACATTGTTTTCACATTCGGACAATAATTATTCATCTCATGAAAATGTAAGCTTGATCTTAAATTTTTAACCAAAGCCAAGAAAAATCAGTGGATGGTCTTTATTGTGAAAACTTGAAACAGCAAATCAATGAGAGAAGATCCCATCGAAAACATTGCCAAGTCCAATAGCTTCTTGAATACTTAAAATGTGGAACATGATAAATTTCAACAAACATTCAAGCCAATAAAATTAAAAGGACTCCACAAAAAACAAAGGAAGAGATTTCCGATGACATATAGGATAGGTCAACCTTTCACACCTTTGACAGATTGAAAGCTCAGCAGCAGAATTAACAAAAAATCAGAAAAGCTGCTGATGGAATTTACCAAAAATTTGTGAAACAACTGGTAAATTTTGCAAATAATTGGTACTGTCCTTCTTCAATGATATAATACGTTTGATGAAGTTTCCTGCCGAGTTTAAACAGTAAAAAAAGTTAGTGCAATCTTAAGACCAGGGAGAATTTAAATAACTATAATAGGCCAATATCATTGCCAAGTGCCAAACAGAATTTCTCCTTTGATTAATGATGTAGGTACTTCCCCTAGAACAAGCTGGTTTTCCTCCAAACAGAAACTGTTATGATCAAGTATTATCACTCAGGCTACTCCCATCGAAACAGGTTTTCAAGAACAACTGAAAACAGGAATTGAATTAATAATAATTGATCTTACCTATCATATTATGATAGGTACTGTTTGGAAAGATGGTCTTCTTCACAAATTATACAAAACCATTGATTGTAGATCAGTTGGCAACTATTTAATAGGAAATTTCAAGGTTTCGTTAATGAAAAAGAGCAGTAAAATCAAGTAGGTACCTCAGTAGGGACTTCTTCAAGGATCAGTACTAGTATTTGCTCCAATCCCAACAAAACCGAAGTGTCTTGTTTCCATCTGAACAACCACGAGAAACATCGAAAATTACAAATCTCAATGAACAAACGTAGTTTTCAAACACAATTTCAATCCAGTATTAGGTATACCTTGTAGTAACTTTTAGTCGGCTTCATATGAAAAGTGCATAAGTTCACAAATTGGTGGAATTGAGATTAAAATACCACATCTAGTGAACTGTTATGTATACATTCTATTGGATAAAATACAGAACTTGCGATTTTCATTGTTACATGTCGCCTAAATAGTTTTTTTTAAATGCTAAATGCTTTTTGAAACTTGCAGTCATGCAAATTTTACTTATTTAGTAGGTAGGTATGCATAAGTCCAAAAAATTACGTAAATTCGAACATGAATTAGGCACAAGTCCATTTGTTACACAATTTTGAAAAACATTTGCAAAACATAAACTACAGGAACACATAAACTACATGATTATGTAGTAGCACACTTACTACACAAGTTGTTGTTAGGTACATATTATTAATAAAATATCATTCTCAAACAAAAATTTTCCTAATGTTTCTTATGTGATCCAGGGATATGCATTCAATTGAGTGGATTAAATTTTTTCTCAAACTATATAAAAAAGCAATAATATTGGTGAGGGTGTCTCCCTGGACGCCACCGTACTTAAGAATTTTAATCTGTTAGGGGTTATGACTACAAATAACGCTGCCAAATTACAACAAAATTAAGCAAAGGATATTTGAGAAAAAGCAATTTTTTTTTAAGTTTACAATCACTCAAACAATTAGCTGTTAAATTTATTGTACATACTTAATTAACACCCTGTATACAGGCTGATCCCGAAATTGCGGACGCACTATATAGGGTGTTGTAGAGGATGATCAGAAAGACTGTAAATTTAAAACAAAAAATATTTCCTCGGCTTCGTTATCGAGATATAAAGTTTTTTTTTTTTTAGAATTTAAATCAACATGGCAGTCAAATTTAAACAACTACCACTAACAAAACACATGACCCTGCATAACTATTACGATAGTGTTTGTTTTTTTCCTTTTTTTTTATATATAATCGGTAACGGAATTACAGGCCTTAAAATTCTACCAATTCCTCGAGTTCAATAAAATTTGTCAATGTAGCATCATTCTGCAAATTGGAAGATAACAATGGACTTAAATCAGATTTTGAATAATTTTATTTGATATGAATGTGTCCCTGTAACGATAATTGTTTGAAACTTTTGTCGGACTTGTCGTTTCATGTTTCCATGGTAACAACTTTCTGGGGTATTGAAGACCTACACACTATTTTTCTGCCCAAAGAAGAGATTATCAAGTGCAGGTCTGTGGCTTTTTTTCCACAAAATTGGTTATGTCTTCTTAAAGGAAGCTATCAGAGAAAAAAGGAAATGAATGTAGAATAATCCACAATGAATGCCGTGGTACTATCCGTGTTCGCCATTTCGGAATCCTGTAAGTATTCAAATAATAACTAATTATGTTGCAAAAAGTTGTAATTAAATTAATAAAAACTGGCTCAGTTCAGAAAAACGCTGGTGGTGAGCAGAGTTGACTTTGCTCTGTTCTGGCACTGTTTTGTCCCAGCACAAGTAAGCAGGGAAGAACCGACTCAGAATCAGATCGATCTTGCTCTGAGCAAGTGCAAACCACTCGAATTCGCTATTAGTCTCCATGTTGTCTTTTTGTGACAGAAGTTTGCATGTGACAGAAGAAACTTTTGACAGAAGCTTATCATTCAAGTTGCATATCGATAATATTATTGTAATCAAGAGTTCATCTATCATCTGTTGGAATTTCAAAGGAGGAATAAGAAATATTGTGATAGGGCTTTAATATCAATGTTATACCTTTTTTTATAGCATTTTACAACTGCTCAATTGGTTGAACTATCTTAGAATACTGCAGTATAATTTGTTGTAGAGGAGGAAGAGGAGGGAAGGCAAGTATACTCAACGATTAATGCATAAAATAGTGAAATGCAGGTCTCTGAGTATAAAGCACATAAAGTGCAATTACTAGCCTGTTAGATGGTGTCGGAGAATTCCTCCATCGCCCTAACAGTTGTCATGATAGCATGGCAGTGCCCGAAACTCCAACGTAGAGAGTTTCCATATCCAACAGCAGAGCCAGCCAGAGTACCAGAACAAGCCTACTGGAGCTCATCAGTGTGCTGCATCTGGAGTATCCGGAAGGATGCTGCTGGATGAATGTTTGTGTAATTTGTTGTTTTTTTTATTCCTTTCACATAACCAGAGTTGAAGGAGTACAGGTTAAATTTGTGAAATAACATACTTTATACTTAATACACATTAACATTTTTATACCGGTGCATGTCACCATTTTTGTACAGAACATTTTACAACAAATTTGATTGTGAATATTTGCTAAGTCTTCTCAAACTTAGAATTCGTTCAAAAGTCACTAATGGTCAACAGCTCTTTCATGAGAAAGACTGTCTATGAACTCACCGCAGTACTGTAAGATACGTTGGAGTCGAATTACAATAAACATTTCAGTGAAAGTGACATTTTGACCTAAGCCTGCTTTCATTCTATGTTTTTTAATGGGGTTACAACGAACTGCAACCATGGAGGTGTATTATGTTTGTGTCCACATTGCCACATTATGCATCAGATTTACGGACTCTAGTTTTAATTTAGTTTAAAAATTACTGAGCTTAGTTCAATTTGGTTTAGTGTTTGGTTTGATTTTTATTATTTATTATATTATTTTATCTAATTTCAGTGTAAGTTCATTAGAGTACAATGCGTTGAAGCTTTTTGGTTTGAAATAAATAAGTGATCAGATCCCAAAGGGTCTAGAATTACAGTGTTCCAGCTAAGTTGGTGTATAGAAGATATTGGCTGCAGTAACTGAGAAATTAACTGCTGATTTTTGTCCTGACCTAGATAAAATAATAGGAGAACTACCATTCAGTAGAGTTAATTAAATATTTTGAATTGCAAAGAAATGTAAATTTGTCATCCCATAAGTAGTGTAGATACTTATTATTATATTCATTATGTTCTCTTATAACATGTTTTGCCTTTAATATCATAAACATACGCATTCCACAATTATTATTAAATATAGGCCCGCTTTAATGAAAAGATTGTACAAACCAGTAAATGTATGTAATACTCTACTCGCGATGATGTAATTGCTGCACCACTCCAATTGAGCGAAACTTCAAATTTTCCTGAATTCATTATTTTTCGGTAGAACGATCCTTTTGATCATGATTTTTCATCCTGGAGTGGCATTTTATGCCGCTTTTTTTATTTTATCACTGGCATCTTTCTTTTGGCAATTTTTTCGTCAGTTGTATTTCAGACAAGTTAGTAAGAACAACACAACTTGCAGTAGATACTCTATGTAGCAACGCAACTGCATGGTAATGTAAGTCATGGTAGGGAGCATGTACGACAGAGGGGGGTGGGTGTAAATTTGACATTTTACATTTTTACATTTTAAACTAAAACATTTGTTTTAGATTAATGATATCTAGATGATAGGTCAAGGATTTTATTTTTTCTTTTATTTATAATAATATCACCGCAATTAAAGGGTCACTCTATTTATTATCAAAACTTGCTAGGGATTACATTAATTAATTAATTATCTATTACAATGTCTTTGTTAACTTGCGTCTTGCTTGTCTGCCCAAACTCCACTTCCCACTCGCTTATGTTCGCTAACCCCGTGTTCCTATCCCAATTTCATTGACAACCTGTCAACCTGGCAGCGTCTTTTATGGGACGCGTTCAGCGACTTTACAGAATGAAAAAGATTCATTAATCTAGAAAAAAAATTGATAAATTCTTTGTGTATTTGGCGGTAAAAAATGAATTTGCGATAAGTAATAAGTGTTTCTAAACAAGATTTTACCTCCTGCCACACTCACAAGAAAGGAGCAGGGGCCCCCTCCTTCCTTTAAAGTGAGTCCCCCTACTCATTTTATTACTATTGAAGAATTATATTATAACGAGGCATCACTGCCGAAGTGTTCTGGAACTGGATTCGTAATTCATATTTCTTGTTTTTGTTTACCTTCTGCAATTATTGTGGTTATGTCTTGGCAATTTGTTTCGAGACGTTTCTAGTGACATGACAGGTATGACACATTGCCAGGCCTGTGTAAGAGTGTAACTAAATACCAGACAGTGCTACTAAATACCAGAATTGATCCGCGTTCTGCGCATGTTCTTTTTTATTTCTCAATTATAGTGTGCCATGACTTCAGTTGTGTTCATCACAGATGCAAAATGGGTACACCAAAATGTCCCTTATTAAAAGAGTACTAGTAGATGGTACCTCCGGTACCAATATGGTACCATTTGAAAAAAATGAATCCAGCTCAAAAAATCATTCCGGTGCGCATAATTTATCCATAAATCACTTAATTTAGTACTTTGAACAAAAATTCGATTTTTCTAGCATTAGATGATCCAATTGGAGTAAAACCAAGTAGTCATGGCACACTATAATTGAGAAATAAAAAATTAAATAAAAACAAATTTGACATTTAAAATTGTACTTATGTGGTATTGTTGGATTCGTACAAATGTATAGAATCCAAAAATATAATAATATATAGGGTGTCCTATTTAAAAATAAAAAGTTGGTAACATTTCCGGAAAAACCGGATGCGGGAAAAAATTCAATTTTCTGCTAAAAAGCTCTATCGAGAATATGCGACGTACCAAATTTCAAAAAATTTTCTCCAAAAAAAAAAAAGAAAAAAAGGGGGTGTACCATGCCTGTGACACACTGTATAAGAACCGTCATGGCTGGAGAGTTAGTTATAGTTGTGATTGGAAGTGGAAGACAGAAGGAAAACTGAAGTAGAAAATATAGTGAAGCTAAAGAATAAAGAATTTTCGTAAGACTTTTATTAGAATTAATAAAGTGTAATACCCGTAACGATATTTTGTTTTTACTGGAGATATACAGGATGTTACTTAAAGGTAGGTATGTGTATGAGTGTATATACTAAATTGAACCAATTTTAAGTAGAAAAGTATTTTAATTAAATTCAAAATAATAAACATATGTGCCTTAAAATGTCTGGTTTTCAACAGGGTTAAAGTTTTTTTTATTGATTTTTTATTAATATCTCAAAGATCCTTTTGCCGATATTTTGGAAATTTGGCAGTAAGGATAAAGGATAAATAAAAAAAAGAATAAAGATCCTTTAGCCCCAAGTAGATTAAAATTAAAATTATTAAGTCCAGTGCCGTTCTGGGGGCACCCCCACCACTAAAATTGCAAAGAAAGATGCAGGTACATTTTAGGAGGCATGTTTATATGAACTTTTCCTTGAATTTCGTACATACCTTCAAGTAACATCCTGTAGTTAATGAGTGATTTTGTGTACATGGTGGAATTTTTTGCACTTCCCATCATTGGGATCTAATAAACTCTAACTGCCGGTATTATAAAGACTCATTAGGCTAACGGGCGGATTTCTGTGCTCGTTTTTGAAGCTAATATCGACGTCAAATGACTTTAATTGACATTTTTGTAGTAACTTTAATGTCAAGATTAGATAAAATTTAAAAAATTTCACGTAGACTCCATACCTTCTTCAGAAATGGCCACAGAAATCTCTCCGTTAACTTAATGAGCCTTTATAATACCCGCTGTAACAGCGGGTATGATAAAGGCTCATTAAGTTAACGGGCAGATTTCTGTGGCCATTTCTGAAGAAGGTACCAAGTCTAAGTGGAATTTTTTTTAAATTTATCTATTCTTGGCATGAAAGTAATTACAAAAATGTTATTAAAAGTCAATTGACGTCGATATTAGCAAAAACGAGCACAGAAATCTGCCCATTAGCCTAATGAGCCTTTATAATATTGGGTGTTAGAGATGCAGGGTCAGTTATATTAAAGCAAAGATGCGCTATTTTGTGGTCATCTCGAATCCGTTAAGACATGCAAGATATCTGTAACCGTTCCTGAAATATCGTGAAAAAAATAAAAAATTGAGATTTCTTATTTTTGTCATATCTTTTTTATTATTGAAAATTAACAAATAATTTTTTGTATGCTTACCTACATAAGTCGTCAACAGCTATCGCATTTGACATTTCAAAAATTTTAAAAGAATTTCCCACTAGATCATAGTTTTTTCATAGTCGAATTTGTTTTTCTTAGCATGCCCGTCATACTGTTTTTTTATGCGTTGGGTATTAAAAATCAAAGGAACCAAAAACCTATCACATTGAAAAAATTCTTCAAAATTTCATTCTTTTTTGGAAAGAAAAATAACCTTTGTTTAACCTAATTCATAAAAAACTATAAGGCAAGCAATAACACGTCGCGACGTCATATCTACGGCATTCGGTGAAATAATTTTTCAAATTTTTTTATGAAGAAATTTTTGAAGAGTTATTTTGAATGACTTATTTTTGGTTCCTTGATTTTTTTAATACCCAATGGCACGAAAAAACTATATGGCAGCCATAAGAAAAACAAAAGTTGACTATGAAAACCTTGCATAATGGGATCTAGTGGGCTTTGAAAATTTTTGAAATGTCAAACGGATAGCTTTTGACGACTTATGTAAACCTACAAACGATAATTAAATTAACTATCGTTTAATTTAATTATATTTTAATTTTCAATAATAATAAAGATATGACTGATGAAAAAAAATTGATTTTTCAGTTTTTTCAGAATATTTCAGCAACGCCTGAAAAAACCATAAATTTTGTTCCCGATCCTGCATAAAATTGTGCAATTTTTCTCTAATTAACCCGACCCTATATCTCTTTCCGCTTATGAGATCCCAATGATGGGTAGTACAAAAAATTCCCAGCCTGTATAAGCAGCATGGCATCCGGCGTTCTCGCTAATGCCATTTGAAATACCATGCCTATGGGAGGGTTAATTTTGCTCACTTTTTTATATCCTTGAATGAGCAAGTAGCTCTTGCCTCTTTGTATACTAGCTAGGCTTTAACGAACTCACAAGAGCGCTGCAAGTAGTTTTATATTCTGCTGGTAGGGGGGGGGATATGCTTCTCCCACTCTACCTGCGTTAATTTGACTGCGCATTTTGTAAATATCAGGGTAATACTCACTATAATTTAGTCACTTGGAACTATTGTTGAAGACAACCGCAATCAAGGAAAGAGTAGAGTTCAAATTTTAAAATGATTTCATTTTATTATGAAACCGACCGCAGGTGCTTAAAAAAATGTTATTCGAGTACTTGATACATATACCTACTCAATTTGTTTTTTGAATTTATTTTACTTGCCTGCATAAACTTTTTCAGATCACATATTATTAAATTCCTAGTTATAATTTCTAATTGGTGTTTGTTTTATACAAAATATGCTTGATATTTTAGGTGCACAAGAGTATGGTGAAGCGGCGGCTTATATCCAAGCTCAATTTGAAGCTAAGAATAAATCCACAACCAAGGAAATCTACTGCCATATGACCTGTGCCACCGATACCCATAACATTCAATTCGTATTCGACGCGGTCACTGATGTTATTATAGCTAATAATCTACGCAACTGCGGCCTGTACTGAAGAACCTTCATCATTTATTTCCTTACAGAAAGTCAGACTTTAGTATATGATTGAGCTACATCGGTGTGTTTGTCAAAATTCATCAGTTCTCGTTAGACTCAATACTGGACCCATGGTCGTATATTACTGTCTTATTATTCGCTGAGAGATCGCTGGAGAGTGTTGGAAGTTGACTGTATAACTGTACCAAAGTTGAGTGAGATGTTGATAATGTGTTCTTTTTTGTTAGAAAGTCATAAGATAACATAGATCTAAGAAAAAAAAAGTGTATAAAAATCAGAATAAAAGCTGTAGCTTATCTGTACTTCAAAAAGGGCCACCTAAAATCTATTTACAATTAAAAATATGAATATTAATGCTAATAATTGTTTCATGTATTATTTATATAAGCACATTTCTTTTCTTAATGCGCACATATTCGAGCTGAAAACTTTGTCAGAATTGTAAGGTCGACAAAATAATGCACAAGCAAAAAGCAGACAGATCTGTGCCATTACATAAATATTGCATTTATTGACAGTCTATTATTATTGTAGTTAGGTTTTTATAATAAGTTGTTGTTTGATTTATATATATTTTTTCAATCAAAATATTATTTATGTTTATTTTTTGTTTGTGTCTATATGTGTTGTAACAATTTGTAATTACTAATTTCAGAACTCTGTACCTATGTTTTATTATTATTAACAGGTATATTTATAATTATGTATGTTGAAGTGGAACCAAAATACTATTATGTCTGGCTCAAATAGGATCATTTCTAATCATAATAATATTCTAATAATTTACTATATACATATAAAGCGTACTTCTTGCGTGTAATTATTAAAGCAGAGCCTTGTTGTACACTAATAAAATTCAATTGATAATTTTGTTGCTGTACACCTCGGATATGAAATGTTCATAAATCAGGAAAACTTTATAATAGATACAAAACTATACTACCTATAATACATTAACTTGTACATAAAATAAATTACATAAGTATATGGCGCTTTACGTAACAGTTAAAATAACAGTAGCTTCAGAATTTATCGTGTAGTTGGCGCATCTAATTTACAAGATAGTTGAAGTATCTACTACTACAGAATTGCATTTTCAAGAAAAAAACATTCCTTTTTATTTTGTATTCCTCATCTTTTGTGCTCGATTGAAATTGACACATTTTTATAATCAAGCGAATTCATCAAATGTGTAATTTTTTCATCAGTAACATTGTAATTGTAACATTCAAACGTAATCATTTACTTCATACTTACCTACCCTCTAATATTTTCATTTAATAAATGATGCACATAATGTTTGCTTTAGTACTTGCTGACATTTAAAAAATCATTCAACAGTTTTTACTTCTGGGCATAGAATTATTTACTTACAATATGTTTAGTAACTGTGGAGATTTAATAACTAGGCAAACATATTTTTTAAGTGTTTATAATTACCGAGCATATGAGTACCTACCTATATGAATATGAGAATTATGATACTTTACAATTAAATTTAAAGTTAAAAATAAGAACCGTGCTAATTGTACAGATGCTTTATTTCTATTGTATAGTATCATACATACAGGCTTTGGCAAAAAGTATTAAATCAGGGTTGTCGTTTTCAAAGAATTTACAATTTCATTTTTGCAGACTAAATTGAAAAAAATATATATCACATTTTTAAACCAATACCTAGGCATTATAAGCCGAAACTTTATTGAATGGCATGGTGATGACATTTTCTTGTATTTTAAGAAAAATCTGAAGTTATACTTGCATTGCAAAGTATTTGTTGCAGTAGAAAATTTGCATGTATTTAAACAATCAAGTGATTTGGTAGGAAACAAATTAGGCAAGTGTCCATATCAGCAGCAGTGACCCAGTCATCTGTTATTGACACACTTTCGAAAATTTATTCAATTCACATGTATGCGAAAATTTTCAGCTCTAACGTTGACAATAATTAAACTCCAATGACTTCGTTTTTGTCCCCAGAAATTCTTGTTATATATACGTTACCTCAACCAAGACGACATTTTTCTAGTTTGGCAACACTGTTGCACAGTTTCTATTCTATAGGTATTCAGTGACAGTTCTGGGTTTGTTGGGGTTCGTTCAAGGCAAGCCAGGTCAGTAGATTAATAATAATAATAATTGTTTGTTCACTAAGTTACTAATGAAATAATTCCTCAATATTTTAATTTTAAATGAAACGTTAAAATGTTTGTAAGAGGCAAATACCCCTTCTTGGAACGTGGGAATTTTAAAATGTATTCAAAAAATGTCACAGATGTTAACGCATTGTAAGTAACATGTGTGAATAACTTGATGTGACTATGAATGACTTTGAAGTGAAGACTTTACCCTGATAGTCATTTGCATTTCAGAATTATAATTGCCCCCTTCGACTTTTGGAGAACAATGACTTATGTGATGGTCACGTAAGTTGCAAAACCTTATAGCCCGTAAAATTAAAATTAAAAAATGTAGATAAAACGGGTTTTACTGATTCCAAAGTTGATATTTAAAATTGTTGCGCCCTGAAATATTCAAGTTATACGAGAAATTCCCAAACATTGTGTTGTTTTTGCTATTTGGAGTAAGCTCGTCTCCTTAAGACGTGCATAACCGGGACCTTCACTTTTATCATTTGATGATTATTCTTCTATGCAACCTCCATCTTGTAATCATTTTGGTATCAAAATAATATTTATTTTCAAAAATCAATACAATGTTCAAATTTGGCTTGAAACATGCATTCAATAATAAGACACCAAGATTTAATACATTAAGCCAAAACCTGGTAAATACTTTGTATGATGAATGTTTGCGTGTAGTAATTTTTGGAAATCATAAAATTAACTAAATAATTTTTTAGTTGGGCTTCACTGCAGAATACGTACTTCCTAAATGAAACTTATAAAAATAGCAGAAGTTCTCAGCAGTCTTATCGCAAGTAAAATAGATCCACACGCAAATAACTACGCAAAGTATAATGCTCAAATGTCTTATTAAGAGGTCGTAATAATTATATATTATATCTTCCAAATCAACTAGCTTAGAAATATTTCAACGTTGTTTTTTATATCAAATAACCGAGTTTGGATGTCCATTGTCTTTTACTAATTGCTAAGATTTTATACGAGAGTGAGGTGGAAAAATTAGATGTCAATAATAATGTCATTGTCAATAAAAAAGCAGATGGCTTGAAAAATCAATTATTTTCAAAATTTAATTTAAAAAATGAACAAAATTTAAGGACTGCAGATTCCACTGTTTTGTTGTATAGTGGACTTGTTCTGAAATTCATCAGTGATGCCATCAATAATTGCACCGATTAAACAATGGGATGAAAACATTTGAGAAGTAGAAATATAACCTGAAAAATAAATTAAAACAACACTAAAATCTATCATTAGAAAGTGATATTAAAAGATTCAAAGGAATAGAATTATAACATTCTATAAAATGAAAAAAAAATGAAGTCGTGAACTGATGGGAGTATTCTCGTTCTTTTATTATTTACATCGCAGAACATGAGATCCCATCACTTATATTATTGTTCCCACCATATTTTGCTGATAAATTTCAGAACACACCCATTTTAACAATGAAAAAATATTTGAGGTTTATGAAATGCCACTTTCATCACAAACTGATCACTTCAAATGGAAATCCAAACTCCGCAAAGTTGTTGATTTATTGGAGAGACTCAAAATGTAATATTCAATATGAAATCTGAATAATTTTATTTATAGGATTTAGTTGACTTTTTCATTCATTAAGTTTGGATAAAAAAATTTGAACCTAGACCCTGGAGGATTGAATGTTCACTCATTTTTTGGATAAATCCTCGTGGAATAAAAATGGTACTTTAATTATTAGACCATATTCCCACAAATTGATGCCAAATGTAGGTGTACCTATGTCTTAATCAATGGATTGTCAAAAAAAAATAGGTAGGTACCTTGAAAATTGTACCAGTTACTTTGTAGGACAAAATACCATGTTTAATACATGAGGAATTTAACGCTAAAACTGTGAAATCATATTTATTAACGAATTTGTGGCTGGGAGTGCAAAAAAAAGTCCACAGGACCAGGTAGTATTCTTCTTCTTTCTCTGCATCTCTTTCGGATCAGCTTTCCTAATTAACCTTGTAACTAGCTTTGTCTCATATAGCGGCTGCCGGAGCGCATCAACAAAGTTTTTCATTCACTGGACGCGTTTCAACAGCACAGCCATAAGTAATGGGTGCAGTGCTTACAGTTATACCCTCTCCTAGTTGATACCGATAATTTCAGTATCGCAGCACCCACCACGCGATTTCCTGGCGCAGGAAAGGGTTAATTACTTGGTGCCACCTTTATCATAATGTTTCATGATTGGTATGTTTTGTAGGCAGATTGCCACCTGATATCAAGGTCGTGATGTTCTTATAACCATCTCTAATGGACCATTCCTTATTTGTCGAAAAAGTTGCAGGTTGGGTTTGATTTATCTGTTTTTGGTCTGCTGGAGGTAATCTCCTCCTATCCATTCCATTGATGGGCACTCCCAGATCCGCCATCTTGAGGACACATTCTCTAGGGTTAAGGAAGGCTACCCCTAGAGATTCAAAGTATACTTTTAAGAGATATTTGATAAAAGAAGATTGAATTGGTGTAAATAATTTTAAAACTTTTATTTTGAAGCAGTTTAGACTAAAAAGCTTCTTTATAGCCATATTTATAATAAAGGTCAGATTAAAGAAAAGTAGGATTTCAAGGTCATACCAGTTGGGTTGCAATTTTCTTTGGTCAGAAATGTGATGTGTGAACAGAAACACAGTTGTACACAGGTAACACAGTACTCGAAAAGGAGAAATAACCCGAAGCTAACATACAATTTTCAGACCTATACACTTCTGTAAATGAATTATATTATTATTTTTGTATGGTTTTTAGGTTCTCAGGCTTAGTTTCTACTTCTGTAAATGTGTGTCAATCCAGTTATTTTTCAAGACACTGAATGTCATCCTTGATGTACACACTTGCGATACCCAGACCGTAAATCAGTATGTAAAATTTCACTTGCTCGTCAGATTAATAAAAAAAAGTTTGAACGATAATCTGGAATGAATGTTTCAAAGTTTGACGTTTATTTTAATGCAAAATAAAATTTTAGGTATTATTGACAACATATAAGTAGCTGTGCCGACTTTCTCTTATAGTTGTATGATTGACAACAATTACCGTTTTACTTGTTCAAATGATCTATGATAAAAATTACACCAATATAAGATGTCTGATATCAGCACTCAAATTTTTTGACCTTGTCTTCCTAATTTGTATACCTATAAGGGAAATACAAAAAAAAAAACCAAGGGGTACCTATTTGCAATTTTAAGACTATTTTACCAAATCTGCTCTTTTTATAGCTGCAGTTAAAGTACTTCTGGCAAAAGTGGCAATAAGAGAAGAAATTTTTAGATATGAAGTACCTACCTGTATTTTTCATTTAAAAATGTATTTTATATAGTTAGAAAAGGTCTAATGTATTAATATATCATTATGCTTTGATCTCTCAAGATAATAGGTATCTATTATCATGTTAATCCGTATCTCTTCTTGGCTAAATGTTTATTTTTTTCTCATATCTTCATTTCTCAAGTCGTAAAATCTCTAGTCAGTTTTTCTATCATTATTGTAAATTTGAGATTACTGGAAATAAAATACAAGTGTAACGTGTATTATTTTATAACAAACTTATGGATATACATTGACTAGTTGAATATCTGTATCTCTTTGGGAATACAAGGAACCCAGTGATTTAGTAATCAACGTGTATTTCATGTCTACAGAGTTAGAAATAAAGTAGTCCAAACTGGACATTATCTTATCATAGTATTTTTTTTTCTTTGTAGAAATTCCTGATGAAATCATGATCAGTTCTTTAGAATTCAGTAACATAAAAAACGACATTAGTTTGTCAACACATTGGATGATTTAAGGCTGATCCTCGTCTGCTTTATCTTATCCATATTTTTAATTGCTTCGACGTCTCAACAATTTTAGACATATCCATTTGTTTAATACTACAATACATGCATTTTTCTCACCGAATATTACACTCAGAACATTTAAATAACATCAAGCTGGAAAGGTTCAAAGTGGAAATTAATGCACATGCTTAATATAATTCAATAATTTGTTGCTTATTTGTGAGATAAATTGTATAAGAGATATGATGCTAGTTACACACTGAACAATGTATGTTTTCCAAGTATCAGTAAATGTAACGTTCATAACAGAGGTTGTTCTTTCATCTTTGTATGTTTATTTCTCTGTGATGTGAATACGATAAATAAATTTTACCAATTTCGAATTTATTTTTTTATTGACTCTAGATATAACAAACCTTAAACCACTTGGCCTTGTGTAAACAGCCTTTGTTGTTTAAAATACAATTTATTTTAAATTATATTATAGCTCAGTTGGTAAAGGTGCTCTATCGCGACGGTTTTACCCCTACGCTGGCTCCCCTCCACTTTCTCTGCTTGCTCCGAGCCGACAGGCTCTCAGCGTTGCCACATGAAATCCGTGTCTCCGTTCTCCTACGGCCTTAAAGTGTAATTTTTGGTTACAAATAATATCAAAACACTTATTTGCTGCAGTAAGTCAGGTCTTTGGTCAGGGTAGGTTTTTTTTCCTTCAAATGTTCGTAAAATGAAAAAAAACCTACCCTGACCAAAGACCTGACGGAACCTGTAGCTACTACTTACAGACCGTAAGGTCTCGTGCGGAAGCGGGCAGGAAGTGCGCAGGATTGTCTGTAGAACGTAGGAGAAGGGCTTGCATATGGCAACGCTGAGAACGTGTCGGAGCGTAGCAAGCAGAGACAGTGGAGGGTTAAAACCGTCGCGATACAGCACCTTTACCCGCCCAGTTATTATATCCAAAAAATCGCGCTGAAATAAGAAAATTTGCCTAGTCGATTTTTCTTGTTCCCACCGTTAAAGTTAAAAGGAGTCACTGGTAGTCTAAATTCAAAATAGCAACCAGATCCGAGGTGCGCATCAATTCTCCATTTTGAATTTAATGAAAAATAAATAATTATGGAAATAAAAAAAATTGTTTTGAATAACTCGACCATTTAAAAATTGTACAAACAGGGTGGCTAGTTCCGGTAGGTAGCTACTCTTTCAGGGTGCCTCCTTGATCATTTTGAGACAAGACACTATGTTCCTGCCAGGATGGAGGAGGGCGCTGTACTGTTGCCAGTTTATCCATTTACAATAATCTCCCTAGACAATATAATTGTCTAAGATAATCTCTCTCCTAGTTAATGCTCCTTGGGTAGCGCATTCACTCGTAAACCTACCTGACAAACTTCCAGGTATACGGGATTCTGAGCTCCGTATATTTTCTGCAATCATAACTGTCTGCTGATGGCCCTGGGTGCATTTTTTGTCCAGAAAATCCCAGTAACAGGTAAGTATAGATAGAGGACTATAATGAGTTTAAAATATTAAGAAAGTTACCTTTAGGCAACGCGAACAAGTAGAAAGCCTTCTTTTTACTGTTAAAACATCCTCTAACGCCAAAATCGGTACTTTCTCCAAACTGGAATCTCAACCGTTCCGGATGTCCGAATAAATAGCAGCCATATAGACAAGAAAGACTCAGCCCCTGGGGTAGATGGCATTTCCTTTTCAATGATCAACCACCTTCCGGAGAATTTTCTCAAGTTTTTAGAAATCTTTAATAATCTATTAAAAGATGATTCGATCCCCCTTCCAGCTTCGTAGCATACAGAGCTGATTTACCTGATAAGAAAACCCCATAAAGACCCAAACTTGGCTACTAGTTGGCGCCCAATTGCGTTGACCTCCTGTTTAGGAAAAACTGCAGAAACAATAATTAAAAACAGGTTAGATTGGTCATTAGAAAACTCAAACGTGCTGTATCAATTCCAATCAAGTTTCAGAAAAGGGAAATCGACTTAACGATCACTTAATTCACATATACAGTGTGGAGATAATTTTTTGAAATTTGGTACGTCGCATAAAGTCTAAGGGGCCAACCAATGCAAAGAATGATCGACATGTAAAGGTAAAAATTATTTCTCCTTAATTTAGGTTCCCCTACAAAAACCCTGGTTCCTCAAATTTAAAAAATTAGACGGAAGAGCGATAACAACTCTCTCAAGAATTAGGTCTAACCACTGCTCAGTGCTCAGTTCCCTTCCCGCCCACCTCTATTAAAAAATAGGATTATTGAATTCGCTTGCATGCTCTTGTGGGGAAACTGGGGATTTAATTCACTCCACCTGCTATTTTCTTGCAAAAGCCTAGAAACTGAAACAAGAAATTTACACACAACTCATTCCTTTTCCTTTAATGCCTTCCTTACCTCCTACACCCTCCTCTGTCCTACCACCCTCTTGCCTTGCACTGTTGCCTATTGTTGTATTGTTTACATTTTTACAATTTTCATGACATTTAACTTTTTTTTTCAAAAGGGGGAGCATCGGTCTTCACTATGTAGTTGAGACAAAGGGTACGTTCACCTGACGTCAACTGTTGAATAGCAGCGCAAAACGGTTGAGTGTAAGTTATTTCTACATGTTGGAAACAGTCTGAACGCATTGTTGACATCGAGAGATATGTGACATGTTTCTGGATACGGTTCAAGTTCATAGAAGTAATTATTATTAGCATTTATTTGTCGCTGATTGTATCAGGAGCATTCTTACTTGCAACTTTTACTTCCCACTTGGCGCATGTCCGCAACATACACGTTGACTGTGCTGAGCGTGAAATATTTACGCTCACAAAAATACTCAACAGTTGAACAACGGTTGTAAGTGAACGGTATGTCTGAACGCAAGCGCTATAGTCCAATAAAGTCTAAAAAGTCATACGTATCGATTAAGAATACACATCCATTTGATAGTTCGATTTATTTTGTTTCATATACGTGGTTTTTATAGTAACCGTAAAGTTTGTCTAAAAACTAAATCCCGCATAAATAAGTTTACGTCAACATTGGTTTTGAATGAGAATTAAATGCACAACACAGAGGATAGAGTGTCATTACGTGATTAAATTTTCTGTAGTTGTCAGTGGCTCTCAAACTGACGTAAGCGTCATTCATTTATTGTTTGAATGATTCCTTCAATAATTTACGCTCGTTCACAACTTGACAATTAACTGTTTGACATTTTCTGGTGAAATTAAAAATATTAATTCGGACGGTTAGTGCGACGTCACATCTGACTTTTTAAAGTTAATCCTACTATACCTCAACAACTCAACGGTTGACGTCCAGGTGAACGTACCCAAAGTCGCTCCACACCGGTAATATGGGTTTGGAGCCTCTTGCTTATACACCCAGCCTCAATAAGTATGCCAAATAAATAATAGAAAGGACAACACAGACACCCAGAGCCTTCACCAAGAATCGAACTCAGTCCGCCGGGTCCAGTGATAGTGATTCAGCAGACCGCCCACTGAACCACTCGGCCACCGGTGTGCTCGACATTTAACATTATATTTGAATTTTGAAAACATTTCTGAAGAGATTCATGTCATGTCATGACACCAAAAGTGACAAGTGACAGTCACTACCACACACTTCTTCCACTCCACGATACACATCAATCAAACGACAGTCCGAGTCGGAGAGGAGAGGACCTTTGCGCCCGACCAACCTTATTACAGAGGCTCCTTCGGATAAATTGTAACGTAAATCACAAAAGTTAATGTAGGTATGAAATTGTACATTGAACTGGCTGGGTTGCCCCACAACGAGGCCAAGAAACCTCTCCCTCACGTCAAGAGTGTTAAGACACAGAATAGATACAATCAGAAGCTAAACTCGCCGGCGGCACCTTTGATCTTTTAGAGACAAGCCACACCTAGCGGCCATTACTTCAGAGTAGAAACGCAGGCCCCCCGCATTCAAAACTAATGAAAGCTCATCTCAAATCATGGCGAATGCGCCGAGTAGATGCGCGAACTCGGTATTTTAATTGAAGTTTATATTCTGATTGTTATTCTCTGTGGTCAAGATGAGGCGAAAGGGGAAGAAGAAGAAGAAGCTACTGAATAGGCGCCGTCGCAGTGATACTGATAACATAACGTCAGTGGTCGGGAAAACCGGTTTACCGGTTACGGTTCCAAGTAAACAAGCATTTGACAGTTGCAAAGTTGCCAATTTTACTGTAAGCTTTTGATTACATTAAATGAGGAATTTTTACTGATAAAAATTAAACTACCGACAGACGGCTCGAGCTCCACGGAAACCTAAAATATGATTTGTTTCAATTCAATTGATGGAGATCGCAGGTCAATGCCTGAAAACAACCTCAATAAGACAATAAGTCAAACTTCAGGACCACGTGAACTTAAAACGTCTACTAAATCACGACAACTGACAACAATGGCCACGTGAACGGTTTGTTTGTTTGGAACCGTGACGTCACACTGTTGGCGTCTACCGTCTACCTCATCATTGCCGAGAGTGCCGAGTCGCATTTATGTATACCTTATTTTTTATTTTGATGGATTCCACCAGTCAAAATTCTAGGGGAACGATTGGCAGCAAGACTGATTAGGTTGGTTATGGTGATAGTTGTTACTGAAATATAATAGTCACTAGAATGGTTATACTGAATTAATTTAGGTTATGTCGATTAGTTGAGGATGTCATTTTATTTCAAAATTTAAAATCAGAAAAACTACAAACGCAATTTTAGAGGTAGGTAAATTGGAAAATCTTAGACATTTGTAAATGCAAGTAGGTACCTGTAGCTAGTTACTCTTATAAATCTTATGAATGTATGATTGGACCTTCCTTCTTAATTTTCTGTAAAAATGTTGAAAATAGAAGATTTATTGACAAATAGAGGTACTTACATTATTCAATCATTTTTAAGAATTTCTCAAGGAATCTGAATAAACTGCATTTTTGTTTGATTTGTATATAAACATCTTTCAATTATTATTGTTCACAGCATTCGATTAATCATTCTTTTTTTTCTTTTGAAATAAGTTTGCCTGCCTCAGCATTTAAATTTCAACTTTTCAAGTTCCTTGGCGTTTTGCTGTGACTAGAATTGGTACCGACTCTCAGAGACCAGACCTAGTTTTCGCAATACCTAGTGATCTTAAAAAATGATTAACTATACTAAAAAAGAACTATTTTCAAAGAAAATAGAGTTATAAGTTTCTAATTTGCGTTTTATAACATGCAACAAAACAAGGGAACATGTTTTGCAGGTGACGTCATAGTCATAGCATAGTCTATACCCGAATCGGGAGTTATGCCGTGACTCTAGTCACAACATAAATTTTTACAAGGTTAAGAAAACAGGATACCATCTGACAATATCAAAATTACTGTTAGTGTATTTTTTAATAAAAAAATACTGTCAAAAATGCTGTTTGACAAGTCCATCTAAATAAAAAATAAGAAATAAGGTATAATAAGATATTATGATATCACCTGACTGACGTCACAGGCTATGCGCATATGCGCATCATAGTCTGCACTGCAATCATCTGCAATACCTTGTTTATTTGTAACATTAATATTTTATTATTAAAAAATATCCCGAAACCCGACTTAAAGCAATTAATAAATAAAATGCAAGTATTGCAAAGAAAAAACAAACCCAACTGGTGACTAGGTTAGGTTAGGACTAACTAAAGGACATAGAGATTACAATAATAGGTACTAACTGATATTATTACAAACAATTATCAAGTTTTTCCCAAATTTGCGATGCGGTACAACCCAAGAGTTACCAGGTTTCACGACTTTCATGGGGAAAATATCGAACTTACAGAGGACAACACGGTTGCTTACAGGAGTAAGAGTTTTGCCAATGCCGTTACTTTTAGCGAAAAGCCCATAAATCCCGGTGAGATCTTCTTGGTTGAGATTGAGGAAACTGAAGCTGGTTGGAGTGGTCACATGAGGATAGGATTTACACAAGTGGACCCTGTCACAGTACAAATACCTCCCTATGCTTTGCCCGATCTATCCGACATGGGCAAGACATGGATATATGGCATAACGAAGACAGATATACCTGCTCGTGAACGATATGAACGAGTCGTCCCTAGCCCACTGAAAATTGAAAACAACATCTTGAAAACTAACAGAGGTAGCTTTCCTTTGGAATTGCTGAGACCGACTTGTAGGTTTAGAAATGTTTTACCTACGGAAAGAGGAAGCAAAATTGGCATAACGTACATTCCTATAAGTGCAAGCGAGGCCAGTATTTATTTTATTATGAATGGTACACCACAAGATATTTGTCAGAAACTTTCATATAAGGAAGCTCCACTGTTTGTTGTCGTGGATATATATGGAAGCACTAAGAGAGTTAGGATAGTTCAACTCCACATAGGTAAGATTTCTTCAAGGGCAAATGGTCCCTTTTTTGCCCATTGCGTCTTTGTTATGATATATCATGCATGACTGAGTGCGGAGTTGGTGGACAGTAAATTGAACAATGATGCCATTTTATTTGTTGCAGTACCTACTTTGCAAGGTCTTTGTAGAGATGCTATTTTGTCACGTGTGCCAGACAGATCGATTTCATCTTTACCCCTACCAAGTCTTCTAAAGAACTACCTTTGCTATAGGTTATAAGTTTTTTTTTTCACTTTTTTATATTTTCATTCTGAAATTGTTTTGAATATGTAAGAGCATTTAAATATCATTCTACAGGCATCCAAATGTGAACAGCAAAATTTTACTGTGTATTTGAACTTTAAAGTAAATCACAGGTGCCGTCAAACTAAATTTACAATAATAATTAAATCATATCAATTGCAGCAATCCAATTATTGAAAAACAATAACGTTTTCTGAACAACATGACCCTAATGGTATGATAGAGACAGAGACAACGATGTTTCACTGGTTATTTCCAGCTCATCAGTCTGACATATTATCACCACCAGAGGAGTGTGCTGAACAGAAAGAAATCTAATCTACATACGTGAGAAATCTGCAAATTTTGACTGTTTATTGAAAAAGCAATTACCTTGCGACTCTCAATAAACAAATCAATCTACTTATATAGTTTGGATTTCTTTCCGTTCAGCCACTCTTCTGGTGCTGGTGATGTGTCAGACTGATGAGCTGGGAATAACCATTGAAACATCGATGTCTCTGTCTGATTGACACATTGGAATTGTGTCATTCAGAAAACATTAATAATGGATGTCAAACAAATCTATCATTGACGAAAAAAGGTAGATTGTTACAAATATGTATATTTATTAATTTATTGATGACACTATACTGAACAAAGTCTGACTTACTATGATGAAATTCAGCTCAATTATCCACGACGACAAAACTGCTTTCACATTTGGGTGGTCACAAACATTACCTAAACTGGAGACTTTGAGTGTGGGCAAATTTTGATGTAAAAATAATCTGCGCAAGAAATGAACAAAGCTGTAGTATTTGGCACATTTACCATACTAATTAATTTAATTCCCTATATAACAGAGTACTTATTAACACCTGCTCTTGTTACCTATTATGATTTTTATGTATTTTTCAACATTTTCTACAGAATCTGAATTTGTTAATACTTTTGCGATGTTATTTTGAATAAAACAAGCTAAGGTGAAGTGGGGTAAGTGTAATACCGGGGGAAGTGTAACAGTCGGCCATTTTTTTTAAAGTAAGGTTAAAAATGGAGGTTTTGTATTTTATTTAAAAGGTTTAGAGTATATATCTTATATATAAACGGTTTTTTTTTCTTCAATTAACTGGATATTTTTTTTACAAGAGTTTTACTAACGTCATGCAGATTTACTTAAATATGGAGTGTGTGACTTGTTCTTATTGATTTTTTGTAATTATTGTGACATAATAAATTTTAAACCCAATGTTGCCATCAGGGGTGTTTTTTCACCAGGAATCCATATTTTGTGTTGAAAAACGGTTACGGAAAACTCCTAACCCTATAAAATGGCTGTTACACTTACCCCTTCTATATTGATAGAGGGGGTAAGTGTAACAATTTGCTCGGGGTAAGTGTAACAGGTTAGTTGGAACCTCAAATAGGTCGGTGAGGAGAATTAACCTTCCCACTTTCATTTGATGCTTATAATGTTAAATAAAATTGTTCACGTTCAGTCACGTTTCAATCTGGTTCTTATTTACAAAAAAAGCTTATAACTTTGTTATTAAAAGTGATATTATCTTGCGGTTTTTTTTTATTTAAAAGGTATTTTTCATGAGTATGTTACACTTGCCAAAGTTCCTTACATACACAATTTGTATGTAAATTATCGTTGAATGTTACACTTGCCCCAAATTGCGGGGTAAGTGTAACACCTTGACATCGACACCATTTTTTTTTTACTGAATAAAGAAATATCAGATTTTTAAAAAGTTAATATTTGTAATGTGTTGGTAAGTCTACAAGGAACCCCCTGTAAAAAAATTGTCTACCTATTGCCATTTGTTTCTCTGTACTGGGCCTTAGAAGAGCAACTATGCTTTTTTTCAGTTACACTTACCCCACTCCACCTTATGTTTGGGATATTTTCCAGTTTACACAAAAGAACATTAGGATTATGAAACAGCGTCATAAGCCATGGCTCGATACCACGCATAACCTTCATCATCGGTGTTTTCTGTTCTTGAGATATTTTTACAAATTCCTATTATCATGAAGAGATGCGGGTAAGTTTCAGTTTGAAGGCAGTGTACATTGGAAACGGTTTCAAATATCGAAAAACGGCCTACGTGTCCCTATTTTCGCTTTTTATGTATTTTTTTCACTATGATCTAGATAAAATTTTTATACAGTGTGATGAAAAATCTGATAAAAAAATCCTGTATAAATATTTAAACTATAATGGATACCTCACAAAAAGTTAGGATAGGGAAATGTAAGCCGTTTTCGTTTTCCAATATTTGGAGCCGTTTTCGATGTAGGTTTTCACTGCGACAATTGCTTTTGCTGCGACAATTTTTACTTGCTTATAATTCATAATCTCCTCAATTTCAACTTCAACTGAAACTGTTCAAACCATTCTTACAGGATTTTCTCAGATAATCTGAAAATGTAATAATATAGGGTGTCCCATTTAAACTAAGGAAGTTGATGGCGACATTCGGTATAACCAAAAAAAGTCTTTGAAAAAATTTTTGACTTTGACTTTGAAAAAATTTTGAAAGAAGGAGGTTCTTGCATAACCCTGAAGTCAACAAATTCAAAATTAAAAGTTTCTTGTAATTATGAAAACTTCTAACGAACGTTTATCATGAGAAAATTGTCAACCATAGGACTATTAGTCCGGTACCTGCATTCAACAGTAATAATTAGAAAGGCTAACAATAATAATTATAAAAATACATATTCATGAAATTCGATTCTAATTCAGGCCAAAATGAAAAAAAAAATAAGTTTTTTCAAATACTTCATTGACATAAAAATAATAATTCAAAAAACAACTGAATTAAGATGAATTGATACCTATCTAAGAAATTGTTTTTTGACGCCGTCATTACTATGTATGTTTTCTATTGGTAGTCTAAATTAACATTATTGTAACTACAATGAAAGAAAAATCTCGGAAGAATCAAAAAATTTTTAAAACATTTTATTGGAATAAATTTAAATTATGCTTCGTTGTTTTCTTTATCGAAGTTACTAAAAATGTGTAGATGCTACTTAGATTTTCTACGTCTTTCATAGAGTTCATAGCATTTGAGTTTTGTGGATTTTGATCATATCTATAAAAGTTCTTTTATAGGTATTACTTTCTATGTCCAAAGTTGATGTACCATCCATAATTCATTTGATGATCTTTATTATTAACATGTTTTACTAGAGCACAAGTGACCTGTATTTATTGTTGCATCACTTTTATGTGATGTAAGTAATACAAGATTTCAAACTCCTTGAGGTTTTTCCTATATGTGTAACATATTTGGCGCTAGGACAAGGAAATGCAATATACAACATTTGATTGTTGCATTCTGGGAGTTTTGAGTTTTATCTTCAATTTTCGAGAGAAGTTACTTAACGGCCTTTTGAGTCTTAAAAGTAGCTCTATCATTCTCTATTATTTTCAAAACATCCATGGCGAGACTAGGATTCGAACACAGTCGGTGGTGGCGGCAGTAACTTCGCCGCGTGAACGCTAAGCAACTTGCTTTATAAAACGGTAAAACCGGACGAGAGTCAAATTAGTTGCAGCGCCTCGTAAATGGAGCCATAAATCAAAATATCAAAAGAGTGGAAAAAATAAAAGAAATGAACGGTTGATCTAGAAAACAATACCCTTGAACCAGAGATGTGCACAGGAAAAGGTGGGGGCGGGGGTGGGGTTAATGTGTTCTATTTTTCTCGTTTCCTCCCTTCGCTTTGAAGGAAGATTCTCTTTGAACAAAATTTCGAAGAAAGTGCAAAATATGAAAAAGTGTGCGCGAAATTTTTAACTTATTGAACCCATAATCTTGAAAGAGGGACGCCTGTGGGAAAAATGACATGCAGAAAGTCCCATTTATTTTTGTGATATAATAAATAAAGAGCATTATCACATTTTGCAAAAAATTTAATTCATGTATAAAAATATTATCGATCATTTTGTATAAGATATATGAGAAATCTTTACATATAAAAATTTTATAATATAAAAATATTAGACACATTTGTATAAAAAAGTGACTTAAAGAATCTTATCTAAAAACTTGAATGAGGTGCTAGACTATACAGAGCCAATTTTCCTCCATTAATATCAAATTCATGGTAATCCATAAGTTTGTCCACTTGACTTTTTTCTTTCCACGTAGTTGCCTCAAGCATTGTCAAGTTGTGATGCCAAGTCTAAATTATATAATGTTGATGATTATTTTTCCAATTAAATTGTTTTGAAATCAATACCCTATACGAATGATCAATCCACGCCAACTCTAACCTATTGTTGAACTGCTGGGCATATTTACGAGCTTGTTTCAAAATGGAAAACGATTTTGTATCATTGGAGAGGACTTCTTTGAAATAGGCTTTCAAGTGATAGAATCTGGGAAGTATACATTTAACATTTTTAGATGCCACTTCTAAGGATTCTATCAATTTTTTGATTTGGTCGAGAGCTGCGTTAACTAGCTTGATATTTCTCTTCTCGTGCTTAGAGACGAGAAATAATATCGAACCCTCAAGATAGTAAAGCGCGGTAATTAAATTCTGAATCGTTTCATCGGGTGATATGGCGTCGTATTTTTCGATTTTTTTATACCAAATATCTGCTTCTTCCCAGTTTTCAACTCGTACAGACCTAAAAATATAGACGTTTATGTATGACTACATAGATAGGTATAAGTAGAGGCAATGAAAAACATTGCGCTGGCATAACAGTTAAACAACTAACAGTGTGCTTATGTGAGTAAAATGTCACGAATCCTAGAAATAGGTATAAGTATAGCCAAATACCTTAAACTAAGTATAGTCTATGCCTGCAACAATTTCCGTTACCTATAGATAAACAGCAACACAGATTTATAATTAAGTAAACATTATCAAAATTTAACAATTATTGTTGTCTTTACTCATATACTATTCTCACATACTATATTATGTGTAATATGAGAATTACGAGAAAAATTTTTTTTTATCGATATATCAAATTTAAGACTTTACCAAAGCCACATGACAGTGAAATACCGCCTTTCAGCTTGAGGATCACGCAAGACTAGTTGTTGCTCTCCTCTGGAGTAATAAAATGCTAAGGACTTTTTGTAAGGAATTATAGAATAGCCACTTTCTATTTGTAATCCAACACATAGGGAAAAAAACCATGTCATGCCTAGAAATAAGTGGTTTTAATCTTTATGGTTGAAATCCATATTTAGGTAATTGTCAATATATTTTCTACTTTCTTCAAATAAAATTATTACCTGAATCATCAGTATCTTCAGTTGCAAAATGCTCTACTTCATAAATCATGGTAACTGCATCTGTAATTTGTTTATTCCATATTAAAGCATACACGAGCAATGGTAATGTCTTTAGGTTTGTTTCAATCGAGTGCGTTGTTGCACATAGTTTAGTTGTTACAGATCCCACAAACATGGCATAATCCAATTCACCTCTGGCAAGTCTAAAAGATATTGAAAATATAATGTTGGTACCTATATACTAAATCTCGTATTCTCAAGGTCACAAGGTCTGATATTAGCTCGAAAATAATTGAATTAATAATATGAATGAATTGGAGATAATTGATTATTAATTAATTTGAAAGTATTCGTTTGCGAATACGGGCATACGTCAACAAAAACCAAACCAATTGACTTGCTTTGCTTATTAAGAATCAAAGTTTATAATTAAGTAGGTACCTAACAAAATAATGGTAAATACCTACAGGTGTCCGGTAAGTACCTTCTAATTTCTCGGGAGCATACACGAGGGGATGTCAAAATAAACCTAAAACCTTGTCTGTGATAAAAAAATTTCCAATTTCCCAAAGTGTTCCTGAACGGAGATACAGAGCCCCCAAAATGATACCCAACGATTTACATTGTTGTCTCTAACTTTTGATCCGACGTGTATAGAGGGTGTTGAAAAACTCGTGAGAAAAATGAATGAGGCGTAACTCATCATTGAAAAAAAACATATGCTTTGAAAAGACAAAAGTCCTGTCCACTATTTCACACTATTACACCCGATTACATCGTGAATAAGCAATAATTGAAATTTATAAACGTCCAAATAATTTCAATAGGCAGGAGGAAGGAATAAAACTGCGGAGGATTTATTGTCCGGTATTACGTCAGACCCAAATGAGTCATCGTCTGGAATCCATTACATCATCAGAGAGAACGACCGTTGCTGTGGTGGAGATAGCCAGTGGAGGGGGTATGACGTCACCAGATAATCACACATTAATAGGAGCACTCTTTCGCCTGAGCTGTCAGTTATTAGTGAACACGTAACCGCTGATGATGTCTACTGTAGCTGTAGACGAAACGTTCGGAGCAAATCTTCATGGATCACGGCACAACAGCCCGGAATCAATTACGATTTCAATAGAATCCGGCCATGAAAGCCTACACACATCAAGAAGTATATCCTATTCGTTTATAAACAATTTAGAAAGCACTTGTACTTTTGAAGCACACTCTCCACTTCGTCAAGCTCGTACAAAAAATAATTCGTGACTAATATTTCGTCTGCAAAACTTGTTGCATATTATTATACTATTAACATACCTGCAATACATGATAGTATAATATAAACGGGCAACAGCCTCTATTTCCTCTGAAAGAATATTGTGACTTTTTCGATGACATATTCTCATCGAATGGACTTCCAAAGCTACAGAAACTTGTCGTTTTTTTAAATAGTGGGATATTTTTATCATATTGGCAAATGCAATACACAGGCCTCTAAAATCTGTACCCGATCGTAAATAATATTGCAGACTTTGGATCCCCGCCAACTCAGCATACGGCCAGTGATTCTGTTCCTGTAAGTCTACAAATCATTAGATCAGAACAAATAATGCAAAACAAAAAAATACCTTAAAGTATTGGCATAAATGTGCTAAACATTCAGCAAGGTAGTTGGCGAAGTCTGCTTGATATCTCTCTTTGTAGAAGCCGAGCATTTCACTAGCAATGAACAATTTAATCTGTTGGATCAATCTGCCTTTCAATATTTGACATTTAATTTCACAGTTTGTGGATGGAAAAGGTTTTCCTACAGAAATGTGTACTATTAAGGCAGGTATTGAGAAATTGCGGCAGATTATTTATATTTTATAGTCCAGTCAACGAATGACCCAAAAGGAGGTGTACAGTGCGTGAGCAGGTTATAAGCGATTCCTTCAGAAACTTGTTCGGCGTGCTTAGGATGTTATATCATACAAAAATTCCTATCGCCTAGGTGGTGAGCCGGGGAGGGGGGAGTTGAGGTAGGCAAGGTCCTACTTTTGGGGTTTCCAGTTATATCTCAAGGACAGGAAAAAATTTCTGAATGATAAATAAAAGCTCATAAAATTGCCTAATAAAACACCGAGCTACACGCTCGGAAATAGTTGAAATACAGCCACAATTACAAAATAGTGGGTCGAAATACGTCAACCATTCTATTTGAGAAGCTCTCCAATTATAAATTCTTCCAAACAATAGGTATGGTTCGATGTCTTAGATTAAAAACTTCTATTTTATACATTTTTAGATCTGCAATTTGTTTTATATACATTGGAAGTAGATTGAACATTTCCATACCTATAGGTACTTTATGTAACTTGGCCCTTTTTCATACAAACTCAATCTATGTATTGATGAGATAAGATAACCTGCTGTTTTCTGCTTAGACAAGCAGTGCGGTTTTCACTTTAGCTTCACGCAGGGCGGAAACGGTTGGAAAGCACCCAGAATTCCCAGAAAGGGGCTATATACGGTAGATAGGCTAAGGTAATGACAAAGGTAGACAGTGTTTTCTTTAGTTCCTTTGAACACAAGAAAATCTATAAGAGAAAATATTAGACTCGTAAACGTTTATTAGATAAATTAGATAAATAGTTACTTCTTGAGGTAAGGTAAGCTGGGGCAACTATGGGTCATGATTTTACAACAGCTGATGTGGTTGATGAATTTGAACTTATTTATTTCGAATAAGACTTGTTAAAATGAACTTCTGAATGTGTAGGGATCTTAAACAAGTCTACCTGTAAGAGATACGCGTACCTTAAATTTATAATGCAATATGGTAATACTTTGGTAAAATAATTAAAATATTTTTTTTTGGCGCTCCTGGGTCCAGTTACCTCAGTAGAGTGGGGCAACTGGCCCTCCTTTGTCTATTTTTCTAGACATGATAATTGAATTCAATCTGAGGTATCTGGGCCTCTGTTTTAGGCAGGCTGTGTCTATGTTTGGTACCATGTCAAAGATTTCAGATTTTGTTTCAATTTACTCTACTTATTAGAGGTGTTGCAATGTTGATATTCATTGTTCTGACAAGTCAATAGGCTGATACACCGTAGCCAACTGTTTGAATGTTTCGTGGCAGCAGATTAGAAAATGACAGACCCATATGGCCCACTTTACCCCCTGGGCCCAGTTGCCCCAGCTTATACCTTAGTAACTGAGGTAGCCAGAAAAGATATAAATTTGCAGATATGGGCGATAAAATAAAACAGGGGCCTGAGGATAACAAATGCCGATCCCAAAATTAGCAATATTTATACACTTATTGAGCTCACATTCGCACAGCTATAGTTTCGAGATCCTTGCGAAACGCTTTGAAAGATGTATTCACTCTACATACATGCTTCATTCGCTCTAAGATACGACAAGAAATGGAGCTATCTTATTTAATTCACTTATTGTCAAGCCTCGTTGTCAATTTGGGGCGATGACTCCTAAAGTAATTATGTAATTTTTCGTATTTATGTCATAGTTTTCCAGTTATTAAATTTTTAAGAAATTGCAAATTTTGTATTTTTGATGCTCGCGAATTTTCGTTTATTTTAAATAGTTAGCGCGCAGCCTCTAGAAAAAATTAAATTACTCGAAAATCAAGCAACCTATGAACAAAAATCAAAATGGATTTTGAAAGAGACATAAAATGATCCTTTTTTGCCAGTCTCATTAATTAAGAATAATTTTTAGTATACTGGGTGTCCCAGACTTAATTGACCAGACCATATCTCGTTGTTGTCTGTTGGTTTTTGCTATTTTAAATGTATTTGCAAGCGTAACAAAAATAATTGATAACAAGATAATGTTACAGATGTATTGTCTTTTACCGCAATGGTAAAAAAGTTATAAATAAAAAAAATATATATTGTGCAATTTTACCAGCAATTTAAATTTAGCCAAACTTTTATAGAATAAAAGTTTTAGATAATTTTATGGGCTTTTATTTATTAACAGGAAATTTTTTCCTACTTCCTCCCCCCTTACTCCCCACTTGCTTGCAATGTTTTTGATACCTTTACAGGGTTAGAACTAATTAACTGGGCACCATATAGGCCATAGGGATATTATTACAATAAACTATCAAAGAGATATGAGTTTGGTTAAATTGGAGGAAAGCTGCATTATTTTATGCTCTTCCAGAATCTGTATTAAACCGGAAGTGCTAGTATACATACCAAAAAGATTCATTGCTTCTAAGAAGTAATTTAAACAACTTTGCGGTTGCCCATTTGCTGCTGCAACTTGACCCAAAAGCATATGTATTCGTCCATTGATCATTGATTCTTTCCACTTTGGTTCATCCGGATCTTTGGGCTTAGCCTGGAACACAAGTACAATTAAAAAGATATCAACATTGTCAATCCAAATTATGAAAAATTTCTTATTCCATAATTACCTTAAGTATGGTCATTGCTTCTTTCAATATATATTTGGCTTGTGAAACGTTATAGCTAATGATGCAAATATTTGCAAATTCAATCATGCAGTTGATCATTTCGTCTATAGAGCCTATGAATGCAATAATAACGAATACAAACAATTAATAGAAATATGTTATTGTTATAAGAACAAATTTAAATAAATAAGTTTCCTTTTGATACTTGTTCAATGCCTTTTAAATGTGAAGTCCTGTTTATTTTATAAGAAAAGAAGAATGTTTAAAAACAATAATAGCTGTAGATTTTTATACAGGAGTCCCAGAATAACTATAATTTCCAGGCATGATAGGGAACATCAAATAATTTTTTTTTCAGTTTTCTATAGTCTAGTCTAGTTTTATAGGTGTTAAGGTAAAAAGATTAAGGTAAAAAGTGTATTTTTATTAATATGTTTCAGGAACAACACTGCCAAATTTCATCAAAATCGGCAACAAGATCTTTGAGATATTAATAAAAAAAGTTTTTTTTTTCTAATTCACCTGCATGTGTCTCGAAAACTAAGATTTTTCCGATATATGTTATGGAAAAAAATGTATTGATGTCTCTTATAACGCGTCTCGCCCGAAAATTATGAAAACTTTATTAGTCTGGGAATGTAAAAGCTTAAGGTTTCAGTTTGTTCGTTTGTTTTTGTTTTGAAATTTTACCGGCTTAAAAGTCATAAAAACTAGAATATCAAAAGAAACACGCATTAAACTCACATTTTTCTAATGTACCTAAATATATTAAACATAAAAAGAAGACGGAAAATAATTATTGTACATAAAAAAATCCATTTACTCTATGTGAGCCCTAATTCTAGGTCGCACGAGTTTAATAGTTATTTACCATATAACACAAATAATATCGTATGCAAAATTTTATCTACAATCATTGGATATTAATTATTTTGACCTTTATATCATGATTAATCACAAGTTATTATTAATCATAATTTGTCTATGCACATGAACTGTGGTTAAATCCGCATAACTAAGGACGCATTTGATACTTTATAAGTAGGTAGGTACATGCTAATGCTTAAAAGTAGTTATGTACTTATGAGCATTTACTTATTTTTAATATTTTTATTAATATCCATCAATATTAAAATTATTATTGATAGTAACTTCGCAACAATAATGTCAGCTTTAGCTGTAGTGATCATGAAACTGTTTTAAAACTGTGCTAATGTTGCTATATCAAAAGTAAAGAAACGCGATTGTGTGTCCGCTTAAGGCTGTCCACCTGCTATATCTCGGAAACTAATGGGCCTAGAACCTCAAAAAAAAATTTCAGACATATAGTCCAATAAAGTCTAAAAAGTCATACGTATCGATTAAGAATACACATCCTTTTGATAGTTCGATTTATTTTGTTTAATGTACGTGTTTTTATAGTAACCGTCCAGTTTGTCTAAACACTCCATCCCGCATAAATAAGTATACGTCAACATTGGTTTTGAATGAGAATTAAATGCACAACACAGAGGATAGAATGTCATTACGTGAATAAATTTTATGTACTTGTCAGTGGCTCTCAAACTGACGTAAGCGGTTCAATTCATTTTTTGAATGATTCCTTCAAAATTACGCTCGTTCACAACTTGACAATTAACTGTTTGACATTTTCTGGTGAAATTAAAAATATTAATTCGGACGGTTAGTAAGACGTCACATCTGACTTTTTAAAGTTAATCCTACTATAAGTGATCATGAAAAATTCAATGAAAATATTTTCAAGATGGCCGCACTTCCGGAAATATCGGAAGTTGACATATAATTTGTTATTTTAACGGGAACACCCTGTAAAATATTATATTTTTTCAATGTCTGAAGAAATCGAATACAGGTGTTTTTCACCATTGGAATTTAGATTGAACGGTTTAGGAGTTATAAACAAGTGAAAATCGAAAATTTTCAACTTCAAAGCAGTGTAGAACTAGAACGGCTCAAGATATCTAAAAACGGTTCACATGTCCCTATCCTAAGTTTTTATGTTTTATCCCACTATGTGGTTTAAATTTTAATACAGGGTGATGAAAAATCTGATAATTTTCATCACCCTGTATTAAAATTTACTCCACATATAAGTGGGATAAAACATGAAAAGTTAGGACAGGGACATGTAAACCGTTTTTAGATATCTTATGATCCGTTCTAGTTCTAAACTGCTTTGAAGTTGAAAATTTTCGATTTTCACTGCACACAAGATGAGAAATTTTATTTTCGCCAAACTTTCAATAATGAATAAATAACATGTGTGACATCGTTGTAAAGAGAAAAATTAACGTAATCTAAAAATGGAAAAATCCAATATGGCGCCGATAAAAAAAAGCTGACTATCGATTTTCTTCTATCTCAAGTGCTAGAGCTACTGTAAAATTATTTTTGGGTTCTTTGTTGAAAAGTGTCTTAACAATGTTTCAGTTAAAAATGGGTTGCTTGATTGGTTTTTGGATAAAAAAAATAAAAACAAAAATTGAAAATTTCAGTTTATGTGAAATATTTTGACAACTAATAATGACAGCTCAAATTTCTTTTCTGATTGTCAATCAGCACAAAATATACGCTACTTTGCCCTAATTTAATCAACTTCGTATCTCTTAAGATAAGCGAGATCCCCATAAAGGCACGCGAAAAACGGACCGTCTGTATAGTAGAATTTATTCTAAGCGAATTGTAAAGTTTATCAATAATTAGAGTACCTACTGTAATAATTATAAAACATATTTACCGCTGCCTTTGTAGTGATGAATGAGTTGCGAATAAACGTAATTCAGTATAAGTCTGCACTCGCAATTTGTGAAGGCTAAGTTAGAAAATGTTTTCGTTACTGAAAAACTGTCTTTAAATCTTTGGACAGTTCTGAAGCCAAAAAGACGGGGATCTGAGTAAGCTGAAAGAAAAATAATTAATGAGATCAATCGGTTTATCAAATATTTGTAATTGAAAAAACGAAAAATTGATATTTTTATCATATTAACTAGGATTGGAGTCTAAAAGATGACAAAAGTGTCGCTCAAGCCTCGAGCAAAAAACAGTTTCTTAAGATGTTCACAGACCAACAGGCTGCGGGAGCAAGAGCAAGAGCGGAGCGATCCAAGCACGAGAGGTAGTTGTGCAGCGGAAAATACACAAATCCAAACATGTAAATTTGTTTTCATGAGTTTCCTCTCTACACAATTAAATCCCGAGCGCGGATCGCTCCGCCCCCGGTTGCGCTTCTTCACCATCAGATATCTGTAACGTAATATTGATCTTAATGCGAATGCCAAAAACTATTATTACTAGGTACTAGGAAAGTAATCTTTTGGGCAGAAAAAATAATTTTTTTTTAAATACTTAAAAAATACTGTGATAATCATCTATTATGGGAGAAATAAATGAAAATCCGGAGAATTTGGCATGCACGTCTGCGCAAAGTCCGAATCAAGCCTCTGGATTACCAAAATAACAACCCGACACCAAAAATGAGGATGCATCACGAAACACCTGATGATGTTTAATACATTAGACGAAACGTTCGAAGCAAATGTCCAAGGACGACGACAAAACAGTCACTATAATGATATTAATATTTTCAGGTTTGCCATTTCAATGGAAAAGTTTGCAACTCCACAATTCCCTTATAATAGGCATTGACTATGAGGCAAAGCGCATACTGGCGATTTGAATCGTGGTCCAGTGTGTTTAGGAATATTTCATTTCATTAGGAGTTGATCCAAAAATTTCAGATACATTTTTTTTTGTTGCTTATCGAAAGGGTCTTCGATGGAGACCTTAACCGTGAATTTCCGCATTGTCCAAATTGCCCCGTTCGCTGTTATATTGGATTCTTTTTTTCAACAGCTCATATCTCGCGTTCTAATCATCCCACAGCAATCATTCCGGAATCGTTGGACTCGGTTGGATTTAAACTTCAATTAAGTCTAGACCAAGTAAAACTCCCTTTAGCAAAAAAGTTTTTTGCCAAAAGTTCCCGGTTTCTCCGCTATTATCCAGTGCATCTGAGACCCTCATAGACGGTTCACTAAGTTAAACTAGACTCAACTTCCAGTATTTAGAAAAAAAAATTTAGTATCCCGACTGGTTGATTCCTCGCCCACCAGTTATAAAAAAATACTAGTGCTCAGCAAGAATACTTACGAGAATAGGTTTCATTGTAGTTGGATGGTACAGAAAATTGTGAAAACATTCCGCTTTCTCTTTTTAAGTTAGAACTGCTTTTTGTTGAATTCCCACCGCTTATATTACTCTTAGTCTTACTCTGCTTTTGACCCAGACTACTATCCTTACTTACACCGTGAGAAGTGTGACGGGTTTTTTTCTTCTTTAGCTTTAGAAGATTCTGCATTTGAAAATTTTTCGTGTTATTCTTGTAGATACTAACAATTATTGTTTATTAAGAGATTAACTTACACCATCAAGTCTGGCTCCAAGGAAGCATGGGAAAAAGCCATATCCGCAGGCCTGACATCGCCTAGTTTCTTTTTCCAAATATCTAACAGCGCTGCTATGAAATTCCTTCTTTTGTTTTTCTGTTAGTAAACTGTAAGTTGTTTCGCGAAACAAGGAGGAACGAAATCTTAAATATCCACATGAAGCGTAAGCTGGTAAATCTTGACAATCTTCTGTAACGTGATATAAGAAAATTTTTAATGTTCACCTTTGTAAATGCTCTATAAAGGTATTAACAGGCCAACGCAGGCCTGTGGGAGCGGGAGCGGGGCGATCCAAGGGCGGGACGTAATTCTGCAAGGGATATGTATGAATCTTAACGCGTCTAGTGTGTTCATATATTGTTATTTGTATAACCTTAGTTGGTAACCTGCTTAGTTGAAAAACGTCTGAGCGTGTTTAAGTACAATATTAAAACACGCGCGTGTTTCAAAGTTACCCCGAGCAACATCAACGTAACCGGAGAAACATGTCGGTCAACAACGCCTTATGTCAACTTTTTAATTATTGTTATAACCGGAAGTACCAAATAAAATAATTACTGATTCAGATATTTGAACACTCGCTCTATTTCGAAAATTTCGGTTTAGCCGTCGTGCTCGAGAACTAGCGCGTGTTTTAAAGACCGTAATATCCACTAATAGTTTAATATAAGTATCAGAGTGGCTTATTTCATAAGATATGACCGATTTTGTGAAAAAGTCACAGCACTTCACTCTAGACACTTCTTCAGATAGAAAAATAGGTCTATAATACCCAGAAAGTTGTTACCATGATGGAAACATATGAAAGTCCAACAAAGTTTCAAACAATTATCGTTGCGGGGATATTGAAGTGACCCACATTGCCTATCATCGCGCATGCCCGTTGTCAGTGAGCGTCGAGCGTAAAGATGGACCCTAACATAACACAAGCAAGAGAAACGCGCCTTATGTCACTTTAGATGTCATTTGGTCATAGTCGTTCATGTCCATGCCTCGTTATCCTGGAAACAATGTTTCTACTTCACTTGAGCTTGAGCCGTCGTCATCGTAGAAAGCAGTAGATACCGATCTATTGAACTTATACGAATGAAAGGGCCTTAATGTGAATCTAACTACAATTTTCATTCTTGCCAGGGAGGCCAATTAAACACTAATCAACGGGTAGCATCCTAATTGGATCTCGGACAAGGTTTCCAACTTTATAGGCGGGTATAGCATCCTAATCGGACCTCATTACCTTCCGTGCAAACGGCTATACTAACAATTAAGACCCATTTTATTCTAAAGACCTAGATTTCAGTGGTAATGCTTCAGTTTAAAATGATTCGCTCTAAAAATGTCGCGCTAAAATGTCTAGGTGTGAAAGAGGGTTCTTAGCTTTGATGACAATTATTATTGTCGAGACGATTGATCTACGTTTTTCAGAAATCATCGTTGATTATTTTCATTTGGGGACTGAGATAGAGGTTTCTCCGCCACACGCTCTTTTACTCGTGAGTCCCAGCAGGTTGAGCGTCGGTACTGTTTGGACTTTCAATAACGTAGAATAAAGTGTAGGTGTTTTTAAAATCCATTTGTTTCATTAATCTCAAATCTTCCGCCTATTGCTTCATGTCTGTGTATAAAAGAACCAATAACAAACACAAAGTAGAGTCCGCAGCTCCTAAAACTAGACGATCACGAGCACAAAGGGTAAGTAATGTCGACCATTTTGTTCGAAATATTTGAAATCAGGACGGAAAAACCTCAAATTCAAATCAAACTTCGGGGAGGGAATTCAACAAGACGTTCATGACAGCTTAATTGACATTTTAAACGTCAAAGAGGTTCTTCTTCTTAAATCATTCAGTTAAGGGGGCCACATTGCAGATAGGAACGCAGGATGTATTAGGATCTCCATTTTTAAAGGGTAGGTTACACTACAATACATATATCCGATTATATTACTCAAAATCTGTTTTAGATCCATTGTTATCTTCCAATTGGCAGAATGATGCCACATTGACAAAGTTATAGGTAGAATGAATAGGTAGAATTTGAATGTCTGTAACTCCGAAACCGATGATAAAAAAAATTAAATAAAAGGCAAACATTATTGTAAGATACCTATAGTTGTGTTAGTTGTGTGAAATGATGGATTTTGTCAGTAAAAATTGTTTAAATTTGACTGCCGTGTTGAATTAAATTCTTGAAAAAGGAAACTTTACGGTTACGAAGCTGAGGAAACAATTTTTGTTTTAAATTTACAGACTTTCTGAACATCCTCTACAACACCCTGCATATATAGTGTCCGCCATTTCAGGATACCCTGAATGTGTCAGTAATACGCTGATGTTAACTACGAGGGAGAAATTTGGTAAGCTCCAGTGATTTTGTATATGTGATTGATTAATAATATACTCTTAAACAAAATTGTTTCATATTTTAAAATTTTGTTATAGGTATTAAAAAAAAAATCTTATTAGAGTAACAAACAACTGATATTTTTTATTATGTGTCTAGCGGCCTGTTGAAAACAATTCTAATTTAAATAAAGATTAATCATGATTCCTATCGTAATATATATTTTTTATAATATTGCAAATATAGCTTAATTTACAAATCTATGACAACATTGTTCATGAGTGTCTCACCTTCTATCATAATGCCCAAGCATCCACATTTAATACTTCTGTCGTCGTCTGGATTTATCAGGCGTTCCTTAAATACTATACTAGTGCCTTCATTTTGGAAGTTTCCTTTAGCACAACTAAGCACACGGATCTCGAATAATTTTTGTACAGCTGTTGGAGAGAAAATATATATATTTAAACTTGCGAGAAACTTCCTAAAACACTTACCCAAAGCTGCTTGTCTTTGAGAGTTACAGGACATAATGTAGAGAAGCATAGTTCTCGGGAAAGTGTCCCCTAGTATGGAACTACTTTTCAGTAGTAATTGTTCATAAGACGTTAACGAATCGAAAGTCTTCAAGATTATGACGTCCATTGAAAGTTCCTGATCGACATCTTCAACGTTAAAGTTAGGAGATAGAGTACAAACAGGAATAAGGTCATCTTGGTATACAAGTTCTGTATCACTATCTTCCTGGAAATACGGTATGTAGAGCTTTAAAGAAATTGTCAATTATTATCAAACATACTTTGTAGCAGTCGATGTACATTTTCCAGTCGTCGATATGCATTCCACCTCCTTGTTCTATGATACGTTTCCATTCTTTTACTTGTGCTTCTGTTAATCTAAAGAGCGTCATCAACTTATTAATTTTTTGTGTCTATACTTCCACTATACATTTTTAATGTTACCTGAAGAGCATGTACAAAGGTGGAGCCACTAAACCAAAATCGTTTATCTTCTTCCGATTAACTTTCCTGATTAGAATACCTCCTGCTTGGATTAAACTCACCAAATAACTTTCGATCCAACCTGGATTGCCATTACTTCTCGTTTGAATAACCCTTAAAATCGTATCCTCGCATTTTATTTCATCACATACGCTAATAAAACTAGTTAGATAGTCAGTGTTAAAAAGTCACTACTTTTTCTACGGTATGTTATACGTATACAGGTGTCCACGCGTTGTACATTTAACAACTTTGTTATTTTTAGGCATCCTGTATGTTATTACATTTTCATATTCTATGATGAAATTAAATATGCGTGCGTATCGCTTCTTTCAATTATTATTCTATTTTTTCTTCTTTTTTTTACTTTATTTTATTTCTTTTAATTTAATTTTATTTTATTTAATTATACAATCATTTGCCTGCAGGAATACAAATTTCTTTACTAATCTAGTCCTTCCTAATTCTAGTATAACTCCTAATAATTTAGGAGTTGACCCAAAAATTTCAGATACATTTTTTATTTTGTTGCTGGTTCGAAAGGGTCTTCGATGGAGACATTAACCCTGAATTTGCGCATTTCCCAAAATGCCATGTTCGCCGCCATCTTGGATTCTGTTTTTTTTCAATCGCTCATATCTCGCGTTCTAATCGCTCCACAGAAATGTTTCGGGATCGGTGTAGTCCAGCTAGTAAATAAGCCGGAAAATACTGTAGGTACAATCTGAAAAGTGGTGGAGCAGCACCGATTTAAAAAATTAATTTTTTCCTGGATTTTCTAGACCTTCAGGAGCATTCATTGCCACTAACCCCTGCACTAACTCGAAACAATGAGAAAATTAGAGTAATTTCCTCCCACGGATCCCGAATAGTAGCAGTGGAAAAAGTTATTAAAATTCAAGATTTCATCCCGGAAATCGTCTTTCGGAGGTTTGATGGGTCGCTGATCACGAATCCGAGGTCCAAAAGCCCTAGGAAATCGTCAGCTTGAATGAAATTCTTCAGTTTACAAATCAATCAGCTATCGAAAACGGAGAAAGTTCTTTTTTATCGGAATTAAACACCCATCGTATTGGGTGTTTAATTTTTTTTAACTGGACCTCGGATTTGTGAACATTAGCGACTCCAAAAACCCCCGCGAGCGAGAACAAAACCTCCTCCGAGGCGAGTTATTAGTTTTTTTTTTTTGTATCACTACCACTTCTTGGGATGCTTTTGAAGGGTTTGAACCACCATCACTTGATTTTGGACCTCGTATTGGTAATCAGCGACCGCGAAAACCTCCCGAGAACCGAGTTACGAGGTGAATTTTGAATTTTCATAATTTTTTTTATCACTGTTACTATTTGGAATGCTTTGGGAGGGAGGAAATTGCCCCAATTTTCTTATTTTCTGAGGTAGTGCAAAGGTTAGTGGTGATGAAGGTTCCTGAAGGTCTCCTTAGACCTTCAGGATTTTACCGGATTTTACGGCCTTTTACTGGAAGCAGATAGAGTTGGAGAGTTCTGGAAAACCTTGAAACCAAGGTCAACTTCAAATCATATGGCGATTTTAATGGATTTAAATGGAAAATGGATGGACAAGGTCTGGCTGGAACCCCTTGAAACCGAGGTCAAGGTTAAACTTATGTATCTAACCTGAGCGTCAAATAATTATTTATGACAAATTATAAACTTGAAGGTTGTATGAAGAAGAGGGTCGGCCGCCGTCCAAAATAAATATAAATAGTGTGATAAAATAGTAAACAGAATATAAGATGGCGGCGAAAGGGGAGCAATTTGGACAACGGGAAAATTCAGGGTTAAGGTCTCCATCGAAGGAAAATCCTTTCGAATTAGCGACAAAAGAAAAAATATATCTGAAAAAAAAGAATAATAAATCTTTATGGGTCACATTTAAAATATTCATAAATGCATTGGACTAATCTTATAATACTATCAATCAATCAATGTCAATTGACTGCTCATAAGAGTCCCTTTGATACATCATAAAAACGATACTATTCGACTTTCGCCGTTTTATTTTATAAATATCGGGTCAGATCAAATTGAGGGCCACTAATGTAATGTGTTTTTACGCCGCATTCTTTAAGAATATTTCTCAAAATAAACTTTATTATCTCTTTCCCGCGATAATACATTAATTACCTACTTACTTTTCCAGTTCTGGTGGTATAGCATAAACGTCAAGAATTTGACAAGCTAATCCTGCATGGAACCACTTATCAATGCTTCTAAGGTAAACTTTTCTTATTCTTCTGTTTTCTACCACGTTTAACGCATTCGGACTGAGATTTTTTCTCTGACCCATAGTTACTAAGATAAATATGTTATCAAACTCTAAAATTGTCTCTAAAATGGCCCAGGATTCTTCGTCAACGAATTCGGCATCGTCTATGGCAACAACCCAGTTTGTCAAAAAACACTGAAACAGCTATAAGTATTTCCAAACGATTATCGACAATATTTTTTGTTACCCTGTAACATATTTGTCTAATGAACTTAATAATCACATGCTTCACTTGTTTGTCTGATAATGAGAGAAACAAAGATGTTCTATCATAATTCACACCAAAAACCAAATTTAAGGCACAAAATAATTCTTTAACGTTCAGTTTATATAACCGTATCATCAAACTCTCTTCCCACTGATTCCTAGTGCTGTTCTCGTTTAAGCCTAAGGGAATCATAAAGAATTTTCGGACAGTCTGATAGGGAATCTAAAACATGGTTGGTCAGCAAAAATTATACATATTTATAATTATTATATTTTATTATACAGTTTACCTTGTAGTCTTTTGTATAAAGAGTAAATCTGTTAACCGGAATATTCTCATCCGTGTTGTAAACTAATTCATTAAGCAAACGAGTTTTTCCTTGTCGTGCATCTCCTTGAAATATTAGCATATTGTGATGAACTAATTTTGCCATAGTTGTTTTCTTTAACCTCGAGATGTCACTCAAGTTGTGAACCATTCTTTGGTAAAGGGCTATTTCATCGTCACGTCCAAGCAATGGAAAATGGCTAATAGCTTGAGCTGTACTTTGAGCTCTGTAAAATAACTATTAAGCGTGTTACTGTTACTTATGTTGACAGCAGTTAGTATATCTGGGTATAAATTTATTTTTTAACTTACATTGTTTCTTTAAACTGATATATCGGTCCTGGCGAAACTATACCTTTTAACTCTTTATGTTCTTGTAAAATAAAGTTTTTGGCTTCTAATTTGCTATGTAAGAAGGTCTCTCTATCGCATGTAACCTTATATGGATATGCCATCATTAACCTCGCCGCTTTATTGACGATTAAACTTATTACAGTATATTCCCTTCGCAGCGTGTGTCCAAATACACCACAGTAAGTCATACCTCGAATAGTAATTATCGTTAATAAATAAAACTTTCAGGCACGCTGTGTCACAAAATATGTATGATCATGATGAACTAGAAATAAAGCGGATAGATTTTGGTATTTGATATTATAACTAAATGTGAGAGATGGTTTATGTGGTCCCAAACACTGAAGCCAGCGGGCTTATTGTATATCTCACATTTAGATTCTCCTTGATTAGAAGAGCTCCGTTCCTTTGACAAGGTTTAGCAGCCCGCTAACCAAGGTTTTTTCCGCCAGATGGCTCCCGGGACTGATTGGTCCCAGGACCACATAGCGCGTTCTTGCGAGTGCTGGACACTCGAATATCACATGAGAAGCTGTCTCATCTTCTTCATTGCAGAGTCTACAAACTGGTTCTTCTCTGTATATCCCCAGTTTATGTAGGTGTACTCTTAGGTGGCAGTGTCCTGTGAGAAGACCGCCCACCACCGTTCTGATCTGCAATCTGTTTAGTTGCAGTATCTGTCTGGCAAGGTTTTGAGAGGGCTCCTTGATCATCACCTTACCATGTTTGTTTCCTGTTATACGGTTCCAGTGTGCTCTATGTTGGGTTCTTACCCACTGAGCCACCGGCCCGCGTACAGTGTTCCTTGGGATGCCAAACACTGGTTCGGGCCCAGTGTAGTTCATCCCAGCGCCTTTCTTGGCTAGTTGATCTGCAGCCTCATTACCAGGCGTCCCACGGTGACCCGGAACCCAAACTAGTGTCACCACGTTGCACCTGGCTAAGTCAACGAGGTCTTGCAGGCATTCCCAGACCAGTTTTGATCTGATTTCATAGGCTGCAAGGGCTTTCAGGCTAGCCTGACTGTCGGAGAGGATGTAGATTTCCCTACCTCGATAGTTCCTTCTGGTATTCTCTCCAACGCATAGCCTAATTGCATTTATTTCAGCCTGGAAGATGCTGGCATGAGTCCCCAGTGGCACGTAAATATTGCACCCGGGGACCACCCCATGCACTCCAGCTCCGGTACCTGTCTTTGTTTTTGAGCCGTCTGTGTACCAGACCAGCCCTTTTTTCAGGCACAGGTGTTCCATTTGTTGCCATTCTTACCAGTCCATTAGAACCTTGAATGGTTTTACAAATGATATCATAGTACTCATACCATCGGATTGCATTTCCAGGATAGGATCTGCGATGATATCAGTTATTCTGGAATGCCCGGTTTTCCCAGGTTTATCCCAGTTTTGGTTTTGTTTCAGCCTGTAGGCGCCCAAACGTGTCTCGCTCTTAATATGAATGTCAAGAGGAGGCAGGTCAAGTATGGCCTCCAGTGCTGTCGTTGATGTAGTGTTCATGGCATAGCTCCCGTGATGCCTAAGCATGCAAGCATTTGAACACTTTGAATTTTCATAATGGCTTGTTTCTGGTTGATCTTTGACCACCAGACTAGACAGCCATATGTTAGTATGGGTCTGACCACGGCAATATACAGCCAATGTACCTACCATGCGTGGTTTTAGTCCCCATGTTTTACTGAATGACCTTCTGCAAGCATCAGTGCCATTTTACTTTTATTAATCGCCTTCTGCAGGTGAAGATTCCAGGTCAGTTTTGCATCTAGGGTTATTCCCAGATATTTGACCCGGTCGTTCACCTGCAGCCGTTCATTGAAGAAGATGGGTGGGGTTAAACCCTCCATCTTGCTTCTTTTGGTGAGGGGGACCAGTGCCGTTTTAAGCGGATAGATAATACTGGTACAATATGGATGTCACAATGACTAGCTAAAGAGAGGGATAATAATTATTGGTATTGTATTTATAAAATCTGAACTACCGTGCTTCAAACGGTTAAAAGATGCCACTTCGACCCAGTAACAAAAATTTTTATAATAAGAATTGAATAATTGATACCTACCTTTATAGTTTGAATTTAAAACTCAGACTGAACGGACGTTGAAAAATTTTATTCCCAGGCAGCCTAGTGAAGACGTTGCGTGATTTTTTTGTCATTCCAAAATGTTATTATGACTTTAGAAATGAAGGACAAATGAACGTAAGATGAGATAGTTGATGCAAATAAATAAAAACTAATGAATATTACTTGAATAACATCTAAAACCATGTACGGCAACGGTACCGTGTAAAGCAGAAATAATTGTTACCATTCAAAACTCTGAGCGGTCGCGGTTTCCCCTTAACACTTTCGACCGAACGTTTCATCGTCAGTTCTGCATAGCACTAGCAAGACTGACCAGACAATTCTTGCAAGCGATTTATCGTCGCCGGTCGCGGATCCTATACTCACTCACGCAACTCAACACCCGGGCGGCCCTCAGAAGCAAGCTCAGCGACGGAAAGCCAAACCAACACCGAGGAGACTTTTCAGGAGAGGGAAACCAATCCAAATTGGAGAACTGCTTCCTGGAACGGCGACCTGAAGCTGGAGAGTCAAATCGGTGGAGGAGAGGCGATCCGAAGCTTGGTTATCAGGATAACCGATCCTATGCGGACAAGGACCAACCGCAACTGAGAAGAACCAAATCAACCAGGGAACTGCCCTTGACGAAGCGATCCAGTGCAGATAACCACAACAATAGAAACACAACCGACTGAAGCAAAGGAGGAGATTACTTCAAAGAAAAACTGAAGATCCTGTATAATCGATTTTAGCACCAGCGCTCTCTAATTGATCGACAACGATCGGCCAATACAGAGCGCAGGTCATTAACGGCATGGCATAAAACCGGGCTCAAAAGAATGTAGTTTCGAAACTAAACTGACAATCAAAACGACAACTTTATGAAACGATTTAAAAAATTACCTTTTTAGGATTTTTTGAAGGCTAATTGAATTTTCAAACTAGATTTCCTCCTAAATGACTAAATAAATTGGACATAAATTGTAAATATGTTGTTTGGCTTTCACCTTATTTCCAATTACCTACATGCAATAGTTAAAGGAAACAAGCATTGAGGACTTACCTGTTGTTACACCAATGGAAGCAGATTTTACTTCCTTGAAGTTCGATATTGCTTGATGACATTCAGAAGCGCATTTAAGTGCTACTTGACTTTCCAAATCATGTTTGAATCCTCTTAGTCCAAATATTGCAACAAACATCATGTCTTTGTCAAATAAAGAAACTTTGTTTACGCATCCTTTCATGTCTTCGACAACCCTAAAAAGCAACAATAATAAAGTCTAATCATATCTAATGTGGGTAGGCAGCGATGTTTCCACTCCTCATGTTCACTGACATGATTACGTCCTGAATACGTTCGAAATTAATCAGCCGCTTGTCTCGATTAGGGATCAGGTGGAGGTTTTGCCTAGCTGATTTGTCTCTTTCTAGTAAAAACTAGTGGAAAAACCATCCCTGATCAAGACAAGCGGCTGATTATATTACGGCTGAATACAAATATCAAAGCAGGACGCCTAAACTTTTATCAAAGTTTTAACAAAAATTATTTGTTTTATCAAACGGGATCAAAGTAGGGAAGGCAGACACTCCTAAAACATCCCTATTGATCGTTTGTGCACTTTAAGACATTTGCGGCGCAGCAGGGCGCGTAGTCCTGAGGTCTTCAATTTCACGAGAACGTTGTGCTGAGAAAGGGTAGTTAGTCATTACTGGACGTTGGCTAGCACCCGCTTTATTCACTCCGCATTCCTCATCCTCCCGGGATTTCATCTCAGGAAAAATTTATGTAGTCACCCGAATATAACAACCCCCTCACTTTATTATTAGTACCCGTATAAAAAACAGGAAATAAACGGTATTTAACTGAGTCATAAAAATAATCCCATAAGTCGTGTCGTCTCAGCAAGCTTACATAACTTGCTAAAAAAACATAATTGATACTTATGTTTAATCCTTGTCCGGGGGGTTACGGAAACAAATACTCTGGTACGCCACCCGGAAAATCCTCACTGCTTTTATACATATAACACAGTGATCGGATGGTCCAAATGTCATAGATCCCGTTATCTATGGCAGAATCGTTTTCCTCTCACTCCCCCGAAATATATTTTTTCGTATTAACTACCAAGAACGTTAACATAATGTACAGGATTAACCTTATCTTGACTCCCCGCTAAATGTTCAAGAGAAAATCTTTGTCACGTATTTCCAAATCTGAAAAATCTCTTCGTGATTTTTGAATTTACTCTATTCACTTTTATGGGTTTTTTTGGACCATAACCTACAAGCTCAAATCTCAAGGTAAACTCCCAAGTAAATACTAAGATATCTAACTGTTGTCCATCTATGGGAAACTCCAAACCGATTCGGGAGTAAAAACGGAGGTAAAGATCAGGCGAAGACATTGTTCTAATGTAGTTCCACCACAATTTTCACCTCATAAATTTGAATGGAGGTTTTCACCGTTGAATCGCTGGCAGTTCAAAAGATTGTTTGTTGAATGCGTATTGGCATTCGATTTAACTTCAACGGGTTTATCCTGACTAAGCCAATGGGTGGGTTTAGTTAGCTAACGTTACCTAATGAAGGGTAGCTTTAACGACCAACGGCTAACATTGCAGCACGTGGATCTGGCCATTCTTGCTGCTAGTCTACTATTTTTGAGTACCTACTAACCTAATGTAACAAAAGCATAAATAAGTGGTTGAACTGTACTCACTCGCAGACAGTCTTGTAGCATTTGTCAGTCAAATTAACAGTTTCGGTTAAATCAATCTTGTGCGAAACAACATTTATGAACATTATGACTACTTGTCGCATTTCAGTTAAATATTCTAACGGTTCATCTAAGTCGATTCCTCTCATCACAGGTGGAATTATGAACCTCCGAAGACTCTCCTTCATCTTTTTATTCGCAGCAACATCGACCACCGGTCTCACTGTATTATATTAGAAAAATAGATTATTATATTAAGCAATAAAAGAAAGAAAATGTTTCTTATCTTGAAAATATAAGTCTAAAAAAATAAATATAAATCTATCGGTTAAATTAGCTATACGTATAGGTATCTTAAAATCTTAAAGAGTTATACTTTCTCATTGAAAGCCAAAATTGTATGAGCCCTTGGTATGAGAGATAGATATCAAAATGTGGTCGCAATGCTTAATAAACATGTCATTAATAATTCTGTGGTTAAAAGGTAAAATCGCTTTTATAAACTGTCTATAAAATGCTTGATGTTATGTAATATTAGAGACATACTTATCCTTTTGTTAAAATATATGTTAGCAGGCTATGCCAATCTTGGGACCACAAAAAACACATTTGGGAATAAGTTGTCTTATCCCTTTTCACCTTTCAACCATAGAACTAGTTTAAGTTATAGAATGTTTTAAAAAAATATGAATTTTATTGGTTGCCGAATTTTGAAATATCGTAAGGAAACGTATTATTTTTTCTGCTTATTAATTTTTTCATTGAATCACATCGCACTAAAATAACAATAAAATATTGACCCATCAGATTTTATTCCAAGGTTCGGATGCGGAACATTTTCCCGAGTATATTTTTGAAGTGATAAATTATTCTTACATGAGTAGTCATTAGCTGAATTAGATTGTTTTCGCCTTTTCTTCAACTTTCCATCTCCGGTAGGTTCTTGATCTACAAAAAAATCAATTAATAAGTCGGAATAAAGTATTATTCTGAATGAAAACTTTCTGTCTGTTGTTCAAGACGTTCAAGACGACGATTTCATATGAATTTTTATTTTAGATACGTACTACACAGGATGGTTAACGATTCGATGCTGTCCATTGTGATCTCCTAAACGCTAGAGATCTACCTATCTATCTATATGTATATCTGTGTATCTATCTATATATGTTTTTGGATTTATAATTATTTTTATTGAACCACTTATTTTATTATATAATATTTGATGAGTTTTTATTGGGATTTAGGTTCTAATTTAAATTTGCCACTAAAGATTCTTTACAAAACAAATTAGAAAACCTTCGTACAGCATGTGAGGAGAATACTGAAGACTTTCAAATTTCGTATGGCATGTGTAGCGTGCGTGGGTCTGACTGATATGATATGCTGATGAGTTCATAAGAAGGACGAAACGGTACCGTCCATGTCTTCAGTCTTCTCCTCACATGCTGTACGAAGGTCTTCTAATTTGTTTTGTAAAGAATCTTTAGTGGCAAATTCAAATTAGAACCTAAATCCCAATAAAAACTCATCAAATATTATATTATCTATCTATCTATCTATCTATCTATCTATCTATCTATCTATCTATCTATCTATCTATCTATCTATCTATCTATCTATCTATCTATCTATCTATCTATCTATCTCTCTATCTATCTATCTATCTATGGTTTGTCCAGTGAGTGTTGTCCGGTGAGATGCCACACTGATCCTGACTATAAACGATTTGATTTTATGAGATTTAATTCGTACAATCAAAATAATTGATTTATACAATAATTATATTTATTATTAATTAATATATAACTATTATAACACAATAATTGATTTGATTCGTACAATTAATAATAATTAATAATTAGTACGAATTAAATCTCATTAAATCAAATCGTTTATAGTCAGAATCAGTGTGGCATCTCAAACTTTACCTCGTGTTAATGCTGTTCCTGGAGTAAATTTATGAAATTTTTTCTCGCTAGATCGTAATACACATTATTCTACACGACATTTTGAAGCTCTGGTGCCAATGGATGCAATACTTTTTTAATTAAAATAAAAAAGTGCAACGATTTTACTAAATTTCAAAACTAGTTAGCTGTCTAGCCGTCTTCGCGTTACGCAGTTTCCGGCTTGAGCAGTGGTAGTTAACATTATAATGTGTATAGCTTAATTCGGGACCGGGAAAAATTTACGTGATAGACAGATTTCCGCCTTATTCAGTGTTCGTCTTATCCAGGTTTGACTGTAATAGAGAAACGCCGTTTTCGCGTACATCTTCAGTTTTCAAGTTACTAGGCATGATTCGTTTTCGTTGGGCCAGCCTGTATGTATTCAGGTTAAGTAATTAAGTACAAAAATTAGGTATGTAAAGAAAATATTTACCTATTCCATCATTATATTGATTTGACTTCTGTACACTTCTCCAATTCGGACCTATTCCGTGAACCTGAAAACAATGAAGTCATATCATTTTTGAAAGCTGCGTTAATTTTGAACAAGTTATCTGATGAGTTAGGTATTTTAAAGTTTTAAGTAACTTCGACATTTCGTTTTGAACATTATTTTATAAAAATTTATTAAATAGCGTAATTTTATTAACTTTGACTTTGATTACATATCTGGCAATAATAAGTCATCTAATTAGGTACTTTCCTGATAACTCGGAAACCACGCAAGATTAGACGATTATTATAAAAGTGAGAAAAAGTTTAGTAATACTTTATTTGTCTCTTGCTTGAAAGAGAAATGAGGAATAAAGAGCGACGTGCAGATAAAAAGTTCTGGAGAAAAAAGAGATACGTTACACCATAAATAGGGATATCTGTATGCCCATAATATGTTTGTAAGACAATACTGTCAACAATAGCAGTAGGTGGTGAAATTTTAAAATGTTTCATTTAATCTATTTTGACTATTCTGGAAAACCTATATTTGGTTGGCTGATCCTTATAAGGGCTGTATCTTAAAAAGGGTGTCATTCATGTTAGATATAGATAATTTTGGTTAAATCAGCATATTTTCAACTCAGAAATCTGTGACGGTGGGTTGTAGGTTGCAGGTACCTTTCGGAGACACTGTATGAAGTTCTAAGAACGATACAACCTCAGATTATCTAGTGGAGACAGAGACGTCCATTTCGCTGTAGTTTCAGCTTCATGCTTTGCTTATTAACGTTATTTTCTAATATTTTAGGCCAACCCTAGTTTCAGTTTCCACTCAAGCTCTATGCGCAATAATTTTAACTTCATTTTGATACCAAAACCATTTCTGTCAGTTTAAACGGCGAGCAGGAATCCTTAAAAATAACTTTGGCAATGCTAATTCCCTATGGCCCGCTTTGAAAGTCAATACCCTGTATAGTGCGTTCACAAATTTAAATCTGCCGAGCAAAGCAAATTTATCAATTCCAATTATGTTATTTTATGGATACAATAAACTTATGTTTCATATTTTCATGTTGTGATTAAATTTGTGAAAGTCCACCCAATATCCCGTCTGAAGGTTAATTAACTAATTAACAAAAATATTTCATACGTCGTCTCAAAAAAGGAGTGACGTTACAACTGTTATATTCGTAATTATAAATGCTATCTAATACAGGGTGTACTTTTTTTGGGGGCCGTATAAAAAATAAAGTTGATCACCTTAACATGAAGCTTATCGCTCATTTCTTCAGATAAATACTCCGTAGGGTTCACATGATTCCAGGCAGTGGGAGCAACAATTATTTCTCCAGCTACGCTTTTACTTTCAGCAGCGTTCACATCCCAGATGGGCTGTCCCACAGTCACGTAGTGAGAACTTCTAGAATCTCCTATGAGAGCAAATATTACATGTCCAGCCGAGATTGCAAGCTTAACTAAAAAAAAATCACATTATTCATATCGTTGTGTATTTCCCTGTTACTATAGGCAGTGAGGACGTTTTTAGTCTAAAAATTAAATTTTGAATTAAATTTAAAATCCCTTCTTCAAATTTTGAGCCGAATGAGATAGAACTTTGATGCTAAATAGTATACAGGGTTACTGGTAACTGGATACATTCCTTTGGTGTCACGCGGCAAGCTCCACATACACGCAGGTATTCTAAGCACATGAGACGCTACTGCTACTGAGAACATAAGGTTTCATCTATGTGAAAATAAGTTATGTCTGATCGCTCTGGGATCTTGGACTATTAGATCAAATTTATTTCACATTTAAATGTACAAATAGGTCTCGTGGTCCCGTAGTTCCGCTCCCGTATAGTCCCGCGTTGGTCTCTAAACACCTTTATCAAATTTCTTAGATCTATCGAAGTTCGTTATAATTGAATAATAATTGAAAACAGTAATAAGTATAGGTACCTACTATTAAAAAACGACTCGTATTAAAAAAAAAAACGCTTTTATACAATGAAGTGCAACTCCTCAGATGCATTGTGTTAACTTTTACAAATTATATCTGTCAGCTTTAATAATTGCGATGTAAAAAATAAAAACGAGCACGGCGTACCTATGATATAAGTATAAAATCAAAAATATGTACCTCTAATTATTACACCTACGTCAGTTTCATACATGCCATGGGATTTCTGTATAGCCAAAGCGCAATCCAAGGCCATGTGAACGACATCTCTCATGGGCTGGCTAGGACGACATTTCCACATTGCTAAAAAAGCGTCTCCGGAAAATTTAAGTACGTCACCTTCATGCGATAACACTTCTTGCACCATGGATCCAATATATGAGTTTAAAACTTGAGTCATTCTTGATGGTCCACTTTTTCCGGTTCGGTTATATTTTTCGCACAAGTCGGTGAAACCTTAAAAAGTATAAAAAAGTAAAAAAAAGTAACATTGTGTTGAGAGTAGGATTTAAGTCGCGAGGGCTTGTTAGCCTTTTTTTAGCAATTTAATCTGGCATTCTATCAAATCCGTATCTACGTTCTACGCCACTGGGTGCTTCGGTTATACCCACAATTTTTCCAAATACGAGTTATTAATAAATAAGAAAGCCTCTGTGTACAAAAATTTAGAATTATTGGTTCACGACTCTATAGAAAGATACACTAAAAACCTGTTTTGTAAATCGACACTGAAACACTCTATCTCGATTTGTATTTACGTATTTAAATTTTCTTAATATTTTAGCTTTATCTACACGTCCGCCAATTTATGGTACTCATTTTAGAAAGTATGTGAATGCATAGCCTTGGAAGGATCCAGACCAAGAACCAGGACTTTGGGAAAACTCAAAAATGTACCATATTCTTGAATTGTTATTAATTATTACCTAACTTTCTATCAAGCTCACTACTGAAAGGTAAATGAAAGTGAATTTTAAAATACCTGAGACATCCCCGAATAAGAGACATGCTTCATAATGCCTATGTGAATAATTATTCACGTTGAATATTACTTCGTCAGGCACAAGTGAAGCCAGAACTCTTGCTTTACGTTTGTCGTCGTTTTCTTGTAAATGTACATCTTTGGTAAGTGAACGTGTGTCACCTTTATCGATTTCCCGTTGATCCATTGTCCAGGATTTTCTAGAACGCCATTGTTGATCTGAGTCCAAATCGCTTAATCCGGCAGTTCGCATCGCCCATATGTAGTCTTCTTGTCCCTTTAGGACATGCACTAAAATTTTTAATATCAGCAGTAAAAACTTAAGAAATAATTTAATAATAAACAGTTTATTTAGTAAAACACTTACGTCCTTCCATCATATCGAAAATGAGAATTTAAAAGCTCCTTACAATTTTTAATAATATTTCGCATGACATAAAAAATGTCAACATATTACATCATATATGATAGTTTGTCATATTATGTTTCTTTGCTAATAAACCAAGCAATAGAGCTTTATAGAGTCATGATACAATAATGACATACAAGATTATACATAATGTATGATATTAATAAAAGTGGTCTTAATTTTTGTCAAATCGGTGCAATGACGTCCGTGGATCTCATAAGCGCGCTAAATTTGAATTTGTATTGACTTGTGCACGGATGAACTCAGCTTTTGAAGATTTTCTTCAAGTGTTTATTAAATGATTTTAGATACCTACATGTGTTCATTTTATCTAATGTCGTAATATTTCTGCCGAACGAAATATGTATAAGGATGATACCTAGTTAAAGACTTGTTAAATAACAAAATAGAGATTTAATGTTTATAAAATAATACGAATCCGAGGAAAACCCAGAGATGCGATCAGGATCTGGTTTTGAAAATATTCTGAGACCCTTCGTTTCGATGTTACAAGGTGATTCATGCATTTTGCCGAAATTCAGGGAATAAAAAATTCAGGGACATCGTGTATAAAATGTCACAGACAAACGTGTGAAAATATACTTTAAGGTGAATATATTTTATTTATAATAATATTATAATATAATATAATAAGCTGTAATATGTTATAACGTAAATTATAATTCAGATTGGCAATCAGATATATTTGGGGGTTCTAAGTGAGAATAGTGCTAATTTTCCTCCATTCATTTCGAATTCTTGATAGTCCATTAATTTGTCAACTTGTTTTGCAGTCTTTTGTACAGTGGGCGCAGCTTGCACATGTTTTTTGTCTTGCTTAATTTTCCATTCCTTTAACATAAAAGAAAAATAATTAAGGTGAAAAAAGTCAAGTTTTAGCCGATTAAATATTATTATGTAGATGGAATCAACAGCGACAGCGAAGGTGTATACCGCGTTGGCTGCATATGATGCTAGTTAAAGGCAAATTATTTAAATTAGTTAAATTAGCAAAAATTTGTTAAATTAGACAGCTATAACAAATAAATAAATAGTAAGAACTATTTACAACATGTTGCAACAACTAACACTCAACCGTTTTGCGCTGCTATTCAACAGTTGACGTCAGGTGAACGTACCCATTAATTCAGCTTATTTGAAACTTATTATAGTCCTCTATCAGGCTTACTTGGAACACCCATCTGGAAAACACAGAGCCAAAATCTCTTTATGGACGTGTAAAAGGATCTGTGGCAAAACACATACCCGGATCCGGATAAATCGCACTCAAACAAAAATATACTGGCTTGACGTAACGGTCGTCAGACCTGCTATGATTGGTGGTCAAAAGGCTAGCAGGCCATGCCCAAAGTGAAGCTCTCTAGCCTACAGAGACAAGATTGTCTGGCGATCTGTGGTGCTGGTGCTATTAACACCACACCGTGGGCTATGCAGATCCTACTGGCTACTGGACTCATCACCTCTCCATATCTATTTGTAGAGATGAGCCAGATGGACTACATTATAGAATAATACAGATGGCAATAAGAAGTTTGCCAAAGTATACTGGGTGAACATAGCGTGGATAAACCTACGACCAAGATCGTAAAGACTGCGAATCGTACGGCAAAATGAAGGCATTTACATGAGGGTTCTATCTCTGGGATACTGATAAGGTAACGTGAAGTAAGCAGAATGTGACAAAGCACCCAAACCGACGCCCTTACAATAAGGAAATAATCGACGTCTCAGATTACGCGTGCACAGTGTGATTCCGAATTGGCGAACACGGTATACAGAGTGTTGTAGAGGATGCTCAGATAGACAAACTTAAAACAAAAAATACTTCCACGTCTGTTCAAATTTTTTGAAATCACCACGTCAGTCATATTAAAACAACTTTCACTAACAAAACACATGATTTCAGACATGTACTATTAGGTATGATGGCGTTTGTTTGTCCTTTTTTTATCGGTAACGGATTTACACTATTTGCAGACGTTCAAATTTTACCTATTCCTCGAGTCCAATAAAGTTTATCAATGTGGCATCGTTGTTCAAGTTGCCGCACTTGATAATTGAATGTTCCCATGGTACCTAACATCTTAATCTGGGTATAAACCTACATACTATTTTTCTTCTTAAAAACAGTGTATCCAGTAAAGTGATGTAATTTTTTCACAAAATGTATTATATTTTCTTAAGGAAGTCGTACCGGCGAAAAACGTAAATAAATTTAGAATCCCTAATCCACAGTGAATGCTGTGCATGATCGGTGTCCGCTAATTCGGGATCATTCTGTATATTCGAAGAAACCAATAAATTGAAATATGAATATATTTCCTTCGTGTTATTTTCCCTCTCTCGCTGTGAATAAACAACAATGCGCAGAAGACAATAAACGGATTATGATAAAGACATGACGATTCAGCGGCAAATAAAAGGTCACCAACGCTAAACAGTTATACAAGGAATAAAATCACATTGGTGACATATTTCGAACCCCTTTCAGCAATATAAAATTCACATATCACTCCGGTCACCAATTAATACAGATGTCGCTACAGATTATTGATCCCGGAGTTCCGTGTAAATTTCAGGATAAGTTATCAACTGATCTCATGCAAAATGTTAAAGGATTACACTTGCTGATATGGCATGTCGATGAGCTCAAACAAGAGCGAAAGTTTTTCTGAGTTTTTTTTTCATGTCGTTAGTAGCATTATCTATGAGCCCTAATCCGCGAGCTATGCCTGTGTTGCTCAGTGGCGCGTCCCCTGGGTGGCGGATTGGGGCCTTCCCTTACAGGAAGGATGCGCGGCCGGAGGTGCTGGGCTGTTTCTGGGAGAACTCGTGGCTCACAGCAATGGACAGGGCCCCCGACTGCGCGGCGGACCATGCACAGGACTCGAGAGACGTGTGAGGTGTGACACACGGTGGGGGCAGCGACCCACGAGACCTCTAGCTCCGGTAAGGGGGCCTACCGCACGGAACGCCAGGAGGGCCGCAAAGAAGCGGACCTTCAGGCTGCCCACGGAGCCGGCCAGCTTGAGGGAGGAGGCGGGGAAAAGCACGACCACACGTGGAGTGCTACCCGCGCCGGGACCCTCAAAAAGACCGCGCTCAGACGGAAGGCCCCCCCCCCCCCCGAGAGGGAGAAAAAGAGAATTGCCCTCGACAAGAGGGAGGAGGGTCCGGCGAATAGGAGTAGCCGTGCCGGGGGGCAGCCCAACCCGAAAGGGAAGGCGGACCCCAGGCCCGCCTGCCCGAAAGCGGAACCTCCAAAACAGCCTCAACAGTTGAGAGCTCAAAGCAAGTCTCTCCAAGTAGTCATCAGGTCCAACCGACCAGATGGCAAGGTTGGAGAAGATGAAGCAACAGAGCTGCGCCGACAACTGGTGGCTGAGCTGAAAAAAGCCCTGACAACAAATCGGGAGCTTGAGCTCAGCTTCCAGAAATCAGGGATAGTCGAACCCGGCTGGTTCCTGATTACGGCAAAAGACGAGACATCGGCGGACTGGCTGCTGAGAGGCTGGACGCCACAGGCAGTGGGAGGAAACACGTTCACCCAAGTAAGGGCAACGGAAGCTCCCTGGCCAGTGGTGATCGGCTTCTGGATTAGCAGTCCGAAACCGGTCGATGTCTCTGAAGTGGTAGAGATGCTGAGCCTCCAAAACAGGAGGCTGGATGTCAGCAACTGGCAGCATCTCGACACCAGAGAAGGGCTTGGAGGATGGCAACTCATCTTTCGGGTCAGCCAGGAGGACGCCAGGAGCATAGAAAGCGGCGGCTGGGAGCTCAACTACGAGTTGACCACCCTGACAGTGCGTCGGGTAACACTCTGGGGTCCCGCCGCCGTCGGAAATGCACCAGGTACCTCCAAGCAGGCCTAAGACGAGCCACCAAGAAAAAGAAAACCACCAATGGAGGAAATAAAGGTAAGTCAGATCAATCTGCAGCACAGCCGGGATGCCACAGCAGAAATGCTAAGCAGCCTGGTAAAAAAACCTGCAGATGTGATACTAATTCAGGAACCATATGTCTTTAGGAGCCAAATAAAAGGACTATCTGGCCTGGGCTTCAAACTTCTGGTGGGAGCCAAGGCAGGAGAGACACCCAGAAGCTGCATACTGGTGTCCAAGAGGCTAAGCTCGGTACCCTTACCGCAGCTGGGGACCAGGGACGCCACAGCAATGCTTCTGGAATACAAAGTAAGTGACATCTCACATAAGATAATTCTAAGTAGCTTATATCTCCCATACGACGGTGAACGTCTGCCATCGCAAGAGATGGCAGATATAACAGCGTTTGGGGAAAGCAGAGGGATCCCAGTAGTAATAGGTTGTGACGCCAACGCGCATCACACCCTATGGGGCAGCACCGACGTCAACACACGCGGAGAGGCCCTACTGGAATATCTAGCAACGACAGACCTTGAAATAAGTAATAGAGGCAGGGAACCAACCTTTGTCAATCGCAGCCGCAAGGAGGTGATTGATATAACCCTAGCCTCCAAAAGCATAACCTGTGACGTACGAGAATGGCAAGTGACGGGCGACGTCCTGCTGTCCGACCACCGCATGATCCGATTCAAGATCAAAGCGAGGATGGCGGCAGACAAGCCCAAACGAAACCCAAGGACAACTAATTGGGAGATCTTTACAAAAGATCTCCAAATAAGGTTCAAGGGTCCCCCATCTCAAATCACACAGGAAAACATAGACCAAGAGGTAGAGACAGTAAGCAAAAAGATAATCAAGGCGTACGAAAAGGCGTGTCCCTTGAGAAAGCCTCCAGAAAAGAAAATCAGGTGGTGGAGCAAAGAACTTCACCACCTTAGGAGGTCAGCGAGGAGGTCACTTCGACAGGCCGTGACCTCAGGAGAGGACACTCAATGGGACCGTTTTCGAGAAGCCAGAAGAGAATTTAAGAGAGAGATAAGGCGCAGCAAGAGAGCGAGCTGGCGAGAATTCTGCGAGGAGATAACCTCTCTCCCGGAAACAGCCAGGCTCGCAAAATTGCTCAGTGCCTCAAAACGCAACGAAATAGGCTCGATCAAGAAAGAGGACGGAACCTGGACAGAAACGGAGGAGGAGACAATTGAGCACCTCCTCAGAATCCACTTCCCGGGAACAGACCAAGTCGACCCAGAGAGGCGGGCGGAGCCAGCCTCGGACTGGCAGCTAGCCGAAAATCTGGTAAATGACGAGGTCATACGAAGGGTAAGCAAAGAGTTCCGTCCATACAAGACAGCAGGACCTGATGGCATTTTCCCAGCATTGCTGCAGGCGGGCCTGGAAACGATTCTCCCCAGCGTGAGAAACATATTCCGGGCTAGCCTAGCAACGGGATATGTGCCCCAGGCATGGAGGAAAGCAAATGTGGTCTTCATTCCCAAACAAGGAAAGGAGGACTACACTTTAGCTAAGTCATTCAGGCCTATCAGTCTGACATCCTTTATGCTTAAAATGCTAGAAAGGATAGTCGACAGATACCTGATAGAAAACACACTGCGTGAGTTCCCGTTTCACAAGGGTCAACATGCTTACTTGAAGCAGAGATCCACGGAAACTGCCCTACACGCAGTGACTAGAGAAATTGAAAAAGCGCTGCATCACGGGAACTGGGCCTTGGCCATTTTCTTCGATGTGGAAGGCGCTTTTGACAAGGCAAGAACAAGAACCATATGCACAGAGCTGCAATCCAGGGGTACCCCCCCGGTCCTGATTAACTGGATTGCTTCAGCGATCGAAAGCAGGCAGGTGTCGTCGGGTGCGGGAGAAGTTCGAGTGGGCATTGCGGTGAGTGGTGGATGCCCCCAAGGCAGCTGCCTATCACCTCACCTGTGGTGCCTGATTATGGACGGCCTCCTAAAGCGCCTGACAGATGACGGACTGTATGCACAGGCATACGCTGACGACGGGCTGGTTCTAGTAACCGGCCAATTCCTAAGCGTGGTCTGCGATCGCATGCAGAGTGCATGTAAGATAATTGAAAAATGGTGTGAAGAGGCGGGGCTGACCATCAACCCCGAAAAGACCGACATGGTCCTCTTCACAAGGAAAAGGGAAAAAAGAGGATTCAAACCACCCAGGCTGTTTGGCAAACTCCTAACTCTTAGTGGGGAGGCCAAATACCTTGGAATGGTACTAGACGAAAAGCTGACCTGGAAGCCACAGATTGACAGAATAGTCACAAAAACTGTGTCATCTCTATGGCAGCTAAGAGGGACAATAGGCAAGGTGTGGGGGCTAAAACCGAAGATAATGCACTGGTTATACACGGCCATCATCAGACCGAGAATCAGTTATGGTTCGGTGGTCTGGTGGAAAACAACCACAAGCAATACCGTTGCAAACAGGCTAGCTAAACTCCAACGGCTCGCCAGTTTGCTAATAACAAGTGCAATGAGAACCACCCCGTCAGCAGCCCTGAATGTCATTCTGGAGCTGCCACCGCTTCCCATTTGGATAAAAGGGGAGGCCATGGCGGCCCACCTAAGAATGCGTGATTCGGGACTATGGAAAGGCGGAGGTTATAAAGGACACACAGAGATAGCCAAGGTTGCCGAGGTGGAGATACCAATCTCAAACCTTATGTCTACCTCAAAAACAAGAAACAACAGAGAAAACAAGAAATTTACCCTGCAAATTCCTGAAAAGGAAAAGTGGGAAAAAAGGGAGGTAGCCTTCGAACCAGGAGGACTAGTCTGTTTCACAGACGGCTCCAGGAACAAAAATGGCCACGTAGGAGCGGGGCTCTACCTGGCTGGACGGAAACTGGGAAGATCCTACCCTCTTGGGTCCACCGCAACCGTCTTCCAGGCGGAGATTTATGCCATCCTGCAAGCAGCTAGACTGGAGCAGATAACAGAAGCCGGGGAACTGACGATATACATATGCACGGATAGTCAGGCCGCCGCAAAAGCGCTGGGCACACACGGAACCAGCTCCCCACTGGTCCAGGAGTGTGTCGAGGCGCTGAACAGACTGGCGGACAGAAAATCGGTGCATATCGTGTGGGTTCCCGCACACTCAGGTGTACCAGGTAATGAGCTAGCAGATCAATACGCGAAGCTCGGGACCAGGGAAACCTTTTGTGGGCCGGAGCCCGTCCTGGGTCTGACCAAAAATCTTCTCAAAGAATCTATAAAAGAATGGACTCGCAAGGGTTTAGAGAACCACTGGGAAACAGCACCAGGCTGCAGACAGGCCAGGCTGTTTCTGGCTGGTCCGATCGGAAACAGATGGACCAGCATGTCCAGAATGAACCGGAGGGAACTCAGACTACTAGTCGGGGTTCTCACCGGTCACAGCAGTCTGAACAGACACCTGCAAGTGATGGGGGTCACTCGGGACCCGGTCTGCCCTAAATGCGGAATGGATGACGAGGACTCCCACCATTATGTGGGCGTATGCGAGGTATACAGTAACCTCAGGCTCAACATCTTTGGGTCTGAGGAGCTACAAGAGGAAGAAATGAAACTCCTCTCATACAACAACCTTCTGGCCTTTATTAAAAGGTCGGGGAGGTTCGAGTAGGAGTTTCACCATGGTTCGGGTAAGGCGAAAAGGGCCCTCGGTGGCCTAGTCGCTTGGGGTGTACCACCCCTACCCACCATACTACTACTACTACTATGAGCCCTAATAGAACCCATGAATTTTCTTTTTACTATTCATGTAATATTTTGCTCGAGAATTTCAGATTGAATAATTTTATACGGGTATTAATTGCAAAGCCTCCCAGTTATTGAAGTGTTGGGACAACATTAAGATTGAAGATACTTACGGTTGAAGATTGATCTATCCATGCTTGATCCAGGCGATTCCCACTCGAAGCGGCATATTTCTTTGCTTTTTTGAGAATAGCCTCAGCAGTTTTGTCGTAATATTTACAATATCTAAAATAAGCCTGTAAATGGTACAGTCTCGGTAGAATGAACTTCGATTGCTTTGCAGCGTCATTTAAACTTTTCAGGAGATTTACTATAGTGTCGTGAATAAATCTCACGTCCTTTATATGTCTAGCATCCATCTTATAAACGAGGTATAGAATAAGTCCTTCCAGAAAATACAGTGCTGTTATAAGATTATTAATTGATTCTGTTGGCGATATATCTTTATATTTCATAGCTTTTGGAAGCCAAATGGAAGCTTCTGCCCAGTTTTCAATTCGTACGTTCCTATATGGAGAATGATGATATAGGGTTAAATTTAAAATAAACAATTTAATCTAAGTATCATACCATAACCAAATAACAGTGTCGTATCGTCTTTGAGATTGCGGATCTCGATGGGTGGCAGATATTTCACCGATTTCCCAAACGAAATTAGCACACTTTTTAAACGGTAAAAGTATATAACCGCTCTCTATCATGACACAAACGCAAAGAGCATAATACCAAGTCATACCTGTAAATATAAAATAAATAATATAAATCCGAATGGATTCCAGGCTGTTTCGCTATGGTCCATGGAGATTTCCTTCGAACGTTTCTTGCACAACTTCCATGCAGTAGACGGTTTTGCATGTGCGCAGCGATGTTTTCCACTCCTCTTGTTCGCTGATAACTGTTATCAAATCTCCATATGGTCCACGGCAAAACAGCCCGGAATCAATTATTCTAATGTTTAGCCAGCCGTAAAAGCCTACACTCATAAAATAAATTATACCAGGAAATTTTTTTATATCGCATTAATTTATCTACGCGTGTATAAAAATCACGAGTGAAGACTAGTAAGACAACTGTAGTACTAGTGAAGTGGAGTCTTATAGTGAATAATAGTGAAGTGTAGTATTATAATTCTGAATGTGTACTGAAGACGAGAAATACAGTAGTATTTAGTGCAAGGTGCCCAAGGGGATCCTATACAGGGTGAGTCAGTTTTGTAGCATGACTCACCAGTTTATAGAAGACCTGTTTTAAGGCATAAAACTTCTCATAAACATATGTCCGGAAAAGCTTCAAAAAGATACAGGGTGTTGGAATTTTTTTTTTCAGTTTTCGCCGCATAACTGGGGAATTAATATTTTAATTGTATACCAAGAGGTTATTTATTATAATTTAGAGCATACAAAATGACCCGTTAATAATCAATATTATGATCAGTTTTTTCTACCAACAAGTTCTACGCCCACGGACCGACAAGACCTTACGTATCAGATCAGAATTGGATTACCTGTAGATTTCTTACAAAAAAAGGTATAGGGTACTTATGAATATTCGAAATTCCTCATAGTTTTTGAGTAAATTGAGCCTAAACTTCCTCATGCCATTTTTTTAGATATACAAAATCATAGATTTTTAAACTATTATTTTAGATCCAAAGAATTTCCAATATTCATAATAAGTGCACCTTTTTTTAACAAAACTCCTTTGTAAGAATCCACCGCTGATCAGAAAAGTCTTGTAAATCTATGGGAGTAGAAGCAGTTGTTTAGCAAAAAAGGGGTAAAATATCCTCTATCTACCCCACTGATGAATTATTTCACCCGTGTTTTTCTTCTTTTTGTTGCTCTTAATTATTATAATAAATAACCTCTTGGTATAAAATTAAAAGATTGAGAAATGCCCAAGTTATGCGGCAAAACATGAAAAAAAAGTCTTCTCAACATCTTGTATCTTTTTTTCTAAGCTATTCCTGACATCTGTTTATAGAAACTTTCATTCCTTAAAACAGGTCTTCTGTAAATTGGTGAAATCCTGCTACAAGAAACTGACTCACCCTGTATATTTTGGATGAGATTATGCTCCTTCCGAGGTTGCCGTGGAGCGGTGGGAGAGAGTTCCTCAAGAGAGTTCCGGAAGCGCAGAGACATAATGTATACGAGACGAACTTCAAGACTAGTAAAACCAAATTCCCTCAGAAGCTCCCTGCAAATTATATGAACCTGTATGTTTAAAGTGTAGAAATTTAAGGATACGGCGTTGCACATCCTGAAGACTGATAGAATATGACATTGCAGTCAGAAGCCCAGATGACACAACCATATTGACGCTTGGCCGAACAAGGGAACGGAAAAGTGATTAGGGCAGATGTATTATGGAAATCAAAGGAACTCCGGATGATAACACCAATCATTCTAAAAACAGGCGATGTAGCATAGTTTTAGGGAAAACCTAGAGCAAAAGAACACACCGAGGTCCTTAAATCAGAGACCCTACTAGTAGGACTGTAATAATTGTTAACGTCGAGTTTTTACTAAAAGACATTGTAATAATTAGTTATTAGTTATTATCAAGGCTCTGGAACATTTTTATTCTGCTATTTACTCTGCATTTGATGCCCATATACCCAGGACATCACCTCTGAAAACACGCAGGTATCCACCTTGGTTTAGCAGAGAAATCATTACTAGTCTTAAACTAAAGTACTCTTATCTACGACAATACAAATCCTCCGGTAACAGCAAGTTCTATCACCTTTTTCAGCAACAGCGTAAGCAATTGAAGGATGACATCAGTTTGAGTCACCAGCTGTTTGTCAGGAGGACCGAGAGTGATCTTAATAGAAATCCAAATAAGTTTTGGACCTACATAAGCAACCGAACTAAAACCTCCACTGTTCCCTCTAATATCAGTCACAATAACAAATCACTCTCGTCCCAACAGGAAATTGTTGATGCATTCCAATCGTTTTTCAATGAGAGTTTCATAAAAACTTCAACCCTGGACTGCGGCTCCTCAACTGTTTCTGAGGAGGACTCGTTTACTCTGTCGTTTCCTTCCAGATTCACCAAGGATAACTTAAGACAAGCTGTCCGTAGATTGAAACCTAGCATCTCCACAGGAGCTGATAACATTCCTGGATTCTTTTTGAAAGACTGCTTCCCTTTGTTAATCGGATCCCATTTTACATAATATATTCAACCTGATACTCACTACATCATGCTTTCCGGGTCAGTGGAAAATTGCTAGAATTACTCCTGTCTTCAAAAAGGGAGATAGAGGGGATGTTGCGAATTATCGCCCGATTGCCTTGCTGAGTACGATATCCAAACTCTTCGAATTTACAATTCACGATCTGATAATAAAACACATTTCTCATAGACTTTCCCATAATCAGCACGGTTTCTTAAAAGGTAGATCCACGACAACGAATCTAGCAGTCATCACGCAATTGCTGTCAAAATCTATGGATGAGGGTATCCAAGTGGATGTAATCTATACAGATTTCAGCAAGGCTTTCGATCGATTGAATCACCAACTTCTTGTAAACAAATTAGGGCGGTATGGCCTACCTCCCCACCGGATTTCATTAATACGATGTTATCTGCACGATCGTTCCCAGTACGTTGAGATCGCTGGTCATAAGTCTAGGTTGCTGAACTCTCCCTCCGGTGTCCCGCAAGGCTCTGTACTCGGCCCTCTACTATTCTCGGTCTTTATCGATGATGTCGCTGATGTGTTCAGGGTTAAGCACCTGCTATACGCTGACGACATGAAAATATATTCGCAGATTCGCTCTATGGCCGATGCTCTCCTATTGCAGGAGGATCTGGGGAGATTCTCCGAATGGTGCACACGTAATGGAATGGATCTGAATGTTTCCAAATGTACCGTGGTCACCTACACTCGTAACAAAACACCTTTTTTGTATCCTTACGAGATAAATACATCCCCTATTCCTCGTACAAATCAAGTAACTGATCTCGGGGTTACATTTACCTCCTCACTGTCGTTTAAACCACATATTGAGCATGTGACTTCGAGAGCTCTTAAATCCCTCGGATTTATTATCCACAACTCCAGAGAGTTTTCCGACTACAATACTATGGTCACTCTATTTAACTCATTGGTTCGACCGATGCTTGAATACTGTTCTATTTTATGGTCTCCTGCTACCCTTGGTTCAATCGGAACCATTGAACGTATACTTAGAAAGTTTTTAAAATACCTCTCCTTTCGTGTAGATGGTAGCTATCCAGAGATCGGATGTCAGGAAAGTTTATTGCTTAAGAGATTCGGTCAAATCAGTCTTGAAGAGCGACGTAACACTCTTGCCCTCATATTTCTCTTCAAGCTTATTAATGGCAGTGTCGATTGTCCTAATTTACTCTCTTGGATAAACCTTAAAATACCAAGACTTGGAGCACGGCACCCCAACACATTTTGGCTGCCAATTCCACGAACTTGTGTTCTAATTACTTCTCCCCTACACCAACTCTGCAACAACTACGCCCGCGTTCAGGGTTCTCTGGATATATTTTATACCAGCGTTAGTGAAATCAAACATTTCTGTAAAGCTCTAGATTCATCCGAATCTTATTAGCTTTGTACCTCCTGTACATACATACTGTATTTATCTGTTGTAATTTAACTATTGTATTTTTCTTCTCACCTATGTATACTATTCCCATCTTAATTTGGCCTTTTGTCTGTATGATGGTGTATCTAAATGAATAAATAAATAAATAAATAAATAAATTAGTGCACCAGGTGTTAACATGAACAATGGAACGCTGAAGTCCTGCACAATCAGCGAGAGAGTAAATCCTAAATCCTGCAGAAGATTTTCAGGTTATTATCATACAATCAAGGCCAACATCGATATCAATAATAAACAGATTGTAAGATAAGCAACTGGGGATTCTAGCGATTTTATTCCACAGTAAAAAACATATAGAACCAATCAGTTAAGTAGTTAGAGAAAAAGGTTATCAAAGCGTCCGAAAGACCAAAGGAAGAAAGCTTAGCAAGTAACGGACTATGATCCACCCTATAAAAGACTTTAGGAAAGTCCATAATATAGATCACATCAACTTGAGATTGTCAGTTCAGTTCAAGGTGTCAGACAAATTATTCCAAGAGTCCGCACGGACCATATGAAAATCAGCCCTCGGTAAGAATTACTGAAATTCAAACATGTTTTTCAAATGTTTATGGCGATCAACAGTTTCCATGGACGTGAAGTAAATATGTATACAGGGTGATGAAAAATCTGCTATTTTATGTTTTTTTTTCGGTTCAGCATTGCTAACTTATCGATGAAGCTAACGGAAACGGTTGCATTAGTAAACGACAAGAATTTTTGTCGCGTATTAAAGTGGTGGAAACAGAAAAAACAATCAAGAGCTCACGACATGAGATGTTCTCAAAAAAAGCAATTATTATAATGGAAACCCTGTATAGCATTACATTTCTATATTGTCTGGATAAAAATGAATCAGAATGGTTTCGACGGATTGCATTTATTTTTTTCACGTGGTCTAAATGGTATTTTTTATTCATTTAGGCCGGTCGCATACTTAAACGGTATTTATTTTCGATCTGTCGACGACATGTTGCAGACACGTCATGACAATCAAAATGTCATCACAAAAACTTTATAACCTATTCTTAGCAGCTGTCGAAGTGTCGTTTGGGAGCAAGCATTGTCAAGCACACAGCACACAGAGAATATTAACAGTTAGTTAAATACCTGAAGCGTCTTTATCTTCTTGTCCATAAAACTCAATTTCAAGAACGGTTTTTACAGCATCTGATATATTTTTATTGTATAGCAATGAATATGTTGTTATTGGAATCAATTTTAAAGCCAATTTATAGGCGCGTGTAGTCGCACACAATTTCAGAATTATATATTGCATTAAACGTGCTTTGTCTAGTTCACTACGAGAAAACCTGTAAAATAGAAAAACGTACAGCTAAATATATTATAAAAGAAACGGGGACTCCCCAAAGAAGGCAGTAGTTGCAACGTCAAGTCAATTTCGTGCTTTCTAGAACTCAAATTTTAATAATTTTATTATTATACTTCCAGATTCACACCTGTCTGTTTACACTTTTCGGGGAGTTTCAATAAATCGTAGGGAAATTTTTTTTTGTCCAAATGCAGCTAATATTTTTTTATATCACAGTACGTTTACTAGTTATTTAGTCTTTCTTTACCCAGTTATCGTTACGAATTATTTTTAGGGTACCTCACTGAATGAGATATATGGAAATAACAAAACAATATGTAAAAAAATGTATGAATCAATTGAATCTTCGCTCTTATCTTTGCATTTTAGAGTAAAAACAATGAAGGATTTTAAAACTTCAAAATACACTCGATACAGTTCTTATACTTTGTTCAAATACATCAACTGGATTTACCAAAAATTTTAAACTCTGTTTTTCATGAAACGGTAGTAGGTGTAATATTGAAGTTATTGAAGACCTAATTGAAGACTTCATTTTGCATCGTATAAACTCTACCTGCAATACATTATCGTGTAGTATAATCTAGCTGCGGCTGTAATTTCTTCTAGAAGTAAATTCTTCCTTTTCCGATGACAAATTCTCAACGAATGTACTTCAAGGGCTATTACGAATCTTCTTTTGTTGAAATGTTGCGAAGTCATAATTATGTTCGAAAAGGAGTTACAAATACCTCTGAAGTCGGTACCTGATTTCAAGGACATTTCCAAACACCAGGCGGCAGCTAAATCAGCTTGCTCCCACATATTTTTTTTCTGAAAGTTGCCGAAATATTGCAATATTTAAATTATAGGAAAAATGCAAGAAGTTACAAAATAGGGAATAACTTTCACTGTTCAGTTTTAATTACCCTAAAGTACTTGCAAAGATACATCAAGCAATCACAAACATGATTCGAAAAGTCTGCTTCATACTTTTCTTGAATGTCTCCTACCAGTTCGTTACCTATGTACATACGTATTTTGTGTTTAGCAAGTTTTCCAAATAGTAGCAATCTTAAACTGATACTGGATTGAGGGAAAGGGGATCCTATAAATATACTTCATTATAAGAATATTCAGCCATGCCATAACATATCACAAAAATCTTTTACCGAAACATTCCATAGCTTCTAGGAAGTAGTTTAAACAAAGATCGTCCTGCCCAAGCTTGGCGCTAGAGTACCCTAAAAGTGTATTAATTCTACCTTTTGTCATAGCCGTTTGCCATTCTGGTTCTTCAGCATCCTTTTGCCTATTCTGTGAAATATATTTAAAGTATTGAACGATATACGAACCAGGAATTGTATTTATGTTACAATTTTTTGGCCAATATCAATAATGCCCGGGCATTGACGTTATAGACCGTTTCAGGCGGGCAATGTGTAGTTAACATTTTCATACTAGCATCTTTGCCTGGTCATTAACAATAATGGCCAAAAACTGTTGGAGCATGTTGATATTGACTTTTGATATTTTGATTTTTGATGTATGTATGCTTACATTAAACGTGTCCAAAGCATCACTTAATATCTTCTTCGCGTGTGCTATGTTTTGAGAGATAATACAAAGTTGAGAATATTCCATCATAGCATTTAACATTTGGGTGATATCTCCTACAAGAAATAATTAATAAAAATTTTTAAAAATATATTTTATCGGAGAATATGTTTATACCTAAGTATGACAATAATATAATGACACCACTTCGATAAAAGACTTTAAAAAAGGCAATTAATGCCGCATAAAAGAGGATAGGTGACCTAGCATGTGTTGAACTGTGCTACTGGGACAATTCGAGAACTACCTCCCTAAATAATCGAGGAAATTTTTCCCCGTTGCGATTGTCTTATTAGAGGAGCCCGAATTAGTTGTCTTTAAATAGTCAAGGAATTGGCCGGGTGATCGTGGGTCTGAAATAGTTTCGAGAGCCAATGCGTTATGAATGAACGTTACGAAAACCCAAGGACGTTAAAGTCTGGGAATGATTGATCAACAGTGAACCCTTTGAAGTTAAAGGGATGCAAATAGGCATCCAACAAACTATCATTCAAACTGCCAGCTGTCGATGACGAAATTTAGCACTCCTTGATGGGTAAACCTCCACTCAATTTATTTAGTGGGGACTGGAGAGGTCACCTACAGTTCCCACCACGGCACGGCAACTTCTTGTGAGTCCGAACCTCAGGATAGGTTTTTCTCTATATTCGCGAATTATCAGCGGGTATAGTAGGAATGCCTAGGCGAAACCATTCAAATTTAAAATTGAATTGGAGAAAGGAGTGATTTTTTTTATAACAATTGCTTACAGGGATCGAGAGAGGAAATATAATAACTCCAGGTCCTAGATATAATATACCGGGCTGCCGTCATATCTTCGATTTAAACCTCAGAGCAGCGAGCTGGGCGGCGAATTATATAGGAACAGCAAGTTGTGATGAATATGTGATGGACCAGTTAAGACTATTAGTCAGGGAATCTTACTTTTCAATAAGTAAATATTTTAAAGTCAATTCATTTTAACTAGTTTGTAATGAAAACAATAAGCGTTGTTGTAATATTACACTGACATAGATAAATATTGTTTAATAACAAGACGGTAACCATGACCAGGTACCGACCTTGCAATAATGCTGACTAAGGGTAAGCAATACGTTGGCATTGAACCAGCGAGATACATTATAATAGATTGACATTCTATCCAAGAAAATTCACAATTATAATTAGAATTAGAAGTAATCATTATATGAGTATTATTAGGGAACGAATTATTAGATAAACAGGGTGATCGGTAACTCGCGCATTCCGAATACTGGTCGATATAGAGCCCATTAAAATTAAGGTGTTAATACATTGAAGGTTTTGCGGAATCGGCAGCACTGACTATGAACTATTGCGTCGTCGGTTTAATTTTAAAGGTTCGCCATATCGAGTCCTTCGTATAGTTGGACCAGAGATATAACGAAACGACTTCTGTCATTTTATCAATTTTTGGATTATTGAAATATTGTTGAAGTCATAAAATATGACAGTTAATAACAATTAGATTTTTTCGTTACATCTCCTGGTCCCCCTATACCTACTTTGCTTATCACGTGCTTCATTTACATAACGCCATTATATCGACGCCTTTGTTTTGAATGGGGAATTGAGTCCTTATTAGTTCTCACTCATAAACTCTTAATTCCGTAATTAAACCTTATAGTTCCTTTAGTTAGTCTAAGTATACACGTTTCAAAACTGTTCTTCTGAAAGACACTCAAAGGGATCATTATAAGTACTTATATATAGACTCTTCTTGGTATAGCCTGGATTTCATCTTCTAATAGGTACTACTGGCGTCTATGAGTCGGAAAAAAACCTAAATTTCCGAATTGTTTCAGACGCAACGAAACCACTTTCCCCTCCTGTTTTCGAGGGTGGTGAACACGATGGCGTAGGGAAATTTCTTTTTCGGGTTGCGTTCACCCCCTATTGGCCAAAAACCACCCCTTTTTAAAATTTCTGTTCTAATGCCCCCGGGTCGGAAAAAAACGCGTGCAACTCGCTTCTGGGGATGCCTTGTATCTAATTACAACTGCTCGTCACCCTACGCGGCCCCTTGGCCAAGAACCAACCTCCAAGAGGGTAGAAAATGTTTTTTTTTATTATAATCATGAATACCCCGTTTTCAAGGATGCTGAACACGATGGTCACTACCTTAGACCTCTACCCCTCCCCCCTAAATTGACAAAATCACCCTCCAAGGAGGTTGACATTTTTTTTATCGGGAATGTTGGAAATGTTATTTTGTGTCATAATTTACCGTGCTTTCTATTGGGAAGAATATGGAGACAACGTTTCTGTTACTCTTACGTCGGGAAATAATATTTTGAATATACGAGATATCATTATGGTACAGCGCATTCTCCCACGCAGCGTCCATTCATGTACCAGCGTAGACTTTCTTCAATATTTTCTAGTTGTATTTGCATGTGCATTTGTATGTTCTACATTTATTGTTATACATATTAAAGAGTAACAATGTGTTATTAAACGTTTTCCTTGATTTATCACCGTTAAAATACCATAGTCAAAAACATAATTCAAAACTGTAACCCTATTAAAAAACACATGATATAATATGATATCTCGTACATTCAAATTATCATTTCCCGACGTAAGAGTAACAGAAACGTTGTCTCCATATTTTCCAAATAGAAAGGATGGTAAATTATGATACAAAATTACATTTCCAACATTTCCGTTAAAAAAAATTCAACCCCCATTAATTGATGATTTTGTCAATTACGGGAGGTAGTAAATTGCGGCCGGTTGCCCGATTAATAAAAAAACACATTTTCCTCATTTGGGGGAATGGAAACGGGTGGTAGAGGTGTAAGGTGGTTACCAATTACCATCGTGTTACCATCCTGGATAACGGGGAATGCAGAAATATTCAGGATTATTAGAAAAAAAATTTCAACCCCCTTGGAGGGTGGTTCTTGGCCAAGGGGATGAGCGCAGTGTGACGGGTAGTTGTCATTAGATACAAGACATCCCCAGAAGCGAGTTGCACGCGTTTTTTCCGACCTGGGGGCATTAAATGGGAGATTTTAAAAAAGGGGTGGTTTTTGGCCGATAGGGGGTGAACGCAACCCGAAAAAGAAATTTGCCTTACGCCATCGTGTTCAGCACCTCAAACACGGGGAGGGAAAGTGATTTCGTTGCGTCTGAAAAAATTCGGGTGTTTTCCGACTCATAGACGCCACTATACGGGCATCAACGCGGCTAGGACAACTAAATTTTGAATTTTCATTTTATTTACCTCGTTTATTAGTGAACTTCATAATTTTGAATCTAGGTAATCTGCAAATGAATATAGGTAATCTGCACATTAAATGGCGGCATTGACTTAATGACCGAGGGGATTTACATTATCACACTAGGCAGAAACTAACATCAAAGTAGGTATAGGTGCTAACTTTGCTTAAAACGTTTAAGTTTTTTATCGCCGTTTCTCGGCGTAACAGATTACAAAATAATAGTGTCATTGGAATCGCGGTCATCATATTTAAAATAAAGGGCTGCGATCTTACCTGATCCTTTGCAGTGGTGTATCAACTGAGAATATACAGTTTGTAAAATTTGCATACATTCACATTCAGAAAAATCAACAGCAGAAAATGTCTTCGTTAGGGAAAAACTGTCTTTCAACTGCTTGATAACAGTAAAACCAAAGAATGGAACATCTGTAAAGGCTAAAGAAGACAAAGTAGATCAGCAATTTGGTAAATTCTTTTTGAATGTCTCGTTTTACTAAATAGTACAAATGAATTATCTCAAAAACCAGCAGCCGATATCTCAAAATACTTGCATAATTTTTGTTTGCGCCCGTGGAGACATTTGATCAGGATGATTTGACTGAAATTTTTCACTAGCTTTAAACTATATTGAGTGAAACGCAATTTGCGTTTGAAAACGGCGGGGCCATTTCATAGTAAATATTATTTAAAGGCCGATCCCTTTGACTTGCTATACATATAATATAACATATAACACTATTTCTTTAATATTGTGAAAAACTTACCGATTCTTTGGTCAAAAATAAAGAAAAAAATGTCTATTAACGTGTGTCCGGAAATGTATCGTCTTTGAGATACAGGGTGTCAAAAAAAGATTATTTTTCCAGTTTTCTGAAGATATCTCAAGAACCGTTTGAGAAACAGAACTTTTGTACCGGGTGCATGGACATTTAAGAATGGACAGCGGCCATATCTTGGGAAATATTGATCCTACAGTTTCAAAATGAAAATTTTCCAGACATAAGTGATTAGGACTAACATCATTCAGCAGGCCAAATTGCTGTGACAATATACAGGGAGATATTTTTTCATATTTTTTCAGGGATCTAGCTCCATTTTCTATCCCTGAACTTTTTTGTGGCGCGCCGCTAGTGGTTGTTTACGTAACTTTTAGTTTCACTGGTTTTGACATAATTCCAATTTTATTAATGCACACTCACGAACGTGTTCATCTTTCACTTCTTGGTGAAGAGGTATCCCAAATCCGCCAGAAATCATCATACTTTCTTTCTTCATTGGATTTTTTGTTTGTTTGATGGTAGAAAATGAACGATCTTCTCTCAATTCTCTTGATCTCTTTCTGCGCACTTTTTGCAGATCCTAAAAAAGAAACTCTTTTGAACGTAAATAACCATTCAGGTAGAAACAAAATATTCAAGCCTACTCCAGCCAGTCTTGCTCCGAGGAAATATGGAAAGAAGCCATATCCGCAAGCTTGGCACCTTCGTGTTTCTTTTTGCAGATACCTAACCGCTCGGCTGTGAAATTCCTTCTTCTGGTTTTCGGTAAGTAAACTATACGTCGTCTCACGGAATTGGGAAGATCTGAATCGCAAGTAACCACAAGAAGCATACTTTGGTAAATCTTCACATTCCGCTAAAATACAACCAGATGGTCAATGTTTTAATAACATACCTATAAATTACTATGGTACTTACCATCAACTTCAAGTCCTATACACCCACATTTGATGTTAACATCATGATCCGGATGCATCAGCCGTTCTTTAAATATCATTTTTGAACCTTCGTTACGAAAATCGCCTCTTGCACAACTGAGGACACGTATTTCAAACAACTTTTCAACAGCTTAAAAATGATAAGTAATATTGTTTATAATCATTACTTCAATTTTTCAAGTCTGACGTTGGTGTTCTCGTCGACAAAAATACTTGAATATTTTTTTGTAACGTATCAGTAAAATTTAATCGGAATACCTTCTAAGTTATTTGTTTAATCTTGAAAAATATCAAACACAAAATGTCAAGTTTATTATTTTAATACATTATTATATGAATTTCTATGTATTCTATGAAATAAAAAGGGTCGTAGAAAAAATAGTGACAGAAGCAGCTATTCAATCTTAAAAAAAACATCAAATAAACATTCAGTGAAGCCTATAATTCAAAGTGTTTACCATTTTTTTAAGTGCGTACTCTGTCAGATGCGTAATGGAAGACCCGGTATAAACAAGGTGCTATAAAGTTACACAAAAAAATTATATTCATATATATTACCAAGAGCAGCTTTTCTTTCAGAGTCGCAACTCATTATGTAGAGCAGCATTGATCTTAGAAAACAATCTCCAAGAATTGAACTGCTTTTCAATAGATGCTGTTCGTAATAAGTAAGAGAATCAAATGTTTTCAAGATAACTATGTCGGTCTCCGTAGAATCGTCTTGGCTAATATCTCCCATGTTAAAATTGGGTGTAATGTAACATACAGGTATCATCAGATGCTCATGATCAAAAATATTGGTATTACTTTCTTCCTAGAAGATGAAAAAATTAGGTCTTTAGTTTAAGGGTAGTATTTTCAAGAAACTTATTTAAAAGAAAATTAGTTTAATATAACAATTCAAATTTGGTAATAGATTTCGTTATGGCCAACAAAAGAACAAAAAAAAACAAGTAAATTGTAGGAAATAATACTAGCAATATTTCAAATGCCTTATTAGATCCTATGGTGGATGAAACAAAACTCACTAATAAATAGAAAAGAACCCCACTCTGAACATCGTCTGTGTTGACGCTGCTTTTGGTGGTCCAAACGTGTGCAGGGCCACAGTAGCAGAGTATTCTATAAGCCCCAGTGGATTAATGGGGTCTTTGACTGAATGGAGAATACAGAGAGCTTGCTGAGAAGCTCGCTAGTTTTAACGGCATGGAATTGTATGAGTTTGCCAATTCGATCTATGGAATTCCTCAGGCAGGAGAGAAGAAACCAGCGCTCAAATCGCTTGGTGGTTGTTTAATGAGAACCAAAGGATGTTGTGTTCAGGATTGTCACGTTATCCTGAATGCTTGAGAACGGTGTAGAGATTTTATCTAGGAGGGTATCTCTTCTTGGAAGTAAGTACCTCCCTCTTCTTACCTCTTCTTGGATGTATTGAGTCTTATAAATGCGGGATGTAGGTTTTTCTGCAGCTATAAGAGACACAGAAAAATGGAAAACGCATTCTCGATTTTTGATTTGAAAAAATGTCATTGATAAAAACTAAAATTGGCTATCGTCTTTTGTTTTCGAGTTGTTTGCAAAAATCGATTTTCCAATTTTCGTCTCTCCACTCTCTCAAAGGCCAACGTGGGCAACATACAGACTGTTACAGGTTACAGGTGGTACGAAACACATCAATGATTTCTTCTGTCGTACCTCTGCAATAATGGAGCCAGTCTTCTGAGTATGCCCTGCTTAGACATGATGCCATATACAACTAATTTCTAATAATACTGCTCTATAACGTCCTCTTTCCAAGCAGAGACAAATGGGAGCGCGGCAAAAACGACCTCCTCAAAGCAGACCTCACATGGTACACCGACGGTTCCAAGACTCCAACGGGAGCTGGATCCGGAGCATATGACGCCAAGATAAGAAGAGAATACTTCATCATGCAACAGCATTCCAGGCAGAAATTTATACCATTGTACTAAGCGCACAGATGCTGAATTAAATAAACTGCACGCGGAAAACAATCAAAATCATCTCAGATAGCCAAGGCGGCTTTGAGAGAACGAAATCTCCGACTCTCTAGCCAGAAGAGAAGCCGAATCCAAATTTACAGGACCAGAACCGGTTGTCGGCATATCTTCAAATATCGCGAGTTAAGAAACTACTGGAGCTCAAAAAGACAGAGTTTAGCACCCTTATATTATAGGTCTGTACACAGGACACTGTAAAGTGAACCACCACCTACACAGTATAGGTCTAGCCAAAAACTGAGAATTTCACCTGTGTTTAGAGAATGAATAAACAGCAAAAACTTGTTCTATGTACATAACTGTCCCGCTCTGGGAAGAACCGGACACTCAACATTCCAAAGGGAATATCTCTTTCCAAAAGAGATCTGGATAGATTTCCACCCCCTAAGGTCTTCGGCTTCCTTATGTGTGAGCAACAACATATCAACTTGGTCGCAGTAGAGGAGTCGCAATCGACCTACTCACTAAATAACTAAACTAACTAAACTGCATCATTCAACCATATAGTTATATTTTTTTAATTTTCTTACAACGTTTAAAACATACGTTGTAAAAGTCATCGTCTACTATTATTGCCAGTCTATATTTTACTGCTCACTCTATATGTATTTGAGTTGTAGGAAAAATAGAGCGTACGTAACTCGTTGCATCTAAAGTTTCTTACATACAATCATATGATTTATGCACTCGGCTACGCATCGAAGAACATTTGCACAGTCGTCGTGTAGATGCAGCTTCATTTATCTGTCACCGTTCATAACAAGAAATGATCACATACTTAATTTTTGATTAACTTTCACAAGAAAATGAACATGAAAAACAGTGCGATGAGCTGTCCGGAGATCAAACACACAATCTAGAATTCCATCGCCATTTTCTCTCGTATTCATGATTGTCGTCAATCCTTGGCATTGCTTACGATTAGTCCTTCAGACTGATCGCTAGATGTCACTCTGCTTAAACCGCACGGAGAACCGTGTAATGGATTTGCTTAAGACCATGGGCTTTCGGACATTCGACAACATTCTCCGGATACTCCAGATGCAGCACACTGATGAGCCCCAATAGGGTGTGCTTGTCTGGTACTCTGGTGGCTCTGTTGTTATTTGGATGGAAGCTCTTTTGATTTTAGGAGTTTCTGGCACTGCCAATACGACAAATGTTATGGCGATGGAGGAATACTCCGACCCCATTTAACAGGCTAGTAATTGCACACTATGTGCTTTATACTCATACCTTCATTCTTTTATTTAGGAAATTATCGTTTGTGAAAACGGGGCATAAAGGAGAGAAGATAATTCAAATCTAAGTTTTTGTCATTTAGATCTCTATGGTGCTTGTAAATGAAACACCTAGAATATGAATTTAATTTAATTCAATATCTAATAACATTATTAACATTTAATAACTGACCAATTGTTTGATGTCGATATTAGTTTTAGAAACCCTCACAGAAAACTGCCATCAGTTAACTTAATGAGTCTTTATAATACCCACTGCTAGTTATATCGTGTCATCCACAAAATTTTTCATCAACTAGTGCCTTGGAAGAGAGAGATAGCTATTGCAGTCATGGAGCTCATTGCACCTGAGTACACCTACCAATAGTTTGCATTTTATCTGACAGACTGGCAGACATGCTTCATTTTTACCAAGGCACTATTAGTTGATGAAAAATTTTGTGGATCACCCGATATAACTAATTATTATCACTCCTTGTTGGTTGATATTTACTCACCCTGTAACTATTTATATACATCTTCCAGTCATCCACATGAGTTCCAGCAGATTGCTCAACAATTCTCTTCCATTCCATAAATTGTTCATCCGTCAACCTAGCAGGTAATTACATTTGGATAAAGTTTAAAGTGTCTTAATTATGAACCTAGAGGCCATTCCAGATGTTTTTAAATAAGAATTGGTTGTAGGGAGGATATAATATGGAGATGCAACGGCGCTGGAAAAAGTGACAACCAAAGCCTGGCACTTGCAGGTTCGCAGAGCACCCGCCACTTAGCGCGCCAATCGACTGGAACTTGATTTTTACTGGCAAAGTGCTGACATAGGGAAAATACTGTCTCAATACCAAAATAACCAGTTTCGACGGTTATTTTTCTCCCAGATCGGATAAAAATGATACATCGATAAAACTAAAAGGTCTTTTAATGGGGTAAGTTTCCAAGAAACTAATTTTGATACAGAAGAAGGCGTAACTATCGTATTGTACGTGGTCGATTGGTCTATGACTTCGTATTTTGGTGGGCCTATAAATGACTTCTACTTTTCTCCTTAGAAGAAATTTTCTATAGGTGTCCCTAATTTCAGAGCACACCATGGGTAACTCCTAAACGCTTAGAGATACAGGTCGATTAAATTAGAAAAAAGATGCCCTATTTTATGGCAATCTTGAATCCGTCGAGATACACAATATAAGATATCTGGGATCGTTCCTGAAATAACCTGAAAAAACTCATAATTTTTGGAAATTAATCAATAAATTGTTGTAGACTTACATAGGATGTCAAGAGCTATTCATCTGACATTTAAAAAATTTTCAAAGCCGACTAGATCCCAGGATTTTCATAGTCAACTTTTGTTTTTCTTATGGCCACCATATTGTTTTTTCATGTGATTCTCTATTAAAAGAATTAAGGGAACCAAACAAATATCATCACGATCAAAAAGAATTTCTACAAATTTAAAAAAAAAATGATAATTTTATCACCGAATGACGTCGTGTGACATCACTGACATGGCAATATGACGTGACATTGCTTGACTTATGGTTATTTATGACATTCGGTTGAAGAAAGATTTTTTTCGAAAAAAGAAGAAGAAACAATTTGAAGAATTTATTTTTATGTGATATTTTTTGGTTTCCTTAATTCTTTTAATATAGAATGTAGAATGACATGAAAATACAATATGACGGCCATAAGAAAAACAAAAGTTGACTATGAAAACTCTGGGATCTAGTTTGTTTTGAAAATTTTTGAAACTTCAGATGAATAGCTCATAACGGCTTATGTAAGGCTACGAAAAATTATTCATTAATCTTCAATAAAAAAGATATCTAGGTATGTCAAAAATAAGAATTCTCGATTTTTCAATTTTTTTTCAGGATATTTCAGCAACAGTCACAGATATCTTGTATGTCTTGACGGTGGCCACATAGTAGAACACCTTTTTTCTTATAAAAAGTTCTATCATATTAAATTACATAATTGAAGTATTTGGTTACATGTTTCTTAAATTACCTTATTCGATTAGGTACTTATTGGAATTCCAAAAATAGTTGAAAAACAAAACGATATATTTATATGAAAAACATTCAAAACAATGACGGAAATGAATCCTGAAATTGCAAATGAAACCTTAGCCCATAGCTTGTCAAAAGTAGTTCAAAGCATTCAAAACGGTACAAACATAATTTTGTTTCCATAACCAACGCTAATTTAAAAACAACTGGAGTAGACACCACCTACCTGAAAAGCATATATAATGGCGGTGCTACCAAGCCAAGCTCACTGATTTTCTTTCTGTAGACGTTTTTAATAGTGATACCTCCAGCTTGGGTTAAACTTACCAAAAAACTTTCAATCCATCCGGGATTACCGTTACTTTGGATTTGTATTACCCTGGAAGGTGATTGTTTGCAAGAGATAATTTAAAATGATATAAAGTAGGTAGGGATACTGATATAAACTTACTTTTCAAGTTCTACTGGAATAGCATATACATTTAAAAACTGGCAAGCTATACCAGCATGGAACCATTTATCAACTGGTTCTATGGTAAACGTTCGCACTTTCCTGTGTTCCAAGATGGTGTTTGCTAAAGAACTTAATATTTTTGTTTGACCAATTGACAGCAAAATAAAAACCGTGTCGAACTGAATGATGGTTTCTAATAAATTCCACGATTCCTCATCAATAAACTCGGCATCATCTATAGCCACAACCCAGTTCATCGGGAAGCACTAAAAATTATTTTGGAGAGCATAAATATGGAAAAATACTTGTATAACTTCCTTACGCGATGACAAAGTTGCATTATGAACTTCTTTTCAATCAGTTTTACTTGCCTATCAGATATTGATAGATACAAAGGAGTTCTGTCGTATTCGACTCCAAATACTTTATTCAGACAGCAAAAGAGTTCCTTCGCTTTTAACATTGGTTTGCGTAATGTTTTAGTTAAAGCATATTCCCATTCCTGTACAGAGCTCGATTCAGTTAATCCAAGTGGAGAAGTAAATAATTTTCTTATTGTTGAATAATGCACCTGAAAAACAAAAAATATTGTAGCATTTCTAGTAGCAAAACTCAACAAATTACCTTGTAATCTTTAATTTGTACGCTGAATCTATTAACAGGTAAGGTTTTTCTTGTAATATAGACCATTTCATCCAATAAGCGAGTTTTGCCTTGTCGGGCTTCACCAAAAATTACCAGAACAGAGTGATGATTCAGTTTTTTCATTGTCATTTTTTTCTCCTTCGAAATATGCAGCAGTTCCTTTAAAATTTTAATATACAAATCTAGATAACCATCTCTGCCTAATAAAGGATAATGATTCACTGAAGGCGTTATTCCAGCTGAGCTACAAATAATGGTATAATGACGCATTTGTAATATTACCACATTTCTATCATATTATACGTCGCAACTTCGATAAATTGATATATGGGACCAGGTGACACAATCCCCTTGAGTTCCTTATGAGGTTGTAATATAAAATTGCTGAACTCCATTTTACTTTGAAGGAAAGTTTCACGGTCACATGTTACTTTATAAGGATAAGCTACCATAAGCCTCGCAGCTTTATTCACTATCAGACTAATAACAGTATATTCTCTACGAAGAGTATGTCCGAATACACCGCAATATGTTATTCCTAAAAATCTTATAAGATTAGGAGTGTTTATTTCAAATAAATGTACAACTTCACCTGTAGTAACACCAATGGAAGCAGACTTGACTTCTTCAAAGTTGGATATTTGTGCGTGACATTCAGATGCACATTTCAGTGCAACTTGGCTTTCCAAGTCATGTTTAAATCCACGCAGACCAAATATTACGACGAACATCATGTCTTTGTCAAAGAGAGACACTTTATTTACACAACCCTTCATTTCATCAACTACACTATAGTAGTAGGTAATAATAAAATACAGTCAATAGCCATAAAGTAAAGTAAACTAAAATGCTAAAAAATACTACCTGCAAACAGCTTTGTAAGTTTTATCTGCTAAATTTACAGTTTCTGATGTCTCAATTCTATTGGACACAACATTGATGAAAACTATAACCACTTGTCTCATTTCCGTTAAATATTCTAGGGGTTCATCCAAGTCAATGCCTCTCATTACAGGAGGAATGATGAATTTTCGCAAATCCTCTTTAAGTTTACATCTAGCTGCTACATTCACTGCAGGTCTCACTAGCAAAACATTTTTTTTTATCCTGAAGCTGGATAGTCGACTATGGTTTTTCCAGCGACTGTTGTCCGATGAGATGCTACACTGATCCTGACTATAAACGATTTGATTTTATGATATTTAATTCGTACAATTATAATAATTGATTTATAATAAATATAATATTTATTATATTATATTATAATATTATATTATACAATAATTGATTTGATTCATACAATTATAATAATTAGAATTAGTACGAATTAAAACGTATCAAATCAAATCGTTTGTAGTCAGGATCAGTGCCGCATCTCACCGGACAACACTCGCTGGACAAACCATAGTCGACTAGTCATAAGTTGTACCTACGATGTGTGTAAGTTTGTGGCGTTAGACCATGATGGCACACCGTCAAGATCCGAAAAACGCCAAAAAGAGACTTATACACGCCTTGAAACAATACACGAAGAAAAGGGGCAGGGACTCAACATGTTGAGCTGTCTGGAGTCTTCCCTTTCCCTTTTTTGTACACGAGGCACCGTTTTACGAATAGAATACCTAACTATAAGATTCGTCAGGTTCGAATGAGTTATATGATCAGTACACGAAACATTCGAAGCAAATCTCCATGGACCACGACAAAAAACACCGGAATCAGTTGTTATGATTTCAGTTGAAGCCAACCGTGAAAGTAAATTAAATTTTTTTAGCAATGAAACTGAATAAATCGACCCCACATATAACACAGTACAGGATGTTCCTAAATACTAAATCATTATATGCCTTAAAGTTTATATAAACAAAGGTCCGCAACCGCTCCTTTACCGATCTACAGGGTGTTGAAATAAAAAAAAGTATTTTCTTTGTAATTTTCACAGTTTTTGAGATATTTAGCTGAAATTTGAAATATAAGTTAGACTTACATCATTGGGCATGAAAAATGGTTGTGATAATTTACAAGAAGATTTTTTTCCCGAATATCTCCCATTCCACCCCCATTTCTCCCTTTAAACTTTTTTTGCGATACGCCGCTGTTAAATTCTAAAATACAACAAGACTTTTCTGTTTTATTAATAAACTTTTTGGTATTCTATGTTTTTTTTGCATTTGCAACCGTTATCACGAAAAAAAAAACAATTTCCTCGAATTCATTAGATGAAATATTCAAATTAACAAATTAATGATAAAAGAGACACTGACTTTTTTTGGTTAATTTTATCGTTTACATTAATTTTGACAGTTTGATCGGCACTACCTGTTAAAACTTAAAGCTGGGATGATCATGTTTGACCAACTGTTTGACTAATGTTTGACAAACCTCAATAAGGACATACAATGTGTCTCAGATTCGCGTCTCTATACAGAAATCTCGGCTCCTATTACACTTACAGCAAAGGTTAAATGGGGAAAGTTTTAGGGGAAACTTTGTGCATTCGATAACCGGTTTCAGATTTACGATCGGTCAAATGGTTTTGGAAATATCGACCAAAAACCGAAAATGGCGGATTTTGTTTTTCGCAAGTAAGTCCCAAACGGTTAATTTGACAGCTGTCAAAATGTGACATTATCGGGACACTTTTTTAAGACGCATAAGATAGCGTGTATGACAGGTGTCAATCGTCTTTTGTCATTCCGCAAACCGCCTCAACTTTCGTTTTTCTTATGACCGCCATGTTGGATTTTTCCCTTTTTGAACGCAATTTATTTTTCTGATTACTAAGATGTATAACACTACGAGTTATAATATTTTTTTAAATCCAATATGGCGTCCATAAGAAAAAAGGTAGCTATCGATTTTTCGCCATCTTAATTGTTAGGACACTTTTCAACAAGGCATACAAAAACAATTTTCGAGTCTCTAGCATTTTAAGACGGCGAAAAATCGTTAGTTCTTACCTTTTCATCTTATGGACGCCATATTGGATTTAAAAAAAATTATAACTCGTATTGTAGTAATCAGAAAAATAAATTGAGTTCAAAAAGGGAAAAATATTTAACATGGCGATCATAAGAAAAACGAAAGTTGAGGCGGTTTGCGGAATAACAAAAGACGATTGACACCTGTCATACACGCTATCTTATGCGTCTTAAAAAAGTGTCCGGATAATGTCACATTTTGACAGCTGTCAAATTAACCGTTTCGGACTTACTTGCGAAAAACAAAATCCACCATTTTCGGTTTTTGGCCGATATTTCCAAAACCAATTGACCGATCGTAAATCTGAAACCGGTTATCGAATGCACAAAGTTTCCCCTAAAACTTTCCCCATTTAACCTTTGCTGTAAGTGTAATAGGAGCTGATATCCCTGTATAGAGACGCGAATCTGGGACACATTGTATAAAGAAAAAAAATCTTCAAATTTCAAACCCTATAGATCGGTAACGAAGCGGTTGCGGACCAATGTTTATATGAACTGTTTGGCATAAAATAAGCCAAATAATAACCTCCTTTCGTATGTCCTTGGTATTTAGTAGCACCCTCTACCTATATCATTCTAATAGGGAAAAAATTCTAATTATGTATGAAAAAGCAAACTGTGATGTATTTTACCTTAAATTATGAAGAATTGTTATTTTGCTTATCGGGGGAATGCGATAACGCCGGAGCAGTAAAATACGGACACTCTGCCGCGGTCGGGGGGATTCAGTTCCTGGGTACCTACCTACTGTATTGTATTGCTTTGATCTGAATAAACTTTTCTAATGGGAACTCCTAAGTGTTTTAGTAAGAAACATCACACAAACTATGACTCAACTTAACTTTTTTTTTCAATTGTTACCCCACTGCATTCCTTTTAAAAGTGTCTGAAGAATGTATAAATTATTTCCTGCTAATTCCATTAGTAAATAATAATGAGAGATAGTGGAAAGAAAAAATCTGAAAATCGAGTTTTCGCAAATAAACCGAAAACAAAAGCAGATAGCCAATCTTAGTTTCGATGATAAGAACAAAAAAGCGCCATAATAGACTTCTAATGTGATGCTTTTTTGAAAAGTCCTATACAATTTTAGTCAAAAATAGCCAGAGAAGCAAATACTTGAGAATAAAAAAAATTTCATGGAAATTCCTTATGTTGTGCCCGGCTGTTGAAGTATATTTACGGAACGATACCCCGTAAAATCAATGTTTAATCTTTTGCTGTCTCAATTGAGATTGTTAAGGCTTTCAAAGGGTTTTTTTTTACTCGGTCAGACAGTTTGAATGTTTTTAAATAGATGAATATTATTTACGTGAAAACTCATCGGTGATTGCATTTTTTTTATCAGTCGTATCATCTTGACCGTCTTCGCTGCTTGATTGATCATCTTTACCTAGTTAAAAGTTAAAAGTTTATTAGTTTCCTTCGTTCTAATATACATTTTTGGTTTGTTACCATTTTCATACCTGGAACTTTTCTGTACATTTCTCCAGTTTGTTCCGACCCCATGCACCTGAAAAGTTATCAATGTACAATAAATTATTCAAGTTTAGCCCAGTAATATTTTAGGTTTAGTAAAATGGAAAGATACTCCAGCTTATAACAGGAAGATATGAACAGAAAAAAGTTTTGAAAGAGATAAAACGATGTCAATGGGTTTAATATGCGTACCTTGACATCGTTGCCATACATAACTGAGCCTAATTTTAGGTTCCTCAAAACGCAAAATATATAAAAAAAACTAGTTAACCATACTCAAAATAAAGTCCAAAATGGATACAAAAAGAACAGAATATAAAAACCACTACAATGAAAGAAAAAACATTAAAACAAAGACCTTTAGTGTATAACAAAATGTTAAGGGCAGTTTAATTATTGAGATTAGGCAAGCATATTATTTCTATTTCATTTAGCAGAGAAAAACATGCACTGCTGAAGACATGGATGGAAAAAGACATTGTCTCTGTTTTTCGCATTAGATCAGTAATGAATTTAAGGCTAGAACCCACAAATTTTCTTCTTATTATTCATAAAATATTTTGCTCGATTTTTTTTTGCTGAAGATCGTGAATTGCACTTTCTGATGGGGCATGACGATGAACTTTTTCTCTGTCTTTTGCATTAGATAAGTAATGAACATATAAGCCCTGAACCCATGATTTTTTTTTCATGTTTCGTATATTATGTGTAGTGTGTGCCTGACAGATATCACATGCTGATAAGTCCATAACGAGAACTTTCGTTCTTGTCTTCAGTCTTCATTTCACATGATGTGCAAAGATTTCTAAATTGTTCTGCAAAGAACCTGTGGTAAATTTAATTAGAACCAAAATCCCAAGAAATCTCAAATTTAGTATGTTACTTTTTGTACATTACATTCATAAATAGTGTATTATAAAATAATATACTCACCGTTTTGAAAATTGGATTTTTGAAATTTTTCATGATCATATCGTTGATTGAAGGAATGAAAATATCAAATCAATTCTTTTGAAAATGGTCTATTAATGGATATAGGTATTGAAATATAGCAATTTTGCTTTTTTTCTATACTGGCTAACTAAGAACCGTTTTCAAAAAAAAAAATTTTAAATTTTAGAGAAATAAACATGATGTAAAAAAAATTAAAATATCTTCGCCATTTTTATTATTTGCTCCTTGAAATTTTTGAATGTTAAAGTTTATTAGTATAGCCGTCTACTACAAAAAATTCAGTGAAATTCCTTTAAAAATGTGCTAACAATGTGTAAATCGTTATAAAAATTTTGCCATTGTTACTCTTTTCCTACCCACGCCACTGGCTTATTAATGGAAAAATTGCAATTTTTTTACACTAACGCCAAATTCTAAATTATGTATTCCCAACCCTATTAATTTGGTTTCAAAGTTTTATTTTCATCTTGCTCATACATGGCTTAAAAAATAACAATTTTTCCGAAAATTCAAATGGTCGTCATTTTGAAACGGCTCACCGATTTTGCTCGAATACAATCCCTGACCACTCCTCGTGAATATCTTACTCTCATAAAAATTCAATCCCCTAGATTGAAAACTGACCACAAGAACCGGTTTTTTCAGGAGAATATAGGTATAGCGAAACCTTACTTCAAGGGCGCCATCAAGGGCAACGGCCGTTTTCGCGTTTTTTAAGGTCGTTGTCCGTTACGATGGCTGCTAAATGAATTTCATGCGTAATAATGTTTATAGTTGTTTGAAATTATTTTGCATCGAGAAAAAAGTGACGACACGGCGCGGATTCTAACCAAGAGAGGACCACAATAACACTCTGTTACTGTATTTTTCTCTCGTTGCTATATCAGGCTCTCTAATCGCCAATAGCTTTTTTTTTTAATAATAAAATTTACAATGATGTGTTTTCAAAACACGGTTGAACGAAAAATATTTACTACGAAATCCTTTATTTGTCATAGAGATTTCCATGCCTCAGCCACGGCCTTGGCGGAACTCTTTCTCTCAGTTAAGGTACTCTAAAGAATGATTTTGCGGTCTTGCATAGTATACCAGTAACTATTACGAATGCCTTGTCATCATGTTGGCAAAATTTAACTTAGCTACTATGTCAATTTAGCAACCTACAAAGTTCATGCTAGATCCAATTATTTTTGATTGAATCAAATAATAGTAAGAGAGATAGTGACAAAAATGCCTTGTATCTCCCAAATGGAAGACAATCAGGTTTTTATATAGTCCCCTTCTCAAAATCCGTCTTATATCAAGTTCAAAATCCGTCTCATCATCAAGTAGGAGTCTATCGCGTTGCAATGAACGGCTACGGCCTTTTGCCCAGATTTCCCCGATAGATTTCAAAAAGTATTTACAATTTGGGAGGAAATTACTGGAAAGCATCTGGGCAACTCCCAATTGAGGGGAAAATATTTTCTTCCAATTTGTTCCTTGTAAAGATCTCCAAAGAGCTCCAAAAAATGAAAAAAATGGGGGAAAAAATTTGCAAATCTGAACTTGAAAATTGACAGAGAAATCAAGTTCGTGACCGTGAAAATTGAAAAAAAAATTGCGCCATGTGTCGGCATCGCCAAATAACAATTTTTCAAAATTTAAATAAATTTGTGTCTGTTTAATTATTGTACCTACTGGAGGTTTCAGCTAGGAGCAAATTGGAAGGAAATTATTTTTCCTCAGTTGGGGGGGAGGGAGGGAGCCGTGTATCGTCTAGATGCCTCCCAGTAATTTTCTTCCAAATGGTAGATACTTTTTGAAATCGCTCGGGTAAATTTGGGCAAAAGGCCGTAATCTTTACCGACGAATTCAAATTTTGTCTCCACAACAATGCCGCTTGTGCACCAGTTTATAGACGTCAAGGGGGAACGATATTTGGACGCGACGGTGAGAGAACTGAAGTACATTATGATGGTGGGTTTATGATGGTCTTAGGTGTCATAACTTTCACGAAAGCACACCCTTGCACGTACATATTTGAAAATGGAGCGGTAACGGCCAGACAATTCATTAACGAGATCGTTTAACCAATCGTTTTCCTATTTGCGAATCCGGTGGACCCCAATTTCATTTAGAGCAAGATAATAAATACTGCATACTGATGGTTCTACTGAATAGTTCGCAACGATTTCGAAGAACAAAATTTTAAAGTAATGGAGTGACCGGCCAATAGTCCTGATCTTAACCCTATTGAAAGATTTCTACCGGGAGGACCAGCAGAATATCTTAAAGCATCGGCTCTACAACTGCAAGAAGAGTGGAATAATTACATTCTGTTGGGATTCTTTATTAAAATACGGGATTCCAATACAATCAAACAAAGCTTAATATTCATCATGATTTGATTGCTTCCCTGATAGAGTCAATGCGGGGCCATTATGCCGAGGTTCTACGAGTCAGATGTGGACATACTCATTACCTATTACTTTTGTTTTATTTCCGAATTTTGTCTTATTTTCATTTTTTTTTTTTTGAATTATGAAGTTTATTTTTTAAGGTTATTTTATTTTTTGCTCTTTCGTGTTCATCAATGACATTTTTTGCATTATACAGTAGAATCCAGTTAATCCAAATCATATGCAGCAGGGATCGGATTAACGGAACTCTACTGTACTAAATCTTTTTCAAGCTCAATATTTCATAATTAGACAGGAGAAGTTTCAAAGGGATATTCATTTGCATTAAAAAATTGTGATCGTTTATGTGATTGTGTTTTTCCGTCATAAGATGACCGGTCTCGGCAAAGAGTGGCCTAAACGGCGGGGTGCCTTTCATCAGGGGGTCATAAATGTCAGGTAAACGAAAAACGAGTGCAGTGAATTTTGGCATTTCATGGTATGAGTGATTTCATGAAATTTTGTATTCAGAAAGTTCATTCTAAGTGATTAGAGTTGCAAGGAGCTTCACGGTTTAATATGTGGTATTATTAAGTAAGAGGTCATATACTGTCACCCTTTCCGCCGGGTGTCTTATAACGGAAGGGCTATAGTTTACTTTGATACTTAACATGCTAATGATGTCAAAATATTAATCAATAGATGCACTTTATTTTCAGATATAATAATATAATAATAATTATTATTAATTAAATATATTTATCTACGAGTGATTCATAAAATGCACTTTTTTACATGTTTCTTAGTTTATAAAATGTATGATTATCATAAAGAGTACATATAGTAAAAACGAGTGAAATAAAGTGTCGTAGCGGTTCATTATTGCACGCATTTTACGTTGTAGTCATAACCTGAAATGTATCGATTGATTTGAATAATCCAATCAGGAAATCACGAACAAAAACAATAATTATTGAACATGACGGGCAGGAGACGTAAAATAGGTGCAACTCGTCACTGCATGCCGGCCAGTCAACGATTAAGTACAAGTTCTAGAGAGCGGCTAGAGCGCGAGAGTGGCTGCTGTAGGGACCTAGTTCGACGCTGAACTGGATAGGTAGTCCGACACCGACCGCTCTCTAAATAAGCTTGATGAATACACCACCTGCTAGAGTAACGTCATTGTTTATTCGCTGATCGGCAGATCTATGTCTATTATATTTTGTGTTTTGTGTAGTTTAGTTACCTAAAATGGGTACCATTGAAGAGGATTCAATGTATTAGATATCATCTAGACCAGAAAGAAATTATTTTTCAATCAAATGTGGCTACACAAAGGACCGGCTGTTCAAACGTAAATTAACAATCTGTCAGATAATTGCTGATTTTAAATTGGAAAATTTTAATTTTGCAAATACGCCGAATATGTTTAATGATCTTTTATTTTTAATCAGTAATTAACTCTTCTTAAAAGGGAGCAGAATTTATTTTCAGCAATATCAGACCAATAATAGTTTGATAATACCTACAGCGCATTTTAAAATCAGTAATTATTATCGGAAGATTTTTAATTTACGTTTGAACAACCGGCCCAAATCTGTTACCTGAAAAATCTAAAGAAGTGTATATTAAGAAATATGTCACCTTTATCAACTGGCGTCATGAAAATGCTTTAATAGCTTCACAGAAACACTATAACACTTAGGTACCTATATGAATACATAAGAAGCGTTTTTTTTTTCATTATTTTAATACTAACTTTTCGTTCTAATTTAAGTCACTCGTATAGATAAAATTTTGTGTAAAAAACACATGCATAAAGTGCCTTTTTTAATTCTGGGATTGACGCACTCGCCTGCGGCTCGTGCGATCAAACTTCCCAGTCGTGAAAAAAGTACCACTTTATGCACTTGTTGTTATTATTGTTACAATAATTATTATTTAATAACAGTTTCATAAATTAAAATTATATTGTAAAATGACGATCATATAAGTAACTACAGCAGCTAAAAATGACACCAAGGCTTTTCTTTTAACTTCAAAGAAACCAGCGGCTGTAAATTTTGGTGTCCAGACTTGAATACTTCGTGTCAAACGCTCACATTCATGGAACATTTCTGAATCCAGTGGCAAAGTTTCCAGCATTTTGCGCCAAATCTTCAGAAAAGTTGAACTTTTTTCTTTGGCAAAGTCACAGTTTAAAGTTATCACGATCGTGGCCACCTAAATCAATTTTAATATAGGTAGTATATTATTGTAAATTATGTTAGTAAATTGAAGACATGAGTGGGTAATGGTGTTATGTCCCAAATTGTCAGTTCTGAGAAAATCAGTGCTTAGTGAATAATAATAATTATTGTTATGTAAATTTTGTATTATTTTTTTTTAATTTTTATTTGACGAATAATTATATTTTTAAAGCACCAGTACCTTCACAAGCATAACACCTTCATCGGGTAAATGAAAGAGGCTTCCAATTAAAAGCTCAATATTTGCAAAAATGGTACACAATACCTTTATCCAATCATCTCTTTTTATGTCAATTTCAACGACATAACGATGTCAAATATTAGAAAATTACTTACTATGGCGTAAAAGCAGTTAGGCATTGCAGCGGAAATTATAGCAGCAGTTAACGTTTGAGCCTTGGCCTTTAAAAAAACATCATTTATGGTGTCTATAATTGTTGAAAAATTACAAGCGAAAGTTAGAAGTATCTGCAATCCGAATACTTTGTTGATTAAATTTGCAAAATAGCCCAAAGAAATATATGATTTGACAAATGCATTAAATCCTCTCTTGGTGTATTCTATGCCAAAATAGTTAGAGGGAACAAATTTTAGCCACCTTTCAAGTAAATCGTTCATGTCATTGTATTTGCATCCAGCTACCCAAACAAAAGCTACATAAAGAAATGTAGATTGTGTAAATACAAAAAAATCGAACGTGAAAAGCGTATAAACAACCCATTTTTCTAAACCAATATTTAGCATCGTTGCGATAAGCGAACTTAACGTTAGATAAAGGGAAATGAACAAATGCAATAAGAACCAAAAACTGATATTCAAACTCTCCGTTCTGGTGTAAGCTTCCCGAGGAATGTTTATTTCTAAGTCTGAAAGTACCACATACATTTTTGACCAGGCTTCTAAATTCAAAAATATGGCGTTGAGGGTAATTGTGTTGACGCAAATTCTTATTATCACTTGGTTTGCTTGTAATGTAATTACTCCTGTTATGTTTTTCACATCTTCATTGATGTACTCTAATACGCCATAGTATACGCTAAGAATTTCTCCGATACACAAGAAAATTGACATTGCAACACATAGACATTTTTGTGTGGTACGGAGAAGGATTTCGTTTTTACAGTTCATCCATGGAATAATTCCTAGAAATGAACAAAATATTTTCAAAAATGTTGAAAATCGATAAGAAAACGATTTGGTCATGTTGCTTGTTTAAAGCGCTGCTGCTGAATGATTTAAACACCCTTACATATGCGCGATGACCAATAATTCATAATTCCATAATGTATTTACACATCATCAACATTGTAAAAAATTTAACGAAGGTCATTCTATTTTTGTTTTCGTTACGTTTCTTTAATGTCATCATCAGGTGCATATCTTTATGTACTTTCTTCGACCCCTTGGCCGTAAATTAAATTAAGCTCAAGATAGGTAGCTGGCGTTTTCATGGGTCATAAAAATAATTTGATTCTGCAGAGAAGCCTTGATAAACTGGTAGCTACTTGAGACATAGTGAGTGTCTCATTACGGTAAAGAGATTATAAAATTGCTTTTCGATCTAGGTCGGTAGCTATAGGTTACTTATTGATTTTTGAATTGTGAATATTTCATTGGCTTTTTCCTTGGTTTTTATTTCGTCGCCTATATGGTTAAGGGTGAATTATTAAAAGGACACAACAAGTATTGGAAAAGTACAAAAGTTTTTGTACTCTACAAGGTTTTGTTTGGTAAATAACGGGAATAAATATACGAATCAGTAATATTTTGTTCATTTATAAAGTATAAATATCACTTAATAATATACAGGGTGAATCTGAATAACACCTAAAAATTTAAGGAATGATTCTTTGGTCAAAAATAAACTAAAAGTTCTAATCACGTGTGTCCGGAAATGCACCCTTTTTGAGATACATACCAAAAAAGAGTCCAAAAAAGATTATGTTTCCATTTTTTGAAGATATCTGGGGAACCGTTTTGCTTATGTATATTATCTTGTTACTGTAATTGTTATATATTTTAATCAAATAGGGGGCTGGAGTTATCCTGAGCAACGGGAATAAATATAACTGTCAGTGTAAGTCAGGGACAGAAATAAAGAGGAACTTAAACCCACAAACTGTCTATTAATTTATAAAACGTTTGAGATACGGAACTCATCTTATACATGTTTTTTCATTGATATTAGCTATGCGGAGATACCTATAAGGATTGAGAGAAGTTTTGTCCTTTATTTTCCGACAGATTTCTTGAAACATACAAAGCGAGTTTTTTATCGTAAATGACCGTTTTCCTCGAAAACGGCTCATGTTAACAGCCATGACCAAGAGTATTTACCTCTTTTTTTGACCCAGTGTCGTAGAAATTAGGGACAAAAAATCCCCCCAACCCTAAAAATCTCCGCCACTGGCATATTTAAAAAAGTTAGCTAGCATTGAAATAGTTGTTAATAGCAATGATAAAATCTGTACAAAAGCTGAATTTTGTATATCTTATACGGTTCCCGAGATATCTCCAAAAAACTGGGAAAATAAATTTTTTTTAAATTTATAAATTTTTTGTTTATTTTTCACCAAAGATAATCAGCCCTTAAATTTTTTCGGTGTTTAGATAGGTACACGCTTTATAAATGCTCTTCAACCACAACGACTATGGATAATAAAAATTCTAATATAAGAAATCACTGAAAACTTAAACATACAGTGTGGAATTGCGAGATGAAATAAATTCATTTTTTCAGTAATTGTGTATATTTAAAGAAAAAATCAAACACTTTCATTTTATATTATAAAATGACATCTTGCAGCGTACAAATTTCATCTCTAAACTCAACCCCCTTCAATGACATCTGCGACCCCTAAATTTTTAAACGGGAAGTGGGGGTTGGTGAAATATCTTTTTTTTTTAATTTGCTACTCACTATAAACTTATAGTCCAGTACACAGCGGTCAAAAACGGCGAAACCTGGAAAAACTTCAGAACACCTCCGATTTGCATGAAAATTTGGATTTATGTTGTGCTCGACCTAAACTTAAAAGTCTCCCCAACGCCGTTAGTTGCTTAGTATTTTTAAGGGTGAAAACTACCCCCTGCTATGATAAAAATATTATAAACCAAATTCAAACTTTTAATTGCTTCAAGTTTTGTTGTAATAATTTCAGTGTAGATAACTTGATGTTATTTAATATTTTTCGTGAGCTAGAACCTCCACCAACTCTTACTATAAACCAACCCTATTAGATATAAATGTTGAAAAAAGCATTTAAATTTTAGAACTATAAATCAGCCCTATTCAACCATCAAAATAAGAAATTTTCGAAATCTGCAAAAAACAGTTCAATGTTTTTTTGACTATAACTTTCTCAATTTTGATGCTCGAAAAATTTTCCAAAAAGCATTTTAAAGGTGAAACCTTTAAGTGCAAGACCTAAAAACTCTCATGTAGGATTGATATTTTTTTCACCCCTATTCTGGAAAGTGGCAAGGGTTGAAAGATTCGAAAATGGCACTTTTCAACCACCAGTCACCAATTTTGAGAGCCAATATCTCCCTCAATTTTACACGTACGAAAAAAAACCTTTATTGAAAAATTTTCAGTGAAAAAAAAACTTTTTGGTATCTTGTAATTTTTTACATATTATCTGATATTTTTGACTTTATATTGAAAAAACGAATTTTTTTATAGAATTATCAAAAAAAAAAATTCTGACTTTAAATTGTTTTCTTTTCGAAATTAAAGCTTGTGCATCGTTCAAACTCACAGAATTTACTAGTGGTATATTAAGGAAGTGAATTGTAGAAGGACTAACAAATATTTTAACTTGGGGTGGTTTTGAAGGGGTTGTCTTGACCGTTTTTCTACGAAAAAACTCGGCGTCTATCTTATTTCGTCATAACTCGGTCATTTTTTATGCTAGGACCTTTCATAAAAAAATAAGGTCTTTTTAAGCACTATCAAAAACTTTTTATCAGTTTTTATCAAAAAATCCATCAATTTTTTATAATTTGGATTGAAATTTTCGATTTTTACTCCAAAAGCAAAAGTTGGCTTTTAATAAGCCATTACTCAGTTAATAATAGGTTTGGAGCAACCATAAACAAAACCTGTATACATACATAGGTAATTTACAGGGTCCCATTTAAAATAAGAAAGTTAATGGCTGCTGCCGGTATACCCGTTAGTGGTATGGTATCAAGGATACAGAATCCTTGGTATGGTATAGAGGGTTGTAAATATTTTAGTTCAGCTCGTTAGAATAATAATTGAAATCATACCTACATGTACAAATTTTCAGACTTCTAGTGCAATCCATTTATGAATGCCGTAAGTTTCTCGCATCTCACCCTGTACAGGCTGGTTAGCAACTCAATGCTCAGATTTTCTCACATTTATTAATTTCAAAAAGTAACGATCGTAGAGAAAAAAACACTGTTATTTGCAAAGGTTGTAAAAAATTGAATTATTGTGCCTTCGATCATTGTACCATCGCAGTTAGTTAACCAATCCCGCATTTTGACCTTTCTTCTAAGAAAGATATAGGAAAACGGCTAACATGTCCATATTTTACCTTTTAACCCATGATGTAGATGAAATGGTTAATACAGGGTGATGAAAAAACTAAATTTCTCAATGCGTCCCTAAATAAAAAATAACAAAAATAATACAAAAATGTTTCTGTATCATGAAATAAAAATAGTGCATCAAAAATTAAAATAGGGACATGTTTTCCTCTATCTTGTGCAGTTTTCGTTGCTCACTGCCTTGAAATTTGAAAACTGCCATTTTCACTTGTTTATAATTCCTAAGCTTCTCAGCTTAAGCTCCAAGAAATGACGATATCAGCTAATTTTTTGTTCGCGGACAATCTAAAAAAGCGCTAAAGAAATATTAATAATTATTGCTCAAAATATTAAAGCATTTTTCTGAATTTTCAACGGTAAACGAGTAAGTAGCTAAATAATACTTTTTCCACAGATAGTATAGTGTGGTTTTGCAAGGGGCTTTGGTAACCCTCGAGAACTAATTTTTGTGGTTTTATGATTTATATGATACCCCACTAACAGTTCCTGAAAAAAAAAACAATATTTTCGGTACTTCTGATGTATGTACATATTTTTTACTTTACCGACTGGTACCGACTGGTGTAATTAATAAGTTAAGTATGTACCTACTTACTTTAACATGAAGTTTGTCACTCATTTCTTCAAAGAGATATTCCGTAGGATTGATGTTATGCCAAGCAGTTGGTGATACTATTATTTCTCCAGCGACGCTTTTGCCTTCAGCAGCCTTCACATCCCAAATTGGTTGACCAACAACTACGTAGTGAGAATTTCTTGCATCTCCAATCAAAGAAAATATCACATGTCCAGCAGAAATAGCTAGTTTCACTGAAATTTATGTTTATCCTATTAAGTATTAAATTTTGTGTTATTTACAGACAGTCTCATAAGTCACTCCCGACCGTAAAGGAACGAATTCGGTATCTTAATCATAATGTTATACGGGGTGTCCCATCGTATAGAATTCTCGCGAAAAGTACACTTTATAATTAATTTAGAGTATTTTATTCGCCGCACATTCATGAATAATTTAATTCTCTATAATCTGGTCTAATCAGCATGTTTGTAGTGAGCTTAGTTAAGCGTGCAGTCGCGAAAAACTAATTAAGCGATGAAAAAAATCTGATTTTTCTTATATCAATAAATTCTAAATATCATTAGAAATCCGCCTGTGAAATTAGAAATTGAAAATTCATAAAGCTAATGCCATTAATTGCAGATAATGTCAAATCAGGCAAAATCAGATATGATTTATGATGATTTTTGTTTGTAAAGTTATTAAATGTGGTGAAAGGCACAAAAGATGGTCAAGTGTGCTAGTTATTTACGACTTAGTTGAGAGTAAACACTTTGCATTCTCCCCTACAAAAGGCGGACTGCAATTCTATGAAATAGGGATAGAAACTTTTCTCCAGGTACCTGTGTAAATAACAAAGCAGCTTATTCACAGCATGTGACAAAAGTTGTAAATTGTAGCTGTAGTGACGGGTTTATAATCTTAATCATAAACTTTATTTCGATTTTATGTCCAAATTTGATGGCAAATTACTCAATTATGGTTAAAGATATCGATTAACAAATTACTGTTTCTTATAGAAGAAACTTTTTTCTACAAGTGTATGAAAAATCATTGAGATGCGATTAGTATTTCGATATAAAATCGAGATCGAAAATCGAAAGTCACATTTAATTAATTTACCAAAAATGATTACATAATCATAAATCATAGTAGGTTTAATGTAATCAACGTATATAAATTTTCATATAAAAATTTTAATTAGAAATACCCTTTTTCGCAAGAATTCTATACGATGGGACACCCGGTATAATGCTAATGTTATGGTCTTACACTTTAATTATTACAAATTAAAAGTCTTACAAAATTCTTTATTCTTTACACAACTTTATAACAATAATCTCCAAATCTAAATAATCAGCTGTTCTCTTGTTTACACACAGATTCTACTAACACAATAACTATAATCTTTCACTTGTCACAATTACTTCAGTCTGTTCTCCTTATTCTTTACTCTAAGGGCACTTATCAATTAAAACTGAACTGACTAAGGCAGCGCACATCACCCTTATATTCAGTGATGTGCCTTTACGCGTAATTAATTCATTCTTTAACTTTGAGTTCAAAACGCCACTCGTAGAATCGGATGCGGAAATAAAAAAAGTGTTTCTTATTCATTCAGTAAAGTATTATTCATATTTTTCTGCTAATTTAAAATATCATATGGAATTTTGGAAATTCTTATATACAGATGGTGTTGTTTTACGAACAGTAACATTCATTAATTTTTTGTAACTCCTGACCTGGATTTTTATTCCGGCTATTATGTCAAACGTTTGTGCAGCGAAATAGGAAATTTTCGCCATATTTCAAAAAAATATACAGGGTAGTTCGTTAGTTATGGCCTTCGGAAGAAATTGGCGATATCTATAAAACACCCAGTACCTATATGTTATTAATGACGCTGGACCCATTAACCATGGGTTTTTAGAGCCACCGCGGTGTCCTCTATCCACAGTTTGTTCGTTTACCAATGAAACACCCTGTATTTATCAATAAAATCCATATGAATCTCATGAATTCCAGTTGACATTGCATAGATCAAATTTCCAACTTTTTTAATATGAAAAACCATGTTTTACACACTTTTTGTTCGCTCAGAATGTATTAATAAAATGTCCCAAACCAAACGCCAAACAGCAGATTTACATAAAAGGTGCTTCACATGTCAAAGTTAAATCTCAGTATTGAAATTACTGGCTGGCCTTTATTTCTCTGATCAAAATCACGGCACTGGCGCAGTAATTTTGGTGGGAGTATGCTTCACCGTGGAGCATGAAATTATCCATCGTGAGAGCTTGCCTTATTTCTAAGGCTGGAAGTCATTCCTGAAAGTCATGCCTCCTCTAGAAATTTATAATTAGACAAGAGGGAGACATGAATAGGGGCTTAGAAGCTGATAAAAAATAAAAACAGTCTAGTCGGACACACTCGCATCTAAGGGTGGCATTTAGGTGAGGGAGAAGGAGCCTGCACTTCTTGAATGAGTGGAGAGTATTCCTCTAATATACTGAATAAGAAAGAGTTATGAAAAACTCTTGACAGGAGGAGGGTGTCAAACTCATACTCCATGCATCGATCTACACTGATTAGGTACTTAAAAAAACCCGGATATTTATAAATTACTGTACCCCTAGGAAAGACATACCAACATTTTCCAATTGGAATTGATGGGAGTAATCCAGGCGGCTAATGAAGTAGTTACCAAAAACTTTATACTATGTCATGTGCTAATTCTAACAGATAGTACAGAACTACAGATAGCCGTATGTGCGGAGGACTGGTGATGATAATTTACAGACTACTCTTACAAACTAAATAAATATGAAAACAAAAACCTACACAACATTCTCAGAAATTCATCCCCCCCCCCCTATTTACACTTCATCTTGAATTCAAAAATGATTTTTAATTAAAAAAATCTCAGTAGCGTACCATTTTTTTCTTGAAAAATCATTATTTTATGTCATATAAAAAATCATTTCATTATCAATGAAATCATTAACCGTATGCATTGTTAATTACTGCATGTCAAAGAATGCACAATAACTTCCTCCTAAAACCCACCAAATTTCATTTGCGTATCGTGACCGATTTCAGAGCAAATTAATAAATCGTCAGTTTTTAACCCTTAATAGCTACCATTCAAATATTTTCGCTTTTGAACTATCCACGGGTCATTGTGACCCAGATTTAAAAAAAAATAAAAAAATAATAATAAAATTAAAGGTTTAATTGATAAGGATAAACAAAAATAAACAAAAATTCAACATGAATGTTAATAAGTCACTCATTGGAAACAATTTGGACATTAATTTTTGGCACAATTCCGACATACTGTATTTTTGCAACTGTCGCAATTGGTACTAGCTTTTTGGTCCTTTTTCGAAAGACAAGCTGCACATCTTTTCCTTTTGGCAGCGGCAATTCGCTCAGTGGGCTGTACTTCAACTTCAGGAGAAAAGCCCATAACATCGGCCATCAAACTTCTGAGTTTGCAGAGACTATACCAAATACACTGTAAAACATTGACAAAATACCCAAGTAACTGTGAAAAAAATTATAACGTGGTTACTATCCACGGGTTAATTTGACCCAGCGACCGCCATTCAAGTCGTATGCAACACGCCACTGGGGTAATACTAAGATGTACCTACTCACACCTTGCTGAACGAATACTGAGATGGCGGCCTCTCGTACTTAATGCACTTAGTTTTTAGCAGAGGGAGCCAGGAACCGATGGGTCATTTTGACCCAGGCGTAGCTATTAAGGGTTAAGAAAACCTATTTTATACAAAACCTTCCGTATCTGGAAAACGAAGCATTTGCGCACATACATTTACACAGCATACTGTCATTATTTTTTCATGCAGAATCACCCCCTGAAGTTTGTATATAAATTATGATCAGAATTGGGAGGACCCACCGCAACTAAGCCTTTGGTACATCCGATCAATCGTGTGGTTAAGGGATTGTAGGGAATAGGACTTTTTCACTAGAGACGAGGTAAAAAGGGCCCGTCTCTTATTCAATGTCCGGGTACTCTTAGTAAACAATGAACTAAAGTATTTCTGGCATAGATTATTTGCAATGAAAACAATTTTATTTACAAAATGTAAAATCACGTACCTCTAATGACAACACCTACATCCGTTTCATACATCCCATGCGATTTTTGAATAACCAAGGCACAATCCAATGCCATGTGAACTGCATCTCTCATCGGATCATTTTCCGTACATTTCCACATAGCTAGAAAAGCATCCCCGGAGAACTTGAGAACATCTCCATTGTGAGACATCACTTCTTGTACCATGGATCCGATGTAAGAATTCAATACTTGCGTCATTCGTGAAGGCCCACTTTTTCCAGTTCTATTATATTTCTCACAAAGATCTGTGAAACCTATAATCAGACAAATGTTTTGTAAAATGATAAATGCACCAGCAGAATTACGTAATATGTAATTTTTATATAAAGATACGTCATAGCCCCGAATATAAGATCAACCAGGTTAATAAAATTCAGGACACGTCCCAACGATCTCTACAAGTAGATAAAGAGGGTAACGTTTTTTTATGAGAATCTGCAAGTGAATCAATCAAACTGATGATAACAGGGCCCTTCTTTCAAGTAAACAAGGTGGCGTAATGTGACAATGGCTATAAATGTGCAGAATGCAGAGTGTTGGGTTGCAGTTGCAGTATTTTTCGGGTGCACCACTAGATACCATACCTTTTCAATGTCAAACTCCCAACTCACCGGAGGCATTGATTCACCCTCGCTTTTCGCCGCCCCTGGACCGGAAAAGAAATCTTTGAATCATCCCGACCTCTCACACATCTCTCCCCGCCACCCGCGGCCTATAAATCAGGGGAATTAACCCTGGCGATGACGCCGAAACTTTCGAGATATTAATCGATTGGGAATGATTAGGTGTAATTTGATACCAATTACCAATACTATTCTTGTACTTTGAAATTGCGAGCAGAACAATCTGAAAAATTCCCTTTATAATGTTAATTATCCCTATGATCACACTTTCAAGTTAACACACTCCTCAATTTTCCACCACTACTACCTTAGGAACTTCTGGAGTGTAGGTTTACCCCACTAAACTCGAGAGGATCAAATGCTACAGTCTTACTAGAGTAGCTAGAACTGACTCGATATCGAAGGCACCAATATTCATTCCTGCACAGAAGCATTGAGAGTTCAGTTTTTCAGTAAACTTATAAGATTGGCAGATGTAACATATATTATTATGATCATGGAAATACAAATTTTATTTCCGAAATTACGGCTAGCGAACTTATCCGTCTAAGCTAAGAAAAAAAAAAACAGGACTCAAAACGAATTTCTGACTGAGTCCTACCACTCCTACCTGCAGGCTATTTCCGCTTCTTTGAAACTATACCTAAATACTATTGTGAACTGCTCTTAGCGAGTGTTGTAGTAATTCCGCGTAGGTAAATAAAAAAAGGTAAGAGAGTAATTTTACCTGAAACGTCTCCAAAGAGCAAGCAAGCTTCATAATGTCTATGAGCGTAATTATTAACATTGTAAATGATTTCATCTGGGACCAATGAAGCCAATGTTTTAGTTTTAAGTTCATCACTGCGAGGACCAGTTTTTTCTTTTTCTTTAACATTATCGAAAAGTCGAGAGTCCTCTGATTTAGTAACGCCTCGTCGAGTTTTCCAAATCTCTGAATCAGTTTCTTGATACAATCCTGTACGCATCGCCCAGATGTATTGCTCTTGGGGTTTGATATACACTGAAGAACAAATCACGAAATTAATATCAGAGCATAACAACTGCATTAATATACAAAAGCAGGAAAGTTACTTTTTGTACGTCTATTTTAAATGATTAATGTTCAATGCTTGTGACTTAAACTATAACTTACTAGCCTCCATTGTGGATATTTATTTTGAGCTTGAGTTAATATTTGTGTTTACTAATCATTAAAAATTACTATTGGACAATTTTTTTGCAATTCATTTTTGAGTTATAGATTGACAAACAGGTTTACTACTATTCCTTATGTCATTTTTTTCCATGGTAACATAAAAATGGTAATAAGGCTTGAAAGAGAAATGTTAAATGGGTCATGTGACTCATGTGTTATTAAGATTGCACTGGGAAAAATTTTTCATTAGTTGAAGTAAAATTGAAATTTTTTATCTGAAAATTATCTAGTGGGGCTAGTTCAATAATTAATTAGTTTCTCACTCATCCATAAAACCGGTAAATTAATTAGAATTTTCTTTTGGATATTATTTTCTACATTGCTAGTGAAGCGTTTTTACTGAAGATAGACTCGTTATATACAAATCTTCATTGTAAAAAATTATTTCTTGTGTAATTTCTCTCTAAATTTAAACCTGGAGATATTATTTGCATAAAATTGAATTTCCATGTTAAATTCCTATGACCCACTTAAAAGTTTCCTATCTGTAAAATCACCAGTCGTAAATCTTCACCTCACGCGAGTTCTGTTACTATTTCCAAAAATGTTTTCCTGATTTCGGTCGGCGGTGCGTGCAACACTTTTATTGCCTCACCAATCCTAGCTTATACTGCCCGCTTGGAGTTCATGTAAGACATCCTACCGGTGTAATATAAATACATTCAGAGTGGTGAGAAATCTCATAATTTTCATTACCCTCTGCATTCAAATTCAAACCCTTTAGTAGGATACAACATGACAAGTTAAGATAGAGACATATGTAAGTCATTTCTTGAGCAGTTTTCAATCTGAGCTGCTTTGAAATTGTAAAATTTTGTTTTCCACTTATTATAACTCATATCAACATGAATATTCTGAGATGAATGGAGAAAGGCTGAGAGATTCTATTGGAAGTGAAGAAAATAAAATTTCAATATTTCGGCTACATCATGCATGACAGGTCCAAAGTATCCTCTCCAGAATCCCGAAAATCATAATCCAGGGAAAAATTGTGGGGAAAAAATATTGTAAGGAGAAGAACATCCTGGCATAGGAACCTGAAAAATGGTTTAATTTCACGTTATATGAGCTATTTAGGGCCGCAACTTCCAAAATTAAAACATCAAATGTTGATAATCAACCTCCGAAATGAAGACTGTACAGGAAGAAGAAGATAACTCATAAACCACTTTGAATTCCAAAACTACCTGTATTTGAATTCCTCAGACAAAGTGTAATTTAAAAATGTATTAATACAGAGAGGGTATTCCCGTTAAAATAACGAAGTAGCAGGCATCAACTACCGGCATTTGTGGAAGTGTGACCATCTTGAAAATATTTTCATTGATTTTCTCGTATCTCTAAACAATTTTGGTTTTTAGGTTCCAGTACCAATAGTTTCCAAGATATCTTAATACCTTAATAAAAGGCCCTTTAGATAAATTAAATCTAATATTTTTGGTTTGGTATTGCTTAACCTTAGGGATTATTTGGGGAATAATAGCGGAACCAATAATTATTCTTTTGGTAACGTGTAATTGAATTACGTGAATCTAAAGCTAAGTGGTTAGAAAAAATCTACATCAGGTCAGTGATACCTCTCCAGCCTATCTTAGCGCGCACAGCAGCAGCCACATGGTTCGAAATGGTGATCAGTTGACCTAAGAGGCTAATGAATTGGTTTTGCAACATTCTTAACGCGCACAGTAGGATGATGTAAAAAGGATCCAGAAGCACTTGGTAGCGTGGAAAAGGCTGCTAGTCAGCGACACATATCCTGCGCGCACGGCAGCAGCAATAATTTCTTCTGTTGCCTATCGTAATAGGCAACTGGAGGACGATGGGCAGTATCCACGAGGACGAAACTTCATACACGAGCCGTAGGCGATCTTAGGCGAATCGTAGAAAAAATGACGTCTTCATCTCGCGGGCAATGGCCATTATTCACTTGGATGTTCCAACATTCTCCTACGGCTCGTGCTTGAAAGTTTCGTCCACGTGAACAATACTTATCATTCTCCGATCGTTGAAGAATATACTATTCTCTTCTACCGTCAAGTAATACCGCTCTTTATATTGCCAATTTCAGTTATACATATAATGACGTACATTCCCCATGCGATTGCAATCCGCTGTTGGTTTACGTTCAACTTTCGAATAAAGGAGCTAACCTGGCCTCACTCACTCAAGGCATCAATCTATTGCCGGTTCCTAGCAAATCGTAAAGGTCGGCGATCTCTCTAGGTACCTGTGACAGGGTGTTTTTCTCGGTAGAACAGTTTTACGATGGGATCTGTTACAATCATTACAATCATTACAAAACTCTTTACAATCACTCATAATCTCTGCCCTACAGTGTATAATATATTCGGATTCGGATATTGTTTTCAAAGGGAAATGACCATTGACCAGAACCCAAATGATAGCAATACTATACAATAAGACAATAACCAAAACCCCAATGACCAGATAGGTCATAACCAGGCTAGATGAAAATATTAAACAATTATATAAAATGACTGGGTGGATTGGTCACAGACTTTTGAAAAATATATACAATAATATCCTTTATTGTTAATTAGAATGACAAGGAGTTTAATAAAAGATGACGACGCAAATATCAAGAAAAAATAAGTCATCTATTGAAAAGTTTTACTTTTTTTAACTAATGATTTTCCCAAAGTCAAAGAGAAAATAGAGTCTTCATCTCGCGGAGAATAACTATAATTCACTCAAACGTTTTGAAGAATATAGGTACCTACTATTCTCAACTCTACAAGAACTGATGAAATCACACGCCAAGATGTTATAATTCGAAAATACCTGTAGATGGCTGCCTTAGGCCGTATGTAGGTACTATGAAACTAGAAATTTTCAATGCATATAAAAATTTGATTCCCAATTTTTTTAATATTATACAATTTCGTAAAACAATATACCTTTTCCTACGACCACTATACAAAACACTACTTTGCGCATCGTTTTTTGTGCGCAAACTAGCAGATTTCTCACGTATCCAAAACTGTGCGACAAAGTGACATAACGCATAGCCAAAAATCGTTTCCGTACAGTTTTAATGTAAACAATAGTGATGGGCGGTAACTGAGAACTCAACTGTTACTTATTGTTAATGGAATAACTATTCATTTAAAGCTTCAAGGTAATAAAATAAACACAAATGGGATAACATAGAACCCGACAAGACTATAAAATATACTCATTATTCTCTTGTGGCAGTAATCATTAAAATTTACGAGTTGATCGCTAATAACAGCCAAATCAAATTCACGAACGTGATCGTGAAAATAACTCGCACACCTCTACTAACTTCCATCGACGACGCACAGCGCCTGCGCGTTGTGTAGAAGTTGCATAACCTCCTTAAATCATTGTTATTATCTACCACGTCTCCACGCTCACGTCACTTAGGTATTTTTAGTTTATACGGAGTCTAATAATAAATAATAATAAAATTGTCGGTAGAATTCAATGATTTTACAGTATATAATAATCATAATAAAAAGTCATTGGTAGAATTGAAAATAATACCTTAGGTAGGTAGTCTGAAAAAATAAACTTTAGTTAGGTATGGTACCTATCATTATAATGGATTGTTCCGCAGGTTTGTGTTCTTTGAATTTGCTACCTGTAGTTTCGAGAGAAAAATACGGATCTGCTCATAAACATTTCATAAATTGGAAAAAAGGTCATAAAAGCAGAGCATTGTCAGAAAAAATAATTTATGTTTTAAATTTGTTAAATAATTAATCTGTTAAATTGTGGTCGTAGGAAAATTAAGTACTGTGTGAAGCACGTGCGGAAAAGAAATTTCACACTCGTGAGAAATTTTCTCTTTTCCGCACTTGTTTCACAATATACTATTGTTTATCATGTTTCTTTATTTCGTTTTTAAAATTCAGTTTTAAAATTTCGTTTTTAAAATAATTCCTTATTAGGTTTCTCGAATTTCTCTTTGTATTCTTCATCAGTAAGTGGAACAGCATTGAATCTTGTGTACGCATACCGACCTAAAGTCTTCTTACTAGCAGGCTCTTCTTGTTCGATTTTCATAAATTTAAATATCAGTAACACAACCGAAATCAATGAACCAAAAAATACCGAGATCTCCACAATGCACATCACCGTAACTATTTTATCGGTTTCCATTCGAGAGTCATAGAGTAAATACACTAAATAAAATAAAACCGCGACAGGGACATATACCGTTGAGATTAAATGAGGATAAAGTAGGCCTTTTTCTTCATGCATTATACCAAACATATATGGCATTAGAGGAAAAATTGCAAGCACTTGCAGGAAAATCATTGGATGCGTTTCAACTTTCTTGTCGTCCACCATCACACCAAAAATCACTATTCCGGTAACGGCAGTTACGAGGCAAATTGCAGCCGAAAAGTAGGACATTTTTTTCGACGCCGTCAAAGTGAAACTGTCGCAGCAAGTCATTAATAGAAGTTGTTAAAATGTCTGAAACTATCTTTCAATCAAAATTTTTATAGGTGACAAGCAGAGCCATATTGTATTTATAAGAATCAGTGTCAAAGTAAGGCGGGTGGGTCAACCACTGTTGATAAATGGTTTATTAGAGTCGATGTACGAAGCATGATTGGCTGATAATATCGCTGTCTCAGCTGTTTATTGAGAAACAGCAAACATATGCGGAGACGCCCGCCCCCGGGTGTAACCCCCGAGTTGAAACTATTGTCAAAATACTAGATCTTACAGACCTGAAAATACCGTTGAAGATCCTGCGACGGTGGTAGATCTTCATAGCTACTAAAGTAGTCTTAAGGCTACGAATAGCTGTAAAAATAGTCTTCGAAGGTTGCTGAGATTCTGCCGCTGTCTGTTGAATAATTATTTAGTTTGTTAAGTAAATAGTTATTTAGTTAGTTATTAAGTAAAGAAGTTCACGTGACCGGGCACTCTTCAAGAGGGAAGCCAAAAATAAAGGGCACCTTATATGTTGCTCAAAAAACTCTGAAAAAAATCAGGCTTATTCTTTGAGAAAAAAAAGCATTTTTTTGTTTCTTGAAGTTTCTCATCTGTAAAACGCTGCCTTCTCCGTCAACGCATCAATGAAGGTCTCTATAAATTCTTTTATTTTGATTTTTTACAAGAGAAGAAATCAGTTTGAAGAAACAATAATTTAAGACATATAAGATAAAATGAAAACTGCATCAAATGGAAAAAATTATGTTGAAATAAAAAAAATTTAAATAGGCAAGCTAATTCTCTGTACAAGGATAATCACCTTCTGACTCTTGAATGAGTTTTTCTTAAAACGCCTGCTCCTTCACTCGAAACTAATTAATATTCTAAAAATTCTTGTTTATTGTAATTTTTCAGGAAGCGGTGCACGATTCAGCAGATGATTGCTGGAATTAATTTTTTGTTAAAATTATTAACAACAATATAATTATTATAAAACAAATTTATTTTCCTTTTTCCTGGAAAATTCTTTCCAAGTTGAGAAAACTGTTTTATAAAAATGAAAGCATATGTTGTAAAAACTGGACTGTAATTTATGTGAAGACAATTTTGTAGAAAGTATTTGTTGCAATTATTAAACTCGTATATATTATGTTATGAAAAAATAAAAATAAATTTGAATGACCAACTGATGAGAGCTGTCAGAGCACGTCCCTTCTCCCTTCGGTTAAGATAAGGTAAGTTACTAATATCTTCAGCAATTATGTACTTACTTTTCTTAAATTAAAGCTTAAAGACGAGAAACGGGGCAAAATTCCCTTGAAAATTATTTAGCAAGTTCCATGAAAGTAATGGCGAAAGACTTTTACCCTTAGAGATTGCCGTCTACTGCTGACTCATATTCTAATATGAGTTTTGATTCAAATTAGATTGAATCGTTACATTTTAATAGTAAACTTATAGCACAATAATTAGTTAAGTGTTTTTTTTTTTATTAATTATTAAGGAGAAATTCCACAAAATAAAAATATTGAGAACATACATATTTTATTATAAGGTTGCCTGCTTAGCGTAATAACATAATATTTTAAGAAATTTCTAGTACTTAAATAGGTTGTGCACTTTTATTAGTAAAACAAAGCAAATTATGTATATCAAAATTATATGCTGCCATTATAAGTCCTATCAATAACGTTTATCATTTCTGGATGCCCAGTAGGCGGTGTTATTAGGATTAAGCTGCTTAGCCCTGTTATCACGATCAGCCTTTGAATTTTCCGAAGTTGATGGAGAATTTTGCTTGTTTCCACTGCTCGAACCTGTAAATATCAGACAAATTCAATTTATATCGTTCATATTTCATTGTAATAATACAATAATAGTTAATTTATTATAAGGGAAAAAAGTAATAGATTTTATCTACGACTGATTCATGAAATGCACTTTTTTACACGTTTCTTAGTTCATAAAATATCATGAAGAGTGCATAAAGTAAAAATGAGTGAAATAAAGTGCCGTAGCTATAATATGACACGTTGCTGCAAGCCGGACAACGAAGTAGAGTAAAATTTCTAGTGAGCCCGAGCGGCCCGATTGCAAGTGTAGGTATGTACTGAGTTCTACACGAGACGCTGAACGCTGAATTACATAAATCCCGAAGACAACCGCTCCATGTAAAGCTTGTTGACACTATGTATATGAGCATGCACCTACTAGAACTAGAGAAACGTCATAGTTTATTCGCAGAGCAGCAAATCTATGTACAATAATTATTATTTTGTGTTTTATGTCGTTTAGTTACCTAAAATGGATTGTGAACCATTTGTAGGTGGTTCAATGAATGAAATAACTTCTACCCCAGAATAAATTATTTTCAATAAAATGTGAATGCACAAAATCTGTTACTTCAAAAATTTAAAGAAGCTCATATTAAGCCATATGTCACCTTTATGAACTGACGTCATTAAAAAGCCGTTAATAGCTTATATGAATACATTAAAAGTGTTTTTTTTTTATATATATAAAAAACTTTTCGTTCTAATCTAAGTCACTCGTAGATAAAATTTTGTATGCAACATATGCATAAAGTGCCTTTTTCACTTCTGGGATTGACGCACTCGCCTGAGACTCATGCGGTCAAACTTCCCAGTCGTGAAAAAAGTACCACTTTATGCACTTGTTGCATAAACAACTATTATCTCGAAATATGATTTCGTTCCCGAATCGTTAGCGGATGGAACAAACCACATTATCAAGAGCTAAAATAGTACTTTTTTCTTGTGTATAAGAATACCTACAATTGTTTCTATGACAACAAAACCCCGGTGTTAGAAAAAATTAGATAACTGAAAATAATGTCAGAATGTCGATACATAAGCACAGAATAGATACAAGTTAGTTGAACTTGAAAAATGACGATTTTCACTTGTTTATAACTCAAAAACTTCTGAATTTAAACACCAACTGTAAAAGCCAATCCTATTTTCTCTTCTCAGACAATCTAAAAATGCAATAACATAGGAGCATTACATTTTAAAAAAAATAATTTTGATATGTTTCATGCTTTTGGGACACCTGTACATTATGAATATAATTTTAAAACGTACCTCTGTCGGGTCTCTATCCACTCCAAAAATAAAAAGATCCCAAAATCCAGAGACACGGCCATAATCTTCCGTGGCGTATACCGTGAATAACCCTGTATACAGGGTGTCCCAGCTTATTCGAAGCGGTCTCTGTAGGCCAAAGGATGAACTTTTTCAAAAAACTTTTTGAAAATTCAAGTACAGAATCACAATGGCCATAATTTAAAATTATTTTGGATTATACAGAGTGTCCCATATGACAGTGGCATATCAAAGTTATGTTTTTTTTAAATGGAATGCTCCTATGTTATTGCATTTTTAGATTGTCTGAGAAGAGAAAATAAGATTGGCTTTTACAGTTGGTGTGTGTGTGTGTGTGTCGAATGTTTTGGCTACGGAAACTACGTCCATCCGCCTATTTCCCAATAATTTATGATACTTTTAATTTGAGACAGTATTCTACACCACTTTAATTGTATACCAATTTCTTTCTATGGTTTACTTTCTACTTATATGCTTAAATGTCCAGATTGCTGTTTTTTATATGTCTGACCAGTCTTTTTAATTCCTCTGCGTTGGGGGTTCTTAGAATTTGTGTGAGGTTGAAAGGTAAGGTAATAGTGTTATTGTCATTGTAATATATGTCTTTCGTGTATCTATCTGTTTCGTTAGAGTTCAGACTGCAGTTAAGAATCATATGTTCCGCGTCCCCCATTTCTCCACAACGGCAATTTGGGGAGTCTGACAATCCTATTTTGTTTAAGTGTTGGGGTACCCGTCCATGGTTACATCTCAGTCTAGTTACCGTATTTATTTCTGTTCTGTTCAAATTCATATTTTTGAACCAGGGATTTCTGAGAGGAGTTTCTTGTATATTTTTAATATAGAATAATCCTTTTGTGCTGTTAGTGTATTCTGTCGACCATATACTACTTACCCTATCTTTCATGCGAACCATTATGTCTTGCCAAGGGTATTTATACTCTGCTAGCGTTCCTTTTCGTATGGATTCTTTTGCCATTTTGTCTACTATTTCGTTGTTTTTTACTCCACAGTGCGCTTTGACCCACACTAAGGAGACTTTTTTACCCTTGTTTCTGGCTTTATTTAATTCTATTAGGATTCTATTTACGATATAGTTGTGGTGTCTCCCGCTCGTCATTCTTTGTATACTCTGTAATGCGCTCTTGCTATCAGATATTATCATAAAATTTTGTTGTTGACATGTGTTTGCATAATTCAAAGCTTCCAACATTGCGATTAGCTCCGCAGTAAAAATGGACATAAAATCTCTTAGTTTGATGAGTTTTTTGTAACCATTTTCTTGAACATATATAGCGCACGCCGTACCCTCCTTATTTTTAGATCCGTCCGTGTATATACAATATGCATTGTTTCTATTTCTCATTTCCTCCAAATCGTGCTCAATCATTTTATTTCGTATCTGTTCCGGGTAATTTTCATAGCTATTGATATACTTTACTCCAGAACTGGTATAGCTTTCTCTGCTCAACGCTAACGGAACTGTGCTGGTTTGTATGGCATCTCTAAATTCTACCAGTTCCCCATATACCTCAGTCAATAGTGGGGACTTTTTCTTCTGCCAATAGTTTTGTGTCAGGTCTGCAATGTATAGTCGATGCAATTTGTCTATTAAAGTACTGTTGTGACTGAATAACTTTAGTACAAATCGATTTGTGAGATTTCTCCTTCTGTATTTGAGAGGCATTTCTCCTATCTCGCTCATCATATTTGTTATCGGGGTAGATCTTAAGGTCCCGAGTATTAGTCTAATACATTTATTTTGAGCTGTATTGACTTTATTTAGATGCGTTTTGGCCGCTTGATCATATAGAATGGATCCATAATCCGCTATGGCTCTAATGTATGTTCGATAGATCAATAATGCTGTTGCTGGATCTGTTCCCCATTTAGTGTGGCATGTAGCTCTTAAAATATTGGTTGACTTTTCCAATTTGGCTGAAAGTCGTTCCAGATGATTTTTCCACAACAATTTTCTATCTAATGTTATTCCTAAATATGTTATATTGGATTCTATCGCGAATTCTATGTCATCCAAATTTATTCTCTCCGGACTGCTTTGGTGTTTTCTCGAAAATATGCATACTTTTGATTTTTTTTCAGATATCTGGAGACCTAGGTCAGATAACCAGCCTCTCAAGCCGGCTACCTCCGTATTCATTTTGTTGATTCCGTCTTCTAATCTGCAATTCTTTGCATACATGCATATATCATCCGCAAATTGTAGTACCTCTATACCATCAACATATGAGTCTATCTCGTGAGTATAAACCAGATACAGTATCGGGCTAATGATGCTACCCTGTGGTAATCCAATATTGACCACTCTGGGTCCGATTATTTCTCCATTGATTTTCAAGAAAACTTCTCTGTCCTGATAGAGGCTTGTTATTCTATTTGAGAACTCTGGAGGGATTCCAATCGTTGTCATCTTATTGTGCAGTATTTTTAGATTTACATTATCATAGGCCCCCTCAACGTCAACAAATAGAGCAACCAGATTGTTAGTGTTTGAAAAGGATTCATAGATATCGCAGACTAAATGCGCTACATTTTCCATTGTAGACCTATTCTTTCTAAATCCATATTGGGTATCGGATAGTTTTTTATTTATTTCCAGCCACTTTTCCAGTCTATTTTTTATCATTCGCTCAAAAGTTTTCAACACACATGATGCCAGACCAATTCCTCTATAGGAGGAAGCTAGGTTTGGGTCTTTGTTCGGTTTTGCTATAGGTATAATAAGGTATTTTTTCCAGTCTTTTGGAATTTCCCCTTTTTGCCATATTTGGTTTAATATGTTCAGTAATTTGCCCTTGGCCGTGTATCCTAGATTATATAACATGGGATAATGTATATTATCCAGACCTGGAGAGCTATTTACTCTGTTTTGCAAACTTATTTCCAATTCCTTTCGTGAGAAATTTTCTAGCAATTCATGTGCCGTACTACTAACTTCAGCGTTTTGGTGATTGATTTTCAGATTCTCCGGGACCCAACATGGAGCCAGTTTGTAAAAAAATTCATTTTTTAACAGTTCCTGGTTTGGTGTTGACCTTGAAGGAGCATATGTGCTTTTAATTCTTTTCACCTTTGTCCATATTTCTTTTATAGGCGTGTTTCTATTTAATGAATTACAGTACTCCCTCCAGCATTCTCTTTTGCTTTCTAGAATTACCCTCTTTGCAAGGGCCATATTTCTTTTGTACTTGATGAAGTTTTGAAGATTTGGAGTTCTTTTGTAGTCCTTCATTGATTTCCTTTGATTCTCAATAGCGGATTTGCAATTTTCGTTCCACCAAGGTTTGCGGAACTTCGGATTGGTAGCCTGGGACCTCCGCGGGATAGACTTGTTGGATGCTTCGTTTAGGAACTCGACAAATGTAACATAGTCCCAATCCTCTTCCTGGTTTGAAGTTATAAGTTTACAAAGTTCCGTAGAGAAAAGTTTCCAATCTGCTTTGCTGAGATTCCATTTCCTATAATCTTTATCTTCATAGTCCGAGCAATTGATTGAACTATTAACTTTAACTACAAAGTGATTTGAGCCTAGTGTTTCGTCAAGAACTGTCCAGTTTAACGTCGGAGAAATACTGGGTGATACTAATGTTAGGTCTATAGCTGATTTTGTTCTACTTAATGGATTTAATAGAAGCGTTGGGGAGCCATCATTTAGGAAAATTATGTTTTCATCTTCCATCGCTGACAGTAAATTATTTCCTTGGTAGTCTGACTCTGTACATCCCCAGGTTTGGTGGTGGGCGTTAAAATCGCCCCCTAGTATGAAAGGTCTCTTCAATGATCTGAAAAAGTTACCCCATTGATTGGATGATATTCTAGTGTTTGGGGGAACGTATATTGAGTATATATTCACAACTTTATTTATACCAACTATTTTCGCACCTGTACACATTGTATTTTCCAGTTTATAGAAATTATTTATTGGATAAAAAGGAATTTTTTGATTAATCAGAATAGCAGCTCCGGCGTAGCCGTCGTTTCTATCTGCCCTAATTATATTGAAACCGTTTAATTTGAAATTATAGTGTGGTTTTAGCCAAGTTTCACTTAAGATCGCTATATTAATATTTTCTTCATTCACAAATTTTTCTAGATATCCCTTGTTTTTTACTATTGACCTACAATTCCATTGCATAATGTTTATATTGAATGTTGTGGACTGTTTAGAATCTCGTGTAGCTTTGTCCCTATCATTTGGTTTATTTGATCTGTGTTTAGTATTTTTTTTTCCAGTTTGTATAGTATTTCTACTAAAAATGTTGTTAGTGTTTGAGTTATAACTTGTTTTTCTCGAGGTTGTATCGCTGTATAGTTAGGGTGGTATGGATTTATTATTGGAGTTGTTGATACGTAAGGGGTCTGGAGTATTTGTTTGTGCAGTTGTAGAACTGGATCTGGGTCTTTGTTAGTGTCCATCTTTTTCCGTTTTGTTGGTCCTGTCTCAGGTGGGAGAAATGTATGGGGGCTCGTGAATTTGTTTTTTAAAATAGTTTTTGGTGATTTCGTCTCTTGTGAGACAGTCGCGTATGACACCTTATATTTATTCCTTGCATCATTGTAAGACAAGTTCTCTGTGCCCATTATATGTTTGATTTGTTTTTGTTTAGCGAACTCTGGACAATTTTTTCTGTCTGTTGCGGAGTGGTCTCCCTCACACAGTATGCAGTGGAAGGTTCCACTCTTATTACAGTCTTTATTTGCGTGTTCCCCACCACAGTTGCTGCATCTTTCCTTGCCCTTGCACGTAGTGCTCAGATGTCCATATCTCAGACATTTAAGACATTGTCTAACTTTTTGTATATAAGGTTCCACCTCGAAAATTATCTTCTCTATTGATACTTTTTTTGGTAGTATGTTACCCCTAAAGGACACCATTATTGTCTGTGTGGGTACATATTTGATATTATCCCCCTCAACTATCCTTCGGTTCATTCTTCGTACATATGTTACCTTAAATTTTTGGTACCCCAAAGGACTTATTAATTGTTCAAGTTCGGTCTCCGTCAATTCTATATCTATATGACGTATGATACCCGTTCTGGCTGTTAAGTATTGCGGTATAAACGGTAAGTAATCGTTTCTTTTTAAACTCTCAGACTCTACCAGAAGATTAGCACTTTTTGACGAGTTTAGTTCTATTTTTATGAGATTTATCCCTACACTTGTTATGTTTAAAATATTTTCCTGAATATCCGGCACTAATCTATTAATTAATCTAGCCGTGCATATTTTATTTGCTCTTCCTATATTTTTACCGTTAATTCCTTTAACATAAACAAAGAATGGACCTACCATATGATTTTCATACTTGTTAATCGGCCTTGAGATAAGTTTATCATCAGATTTTTTATCTGACGGACTTATTGAAGGCGAACCATTTATATTAATCAGATCGACATCATTTTCAACTCTATTATTACCCGTTACTGAAGTTTGACCAATAGATTTATATCCGCTTTCATTATTGTATTTAATACTAGATTTCTCACTTACCCTACCCAACTCTTCCAAAAAGTTTCTTACTTGTGGTTCCTGAACCCTATATCTATCGTTGTAACTCGTCTCCGTTTCCATTCTCTGTTCCGTATTTTCATCTAATAAATTTATCCAGTTTTCCTGCAACGTTTTGCCCCTATCAGGGGGCTCACTATCTTTGCTCATTTAAGTATGAGATTTAAGTAATCAGATTTCACTTTATTTGCTCTTCACTACTTGCCAATTTTCAGCCACTCGATTTTATATGCGTAGCGTTCGACCGACCGGTGAGAACTGTTTACAGTTGGTATTTAAATTAAGAAGTTTTTGAGTTATAAACAAGTGAAAATCGTCATTTTCCAAGTTCAAGGCCCTGTACAACGAAAACGGTTCAAGATAGAGAAAAACGGCTTACATGTCCCTATTTTAACTTTTCATGTACTATCCTATGATATAGAAACATTTGTACTTTCTTTGATTTTTTTATTTGGCGACGCGTGGAGAAATCTCAGAATTTTTCAAATTTTTTATCACCCTGTATAAACATTTCATCTACATCATTGGATAGTACATGAAAAGTTAAAATAGGAACATGTAAGCCCTTTTTCTCTATCTTGAACCGTTTTTGTTGCACTGGGCCTTGAACTTGAAAAATGACGATTTTCACTTGTTTATAACTCAAAAACTTCTGAATTTAAACACCAACTGTAAAAGCCAATCCAATTTTTTGTTCTCAGACAATCTAAAGATGCAATAACATAGGAGCATTCCATTTAAAAAAACATAACTTTGATATGTTTTTGGGACATCCTGTACATTTTGAATATAATTTTAAAACGTACCTCTGTCGAGTCTCTATCCACTCCAAAAATAAAAAGATCCCAAAATCCATCTTCTGTGGCGTATACCGTGAATAACCCTGTATATTATTACATTTTCAGATTGCCTGAAAAAATGTAATAAAAATGGTGTTTATAATTAAAATTTGTAATGAGTGATTTATGAGTTATAAACAAACGAAAATCGCAATTTTCATTTTTCAAAAAAGCAGCTTACATTAAAAATGGCTCAAGATATCGGAAAACGGCTTACATGTGACTATCTTAATTTTTTACGTAGTACATATCCTATTATGTGGATAAAACTTCTATGCAGTTATGAAAAATCGGCGATTAAAAAAAAATTGAGAATTTTTTTAAAAATATTTCTGTACCACAGAATGTACCTATACTATAATAAAAGTTAAAATAGTAACATGTACACCGTTTTCCGATATCTTGGCCCGTTTTCGATCTACAGCTGCTTTGAAAATGGATAATTTCGATTTTTGTTTGTTTATAGGTAACTCATAAATCACTCTCGTTACAAATTTTAATTACAAACACAATTTTTATTACATTTTTTCAGGCAATCCGAACATGTAATAATATGTGTATAGGGTGTTTGATTTGTAACAAGAATGTTGATATTGACCACTGTTACATGCGGTACACCCTGTATAAAAACTTTTTGTTAAAAAAATGCACCACAAAAAATAACCAATCGACGTGTCCGAGCGTTTTTTCGAACGATTCCCTATTTATTTATTATCGAATCATTCCATTTGGCTGTTACACACTGAATAGTAAAAAAGTTCTAAGGGATAATATGTTTGACCCCCTTGCAAGAAAAAAGCTTTTACAAGAACTAGGTAGATACTTATTTTGTAAAATCATCCAATGCTTTGTAGACTAGATAACTTTACAAAATAAGTGTGAACTTCTAGTAAAAGCTCTTAATGATGAAATTTTATTTATGCGTGTCTAAGTAGGTAGGATTTACTTAAAAATTTGTAAGTATAATCACAAACTTATTTTTATTATTACTGCCCAATAAGTCTGTTTGGTGGTAATTTGTGAGTGCCAAAAACTTCCTTTTTTATTTGAAATCGTTTAAAACATAAATAATTGTAATATTGTAATAATTTACCGTATTTTGGGGACTGTAACCTAATAAAAGGAGATGCATAAATAATATATTTTCATGGAAACCCCTCTTAAAATTTATCAAGGAATCTTCACTTGAATAAGATAGGTAGTAAGTACCTAGTACCTAGTTTAGTACCTACCTATAGTTCACCTAAGTGTGTATACTGTTCATTGAAGTAATCTTGAACCACGGTACAATATTAAAAATTTTAATAATACATAATTATTACATACCTTGAGCTCTGCTATCCCAATAGGCTTTATTATTTGGGTTCTTTTGGTTTGATTGATTATCGCGAGTTGACTTGTCCATTATTGTTGTGAATATAAATAATGTAATGATTTAATAATTTATGTAATTTATAGGGCGACTATAATTCAAAAACCGCTATCGGTTAAAGTTTGCGAAAATGCTTGTATAAGTTTATGCACTCTGTATGCGACGAAACTTCTGAAATTCTGAGTAATCAGTGCGGAATCCAGATATAGTACAATTGTTCAGTCCTCAGGGGAAGTCCCTCTAAATGCGACCTATTTTGTTATATTTAAAAATAAATTTCATGTTATTCTGAAGTATACATATTTACATTTATTGTTATTGATTGCACCTTTTAAAAAGGTTCCGTTGGTTAAAACGAGAAAGTTATACAGTGTGTCCCCAGATATGTGAAACGGCTTTTATAAAAAAAACAAAAAATTCTCGATTTGAATTTTCATTTTTTTGTGGTTCGGCCCAGCTTGGTTAAAGGCTAATTTCTAACATAATTTTAGTTTAGAAAAATTAAGTATGCCTTCAAAATTTTCAAAAAAACTTTCTTTCTCTAGAGCAAAGTGACTTTTATGTATCAAAATAGGAAGAAAAGTTATTTGAAAAAGTTGTTTAGAATCAACATTTAGGCCTCTGTATCACTATCAAATTTCAAAATAACGACCAATTATGATTTTTTTTATTTTTTTTATGTTTATTTCTTTAAATATTTCAGATATTTGCCAAAAGAAGACTCACTTCTCATAAAGAGAGTTTTTTTTTAATTTCCGAGGCAAACTTTTTTTAAATTAAAATTATGTTGGAAATTAGTCTTTAAAATAATTACGTAGAGCTGAACCCAAAAAAAATCAAATCGATATTTTTTTGTCTTTTATAAGAGTCGTTTCACCTATTCGGAGACACCAATATGAAGCAGAAAAATGAAACTTTTATCTGTGATTACTTTATTATATTACATTCTTTCATATTTATCAACTGAACGATTTGTACCTAATTCTTATCCATACACTTACCCGTGTTTTGCAATTTATTTTGATGGTAGGCTTCATCCGTCCCTATTTTTAGCCTAAGGGATGAATTTACCAACCCTTCTTAAAAATTGCATTCTTAATAATAATGGTTTAAAAAAAGGGAACAAGGATTTTCCGTCGCCTATGAAAGTTCTTGTCTTTATATTGTTTCATATATTTAAATCCATGACCCCCCCCCCCCCCCAAATTTTATTTATATTCATTTCGATCCTACAGATATAGTGTCTTATTAAATTTATAAAATCTGAAATAGAATTTAGGAAAACTGCAGAGGTTGCTGAAAAAACTGAAAAATCGAATTTCAGCCATATCTTTTTTAATATTGAAAATAAATTGATGATTTTAGTAGGTTTACGTAAGTATTTAAGAGTTGTCTATCCGATATTTCAAAAATTTTCAAAGCCGACTAGATTCCAGAATATTCGCATAGTCAACTTTTGTTTTTCTTATGCGGGCGGCATATTGTTTTTTCATGTCCTTCGCAATAAAAAAATCAAAGAAACAAAAAAATCAATAACGTTCAAAAAAAAATTTAATTTTATTCTTACTCTTTTTATACCGAATACCATGAAAAAAGTTAAAAACCAGTTACGAAAATTAATATTACTTCAAATTAACGTAATTTGGTGAAACAAATTTTGTTCTTTTTTCGAAAAAAAGTAACAATAACATTTTTTTAGTATTCTTTTAGATATCTTGAGCCTTTCTAGTTCAACACTGCTTTGAAGTTGAAAATTTTCGATTTTCACTTGTTTATAACTCATAAACCGCTCAATCTAAATTCCAATGGTGAAAACCACCTGTATTAGATTTCTTCAGACATTTAAAAAATATAAAGTTTTACAGGGTGTTACCGTTAAAATAACGAAGTAGGTGTCAACTTCCGGTATTTTCGGAAGTGCAGCCATTTTGAAAATATTTTCATTGAATTTCTCGTGATCACTTATGTCTGGAATTTTTTTATTTTGAGGTTCAAGGCCCATTAGTTTCTGAGATACGGCCGCTTACCTACCTTAATGAAACGCCCACGCGATAGGTCTACTCACTAGGAACTTCGTGGTATATATCTTATCCGCCGGAAATGTATAATAAGGGAGTTATAGGGTCTAGAAGAAAACTTGTGAAAATTATATCTAATACGGATCTGGCAGTATAGGTAGGTAATATATACACGAGTGTAGCAGCTGTAGGAACTAAGGTCACTGACATCGCCGGAGGAAGCAGGTTGTGTCAAGGCCATCGACTTGGACGAGCGAGCCAAACAAACAAATATGAATCGAGAACGAATGAAACATTCAACTTGAATAGTGTAAGAGCTAAAAATAGCTCAACCGGATGGTCTGGCTCATTGACCGACGTGAACGCTCGTAGGTAGGCAGGGACTTCCCCGCGGTACCAGCCGGCGGAGGTGGGGAACGTCGCTTGCTGCCGATGAGTCAATCACGGAGGAAAGGATTGGCATTCTGATCTAGCTCACGCCGGAGGACGGATCATTTTAAATTCATATTATTTACGATTGTTCACTTTTCCTTTCATATACGGTCTACATTAAAATACGTTCACATTTCCATTTGTGCCTTTTTGTGCCTTTTAATAGGGACTCGCAATCGTATCGGAAAGAGTTAGTTTAAAGTTGGAGGTTGAAGCGATCGTATCTATACCTATCAAAACGTAAAAAATGCAGTGCGATTATAATACGTGTACGGGGTGTGAGATAAGTGATGGAGCGGGGTATGTTTTGTTTGCGGACGAGAGGGACAGTTGGCAATATCTAGTTCAGCATGGCGTTCTACAGTGTCATATCAGGTGTCCATATCCGGGGAATCCGCATCCATAGAATGTTTTTCCTTGTCCTAACAAATTGTCAACTCGGGTAACCGGAAAATGGAATTACATCAGGTGAGTGTATAAATAATTTTCGAGTAATGCGTAATGCGTAAATCGTTCTCGTAATGCACCGTATTCTGTTGCTTGGGAAGGGACAAAACAATGGTAGGGGAAATGAGGTAGGATAGGGGGGGACAAGGGGAAGTAGGCTACCACCAAAAGATGTAAAATTGTGCAATATTATGCGCAACGGTACGCTTTGAAATTTAAAAACGGCGACAGGGACGGAGCGAGGAAGCTATCGGTAAGCGGTGATGCCTCTCTGCTCGGATGACCTTAACGAAAGCGTCTCTCTGTTAGAGAAAAAGTGACCTTAGTTTTAAAGTGACCTTAATAGAAGTGCTCAAAACTAGCGAAAAAGATACTAGTGCGATACTATAGTGCGTGTATTTTACCCACCCAGCACCCCTATTCGCTCCACGGTCCCGTATGTTTATTAGGATAAACACCGGAAAAAAACACCTTCAAAATGTGAAACTACATAAAAATTGCAACAGAATAGTGTAAAAATCGCAAGTTAATGCGAGTGGCCGCTCTCCTTAATATTTACCAAATTCTCTTTACAACGATATTTAAATTTTTGAGTTCCGCTTAAATACAGCAGGGTGGCCCGACTGAAACAAAACTCACCTTAATCACTTGGAAACTGAAGATGTATGCAAAAACCGCAGAAACAGGTCGATTTTGTTATTGATGGGACATCTTTTTGGGTAATGAATTTAACAAAACAAATTCATCCCCTTGGCCGGGGTGGCTACTCCTTCGCTTATCATCATATAGGGTATCATCAAATGGCGAAAACGAAAAACAATAATAATTGAACATCGCCTTTTCGAGATATTTAAAAAAAATGTATATTTTTTTAATGGAACACCTGTATATTTTTAGATGGATCGGTTGCGAATTTTTTTTCAAAGGAAAAAACTATGATCCTAAAATAATAAATTCGTTAATAATTATTCATCATTTTATTACATATGTATACCCGCAAAGCTGGCTGCGACAATTATTGCAATTTAGTGTAGTTACGTAATGTCGTAAGGTTTGTTGTAAAGCTGCAACAATAAAAAGCGCCCAAGATCATCAATAACATCAACATCACCGTCACGCCACATTTGACGTCATATCTTCATTCATAATCATAACCCTACATCATCACTCATTACCGGACACTTCTATACCTAACGCATTGCGTCGAGGTGCGACATAGGGAACCTGCATTACCGACACTAACAAGCGGTAATACAGGTTCCCTAGTGCGACAACTTTAGCAGCGCCGCCAAGCATGACTTGGTGTCACTGAAAGTTATATTTGGTGAAAGATAGCGTGAGTTTTAAATATCAACACTGAATAGAAAAGCTCTTATAAATTTAATTAGACGGATGAAATGAAATTGGGATTGATAATTAATATAACAAAGTTTTCAATATGTTTATTATATTAACAATTATCACTATATTTCACACAATATTATTGATACAGCAGGTTGGTAGGTATATTGGAAAAATATTGAATCTCTAAATAAGTGTAAACTTTTTATTTTCCGCAGTTTCAATAATGTGATTCCTTGCAGTTTTAAAGGTCAATTATTTGCTGAATTAACAGCATTTTCTTCTTTGAAATGATCAAAACAAATATGGTGAGAAATTCGGCTCTGACACTTCACACTTTTCCAAAATTTGGTCATCATCGATATTATTATAACCTATGTCTTGTTCCTATTTCCATCAGCATAGTTATAAAATATTAATAAATTTATTTACGCAGCTTTTAAATAATTGACAAAAACTTTAATGAACAACTTATTGTTTGATGCGGAAGCTCTCTTGATTGAGTTTCGGGCATTGCCAACATGGCAAATATTAAGGCGATGGAGGAATACACTCCGACCCCATTTAACAGGCTAGTAATTGCACTTTATGTGCTTTATACTCATACGACCTACTTTCATTCCCTTTATTTTTTATTAATCATTATGAGTATACATATACTTTGCCTTATTCTCTCGCATTAATGATTGCCAATCATTGTTGGCATTGGTGGTGTAAGGTGTTGGTGTCTGAAACTACAATAAATCTTGAAGTGAACTCACGATTAGTTCTTCGCAGACTGATCGCTATAGATGTCGCTCTGCTTAAATCGCACGGAGAACCGTGGACTGGTTTGCTTTAAGACCTGGAGGGCTTTCGGAAATTCGACAACATCCTCTGGATACTCCATATACAGCACACTGATGAGCCCCAATAGGGCGAAACACGTGTCTCCTGCTTGTTCTGGTACTCTGGTGGCTGCTCTGTCGTTGTTTGGATGGAAGCTCTCTTGATTGATGAGTTTCGGGCACTGCCAATACAACAAATGTTAGGGCGATGCATATGGAGGAATACTCCGACTCCGACCCCATTTAACATAGAAAATAATAAGAATAGCAATATCATCAACTCTAATTTTAATTTTTAATTTCCTTATTTTCTATGATCAAGAGCTGGTTATTACACAGGACGAAAGAGAATTTTATACTATGCAAGAATCGACTGCTAACTAATTTTGAATTTTGGCCTTAAAAATGGACTTGACTGGTTATTGCATTGGACCCTTCAATTGCACTTTATATACTTTATCACAGACCTATAGTAAGTGCCATAGTTATAATGCAGCAGTGCTCTTATGGCGCTCATAGTTGCCGCTTTTGTCGTACTTCTGGGAAGCAGACGTCCACGAGCGTACGCTCTTCATTTTGAAAATGATTTAATTCGTTGCACTTCTGTAACATTTTGTACCTCCGCAGACTGCTCTTTTAACATTGATCTCGTTCATAAGTGAGGATTGCACAACATGGAACAGCACTGTAGTGTTTATAACTTCATACATTAATATTATAATATTCAGATATTAATTATTAATTATTATATTCTTTTGAATCCGTCAAAGTTTATTATATTCTTCTTTTTCAAATTAATATCCATTTTATGAACAAAATTGTTTCGATTATTTAGTTAGTCAGAACATATTCGTAGGTGTAGGTATAATACATACTTATATATTGATAATAATAATTAAGTATAAGTATGACTTATTATTTATTAATTATTTATACTAAATGAATGTAAATGCTATGACGCGATATTTGTCATTCCTTCTACAATTTCTTGCCAGAACACATTTCCTAAAGATCTACATTTACTTACTCCACAGAATAATTAGGTAGATGCGGAATTTGAATTTTCAACTGACATATACTCTGTTGTAGTGGCAATAATTGACGTTGCGTTGGTAACCAAACATTGATAATTAAGTAAATAATAAAACTGTCATAAAATAATTCACGAAGTTATATTTATTTTTGTATTATTTCTTGAATACTTGAATAACGGACAGCGATTTTGAGTATCAATATTATAGTTTTCTGCACTTAAGCTAAAAACCAATACACTATCCTTCTTTCTCGGAGACAGTGCGTATGTTGTTTTGTTGTTTTAAACAAAACGAAAATATTCTTGGACCGCAACAACAAGTCCTCAGTTCAACAGCAAATACCTAGGCTCCAAGCTAATACGAGTGTTGATGTATATTTAATTTAATATTTTGAAATATTCAATTTGAATCAGTACTTAAATTGAATTAAGACTGAAAAAGCACATGTTAACAGACTCATTGGTAACATCCCCCTGAGAAGAAGAATAAAGTAAGTACTTGACCTAAGTCCCCTGATGAAAAGAAGTAATTTGCAAGTGATAGGCACTACGTGAAGATAGAAGATGATTATATGATTACATTGCCGTATACGGCCAAAGGAGAATCTTATACATAACTGGCAAAAATACTGAGACATCTACTCGAAGTTGTTTTTTCTAAAAGTGTTAATGAATATATAAAATGCAAAGGCAGTATACCTGCGCCTATCTATCAAATAATCGTCACTTCCCAAATAGGGAAGCCTTGATAAATAAAGTCATCAATAAAGTAGCAAGAAATAAAATTTTATCAACAAGCACTACGATTTTCATTTTACCTACCTCTGTAAATAAGGAATGTGTTTAAATAATATTTTTATAATGTAAAAGCAATAGCCACAAGCATTGCAATATGCAGTCTATACGTTATACAAACATCAAAAATTATTACTTTTTGACATTTCAACAGAACCTCAATTATTTTTGTCTAGAAATCCTGAGAATAAAAATGTCAATTATCTTTCGAGTTTAATATTTTTATATGAACCTGTGGCACTGATGCTTGCATTGAACTGACAACGCTGTCAGTTTTTTGCCCATTTAAAATGCATTGCCCTATGCTACCCACACTGCATATTATCTATGGCCATTACTATAGAATATAATGGACTGATAGTTGAATGGACTGACAACTGTTGTCAATGCTTTACTGTACTAAGTTTGTTGCCAGTGTAAGGTAGGCAACCAACATTTCTTGTAAGGGCAAAAACTACTAAATAATAATATGGAGAAATAATACGAAATTCAAATTACACATATTTTATAGGAAGAACATGGTATTATATGGTATTAACATATATATCTGTTAATTTTGATACACGATTTACACAATTATAAGCTGCACAAGACTGGACCATTATTAATATTAAATTTTAAATCGACAGAGAAGATATTTATATTTAAAGTAAATATAAATATGCTTTTAACCAGTAGGTACCTATGGATATTAAAATCAGATCTATTTGTTATACACCTACAATTTCCATACAAGGCCAATAATAAATATTTATTTATTTATACTAATGTCAGATAATAATATTAACATTAATAATTGTTCTATCGCTCAAAAAACACCAAGAATGCGGAATTTTTTATTATTCTTTGTTTAAATCTGTTTTGTTGAATTGAATTCGTCGCTTTGCCCTTACTTGTATGTATGGTTGCCTAACTTTGGTTGGCAACAAATTTTAGTCTCAAGGGTTCGTCCATTATATTCTAGGTCTATGTACTTTATACTCATATACGACCTACTTTCATTCCTTTATTTATTAATATACCTACTTCCTTCCTACTTGCCTTATTCTCTCGCATTCAAGTTAATTTTAGGTACCTGCTATAAGTGCTATACGAGTACATATACAGGGTTATGCAAATTTCATGGTGCCAGTATTATTGGGATATCCTAAACCATATTATAAGAGATACAGGGTTGCTTAAATTAGAGAAAAGTTGCGCTATTTTATGGCCATATATCTCGAATCCGTCAAAACATGCAAGATATCTGTGACAGTTCCTGAAATATCCTGAAAAAACTGAAAAATCGAGAAATCTTATTTTTGGAATATCTTTCTTACCATTGGAAATTAATAAATAATTTTTTGTAGCCTTATTCATAAGCCGTTATAAGCTATTTATCTGACGTTTCAAAAATTTTCACAGCCGACTAGATTCCAGAGTTTTCATAGTCAACTTTCGTTTTTCTCATGGCCGCCATATTATTTTTTTATGTCGTTCGATAAGAAAAAAATAATGGAAACCAAAAACTAATAAACTTCAAAAAATAACTTTCAAAAATTTTTGTTCTTTTTTTTTCTAAAAAAAGACAACTTTTTAGATCGAATATCATAGAGAAATTAACAACCTATAAGGCAAGCAGTATGACTTCATATTGGCCTATTTCAGTTAAGAACTATCTGTTTTTCTTTGAAAAAAGAAGAATAAAAATTTTCCAATTTTTTTTTCTAAAATTTATTAATTTTTGGTTTACATTATTTTTTCTTATCGAACGACATAAAAAAATAATATGGCGGCCATAAGAAAAACGAAAGTTGACTATGAAAACTCTGGGATCTAGTCGGCTGTGAAAATTTTTGAAACGTCAGATAAATAGCTTATAACGGCTTATGAATAAGGCTACAAAAAATTATTTATTAATTTCCAATGGTAAGAAAGATATTCCAAAAATAAGATTTCTCGATTTTTCAGTTTTTTCAGGATATTTCAGGAACGGTCACAGATATCTTGCATGTTTTGACGGATTCGAGATGGCCATAAAATAGCGCAACTTTTCTCTAATTTAAGCAACCCTGTATCTCTTATGGTTTAGGATATCCCAATACTGACACCATGAAATTTGCATAACCCTGTATAATTCTTTATATCCTGCTTGGAAAACTGTTCAGAGATCTGTACATGCTTAACAATCCATAGTTTGACCAACCGCATACAACACACAGCACATATTTTTCCCGACATGTTCACTTTAATACAGCGGAAGGTATATTTATAAATGCATATTTAACTGTACACAACAAATCCCCCGATAGTGCTTTGAGAGTAACTTTTAAATTGAAATTATACTTGAAACTAAAACATTCAATTATTACTAATGACAAATTATTAATAATTATGATTGGCAGATTTACTGAAGCTGTCAAAAACCGTGAAAAGTTACCTAACTTTGAATCTAAAAATAGCTTAGTGACACCAAGTCCTGCATGAGAGCGCTGTAAAAATAGTCGCAGGTTATGGGAGGAAGTGTCCAATAATAATATTTTAAGAAGCATAATTATTTGTTATTAGTCATTGTCATTACTCGTTTCATTACTTCATCCTTCATCAGTCTCATCCATCACTCTCATCATAACCTTCTCCATCTCATCTTTTCGTTTGGCAAATTTGAAAAGTAAGTAAAATAATAAAATAAATTAAAAATTCACCATTAACAATCTTGTCTCTTGTCTTTATGCTATATCATTATTAAAAGAGGGTTAAAGTTAATGACCGAAAACTTATTTGCAATTTGCACTGCAGTACTAGAACCCACCCACCTCCGTCTACCTGAAAAGTGTAACTATGATTGGTGAAAATGATAATATTAACAAGAACCAATATGTTCTACCTTTGGATCAACCGGTTGTGTGTTTAGAAGTAGAAGCAGCGTTTAAAGGGTTAACTTCAAAGGAAAAATCTTATGCTCACCACATCAGTCAAGCTGCTTGGACTGGAGGCCTTATAACGTTCATCCAAACTAGCCCAGAATCAGGCCCAATATTTGTGTTATTCCATACACTGTTTCTGGCTCAGAGCCCACAAGAGTTTAAAGCAGAAGCACTCGCAGCTGGATTTTCTGAAGATGAAATCACTGCTTTATTTGTTTACGTTTGCGGAGTCTTCAGTAATGCTGGCAATTACAAGGTAGGTAACTAAAAACAGCAAAAATAAATCCTGTGCTTTTTTAGGGTGCCATACCGTGATATGATGAAACCCTTAGATTATTATGTACCCTTTCCTATGTCTTATCATCTACCTGTGAGAGGACTTTTAGAATTGTCTGATCATTAACCTTCGAAACGGTTTTAGATTTACTTTCGGCAAATTACAAAAGGTAATTTTGTGATTTATGTCCCTTTTATATAGCACCCGTTACATCAAATCTTTGTAGAGGGTACGTTCGTTATTACGATGAGATTAATCTAGCAATCCTAATCCTACAGAGGTGGTGTCCGAGTTTAGAACAATGCACATGCACTCAACGAGGTTAGAGATTAGTGATATAGGTCCTATTATTAATGTAAAACTGCCGCTTTTGCGTACCATAAATTTTAATAATTTTAATGAAAAAAAAAGCCAGTTTTTAAGTAAGGTAGTGAAAATATGGATATAGAAGGAATATCCTACTATCTATGTATATTTAAAGAACAAAATGTTTTATGCCACTTATTAATTAGTCTTGGCATGTTTTAGACCAGGGATTCCCAACCAGTGGGGTGCGCCCCACTTGGGTGGCGTAGAATGATTCAAGGGGGGGGGGGGCAGCTTCAGCTGTATGCTACTTTTTATTCAAAATATTGCAAGAAGAAGCTTTGGACGTGAAAAATCATTCGTCTGCTAGCGATAATTTCATGGAGTTGACTGAGTTTTGGATAAAATATAATGCCATTGCCGTCAAGGAAGCACTGCATATTCTTTTACCATTTTCAACTACCTACCTTTGTGAACGTGGTTTTTCAACGCTGTTTCAAGAATGTCCGGATGTGGGCCCTCCGTTAAACGTTATATCACTCTGTGTCGTGGGCGTGTCTCGCGCACAGAGAGATATTATAGGGATCTTGACTTGACCGTCCGGACTGCGTGGATGAGGAACCACTATAAAAACATCTCCAATCTCAAGTATTGCGCGCGCCGAAAATTAGATGTTCATTTATCGAAAAGATTAGTGTAAAATGTGTGTGCTGAAATAGAATATTATAGAGGAATAATATAGCTTGTGTAGAAAATGTCATCAAACCACCCAAAAACGAAGAGAGAGAAGCTGCTGTAAATATTATGAAAAGCATTGGTGCCAACGCTGTATGTACAAGAACATGTATTATAAAGGTGTACTAAAACAACATTACTCGAATTCATTTTATTAATAAAGATTTTGCCTGAATGTAATAATAGTTTGTTATGTGGTGTGCAAAATTAAATAAATAATTTTTTCTATAAAAAATGTTATCAATATTCCCTCCATCTCTGGAGAAAATATCGCGAATCACTTCTTTACATTACTATTAACGACTATTAATTATGTTGATGATTTTTATATTAGACTCGATTTAAAACTACTACACGTGATTTATAAGAACGGGAACTGATCATACTTCTACGTCTGCGAGGAAAATTACGTCTATCCAAACTTCAAAAATTGAGAATTGTCAATACAGGGTGTCTCTAAAAGGTACCACCAACGCTCTACCACAGATTCCTGAGTAAAAAATATGACGATTTAACAGAAATTATCTATGTCCAAAAAGGCACCCTTCTCAAGATAAAGCCCTTGAAAGGGGGTCAATCAAAAACATGTTTTCCAGAATAAGTCAAAAATGGGTTAACTGAGAAACTTAAAAATTTCAGCGCTTACTACTATTGTTGAAACCAATAAACTGACAAACAGCGGGTATTATAAAGGCTCATTAAGTTAACGGGCAGATTTCTGGGGCCGTTTCTGAAGAAGGTATCGAGTCTAAATGTAAATTTTTTAATTTTATCTATTCTTGATATGAAAGTAATTACAATAAAAATGTTAATAAAAGTCTTTTGACGTCGATATTAGCTTCAAAAAGGAGCACAGAAATCTGCCCGTTAGCCTAATGAGCCTTTATAATACTGGCTGTTTTAGTCTTGCAAACATTGACATACAGGGTGTTTGTGTTTTTGATGTCACGTCTCACTTTTTACTCCAGAACTTTTTCATCCGCATGCCACTTTATTTTTTCTGTATTCTGTATTTTTTGTCCAAAGCCATAAGTATTTATAAAGTTTTTTTTTACATAGATTGTGACCTTTTTTCTTCATCCTCAAATATAAATTTAATTACACTTCATGTTTTGTATTCAGTGACATTTATATTTAATTATATTTTTATAGAGGGTCCAATTTATGCTTCAAAACAATCCGTGTGCGTTTTTGGAAATTTGAAGGGACACCCTATAGAAGTCCCGTGACTTTCTGAAGTTTTTTTTAACTAAAATCAAACAACGTCATCCCAAAGTTTCACAAGAGTAAAAAATATTGTTCAATAATCTTGAAAGATGAAGCTACAGTAGCGTTTTTAAAATTTTAGTGAAATTAACATCATGTAAAAAAAATTCCAATATCTCCGCCATTTTTCTTATTTGATTCTTGAAATTGTTGAAGGCTGCTAAGAGTTATTGGCATAGCTGTCTACTGTAAAAAATTCAGTTCAATTCCTTCAAAAATGTGCTCGTAAATGGTTGTAGAAATTCAGCCATTTTTACCCTTTTCCTACCCATGAAACTGGCTTATTAATAGAAATGCAAATTTTATTGCGATAACTCAAATTTTAAGTAATTTTCTTCCAATTTTGTGAATTTTGGTTTCAAAGTTTTTTGTCTATCTTGCTCATACAGCGGTTCAAAAAATAGCCATTTTCCCGAAATTTCAATTGGCCACCATTTTGAAACGGCTAGGCCGATTTTGCTAAAGTGCAATACCAGACCACTCCTTGTTCACTTATCCTACAGGAACACCGTGTATGTCAATGTTTGTAAGACTTATGTAATGTCAGTTCATTGGCTTTAACAATGGTAGTAAGCGCTGAAATTTTGAAATTTCTCAGTTAATCCATTTTTGACGTATTCTGGAAAACGTGTTTTTGGTTGACCCCATTATAAGGGCTGTATCTTGTAAAGGATGTCTTTTTGGGCATAGATACTTTCGGTTAAATCGTCATATTTTTTACTCAGGAATCTGTGATAAGAACGTTGGTGGTACCTTTTAGCGACACCCTTTATATCGTGGGCAGGTGAATTTTGGAAAACCACTTTTTCGTGATCTGGGGGTCATGATCGGTGGACATTTGATGTGTGATTTTGGTAAAGTGATGTTGTCCTCAGTAGTGTATTTTTTATTAAAAAATACACTAAAACGGTTGAAGAAGATTTACAGTTCCATATACTAACTTTTTAATTTTATTTCATGGAAATGAAAATTATTAATAAGTAACTGTAAAAAAATATTTTTTCGTATTAGTAATTTTTCATTTTCATGAGATAGGACTCGAAAAGTTAGTACATGAATATGTGAAGAGTTATGCTGCATCTTCAGCCGGTTTAAAGTTACACCTTCGAATATCAATACAACAAATGAAACTGAGAAGTGTGCACTTTACAATGGCATACTTTATGATTTTTTTTTTAATTTATTAAATTAAATTAGTTGTAATAAACAACCCATTAAATATTTAAACAGATTAGTTTAGAAAATATTTCTCAAGCATACTTTACTAATCTTTTTCAGGGTTTTGGTGATACGAAGTTTATACCTGCTATTGAAGTAACAAGACTAGAGGAACTTTTGAAAGTTAGTTCCGTTTGGCCGCAGTTGCAGAATATCTGGGATGAAGTAAAAACTTCAGTATATGATCTCACCGCTGGTAAAAGATGCCTTGGCTACTCGCCTGAAGGATGCACGAGTTATTTATCGCATAACTGTACACCTGAAGACAATAATCTAGTACAGAATTGGTTGAAAACACAAAAGTTGGAATGTTATAACACTCGTCTTTTCAAAACTGAATCTGAAGGAAAGGTAAGAGCAACTAATAAGCTATTGTATTAGTAATAACTTCTATTAACATTTTTGTAATCCTTTCATGCCAAGAATCAATAAATTGCTATATTTTTCACCTACGGTCGATACCTTTTCTGGAAATAGCCCCAGAAATCTGCCCGGTAACTTAATGAGCCTTTATAATACTGACTGGTAGTGTTTTAAGCTGCATGAAATTTAGAATTAATCAGTTGGCAAGTGGTATCAAGAACTTCACTTCCAATTTCAATATTGGCATTGGCAATCCGACAAGTTGCAGGATCTTCCACTTCTTTTCCCACCAACACATTCTGAGATTCATTATTATATTATATAGACTTATGCCAGGATAAAATCCACAGATCTAATATAACAATCGTAGTGTTTATTACCCCCCTTTAATTGGTGCTTTTCAATTTCAAGAGATAAATAAACAAACAAACAATTCCCACTAAATGATGATACGATGTGTGTGGATAAATAATAATGAAGTAAAGAGCAAGTCAATATGACTTGACACGATGAAAGACTTCGATACGACAGTGAACAGTGACCTGTTTGTTTTATGATGCCTCCCCACCCTATAGCTTGATAAAGAACAAAAACAATGGTTTTGTCATTGTCTCATTGTCAAACAAAGTCTTGTCATTTTTAGATAGCATGGTGGAAGAGGAGGAAGTGGTCAATTTAGAAAGTTTACCAGAATGTCCGTCTTCTGCAGACTTTAAGAGCAAACATGAAAAAATACTGAAGTAAATAAGGTGATTAAATCCAGACTCGACCCTCAGTAACTAAACAAAATGCCAAAATTGTGAGGATGCAAACAGCATTTAATCGACCCTTTTCTATGCTATTATTTACCATCAGCTCAGCCTTGTAATCTGTGGGTAGGTCCTGTGAAGCACTTTCCCCATTTATTCAGAAAAATTACCCCCCCCAGAGTACAAGCGGTTGTTCTCTTGTGTTAATATAACACCACTCGATTCAATTTATTAATTTTAATTTCTTTCCCTTATCCGCTTTCGCTACATTTAATTTTCAGATACCTGAAGCATGTTATGCTTTTGATGTGTTTGTAATTTTTATGCTTTTCTTTTATTCTTTGATAAGAAAACTCAAATATGTCAAATAGGTCATCTTAATAACCCTCATGGCAGATAATTCTTTTCAACTTGCAGTACAAAGTGTCATTCTTGTTAATTTATTCCAAAGATTAAATTTTTTTATTTTTACAGTAGCAGTACTTTAATTGACAAAACACATTTGTGTTACTACTTCTTTAAAAATTAACATAGCAGAAATTGCAATGCCTACGACGAAGCACTATAACATGTCTGATAAAAAAAATGGTTCTATGGCAATAATTTCACATTAGGGATGTGCTGAATATTCGGCAAAAGTTCAGTATTCGACAAATACGCCGGTATTTGTCGAATATTCAGCGAAGCCGAACTTTGATATGATTTGCCGACCGAACCTGCCGAACTTTTTCAGAACATTGCTTTTGCTTAAACCTCCACAGAGTATTCATATTTATTTACAAATTACATAACAGAAAATATTGACCTTATTTTTATAAAGATGTTGAAAATAAAATGTATGATGTGGAGTATCAGAATAAAATACTGCCGATTCAAGAGAATTCCCAATAAAAACAAACTGAAATAATTTGAAGTCATTCATCAGAAATCTTAAACATGTGCCACTACAGGTCACAATATTCAAACAATCTCAACATTCCAGACTATGAGCAAAGTGTTCAAAGGAAAATTAACCATTTAATCCAGGATTTTGCGAAAATGAAATGAAGAATGTGGTTTGAGTAGCACTATGTAATGCACCTATTAGAAAAAGATGGGAGGATATTTCATTCCAATTTCACAGAAAGATAAGAATAATGATGCAAATAAAATTGTAGTCTTCATTTGCACATCTCCCATCCTTGTTTATGTTTCAACTTCAACCAATGCTTGACGCCTTTGTTTTTAACAAAGGCGGAAAGTTCGGACAAACATTCGGCGATTCAGCACAAATTTCGGCCAAAGCTTCGGTATTCGGCGGTTTGGCAAAATCGTGGTTCAGCACATCCTTATTTCGTATACAAAAATAATTTACATTGTAGACACTACATATTTCATTTCACAATTATGGTGTTGTTAATAAAATTTTTTAAGAAAGCACTTGATAATTCAGCTTATTGATTTCTTTTTAGACTACCTACGAAATCCGTCTAGCATCAGAGAAGCAATCAGAATTATTAAGAGAAACTGTTGGAAATATTACATACCTTGTGACCTCCGGTGATTATTCACCAATAATAGTAAAAGTGGCAGAACATTTAAAAAAAGCTATCCCACATTCAGCAAACCCTACGCAAGCATCTATGTTGGATTCTTATTGTGAATCGTTCACAACAGGTTCATTGGCTGCTCATAAAGAAGGATCTCGATACTGGATTCAAGACAAGGGGCCTGCTGTAGAGACTTATATTGGATTCATTGAGACATATCGTGACCCTGCAGGCGTGCGAGGAGAATTTGAAGGTTTCGTAGCTGTGGTCAATAGAGACATGTCTAAAAAGTTTGCGACTTTGGTTAACAGTGCAGAAAAATTTTTGCCTTTACTTCCGTGGCCTAAAGGATTTGAGAAAGACCATTTCTTGAGACCTGATTTTACTTCTTTAGATGTGCTGACTTTCGCCGGAAGTGGAATTCCAGCTGGAATTAATATTCCCAATTGTATGAAAATTTGAAAATACTAAAAAAAATCAAACATACTAACTCTGTTTTATTTTCAGATGACGAAATTAGACAAGTTGAAGGTTTTAAAAATGTCTCTCTTGGAAATGTTCTTCATACTAGCTATCAAATGACCCGCACGCCGTTCCTTGGGGAATCCGATTCGCAGTTGTTGAAAAAATATTGTGTTGCCTCTTTTGAAGTACAAGTGAGTATAAATAAAATTACATTGACTTTTCCTTTTACAAAAATCTACTTTATTCACAACAACAATAAGACTCAAATTGGTCCAAAATAATTTATAGATATTCCATTAGAGGGGGAAATGCTTTCCTCTGGACGCAGACCCATTAAGACCTAATAAGTTTAGAAAGTACAGTGGAGTCAATCACAGAACACCGGTCTCAGGACAGTTTCTTTTTCCTCGTCAAGTGTTTCACTCCCAGTTTCTATGTATTTAGCATTGTTATATTTTAGGGTCCCATTGGGGTTTAAGAGATCCTTTGCCAGGAACTTGTAGAGTCTTAGTAGGGCCGTTCCTACTGGACGTGCAGTGAATGCCCGCACGCAGGCGGCCGATTATTCCTCTTCCCGATATTCCATCCAGTTGATTTTCCACAGATTACGATATAATTCTATTGTCTTATCGACGATTTTGATCATACCTGTGATCTGAATGGGACAGTTCATCAGTCACAAACCACCTCCCCACCTGAGTACTGATACAGGTAGAAGCCAAGATAATAATTCTCAATAATTACGTCAATAATTTATCTCCATCTCAATGTTACAAGAGTGGGTTTTCTGCCTCTGTTTAGTATCTCTAGTTTTCTGGATTTCTGGATAATATAAACGACTCATCTCTGTTGTTCGTGTTGTTGCTTCCCCATACAATTGTGTGATGTGAGTTTGCATCGTCTCCGATTGTGACCTGGAGGTTCTGGCCCTTGCAGTATTTTACAAGTTGTTCAGTCTCTTGTGACGGTGGGGAGGAGGGATAGAGTCACACGGTACCTAGGTATAGTGAAGATACTGTAAGATCCTTAGCCACTCCATCCATTATGGTACTCCAGTATTAAGACTCGGTTCACTCCTGACAAAAATACGGATTCTGAGGTGTGACATTACCGTGATCCCATTGTATATCAGCTTACCTCTGGCCGAGCCTAGGCCTGCTCACCAGCCAGGACTTTCGCATGAGGGCTGCTGTCTATGTCTCTTCCAACAAGTAGTCTGCACAGAGACGCAGTCGCATCTTACGGTGCTGCAGGTTTATTTGAAGTACCCGCAACCCAGTCAAGCGTGTCGCTTCTTTTCCCCATTTCTCTTAAGGTAACCTCACCGTAACCACGGTACGCTTTGGACTCCCTCCTGGCAAGGTCCTTCAGTGATTCTTCATCTATCCACATCACAAGGGTGGAACCCTCCCTCTCCTTGTGCTGTGCAAAGATGGACCATTCAGCTGTTCTCAGCCTCAGGTTCTGCGTTTCCAACAGACGGAATGCTGCTTCAGAGTTCTCGAACGGCCTAGCGGCACCTTATATACAAAGATCAAGACATTAGTGACTGAAACCACTTCCCAGGATGCTCCGACCTGCACTGTGCCCTTTTTTCTCGTCCTGCGGACTCGTGGTATTTTCTTTAAGCAACTCAGTTTCGTTAGAAATTAATCAAAAGACTTATTGCGAAAATTCAATGATGTGTGATATTATTACTAAAAGCATTATCACTAGTCAGAAAATTCCTACAATAAAACAGAAATACAATCTGGTCAAAATCCGTCATTAGAGCTGTATGATTGTCTATTTTTTCAGGTAGGTTTACATGAACTTCTCGGCCACGGTTCTGGAAAACTTCTCCAGGTTTCATCTGATGGTACTACAAATTACCCTTCTGACCTTTTAGACCCGCTAACAGGACTGCCACCTTGTGGAGGCTATTCTTCAGGGGATACGTATGACTCCCGCTTTGGTCCTCTAAGTTCAGCATATGAGGAGTGCCGTGCTGAAGCTGTGGGACTGTACCTCAGCTTGGAACCTGAGATACTGGCCATATTCGGACATAACGAAGCTGAGGCAGAGGATATCTACTATGTAAATTGGCTATCATTGGTGTGGACTGGTGCAGGTAGAGCTTTGGAGATGTGGGAGCCTGGCAGGGGATGGCTGCAAGCCCATTCACAGGTGAGTTGGTGGTAAAGTCGTTTAAAAAATATTGTTCATATACACTTTATATAAATACAGAATAATTTTTTGGAGTGGACCATTAGAAGTATTTGGAAAACCTAAACAACTAGAGATCTCAAATTTTTTATACAGAGTGCTGATTGTTGTGGGAATCTCGGTTATCATAAGAATATGATGTAGGTTAAATTGTGACAAAATTGAAAAAGTTCAGTTGTTGCTAAACTATGCCGAAAAACTGTAAAATCAGAAAATCTCATTTTAGCCATATTTATTATTACTGAAGGTGTTATAAATTATTTTTTGTAGCTTTACATTTTTTGTCATCAAAAGCTATCATTTGTCAATAAAAAGTTTTCTAAGCCGACTAAATCCCAGAGTTTTCAGTGAACGTTCTTGTTTGTTATGGCCGCCATATTGTTTTTTCGTGCCATTCAGTATAAAAAATCAAGAACACCAAGTCTATCACATTTAAAAAAATCAAAATTTTATCCTTTTTTTTCGAAAAAGGAAAAATTTTTCCTCTGAATGTCGTCAGCACCTATGTCATAGCTTTGTGATTTTTTAGTAAATGATTTTTGTTTATGAGAAAATTGTTCTTTTTCAGTAGTTAGTCATTTCTTAAAAGATGAATTTAACTTGACCAGACTTCATCTAAGGGTGATTGAGGTGCTTCGTACTTTTTCGATTTCGTCAATAAATTAGAACCAAATAACAGGGATAACAGGAGATCACTGGATTTCGTAGACTTTTATGACAGTTCGTAGTTTCACACAAAAATTAACGCTTCTGATTGGCTGCCTGAAATACGAAGGTTTTACGTATCTACACAACGACTTTCACTGCGTAGAAACACAAAACCTTCATATTTCAGGCAGCTAAACAGAAGCGTTCATGTGTACTACTTAATAGACCTATTTAAAATAGGTACTTACTGATGGAAAGTAATTTAGGAATTTTAATAATTACTATTATGATTTTTTAGTTTTGACCAACATAGAAACAAAATTTCACAGCAACAAATAGAAAAAAAATGTATTATAACATCAAACATTTTGTCACTGATGAACATATTCAATAAATGTGGAAAGCGAGTTTTACTATTGCCTAATAGACAGTTATCCTAAAAGACCTTAATTTGATCATTAGTACACCGTCAAAATTTAATTAAGATATTGTGTTTCAGGCTCGCTTTGCACTAGCAAGAGTACTCATAGAAGCTGGTGTGGCCAAGATTACGCAGCCATCTGAAAATGATTTACTTGTAACCTTGGATCGGTCTGCTTTAAAGGTAGCTGGAAGAAATGCAGTTGGTCATTTTCTTCTTCAATTACAAGTTTATAAAGCCACTGGGGATATTGAAGCTGCACAGAAGTTATTTAATCGATACTCAGCTGTAACCGAACCTTGGTTAAGTTGGAGGTCCATTATAATTGCTAATAAACAGCCAAGAAAAATGTTTGTGCAATCGAACACTGTGGAAATTGATTCTGATGTGGAATTAAAAGTCTATGAACCAACACTTACAGGTTTGATTCAATCTTGGACTGAAAGATTTCCAGAACCTGATAATTTGCATGATTCACTTTTGCAGTTATCAAAACGAGACGCTAATGAATTATTATGTTGTAAATAACACAAACTGAAATGCATTATGTAATGTAATGTGATGTAATGTTTTTATCCAATAAAGTTACTAACTTTTCCTTCGATGTATTTTAATTTAAAAGTATAGAACAGTGACATTGTACAATAACAGTGTACACAAGTACACTGGGATTTCATACATTGTTAGCTTAAATTGTAATGGATGTTTACATAAAATTTTTAACAGGTTTTAAGTGTTTCAACTGAAATTTTTAAAAATTTAAAGTTACCGGAGATATTGAAATAATATCTGTTATTGAAATAATATCAAATATACTCCTCATCCAACAAAACAATATCGTAGGCGTTCAGGCAGACGTCATTAGAGCCAACAAAATTGCAAATGTAAAACGGACAAAATAAATCCGATTTGTGATTTTTTGCCCAGCAGGAAGGTCCCAATTAGTGGACTTAATTACTAATATACACAATTATGGGAAAATTGTACTGCATAAAACATCAGGTAATGTACAATAAATTCAGAAAAATACAAACATAATTCCAAATAAGCAAAGATCTCAAGATTTTCTGGCTGTTATACAAGTACCTAGGCAACTTAATATTTAGCATCTGCAGTTCTTGGAGTTAAGGAGCCATGTTTGGTAAAAAGTGCAAATTTTCTAGACCATCCCACTTCATAACTCAAAATTAACTAATTGACTTAATGATTCCGCTAATATACCGATAATTGAAATGACTCACCCTGTATAAATCAATTATTATTATAATAATTGTACTACTTAAATCTCATAAAATCAAATCGTTTATAATCAGGATCAATGTAGCATCTCACCGGACAACACTCACTGGACAAACCACACCGGAAGTTTCTATGAAATTTCTTATTTTAAATGAGACTCCCTACATATTATTACGTTTTTAGATTGCCTGAGAAAATGTACTAACAATCGTGCTTAGAGTTCAATTTCTTCAGGACCGTGAAAGAAAATTTTTCTTCAGAAAGTGAAGGAAAATCAGTTCTCAGGAGGGAGTGCCGTAAATTGCATACCATAAAAAAGAACCCTTGACTTATTTACTAAAAAGATTTTCTCTTGTAATTTTTTTGTGTATGCTATAGTTTTCGAGAACATTGGTATTGAAAGAATTGAATTTTTAACCCACACGTTTTCAAACATTTCAAAGTTTCTCTTTGGTCTGTGAAAAAAATTTACATTGCTCGAAAACCATACTGCGGGTAAAAGCCAGCCTTATTTTTTCTTCTCATGCAATTTAAAACTGCAATAACATAAGAACATTTTTAAAAAACATAACTTTGATGTCACTCTCGTCTGGGACACCTGTATAACCCAAAATAATTTAAGATTATGGGCATTATGACCCGAAATTTGAATTTGTAATAAAATTTATGAAAAATCCATTATTTGGCACACAGAGATCGACTCGAATGAGCTGGGATATCCTGTATGTATCTGTATGGTCTCAGAATAACTGTTGATAATTTCCAGGCATGATAGGGGACATCAAAACAATGTTTTTTTTTCTATAAACATGTCTCCTAAAATGTCTGGTTTCCAAGATACAGGGTGTTGAAATTAAAAAAAATAATCGTTTTTTTATAAATATCTCAAAGATCCTTTTGCCGATTTCGGTGACATTTGACTGCGTTGTTCGTTGTGATAAGAAGCAAAGTTTGCACTAACTATAATATGGTAATTACAAGTTCCAGTGACTTTATCCCTAAAACAAATTATTAAAGCCTCCTCAATGTTGAAAACTTTATGAAATAAATCATTAAAATCAATGTTTCTTTTCTTTTATTTTAGGGCTTTTTTCACAAAAACAAAGTAAGATACAAAAAAATATCAAGAGACAAAAAAAATTTATTTTTAGCCATCAAACTACAAAAAAAAATTAAATTTGTAAACAAGTCAGTGGCATACATTTTTGTTGTCAATTTTGTTTTTAAACTTTACACCCTGTATCTTGAAAACTAGACCTTTTAGGACACCATGTTCAGAGAAAAAAAAAACAATTGTTTTAATGTCCCCTATCATGCCTGGAAATTATGAACAGTTATTCTGGGTTTAAAGTATTTACTTGAAAACTATAAGTATTATCAAAAACCTATTTTGGTAAATATACAGAAGTGGTACTCCAGTTTTCAGGGCAATAATGTGTATGTCGCTGTTGATTTCATAGCCGTACTATGTTACCTAATTCAGTAGCTGCATTTTTATGTTAGCTTCTCTCTCCCCTGAAATTTTTACCTCAAGGGCTTTTCTTTTTTATTTTATTTTTTGCTTTCCTTTCATTTTCTTGAAATTTCAGAGGAGAGAGAACCCAACAATGACCTGACTTACCAGATTCTGGTCAGTTTCTGATCATCTTCATTATTCAGTAAAAATCGGTACCATGTGTAAAATGAGTACAATCTGGCAACACTGTGCGATATTTCGGCAGAGAGAATATTCCGATTGAATACTACTCAATGTGTCAATAAACTAAGAACTGCTTGTATTTCTACTACTAACTAAAGTAGTAGAAATAAAAAAACTAAAGATCAAAGCTACTAGTTTATAGGCGAACATTTTAAAATAATCAAGTAGTTGCTTACTTTGAATAAAATAGGTACCTAAATAATTGAAAAAAAAAACAAAATAATGGTATCATGATAAATAATATTGTAAAAAAATATTTTTAATAGGAATAGTCTTATAATAGTTTGCTCTCTGCAACACTAGCCACAAGTCCCACAGAAATGAAAAGCTTTCCAGAATAAAATTATTAAATTTAATCACAGTAACAAATACTGCAGCACTTCCTTTATTAAAACAAAACTACTTTTTCTGAATATGGTCCATAAACATTAAATAATATAATTTTACAATCTTCAAATAATAAATATTTATTACACCTTGTAAAAATAAAATAATATTTATATCAAAATAGTTTTCAAGTAGGGGGACGAGCCCATGTGTACACGTATCCATCTTGGCAGGCAGTGATAATACAATCTGGCCTGAAAATCAGGGACGTCAGTCTTTCATGAGCAATTTTCTTACATACTAGTGGCTCCAAAATAGGGCACTCGTCTAGTCTGGGACAAGCAGGAGTACCAACCAATTGTAAAGGATCTGGTCGTCTCTTCACTCTAGGCCTAGGTGGCACTAAAGAGTCTTCTGGCAGTTCCCACAGGCAGATTTGTGTATCGTGACCTACAGACCCGATTCTGTAGCATGAATCCGCTTCCAAGAACCAATCAAAGGCAACGGCAGACACCCAGGAATGATGACCTTGGGCCCTTGCAATCACTCTCTTCTGTTCTAATGAATAAACAGTTACTAAATCATCTTCACCTCCTACTGCTATCAACCGACCATCTCCTGACCATGCTACGCATAATAAGCCACCGAAGTATGACCTAGCAGATCCTAAAAGTTCCATGGAATCATACTGAAAGACACGTAAGACTCCATCTTGAGAAACTGTAGCTAATTGCGATCCATTTGGACTAAATGCAAGTTCGTTTATAGCGGCACCATTTCCTAATAACCATCTAAAAAGAGGATTGCGAGTTGACTTTGTCTTGCAAGTACTGACTGAAAACCCATCACCACCTTTGAAGGGTTGATAATGAGGAGCTGTGGAACCACAAGGTAGTTCTTCATTGTAAACATACAATTGCCCAGATGCATGAGCAGCTAAGAATAAAGATCTGCTACCTGGCACCCATTTTAAACAAGTTACTTTACACTTATCTATTAATCTTTCTTCATTGAATAACTTACTAAGCTCTTTTTTGTTTGGATCAATCAACTGAATTTGTCCGGTACTGAACCCGATCAGCAGGCTTACAGAGTCATTTGTAGCTGAAACCGCGTTAAAGTCATGACAAGTCGGATTGGTTCCTTTGTATATCTTTTTTTCTAGCGGTTTACTCAAGTCGGCAGCTTTCTTGATTCCCTTATAGACATACACATACAATTCTCGTCCGTGGTTAAAACATATTCGTTCGCTTTTGTCCGGCAGGGCGACTAAAGAAACTTTGACTTGGGGCAGTGCTTGACCTTGGGGCTGATATCCAACTCTATTTGGACGTGAATATTCACTCAAAGTCATCAGACGGTAAGTTCCTTCACGGGTTCCGAATTGAGTTTTTATGTCGCCGGGGTCCACCAAGGGCCTGTCCAAGGGCCGATCGCCGGCCTCCAGTAAAGACTGGTTACAGAGAGCGTCAGCTCTTGACATCCCTACAGGTAGCGAGAGAATGATGGCTTCTTTTATTATCTACCAGGGTAATTATTATCAATCCAATTTGATGTTCTATTTCATATTACTTCAAGGATAGTCCAGCTTAACTCTGTAAGGAACAATAATGTGATTTATTTATATTTTCAAAATATTTTTCAAAAAATTGCCCTACTTTATAAGAGGAGTCCAAATGTAATTTTTCCCTAATGCCTCTTTAACTTTCCCAAACTAACAACTTTCTTCTCTCCTCTCACCTTTTCTTTCAAGGGTTCAGGTCATGAGGTCTGAAACACTGTTTATTTGACTACATTACACTATACAAAAATACAAAATACAAGTGTTAAATTAAATTAAATTATTTATAAAATGTACACAAATTAAAATATTGGTGGGTGGGAGGACTGTCCTGTCACTGTCACAGTCTGAACACTCTGATAGCGAATTCGAGTTATAGTCCAATAAAGTCTAAAAAGTCATACGTATCGATTAAGAATACACATCCTTTTGATAGTTCGATTTATTTTGTTTCATGTACGTGTTTTTACAGTAACCGTCCAGTTTGTCTAAACACTCCATCCCGCATAAATAAGTATACGTCAACATTGGTTTTGAATGAGAATTAAATGCACAACACAGAGGATAGAATGTCATTACGTGAATAAATTTTATGTAGTTGTCAGTGGCTCTCAAACTGACGTAAGCGGTTCAATTCATTTTTTGAATGATTCCTTCAATAATTACGCTCGTTCACAACTTGACAATTAACTGTTTGACATTTTCTGGTGAAATTAGAAATATTAATTCGGACGGTTAGTGAGACGTCACATCTGACTTTTTAAAGTTAATCCTACTATACTGCACTTTTCTGCTCCGGGTGCGCACCGAGACGGAATCTCGTGTTCGATTTGTAGGACTCCGTTCCAGTGCTTTTCGTAATCGTATTCGAGTTAAAGTGAACTCTAGCGGTGCATATCGTAATTGTGTTCGAGTTACACTTGCTCTCTGGCAGTGCATAGGAAAATATGTTCGAGTCGTATGGCGGAACTGTCCCGGAGCAAAATAAACTGCACCGTCAAATTTGACGGTTCAACGGTGCACTCCCGTAAATTTAGAGGATAGCGGGAAAATTAAATACTGATTCCTTACTGATTCCTAGTAATTCCTTAAACCAAAAATTTGTGGATAAGTACATTTTACGTATTGTATGAATTACAACTTATTACAATAATTAAAATGGATCACGCCTTGTAGTTCCACGACTCTGTTATAATAAGAATAACATCATAACAACAAACAACCGTGATAGGTATAGGATAGGGATGGGTAGAAGGCTGTAATGAAAATGCAGAATTGCAGACTGGAGGGAAACTGGATCGCACACTGCACTGCACCGGTGCATGGCGCTCTGGCTCTGGCTCTGGTTCTGGCCTGCCCTGACACAGTTCGGTTCCATACAGAGTCGAAATGCGAAAGTTCTGCTCCGGACTGGAGCAGAATTCTGGGCAGAACTGATTCAGAGACAGATCGATCTCGCTCCGAGCAAGTGCAGCCAACTCGAATTCGCTATGAGTCTGAACTCGAACAGTCGAACATGTGTCTGAACCATAGAGTCTATCTCTATGGTCTGAACTGAACCAAGGAGCATGAACTAATAAAAGAGAGGGTTTATTGTAAATGGATAAACTGGCAACAGTACACTCAGTACAGCGCCCTCCTCCAACCTGGCAGGAACTAACTAGCCCTGGCATTCATGGTTACCATGGATAAATTACTATAAAAAACAATAATACGAAACAATCAAAATCTAAAATCAATCGTAAGCGAAATGTTGAAATGTGAAATTTCAAAAACACGATATTATAATTTAAATCAGGTTTTTATTGAATCAAGTCTAGCAGAAAAAGAACGGTTGTAGAGCTGAAGATGGGAGAGTGAAGAATATGGAAATCAATCGCGAAAGGAGAGCAGGATGCAGTTCATAACATTCAGATTTCACTAATGAAATTGAAAAGCACCTAATAGAAAGGTAAAGCTACGTTATGCTAACCATTGCTGATATTATATCAAGTTGTTATATTGTAAAAGTAATATTTAGTTTAAGGCTCTCTACATATAACTAAACTTTATGATTACCTACTTAGAATGTAAAAAATATACCAATTTTTATTTAATAAAATATTTTTAGATATTTATTTAGTAGATATCATCTGACTGACGTCACAGGCTGCGCACTGACATACCTCATACCTTGTTTATTTATATCATCCATCACTCCATCAGTCATCACTGCCACGGGCCACCAGTGTAATAACTAATAAGTAAAGGCGGCAGTGGTATCATGTACATGTTTGAATCCGAACGCGTTGTAAGTTATAACGCGTTCGAATTCAAACAACCGTGTTCTCTTAAAAACGGATCATCTAACTTTTAAATGGCTGACTAAATTCATGGGAGTGTCGAGGTCAGTATTCAATAGAAAAGTCGAGTATGAAAATGATTAGCTGTCACTGTCAGTGTTTTCACTTTTGAAGTTAAATTCAAATCTTGGGAAGTTGTCAAAACTTGAAGGAAAGAAACAAAAAATTAAAATGTATAATAATATAAAATAATACAAAATTATTTTACTTATTTTATTTAACTATGAAATATAAAATGAATATGAATGTGTATCTGTTTATGCCGAAGATATAAGATTCAGAACTCAAGAAGTCTCATGTGATTTCGGTACATTGTGATTTTATTATTTAAAATAAACTTTTATAGGATAAGTACCTATATACCTACATATTGAACTGAAAATACAAAAGTGAAAGAATGGTTTCTACTGTGGATAAGTGGGTCCGCATATTTGATGTGCCCGAATTCAGTAAACACAAAAAGGGATTTACAATTTATAAAATTGTGTCAATGGTAGGTGAACATGACTTTTTTATAAATTGGATTTGAACAGTTCCACGGAACTTTGGGTCAAACTATGTAAAAGTCCAATGATTTGGGACTGTCGCGAAACTTTCGAGAACCGAGTGCCTGTAGTCTACTAGCTACCACTTTTACTTCCGTCTCGGTGCAATTTTTGGGAGACCGATTTTAGTCATTATGTAGATAGGCGGCTAGCCACACTCAGGCATACCATAAATATACTACGAGACAGTATAGGTCTCTAGGAGTATCATGGTACCGGTACCAGTGAAAGTCTGTGGAAATTGCTAATAAGAGAGATATTTGCTTGGCTATAACTGTAATTACCATTGAGAAACCCCATTAATTATTATTTGACGATTTTTGAAAAATTTGCCTTGCCCTGCTTCTTGAATGGCCCATTAGTCTGGGACCGGCCTCAATAAGGACCGGTGATCAAAGAAATTGTTCGCCGGTGTGTGTTTAAATCTCCCAGCACCCCTATTCACTCCACAGTACCCTTAGAAACTAAAGATAATTTCCACAAAAAATGAACTACAAATTATGAAACTATGGTGAAAATTAATTGTAACAGTGGAAAAATTGTAGTGAAGTGCGACCGGTTGCTCATCTACATAATTACCATAAGTACCTACCCAGATTTTTCCTGTGGAAATGATGAGTGGAATCACTCTGAGATATTTGCCTTTTTTTGTTGTTTTGTAAAATTGATTTGGTAATCTTTAAGTATAAGAACCTGGCTCATACGCCACTACTGACAATGTTGCTGATTGACACCCTGAGTTCCCCTACACTAGTCCCACTCCACTAAGTCATGTCATTGTCAGGTTGGGGTTTTTTTTTTCGCTGAAATTTCAAGAAAATGAAAGAAAAAAGTAAAATATAAAAATATAGAACACAAAAAAAGCCGTAAGGGCCCTCAATTTAAGGAAAAAAAAACTAACATGACTTGGTGGCGTGGAGCTAGTGGAGGGGAACTCAGGGTGTCAATCAACAACGGTCAGCAGGCTGGTCCCTATACTTAAAATTAACCATTGATTTTAATGTTTTTCTAAGCCTATAATAGAAGGAAATTTTCAAATGAAGGTATTATCTACAAATCAGTACTCACTATGCAGGACGGAAATGATGGGAGGTAACTGACATTACTGAAAAAGAAATTTTGGAGAAGTGGCAAGTAGGAACTTACGTTTCAAGGAAAGTTACATAAGTTGCTGCACAGAATTTTTGTACTGATATACTACAGTGAAACCGTGGGAGATGCAGGGTCGGTTAAAGGGAGAAAAAGTTGGGAAATCAGAACAACAGTGCAATGGCAGAAAGAGATTTGAAAAATTATTTTTGATTTTTAAATTATTTTGAAAATACAAAAATTTTCAATTTTCGTTTTTCTTATTTCTTGACTTATTATTGAAGATTTTGAAAAAATGAAACGACATAGTTAAGGGATTATTGGATTTTCTCGGGAAATATGAAAAAACAAAAATATACAGGGTATCCTATTTAAAAAACAACCTTCACCTTGTGGACCATGAAATTGGTTCACAAAGGTCAAAGTCATTAGTACAGTCAGATGACCCCCATTGTCTTGAACAACTTTTGTCTGCACTTTTTTTTGTATCTGGCTTACCAACAGAGATATCCGGGCCCGAATATTGAAATGACTCATCCTGTATATCCAACGGATAACCACTTATTAGCAAAAAAATATTTTTTTGATCAAAGGTGGGACTTGCGGCACCCCCAGAACTGATTTTTGTGGATTTATGTTCTATATCCTCTTCACTAACAATAATTATTGAAGGAAAATCTTAGATAAGCATTTTATGAACTTTTGGTACATTTTCTACTTTACCGACTGGATTATAACCTTTATTTAAATTGAATTTTTTTCTAGCTTTATCCAGAAACATGTCCAGATGCAATAACAAAAGTTACAGTCTGGAAAAGATTCAATGATGTAAAAAATTTGCATCGTGAAATTAAAGTACTTCATAGGAAACACAATTTGAAAGACAAATTTCCCAATTTAGGTACTTCAACCTTTTTTAAGAGGTAGGTAAACTATGTAACTTTTGTATAATATGATGATGTTTAGTTCTCTGTGATGAATGTGATTTATGATAAGAATATGCTGTAATATTCTCTAGAGTTGATAAATACCTGTACCTTCTTTTATACAATTTTAAATGAAATAATTACTTTTATAACATAGGCACTCCAAAAGGTGTCAACAATGAACTACCATGAATTCCTGAGTTTTTCACTCTTTATTTTTTACTTTTTACTAGTAAAAAGTTTATAAGATCCACTGATCATCATATTGAACTTTCTTGCTTTCGATTTCATTATCAATTTTAAAGAAAATACACTAAAATCTACTCTTGACCAAGAACCAATGACGAATTTACAATTTTCTTTGTTCACATTAATGTGTTCATCTCTGCAGAAAAAAATCACACATAAGTATGCAGAAAAAAATCGATGCGACGTAAAAAGTTAATTTGCATCCTTTGTAGCATTTCCACATAATTTTTCAGAGTCACTACTGCGTCTTGCATTCGTCTCCACAGCTCCTGATATTGATTTACTGGTCTGAAATACACAAAGTTCCCCAAACAAAATAATCTAATGGGAGTCAAGACAAGAGAGAATGGTGGTTGATTTAATTACAGGAGCATAATTTCCTCTAACAAACCTTTTTTTAGACACTGATTATTTAAGTGATTCTGAACAATCAAAGTGGAATGTGAGGGTGTTCCATCATGAATGAACCGCTTATTTCTGTCAAGTATATCAAGATATATCTATCAAATTGGGTAAAGTATTTTGAAGGTCATCTAAATAATGATCGCCATTTAATCGATTTGGAACTAAACTGGCCAATTATAAAATCATCAGCAATTCCCACCCACATATTTCCTGTGAACTTATGCTGGTAATGAGTTATTCTAGTTGCATGGGGATTTTTGCCACAAAAATACATGTGCATTAATATGATTAATGTGAGAATAAATTCTTTTTTGATAAAAAAATACTATCGTAAGTAAAAATGAAATTTTTACAAGTACGTTTTCAATATGCCGATGTTTGTAAGACAAATAATTAAATAAATGGCATAGAGTCATACAGCTCTTATGCATTAGAATGAGATGGGAGATGTGTATATCTCGCTGGGAGGATCGTTGGAGCGGCTGTTGTTGTTAGCACGAGTGATCGGGGCAGCTCTGTTGCTGGGCTGTCTGCCTTCGTTGCTGCTAAAAGAGCGTCTACGTCGGTCGCTGCTCGGACACCACTACCTGCACCGATATTGAAGCCTGGGTTCGCTCTCTATGGCCTGGTCATGAGTCTCAGGTGACTAAATTAAGTTCAAAAGATATGAATTCATCTTTCAGATTCTTTTTAGACGGCACATTTCCGTCTCCTCTAAAAGAATCTAGGGCTTCTTTGCTACATTAATAGGGTGATGTTACCGACCCTCAAAACTATCCGCCAATATACATTTCCAGTGCTTTTATGGCTTTTTTTAGCTTAGCGTTATGGTTTTTCATGCTCGCCAGCAGCTTCTCCACCTTGGGTTAATGTGGTGCTTGGTGAGACTTAATATTGAGCCCTGTGTAGTTCTGAGAGATTTCTGGGGGTGGTCCTTGACGAGAATTTGGCTACTCGGGTCACTGTGTCATTGCCCAAGGAATTAAATAAAAGTGCTGCTACCAGTTCCGCGCTACTAGAGAGGCTCTTGATGTTTCCATGCTTCTACAGATTTACTATGCTCGGTTCAGTCTCATATTCTGTATGGTATGTTACTCAGGGGTGGCTCTTCTCATGCAGTATGTGTGTTTGTGACTCAGGAACGTATCGTTGGGGTTATTGCCGGAATTCCTCCTGGAACGTCATGCAGGAAATCGTTCAGGCAGCTTCGTATTTTGCCAGTGCAGTCACTCTATATTCTTGATGCACTCTGCCATTTTCATTCTCATAAGAACGATTATTGTGTTAATTCGGACATATTATGTGATCATAATACCCGTATTAAGAATGCATTTGAATCTGCCTGTTCGTAGGCTTAATCTTTCTCTTAGGACCTATGACACATTTGGGTTAGACTGTATAATTTTTCCTCAATCTTTTAGAAATATAAAGTGTGACAAAGCGTTAAAGAGAGGGGTGAAAAGACATCTTTTGATATACTGTTTTTATTCTCTTAATGAATTTTTGAGCTGTGTGCAGTGGGACAGTGATTGATTTTAGTTTTGGACCATTTGCTGTTTTCAAAACTCTAACTCTGTTTGTATATCGTAATTTTATTCACTTGTCCTATAGCACTGCTGTATGCTCCTTGGATCAATAATATGATTACGTAATTATTTAAGAAATTATCGTTTGTCAATACGGGCATTATGTGAGTTTATTAGCCTTAACAACTAAGGGAAGCGGAGTTGGAGAGGCTGCTTCAATGAAGGGAATATACTCCAAAGAAGCAGAGAAGAGGGGGCACAATAGATCTGTAATAGGTCGCAGCGCATCTGACACCCTCAATATCAATATCAATAGCCTTAACAATTTATTAATAGTCGGCGGTGAAACTTTGAAATTTATCAGTTAATCCTTTTTTGACTTATTCTGGAAAATGTGTAGGTATTTGGTTGAAAGGTCAAGGGCGCTGTATCTCGAAAAAGGTGCCTTTTCAGATATAAGTAATTTCAGTTAAATCAGCATATTTCTAACTCACAAATCTGTGGCAGAACATTGTTGATACATTTTCATGACAACCTGTATAATTTAAAAATCACTGACATGTCTGGGAACAATGCTGGAAACACTGCATGCTCTTCTGGGATACATTTAAACAAATAATACTTTTGTTGATGCTATCACTCGAAAACCTTTTTTATAAGCTTTTTCATAACACATAAAAATCGACATAAATTTATCAATTTTGTTGACATGATTAATAACCTTTTGCGACTAGTCCACCTGTGCACATGAAATTCTACCAAAATATTTTTTTTTTAGATTTGATGAAAGGACTATTAAAGAACGTCAGCAAAACATTCTCAGTTTCCTAGATTATGTAGGATCCCATCCCAATCTGTTTTCATCAAACGAATTTGTAAAATTTTTTGAGGTAGGGAAAAATTAATCATCTTTTAATGAATATATTTTTCAAGAATTCTTTTTCACAGACTAGTCATACTCCTTTGGAGAATCTCATAGGAAATATATGTGCTATAAGAGCCGATTTAAATCTACCAGAGGATCCTGAATATATATCAAATTATTCAGACGATGAGCGAACCATCAGTGATACAGATTCAGTTACCACACTTAGCAGTCTAAGCCCTTCAGTACAGGTACCTAACTTGATATTTGTGTAAATTTTTCTGCTTTACAGTAAAAACAAATCTGTTTTCAAATCTGACAGATCTCAGATGCGCTAGTTGAAACGGCCAGTGTTACTTCTATCCCAAAATTAAAAAAGATGAACTCTAACACATCGACTACATCCAGACAGTCTGATAGCGCTAGTATTGCAACAAACACCGATAGCATGACATTATTAGATGGACAACTCTATCCGACGCCCCCAAACACCCCTGGTTCCGTTGACGAGTATATTCAGTATATTATTGACGCTTCCGTTCACATAAATATTGCCTCAGAACTGGAGCGAGATAAGAAATACAATGAGGCCTATGCAGCGTATAAGACCGCAGTAGATATTTTGATTAAATACGGGAAAGGTATGTTTAATTATTATTACAGTCTATCTCTTTTGGTTTTCCTCTTTTGTCAATTGTGTCAATGTACCCTTATTTATCAAACGTCAGTGTTGTTTTTCAATGTTTTAAATTCCTCTTTTCTCAAATAAGATTCCCTCTAACACAATGATTTTTCAATATTTATGATACCAACTTTTATCGCAATAATAAGAGAAGATAGGTACTCTAAAAATCAAAATGTTTTTCTTTAATGTTTTTCAAAATACCAAAAATTTGTAACTTTTTTTGTGTGCCTCGTTATACTATTGGTTTATATAAATAAATTGAACATTTTTTATTGTGCCCTTTTGCAAACAACAATCATTGGACAGTTTATTCTGTATGATATTAATGACATAAGTTTTCGCTTGCCACAGGTCTTCTTATTTTTTAGTTTTGAGAGGCCCACAAATTCATTTTTTAAGCTACATTTAAAGCTCTGTGCACTTTCCTAACAAAGAAGAAAACATCTCCTAATAGTGAAGAAAAGAGAAAAAATGTGCACTTTCCTAACAAAGAAGAAAACATCTCCTAATAGTGAAGAAAAGAGAAAAAATTAGCGCTTTGTTACTGGAAATGATTTTGACTCAGTACAGCTTTAAACAAACAATTTAAAAACCAAACTTTTTCTTGTTTTTCTAAAGAAAAATTCAAAATTTTTTTATTAGTCCATTAATTGTGAACGTGGTATATAATATTAAAGTTTTATTGTTTTATTTAGAATGTCTGTCTGTGTGATACAAGTGAAGATTTCTTATCGGTCCAGCTCTCGTTAGATATTCAAACATTACTAATTTTGTATTGATGTTTATTCGGTATTATCATAATGTTACATATTATTGACTAATAATAATTACAGCATGACTGATTAAAATGTAAATAAAATTAAGTACCCTTTGATGTATAAAGTTAAATGTATATTATCATTATTGATGACAGTGATGATGTAGATGAGGTGATCTTATTTTCTTTTGTCCATATCCGGTTAATTAAAAACCTGATCAAATAATAACGTATGATCATGGAAGAACAGAACTTTTCTAATGCCATTGGTATCATTCTACTTAATAGAATATTATGATCAATAAGTCCCCTTTCCCCTTTACAGTTGCATTCATAGACATGACGAATATTTACATAGTAAATGTAATTAATTTTGTTTCATTTCAGAAGATACCAACTATGAGAGAAAGCAAATGATTAAATATAAGACTGAAAAGTATTTATTGAGGGCTGAGAAGATATATAACATGTATTTGGCCCCTGAAGTGCAAAACATAACTAAAGCGGTAAAACCTTTATTAAAACATACTTTTGAAACAAAATATATTTTCTTAATTTTCAGAATGAAGAACTAGAAGATTACATAACTCAGAGACCTATTTCTGATTTATACAAATATAAGGTTGTTCGTGTTATTGGTAATGGAATGTTAGTTCTACATGAAGAATTGCAACTGTTGTTTTACGTTAAGGTATCTGCAATTGAAAGAAATCTCATTCAATAAACTGTAATATTTAAATTTTCAGGTTTTACACAAGACTACAAAATTCCTAGATGAAAATTTAATTTTACCAGAGAACGTGCCTTATATGATCAAATTGAAAAACTATTATAGCTGTGAGAACGCTTTATTTTTAATATTAGAATATTGCTGGTAAATGGGTCCCATAAATTATTTTCATATGATACCTACATAATGTGATTGCTTTTAGTGCGCTTAGTGTATGGGATTACCTTAAACACCAGTCTGAAAATTCTGAGGACATTTTTAATAAAAAGGAATGTTTTTTGCACCGAATCAACAGTGTGGAATTTGTAGATTCAGATTCTGAACCTAGTTACGGTGACTTGATCAATGAATACAGAAATAATAAATCTAGCGATAACAATGATTCGCAGAAAGGTACCACTTTAGACCTGTCATCTAGTAGTGAGAGTAATTTAGAAGCTAGCATAGAAAGTATTGAAAGGTCAATAGATTCCAGTACGGAACCTTTAAAATTAGATAACGAAGGTGATAAGCGAAGAATATGTGAAAGATCAGCTTCCCCACATCAAGAATCAAAAAATGATGCGACGTTTTTAGAAAATATAGAGACAAAAACTGGAAAAAGGTTACCAGTAGCTTCAAAGTTGGACAAATCGTCCGGAACCAGGGATTTTGAAACTAGACCACGAATTAGTCGCACAAGCACACTAAGTTCTGTCGATATTGATGAAGACTTAATGATCAGCTTTATTCCTTCGATTGAAAATGTAACAAAATGGGCAGCTCAGTTGCTGTTAGCATTGGAAAAGCTGCATTGTTTAGGTGTAATTTGTAGGTAAGTAAATGAAAAACTATTCTGTTTACCAATTAAAATAAATCAATGTATAGTCTTTAATCGTATTTCTTTTTGATTTAGGGATCTTCAGTCAAAGAATTTGTTGATAAACGAAACAGGTGACTTAGTGTTAACGTACATGTGTAATTTGAGCGATATCCACGACATTTTTACAAGTGGAGAGAGTAGGTTTTTGGCGCCAGAAATTTACAACTTCGAGTCTGTGACTGAAGCTGTGGATTGGTGGAGTTACGGTGCTATTCTGTATGAGCTATTAGTTGGATTGGTAAATCTTTTTGATTTTGAAAAAACAAAAAATTATTTCCACTAATTTTTCAGCCATTATCTGTTTTACATCCTGATGGATTAAACAGTTACTCCTGCTTGAAAATACCAAAATTTGTATCGCCAGAAGGGAGATCACTTTTAAAACAAGTAAGTAGCCATTATTTCCATTTATGTAAATTTTTAGTGAATTATAGGATCAGTACTGCAATAATTATTACAGATAGTAAGGTATTATAGGTATTTCGAAGTGCAGACCCCCTGTATCAAAAAAATTTTTCCCCATCGACTAAGCGAGGTCTCAGCTCAATTTCCCCACTCACGTTCCACCAATCCGAGGAACCATTGTGAAGTACGGGATATCGGTTTTTCGTGAATTGCACCGTCAGTTTTAATACTACTGAAAAAATTGTTCTTCCCAAAAAGGGAGAGCTTGGCAGAACACGTAAGCTCATTCCAGGCAGAAGTCGATCGGGCAACTTGTTCGTGAAATATATCGAATTTTTGCTGCAAAAAAAAATTCAGGTGGTTTGTTCTTGGCCGGTAGTGCATGTAGGGGATTCAACTGATGTTTTTTTACAATGGTATTTTGATGTTTTTTAAGGGCCCGTTGGGAGGGGGTGGTGGGACAATTTCGAGGGGAGCGAGAGCGAAAGTTCAAAATTTAACCAATGACATGTTCCAAAATATAACCCCAGGGGTTATATTTATTGATGAATACCTAAGTACAGTAATTTGAAACAAAATCTGAAATCTTTGACATGGTACCAAACATAGACACAGCCTAAAAAAAAAAAATTAAAAAATTATTTTAATTATTTTACTTATTACCATATTGCATTATAAATTTAAGGTACACGTATCTCTTACAGGTACACTTGTTTAAGATCCCTACACATTCAGAAGTTCATTTTAACAAGTGTCTTATTCGAATTAAATAAGTTCAAATTCATCAACCACATCAGCTGTTGTAAAATCATGACCCAGTTGCCCCAGCTTACCTTACCCATTTTGATTTTTCTCATTAGGTTGTTTGGTTTTTGAAAAATTTCATTTGTTTCTAGAGTTTTTCAACTATTTTAAATAAAGAAAAATTCTCGCCTATCAAAAATACAAGATATCTGTCTTTTAGCAAATCACTCAAGCTTCCTTTCTTCTAATAAGTATTTTTTGATATATTCAACAATTAACGAGTTATTAGGGCAAAAATACTTTTTTTTATAACCCCTTCACTACCAATTATCGAAGGAAAATCTTAGATAAGATTTGTTATGAACTTTGGGTACATTTTTTACTTAACCGACTGGATTATTTGTAGGTTTATTGACAACAGTTAGAACTTAGGAAACCAAATGTACAGATTGTTACATTTAAAAATTAGGGTGACAAATAATATTAGAAAACAGTAAATCTGGCAATATTGCACATATCAAACCTGAAATCTGCATATCCTAAAACAGCTGATCCCAAGTTTTGTATATTTCTGACTATCCGATTGACAGACACATTAGGCGTTACAGACTTTTCTTCAACTGTGTATACAATAATATTATTTCATTAATGAGTTTTGTGTTGATTTCAGCTTTTGGTATATGAACCAAGTAAGAGGTTAGGATATGGTTTAGATGGCGTTGAAAACCTAAAGTCCCATCCATTCTTCAGTTCGGTAGACTGGGAAGTTTTGCTAGCGAAAGGAAGATAAGTTGAACAATTATCAAAAATTAGTACATTTGCTTCATAATGTTTGTGCACTGATATTTACCTATAATTTTTAGAAACTGTACACGTATTATATTATATTGTAATTATTTATTAAAACTTATGTCTGGAATTCACAATTCTTCTTTGCAATTAATCACCTTAGTGAACAATAGAGCAGGGAACTTTCTCAGGTACCATAAGGCACTAACTACTGTGATCTCCCCCTGAGATATATCATAGAATTTATTTATTTATTTCTTACAATTATTTATTGTCAAGCTTGTGTATTGCTCACATTTCACTTGAAGTGGAAAGTCTCACCATCATTTATTGGATGGTCATAGAGGTTTTTGAGATCTATTAGAAGGCTGCTTGGTGAGTGTAACTAGAATCGCTCAAAAATTTTTGAATTATTGACACGAACTTGCCCAAAATAGTCAAGAATGGCCTAAGCTCTGACCAAGATTTTTTTGTTTGTTAATAAGAATGATATTGTAGAATACCTTGCTTTAATGAGTCGTGTGTGTCTTCTAATGAATGTGGAAAAAAATTAGAAGACACACACGACTCATTAAAGCAAGGTATTCTACAATATCATTCATACCAACAAACAAAAAAAAATTATTAAATAGACAAATTCACGCCCGTATTCACAAACGATATTTTCCTAAACAATTACGTAATCAATTATCTCCATCTCACTCTAATGCTTAAAAACCGTATATCTCTATCCCATTTATTTAATTATTTTGGGGATATAACAGGACAGGAATGCTTTGTGAATACGGGCACCAGAAAGTATGAGTAATTCTAATCAATTTATTAATTGTTAATTATTAATCTTCATTAATAATTAAAACTTAATTAATGGTTATGTTATTTAAATACACGGTTTCTAAATCTAATCAACAAGGTAATAGTACGAATTTTATTCAAAAATCTATAGGTACCTTTCATTATTCATTATTATTATACCCTATATGCTCATGACTGTGAATCCTTTGTTTTGATTGATGACTGGGTTGCTTAAGATGGAAACTGATAGACTTATCTTCTTTCGAAGTTTTCTTACAAACAGAACACATTTTCGCCATTTTTTTTTCAACTTTTTGAAAAATTAATTATTATTAAAGCTTAAAACGAGTGAAAGCTAGAGCTGAAAATATAAATAACAAGGAACTTACAACTGTTAGAAAAACACCAACCCTTATTATGGTGTTATCGAAACAAACCGTCTGACAGAGCCTAAACATTCATGTTGCCAGAATGTGGCAAAGTGAAACAGGTATAAGAGATCCTTAGGAGATTATTACCTACCAGCTATCACTTGAGAGGTTGTGATCTTTCATTGTAAGTGCAGTATTTTTATTGATCCGGCATTCATTGTTTTGAACAGTCGTGTTTGGAGAGAGAGTGATTGAAGGACATTTTTTCAATGTTTATGTTTTATGTATCCATCTTTTAGTATATTGTCTAAGTCTAAATATAACAGGCTAAAAGATAGACTGACACCCGTATTGATAATTTCCTAAATAATTACGTAATCAATTATACCCATCTCGCTCTAACGCATAAAAACTGCATATCTCCATCCCATTTATTCAATTATTTTCAAGATATTACAGGACAGAAATGCTTTGTGAATACGGGCCTGAGTGACAGACAAGTGACGTAATCTTTTTTTTTACATTGTTTGCCCTCTAAATAACTGGGACCTTTACTTAATTCCCGAGATTGAATCTCAAGTTCATTTTGATTTCTGAGCTAGCCAGGTTCTTATTTTGTTAAATCAATTTTTTTAATCGAAACCCCCCTAATAATTTTTTCTTCACCCCCTTATTTTGTGAGGCAATAGAAATTGTCGCAAAGCTACAGCTAAATAAAATCAGAAAGTCCTAGTTTTAAAATAATTGTGGGTGGTTGGGGGGGGGGTTAGAACTTGATTTGCGGTCATCTCCCTGTGGTCAGTTGTATTCTTGCCTGCCAAAGGGGCTTACTTAAAACTAAAATTAGGGTATCCAGTATTTTTCTGTACTAAGTTTTAGGTTTGACTTAATAACACTCCTTATTCCTTTATGACTTTTGTATAAAACCATCACCCTTGAAAGAGGGAGGAGGTGACAATTTTTTCTCACTTCAGATTTTTTATTTAGGTTTCTGAAATGCTAAGATTACACCCTAAAAAATTAAAGAACAAAAATTCGGCCCACCCTAATGTAGATATCTACATTGTAGTGTTATACAGCAAAGTAGTTTTTTTCCGCAAAACTATAACTTTATATACCTTTTACCAACTTGGAAGAATGGAAAATATATAAACACAACTTACTTTTTTGTATGTTTAATTAACAATTTTTTAAATGTTAACAAAAGTTTAAACTAACTTAAAGGAAATTAACACTATCAACTTACAATCTGGAAAAATTATATCCTATTAATTTTACTGTTTCAATTTGAACAGTTGTCATTATTACATTTGTCAACTATTTGCTTTCTTTAATCTTTGCACTGAGGGAAAATTTGCCCGCAATATTCATTTGCTTCACACAAATTCTCATGGTAGCTGTATGGATCAGCTAGGCAGTCTTGTCATACTTACTCTCTTCAATGTTTGAATTTGATGAATCCTTGGCAATGGTATTATTTTGCTTCATAGGTATTCTCACACTGGCTGTATGATCAGCTTCATTTACTAACGTTGTCGTGAATCTCGGCCTTTGGGAAGCATCAGTCAATGAAGTTTTTCTAAAATTAGAATTGCTCAATTTTAGACTGTTCCCACCACATGGTTGTGATTTTTGAGTCACAAACTGAGGACGGATTATACTTTTGTCCAAACTTCCAGTGGAGGTACTACCTGCCGTTCGTTGTCCTAGAGTATTTCCCGGTGATACTTTTCCATGTAAACTACTGGATAATCTCGTTAATGCTGGTGGTTCAATATAACTTTCTTTTATTACAACACTGCCCGGTTTTTTCGCACAGCTTAATTCACCCAAGCTTTTTGCAGTTTTGTTTTTTTCTATGGTAATATTAATGTTCTGTCCTATATCTAAACTGTCATTTATTAGCGTTGAGAAGTTTGTATTATCCAAAAATTTCTCTTTGCTGCTTCCCCATTTATCAGAACCGGGGCTGTAAATATTTTTAGATGAACTCGAATTCTTATCAGAAATATATTTAATGCTTGTCTGATCTAAATTCATCTTTCCAATTCCTGGGCTTTCAGGTTGACTTCTTTCTGCATTTTCGAAATGGCGCACAGTCTCTGAACTATTTCCTAGATGTAATGTATTTGAACACAAATTTATGTTTGGACTACAAGGAGAAATAGTCTTCGGCTTGAAATTATTTTGATTAGTTATGTGATTATCAGGTAGAACAGTACTACTTGATAATTTTGAACTGGATGATTTAGATGTAGGTTTAAATAACTCTGGCAATGAAAGCTCATCTTCTGCCATGGTTAGAGAAGATTCAACATCTTCTGTTACTGTTACATCATACTCTGTAGTCGAACCAGCAGTTGCATCATTTGTGTTGAATTCAATTTCAGATCCTGATACTGGTGTTACTTCTCCACTCTCTCCTAAAAATTGAAACATAAAGTTGATAATATGTTTTATCTACGCCCATTAGATAACAAATCAATTATTAGTATAATTTTAACGAAGTAATGGCATGCATTACTATTGCCCTATCAAATAATAGTGTCAGGTCGATTGAACAATGAGCTCATTATTCGATCGTTAATGTCAATGGTTCACTTGCATTAGTGTAGAGTCCCTAAACATCAATTTTACGTTTAATAAAATGTTATAAAAATATGAAAGTCCCAGAATATTAGGATGATTTTGATCTTTCAACAACTAGTATAGCATAGGTACGAAGTTACTTATCATAATACTGAAATGAACATGTTTTCGTCTCCACCTTTCGATTTTCAGGTCAGGTCATGTAATAAATGATCGTAATTCAAGAAACAATAGCAGATTTTGAGAGTTAATAATTATAAACTCCCATTGGTAACTTCACTCGAGTTTTTTAAATAATGCAGCGCCTTATATAATCTAGCTAGATACTAAACAACTGCAACCTTCGATGTTACTTTTCATACCTGTTGCAAAGGGATGGTGTAAATTAGCATAATATTCTGAAAATTCCATGGATCCAGATATTTCTCTATCACTGTTTAGAAGCATTCCCACACTGCCTAAATCATCATCCAATCCAGGAACAGTTGGAAAAATTTTTGTTAAATCTCCAACAGAAAACCTACGAACATGAGAAAACAAAAAAAAAATGTAAGCAGTAAGATACATTTTTCCACACTGAGAATTCAGTATTAACTCAACAGTTCAATTTATTTTTATTTGTTGCCTTTTATGCAATTATTATGGAATTGCTTAATTACGAGTTGTCACTGAATTCCCAACATGCTTTGGATTACATTAGTATGAACTTTTAGCACATCAGGGAAAACACTGAATGTTAAGAGACAGATTTTCCATTTACCAACTTTAAACAAAAAGCATAACCAAAAAATACAACTATTATAAAGAGTGACTTTTAATACAAAACAATAACAAAAACAGCAAGATCAACACGTTCACTGCATCTATGTGATGCTTATGGACTTACTTTCATTGACCATTGGTGAAAGCGTTCACACCAACGTTAGTTCCTTCTTATCTGCCCTCAATTCGGGTAGCTCTTAAGGGAACACATGCCTTTTTCTGACAAAAATATCAAGGCTATAAGAACCTATCCTGCAGTGAACATTTTTGAATTAATGAAAATATAAAAGGTTAAGCTTTAACTTACTGTGACTACTATCTCATCTTTTTAAGTAATAAGAATTTCTCAAATTAATTTGGCCGCTCATCACAGTTTTTAAATCTATTTTTTTTTACTTTTATTTTTAATACCAAGTTTACATCTAAATTTTTCTAACAAAAATGATATGATTTTGCAATACAATTAAACAGAAACTGTTATGATTGTGAACAGGGTGTATACCTAATGTGTTTATCGTGAATGAATTATACTATATTTATTACTTGTCGTGGAATATAGCATATTAGAATATAGCAACAGCCACATGAATACAGGACAAGAAATGAGACGACAGCCGCTTGGTGGGGGTGTTGTAGGCATGTTTAGCTATGATTCACTCTCCCAAATGGCACTATTGGAGCAAATTAATAACTAATACCGGCTGGCCATGTTTCATTTTAATTTTAAACCGATAGCATTCTTGCTATCGGCGAGTTGATTGCTCAAATAATTGTCTGAGATGATGATAGAAAAGACTTCTCATCTTCAGTTAAAAAAAAAGCTATTTGTCATTGTTTTATTTATTTAAACAATAAAATCAAAACAGTAGTAGTAGTTCTGAGATATTGGAAAACCACTGGTCCCACAGAAAAATGAAGCATGTGAGATTTGTGCGCAATAAAAATACCTACAAATTGAAACTTGCTAAATTAAAATTATTCATTTAAGGAGCATGCCTAATTTTTTTTTCTGGGCAACATTTAAGCGACTCCGTATTTTTCGGTTTCCCTCTCGAGAGGCAGCGGTCACGTGACCTGCTACTGGGGTGGACTTGTACCCACACAAGCCAACAACATCTCCACCAAGCGACGGCCTCTGGGGTAAAGGTTGCCACTTTTGTCAGCGGTTTCTCCTACTATCAAATTACGGCGTTGTCAAATTTCTCACTAGGTAATAGAATTTTCATTAAACTTGATGGTGTAAGAATTAAACCTTAAAGGGTACCAAGGGAGAAAGGTAAATAACTGCTAGTTAACAAAACAAAAAAATAAATGCTGTACTCATCAGCCAGAAATAATAATAATAATAAATAGCCTAAATGCCAATGAAAAAGCTTTGCTCTCTCAGTTCCCTGAGAATATGAGTAATACAACAATAAGGGATTACAAACATCGACCTTCAAGCTAATAAATCTCCAGTACAATAACTTATAAGAGCCCCATCTCACCATCCTGTATTTTTGATAAAATACAGGATAACAGGATACAAAATTCTTGATGGTTTAAAGTTTCAGCATTTAGAAGCCTAGGAAATGTTTTCCACCACCAAATCGATTTTAAATAAAATACCTGTAATAATACTAGTCCAAATTTATTTATTAATGCGTTCTTGGTTCCCTTAAAATTTTTGTCAACTAATAAAAATTAAATTTTTAATTAGGGGCCAACTAAAGAACACACAAGGTTAAATTAAATGCTTAGAAGTTATTGTAAACTTTTTCAGGGGTAAAGACCAGCTAAACATTTAAACGACTCATTTGTTTCTAATATAGGGTGGTCGCTTCTAACTGCAACTCGCCTAAAAAATTTATTGACTTTAAAAAAGTCCATTTTTGGATTCATTGTAATATATTTTTTAGAAATACACTTTCCATGAAAGCTTTGGTAATTGGTAATAGGTTTGTTTAGAAACCATAAAACCACTGGACTAGTCCTTAGACAAGCTAAACTTCGTAATTGTCTCAAACAGGCAAAAGCTATTTTATATGCGCCTAAAGTTAACCAAACACAAATTAACAACCAAAAGTGAAACAATTGAATGTAATAGTTTCATCATGAGGTTTTAAAAACTGATCTTTCACTCTTATGATTGTTACAAACTGCCATCGTGTCCCCATTTTTCTACTTGTACAATTATTTTTCTGTACGTACTATGTACATCCACTAAATTCATTAAAAAAAAACACATCTATTTCTATATAGGTACTATTCCTTTTTTATATACAGGATGTTCCAGTTTTTTCCGTACAAAACTTTTATTTAGATATGTAGTTTAAATTTTTATGATTTAATTTTATTTTTGATTTTATTTTACTCACCTTTTGCTGAACCTCTTATTGTTTGGCTATCAGTAAGTGCCACTTACTGCTAAGTAAACAGACACGATAAATGGCGGAAAATAACTGTGTTAAAATAATGTTTACCGTTGTAAAGTTCGCTTACTATTTAAGAACAGTTGTAACATATTAACTAGTTGAAAAAAAAAGTTTATAGGAAACTTTTTACTCAGAAGAAAATTTACTATCTAAATATAAATTTTGCGGAGAAACAACTGGGACACGCTATATATTTGTCGTTAATTATCTTACTGTTTATTTTCCTATTTGATGTGCTGTTTTTTGAACTTTATACCTCGTTAATTTGGATATAACTTCTACTTTACGATAAGCAGCTTTTTCTGATGCCTGCTTACTGAAATTAATTCCCCTTTCCTCCAAGCTTTTCAAGAACTCCAAGTCCACTGTGAAGTAAGTCTAAGTATAAAGTTTAAGGTCATTACTTAAGTCATTTATTTGTGTTTTAATTATTTAAAGTTATTAAGCTGTGGAGAGAATCATGCCGTAGAAAGTTTGAGGCACCTATCTATCTTAATTATTGTAGACAAGAGATATATCTGTTTAATTGATTTCTCCGATTATAATGTGAAACAGACAATTACAGAAAAAAATCTTACTGCATATTGTAAATTAAAAAAAGAAAGAAAAAAGAAGCAGACTACATAATAAACTTAGGAAACTGAATACATCAAACACATACATACCGAAATAATAAATGGTTTTTATTTAAGGTGCATTATATAATAAAAATAAATGATGCCTTTATACACTCAAAGGTCCATCGCAAAACCTATTTTGATCATGCAAGTCGCGTTGCAAACAACTATTAAGAAGTGCACAATTATTTAGGTAACAGAAAAAATACTACTTAGCCAAATAAAATATAAAAGATTGAAGAGAATTTGTGGTTTATTCAGCATAATCTAAAGATTCAATAACGTCTTATGTACCCATCTCCACTGACAACACTGGACGACATTTCACTGCTCTCCTTCGAATTGGTTTCTGAATATCCGGGAGATGATGGACCACTACTTGATACATTACTGGGTGGACCACTCCAACCTACACCTAAGAAATAAAACAAAAATATATGAAAAGGTATTCCTAAACATCTAAAAAGGAGAATATTTTCTAATCATAAACTTTATTTATGGGTCTTGGTAGTCATAATTTTTCCAGTTATCTTCTTATTTTTAAACCTAAAAATTACAATTAATTTCAATCCTCTGTAGATCAACAATTGAAAAACAACTGATGATCCAACAAAAAACTGTTCTGTGAGTATAATGTAGTATACAGTGTGGTCCAGGGTTTGGGGACACAAATTCTAGCTTTATTATTCAGGTTTTATTTCTTGGACCGTTCAAGAACCATCCTGGAATTTGCGCAAAACTATTTGCGTATTCGTGCAGTTGCGGAAAGCATTCATGGATTATTCTGGAATAATTGTCCACCGCTTCAAAAAACTCTTAACATATTTCAAGTTTTGTAAACGTGAATTTTAAAAAAGAAGAAATAAGAACCTCAATCACAACCATAAACAGAAAGTACAAAACATTCATATATTTGAATATTTGAAAACATGTGTGAACTGACAATTAAAAAATAGTTCTCACTCCAAACCAAGAACTAGTTTGGACGGTTCTCGGACGGTTCTAAAACAGTTCTAAGTTAAACCAAAACAACGAACTGCTGTCTCAGAAATAGTTCCAAATTAGTTCAACAAAACCCGAACGCATGAATTTCAACTTCGGTACTCGTGACGGTTACAGAACAGTAATTGGGAAAACCTGAATAAAGCCAGTAAGTACAAGAGCATTCATTGTGGATTAGGGATTCTAAGTAATTTATTTTTTCTCCAACTTATGTGAAAAATATGATAAATTTTGCGAAAAGAAAAAGAGGTGCGTACACTTCTTTAGGGAGAAAAATAGTGCTTGGGTCTATAATACCCAGATTAAGATGTTACCATGGAAACATGAAATACCAAGTCCAGCAAAGAGTCTCCTGTTCATGTCTACTTGCATGAAAATGGTTCTTGGTTAATTATTAGAATAATAATTATGGTTGTTGTTTCCTTGAAAGCGTTCAATTATTAGGAGTTTTAAAAGTTCGAGATTTATTGGCATCATTTGGCCGGGTTCTCTTATCCGCTCTGGTAGATTACAACTCACTTCGAATTTTGAAAAAAATTACGTATTATATACAAAGCATTATATACAGAGTGCTCATTTTATCTGCACCATATGGGGAAAAAAAAATTTTCCATCTTTTTTTAATTTTTTTTTTAGTCATAAGTTTGTGCTTTCAAAAAGATTAAATTTGAGCACACTAGATCCATGATGTGAATTTTAGTTTAATAGAAAATGGCATTTTTCTAAACTTCGAAAACACAAAAAACATAGTATTTCGAAAACTAAATGTGTTTTGCGGAAAATTTGGGCAAAATTCGTAATGAAAGAAATTAGATTTTTTATACAAGTGGCCAAAAATTGGTAATTTTTTAAATTTCAACTTTATGCTCATTTTTCTCAGAATTTTGAATATTTTGACTGTAATATTAGTACCTACCTAAATACTGTTTATAATAATTGAACCCTATGCTGCAACAACGTTGTAAGTGCCAAAAGTAAATTTTGCGGAAAGTCGAAATAAACATTTTTTTGTGAGCCAATATAATATATCAGCTTACAAACATTAATATATTCATTAATTATATTCATTACTTAACATTAATATATTAATGTTTGTAAGCTGATATATTATATTGGCTCACAAAAAAATGTTTATTTCGACTTCCCGCAAAATTTACTTTTGGCACTTACAACGTTGTTGCAGCATAGGGTTCAATTATAAAAATGAGTAACAGAAACTAGTGCCAGGAGCGAAATTTTCGAATTTAATACAATTTCTATCACATTCTGTTATGTTTTTGGTGCAAAGTGTATTCGACACTTATTCCATCCATTCCATCCATTAAAACCATCTAACAAGTTGAAATATATTTTCTATTTAATAAGAAATCAAACATAAATTAACATTTAAATTTGATTGAGCCACAAAAAATGTTTACTGCTAATTTAATGCCCTTACACTAGCAACAATAGTACTCCACCTTAATTTGATAAACTCTATTTGTCAAATAAAATTAATAGGCTCTGACATGGTGACAATCTGAGAACATGCTCATTTCAATTAAAAAATACACATTTTTGTAGCTGAATTGAATAAAAACTTAATTTATGTTCATTTCTTATTAAAAAGAAAATAAACTTGAACTGATAAGATTATTGTTATCTGAATATTAAAAAATGTAACAGAAATTGTAATAAACTCGAAAATTTCGCTCCTGGCATTATTTTCTATTACTCATGTTGATTTTTATAATAATTATTATAAACAGTATTTACTAATATTATAGTCAAAATATTCAAAATTCAAAATTGGGTACAATGAGAAAAATTAGCAAAAAGTTTGAAATTTAAAAAATTGCTACTTTTTGGCCACTTGTAAAAAAATACTTTCTTTCATTAGGTACTGACATTACATTTGGTAATTATCTAACGAATTTTGCTCAAATTTCCAGCAAAATATGTCAAGTTTTCAAAATATCATGTTTTTGCGATTTTGAAGTTTAGAAATACGCCATTTCTATGGAACTAAAATTCACACCATCGATCTAGTGTGCTCAAATTTAATCTTTTTGAAAGCACAAACTTATAACAAAAATATTTTAAAAAAAGATGGAAAATAAAAAAATTTCCCATTTAGTAAGAAACTTTCCATCAGATCAGAAAAGTCGGTGATGAATGTTGTTTGTCTGGTAGGGGGTCATCCAAATATACCAAACTGGATCCCACCACTCACACCTTCTAGGGGTGGCAGGTGGAAACTTTGAAATTTTAAATGAGAACTCACTTTTTTATTGCAGAACAGGTTAAAAAATTCTGTAACAATATAAAAGTGCATCGTCTCTTATTAACCCTTTGAAACTCTACAATTTAACTCTATTTACTGTCAATGAATGTTCTTGGTACACTCACAAGGTGTATCTTAAAATCTTAAAACCTCCATCACTAAATTTCTCAATTAAATCATCATATAAAAATGTCAATTATTATTGTAAATATAAATAATGTAATGTATAGTTGGACCAGAAATATAACGAAACGACTTGTGTCATTTTATCACTTTTTTGATTATTGAGGTATTGTTGAAGTCATAAAATATGACAGTTTAACAATTAGATCATTTTGTTATATCTCTTGGTCGACTATAACTCTACTGCCACCTTTTATTTTTTCATTATTAATTCCAGTATAAATTTTGTAAATGGTTGTTTGGCAACCAAAGAATGTTTTCATGTCCTGTATCATTGTCACTGTTCAATTATAACTCATACCATGATCCTAGAGTTATAGTTTTTTTTTTGTGCTCTATACTTGTCTGTGTCTAGCCAGAGCGATAAGTTTTATGCTTTTTATTAAAAATAAATTTTAAAACCCAATACAGCCAAGTAAGGTTATACTATACTATCACCATAACCGACATAATCGTTCCCATTAGAAGCAATAAAAAATAAGTGAACCTGTATATTTTTGTACTCACTGTTACTAGGTGATTGAAACTTCAATGGCATGTGCACTTCTTGAGCAAAACCACAAGCATCACTGGCAGCACCGCTAGGTGGAGTGGGCAAAGGTGTAGATGGATATTTTGGTGGAGTAGTAGACGGTGTACGGAACAATGGAGCAGAAGTCATCTTCTCCAGAAATGCATCAATTTGTCGCAACGATAATGCATTATGCAATGTTTCCAAGGGTCTGATTGGGGGTACTCCACCGAAACCTTCTGAATGATTATTACCATCAATAGATTACATTATCTGTATTTAAAAATGTTGTGAAAATTTAATCCACCACTAATACAAGTAATTTAGCTGTATAGAATCTCCCAACACTAGAGTTCCCAGAAGACACTTCAAAAATGACAAGTAATTAGAAGGATATTAATTTGAAATTTTAAGGAAATATCGAAACCCTATACCTAAGCTTTTAAATTTGCACTACATTAGAAATGGATAGAATTTCCAGAACATCTTTGGTGTCCCAGCTCATTCGAGTCTTTGAGGGCTAAACTATGGATTTTTTTCAAAAAAAAAATTGCAAATTCAAGTACAGGATCACAATGGCCATAGTTTATCACCCTGTATAAACATTTCACCTACATCATACGATAGTACCTACATAAAAAGTTGAAATGGGGACATGTAAGCCGTTTTCGTTGCATTCTCAATTTAAACACCAACTGTAAAAACCAAAATTATTTTATCTTCTCAGATAATCTAAAAATGCAAAAACATAAGAGCATTCCATTAAAAAAAAACATAACTCTGAATGCCACTGTCATATGGGACACTCTGTATAGTTGAAAATAATTTTAAATAATGGCCATTGTGATCCTGTACCTATTTGAATTTGCAATTTTTTTTTTAATCCGTCGTTTGGCCTACAGAGACCGATTCGAATGAGCTGAGACACCTGTATAGAGTGCTGAGAGAATCTGCTAAAATTCATATATCCTGTAATTTCAAATATTATGATTTATTTAATAACCAAAACACACTTTCGGAAGTTTAGCAAAAACTCCTCTCACAGCATCTTAAAAAAATGACATAGACATGCAGTCATTAGAAAGTGTTACCACAACAACACACCAAGTTTCCTTGTATAGAAAGACAAAAATTTCTCACCTCCTGAGCTAGCAGTGGTGGGAATCATGTCTCTAAGATTGGGCGCGCTGGAACTGCCGGAAATGACAGCAGTAGAGAAGAGGGAGTTGGTACTGCCTCCGCCTAGTTTCTTGAATGGCCCTCCAAGCCCGAATCCTAGCATCTTGTAATAGCTCATCTGTCCGGCAATACTGTGTCGATGGCGCCGGCCGCCAGAACCGCCTGACTCTGTTAAGGACATGCAAGGGTCGGTCATTGCAGGAATGGGAGTGGAGTGAGAGCGGGGCGACGCCAGTCGCTTGCCTGGCGCCGATGAAAAGAAAGAGAGCAAGTTAGAGGGACTACGGCTATACATACAAAGCGGACATGGCTCGTTTGCAATTGACGGGTTGTAATAGGGTACAGACAGGGAGTCTACGGGACACAACATTCTAGTGCTACTACTGTTGTTGTCATTTTTTAAACTCTTGCTGTACTTGTCCAGTAGAAAGAACTTATCGGTGTGAATCAAATGTTCCTTTTCCAATATGTTTGGGTCAGAAAAAGATCTATGCTTTCTTTCTTTGAAAACCTGGTATTTACTAACTTCGTCATCACTTACATCGCTCTCCCAGTTAACGTCTAATGAACTATCCTGGCTGTCAAAGGTGCTCTGTTTAGTCAGTTTGTGTTTCTTGGTGAATTTTATATCAGATAAAGGCAATTCATTTGTGCTCATTTTATCGGAATTTAATTCTCTTTGTTCAGAAGTGAAAATCGCTAGGTTTAATTCAGTTAAAGGTAGTTCATTTGTTGCACTTGCAGGTCGAGATTTGTCAGAATCATACCAAAAATCAGAAGGTGACTTGCATAAGTTTTTAGAACTAACTGTAGCTAGAGACTCCAAGTCGCTCTTATCTAATTCAAATGAACCAGAAATTGGACTTAAATTTGAACTTCTAGAAATACACGATGCAATAGCACGAATGGGTTTGAAGTTGAACTTTTCATTGCCGTAATTCTTAACCTCATCAGATTGGATAGGTGCTTCAAATGGCAAGTCTGATTGTACCTTTTTAGGGTCTACTTTAGTTAGGTTTTCAGAAGGTGGTGTAAAGGAAACATTAGTAGGTGTTAGAGACAATTCAGTTTCATCACTTGGTGATTCTGGTATTTGAATTGACATCACCGGATGGCAATCTATGTAATGTATGAAGAGGCACACAAGTTTGAAGAAAAATACAGGTTCAGTCAGGCAGAAGGGTATAGGAAAAAAAAAGAAAAGAAAATGTCAGTTTCTATCCCCACAGCCAAATTTAATAAATTCTTATGAAGTAAAAAATATGTAGCAAACTAAAAACTCTAGAAACTCCAACTTACAGAAAAATGTGATATTCAGTTCCTACTACATATTTTCAATGGTTGATGTTAATTAAATACAAGCTAACTTCAAGAGGTGATTTCTTAAGCAATTCTAAGAAACTCATCCACAAAGGTAATAATAATGTTACCTTCAACTTCCAGATTAAGTTTTTAGAGTGCTTTTTAAGGGAATAATTGACCGACCTTAAGAGCGGAAGGAAGCGTATTTTTACCATAAAAGAGTTGTTTCATGATCTCTCAAACCAAGAATCTAATTTGATTGGATCCTTTTAGACCAAAGTCAAATACGAGTAATGCATTGCCAACAAGTTATTGAGGTACCCAGTTACTTACATAAGATTTTAGTTCCATTAAATCAGTTTGCAATACTACTTTTTGTGGAAAAGCTTTCAAGTTACTGGAAAAATACATTGTAAAATGTCAAAAATATCATCAATGTCAGTTTAATGCTTCGTTAAAAAGTTTTACAAGGAATACTAAGGGCCGGTTGTTCAAACGTCAATTAAAAATTTTGAGATAATTACTGATTTTAAATTGCAAATTTTGAAAATACAGTGAATATAATTAATGATCTTGTATTTTTAATCAATAATTAACTCTTCTTAAAGGGAGCAGAATTCATTTTCAGCAATATCAGACCAATGGTTCGATAATACAGAGCATTTTAAAATCAGTAATTATCTGAAAATTTTTAATTAACGTTTGAACAACCGGCCCTTAGTGTTATTCATTAATTTGAATTTAAAGCAAAACTTTTATTTATTGTCATACTCTAATTTTAAATTTAAATTTTAAATTCTAAACTACCACAGCAAAGTAAGCCCGTAGAGCCAGTTATTTGGAATTTAAATAATGCCAATAATGCCATATGAGCAACGTTGGAAATTATCTGAACTTTTTGAAACAAGTAGCTCAAATCGACTATCCAGGGTATCCAACTTTAAGAAAAAAATATCATAGCCAACTCTAATTTAAAAGCGTCTAATATGTGTCAATACAAATTGGATTTTATACGAGGTTTTTTCATTAGTTTTTCAGAGGCCTGGGTAGGCAAGGGCGGCAAAATTGCTAATTTCATATATCCAATTTATGGAATATTCTCAAGGGCACTGAAATGAAATTGTCAGTCACTTGACCTGATCTGAACTGACCAAGCAATCACCTCCCCAAGTTAAGCTATTTTATTAACACCAATGATGAAAACAATCACACATAATTATAATTAATGTTAATTTATGCATGCAGAGTTAAAATTTATGTTAACTTAGAAGCATTGCATCACACAATTGGGAATATGTATAAAAAAATTAATAACAAAAACTGCTACCTCCAAAGACATCATCTTTTAGTGAAAAAATTCATTTTACACATAACACTTCCAACAGAATTCATGTGATAATCACTGCAATGTTTCAGATGAGATCCAAAGCTGATTATAAATTATTGCAGAATCAAAAATTAATTTTCATAAAACTGAGCTGCCTGTCAACTGATTCTAATATATTTGCGGCATACAATCGAATAGTTTTTTTTTTTTATTATTATTATTTCACATAGTAAATATAGTTGGGTTATGAAAATCTGATCTTGTTTGTCTAGATTCTGGCCTATCCGAATCTAGAATGTGGTAGTATGGAACATTCTTCAATTGTTCTAGGAAGTTGAAATAGCATATGTCAGTTGATCTGTCATATTGTAAGTTGATTATTCCCTAATATAATCGGGGAGCTAGCAACAAAAAAGCGAAAGAGTTTTGGAAAGGTTGATACTTTCAGATCAGACTGTATTTTAGTCATAGAAAGCCACTGTACCAGGTATTGGAACATAAGGCAGGAGCACGCTTTCAAAGAAAAAATTTCTGAAAATTCCCTTCAAATTCATTGTTTACTGACAAAAATTGCCAATGCAATAATTGACAATAATATTACGTGGTTTCATAGTCTAACAATGTAAAACAATTACCATTAACAGACATAACATCCATTCATGCTAATTTTCCAGGAAAAGCTTGACTTTCAAGGGTCGGGAGGTCAATCATCTGCTTATTTATTGTCTTATAGTGTTTGAATGTGAAATTATTCAGTATCATTGTGAATTATTACGTTCATAGTTTATATCATTAAACAATGAATTTGAAGGGAATTTTCAGATATTTGTTTTTCAAAAACTTTGAAAGCATCCCCCTGCCTTATGTCCCAACACCTGGCGTGCTGACTATACAGTGGCTTTCCATGTACGGTGTACTTTTTCGTCACTAGCTCTTGGACTAATAGCTCTAGAATCAATTGAGGCTCTCGCAAGCCTCAATGTTTTGTCTGGAATATGTCAATTCATGACATTTGACATTCGGGAATGCCTGGTCACTGTCATCTCTTGTTAGGGTATATATAGTATATAGTATAAGTATATAAGAGACACGGTCAGTGTAGTTTCAAAAGTTATCAGAGGAAGATCATTTGGTGAGTGTGCTATCAGAAGAGTGCTATTATTTGTATATTTGATTGGGAAGTGATGAAAATAAAATCGCAAGGAAAGCTACTAAAAAAAAAAAAAAAAACAGTAAGTAGACAGGGTAGAGTAGTTTGGAATGTGAATGTGAAGTGAGTTCAGTTGAAGAAGTGAACAATGATTGTTCAAGTGTAAACGAGAAAAGTTGTGTTTAGTACTGACCCTGAGTGGAGGATTTGTGATAGCAGTGGTAGTAAAAATAAACACGAAAATTAAACGTCTTATTAAAAAAAAAAAAAAAAACTTTTTGGCATAACTCGACAACGCGATGTTCAATTCTTTTTCTGTTTTCATTGTTTTATTCAGCGGAAAAGATACTACTAATTTTCTAATTTAACCGATTTTGTATACAGGGTGTCGTATACTTAAAAAAAGAGCATGTCTGTTCAAGCCGTCGATTAGTAGTTTTATGATTTTTTGTTCTAGTGCCCAGGAGTCTTTTCCCACATTTTAATACGGCTTTCTTTATAAAAATAAACAATCTTTTATGTCAATGGATCACTGTTACTTCACTTATTGGATTTTATTCTGGATATGCTGTATTGCAGAAACACGATCTATGCCTTTTTCCCTGTCTCCTACCCTACCACTAATAGAATAATTAATATTAATTAATAGAATTTCTATTAGTCTACTTCTGTTAAATGAACCGACCTTTCTCAGAAGAACTGATCATTGTTTTTTTGCAACTTTGTTAGCGAGCTTTATTATTTTTTTTAGTCTGCTATGACTGGGTTAAGGGTACAGAGTTGGGCGGAATCACTTTTTAACTTAATTGGAACTAATTAAACTTTTCCCTAAAGATAATATCAATTTATCGTTTGAAATCCTGTTGGAAATATTACTGATATTTACTCAATTGATACATTTTTATATATTTACAGGGTCTCCACTTTCAACACCAACCCCAGGGCTAATGCATTGGAAACGAGTAATCTACAGTTTGCCGCTTTCTATTCTGACCTAGAAATAGTCTTCCACCCTCCAAGAGGTAAATTAATATCTGACGCAAAGGAAATGAATTCTTGAAAAAATATTTTAAAAAAATACACTAAAAGTCAAATCATATGTATTGTCATAAAAAAATTTCTATCTTTCATTTGGTACCATTAGGTAACACACCTCTAGATCAGAATAGGTGGCAGTAATCTGCAATTTTATTGTTTCGAATGTATCAGGAAACCTGACCTGACCAGGTAGTAGGTATGAATCCTTAAGTGTGAGTTACAAGTCATGATAACGTTTGACCCCATAGTGGTAACTATTCTTTAGGCTGTTCCTAAATAATATTGAAGGGGGGGGGGGGGCAACTCTCCTTACAAAAATCCAAGATGGTGGCTGTTTAACACTTTTTTTGTTGACAAATTATTATTTTTATCAAAACTCAAAAACACTGACTCGAATTACACATCTACAACTTTGCTCCTCAAGACTTTTTTAATCTAATTGTTCATGAAAAAAATGCTTCTCAATATGACCATTTCGTGTTGAAAGGCCGTGAGAATGTAGAAAGTTTTTATCTTTTAATTCAGGAATTTAAAAGCTCATCGCACAGTAGAGATAGTCCCAGTAGAGTAACTAAATTTTTGGTCCCTTGTAACATTCGACAAAGGGCCCTCTAAAGTATTACACAGTGGTGAATCATTGATATCTGCAAATATAACGGTGTTGCTTGAAAGGATTGAGAGATCCGTTAGGTAGACAACCAGGTGGTTCGGGGGATACAGAGTATCCCCCTGAGTTTTTTTTTTGCCAAGAAATAACCAATTTAATTTTCGATTGTTCCTCATATATTTTTATGTGTATTTTATGTATTTACAATATTTTAAATATTTTTGACCACAACATGTGAATGTTTTAATAGTGCTGACCGCTTTTATAACAAATTTTTATAAAAATAAAATAAAACAAATAATAATATATTTTATAAAATTTGTAAAAAAAATATATTCAAATTAATCGAAATTAACAATAAACCTTCATTATTATATTCGAGATATTCACCTCTAAATTTTTACATGTTGGCGCCCCCTAATTGATTGTTTTAGAGAGAAATCTTAGATGGGTCATTAACCATGTCAATATTGAGAAGCTGCTTCTGTTGCAGTAGTTACATTTTAGGTCTGTTAAGCTATTTTTGAGAAAAACAGGAAAAAGTTTTAATTTTGCATTGCCTTTCACAATAAAAATTACCAGAAACAAAAACGTCAACAATTAAAAAATATCCAATTTTAAAGTCACAGAAACGACACTACAAATTGAAAACTTTTTCCAGATTTTCTGGAAAATGGCTCAACAGACTTGAAATGTAACTACGGTAACAGAAGCAGCTTTTTAATCTTAACAAATTATTGATTTACCATTTCACTCTAAAAAAAATATAGGCGACAATATATAAAAGTATATGTCAAGACTGTCATGAGAGAAAAATCCACCTTCAGAGGTGATGGAAATCTCTGTTCTACGCGATTTAGCTAGGCAACCCATTTGCGATTTATCAATCTATATTTATATTATCTAACATTTGATATTTTTCATAATCAAATAACAGATGAGGTATTTCTAATCCCGGATCTTAGACTACAATAATTGACAGTTTTTGTGATAGATTTTTCTTCCAAACCGTCTATTTTATTGCTAAAAGTATGAAAAACAAAGTTGTAGATAATTTTAGATAATAATAGGGAACATTTTGTCTCTTAAATATTTTCCTCTTGTCCTCCTAGTTTTTTGAGTTATAGCAGAAAAATCAGGTTACAAGCTTTTTTTGGGAGAAAATTGCCGCCATTTTTTTTTCATAGATCTAGTTTATATTATATTGCACACCAGTGATAAATTCTTATTCTTTGTCTTTAGGTTATTGGCTTTTAGCTCGTTTTCTAGCTAAACTAGCCAGTTTAGTCGAACTAGCTATTTAGCCAGTTCATTACTCAGTGCTAAATTAATTGTGGAAAGCAAATTTCTTGCTTTCAAAAAATTAAAAAAGTGAAAAGTGCAAAGTTGAAAAGTTTTTTTGTGGAATAGAGCCCTGGTCAGTCTTGAAAGTGGTGACATGTACATTTATATCGGTTTGGTACGATTGAAAAACTACTTGAAGTGTGAAAAATAATTAAATTATCTGACAAGTGTTCATTTTTACATTTATAGAGTTCTATAAGTACACTCCATGCGGGGTTCTATAAATCTACCTTCCATTATATAAGAGAAGCTTTTTTATTTTAAAGTATAAGGAGTCTGTTAACAAAGTAGGGAAGCGATGCCAGTCACAAAATTTGCCTAGATGTTTAACTTTTGAAGTAATTTAAAAAAAATTGACAATTTTGTAAAAGTCATCAAATGTCATCACATTCTGTCCAACTTTGTCCATTTGAACAACTCTGCACGTCGTAAAATAAAAAAGCTGTCAGCACTAGAAGACAGACTTTGGGAACACATGGATTAATTTGAGCAAAATAAGTTTTATCAAACTTATATTGAGAGCAAAATTTAAAATTATTGCTATTGGATCTTTTCAAACTCCAGTAGTTATTTTTCTCTTGTGATGTCAGTCTTGTAAGAAAATTTTGAATATTATTAACAACATAAAAAAGTCGACAAAAAAAGTAAAGCAAGCATGCAGAATTACTAAGATATTATACAAAGAAAAATCAGCAACGCAAATAGTCTAGGAAAGAATAGGTCATGTGAATAAAGTTATGCATTTGCTTTTACTGCACACACACACACCATTCAGAATGCATCCATTTGATTCAGAAGACTAATCATTGTATCTTACAAATACAACAGACCGTTTTTTCTACAATGGTTCACCTAAATAATATCAACCAATATTTTGTGATTTTTTTGCAGTAATAGCAAATGCATTGGTTTTTCCATATGATCCAACGAGAGCAAAAGGTAATAAGGCTCACAGTAATGCACCAAGCGCTAGAAATTTTCATATTGAAAACAATGAAGCGCAAAATGTATTACTGGTTAACATTTAGTTTGGAGGGGTGCCAATGGCTCGGAACTACCAGACAGATGAGCCGAAAACCACATCAACTTGACTTTGCTCATGCTTATGCTAAGCCAAGCTAAAGTTTCTACTTAAATATCCGACACATAGACACGAATAGGCACCAAAAATCCATATTAAGATATTTTCTCGACAGATACTTGTTTGTAGAAACTTTACCACATTCAGCTTTTGCAAGCAGAAAAATGTTCGGTAATAATAATAATTATTAAAAAATACTTGATGATAGAGATTTGGCAAGGTGCACTTTAAAAAAATAAACTACTTGTTTGTAATTAGTTTGATAATATTCCGCCGAACAAAATTCTACATTAAAATAACATAAAAAGCGAAGATGTGAAAAACAGTCAGACTACATAATGTCACATAAAACAAAATCAAGTTGGATGTTTGTATAAAATTGGATGTAAATCATACTTATTCCTGAAATGTCACAATGTAAGGTTAGACCAAAAAAATAAAAAATGCAAACAATCCGAAAGTATTGTAAATCCAAAATTTCTCGCTGATTAAAAATTGTACTTAGTATCACGCCAAATATGAAAAATAAACTTTAAAACATCATACCTTGGCTGTTTACAGCATCCAGGCTTTGATATTGTACTTTTTCAACTGTTGAACAATTGTAAATTACCGAAAGTGTTTTCAGTAACATATATTCGATAATACCAACAAATGAAAATAAACAACGGAAAAATAACGTTACCTTTTCCTTTCTGGGGACTTTTATGATCGTAGCTCCGTGCCCTTGGTTCAGGTTCAGGACTAGCGGCTCTGTTTGTTCCAAAACTGTGACTACTTTGCTGTGCAGCCTGATTAGCTAATTCTTCTGTAAGACATTTGGCCAGATGAAGAGCTTCATGGCCGCTGACTGTATGGGAACTTCTGTAAAATATAGTCATAATAAAAAATGATTAGAATCGAAAAATACTACTGACCTTATAGGTATTGGATCACTTGTTTTATAATTTCGATAATAGATATTGTCATCTGGAGAAGATGTCTGAGTCTCGGATTCTTTTAACGTTTCAGGAGTAAACTGTTCTTCTTCAATTATGTTGTTCTCACTTTCTTCATCGATTTTTGTTGAAAGCTGACACTTTGATCCTTCTGGTGTAGCAGTAGCAGAAGTATCTGAGCTCTTCACAAATGAAAATAAATGTTTAGACCAGTTTAGAATAGTCACTTTTATGTTTTTTTGATATAAAAAAAAATTATGTACTATACAGGGTGATCAGTAACTCGCGCACTCCGAATACAGGGCCGATATAGAGCCCATTGAAATTAACGATATTCTGCAAAAAAAAATTGAATCCAACGGTTGGTGTTCAAGTTACAGAGTTTCCCTCATCCGAGTTTAAAGGTAATTTTTTCATTTATTGTGATAAAAATTAATGAAAAATTCAGGTTACTGTAATGTTTGGAACGTATACCATATAATTCATAAATTTTTTTTCCACAAAACCTCTTCACAGAGGAATCGAGAATGTTGGAAATTGATACCATACCTAAATCTGAACGAAATTTGAAGTTTCGCAATCGCCTAAACTCAACTTATTAGAATATAAAATATTCAAAAAAATAAAAAAATGCACAGAGAGGCATGCCTCTCTCTTCCGGGGTATATAATGTAAATTATATGTACTTATGCTGGATGGATAAATAAATAAATGCCTGCGTTGCTATGGAAATAAAAATAATAACAATACCATCTAACCCGAACTTATTCACATGTTCAGTGTAGTGTTGCCACCTTTTTTTCACAAAAATGGTCATATCTTTGGAAGAAGAGAACTTACAACACTGCAGTAAGAAAATTTACCACTCTTAAAAAGTGAAGTTTACCGCAGCATGCTCTGAGTGTGCGAGTTACTGATCACCCTCTATACAGTTCACTTATTATCTATGAATTAGGTTATGGTGTAGGGTGATAGAAATCACTGAGTATAACCGCTGTCAATCATTTGCTGGAGTTTGGTTATGTCTCTTTTTTATGAGGTTGAAGTTTTATGATATGAACAGGACACAGTTGCCAGATGGATTTTTGATATTCTTCTTATTATATTTGTAAAGAAAATAAAGACACGAGTATGCTCGTGTCATCATCTTTCGGTTGAATGTGCCGCTATTTCGTAAATGGAATTTCTGCATTATAAACAGTTTGAAAAGTGAACTTCGTTCAGGAGTAAAAGTGGGTCATATAGGAAACCACCTGGTTATAGAGTGCTGACCTGACCACGGAAGTGTAATGATGTTATAAATAGACTTTTCCTAGAGAATTAACAAGACCTGAATTAGAGGCTTTAAATGCTGTTTCTTTTATTTTTACAGGTGAATAAATCTTGTATTTATTGATAAGGAAATTAATTAAGTAATAATTTAATTTTTAGTAACTGAATTATTGTTAGTTGTAGGTAACATTTGTAAATAAATCTTTTATTTTTACAGAGAAACGCAATTTCGCCTTTATTTCATTAATTACAATCAGAAAGAGAGGAAGGAATAATAAAACTTATTACATATTTACACCTTTATAGATTTTGAAATTATTTAGTCGTATATTGCGGAAGTAGGTGTATCACGTTCCTCCACTCGTAAGTTTATCACTGGTGGTTTATCAAAGATTTTGAACTGCGAGTCAACTGTTGCCATTGGTTGTTGTTGCAAGTAGAATCAGAGCACACCTTCACTTCTCGTGTGATATGGACCGACGAAGCAAATTTTTCTCGGGATAGTTTCTTTAATCATCACAATAATCATCATTATCCTTTGGAAAACTTGAATGTGTCGGTTGAACATCACCATCAACATCGTTTGGGTGTTTAAAAGTCATTTTCTTTTGGTTTTCGTCTTTTATCAATAATTGTTGTTCCAAATTTGTCAAATACTTTTCCCGTTTATCAAATGTCAGTGTGATTATTCATTTCAAATTTCTCTTTTGTCAAATAAAATTCCCTTTATACCAAATGCTTTTCCAATATTCATAATATTCTCACTGCACGTAAATAGGAAAAACAATTGACACAAAGTGAAACTGATTTGACATAAAAGGAAATTGATTGATAAATCAATGACTATAATCATTGATAATAATCATGAAATAATAAGAAAATCATTTAACTAAGAAAAGCAATTGACAAAAGAGGAAAACCAAGAGTTAAAGACTGTAATGTGTGGGCTGGGATTCTGGGGAATGAGCCTGTGGCAGTGGCGGCTCGTGATAATTTGAACAGGGGAGGCTAAGACCTATTCTTTCCGGGGGGTCTGGGGAGAGGTCCTACCTCGGAAAATTTTCAGAAAATTTGTTCATGTATGAAAGTATAAAGGTCACAAAAATTGATTTTTGATTAGTTAAATGGGTGAAATTAAATTCTTATGACAGCATGACAGCTAGGTAGGACAATAATAGGTACATATTTCTGATAAAACATCTAAAATGACCGCTAGGGGATGTAAAGAGCCATGACTAAATGAAAAATTTTAATTTTCTGATCATTTTCCAAATTTTGGGTTTATTCAAAATATTGTGGGTGTAATGCCTAAATAAATTCGATTTTTTTAACTATTTTCTTTTTTTCTACTTTTTTCGATAACTTGATAAATAAAGTATGTAGTGAAATTGATATGCGTGTTTAATAAATATATTTTCATATAGTAGGTACAATAGCAATAAAACATAACTTCTATCAAAAATTTTTAAAATAAAGGGCAAAATTCTCTTAAAAAACAACAAAGAAAAAACATTTAATTTTTTTAATATTTTTTTTAAGAAATTCAAATTATCTCAGATAGCTTTAATAATTAAAAGGTCATAGAGAAAATAAATAGAAAATATCAGATTTTTTTATATACCAACGGTAATCGTCAGCTGCAAAATGATCAATAACGTCTTCGTAAATTCGTATTTCCATCTGTGCACGTGCATGAGGCAAGTCTCCACTGCCCTTTGCTTCGTGCATACTCTGTTCGATAAAATTGATCCACGTTCAATAGTCCTATGTGTATATAATATTTATTTAATTTACCACCTCATACAGAAGAGCAGGAGGCTTGCCTCAGCCTGTTCAAATATTATCTATCGCCCATGCACTACCCCGACCCATGTCTTGCGCGCGTTGTTGTGAGAGTGTAGACGTTTTACGAGTATTCGCGTCAAATAACATTCGTTCTTGCAATAACGGACAGATAAGACTAGAGGAGGACCGCGATAAGACTTGCGATGCTAAAGGCAAAGGCAGCGCAGCATCCACTCCAGTTCCACTAGCCCGGCGGAAACTCTTGCGTATTTTTCCGTCTACATGGATAGGAGATACGAGTTGGAGGCAAGCCTCCGGTCGGCCACAACGGGATGTAATATTATTTCACTTTATAGGTATGTCTACCTATTACTTATAATGTTAACCATCTCACCTGTTGCATCGGATTATTTTTTACCTTACGCTATTAAAAAAACATTAACAGATCTAAAAAGCTTAAAAGCTCAAAATACTGGGGAGGCTCAGCCTCCTCTGCCTCCTCTGAATAACCGCCACTGGCCTGTGGGACCTCATATTGCCGCAAAGATTAAATTGAGAACATTTCCTGGAATTTCTGAACGGCGATCTACAGGAACCATTAGACAACCTTTCCCTGGCGGAAATACAATATGTGACATTTTGCTGGTCCAGTGAGAACCTGGTTAGATGAACAATACCCAGGAAGATGGATATGTCGCAATGGAGCAATACATTTGCCAGCGAGGTCCCCGGATCTCGCCCCACTCGACTTTTTCTTTTGGGGTCACATCAAGTCAACTGTTTATCGAACTCCTGTTCAAAATGAGCAAGACCTAATAGTGAGAATTCGAAATGCTGCTGCAACCGTTACGCCTCAAATGCTACAACGAGTGCAGACCTACCTTGTGCGTCGAGTACAGATTTGTTTGGAGGCACAAGGACAAAATTTTGAGCAACTACTTTAACTGATGATTGATCTTAACTGACTCCTACTAAAACTTCAAGTAGACAACAAGGCTGAATCAGCTAAGACAATTTGAGTGATTTGACAAATGTCAGTGCTTGCTTAACTATTAATACCTCAATTAGCTGATTGTCAATTAAGATCTAGGGAGTTTTCATTTTTGTAAACCCAAAAACAAAACTTAATGGCTAACTAGTGCGTAAATAATATGTGAACGGTGTATACATAACACAATAGAAAAAGTTTTCAATTTGTGACGTCATTTTTATTATCACCTTGACTTAACAATTAAAAATGACGTTAAATTATCATAAATTGACAACTTCTTCCAGATTTTCTCGAAAATAATTCAACAGACTTAAAATGTAACAAAACTACAGAAGCAGTTTTTCATTTTTAACAAAAGAAACATGTAACGTTTCCCTCTAAAACATTTAGGGGGGATAATATTTACCAAAATTCCGTTTTGCACGTGTTTTCCCTACGTCTCAAATTCAAATTAACAACCTGCATGTAGTCATAACGGTCTGATTGCTTGAAGGTTTATTAAATCTCTCATCATAATGATGGTTAATAAAAAAATTGATGGACCATCATTGAGAATTGATTGCACAAAGCGAATAAGCTTCTTGTTAATCCAGAGATGTTTATACACTTTGTTTATTTATTTATTTACTTAAATTGCACTATTCAACAGGCAATTGCCCATAAGAGAATAGAATGACACATAAAACAATTAAAAAGATTACACATCTAACATGTGTAGGATTTTGACTATGAGGCCTTCTTAAAACACACTTGATTAATAATAATGTATTAGAACAAAAATAGAACAGAGTTATTGATAAATAATTGAATGTTTACTCGTGAAATAATGTACCGTCTTTCCGGCTCTAAGATCTCGGTTGAACTGCCTCTCCTCTGGACCCTTCCTCGCTTCTCTCATCATCCAGTTGGGTTGCCAGTGGCGCGTATCCCACACTCGGCCATTTCTGACTCTCGGGATCGTTGTCACATTTTGGCGACGATTCCGCAGCAAAAACACTGATTGACATGGACTGACCTTGCCATGGCTTCATAAATTCGGCACAGGTTGAAGTTTGATGGGGACCATCGTTACAGCTGTTACTTCTTCTCACATCATAAGAATCTCCTCCTTTGATTTTCATAACACGGTAAGGACCAATATATTTGGATATTAATTTGGAACCAGGACCTCGTTGAATTCGCTTGATTGCTACCAGGTCCTCCAATTTATAGTTTCGTGAGCTTCTTCTTCTTAAGTTGTATGTCTTCTTATTCTCTTCTTGTACTTTGAAAATCTGTCTCTTCGCTTGTTCTCTTAAGGTTTCTCTTTTTTCCTGAAATTTTTCTAAACTCTCGTCTTCTATCATTTCTCTCAGTCGTAAGTCATCTTTAGTTCTCATTGACACACCGGTTAGTAAGTTAAACGGGGTCGTATTTATGCTTCTCTGGAAAGTAGAATTAATATGCGTCTGAACCTTGTCGACATGCTGATACCATTTACCAGGGTTTTCAGATGATAACTTCGACAAAATTGGTATTATAATTCTATTAATTCTTTCAATTTGGCCGTTTGCTCGAGCCAAACCAGTCGTTATTTTCATATGTCTGATTCCTTCTTCAGCACAGTACTCAGAAAATTCATTCGACGTAAAAGCTGTCCCTCTGTCCGAAATTATTTGTATTGGACTGCCAAACGTTTTCTTTTGCAATTCTAGCTTGCTGATTACCTCTCTTGACGTCGTAGACTTGACAGGATACAACCATACGAATTTAGTGAAACTATCGACCACTGCAAAGATATGATTGTAGTTCTTATTCGTAGAAGTCAAAGGTCCTAAATGGTCAACATGGTAAGTATGTAGAGGCTTATCTTCTTTGAATAGAGTGTGGAGAACTCCTTCTTGTTTACCTGCTTTACTATTAAAGATGATGCATTTCAGGCAATTATTGATGCATTCTTCGACTTTCTTCGTTAAATTTGGAATGAAATAGTCGCGTTTGATCATTTCTACAACTTTCCTAGTTGCAAAATGACCATGCTCGTGTGCTTTCTTGATTATATCGTCTTGAAGTTTTTCAGGTACCAATAAAACTGATTGTCCGTTCACAATCTTGCATACTAGACCATCCTGGTGAACATCAATATCTGGATCCTTGTTCTTCAGTAACTCTTGTATGTAGGGATCGTCTTTCTGTAGTTTTCTGATGCGCGGAACTATTTCATCTTGATTTGCGCTAGGCGTAAGGCAAATCATAACGGCACGAGATAACGCGTCGACATGTTTCATTTTCGTTGCACTACGATGCTCCATTACATAATGATAGTCTGCCAAAAATAATAGCCACCGAGCTACACGCGAGGATACTTCTTTTTTATTAATCGTCTTCTCAAAAGCACTGCAGTCTGTAACAATTTTAAAATCAAGTCCAATAAGGTAGACACGTAACCTCTTCAAACTAAACACAATTGCTAACGCCTCCAACTCGTAACTCGAATAGTTTTGCTCTGCTGACGTAGTTTTACGCGACACATAGTATACCGGGTGAAAACATCCGTCTTCTGGTGCTTTTTGCATTAGAATTCCCGCTATTGCGTATTTCGAAGCATCTGTATGAATCTCAGTCTCATAACGCGGATTGTAAATTCGTAACACTGGTTCACTTGCTAATATTTCTTTCAATGTCTCGTAAGCTTGTATTTCCTTTTCACCGAATACAATAACTGAGTCTTTTTTCAGCAGGTCACTAAGAGGTTTAGATATCTTAGCATAGTCTTTTATATGTTTCCGGAAATGTCCCGTAAGACCTAAAAAAGCTTGAATAGTCTTTCGATCGAAAGGTTGAGGGAACCTTATAACACTTTCCACCTTATCTCGCGACGGCACTACCGATCCGTTTGTAATGTCATAACCGAGAAAAGTTATTTTCTTCTTCAGGAACTGGCACTTTCTAAAGTTGATCTGCAAACCGTAGTCTGAACATGTCTTGAACACGAGTCTTAACTTCTCAACAGCTTCGTCCTCTTCTTTGGCTGGGATGACCACATCATCCATATACGGGAAAGCTATGTTGTCATTGACCAACTGTCGAAAAATGCTGTAGATATATTTGCAAAAAACGGCGGGTGAATTGCACAAACCAAATGGTACACGTTTAAATTGCCACTGTCCATGGTGAGTGATAAACGAAGTGAATTTACGACTTTTTTCGCAAACAGAAACATGGAAGAAGCCATTCTTCAAATCGATTGTGGAGTACCATTTTGCATCTTGGAGTCTGTCAATTACGTCTTCCATAAGCGGCATGGGATATCGATCTTTCATAATAATTCTGTTGATATCTCTATAATCTACACAAAGTCTGTATCCGTTGTCTTTTTTGCGCACTAAAACGATGGGACTTGCATATTCGGAAGTGCTTTGTTCAATAACATCTTCTTCAAGCCATTGCTCGATTTGTTTTTCGACTTCTAGTCTTTCAGTTAATGGTAAACGTCTGGGTCTGTGATTAATTATTGTATCTTCTTTAACAATTATCTTCATCACCACGTCAACTTTTTTAATTTCTTCGGGTATTCTGTAGTCTTCTACTAGCTCTATAATTTTATTCTTGTTTTCTATCGTTACTTCTTCGCCAATATTCAGTTCGTTTTCTTCAATCTGTATCTTCATTATAGCCGCTTCCTCATCGTCGTCTATCTTCTTGATCATTATTCCGTTTCGGTTGATAGTCAGTTCAGCTTGTTTTAATATAGGACTTCCAATGACAGCAGAAACTTTCGTACAATCATTAGACACGACATAAATATCTAAGTTAAACTTGCAGTCATCAATCGTTACATCGGCGTTGAAATATCCAAAAGGTTTCACTTGATTCTGGCCAAATCCATTCAATAACAGCGTAGAATTTCTTAGGTTAGGTTTTCCAATTTCTACATACACATCTTCACGAATAAGATTCACTTGACTGCCAGTGTCAATTAGTGCTAATACTTTTAATTCGTTAATGAGTATAAATTTGCTCACCTTGTCAGTATTTACGAGTTTGCTTTCTGTCAAGGAGTTTGCTGACGCGCTGTTGCTCTTTGTTTGCTGACACTCCCTTGACTTGTGCCCAAAGTTGTTGCACTTGAAACATTTTGCACCCTTTTCTTTGTTTATGCAGTCGTTTGATCTATGACCTTTTTCACCACAGTTGAAGCAACGTATCACAGGTGTTGGATATTCACTTCTTCTGTCCTCGTTTGATTGACGCTTTTCTCTTTCTATTGGAATGGAAGGTCCTCTTCTACTTTCGTTTCTTCTGTCACCCAATTTACGATTTTGCATGCAGTTTTGCTTAATGTTTTCATAAATCTTTACCTTTTCTTTGAATTCTCTGAAGGTCTTGGCGCCATATAGTATAATCTTGTTAGTTGGTTCATCGTAAATTCCGTCTATGGTGTACTGAATGATCGTTTCCGCATCTAAAGCTGCTCTGCTTCCGATTTCCTTCATCGTTAACACGTATTCTTGAACAGATTCGTCACGCCTCTTTTTCCTGTCCATCAGTAACTTATGAACTTGTGCACTGCTCAACTTTACTTCGAACTCTTCTATTAATAAAGATTTGAGCTTGGACCAAGTTTGAATGCCATTTTCAGATTGCACAAATAACTTTGCCAATCCTGTTAATCTTTTCTTAGCATAAATAAGCTTCTGTAAGTCATTCCAGTGAGTAACTTCGGCTATCTCCTCAAAATCTGTTATCCATTTCTTCACCGGATAATCACCTCTGCCATCGAACTCTCTGATGCTATCTTCAACATCTCTGAATGATAAAGAGAATGTTTCCATCTTTCGCACTACTTCTTTTTGTTGTACTCTTCTTTTATCTTCTTTATAACTCTTTGAGTCGTCTGAATTTTCGACGTCGCTAGTAGTTTTTCTTCGATGCCTGGACTCATAATTTGCTGTAACATCATCTTCTGAGTCTGATGACATCATCTGTCTATTTCCTTTATTCGTCTTATTATAATTTTCTTTAAACCTGTCTTTAGTAGTAGTCTTTCTAGAGTGATCTATTTTCGCTGACATTTCACCTTCTTCCCCGTCTTCGTCTTCATTAGATTGTATGTTTCCTGCTGCATCTTTATCTTCGTCTTCTGAAATCTTCTCTTTTTGCTGTTTATCAGTTTTTGAATCATTTGCTTCATCTTTTTCATTTTCATCGTCTTCGTCTTCGTCTTCAATCTCTTCAACTAGGTGATTCAAATCTGTTAAACAATCGCAAATTCGTTTGCAGAGTATTTCCCCTTCTCCTGTATGATCAATGCATAGGAAGTTGCACATAATTACCAAATCATTGTCAGTGAAAGAATCTCTTATATATTCCAACTTCGCCTCATAATCTTTTGAATCCAACTGAAATCCAAAGCCGGTAAAATTCCTCAAACGTTCCCTGTTCTTTCTATCACCAACTTCTTCAAAAATTAATTGATGAATCATCTTAATCACTTTAACACTGCTACACTTAATTTTTCCTCTAATACCATCAAAATTTTTCAACGCTTCCATTTTCGTTATTTAATTTTTGTAACGCCACTGACTTCTTGAATTGCACGGACGAGTTATGAACGAAATACCGGTCACCCAGTCCAGCCAGACGCGACAAGGACACGAAGCACTACCACCACCACCAGCACCGACCGACCGACTTCAACCCTACAGCCAGCTACTGCGTAGGTATGGGTTGGGTAAACTTTGCACTCCGCACTTTACAATTCTTCAAAAACTCTAACGACTCCTTGAACGATCGCGGCGAGCCCCCAGTTTGTAGGATTTTGACTATGAGGCCTTCTTAAAACACACTTGATTAATAATAATGTATTAGAACAAAAATAGAACAGAGTTATTGATAAATAATTGAATGTTTACTCGTGAAATAATGTACCGTCTTTCCGGCTCTAAGATCTCGGTTGAACTGCCTCTCCTCTGGACCCTTCCTCGCTTCTCTCATCATCCAGTTGGGTTGCCAGTGGCGCGTATCCCACACATGTAAATCTGGATAAGAATTGATCAGTATAAATTATTCATCAAGCACTCAATGAGGCAACAGTGTAGCTAGTATCTGCTGACTGACTTTTTCAAAAACATTACACACCCGATGGAGAGGTGAAAGCTTATGCTTGTTGGTTAAGTTAAGTATAAACTTTCAAAGGCTGTATCTCATTTATTTGCGACAACAATTTGAAATTTGTGTCACGACAAATTCATTAAAAATTATCAGGTTACACACCATCTCTGGCAAGTATCATCTAGAACATCTGTCACCTTCTCTTTTGCGTTCACATGTGCTCTAATTTTTTATCCCTGTCCACTCAACGAATCTTATACCTAGTATAATTCAGTCAACACGCTATACAAATACAATAGTATATTCCGTTGAACTCACCGGATTTTTGCTGCCGGAAGATTCATTCCTCGAATGAGGTCTAAAACCCGGTCCGGGTGGTAGATTTTTCTGGACACAGCAGTTAACACCCGGGCTGAAATGAAGCTCTACATGAAATCTTTCATCACTGCTTGGGTCTTTTGTTGGATCTTCGTAAAGCATCACCACAACCTGGGACATGTAATTAAGTTCTGAAACCATGGAAACATATTCCATCGCCCTTCTCCACTGTTCATCTTTCTTTGTCTGAAAAGTAAGCCTTCAGTTCATGCCCAACAATTTTGAATGCTACTAATTTATTTACATCCACTAATCCTCCATGTCGAAGTACAGTAATTAGACTATGTATATGACTTTCACTGGTGAAATATAATCTCGTGCGAACGTGCCTACCAGGACTTGACACTCCGTGTGAATATCTGGGATTCAATCGGTTAACATTTTCTTCTGCTTCTTCAATATTTCTTTGTAAATCAGCTCTTATTTTTTTCAATAAAGGCGTACAGATACCTTGACCTATTGAAAGTTTTTCTTGAGATGTGAGACCGTATTCCTGAAAAGTAATATGAAAATATAGTTATATGTATGTATTACATTAAATTATACAGGGTTATTCACAGTTTATGTGACTGAAGATTATGGCTATGTCCCTTGATTAAAAAAAAAAAATTTGGAGTGGAAAGAGACCCGTTAAAGGGACATTTTTAAATTATATTCATAATGTACAGAATGTCCCAAAAATAAGAAACATATCAAAGTTTTTTTTTTAATGGCATGCTCCTGTGTTATTAAATTTTTAGAGCGTCTGAGAAGAAACAATAAGAATGATTTTCACAGTTGTTGGAATTTGAAGTGAGAAGTTTTTGAGTTAAAAACAAGTGAAAATCGCAATTTTCAAAGTTCGATACAGCGCACAATGAAAACAGCTCAAGATGAAGGAAAACGGTTTACATGTCCCTATTTTAATTTTTATATTTCATTTCTATTTTTAGTGGGATAAAACATGAAAATTCTTCTAGTATCCTACTGCATTTATTATTACTTCTAGGGTAGGTTCAAAGCCCTTGTACTGAAGCTTGCGTTTATTGTACCCCTTTGGATAATAACATTTTTTCATATTTGCCACATAAAAGGCACTTTACTCAACAGAAAAACCGGTTTCTTGGAAATTTCCAAGGCATGCTTGATTTTTCAAAACTAATATTTTGTTAGAAATTACTCTTTAACCAAGCAGAGCTGAACCCTAAAAAATGAAAATTAAAATCAAAAATTTTTTGTCTTTTATAAGAGTCGTTTCACTTATCCGGGGACACACGGTATATCATGAACTTTTTAACAGTTTGTGCATCTACTTGTTTACTTTTCTTTAATTCAGAAACTTCAGAAAAAATTTAACTTTTGTGTTAAACTGCTGGTTGGATCTCTTGTAAGTTTCAATATCATTCAGTAGTTCTATGGATTGATTATTATATTCTTATTTGTTCATAATAGCTGTAACATTTCTTTTTTCTGAATTTGGTACCAGAAGATTTTGTTTTAGATTTTTATTTTAACTCATCGTTCAATAAGTCCCGGGATTAACTATGAAAACAACATTTTACCGGCAAAATTCTGTATTATTCACCAAAATTATCTCCTTCAAGTGTAATACAATCATTCCAACGCTTCTCTAACTTTTCAATGCCATGTTTGTAGAACGATTTGTCTTTTGACTCAAAATGAGCCTCAGTAGCAGCGATCACCTCCTCATTCGAGCCAAATCTTTTTCCCTGGAGCATCTTTTTGAGATCCGCGAAGAGCCAGTAGTCGCTGGGGGCCAGATCCGGCGAGTACGGAGGATGGGGAAGCAGTTGGAAGCCCAATTAATTGAATTTGGTCATCGTTTTGATTGACTTGTGGCACGGTGCGTTGTCTTGATGAAAGATGACTTTCTTCTTCTTCATGTGTGGGCGTTTTTTTGCTATTTCGGCCTTCAAACGATCCAATAACACCGTGTAGTAGTCGCTATTGATGGTTTTTCCTTTTTCGAGGTAGTCAATGAAAATTATACCATTCGCATCCCAGAATACGGACGCCATCACTTTGCCGGCCGACTGTTGTGTTTTTGGACGCTTCGGGCGGCTTTCACCGGTCGTACGCCATTCAGCTGACTGCCGACGTGACTCCGGAGTGAAATAGTGAATCCATGTTTCGTCCACTGTCACATATCGACGCAAAAAATCCTGTTTATTGCGAGTAAACAGTGCCAAACAGCTCTCCGAATCATTGATACGTTGTTGCTTTTGTTCCATTCTGAGCAAACGCGGCACCCATTTGGAAAAAACCTTTTTCATAGCCAATTTTTGGTGCAAAATAGTAAATGCACTACCAGTTGATATATTCACCATCTTAGCTATCTCGCGCACTTTCATTTTGCGGTCACCCAACACGATTTTCAATACTTGCTTGGTGTTTTCGGGAGTTACTGCCTCATTTGGCCGACCCGAACGTTCCGCATCATTTGTATCAGCACGACCGCGTTTGAAGTCAGCATACCACCGACAAATGTTTGTTTTCGACGGAGTAGAGTCCGGATAACGTTTTTCAAGCCATTGCTGAGCTTGAACAGTATTTTTTCCCATTAGAAAATAATGTTTTATCAACACACGAAACTCGTTTTGGTCCATTTTTCACGATTTTTCTATAGCTTTCTTGGTTATGCTTCGAATTACATCAAATTTTGACACATGTTATGCTTCGAATTACATCAAATTTTGACACATCTCATCTAAAGGTTGGTACTTCTGAACCTTGGTATATACATGGCATTATTAGCGCCATCTCTACGCTAGTCCCGGGACTTATTGAACGATGAGTTATTATTTTGTAGAATAAAATAAATGTCTGTAAAACAAAAACCTAATTTCAAAGCCTCCTACTTCGTAAATAATAAGTGAACGGCTTATACCTACAACAGGTCTAAAAACACAAACTACAACATGCACTGTGATAGAGATCGACTTCGAGAATAAATTCAAATAGATCTGAAGTGAAGTGTTCCTGACGCTGCTCCTGCAAATAGTTTTGTAAAGTAAAAGTGAAACCACCAGTGTACCTACAATGACTCAATGCCTTTGAGGTGGTTATTGAAGAATCCAGCAGCTCGTGGTCGTCCCCAATAGGTAGTAGTAACAAAAAAGATGGACCAACAAGGTTTTGAGTCGTTTGGAGGAAGCTTAATGAATGGCAGCTACCCATTGTCAAGAATTGAGGACATTTTGTGTACTTGGTCTCGCTCAACTGGTTAGGATGTGAAGAGCTGTTACTAGCAAGTTGGTATGCACCCAAATGACACAGGCCTGGATTTGCACAATTTCAAAGCTATGAAGATCGTTACAATATTATCAAATTTTTTTCAACATCTACATATTCAATTATTGCTTTTATCCTTTATCCATACGAATGATGAAGTAACCAATAAATCTACCTTTCTGGCCATAATCTGTGTAATCAAGTAATCCACAAAACACAGATGGTTCATCTCAATTCATTAGTCATATACACATTTATGAATTATCATATACCTATTTACAGTAAAATAAAAACCCTGTTTTTCCTCTTTCAAAAATGACAATCTGGCTAATCAGTTAACTAGTCGATTAAATTTCATAGCACCAGTAGTGACATTTATATGATGTGTGGCAAATTTATTATTCAAGAAAACTAACCTGAGGAATGACAATATCTGCCAGATACTTTGCATACATGTACAATTCTTCGGCTTGTTCAAACTGCAAGGTGTGTTGATTATGTTGTAAGTCATACTTAATGCAATCATAAATATCTGGTATTTTACTAATGTCGAAAGTCTTATTCTTAGTGTAGAAGTCTTTTTCAATTTTTCCCCATCGTCTTCCCATGAGTTCCCAGGTCTCACCGTGATACAAAATGGCATCTGAAAATATATTTATGAAAATGAGCGCACCATCAAGAAGAAGTTAATTAAAATACTCTTCGATAATAACTCACCCTTAGTTTTAAGATCTTCTTTCTTTATTTGCACTATTTCCATGAGACTTTTAATAAGTTCGTGAACATGTATGCAACACTTGTAAGGATTCTTAACAAAATCTAAAGCATCAGTAATACTGGACGAATTGCATGGATTAATTTTTTCCCTATCTTCTTGTGTAAAATCTCTATCAGCCTGCATTAGTTCATGAAGACGTGATTTGCACCTGAAAAGGAGGAAAATTCCAGCGATTTTGTAACATTTATTTTAACGACTTACATATTTTGATATTTACTACTATCACAGTCGTTATCTAAAAGACCATTCGTGTTTGCACTCTTCACCATCTGAACCAAAATAGGTGTCAACTCTCCCTCCAAGGCAAGCAACCCTTTGGCAAAAGCCGCAGCGGTCATTTGGACCCTGCCCTCATCCGAAGCATAAATTTTCAAGTCATGTCGAAATGTTGAGTGAAGTCTTAATAATCCTAAACCTTGAGCACCCGCATATTCACCTTAAACGTAATAAAAATTTTGACAATACATCACAAGTTTAAAAATTGTCATATACAGGATTCCCAAAAGCAATCTTCAAATATGAGCATCTATTTATTTAGCGAGAGTCGGTTAAATGGCCACAGATGTCCTATTTAAAAAAAATAGACAATGTCGTCATTACTGAGCCAAGGAACACCGTGTTTAAAATATTTTTGCATCAATAGAAAAAAAATTTGGTTATAAAATTGACCAATTAAATTTTTTTTTTGCATTTTTTTCAAAAGTCAAAGTCTGAAACATTTATTTGAATTAATTTGAAATTAAACATTTGAAACACATATTGGACCGTTTCCGGACTTTTGTTCCCCCCTGTATAAACTTTGTACCATTTTGAAAAGAAAATAAATCGATTTTTTTTACTGTTGGATAAACTCTTGACCACTTTAAGATATAGTGAACTGATCATTGATATTTATTTTTACAGTTTTTATTTACAAATTCACTAACCTAGATAGATATTTTGTAGCTGTCATATTTTCGAAAATATAACAAAAAGTTGCAAGCGGTTAATTTTATTTCGTTAATAATTCACTCTGTATAAAGCTGCAGTTCTAAAATTTTAAATTTAGCCCAGTGCACACACTCGTAGTTGATATGGACTGACTATGAAATCAAAGAAATCTCGATTTTGCTTGACGATAGTCAACTTTCATTTTTCTTATTGACACCATGTGGGAATTTTACATGTTCAGTGTAGAAAAAAATTACAATCAATTGATGTAATTCTTGTACCGGGTGGGCATTTAAGAATGGACAGCGGCCATATCTTGGGTAATATTGATCCTACAGTTTCAAAATGAAAATTTTCCAGACATAAGTGACTATGCGAAATGCAATGAAAATATTTTCAAGATGGTCGCACTTCCGGAAATACCGGAAGTTGACATCTACTTCATTATTTTAACGGGGACACCCTATATATTATTGTATTTTTAAATTGCCTTGCAAAATCGAATACAGGTGGCTTTCACAATTGGAATTTAGGTTGAGTAGTTTATGAGTTATAAACAAGTGAAAATCGCAATTTTCAATTTTCAAATCATCTCACATTAAAAACAACTCAAGATATTTAAAAACGGCTTACATGTCCCTATCTTAACTTTTTATAAGGTATTCTATTATGTAGTTTAGATTTTTCTACAGGGTGATGAAAAAAAATGGGATTTTTTTAAATACTTGAATAAGTTGAACACCTAAGCCTATTTTGCAAATAGCATCAGAGTATGCATCAAACTCTGGCCAACTGTGACCAATTGACCAACTTTGTAGCTCACAACATAAAAAAAATTGCTCATATTTGAGGATAGATTTTCTGAAAACTGTACCTGCTAATGTTTTATTTAATCACAAAAACAGAACAAAATTATACAAACGAGTTATCACAGATGCACAAAAAACAACATTTATTCTTTTTATTTGCATTCAATATTATGGCAACAAAGCATTATTATTCACATAAGTAGCACATCAGAACTTGTTTTTGGAAGTTTTTTTCCAAAAATCTGCCTGCCGACCCAATGGTTTCGGTTGCAACTTCTGATTTAGAAGCAACCATCAACTTTCGTATTTTAAACAAGACTCCCTGTATTTTATTGAAGATTCTAATACCCTTAAAATTCTCAGAATAATCATACCCACTTGCCATAATACCTTCAACTAGGCGTTTTGGAGATATTTTATAATTTTTTAGATTTTGAAATATTATAAAGTAAAACAACTTGATATTTGCCTTTAAGATATAGTATATTCCAGCTCTATTCGGATCAAGTTAGCAATGGATTATGACAATGATGCACCCTTAGACAATATAATAAATATGGTCCGCACCTTCCCTATCTAAGCTTGAAGACCGTTTTGGTTTGTTGATATACAAGCTCGCACTTAGATGCGGCGTTTAGTGGGGCAAGGTAAAGGGCGGAAAACGTAAACAAACCGATTGATACGGCAGTGGCGCGCTCGAGTTCAGTAATAGGAAATTTAATAATTACGTAAATATAATAATGATCATAATATCATTATTTTATTTGCAGTTTTTACTAGAAAAAACATAAATTAGTACCACTGCAACATTAAGAACATATTATGGGAATACTTATACATATTGAAGAAAAAATATATACCTACCTATACAAAATAAAAAGGTACAAAAAGATAATAATAATTTAGCAAATAAAAAAATAGGAAAGTCGAAAAGCAATATTATAAAATTATATCAGTATCTAATTTACTTTTTTTAGTTCATTTTATTCCAAAAATAGAGTAATGTCCAGTTACACGAACATAATAAAAAATTTGTCAGATGATCACTGATTTTAAAATGCCCTGTATTAGGTACCAAAGTCAACAAAAAATCTGATATTGCTGGAAGTGAATTCTACTCAATTTCGAAAATTGTTTTAGGTGGTCTGCTCACAGGTTTAATTTCAAATTTTTCTTGTCTAATAATACTTGCTAATGAACGGTCTGAAATCTATAAGAGACAGCATTAACAGCAATTTAGCAGGTACACATACTTAATACTTACATCCCAAATATATTTTTACCTTCACATACTTAATGTTTGCCAAAGTTTGAATTTTCTGGATCTTGATCATTGAAATGCTTCCTTAATGCGGATTTTTTCATCTAACAATATTATTTTCGTTATTTTGCTCTTTTGAAATTTAAAATGTCAAAAAATTAATTTTATATTCGTTAGTTTGAGGAAAATTGATCAGAGAAAAAAATTATCTTAGAAAGTGTTTTTTTTTTAATTCAGGCCGTATTTCGATTTGGGCACATTCATTTATACTTAATCAAATAATTTTCATACAATAATAATTATGTAATAGAAACCTACTTACCCCAATAAATGTCTACAAAAGTTTGTTTGATCAATATTTCATTTTGAATAATTAAATTTATGGCAACTTCCACGGATGAAATCGGTGAAAAGAAAGTTAAAAAGAGATAGCGTGGCTGACATCCACTGTCAAAATTCATTTCCATAGTTTATTGACAAAAACTTTATAAAAGATTATACCAAGCGCAATCAGCTGATTTTTCATGGCCCAATCGCGGTCCGAATAAAGTTGGAATACAGTATAGGTACCCAAAACATTGTGCCATTTCAAATTAAAAACAATTTAAAAAACAATTAAATAAACTGCTTAGTGATACATAATGCATAATGCAATATGTGTTCTGTATACAGGGGGAGTCATTTTAATCTTCAAACCCGAATATCTCTGTTGGTAAGCCAGATACAAAAAAATTGTGCAGACAAAAAGTTGTTCAAGAAAATGGGAGTCATCTGACTGTACTGATGACTTTGACCTTGTGGGCCAATTTCATGGTCATTTGAAGGTGAAGGTTGTTTTTTAAATAGGACAGCCTGTATATTTTTCTTTTTTCATATTTCCCGTGCAAAACCAATAAGAAAGGTTTTTACAGCTACAGTCTAAAATGAGTGGCATTTCTGATGAACACTGCTTTCAAAATGAAAAACTGCTATTTTCACTTGTTTATAACTCATAACCTACTTATTTTAGACTGCAACTGTAAAAATTATTCTTATTGGATTTTCTCGGGAAATATGAAAAAACAATAATACGAGTATACAGGCTGAGCTATTTAAAAAAATATCTTGACTTTCAAATGGCCTTGAAATTGGTCTACAAGGTTAAATTCATTAGTACAGTCAGATGACCCCCATTGTCCTCAATAACTTTTGTCTGCACTTTTTTTTGTATCTGGCTTCCAACAGAGATATTCAAGTTTGAAGATTAAAATAACTCACCCTGTATACTAATTAACAAATTTATAGATATATTTCAAACGTCATAATAGAGTTTTTTGCTTAAATGTACCCATACATTTTCATTTCCTCTAACTAAAGAAACAAAACTGCTTAGAAAGAGAAATATTTTGAAAATATTTTTTCTTCAAAATATATTTCATAAAATATATTCAAAATTATAATTGCAATATAAAAATAGAAAAATATACAGGGTGTTAATACACATTAGTGCAGGCATAACCGGAAGTGTCCAAAATATGAAAATATTTCAGTTAAATTAAAAAATTCAATTAATTAAGAACAAACAGAATTCTAAATTTTCATAATTTTATTCTGAACAGAACCCATAAACTTCTTATGAACTGTAACAACCTCTGTATGTCTAGGGTTTTACAAAGAATAAATCAATATCAATTAATAATAAAAATTAACAGGAAAAGTAACTGTGCACAAAATACAACACATAAAATACAAAACAATTACATAGCATGAAACTTTGCAACTGAGGATAAATGTGACATAGGTGAATGTCGCCAAATTACAGCCATGTGTCGAACATAAGATGAGGAGTTAAATAAAAAGCAGGAAATACGAACCGGCAAGATGTCTACCTTGTCCTCCTGGATACATGCAACGGAAAATTCTACCCAATTCCTCAGCCTGAATTCTACCGGCCGGTGTCAATTCTCCTCCCCACTTCAAAATTAACACCAGGGATGGTTCTGCTGGTTTGTCTACTAGAAAACATATAAGTAAAGAATGATACAGTACTCGAAGAAAGATTTTAAAAAATATTACCATCGTCCGAACTAGATCCACGAGGTCGACCTTTCGGTTGATATTTCATTTGAACTTTTCGATTGATACCAGAAAAATGACCGTACCTAAATAACATCTTCTATTATAATTTAATTTCGCTGGTTAAAAATGAGAACTTACATTTCTAGAACGCTTTTCAACTGCTCTAGTTTTCCCTGTTTTTCCTCTATTTCTGGATCAGCTTCATGTTGTTGTATTTCGGCAAGCAAAGACCTAGCAATATCGAGTATTTCTTGTAGCTGTTTTGGTCTCTTCAGTTTTACATGCCCATGTTTATAACCATCATATTTTTCAAAAATCTCAAAAAACCTGGAAATTCATTCAAAATATCACATGAGATGAAAGTTATTTTACCGTCTCACTTTGGATGCCTGACTTCGACTTTCATTTTTTGTTTAGGAGTACGGTCTCCATGTCGTATTACGGCTACAACGCATCTCAATTCCATCATTTTGCCAAATGTGGTAGGCACTATCGGAGGATCATCAAGTTGAAAAGGTACTGACCAGGGTATGTGCAATGTGGGTGCTAATTCTCTCAGTATCATATTTCCCAATATCTTGGCACAGTCATCGTAATACTTATTTGAATTTTTAACAAAACTAAACCCATTAACATCACATACAAATGATTTACCATTAGCCCTATAAAAAGTACGAATATAACATTACATTCAAGTAATTTAATCAAGTAATTAAAAGTCATTACTTAAATTCTTTATTGAAAACATTTTTGTTAAATGAACAGTCACACTTTATATAATAATTATTGTATATATTTTTATTGTTTAATCAAACATTCATTGTAGTTTAGCTGTTATATTAATAATTGGTCTATTAACCTGTATAATTTTATGCTATATTGTCCGAACTTAATTTCTATTAAACCTGGTGCAGTTTGCATGGCAACCCCGCTGCACGGGGGGACAAATTGACAACAATGTAACTTAAAGCACCCGAGCTCGCTGTACCCGATGCTGGCCATCCAAATGTTTCAATATGCCCTTCGGCACCAATGGCGGAGGGCCGAAAATAATACGCGGACAGAATCAGCAGCCGGTGCGGCCACTCTCACTACCACTAACACCATTATCTACCAACTGTCGTTGTATAATGTTTTATTAGCTACCGCAATGGTTGAGGTAATTAACCATCAGGGGGAAAAGGTCAAAATACGAGCTATCCTCGACTAAGGTTCACAAGTAAATGTGATTACCGAAAGCGCTTGTGCGAAATTAGGTGTCAAAACTGTTACAATCAAAACTATCAGGAATATTTCAATCAGAGTGCCGTGCTCTTAAAGGCACAAATTTTACGATATCAACAAAAGTCCCTAGCGGTGGCGAAATAAACATGAACTAATGAAGTCCGTTACGCAAGATTGCCAACTTTCATGATTGATATGTCACGGATGAATATTCCTGATAATTTATCATTAGCCGACTCGGGATTCAATAAAAGCAGCTCGATTGAAATGCTGATAGGCGCGGAGCTTGCAAGCAACATTTCAAAGACAATTTTACGCGTTCGAAAGATGGTAAATTTGTAGTGTCGTTACCCTTTAATGACAAGAGAGGGAGGCTTGGTGATTCGCGAAGGTCCGCGTTAAAGAGGTTCTATTCATTACAAAAGAGACTCTTGTGATTTTTACGTCGATGATATGCTAACCACGGAGGAAACGGTGGACGGGTCTTTTGAAAAAATGCGATGAGATAACCAAAATTTTCAGCAGGGATGGTTTGTCAAAAAAAAAAGGAATGTCCAAAAGCAAATATGAAAAATAAGTCAAGTCCAGCACATGCTTGAACCAACAAACGAAAATAACAATATCATTTTTGTGACATAAAAAATATAATCTGCAAATTCTACGAAATATAAATAAATAAATACCTTAGTAAATCGAATCCACATACAGCTTGCTTGAATGCCAAACACACTTTTCTAGATATCAGTTTTTCTGCATTACTCAAAATTACTGGATATCGAATTTCTTTACCATCTCTGTCCCGTTCAACTTTTCCATCTAAAGCTGGTGATTTTCTAGCTTCTGCATGAGCATAGTCAGGACCAACAGTATAAACCTTCAATAAATTTTCAATTAATAATCCACCGTTAGCGTTAAATAATTTTACAAATCAGAAAACCGACCTTAACATCGGTACCGTCAGTTGGCATAAAGTCTTCGTAAATGTAACTTCCGGTTTTTCTGACCCTCGATTCGGGAGAGTAAACACTACTTCGACTGCCGATCTGAGAATAATAGAATTGCTTGAATTATTTAACAATTTTTTGCGCTCATTTGAAACACTTATTCTGAAAAACTTAATAACTCAAAACAAACTAATGTGTCAATGTAATAAAGACCAAAAATCATCATAATAGACAAAATGACACTTAAAAAAATAATACTGACATGCCAACCAAAACTAATAAATTAAATTAAGGCTCACGCTTAGTAAATTAACATACTTCTTAATACTCCCGAGTATTTGCATACTCCTGAGATGGAAAAAGTGTTAAACTCTTAAAACAAAAATAACACATTTTTTCAAACATTGAACATACCTTCCTAAATAGTCTTTGACTTCCACCTCCTGCCGATGTAGGATAATATATGTATATGTTATGATCTTCGGCAGATACTGGTTTTTCGACAAAGGGCTTGTTGAAAACAACACCGTTGACTTCAACATGATCTTCAGATTCAACCAATTCATGCTCTGCAATGTTAATGTAATCTGTTTAAAAAAAAAAATTGAAACATAAATTGAAACATACGTTTTGGATCCGCACAGTCCCGATCTAGAACCGCATATCTAGGAATTTCAATACCCTCGGCTTCCAATATTGAATACACCTTTCTCCTATCTTGAATATCGTACTGCATGTGCAAATTATTGATGACGTAGGGATTGTGTAATTGAGCATATTGTATTGCTTTATCCAAAGGAAAACCTTTTGAATGAAATGATATTAGACAATCACAAACCGGCCATTCTTCTACTGGTTTCTAAAAAAAATATTACACCGATAACAATTCTCCAAACTGAGAATTAATCATTTTTATGTTTACTTGTAAAATTACTTCTTCTGGAAAGACAATCACTTTAATGTACTCAAATTCTTGCAGTCGTGTCAATATTTCTTTCATGGGTTTGCTCTGAGATTTCTTAGCCATGGCGCAAACACCAACAATAACCACTTTACCCCCATGTTCCAAGTCGGGAGTTAAAATCATGTCATTGGGGTCACATAATTCTAGGTCACTCTAAAATTTAAATAATGACAATAGAAGAAAATTAAACAAAAGATGTACAATATAATAATTATAATATTACAATATCTTTGGAATGGCATATACAGGGTGCACCTGTATATCCTCTATATTGCTATCTTGTAAACGCTAAGAGATACAGGGTCGGTAGAGAAGGATATATGGTGTACCCGGTATATGTGCCCGATAATTTGATGAAAACCACAACAGATTATAAACATCTAATTATTAGGCCATCAATAATTCAATGACGGTACTCGAGCCAACAACACTAACAATCCACTTTTCATCATCAGACATAGTGGCTAATTTGTATTGTTTTAAATAATTTCACTGTTTACCGAAGTTACAAAATTATAATTTTTGAATATCCTGTATAATCTAACGTAACTAATTTAAAATAGCGAGAAAGAAAAACAAAAAAGCTTAATACTTGATGTTATTCTACTTTAAAAAAAAATTTGATGCTCTTACACAGGGAAGAAAAGCTCCTCTTTATTTATAATGTTTCTATCTTTCAAATTAAACTAAAAAAAAGAAAATATATAACCCCTAACAGACACACATCAAAGGAGTCTGATGACTTTGTCTGAAAGATCTTTCGCCTTTACTAAGGCTCATCTGATTCTGTTTTATGTATGAGGCGGACACCATGAGAGTGCCAATCGACAGAAATAACTGAAAACTTAATTTTGAGAAGTGTAAGTGGCTTACCGCACCTAACAATAAAAAAAAATACATTATCAAACGATGATGGGAGTTTTCGAGAACTCATCAAAGTTTATAACCGGCACAACATTTTTGACATGCTGACAATAACAATAAAGTAATGTTAATACGCTGACTGTGTTACAAGCCCCAGGGAGATATGTAAGTGGCTTTCCTTGTGTGCATTAGCAAATTTGACTGAACTCCTCTGCTCTGCAAATGCTGTAGAATTTTTATTTTCTAACCGATTTCAACGTTATATTTACCATTATGTAAGTTTTTTGGGTAAGTCAGTATACATACTTTGTATACCTGGTGTTCTATCTGCAGACCGTCCTTAGGGAATCTCATGCAAATTTTAAAACCTCCTAATATTATCTCTCGGATTCATTTTATAGCCAAATTGTGTGAGACTTTTTTGAAAACCCTCGTATGATCGACTCACTTGCAAAATAGGAATAATTTTCATTCAGATGATAAAATATATTTTTAAAAAACGTTTTCTAAAATTTGTAAAATAAAAACTCAAGTTACATGCTTTTTCTACAATATGTAATTTTTTCGTTGTCCAGGAACTCTAGGCCGATAGATTCTGTAACCATAAAGTCAGAGAACCAATCATATCCCCGGAGGTATGTAACACATACGATTATAAAGCATTTATTTTACAACCCAACGGGGCTCTGTCATCCCATCAGAGACATGGTACTCGTTCTAACCGCCGCAGTCAAAGTGTTAATATTCAGGGTGTTTCAAAAAAAGGTGGTCCCATTAATAGCCCATAAGGATAGGTAGAACAATTAAAAATAAGGGTAGGTTAGTAAAAAAATATTGTAAAGGCATCGGTATTCAAAATACTGGGTGTTATTAAAAAAATTGGTCTACACATTTTTTAGGTACGACCGTAATGTTATTGACAAAACAGTCTTAACTGTCAATAAATATCTGTTTTCAATTGCCAACTAAGTAGGTAATTACTTACTTTTATACCAGTATCAGTAGACAGCTAAATTACTGCTGAATTTCTAACAGCTGCTAGTCTATGTCTGTGCAGACAGAATGCCGACCTGCTGTGTTTGAATGCGTGAAGCAGTGCAGGACCTGATTGAGAAATACTCACGTGTGAATTTATACAGACTGCCATAGAGAGGCTCTCCCTTGCCTCTGAGTCCCTTGACTCATTGAAAAATAATTACACCTATGCTAATGCTGTCTCCAAGCAGTGTCAGAGATCTGTTGTGGTGAAACCTAAGGATAACACTCAGAAGAATTCAAAAACTAAGCTGGATGTTGTTCGTGGTCTGGACCCAGTGGGTTCCCAAATCAAGATTAATTCTGTAAAGCAGATTCGCAATGGTGGGCTCATAGTCGATTGTGGGGGCTCCGATCAGGCGGAAAAGTTCGTTCGGCTGGGTTGTCCGAAAAAATTAGCCGTGAGACACTGAAGGATTATATGATGAAGCAGAATGAAAATATGTTTACAATTTCGTCTGAATGTAAAATACTGAATTCTTCAGCAATAAAAAATATGAGTAACCTGTATCAGGCGGTTGTGCAGCTCGACTGTTTATCTTATGAGAAAATACTCAAATCCGGGTACCTTATTGTTGGTCTGGGTGTTTGTAGGGTTTTTGATGCTGCGGAGGTTTCTAGATGCTTCAAATGTAACGGTTATAATCACACTTCAAACTCATGTAGGCGGTACCTTTCCTGTCATAGGTGTGCGTCGAACCACGACGTTAAGTCTTGTAGTTTGGGATAGTCGGTCCTGCTCAGTTTATAAACAAATGATAGCAAACCTAAAGTCTGACTTATTTAGAACTCATCAGTAGTAATTAAAGTCATCTAGTGGTGACCTCAGAGGAGAGATGCAAAACATTTCCGTTTACTACCAGAACGTGTGGGGCTTAAACTCCAAGATTGGGACTTTCTACGACGGGGTGGCGATGTTTGAGTTTGATGTACTGGCGATTACCGAGACCTGGCTGGACCCTTGTGTCAACACTGAGCTTTTTACTAAATATTATGATATTTTCCGCTCAGATCGTAACTTTTCACGGCTGGGCTTAACAAAGGGTGGTGGTATGTTGTTGGCCATAAAGTCGCGTTTTAAGGAAGTTCCTGTAAAGTTGGGTGGCTGTTTAACTGATCTACCCTCGGTTGATATTGTCGGTGTTAGGACTCGTCTCTTGAAAAAGCCCACAATACTAGTCTGCATACACATTCCGCCTAATTTTAATCTAACCAAGTATAATATTCTGTTCGATGGTATCTGCTCACTGAGATGTATGTATGAATCTGATGTTATCATCTTGGGGGGATTTTAACCTGACACATTATGAGGGGCAACGTAAATTGCCTAATACTTCATATTCAGATTCACATTCAGATAGGTCAGATGTATACTCAGTACCTGAGACACATTGAAGGAAGTATTTCTGTTGATCCAGCCAATTTTTTGAGATTCCTGAGAGACAAGAAGTGCGTGTCTGACATTCCTCACACATTTAACATCAATGGCGAGGACCCGCAGATTATAGCAGATACTTTTGCCGAATTCTTTGCGGACTCTTACATTGCCTCAGGCCCGGTGCATGAATGCTCTGGTTTTGGCACTCGCGCCAATTTATTTAACGTTCGTTCTTTTTCCGAGGAAGAGGTTTTGGCCTGTTTAGGAAAACTCAAAGGTAAACTTACCGCAGGCCGGGACTTGATTCCTCTCTTCCTCTTAAAAGACTGCAGTTCGGTCTTTGCTAGGTCTTTGTTTCATTTAATCTGTGTTTAAAAACAAACATTTCCAGATCAGAACATGGTCGAAAATTACAGGCCTATATCTATTATCAATTACTTCAGCAAAATCTATGAAATGGTTTTTGGCATGGGCAGGTGGACGCCTACTTTTGTGATAGGCTTGTTGACTGTCAACATGTCTTTGTCAGTGGTCGTCCACTGACATCATCCACTGTCACAGACCTATTCTGCATCACCCAGTTTATAAGCAAGTCAATCGAAACAGGACATCAATGATGTCATATACACTGACTTTTCAAAAGCTTTCGACCGGCTTGATCATGGAATACTACTGACCAAACTGGAAAAATGTGGTTTTTCGCCATGCCATCCCTTGTATCGCTGATGAAGTCTTATCTCGTCGGTAGGAGACAGTTTGTGTCCCTGCATGGCCATAGGTACCTTAGGTGTTGCCAGGGTTTGGTCCTGGGCCCCCTGCTTTTTAACATATTTATCAACGATATTGTGAGCGGCATTGATCCTGGTATTGGTTGCCTTCTTTATGCAGACGATTTTAAGCTGTATTGTACAGTTCACTTCACTCTGTTTCTGATTGCAGGATGCTTCAGCAAATTCTTGATAAAGTCAAGAGCTAGAGTATGCAGTCGTCATAATATGGGAGCCATACTGTAAGTTACATATTGACATACTTGAAGCAATTTAAAGTCGCTTCTTAAAGTATCTCAGCTTTAGGACAGATGGTGTCTATCCATGCATTGGTTTACCTCACGGTCTGCTTCGTGAGCGGCACAATTTTGTTAGCCTCGCTACTCGTAGGCTGCGTATCTTTTCGTGCTTTCTTCAGCAGTTCATACGTCTTCTCCAAAGAGTTCTTCTCAAAACTTGGAACACTCTTCCGCACGAAGAAATTTTAAACACTTCAACAGCTTCTCCTCTTATAGAAGGCTCAAATCCGACCATCCTAGGAGTACTGCTCACATGTTTGGAGCTCAGCTCCTAAACATACGCTGAGTTGAACTTATAAAAAAATTACAACATCCAGTTCCAGTATCTTGAATACGGATGCCCTTACAAAAATTTTTTTACTAACCTAACCCCAATAATTTTTCATTGTTCTACCTATCCTGGCAATGGAGCGACCTTTTTTTGAAACACCCTGTAGAAAATAACCACATAACAAAATATAACATAGGTGGTAATGTCATAATAATTCTTCAAGAATTAGTTTGCAAGTCAAATTAAACAAATCTATTTACCAGATATCTACTTTACAGTGATGACAATTAATTCAAAACCATGCATGCTGTAAACTAAGTTAACCTTTACAAAGTGCGGTGGGGGTCGAAGAGGCACCAGTGCAGGTTAAAATATCTAAAGCTTTACAATTATTATTATTGAAATTAAAAAAATCATTTTAGCTATTGAGCATTTAGTTTGTGGTATTGAGAAAATAATCCCAACATTTGCCTCTGACAAAAAATACAGAAATTTATAAAAAAAAATTTTGTTTGCTAATGCATGGTGATTTTTGGCACAACTGCACTACTTACGTTTAAGAGATTATACAGTCGGCCGTGATTATTTCTTCCTACATATGATTAGTTTTAATAATGATCGCTTATTCGCGCAGAGGCCATTAAAATGCATACGCTTTGGTTTTTCTAAAACTACAACATTGCTTCCCATGTTCCAAAAAAGTCAATATTATTATCAAAGCTTCACAATGATGCTACTATAGATCCGGAAACAGGAGAAGACCAGCAACCAAAGATTGTAACGTTTTATTATCTCGCTAAAGGAGGAAAATCGTTCACCTCCTCCTCCAAACATAATTAGATATATCAGTCACAATGGATCACAAATAGCATTTACATTTTTAAAAAGCAAAACAGAATAAATAAAAAAGTTTATTAATTTGATGTAAACATGCACTACTCAACCGATCACTCTCTCATTGTGACCACTGACACCTAGGCTTCAACAAATGATTCCAAATGATTCAAAGCTACTAAAAACACTTGATCATGATCACTTAAACTTTTATTTTCGACTTAAACTGCCTGTGTATGAAGACTTCGTTGACAAATTGTGATTTATATCTCTGAACCATTAAGAACTATTTTGAACAGATCTGTTATTATTAATATGATATATTACGTAAAAAAAAAAATGAACGATATCTTGTTTAAAACAGTTGGGCACCTGACAGACACCCACCGCACAAGGTATGCAGATTTGATTCACCGCTTGAAGGTTAACTACAGTTTACATGTCAAAAAGGAATTTGTCTTCTCAAAGAAAAAAAGTTGAATGAGTAAATTGAAGGTATAGGTAAAAAAAAAACAATAAATACCCATCGAAAGAATACTTCAGAATTAAAAGATATGTATTTCTGATAATAATCCATCAACACTTGATAAGTATATTAATACCAATACAACAAAAAATAGGTAGGCACCTAATCAAACGTTCAAAGTTCTAGTTCTTATTAGTGTAACTTTACTTAACTATCATTTGATTGCTAATTTCAATTGATAAGTTACTGTCAGAGATTGGATATTTATGTAAACAGATAATATTGCTTAGTTTGCAAGTAATAAGCAATAACGAATGAACATCCTCCACAAATTGCATTTGATTGTGGATGGAAAACACCATGGTTTGATTATTATTGATCCACAATGCCAACTTATATTTTCAGAAAATGAGTTGTCGGTGTTATTCTTAAATTAAAAACTAAAGTAGTGTCTCAGTTGAAATGAAGATAGATGTCTCACATTTTTAGAACCAAAATCTGTAAGCTCTTTTAACTAGATGTTACATAATAACTATATTTAAATAATAATTACGTTTTCTGTAGCTTGTAAACATTCATCACAATAACAAATTTCACTTGAAGATTGCTTCCTTCTTTGCCTCCACTTTTTGAGTCTCCACCAATCTTTTATCCATGTCCATTCCATTATAATTAATTTATAGGTACTTCACAAACAAACAACTGACTTTCAGACAAATTTTTGACATTATGACAATAAACTAAATTATTTAGCAACTATCGAAATGAACGGTTATTAAAAGGATTCCAAATAATGTGCTTATTAAATTTTACACAATCCCATGGCCTTCAAAATCTGATAATTTTCCAACCAAGATAAGAGGAGACTATGTACTGAACATATTTGTAAACTTAATCATTCTCTTAACTAAAAAAACAACAGTTCAAACAAAATGTTACAGCACACAAGTTTACTTTGTAAATTACTATCAGTGTATTATTAGTTGACTGGAATTATATTGAAGGTAATTTAAAGTCGTTAAACAATAAAAAAAATTCAGTTCATTTTATAAAACTGTTTTTAATCATGCATAATAAACGTTCAAGCTGATAATCAAGCAATACTGATGATGAATAAATGAATTAACAGGTCTTAATTACAAACTAAAAATAATACTGTACAGTGACCAATCAAAAGTAAGGTATGGTTTTTTTGTTATCTAGGTCATTATCACTTACACCCTACTGATAGTGCTTTGTGTGAAGTGTATATATTTACCAATTTATCACAAATCTAAGCAACCATTTTCAAAAGTTAGCAAAAAAAAAAATTTTTTCAATAGGTACTGTAAAAATTGCACTTAATCATTATTGTAGAGTGCACCATAATAATTGCAAGTAAATAGAGAACCCCTCAGGTGAACCATGTCCACCTGTGAGACCCTCAAAACTAAAAGCTGAGACATGTGGCAAATTAAAGCTTATGTCTTTAATATAATGCAGAAAAAAATCGTCCCAATGATCGTTCTATGCAAAAGGGTACTATGAAATTTTTTTAATTTACTTATATAAATCGATTGTTTAAGAAGTATTACTTAATAATTATTGTTGCATTATTTATGATCAATTAAAAGTCTATATTTATTGATTTTTTATTACTTTTGCTGATATTGATATTTCAAGTAGGTACCTATAATTTCATGGAAATAAGAAAGGCAATTATTTCTATTAAATTCTGAATATTCCGATTCATGACCCATTTGTGTCCAAGCAGTGAAGGTTGAAGCAAAAACAGGAATGGGAGTTGCGTGCAAGTGTTCACCAATCATATTAACTTATTTGCATTGTTGTTCTTCTCTTTGGGTGAAATATGAATTAAATATTCTATTCTTTTCTAATTCTTCCACCTCCCAAACTCTTCACTCTTTATTTCATTCCAGCACATTTTTCACTTCATTTTGTCTTCTCTTCACAGCACTTTCCATTTTTTTCATGCCCAGACTTCTTCCTATTCATTATTCACATTTTATACTGGACCGGCTAATTGTATCATATGAGAGCTTAACCATCGAGCAGGCGAGAAGTGGTATTTTGTGCCGATTTTTAATTATTCACTGATATCTCTTTTCTGGTAATTCGTAGGACAGTTTCCTTTTAGGAATGCATCACTGGGCGTTCCAGGAACTGCACGACATAATTCTTGTCGCACTTTTAATTTTTCATAAATTGTATCTCAGAGAAGAACAAAACTTAGTGAGAACAACAACAAAACAAAAGTGAGAGCAACAAAACTTAAGGTAATCCGTGCAGCAACGTGTCTAACATGTAAACTTTGGTAGGGAGCTTGGTTAGATATAATTCAAATACTATTTTGCTGATATGTATGAGCTTAATGAATTTTAACTTAGTGATATTAACTTTTGCTTACTTAATCTTATTAATAACTACCAAAGAAACATCAAGTTTAAGTTCTAATATCAGTGTTTTAATAACGCCTCCCTAGGAAGCTTTGCAAAGTGTGGGTCATGTTGGAACTTGATTTTGCTCAGGCGCGTGCTGGCACCCATAAAAGGGCCCGGGCACATAAAATGAAAAGGCCTTTTTAAAAAAGAAAAAAGGGGGGGTTCGCAAATTTTTTGAAAATAAAGCACAAAAAAGACACTATTTTCGTTCATCTTACACAATACAAGTCCAACGACAAAAGCGTTACCATATTATTCAATTATTATTCGAACTTCGACAGCAATAATAGTATATTATTAAACGAGCATATAATGGGGGCTATTATCCACGAAGGTTAAGTTTATGTCACGAGCGTTAGCGAGTGACATAATTAACCTGAGTGGATAATAGCTCATTATATGCGAGTATAATACTATACTTTGTCCACGACTGCTATTTACTTTGATTCCAAAAATTTATTTTAAACAATGAGAATGAATTAATTTTCTTGGTCGCCTTCCAGTTCATAAAGGTGTTGTATACAGTTAAATAAAGATTTCGGGATTTCTTAGGCAACAAATTCAGGTAAGTTACCTTTGCTGCTTCCGTTATCTCCGGTGGAGTACACAGTATTTCGTCCTCACTATCAATTATTTCCATTTTAATTTTTAACTAACTAAATTATTAAACTATAAGTTGGTAATCCTGTTATTGATGTGGTTGATGAGATTTGGATAATAATAATACGCATGCCCCTCGGAACAGCTGATGGTCATGCTGTGTGTTGCCAGATTCACTGGTATTTACCAACAGACCAAAATCGGCAATTATACCGTAGTATTAGTACAATTAACAGTTTAGAATTACTCGCCCTACATATAAATTTCATATAATTAAACTTAAACTATGTTCCCCTCACTTTATAATCTTAATATCTAATTTATAAACTTGTAATAGTAATTCTTTTAAACTTCACCATATAACCGTCTGTTGGTAAATACAAGTGAATCTGGCAACACACAGCATGACTATCAGCTGTTCCGAGGGGCATGCGTATTATTTTCCAAATCTCATCAACCACTTTCTATCTATAGGTTACCATAAATTAATTACAATACATGGGCCTAGGTCTACTTAATAGTTAGGTTATGATGAAGTGCCTAACCTAACAGATTAATTATTATTATGATGAAGATTATTATTATTTCCAACGAATGATATTTTTTAGGTTTGATTTTTGATCTATTATTTAAGGTTAGTAATAAACAATTCTAACAGAAATAGTAGGTACCTATGCTAGTAGTTATGACGTTTCAAATTGACAACAATTTATGCTTTGCTTGTCATGTCATGTCAATGGCTTATTTACTTGATATAATAATATTCTATTTAATTTTAATTTTTTTGCGCATTACAAACCAGATCAAACTAATACTTTAAGAAGATTTTTATGATTGGCATAAGGTTAACTAATTAAAGTGCCTGGTTATTGCCTAAACGTACTGATAAATGCTTGCCAGATACTAAATATAGACCGCGTATCCTTAGCAATTCTAGACCAGTGAATAATGATTATTCACTGGCTATTATCCACGGGTTATAATTCACGTGAATTATGACTATGCTTATGCATTAGAAGACTCATTCATAAGGTACATATTATACGGTAGTCGTGGACAAAATAATTTCTAAGAAACTTCCGTGGTTTAGTGAGCTATCACTCAAGTTGTACGCAGCTCACCTCTAAAGCCTCGAAAAGCAAGCATCTGTTTTCCAATAAGTTTTATCACTTCTATAATTCTTGTCATTTTAGACCATCTGTCTGGGGAAAAACAGTCATCAAGGGCAATTTTTTAGCCGAAAATCGAAAATTACAACACCTAAATATGCGGACCCGGAATTTCAAAAAATCACGGTGGCCGTTCTGGGTCCGGACAAGACAAGTTTTCACAAGGGGATGATAGGGTTGATCTTTTTCCTTGGTTTGAAAAAATAAAAAGTCCAGCAACGCATCAAGGGAAGTTTTATAGACGAAAATCGAAAATTACAACACCTGAATATGCGGACTCGGAATTTCAAAAAATCACGGTGGCCGTTCTAGGCCCGGACAAGACGAGTTTTCACAATGGCATGATAGGTTTGATTTTTGTCCTTGGTTTGGAAAAATAAAAAGCCCAGCAACGCATCAAGGGCAGTTTTTATAGCCCAAAATCTAAAATTACAACACCTGAATATGCGGACCCGGAATTTCAAAAATTCACGGTGGCCGTTCTGGACCCGGACAAGACGAGTTTTCACGAGGGCATGATAGGGTGTACCTTTGTCCTTGATTTGGAAAAGCTTCAACGCATCAAGGGCAGTTTTTATAGCCCAAAATCTAAAATTACAACACCTGAATATGCGGACCCGGAATTTCAAAAATTCACGGTGGCCGTTCTGGACCCGGACAAGACGAGTTTTTACGAGTGCATGATAGGGTGTACCTTTGTCCTTGGTTTGGAAAAATAAAAAGCCCAGCAACGCATCAAGGGAGTTTTTATAGCCCAAAATCTAAAATTACAACACCTGAATATGCGGACTCGGAATTTCAAAAATTCACGGTGGCCGTTCTGGACCCGGACAAGACGAGTTTTCACGAGGGCATAATAGGGTGGATCTGTTTCCTTGGTTTGAAAAAATAAAAAGTCCAACAACGCATCAAAGGCAGTTTTTATAGCCCAAAATCTAAAATTACAACACCTGAATATGAGGACTCGGAATTTCAAAAATTCACGGTGTACAAAAAACAAATATTATGTTTTTATTTCGTTTTTTTTTACAAATCGGTATTATGTTATATTTATTAAAATCAAGTAGGTACAAATAAACATCTTAAAATAAAATAATTGTAAGCATACGGAATAAGTAAGGTATACTAAGTGAAAAAATATCTATGGAAATATAATTATCGAATATCTTTAGGTATTTATAGTATTAGAATTTTAATATTTGCTCTGAGCATGATTCAATAGATGAAAGTGATGGAAACGACTATTAAAAAAGAACTTTTTTAATGTGTGAGCCACTATTTTTGTAATTATTGCTAATACTTGAGTAGTTCAATATAATAATTTTTTTATTAATTCTTGAATAGTTGTTGAAGAAATAATACTGCATACTTGATATTATTGGTAATTAAATATGATATCAATACTTGATATTTATATAAGTTTCATAAAAACATATCGAACATTACTTCTTTACTACGCCGCTGGAAAGTCCGAATAAAGGAGACCTGAAATTTCTTGAAATACTCGACAACGAATTTGAAGCAAACTGGTCCATAAAATTCCAGATGTGTTGTAGGTAGGGACTTTTTAGGAAGATCCTTTTGTATTCCTTTGTCTGCGTGCCTTCCCATGAGCTCACTGTCAGTGGTGGTAGTTTATGGTCGTCATAAATAATATTAAATAAACACAATGCTTAGGCATCAATCGCTAAAGGAGTAGTATATTTTCATAAATTGTCTTTATTTAATTACGGTGCCTTCTATTAATTTATTTCTAATAAGGTAGGTTTTTCTAATTATTAATTTTTTTTTTCATGGTTTGGTAGTAAATACATAATGTATAAGTCTGAAATTTTTAAAGGGCCCCGCGACTCGGGGCCCACCGGGAAATGCCCGGCTGCCCGGCGGGCCAGCACGCGCCTGATTTTGCTACGTCAAATATACGAGAGATACGGACTGAAGTCCACACGATCATCCAATAAATTCGATTTTCATCATGAATGGTGACACATAGTCATATTGGGAGTGGTTAGTCTCAAATTATCGCTATTTCATACATTAGTCTAACAAACAGTTTTATAAAGGCTCATTAAATTAACAGGCAGTTTTCTGGAGCCGTTTCTAGAAATGGTATGGACTCTGGGTGGAAAGTGTTAATCAATTTTATAATTCTTATCATGGAAGGGAATACAAAAATGTTTAAGTAAATGGGCATCAATATTAGCTTTAGAAAATGGTACCGGAAATCTCCCCACTAGATTAATAGGCCTTTATAATACTGGCTGTAAATCTTAAATTAGATGTGCAACAAAAAATCTGAAACAGTATTTTCTTGCACACAGGAACCTTTAGAAACGAATCAACATATCACTGCTCCATTACTCGATTAGCCCATCTCTACATCCGGAAGAGTGTACAAAAAGTGACTTTTATAGTTACTTACATTAGTGCCGTTTGGACAAAAACTTTTATAGTTGGATTGGAACTAATTTTCATAATGGGAGTAAACCTGATGGAATTTGGAGACAGAACTTTATTACCTCCCCCCCAAAACTTTAGAGAAAGAGTTAAGCGATATGTTGCATATCTTCGAACAACAGAGGAAACAGCGCAAAGTCATGGGGGTACATCAGGAGCTCACTTCGGAGTGAACAAGACACTAGCGAAAGTTCAAGAGAGGTTTAAAATAGAGGGGAGAATTGAGTGGATTGTTATAGAACTTCAATGCACATGGATATATAAAGTAAACACGTAACCAGGACAAGTGTACTGTATTTCTGGAAACTTTCAATAATTGGAGTTATTAGTGGGCGAAGTCTGAACAATTTGCCCTCTCCGGTATTTTCAGAATTATCTTCAAAATGCCAGCACCGTAAGATCGAAAGAAATCTATCTCTGGCCATCAATTTTGAAATGAACTCATTATTGTACAAAGTATCCTTAGAATGCACCTTGATGTAGTGGTAAAGGTAATAGCCCTCACCAGCGATAAACTTATGAGTAGAGGAACCTGATATCCCTTACTACCGTTGCTATACTCCGTAGGCTGCATGTTGGATCCTCTTGCAAAATTTCCAACACTTCATCCTCAATCTGAGGTGTCATCGCAGAACGTGGGCGACCGCGGTCTACACCTTCATTTGTAATTAAATGACCAGCCTCTCGCAACCTTCCTTCCAATCTCCTGATGATGTTACCGTTTGGATGTCTACGAATTGGGAATATTTGAGTGTGTAAACCCTCGCCATGTGCATCCCCATGGCTTCAAGATCAACACCATATCTGTGTATTCACGATTTGTGTACATCTTGTCAATATTAGGAAAATGTCTTCCTGCATCTTCAGAGATAAATACATTGAGAACAGGAGTTTTTGTGGGGTTATGGCCATGGAGAGATCTGATATACTCATCGAAATACTACCGATCCCCAAAATTCCATCAAATTTGACCGGGAGCCGATTTCCATAGGTAAGGATTTTGCGAGTTCCTGATGATGCTTCCCTTCTAGTTTGATTGCAAATAAATCTGTTGAGCCCCCGAACTGGAAGGTAAGAATAATAGCACAAACGTTTTTTTTTCTAGCTTGGGGAATTTGAGTGTAGTAACATTGTAGCATATTGGTCTTCGTTTACCACGACTTTTGAAAAAAAAAAACTTTATATGTTTGTTCCCTTTTATGCTATAAAATTTCCATATTCAACAAAACCAATGAGTTTTGTTTTGACACTCGCGGCACGGAGTACAAGTGCCACAGCGCACTCCCTCATGACTTTTGAAAAAGCACACCAGCCGGAGGGTTAAAGCCACAGCAACTTTATAGTGGGAAATAACCTGTTAGTGCAAGACAACACATTGGCTCGGCATGTGCAAATGCATAACACCAACACCGCACAATTCTTTAATTAAAAGTTCAGTATTTTCAATTGTCTCACTCCGAAGATTGCAATCATAGAGATACGTGAGATGAATAATAATATTGATGAATAATTATTAATAAGTGAGGTTTCAGTTTCGACAACATTTCTTGTATTAAATATTGAAATAGTATCAAAATGCTGACATGACGTTGAGCAAATGTTGAAAAATGCGGTGAAATTAGGAAGGTAACTATCAAAACATCTCAAAAATGCAAGTTAAATGAGATAAGTGAATTAATTCGTTATAATAATAATTATTATTAGTTCAATAAAAATAATTTAAAATTACCAGAAGCCAAAATTCGGCATCATCTGTGTCTTCGATGATAAAAATAGGAATACTACCTCTACTCTCAAGTTCATGTGAATGGGATGTCATTTTTGAAAAAATTAAACAGCAGCTAGCAAAATAATAAAATGAAATAAAAACGTATTTTCATTTGGTGCTTCCATTGCTTGCAAATACTTACAGCTCCTGTATAAAACTGATTAGGCCTTACAGCATTCCGTAGTCCTTGGTAACCATGTTCTAATTCTGTGTATGACATCCTGTCTTATGGAAAACATTACTTCCTCTTCTGGAACAGATATGAGAGGTGTGAGTATAGGTGAGGATAAAAAGGATAATATGGACATTAAATGCTTGCTTTACTTCAAGCACATGATACCAATTATTTATTCATTGAGAAAGGTTAGGCATCAGGTAAACTGGGTGATTACTTCTGAGGTCTGGGTCCCAATCTTCAAGTCAAAGAAATAATAATAGGTACAGTGAGCAGGTCAGAAAATATTGATTTTGATTTGAATGAACTTGCCTACCTATTAATGGTACCTGATGGTATTATTATTATTATTGTGGTACCTGTATCATAATAAGAGGAATAGGGTTAAGGCATAGGTATAATAATAGGCTTTTTATAATGTCAAAGTTGCTTATTAATAACCTATGATGACCCATTTGGCATAGGTAAGTATACACCTACATAATTTCAGGACTTTTCATTGTGAAGGTAAAAAAAAACGTCACTACAGGTATAATAATTTATTTACTTACCCTTTACACTATAATAATAATTGTTGCCTTCATGAGAAATGAGAATAACCCCTTCTAGATTCAAACAAAAATAATTATTTTATGGTACTTAAGTCTTAAGTACACCTTTTATTTTCAATTATACTCCACAACAACATGAGTACATGAGTCTGTGCCTAAGCCCTGAATCTGATGTTGAATTGTTGAATATGGATTCCTTTCTTTTCTTGATTCCACTTCAAAAAATTTAATTTAACCACCTTTTTCCACTTTTCACTCCAGTCTCTTATTCTGATGAATATGAAATATGAATTGCAAATTGCGAATATTGCGATAATAATTATTATTGAGTTGACTTTTGTAGTTTTGTTTTATTGTTTTTGTTTAAATTTGTTTGAGTTTGTTGTTGTTCATCATGTTCAGTTAAGCACTTTTATCAGAGTTCAGTTCAGTCACAGGTTCAGTTGTTCGAAACTGTGCTTCAGAGAAGAGTTCAGTTCAGCTTGGTTCTTTTTCTTCTGTATAGACGCCGTCAGTGTGACGTCACAGGGCGGGGCTAAGCGGTTCTGGTTCCATACAAACAAACCCTTCACGTGGTCATTGTTGTCAGTTGTCGTGTTTTTTCTTGAAGTTTCTTGAAGTCTCATTAAGAGCTTTGATGTTTGACGAGACAACTTCCATCAGAGCTGGCAAACCTGTAAACGTCAAACGTTTGTTTGTATGGAACCCTGGCCGTTGGCCCCGCCCACTGACGTCATCACTGTCGGCGTCTATTAGCTTGAGAACTCTCTGTATCCAGCTAAGACGCTTATAGGCCCTTCCCTTCCCTTCTGCTTAGGGAACCTGCATTACCGACACCAACTAGTAAGCGGTACTCGGTAATACAGGTTCCCTACTTCTGCTGACAGCGACAGCGCCCGACCCCGACAGCCCTGACGCCCTGACTCTAATAAAACTAAATCCAATCCAAAGACAGAACAGAAGATAAACGCCGGCGGCGCCTTTGATCTTTTAGAGACAAGCCACACATCGCTACTGAGTTCATCTCTAATCATGGCGGATCTCTATATGCGACGGAGTAGATGCGCGAACTCGTTTTTTTATTGAAGTTTGGCCAAATACGCTAAAATATTTTAACCCTTAACTACGCGCGCCCTGAAATACAACATAACTATTCGCGTGGTGTATTTTGTACACCAGGCCTAAAAACCACCATAAAACAACTGTTTTAATATAAGTAAAACAAATAACGCAAATAATGTTTAAAGAAATATTATCCATACAAATATTGAACAAAAAACTTAAATGCAAAAGTATAAAACAAAAAAAAATCTTAAAAAAGCAGAAAATTGCACCAAAAAAAAAAAAACGTTTTTTTTAAGTGACTACTCGCTTTCACTCATTGTTTCATCATCGTTGATAGTGCACTTCGAACAAGTACTGACAGTAGTTGCATGTTCTTTGCATACAGGTCTCCCACATGTATGACACGACATGGTCGTGCATACCCAATTTTTCTGTATTCCGCGACAAAAGCACCTTTTTCGTATTTTTGTTGGTGGTTCTTTACACTGGCAGTACTGGCACTGACAGTGCGTGTAAACAAGACTTCACCAATAGGTTAGATAGCCACCCCGGGTGCGCATGAAGTATTAAACAAAAATGGCAGCAACCATAGTTATAGTGGTGTACAAAATACACCAGCGCGAGTAGTTAAAGGTTAAGGTATTTGGTTTGGCTTCTGATTGTTTCTATTCTGTGCCAAAGACAACTTCTCTACCTTTACTAATTAATCAAATACGCTCGTTTAATGACGACGTCATCAGCGCAAGAGTGGGAGGTTTTGGATGAAAGCAAACCAAACATCCATAAGGTTTAACACGCGATCTATTCAACATGCATTCAACATTCCCTTAAATATTTTCCCTTATTAAAATACAGGATTTCTATATTTAAATTAAATACCTACAGGAAAGCGTACCTAATTTTATTTGTTTCCTTAATTTAGACATTATCGGAAATCTTATTCCGTCATATTAATGTGAAAACTGGTAGATCTACGTGTGAAAAAGAGAAGAAGCGTCAATAACGTTTCAGATATTTATGACGACAATATTATTCTTCTCAGAGAAGTAGTATCAAGAATCCGTTTGAAAATGGGTTTTCTACTTTTAGGAGGAAGTAAAGAAAGACCCACACTGTGCACAAAACCTAAATGAGACGTTGCAATTGTCGCGGTAAGTATTTGTTTCTTCTGTAACATGCCAAGAGAATAGTCTCAGAATGGATAATGTACCTATGTTTGTTTTGCAATCACCCGTATGAGTCCAAACATGGAAGTTACTTTTGAAATAAAAGTGAAACCTTTTTTTTAACGTTTATGAATAATATCTGTAACATTTCTTGACGGTTCAAAGGAAATCGATCACATACATTTGAAACAACAATTTATATAACGTTTTTGGGTTTTTGTGAAATGTTTTTTTTATGAATATTTCTATAAATTATTATACTTTACATTTAAAATTTAGTGTATTGTTCCGAATACAAGCCGCACCCGAAAAAAAGCCGTAGATGATTTTCAAAACAAATTTCATTTGATGATTATTGGTCTCGAATCCAAACCGCATCCAAGCGAACTCGAATGTAAGCCGTTAATGCATAACCTACAAATCAAAGTTTGGTGTTTTGTAGGTATAATAGGTATTTTCTTGAAAATTGTAAAAAGGTAGGTATACCTACCTACCAAAGGTAATATAAGAAATAATTATACCTACAATTCCAATGTAAAAAAAAAACAATACAATAAAAAGTATTAAATATAATTTTATTGAAATATTAACTATAAAAATTTTCACATTTTAACAGATTATACATAATGACGTCAATCTACATAATATTATATCAGTATAAAAGCATAACAACTATATAACAATAATAATAATAATAATAATTAATACGAAAAAATTGGTATTCCAGCTCCATCAGAAAAATCCCTAATTGAGCGCCATCGTTTACGACTTCTTCTAATGCACATACTGCTCGCTCTAATTGTAGCACATCCAATTTTTACTCTGAGCCAATTCATAATAATGCTATAAGGAATATGCCATTTTTCAACTAGTTGTTCTAATAATAATAATAATTTAATAACAAACAATAATAATTTGTTATCAAAACAAACATAGAAAATAACCTTGCTTTTCAATTGTTTTCTTTACATTCTTTACGTATTGCTTACGTCAAACGTAGAGAATGTATTGTTAATGCGTAATGGCACATCACTGGCTACACGGCGGAGCTCTAGCCACTGCAACCTATTGCATTGGCGTGACCGTTGTCGTTTCTATTTGTCACCTGTCAATAATAATTAGTTGTCAAAAATTCAAATTCACAATCACAAACGGCAAACGGCAAACGGCGATATTGAAATTGAATTGAAAGTAAAAAGACTAAAAAGTAATGAAACTTTGTTTTGGTATTTGATGAAGAGAAACAGAAACGAACCAAGGCAAGGAAGTTGTTCTGTCTGTGGTGATGGTGATAAGGTGATATCGAAACTGAAAAAATGAAAAGATAAAAAGCAAGATAAACCATAAACTGGAACATTCTTTCTTTCTTCTCTATACTTTGCTGTGAAGAAGTAGTGTGTCCCTTGAACCCTGGTATTATTATAGGTGAGATAAAATTATTAAGAAACTAATACCCAGTAAAATCAGAAAGCAGTACACATTTAAAGTGAAAAATGGAAAGTTCCTAATACTAACAGGTCCTCTGCTTAAATAACCCTATCCACTGTTTAATCTTCCTTCAGAAACTCTACGCAAATACCAAAAAAATACCTAGAGAGAAAGTAGCAAAAAAAACATTTGTGCTTATTAGGGGTGAATTCCAAAGTCGCACATTATAATTAGCTAGTATATGAACTAGGTAGAAACCGAAATATTATGGCAAAATTAAGCAGGGTCTTATTTTCTTTTATTTTCATTAATAATTAACGAATCCAATACTGAAAACTATTCGTCGATAGGAGGTGGGGTTCGGTATTACCGTAAAATTTTTCCACAATTTCTGGATTTTTAAGTTTTAAACACTACTGGAATTATTTAAACTTTTGACGAGATAGATACATAGGTAACAAAGCACAGACGTATGCCTAAAACGCTAAGATCCTGAGTATACTGAGTTATCCTAAATAAGTGCGAAAAATTTTAGGGGGTGATTCCTTGGCTCATTCAAAGAAAACAGTTCTTATTAACGTGGGTCCACATAAATGCGCAATTTTTGAGATACAGGTTCAAAGAGATACTTTTTTTCCAGTTTTTTGAAGATATCTCAGGAACCATTATAAGATACAGAACTCAGCTTTTCTTACAGCTCATACTTTTTTTTTCATACGCCAGTGGCACAGATTTAATTTAGGAATGTGTGAGGTGTTTTTGTCCCCAAATTGCTGTGACACTAGACAGGGTGTTCCTTATTTCAGAGCTCGCCATGGGTATCTCGTAAACGCTAAGAAATACAGGGTCGGTTAAATTAGAGAAAAGTTGCTTCATTTTGTGGCCATCTCGAATCCGTCAAGATATCTTTGACCGTTCCTGAATATCCTGAAAAAAACTGAAAAACCGAGATTCTTTATTTTTTTCATGTCTTTCTTATTATTGGAGATTAATAAAATATTTCTTGTAGGCTTTTGCCGTTAAGAGCTATGTTTTGTTGAAATTTTCGTGGTATTTTGGTATTAACATATAATTGATTAGCCTTCAGCAAGTATACTTCTCAACTCAAAAAAATGAAAAAAAAACACCTCAATTTCTAAGAAGGCACTTATTTGTGGTACGCCTTGTGAAACATGTTTACAGGGTCCCAACCTACCTTCCTGTCCTACACAGGTCACCACACTGCGGTAGGAAAAATTTATTTAACTTTTTCCAATTATTTGAAGGCACTTTTTATTTTCTTATTTTTTTATTTTGCGCTTTTTTCATAATTATAGAGTACTGGAAATTAAAACAACTTAAAAATGGCTTCTAAAGAAACGAAAGAAGAATCACAGCTACTTCTCCAAATGAGGCAACTATTCATGGAAGCTCAAATGCATTCAGGGAATCATCAAAAAAATGTCCAGGTTCTTAAAAAACTCAGTGAAAAGGTAACTAAACAAAAATTTCATATACAAATGTAATTTACAATAGGTACTCGGTCTTGTTCAAAATGTGTTCTTTGGTCACGACCCTGGACGATGCAAGCCAGTTTGTTTCATTCTAACTTTTTGTCCTATTTTAGGTGGAACTTGCAGTGTTCATGAACGATCTGGAGGAAATTCTGCGAGCAATACTATTAATGGAGTTCAAAGTGTTTAATAAATATGCCGAAAGACTAACTACATTTTTAACTTTGTTTTGCTCATCCCTGCCGCCTACAACAATCGACGATGAGATGATGGAACATCCCTTATTTAGTAAGATTGTCGAGTTTCTCTTGTCGGTAATTGCTAATGATCCACATTAAAAACTGAACAATACTAATGGAATTTGGTTTTAGGTACTAGAGGCGAATTCGGATGTCGTTCGATATAGAGCGTGCGATATAATTTTTAGAATTTTAGATTCTATGTTTGGTTCCGAGTTCAGTAGTGATCTGTGCGATAAAATTGAAGAATGCATGCTCATAAGAATCCATGTAAGTAGGTATAATAATGATCGTTGTTTTAAATTAATGATATCCGGATGCAATTCATAACAAGTTCGACTGCAAATGTATATTTTTATAGAAACAAGGATCTTAGTGTTTTCTCCTTGTTGAAGAAATTGATTGACCCAAGTACATTAATTATTATTGTGGTTGAACTCTGAGATAATTTGAATATTTTTTAGTATTTTTGGACTCCGTTATTGAGTTGCAAAAATTTAATATGAAGCAATTAACTTGGATGTAAAAAAGTACACCTGTACAACCAATCGTGCTTCAGAACTTCAGAAGGCACATCTACAGAGTTGAACTGTTACAAGAAAATCAAGCTCGTTGATATCTACATAATATCTACATGATAAAAAAAATATAAAAAGTATTTTTGGTTCTACTAATGATAATAACAAACTAATGTACATTTTTAATTTTAAAATTTAAAGTTTAATGTACATCTGTACTCAATGCAGAATCGGTCCAAATAAGTTGAAAACACTACGAGATCATAATAAATATTGTCCTGTAAAATATTGAGAGTAAATGTAATTTTTCACTGTACATTTAATGTTCTTAGGACATCAGAGTGCCGATTCGTTTGAAAGCGATCTCTGTTTTACAACTTTTTCAAGTTGCCTCTAGACCGGACGATCCGATAATACTAGAGTTTGTGAATTTTATCTATGACAACAATCCTAAAGTAAGTGCGAATGTAATTTGATGGTGTCATCATCTTGATTCAATAAAAAATTTCCATAATTTCAGGTTAGACAATTATGTGTAGAGAAAATAGTGTGCCGTAAGGATGTCCTCCATCATGTCCTGTCCAGAATACTTGATGTGGACGTGAATGTCCGATTAGCTGCTTATAAGAGAATTAGTAAAATTGCTGCGGGTTTGAAGGTAAGTTAACGATACTCAAATTTTATAAATTTCGAGACCACATAATACACCAGGACTTTTTTAATACAATTCAATGCAGAAAATGGGGCATTCCTGGATAAAAATTACAGGTGTAACTCACAAAACTAAATCATTTCAAAAAAAGCCTTAAAGAAATTTTTGGTCATCCAACTTTAGGGTTATTTTTATTTTGGACCTTTACTTTTCTTAATTAATTTTTTTTCATTAATTGAAAAATCATAATTATCTGTCGGTGAAGCATAAAATCTTCTCATTACCTTGCTGAAAATTATTAAAGCTATAGGTCCTAGACATATCAATAAATCCAGTATTAATTTTAAAATTATGGCCAAGCAGCAATAATAATTGGAGCCTTGGCCGGAGTAACGTTGTAACTTACATAATTTTTTGGAGTGATTTTTTCACTTCGGTAGGTTTAAATAGACAGAATGCTTCCACCAAAACGATAAGTTTTGTATGATTTCCCTTTAACCATATTTTAATGATTAATTAAGAATCGCCAAATGAAAACTATCCATTCAATAACCTTGCAAGGTTCATTTTTTGCACCTCCTGTAAAAATGTAAGTTACAACGTTACTCCGGCCAATGCTACAATAATAATTGTAGAATTGCATTTTTTAACCAAAGCAAAAAAAAGAAAGCGAGTCCCTCAACGGGACGTGAACCATGGTCTGCTGAGTGAAATTTCAACATTTATTTACCACGCCTACTGATGAAGAGTTTGTAATTTAAAAAATTTATCAAAAAAGGTCTAAAAAAATTTCCCATCGAGTAGCCCTTTCAAACAATAAAAATTGCTTGCCATCTAAAAGAGAAAAAATAAATTACAAAGGTTTCGCCTTTGTTCAAAAAGAGCAAATAATTTTTTGAGAAAAATAAAATATTTTGATGGGTTGTTCCTACTCCGTCGAATTTGATTTTTGAAAAATTCTTCCTTATCAAGCACCTACACCCTAAAATGATCTTATGGTCAAAATTCAACGTTCTGTGTCGAGCGGTTTCAGCTTAGAGCTTGATAGGTGTGTCAGTTTTTTTATAAGTTTATATATTAGTATAGATAATATAATAGAGGGTGGGGCAGAAGTCCGGCAACAATCCAATATTTTTGAAAAAAAATGCAAAAACAGGTAAAATTTTCAATTTAATTTATTCTCTGTTGACATAACTTTTTTTATACAGGTGTTCCTTGACTCAGTAATAACTACATTGTCAACAGTGTAACTAACCTTAAGATCACGCGGTGTTTTATGGTGATCCCTATACTAACTTTTAATACTCTATTATTTAATTTAATGCAGGATGACTGAAAAATTCACATTTTTGGCCACTCTTTAATAGTGTAGTTTTTGATTTCCATGAAATAGACCTTGAAAAATTAGTCACGGAACTTGTATAAAGGCATCTTCAACCATTTTCTAGTTATACCCAGAGGAGTGCCAGAAAAGGTGGTGTGATCTTGAGTTGAACACACTATTTATAGTAAATCTAAATAAGTTCTGAAAAAAATTGTTACATGATTATGCAAATTTCATATATCTTACCTTTGGGGTCATTTTCACCCCAGTGAGTCAGTGAGTCAAAATAGGAAACAGCAATATGAAAATTTTCTTGTTTCCCATCCATTTTACCCTATCAAGAAGTCTTGAAAGTGCCTGGTGACCCTGTAAAATATAGTCTGTGTGGCTGGGTTTTGTTAAAAATATTTAATTTTTAGATCGTTGATAAACAATTTATAATCAAATGTGGCTTCCTTGATTCCGATAAGAAAGTTGTGGACTATGTTTCAAAAACTTTGGTCACCAAGTGGTTGGAACACTACGATGGAGATTTCTTTCGATTGATGAAAGCAGTGAGGATCGATGCCAATGAGAAAGATCTGGAAGATACTGTGTACACGGTAGAGAAAATATTAGAAGCCTTATTTCGGTTAGATTAGTCTCAACTTTTTTTTTACTTTTTCAAAGTTACTGTAATAATTATATTTTTGCAGCGAAAGGAGTGATGATGACATCAAAAGTGTAATTAAAGTGAATAATGAAAGGCTAATTCCATTCGATAAATTAAACTATGAATCGGCGTTATTTTGGCGAATAGTGGTTCAACATCTCAGAAAAGATGATGACTTGGAAGAGAATACAAATGAGATTCTCCCTGAACCAATATTTTTTTGCAAATATATAAAAGAGTAATATAAAACCTTATTCGAAAGTTTACTGTTACAATAATGTATTGAATTATTTCAGATATTGCAGCAGTTGGCCAAGCAATCCGACAAGAATGGAGCAACTTGAACGACAATTTATTTTAAAGCAATTTCTCATCATATCAAAAGGATTTGATTTTGCGGACACAAGCTCCCACGATAATTTAAATTCCACAATCAGATTCCTTTTGGAAAACTACGACCTATCCACTGATGTGATCGAGGAAGCAGTTCATAACCTCGAGAAATCGATTCCGGACACTGAAAGCAGGATAGGTTTTATCACCGACTTGATTTGCGACATTATCTATCCCATGACTGCTGATGAATGCGAAGATGCGAATGCGGAGTCGGAGAGAAAGTTTAAGGTAAGATTATTGTAATGACGGATATGTCCAGAGTGAATCGATGTTGTTTTGGCCAACCATAATGTCAAACTATCAAATCACATAAAATATGTATAATTGTTTTAGTTTCATCAGCTGAAATTAGAACGGCATATTTTGGAAACCAACTTAGAGGAGGCGATAGGGAAGGAAAATTACCTCGAAGCTGATCAATTGAAATCAAAAATAGCTGAACTAGGAAAACAAATTGATGCAGCAAGTAAGCCCGTTATTCCTGCTGTGCCGGAAGAACCTCAAAAACGCACCGATACTCAAACAATCCTAAAATACTTGGATATAGCCGCAGCTATGATGCTATCACCAAACATCAGCAAACCTTATCTGAAAATAGAACACCTCATGAATAATACCGTGCTAGAAGTTTTGATCCACAACAATCACTCGATAAGAGTGAAAGCGATGAGGTGTTACGCCCTGTACTGCATTCTGGATAAGAAGCTGGCTAATTCTGGAATCCATATATTTTCGGCGCCGGTAAGTGTGGATCAAAATGGACGATAGGTTTTAAAAAATTATTCTAATAAACATGTTGCAGATTTTGGGTTATAAAGGTGGTCAAGAATGTCACACTGAAACTTTGTTAGTGTGCATTAAAGCAGTGGTGGATTTAATGCGCTTGTTTGGATCGAATTTGATGGCTCAACCGCCAGATAACGATAATGTCAGTCAACAGGAAGAAACACAGAGGATTTTCACCGGAGGCACATCACTTACGGAACTGTTGCAAGGTCTCGTGGATCTCATGGATGATGAGGTTGGTTCGAAAATGAATATTATCGTTGTGTCTATAACTAGTTCCGCACGTGAAATTATGCAGAGAAAATGTATCAAAGTCTATTTTTTATTTAGAGAGACTTCTCCAAGTCAAGATTCTAGGGACACGATTGTAACAAAACTGATTAAGTTAATTATGGTGCTAATGTTATTAGTAAAGTTAAAGTTAACCATGCAAAATTTATACTGCATTTGGGACAGACTTTACATAGATAAATAAGAGAAAAACAAGTCGGTAGATTAATTATTATTATTGTTGCTGTAATGGAGAATTCAAAACATGCATTTATTTAATTATTCGATTTTTTATTTAATCAAGAAAAAGTATTCAAAACACTCATTGCCGCAATGAATTCTATTATAAGTTCGAGCGAGTTCTATGGTAATAAAATGTATATTTAACTAAAACTCTTTTCAAAATTACAGTCGTATTTTTATTTATAAATTTTTTTTCATTCTAAAACATCAAATTTATCAATGAAACATAGGCAAATAAGTTGCAACATCTCCTAAACCAAGCCCTGTATCAAAATTTTACAAGAGTGAAAAAAAATGAATGCTTGATCTAAAAAACAATACATACCTTCGACCAGAGGCGTACCCAGAAAAAAGTTGGAGGTGGGGCAACGTTTTCTCCAGCACCCCTTTCCCCGCCTGTGCTTCGATTCTCTATGAACAAAATCTAGCAAAAAGTGTGTCGCCATAGACCCTGCAGGTCTGATACCCTACAAGAATTCTATATTTATTTTCTCTTATCTGCCCGTACATTTTCGAGTTTACTTCCATAATTACACCAGTAGTATTTCCGCCTCTGGTCCTGTACAAATGCAAAACTTTACCTTTCATTTCAAGGTGACTGAAATTTCTTATGTTAATGTCTTCTTCAATGCTGTCTTTGTCCATGTTCGTAGTATTATCTATTCCAGTTACCTTTATCATCGGGCTGCTTAGATGTTAACTTTTAATCTCATAATCATTTTTCAGTGTTTGTTTCAACAGTTTCTCAGCTTCATCCACGCTACCGCAATAATTCATGACAAGTTCTTTATTTGTTATATACATTTTTTGTTTGTTTGTATGCCTTTGTTGGAATCTGTTTGACTTCATTTTTTGTGTTTTGTATAATATCTTATTGTATACCATATTGTTAACCGCCCTTATTATTATTTTTGGTACCTTTGTTTTTTGATCAAGTATCGTTTTGTTGGTCGCATTTGCATATGACTTTTTACTCAATTTATTTTCATCTTGTTTTTGTTTTCCATTTAACAAGACTTCATTTTGTTTGTATTTTTCTAGTAATTCTTTGAGAATTACATTTTTTTCTGTCATCTCTTTATTTAGTTGTTTAAGTAGTAGATTCTCTCTTTTTAGTATTTCGAATTCAGCATCGTTATCAAAATTTGTGATTTGAATATCTTGTGATTTATTAGTCAGGTCTGCCAACAGTTCTACTTTTATTTCTTTTGTTTGTTTCGATTTTATCTGTGCAATGACAATTCTCGCCTTTATATCTAGTATCTAGATCATTGTCACTAAAAAACTGGAGAGCAAATTGAGAACTGTATAAACTTGAAATTGATATTGGGTAATTGAAAATGATTAATTAACTTTTAACTTATTAAAATTAACAATTAACTTATTTTTTTTCAGTCACTAGAAGTTCAAAAGACTGCCTGTCGAGGTCTCTGCAGTCTAATTATAGAAGAACGAGTAAACTCACCCTCAATTGTTTCCAGGTTAATACTTAAATGGTGTAACCCAGCTGCAGGTAAAAGAAAGAGTGGTCTATAACTATTAATTATTATTATTATCGTTTCGGAGCGTTCTTTATATTAAATATTATTTTTAGATTCTGATTACTTCAAGCAAGCTATCGGATATGCCTTGGAGTTAATGGCAAGGTTACCAGATGGCGAGGATCAACTAGAAGGCGCCGTGCTGATGACCTTGCAGGCCATTGTTAAAGCACCAGATGTTAGTCCATTATCAGAAGTGAATGTTGATAATATCGCGAAATTTCTTATTTCATTATGCAGAATTTCACAAAAGGTGACACTGAAATCAGACTTTTCATCCAAGAAATGTCCTTTACCTTTAAGAAATATTGGATTTAATTTTTTATATATTTTCTAGGGAATTTATATCCAGCAAAGGCTTGCAATTAATATATGTCGAGAAATGACAAATAAACCCACCAACATCATGAACACAATCTACTCGAAAATGCTGCTCTGGTTAGATGTTCCGAATGATGAGATTGTATTAAAAGACTTGTTAAAATTTTGCGATTTATTAAAAAATGTAAGTTGAAATGTGTTCTTACCGATATTGTTGTTTTAAAGGAAAATTATGTCATATTTTACAGGATATTTCAAATCGACAAATACTTAACAATGTCTCAAAGTTCAGTTCTGCTTTAAAAATAAAAATGGATAAAAAAGAAATTGATGAGGATAAAGAAGAAGTTAATGGAGATAACACCGATCATGAGGAAGAAGATGATGGGGACGACGGCTCTGAAACAGAAGGGAGTGGAAGTGACTGAATTATGTACAAATTTATTGTGTTTTGTATTTTAATATGTATGTACTTTCAAATGTTTTTTGTCTTGTTTTAAATATTAATATAATAACTGACAAATTAATGTAATAATAACACTTTATGAAGATCTGCTTTTTTTATTATACTGCTGCTATACACTAGAGTACCATAATATAAAATTATGACACAGAGTAGGGAAACTAATCTTCCCTCTCTGTGCGATTGCTACCAATCTGAGAGAGAATAGGATATCTCTCTTCAATATAGTGATTTTTTAGTTACTTCTTGGTTGATGGTTGATTTCTGTGCTGAAGCGAACATCAAACAGATACATAGGCGTAACAAGTGATTGACAGATGGAAGATTAATTGTTATTAAATTTCGATTTCAAAATTAATTAATGTGCGTTATGAAAAATAATACACGGATCGCTTAGCAATGTAAATTTGGCAGTTCGACAATAAAAAATTATAGTTGCACGTCAAAATGAGTTGCTTCTGCCGAATTTAAATTTTTTGATGTTAACGAGTCTGGGGTTTTTCAAGTGTTTTCTTTAACATTCATGGTGTTCTCTTTAAGCAACTCAATAACTTTCTGTACTCTGATACAATAAAAATCTGTCAATATCCAGGTACTCTACTATACACCGTTCACATATTATTTACGCACTAGTAGGCCATGAAGATTGGTTTTTAGGTTTACAAAAATGAAAACTACCTAGATCTTTATTGGCAATATCAGCTGATCGAGGTATTAACCTGTAATCGCCATAGTGCGGTCACTGACCGGGAGGTTATTTTGATTGGTTGTCCATTTGAAGGAATAGGAACCTTCTATTCCTCCACCTTCTAGTTGAACCATGAGCAGTATGTATCTGATCGCTGTACGCATAACGTCGTTTAGTTTTTCGTTAAAACCGCGCTAAAGGTTCCTTGAGGTCAGAGTGACCGCGCATCTGCACCGTGTCTCTTGAATATCTGGACATAGGGAATTCCCATCTTAAAATAAACTATTGTAAATATTGGCTCCCCTAATTATTTTACAGTAAAATGTCAAATGTAAAACTTCTTAAGGAAAAAAGCTGCTTCTTATGCTACAATTGGATTTTCATTTGGTTCATCCGTTTTCAAGAAAATCAGGAATAACTGAACGGTTTTTCGTAGTTTTTCAAGGTTGCTTTGCTTTTGACAAATAATGCTTAAAATTATTAATTGTCAATAACTGATTGTTCAAAAGTAATTCATTCATCATTAAAACTTTAAAGTGGCAAAGTATTACTATTGAAAGAAAAACTTGTTTAGAAAAATGAATTATTACTCAATTGAAGAAAAAGTAAAATTTATTGAATGACATTATTATTTGGCAATTTACTTAGAAATATTAGAGATTTTTGTTATTATCTTATAAGAATTATCTGTCAAAAGCAAAGCAAAACCTTGAAAAACTACAAAAAACCGTTCGGTTTTTAAAATAAAACTCTGTTAATCTCGAAGATTTTCCTTGTCCTGAACGTGAAGAAAAAAAAAAATAGAAATGCGATCGTAGTGTCAATGTCAAAGAGGCCTTAGTTGTGATGTGACCTTAATATTAAGTTTGCAATAGTAGCTGTTTTTAGCTTCTTACCCACCCAGCACCCCTATTTCGCTCCTCGGTCCCGAAAAAATTGATGGAACTTAGGACACGCGGATGTAAATATTTACCCATATTTTTATCAAACTAGAAATCGCACGTAAATAAGAATATAAGTACCCAGGAAGTACCTACACATGAACAAAATAAGAATAAACAAACATAAAAGTATGAAAACGAAAACATAAATTCTTAGGAATCTTAGGTTACGTTTTTCGGATCCGGATCAATCCGTTCCGAATTCCGATCCTAATAATTATATATGATTCGCAGGGGTGAGGGGATTACGTATCGTATCGTATCACATCACGAATTTACGATCCGAATCTGGCAAAGAATGGGGATGAAACCATTTACAAAAGAACATGGCTGTTTGATTTGAATTTGAATCCAAACGCGTTATACGCCAAGTATCGGTAGGGAACCTGCATTACCGACACTTACGCGGTAACACAGGTTCCCTAAGTATCGGTTGTTCGCGGAGTGCGCGCCTCCTCGTGGAATTTTTCCGCAACTCGGTGCGGCATACTGCTAACAAATAATACTCTAATAAATAATTATGTATATAATTCGGTGCGGCACTAAATCCTTGACAGCTCGTTTCGATAAAATATAAAACCTTTTTTTAAATCATTATTTAGAAGTGTACCTACTTATTTCTAGATTTTTAAATTTATTATGACTACAATAATTATTAAAAATCATTTCCAAGCAGTCGCACTCAGTCTCGCTCGACTGCTTTCGTTTTAAATCGTTCAGAAATGGGCGAAATCTCATGATGAGTTTTCACATGAGCGATGTTAGAGAATACGTTTACATATGGAACTTTTCTTCAAGGAACCGCTCTTTTAGAGAGACTCCTGGTGCACATATAGCACTCGTAAAAATTAAAAAACATATTAATTGTCCCATATTGTTCAGGTGATATAATTGTTCCATTAAAATAATATCACCTTTACTTATCAACATAAGAAGTTCACATTTAATATCATGTTTTCGGGTTTTTTATTCAGCTTATGTATAATAAGTCGAAGAGTATTGGACATATTTTGCAGCTGTAAAGCAGAAAAATGTTACTGTAAACATTCCGCTGCTCAGAAACTGATTTATTGACCATGATTTAGAACCCTTCGCCTGAAATACAGCTAAAAAAAAATTACAGCTGTAGGTATAATAATTATAGTTATTGTTTTATTAGTATTACTTTAATGTCTTAAATTAAATTTTTAACTTTAATTTGCTATCTAAAGAAAGATTCAGGAGTATGATGTAATCAAGCATTAAAAGGTACCTAACTACCTACAGGTCGACACATCTAATAAGGTGGCCGCTGAGCGGCGCAGATCAAGAAGCGAGAGGTTTTTAGAAAGAAAGCGACATATTCAAACCATGCCTGTGGTCGGTACACTGAGTATCAAAATTCTTGACTAAAAATGAATTTTCTGTAATTAAATGTTAAAATACGGAATTTTATTACTTTAGTAACGACTTTAGTATCACTATCTTTAGCCAGAAAATATTTTATTTTTAATATATGAAGATGCGGTCGCCATAATTCACAACTCATGAGCACGAGGCCACACGAGGCTTAGCTAAATATTTTTAAACCACGCTGCCCTGTTTGAATAGAGAAATGCTGGGTTGTCAAGTTGACAGTACGGTCCGATTTTGCATTTAAATAAAACCAAAAAGATAATAAAATTATTATTGAACGCTCCCTTCGCTCTCTTCGCTAGGCCACATTGACTTGACGAGTACTGACATATTTAATTAATAAATAAGCGGATTGGAGAAGACGGCGATTTAAATTATTTGATTGACTTACCGAATTAATGACTCAAAAACACCTCTATTAATGAATTTATAAACAATACGTTTTTTATGCGTGTTTTTTTGTCATTTCAATTGACTTTGCGTAAAGTATACCTGTCTGCATAAATAGTAAAATACGTTAAATCTGACAAACTTGGAAATTAAGCCACTCCCAGAGGCTACTGCGCCACTGGCCACCTTACGTGTGTCAAGCTGTACTCGTGTACAATCCCGACTTTTTTTTATCCCTGAACGAAGTTTGCAATGAGAAAAACATTAATAAAATGAATGAATAGCGGGCACGCGGTACTCGCCGCATCGAATTGTCAAATTTGCCTACGTGGTGGCGCTACTATAGTTACTTATTTAGCCTATAACGCGTTCGGATCACAAATTTGCGGTCGAAAGAAAGCAGCTATTGTGATGGTGCTATATACACCGTGTTTTATATTAAGTCGGCACTATTGCTAACTTCGTTATTATTTAAGCTAGGAAGTCGGTTAAATTAGCAAACTAGTAGCATTTTTTCTCCTGAATAAAATGGCGAAAGCAAAAAAACAATTGAACATCGCGTTTTCGAGATATTTAAAAAAAATGTAATTTTTTTAATGGAACACCCTGCATATTTTTAGATGGATCGGTTGCAAATTTTTTTTAAAGGAAAAAGTCTTTATGCACTATGATCCTAAAATATTAAATTCATTAATTATTCATTATTTTATAACTCCCAAAGTAGGCTGCGACGATTATTGTAATTTAGTGTACCTACGTAATGTAAGGTAAAAAAATTATGTCGTCCTCAATAGTGTATTTTTTAATAAAAAATACACTAAAAATTGAAATTATTACCTTGAAAAGGATTTAATTTTACATAAACAAATATCAGAACTTGTTTGTGTTGTAAAATTTTATTATTTTAGGATCATAGTACATAGAGACTTTTTTCTTTAAAAAAAAAATTGCAACCGATCCATCTAAAAATATACAGGTGTTCCATTAAAACATATTCATTTTTTAAATATCTCGAAAACGCGATGTTCAATTGTTTTCCTGTTTTCGCCATTTTATTCAGGAGAAAAAATACTACTATAGTTTGCTAATTTAACCGACTTTCTAGGTCAAATAATAACGAAGTTAGCAATAGTGCTGACTTAATTTAAAACACGGGCAAGTTCTGTTATTTGTTTATTTAAAATTAAATCCTTTTCAATATAATTAACAACCACTTTTTTTGTGTATTTTTTTTATTGAAAAATACACTATTGAGGACGATATAATTTTTTTACCTTACATTACGTAGGTTGGTACACTAAATTATAATAATTGTCGCAGCCTACTTTGCGAGTAATAAAATAATGAATAATTAATGAATTTATTATTTTAGGATCATAGTGCATAGAAACTTTTTTCTTAAAAAAAAATTTGCAACCGATCTATCTAAAAATATACAGGGTGTTATATTAAAAAATTTACATTTTTTTAAATATCTCGAAATCGCGATGTTCAGTTGTTTTTCTGCTTTCGCCATTTTATTCAGGAGAAAAAATACTACTAGTTTGCTAATTTAACCGACTTCCTAGCTCAAATAATAACGAAGTTAGCAATAGTGCCGACTTAATATAAAACACGGTGTATACCTACACAGCCTCTACACTACACCCTAAACCGCTTCACCATCACCCATCACCACACCATCATAATTTGATGTGGAATGTGGATCAGTCGTTACGTCAGTCGATGAGTGGATGTGCATTGTGCATTTGTGCCTGTGCGTTGTGGTTCGTGGTGTCGTATTGTTTTCCTCAATTCTTTACGCGATTGTTTACAGGTAAACAATTCATTCTTTCGTGGACTTTTTTGAAGGTAAAGAATGTAAACAATGCAAATTTATGCTTATTCATGAGTTGGTCAACTCGTAAATGTACTTGCACTTGACTATCAGAGGAAAAAGATTTTAACTTTTCATACTCCAATCAGTCCAATCCAATACAATAAAAATTTGTCCAGGTACTCTACGGTACTGGCAAAGTGAAGTAGTCATCCAGGGAGGGCAGTAAAGAATATAACAAGAAGAATCGGCTAGAAACAGTCGGGACAGCGACAGCGAGCGAAAGGAAAAGAGAGGCAGAAGCCAGAAGCACAGAATAGATCAATTCTGTAGCAGAAGCACAGAATAAAGAAACTATTATACCATTTACCATTTCTTCTTCTTCATTCTGTAGCAGAAGGCACAAGGCAACGCGGGAAAAGATAAAATAAAATAAGAAAAACTAGAACAAGATTCTGTGTCTGTGCTTTTAAAAAAACAAAAGTGTAATAATGAACATTAGTTAGCTATTTGTTTAATAGTGCTGAAGAGGAACTGGAACATATTCACAATGCAAAACAAAACCTATAAGCTCATCTGTAATTTAAATGAATTGCAGTTAAAGGGTACTCTGAATGGTGGTCAAAGTTTTAGGTAAGTAAGTAGGTGTAGGAAAAGAATAAGATTTTTGTATTAAAAATTCAAGGAGTAAATACCTAGTTAACATTTGGTCCACATATAAGTAGTATAGCAGAAAATTTTGAACCATGCAGGGTTCAATAAATTGCAGTCGGTTCCACTCCTGGAACCGAACTGTGAACTCGACTCAAGATATGTTGAGTCGAAACATAGGTACCCAACCAATCAATAATTGCAGTATGCCAAGAATTCCACATTACATGTCTTTTTGAAAACCATTTTGTACTTACATTGATGACGTGCTGACTGCTGACCAAAAACGCTGTATCTACATAATTGCAAGTTTAGAGAAAATTAACCTTTGAAATTTTGTTTCAATGTTTTTCAAGTAACGTTCACAATAAGTAGTGACATAATAATTATTAAAGCAATGTGATTTTTTCTGTGGTAGAGGTGCTCTATCGCGACGGTTTTACCCCTATGCTGGCTCCACTCCACTTTTTCTGCTTGCTCCGAGCCGATAGGCTCTCAGCGTTGCCACGTGAAATCCGTGTCTCGGTTCTCCTACGGCCTTAAAAGTGTCATTTTTGGTTACAAATAATATTAAAACACTTATTTGCTGCAGTAGGTCTTTGGTCAGGGTAGTTTTTTTTTCCTTCAAATGTTCGTAAAATGAAAAAACCTTCTTGCGCATCAATCGCAGAAATAGTGTATTTTTATGCGATTCAATAATAAATATTTTCTTCCTATTTTTTTTTTATAATGAATATAATGAAAAAATAATCCGATTTTTTGGGGGGGAAAAGCGGAAAACCACCTACCTACCAAAAAAAAAGAATAGCCCTCTCGTGGTTTCGAACCCGCATCAACAGTTTACTATTTAGGCAAGGGTTCGCTTGCCTAACTAACTGAGCTAAAGGTGCCTTTCAAATATGTAGCGATGATCGAGTAGGTATATGTAGTACGTCCAATACTTCATCCTACACATTTTATTTTTTAAACTAGTCATATCTTAGTTATTAAAAGACCAATTTGAATACTTTTTTCACCCGCATGTAGGTGATTTAATTGTCGTTGCGATTGCTCTTCTAATTTTCAGAACCATTCATAATTGAATGTGAAAAAAAATAAAAAAGAAATTGCGAACCATTTCATCCATTTAATAAGTGCAAGCTAATTTTGCACAAGCGAAAAACTTTTTTGTTTTTCGTTTAAAGTGCTACATTAATCGAGGAGAATTGAAGCTAAGACATCAAATTATATGTTAAAGCAAAAAAAAATGGAAAATTTCGGTTCAACTTCTTCAAAAATGGACTCATAAACGGTTATAGAATTGACACATTTTCACCCTTTTTCCTACCCACGACACTGGCTTATTAATGGAAAATATGCTAATTTTATTGCATTAACTCAAATTTCCAATAATTTTCTTCAAATCCTGTTAATTTGATTTCAAAGTTTTTTTCCCATCTTGCTCATACAGGGGTTCAAATATTAGCACATTTTTCAAAAATTAAAATGACCGCCATTTTGAAACGGCTCGACCGATTTTGCTCAAGTACAATACCAGACCAGTTTTTATAGATATCTTACTCCCACAAAAATTTCAGCCTCCTAGATTCAAAACTGCGACCTGAAATGAGATGACAAAAACCGGATACCTGGAATTTTGAAGGGACACCCTGTAGAAGTGATGGGACTTTTGGAAAGTTTTTCAACGAAAATCCAACGTCATTCCCAAATTTTACAAGGACCCAAAATTTCGTTCACTAATCTTAAAAGATAAAGCCACAGGAGCGTTTTTAAAATCGAAATTTCGCGATTTTGGAGAAATATATATATATATAAATACATAAATAATTTTAACAGGCATTTACGCTCTAACCTAGGGCTTCCTGAGGCAGACCTGACACGCAGAGCCATCCAGTCATCTCGAAGCTGCAGACAACGTTGTTTCGGTCTCTTAGACCTCATCAGTACAGCACATCGAGAAATAACTAGTCTCCATCGGTAGATGGCAGCAACTTTTGAAGTCACGGAGTTCCGTGTTAATTCTTTATTTAAAAGTTGTCTTCCTGGACTGGCCTGGCATGCATCCTCTAGTTATTTCTCGATGTGCTGTACTGATGAGGTCTAAGAGACCGAAACAACGTTGTCTGCAGCTTCGAGATGACTGGATGGCTCTGCGTGTCAGGTCTGCCTCAGGAAGCCCTAGGTTAGAGCGTAAATGCCTGTTAAAATTATTTATGAATTTTTATAATTCACCGCTCTATTAACAACACCATTGTTATTGTAATAATCATGGGCTTGATGAGAGACATCTAGCGGAGCTTGCTAGCACCGCCCCTTGGATGGTGATGCCACGAATTGTGGCTACCTACTCCGATGGACAAAAGCAAGCGGTCGTGCTGCCGCTAGTTCTTGTCTCCATCGGTAGATGGCAGCAACTTTTGAAGTCACGGAGTTCCGTGTTAATTCTTTATTTAAAAGTTGTCTTCCTGGACTGGCCTGGCATGCATCCTCTAGTTATTTCTCGATGTGCTGTACTGATGAGGTCTAAGAGACCGAAACAACGTTGTCTGCAGCTTCGAGATGACTGGATGGCTCTGCGTGTCAGGTCTGCCTCAGGAAGCCCTAGGTTAGAGCGTAAATGCCTGTTAAAATTATTTATGAATTTTTATAATTCACCGCTCTATTAACAACACCATTGTTATTGTAATAATCATGGGCTTGATGAGAGACATCTAGCGGAGCTTGCTAGCACCGCCCCTTGGATGGTGATGCCACGAATTGTGGCTACCTACTCCGATGGACAAAAGCAAGCGGTCGTGCTGCCGCTAGTTCTTGTCTCCATCGGTAGATGGCAGCAACTTTTGAAGTCACGGAGTTCCGTGTTAATTCTTTATTTAAAAGTTGTCTTCCTGGACTGGCCTGGCATGCATCCTCTAGTTATTTCTCGATGTGCTGTACTGATGAGGTAGCGAAACGGTCCGTCTGTGATTTCGATAGGATTATTTGGAAGGCTCTGTTTTGTAGACTGCCTGAGAGCTCGAAGAGCCAAGCCCATTATTATTATTATTTTTAAATATATATATATATATATCGTGGGCAGGTGAATTTTGGAAAACCACTTTTTCGTAATCTGGGGGTCATGATCGGTGGACATTTGATGAGTTTGGGTGATTTTTGGAAAGTGATGTCGTCCTCAATAGTGTATTTTTTTGTTAAAAAATACACTAAAAAAAACCTGCCCTGACCAAAGACCTGACGGAACCGGTAGCTACTATTACGGTCTCGTGCAGAAGCGCGCATGATTGTCTGCAGAACGTAGGAGAAGGGCTTGCATGTGGCAACGCTGAGAACGTGTCGGAGCAGAGACAGTGGAGGGAGGCCAGCGTAGGGGTAAAACCGTCGCGATACAGCACCTTTACCTTTTCTGTAACACTGTAACTGACATTACTTGAGAGGCTCTTTAATAATTATAAATTTGATGATTATGTATAGGCATACCATTGTCATGTTCCCCCATTTCCATGTGATTACCTTGTAGTGGAGCGGAAAGAGCTCACTAATTCGCTTATTTTACCATCATATATCCCTTGGTACTGACAAAAGTTAAAGCTATTTGAATCTCAGATTTGTGATTTATTTTCACAAGTAAAAGCTTCACAAAGTATTTTTTTCTCAGCTTTTTCATTGAGGACTCTAGCATCCACAGCAAAAAAATCTGACACAGCCGAAAATTTAGACAACATTTCCACAAGTCCACATCTTGTCTAATTTTTGCTGCATTCAAAACTTTTTTCCGGTAGGTATTCTCACAAGTGCCTGTGCTGATATAACTAATCTTTTTGTGGTAATTGTTTACATCCGCGGCTCCTAAGTTTCATCAATTTTTTCGGGACCGAGGAGCGAAATAGGGGTGCTGGGTGGGTAAGAAAGTAAAAACAGCCATGGCAAACTAATATTAAGGTCACAACTAAGGCCTCTTTGGCACTACGGTCGAATTTCTATTTTTTTTTTCACTTTCAGGGCAAGGGAAATCTTCGAAAATAACAGTACCACGATTTTTATTTTGAATTTTGCATTTATTTTGAATTTATAATCCGAAAATCGTTGCATCAATTCCTGTGCGGACTGAACACGTAATGAAAGCGGATATATCGCTCAGTCCGGCTCTGTGAGCCTCTAACACAGAATAGAATACTTGGCAATTATGGTGAAGTGGTTTTATCCGGGATCGCGGCATCTAATCGGTGCCTCTTGTCAGGACCGCACTCCCTCCGCACTCTCAAAACCATTTTTTTTACACCGTTTTGTGGCTTTCCCTTTCATTTGCCCAGCAAATGAATACCTTCCTGGTGTTGCTATAGGTATGTTCTCCACCCCTATATAAGTTTCATAGTGAAACTGTAGGAGCCGCGGATGTAAATAATGACCCTTTTTGTTTTTTATACTGTCATTCTTTTTTGCAAATGAAATATACATCTTTCTAATATCAAAATTATTTTTCCCTTATTTGCAGTACCTACTCTCGTTATTTTGAGGTTTACTTTGTATGTGTGATTGGTATTCGGTATTTTGGTGACTAGTATAACGCTTGTAATATTCGTGATCATACTTACAACTATTATTATTATACTTATACTTATAATTGGTTCCAAAACTTTTTTGTAAGGTTCGAGTCTTGTCCAGAGCTTGTAATGTCTTTTCTGACACGTAAAGAATTGCTGAGATCCCTCTAATCGCGAGCTTCTGAATCACTTTTTTTGACAAATGAAATTCATGTTACTTTTTCCCCAGTTGAGGAAAATTGAATAATTTTTGTTAATTAATGTTTTATTAAAAATTAATTTTTTTTTATAACACGTTGACGACGAAACGAGCCCTTAACGGCTCGTATCGGTAACGTCTGATATACGGCATACAAATCGTGCTTCCTTCACCAACTTACGACGTTCATAATTCCGCTATCCCTTACGACACTGCGCTGTTGAATTTAGCAATGTATAGAGCATAACATGAGAATAGCGTGGAAACTGCGAACAGCATGCGGGCCTTTTTTGCGCCGTTCTGTATGCAAGTTATATTTATTATTTATATACGGCACGGAACTTTCTCGACCTGTTTGGCGAAACTATACTCACAGCCAGTATTATAAAGATTCCTTAAGTTAACAGGCAAATTTCTGGGGTCGTTGCTAGAAAAGGTATCAACCGTAGGTGGAAAATACAGCAATTCAGTAATTCGTGACATGAAAGGGATTACAAAAATGTTACTAAAAGTTATTTGACGTCGATAGTAGCTTTAAAAACGAGCACAGAAATCTGCCCGTTAGCTTAATGGGCCTTTATAATACTGGCTGTCAGTCTTTTTCATTTGAGTTTTAGTATGATATTGACCATAGATGAACAAAGGTAATAATTATGGTTGGACAAAATACTCGTATTGCAATAAAGTATACTAATTACTATCACGAAACACTTCTACTATTGAGTAAAAAGCAATATTATGGGTTAATTGATTAAATAAGAACACAAGAAACATTTTTGAACAAGGAGCAGTAACAAGCTCCCTAGCTGTCAAATGAGTTGTCACCTTCTCAACGTTAAAGAGCTTATAACTTATAAGCTGATAACATTTTTGTGTATTACAGAGTAGGTTAGATATTTTCTTAAATTTTATTTACACGTATTTGCTGAAGTGAAAATGACCCTCAGAACCGAGACTAATTAGTTTTTTTTTTAGGTGGAATAATCTTAAAACAGAATCCGGAGATGATGAATGGGTGGGAGTTTTCAGTAACCGTTTATGGATATTGCAAGAAAAAAAGGAAGGCCTTCACTATAGAGTGTTTGAAAAATCTAAATTGGAACAACAGTCAAAAAGAAAAAAATTCAAAACAGACCATGAACAAATGTTGAAGGACTATTTTCAATTGGATTATAAAATGGAAGACTATTATCAAATCTGGGGAAATAAAGACGAGAATTTTAAAGAAGCAGCTGAACAATTTTATGGCATTAGAATTTTGAAGCAAGATGTAGTGGAGAATATATTTTCATTTATTTGCTCTTCAAATAATAACATTAAAAGGTATTGCTTGTTAGACTAGTAATAGATTTAACCAGAGATACATATTTTGTAGACGCCAAGTCTTAAAACAAAAATCTTTTTATTTTTTTTTACCTTTCAAAAGAATATTATTCGTATTTGTTTAGGGGAATATGATAAATTGACATTACCAAAAAAGCAATATTGTGGAAAAGCGGTATAAATGGTTCCTTTTTCGTGTCGTTGTTTGCTCACATACATACAATTTGTTACGGGTCTCACACTTATAAAATCACTACTAAAGTCTGCAAATGTCTTTATTCTCTAACACAAATAATCTAAATATTCAGCTGTCCTCCTGTCTCCACTTACAGATATTACACCACTTTTGTATACCTCACTGAGTCACAATTCACTATATACCACCACTGGCTACTACTGTCTTCCTTACTCTCTATACTTCAGACATCAGCTTTCACATCCAAGACACTACAGACAGACTCGTTTCCAGCTACGGCGGTTCTTTTATAGTTCCCTGGCGCACCGTCAAAGCCTCTGGCATATCAGTAGACACGTTCTCGTACAAGGCGGAGCCATTCTGGTATTTAGTAGAACTCACATTGGCCGTCAATGGCATGTGACTGGAATTGTCGCGAAAGTGTCATTTCCATGAATTTCCATCATAAAAATTAAGGAAGTAAACAAACAAATAAATGTATCGGGATTGTTCTTGTTCGTGAATAAGGTGGGTTATTTCTCGTTATAATGTATATTTTTTTGTATACCTATCATGTTTCCTTCCTTTAGGATACAAGGTTAATCCTCTCAGATGACATATGTTTTAACTTTCCAATTTTTTTTTTAGTTTTCTATTTTTTTATTTTACCATACCCCCTACTAACTGTATTTGAACAAAAATTCAAGATCTAAGTTTTCCAATGTCTGGACTGTTCTATGGAAAATTCTTAATTTTTATAAATTATTCCCGAGATTATTCCGCTTCAATGTTTTTTTATCATAAGCACTGCTTCATATCTGTTATATTGTGCTTGTGCATTATCTTGTTACACCTGAAGTAAAAAGTTAGGGAGGGATTAACATGGTCTCAGAATAAAATGAGCACTATAAGCCAGTTTTACTTCATTGATTTCAGGATATCTAGTATGGTGAACAAGTTATCGAAATTTTTTGGGGACGAGATTTGTACCTATGGAGAAGAAACTTATCATTCTTTTCCCACCGTCGAAGCTTTAGCCCAGCCTGAGGTTGAGGAAATACTAAGAAAAAATGGATTTGGTTATCGAGCAAAATACATTTCCAAATCGGCAGAAAAAATTGTCAAAGAAGGAGGAAATTTATGGTTGGATAAATTGAAGCAAATGAAGTATGAGGAAGCTAAAGCATCTTTAATGACATTGACTGGAATAGGAGCTAAGGTATTGAAAATCAGTCAATGCAAACAAATACAGAGAAACTTTGATAATAACTTGAAAACTGAAGATGTACGCGAAAAACACCGAAACAGGTAAACTTTGTTATCGAGAGGAATATCTTTACTATCTTTACTATCATGGTAACTAATCAAGTGTGACGTATTAAAAAAATTGTCTGCTTATTTAAAAAAAAAGGAAGCAATTATGAAGTAGACTTTTTAGCCCTGTATAATTCAAGTGAAACCCAAAAAGTGAGATATTATAAAGAGAATTCAAGTAGTTTTCAAATGACGTATCACTCGATAAATACTGTTCCCTATGATAATAAGCAAATTGGTAGCTAAAGATGAACTTGGATAGTTAAATTTGTCACCCAAATGTGCCCCCTTCGATAACAAAATTGATCTGCTTCGGCGTTTTTCTCGCACATCTTCAGTTTCCAAGTTCTCAAGCCTGTTATGTTTTCGTTGGACTATCCTGTATTTACTTTTGTATTAACATCCTGTGTTCCCGAAAGCTTATTCAAACAAGTTGCTAAGATTAAAATTTGAACAAATTCATAGAAAAAGTAATAATTATTGTAGGTACTCCGAACAGCTATGTGCCTGATATGATTCGGATTAACGGGACTCTACTGTATTTACTTTTGGTTTTTCTTAAAAGTTGTTGTTCGAAAGGTAATCTGATCTTTTTTAAAAATGCACACAAAAAATGTCATCGATATTTACTTTTGTGATATATTCTTTTTTGGAATTGGATAACTATTGATTCTAAATGGCTAAAGCCATATGATAAAGCTAAGCTGATTAATAAAGCCTAAAGAAGAACAAATCCAAATATGAAACGATCTACAGGGCATATTATTAAAAAAAAAAATAAGTTGAAGGCGGCCTTGCAAAAATGGCGCACGTACAGCTAAAAATAATTTTATAAGTTGCACTTTAGCGTCTCCTTTGCAAAAATATTTGGTTCATTTCGGTATCATTAACAGCTTTGGCACATCAAGCTTTTCCATACAATAACTCTTCATAAATATTAATTAATTGAAATCAGAGAAAATACCGATAATAATATTGTTAGTATTATGATACTTTTTATATAAATTGAGAAAAAAACTTCACGAAACAAAAAATTTCAGGTAGCAGACTGTATATGTTTGATGTCACTGGGACATTTACAAGCGATTCCCGTGGACACACACATCTTTCAAATAGCAAAAAAGTTTTATCTACCAAACTTAGAAAGTAAATCACTGAGTCAGAAAGTTTACAACGAAATTGGTGATTACTTTAGAGAACTGTATGGACCTCTAGCTGGATGGGCTCATACTGTAAGTAAATTTAAATTACCTGGTGATTTAATTGGGTGCCTGATTGAATTTCATTTTAGGTGCTCTTTTGTGCTGATCTTAAAAAGTTTCAAAACAAGCATAAAGGTGTATAAATATTAAATGATGATGTATATGTGGATTTATTCCTAAATAGTCTGCCAAGGTCACATGAAATATCAACATTGATGTCAGATCTCAAATTTTGTAGGTGCAATCATGATACAATGACATACAAGATATAATACTAAGCGGTCTTATTTTTGTCAAAGCGGTGCAATGACGTCAGTGGATCTCATAAGCGCGCAAAATTTAAATTTGTATTGACTTGTGCATGGATGAATTCAGCTTTTGAAGGTTTTCTTTAAGTGTTTATTGAATTATTATAGATACCTACATGTGTTCATTTATCAAGGCAGTTTGTTAATATTCAGAGTCAGAATCAGTTCCTTACATTAATACCTAATTACAGCACAGTTTGTATGAGTTTACGCGCAAATTTAAAATTACATATAGAGAGTAGGTCCTATTTATTAATATAAATACGTGAATCTTTGAATAAACTGCTTTCTCACTCTGCTGATACATTTCGTAGAGAGAATCACGTATTGCCGCTTCATTCGCTTAGATTAAACTGGCGACCGTTTTCTGCCGATTGACTTTTTGGGGACTTTCTAATGTGTTGCCCTTATTAATTACTTATTAAGCGACAAATTCATAGTTTCAGCTACCCTCTAAATCATAATTATTACTTCATGTCAGTAAAATTTGAACTTATAAAATTATTTATACCTCCCTCACTGATGTTAGGGGTGATAAGAGGGGCCCCCATTCATTGATTCGTCTTCAAAGTATTCAATCAAATTTACCACTATCTGCTGTGCTTCTTTACTTAAATGCTTTGGCATTTTGCTTACTTTTAAAGATAATCTATCGTTTCTATAAAAAATTATAATTTATTATATAAAACTAAAAATTAAGTCTCAAAACTGACGGACGTAAACAGAACAAAATCAGTTTCTTATATAAAAAAACTTGACAACAAAGCCAGGGCAATGTTGTAATTAATTATTAAATTTATTGTTGTTGAATCTTCCTAATGTGGAAAATTTTCATTTGATCCTTTAATAACCTTCAAATTCAACTTGTCATTATTAGTGACATAGTGTTCGATGTTAGAACGTAGCATAAACAAATATGACCTTGACAGACTATTTAGAAATATATCTACGTATACATAGTTTTTACCAAAGTTTTAAAATAAGAATTGTTTTGTTTTATATTATAAAATGATGTGATATTATTTTTTTAATAAAAGATACACTCCAAAGATTTCCAATGTTTTTTTCATGTTTTATAAGTCGTGATCATCAAACCTAAGCAGCTATGCCAAAACATAATGAAGAACCTATACCTACCGGAAATAAAAAAATTCAAAATTTTTTCTATAAGGCTTGTAAGAGGTGAGGAATTTATCTCATAAAATGAAATGTAAACTTCGACCAAAAACTATAAATTGAATTATATCAACCCTAAAGTGAAATGCAGTGACAAAGTGTCTATTGAGAAAAAAAAACCATTGGGACATTGTTTTCAAATTTTATGCAAAATGCATTTTAAACGGTGTATATGCCTTTTAACAATCATTATCAAGTTCCAAATATCTATAAAAAGTTTGCAAGTCAGCTTTGTATGAGAGTTTTCAAATTGTAAAGAAAGCAATAATACATAGCGATTTCTTGACAGGGAACTCCATGACTATTTTTTCTAGTTTCCAATAATGCAGCATTGTGTTCTTCACATGTGGAAAGCATTAAAACTGCTGTCTGTTGTCTCTTTCAGTCTGTTCTGCATTACTAAAATGCATACAGCATAAAAATAGGAGAAATCCGGTCTCTGGGCATTACATTGGAAATAAATTCATTATGATACGATGGGTCTTTAGATCAGTAAGCATTTAGGTAGTACTAGGGTGTGTTAGTCCCATTGCCAAAATCAAAGAAAAAAAGAGACTGACTTTCTTGGGAATTTGCAGGCTTCCAATATTTCATTCGGGAAGATGCAGTGAGGTTCCCAGTTTCTATTATCTGTGCAGCAGACAAATTTGTTTCTTCCACTATAATATCATTTGAAACTAAAAGTCCAGAGGACTATAAACATTTTCAGGAATACATATTTCTTCAGGAATACATTTTCATGTTATACATCTCTCCTTCAGTGAATTTCGAAAAGTTTAAAACATTTGAAGCACTAACATCGATCCAGATTGGTGGATTTTTCTGATGTTCATTTATATTTTCAAGAATTTCATTAGAATTATCAAGATTTCCACCTAAATTCGCATTTACATTTTCACTTTCTGTACTTGACATTTCATAAGTGTCTGATGGTGGTAACTATGTATTATCCACAACACAACTGAGTCATCTGAATCATTGGAATCACTAGAATTTGATGCGCTCTTTAGGGCAAGAGCTGAATCAACAATACACCTTATCCATTGTTTTGTTATTCTTATTGAATCTTTTCACTCATCCAATTTAAAAACACTTGTAAATGTAAACTGGCAACCAGCCCCAAAGAATCCTTCCTGCATCAAGTTAATTTTACGGGTCAAATTAAAATAATATTTTACACCCTCTGTTGTCAGAAAGTGTAATACCTAGCTCATTCACTAAATAACAGGGTGCTTCAGCGCTTCCTAGATACAGTTCTCTGATACATACAGAATACGTGAATACGGTAATCTCGTGCAGTTTTATACATGCTTAACTAGAGTATTCTAGTTATTCTAAATTCTAATTGTACTGAATATCTGTGTGCAGAATCATTTTCTGCCTATTTGATGAATAACTAACAGATCTTAAACACGTTGGTGAAACAAGAATAGAGTGGAGAAACAAGTTAGCAAACTCTGAATAGATTGGAAGACATCTACAAAACCTGAAATAGCCAAATTAAAGATGTTTGTTTATTGTTCATGTCAATCCTGCTGGTCTTTAAATTTACCAGAGCTGTAACCAGAAACTCTAATATTGTTTAAAATACTAACACTGTGTATCTTTTAAACGAAACATCATTTTGAGCTGAAATTTATTTTTTCAACTACTATTTTTTATAAAAGGAACTACTTTAAATTTGCTCGATCACTGAAACAAAGATTTAATAAATAAGAAACAGGAATTAATAAAACTAGAGATAACAAGGGAGATATCAATATATTTAATCCATTTTTAAATGTTGATACAAATATTTATACACCAAACATCCACACTATTCTACAATTTTCAAGTCACCGTTAAATAAATTTGTACTTCATAAAATAACAGTTCTCACAAGTTTCAACAAATTTCTTGCAAAAACTGCAAGCAATCCAATGGGCTCACCAATATTCAGACTTTTCGTCACTAATTATATAAATCTACTTACTTAATTTCTTACTTGCAATCTGTAAAAGTCGGTTATATGTATACTGAAATAATATTTACGTAAAGCTCGACTGGCATATTAAAGTATCCACTAAAACTTGAAAACAAAGAGATCAATGTCCAAATGAAATTCTATACAAGCTCGTGGCACGAATTTTGAAAGGATCAATTATGTTTATTTACAAATCAAAATTTATGCTGATAACTAATTGAATTTTAGATATAGTCTTCATTTAAATGATACCGATTTTATGGATCGTGTCAACCAAAGTGGTATGACGTCATTGATAATAAAATTGCAAGGTTGCCAGTTTTCAAGACAGGTTGAATTACTCAGTTTATAGATTAGGTCAGGTAATAAATTTGATAATTATTAATCTTCCACGAGTAGCAGATAGCATAACACAAATAAACGAATATCGCTAACCCACTCACATCCAAATATTCGGAATAAGATGAGAAATCTCCATGTGAATGACATTCATAAATTGTGCAGAGTGATAATTTGACAGTTACTTGCATTCGAATAAATCAGACTACATGGTTCAGTCCCACCACCTCAAATCATATCATTACACGCTCAGAGGTGTATGGGCTTCATGTAAATGAGGTTGGTATAAAGACCTGTTATTCGTGACGTCATGGCCAGTTTAGCTGACATGGCCCATAACATATTTTTATAATATTTTTTACTTATTTCCAGTCAATATTGTCTGAAAAACTGACAATATCAAGAGAACTATTTTAGATCTGTACGTGATGTAAGCATAGAAGAAAATAACAACTTTTACACTAAAATATTTAAAAAAAATGTAATAACAAACATAAATTTTCATGAAGCAAGCAGAGGATGTTAGTTACCTATTTACAATGAAACTGAGATAACTGTCGAACCTCGCAAGTTTTTACATGTTGCATATGAGTGAAAAGCATATAACTATCAACTTAAAACTAAACATGAAAATAAGTGGAATTATTTACATATGAAATATGTTTAGCGTTATAAATAACGTTTTTGTGAAATCTATTTTATAAGTTTAATCAACTGCATTGTTCTTTGAAAAAAAAAATTAATCAAAACCAACTCAAAAGGGTCGTTTTAAATAACATGAACATACTATATAAAATGTATCAATTAACCGCTTCTTTCATTTATTTTTGAAACTTTTGAAACATCAGCCGAATAAAACTTAATTTTTTTTAGGTAGTTTTCCTAGGTAAATATACAGGCGGTGCATTTTGTCATATAACTTGTTTATGAAGTTCATTGTGCAGGTACATAATATACTAGCTACTCGTATTAAAGTGATACTTTCACAATAATAATTTTTATCAACTTAAATCTAAAGCATATTTTCTTGATCACTTGCAACAGTACTTTATATTCACATTTTAACCCTTAAATGCATAAGGTTGCAAATTTGCAACGACCAAATTTCATCTATATAAAGTTGCTTTAAAAATGAAATAGTAAGTAACTGCATACTGTTGCAGATTCATGACACTCTGTTTAACGTAAGTTTAAGGTTTTGTATCATAGATGGCAGACGTGTCAGGCATTGTGTTTGGTTTATTGGTTAGTTGGTTATGAAAGTTACCCGGTGTGCTTATAGTTAAAACAAAAGTCGTTATATCTTGCTTATTCTTGTGATAAATTGAATTCGAAGACTGTGTCCGTGTGTACAAAGGTATGTAGTTACTATGTATTTGATGTAGATTGAGCAAAAATTTGAATTTCTTTGTATTTTTGTTAAATTACCGCTGTTGTAAATATGCAACACCATGCACATTTACATAATTTTGACTTTTTAATGGTGTTGTAGATTTGCAACATTGTGCATTTGGAGAACGGAAATTTGTAATCCACATGGACGGAAGCAGTGTTAGGAAGCGGCCGTTGACCAGCAAGGAGTTAGCAGAGCTTGCAGAAAATTTTGCGGAAACTGTCAATTGGTCAGAAAGTGAAGACGGATTAGATTTTTCAGATACAGATAGTGTAGCTGACCCAACATATTTACCCGACTCGCCTAATCCTATTGAATATTTTACATCAGAAGACCTTTTAGAAAACCTATCATCTGAGGATGAAAATGAAAACAACACTGAAGATAATGAGGAAAAGAATAAAGAAAGTGGAGAAAACAATACAGAAAATGATAATGCTAACTTAAACGATAATGAAGAAACTACGAGAAAGAATACTTCTAGAAAAAACAAGAGTTTGCCGAAGAGGGACGTGCTATGGAGACATCGAGGTTTACATCTAAATGATCTACAATTAGAATTTCATGGCAATAATCAATTACCGCCTGATTGCATGTATCTAGACACTCCATATAGCTTTTTTAAATATTTTTTCTCCAACGAACTCATTGACAGAATTGCAGAAGAATCAAGTTTATATGCAACACAACAGAACCCAAACAACAGTGCTCACATTTCTGCGGAGGATATAAAACAGTACATGGGTATCTGCTTCTACATGTCGTTAGTTCATCTTCCAAGTGTAAGGGCATACTGGAGTGTGGATTTAGGATACGATCCTATAAGGAATGTGATGCCTGTAAACAAATTCGAGAAGATACGGCGATATATACACTTCAATGATAACTCGAAGCATTTACCTCGTGAAAATCCAGATCACGACCGGCTACACAAACTAAGACCCCTAATAGACCATCTGAACGAAACATTTCGTAGCATTCCCTTGGAACAGTTTCTCGCAGTTGATGAACAGATGTGTGCTACTAAAGTGAAACACTTTATGAAGCAATATCTCCCAATGAAGCCTCATAAGTGGGGCTTCAAATTATATGTATTGGCTGGAGTGTCAGGATTTGCGTACCATTTTGAAATTTATTCTGGTCAGGAGAACTTACAAACGAGACCAGCTAATGAGCCAGATATTGGTGCTTCTGCTAATATTGTCGTCCGTTTAGCTCGTATTATTCCTACAATGCAAAATTATAGACTGTACTTTGACAATTATTATACATCTCTAGAGCTCATGCTGTACCTTGCTAAAAGAGGCATATATTCTCTGGGCACCGTCAGGCGCAATCGAATTCCCAATTGTAAGCTGCCTTCAGAGAAGGACCTCAAAAAAGAAAAACGGGGCACGTCAAGTGAGTATCTTACCACAATTGACGGTATTGACATATCATCTCTAGTTTGGAAAGACAACAAATATGTTACGCTCCTCTCAACTTATGCTGGAAAAGAGCCCATCACTTCCGTAAAACGTTTCGACAAAAAAGAAAAACGCATGGTGGATGTTGATTGTCCTTCAGTTGTGAAAGAATACAATCACCATATGGGTGGAGTGGACCTGATGGATAGTTTTATAGGAAGATACCGCATTGCTCTAAAAAGTAGAAAATGGTACATACGAATTTTCTACCACTTGTTAGATTTAGGTATGGTCAATGCTTGGTTACTACATAAGAAGGTTCTGACTTTGAAGGGACAATCTCAAAACATTCTTCCTCAGTCAAAATTCCGAAGTGAGGTTGCTCATTGTTTATGTCTTGTTGCAAGTCAAAATACCTCGAAAAGAGGTAGACCCAGCTCGAATTTAGAACAAGCTATTCAAGCAAAGAAACATAGAGGCAATGCTCAGCATGTTCCACCCAAAGATATCCGGTTAGATCAAGTGGGACATTGGCCAGTTTTTGCTGAGAAGAGGACCCGATGTAAATATCCAGGCTGTAGAGGCTTTACAGACATCAATTGTGAAAAATGTGGCGTAACGTTATGCATGAATAAAAAAAATAATTGTTTCAAATTATTTCATAATAATTAAGCATGAGTTTGCTATTTTTGCACAATGTTGCATTTTTGCAACAAACACTAATTTTTCAATAAAATTTTAGGTTTCAAAAAAAAATTTTTTTTTTTATTTTTCCATCATGTTCTGAGTCATTTCCGATCTAAAACTAATTTTTAAATAAAAAAATAAAAAATCATGCATTTAAGGGTTAAAAACTAAACCTGACTAGGTTACTTGCCATTTACACTGAATAATCTTCCGAGCGATCAAACTTACTGTGAAAATTGATAAATACTGGAGCTCGATTTTGTCAGCTTAACATAAGATCTCCATATAAATGATCATTTGGAATAAAATTGTGTGATTACAATATTACAATGTACCAAATACTCTGTAATAATAATACGTAATGCTTCCACTGAAAATTGGCGACGGAAATTACTATCGCCCAAGTGGCTGGTACTGTCAAACTAGCATTGACTTGAAATGTCAATTTAATTAAATGAAACGTCAATCTGTCATTGGATTGTCATCTACAGAATAAATCACAATTAAATTATGCAGTTTTATTTTATGTGAAGTATATTCTTTTGCTTAAATCTGAATTTATATAATCAGATGCAGAAATAAAGAATTATTTACATGTGTAGATTACTAAATACTTACACGAAAGTGATAATCATTATTACTTGTTACCAATAAAACTCTAGCAGCGAGTATTATAAAGGTTCATTAAGTTAACGATCAGATTTCTGTGGCCATTTCTGAAGAAGGTATCGAGTCTAAGTGGAAATTTTTTAAATTTATCTATTCTTGACATGAAAGTAATTACAAAAATGTTAATAAAAGTCATTTGACGTCGATATTAGCTTCAAAAACGAGTAGAGAAATCTGCCCGTTAGCCTAATGAGCCTTTATAATATTGGCTGTATTAGTGTATTACATTTGCACTATATTATCTCCGTGATTTTTTCTAATTCATATCAGGTTTTGTGTAGTTTACAGTACAAAGCAATAGATGGCGCTCCTTTTTTACCCCCTTTTTATTACATGTAAATAGCAGAGAGCTGTACGTATTATTATCAAGAGTATTAGAGTGTACCATCTCAAAATTAACCTCGAGCTTAGCGACACAATATTGCTATACAATTTTCTGGTTAACACTTAACAAAGAAATATGCAACTTTCATTCAACGATGACATGTAGAATTTTATTTTACGATGGAATAATAAAAACAGTTAAGTATACAAAAAGTTACTTTAAATTAAAGATAGTAAAATTTAAATAAGTCTGCTTGTTGGCGCGGGGGGTGGCTCTGTGATTCGAATCCCAGCTCGGCTTGGTCGTTTGTATTAGTTCTATAAAACTATTTATTTCTCTAAAAATAGGTCTGTGGCTAAATGAGCTCGTTCTCAAAGCTAAATTACCGGAGTGGAGCGGCTATGTCTTACCTACACAGTCAAGACCGATGCTCCCTCTTTTATATAAAAAAGCCTGCTTGAAAGATATTGTAATAGTGGTAATGATATGATCGTCCATCGCACCATCATGCCACCAAGACACATGTCAAGACGCCTTAGAAATAAACGAAAAATATCATTTTCTCTTTCAAGCGTTGATTAGAAGTTCATACGGATAATGAAAAGCTATAAATATCACCGCTGGCACTTAGATGTTGATTAATGCCTCGCACACCTGGTGTCAGGTGTGAATGTCGTGTAAATAATAAAAATACATAATGAATCACATACCTAAGCTGAGCTAGTCCAGATAATAGATCCCTTACAACAGCTACATTATAAATGTTGTAAGGACTAGGTACTCTCTAGACTCTAGAGTCTACTAGCTCTACTCGAATCCCAACATAAAACATCTCCGTGCAACACAATAAAACACGACTCTTCTATTAAGTCACAAACAATTTCGACAATTACTATTCAAAGATGGAATCATGAGAAGTCAAGCTAGATTTGAGATTAGTTTTAGATTCCCCGAGAGTGGGAATCATGACACCTCCACTGAGACCGAAGGTCTATTTTGGCGCATGCTACATTAACTCCATCCTCTTTGAGGAAGCTGACCATCTTGATTATTGTTAATGTATCCAGGTCCTCCGGTGTGAGAAAGTCTCTCCCGAAGGTTTGTAATCTGGTCCTTCCCAAAGTGGGACACTCACATAGAATGTGTTTTGCTGTCTTGCCATCCTCCAAGCACAGATGGCATTCAGCGCTGTTCGCTAAACCCATCCTGTGCACATGATGGTTCAGCTTGCAGTGACCAGTATATAGACCTATTAAGGCTCTCAATTCTTTCCTGTTAAACTTCTGTTAAGTCAAGCTAACTCAGCTGCAATAATCAATCTTGACAGATAGATGATACCCTTTGATAGAAATTATAGTCTGAGTGGCATTTCATTGACATCTTTCAAGACGTCAAATACCGCATAAAAGATAACGAGATACAACGGAGTAGATATGAGAAATGTTACTGAAAAAAAATTCTTTTCTCCCAATGAGCTTCTAGGGAACTGTGAAAATAAATGGGATTTGATGTAAATCAGAATGTAAAGGGAAAAAAGAATGTTGGAAGACGTTCAATCAAAACTCCTGACTCAAGTAAAAACGAAAATAAGGACATCAGAACTCTTAAGAGCTGCTAAGAATTGGGACCACTCGCAGACCCCCAGCAATGGATAAAGAACTTTTAAAAATCCATTATCCTCAAATTTTCTGCCAAATAAGACTGTGGACATCATCGTAGCTGCGGTCATAAGCGCCCCTGGTTAGATTTCAATATTGCGCCCCATAAAACTTATTTTTTAGGAAGAGTGTACCAGGATGAGGATCACAGCTCCTAGCTATGATACTGGCTGTTAGTAGAGTACCTTGATATAAAATTATGATAAAGAGTACGGAAGTTAATTTTCCCTCTCTGTGCGATTGCTACCAATCTGAGAGAGAATAGGATATCTCTTCAATATAATGACTTTTTAGTTACTTCTCATGGTTGATTTTTGTGATGAAGCGAACATCAAACAGATACATATACACCGTTCACATATTAAAAAAGAACTAGGTGGCCATGAACTTTTGTTTTTAGGTTTGCAAAAATGAAAACTCCCTAGATCTCGATTGACAATATCAGCTGATCGAGATATTAAAGGTTAAGTATAGACTGACATTTGTCAAATCACTCAAAGTGTCTCAGCTGATTAACAGCCATGTTGTCAAATTGAAGTTTTAGTAGTAGGATATCTATCTAGGATGATTTTTTACTCTGATCAATTTTTCTCAAACTGACAAATAAAATTATTAAATTTTTGACATTTTAAATTTCAAAAGAGCAAAATGACGAAAATAATATCTCTAAGATGAATAAATCCGCATTAAGAAAGCATTTCAATGATTAAGATCCAGAAAGTCCAAACTTGAGCAAACATTTAAGTCATTCAGAAGGTGAAATATATTTAAAATGTAAGTATTGAGTATGTGTATCTGTATCTGCTAAATTGCTGGTAATTACTGTCTCTTATTATAGTAGTCAGACCGTGGCATTAGCAAGTATTATTAGACAAGACAAATTTGATATTACACCCTTGGGCAGCCCACATAAAACAGGCACTGATTATGAAATTTTTGTGTTTCCGGAAGTTTTGCAATAATCTATTTCCAATACAACCCAATCGAAATGACATGGGGGTATTGTAAACTTCACTATACAAACACGTAAATTAGCAGCTTCCCTCTAAGAATAAATAAGTAAGGAATGTTATGTCTTGAAGAGCTCAAAATGTAAGTACACCTGACATGTGACAAAATTAAAATAATCATTGTGAAAAACTTATTTCGGAGGACTGGACAAAACAAATGGACATGGTGAAAATCTTATTAAAATCAGAGCGCTGGAAGATGATTCTGATTCTAAGCAGGATGCAGTAGCGGTTATTGATAATGGGGGATAATTTTGGGCCAGAAGCCAGAAGTCCAGAATCTTTGGCTGGTTTCCGACACACTACTACGATACCGAATAACCGACGAATTGACGAAAAATATTTTTCATTTACGTACCTATATTTTAATATTTTAATAAACGTACCGATATATTTTAATTACCTGCTATGTATTTATTAAAAGTAAATTAATATAATTGATTCAAGTTTTTTATTTTATATTCAAAAAGTACATTTGTGTATTTTCCTAACTTGGCAAAATTACATATGATAACCTTTTTCTCAAACTCTTATGAAAAGCTTAAGATTTTAAGATCTTAGATCCAGCGACATTGCGTTCTAGTTAAAGATTGCAATATGTGACAAAATGATTCAAAATAAAAAGCCCCCAAAGATGCAAATATAAATATAATAAGAATACCAAAAATATCAAAAATCCATCTGGCAACTATGTCCTGTTCCTTGCCATAAAACTTAAACCTCATAAAAAAGAGACATAACCAAACTCCAGCCAATGATTGACAGCGGTTATACCCAGTGATTTCTATCACCCTACACCATAACCCAATTCTTTTATAATAAGTGAACGGTGTATAGGTGTATTATTATTACTTCTAGGGTACGTTCAAGACCCTCTTACTTAATCTTGCATTTATTGTACCCCTTTGGATAATAATTAAATCATCAGTTCTGTTTGTCAAAAGATACATAGGCGTAACAAAAGTGATAGAAGATTAATTGTTATTAAATTTTTATTTCAAAATTAATTAATTTGCGTAATAAAAAATAATACATGGATCGCTTAATATTGTAAATTGACAGTTCGACAATAAATAATCGTGGCTGCACATCAAAATGATTAGCATCTGCCGAATTTAAATTATTTGACCTTTCACTTTGTTCGTGAAATAGTCTAATAAAATGATCGTATAAGCAACTCAATTTTCTTAGAAACAAATGAACAGTCGCGATGGAAAATCGCGATTGAATATTGAGAAAATTCAATCACGAAAATGAGTGGAATATTTTTTGCAAATATTTAAAATTCAGATTTAATTCGAAAAATATCTGACACATTTTTTGTCGTCTAGGGCCTAGGGTAAATTCCTTGGGCCGCTTCATATTAATCTTCCATGCATTTAATTTTAATTCATCCACAGGAAAATTAAATTCAACAGTTTGATCATTTCGTTATATTTCTTGGTGGACTATTTAATACTTTAATTATTAAGATGCACGTCAATGACAGTAGTTGTGAATTTCGATTAAAACCAATCAAAATCAGGCGAACCAACTTTGACGCGAGAAAGTAACTACAACTTAAAAAGAGACGATCGACGAAAATGACACTAACCTCCCATACTCTTATACAATAAAAATTTGTCAATTTAATATCCAGGTACTCTAGCTGTTAGAGCACATCTCCATGGTTTCACTGGTAGAGTGCCCATGTTGAATTCAAAAAACAAACTAATGTAATACAATTTTTAGTAATGATAACATCAGTAGACAGAGTCTTATATTTTTAGCCTGAATTGAAATCTTTTTACAACCCAATCAAAGGCAATGTAAATGCGATGGATGCAAAATGTGACAAGTATTATTTGTCGAGCAGAAGAACCCGAAAATTGTCAATGGCCAAAGTTTGAGATAATCATAGAACAGTAAAGAGTGAATTTATTACCTAGGTTGTGTTTTGGGAGTGCATATCGTTGTTGCTCTCGCAAAGAGCCGTAAGCGACAAGGTCACCAAGTAAGATTTTCATATACAAATCTGATCCCCAGATGTGTACCCCTGTAATCTGACAATTATTAGGTGTAACTTCTTTGCTAAAAAACTATAAAGCGATGTCATATACACTTATCCGTAAAATTAGCCATTGTATATTCAACAATACAGTGAAAGTCAATGAGTATTTAGTATATATTTTCGTTAATAATTACATGAATATCTTGTCGACCAGTTTCGGGTGTTAAGCCATCCTCAGGACAATTGTCAGTTTATAAAATTCTCAGTATAAAGATGGAAATATACAATCATATTATGTTGACAATTAGTCTAAATTTTAGTACCATGTTATATAACTTTGCTATATTATAACAGTGTTGTATGGCAAGCTTGCGGCCTTAAAAAATTATGTAGTTATTTATGGAACGGAATTTTAGATGAAGCTAACAAATTTCAAAACAATCCAGGAATATTCCAATCGCCAATCAAAGATCACAAGGTTGAATTTCTGTATCCAAGAACGAGGTCGAAAATTTGAAGACATTCTTTGTAAGTGGAATGATATGATTATCCAATCGCACCTTTTTGGAATCCAAAAGACTATAATAAAAATCGAGATGCCATGGATTCTACATGGGGCAACTTTTAAGTGATCGAACAATAATTATAAAGTCATTTGCCATTTTGGGCATCAATTAGAATAGAAGCCCATACCTGTAACTGATTAACAAGAAGCTACAAATATCGCCGTCTCATGTCCGTCATTATTCAGATGCTCCCACATTCGAGTCGATAAGCCTTTCCTAATACATAAGGTTTATTCTACTGAATTGAAGTTGTAATTAAAAATGCAATAATGCATCATAGTTAAACTAGCTCAGATAAAGATCCATTACCTAAGTCAAAGCATCATTGCAAACATGGTTCAAGCCTTACACCAGAAAACAGAAGGGGACACATAACTGTTTGTGCAATAGTGTGACCAGATGACCATGAAATTTAAATAATTGACAGCAACTTTAACCTTTTTAACGGAATACATATTGTATTGATGTTTTCAAGTTATGTTAATGTAGAATTTTTGGCTCCAAAAAATAGTGCATACCTACTCGATTTTCGGTCACACTTTCTGCTACGGTTTTTAAATAAGTGTTACACGTCCCATCTCTTTATCTAAGTTTCATGCAAAGCAAGTCCTGTTCACTTTTAATAAACTGTTGAAATTCAGATCCATGTTTGTAGATATTTTTTTCTTATTTTGGGATCGTCTATGGATACATAGGTACAATGAATTCCACTTTTTTAATGCCACCCTGTAGGTGGATAACATAACTAGCCCAAAAATATTTTTACTTTTGTGAATGGTACTCATTGAAAAATGCTTAAACGTTTTTTACTTTCTTTAATATCTTTGTAACATCAAATATTGAAAAATAATAATAATAATTTAATATAAATGAAGATTTATGAAAGAAGAGGTTAATGATAGTTCTCAAATTTATAGTCACATTTGAGGAACTTATGTACTAAAAGCTAAGGTGTAAAAAAGCTATTAGGCACAGGTCAATAGGCATAGGGATTGACAAAATACCCTTCTCATTATCAGTTCCATAACTGTACCTGTATAACAGTCTATTTTAAAGAGCAGTTCTACTCGTATGTCTCATACACGTACCTTAAGTCAAAATGCACAATGCTGAGTTTCACAACAACATTAAAATATAAAACAACTAGCAGGTTTCATAAAGCTTACAAAAATACATTTACTTTTATAATTCGGTTTTAATTTTCATATCCAATAAAGAGTATATTATACAACTTGGTGGTTCTTTAATCAACAACTCACACACTTTGTTATGACTAGATAACAATCTAGATTCAACTTTCAAAGTTGAAATTACAAACGCTGGGCAATGTGAATAAAAATTAAGCATCCTTTTTGTGAAAAAAAAGTCTAAATGTAGTCCTCAGCTTTTCAATATCAATTTTAGATACTTCCGTGATAGATTACTCTTGATCATTCGATCATTAGAAAAAATTAAATACATATTTTTCAGTATCCATCCAAGATTATATGCAAAACTCAAAAAAATTCACAAATTAATATACACTCGGATATTATGTTAAATTTAGGGAAACCTTCGATATGAATGCAGTGATAAGATTTGCTGCTGGAGATTTTTAAGCTTGGTTTTCTAGTCAAGTTAATACAATCTTATCTATAGTAATGATAGGAGGATCAAAATGAGTTAGTTGATGCATTCTCGATGTCCGTCCCATGACACTATAAGAGTGCCTATATGAAGAATGTTTTTCTCTACAAATATTGGATAAACGGTTCAGTTTGGGAATGATGAACGTTCTACATGCCAGTGGTGGAACTAAATATTACACCCCCTGGTACTAGCCACCAACAGCTCGCTATAGTTTTATTAAGTCCAGGTATAGGACAATCTCAGCTGAAGTTTTAGCCCACACTGGCTCTCTAATTACCATGTTCATCGTGGGGCCGGCAGGATTTGAAAATCAAATCGGCAGTTGCTCAGTGCCTAGCTCTCGCAACCGTGAGCTCAGCGGAATAAAGTTCTATTAGATAATTAAAAAAATATATATTTAAAACTGTTTGGTGATTTTTTCCATATAGTCATAGAGAAAATAGCGTCTTCTACTCAGGAAGAATGGCTATTATTCACTGCTCATTGTAAAATATAATATTTTTTTATTTATGTAAAACTCCTTTGAAACAATATTATATATTGTGAAGAGCAGATAATGCCAGAATAAACTGAGACTGGGCTTTATTTCATTTCCTAAAAACATTGTTGCCAATGGACTATTAAAAATAGAAAAACATTGAAAAGATACGGAATTTATCAACGAAATTTCGATAACTTGCTGCGTAGTGACCAAATGAGTTAACAATTTACATATCACATCTACTCTATAGTCTCATTTCTAGTCACCTATTATCCTTTCTGTACTTCAGAAAAATTACAGCCAGGCTAGAGTATTAGTGGCATTTTTGATATTGAGCATTAAACAAACAAAAAAAATATGATTAATATAAAGAATGATTAAAATAATTGATCAATCACTTATGTAATTTGAAGGGATGGCTCTTTCTTATTTGTAACAACATGACTCGATATCGATATACACGGTGATGCGCGAGAACCTCAGGGCATTTTTATACGGAGAAGTGTTGGGAGTAAAAGTATAAAAATTTGTACGTGTATGATTTCAATTTTGACGATTTCAACTAAAATATCTACAACCCCCTTTCTTATTTTAAATAGGACGCCCTATATATTATTACATTGTCAGATTGCCTGAAAAAATGTAACAAAAATGGTGTTTATAGTTCAAAATTTTAAACTATTGGTTTATCATTTATAAACAAATTAAAACCGCAATTTTCCATTTTCAAAGCAGCTTAGATTGAAAACGGGTCAATATATCGGAAAACGGTTTACCTCTGTCACATTTTCATTGCAAGCTGATTTGAAAATGGAAAATTGTGATTTTCCTTTGTTTATATCTCATGAATCACTCGTTACAATATTATTTTGAACTATAAACACCATTTTTATTACATTTTTTCAGGAATCTGAAAATGTATTAATATACAGGTGTCCCATTTAAAATAATAAACTTTATGGCAACTTCCAATATAACCGGAAGTGGTGTGGGGTTGTAAATATTTTAGTTCAGCTTGTCAAAATTGAAATCATGCATGTACAAATTTTTAGACTTCTACTCCCAACACTTCTCCATATAAAAATGCCCCAAGGTTCTTGCGCCTCACCCTGTACAGTTTACCAAGCATTAGGATTCGGGTATTAAAGTATGTTTCAAATATTTATAATTTTACTTCTCCAATTTAAATGAAAGTTTACCATCAGATCTAGTCAAAGATTTTAAATGAAGCACTTTCAATCAAATTATTTCACAATTTCGCTTAGTTTTTATCCATATACCCATTAAATTGTGGCCATAGAGAAAAGAAGGTTTCAACAAGAAAACTCGGTATATTAGGTTAAAATTTTAAATATTCCAGATTAAAAATATAGACACCGAAATTATTATTAGAGATATTTTGAAATGTTATTCAGATTAATCATCAGAGGAAAATGGTTTAAATCAAGAGTTATAACACCACTGTCTCCTGACTGTTGGTGTATGTATCCACTTAACTTCAGCCTACAATCATTCAGTTCATCAAACCAAACATGATTTGGGAAATCTGACTTATCTATGACATCCGGTACACTCATCCGGTACATGGTGGATAAAGGAACATTACACTTAGGTACCGCGGTATGATGTACATGTAAACTTTCAGTGAGCTTAGAGTAAATTCAAGGGGGTAGCAAGGATTTTTTTCTAGGGAGGCGGGGGTCAGTGGTGGTTTGGAACATTATAACATAAGGCGTATATTAAAAAAAGAGGCGAATGTAAAAAGAAAAGGAAGTCCCTCCCAAAACAGCGCCGCTGACGATTTTTTTTTATTTCTCAAGGTCACGCAATTTCCCAGCACTTGAAAAAATACAGGATGTTCCTAAATACCAGGTATACACGAAAGGATGTAATTCTTTGGCTTATTTTATGCATAAAAGTTGATGACGCTTCGTTACCGATCTACAGGGTGTTGAAATAATAAAAAAAAAAAGTATAGTTTTTGAGATATTTTGTTCAAATTTGGAAAATAGAATAGTTGTAGAATCAATTGTCATGACAAATGGTTGTGAAAATCTACAGAGCTTTTTTTCCCTGAATTTCTCCCCTTGAACTTTTTTGTGATGTGTCGATTCTAAAATACAATAAAGTTTTTTGTTTTATTTAGAAACTTTCTCTAATTTCCTAAAATTCGTTTAGGGAAATTCAAATTTTAAAAATGGTAAAACATTCTCTGGCTTTTTTGGATTTCTGATTTTCATTAGTTTTGACAGTTTAGGCGGCACTGCCTGTTAAAAATTAAATCTGGGATGACCCTGTTGACTAACCTCAAGGAGCTATAAAGAAAAAAGTAATGTCTTCAAAATTTCAAAACCTTGTGGATGGATAACGAAGTGGTTGCGGACCTACGTTTATTAATTTTTAGGCATAAAATAAGTCAAAGAATGACCTGTCGTATGTACCTGTATTTATTGTTGTCATCTTTTCTTAAAATTAATTTTTACCTTGAAAGGTACATTTATTTTTAATATCTATTGACTGTCATTTTTGGACAATTCAAAAAGTCTTTCTCGTCATCATTCCACCTCGAAAAAGGGATTTCCAATAAAACATATACAGAATCAAGCATGGGAAACGGTAATTATTTTATAAAAAAAAGAATAAATTGGTTATGAACCAAACCAAAGAGCACTGGGTGAACCAGATTTTGAATCAATAAAGACAGCAAAACCAAACTTTGTAATGGGTTACCCCCCCCCCCCCCCAAGTGCCGCAGGCAATTTTTTTTATTTCAATGTTAAAGGTCATGCAATTACCCAGCACTAAAAAAAAGCTCTTTGAAAATTTGCTGCCATAGGCTATATAGCCTACACTTTATATTGTACCTACACTGTATCTAGGTACAGGAGGGGGGGGGGGGCAGATAAAATTTTAATTGAATTTTATACGCCCTTGTGTAAATTAAAGGCAATGTTTGATATAGCTGTGTGAAACTTGGTAAGTCTGGGCTACCATAAGCCAGGGAGACCTGGGAGAAATATACCCTCGGCTTTACTAAAATTGACTGTGTATAACATTTATAATATTTAATAAAAAAATAAAAACCGAAATATGAAAACATTGAATAACGAACAAATAAAATATCAAATATAGACAAGTAAGAAAATTAAAAATATCACTTACAGGTAAACCTCTCTTTCATTACATGGAAAAGGGGTTGTTGCATTTCTGTTGCTGTGACCTATATGATTGTAAACTCTTCATGTGCGTATGTTTCCGTTTCCTCGTTTTAGCGTAACTATCAACCAATGGATACAGGGTTGTTTTTAGTACTGGAATTTTGTGACTGAAGTTACAAGGGATGTCCGCTAAAATGGACGCAGAGTCCGAGGACAGTATACAAATATCATAGTTTTATACATAGTTTTATGAATGTGAATATTTTTAGGAATTTTTCCTTTAAATTTGAAAATTCTAATGATAAAACTACTTTGACACTAATGTGACCCCTTGTATATTTTTATGAAAAATTTTAGTATGATAAATTAATATACAATCAAGACAAATATTTTATTTGTCCGCATTACGATCATACATCATACATTAGCGACGTAAGAAAACAAATTGAAAATCATGATACTCGATCAGATAAATGAAAAAAAAAACAATAAGAAGGGTAGTTTTGCCTTCAAGTGCTCTTTTGGACACCGTCAACAATGTCAAGACACTTTAATTACTTTTGTAAATTATTTCAACTTTACAAATCTTAATAATAATTGGTCTGTATATTTAAAAAACAAAATAAAGTTTTATAAATTGATACTGAGATGAAAACAAGACAACAATAAATAAATAATTTCAACTTCTCTGTTATAATCATTTTTTAGAAGTTTACTCAATTCGACCTTTATTTCTTGATGGCCACAATAAAGAAGCATTAAATTTGCAAAGTTAAACAAACATATTTTTGATACATAAATATAAGATTTATTTTAATTCAAGTGCATATTTTTTTATCAACATAAAAAGGTTAAAAGAAAATATTTAACAAGACCGTCATTTTGTGTTCATTAATTATGTAACACAAACAAAATTAAAGAATAGAAAGCTTGTATTTTTCCAAAAATATATATGTTATCACAGATATATTACTTTTTGATAATTCATAAAATATTGTAAAACCTACGTATTGTTTACCACTATAAAAAACTTAAAAATCTAAAATTTAAAAACAATAAATTTCATCAAATGAACAAGAGAAACACACTACACGATATTTTCTTTAAAACGCCTATTTTTAACAAATAACAATAATATAAAATTAATAACAGTGCTAAATTAATGTGATACATTAATTTAGAGAATAAATTTCAATAAAATCATGAATAAATATTTTTTACGAATTAAAAGTATCACACCATTAAAAGTATAAACAAAATTTTTGAAAGACTAGAAAAAAATTAAACACGGAAAAGAACAGTGTGTAGTGCCACTCTGAAAATTTTTAAATGTAAAACTTTCAATACTTATATGATTAAACTAAATTAATTATTAATATTACTGAAATTTTGGTCAGTAATTAATATACCATTCTCGTCCATCAGAGCATTTTCGTTTTCCACAAGTCCAAAGTCGTCTTCTGGTAAAGGACGCCCTTCCATATCAAACCCTTTTCCCTGTTCAATATTATCACCATTCCATTCGTTACTATTCAATATGCCTCCCAAACTATTCTGGAGGCCTTCATTTCTAATCGGCTGTCCATTTAATAGACAGTCTCTATTCAAATTATAATTGAACGCTTCTTGACTAAGTAGAGGAGTTGAAGGATGTGAACGTGAAATTTGATTCTGAAAATTCTTCTCTGCCTTTAGATTTACAGCCGATAGAAACGGCAAGGGAGTCGGAGTACTTGGAACTGATCTTCTAGAAAAGACGCATTTGTTTTCAAAATTCTCAGAGACATCGATGCTTTGAGACCTGACAAGGCCCCTCGTAGCAGTAATCGTAGGTCGAGACACTGGGTTTTCGAAAGGAGGCAGAGTATTAGTAGCATAATTTGCCGATGAAATTTCCATGTTATTTTCCATCACTAACCCGAATTGGTTCATATCATCGGCAGTCATTCCTACATTGTATATACCTATATTACTGTTCTGAGTGTTACCACAAGAGTGATCTTCCAAAGTGCTTATTATTTGATTGACTTCAGTGTTACTACTAGCTAACGGATCGATATCAGTAAAATCCTGATTGGGATCATTTAACACAAACGGTTCTTCAACTGGATATGAATTTTTCATCTGATGCAACGGTACTGATTGTGACCTAAAAGTTAGCTCGTTAGATACTTGTGCTTGCTCGTTTACAAAAAGGGTATTCAATTCGTTATTTGATCTGACCGTTTGCGCATCGACTGCATTTACGTAATCAGATGAATACGATACTTTATTTCTAGAATTCAACAATTTCTGCAGCATAGACCTGCTAGCCATTCTTGGACTTGTAGGCGCAGATGCCGAAGTCAAGGCAAAATTTGAAGAATTTTCCTCTTTAATATTCAGTATAAGGTCAGGTTCTTTCTTAACGGCAGATTGTTGCCTTGGTATCTGTAACATAATGCCGGCATTTTGATGAGTAGTGTTTTTAATGCGAGGAATTGGCGTGCTTCTAGGACTTACGAAAGGACTTGCATTTCTACTGGAAGATTTGGATTGCCTTCCGTTCGGAGAATGGGGACCGGGGGAAATTGGAGTAAAACTGAAGTTTTTTCGCCTGGTATTTGGGCTTGGAGGAACGGCATCCTCAGGAATTGGATTCTCAAAACTCACCCGTCTTCTAGCCAGACTGTGCAACGAATTATTCAAAACTTGTGAAGTTATATACGATGCCGTGTTAGTCGGCACAGGCTGGCTTCCTATTATAGGGCTTTCAAGGATTACATCACTGGGAATGAGAGTACCTGGGTTATCTTGAAGTAGATTGGGTTGCACTGTTTTGCTGCCATCTGCAACTATGCCATTTTGTTCAAGAATCTGACGTAATTGAGACAGCTTCACATTGGTATCTGTTGAGTCGACAACAGGTTCATTGTTGAAGTATTTAGACAGTTCTTCATCATGCTGACTGTTATTTGTACCTATAAAAAAATTATCAACTATTAGTTTTGTTGTTGTTTTACTGGTTTCATTTTACTGACTGGTGGTTGGGCTGAATGAACAAAAAATTGAAATTTGCATCACTGAAATGTCAATTACTGATGCTTTATGATGTGACTGATATTAAAGGTCACATGGCTTTCCTATGACGTCAAAAATGTATTTTACTGCAATAAGTTTACGTTTGTCATGCCAGGGCAACAATGTAAAGAACAGTAAAGGCCGATCCACACTCTAGGTCAAACAACGATCCGGTCACGGTTCAGTCATGATCAGATCAAATGCGTCAGTGTTCACATTTCATGGTCATTATACTGGCATTCGTCTGAATAAAGTTATAGAAGTGACGTTTTATTATCAACCTGCATTTATGGGATTAAAATCCGTGTTTTAAACTCGGTCCGATCAAAATATCGTTGGAAAGAAATACCGGAGTCAGTTGACTGGAGCCTTACCTGACCGTTGCTGATAATGTGAATAGTGCAATATAAAACGCTTGTAACAATATTTGATCTGATCGTGACTGGACCGTGACCTGATCGTTGCTTGACCTATAGTGAGAATCGGCCTTTAATTGGTTCACACAACACATTTAGAGGAAGCTTGATAAACCTTTACTACTATTCATAAAAAAAGTTGAAATAAATAAAAAAAAGTTTTTTTTTTTACTATTCATAATGATTGATATGTTAAGCCATCATAGTACACTGGTTCACCACAAGGATGTGTTCATGTAACAAAAACTGTAATCAGCAGCATTCAGTCAATACATGTCTGAATTCTGTAAAAAAGTAAAGTTACATTTGTTCCCAAACAAATCATTCGAAAATCTACACATAAAATGATTATGTACACATAAAATAATTACACATAAAATAATTTGTAGAGATATTATAGCAAAGACGACATGTGTTTCTTGCAATTTTTTTATATGATAAATCGGTTAGAAAAATTCAATGCACAGTTCTGTTCAAATAAATCTGGGACAACTTTTTTGTAGTGTTTAAGGCTTTCAGCAGGTTAGATGTAATTTTTAGATTTCATTAAATAGTTTGGTAGTAATTGAAGCGTTCGCCGGAGTAACGTTGTAACTTACATAATTTTTTGATGCGATTTTTTCGTTTTAGAAGGTTTATATGGGCAGAATGCCTTCAACAAAGTAATAATTGTTGTATAAATTACAGTAAATCATATGTAAATAATACTTTAAGAATAGCCAAATGAAAACTATCCATTCAGTAACGTTTCAAGATCATTTTTTGAGTCTCGTGTAAAAATGTAAGTTACAACGTTACTCCGGCCAATGCTCCAATTAACAAAAGGAAATTTATTATAATTTATTATAATTTATTGCAGTAACAAGAAGTAAGTATTTAATAATAAAGAATCAACCTAAAAAAAAAGAAATTCTTTTTTTATTTTGAACTTTTACATTAAAAAAATCAAAATTGTCTCAGATTTATTTCAGCAGAGCTGTACCTACGTCAAAAGGTTGAGTGAAGAAAAAAAAAAACTAAATGTATTACCTAAATATTCATCCATTGCGTCCTTAGCTACATTACTGATACTTTCGAGTCGTTCCCTTGGCAGCGGCAACTCCGCTACCACGTCACCCTCATCCTCGCTGCCCTTCCTGCTCCTACCGAATTTATTTATATTGTGTACTGTTTGAGATCGAGGTATGTCCGCAGCGGGTAGCTGTGGGTTGTACGATGCATTATCACATAGTTTGGGTTGGATGGCTTTGTACTTGGCGCTCTTGACTGTCGACAGGGCCGCCGACTGTCTGGACGGAGGCCCCCCAAGGCGGGGGATGGCTACTTTGCCTGTCGAATGCTCACCTGCTGGACGCTGGAAACTGGCAAAGTCAGGTAAAGCTGATATCTGGCTGAAATCTAGCGATTTATCACAGATGGGTATTCCCTGAGTGGGAGACGTGCTGCAGCTGCTAGTACCCGTTGAGAAGGGAGGAGATCGCTCTGTGCTTGCCTGGCGAGAGCAAGGAGCCGTGTGTGGTTTTGGCTTCTTGCCGCTAATCTTGCTGTCACATTTAAGAGTCTGGAATGTGTAAGAGTTACATTATAAATCTCTATACACAGTGAATAAAATGCATTCTTCATAAATAAGGAAAACATGGTTAAACAGGAAATATAAAGTGATTATTTCTAACATAGTTTGTTGACAAATTTGTTAAGGATTATATCATTTATATCCTTATAATCCAGACCTTTGGTATCACGATTTTCTCAGCAAATTATCAAGCCTCAAACATTTTTGAAGCAAAACTTGCAAAAATTTAGCTACCTACGGTTTTACTAGCGAAACTGATAGACCTTGGGATATGGATTTTGATGAACACTTTTTCATTATATTTTAAAATGACTACATTCATGATTACATTTGATTTTTAGGCACTTTTGAAAATAAGGTAAGTATTTGCTTCCAGACCAAATGGGATTCTGTCATCTTTAGGTCATCAATGCAAAAATTCATCACTTGCATTGAAAATATCTTCTCCCATAGAGGCACAAAAGCTCAAAAACTTCAAAAAAATGGTGAATGATTCTCGTTCATTCAGCTTAATTAACTTTTATAAGGTCAAGTTATTTTAATGCACTGTCGAGACAAAATAGCAAAAATTTTAAGGCTATGCACACACAGATTGTTTTAAAACAGATGGACTTCCTCTACAAGCCTAAAAATAATGATAGCTATTGGCATAGGCATAAAATATGTAGTGTACATTTATCAAGAGTGCAGAAACATGACAGTGGCATAACATATCAATATAAGTTTAAAATACTTACAGAATAACAGAAAAACAGTAATATAATTTACTTACAGAATAACAGAAAAACAGTAATATAATTCTTATAACAGAGGGAATAGAGGTATAAATCTTATAGAAAATGAGCATCTATTATAATATGTCAACAGTTTTGTGGGATTCAACTATTATAATTTCCTATTTACTAACCGTTTACTACTTCAGAAAAGAGTTTCATTTTATTGACTTCTGGGGGCTCTCTATTAACAGGAAGGAAGTTCACCTGTTTTAATACATTAATTTTAAAGAAAATGCGTGCAGATCTCTGTTAGCTGAAGATATACGAAGTAAGATAAATTGTGACAATTTGCTTATTTTTGTGCTGATTAGTAATCTGAAGAAAAGTTTATGATAGTTTCAGTAGTTGCTGAAATATGCTAAGAAAACGGAAAAATCAAGATATCATATTATAAGAAAATTCGTGAGTTCTAGGGCTCATGCTCATTGCTGATCTCACGCCAAAGACAGAGAAAAATACTGCAGAGAAAATACAACTCATGAATTAAAAACAAGAAAAGTTGTCTACTGAATTTTGTAGACAGCATTGCTAATAAAGTATTATTATAATGACGTTTACTGAAAAACTAGAAGGCAAGCAATATGACTTAATGACTTTTGCCTGACCGCTCACAATATACACCATTGAGTATTGTTGCCAATTATTTCATCAACAGTTGACAGTTTTTGTCATAAACAATGACTTTGAAGGGATTTTTCAGATTTTTTATTTTTTTTCGAAAACTTTGAAAGCGTGTCCTCACCTAAGAACAAATTTGTAACCCGAGAGTCAAGTTTTTCAAATTAACTAACTTTTTTTTTGCTAACTACTATTCGCAACCATGCTAGAAATTGATATAACTTTGAGAAAACAGATTTTGCTGAATTAACAATCATTTCATAATGAATAGAAAGCGAATTTACCTGTAATTTTCTTTTACGTTTTTTATTAACTTCATTTTCTCTCAATTTTTTCTGCAACTGCAACTGGGTTTCCCTATGTTTATTGAAAAATCTTCCTGACGATGAATCTTCATCTATTTCACATGAAAACAATAGTTCTATAAATAATCGATTAAAATGCAAGAAATAACAAAGTAATAAATACCTTTAACATGTTTTTGAGACTTAATTTGCGTAGCTGCCATTGTACCCGCGCCAACTGATTGTTCAATCACCAGATAAAAAGCCAGAGCTTCCAAATTATCAAACTCCTTCTTCAAAATTTTCTCCGACCACTGTTTCACTATAAACCAAGCTGCTGTTGTTAGCGTGGACTGTAGATTTGTAGTTTCGATTGACTAGAAATGAATCATTTGTTGTTAATAGCATTTAGTTTGGACAATCGTTTTTGAAATTATGTAACAAAATAATGTGCAGTTTCATGCCAATATTCACAAAGAAATGTGACGACATTTTGATACTTATATTTTGTATTTTGATACTTGATTAGCCTAAAATCGACTTTAGCTCTACCCCTTGAAACGTTTAGTATAGATATCAGAATACAATAATTGCCCGAATTCACAAAGTTCACAAATGGCCCTGTGATATTTCTAAAATAAATGGGATAGATGTGATAAATGGGATAGAGATATACAGTTTTTAAGCAGTACAATAAGATGGATATAATTGATTACGTAATTATTTAGGAAGTTATCGTTTGTGAATACGGGCGAATATTTAGCAAAATTTAACGTGTCAAATGTCATCCATTTTCACCTCCCTAGATCAGAATATTCAAAACATTAGCCCTATGGCTAGTCTTGAACGTAGTGACCGTGGATAATGATTTGACTAAAAATATCCAAGGTATCAATCACAGTAGATATTACAAATACAAAAATAACTAGAGCCTTAACCACTATATCAAGTGCAGGTCATTGCCTGGTTAGGTATTTCTCCTTTAGCGAAATAAAGAGATTAACTAAGCACTTTTGTATCTTCTGTGCTACACAGAACATGACCAACCTGTCTGTGATATGCACATTAACAGGTCAGGGTTTGTATCGTGTGATCCACAAAATTTTTCATTAAATCTATTGAATAAAATGAAGCATGTCTGCCAGATAAAATACAAACAATTGGAAGGTGTGTAATTGAACAAGAACTACTCCAATCAGTGATTTCCAGATCATAGAACAATAAATAAAAACATGAGTTACGTAATGAACTTTGTTAGAGTAAAGAAACTAACCTGGAACAGTAACGGCATCTGCCGAGTACGTGTGGTACTATTGACTATTGTGTTCCAATGAGGATGAATAATAAGGTAACAAAAAGTTAGTTCTGCAACTCGTGGGGGGGTGCGCTCTCAAATGAGTTGTTGTCAACAGTCAATTTCCACAAAGAACAAGTTATCTCAGAAACTCGGAATATTCTGTCTTCCTAAATGAGGATAAAATAACATTTCAATTTGACGTTTCAGTTCGAGTTTGAGTTTTTTAATGATCCAATTATTACTATTATTTCACTTCCAAAGCACAAACAATAACAGAAACATAGCAGAAGAATGGTGGTCAAAAATAGCATGAAAAGTGGTAATTAAGGTTAAAAACTTAGTAATATACCAGTAATTTCAAGAGGTTCTTAAATTATAGTCATAAGTCATAAATTATTGCTTTCGCAAAAACTGTTTGAAAGTTAGTTCTAGGGCAGACTTTTTGACTTTCTAATTTATTACAGGATGCATGTCCTGTACCTGTACCCTGTACCATTACAGAATTATGGTTAGAATAAGTCCATTAACCATTGATTTTTTTGTCCATTCCTGAAGTATATTTCCAGCAAAGAAAGTTTTTGTTGATCAGTGAAAGCAAATAATTAATATCTTTATCTTTAATATGTATTTGAATTGAAACTGACAGGAATTGAAATTATATGACATGAGTCATAATAATTATAAATTTATAACACATGAGAATTTGAAATACTAAAGTTATTTTAGTAAAATGAGCTCAGACATGACTGCAATAGCAATCTCTCTCTTCCAAGGCAAGATTTGATGAAAAATTTTGTGGACCACACAATATATTATGATAATTTTCCAACAAGTCACATTACCATTGGATTATCTGCCAATTCTGGTAAAAGTGGTGCTTTCAGCTTCCCGCATCTAGTTAGACCAGCGTAACAGTACTTTGAATGTCCTCTAATTCCTAAACGTCTAGCCCTAATTTTTGGATACACCTGTTTCATGACTTTTCCAAAATCAGCCTGGGAGAGTGGTTTTATCTTTATCTCAGCACAGTAATCACTGAAACCAAATGGCATTTGATAATAGAATATGTCAGAAAATGTTGTAATAGATTTTAAATAATCAATAATAATTGTCGGTTCCATAATAAATTTTAGAGCCACTTTAAGTTAAAGTCACTTCAAATTATTGTTAACAATAGTAACTTTGGTGATTTTAGAATTTAAATTTTAGAGTGACTTTAATTTTATTATGAAACATGTCCTACCATATAAAATAAGTCTTACTTGTATTCGTTATAGACTTCTTTCTTAGGCAACGAAGTTTGTGGGTCCTCCTGTAAATGAGTTTGTATCCAAGCTATCGTTCTATAGATTTCTGAACGATTACCTAGTGGATTCAATGGTTGTCTAAGAGGATCAATCCCTGAATTGGTTCCGGAAGGTAGTTTCAGGTACAAAAGGAACCGTTCCATGTATGAGAGTGACTTAACTTGCTCTACTATATTGTGGATAACTTGCTTAGAGGTTTTGCTGAAACCAGAGTGAATTGATTTCAATTAGATTTATTGAGAAATATTTATTTAGATTTAATGGTAGGAGTAGTTTTTCAAGGCGATTCAGGGTCTGCTTTTGAAATTTTTCTGAGACTCTTGGTTTTGATTATACAGGGTGATTCATGTATTTTACCAAAATTTTTGATGAGCAGTATCTTCTGAACATGCAGTATCTTCGTAAACTGTATGGCCATACTTAGTTTTTTCGATCTCTTTCGGTATTGTCAAAAAGTTTACCCTGTATGCATTTTCTTCAAAGTTTACTGCCATTTTCGAAAGCTTCATGGAAAATGCTACAATAGTGAAAACAATTTGCTTGGCAGCATTAAACTAAATCGAGAAAAAATAAAGACTTTTAGTGTTTTCAGGATTTAAATTCATGTACCTACCTATGTTCTTTATTTTCGAAAAATCAAATGTAATTTTCAAGAACTTGCATATTTATAGTAGTTATTTCAAATAAATTTGTTTGATCTACAGATTTAGACAGAATTCGGGACCATACTAGATTTTTTCAAGCTTAACATAAATTTTACCTCCTATCAACATCATGGCCTGTCAAGTGCAAGATCTATTCGAGATGATAAGGATTGTGCCAAGATGCATGTGTGGTTGCAAGAACACTTTCCATTCCTGGAAAGCGCTAATTTATTATCTCTGAGCATAGGTATTGTTATTGTTACTGATGAGAGGGTCGATTGTAATGAATTGTAATGCATGCCTCATCGTTGGAACAGTCCAATTTATGACAGCACTGATATTCGTCATTGGCAACATTTATCATTATAATGTATGAGTATAATATTATACTGACTATACACTGTACCGGGTAAGTCATTAAGAATGGTCACCGGGAATATCTCAGAAACTAAGCAGCCTACAGCCTCAGGCAAATTTTTTTCAAAGGAAAGTGGCCCTGGAAAACCATTGGAAAATAGTTTTGAGCTTCTAAAATGACCGCTAGAGGGCTTAACAGCCATGATCAAATAAAAAATTGGAATTTTCTCATTATTATTAAAAATTAGGGTATCTAAAAAATATCATGGGTGTAAGTAACTTAAAAGGGAGTTAAAAAAGGACCTTCTCTGTTTTATGTTTAAGGCACATAGCAGTGTGTTTTAAGACAGCCAGTGTTCGGACATTATTTAAATTTTCACAACTAAATCGTTTACGTTACTTCTTTTGTCCGACCACTGAAATACTACGAAATATTTTTGATCCTAGTACCCGGGCACTCCCTTTTTATAGCTTAACTTTTGAATGCAATACCATTATATTTTACTTTAAATGGGATTTCAATTTATTTAAAACCATGTCTGCTTCAAAGAAAATTAAATAAATTAAACAGAGCAGTGAAAATTGGTGGTAAATTAAGAGAAGTTTGCCGAAGGTGCCCAAGTCTACAGTACTGGACCGTATTAAGGGTCGAATTTCGGAAACATGTAAAAAAAATGGGTCCAGATCCTGTTATAAGCATGGAATATGAGAAATAGTTATGCGACTGGGTAACTGATTTGGCGAAAAGTGGTTTTCCGCTAAAAAAAATCTGAATTACTGGAATCAGTAGAAAAATTGTCAAAGAAAAAAAAACTTAAAAACTCCTTTTAAAAACAACCGTCCAGGCGAGAAATGGTATAATGGATTCTTGAAAAGACATCCGGATATTGTGTTAAAAAATGGAGAAGCCCTTGAAAAGTACAGGGCGCAAGTAACAGAAGAATATATTCGATCTTGATTTGCAGATCTGAAATCATTTTTAGCAGAGTCCCGCGCTCTAGATATTTTAAACAACCGAAGTCGACTACTAAACGCTGATGAAACGGGATTTAGCCTGTGTCCAAAAACTGGAAAAATTTTGTGTTTAACAGGACATAATTCATACCTACATAGTAAAAAGAGGAAGCTAGAAAGACAACCTGAGAGTTTTAATAACATTTACTGCAGATGGAAGACTTTGTTCTCCAGTTGTAGTGATTCCGTATGTAAAGCCTCTAAGAATAGTTGTTGACAGTGTGCCTGGGATTGGATTCTTGGGAAATCTGAATCAGGGTGGATGCGATCTGATGTCTTTTTTGAATATGTGGCCAATTGTTTGTTTGAATAAGTGGCTGGATAATGAAAAAATTCAAAAACCTGTTTTATTTGTTGTTGACGGTCATAAGTCACATATGTCATTGGAACTGACATATTTTGCAGTAATAATGGCATCATTTTATATGCCCTCCCTCCCAATGCCAATCATCTTTCACAACCTGCCGATGCTGCAGTTTTCAAACCTTCGAAAGAGTAAGGCGTCAACAAGTACGAGCTTGGCAAACAGAAAACGTCAACAAACTTGTCACAAAGTCCAATTTTTGTCCCATACTTAACAAAGTTTTTGAAAATCCAAAGTTGCCTATCTATTGTAAGAACGGATTTAAGGCTTGCGGACTTTATCCATTTGACCCGAATAAGGTCGACTTTCAAAATGTGTACAAAACGTCCTAGAAGACATAAATCTGCATAATATTTCGAAAAAATATGACAATGATGAGATCACCGAAGAAGATATTAGAAGTACGGAGAAAGTTATTTCGAAGCTAAGATACAAACTAGAAGAAGCAGGAATTGATACTAATTTAGTATTAGCTTCAGTGAAGTCTTTGCATTACCAATATATTACACCTATTTTCTCAGAAGAAGATATAAATGGCATGGAAGTAATTTTTGATGGAGTAACGCCAAACGAGAACCTATTTGCGAATTAAAACTTACATGCATCACCTAAAATCGTGGTGTTACAAGACATAGTTTTGGATCCCGTTCAGATAGAAGAATCTTATCCAAACGTTACACTAATTCCCGAAGGCGATAAAACTGGAGACACTTAGGAACATTATATCTGAAGAACCTAAAAAAATATTAGCGATGAAGACTTATTTGAAAGAACAAAAAATATTGGAGCTCCTAAAAATAGTAATTTTGATATTAATAATATCGCAACCGATGCAGAACTTAGGCCATTAAATGACAGATCTAGTTTTGAAAATCCTGTTACTGAAGTCATCGATTTCAGAAAAAATTAAATCTTTAAGGAGAATGAAAATAAGAAGTCCAAGATTGGAAATGTATTTAGGGGACACTTATCTTTTCCTAAACCAATTGAAAAATCAGTGAGTAAACGGAAAAGAGAAAAAGTGCCAAGTGCAATATCTTCAGAAGCATGGAGAAAGCATTATGAAGAGAAAGATAAAGAAAAAGAAAACAAGATGCATACCAAAGGTTTTAAAAAATTGAATAAGGGAATAGAATTAGTGGTCCCAAATAATAATGTCACAAATAACGATGATATGTCACAAATAATGATGATGTCAATAATCATAAACAAGCAAGCAGCAGTGTGCAGTTTGTGACGAGATTCTTGAAAGTGACACAGAGGTTGAGAACGAGAAAAATATTGGCTGCGATACCTGCCCTCGGTGGTTCCTTTTAGGCTGCACAAAATTATTCAAGTCTACATATGAAGAAGCTGCTGCAACTGATTATGTTTGTGAATTAGGCGAAACTTGATACATTTATGTACTTTCTTCTCTATTGTATTAGGCATTATACCTAATTCCTTTTTATCCGAGATTTTATTTTCCAAAGACTTACTTATTTTTCATATGCATATTATGCAATCATGTATTTTTAATATTTTTATAATAATTTTTTGTTGTAATTTTCAGAATTTTTGTTTTTGTTTAGAAATTACGTTGTTATTGTTATTAATAAACGTATTTATTTTTTGTTTTCAATATCCATAACTGTGATTTTTGTTTATACAGGTGTCTGGTAATTATGCGCAAAAAATTAAGGGGGTGATTCTACTTGATGAAATATTGCCAAAAGTATCTATAATTTTTTTTCGAAAACTCACAAATAAGAAAGTTATGAGCCTTCAAAGTTGATTTTTTTAAATCAATATTTTTTTTATAACTTTTTTTCTAGTGTACGGATTTTCTTAAAATTTTACACACTTGCCACTGATGTTACTTTGTATCCTTGGTCCAAATTAGACTTGCATCCCTCTAAATCAAGAAGCCTTATGTGCCCTTGACCTTCAAAAAAGGCCTATAACTTTTTTCGTAATATTTTCCTGAGTTTTGAAGACGCACAATTGAAGAACATGAAGAAATATTCGGAAAAGGTCCTCCTTGTCTATCACGATAAAGTGACCTACTTCCGAGTAAAACTGTTTTAAAAATTTGTAAATGCACGTCCTGAATACTATAAAAGACAGCATTAACAGCAATTTAGCAGATGCACATACTTAATACTTACATCCCAAATATATTTTCACCTTCCTAAAGACTTAATGTTTCCCAAGTTTGGATCTGATGTCCCTATGTGGATGGTTAAAGGGTAATAGCCTGAGTGTGAATTGAATATTGAGAAATGTAAATATATGTTCTTAGGTGGTAAAAATAAATTAAGGGACTTGCACAGTGTAGATGTAAAAATAGGTGATCATTGTTTGGAGAGAGTAACAGAAATTAAATACCTGGGAGTTGTTATTGATGAAAATTTAAATTTTAAAAGTTATTGTAATTATGTGGCAGCTGAGATGTCTCGAAAAGTCAATTATTTGAGAAGAATGCATATATTTAGTTTACAAATTAAGAAATTATTGTATAATAGCTTCCACATTTCCACATATCAATTTCTGTTCTGCAATATTGTATAACTTGGGCCAGACTGATATAGATAAATTACAAAAGATTCAAAATCGTGCTATGCGGACCATATTAAAGTGTAATAGATATGAACACGTTAAAATAAATGCTGGCAAGGTTGAATGTTATGGACATTAGGCAAAAAATCACATATAGGACTCTCTTGTTTATTTTCAAGATTAAGTTTGATATGGTACCAAAATATCTGACTGAAAATTTGAGGTATGTGGCAGATGTGCATCATTATCCTACAAAAGCTAGAATAGCTAATGACTTTTACGTGGATAAGTGTAACCAAACAAAATGTATGAACACAATATTCAGGAAAGGATTAATAATGTACAATGATTTGCCAAATGAGATGAAAAGTTGTACCTAAAGATTATAATTAGATTTAAGACTTTTCTTTATAAATACGTGTCAGACAGATGCCTCATTTTTGTAGTGTTGTGAAATGTTCAAAGAGATATAGTGTTATTCTTTCGATTTCCTGGCTGCTGTTTTGGCCAATAGAGGAGATAACCTTAACGGACTGTCTGATGAAAGAAGAAATTCATGGATTCATGCTTTGAAACGGGGGCCTCTAATGAGATCCACCTAAAAAATGGTCGTATTTGTTCGAGACATTTTATAACTGGCAAGTTCAAGTAACATAGTATCAATCTAGGCTATTAGTTGGTCATAAAATGTGCTTATTATTGTTCAAGGATTAAATAGCACGCCGTGACATTTTACCGACAAAATAGCAATTAGCGAAGACTTTACATGAAGTCCGAGAGAAAACAACGGCTTACGTAAACAAACGGAAACTAACATACTTAACTATTTATTATTAACATTTGACATATTTGTGTTTGCCCCCCAGAGAAAATGGCGGACCTCTGTCAAAGTCAGCTGTTCTGGATTTCTGGAATGATCAATCAGCTGAGACAATTTGAGTGATTTGACAAATTTAATGTCAGTGTTTACTTAACAGTTAATACCTCGATCAGCTGATATTGTCAATAAAAATCTAGGGAGTTTTCATTTTTGTAAACTTAAAAACAAATCTTCATGGCCTACTAGTGCGTAAATAATATATGAACGGTGTATATATTATGTATATTTTTTTTACTTAAAAAATAAATATAAAATTGAGTTGGTTTTGTGCAGTATAGGTATCTCTATTTTATTAAAATAACATACCCTATACCTACACCTCCCATCTAACCGTTTTTATTACGGACCTGAAGAAAATAAGCTATAATTAAGATGTCCGACCACTAGCAATTTAATGAACGGGCACTGGCTCTACTGTCTGAATTACCGGCACAAATGTTGCTTTTGATTATAGAAAATTCTATAATATAGAAAATTTCAGGGCATTGAAACAGTTTGTTGTAAGATTAAAAGGAGAAATGTAAAGCCAAAACTATCTCTGTAGAACACTTTACAGATGGGCATATTTTACAGGAAATATTTTTAATGAATAATTGAAGTTGAATTTCTGCAAAACTGTCCGACTACCGGTGTATTCACCCTATATAGATCCAACAAAATAATCTCACAAAATTCAGTTCAGAGCTGACAGTTATAAAAAGTGGAGTAAGTCAAGTCCAAACAAAAAAACAAACTTCTTCGCTGTCAGGGCCTACTCCAAACAAATTCCAATAATAATTATAAAATTAAAGGATTACATTTTTCCTTTCATAGCTTACTAAAACTCTGCTGGACACTTCAGTTAGAATACCAAAACTTTCCTGTTTTTGATAAGTAGGTAAGTACTTAGGTACATACTAAACTACTTACTCCTGCCTATACCTATACTCATTGTGTCGTTCACTCCCTAGTATGCCTATGCTTATGATTTTATATTTTGAGACATAATAATAATAATAATTACTAGTTATTATCTAAATTTTACCATAGGAAATTAGTCAAGTTAAATCAAGTTGAAAACCCAACCAAATTTTTGAATATAATAAACAGCTGTGGGGCGCTTCAAATAATGGGTAATTTTAATATTCATGACATTTCATATTAATGTTGGGAGCATTATTTTACCTTATATTGCATCTGTTCATCCTTTGGGCCAAAAAGTGTTCATCTTCAACTTTGATGGGACTTTCAGGGTCATCCTTGCCGGCATTTTCGTTCGAATCTGTGCTGTCCAAGGTAAATTCACAGTTGCCATTGTTTAGATTATCGTCTGTCCTTTCCATGTTCAAAGGCGCAGATTGCTGATGTTTAAAGGGCCAACGCTGATTTTCCATATTTTTTTACGAGCTTAGGGTGTAATGCAGTTGTTTTTCGCAGTCTCAACGATAATTTTAAACACTTCACTGTCTAATAATTCGAACCGATTAAACCGGAACATATTGTCAACTCAAATCAGCTGGTTTGCAATGGACGACCAGCTGTTTTGTAGCTAGGAATAAAGAGTGCCACCAATGATCAATGTGCATCACCTATCGCATGTTAGTTATATTCTTAGACAAGGAAAGAGAATTATATTATAATCTGATCCGCGATCGTCTTTCTCTTTTCTTTATTATTTACAGTTTTATAGAACAGGAACGACGGCTACTTACGTATATAAACCAAGTACAAACGTCTACCACCAGTGTTGCCAGATATCTTAGATTTGGAAGTTGATGTTGAGTTGCACCTAAAAACTGCTATGCTCTTTATCGAATCTTGGCTTTGATAATATAAGATACGATGATGATACAACTGCAAGCACAAGGTATGACGGTTCGAAAGTCGAGACTGCAAACTTCGTCGGCGCTACGCATGACGTCACTCAGTTGATTGCAATCCGATCGCTAACGGTAGCATTGAAAAAATATTTCACTTTCACTGACATACGTTGACATAGCTGCGCGCTGATATACCTTGTTTATTTTTTGTATCATGACTTTATTTTATTGGATCATCAGATTATCACACGTGGATCATACGAACACAACTGCAACTAGCGACTATTAGATAGAGAATCAAATGGACGTGTAAAGCGCGATAAATTTCCAAAATAAAAAAAAAATAAAAACAAGGAAGATGAATCCAAATCCCTCGTTTTGCGCATTATACGACTTTTCATGGACTCTACTCCACTTTGTTTTTCAGTGGATATTATAAAAAAAAAACTTCCATTTGTCATTTTTAATGCGACATATGCGCGCCAAAAATTTGAAATAAACGAAAAATCGCGCATCAATAATAATACAAGGTTCCGTTTTTCTAATATAGTACCTAAAGTATATTCTATATGTATATCAAGGGCGGAAAGAAAATCATTTCGGCGAGTATGAAGTTATCGGGCCGAGCGGAGCGAGGATCGATTGAATACGAGCTTAAATGGACTTCGGGTCCGGCCGAGATATAGACGGTATTCTTTAGCGCATCGCGTTAGAACACTGAAAAATTTGGCTTCTTAGCGAATATGTGGTGGCGTATACAAATTAGTTCACTGTCAGTGTCATTTTCCTGTGTAGCGTTCATTTTGTTGCCGGGGTCTCGGTAGTTGTCAGCTGCTGTGCGCGTGAATTTCGCTACCGAGCTCTCACCTGCCGCGTAATCACTAACTGATAACAACTACAGTAGTTGTTATAGTAACTACTAAATCTGTCCGCCCAAGGGCCAGAAAAAACGTTCGTTGCGGGCTGGAATATTTTGTACGCTTGGAAGCGAGCCGCTATTGCATGTAGGGCTGCAATATGCGTCATTCCGCCGGCTATTAAGCTACTGAAAAATCGTCTTTACCGAGCATTTCCAGATGATTTTTCAATAACATCGTACCTGAATAATCTTCCAACAACGAGATTAAAATCACGATAACCTGTGTGGCTAGAAACATACCTTCCTGGATCGACCATTTAAAATTGAAGACGAATGAATAAATGATTGCCGAAATAAAAGTATTGCTTTATTCAACAACACTTTACTCGAAGTTGAAGATCCTTCGTCAGTAGTCAACGGTTTTGAAATAAGAAGGAAAGTCTGGGTACAAGTAAATCGCTTAAGAACAGGACACGGTAGATGTAATTCAATGATACATAAATCCATAAATGGAATTTAATACCAAGCGCTTCCTGTGTTTGCGGGCATCCTGAAGAATCCACCAATCACATTGTCAACGAATGTCTTTTAACCAAATTTGTTTGAGGTTTTAAAGTAATTAATGCAATTTCCACAGAAACAATAGACTGGTTACAGAATTTGAATCTCTTGTAAACAAAATCTACATTAACGGTCAGATAACCTCAGTCCGGATGCTGTAAAGTGATTGGAAAACTTCAAACCAATCTAAACAGGATGGCATGTCTAGGTTTTTCATGGGGTTCCCTGGACTATATTTTACAAAGCAAATACTTCACCATGATGTCAACATCTCATCATAATCATAATATCCTACAGATCGTTCTTTTCCCCATGATTGACCAATGATATGTAATTTAATAAACTAATTAAACATGCCTGCAATTTGTAATTTCAAACGAATATACCTACAGGATGTCCAGAAATTATGCGCAAAAGATTAAGAGGGTGATTCTACTTGATAAAATATTGCCAAAAGTATTTATATTTTTTTTCCAAAACTCACAAATAAGACAGTGTAAGCCTTCAAGTGTACGGATTTTCTTAAAATTTGCCACACTTTCCACTGATGTTGCTTTACATCCTTGGTCCAAATTAGACTTGAATCTCTCGAAATCAAGAGGCCTAAACTGCCCTTGCCCTTCAAAAAAAATCTATAACTTTTTTAGTAATATTTTTTTCAGAGTTTTGAAGATGCACAATTGAAGAACATGAAGAAATATTCTAAAAAGGTCCTCTTTGTTTATCACGATAAAATGACCTGTTTCGGAGTAAAACTGTTTTAAAAATTTGCGTCGCCAAAAAAAAAGTACAAATAATATTTCAATATCATAAGATAGTACAAAAAAAGTTACAATAGGGACATCTATGCCATTTTTCTTTATGGAATGTGAATGAATGTTGTTCTGTCTGGAATAATTATTATCATTTATCATGAACCCATAAGAATTACTTCCAGTTATCTAGTTCCTCATCGAACTCAGTGCTTGGATTTCTGTTGGAACCTGTTTACAATAAGCTTTTTAGAAAAAATACTCACTTTTGTCCTTATCCAGTGATACAGCAATGAAAGTATACCTACTCCGAGACATTCCTGGTAGGTAAAATTTTTGGCAATAGTTGTCCCGAAACTTACAGTTTTAACCAAGACTTTTTTGCAGAGGTTTAGCATGGCTTAGAATTTCATGTACATCAGTTTCCAGAGTTACCGAGCAAGGATTTGTTGGTTTGAAAATTTCCGAAACAACCAATTTAGTGAAAGAGATCTGTGAAGATCGACCATCTGTCGTAATATACTGATACCCTAGCAGTTATCCGATATACGAACAGTTACAGAGTGCTTACTAGAGTGAGAAACCATGTCGATAAAATGTGTCCAGGAGAATCCTTAAATGACGGTGTGAGGACGCGCAGAATAAAAAGAGAGAAGAGAAGAATAACATGGTGTGGGAGGTTGGAAAAATATTTTAATAATAAAACAATGATGTTTTCAGTTATAGATCATAATTAGAATGTATTTATGAGATATTAAAGTGTTGATCTAAAATATTCTAATAATTTTGGGCTAGGTTAGTTAGTTTAATTGTATAATGAGTGGGTCGATTAGTGACACCTCCACTGCGACCAAGCGGTCTATTGTGGCTCACACCTAAGTACTTTACATCCATTTCAGCAGGCCACTGCTTTTTAAAAAGCTAATGACCTTAGATGGTGTGAGTGTATCCAGGTCCCTTGGAGAGAGAAGTACTCTTCCAAACGTTGAGTGTCTGGTTCTTCCCAAGGCGGGGCAGTTGCATAGAACATGCTCTGCTGTTTCTACATCCTCCAGACACAGACGACATTCTGCATTATCGGCTAGATTCATCCTGTGTAAGTGGTGGTTCACTTTACAGTGTCCTGTGTATAGGCCTATAAGGGCCCTTAGGTCAGTCCTTTTGAGCTCCAGTAGCTTTTTGGCTCTGTTTCTCGATGGTCCTTCAATGAAGGTCTTAGAGTGAGTTAATCCTGGTAGACTTTGCCAGTACCGAAGTACCTTATTTTCCGCCCAGGTGTCTATTGTTGTTTTGGCAATATTTGAGGGTATGCCAACAACCGGTTCTGGTCCTGTAAATTTGGATTCGGTTCCTCTATTGTTTTTAGCTATCTCATTGAGTGCTGTTTGACAGTTCCATACTAGTTTGGAGTTGCAACGAATGGAGCAAAGGGCTTTCAGGGCCGCTTGGCTATCTGAGAAGATTTTAATTGTTGTCCGCATGCAGTGTATTTCATCCAGCATCTGTGCGCTGAGTACAATGGCATAAATTTCTGCCTGAAATATTGTTGCGTACTGACCCAGGCTTGCAAAGAATTATCTTCTTGACCCAGCGTCATACGCTCCGGATCCAACTCCCGTTAGGGTCTTTGAACCGTCGGTGAGCCACATGAGGTCTGCTTTGAGGAGGTCATTTGATTCGCGCTCCCATTCGTTACTGCTTGGAAAGAGGACGTTGTAGGCAGTGTGGTAGTTTGTTGTGTATGGCATCATGTCTGAGGGCATAGCCAGAAGGCTGTGACTTAGAGTGTCGTCCAGTAGACTGGTCCGCTCCATGACACAAGCCGCTTGTGTGTTTCGTACCACCTGTAACAGTCTGTGCGTTGTCCATTTGGCCTCTCTTTCCAAGTATATATGGAGTGGAGGAAGGTCCAGAAGTATTTCCATAGCCGCCAACGGTGTGGTGCTCATTGCTTCACTGATTGCCAGGCATGCTTGTCTTTGCAGACTTGACAACTTCATTTTGGCCAAGGCTTGTGAGCGTTTGGACCACCAAGCTACACAGCCATATGCGATCATTGGCCTAATGATCGTTACATAATATATCAAGTGTATTTGTTTGGGACCAGTGCCCCTGGGCTAGGTTAAAAACAAATTTCTTCAGCGCTATACCTACCACAAACTGTAGTCCCCTGAACACTGAAGCAGAAGAAGCACAACACCTATGAATTAATTATAAACATTTGGCACCAAATTAAAAATTTGCTTTGGTCATACTGAACTGACCCCTCTGTAGTAGTTGCTGATTAAAATAAAAATATAATTATTGTAGAGAAACAATGCAACAACTATTATTATATATTTTTTAATATAAAAGTTGCTACTTATCACCAAAGTAAAAACAACATATTGCTAAAAATGCAGAATTTTGTTAAGTATGTACAGTAGAAGTTCGATTATCCGAAGTAATGTGGACCGGAACCATTTCGAATAATACAGAGTTTTTAACAAAATATATAAGATACTGTAGGTACCGAAGTTTCATGCTTTTTATTGTTTAAAGGCAACTTAACATAATAATAAATGTTCCAGATGCTCAATTGTTTTTAATTTATCAGTAATTTATTAACCATATTTTTATGCTTTTTTAAATTGATGGTTGACATGTTTACTTGCCGACTAAAGACAATTGCTTACTAGGTACTGAAAATGACAGAAAATCATAGTAAGTGCCTAAATGAAGTGGAACTGTTATTCTTATTGGATTGGAAGTAAAGCAGGCAGAAAACAAGTCAGTTTTTATTGGGCAAGATCTGCGAAATTCTAGCAACGCGTCAGTGAAAAATATTTTATTATTCCTGAGGAAATGTACCTATACCTAAATTTATATGTATGAACAGTGCATAGGTGCATATTACAATTTCGGATAATACTGAGGACTTGAATTTTCTTTCAAATTTTGGATACGGGGCCCAATCATTCTGGATAAAGCGGTGGTTTTAAAAATCAATTTCGTTCCGGATAAACCGGATTCCAGATAATCGAGCTTTTACTGTACCGGGTGTCCCAACACTAGTGTCCACCCCCTAAATCGAGCTTAATTTTAAAGATAAAAAATTGAAACTTTGAGGATTTGTGTACTTCATATAGGACCACGGAATGGCATAATTAGTTTCATTAAAAAACATTTTTAATATCTTTTTAATAATCACCTTTTTCATGAGTCCATACTACGACACTGTCCAGTGCAGGTTCAGTGTGCCGGCTAGCCCAGCAAGAGCCGTCCTTCTATTTATTTGGGCCTTATTCACTTTGTCATAAAACTTATTGCACCTACCGTTTTTAGATTATATTGATTATATTGTTCAATTATATTATCTACCTGTCATTGCTATATAATTATATTTTATTTAATTAAAGCCTTATAATTCGTTTTTTCACATTTCTTTCAAGCGATATTGATTTTATTAATCGATTTCTACGTATGTATTGAAAAAAAATCATTTTTTTTTTCGACAATTTACCACCATCTTACAGTTTTTTATCGCTGGCGCCCGAACTAAATTTTTTTTAATGAAACTGACTATGCCATTCCGTGGTCCTATATCAAGTACACAAATCCTCAAAGTTTCAATTTTTTATCTTTAAAATTAAGCTCGATTTAGGGGGTGGACACTAGTGTTGGGACACCTGGTACATATGTCCACATGAACCTCCCTTTACCCTACATCTTTTAAAATTACTCGATAGTGATTATTATCTATAACTATTTGATTACAACAGTTTATATTATATTATTATTACTCTATGTTGGCTGAATGACACTAGGGTATAGGATTTTATTTGGACACAAATAAAAGATTAGAACACGTGTGAACGCAAAAGAGAAGGCTACAGATAAGCGATGTTGTCTAACCTGTCAATTTTTAGAACATTTGTCGTGACACAAGTTGCAAATTTTTGTCGTCTCACTAATTTCCATATCAACACGACAACATACAGATTCTCCATCCTCTCTTAATACGCATCACCCATATACCTACATGTGTTTCATAGAAAAGATAACAAAAGGAAGACGTGAGAATAATATTTCAACAATACTTTGACAATAAATGACAGGCTTTCAAAAATACCCTTCCCTTGGAAACTACCAAGTATTCTACGATACTCCCTAGACAAAGCTTTTAAACCAGAGTGGCTTGGATCCGTATAAACATTCACTGTGGGTTTTTCTTATGTTACCTTTCCTATACAACACCGTGTATAGCTATCTTTCCCTGTGCATTTCTACATACAAATGACAAGGGTCATGCAGCCAATACATTATGTAACAGATAGTATTTAGATACTTTTCAACAAATCACCTCATATCACATTGACTGTTTTCCTGTTTTGCTAATTATAATAAATGTGAATAAGAAATATACCGTGTGTCCCCGGATAGGTGAAACGACTCTTATAACAGACAAAAAATTTTTGATTTTAATTTTAATTTTTTGGGGTTCAGCTCTGCTTGGTTAAAGAGTAACTTATAACAAAATTTTAGTTTTGAAAAATCAAACATGTCTTGGAAATTAAAAAAAAAAACATTTTTTCTGTGGAGTAAAGTGCCTTTTATGTGGCAAATACGAAAAACTGTTATTTGAAAAAGTTGTTAAGAATCAACATTTAGGTCCGTATACCAAATTTCAAAATCATAGGCCAACTTTGATCTTTTACATTTACTTTTATGTTTATTTCACAAATCAAAGAATTTCATTTGTAACAAAGACTGATATTGACAGATTGCTATTGCTGTGAATACAATTTGATTTTTCCATGGCAGTCTTTGTTACAAAATGAAATTCTTTGATTTGTGAAATAAAACATAAAAATAAATGAAAAAATAAAAGTTGACCTATGATTTTGAAATTTGGTATAGGGACCTGAATGTTGATTCTGAACAGCTTTTTCAAATAACATTTTGTCGTATTTGCCCCATAAAAGGCACTTTGCTCACCAGAAAAACCGGTTTCTTGGAAATTTCCAAGGCATGCTTGATTTTTCAAAACTAATATTTTGTTAGAAATTACTCTTTAGCCAAGCAGGGCTGAACCCCAAAAAATTAAAATTAAAATAAAAAAATTTTGTCTTTTATAAGAGTCGTTTCATCTATCCGGGGACACACGGTATTTCTAACATAAAAATGGTAGTAAAAATATCCCAAAGTATGGTATTTAAAAAAAATAAATGTAATAGAGATAAATAAATAAATAGAGATAAAATAAAAAATAAATACAATAAGATCTCTATGGTGTAATATTTAGGAGCATTACATTTATTTTATTCAAAATCTCAGAATTTTGCAACATAATTTCCTCAGTCTCTTTCTTTGAAATATTACAGCGATTGAAGACATTTTTCAACAATTCATTTTCAGCCTTTTTCAACGTAGTGATACAAGTATCGTTTTTGGCTTGTTCAAGCAAAGTCGTGACATTTTCTGTATACTGCAAATTTTCAATTGACATTTTATCTTCAAATTTCCTCAAACTATTTTCATATAATTTTACGTCATTACATAAAATCTCCATTTTTAAATACAGTGTTTGGCCGGTCTTGTACCAGTCTCCTAACGCCTCAGCCAGTTGAACATACTGAGGAGACACTTCTTTCTCGAGAAGATCTTTTATTCGACTAAATGTCTTTGATATTTTTATTCTTTCTAGAACGTGGAACTGTTCATCGTTGTACGTAAGATGTCGAGTTGCACGATTTCTGACTAAATGTTGCCAGGAGTCGCGCAGTTGCTCTACCAGGGTTCTGGCACGGGCGGCTGCTCTGGATGTAAAAGGACAATTTAGTCCTTTGCTACTCGATTCCCATTCTTGATTCAAAGCATTTTGGACGGAGTATTTCGTATATAACTGTTGATTGATTTCTGAAGTTTCCGATCGAAATTTATTACTAAGAACTTTCAAGTTTTCTGTGTAATTTTCAACACTTATTTCACTGAATTTGCTGCTAGCAATTTGTTGCGATAATTCTAAAATCTGCGAGGTCTTTTTTAATACATTAGTTTTATCTAACAAATACTGAGCATCTTGATGACTTTGTTTCACACCGTTATTAATGTAGTTGCTGAAATTTCTTGCACTCTCTTTGATTAATTTACACGATAGAGAGCTCTTTTCAATTCGCTTTTTAAATAAATGGCCTATACTGCAAGCTACTTTAGCTTGAGGTGCATCGTTTTCGACTGACACCATCGTAGGGAAATCTTTAAATTTCGGAAGTTCGGTTTCAGGTGAAACAGTTATATTGTTGTTTTCTTTGCTGAATAAAAACAAAGGATCATCTTCCGTAGTTGGTGGATAGCCATCGGCTCTCATGTTTTCTTCAATAAGTTCCAAAAAAGTGGTATCTTTGTATAAGATAATCTGACTTTCACTTAAAATGTTTGTTTGCTCATGTAAATAGCTTTGTAACTGTTCGTACGTATCATCTGGATGAATATATACTTTAATCAAATGAGCCTTATTAACGTGAAAAATATTAATTGGATTTCTCGACAAAGCATCGGTTACTTCTTTGAAAAATTTGTCAAATGACCATATTTTTCTCGAATCAGCCTCAAGTAAGCCAGCCAGAAGAGGAGTGATTATTTTCTTCAAGCCAGCACTCAACTGACAATTGCTAGGCAATTCTTTACGCCATTCTATTGGACCGTTTTCTTGGAGTTGGATCCCCGATATCACTCCACTAGCTTTTTTAGTTGTAATGTAGTACATGGTTTCTTTGTTCTTACGACCTCCGTACGGTCTGAACGGCAAGTTTCCAGTAGCAACGTGATAAAGAGTAACTCCTATGGACCAAAGATCAATCGTAGCACCAAAAGTTTTGTTTACGTCTTTTTTAAGTACAGCTCTTTCGTACATGTCTGGATGTAGATATTCTTCTGTTCCATATAAAGACTGAAACTCTTGACCTTCTTGTAATTCCCTGGCAGCTCCAAAATCGGTCAGTTTGTAAACGGTTGTGCCATCGTCACGAATAAATTTCATGATATTGCCTGTAAAATTAGATTATATTAATTAATTTGATTTATTAAAAGGTGTAAAGTTATTCAATATGGGAAAAAACATACAATCTTTAATAATAATTTAGCTGATTATCAATCATCTTTACATTTATCACTGAAGAAAAAATTAAATAAATATGGAAAGTTCAAATCGCGCGTGTTTCAAAGATCTTATTATCCACTCATACTTTAATTGACTATTTTTCAAAAGTTTTTTTTGCAGTTTTCCGAAAAAATTTCAATTCAATTATAGTTTGTCCAGCAAGTGTTGTCTTTAATGGTGCAATTATAGTTCTTTGCGATAATATACTCTGTCAGTTTTTTTTTTACTAGAGTGAGAAACCGTGCCGGTAAAATGTGTCCAGGAGACTCCTTAAATTAATTGATTTTATTTATGTGTTTTATAAAATGTCGATAAAGTGAGTGCTTATTTTATTAACATTCTTGAATGTTTTGACAACTGTCCTAACCTAACAAAATCAAGAGTGAGTTGTAAAGAGTGGATTAAGCTAAGACAAACCTCTTTGTGCCCGGGCCTACTCCAAAACGGATTCATTTTCGAACACCCTATATTTTAGGTTAATACGCTGGCCTAAATAGTTTGGAGAGCTAAAAAACCAAAAAGTGTAAAGATAAAGAAAAAGAAGATATTTTAGGTTAGGGTCAGGATCTCTGCAAGACAAGATGGTTTTTGGACAATGAAATGAATCCATGTACAGGGTCCTGCAACAGTACGTCGAGCATTCCTAGCAGCCTTACAGTTCAAAATAGAAAAAAAGTTAGAGAAAAGTAGTAAGGTTTGAAGAGACCTACAACCTAAAATAATTTTCAGCTATACAGGGTGACCCAATATCGCTGTACGCCTTACAACTTTGTTATTTTAAATAGGACATCCTGTATATTATTACATTTTCTTGCCTGAGAAAATTCAGTAATGATAGTTTTCACAGTTTAAACTGAGGAGCTTAGGAGTTAACAAGTTAAAAACAAATAAAAATCACAATTTTCCATGTTCAAAGTAGTTCACATTAAAAACGGCTCTAGAAATCAGGAAACGGTTTATATGTACCCTAACTTAACTTTTCATGTGGTATCCTATTGTGTAGATGAAATTGTTATACAGGGCCTTGCTCTGTATAACTGCAAAAATGACAATTTTCATTTGTTTATAACTCACAAACTTCTGAATTTAAATACCAACTGTAAAAACCAATCTTATTTTTTCTTCTCAGACAATCTAAAAATGCAATAACATAGGAGCATTCCATTAAAAAAAAAACACAACTTTGACATGCCACTGTCATATGGGACACTCTGTATACTCCAAAAATATTTTTTTTTTAAATTCATCGTTTGGCCTACAGAGACTGCTTCGAATGAGCTGGGACAGCTGTATAAATGTTCTTTTATCATAAATTTATTAAATTCATAAATAATATTCTCAGTTTAAACTGTGAAAACTATGAATGCAATAATATACAGGCTGTCCTATTTAAAATAACTAAGTTAATAAAGTTATATGGCATACAGTGATATTGGGCCACTCTGTATAGCTGAAAATAATTCACGAGATAAAATGTAAAGTTCCCAAAATTTCCCTAAAAATTGAATATTCCCGGGAATATTTCCAGGAAATATTTCCCAAAAATAAATTCTGGGAATTTACCCATCGCTATAGTGTGCTGAGTGTTGATTTTAATGCCAGGTGTGTTTTTAACTTTTTATCTGGGCTTATTATAAGTCCCCCCTATAGTTATGGAATTATTGAATTGGTCTCTGCTGTTTTTCAATACATTCAGTTAAAATTTTGCACAAATTTCTTTCTCACGATGGAACACTTTTTCTTGGATTTTATTCACAAAGAGAATCAATGAGTGAATAGGAATGAGGGAGATACAGGGTCGGTTAAATGCGGAAAAAGTAGAGCAACCAGAAGGACTTTCAAAGAGATTTCAATTTTTTTTTCGTTTTCGAATTATTTAGAAAAAAAAAACAAAATTTCCAATTTTAGTTTTTCTTAGTTTATTACTTTATTGACGTTAACATTGAAGATTGGGAAAAACTGCAGCCACATTTTCATTGCAGTTATTAACCAGCTTTATTCATGCAATGTCAATTTTTTTATCTGTTGATTTATATTTGCAGGGCCGGACTGAGCTACGATTGTTCAGCCGTGGTAATTTATTGCAAAAATTTGAAGATATTTTAATTCTGAGTTTAATGATAATATGTGACACATAGGCCCGTGGCCCATAACTCCAAGGGTAACCCTTGGAGTTATACAGTGTAACCTCGGATGGACCTAACTATACTTATAAACTTCCTTATTTTGCATTTTAGGAAAAAAAGTAATTCTTTAGAAAAAGTTTTGCTTTATCTAGAATATCTTAAGCTGCTGTCAAAATTTTTAAATAATATACAGGGTGGATACAATTAATTTATTACAGTTTTTACCATGTACAAAAGTTTATACAAAACTTATTCCACATAATATGTTGCCCTCCTAACGTTACACATTTTTCAACAAGTGATCTAAACTTTTCAAATGCTAGATGTCTCTTCATTTATGCGCGCTATAGCTTCCGTAATTTTTTGTTTCAAAATATCTTCATCATCTTGCAAATCATGCTCGTAAACTTTCTGTTTAAGATATCCCCACAAAAAAAGTCTACTGGAGTAATGTCTGGAGAGCGAGGAGACCATCTCATAGGACCGAACTGTTCAATCCAGTTATCAAGAAAATGTCTATCCAACCACTCCCTAACTCGAATTGCTCTGTGAGCAGGACAACCGTCATGTTAAAAATGAAGCCTCCGTCTTTGTTGCAAGTTATTTAGCAAATCGATATGACACTTCACCAATACCGTAGCACTTAACTAAATAAATTCTTTGCTCTAGAGCAACATAATTTCAATTTAATATTGACTAACACTTAGTAGACACGTTAAAATTTCAATTAATATCACTTTTCTTTCATGTAGGATGTAGGTACCGGTTTTTTTACTATTTTTTTTAAGTGTCATACTAAGTTTAGACCACTTGTTGAAAAATGTGCAACGTTAAGAGGACAACATGTGGAATAAGTTTTGGATAACCTTTTGTACATGGTAAAAACTGTAATAAATTAATTATTGTATCCACCCTGTATATTATTTCGAAATTTTGACAGCGGCTGAAGATATTCTAGATAAAGCAAAACTTTTTCGAAAGAATTACTTTTTTTCCTAAGATGCAAAATAAGGAAGTTTATAAGTATAGTTAGGTCCATCCGGGGACACACTGTATTTTGGAACATGTGATTGGTTTAAAATGAGTAGCGTTCATAGGGTTTGAGCATTAGACCAATCAGATGTCAGAAAATTCAAAATATAGCCCCAGAGTTATATTTTTAATTTAAGTTCGATGAATACGGACAATAATGATTCAAACGTGTTTCAGCCTATAGTTATTGACATCATCAGTTTACCTTAATTTCCCCTTAATACGGATTGTGCTCTTATTAAACTTTTTCGACTTGTCGGATTGTCATAACGATGAGAAATACAAATCCAAGAAGTTTAATAAGAGCACGGTTCCGTATTAAGGGGAAATTAAACTGATGATATCAATAACTTTAGACCGATAAAAAAAGAATAAACAAATAAATAATTAAATAGTTAATCACCCATAGTATTTAAATATACAGTCATTATTTACATATGCGTGTCGTACAGTGTCACTATGGCACTTATAGGGGTGGAGGACGTACCTATAGTAACACCAAGAAGGTATTCATTTGCTTGCACATGCATGGTTATCAAAAAAAAAAGGCACTAAAAATCGGTCTACGGAGTCCGGACCTGGTTAGCACGGCGTAAAAGACATAATAAACAAGCACTATAGCAGTGTTGAACTGTTTGAATACGTCAAGGCCAATTGCGTCGTAGCGTTTCCGACGGTACAGAGCAGGATCCGCATGCATTTAGCTTTCTCATATCGTATCCAGACTATAGGGACTGATGTCACGCTTTTTGGAATGCAAATGCAAAATAAATACAAAATTCAAAATAATAATCGTGCTACAGTTAATCTCGAAAATATTCATTGCCCTGAAAGTGAAGAAAAAAATAGCAATGCAACTGTAGTGCCAAAGAGGCCTTAGTTGTGACCTTAATATTAGTTTGCAATGGCCGGTGTTAGTTTCTTACCCACCCAGCTCCTCGGTCCCGAAAAAATTGATGGAACTTAGTACACATGGATGTAAATATTTACCAAATATACATAGGTACCTATTTATTTAATTTAAGAAAATTTCAAGTTCACGTAGGTACAATAAAAGACTGTGAACTGTGAAAAATATTGGTCTGTGGCACAAACCACCCAGATCACCTGCACCTCGACCCCCCTGCTACCTTCTTTTCGCAAAGTTTGATATTAGGCGAACTAACTTAAATCAACTTACCAGGTTTCAAATCTCTGTGTACCAAATTATTGTCTCTTAGATGCTTCATTCCCGCAGTGAGGTGTTCTAATACAAGTAAAAACTCGCTTTCTTCTAAGCCATAGGTATTTTCTGGATCGTCGAGAGTATTAAATAAGCTACCACCTGTACATAATTCCATGACAATAACCTTTTTCCCTCTTGCGTTTTCTTTGTTATTATCATGTTCTTCCTCGATCGCGAGTAACTTTACAATGTTCTCATGGTTCACTTGTTCCAAAACCTGGAACTCCCGCAACTGAACCTCTGTTGGGCGAAGTTGACTCATTTGATTAAATGTCTTCACTGCAACCGGCTCTCCATTACTCTTGTTCACACCTTGATACACTGCTCCAGTGGCCCCTTTACCCAAAACGCTTGTAGTTGACCAGACATAATTCTGGGAACCTCTCAGAAACGACATGTTTGAAAATTGAAAATTTCCTTATTTACTCTGATAATAAATTAATGGGTTTCCACTGTTATCTTTACTTATTTGACATACCTATTCACATTTTATTTTTTCATAATTCTTGAATATCGCTATTTTTGATGATGGCATAAAAGGAATTGAAGGGTGTTATTTGCTCATGATGGTCCTAGAAAATTTTTGTTGCTGTTGTTTACTTAATTGTTTGTTTTGTTGTTTTTAATTTAATGGCTGAATTCTCAGTAATTCCACAGAAATCCCTCCTGAGCGTCAATGAACTATTACTACTTGCTTATATACTTAACAATTTCTTGTGTGCTTATTTACATTTACTGTTTGCTGCTGATTGCTGTTTTTTTTTTTTTTTTACGACCTCGGCACAGAATAGACTAATTCGGGCTATCCTAGTTCCTAGCTTAGCAGTGTTGCCAGAGGCTTGCGTAATAAATCACCATGGCATTTTTAGGAAAATCACCAGATTTATTCTTCCTCATAAATTACCAGAAATTACCAGATTCATTAATGGAAAACAACGAAAAATTTAAATTTTTCAAATATTGGGACTATTATTTATACATATTAATATTTTCTCTCTATATCCCTTTTTCTATTTGGAGTTAAAATAATATATAAAAACAAGTTTTGAAAAATTTGTTACCATTTCTTCTATTATTGCAAACTAAACAAAAGATATTTCTGCATTTCGTTTTTCTTGCATGATTCTCACACCCGCACTTAGCGCACAATAAACCACAAACGTCGAAATAAACTACTAAATCGCGATTTTACGTCATTACTCATTATTACTGCCGAGTGCCCAGTGGCATGTACATATCACCGGACTGACGTCAGAGGCTGCGCACTGACATACCTTACGCGTTTTTCTTGTTGCAGCACTGCAGCAGTTTTAAACTGCTTCTATGATTTTGAAACATATCATTTTCGCGTTAAACTAGTGACGTCAGAATTGAAACTGGTTCAATGGCTTTAAAACAGTTTCAAACCAGTGTTTCGAAATGTAAAATGTCAAAATAGAAAAAGTGCCTGCAAGTCTAATCTTACTACTCTACACAATTTTTACTATAGGATGTCGATAAATGGCCGACAATAATAAATGTGATAATGATTCCTAGTGAAAAATTTGTTTAATTTTTGAACATGTTTTTGTGTTAATAAGGGCTTAGAAGACGTAATAAACGTCCGTTTATTAACCCAATTTATGATCGACAGCAATGTCATCAGTTTCAACGTTTTGAAATAGTTCATTTTTGTGATCATAAAATCAATGCGACGTAGCGTGTGGTTGAAATAGTTTTGAAATGCAATTGAAACCGCTGCAATAAGAATAAACCATGACGCCACAGCCTCCTGTTTATTTGTATCATGCTGTATTGCTGTTGCTGCAAACATACAGTTAGGTGAACAGTGAACATTTTGAACTATTGACATTGACATTTACTGTTACTGATTACTGCTGACAGTTGACTGGAAGTGTAATACTGTAAGCTGTAAACAGTAAATTCAGTTCAGTGTCATCTTTATACCTGGAAACGATCAGAAAATCACCAGAATTTGGGGTTTTTATAAAAATAATCGCCAAATCACTATTGAGTCATAAAAATCACCAGCTCTGGCAGCGTTGGTTCTCCTAGATTAGGAAAATAATACGCATGCCACTATAAACAGCTGATGGTCATGGAGTGTTGCCAGATTCAGTGGTATTTACCAACAGACGGGTATATGATGAATTAACTACTATTACTATACAAGTTTATTAATTAGATAATAAGTGAGGGGACCATAGTTTATGCAAATACGATAAAATATTAATACCGGACACTTCTATACTTAATGCATTGCGCCGAGGCCGAGGTGCGACATAGGGAACCTGCATTACCGACACTGACACTATCTCACAAAAAGTTGAGAAAAAAGGTGGACAAAAAGGTGAGAAAAAAGGTGGGAATATCAAATTGACCTTCAAAAACGTTAGATTTTCCTTGAACGTACAACAACTGTCTAAAAATTCACATAATAATTTGTTAAAGCCTGCGTATTTTCTAAAAATGATACCTAAACTTTTGCTGCGTTAGAGGATGTTTTAACAATAAAAAGATTGCTTTCTACTTGTTCGCGTTGCCTAAAGGTAACTTTCCTATATTTTAAACTCATTATTATACAGGGTGTTATGTAATTGAATGTCAATATTTAAGGGGGTGATTTTATTTTTAATTTAATTTCAATTTGATTTAATCAATTTAATTTAAATTGATAAAATTAAAAAAAAAATGAAAAATTTTATTATTTTTTTGAAAAAAAAATTTTTCATACCGAATATCATAAATTATGAAAAGTAAAAAACCATAAAGCAAATAATATGACTTCATATTAATGTTAGTGGGTGAAAAAATTTTTTGGTTTTTTTCCGAAAAAAGAATAGGCAACACAATTTTTGAAAATTTCTTTTGGATGTTATTAATTTTGGGTTTCCTTGATTTATTTTATACCGAACGACATAAAAAAAACAATATGGCGGCCATAAGAAAAACAAAAGTTGGCTATGAAAACTCTGAGATCTAGTCGGCTTTGACAATTTTTGTAATGTCAAATGGATAGCTTTTGACGACTTATGTAAGCCTACAGAAAATAATTAATTAATTTCCAACAATAAAAAAGATATGGCTAAAATAAAGACATTTTGATTTTTCAGTTTTTTCAGGATATTTCAGCAACGACTGGAAATATTCCAAGAAAAAATTCAGATTCTAATTAAGCATTAAATTGTGCAGCTTTTCTCTAATTTAATCGACCCTGTATCTCTTGCCGTTTCCCAGATTCCCATGTAATGCCACTTACACTGGCAGTCAGTTTTAGTAGTCAGTTGTGATTGGAAGTAGAAGACGCAGAAGGAAGACTGAAGCACAGTATAGATAGATATCTGACTCTATACTGTGACTGAAGTAGAAAACAGAGTGAAGTGAAGAATAGAGTAGAAAACAGAGTGAAGTAAAGAATAGACAAGTGAAGTGAAAGAGTATAGTTGAGTAAAACCTTCTTGCGCATCAATCGCATAAATAAAATAGTGTATTTTTATGCGATTCAATAATAAATATTTTCTTCCTATTTCTTCTTATAATGAATGTAATGAAAAAATTATGTATTTATTTATTTATTTACTCGTGCCAACACTATATAAAACAGTAACTACAGGCAGGAGTGCTTAACTGGATGAGAAAGCATAAATAAAACCTACTAACAACAGAAAACAAATTTAAAGCTAGAAAATAGGATAAAAGAAAAAAAGAAAAGAAAACATATATATCACATTAACCTAAACTATACTTAATCTAAACACCACTACAATCTAAGTGCAATGCTTTTTTAATATCTTTAATACTGTCCTCAAATAAATCTATATTACACTTTTGAATCACTACATTACACTCTTGTAGCATTCTATCAATAGGAGAACAGCTTGATTTTAAACAACGGAATTTCAAAGGATTCGTTATTCTTAAATTAACTTTAGGAACTAAGAACTAAGAACTTTATTTTATTAATAAAGTAGCATTTCTTGTACTTTCGATTGTTGACAATACAATAATAAACAAACAACACACTGTTTAAGGAACGTCTTGCCTAGTAACACCAATCTCAACCTACATACTACTATATGCGATCCTATAGGGATATGCATTGTGCTTTCTTAAGTACAGATATCTCAAAAATTTTTTGGACCTTTTCAATCATGTTAATGTGAGTTTCTGTACCTGGTGACCATATAACAGAGGCATATTCTAGATGAGGCCTAACCAAACTATTATATAAATTAATTATGGATTTTAAATTTCTAAAATTATCCGCATTTTCTTTTGTGAAAACTCCACCTAAGTAAAAAAAAGTAATAATCCTTTCATGGATTTGAACACCGTAGGTACCATCAGAATACCAGTCAAGAACCTAACAAACTCCACCACCCTGCCATTTCAACTCCATAGCGCTGAGCGGGTATATCTATTACATGTGCTTGCTCGGTAGTACTTACACCATCACCACCATCATAATTTTTAAGAAAAATTATTTTTAAAACTTGTCATATCGTTATTAACAGACCAATTTGAAAACTTTTTTCACCCGCATGTAGGTGACTTAATTGTCGTTGCGATTGCTCTTCTAATTTTCAGAATCATTCATAATTGGATGTGAAAAAACAAATAAAAAAGAAAATGCATGGATTTAATAATTTCAAATAATTGTAAGCTAATTTTCCACCAGCGAGGAATTTTTTTATTATTTTTTAAAAGTACCCATATGCGAGAAAAAATGAAGATAAGACTTCAAATTATGTGTTGAAGAAAAAAAAACTTGTAAAGAAGATCACGATGGAGAAAATAAAGGAAGATAAAATGGCCGACGCGGGAAACAGTTGGAACGACCTGCCGAAGTTTTTCCCGATTTGATTTTGACAGTTTTTCCAATGTAACTACATCCAACTTTTTTGTAGGTAATGAATGGCTCTATCGCACTGTTTTGTTACTTTTTCGATCAGTCGAAAAAAAATTTCATGCAAAAAATGATAGATGAGCGTCGAAAAATGTTTTTTCCCTATCACCTAATTTTTTTTCGAAAAACGATCTACATAAAGTTTGTACGTCTATGCTTTCCCTAAGTAACTGTGCAAACAGAATCTTTTTACCGAGAAACAAATCCTATAGTTGGGACGTTGTAAAAAAAAAGTACGGCCCTGAACGGGGGTCTTAAAATTCTCGGATCCGGACCGTTTTCAATAGGTCATATTTGGGGGTCCCAAGGTTCGGCCATGCCAAATTTCAACTCGGTTGGTGCAACTTTCAGACACCTAGAGTGTTTCCTAGGTCTTTCCCGAAAAAAAACGAAATTACAGAAAAAAAGACACTTCCCGGCAACGGATCCCACTTATTTTCAATGGGCATCGTGGGACCGTGCGCCTCTTGAATCGAGCCAAATTTCAACTTTCTACGACGAAGTTTTAATGCGGCTCTAGAGTGTTTCCTAGCAAACGCACAGACGGACAGACCGGGTGACAGACATTTTTAGGGACTACCGAGAAATCGGCTTCGCCGGTCTCGGAACTTAAAAATCGAATATCTCCGTCATTTTTCTTATTTGCTTCTTGAAATCTTCGAAAATTAAAGGTTATTAATGTAGTTGTCTACTGTGAAAAATTCAGTTTAATTTCTTCAAAAATGAACTCATAAACAGTTATAGAAATTTTGACATTTTTACCCTTTTCCTACCCACTCCACTGGCTGATTAATAGAAATAATGCAAATTTTATTGCTTTAACTTAAATTTCAAATAACTTCTCCCGATCCTGTTAATTTGATTTTAAAGTTTTATTGCCACCTTGCTCATACAGGGGCTCAAAAAATAGCAAATTTTCCGAAAATTCAAATGGCCGCCATTTTGAAACGGCTCGGTAGATTTTGCTCAAATGCAATACCAGGCCACTTACTCCCACAAAAATTTCAGCCTCCTAGATTGAAAACAATGACCTGAAATGAGATGACAAAAACAGGATTTCTTGAATTTTGAAGGGACACCTGTAGAAGTAACGTGACTTTTGCAAATTTTTCAACGTAAATCTAACGTCATTCCAAAGTGTTACAAGAATCCAAAATTTCGTTCACTAATCTTGAAAGATAAAGCTACAGGAGCGTTTTTAAAATCGAAATTTCACGTTTTTTGGAGAAATATATAAATATACAATGTGTCCCAGATTCGCGTCTCTATACAGGGATCTCGGCTCCTATTACACTTACAGCAAAGGTTTAATGGGGGAAACTTTGTGCATTCGATAACCGGTTTCAGATTTACGATCGGTCAATTGATTTTGGAAATATCGGCCAAAAACCGAAAATGGCGGATTTTGTTTTTCGCAAGTAAGTCCGAAACGGTTAATTTGACAGCTGTCAAAATGTGACATTATCGGGACACTTTTTTAAGACAAATAAGATAGCGTGTATGACAGGTCTCAATCGTCTTTTGTTATTCCGCAACCCACCTCAACTTTCGTTTTTCTTATGACCGTGTATTTTTTTATTAAAAAATACACTAATATCTGTATGTAAATAAGAGAACAGCTGATTATTTAGATTTGGAGATTATTGTTATAGGTTATACTTGTGTTAAAAGAGTAAATAATTTTTGCGAAAGACTTTTAATTTGGAATTAATAAAGTGTAAGACTGTAACAATATAACTATTTAAAAAGCAAATTTAGCTATCCCAAAAGTTAACCCATGTTTATGTTTATAATGTCTGGTCAAAGCACTTTTATATTTCGTTTCAAAAGAGCATATATCACACTTGTACATTTCTGCTTCTTCGGCATGTTTACGTTTATAATGTGAGGACAAATCACCTTTTATTCTTGTTTCATATGAGCATTCCTTACATTTATATACTTCTGCTTCTTTCGCATGTTTGTATTTATAATGATAGTCCACAGACCTTTTATATCTTGATTCAAAGGAACATTCCTGACATCCATACACTTCGAGTTCTTTCGCATATTTATAATGTTTCTTCAATTCACTTTTATTTCTCGTTTCATATGAACATTCCCGACACTTGAACACTTCTTCAGCTTCTTTTGTATGTTTATGTGTATAGTGTCTGGTCAAAGCACTTTTATATCTTGTTTTATATGAACATTTGACACATCTGTGCACTTCTACTTCTCCATCATGTTTTAGTTTATAATGTGAGGACAAATCACCTTTTATTCTTGTTTCATAAAAGCATTCCTGGCATTTGTACACTTCTGCTTCTTTTGCATGTTTATAATTATAATGATGGCTCAAAGCCCTTTTGTATCTTGATTCAAAAGAACACTCCTGACATTTGTAAACTTCCACCTCTTCTGTATGTTTATATTTGAAATGCTTCTTCAAATTACCTCTATCTTTTGTTTTATAAGAGCATTCCTGACATTTGTATACTTCAGCTTCTTCTGTATGTGTATGTTTATAATGTCGGAGCAAAGCACTTTTATATCCTGTTTCAAAATAACATTTCTGACATTTGTATACTTCAGCTTCTTCTGTATGTGTATGTTTATAATGTCGGATCAAAGCACTTTTATATCCTGATTCAAAATAACATTCATCACATGTATAAACTTCTGCTTCTTTTGCCTGTTTACATTGATATATTCCTTTATTTTTTGTCCCTCCATCCAGGTCACATCCTGGTTTATGTTCTTCAATGTCACAGTCTTCTTTTAAGGTCGCATTATCTGCTTGCAGTTGAAGTTGAAAGTCGTATTGTAGGTCTTCAGATTCCATTTTTATAGGGTAGTAAAGCGGGGAACCTGCTGCATCAACATTGCTTAATTCAGAGGAAGGGAGGAAATTTGGATAATTTTCTTCATCTTCACACTTCAAATTTGAGAGTGAGGAATTAAATGAAACTGCTTCCATTGTTGGGACTGTATTTTCTTGTTTTCCTTCTGCATCTGCACTCATGTTGCTTGCCTTTCTTCGAAAATACCCTCAATTATTAGTCTTCACTTAATTCCTACAAATAATAAAATGCTAACAATAATTCCAGCCTAGCTAGAAGTATTCAGTGTATCTACACAGAATTTTATTGTAAATAAGTAATTAGTAATTACCAACTACTGGAACCGACAATGAAGATTATTGACGACGAAGGATGAAGTCATTGTTGTTTGTTGTTGTTTGTTCGATAAGAAATGAAGATATTTTGATTTGATAGTGAAATTAAATTAATAATTGTCAATTAGTCAGTCAATCAATAGTTCAATGTTCAATAATTAATTATTGTCATTCCTCATTCATTCGTTCATTTTTCTCTTTATCTTTATGATTTATGATTATGTTATGTATGAAACATGAAACATGAAACGGTAATTGGTATCGACCGACGCTGTGGTAGGATCACATTTTACTTGCTATAGCGGCTATAGAGCCGACAACTGTTTGGATGATAGATAAGATAAGAAGGATAAGGATAAGATAAGATATTCGATTCGATCCTTAGACAAGGAAAGCTCTCAGGATAAGCACCGTGAACGCTCACCACCTACCCTACCACCTGTCACTGTCACCTGTTCCCTGTAACTGTAAGTATTGACAGATTGTTCCCTGGATATTGACAGATTTTTTTATGACAATATTAGTCATCTTTTGACACAAAAAATATTTTTTTGTCAAATAATTTTACAATTTTTACAGTTTTTACAATTTTATACAATACTTATTGCAACTGTCTGAAATTATTGAAGGTGGAATTATAAAAAAAATGTGCAAAAATATTAAAATTAATAATGTATTTATTGCTTATACAACTATTTAATGAAAACAAAGTTTTGTAAAGAAATATGAATACTTTAAGTATAAAATTTAAATAACATTGTATAGAGAAAGAGCCCGCGACTGCCAGACCTTCTTCATTTTATAGAAGCTGGAAGTTTCTGTGCGTATGTCCCCAACACAGGTAAAACAATGCAGGGACTATGAAGTTTGGATCATCGTGGCTTTGGCAGGTAACAGCTGAAGATGGTGTCTAAAATTATTCCTCAACTGGACAAAGCCACGATGATCCAAACTTCATGAAATGAATCTATGCATAGTCCCCCTGCATTGTTTTTACCTGTGTTGGGAACATGCGCACAGAAATTTTCAACTTTTATAAAATGACGAAGGTCTGGCAGTCGCGGGCTCTTAGTCTAGTAGGAAAGCAATGTTTTTAAGACTAAGTATTTAATTAAATTTAAAAGTTAATACTTCATGTTTCTTTACAAAACTTTTTTTCGTCAAATACATTGTTGTAACTAATGCAGTAGCAATAAACACATTATTTTCATGTTTTAGCATATTTTTAGTTCCATCTTCAATTATTTCTATAGTCGGAAAGTAAATGAGCTAAGCTTTTAAATCATTATTGCAACACATATTATGACCTATCTTCTTACTAAAAAAAATAAAATGGCGGTCGTAGTGTAAAATTATTCGGGAGAAAATATCATTTTTTTGTAAATAATTCAAGCGCTAACGGAAGAATTGAAAATATTTGAAGGTGGAAATCAACATTGTGTGGTATGTATAATGAAAAGTGCTGGTGCTTACTGTGATACGATACGATACAAATCATTTATACATAATTGCCTTTGCCATGCTAGCAAAAAAAATATCTCTTTGCCTACCGTTTTGCTTGCATGATTCTCACAACCGCACTTTTGGTGCACAACAAACCATTTCTACCGTTAGACAGTCAGGTAGTAAAGCAAAATTAATTAAAATTAGTGCAACATCTTCAAACGTCGAAATAAGCTACTAAATCGCGACTTTACGTCATTATTACTGACGATTCGCATGTAGCTATCACCTAACTGACGTCACAGAGGCTGGGCACTGACTCTGGTCGCTGTACCTGTACCAATACGCCAACGCCAGTGATGTGCCTTGACGCGTAAAGAATTCATCCTCCACGTCTGACGTAAAGAATGTAAAGAATACGTAAACAATACGTAAAGAATAGGTGTATAATAGGCCAATACCACATACCTTGTGTATTTGATCATGTGATGTGGCAACAGGACTTGGTTTCATACTTAACAGCTACTCGTTGCTGGGCTCGGTTATTTATTTCATTTCACGATACACGTTGGAAAATAATACCCGTTAGCGTTCCTATAGGTATTGCCAATTAATAGAACGCACCCCTGCGCTGATTATTATTTTTTAGGTTAAATCTCTGATGATGTCAGAAAGTCACTATGCTCTATGCTCTATGATATAACCTATAACTATTATGAATGAACCCCCCAATATTGTATGTGAAAAAGTAATATTTCATTTTATGGACCTTAAGTGAGCAACATAAAAGTAGAGTAGATAGAGATATACCTACTCAAAAATACCGTGATCTTTCGTAAGTAAAACTATAAGTAATAAATATCCTGGGACAATTTCAGTGCATAATAAATTTATCAATAATTACACTGTAAGGTTTGTAGCATATGGATAATAAAATTGAGTACAATTTCAGGCTGAGAGAGCAGGAGCTGATGCAATAATAGTATTAACATTGTAATCATAATTATCTCATCTGAATAGCTGTACCTTTCTTACCTATAAATAATTGAACTGAAGAGTTGGTACTATTGTCTGTATTGGGCTTCATCAGGTCATTAGCCCTTTTTGAAAATTATTTAATTCGAAGAATTTGCAAGGATGGTGCTAGATTTAGACCTTTTCCGAGTGGATAAAGGAGGAGATCCTAACAAAATCAAAGAAATCCAGAAAAAAAGATACAAAGATATTTCTTTGGTTGATAAAGTTTTGGAAAGAGACACGACATGGAGACAACTGAGGCACAAAGCTGACAATTGCAACAAGCTGAAAAATATGTGCAGTAAAGAAATTGGTGAAAAAATGAAAAAGAAAGACCCTCAGGGCGATCCGAGTGAAACATTGCCTGAAAATATAATTGTCGGCCTGGAAACGCTCACTCCAGATTTATTGAAGTCACTGACAATCAACCAGATTAAAAAGGTAGGTACTCTTAGACATTGGATTGTATTTCAAATTTATTTATTGGTAACCTTGAATTTCAGGTGAGAGTACTGATAGATGCCGCTGTAGACAAAAATGAACACGATCTGTTAGAAACGGAAAAGGAACGAAACAGTGCATTACGGGAAATCGGCAATCACTTGCACCAGTCAGTTCCGGTCGATGATGATGAGGATCACAATAAAGTTGAAAAAGTATTTGGTGATATTGAAACCAAGAAGAAATATTCTCATGTGGATTTAATTTGTATGATTGATGGTAATTATTATTACTATATTATTATTATAGGTTTGCATGTAACATGTTGTGATTAAACGGTGCTCTGTTGGAACCTTTTCGATTTTCAAATGACACATATTATAATTATGTGCTTTAGGGCCAATTTTTGACTTGCCTTCAAAAATCAAGTTTGAAATTTAATTCGTCTTTCTAAACCACGGTTCTATAGTTCGCTCTGCTTTGCAATATTCTTTCAACATAATCTCTTCATTTTTAGTTACAGTTCAATTTGTGGTGTGATAATGGCTTTTAGAGAAAACAGTTTTCCATCTCACCAATGCCGCTTCAATTTCTGGTATCTTTTTCTTCGAACCGCCGCCCCCCCATTAGATATGTAGGAAAGGGATGACCTGTCTTCAGCTGTTCGAAGATTGACCCCCCCCATTCGTATCAGTTTGCCGCCAATTCTTGTCTTCTTCATGTACCCTTATTATTCTTGCTCTATCAGTCAGTGCGATTTTACTGTATCTGCCTCTCACCAGAGGCATTTTTATAAAAAAAAACGTCCTTTTTGACACTTAAATACTGGATGAATATTAAACTTCGCGAAAACTGTTTAAACGAAGTCATGGAAACCCGAGGCTTTTTTCTTGTCGCAGCAGTTTCAAACCACTTCTATGATTTCGAAACATATCATTTTCTTGTTAAACTAATGACGTCAGAATTGCAACAGGTGCAATGGTTTTAAAACAGTTTCAAATCAGTGGAACCTCTACTTTTGAAACATAAAACGTCAAAATAGAAAAAGATGGCAGCGATTCTAATCTACTCTACACAATTTCTATTAGATTGTTGATAATAATAAATGTCGTGATGATGATTTCTAGTGAGAAATTTGTTTACATTTTTGTTTCAATTCAGTTTCAACATTTTGAAATAGTTCATTTTTATGATCATAAAATTAATGACACAGTAGTTGAAATAGTTTTGAAATGTAATTGAAACTGCTGAAACAAGAAAAAGCGCCTCTGAGTAGATCTTGAACTTGCAGTGGGTTTGAAAACAATTTCCATTTTAGTGAAATTTGTATTTTCGTGAGTTTGAATTCTATTTTCATTAATGCGAATCCTCATTGCTGTATTGTGAATCGTGATTTCCTTTGTTTGAAATCAATTTATGGTAGATTGAAATCAGATTTCAGAAGTGTGAAATTAAGTTGTAAAATGTATAGAGCCTTATAAATGGGAGTGAGTCACGCCCCTAATTTCTATGGCACTGGGAAAATTGGCATTGTGAAAGCACATTTTAAACTGTCAAAATGTCAATAATACATAAAAAAGGTGCTCTTGGTCAAAAGCTTTAATGTGAACTGTTTTCGAGAAAAACAGCATTTTATGATGAAAAACATAGAAGTAGCAATCGCATTTGTTGTGGACAAGAACAATACTTGTTTTTGATAATTTTTATTAAGAAAAATTGATTTGCTTCACTGCCATATAAAAAAATATTTAGTCCCCAAATATTCAATAATATGTACAAAAGCTGGATTCTTTATCTCAAACGGCTCCTGAGATATCGTGAAATAACAAAAAAATAATATTCCTTTGACACCCTGTATCTCGAAAACGGTAAATTTTGGGGATCCATGTTAATAGGACGTTTCTTAGAACGAGGCAGGAAATCACCTATCATTTTCCGACAAATGTTTTGAAACACCCTGTATAATCTGGCACTTCACTTCTTCAGCCCTGGCAGTAATCTGGCGTTTCTGTACAGACAGCTGCTAATTGGGTAGTTCGGTAATTTCGACCATGAATTGGAAAAAGCAGACCGAAATAGAAAATTGTTTTACACCTTTCATTTCAATGAAATAACTATGACTATCGATAATTATTGTAGAAAAGACTATTGATACAAAAAATAGAGTAGTACTGTGTTGTAAGATTAGTTTTTTTGTTATTATAGTTTTAATGTGTGTTTAATTGTGTCATTATTCCAGTAATCTGGCAGTACTCTAGTCCCATATCTGCCCGGGTTACAGAGAGACCGATGTAATTTGATATCAATTTTTAGGAATGGATGGTGAAAGAGGTACGACAGTAGCAGGAGGACGTGGTTACTATTTAACTGGACCAGCAGTTTTTCTAGAACAAGCATTGATTCAATTGTCCCTTAGGCTTTTACATAAAAAAGGGTACAAACCATTATATACTCCATTCTTCATGAGGAAAGAGGTAATTAGCTATTCTTTGATCTGTGTAGTATGTTTTATAAATTAATAATAATATTAACCCACTGTAAACAAAAACAGAGTTGAGCAAAACTGGCTATAACTTCAACTGATGCAAGTAAAAGATCTTTTGGAAAAAAATAAAACATTTTAGGGCAATATCAAAATTAAACCCCTAACAGTTTTTTTTTCAATTGCAGTTTGAAAGTTTTTTTACCTTTGGAGGGGAGGTTTTGTTCTGAAAATAAAAATGTATTACAAAACCTGGGCCTGGGTTGCATAACAAAATTTGCGAAAAAACTATACTATAGTGAGAATTTAATCTAAAAGGCCTCCCAATGTTGCAATAAATTTTCGTGGTCAGATAAAAAAATTTGTATGTGAAATAAAAAAAGCCAGAAACCTAATAGACATTGGGCTGTATGATTTCCCTTTTATTAAAAATTGAGACTGTCGTTAACGGATTAATGACAGTATTTTTTTTTAGCCTATTATTTCTCATTCATTAAGTAGTTAGAGAGTGTCATTAGTGATTATTTTTAAATAATATTTAAGGCAATGGAGGGTGATGTTCAAAAAATTCATTATACTTTGACAGTTAAAAATTTCAGAATAAAACTAATCAATTATTTAGATAAAGACGCCTTAGTGAATTTTTCAACGAAAGGGCCCATACTGCCGTACTAAACGCAAAGGGGGTAACCCACAAAATGATGGAAATTGAGAAAATATCGCCTAGGCATTATAAAATGTATTTTACAGCTTATATTAAAGTATGGTTGTCCTTTGTAAGTAGGTAAAATTTCATAAAAAAGAAAATCATACCTGCAGAAATGATTTACAAAATTGAGCGATTTATTGGTAATTTGATATAATGGAAAAATTGGTAGTAGCTACGTTTATGTACAGTTGCAAGAAAGTTTGGCTTCGCTGTTTTTGTTTATTACTACCCCGCCGGTTTAGTTCTGAGAGTAGTTAGAACTGAAAAATGACAGCATCAAATGACACATAAAAGCTTAATTATCTCAGATCAGTATGGACTGTTGTGCTTACTAGGGCAGCATAGGGTCCAATATTTTTAGCTGATTATTTGAAACCAAGGTTTCATTTAAAATGCAGTACTTAATTTGGTGATCCTTATTATAATGTAAATAAATAGCTATTAAATAAAATAACTATTAACTATTGAAAATCGTACAGAAATACAAAAAAAAAAAACATTTTACCAACACATAACTTAGCAGTAGATTTTCGAATATTTAAATAAGAAGTATAGTGAGTGGTTTGTAGGTGAGGGAACTCCAAAAAAGTGTTCCCCTAATTTTATGCAGTAGTATTATATTTTATCACCCAGCAGGGATAAAAATTTAATACCCTTTTAGAGGGTGTTCGGTAACGTGCCAGCCAAAATCAAACGTCATGTATAAAATCGTATTTTAAGCATTAAAAAAGAATAACGTTTTTCAGATCGGGCTTCGTTTGGGGAATATTTAAAGAAATGTAAAACTAAAGTCAGGAAAATGCGGTCCAATTAAAAAATCTCCTACGATTCCAAGCCACACATTCACTGATAAATGATATATGATATTGGTGCAATAGCATGTGGGTTGTCTTCTGCCCAAAAGTGATTGTTATGGAAATTTATTATAGCTTCTCTTGAAAAACTTGCTTCATCAGTGAATAATACATTAGAAGCAAATTGTGGGTTTCATGCATGGCACAAGTGTTTGAACACGTTGGATGTGCAACGGGTATAGCTGCTGTTATTTCAAAATTCTCCAATTCAAAATACAATTGAATGACTGACATTTAAAATACTACTGTCTTCCTTACTCTGTATACTTCAGCTTTCACGTTCAGGATAACTGAACAGGAGACTGACAGCTAGAGCGCCGACAGCTCCGCCTTTATATCCCTGGCCGTGGAATCTATAAATGTCAGATAGTTCACGAACAGTAGGACGCGGAACCATTTTGGTATTTAGTAGAACTCACATTGGCCGTCAATGTGTCATTCCTGGCATGTGACTGGAATTGTCGTGAAAGTGACAATTTGCAGGTACTATGAAGTTTGGATCATCGTGGCTTTGGCAGGTAATAGCTGAAGTAGGTAGTTGTATAAAATCAGTCTTAAAAATCTTGAAAGTATAAAGGGTAATTTTTATAAAACTTGAAGGGCACGTAAGAAATGCAAAAATAAGCGAAAATTTTTGCATTTTTTCCTACAGTAAGTTTAAAAAAAATTAAACTTTCTACTTCAAAGATCTTGAGGAGTGATTTTATACACCTTCTTCAGCTGTTATCTGCCAACGATGATCCAAGCTTCATAGTCGCTGCGTTGTTCCTACCTGTGTTGGAGACATGTGCACAGAAACTTTCATTTTTTTTTTAATGACGAAGGTCTGGCAGTCCAGGGCTCTTGTTGTATTATTATACATGCCCTCAACAGAATTTTCGCTATTTATTGTTTTCACACTTTACTCTGGATATTGTTGTACACCTACTACAACTGGGTGATGCATCATACACAACCAAGGGATATTCCTTCCTCAATTTTAGAGTCTCCAATATAGGAAAAAAACTTTATGAAATAAAAATTTTTCCTTTTATTGAAGATTATCTTTTTTTTGTACACATTATGATAATGATAATTGAAATGTTCAGGGGAACACAAAATGATTTTTTCTTTTCGATGTTATAGTATACGTCTTCATCTGATATTTCTGCACAAACAGGTTCATGTCCTACTGTGCCTGAAGATGAAGGATTTGATGATTTTTTCTCTCTTCTCCTTTTCATTTTCTTCATGTTGATGGTGCCTGCATGTTTCTGAATAGTTCACAGTTCTTTGAAAGTATTTCGTCACACAATTGCAATGTGAAATTTCTCATCCTTATTTGTCAGGTATTTTTTAGGGAACAGATCGCTTTGGCATTTAACACCATCCTCTGAAGTATGTGAACTCCAATCTTCTTGAACCAAGTATGTCTTTCGTGCTGAATTATATAGTTCCAGGCCTTGGTCCGTGGCATTAACGCCACCCGTGTTGAATTTTAGTGGTCTACTTGGTGTGGCTTCTGCAAGATTGTTGTGTTTTCAACTATATTGGGGTATTTAATATTTAACAATGTAAATGTTCCGTTGGTTTATCTTTGAACCCTTCCTATTAGGACATCTCCCTTTCTAACGAAGCACGATTGACCTGGTTGTAATGACAGTGCATTTTTTTTTGCTGTGACATGCTGTGTGTTTTAAATTTACTGTTTGTCTTTATGTTTGTTTTTATAATTTCTGTAATGACGCTGTTGTACTGAGCAATGACTGTTGTAATTCAAGTACAATAAAGAAATTTGTAATTGTAATATGATTTAGATGTAGAAAATTTACAGAAGTGTTCAGCATGACATGTGAAATAAAAAGCTGTTTTGTAGTAAGAATATCATGGCCAAATGTTGACTAAAACTTAAATGAGGAATCCAAATTCATTTAACATTAAAAATTTTGTTGTAGATAATGCAAGAGGTGGCTCAGTTGTCACAGTTTGATGAAGAATTATATAAGGTTATAGGCAAAGGAAGTGAAAAAGGAGAAGAAAAAGATTACGAGGAAAAATACTTAATTGCTACTTCAGAACAACCGATTGCCGCATTTCATAGAGATGAATGGTTGCCCGAAGCTTCGTTACCAATTCGCTATGCAGGAATTTCGACATGTTTTAGACAAGAAGTTGGTTCTCATGGCCGGGATACCAGAGGAATATTCCGTGTTCATCAGTTTGAGAAGGTAAATTTTAACCATAAAGAATTTTTAGTACATAGTTACAATTCATATTTTTATGCTAGGGAGGGATATCAGAATCTAATATATTTTTTTTAATTAATAATTTCATTTGGTATCAATTTAAATCAAATCTATGTGATTAAAAAATTCAGTTTTGACAGTATTGTAAATTTACAGGTAGAACAGTTCTGTCTGACTTCGCCTTTTGATAACAAATCTTGGGAAATGATGGATGAAATGATTGCAAATGCTGAAGAATTTTATAAATTACTGGAAATACCGTATCGGATAGTAAATATTGTTTCGGGTGCTTTAAACAATGCCGCAGCAAAAAAACTTGATCTAGAGGCTTGGTTCCCGGGCTCAGGAGCTTTTCGAGAGTTAGTATCTTGCAGTAATTGCCTTGAATATCAAGCAAGACGTTTGATGGTTCGCTATGGCCAGACCAAGAAAATGAATGCAACAACCGATTATGTGCATATGTTGAATGCTACCATGTGTGCCACCACGAGAGTTATTTGCGCTGTATTGGAAACTCACCAGACAGAAACTGGTATCAAAGTACCAAAAGTATTGCGAGAATTTCTACCAGATGCTTATCAGGATGAAATTCCATTTATAAAACCTGCACCTATTGAAGTGGAACTGGAATCAAAGAAAGCTAAAAAACAAAAAGATGGACAAGCGAAGAAAGGCGTCAAGGAACATTAAACAGCTTTAAATTATACATTTAAGCTTAAACAATAATATTGTTATTTATAAAATTACGCATTTAAATTTTTTTACTTACATTACGCTAATTTTTTATGTTGGCGAGTTTGTGGAAATAAATATGAATGATAAAAACTTTTTATTTTCAGTATCTATCAAACATCGAAAAGGAAACAAACGTGTTTTGAGACACATCTTCAATTTAAAGCACGAATCCCCATAATTTTTTATCCCCACATTTTATAGCATTGGTTGTGTTTATTTATTCATTTTCACCCCCTAACGGTTTATAACCTTGTTATTTTAAATGGCGATGAAGGAATGAGGAACACTAGGAATCTTCGTATGTACTGATTTATTGCTAAATAGTCTGCCAAGGTCATTTAAATTTCGGCATTGATGTCATATCTAAAATTTTGTAGGTGCAATGAGAAATCTCGGAATAGACAACTATTACAGGTACATTAACAATTTTTATTTATTTGGAAATAAGAATTAAAGTTTCTTTTGATTATGCTTAACTGGTGTTAATTCATACTAGGCTAAAAAATATAATAATTACCTATTTGTAAAGAACGCATTTTATTGGAAAGTTGCATACAAATTACAAATTAAATTAATGCAAAACTTGATAGTATGATAATTTAAAATTATTCATAATCATACAATAAATTCCATAAATTATTTACAGTATGTATTAATTATTAGGTGCTATTGGCCAAGGGAGCTTATTGGTCAAAAACTAAATTATAAATTTGGCAACGTGAATGAAATAGGTGCATAAATTGGTGAATGGTGTGGAGTTCATTGTAAAATTCGTTTCCGTGGAAACCTATAATAAAATATGATGACCTGCAAATGAGCATTGCACCTTGCATCTACATATTTCAAAAATGCGCTGTTCTTGAGAAGTCTTGGGAAGTTGGAACGCTTTAAGATAGGTAGGTACTACCTCATTAGGAAATTATTAAAAATGCTTTATATCATGACCATTCCTTATTGTTATCGCAACCTTCCTTCCAATCTCCTGATGACGTTACCATTTGGATATCTACGAATTGGGAATCTTTGAGCGTAAACCCTCACGGCCTCATGTGCTTTCCCATGGCATTCACCCAAGATCAACACCATATCTGTGATCTGTGTAATCACGATTTGTGTACATTTTTCTTGTCAATATTAGGAAAATGACATAAAATTTGACGATTTTTCATCATTGTTATTTTAACAGTAAGTCACTGATAAGTCACCCTGTCACTAAAGCTCAGGAACTGTTAATTCGGCTCCGTTACACAATGACTTATCTCAAGAACTTATTTATTCTTTTTGCACAGTAAGTCACGCGTTTTTTAGTTAATTAACTTGGAAGAATGTTCGATCTTCTTAACCTACAGTTCCAGATCATAGGCTGATTTCGATTTCAATCACCTCAGATTTATTCTTTACGACATTTAACTTCAGTTCTTATCGAGAATAATTCATGTGTTGTCTCGTAATATTTTAAAACAACCTGATGTCTGAAAGCAAAAAGGCAAGAAGAATTTATCACTTTCACAGTCAAAAACTACTTTGGTAATAGCTGTGACCCAGAAAATAATTTAAATAAATAAATAAATAAATTTATTATTATTATGTAGGAGAACCATATAATTAAATAAAAACAATTTATTTCAATTTAATTGAACCAACATAGGTACACCATAATATCTCAAATTTAAATCAACAAAATACCATAAAATTAATATCATTTTTTCATGGTTTGAAGTCGAGGCGCTGATAATTTAACTTTGCCTGGAATGTTTCGAGCTATTTGCTCATCTTTCACCGCTTTCAGTAAGTCCTTTTCTCGCTGAGTAATCGTACGATCTTTCAAGAACATGGCGACAGCTGTTTTGGCTGCCTTACCTCTTTTACCTGTTCCAGGAGTGAGTTTAACTTTGAACCTGAAATAGAACAATTCTTGTTAGACAACAATTGTAGCATAAATTTTTTTCTTCTTTTATTTAAAACAAACAAAAATTAGAATCAATACAAAGAAAAGCAAAATGTAGCAATCATTGTCAATTTTTTTTAACCTATCCTTGCTAACAAGTGTTGTTGCATTTCTTGTCTTACAGTAAGTCGGAGCTAACGTCTCGAGTAGTTGTGTGATGAATTTCCCTCGTTACAAATATAATACCATGAGGATTAATTTAATAAGACTGATTAATTTGATCAAAGTGACATTGTCAAATTATTTTTTATTGAGTATCCAAAAAGCAGCTTGGAGTGGATAGCATTCAATTATTATTGATCAGAATTTAAATTTTTTATGATTGAGGATTGGTTTTATGTATTCATCATACTTCCACCAAAAATGTCCAAGGCGAAATTTCGGTGAAAATGAAAATATTGTTCAGTAATAAAAGGAAATTAATATTAACTAACTTATAGTTTGCCAGGGTATTGTAAGGAGCGATGACAGGAACAGCAAACAGCAGTTCATCGTCGGCATTAGGTATTCCAGTTAATGCGTCAATCATGTCAACTTCAGCCTGAACGACGGGCTCTTCATCATCTCTACTTTCTCCAAGCGGTTGGGATCTATTTGGCTGAGGTTTTTGAACTTTAGTTTGTTTTTTTAATATTTTGGACAGATTTTCTTTATTTTTCTTACTCTTCTTAGACTCTTTATTTGAACCACTCGACTAAAAATAAAACCATTATTAGGCTAGTAATAAACAAGAAATAATTTTCCAATGTGTAAAGCTAATGTAATATTGTTGCTCTACTTTAATCGGGGTCAGATTTTTTTGCTTGCATACTATATTGTTATAAGAAAATTATCATTAATACAAAAATTCCATATACATTACAGCCTCTTTAATCCGGACACAGGTTAATCCGAACATGCAGTAATCCGGACACTCAATTCTCAGAGTCATAGTCCGGACGCACCTCGGTAATCCGGACAATGAAACTGGGAACTCATGAAATTATAAAATATGTGCGTATTTCAAGGGTGGAATATTAGAATATGTGTTAACAGAACTAAACTCAATTTCTCTAGAACACACTTGATGTCAAACAGGCATTCATGTTTTGTATTCTATACAGATTCAATAGCTGGATGTCCTCGAGCTCATAACAAAGCACTCAAAGCAGAAATAGATGCTACGAAACAAAAAACCATCACGAATTATTTTCCTATACATAATTGTGGTTTAGCATAATTTATGTCATCTACTTATTCATGCAGACAAAATGAACATATACAGGGTGCACCATGTATCCTTCTCTATATTGCTATCTCCTGAACGCTAAGAGATACAGGGTCAGTTAAATTAGAGAAAAGATGCGCAGTTTTGTGGCCATCTCGAATTCGTCAAAACATGCAAGATATCTGTGACCGTTCCTGAAATATCCTGAAAAAACTGAAAAATCGAGAAATATTATTTTCCTCATATCTTTTTTATTATTGGAAATTAATAAATAATTTTTTGTAGGCTTACATAAGCCGTTAAGAGCTATCCATCTGACATTTCGAAAATTTTCAAGGCCTACTAGATCCCAGAATTTTTACAGTCAACTTTCGTTTTTCTTATGGCCACCATATTGTTTTTTTATGTCGTTCGATATGAAAAAAATAATGGAAACCAAAAATTAATGAACTTCAAAAAATTTTTTTTTAAATTTTCGTTCTTAATTTTTCAAAGAAAAACCTAATAAAAAATCGTTTAAAAACGTCAACATTTGTAAAATACGCCGAAATAGTGCTTGCCTTATGGTTTTTTAATTTATCTATGAAATTCGGTCTAAAAATGTGTATTTTTTGTAAAGAAAAAAGAAGAATAAAAATTTTTTTTATTTATTTTTTGAAGTTTAACAATTTTTAGTTTTTATGATTTTTTTTATACCGAACAACATAAAAAAACACTATGGTGGCCATAAGAAAAACGAAAGTTGACTATGAAAATTCTGGGATCTAGTCGGCTTTGAAAATTTTTGAAATGTCAGATGGGTAGCTCTTGACGACTTATGTAAGCCCACAAAAAATTATTCATTAATCTCCAATAATAAAAAAGATATGGAAAAAATAAGAAATCTCGATTTTTCAGTTTTTTCAGGATATTTCAGGAACGGTCACAGATATCTTGTATGTCTCGACGGAATCGAGATGGCCACAAAATTGCGCTCCTTTGGATTTGTTTAACCGACCCTGTATCTGTTAGCGTTAGGAGATAGCAAAATAGAGAAGGATACATGGTGCACCCTGTATTGTCTATAATATATTAAAACATATTATACATTATATAATATTACATATGTATATATGATACATATGAAATTACATTTTTTCAAATATACCTATCCAGTAATCCGGACAAATCGCTAATCCGGACATACCCCGTGCATTTAATTGTCCGGATAAAAGAGGTTGTACTGTAATAAGAGTAAAGGACTTAAATAAAATCAAATAGAATAATTTCAATAATTTCCGTGCAAAAACATTGAACACCCATTGAAGATTGTCCTTGCAAATAGATGTAAATAGACAGACATTTAGATGTCAGCAACTTGCATTACCAAAAAAGCAATTATAGAGAATTTTTTGGTAATGTCAGTTACCTACTAACAATTATTATGTCAGATCTGAGTTATATACTGATCAAGAGATTCAAAATATTGTCCATTAATATGAATATGACATACTTGAAGAATTTCCATTCTGAGACGACGCTCTTCTTCATCTTGATCCCCATATTTTTCTTTAATTTTCTTAAGCTTGCTTCTCTGACCTCTCTTTGCCTGCTGCTGCTGTTGCTGCTTAGGAACGTCTTGTATATCGGAACCTTAAAAAATAACGTTGTAATAAAATGATGAAAAATGTCACAGACTTACTTTTACAATCACTTTTGATGGGTTTGGGTTTTGACTCACTGTTTCCTCTACTTCTTTGATTTGGCTTTATCAGTACAGGTTGATTATCACCCAAATAAACTACTTTCTCATCTTCATCTTCAGAATCTTGAAGTTTTAAACCAGACTCTTTAACAATATCAATCCTGCAAAATTCATTTTTCAGCACCAGAGTAATATGTAATACTAATATTAATGTTTATGTTAGACCTGACTAAAATATTTTATACAGGGTGTGACACAACAACTTTTAGGTGATTCATAATAAATAGAAAAATGATTGGGTTAGACATGTATGACTTCAATTTGAACGAACTGAAGTAAAATATTTACAACCCTCCCCATATCACTTCTGGTTACACCGGAAGCCTATTAATTAAAAGTTTATGTGGGAATTAGAACTGGAAAATACGAAAGCGTCTAGAGGTCATAAAATTATAATAAAATTTTTTTTCAATAAATTGAAAAATATTAATTAAGTCCCTAACAAAAATATACAGATAAATAGGTAAGTATAATTATTCCTGTTATGTAATAAAATATGTATACAGGGTTATCCTAAATAGTTTGAAGCTTTGGTTTGTATTGATTGACTAATTCAAACTATTATCTGAAGAAGTTGAATCCCAAATGTATTGAAGCTGGGTGGTCTAAGTATACTGAGGAACCATTCTGCTCAATTTTATATGAATATTTTCCAAAAGTTGAGAGAAACTTATCATTTTTCAGCTTCAGAACTTGATAAACCTTTATTGGCAATTCTGCTTTGTGAGGATCACAAGTAGGTAATATGAGCTTTCCATTAAACTTGTTTTTCAAAATCATTAAGCTACTTTTGCTATTTTTTTGCAATAAGATCTTGATCAAACCGTAATTATGTGAATGGAACACTCATAAGAAGTGGATCTATAAGTTATGCAACATTTAGCCTATGAATATAACATTTTATTAACATTTATTTCTTTTTATTTATCCATTCCATACTGATGTTATGCTCTATCCATAGCTACATTCAACGGGGTGTGGTAAAAGATAGAGGAATTATGAGCGTCATAAGTTGGTGAAGGATGCACAATTTGTATGCCATATTTCAGACATAACCGATACGAGCCGTTAAGGGCTAGTTCCCTTGTCAACATGATGAATACATTTTTGTAAAGATGAAGAAAGGATACAATTTTCACTTATTTTAATTTATTCTATTTGTCTTTATGTCACTACTGTGTAATCTGAATTTTCTACTATTGATTTTGGTAATATTTCGTCTGTTTTCAACATTACCCAATTTTCAATATCTGACATTTGAGATTGTTCCGTCATCTCGATGCCCGCATTTTTAATTTCATCTCTTCCTTAAGCAATTTATCCTTTACTTGCACAATCCTTACTGCCCATCCCTATAAGATTATGATTTTCACGGCAAGAGAACATACTTATGTGGGTAACGCGAGTGGTGCAAACAAATCTACCAACCTCACCACCAACTACCAACACGAGAGAACAGTCAAGGGCGGGCAAGCAACCAAGCAACCTTCGTCAGGTGCGGTGGAAATTGCCGCGTTCCTGCATTCGCCAACTTCGTCGTTATCGTGTCCGATAAAAAAGGCCGATCGCATTATTCGTGGCTGCGGTACATGCAGTACCCTGCCCCTCTTCGCAAAACCGCATATTATTTGAAGACTTCCACATCTCCCGCACGGGTCACAGTGGTCCGCCCAGTGGTACGAAATTAAACAGTGAGTACAATAATTAAAAATCACAATAATTATTAATCCTGTACCCTGGGCCTTCGTCTAGATTTCAAACGAGCTTTTCGGCCTTACAAGCCGACCTATTAAAACTCCTAATTAACATCAAACCGGAGCCGATTGGTACTCTATTAAGAGAACGATTCAGAGATAAATATTGAGAGATAAATAATAAAGATAAATTTTTCTTGAGAGATAATTAAAAAAAAATAACCCTTACCACGGATTTTTTTTATAATAAATGGTTATTATAGCATTTTTGTAATATTTTCATATCTCTGACACATTTTCAGGGGAAGAATACTGTATCCGCACTTATATGATATACAAAATGTGGAATTAAATTACCTTGTGTCTCCAAAATGGTGAATCTTGATCTGAGTATCTGGAAACTTTGAATTACCTTCACTTTCTGAGTCCGACGACGTATCATTCTCTTCTTCTGGTTTTTCATGATCTGCATTTTTTTCTTCTTTCGTTTCATAATTTTTTTCATCAGGTCCTTCTGAATTTTTGACCAAATCTTGCTGGTCACCTTCTAAATGACCGGTAAATTGTTATTAATATAAAAAAATAAATAAAAAATTTAACTCACCATCACTTTCATTCAAAATTTCTACTTCAACATCATTACTGCTGTCAGTAACACTTAATTCATCGCCATCTTCTATTGGATTTACCTTTCTTTCCCCTTTATGCTTTTCTATGAATCCATCTTCCACGCGAAATAAGAAACTCAAGCCCAAGATGAGATGGGATGGTGGCAGAAAATTTTTCTTACCGCGAACCATGAAGCTTCCAGTAGATAAATACTCTCCTGTAGGGGCGGTTTTACTAACTTGTTCACCCCAAACCCAATAAGCATTGCTAACTACTTTAGCATCCCATGCAACACTGTAAAAAAGAAAAGTTGAAAAATATGGAAAAATAATCTTTAAAAATAGATAATCCATGATGAATCATCTATGTATCTGTTTCTGTGATTTGATAGTTAGCAAGAATGTATAGTATTTTTCACGAAGCTAGATAGTATGAAGTTGCATCATAATCGGTTAGCTACTGTTAATACCAATTCTACAATTTGAAATGTTCTATGACTTGTGCTTAAAATGATTTTACGAATGCACAATCATGTTGGCAGCATTTCATTAAGTTGTTATGTCAATTTAATACATTTTATCAACTAACATTACATTTTATTAACCGACATTGTTAAAGTGAAGTTTTTTGGAACGCTTCTGTTTCAAATTAAAATAAAGTAGATAAAAATTTGGGAAAACACTGAATAATGTCAAAAACGGTACTTTGAATATTGAATAACAATAAATACAATAATCTAGCATTTAAAGAGTAGCCTGAGCGCACCAAATAACAATATACAGTGAGGACGTCTGTAGCTCTCCCCTGACCACAAGTTTTAAACCAAACCATAGAACTTTCAACCAAAAACTAAATCAAATGTCATGAATTTTACTGGTTTTTGACATAACACTGATCTGTCAAATGTCAAAGATGATGTTGCGTCAACTTCAAAATTTTGAGAGGCATGGGGGGTCAAATTACACCAAATTTCACTGGGAGCCAATTCCCATACAGATTCTGCGGGGTCCTTTTTCCTTTATCCCATCGCAATTGTCGTTGTCTCAACGGAAAGCCGAGTTTTTGGAAATAAACAATATTTAACACTTTTTTCAAAATGGCGGAGAATGCACATTACTGCATGATCGACAATTTGAAGTTAAGATTTTCTAAGCCACACAAATTACAAAAATCAGCTTTCTCGGTTCACTTGCATTTCCAAATGTATATTATAATAATAATTATTGGACTAATAATATAGTTTCAGTTTTGATTTGAACCGCCTTCAGATGAATATTTCACTGTTTTCAGTTAGTAATTCTGAACCAGTCAGAATCGTGTGTTAGAACTTGGAACAAACTTGATATAAAATTGTTTGGCACAAGAAAAGCTTGTTTTTTCAAGTTTACGTTACCTGTAACATATAGCCATTGTTCCAGCTTCATTCAAAGTTTTAGGGGGGACAGGTTGTCCAGATGGATTCTTAATAACAACACTGCTAGCACCATGAATATCTGCATGGACATAAATATCAGTTGGTTTCATATATCTGAAAAATAAAAGTAAGGTAATAACTCAATCTAAAAAAAAAAATAACCAAGTACTTACCTCTTCACAATAAGTTCATTTTGTTGTTGATCTCGGCCAGCAATGACGAGATAATTTTCTGAACTTACAAACCAAAAGAATTTCTCAAACCAGTAAACTTTTCTAGCTTTGTTGATGTTAGTTATTGTTTGCATCTAAAATTAAATCATTATGTAGGCAGGTAGGTACCTAATTAGTTATTAAAACTTAATTGTTACCTCTTTCAGTGATTGCATGGTCTTCTTTTCAGCTGATTTAAAAGCCTTAGCTTGAGAATCAATGGTCTTTTGCTGTTTTTTAGCAGCACTCCTTTTCTGATCATAGTAACTGAAATTTTTTTTATATATGTACCAACAGAAAGATTATACTACTTTTATTTTCTATTTATTAATATTGATATTAATGTAACATATCATAAACTGGGTGTTTCCTTGGCCGACACACCTTAGGATATTGGCTTCCCGGTTTAAAAGACAGAAATGTCAAATTAATAATTTGTTTTGATTGAAAGGCTGCTTCTGTTGCTGCAGTCGGATTACAAGGCTGTTCGGCAATTTTCGAGAAAATCGGGTAAAAGTTTGCAATAGGTGAGAAATATTTTGGAACAAATTGGAACCTTTTTCCCAGTTTTCTCGAAAATGGCTCAACAGAATGAAAATGTATCTGCAGCAACAAAAGCAGGTTTTCAATCTTAAAAAATTATTAATTTAACATTTCTCTCTAAAACAAAACATATAGGGAAGGTAATAATTAACTTTTACCATTGAAATATCTATGGTGCGTCGGCTTATTTAACACCCTGTAGGTAATGAAACTATTGTTGAATATTATCAGCGGTAATTTAATACAATGTGATACGATTAAGATCGATAATTTTTTGGAATAGTAATGAATTGCATTCCCAAAACAGAAAATACACACAGGACGAGTTGTATTTTCTTGCATTGGTATTGCAATGAATTATCAATACTCTGGAAAATTATAGGTTATTAATCCTACCATGAATTATATTATAACCAGACCACTCTCGAAAAATTCTATGATTTTTTTTGGTTTCAGTTTGGTTCTTGAAAATTGAGAAATTAGAAATGAAATAGAAATCTATCCTGGAATGGTTTGTTGATTATGTTTGAGTAATGGGGAACAAAAACTTAAATCAAAGGTGGAAAATCAAAAATAAGAAAGATAAATGTTGGGTAGTGTTTTGGGCCCGTTGTAGTTTGTTATGCATATTATCGATAATGACATTGAGAGGCAGTTAAAAACCTGGAAAGTTAGAAATCTGCAAAAGCAACAAAAGCAATGCTCATTATTTCAAGAATGAGTGAATATGAACAGATCAAAAATTCCAAAAACTAAAGAAAACACTGAATTCGTAGTTTGTAAAATATTTAAGAGTGGTAGTGGGTACCTAATAAGCTACTAATAAATAACCTAACTTATAGACTAATATTCCGCGACTGCCAGACCTTTGCTATTTTATAAAAGTAAAAGTTTCCATCGCAAAGGGCATAAAGGAACTGCAAAAATAGACGAAAAAATTCCTGTAGATATAAGTCGTTGGAGCTTTAGCTTTGGAGATGGAGGGTGTTAAAGTTCAATGAAAAATTTAATATTTTTGAATATCTAATAATTGGCTGATAATAACTCGAAAATTTTTACAGTTGTTGTACTAATTTAAGTACATGATTTGATATTCCCAAAACAAAAATTCAATCACTGGCGGAGATCTGGGTATGTCGTTACCTTTTTTGAAATTACCACTGACTTTAATGGAAATGTGACATTTTTGATAGATACCTTGTGCTGTTTAGAGGAGAAAATTCACCTTGTTTGCTGTATGACGCACTCTTCACAATGTACGAAACCGTACAAGGTAAAATATAATAAAAATCAATGATAATGAGTAGGCACTTTCAGAAATAATAATTAAACAGTGAGCCAGATGGCAAAAAAGTAAGGTGACTTTTTTTCTCCAAACAACATCAACATGGTCTATCAAAAATGTCACATTTCTAAATTCAGTGGAGTATAAATTAATTAAATTATATAATTATTTAAAAAAGCTAATGACATACCCAAATCTCCGCCAGTGAATTAAAATTTTTTGTTGGGAGTATCAAATCATGTACCTACTTCAATTAGTACAACAACTGTCAAAAAATTTGAATTATTCTGATCAGCCCGTTATTCAGATTCAAAAAATATTATATTTTCGTAGTACTTCAACATCTTATATCTCGAAAACTAAAGCTCCAACGACCCATGTCTACAGGAATCTTAAAATATTTTGAGGAGTGATTTTATACAAATTCTTCAGCTGTTACCTGCCAACGCCACAATGATCCAAACGTCATAGTCATAGTTTCTACCTGTGTTGAGGACATGCGCACAGAAACTTTCAGTTTTTATAAAATTTAATGACGAAGGCTTGGCAGTCATGGGCTCTTGGTCTATTATGTGTAAGTAAAAAAATAACTTGCTTTTTTTAAAGTTGGTAACTTTAAGTCATAAAAAAACTAAGTAAGTACATAGAAATATAATAACAAATAAATATGCAATTTCTATAAAGAAATAATTTATTAAAATAGGACAAACATAGCCCAGAATAGCCCTCAGTCTTCGCGTAAGTTGTCAGAACAAATAAATATATAAAAAATGAGTAACTGAAGAAAATTTAATGTAACTAAGAACAATTAATTGAAATATCTACCAAAAAAGAACCACTATTATACAGGGTGATTCATGAGTGACCTTACATAGACCAATGGTGATAAGCGGAATTCAAGGCGGGTCGAAAACCACAAAAGAAATTTTTTTTGTGTGATTGGTTAAGAAGTTACAGGGTGTTTTATGTCTCAGGTACAAAACTTTGATAGGCGATATTTCTGAAACGGCTGGAGATATTTTGTAGAAATTTACTAGGAATGGTGCATTCCGGAAACTCATCAAAACTACATTCTGAGTTAATTAAAAATCCAGGACCGGACTTGAAAATTTTTGCCCCCATGGTCTTTGTTGAAAAAGTTAATTTTCTAACGATGTTTCTGAAAAACTGTCATCGAATTTGAAAAGATAAGAAAAAACTCTATAGAAATCATTCCTCAATTTGAACGGCACACCCAAACCGTCTCGAAAAAAAAATGTCAAAGTAAAACTTCTCAGTAAATTATCGTTTTCGAGCAGACATATTTTCCTTAATGTTCGTCTGAATTCCTTCAAATTTATTTTTTGACTTGTTTCTGTGGAAAAAATGTTTGACAGAAGGCCAAGCTTTATTACTGGGAAATCAGATGTCAACTACAAAATTTTCAGATTTCACTAATAATCACAAATCATTTCACTAATAACGAATACGCAGACATTATGTTTGTGTATGGTTTATGCAATGGAAATTCAAGAGCAGCTGCGAGAGAATACCATAGAAGATTCCCCAATCGAAGAACACCGGCCCATGTAACGTTTCGCGTCTGTTTTCCAATTTTCTCGAAATCACGGCATATTTCCCTGAGTTCAAAGGAATGCTGAATCTCAATTGGAAATGAGGTCTGAGCCATCAAAACATCGTGGAGATGGTGGCAGTAAATCCAAGTACAAGTACGCGAAGAATTGGGCAAGCACTGAGCATTTCTCAATCAAGAGTATGGCGAACCTTGAAAAAAAGAAGAGCGGATGCATCCCTGTCACGTACAAAGCGTACAGGGCTTCAACCATTCAATGAAGTTCCATTGAATGGACTGCGTAGAATTTTGTTTACTGATCGAAGCTCAGTTCACGCGGGATGGTGAAACGAATAAAAAAAACTCCCACCTATGGGCATATGAAAATCCGCGCTCTGTTGTTCAGAAGAACTCGCAACAGATTTTCTATAAATGTATATTTTGGCATTGCAAATGATACCCTAATAGGACCCCATTTTTTTGCTGGGCGGCTCACAGGGGAAATTTATTTACTTTTCCTACAAGTCATTTGGCCCGGCTTGCTTGCAGAGGCGAACGTGAACAGGCGTGCTCTTTCCTTCCAGCAAGATGGGGCACCACCGCATTTTTCTCGACAAGTCAGAGAGCATCTCCACAATGAGTACCCCAATCGTTGATTGGGGCGCGGCGGCCCTCATTCCTGACCACTTAGGTCCCCCAACCTCACTGTTTTAGACTATTGCCATATGAAGCAGGAAGTCTAAAAAACGGAAGTAAGTACCAGAGAGGAGCTCAGGACGCGAATACTGGTAGTTGCTGATGAAATTAGAAACAACAGGCAAATAATTCAAAAAGCAAACCAAAATTTATGGAAACGCTGCAGGAAATGTATTGAAGTTGGTGAAGACATTTTGAGAACCGTTTATAACATTAATATTGATAACATTTAATTTACACTGACATTTTTCCCACAGAAACAAGTTAAAAAATAAATTTGAAGGAATTCAGACGAACATTAAGTAAAATATGTCTGCTCGAAAACGATAATTTACTGAGAAGTTTTACTTTGACTTTTTTTTTAGAGACAGTTTGGGTGTGCCGTACAAATTGAGGAATGATTTCTATAGAGTTTTTTCTTATCTTTTCAAATTCGATGACAGTTTTTCAACAGCATGGTCAGAAAATTAACTTTTTCAACAAAGACCATGGGGGCAAAAATTTTCAAGTACGGTCCTGAATTTTTAATTAACTCAGAATGCGGTTTTGATGAGTTTCCGGAATGCACCATTTCTAGTAAATTTCTACAAAATATCTCCAGCCATATCAGAAATATCGCCTATCAAAGTTTTGTACCTGAGACATAAAACACCCTGTAACTTCTTAACCAATCACACAAAAAAAATTTCTTTTGTGGTTTTCGACCCGCCTTGAATTCCGCTTATCACCATTAGTCTATGTAAGGTCACTCATGAATCACCCTGTATATATCGACAGGTCGTAGGCCAAATGGCTTAACCCTCAAATTTTGTGAAATTGAGTTAAGGATGTAGATGGTTTCTAAAAGGCGTATTCCACATAAATTCAAGAACTGGCGTAATCCACAAAGCTTTATATGGGTCAAAACTTTTATCAGAATTACGCCAGTTGTTGAATTTATGTGGAATACGCCTTTTAGAAACCATCTACATCCTTGACTCAATTTCACAAAATTTGAGGGTTAAGCCATTTGGCCTACGACCTGTCGATATATAAGAATCTACTTTTAAATTTAATAACTAATTTAATTCAAGAAATAATGCTAATATTGTACAGGGAAAATTAATCTGCACAATGGATGTCTATTTTATCGATTGCCTATCTATGATTTTTTGGAACCATCATTACCGATGATGATGTATCGATAGAGCCCTAAAAATTACTTTGTTATTTTCTACCAATTACCTTCTGGCATTAGCAAAAGCTGTGAGTCCAAGATTTATATCCACATTCATTGATGGTATACAGTCATCACCACAACTTTCATGATCTTCATTGTTTTCATTCTCACTAAGAGGTGTATTATATGGATCAGACAGAAAGAGTGAGATATGATTTGTTTCTAATTTCAGTTGACTAATCGTTTTCGCAATAGGATCACCATTAATTTTTGACTCTTTCAGTAATTGCTCAATGTTAGCCCATGATAGCTGAAAATGCAAACTGTTTTCATCTTGAACTATATTAATTCGGTACAACTGTTTTACCTGACTAGCTAAAGCACCTTGAACAGCCAAAATAGCTTGATCAACTAACACCTGATTTCTACTTATCAATTCAGCCTTCTGTTTATCCAATTCCTGAGTTTTCTCCAAATTAACCAGTCTCTTGTCGTGATCTTTTCTAACATTTTCCAGTTTTTTCATAGCTTCACGTTCCTGGTGTAACACTTTTAATTCTATTTTCTGGCTTTCCAAGGATGAATAAAATTCATCAACAGCCGCGTTGAATGAGTCAAACTCTTTATATGGAAGGGAAACATGCTGGGCAAATAAAGTGGGATGAAACTCTTGATTTGAATAAAAGTACTCTTTCTCACTTCCCTGCTCTTCATTTGGCCTTTTTTCTTTCTTCTGTATAATATACCCCTAAAAAATTAAAACATTAATACGTTTGATACATTATGAGAAAAACTTAAAACTCACTTTCGAAGGTTTTGTCTTTGCAATATTAAACATGGATTCAGCTTCTTTCAATGCCACAAGAATTTTATCAATTTGTTCTTCACCACATTGGCTAATTTTCAATGAACCTGATAAACCAGCATTCATTAAAACATGTTCAATTAAAGGAGGACCAAACTCTAAAAAATAATAAATAACAGAGTAAATAACATTCCTGCCTTTATTTTTACAATACTAACCAGTGTTCAGCACTAAAATTTTCTTCAACTGATCGTTGGGTTTATGTTTACTAATAAGTTCCTTTAATTTATCTATATTTAAGAAATCAGTTTCTCTAGCCCTATCCTGAGGATATTTCTCTCTTACCGCAAATCTGACTTTATCACCTTCAGTATGAGGTCGAAGAATATTCAAGATGGTCATTTCATAATCTGTTAATACTATGTTACCTCTGTCATACAATTCCAGTATTACATGGTATGCGACCTCTCCAGAACCAAATTGTAGATCTAGTATTCTGTCAGTTCCCAATTGCGTGACTTTCTCCAATCTTTTGTTACTCAAGTGTTTTCTCAGCTAAAACATGTTTTATATTAAGTTTTTAGAATACGTCTTATAAACGCTACTGGAAGATTTTTTGGAAGTACATCAACTTAAATCACAAGCTTTCAAAGTAAAGTTTTTAAGAATACCAACATTAACTGCTGAAATCTAATCTAAACCAATGTTCTTTCCACAAAAAAATTAAACATAAGTAAAGGTTGGAGTGCTAGAACGCTTTTTTTTATTTTACGGGGTATTTTACATGTAAAATGCCCGTTGATGAACCATCATTGGATAATCATTTTTAATAAGCGTTCTAGCACTCTGCAGAAAGTCTTTCTAATACTTCTGCAGAAATAGGTACCTATGTTTGCTTCTAAAAGCTTTATGGGTCAAATATCTTTATAATGTCACACTTCAATTCCTTTGGTCAAGTAGGTAGCTTGACACAGCCTTTGACTAAATTCAAATATTCTGTTAAGCAGCTATATAGAGAATAGAGATTACTGTAAATAGGGCCTAATCCAGTTAAATTTTCTTCCAGCCCACCGAAGTCACTTTTTCTACAATATTGTAACCAAGAAAAGTATTTTGGATTCATATTTGTTAATGTTGTTGTTAACAATTCTAGCTGACATGACAGTAATGTCCATTCTAATACAGAATGCCAGAATATTTCCGTGCATGTTTGAAAGAGTTCTAAGGTTATGTCTAGAGCTATGCTACAACACCAGTAAAGCTCCTGGAACTTTTCCAAAACCACGGTTGGAATGTATATAAAAGCGCTGTGGCAGTAGCTATTTTTTTTTTATTTTTTTTATTTTTTTTTATTGAAAATGCACATGCACTGCAGGGAAATCCCTATGACGCTCTGGGAGCGGTGCATGAGCGGAGATATCGATTCACGTTGGCCTTGAATCTCTGTAGGTTGTATACTTCGGAAAACACACCCTTTGGAATGCTATTCCAAAGTGATGCGGTTCTATACATAAAAGAAGTCTGAAATAGGGTGGTACGAGGTGTAACGAGCTGAACCTGATACGGATGAGCGTCTGCGGCTCGACGTGTATTTCTGCCCGGTCTTGTTCTTGGTGGGATCAAGCGGGCCACGTCTTTTGAACACTTTCCATTCAAATATCTGTAAAACAGACTCAGGTCAGCTACTCTTCTTCGATGTTCGAGAGTGTCTAAATTTTTTGTCAGTATATACAGGGTGTTGATTTTCAAAGCGGGCCATAGGGGATTAGCATTGCGAAAGTGGTTTTTTAGGATTCCTGCTCGCCGTTTAAACTGACAGAAATGGTTTTGATATCAAAATGAAGCTAAAATTATTGCGCATAACGCTTGACATCAGAAATTAATTTAATTTCACGACGTTTTCTAAAATTCTTCAGTAAAAATTCAAGTAATTGTTAATGTTTAATCACAAAATAGCATGCCTTGCCTAAACAATAATGACGTTTCTACGTTTTGACAATCCAATAATAAAATTCTATAAGTCAGTAGGTAATAATAAAGTCTGGTTCTATTTAACCCTCCTGTAACTGGCTACACTGTAGTAGGTTTTCACCATAAAGACTCTTTCTTGGTTTGTATAACCCATTTTTAAATAGAACCAGACTTTATTATTACCTACTGACTTATAAAGTTTTATTATTGTCTGTTGAAACGTAGAAACGTCATTATTGTTTAGGCAAGGCATTCTATTTTGTGATTAAACATTATCAATTACTTGAATTTTTACTGAAGAATTTTAGAAAACGTCGTGAAATTAAATTAATTTCTGATGTCAAGCGTTATGCGCAATAATTTTAGCTTCATTTTGATACCAAAACCATTTCTGTCAGTTTAAACGGCGAGCAGGAATCCTAAAAAATCACTTTCGCAATGCTAATCCCCTATGGCCCGCTTTGAAAATCAACACCCTGTATAGTATAGTTTAGATTGGAAGTTAGTTGAGGTGGGAAATACCACAGAGCACAGAGTAAAGAACAGAGTTCACTGATTGTGACAGTATAAATGATAGTGGAAATAGTCAGTGGAAGTTAAGTTAAGTGAAATTAAAGCATTAGTAGTTGTGTTTAGTAATGTCTGTAAAGAAGACCGATTATTTGGACTTTGGAGATTATTGTTAATTTGTGTTGACCGAGGTTGTGACTTATTTAAACAAATACTAATGATTATATACAATTATTGTAAAACTTTTAATTTGAAATACACTCCTATGCCCTGTATTTTCGCTACTTAAAGGAGTCGAGGTTCGAAATTTTGTAGTCATACAGATTACAGACTGATGACCCACACTGTAATTTTGTTTTCAAGCCCCGCCGGTTACGTCTGTGCAAAGAGAGCTAATTATCGATATTTTGATTCGCGTTAACAGAGTCGGCAGAACGATCTGTCAGACTTGAAACCGGCGTCAAGGGTCGAGGCGAGGACAGCCTCGTAGCGCCATTCATGCGAGCTGAGCTCCATCGACTATTAATATATTGATTCCTCGCTGATAGATCCAATCCACCAATATACCAATACTAGTAAATAGGGAATCCATACCCGGCAGAAATTGCTACCCGGATACCCGTTTTTATTACCCGGGTACTCGCGGGTATCCGACACATATTTTCTTAAATAAATTAATTTGAAAAACTTGAATACAATTTAGGGATGAAACGTTTAAACGGTTATGAAATAATAAACGCGTTTAAGAAAACGTAAACGTTTAAACGGTTAACCGATTTGTTTTACCTATATCAAACTGCATGGAATAAATTAAACATTTCAACAAAAATTATTCTTCCTCTTTAAAGGTTTTACTTTTCTTATGAGTCAGCAAAAAAATTATCCAACGCGTATTTATTGCCCTGTGTAGGCACTCAGTAATAGAACCTAAGTGGTTTGTTTCATTTTATGCAGTCAATACAATTTCCGGTAGGAATGATAATCGGCAATAAATCAATGCTTATATTATTCGTCATTGTCGTCGTCTCCTGAAAATCAGGGGTCAGCAGGAATACGGTGAATTAACGCGCAGGTGGTCCAAGTATCAACAATCGTCAAAGTGAGATGCGAGACGTCATCTATTAAATGAAATTGAGGTCTATTTACATCTAACGGCCAGGGCCGGGCGTAGTTCAACGTTAACATAATTTTTTTTTAATAATACATGGATTTTGAATGGCTGCATGCATCTACATCTGACGACAGGCTCATCGCTGTTTGATGTAAATGTGTCCATTCAAAATGTCCATTGAATAATAAAAATTGAAGCCCACGTTGAACGTTGAACACTCGGCGCGTGTTCGTGCTGTTAGGTGTAAATAGACCTTTATGAAATAATGATGGTATTATTTTAGGATTTTAGTTTGTATGATATGAGACACTCACTACTGAAGGGCGCATAGTCGTATAGACGACTGGCAGGGTGGTCTGCCTAGCCAATTCCTGCAAGTGATGTCTTTTCTTGCAGGTGCAGCCCATAAAAACTGATTTTATGTTGCTGCTCTGTTTACACAAGTCATTTCACAGAATTAACTCTTTCTTTATGCTTTATGCAGATTTTAAATTTCATTTTTGGGAGTTTCGTTTTATACATGCAGGTTTAGTTGGTAAATTTACAAACGGGTATATCAATGTTTATCCGGGTGAGTGACGTCTTAACGGGTACCCGGGTACCCTAAGGATTCCCTACTAGTAAATGCTCTAATATACATTCATTTATGCTCTGTCATGTTCTTAGTGACCCTATAAGTTTGCATACTCTTAAAAAGTGAAGTTTATCACACCATGCATAGAGTGCGTGAGTTACGTATCACCTTGTATAAACAGTGATTAACTTTCTGGAGAAGTAAGCAAACAACATCAGAGAGTATTGCGCAATATTACTTCATATTGTGAATTGGTAATAATAAATAATATGGAGGGGCACTAAGTAAATAAATGTAAAATTATTTCCAGTTATTGATAGAGGAGTGATATTCATGAAAAAGCTCTTCACCATAGGAAATAGCGACCCTAGTTTGAAAGTCGCCATTGTAAGAATGGCTTAAAGAGAGAAATAATGGTTGTATTTTACCCACCCACCAGATATACAAAGGTGCCTTTTACAATAGTGTTGGTCTTTTATTTATTTTTATTATCAGTAATAGAGCAAGAGCTCGCGACTGGCTGACCTTCGATATTTTATAAAAGCTGAAAGATCCATTGCGCATGTCCCCGACACAGGACCGATGCAGCGACTATGAAGTTTGGATCATTGTGGCTTTGGCAGATAATAGCCGAAGAAGGTGTAAATTCAGTGCCAATTTTACACTGAAATTAGTAAATTATGCACAATTTTGACCCTCACAGTAACAACAGCACATATCTAACCTTCTGGAATAGATGACATATTTGTCGGCACAAAGAACGGAATTAGGTACCCAAACTATTCCTACCCTACCTTCATGCTAAATCCAGACGGAGCAATATTTTTTGGCCATTCAAAGGCAGTAGTGTGGATACGATTACCAGACTCCATTAGAATAACCACTTTTTCTTCAAGTCTTTGTAGTCGAATCAAATAAGTTTTATTGTCAATATCATAGACATTATTTACACGCATTCCAACCAACCTGCAATTATTTTTATGAAGTAGCAATTCACTTAAACATTAATCTTATTTTAGGTATGAGGATTTGAATATTTTGAACTTACTTTTCTAATTCTGCAACGCAACAAATTATATCATAGGTATTAAATCGAGTTTTCATTTTGGATTTTAATTGTAACTTCGTGTATTGTGGGTATAATAATTCTACTTATTAGCAGAGGATGAGATGAGAGAAAATTAATTTTACTCTGGTGTTTTTTCTTCTTATCTGGCTGGATCCTGGATCATCAACATCAATCAACATCATCATCACATCAATAATCATCATCATCATCATACATAACCTTAACCAGAATTGCAATCTCTTTCTTCTTCTTTTATTTAATGACCTTCGCACATTTCTGCATTTAGCCAGCTATATTTTGCTTGCTTTGGTTGGATTTTGGATTGTTGAATGTTGATCAAGTTTCAAGTTGATTGATGTTAACATTGTTACCATTTTTACAGACAGGAAAGAGAAACATTCATACAAACAGACAGAATTATTACAGAACAGAATCAGATTCATTTGAGACCCTATTATATTATTATTAGATGAGGAAGGTCTCGCACACTCATCACTTCATCAGGCAGGCGCAGGCTTCAAATCAAAGTAATCAAATTTGCATACCTATCCATGAAATGAGAATATACGGTATTTTCCGATCGACAGAGTTCTTCGATAAGAAGCGTAACGTGAAATTGCGATCGCGATTTTTTTTTAAATGGCCGCTGCAGACGCTTTTGAAAATTAAAAAAAAAAAATTTTTTTAATCTACTTTGGCGGCTTACAGCTGACAGACGGTTGTCTCGATTGCAGCAAAACTTTGCATTTTGGAAGAGCAATTTCTTAGCTACACGCCGATACTTTTGCGATGTTCCCCCGACCCAAGCAGCCAAAGTTAGGGTAAAAAATGTGCGAGCGGAACAATTTTTCGTTTAAAATCTCGACGATTTCCGAGCAAAATTAATGAAGATCATCTATGGTTGAGCAAAATTAATGAAAATCATCTATGGTTCAGAATTTTTTTCTCGGCAATTTTCGTACATCGGGATTCGGGGATAATTTTTGCGGGATTGTGGAAGAGTTGCTCTGTTGAAATTTTCATTTTTTGTCGTTTAAATTTCCAAAATGGCGGCGCTGTGATTATTAGAAAAGGGCCGATTTTTACTCGCGATTTCTCAACTTTGGCGTTTAAAAAGTCCCAGTTTAGATTTTTTTTCGAGTTTTTTTCAAAACCACGTACTAATTAATGGTAATGCCTTTATTTTAACACTTCAAAAAAAAAATTGGATCGAGACTTTTAACGTCACTACGATTTTTGTTGTTGGAAAAAATTACCCTTATTCGGAGTTTTCAAGTTTGACATTTTTTAAGTGACATTTTTGAATTCGCTGTTATTTTTTCACCATAGCCAGAAGATAATCGCATGTAATATTGCCTTTATTTTGACACCGCCAAAAATAGTTCAATCACGATTTATACCGTCACTATAATGACATTTGGTAAAAAGAAAAACAATTTTTCTCAATATTCATGAATTTGACGTTTAAAAAAAATGACAGTTGCAGTTATCCGGGATAGCTCTTGCACCAATATGTTATTGCTGCACATTTCACCTTTACGAGTATACCAAAATCTGGCCGCCATCTTGATCCTTCGATTTTAATTAAATTTTTTCGTGTGAAAGAACACGTGTTTTTTTCCACTTTTCGATTTTGACGTTTCAAAAGTGCCAGTTCGGATTAGTTTTTCGAAAATATTTCACAGGGGTGTAGTAGCCGGGAGTCTCTTCGTTACGCTAAAATTACAAAATGGCCGCCATCTTGATTCTTCGAATCGAAAAAAATTATTTCCTTCGGTCGCGTTCACGGAATTTCCGCATACGTAATATGACATTAAGTTCTTTACTCTATTTTTCACGGCTCATTTTTCAAATTTTGCAAATTATAATCACTCCAAATTCGGCGCATAACCATCATTATAATAATTAATTAATGAAAGTGGGGCAACAAACGACCGAGCCCGCGCTCCGGCACGTCAAAACTTCATTAATAGTTTCCCGACGACGGCGAAATGCCGAAACGTATTATTAACAATTTCATATAAATTGTCATATCTTCGTTATTAAATGACCAATGTGGATAATTTTTTCACCATCATTTACGTTAATTAATTGTCGTTGCGACTGTCCTTTTTGATTTTCCCAATCGTGCATAAAGAAGAAGACAAAAAAAATAATAAAAAATTAATTTATCGATTTTTTAATAAAAATAAAAGTGTAAGGTAATTTTCGAGCAGCGAGGAAATTTTTTATTTTTCGTTTAAAGTACCAACATAATCGAGATGAAATGAAGCCAAAACTTCAAATTTAGTGTTGAAGAAAAAATTTTTTACAAAAGTTCAACTATGTCACCGATGGAGGAAGATATATGTGAAATACGTCTGAACCGTTTCAATGACCTGCCGAAGTTTTTCCGAATTTTGACAGTTTTTCCAAAGGTTTAGGAAAAAAACTATATCTATATTTTTTGTAGGTAAAGAACGTCTCTATCATACAGTTTTAATTATTTTTCGATAGGTCGACAATATTTCGAAAAAAATTCGAAAGCATGCGATAAAGAGTATAGCATTTGGTGAATTTGTTCAATTATTCAAGAAACAATTGCCGCTCCCAAACAGGGAATTTTTCGGGAAAATGTTTCGAATAAAAAAATAGCACTTGAAGAATTGTTCAAAAAAGGTCTCATTTGATTTTTCGCTAGGATGAACCGTTTTCGAAAAAAAAAATTTTTTGTGGGTTTTAATGAAATAATTATAGTTTATTTTAACAGTGAATAAAATATGCTGTTTATTAAAACATGTTTTAAACATGTATTGTGTTTAAAACAGTTTAAAACACAATACATGTTTAAAACAGTTTAACACAAACTTTAAAAACAGACCTCTGAGTTTTAAACGTGTTTTAAACACCTGTTTAAAAGCAGTGTGATTTAAAACATGCCAAACCCTGCTGGAAAAATACTTATCTGCTGTGTGCTGTATGCCGCGGTTACTCGAACTATGGATTGTTATAAGCATGTCCAGATCTCTCCACAGTTTTCCAAGCAGGAATAAAGAATTGTATGTATATAAAGTTAACTTTAGAAACCGTGTATAAATAAACTTAATTATTAATACCTATTTTATAACTATGTTACTCATAGGTATACTTAACTATGATTTTGTTTGTAGATAAATAAATTATTTTGGATTCATGTAAACACGTATGACGATTTTTTTTTAATTTAAGACTTTGAAGTTCTTAGGCAAAATGTCATTCAATAAGTGAATAAATTATTTTTTTCTGCGACGGGCTAAAAGTTTGACCTTTTTTCCCCGTTGACAGGTAGAAAAATGCCTCATTATATGAGCTGCATCTTATCGGGGAAAAAAATGAATTAGCAGGGAAATAAATGAGTACTTATTTCCCCGAAATGGCGGCTTAGGTATAGCTACTATTAACACTCAGATATCATTAAATTTATATCAAATTATATATACGTAAAGGAAAGTTACCTTATTATCCAAATGGCAATTAATTAAGGGAATTTTCATAATAATCACTATCCATATTATTAAATTCACTCATCGAAAACTAACAAGAATCTTTGCAAAACTGTCTTCAATTTTAATTACATTAATATGACGTTTATGTAATAATTAAATCGTTTCGTTACCCAGGCAACGTCAATTTACAAACGAAATGTGTATTTACAATAAATCGATATAGTACTCTTATTCACACACAACTGATACTAGGGTTGCTCCGTCCTCTGAGTGAGAGAAAGGGGGTGGCCCTCGTTCCGGAGAGCGACCGGATTGGCTGCAGATAACCGCGCCGAAGGCGGCCTCGTTCACCATTGGCCCTTCCGGTACTACTGCTGCTGGTGTCCTCGTCGCTTGCCGTTCTCACCATCAGTAATTCCGCCGCTGTCGCACGGTCTGCACTGTCCCCGACCGTATGCAAGATACGCGTCTCGGGGCCGTCCGGGCGATGACCTTCGTCGGCAGGCGCTCTCTGAAACAAAAGCCGATCCCGATGTCTCATCGCGACCTTGGGACGGCTGTTACTGGATCCGGGCCCTCAATACGGGCCGGGGAGGGAAAAGGGGGTGATCGGCACCTCAATTAATACGGCGCCGTCTGGCTGTGTATAATGATCGACCGTCTGCCAGAGCTCAATGCACCCTGGCCACGGTTTCTGGTGCCGGATTTACAGCGTGGTCGACTCAATCCATCGACCTTGCTTGTCCGGGAGCACTCACTGCATGCCCCGGCTGATCTCCAGGCTCAGTTCACCTAGGAGAGAGAGTTGCTTGCCAGTCAATACCTAGCAATACTCTCCCTGATTCTTCAGCTGGTGCTCTTTATATAGCCGGTGCTGGTGGAGATAACGTGTTTATCGCCGTCGTAAAAACTGTATCAATCGAGATAGATGCCTCTAAGAATGAAATAAATAATAATTACCAACGAAAGCCTCGGATTTCGTTACAAATCAATTAATTCAAACTTAATACATTATGTAAGCCTATACACAATCTTGTGGTAAGATTTAAATCTTATCAATGCAAAATCTGGGTTGCATTATGGGACAATCCATGCAATACGTGGTCACTTTTCTGACTTTGTTTTTAGTTATTCCATTTTTATTTTCTTTTGATAACATCCTTTACAATAATGCGGTGTCCGCCAGAACAAGCGTGTCCGCTGAGGCGTGACCGCTCCGGCCTCGGCTCCGGCGTTGTAGAAAAATATTTTGTGTCCGCTGTGGCGTATACGATTCCTGCATGAAGGCGTAAAATATTTCTGAGCGCCGTAGAGGACACCGGTGTCCGCTAGGTATTTTTGAAAACAACTTAGAATAATATATAATAATAATAATAATAATGTTTATTTTTGAAGAATATTACATTCTTTATAACTATAATACTATAATACAATACTTAATTAAATCTACATTAAATCAAACCTACTTACGTATACATTTTTTTCCTATACCTACTATAACTAATTATTTCTTTTTGCTCATTTTGCACTATCATGTTTTTATTTTTATTCTCAATACCTATGTTTATGTCTAAGATCGCGTGGTCAGTAATTTTAGATAACCTGCCAGTCATGGCCTGTAGGAACATTTTTATGATTTTAACTTGGCAGGGAATGTGTTAATAAACAGTAAACATGATACGACTGCTGTTAGTTGTGGTCTAATAAGTTTGTTTACTAGGTACTCATTCTGAGAAGCATCGCAGTGAAAGAATAAGTCTCTTGAAAAGTCTGTAAATACAGTAATAATAGAGGTATATATAACATTTAGAAGAATCTATACGGTCTGTAAAAACAACAACTTACCTCTAAAAGTAATGGAAATGACAAATGTAAACTTGGGCCTGCATCTAAGGTTATTGGTCTTTGTGACATTAAGTATAATAAGCGATAGTTTCTGCGGTCTTTAATTTTATTCATTTTATACCATTCAACATTGTACACAGCGGTCTCGAACTCCATATTCTAGAATTATTAACAAGTCAGTAATTATTGTTTTGCTATATAAGATAAAGATAGCAGTCCCTGCCGATTGAAATACCCATCGAGAGCAACCCAGGTGGCGGATAGAGGAATAGTAGATAAAGGCGTGAGAGAAATTTTTCCTATGCTATTTTGACAAGATCACCTACCTATACCTCGTTGAAATTTTGCGAGCAGTTTGAGTGTGATCTAGGCATCACAAATGCACACTTTTCTATATTTTTTCTGTTTCTGGGGAGTGTGGGGAGGTGGGGGGGGGTGAGGCAAATAACTGCAAATTGTTATTCTTAATATATTGGCTCTTTTTTATTGTGAAACAAAAAGGAAGAGGTGAGTGCAGGGCGCTTTGAGATCTGCGCTATAGTTTGTCCCTATAAATTTTGTCACATCTGCATCCCTTGTAATTGGGGGGCTAGGAAAATATTTTTGGAGCAGAATTTTTTTAATGAAAAATACTGGTTTGCAATTCGGTGAATATTTTACGCTTATATGCATTGTACCTACACCCTGAGGCGCTTGCAGGTACAACGGGTACTGCAAATAAGCCCGCAGCACAGTAAGACTGTGATTATTGCTTCTCTGTGAAGACTATACTTGCTGTCGGAGACATATTTGCATGTAATTTTTGAGTGCCTAGACCTCACACGAATTTGTCTTGCAGTCATGTGTGGGGCAAAGCAGCCCGCAAGCCTTAAGACCTGCCGCCAGAAAAATCCTTCGTTAACAGACTGTTGCATGGACTTTGTGAAAGGTACTGAATTGTTCGACTAGCTAAGGTCAGGATAAATGCGGCAGGATACTACGAGTATAAGCCTTTACCTATGGCAACAGCATCAGGGATCACAAAACGGTTTTTTATTATTTAGTTAATACAAATTAGCAGGAAATAATGTAAACTGTCATGCAGCTATACATCAGAGAACCAGAAAGAGAAAAAAAACCTTCTTGCGGATCAATCGCATTTTTATGCGATTCAATTATGAATATTTTCACCGCTTTTTATATTGGCTTTTTTATTTTATAAGTATACAGGGTGTCCCGGTTTTAAATGTCAATAATTCACCCATAATAGCCCATAAAAAACAAGTTGACACGCATGAAGTTATTTTTCTGAAAAACGCTTCCCAAGGGAGATACCGCCTTCCAAAGTTCAGTTTCAAAAATCTTTTTTTTTTTGTCATAACTCTCAGACCGTTGGAGCAATTTCAAACAAAGTTGATAAAAGTACTTATGAAATTAATATTCATTATAACTTTACGAAAGAAACTTTTTTCAAAATTGCCCAGTGACGTACATGATGGTTGGTTCATTTATTTTGAGATACATAATTTTTATACTTCCTGTTTCAGTATACGTTGAATGGATAGTTTTCGAAAATGCAGTAGTTCTGGACACACTTTTTTGGCTTTGACGACACTTTTTTGCACCCAATACGACTCTTGTCAGTATCATCGAAAGTTAAAAACATCAAAATTCCTGTTAGGGCCCCATTAATATTTAATATTATTTAAAATTACCGCTTTATTACCGTAAGCCAGGTGCAATGCATTATCAGGGTTTCCAATGCGTTGTATGGTCGATTCCAATCGATTGAGAACAAGACTTTGAATGTAAATAAATAATTTACAATTTATAAAAGGTTTTCTTAGAATTATTGACAATTTTAATTATACAGCCCACAACTTAATCAAGCCTTTTCAATTATTCTCCAATCGAGAATATGCTGATGTGCACTTCGTTAATGGATTTTGTGATGGTAACGCGTTGGAAGTAGTTCAGGAATATCAAAGGCGATTTCCCAATAGACAACAGCCAGATCGTGGGGTCATTCAAAATGTCCACAACCAATTGGTGATGCAAGGGTTGAGCGGGTCACATCATAGGCATCTTGGCGCTAATCGAGAAAGGAGAAATAATCGCGTCCTGCGTGAATTGAACATAGATCGAACGACAAGTCTAAGAACAGTGTCCAGGACTACTGCAGTTCCGGAAATTACCATTGAAAGATTTACTAAAACAGGAGTAACAGGACCATAGAAGACCCTTCCATCTACACTGAGAGAAATATTATTCTTGAAAGAACTAAAGGCTGAAGGTATTTCCTCCAGAGAATTTATTTAGTTATAAGAACAACTTTATCATTTACAGTACCAAATCTTAGTTTAATTCACTAAAATTGAGCAATTGATTGAATTAAATAATTTAATTGAAGCTCATTTTGTGTAACGAAGTATTTTCCATATTGGCATAATAATATTACTCATAGCTAACAATCTAAGAATCTGTACTGGAACATAATTTAATCCCAGCAAGTAAACATATAAAGTTATCTTGTTTAAAGAAATCAAAGATTCTTAGAAGTTAGAAATTTGTGAGACAAATACGTTTTTCTTGCCGGAGGTAGGAATAAATGTTTAACAGAATATTCCAAACATAATAGCATGAAATATATCAGATTTTCATTATTCCAACTATGGTATGATTGTGTCAAGTAAAAATTTCTTGCGTAGTGTACTGAGAGGGTTCAATAATAGAACGTTTGTATTGAAGGAATTATACCAGAATTATGGCAATAAATATTTCTTTATTTACTGTAATAGATTCATCTAACTGTGCAACCTCAGATAAAAACACATCAGTCGCCATTATAGATAGACGCCATCATGATGTAGCTGCGTTCGTCAAATGTGGTTGTTGCTAATAATTTATCTAAGTAAAGTTTTCTTGCTTATTTAATATAAATAAATAGTTCGGTTTTATTTTTGATATTCTTTTGCAGCTTTGTTTGTATAAATCTGACAAATCGTGAAGTTCAAATCACAGAAAGCCGTCATTACTGTTAGCTTGGTATAGGTACCTACCTACTTAAATGGATTTCGGACAAACCAAACCAATAAATGGTACAGTTTTGACTCGTCCCGGTCTACGCATATATAACAATAATTAAAGGTAATTTATATATTTAACATTACTATGGACAAATGGATGATTAATATGGACAGCAAAATGTGCAGATACTTTTTATTGTTATATTGTTGATCGGGATGAGGAGAGCCGTGACGCTGCGCATTTTGTACCTTTATTGAGTGGAAATTTTTTATTTATTGCTTGGGATTTCGGTTATTGGTAATATTATTATTTCACCAAGAACCGAAGTCTCAACCAATAAATAAAAAATTTCAAAACGAAAAGTTCAATAAAATATTACCAAATTTTTAGGTTAGGTAGGTTAGATAAGGTAGGTAGGAAAAATGCAAACTAATAAGATATGATTCGGAGAAGAGTTTCATTTAGTTGAGAGAACTCAAAGTAATATTGAGAGAACCTGATAATAGTTCTGCCCAGTTTTATTAAATTGACATAAGAAAGCTTAGTGTGATTCACTGAATTATTATTTAGTTCACAGCAGAAAGTTTTATTTGCAATCACTTTTATACAGTATCTTATGGCAACTAATTCTTGGTTGGATATCTCAAATTCTGGAACTAAATAATTTAGTTGACGCAACTAAATATTTAGTTGCTCGTTATCAATTAAATAATTTAGTTGGCGGAATTGCAAATTTACTTCCGCCAATGAAAAATTTTTCTCAGTGTATACAACCTGTTCGGGGCTTACATCCAGAAGATGAAGAGCGCAGAATGGTTTTTTGTAGGTGCATGGCTTCTGGACTCGGTGGAAAATGATCACAAATTTTTGAATAATGTGTTATGGACAGACGAGTAATGTTTCACTCGACGCGGGATTGTGAAAATCCACAACTAGCATGTATAGGCGCATGAAAATCAACATGAAACAAGACCGCGAAATTTCCAGCACGAGTTCAGCATCAATGTTTGGGTCCGGATTTACAATCTAAATCTCTTTGGCCCGTACATATTACCTCATAGACTGAATTTAGAGAACTTCCTGGTGTTCCTGGAGACCGAGAATGCTGATATGTGGGATATGCCATACCCATTGGGCATTCGAAGACAGGCCTGGTTTCAGTTAGATGGATACCCGGCACATTTTGGCAGGACAGTTCGGAACTGGTTGAATACAAATTTTGAGGGACAATGGATTGGTCGTGGCGGTCCAGTTGCATATACGCCGAGATCACCCTATCTAAATGGAACCCTGAACTTTGGAGAGCGGTATCTCCTTTATTGGGTAGAGTTTTTCAGAAAAATTACAATATGCGTGTCATCTTATTTTTTGAAGGACCATCCTCTGTTACAGTCCTATTTTTATAAAATGATTTGTACAATTTTTGGTCTCCCGGATTATATCCGTAATTTTTTCGGTTTTAAACGTAATAACTCAATTATTTCGTAAACGAAGCTTCAAAACAAAATTTTAAAAGAGAGACTTTGTTCTCCAAAAACAAGAAAACTAAAATTTAATTTTGGTGTAATTTTTACAAAATATCCAGTTTTGTACAAAAAAGGCGGGAAAATGAAGACAATCCCCCAGTATACGTCACTGGACAATTTTGACAAACATCATTAACGTCACATAATGTAGTGTTTATTTCATATAAGTAAATCTTGTTCCAAATTTGATTAAAATTTCTCGAGTGGTCTGAGAGTTATGACAAAGAAAACAGTTTTTAAGCTGAACTTTGGAGGATCGTATCTTCCTTGGGAAGCGTTTTTCAGAAAAATGACATCATGCATGTCGACTTGTTGTTTGGTTTGCTATCGAATGGTGAATTATTGTCATTTAAAACCGGGACAGGCTGTATGTATAGCATTCTGGGAGTCATGATCGGTGAACATTTGATGAGTTTGGGTGATTTTCGAAAAGTGATGTCCTCAATAGTGTATTTTTTTATTAAAAAACTACACTAAAATTACGCAATGCGGATGTTTAGATATATGGACATAATAACATTAAAAACTGATAAACATCTTACCTTATTAATCAATAATTGACCAGCGATATCAAATAAAGAAATGAAAATAATCCATATTAGCGAAAAAACTACGAATTCATTATAGCCAACCTGAAAACTAGAAATTAAATGGTGACTCAAGACAACTAAATATATTAGAATGGAAACAATTTGGTTCCATCTTCCATGCGTCTTCTTCTTTATCGAACATTCGGTTTTGTTTTATTTTATTTTTTATTTGTAAATATGATTATTACCTATATTTTATAGAAAATCTGTAATATTTTTTGTTCTTCAACAATCAACCAAATGTTGATTCTTAAACTCTTTCTTGTAATATTCTAGTTCTAGTACCTATACTTAAACAGGAAGATAGACATACAACAAATTGAACCATCCTGGAATAATGACAATAATTAATAATTATTTTAATTTTCTTACCACTACCGTGTAAAAGATTATTACAGCTAGAACCACACGCATTGACACGCATAGTGTCATTTGAAAGTATCTTAAAAGTTTATTGAACCATTTGTTGATCCTAAAAAAATTCAAAAGTAATAAAACACGGAATCAAATCATTCCAATCATTGCATAATTACGAGAAACTCGGCCAAAAATATTGCCATTAAGTTTTAATGGTCTCACAAACCTTCAAGTTGTTTGGGATGGCGAGTATCATTTCTTATGAAATTTTATAGAGGTAATATTTAATCTTTTGTTTGTCTTTTTATCACCTCTGGTAGATAATTATTTACAATTTATTGTAACTACTAACAATACACAGAAGTGGTGGTATCCTTGCCGGTAGCAGCTGATGTAAAAGATTTGGCGACTGCTTAGAATATAATATTGTTACGGTCTCACACATTCTTACAAAATTCTTTATTCTCTAGCACTATCGTGTGATCCACAAAATTTTTCATCTAAGTAGTGCCTTGGAAGAGAGAGATAGCTATTAATTGCAGTTATGTCTGAGCTTATTTCCAAGTCACTAGTATGTAGTTGATGAAAAATTTTGTGGATCACCCTATATAACTTATAACAATAATCTCGAAATCTAAATAATCAGATGTTTAATAATAATGGAAACCAAAAACTAATAAACTTCAAAAAATAAATTTCAAAAATTTTTATTCTTCTTTCGAAGAAAAACAAAAAAAATCCGCTGAAATACGTCAATATGAAGTCATACTGCTTGCCTCATGGTTATTTAATTTCTCGATGATATTCTATCTAAAAACTTGTCTTTTTTTTTAAGGAAAAATAAGAATAAAAATTTTTGAAATTTATTCTTTGAAATTTATTAGTTTTTGGTTTCCATCATTTTTTTCATACCGTATGACATAGAAAAACAATATGGCAAAACAACTGACTTTTTTTGTGGTGAATTTTAGGTCACTTTTGACGTCATTTATGACGTTATTTTTTGGTCAGTATTTGGTCTTTAGGACGTCAATGATGACGTTCTTATGACGTCAGGTGTGAACGTCGGACGGACGTCTAAAAATGACGTCGTGGGGCTGTGACATAATCACGTCATCTTACCGTCATTTCTTAGGTCATAATGACGTTGGGGATGACCAAAAAATCACGTCGCAGCGACGTGACATGCTGCCTGGGACATGGTGCCATCCTAAAAGTACGCACCATAAATTTGAATTTCTCTTATTAGTAGGTAAGATTAAAAAAATAATTGCGCATGCTCTAAAATTCATTTGACAGATACATATTTTAAGTAGCACACAGGGTAGGACAAAAAATGTAAAAGTTTTATAAGTTATTTTTATTGGATTTTGTTTGCCAGGTGTTTTTTGAGGTTTAAATAAGATTTTAGATTGAAATTTACCAACATTTTATTATAATAGGTAACCTGAAATGTAACTTAGTTAAGTTTTTTAATTAGGTCATTATATACATCCGCAGCTCCTACAGTTTCACTATGACACCTATATAGGGGTGGAGAACATACCTATAGTAACACTAGGAAGGTATTCATTAGCTTTGCAAATAAAAGGGAAGGCCACAAAACGACTTTAATTTTGGGAGTGCAACGAAAGTACGGTCCTGACACAAGCGCCGAGAAATACCACTAGTCTCGGATCTAACTATACAAATGAAACCACTTATGACAATGTGGGAACCACTTCCAAACGTATACAGACGCGGACTCCGAATATAACCGCTTTCTCATATCGTGACCAGAACACAGAATTTGATGTTACGATTTTTGGAATATAAATGCAAAATAAATGCAAATTTGAAAATAAAAATCGTGCTACTGTTATTCTCGAAGATTTTCCTTGCCCTGAAAGTGAAGAAACAAATAGAAATTCCACCGTAGTGACAAAGAGGCCTTAGTTCTGACCTTATATTATAGTTTGCACTGGCTGTTTTTAGCGTCTTACCCACCCAGCACCCCTAATTCGCTCCTCGGTCCCGAAAAAAAAATTGATGAAACTTAGGAGCCGCGGATGTATTTACCGGTTTTTATACCATATAACAAAAATAACTAAAAAAAAAATCAAAAACTAAAAAAACCTACAAATTCATATCTGACTTTAAATTCCAATTCTAAACCACCTCTCCTATTATATATATTTTTTTAATATCTTCACAAAAAAAGGTAAAGTGTCTCTTATTTAGGTGGTTCTCCCCTATTTGTTATTTAAAAAATTTAAAGAAGTTAAATATCAGTTAATTAAAATAAAATCTTGGTAAATCTCAATCGAAAATCTTATTTACCCCAAAAACATTTGGTAAAAATTCAACAAAAATTAAAAGTAAAAATAAAAAAATAAAAAATTCAAATAAAGCTATAAATCCATATCTGACATTAAATTTTATAATTCGAAACGACTTTTTCCCGTAAATTTTTTGAATCTCTTCACAAACAATGGTACTTTAGTGTTTGGGGTTCTTATCACAGGCGCAATTATATTTTGACGACCTGTCTGAGACGCCGGCGGTAGGGTACAGAAAACAGCTTTAGTTCCTGTAATTCCCAATAAACGCGGATTAATCTGAATAGTGGCGGTGTTGCGATAATTGCGGATTAAATAAATTATATATTGGTAAGGATAAGAAATAATTAGGAAAAACAAGCGGGTACTTACAGTTGGAAACCGATAGCGAGCGTGCGGATATAGCAGAGCGCGAAGCGATACTTTTGCGGGCGACCGTCTCCCGTCTCGAAGTCTTTGAATGTACCACCTGTGGGTTCTTCCTTCAGGAGGTGCGAGGCGAGCATCGATGCGTCGTGTCGTGTCACAGAATGTGCACTCTCCGTCCGGACCACATAGGCGGGGTAGGAATGGGAAAATGGGGACGGAACATTTACTCTTATAAAACTTTTACATTTTTTGTCCTACGCATCGTAATTTAAAATAAAGTATGTGTCAAATAAATTGTTATAGAACATGCAAAAACCTTTTGCGCATTTAAAAAAATCTTACTAATAATAAAAAAAAATTCCCGTATAGTGCGCGTACTTTTCGGATGACCTGTATATTAATTTAAAAATATTTGTTTCATAATAAGCCTTATTTCATGGCCCTATAAATAGTTTGGTTTCCAAACATATTATATTTAAAAAACAGATATTTCGAATAAATTATTTAAGTACCTACCTACCTTAAAGTGATTTGATGAACATTGATTATTTTCCTCAGGTATTCCTCCACTTTCCTATCATCTTCAATTGAAGTATTTAAATCAGTCAGTAAAGAAATCATGTAATCCATTAAACAAAAAGTCTTATCGATATAAAATATTTGTATGAACAATATATGATGAAGTACAAGGAAACCAACTGATATACCAATTTCTTGATGTAGCAAAATGTAATGCCTAACGATAGAGGCTTTGAAATCAAATGGCAAATAATATGGAATGAACACGCCACATGAGTGGATAGAATTGTTTTTGATTTTTCTTTTCTCACAGTTGTCATAATCAAATTCTAGACATATCATGATAGTAACAGTAAATAATAAGAAAACTATTTTGTAGACTTTTGCCCACTTCTTGTAATCGATTCTGTCCTTGTTAATAAACGCCTCCCAATGGTAAACATCTGGTAATAATTGAAATAACGTAACGGTTCCCTTTAAATGTATTAAATAAAATAATGCCATTATTAACGGACAGACGACATGCAAAAGTGTTATTAAATCCTCTGCCAATTGAGATTTGGGAACTGTAAAACAGAAATTTGTTAAGTTAGGATGTTATAGGTACATTATACAAAAAAAGATTATGTCAAAGGAACAAAGCATGTATAAAAGATATACGATAGAGTGATTTGATAAATAACTTGGTTTGATATGAATGAAAACAATTTGAGTTTTGTAATGCCCTGTATTTTTAACATAATCCCCTGACCATAGCAGGTCAAAGAAAATTTTCAGAGATCGTAAAATATAGATAATAATGCCGTAATGTGATTGATAGTACTCCGAATATTTTCAGACTGCAAAGCATTATTGATTCCGAGCCGTTTCACTGTGGTCCATGCGGATTACGGCTGGCTTAACAGAAATTAAAATTATTAGTGATTTCGGGCCGTTTTGCGTTATTATTTATAAGGATCTCATATTATGTCCTTGAACCGGCGCTTCTTTTGCGCGTAAAGATTCTCAAATCAAATTTGACCGCAACAGCAGTCGGTATAAATCACGGTTCGATTGAAGTATTTCGAACTTCATGAACTTAAAAATAATTAGGATGGCCGCAATATTCTCCGGTAATGGTGTTTCCCTTTTCTAGGTAATCAATTAGGAATTTTTTTTGCATCCCAAAATACTGACGCCATCACCTTTCCAGCGGACGGAACGCATTTGACCTTTTTCGGAGTCGTTTCGCCATGTGCAATCCATTGTCTTGACTGCTGTTTTGTTTCCGGCGGGATATAATGATGTATCCATGTTTCGTCCATTGTCACAAAACGACGCAAAAACTCCACTGGATTCGTCTTTAATCAGTTTCAAATTGTCAGCAGATGTTTGCATGCGAATTCGCTTTTACTCAGGAGTGAGTAGACACGACGGGCATCCATCTGGCACATACTTTTTTCATGTGCAATTCATTGTGCAAAATAAAGTAAACTCGCTCAGTTGAGATGCCTGCGGCATTTGCTCACTAGCGCACGTTTTCTCTTCTGTCAGCTAACTCTCTCGTTAACAATTTTAAATGGACGAAAATACGTGGACATCAAAAATACAAAATTTGCAATTTCCTAAATACAAATATAATAACTCAAAAACTATGACATATACAAAAAAACCACAAGATACATTTTTATGAAATCACTCAAGCTTATTCTTTTCTTTTAATAAGTATTTTTTTGATATATCCAACCGAGTTATTAGCGAAAAAATACTTTTTTCACCAAAGGGGCGGTTTTTTTGGAAGGAAAAATCAGATAAGATTTTTTATGAACTTTGGGTAGGTTTCTACATTTTTTATTTTGCCGACTAGACTAATCAATTTTTATCAAGAGTAATGAATTTTATATGATAACTATTAAAATTATCAACTTCTTCAGTTAAGTTGTAAATATACCTAGTGCATTCAGTAAAATAAACTTTTAGTTCCACTATAGCTTCCGAAAAGCTGCTGGATGTCTTAATAAAGATGCCTAAGCGAGAGGTTCATTATTGTGAAGTCTCCACATTTGCTATCCTTTCTCGATGACAAAATAATTATTATTGTCGCTTATGATAATATGAAGGAGGTACATTCTTAAATTTAATAATCTCTAGATTATCTTCAATATAAGCTTACCTGATCTGAAGTGATACATATGGAAAACGGTATAGAGTGCAGGGAAACCTACAGCGGACAAAAACGATATTGTTTTTAAGAACAATTTAAAATTGACATTATCAGGATCATTTGCCTTAGGCCATGCGTAAAACATTTCCAGAAATTCCGTTATATAACCGAGTTGTCGCTTGTTATTCATTCTTATTCTGGTCTCATCTTCTCTTCTCATGATCTTATCATATTTTGTCATTCTATGGTCCATGATCATACCGCAGTTTTCGTCTTTGAATCCTCTAACGATCTAATGAACACAATACCGTTGTTAGCTTAGCTGAAGAAACATATTTGAACCGTTCATGTCTACATATTTATAATGTAATCTTCCATTAGGTATTTTTTCATTATGGATTTTCCATTAACTGACTTAAATACAAACAATTGGATTTTTATGTGCTTACCAAGATTAATAATTCATTACCTTACATATTAACCAGCACTGTAAAAAAACCATAATATCAAATTATACCTACATATTTAGTTTCATAATTTATCGGTATAGACATATTAACAAGCTTAGAAGAAATACAAATGAACCAAATCCATGTATTATGTAAAGCTTTCACTGATATCTAAGACAATATAGAAACAAGAGCTTGATGAAAAACAAAGCATATCGTCGTCCATTAATTATTGTTATATTAGCCAAAATATTGATTTAGGAACACACGCTTTCCAAAATAGCTGCAGGGCCATAATAATAATTCATTGGAAACAAAAAATGATCTACAGATTGATTGCTGCTTCCCATTATTATGACCTAGAGGGGCGAAAAAAATTTTTATTTTATTTCTTCTTACAGTATCCTTGTATTGCAAGGGGGTTTCCCCACTCCTACAGATAAGTTTCACGGGGAAACTGTGAGTATATGCCGGCAACGTTACTTCAAATTCCTATTGCTTTATTTTTCCATGACATTCCGCGAAATAATATTTTCGTTCTTAAACAACTACCCTAAAAAACCCTAAAACTACCCTAAAAAACAATAATTGACTGTAGGGGAATTTTTGAAATGTCAAATGGGCTCTCGACGACGTATGCTAACCTACCAAAAATAATAAATAAATTCTAGAACCTAATGAAAAAGATTTGACTAAAATATGAGGTAAATTTTTCTACACCTTGTCGTCCATACTTATTTGGGACATTTTTTTATTAAGTTTGTTTTTGATTACACACTATAATTAAAAACTTCAAAAATATTTTTACACAATCAGGAGCGCGCATTCTAAGTACTCTCTGCACTGAAAAAATGACGCTCTTTTTGCTTTCTGATCGTTTCTAGTTTGCTCGCTAGTTTGCTTATTCCACCTTGAATTCTCCGTGAGATATTAATTACCAGCTTGACGCCTGGTAATATCTCAGCTGAATGGAGCTGCAGAGCTGCCCAAGTGAAAACGGATACATAGGTACCTAAGAACACACGTAATTTATTTGGACGCGTTTGGATCTTCAAGCGTCGCGTTCATGAAGGGTGGTGAAGCGCGCTAGTGAAAACGAATCTTTTGAAGTTTGACGCCGGGTGCAGTGTGACCCATATTTGTTCTTGAAACACCCTGTTAGAATCTTAATTTATGATGCGATTTAAAAAAAAAATTCTTTTAAATCATAGTGCTTGATAATAGTATATTATGCAACGAGCTTATAATGAAGGCTATTAATACGCGAGTATGATGGTTAAGATACGAGCCGTAGGCGAGTGTCTTAACCATCACAAGAGCGTATTAATAGCCATTATCTGCGAGTTCCATACACTATTTTTTCTACGACCCTTTTTTATTTCATAGAAAAGATTAAAAAATTATATATTTTAACAATGACCCGTGTACAATTGCGGATCATTGAGGTTAAGATAGGTTGCTATTTGTTTACGCATTTAACAAATTTTCTCTTTGTCGCTAAGGTTATTCTGCTGAGACATGTTTTAGTATCAAGTTTAAAGGGCACTACTCACTACTGCGTAATTTTTATTATGCGAAGTTCGAACTCCGAATTTTACGCTTCGATTTTGAGATTAATTAATAATTTTAATAACATCGACAGCCATTAATTACGATATTGTTTCCCTGCGCAACGCGGGTCGTAGCGTTGCCGCTTTGAATACTATCACGGAGCTCTACGAATGATATAATACTTTATCTTTCCCATCTTTACACGATATACCTACCTATCAAATTAATTAAGGTAACATAAAATCTTGATAAATTTTCTTTGAATGTTACTTATGTTCTAAATTAAATAAACGTTCAGAATTTTTTTTCAGAAATACAGAACTTATATCACAAGGCAATTTTTGTCGTGAGTATGACAACTCTGTGACTTCGGTTGGCTTGCCGACCCGATTGTAAGCGAAAAGGAACCGATTCGATTGCAAATGCTCCTCTGCCATTGGATAGCTTGACCAGTGCTTTAATGAAAATTTGTATCTTAATGAGACCCGTTAAAGCACTGGTGATTCATATTTAATATGCATATTAAAGGTTGGGAGTAGAAAAACTATATTTTGGGAACAAAAAGCGTCTCATTCCTACAAAATCCAAGACCAACTAGATCAGTGTGTTTACTTGTAAAATCTCAAAAATTCATATTAGCGATTTTTTTAGAAAAAAACTGGGCACGGCACGGGATTCACCAGCCCTCAAAACGGTACTGTCTAAATTTTATTGAAAATGTCAGAGTAAAAAGGATCTTGTAGTTATTTTAGAAATTCATAATAATACTCCGAATTTTCATAAATTAATTTGAAAAAGGTCAAAAGCTATCATAAGTAAAAATTAAAATTAAAAAAAGTAAAAAAAAATGAAAAAAAATAAAAAAAAATTAAAAAAAAATAAAAAATAAAAAATGAATAAATAAAAAAATATAATTAAAAAATTAAAGTACCTACATTATCACCAACTAGACGTACAATTTCTATTTTGTCTCTCTTGACCTTTTCGAATAAATTAATGAAAATTCGGAGTTCTATTATGTTATGAATTTCTAAAATAACTGCAAGATTCTTATTACTCTGACATTTCCAATAAAATTTAGTACAGTACCGTTTTGAGGGCTGGTGAATCCAGTAGCGAGCACAGTTTTTTTTCTAAAAAAATCGCTAATTCTGAATTTTTGAGATTTTACAAGTAAACACTGATCCAGTAGGCCTTGGATTTCGTAGGAATGGGACGCTTTTTGCTCCCAAAATATAGTTTATCAAGCTCTATGATTTAAAAGAATTTTTTTTTTAAATCGCACCATAAATTAAGATTCTACAGGGTGTTTCAAGAACAAATGGGTCACACAACTGTATATGTATTCTAGTGATCTAGTTTTATTATTCTTTTTCTTTGTTCTCTTTGTAAGTACAATATTGCAAAGTACAATATAAATAATATAATATATCTGCTCTATATACAGGATTATTCACGGTATACGCCACGGAAGTTTATATGGCCGTGTCTCTGGATTTAAGGATCTTTTTATTTTTGGAGTGGATAGAGATCCGCCAGGGGTACGTTTTAAAATTATATTCATAATGTACAGGGTGTCCCAAAAGCATGAAACATCAAAGTTATGTTTTTTTAAATGGAATGCTCCTATGTTATTGCATTTTTAGATTGTCTGAGAAGAGAAAATAAGATTGTCTTTTACAGTTGGTGCTTAAATTCAGAAGTTTTTGAGTTATAAGCAAGTGAAAATCGTCATTTTTCAAGTTCAAGGCCCTGTACAACGAAAACGACTGAAGATAGAGAAAAACGGCTTACATGTCCCTATTTTAACTTTTCATGTACTATTATCCTACGATGTAGATTAAATGTTTTTACAGGGTGATAAAAAATTTGAAAAATTCTGAGATTTCTCCACACACGTCGCCAAATAAAAAAATCAAAGAGAGTACAAATGTTTCTCCACCATAGGATAGTACATAAAAAGTTAAAATAGGGACATGTAAGCCGTTTTTCTCTATCTTGAACAGCTTTCGTTGTACAGGGTCTTGAACTTGAAAAATTACGATTTTCACTTGTTTATAACTCACAAACTTCTGAATTTAAACACCAACTGTAAAAGCGAATCTTCTTTTTTCTTCCCAGGCAATCTAAAAATGCAATAACATAGGAGCATTCCATTTAAAAAAAACATAACTTTAATATGTTTTATGATTTTGGGACACCTGTACATTATGAATATAATTTTAAAACGTACCTCTGCCGAGTCTCTATCCACTCCAAAAATAAAAAGATCCTAAAATCCAGAGACACGGTCATAAACTTCCGTGGCGTATACCGTGAATAACCAGTATAAATGTATATATGAACATTGAAAATTGTTAAGGGCTATAGGCAAAAAGTCTCTTCTTAAAGTGTGGTCTTTATTATAAAATTAACGTTTCGACCGAACAATTTGGGTTATCTTCGGGATTCTAAAATGACAAAAAGGAAACAGCGTTAACGATATAGCAGTTACATTTTAAAGATAACTTACAATAATTTGACCAATTCAATAGGTCTGGAAACATTTTTTGGTAATTTAAATGAATTAGAAAAATTGTAATTTTTCGTCCAAATTATTACCAAATTACCAAATTACCAAATTACCAATTACTAAATGTTTCCAGACCTATTGAATTGGTCAAATTATTGTAAAAGTTATCGTTCCAAATTGTTCGGTGGAAACGTTGATTTTATAATAAAGACCACACTTTAAGAAGAACTTATTTTTGCCTATAGCCCTTAACAATTTTCAATTAATATAATTTTTTGGCAATTACTTCTGTTATAATAAATGTATATACAGGGTGATCCCGAAATGGCGGGCACGAATATACAGGGTGTTGTAGAGGATGTTCAGAAAGACTGTAATTTAAAACAAAAATGGTTTCCTAGGCTTCGTTACCGAGATATAGGGTGTCCTTTTTCTAAAATTTAAATCGAAATGGCGGTCAAATTTAAACAACCTCCACTGATGGCAAAGCACATGATTTCACATAACTACAACGATAGCAGTGCTTTGCTTTTTATTTTTTTTATTATCGGGAACGGAGTTACAGGCATTCAAAGTTTACCTATTCCCTCTGTGTTCAACAAAATTTTTCAATGTGGCATCGTTGTTTGAATTCGAGATTTTGAATAATATTATCGAATATGTATCCGCGTTCCATGGTAACAGCTATCTGGGTATTGTAGACCTACACATTATTTTTTTGTGACTTTATTTTCTACAAAAGTGGTCATATCTTCTTAAGGGAGCCATACTGGAGAAAACAGTAAATAAAACTTAGAATCTTTAATCCACAATAGATGCTGTGGTGCTGTCCGTGTCCGCCATTATCACCCTGTATATACCTACCTATGTGCATTTAATCTGGAAACTGCAGTAGTGTTGGCAAGGTCTCTCATATTCCGTACGAGCAGTATATTTTTTATTGTTTATTTTTATTAAAGCAAACTGAAACTCAAAATATATTCCTCAGTTTTGACTTCTGCCTACCATCGTAATCTTTTGTGTGTCTATTATGTGGTGTGGGGTGGTGGCATTCCATAGACATTAATAATATAAATTTATAACACGAAGCAAGAACAATAATAATTATTTTACAAATCTAAATTATCAAAACAAAGTTAAATAATCCAAAAAAAACTTAAAACATAACCTTGCTTTTCAATTGTTGTCATTCTTTACCTATTGTTTACATTCTTCACCTATTCTTTACATTTCTTACGTATTGTTTACATTGTTTACGTCAAACGTAGAGGATGAATTCTTTAGGCGTAAAGCAAGGGCGTAAAGGCACATTACTCACTGGTCGAGACAAAAAAAAAAAATTCAAACGCCAGCTGTCAGCTGCCACCCAGAGTCCAGAACCTAAAAATTTTCAAATATGAGATTTTGGAAAATATTTATAAAAATGTGCTAAATAAAGTCTAATTCTGCAAATAAACCGTTTGAACTTAATTGGAGAAGTTGGGTCGATTACTTTTCTCAGATTAGCTAACACCTCTAATTCCTCTCTAGGTTCATTTCAGTCTTAATTTATCAGGCAAGCCCAATTTATGTGAACTTGGTTATGTTGAACTGCATTGTTCACTCCATCAAGTTAAAATTCTCTGCCGGTGTTGATCCACATTTAGGTGGGTACCTAAAAGTTCATCAAGTTAAATTATTATTTAACTTTTTCATTTTCTACAATAATAGTTATTATATGCCAATCACATTTCAGGTTTTCAAAAAAATATTACTGCATTTAGAAATATGGTTAACAAGAAACTGAAGTACGATGGTAGATCTAAAAAACGGAGATGGGAAGAAAGAAGGATGGACCAAGGAGAAGCTTTTTTAGGAATAGGGTCTAAGAAAACAAAAATCGAAGAACCCCTTGAAGAGTCTACAACTGAGGAAATTGTTGCTGCCAAAGCTGATCGTGTGAAGAGAAGAAAATACGCTTTATTGTTGGGGTATTCCGGAAATGATTACTTTGGAATGCAAAGGTAGATTTTAGATTTCAGAGTGTTTTCATCCTCCCTGTGATGCCAGCTTCGTAATAGTTTAGGTAGTCAAGGTTAGGAAGCAGCCTGTATACATATACAGAGCGATGACCTTAACTCGGGCCACCTTTGGAATCTTTGAAATTGCATGTTTGTCCAGTTTAACGTTTTGAGAATTGCATTGAGGGAATTTCTATTATTATTAAGACTCTCGAGCTCAGAGATAGTGGTGTGTTTAAGTGGTATCGACTTCTACTGACGATGCTAAAGTGGCCTATGGAATTGCAAGTACGTGCTTTCTAACTGTTGCTGGACTGGGGCTTGTGACGTGACAATTCTCAGGACATCTCGCCAAGTTAATTCAAATTAAAAAATTGGTAAAGTGATAAATTTACAGAAGTTAATATCAGCTTAAGGTGGAAATTACCCGCCACCTGAATCTTGAATGTCGCACAATGTTGCCAGATTGCACTGATTTTACAATAGCGCTATGTTTCGATTTTCACTTAGTAATGGAGATGGCCAAAAAGTGACCTAATTCAGGTCATTGGTTATTGTTAGGTTCTCTTTCCCCTGAAATTTCAAGGATCTGAAGAAAAAAAGGATAATATAAAATATAAAAGAAATAAATAAGAAGGCTGTAGATGTAATAAATGTCAGAGGAGAGGGAACCTAACACTTAACAATGACCAATGACTTGACTTATCAGATTCTGGTAAGTTTCTGGTCATCTCTATTGAAAAATATAATTTTGTAGTTACTGAATCTGGCACTCGATCAGGCAGGGATTCTTTTGTCAGGGTATTTCTTGATTAAGAAAATTTCGGACACCTCTATAGGTATAATAATAATAATGATTACTATTACAAGTAAATATTTCCGTAATATGTGGCAAAAAGTCAGAAATACATGAGATTTGAAGAAAGGCAAGCCCAAACATGTGTGGAGTGCTGTGCCGCACTGCCTTGCTAGAGTTTCGTTGCTCACTCACAAAACAAAGTGGTGATTTATGAAACCTTCTTTATTAATTGGTAGGTAATTGTTTTTTTTTCATTACTAGGAATCCAAAAATGAAAACAATCGAAGAAGATTTATTGAAGGCTCTATTTGAAACAAAACACATACCCGAAGATTGTTATAATCAGGTTCAAAATATGCAGTTTCAAAGGGCAGCACGGACAGACAAAGGAGTTTCAGCTGCCAGGCAAGTTGTGTCACTTAAACTTCGTTAGTATTTTCCATTTCAAAGAAATATGAATAATTTTCTAATCGATATATTTTTAGCTGAAAATTTACACTTGGAAGAGATCAACCAACACTTGCCAGAGGTTATTAGAATATTTGCATCAAAGAGAGTCACAAAAGGTTTCAACAGTAAAACTAATTGTGATGCTAGGACTTATTTTTATATGTTACCAACTGTGGCTTTTTCACCGTACAATCTACAGGTTAAGCAAGATGAGTACAAAGTGAATCCCAAAACTTTAGATAAAGTTAATGAACTTTTGAATATGTACGTTGGTACTAAAAATTTCCATAATTTCACTTCTAGAAAAAAACCTAACGATCCTAGTGCAAATAGGTATATCAAGTCGTTCATTTGTGAGAAACCTTTCGTTAGAAGTAACGTTGAATTTGCTGTGATAAAAGTTACAGGTATGTGGATGATGCCTGGTTGCAGAAAATTAATAAACTGGTTTATCAGGTGTAATTATTACTTATTTAAAAATGCAAACTCTGTCAATATAGCAAATAGAAAATATATTGTGAATTACTTTAGATTGCAGTTGTCTACAGTGTTTTCATTTTCATATTTTCATAATGCAGATGGCGTTTAAAAATAAGTGATTATCAGCGGGTATTATAAAGGCTCATTAAGTTAACGGGCAGATTTCTGTGGCCATTTCTAAAGAAGGTATCGAGTCTAAGTGGAAATTTTTTAAATTTATCTATTCTTGACATGAAAGTTATTACAGAAATGTTAATAAAAGTCATTTGACGTCGATATTAGCTTCAAAAACGGGCACAGATATCTGCCCGTTAGCCTAATGAGCCTTTATAATATTGGCTGTATGTGACGTATCGGTATATTATGTTCATGTAGCCTGGCCCGGAATCTTTTAATATTCATATATTCTAATTTCTGCTTTATTCAAGGTCAAAGTTTCATGCTGCATCAGATAAGAAAAATGGTAGGTTTAATGTTGGCCATTGTTAAAAATCAAGCTTCAGAAGAAGTTCTCACGCAAGCTTTTGACACTGAAAAAGTGAACATCCCCAGAGCTCCGGGTCTGGGATTGGTTTTGGACTATGTGCACTATGATAGATATAACAGTAGGTATGGTGAAGATGGCATTCATGAAAAGCTGATATGGGATGAAGCAGATGAAGCCGTGGAAGCATTCAAAGAACAATACATTTATCCAACAATTATTAGCACTGAAATTAATGAACTGTCGATGGTTACGTGGTTAGAAAATAAACTCTCCAAGCATACATATGATGAAATAGATGATGAAGATGATGAAAATGGCGATGATGAATCAGATGAGAAAAAAAATGAAGGCGAACATAATGAAATTGAAGTAAGAGAGAGCATTGAAGACAAAAATAAAACAAAACTCAGAGATAGCGTCTAATGTAATATGGTTGAGATGATCCTAGGTTAATAATTTAGTTTGTCCCAGAAATGGTGAATGAATTCTTCAGTGCATTGTCAAGTCGTATTCCTTTACAGAAAAGTAAAAATGTTAAAGGGCGATCTAAAAAGTTCCATAAAAATTTAGCTGACATTGCTATTTTAAAACAGGGATCGGACCAGTACTTCTGTTTTGTTTACAATTCAGAAAATATAAATGTACGTACAACAAGTTGTTTATTCAATACGCCAATGTGTACTAACTCTAGATTCTGAGTATACCTATGTTTTTAATTTATGTGTGATCTTAATACAAACAAAAAAATAAATCAACAACATTGCTAACAAAGCTTTTATCAGCAGGAACTAGGTACACCTTACCAAAATGAATAGCTACTGAATAGTTTATCAACTATTTCTATTACACTTTGTATATTGATAATCATAAAATAAATTAATCTTTTATTATACTTGCCTGAAGTTTTTGTTATAAAATGGAACTTTCTCGATTTGTTTTTGGAGCTTTAAGTGTGTGGCACTGTCAACAATTTTGAATTATTCTGATTAGCCAGTTTGTAGATATTCAAAAAATATTAAATTTTTTGAAGAACTTTAACATCCTCTATCTTTAAGTCATATTACCTACCTTTTGTTTTTTAAATTTTATATGACATTCGGTATAAGAAAATGAAGACTAAAATTTTTTTGAATGTTTCAAATTTTTGTTTTCCATGATTTTTTTACTATGAAAACCCTGCGGGGATCTAGTCGGCTTTGAAAATTTTTGTAATGTCGAATGGATAGCACCTTTTGACTATGTATATACCTAAACCTACGAAAAATAATAAAATAATTTCCAATAATAAAAAAAAATATGGCTAAAATAGGAAATTTTGATTTTTCAGCTTTTTCAGGATATTTCAGCTATGACCGGAAATATCCTGATTCTTTCAGACTCTTAATAAGCATAAAATTGTAAAAAAAATTCTCTAATTTAACCGACCTCGTATCTTCAATGGTGTAGGATGATGATATCCCTGTAGTCCCCCATTAAATAGTTCTAACCTTGTATACAGGACACGGACAGCACCACAGCATCCATTGTGAATTAAAGATTATAAGTTCATTTACTTTTTTCTCCAGTATGACTTACTTAAGAAGATATAACAACTTTTTGTGGAAATAACTATCTAATAATTTATTTGGTACATATTTACATCCCAGATATCCTAAGTTCCATCAATTTTTTCGGGACTGAGGAGCGAAATAGGGGTGCTGGGTGGGTAAGAAGCTAAAAACAGCCATTGCAAACTAATATTAAGGTCACAACTAAGGCCTCTTTGGCACTACGGTCGAATTGATATTTTATTTTTTTCTTCATTTTCAGGGCAAGGAAAATCTTCGAAATTAACAGTAGCACGATTATTATTTTGCATTTGCATTCCAAAAAGCGTGAGATCAGTCCCTACAGTCTGGATATGATATGAGAAAGCGGATATAGTGCGGATCCTGCTCCGTATGCTTCGTGACGGTTGGATTTGTCGTCAAGTTGTTACTTCCGAGACCCGGCGTATTTATCCGCGATTATCGCCAGGACCGGACTCTCAAAACCGATTTTTAGTGCCGTTTTTTTTTTTTTTGCTAACCATGCATTTGCAAAGCAAATTAATACCTTCCTGGTGTTACTATATCTACGTCCTCCACTCCTATAATAGGTGCCACAGTGAAACTGTAGAATACCCGGATGTAAATAATGACCATTTATTTTATTTGTTGATAAGAAAAACGCGCCAAAATTTCACGTTTTTAAATCTAAATTTGAAAGCATGTTTGCAGAAAATTCGATTATTATTTTTCACAGAGATTTTAGCTTATAAACTCTTTATAGCTTTAAAATACGAGTTGCTAACAGCCAGATTTATAAAGGCTCATTAAGTTAACTGGCAGATTTCTGGGTCCATTTCTAGAAAAGGTATTGACGGTAGGTGAAAAATATAGCAATTTAGTGTTTCGTGGCCTGAATGTAATTACAAAAATGTCAATAAAATTTATTCAGCGTCGATATTAGCTTCAAAAATGGTACCTACCTAAAATCTGCTCGTTAGCTTAATCTTTATAAAACTGGCTGTTAATTTTTTTTACTATCCATTGGCAGTTGTAGCAACGGTCAAACTTTGATGTTTTTGATCCTTGCCTTGCTAGATAAACAAATGGAATTTTGCGAAAACTATTGCACCTAAAGCGCCCCTCTTTTGCACACTTTTTAAGAGGCTTATTCGGAAAACTTGTGTTATAAAGAAATTTGAATGATTGCAATAGTGTATTATTATACGAGCATATACCGGGTGTCCCAATATTCCATGGACATGGAGCAACCACAGATTACTGAGGTAAAAAAAAGTCGCTCGGACCAAACTTATCTCTATATCAAAATGCTTCGTTTGTCCGTTAGAGAGCTTCAAAGTCTTTTAAAAATTTTAGTTTTTTTGGGAATAGCTCAAAGTCGGTTGATTCCAATTCGATGAAATTTGGTAGGTAAATTTCTTATTAAAAGTACTAATTTCTGATGTACATGATAATTTGACGGAAACCCGGGAAGGGGTGAAACTACCCCTACCCTCCATTAAAATCGATCGTAATTGTTGATAGGGTAGCAGGAACACTGTTCATGTTATTTTGTTTGAAAGATACATCGTTTTAGCCCATTATTGGTCTCTTACAAAAATCTGTATCTTTCCGTGGTGCTATGTGATAAAATAAATTAGTCGATGGTACCTAACCAAAATTTTATTTCATTCTTTTAATTTGAAATCAAATTTTCAATTTTCAGGTGATTATTTGATCTAATCTCATAAAAGATGATTAGTATGGTTCGGTTTTTTTTCAGGTGTTTGCAAACGGTTTTTTTCAAACGCAGTAAACAGTTTGCAAAACGACGAGATTCCAAGAAAAGTTCAAATCATTTTTTTGCGCAGGATGGAACTTTATAGGGTCCAAACCGGCGCCCACATCGAGCATCTTTTATGAGATTAGATCAAATAATCACCTGACAATTGAAAATTTGATTTCAAAGTAAATGAATGAAATAAAAATTTAGTTATAATCGACTAATTTATTTTATCACATAGCACCTCGGAAAGATACAGATTTTTGTAGCAGACCAAAAATGGGCTAAAACGATGTATCTTTCAAACAAAAAAACATGAACAGCGTTCCTGCTACCCTATCAACAATTACGATCGATTTTAATGGAGGGTAGGGGTAGTTTCACCCCTTCCCGGGTTTCCGTCAAATTATCATGTACATCAGAAATTAGTACTTTTAATAAGAAATTTACCTACTAAATTTCATCGAATTTGAATCAGCCAACTTTGAGCTATTTCAAAAAAACTAAAATTTTCAAAAGACTTTGAAGCCCTCTAACGGACAAACGAAGCATTTTGGTATAGATATTGGTCCGAGTGACTTTTTTTTACTTTAGTGTAATCAGTAATCTGTGGTTGCTCCATGTCCATGGAATATTGGGACACCTGTATGTATAATGGGGGCTATTATTCACGAAGGTTAAGTTTATGTCACGAGCTTTAGCGAAATATTAAGTCAAACATACATTGAGAAACGAGAAATTAAAAAAAAAAACTTCAAAAATAAGAAAAAAGTTTTTGAAAAAATATTCTTTTATTACCACATGACCTAATCTTTTTTATCACCTTATTCTCTCTTTTCTTCGAGATTAACAGTAGCACGATTTTTATTTTGAATTTTGCATTTATTTTGCATTTATATTCCAAAAATCATTGCATCAATCCTTGTGGACTGGACACGATATGTGAAAGCGGATATAGTGCCAGTCCGTCTCTGTACGCTTCGAAGCGCTTGGCATTGTCGTCAAGTGGTTATTTCCGAGACTCGAGGTATTTAATCTGCGCTTCTGATGCCAGGTCCGTACTTTCATTGCACTCTCAAAATCGATTTTTAATGCCTGTTTTTTGCCTTCCCTTTCATTTGCAAAGCAAATGAATACCTTCCAGGTGTTACTATAGGTATATGTCCTCCACCCCTAAAAAGTGCCATAGTGAAACTGTAGGACACGCGGATGTAAATAATGACCATTTAAATTTAGCTTATTAACTATACATGAACAATAGAGTTCTTAAAAATAAACTCAATTTGAAGTTCAGGAAATCATCACAGAAAATAAGGGCAATCCATTGCGACTAGATAACTGATAACTGTATTCTATACATACAGTCACCATAGTCGCGGACTCGTGGATCGCGGCTGCCTTCTCTCTACCAGTTGTTCTCCCTCAATGATACAAATTAGATCTAAAGGAAACTGTAATGTTTAGAGAGTTCTGTAGTTACTACTAGATGCGCTCTTGTCGAGGATTAGTACTCCAGCTACTAGATGGCTAGCTGTCATCCATAAACCCGGCTGTAACCATAGAAACAACAGCTTCTATCATTATCATTCTGTTGAACAAACTCTTGGGTATGGGTTTGCTGCAGGCTGCAGTGAACTCGCGACTCGGTGTTTTTGCGTTTGGCGAACGTTCTCAGGAATTATATTTATGTATTTTTTTTAGTGTTTATATCAAATGACACACCAAAAAATTAAAAGATGAAGTAAGTAACTTAAACATATCTTCGTGGTAAGACCTGGTTCTCGTCAATCATACTTCATTAATATAAATGAACCGTATTTTAAATTTATTCAACATTGTTTTTCTTACATCAATATTACTCTAAGTACCTACGTAATTTTACTTATACTTAGTACCTAAATGCTTACCTACAATAAACGCGTTTAGGAATAGCACACGATCGAAGGTGTGATTCATATGATTGCTAAGGTTTAGCATTCAATTGTTATTAAAATCATTAGGTACCTACAAGTTTTTTTTTTTTTTAAATCTAATTTCTCAATTTATGAAAACAGGTAGGTATAGGTACTTCGGTAGCTCGGTATAGGCAGGTATAAGGTCCGTAGGTTGGCATGTAAATATTATTTTGTAGGCTATTCTAATTCATTATGAAGGTTAAGTTTACTAGATCTAAGTAGCTTTTATGATGAATGAAAACAATAAAATGTGTCTTATTTCAGAGCTTACTACGGGTATCTCGTAAACGCTATATAAAGAAAAAGAGATATACAGAGTTGATTAAAAATACAGAAGAGATGGGCTATTTCGTTGTCATCTCGAATGTGAAGATATACAAGAACATAAGATATAAATGTGACCGTTCCTGAATTATCCTGAAAAGCTGAAAAACTATTTTTTTTTATTTTCTCAATATAAATAACAACTCTTTATTATTAGAAGTTTCAATTTGAAAGTTGATGAATTGACATTATTTGGCATTCTGCATTTATTGGTGTCACTTTATATACGCCTACTAATTTCGAAAATATGATGTCAACTTCAGTTTTCATTACGGACGCCATATTGTAATTTTCTTTGAAAAAGTACAGAAATTTTTTGTGTACAAACTTACGGTATACGCCTGGCCTACTTATTATTGTTTCAAATACCTAATATGTTGGATTGTAAATATGTAAAGAAATATAAGTGACGCATATGGGATGTCACCATACTTTCATAAATCTATTTGAAAAAAAAGGTTAATTAAACAGAATAATTTTAATTTTCTGTACTTTTTCAAGAAAAAATCCAATATGGCGTCCACAAGGAAAACATAAGTTAACTACTATCATATCTTCGAAACTAATAGGCGTAATTATAACAATGAAACGACACAAATAAACGCAGAATGTCATAAAAAGTCAATATATCAACTTTATAATACCAGGTGATATTTTAAAAAGCTTGTCACCCCCTGAATGTATACAAGTGTGATCTGAAAATGAAAAACCCGAAACAGGTCATTTTTATAATTTGATTTACTTGCTATTGATGTAAAAAAAATTATACGAAGTGTTCCTTTCGTTCCAGTAATAATGACGACATTGTTAATTTTTTTAAATAGGGCACCCTGTGTATTATTACATTTTGAGATTATCTGAGAAAATCCAGTAATAATGGTTTTTACAGTTGCAGTTTAAATGGAGTAAGCTAATGAGTTATAAACAAATGAAAATCGCAATTTTGAAAGCAGTGTACATCGAAAACGGCTCTAATATTTAAAACGGCTTACATATATGACCCTATCTTAACTTTTCAACTATCATCGTACAGTGTAGGTACCTGAAATTTTTATACAGAGATGAAAATTATCAGATTTTTGATCACCCCTTATAAAAATTTCATCTACATCCATACATTCATATACATCCATCTACATAACATAGAATAAAACATAAAAAGTTAAAATAGAGACATGTAAGCCGTTTCTTGATATTTTAGAGTCGTTTTCGATGTACACTGCTTTCAAAATGGTAAAATTGCGATTTTCATTTGTTTATAACTCTTACGCCCGTATTCACAAACGATAATTTCCTAAATAAATACGTAATCAATTATCCCCATCTCATTCTATTGCAAAAAACTGCATATCTCCATCTCACTCATTTAATTAATTACGTAATTATTTAGGAAATTATCGTTTGTGAATACCTACGGGCATAAATAATCTACTCAATTTAAACTGTAACTGTAAAAACCATTCTTACTTGATTTTCTCAGACAATCTCAAATGTAATCATATACAGGGTGCCCTATTAAAAAAGCAATGTCGTCATTACTGGAGCCAAAGAACACCCTGCATAATTTTTTTACATCAATAGAAAGTAAATCAAATCAAATCGGATTTTTCATCTTCAGATCAAACTTCTATAAAATCGGGCGGTTGCAAGGTTTTAAAAAATCATCTGGTATAAACTCCAAATAATAAAAGAGCTATTGCGAAAATAAAAAAACCTTCTTGCGCATCAATCGCATAAATAGTGAATTTTTAGGCGATGCAACTATGAATAATATTTTTACCGCTTTTTAAATAGGCTTTCTAAATTTTCCAAAGTCAGGTCATACATACAGGGTGTTAAGAAAATGACGGATAAACTCTTCAGTACATTGTAGGGGACACTCAGTAAAGTACGGGAAAAATAATTGAAAAAAATCCTGAGCTACATTTCAAAAGATATAAGCAAAATATTGAACAATAAATTTGGCAACGTTTAACATGATAACAGTTGGTATTTGGTAATCTCGTCTAATTTCTAACAATGTAGGTAGTCAAGGTATCAAAACCGTTGTTGCCAAATGCTTTTTTTTCAGCATCTAAGAAAAGAAAAAAAATTCTTATTAAATTTTCCAAGCCAGTAATACATCCTAAGCAATTTTTTTAATTGATAACGATTAAAGTACCTTTTTTTATATCTGTAAAATCATCTAGTTTTTGCAAATACCGAAAAACAAAGATAGTAAAACGTTAACTTTGGCATTTTTTATCTCACCAAATTGAAGACCAGAATTTTTTAAATTATTTTTTCCGTACTCTACTGAGTGTCCCCTACAATGTACTGAAGAGTTTATCCGTCATTTTCTTAACACCCTGTATAATAGGTCACAGCATAAACGGGTCATAGAAATTTAGATATTTTCACCTATTTCCTACCCACGCCACTGGCTTATTAATAAAAATAATACAAATTTTATTGCATTGACTCAAATTTCAATTAATTTTCTTCTAATCTTGTTGATTAGGTTTAGAAGTTTTTTTTTCCATACTGCTCATACAGGGGTTCAAAAAATGGCCAATTTTCCGAAAATTCAAATGGACGCCATTTTTAAACGGCTCGGTCGATTTATCTCAAATTCAATAACAGACCACTCCTTGTGGACATCTTACTCCCACAAAAAATTCTGCCGCCTAGATTGAAAACTGCGACCAGAAATGATACCTCAAGAACCTAATTTCTGGAATTTTGAAAGTTTCACAAGAGTAAAATGTTTCGTTTACTAATCTTGAAAGATGAAGCTACAGGAGCATTTTTTAAATTTCAGAGAAATAAACATTATTTAAAAAAATTCGAATATCTCCGCCATTTTTCCTATTTGCTTCTTGAAATTTTCGAGCGTTAAAGGATATTAGTGTAGTTGTCTACTGTAAAAATTTCAGTTAAATTTCTTAAAAATGTGCTCATAAATGGTTATAGAAATTCGGCCTTTTTTACCCTTTGCCCATCCACGTCACTGGCTTATTAATGGAAATAATGCAAATTTTATTGCATTAGCTCAAATTTCAAATAATTTTCTTCCAATCCTGTTACTTTAATTGCAAAGCTCATACAGGGGTTCAAAAAAATTGTCAAGTTTCCGAAAATTCAAATGGCCGCCATTTTGAAACGGCTCCGCCGATTTTTCTCAAGTACAATACCAGGCCACTGTTTATGGATATCGTATTCCCACAAAAATTTCACTCCCCTAGATTGAAAACTGCGACCTAAAATTAGGTGACAAGAACCGGATTTTCGGGGTTTTGAAGGAACACACCCTGTAGAAGTAACGCTACTTTTGGAAATTTTTTCAACGAAAATCTAACGTCATTCCAAAGTTTTACAAAGATCCAAAATTTAGTTCATTAATCATGAAAGATAAAGCTATAGGAGCGTTTTTAAAATCGAAATTTCGCGAATTTGGAGAAATCTCGGTATATACGAGTATAGGGTGATTCAGTCATGATGGATCAAACGAAGCAGGGTGAAAGAGGACCTCAATCCGCATCGATCTAACCCCCATATATGTGATCGGAAAATTGATGGTTTGGGAGTTATCATCATTTAAGTCTATTTCCTGAAAAACCTGATTTTCCAAAGACAGTATGTGATGCTGGCTTAACAGCTCGGTTTAGCTTGATGAAATTTTCTAAAGATGTAGTAAAATAATGAGTCTATCACATCGTGTGTAAGCTTCCCCAATGCAAGGGACAGAAAATATAGAAAAATAATTATTGAATCGGAAAAAATTTCTTTTACTTAACAACCCTCCGGTTAAAAATTTTCGGGGGTATTTATTTTTGGCATATGTTTTTCTCTGTTCAATTGGCAATCTACCCTACAAATTTCATTCAGCTAGTCCTGTGTAGCTTCTCGCTTACTACAAAAAAAATTCAGCTCCCTAAATTGAAAACTGCGACCAGAAACCGCCGTGCTTCATAGACGGTTTTTTTTAAATTTGGAGGGACAGCCTTGTAGAAGTAACTCAACTTTAGGATTTTTTTTTTACGAAAATCAAACGTCATCACTAAGTTTTTTAAGTTTCACAAGGGTAAAAAATTTCGTTCACTAATCTTTAAAGATGAAGCTATTACAGCGTTTTTAAAATTTTAGAGAAGTATAGGTAAGCATTATAAGTATAAAAAAAAATTCGAATATCTCCGCCATTTCTCTTATTTACTTCTTGAAGTTTTTGAGGGTTGAAGGACATTAGTGTAGTTGACAACTGTCAAAATTTCAGTTCAATTTCTTCAAAAATGTGCTCATAAATTGTTAGAGAAATTTAGCAATTTTTGTCCTTTTCCTACCCACGCCACTGGCTTATTAATAAAAATAATGTAAATTTTATTTCATTAACTCAAATTTCAAGTAGTTTTCTTCCAATCTTGTTAATTTTCGTAAAAAGTTTTTTTCTTGCTTATACAGGGGCTAAAAAAAAGCAAATTTTCCGAAAATTCAAATGGCCGCCATTTTGAAACGGGTCGGCCGTTTTTGCTCAAGTGCAATATCAGACCACTCCTTGTAGATATCTTACTCCCACAAAAATTTCAACCTCCTAGATTGAACACTAGGACCTGAAATGATACCACAAGAACCGGATTTCTGAAATTTTGAAACCCTGTAGAAGTAGATCGTCTTTTGGAATTTTTTTCAACGAAATTCTAACGTCATCCCGGAGTTTTACAAGAATCCAAAATTTCGTTTACTAATCTTGAAAGATGAAGCTACAGGAGCGTTTTTAAAATCGAAATTTCGCCAATTTGGAGAAGTATACAGGGTGGGCCATCGAAAAGGTAACAAGCCCGACAATTTGGAAAGTGAAGATGTATGCAAAAAACGCCGAAACAGGTCGATTTTGTTATCAAGGAGGACATATTTTCGCGACAAATTTAACTACCCGAGTTCACCCCTTTGGCAGGGGTAGCTACCCCTTTGCTTATCATCATAGGGAACAGCTATCGAGTGATACATCATTTGAAAGCTACTTGAATTCTCTTTACAACGATATACAACATTTTGGGTTTCGCTTACATACAGGGTGGCCTACATACAAGTGTTTAAGACAAGTTACGTTTTCGTTGGACCACCCTGTATGTGAGCGAAACTCAAAATGTTGGATATCGTTGTAAAGAGAATTTAAGTATCTTTCAAATGATGTATCACTCGATACTTAGCTGTTCCCTATGATAATAAGCAAAGGGGTAGCTACCCCTGCCAAGGGGGTGAACTTGGGTAGTTAAATTTGTCATGGAAATATGTCCCCCTCGATAACAAAATCGACCTGTTTCGGCCTTTTTCGCGTAAATCTTGAGTTTCCAAGTTATTAGGGTGAGTTACGTTTTCGTTGAGCCACCCTGTATGTAAGCGAAACCGAAAAGGTTGGATATCGTTGTAAAGAGAATTGAAGTAGCTTTCAAATGGTGTATCACTCGATAGCTGTTCCCTATGATGATAAGCAAAGGGGTAGCTCCCCCTGCCAAGGGGGTGAACTTGCGTAGTTAAATTTGTCACGAAAATATGTCCCCCACGATAACAAAATCGACCTGTTTTGGCGTTTTTCGCATACATCTTCACTTTCCAAACTATTAGGCTTGTTGCCTTTTCGATGGCCCACCCTGTATACAAATATTGTGGGCAGGTAAATTTTGGAAAACGACTTTTTCGTGATCTGGAGGTCAGGATCGGTGGACATTTGATGAGTTTGGGTGGATATTCATTCGAAAAGTGATGTCGTCCTTAATAAGTGTATTTTTTTCTATTTAAAAATTCACTTAAAGCGTGATGGTATTAAGGGTAAACAAGTCAAGTGTTCAGTTACATTACACTAGACATTATCAGTGGCTTCCTTTACAATAAAACACATTGAAACGGATATATCAAAATATGAACGAATATCAAAAAAATTATTTCTCATACTGTAATTAAAACGTCTATCCCCAAAATTTTATTTCAATAGCTACATGAACAATCTTTCAACTTTATAACGAAAAATAAAATTCGAAGTTTAAACTTTATCACCCTGTATCTTTTTTATTATGGATATTTTGAACGAGTTATGTCAGAAAGAAATGTTTAGAAACCAAGGATCTTCCACTTCACCAGGGAGCATTAATGACGGGACACATCCTGTATAAGATTATCGGAAACTTTTTGTTTTAAAATTTTGTTCAACTGCAGCCAACAAACAGTATTTTCATTCGGCAAGCGCAATATTTTATTTTATAATGATATTTTTTTGGTGATGATCCTTTTGAGCAAAGTCTGCAAACTTTTTAAAGCACGCAGTAGGTAGCAGGTTACTTATTGACTAAAATGTTAATACCTATGCTCCTGGGAAATCAAATATTGCGTAATTGGGTCGATAAATAAAGAAGCTAGAGCACACTGCATAACGTAACTCATGATTTATGGAGATCGATAGAAAAGCTTATAGGAATTCCTGTTCTGAATATTGATGATGGTTGAATTATTTCTTAAACATCTCATAGTCATACGAACGTTTTATTGCTGAGAGATAAAATTTAGTTGCTGGATGCCGCCGGATCTTACGCATCGCTGGCCTCCATAGTGTTGATTATAAAAATAGCTCTCAAAAACTTTATAGAATCTTGTCGGTAATGAAAATTATTTAATTATGCAAACCAATAAAAATAAATGTCGCAAGAATAATTGTTAAATTTTTAGGTAAGTGTATGTGTTTTCCGTACTTACTTAAAAATCGCGACAAAACGTTATGATTAACTACTGTCGCTTGCGCATAATAAATCATTGAATGACTGTCTTTTTTATCAGTTAAATACAAGAATACATTTAATGAACTAAAAAATTGTTGTCTACTGTATACCGTGTGTTCCCGGATAGGTGAAATTACTCTTATAAAAGACAAAAATTTCAGAATCAACATTTAGGCTCACCGAATTTAAAAATCATAGGCCAACTTTGATCTTTTACATCTATGTACTTTTATGTTTATATCGCAATTCGAAGAATTTCATTTGCAATAAAGACTGCCATGGAAAAATCAAATTGTATCCACAGCAATATCAATCTGTCAAAATTAACAGCCAACTGCTTTAAGCGTAAACTGTTTCTTTAAAATAATGTTAACATTAGAAGAAAAAGCTTATGTGATTAAATGTTATGGAACCGGCGATAGATCGATAAAGATGTGGTTCTTGCTTTGTTTAGAGAAAAATAATCCAAATATACCTACTGCAATCAATAAAAATACTGCTTTTCGTTTAATCAATAGATTTCCCACACGACAGTTGATTTAAATTCATTAGATAAAGATACCAAAAAGTTACTCAGAAATCAAAGGCACAAGTACAAACATAAGTAAAACACATTTACAAGTAATTGATAAAGCAAAAATAATTTTTCCATACAAAGCCAAATTGTGCTAAACTTTGGAGGAAGGCGACTATGCACTTCTGTTTGGGGAGCTAATTTTGAAAAAAAGAAATTTTCATGAACTAATAATTTTTTCTGATGAAGGTACTTTCACCACAAACGGTGTTCCATATTCCCAAAATTGGCAATATTGGAGTGAAGGCAATCCCCATTACTTAATTAAAGCAAGAAGGCATGCAATATTTAAAAAAAGTGAATGTTTGGTGTGGTATGTCATTACGAACTAGGAACCATCGAACCTTTCTTTATTGAAGGAAGATTAAATCAACATACTTACTTGCAAATTTAGCTCAGATTTATTGACGGGCTTACTTTAAATATTCGACGGTCTCATTTCTTTCAACATGACGGCTGTTCTGCCCATTCCACACAAGCGATTACATATTGGCTAAATAATAAGTTTGGTGAAAGATGGTTTGGAAGGATGAGCGTGACATCTTTTCCTGCTTGATCCCCAGACCTTACAATAATGGATTTTTTTTTTGTTTGGGGAAAGTTAAAACAAATAGTTTACCAATAACACATTCCGAACGATATTGAAGTTTTGTAATAGCCTTGGTTCTGACTTGTGACCTTAAAATTGGATACTTTTTTAATTGTTGATGTTTTTGTTTGTTGTAATTTTTATTGTTAAAGTAAATGCAATTACGAAAACGATAACACATAAAAAAGTTATTGGAGATTTATGGTTACCTTCGATAATTTAATTTTTTTTACAAATTTCATAAAATATAAATTATTTGTTTGATTTTATTTTTATAAAAGTTTGTTATAAAAGTGGTAAGTATTATTCAAGCATTCAAATGGTGGGGCCAAAAATATTTAAAATATTGTAAAGACATAAGATATACATAAAAATAATGTGTATTTTTTAAAAAATTTTTATAAAATATAATATATTAAAATTTTTTATAAAAAAATTATAAAACAATGTGTAAAAAAACACATGTGTACATAACAATAATACGCATAACAATCGAAAATTAAATTGTTAATCTCTTGGCAAAAAATAACTCAAAGAATACGATCTTTTTGTATTTAAGAGTCTTATTTTTCAAAAGAATTTCCTAGGGAAGACCCCTGTCGCTGGGAGATACTCCATACCCCCCGGACCACCTGGTTGTCCACCTGACGCATCCGTCAGTCCTTTTATCGAGAGCCTTTCATAGAACACGGTCATGTTTGCAGACATCAACGAGCCACCACTGGTGTAATACTGAAGAGGGGCTCTTTGTCGAATATTCCAGGGGGTCCAAAATTTATAGTTACGCCACTGGGGCTACCTCTACTGTATAATGGGCTTTTAAATTCCTGAATTGAAAGATAGAAACTTTCTGCATTCTTATGGACTTTCAACAAGAAATGGCCATATTGAAAGCATTTTTCTCATTTCTAAGGAGAGTTTGCCCTCGACATTATCTAGTAACAATCTAAAGAATAGTTACCGCCATGGGGCCAAATTTTATCATGATTTGTAACTCACACTTAATGATTCATTACCTACTACATCATCCCAATAACCCATCACCCTCCAAATTCGGAAATAAGAAAGTGGTGAAAAGAAATTAGAGACAGAAAATGTATAATTTTAGGTAGCGATCGACTGTCTTACAGGTTTAATCCGGGAATATTTCTTAAACGAAACCAGAATTCAGAAAGGTTATCTTTTTTAAGTTTTAAATGTGATTTTATAGTTATATAATGTTCGATTTAGGCTGTCCACTTAGTGAAAGAAAGAACATTTCCATATAGCAGCCATGATCCTCGGAGGTAAATTCTAATTCTCAGACTCAGATGGATTTATAAATTTTCCTGGAATGCAACGCTTTGTATATCATGGCATTACCGCTCTTTTTCTGCTTGACCTGTCGAACGAGAAGGATTCCATTATTTCCACAAAACCCTAAACAGAACTACATATTATTGATGTCTAGAAACGATGTGTAATCGGATACCCGGACTAGAATCGAAAAACATTAACCAGTATCTCTAGGAGAAGAACTTATAAGTACGGGGAGAGCAAGTTGCTTTCCCCTCATGCAAGCTCCCCGTCGTGAACTACTTGTCAAACAGAAACATTACTTTGTAAATGAAATTAAATCCTTTGTTTCTCCCACAATTCCCGCTACATCTTTTTTCTCTTGTTTCAGGTAATTATAGTGTGATAATCACTGGCCAAAGTCATCAATAATGGCTCTGCTATGGGAGAAACTGTCACCCCAAGAGTTCCAGCAGTTGCAGGATTTGGCCGCATGTAAGTTTATTTGCTCTCCCTCTCCTTTATTTCATTGCTCTAAAGCTAATTTGGTGAATAAATTTAGATGGATAATACCATCCCATGCACAATGTAAATTATTATTTGGGATAACACCAATAGGACTATTGTGCGAGAGGGAGTTCAAATCGTAACAAGTAGGTATTCTGTTCCCATATGTCTGTTGTTACAGTTGCGTCGAAGAGCAAAATCTTTTAAATAAAGCTCTCCGGATAAAGTTACAGTACATGCAAATTAAAATTCTGAGAGAATGGTTCAACTCATAAGTTACGCGTTTTCTGAAGGTTTCAACGTACATTTGTCAACAATATTTCCAAACGTGGCGATGTGTCGTCCTGTTGGGATATGACATCAGGTTCCGGATCTTACGTTTGCGGAACATCACATTGTTAAAATATATCTAAAAATGTGTTTGCTGACTGAGTAACTTCAGCTATTGATTGCTCCTGTACGCTCAGCTTGCCTGATAGACAGGAGGGAGCAGGAGCTCCGATCAGCACTCATGGAGTCGAGTTGTTCCCCGATGAACGGCCGGGTCCCAACTGCTAGCACATAGCGGTAGTCGGTCTTTACCGGGTTCGTCACTAATATTTCGTCGGTATCTCAACAACAACTGCTCTTATCGAGTCCTGACGCTCGTTCTTCCTGACTGCCTGTCGCTTGGTTTTATAACGAGATCTCGTCACGTTTTCTTTGTACAAAATTTTGCAAAAAATACGTTGGCAAGTATATGCGAAATTCAACTGAATATCTTGATAAACAACGGAGTTGCGAATTAAAACAGTTTTTAAATTTTAGCATAAACACCTAGAGGGGCGTCTATGTGTAAAACGGTATTAGGAAAGTCTCATTATTTTTAACCAAACAATCTGAGGCTTGACATACGTTTTTCTAACACCCTGCATATTTCCATACATTGTTCACCAATAAAATTATGAAAAACATGTTGTACGATAATAAGTTGAGGAAATGGAAGCTGTATTTTAGCTGTGAGCGAAGAAGTCAAAGTCACATTATGAGAGAGAATGCAGGCTCTACCGTCTTATTTTACTCTTACACGTTGCCGCTTTCAACATGTTGGGCTACTGATGGATGATAAATAAAACACTAATGTTTTAACAAATTCTACTGTATACATACTGATGGATAATATAAACGTCACACGTGTTGTTGATGGTACTTTTAAAGTAGCATCTTCAGACGTATGTAAATAAAATTATTTATATAGTAACATAGCAACAGTATGGTAACCTAAGTGATCATAAAACAAGTAACTAGATTTGAATGAATTTTTAACAGAACTAGATCATAATATAATTTCTTCAAAATCTTCTTAGTTGTTTATATCAAGAAGAAAATCAAATAATGGCGAACTATGTGTCTAGCTATTCATTTATTACTGTGTATTGTTGATTATGTATATGTCTGTGGATCTCTGGAGATTCAAGAAAATTAAATTTAAACTAATGATCGTTCACAATGATGAAGTAATTCAATTTTGTTGTTTGCTGTTAGAGTGTGATTGTTTTCTATAAAATGTTTTGCAAAATTTGATCTTTCAGGATGTTTGTAAGTATCTATATGTTATGTTGTTCGTTGTGTATGTTCGTTGTATCTAATTTCTATGTTTCTACAAGTTTGTTCTATATAAACTGAATTACATCGAGAGCAGTTTAATCGATAAATTCCAGGTTTTTGTAATTTAGATAACTTCTCCTTTGCATTCATCAATATAAGAGCATTGCTCATAAAAGATTTGGGGATGGTGCAATATAAATCACTCAAAATGGCCGCAAGCGGCTATTGGTGGGCCGCTAACGCGCGGCACGCATCGTGTCTCCGCCCTGCCTTCACGCGATCTCTTCTCACTGAGCCTGATGATGACAACGGAACGTATTAAAGGGAGATTGTGCCTGGCCTGACCAAAAGACCCGAACTTTTCGTATCAAAGTTGTTTTTCAATAGACAGTTGGTGTCTGAATTCCCTTGAGCCTGTTGATTTTGAATGGACGCGACTCCATCGACACCAAAAAAATTCCACCGCCACAAAAGATGGCTGTATTTTGCAATCAATAATAATTGTAATCGGTGTGTCTTTTGACTTGTCCGTTAATGCGACGCAAATATTTTGTATGGTCGACTGTTGGCAACTGCTGAAAATTTTTATTTTCGTAGGCAAACAAAACAATTTGATCCATGACTTGAGAAAATCTATTGAAAAAAAGTTTTGGAAAATATTGGGAGTTTTTTTTTAAACAATTTTTTTAAACAAAATTATTATAAATCAAAACTGCCCTGCCAAAAAAAAGACCCCTTCGTCGGGAATTGAACCACGGAACTCAAGGACACCAGCCTTTAACCTTACCCACTCCGCCACACTGAATATGAATGTTTTTTTTCCTATTAACGTTTTGCCGTATTTTGGAGTCATTTACAAGAGCATTATGTCTCTAAAGTACCGGAAATGTTGGACTACTGACTTTTTATCGAGACCACACTGGTGGATACTGTTGCAGCAGATGTAAATTTGCACGACCACATCCACATCAAATGAATCTACAGTTCTGATCGGCAGCTTAGTTTTTTCAAAAAAGGATCTTGTATATGTATAATGTTTCAAGGTATATAAAAACGTTTCAAATAACAAACCTCATTAGTATATTTAGCGCTGTCACTGTCAACTGACAGTAGCCGATGAGCTGGAAGACAATCTTATCGTATCAATGTAAGCGTATCTAGACGCGAGTCGTACTTCCGTCTCACTCTCGCTCATCTTTAGTTATCAAAACAGACAACACTCAGTGTAAAGACTATAGATACCTTGGGCCCATGGAGTCTTCGCGTGACATTAATTTTCTATCGCTGAAATGGAATCAACGTCAGACCGAGCGTCAAATCAACTCACGATCATCAAGTCTGACAGGAATTGATGGACTTGCCGAAACGGCTCATCACGTCAATATTTACATAGAATTACAGGGATTATTCCTATACGAATTTAATTATTGAAGGAGTGGAGGAGTTTGAAACCGATGTCGACTCAGATCGTCAGAGCAACCGATTCAAAGGAAGTGGGGCTCTTGTCATCACAACACAGCCCCGGGAAAGGGTTAGCTGAACTTGCTAGCGATCAGCACTCGACCGGCACAGGAAACAGATGGTTTATATCTATCTATCTGTCTGCTTCCATAATGTATCTAATCAGTAAAATTTTAACACTTTTTGAACTTATTATGTCTCTTGCCAATGTTGACAAATTAGATAGGTTGTCTGGTAACTTTCGACCAATCAGAATGCGGCGGCAAATACGTCATATGGAGGAATTATTTGGTATTGAAATTATAAGTAAGTAATGGTCTTTTTTAATATTATGATTAGATATTTCACAAAACAATAATTATAAACAGAGCTGCAAATATTTTTATGCAGTTTTCTGGCTATCGTCTGTCCACTGAGTGTTGTCCGTTGTCATGCCACACTGATTCTGACTAAACCATTTTAATTTAATTCGATTTGAATCGTACACTTATTTCTAAGTCGAACCAGATGTGGTATCGCAGTTCGTGTCAGTGGCGTGTGTTGAGGAATAATGAATTTGAGGAATAATGCAAGTAAATAAGAATGACAATAATTATTGTTATCATCATGATAGAAATATCATGTCACCTACCTGCTGGTTGCCGTTTAAAAGAAAGAATAACACCTCCGTTTTCTTATTCTGCAAGGAAAATATTCCAGCAATTTAACCACAAGACCACGTACTAGGGAGTTCAATCGTTTCCCAGGCTTTGTGTAATTTTTTGTAGGTATTTCGTTGCGAGAATATACCCAGTCCGTTTTTTTTAACCGTATAAAAACAAGGAAATAGATTTTTAGGCATTCGCGCAATTAATAAGTTACTCATAGTTTATAACACCGTACAATATCACAGGTAATTCTGCTAATTTCGTATTAAAAACGTTTCAAATCACAACACAAACCTTATTAGTATATTTAACGCTGACACTGACACTACTGACAGTAGCGACGACAATCTTATCGTAATATCGTATCAATCTAATCGTATCAAGACGCGAGTCGGTACTTCCGTCTCACTCTCGCTCATCTTTTGAGAATTGCTGACGATTCAAACGTATTTCTGACAATACGTCCCATTTTAACTCGATTGACTATGCAATGCAATAGAAGGAGTAAGAAACATAACGAGATGATGTATCCTTAGTTATCACAACAGACAACTCTCAGTGTACAGACTCTAAATATTAATACGCAAGCAAATAAGTGCGTTTCGAGCAAAGTTCACCTAAATTAAATTAATTTTTTTATTTACATTTATTTTAAGTTTAAAGTTTTAATATTTTAGTACTTATTAATAAAAAGAATACTTAGGTAATAGCTATTTGATCTGCCAGCATGCTGGTGATGATTTTTTGTGTTAGTGTATAGTGTATAATTTTCATTTTGCAAAGCTTCTAAAGCTCCATTTCAAGATAATTAAAATTTGCTCGGTTATCCTCAGATAAAGACAAACACAACGAAGGATTTGCTGTAAAAAAACTTATGTCGTAGTATATATAATATTTTCTTTTCATTGTATTTTTAGAAATCCTTATACCATATTTCTTAAGTTTTCGTGGGTTAGTTTACATTGTAATAAATCTTGGTAGTCATCAGGTCTAAGATATGCTTGCTACAGATTCTTTTATTATTTGAATTCCATTTTGTCATATCGGCGACACTTTCTTTCCAATTCCTGACGAATTTTCGCATCTTTAGGAAACGTGAAAAATATTAAGCTTCCGCCAGAAGCTTTTAGCCTTTTTTAATTACTTTTACAATTAGCAACGCTACAAATTTTTCCACCCGGTATTTTTTCAACAACGAGAGAAAAACCAAATACGCTGTCAGTTCCGTCAAAAATCGTCATGATGACACAGGCCACCTCTCTACTATACAAATCTTGGTCCCTTGCTAAGCCATAATTACGAAATGCCATTAACCTTAACATGGTAGTGACTAGTGAATTAACACATTGAAAAAACTCGTATGATTTTGATTTGTATATTATTTTATCTTAGACAATAAGTTCATTAATGCCTTTCCTTTTAAGTATAAATTTTTCATTGTTACAGATTCGACTAAAAAACTTCAAGACGTCTTGGTCGAATTTTGCGGGTCAGGACCTCCCTACAGGCAAAATCCTGATGGGGTAAGTTTTCCTATGTTATATAGTTATAAGTTAATGTTAAGTCTTGTGAAGTCAATAAGCCAGTGGACTGTATCTTTTGCTTAAGAAATTAAAATTGCTTAAACAGAATTAATTTATATTGATATTATTTGACTTTTTACAAACTCTCACAAACCTCAGAAAAAAACAATATGGCGACCATAAGAAAAAGTATAAAAACAAAAGTTGGCTATGAATACTCTGGGATCTAGCTTTTGATGACTTATTTAAACCTACAAAAAACAAAAAATATCCTGAATTTTTTTTCGCATTCTTATTAAGCATAAAATAGCGCATCTTTGCCCCAATTCACCCGACACGATCATAAATATTGCAGCAGTCTCTCTCATCGGACTGCCGTCCAACACTATTAAAATCGGTACAATTTGTTGGAAGATAATAATGACGATCAAAAATGTCGTTTGATGTTGTATCGAACAATAATAATACAATCATACCACTGCTCTAAAAGAGGAAGAGCTATTATTATAATATAACTTTACCTCAGCCAGGATTCCCTTAAAGTGATCTGCTACCAGAGCCAGAGCCGTTCATCTAAGAATTAATTAATTTCGGTTAGTGTAATCTCTCTTATGTCATTTTACCCCATGTCACCGAGTAGCGTTGGTGCGTGCTACTGGCACTCAGCGGTCTCTGAGCTGTCGTCCCTTATCTCCAACAGCGGAGATGCGATTATCTTGAAATCTGATCTCGCTGTGCGAAAATAAATTATTGTGTCATTAATTTTTGATCATTTCCAAGTTAGGTACTTCTTATACTTATGTAAAATTTATGTTCTCAACCCGAACTTGGTAGAATCTTCTGCATATTAATGATAAATAAGCCACTGATGTTTAAAAATTCTACTATACGTAATAATATTGGTGTATACAGAGGTGATTCTTTTATCGCGCCCATTAGAAAAAACCTTCTTGCGCATCAATCGCAGAAATAGTGTATTTTTATGCGATTCAATTATGAATATTTTCACCGCTTTTTAAATTGGATTTCTGAAATTTTCCATAGTCAGGTCATATTAGCGTAGTGGTTTACTGAGAACATTTCATTTCATTTAGTTTGAAAACGTTCCTTAGAATGAATTTTTAAATTTAACAAAATAAAAAAAAAATGGCAAATTAAAAAAAAATCCTTTTCCTGTGTCCGCCACTGACTAACTTTACTTAAAAAATACTATTCTTTACACTACCTTTAATAAATTCGCAAAAAGTGAAAGGGGAATTTTGAAAACCAAAAATTGGAAATTTTAGAGGAATAAACATCATGTAAAAATATTCGAAGATCTCCGCCATTTTTGTTATTTGCTTCTTGAAATTTTTCAGAGTTAGGGGTTATTCGTATAGTTGTCTACTGGAAAAACTTCAGCTCAATTCCTTCAAAAAAGGCTCATAAACGGTTATAGAAATTTAGCCATTTTTACCCTTTTCCTACCCACGCCACTGGCTTATTATTGAAAAATATGCAAATTTTACTGCATTACCTCAAATTTAAAATAATTTTCTTCCAATCGTGTTAATTTGGTTTAAATTTGTTTTTCTAACTTGCTTATTATAGGTAGGTAGGTATAGGGGTTCCAAATCTGGCAATTTTTTCTAAAATTGAAAAGGCCGCCATTTTTAAACGGTTCTATTTTACTCAAATACAGTACCAGACGACTTCTTGCGGCTATCTTACTCATAAAAAAATTTCAGCCCCCTAGATTGAAAACTGCGACCAGAAACCGTGTCTCATAGACGGTTTTTATTTTTAAATTGGAGGGACACCCTGTAGAAATAACGCAGCTTTAGGAAAATTTTTTTACGAAAATCAAATGTCATTTCGAAGTTTCACAAGGGTAAAAAATTTCGTTCACTAATCCTTAAATATGAAGCTACAGCAGCGGTTTTAAAATTTTAGAGAAATAAACATCATATGAAAAAAATATTAATATCTCCGCCATTTTTCTTATTTACTTCTTGAAACTTTTAAGGGTTAAAGGATATTAGTGTACTTGTCTACTGTGAAAATTTCAGTTCAATATCTTTAAAAATGAACTCATAAACGGTTATAGAAATTTAGACATTTTTACCCTTTTCCTACCCACGCCACTGGCTTATTAATATAAATAATGGCAATTTTATTGCTTTCATTCAAATTTCAAATAGTTTTCTTCCAATCTTGTTAATTTTATTTTAAAGTTTTATTGCCATCTTGCTCATACAGGGACTCAAAAAATAGCAAATTTTCCAAAAATTCAAATGGCTGCCATTTTGAAACGGCTTGGCCGATTTTGCTCAAGTGCAATACCAGACCACTCCTTGTGGATATCTTACTCCCACAAAAATTTCAGCCTCCTAGATTGAAAACTGCGACCTGAAATGATACCACAAGAACCGGATTTCTGGAATTTTAAAGGGACATCCTGTAGAGTGACTCGACTTTTGGAAATTTTTTTCAACGAAAATCTAACATCATTCCAAAGTTTTATAAGGATCCAAAATTTCGTTCACTAATCTTCAAAGATAAAGCTACAGGAGCGTTTTGAAAATCAAAATTTCGCGTTTTTGGAGAAATATATAAATATTTATATTTATATATAAATATATAAATATTTATATATCGTGGGCAGGTGAATTTTGGAAAACCACTTTTTCGTGATCTGGGGGTCATGATCGGTGGACATTTGATGAGTTTGGGTGATTTTCGAAAAGTGATGTCGTCCTCAATAGTGTATTTTTTAAATAAAAAATACACTAAAAGTTCGACTTCTAGTTGATCTAAGAATCTGAAATTTGGAATTTAGGCAACATTAACGAGTCGAAATGAAATATTACCAAAATGGCGGCACATTTAGTAGGCGATGAGTTACAAACAAGTGAAAATCGCAATTTTTCAACTTTTAAGGACTGTAAATAAGGCTAGTTTTTTAAACTAGCTTTTTAAACAGTAAAGCTGTTCAATAAAATTAACGAACAAGCATCAAAGCGCAATTCAATTTACGAGCTCTTGACTTCTGGTAGTTTTGCTGAAGCTGAATCAGTAAGCAATGATTTCACCAGAAATATTGATCACCTAAAATCCAACCATGAGAAAGCTGATGATATTATGTTTGTCCTTCATGGGATAGATAGCAAATTAAACGGATTTGACAGATTGTTGAGGATCCTTTAATAAAAACTGTGAAATCCAAAAATTTGAAACGTCGTAGAAACCAAGGTTTATAGCAGTTTATGCAGTCGCAAAAATAATAATTGTTTCTGATATGAAAAGTGCACTACTGTCTTGCCTTATTACTACAACCGGATGTGATAGCACGCAGTCTCCGACTACACAAATAAATCCTTTAGCCAGTCTTAAAGAAGAACTTTATATTACCTAAAATTTTTTGGATGCTCTAATCATTTTTTAAGTATAGCAAATAAAAAGCACAAAGGCGTTCCTAACTAAATGCACGTAATTGGCTAATCTGCATTCGAAATAATGGAAATTGACTACTTGATTGAATATACATGTTTTACCAAGTTAAAGCACTTGACAGACTGTCACCATCAAAATGCGTTTTGAACCTTTACATTCAAAAGACAAACTAATAAACAATTATCAAACGTTTTGCGGGATTTACTAATGAAAAATTCACCTGGGTCTATTGATTAGGTAGTCCAGTCGGTAAAGTAAAAAATTTACCAAAAGTTCATAAAAAAATCTAATCTGAGATTTTCATTCTATACAGGGTGTTAAAAAATAAGTATCGAATATTTGGAGAGGGTACAGTATGGACCAAAAAAAGTCAAAAGACTTACATTAAACATTAATCCGCAAAATTGACGGTTTCGAAGATATGGAGGATTTTTCCAATTATTTTAACATTTTAGTTTGCACATTATTATTTTTTTATTATGTGCGAACAAACGATGGAAAGTGTAAATAAAATCAAAAGAAAAAGAGCTAGAAAAGATGTTCAAAGTGCCCTCCTCCCATTTCCAAGCTGGCACGACATCTCTGCTGGAAGGATACTCGAACTATCTCTAAAACTACAACATTAGCTCGGATTTGGTGAGATCCTTGATTATTAGTTCGTTGCTGCAGCAGCTCTTCGAGACTATTTACAGGAATAGCGTACACTAAACTTTTAAATATCCCCAAAGAAACAAACAGTTCCGGATCTCTGTTTGTACGATCTTTTCACTTGTACCCGTATTATTGCCCCCTTAAATATTCTTCTTTCCTCCTGAAACACCCATTGTAAATGTGAGACATTTCTAAATTAACACAATTGGTCAATTTTTATAATTATATTCTTTAAAACCTGAATTCCTAAATAAACTTAGCACTCTGTATCTCGAAAACGAATGTTTTAGGACATGTTTACTGCAAAGCAATCGCCATTTTATTTGTCGTAGATAAAATCTGAACCACTTTGTATAAATTGATTTTATGTGTCTACAAGATACCTACCTTCCTAAAGTTTATGAAATATCCTAAAAGGTGTTACCACTAAGTACTTAGTGGTAAATATCTGAAAGGTATTAGTTATCAAAATATAATTTTTCCATGGATAGACTGTTGAGTTAACCGACGACGTACCTACTTACGTTCCTGCAGCAGAGACTAAGTGAATTGATTCTAATAAATGAATCAATTTCATTCATTATTGCTCCCTTACTTCCTCTCAAGCCGTAAAATTATACCGCATCGGGGAGGGGTCTATCGAATGAGAATTTACCTGACGTCATCGTGCGACCTACATTCTCAAATAACCCCTCGCTGAGAAACGCAGCAACCCAAATGTGACGTCACTAGTGTGAAGTGACGTCAGACTTGTATACATAAAATGATTATTGATCTTGAGGAACTCTAGAAATGTTAAAGGTTGACATTCATTTTTGTTGGTGTCGGGTGTAATTTTTCCACTAGATATCGCTACTATCACTTTTCTTCTTATATGGTGCTTGTAAATTTATCAATACCTACATTAATACCTATAAGTCTATATGCAAGTTTATTTATTTAGCTTGCTAGATGATACCTACTCCTACTTGTAGAAGTTCAAAAATATGAATTTCAATAAAAACTATTCAAATTTGTTAATTTGTATTTTTGTATCTAATATGCCAAAAAATAAGTTCAACTTCAACTCTACGCTGCATTCTAGTCATGCAGATGCAGGAGAGGTCTTGAAAGGTGAGAAAATCAGGCCAAAATGAGCATAGACTATTTCATATATCCACAAAGCGTTCGTGCCCTGCTATACAATCTCGAAAATAATTAAATAAATGGGATGGAGATATACCGTTTATATGCTAGAATGAGATGGAGATATATGATTAGAATACGTAATTATTATTAGGGATAATATCGTTTGTGAATACGGACTTATGACTATGTACTTGATTTTATTCTAATAGAGAGCAGAGCTTCAAAGCTCAAATCAAAAGTCTAATAAAACAATTGAGGAAAAATACACCTTGAGAGCTGAGTGTAATAAGTACTAAAAATATAAACCTAACACAAATGAAGTAGTCGCAGGACCAGATAGCTCATATAAGTGAACATTCGAAACGCTTCATAAAATAACCAGCAGATACAAAGTGAGAGGCCTGAGCAGAAATTGAGACAAGGGTCGGTATGAATAAAATTGAAGGAAATGTCGTAAGCATAAGGTAGAAGCATGAGTTATCCCTTTTAAAGTCAGTTGAATACACGTCAGAATACGCTCATTTAAACTTTATTTTGCTTAGGTACCTACTCTTGTTACCTATTATAATTGTTATTATTATATTTCAGTAAGATTTTGTCTTACTTGTCACTTGTCGTCCCCGTACACGGACATTAATATCTTCAACATTTTCTACAGAATCTGAATTTGCTAATATTTTTGCAATGTTAATTTGAATAATATTAGGAATCGACGTTTCACTTATCCAAAACACCGCTCACTTTTCTTGCTTCAGTAGATTGTTATAACGCCTTTGAGCAAGAACATTGGGATTGCGTAACGGCGTCATAGCCATGGCTCAATAACATGCATAACCTTCATCACTAGTGTTTTCTGCTCTAGAAATATGCCGCCGTACTGCTGAATTTTTATAAAATTCTATTATCATGTGCAGAACTAACACCAACACTTATATCATGAGCAAACTAGCACCAACATTTAAGAAACAGAGATCTTGCGTCACAAGTTGCTTACACATTGAATGTTGGAGCTTTTTCCTTCCCCCTTCTGTTGTAGGTACTCCTTACTCCTTACTCTCACTCTTACCTAATGGCTTGTATCAAAATAAAAATAAAAGCTTCACTTACCTTAACTAGAAGGAGGTGGCTATTACAGTTCTCAATAAGGATTTTCAAATTTAAAAAATAACTTAACCACCTTGGTCTTTCGAGCAGGACATGTCAGATTTAAAATGTCCCACCCAAGTATCAACATCCAAAATTTAAAATAAATTTAATGATCGTCCCAAATATTGGCCCCCTCACCTAGAAAGTGACTTTATTACACAATCAACAATACACAGTTATAAATTTATAATGACCAAAATTTTCATCGAATTCATTTTGAGCAATAAGAAATAATTTTCGTAGGTTTTTTAACAAAATCAGGCGAAATTATTGTTGTAAATATATCTTTATCTACGACTGATTCATAAAATGAACTTTTTTAGACGTTTCTTAGTTCATAAAATATCATGAAGAGTGCATAAAGTAAAAACGAGTGAAATAAAGTGTCGTAGCGGGTCATATTTTAACGCTTATTGCCATAACTGACCCGTTACTGCAAGCCGGTCAACGAAGCACAGCACAAGTTCTAGTGAGCGGTCCTATCGCAAGTGTACGGAGTTCTCCACGAGACGCTGAACGCTGAACAACATAGCCCGACGCCGACCGCTCCTAAAGCTAATTGACACCATGCACCTACTAGGGAAACGTCATAGTTTATTCGCAGAGCGGCAGATCTATGTAAAATTATTATTTTGGGTTTTGTGTCGTTCATAGTTATCTAAAATGGATACCATTGTAGATGATTCAATGAATAAAATATCTTCTACCCCAGAAGAAATTATCTTTCAATCAAATGTGGTGCACAAAATTTGTTACCTCAAAAATCTAAAGAAGTGCACATATTAAGCAATATGTCACCTTTATGAACTGACGTGATTAAAAAGGCGATATTACTTATTAGCTTATACATATAAATACATTAAAAGTGTTTTTTTTTATTGATAACTTTTCGTTCTAATCTACCGGGTGTAGTAAGTAGGTAGGTACTGCGAAAGATTTCAGGGGGTGATTCCTGACATCATTTTAAGGAAAAAAGTTCATATGAACATGGGTCCGAAAATGCTTACCCGCTGAGTTATAGCCCCTTAAAGTTGGGACCCTGGGAGGAAGGTTTTTATTTAAGTACAGTCTTTTTATTTTGGTTTTCGTCTTTTGTCAATTGCTTTTCCTAATTTGTGAAATGCTTTTCTCATTTATCAAATGTCAGTGCGTGATTTTTCAATTGAAATTCCTCTTTTGTCAAATGATTCCTTTTTTATCAAAAAATGCTTTTCCAATATTATGATACTGTCACTGCAAGTAAATGGGAAAAGCAATTGACATAAAGTGAAACTGATTTGACATATAAGGAAACTGATCGATAAATCAATGACTATAATTTTCAGTTCAAGTTCAAGATAAGCAAAATAAACAATTTTGAAATGGATTTTTCTCGAAAACGGTGCATCTTATCGAAGTTGAACAAGAGTGACTTTTTTACGCAGAAAGCTTCAATATTCCATAATTTCACATCAAAATTGAAAAAAATATTGATACAAAAAAGTTGGGGTAATTTTTACCCCCCCGATTTAACCCGCCTTGGTGAAAATTTCAAAGTGATCTACAGTCTATCTTATTTAGGCATAAAAACATTGGTGGATGTGGTAAGTTTCGTCATTTTATGTTGAACGATTTCGGAGACAATAAATAATAACCGTCGTCAGGGTCCCTACTTTAAGGGGCTATAACGCAGCGGGTGAGCATTTTCGGACCCATGTTCATATGAACTTTTTTCTTAAAATGATCTCAGGAATCACCCCCTGAAATCTTTCGCAGTACTTATGTTACACCCGGTATAAGTCACTCATAGATGAAAAATTTTATGCAACATTATCGTATGCATAAAGTGTCTTTTTTTCAATTCTGAGATTGACGTCGTGAAAAAAAGTACCACTTTATGCACTTGTTGCATAAATAGTTATTACTTTATTGTAAAATTCTTGAGAACTGATTGATATTTTAATATTGATAATAATTGATAATTAATTGATATTGAAATGATTGATATTTTGTGAAGTTAGTTTGACTTATGTACTTATTTTTAAATATTAGATAAATAAGCAAAATTTTAATGCTCTCTAAAAGCACTGGAATATTCTTCTAAATGTTCTTTATTTAAAGCTTAGTTTCTTTATTGCAGGAAATTGACTATGAAAACTTTCGAAAATTCATAGACACATTTTTGGAGGTGCGAACATCAGAAGAATTATGCAGGCATTTGTTTTTGTCTTTTGTGAGACGTGGAATAAATGTCGAGGGAAAGGCTTTCAAAGAAATGGCTGTACTGAGTTCCACTACTGCTTGCGCCCCAATCACTTCTCATAATAAAGGTAAGAGCATTCGCCTCTTAAATTATTATTATTAAGAGAAAAAAATACGTAGGTTGGTGATTATTTTTCAAGCACGCGATTTTTCCAACCCCTAACTTCATCTCACATTTTTTCAGCAGAATAATGTTTCAGTACGAACTTTGTCATTATAATTTAAAATATACGTGCATAGAGAAATTATTATTATAAAAAAATAATTATTATTTATACCTTTAAATATTCACCATATTGCGACTAGTCATTATTAGCATAATATGTAGTTAAGTTGAAAAATTGTTGCTATTTAGATAACAAATAACGACATTTTTACTAGTTACCGTCACAAATGAAAGATCATAATACATATACATCGACCTATACAGAGTGAGGAGCGAGAAACTTCGAGCATTTTTATATGGAGGAGTGTTGGGAGTAGAAGTGTAAAAATTTGTACACGCATGATTTCAATTTTGACGAGCTGAACTAAAATGTTTACAACCCCACACCACTTTCGGTTATACCGGAAGTAATTGTCAATTTTCTTATTTTGAAATGGGACACCCTATATATTATTACAGTTTCAGATTGCCTGAAAAATGGTGTTTATAGTTCAAATTTGTAACGAATGACTTAAGTGATAAATGAAAATCGCAAGTTTCCATTTTCAAAGCAGCTTAGATTTAAAAGGGATCAAGATATCGGAAAATGGCTTACGTATCTCTATCTTACCTGTTTACGTAGTAGGTATCCTATTTTGCAGATGAAATGTCTATACAAATGGATGAAAAATAAGCGATTTTCAAAAAAAAATAGATTTTGCTGTACCTTAGAATAGTAGATAAAAAGTTAAGATAGGAACATGTAAGCCGTTTTCCGTTATCTTGGCCCGTTTCAAATCTAAGCTGCTTTAAAAATGGAAAATTGCGATTTTCGTTTGTTTAAAATTCATAAATCACTCGTTACAAACTTGAACTTTGAACACCATTTGTTTGTGGTATTACCCCTCGTATGTGAAATCTCAGCATCCGAAATCAAATTTCTTTCACAAAAAAGTAATCATACTGTCTGTTTACCGTACACCTAGCTCTCTCGTGCCTCGTGTAAGAGGCTTTATTTATCACCTAGGTAGATGGATTACTTGACGCGGTTTCTCGGATCACAGCTAACGTAGTCCTGGCTGCCGATTTCAACATAAACGTACTTTGTGACAACTCGAACACCTCCAGTCTGACTTAGATCCGCTTTTCCCATGGCTTCCGGTTATGTTTTAACACCCCCACAAGGATCACTGCTACTTCGGCAACTTGCATAGACATCATAGAAATTTCCAGTATGCTGAAACTTTTCGACAGCAACACTCTACCTACCTTTTTATCAAACTATGAAGCATTGCATGTTACCCTTCGAATTTATGTCATGAAACAGTGCTGCAAACCCATCAGTGAACCTTTGTCCAGATGGACACGACATATAAAAAAGTAATGATAAAATTAATCTCCTCAGTCCTCTGCAAAAGACTTCCAACGAGCAGACAAAATTACAACTTATCAGACTGTAACGAAAGTTCAAGTACTTGATAACGCTGTGTCCTAGCCTAGCTGCATCCGGGGACTGCGTTGCGTGCAATGCGGGGAACGCACGCAACGCAAAATCGCACGAGAAATTTTGAGTGTGTCCTAACTGAATGCGTGCGGTTCGTGCGAGAAAATGGTTTCCAATCCGACTATTTCTGGTGCAGCTTCAGATGAAATACGGTTTAGTTTTGTAAACCAGTAGGTTGTTGGAGCTTGAAAAGACTTAAAAATCACAGAAAGAAACAATAAGACGCAAGTAATCTATAGAAATAGGTATAGATTTGATAGATAGATAAATAGAAGGTAGGTTAAATAAAAATAGGTCTACAATAGAAGTTGATAGACCTCATACTTACTTTAAAAACCTAAATTCGGGACATTTTCACATTCTCAGTGTACCTTATTGACTCTTGTTCTTGTAAAATAGATTTCTCTTATTGCACAAAAGGTTTCGCTTTGGCCCGATGGAAATCAAAACTTCCTGCCCGCAGTAAAAAATCAAAAATCGCAAAGTTTTGACGGATGGATATACAACACATTTCAATTTAAAACAATGCGTGCGTTGCGGCGTCGTTTTATCGTACGACTTTTGCGGGCAACGCGTCTACTGTGGACACTCCCATTGCTTTTCATGTGTTTTATTTTAATCGTTCACCGCAACGCACGCACCGCAGTCCCCGGATGCAACTAGGACATGGCGTTAGGCAGGAAACAAAACGACGCAATGATATTTTCACCAGCGCCTCTGACAATCGAAATCAATCTGGGTGGTCTCTTATAAACAAACACTGCCAGTCGACAACCCCTTCCCAAAAAATCGTAGAGTTAAACTTTCAGGGTACAACTTCGGAGGATCCTGAGGAAATGTCCGAAATGCTCAATAGCGTTTTTCTCTCAAACGATTCCCTCACTTATAGCCATACTCGTTGTTCTAATGTAGCAACTCCTGTCTCTTCGTCATTCATGTTCTATCCCACTTCACCCGGGGAAATCATTGGAGTCGTCTCCAGGTTCAAGGGCAAAATGACATCGGACCTTGATGAGATTCCCTCCTTCATTACCAAACATTGCCGAAGTGGCAATGTACACTGTTTGCTATATTCCAGTTATTGTTGTTAATCGCGTGCGTACGACCTTTTGCATACGCATGCGATTTGTGGCAGTAAATTCTTTTTTTTTCTTTTTTTTTTCACTGCATATTATTGTATTATCTATTTATCGCTATTGTACTGAGCAATGATAGTTGTATTTGTTGTACAATAAAGAAAGATATTATTATTATTATTATTACATTTTTTCAGTCAATTTGAAAATGTAATAATATACAGGGTGTCTTATTTAAAATAAGAAAGTTGATGGCAACTTCCGGTATAACCGAAAGTGGTGTAGGGTTGTAAATATTTTAGTTCAGCTCGTCAAAGTTGAAATCATGCATGTACAAATTTTTAGACTTCTATACTCCCAACTAACACATTTCCATATAAAAATGCCCTAAGGTTCTCGCGCCTCACCCTGTATACCTAGTTAGTAATCATGGAAAACTGAGCTCCGACCATGTGAACAGAACTCCAAGGATTGTCGGTTTTGAGCCTTGTATAAGAGGAGAACCTGTTGAAGTGTTGATGCATATAAAATGTCTTCGTGTGGTAGAGTGATCCAAGTTTTTGAGGAGCACTCTTCGCCATACCTGCAAAATAGTCATGCCAAGATATGGTCGCTCCGAGGCTCACGTGAAGTAAACGATAAGAGATGACGATGGAGGAAAAGAGTGTCCCGTCATCACCATATCTGGCTCCATTAGGTTTTCACTTTTGGAGAAGTTGACAAGCTGGGTTTTCTCAGCTATTAAACTGCACTTGCTAGCCCCTAGCTAGGATTTCTTGCTGATCTTTGTTAAGTATTGAAACTTCTTGCTGTGCGCAAAAATGTGCGTCGATGGCAGATGTTCATCACGCGTTTAAGGTATAACATGATATAAGAGTATTGTCATCGGGAAAACTGTATATAGGGCTTTGAATATAGGGTATTTTGTTGTTTGAAGCAGGTTGTTGATATACATATGAAAAAAAAGAGTAAAAGATAGAACAGATCCCTGAGGTTCGATATTGATATAATAGGTCTCAGAAAGAACTCCTTCGACGGCCACCCGCAAAGAGCGATCTCCGAGATAACTTGCAAGCCACAAGCAGACCTTCTCGGAGTTTAGCCATAAGCCATAAGCCCGTAGTTTGGCCAACAATCCATCATGCTAACCCTAGAAATATCTAGATCGGTCGAAAACCCTAGAAATATCTAGCGCAACTCCTCAGAACACCCCATGGTGCTCGACTGCGCTGTTCCACAGTTCGATAACGTAGGTGAGAAGGTCAGCAGTTCACATCTGTTTGCGAAATCCGTACTGGCGGTTGCTGATTATGTTAACTCCTTCCAAGTACTTTAAAAGATCTTGGTTAAATAGCTTTCTCCGTAATCTTATAAGTATATTATACCGAAAGCAGTACTACTGGCCGATAGTTGTTTTGGTATGGTCTTTTTACCTTTCTTGGGAATATTTCTCAGCATTTCCAATGATGAGCATTCCACCGTGAGCATTTCGAGCAGGAAGAAAATATTTTTTTCATAGGACATGTTTAAGAGAGTCGACCGAAAACAGGTGACAGCTCAGAGGCGCAGTTTTCTAAGCACGATAACAGGTACCTCATCGGGACCAGAATCTTTGCTTGGGTCCAAGACTAACACAATGCGTTTTATGATATGCAGTCGGAAAATAGTGTCTGACCTTTCGGATTCGATGGAAAGGATAATTGGCGGGATTCTTTCCTGAAAATCGATGAAAGAGTATGAAGAAAATCCCGCCTACAGGTTGGCCTTCTCAGTAGCCGTCGATCCAGTAGTCCCATTTATCCGTATTATAAGTGGTGGAGTTGTTGACTTGGTGAAATTTGACTAACTGCCTTAGTGACCGACCAAAAAAAAATTTTGAACCGTTGTGGCAGGAGAGAAGATTATTTCTTATTCTTTGGCTATGAGCTTCCTTTGTTTGGTTTATTATTTATTTGTCTCGGACACGGATGAAATTCAAGTGATTTGTGCCATCGGGGCTCTTTCACCACTGGTGAAAAGCAAGTGGTTTGGATGCGACAATCTTTTGTTGAACCAAAGTTTGCTGTGTTTGAGGACCGTTTTTTAAAAAAAGGAATGTAGGCCTAGGCCTCCATGTCAGTTAAGATGACTTTTTCGTAATAAAATTGTTCGCAGGTTTGTTGCTTCTTGCCACTAATTTGTAGGGCTCATGATATTGAGACCAGTTTGTGGTCTGGAACCCAATGGAGTTTTTACTGATATTGGATATATTTGAGGATTGGTAGTAAAAAAAAGTTCAGAAGAGTACGGGTTAGCTTAGTTACGAGCTAGGAAAGACCCCAGCTTTCCTGGATTAGCCCTTCCCGGATCTAGTGCTTACCCCAAGACCGAAATCTCTGACACAGCAACGAAACGTCAGCTGTTTAAAGCAACGCTTTAAGCCAAAAGATGGTATACCACCGGAGGCTTCCATGTATGTCCTGTGCCATCTAAGTTGGTAGTTTTGGTTAGCCTCGGGTATTTGATTTCCCAGGTGCCATCCATATAGGAAGGCATTCCTATCCGCCACCTGTGGAGGCTCCCGATGGAGGACTAGCAACCCCTACACGGGGTTACTTTAACGTAATATTCTTCTCTATCTACACTTGCTCTATCTCTAATATTCTACTATATGCTTGGTCGCAATAGTTATATTCTTTTAATTATTTATCTATGACAATATCGGCATTAATGTGCCAAACCATTAATTTTTAACAAAATTAATGTTAAAAATGAAGGCAAATATTACTTTCCAGGTTCATCTCCAAACGTAAACTCAATTAGTGAGCCAGTTGATAGAAGTACTCCATCAGAAAAATCAACGAATTATGGTGAATTTCTCGTTGAAAAAATTCAGGGAATAGGAGAAAAATTATTAGGACATCACAGGTCTGATAGTGACTGTTCCGTCCGTGCCAAAACAGGTCAGTGAATTTCTTATGATCCTATCCGAACTTAGCTGCTGCTGCTGTGCGTTTTTACAAAATTTATTATTTTGCAAAAATATTTCAGGTTCTGTACATCCAATGTTAACCGTCACTCATACATCATACTCTTGTCATGACGTTCTTGGGAAGAAAAGCACTGATTCATCTCCTTCCCATAGTCAAATCTCTAGAAATTCTTCGAAAAAATCTAACAATTCTCTTCTTGTTAATAACGGTAGATTTGAAGGTACCTACTACTGGATACATAAAATAATAAATTTATCTAAATTTTGTCTATTTTTAGAAGTAAGACACGTAATTAGAAAAGCAAGCACTCTAGACGTAAACACGGTAAAAGTATCATTAAAAGACATCGTTTGTTATTTGTCTCTTCTGGAAGCTGGCAGACCAGAGGATAAATTAGAATGTAATAATTAATGAAAATAACGCTTTCCATACTGTCTAATTAATCTTATCTTGTAGTCATGTTTCGCTTATACGACACCGATGGCAACGGCGTTCTCGATACCAACGAAATGGATTGCATTGTAAATCAGATGATGACTGTGGCTGAATATCTTGGATGGGATGTTTCCGAACTCAAGCCGGTGAGTAGGTACTTAAATTCTATGAAGGTTACGTACTATATCTGCTACCTACATGATTCAGTTAAATAAAAATTAAATAATTATGAAATAAAATTTAATATGAAATAACTAAATATAAGAATTACCGGTAGGTACATATGATTCTCATTGTAGGCAGATGCCCGAAGGCATCTTGTAGTAGATCAAAGGTCTCCGAAACAATTTCAGAAGGAGAAATTTGCAAATAGCATTTTTCTTTTTCTTTATTCTAAGGGTAGCAAAAAACCATTAAGAGGTACCAAAAACAGTAGTGAACTCATCATGGAAATGGGTTTGATATGAGTAATATAAAATTGCGAGGTGTACGTAAAGTGACTTTATGACATGTTTTGCTATAAGAAAGTCAAAACAATTTTTAAACATTAATGAGGACTTTGTTTGTTTTTACTGGACAATTTGAATGTTGAAATGTCAAATAAACATAAACGATGGTATTTTATGGAATGTAGTTAATTGTGAAACGTTGAAAACTTAAGTAGGTAAATAACAAAAGAAAATTTCTACGTTAGTTGGAACCAAGAACAAAAGTGTATCATCATCTGTGCAGTCACAAGTTTCTTAATTCATTTCAAATTCATTAACACTGCGTCAACTTTTACAACAAATATTTTCGTCATCCATTTCAACTCCAGGTCTATGTCTTAGCCTTCGTCTTTAGATAACTCGATAAGTATTTTTTAAACTTTCAATGTTTATTGTTTTGTTGTTTTTTGTTTTATCTCATGTCCTAGTTTATACCTCATGGCCGTAATAACTTGGAGTAATAATTGGCATTGCTAAAAAAGCAATTTCGGAGAAACGGCAAGCAGAAACTCACTTTTGGAGGAAAATTTCTGTTTACGGCTTCTCCGTAAGTGAAAATGTTCCTCCAACTGTTTGTTTCTCCTTGCCTTCTCTCCAAAATTGCTTTTTTAGTAATGTCAAAGTAATGTTTGACAAGTTTTTGAACATGCACAAACTTTCTGCGGATTTTTTTTTTTTTTGTAGTCTCACTTAAAAATATTACCATTTGGTACGTACTTTTCGAGTAGCACTGTACAGAAGGGAGCCCGAGTCAACTCCTCATACCAGGAAAATGTTTATTACACACAGCCCATGTATAATGAAACAAATGTGAAATAGGTCTGCTTCTTGTTGCTCTCAGTCGGGTGTTTATATACTCGCCGAATAAAGAAGCCCTTGGGTAAAGATCTGCAGCCGCTGGCACAGGGAAACAGAGCGAATTCTGCTTTATGTTGCTTTCCAGTCATGTGTCTATACTTATTAGTCGGCGAAAGATGCCGTTCCATCTGTCTGATTCTACGTATCTAATCAGTGAAATTTTTTATCTTTTTCATTGACTTTTTGTTAGAGATATTGCGACAAAAATGCCTTGTGTCTCTCAAATGGAAGAGCAGGTTTTTATATACCTACACTATACGCACAAATGAAAGTGTCGTACCCCAAAAATTTTGCATGATTTGGATTGGGGATAACTTTCGAAATTCCCAAGAGTTTTCGATTGTATTTTCGCATGTCGACAGCCCTATTCTTTATTTTACTCCGCGGTTTTCGTACCCCTGTTTTCCAAATATAATTTTCTTGTAATTTTGATGAGCAAATTTTGAAGGATGTCTCACCTCGAAACGGTGTTCAAATTTTCGATTTAACACCTGTATTGACAGGGTGATCTCAAAAAAACAACTGTTTGCTTTTGAAGTGCATAACTTTTTTACTCGCCAACCAGTTTTGGAAATTTTAGCCTCGTATTGAAGCGAAAACTTCACGCAATAAAATCCCAGAAACGAAAATTGACTTAGGATAAACAGTAACAAAAGATTGAAAATAAAATTACTCAAATTCAAATTTCTTCTAGAAACAGGTTTTGGGAGGAAAATTGAATTACAATCAACTTGCTGACACAAGATGAAAAATGTTGAAACAACAGCCAAATTAAATCTGCACGTTTTAGGGAGGAATCAGGGCACTTTCTTTCCTGACAATGATATGTACCCATCAATGTGTGTTTTATTAGTCAAGTAGTGGATTGCTATAATTTTCGTAACGATGGTTACGAACCATTCATATAGGTAAGAAAGAGCGCTGATTCCTCCTGAAAACGTGCATATGTAATTTGGCTTGGTTGTTTCAGCATTTCTCATCTCGTGTCAGCAAGAATTTTCTTAAATTGTTCAGAAATACAGGCTAGTTCGGAGACAAATTTATTTTTATTCAGTTTTCCTCCCAAAACCTGTTTCCAGAAGACACTTAAATTTTAGTAATTTTTTTATGCAATCTTTTGTTTTGATGTAGTCCTGAGTCAATTTTCGTCCTTGGATTTTCTGGTCTGGAGCTTTAGCTTCAATACGAGACTTAAATTTGCAAAATCCGTTGACAAGTAAAATAAATAATATACTTCAAGAGCAAACTGATGATTTTTTGAGATAAACCTGTCAATATAGATGTTAAATCAAAAATCTGAAAACCGTAACCAGGTGATACATCAAGCTTCGAAATTTGCTCATCAAAACTTACAAGATAATTTATTGGGAAAACGGGGATACGAAAACCGCGGAATGATTCTGCACGTTTTCACATATCACCCTATAGAAAATTGGTTGGCTTTGTTGGCAGTTTTTTATTTTTTAGTTTACATCCAATAAAGCAGAAAAATAAGGGATAGGACTGGTGAAATGAAAAAAAAATCGAAATCCCTCTTCTAATTTCGGAAGTTATCCCCAATCAAAATCAGGCAAAATTTGGGGGTACGATACTTTCATTTGTGCGTAGTGTAGGTCGAGTCCCCTTCTCAAAATTCGTCTGGTCAAGTAGGGGTCAAGTAGTAAACCCCACCCCAATTGAGTGAAAAATATTTTCTTTCAATTTCATCATTGCCGCAACCTCTAGTATCCACAATTAAACAGACACAAACAAAAAAAAAATCAGCTGCGTGAACAAAATCATACTCAAATGATTATTTTTTATGCTTTTTTTCAAAAATAAATATTTATTCCGAAATGCACCTTGGTAAAATAAGGTTGTCCTATATTTCAGAGCTCACCATGGGTATCTCGTAAATGCGAAGAGATGCAGGGTCGGTTATATTATGGAAAACATGCCCTATTTTGTAGCAATATCGAATCCGTAAAGACATAATATACAAGATATCTGTGACCGTTTTTGAAATATCCCGAAAAAACTGAAAAATCGAGATTTCTTGAAGTGTACTTGAAAAAGTTCAATTTAAAATAATTTTGCTAATCACTGCAATGTTAACATCCCCCTCTAGACTGCCGTATCGATTCAGTTAGAATTTATGATTAACCTTTCGCCGAAGTTCAAGACGCCGAGGGTATGTCCTGCCTGCCCTAGAGGTGTATTGAACCCCCAGGGCTCAATTCTCATCCCTGCGTTATGCACGAAACCGACTTATTGAGTTCTTCCCACCCCTATCCTAATCTGGGCTTGATGCAGTGAGTTGGTTCAGATCAAAGGAATTATACTTAATTTGCTTTATTATATTATTTTTTATGAACTAAAGCCCACGAGAGTAGCACTGAGACTCCGCTGGACCGTTTAACTGTTATGATTAGTTTCAGCAAGCAAAAGAACGTCACCTGCGAGCCTCGTATTGAAACATCCTGAACCCCACATTTGAGTCTACTGACGAAGTAAAGTAACTCAAATAACTTTTTCATTCTCCCCTTTACGAAAGTGTAACTTTCTGTCTTGATAAGACGACCGAAAGCGAAAGTAAAACATCCTAGGTGATAGGTTGCTAGGTGGTTGCTAGCTATGAAAAACTTTCGTGGCCTGGACAAAAAAGTAGAAATGTCATGCAGTTTGATTAACGTTTATTTAGATGGAAAATTAAATGTAAAACTACAATAAAAAATTCCAGTAAATCTTTCTGGAACATACAAATAATTATTATTGTATGTTCCAGAAAGATTTACTGGAATTTGCAGCTTCTTGAATGAAATTCATTTTGAACTAAACTACGATCAAAGATTCTAAAATTATAGCGGTACAGAGTTTTAAACTTGACAGTGTCATAAATTAATAACTTAAAACTATCGTTACTATGGTAATGTTAAAAACATGGCACCTTATAATAATTCCATTGTTATCACTGAATCGTATTATTTTACTCATTTCTTCTTAATCCGTGGTTCAATATGGCAAGGGGAGAATGAAAAGTTTAATACATTACACGCTACGAAAGCTCTTTCAGGTGCTCGGAGTTTTTAAATACCCTCGGCTACGCTACGCTTCGCCTCGGGTATTTAAATACACCTCACACCTAAAAGTGAACTTTCGTAGCTTGTAATGTAAATAACTATATCTCTCTATTACTTGTTCTTTATAATAGCGCGGGGCGTCGATGCGTGTGCACCGCAGCACCGCTCGACTAAGCAGCTGCGCTCGTCATCCGTGCTCCAGAGCAAGTCATCTGTGAGGGCACTGAGGGCTTGAGGCACATGAGTCACTGATAATTAGATAATTTTTATCAGCTCTGTTGCTAAACAAATCGCAATATATTGCATATCTTTAATGCCTTCTGTAGATTTCTTTATCCCTCTTCGCTTGCCAGAAGGCAATAATTGTGAACAAAAATAAAATAGTAGACGATCTACGCTCAGGCCGCCACAAAGTGTTTTCCGTTAATTTGTTTAAACGTTTTTCTAGCTTTATGATTATGAAAATCTAATTTTCAGTTTGTACATTTTGATTTTGTTTCCAGATTACAAGTTTTTGAAAATCCATCAAATCATTTTCAATTTATTTTCAGTTTTTGATTGGTACGAGGGGATTCATGACTAATGAGACGTAGTTAAATGCCACAGTTAGGGGTCATCCATTCAAGTTTAAATGTATGACAAAACTTTTTTTGCCAACATGTACGAAGATACTGGATGTTTTCTTTGTTTGGGCTTATTTTAAACGGCGGTATTTTTGCAACGGTTTGATGAAATCCAACAAAATTTGGCAGAAATACTCTTCTACCGAGGCACTTCAAGATGACCTATTGGCAAATTGAAAATTCAGGACTGTATTTGAAAAGAAATTGTTTACACTTTTTTGATAAAGAACATATTTTCCGTTCGATTTGGGTAAAAAAAACCGGCATCGTATTCGAAAAGTACAGGAAAAATGCTATGAAATGAGCTTATTCTTACAATAATGAACGGCACACTTCGAACAGCTGCACAAAGATAGATGAAAGTAAGAACTTGTACCTACCTAAACTTCGATTTTCAATTTTGCCATACAAATTGTTTCTAAGGTTTCTCAAAATTCATTGTAAATCGTTACAAAAGCTGTCTTACTACGAAGTAAGGGGATAGCGTATTGATAAAATTTCCAAACCAGTAGCCAGGGCCTTACTTAAAGAAAAATTGTTCGGATTTTTTCTTAAGAAAAGTACATTTTCCGATCGACTTTCTGAAAAAAACGTCATCGGATTTGGAGAGTACAGCAAAAATGCTATGAAATGAGCTATTTAAATCGAACGGCACATTTCGAACAGCTTCACAACAATAGATCAAAATAAGAACTTTGTGCAGAATTTTACCATCTTTTCTTGTGAAGTTGGTCGTTGGTCTAAGTGTGTCGTGCGATTTGAGAAACTCATAAAATTGTTTCTGTAACCTTTCTGTAAAATTCGATGACATTTTTTCGAAAGTCGATCGGAAAATGTGCTTCTCTATCAAAATATAGCGAACAATTTTCTTCAAGTATACCTACGGCCCTGTAAATTCGCGGTACCTCAGCTTTTGAAATGATTTCAAATAAATCTAGAGGACAATTCGAAGTAATTTGTACGGCAAAATTGAAAATCGAAGTTTAGGTGGGTACAAGTTTTTACTTTGATCTATCTTTGTGAAGCTGTTCGAAGTGTGCCGTTCGATTTTAGAACCTCATTTCATAGCATTATACTATACTTTCCGAATTCGATGCCGTTTATTCTAAAAGTCGATCGGAAAATATGGCTTTTCTGTCAAAAAAGCACAAACCATTTCTTTTCAAGTACAGTCCTGGATTTTCAATTTGCCGATAGGTCATCTCAAAGATCCTCGGTACATATATATAATACTTCTATATTGCTAGCGGTCGTAAGTGATGGACGTGTCACAGACACAGTGGGACAGCAAACGACTATCTCTATTTATTTTTTTAGAGTACCTGTATCCGTTGTGCGCAAGCGTGACGGGTCTGGTGCGTGCTTGTAGGCGTGTTCAATTCTTGGACATGCGCGTAGAACTCGAGGTACATTCGACGAAATAAAGATAGAAATATATGTCTGCACCGTGGTATTTTCCTCCATCTCCAGACCCCCACTAGCAATATAATAGTATTAAATAGTATATGCCTCAGTAGAAGTGTGTTTGTGTTAAATTTTGTTGGATTTCGTCAGACCGTTGCAAAGATAACGCCGTTAAAAGTTAAGCCCATACAAACACGGGAACATTATTTATCTCCGTACCTGTTGGCAAAAAAAAAATTGTAATTGATTTAAACTTGTCTGAATGTACCCTACGTGGCATTTAACAACATCGCATTAGTCAAGACTCATGCCTGTATAGGTACGTACTTAACTCTATTCATAGTTTCCAAATTTTGTTTGTCAAGGGATATCCGCCTTATTTCAAAACAGAAACAAATTAAATTTAGGAAATTTCATATATACCTACCCTAAAGGCTTTTGCGGCGTTTAATAATCATCCCCTACTTGTTTTTTTCAGATTACACCCCCAGTTTTATGCTCTATTTGGGAAATTTCATAATACCTACTATATTTTAGCAATTTTAAATAGACCCCGCTAAGGCTTTGCGGATGCTACATACTTACCTACGCCTTTCAACCTCCCAAGTAACCATTCCCTACTTGTTTTTTTTTAATTACAGCCCTAGTTTTCTTTTTTTTTTGTCAATAGGAGTACTGACTTTCTGACTAAGTAGTTGGATAAGTTGGATTAATTATTATTATTTAAAACGTGGCATTTCGATTTGGGTATTGTTATTATTCGTTATCATAATTACGCTTTATTGTCGTTAAGTGTAACCATGGAAATAAGAGTTTGACGAGAGCATAATTAATTTTGAAACGACCTCAAGGGGTGTTCTTTTTTACTCATTGGCATTATTGGCAACGCTTGGTTTGATTAAGATAGTTTTTTGACTATGTATACCTAGATATGCTTAAGTTTTCAAAAATCACATGTCATTAGTCATTGTTTTGGGTGTTGAAAGGCATAATGTTGTATTGTTCTTAAAACTTTCTACAGCGATGTTTCAAATTGTTCTAAGCCCTTAAAACACTTTTGATAAAATATAATCTTCTTTTCGATTAGAACTGCCATCGAATGAAACCTCAATTGACTGAATTTTTTAGTAGGTATTGCCTATCCTATATTGTTAGGTATATTACAACTAATTGGTACTATCAGTACTAGGAGATTATTGCCATCGTCAGTCTGATTTAAAGTCATGAAAATATTAAAAGTGTTTTCTTTCAGATTTTGCAAGACATGATGATAGAAATAGATTACGATGCTGATGGAACTGTGTCTTTGGAAGAGTGGAAAAGAGGTGGCTTGACAACTATACCTCTATTGGTGTTGCTCGGATTAGACAGTAATGTTAAAGATGACGGAAATCACTTATGGAGATTAAAACATTTCAGCAGACCAGCTTACTGCAATTTGTGTCTAAATATGTTGGTAGGCTTGGGTAAAAAGGGTCTTTGTTGTACTTGTAAGTACGTAGTTTTCTAACTATTAGACACCATATCTAACTCAGTATATTTATTACTGTTTCAGTTTGTAAATATACAGTTCACGAAAGGTGTGTTCATAGAGCACCCGCTAGTTGTATTGCTACTTATGTTAAAAGTAAGAAATCCTGTCAAACACTTCAACACCATTGGGTGGAGGGAAATTGCCAGGGAAAATGTGCAAGATGTCGAAAACCGGTTAAGGCTGGTATCACTGGTCTTCATTGTCGATGGTGTCAAATAACTGTAAGATTTTAAATATGCTTATACATTTTCATAAAATATCCACCTAAGCATATCATTTGTAATTTCAGTTACATAATAAATGTGTTTCATATGTAAAAGCAGAATGCGGTTTGGGTGAATTCGCTGTGCATATACTACCACCAACAGCTATATGTCCTATTGTTTTAGATAGGCAAAAATCAATACAAAAACGAGGCTCGAGATATGGACATGATGATGTAAGAATGACTTTTAAAATGTACCGGTTGTCTGGTAAATAAGAAGTATGTTCCTCTTAAGCACAGCTGCAGAGTGTCAAAATAATGCGTCTTCTTCATCGCAGAGTCTACAAACTGGTTCTTCTCTGTATATCCCCAGCTTATGTAGGTGTACTCTTAGGTATGGCAGTGTCCTGTGAGAAGACCCACCACCGTTCTGATCTCATTCTGTTTAGTTGCAGTAATTGTCTGGCAAAGTTTTGAGAGGGCTCCTTAATCATCACCTTACCATGTTTGTTTCCTGTTATACGGTTCCAGTGTGCTATTATATGTTGGGTTCTTACCCACTGAGCCACCGCCCCGCGTATTACAGTGTTCCTCGGGATGCCAAGCACTGGTTCGGGCCCAGTGTAGTTCATCCCAGCGCTTTTTTTGGCTAGTTGATCTGCAGCCTCGTTACCAGGCGTCCCACGGTGACCCGGAACCCAAACTAGTGTCACCACGGTGCACCTGGCTAAGTCAATGAGGTCTTGCATGCATTCCCAGACCAGTTTTGATGTGATTCCATAAGCTGCAAGGGTTTTCAGGCTACCCTGACTGTCGGAGAGAATGTAGATTTCCTTACCTCGATAGTTCTATCTAGTATTATCTCCAACGCATAGCCTAATTGCATTTATTTCAGCCTGGAAGATGCTGGCATGCGTCCCCTGAGGTACGTAAATACTGCATCTAGGGTCACCCATGCACTCCAGCTCCGGTACCTGTCTCTTGCGACTTGGAGAATAAAACATTTTCTAGACCAATTTCACTTTACAAAATTATTTATTTGCTCCATCTTCAATAAATATTATTATTGTGAAGAAATTGGGAATTTAGAATTTCGCATTAGGATGAAGTAGGAATAAAATATAAATAAGAATAGGAATAAATAAGAAATAAAATAAATAAATAAACATGAGATTTCACTACATACACATACATACATCTTCCTATAGTCTAAAAAATATGACGAATTTTCTCAATAACTTTATTTGAAGCAAAAGACACACGCAAACTTGTTTTTGTCGCTACCTGCTTTATAACACATTTATTGGACATGGCGTTAGGAAGGTAAGAGAAAGTGAAATTATGATATAATTGTTCTAGAGATTCAAACAACTAGAATTGACAGGGAGTGAGGGAGTGTGACAAATTCGGGAATTATAGTTTTTGAGATCTTGAAAGGTAAATAGCTGCGGACTTTCAACGAAGTATTTATGTCGTCGATATAACAATGTACTACTGTGGATGATGATTTTTTTAAAGGAGTTTTTGTTAAATGTATGGAGTCAGTTTTAATACGAGTGAGATATTTAACCGACATATTAGTATGTGATTGATTATCTGTATAGAACCTACTATAAACTCATAGACGGTAAATACATAGACGAGGTCTAAATTTAGTTTGAACCCTTTCGACTTTTCTGTTTGGGGTCATAATTATGAAGTTTATCGAACTCCGATGAACGCCGAAGAAGAGTTTCTGTAGCGGATTACTACTGCTGAAGACTTAATTAACAATAATCCCAACATGCTTCGAAGAACGAGACGAAACTGACCACGAAAAAGTCGTGAAATTGGTGAACAACAGTTTGTACAACTGCTGTGATGTTTTATAATTTTACATTGAATACATGCTGTAGATTGTAATTTTATCATTCAACAATCTATTACAAATTACAACGGATTTAGATTGTTGGATTTGTAGCCTTTAATACTGTTGTGCAGCATTATTTTTACCAGACTAATTATTAACAGAAATCATTGAATTCAAATGTTGCCAGCTTGCACACAAATTGCTTTCCTTTTAATGACCTTTCGCTCTATTATTCGTTATTTTCGAGAAAAACTTCATTAAGCTGTTCTCGTCATTTTTACACTGTGCTTAAGAGGAATGCACTTATTCATCAGACAGCACATATATTAATTTTTATCCCTTAAATTTTAGCCCAGTTACACTACTGCAAATAAACAGCCAGCCATGTCATTTCAAATAAGCCCAACGCCAAATTCTTGTCCATTATTGGTATTCATAAATCCGAAATCTGGAGGCCGTCAAGGTTCTAGAATACTCAGAAAATTCCAATATATACTCAATCCGAGGCAAGTGCATAATTTGGTAACAGGGGGTCCCATGCAAGGGCTCAACATGTTCAAGGATGTTCCCAATTTTAAAGTTATTTGTTGTGGTGGAGATGGAACAGTTGGATGGGTGCTCGATTCAATGGGTAATAACATAATTATAATTGATTGAAGAAAAAACTGGCGGCTGTATATGGGGCAAGGGGTATAAGTAGAAAAAACGTAAAATAGGTAAAGTGCGGAAATAATATATAAATTACTGTTTTATGTGTGGGAGAATTAATTTAATTAATTTCTCAATGAAAAGCATTTATCTGTTAATGTGTAAAATGGATTTACTAATTCAAATATAAATTTTTTTGTGAAAAGAAAGACATTTCAATTTACTGAAATTTTGAAATATAATTTTGACTTATACCTCTTTCCCCATAGACAATTAATTATTGCCAGTTATTATACTGTAATAGCAATAATGTGACTGAATTGAGAACAAAGATACTCTGGGTGAATTAAAAGTTGATATTAATTCAATTTACTTTATGAGTATACTTTTTGTACATTTTAATGTTATTTTTTAGACGCTTTTTACAACTTAGGTAACTTGGTAATCTTTTTAATGTACCTAAATAAGAAATCATCAGGTAAGTAGGTCTTGTCTTGTAAACTTCAAAAGAGGACGAATTATTTGTGAAGTGAACACTAAAATAATACGAAATAATGGTAAAAGTTTACACAGGTAGCGCACATATCGTTATTATCGTTCACTTAAAACGTTACAACTAAAACTAAGCATTCCTAGACATGTTATGTTATGATGATGCGTTCAAACAACAGGTGGAGAGCCATGCCAATTAAGAAGTATGCTCATCCACGATAAGGTCGAGCGATCGTATTTTCACTAGGTCCTTTCCTTGTTTCCACTTGGACTTTAACGTAAATATTCCAGACGTCGTTCTGTAGCTGCATCCCCATACAATACAATACAAATACAACACCGCTGTCCGTTTCTGTTTACCCGTGGAGTAGAGAGCATTTTAGAAAGATCGAGATGTAAATATATTTCCGCGCTTATGTTTATTAGAACTTAGAACCGGAACTGCAAATTGGATTTGGCAGTATTGCTAGCTTAACTTTTGTTGCCACCTCGTTACTTACTGCTGGGACATTTACTCCTGTAATGACCCATCTCATTACAAGAGAAACATCTAATCGCTAACTTAGATTTAACTATTCCAATCAGTCATCAGTCTGATTTCTGATACCCGTGAAGAGTGTTTTCGTTTCTCGGCTATAAACAGCTCTTCACTGGGTGGATAGTCTCCTCCACTTACCAGATGTTCCCCGGTTCTCGTTTCATGTTCGAAAACTGTTTTCAATGCACCTGAGAAAGAATATAATTCATTTGTGTCATCAAACAGATGTCATCGCCCAACGTTTTATTTCTGCATTTTAATTTCTACATCAACGGTACCCTCGATGACCGCATCCACTAAATTATGAGCCGCTTAAAGTGACCTCTAAGTCTAAAGGATTGATGTACAGAGAATTCAGAGAAACCCGATGCCAGTATACTGATAGCTTTCTTCTGTAGAAGGAAAACTTTACGGAGAGATCCCTCAGACCCACCCAATACGGCCAGGCCATAGGAGATGATGACATTAGTGTGTGAAACTCGATTTCGGATGCAGAGATCTCACACAGAAGTGGCTGTGAAAGGGAACAGAGACTTTTCACTTCTTTAAAGGGTTATTGTATAATCTAGTGGTTTGACAATTTGTGGACTGTATATAATAAAAGATAAATTATTAAATTTCACCTACCTTCGTGCCGGCTACTTACACGGCGATTCTTCAGCACTTTAATTATTGAGCTAGGAAAAGCAAAAGGGCAGTGGGTGGGAAGGAATCAAGGAATACAAAAGGCTGCTCCAACTTGAACTCGCGAAAAAAAGGGGTTCACTTAGAAAACAACAAAATATATTGCAATTGGTGGATCTATTCGCGACGACTGGTGCTCGATTTGTGAGTGGATTAATCTTGTGGTAAAATCTAAAAATTGATAACAAATTCCGAAACAACGAGTACAGCTGTTTCAAGCCAAAACATCTAGCTTTCTCCGAAACCTTCATAAGATGATTCGTGCTTTGCGTAGAGAGGTGGGATCTAAGGGCCTTTAAATCATTCCCAGCGTCTCCTCCAGTTAAGCCATAACTTTCGTAAAACCTTTTGTAATTGGATAAGAGGTCGTTTCTTTCGGTAGGGAAGCCTCCAGAAGCCAGTAGTCTGACATTGTTCTTAGTCTCAACATGCAAGTCATGTTGACTCAGATCTGTCATAGAGGTAGGCCAGATAAAGGCGAACATTACGGAAGAACTCTGGCTGTCGCAGTCTAGAGATCAGGCCTCTCAGTTTCAGAAAAAGTTTCCTTAGTCTGGCCTGATAGGGTCACAGAGCTTTGAGCCAAGTTAGAGATTCAGCAGGAGTGCTTTGATTTCGTGCATGTGGTGCTTCCTAGATTACTCCAGCGTCTCTGTTGACTGTTTAGCCACGTACCTACTACTGTAGTTTCCATAGTCCGGTGTAGGTTTTTGGATTTCGTGCTCAGTTGTTGATTTAACTCCCATGACATTTCAAAATATTGTGCATCATTTCTGGGTAACTTTCGAAAAGGTAAAACGTTTTAAATTCAGTCCATTAAATACGGACAAAATACCAGCGTCGGGCCTTGCTTGTTACGAGTCGCGCTATTTCTAGTTCACCCCCTTTATAATATGCATGAGCTATTTCGTCAACATGAGCAACCAATGATTCAATGTATAAAAATAGTCAGATAGAATATTGATATTAGCGCCTCGTCCGCCGCCACTGTTGAACGAGGATTGACCAGCGATCTCGCAGCAACAGCTTCCACATCTGATTTTTCTAACATTTTAATTCGCCTCTTTATCTACGCAGTTCTTCACGCGACTCCGGATAATCGGAATGCTTATTTTTAGAAATATGATATCGATTAGAATGTGGTCTGGCGACCTCGGGGTTCGATCGTGATCCGGAGCCTTAATGTGAGCTCTCGCGGAATGCCGGGGAAGCACTGGCTGAAATGGAACTCGCGTTTCGCGTCCTCGAATCCGTTCGATGACTCTGATGGGGAAAGCGAGGCAAATCGAACTACTTGATTTCTACTTGATCCTTTGAAGATTTAGCCTCTCAGAAGAAATAAACTTAACTTGGCACAAAGACACAAATACCTAACATTTTCCAATGTCTCGAATTAAAAGTTGATGGTTTACTGTTCGCTCCTTAGTTTTCGATCACCAGCGATTTGGCATAGTTTTAATAGCACTCTCACCAACATAATTTTAATAAGAAGAGACAGTTCCTTCTTCGAAATCCTGCAAAATCGTTCACAAGATTTTCAAAGGTTGTTCAAGTTTGAGGCCAATAGATTTTTCTCATTACAAAGAGGTCACCCAATTGTGAATTGTTCAAAGCGTTTCCAAAGTCTTTGCAACCTCTTCATCTGGTTGGGGATTGCTCTTACCACTTATTTTTTGACCAAAAAGTAGATGTTATTAAAAAAAAATTTACTGGCACATTTATTTGGATTCACTGAAGTCTCCTACCCACTGAATTCATTATTCTAGCGCCCCTATTAGATCTTCTGCAACTTCTCTTTACCCCCGCCTACAAGAATAATATAGAAATAGTTGTTGCGTGAAAAAAAGTTAGCTTTCGTTTGAATTTCACATCCCATAATATTATATTTTGTGGTTTTCTATTTTTTTGAAAAACGCCAATGGTAAATTCACCATTGTCATTTGTTTTCGAGTTATTCGCAAAAACACGATTTCAATGTGTGCTGTAATGTACTGTTGTATAATGTACCGGAATCTGTGGCGGAAGCTGTTGCTGACAGGGTGCTGGATGATTTGAAGTGCGTTCAGGATGTTCTGGTGCCATTGGGATCGTTTCATCAACCGAAGAAGATTGTGCGTGTTGGAGCTGCTAGGGATGGTAAGACACGACCATTGAAGATTACATATGAAACGGAAGGGGAAGCTCATAATGTCCTACGCTCCAATAAACATAACTCCAACCGAAAGCAGCATTTCTATGCTGATCTAACTGACGTTCAGCGAAGCGCCAACAGGTTAGTGATTCAAGAGTTTAAAGAACGTACTTCAAGGGGTGAGCGGAACATAGCATTGAAATACAAAAATAACTGTCCATATATAACTGTCAATAGAGTCTCCTCGTCTGTGCGCGACAGCCTTGGTCGTGCTGGCGTGTCGAGCCAGCATGCCGAGTCAAAAAACATGTAGCTTTCCAACAGATTAATTTGAACTTAAAATGCTACTTTCAGAATGTTCGTGGTTTAAGGACAAAAACAACCGAATTTTTTGCTAGTTCATGTTCTGCCAATTTTGACTTTGTGTGCCTTGTCGAGACTTGGCTTAGTGATGACATTTCCAGTTCCGAATATTTCTCTGATAATTATACTGTATATCGTAATGATCGTCAATTCGATCAGGTTAATAAATCTCGGGGAGGAGGTGTCATTCTAGCCTTGAAAAGATCATATATATCATGTTCATTGAACCTTGATTTTATTCTTAATGTAATTCCCTCAATTGATTGTGTGGCATGTAAAGTTAAGTTTAATTTTCGATATATTCATATATTTTGTATATATATTCCACCGGATGTTACCATTGCAGAATTCGAAAACTTTTTTGACATGTTGTGTAACTGTTTGATTGATATAAATAATGTCTTGATATTCGGCGATTTCAATATTCCTGACTGGAACGAGGGTTCTGGTGTTGGAGCCAGAAGTGGTATATTAAGTAGCTTTTTAGATTACCATAACTTCAAGCAATTTAATCATATTCTAAATAGAGATTCCCGTACGCTGGACCTGATCATTGGTAATGTCGAATGTTTGGTCTCGCGTTACGATTTTCCATTTGTTCCAGAAGATTTTTATCACCCATCTTTACATGTAGAATTTGATTTTGGAGTATCCAGAAATGAGCGCTTTCCCTGTAATTTTGTTGATGCAAAATATAATTTTAGAAAGGCTGATTTCCTAGGACTGTACGGGGCTCTGCTCAGTCAAGACTGGTCTAGAATTTATGAGTTGAAGGAAGTCAACAAAGCTTGCTCGTGTTTTTATGAAATAATATATTCAGTATTCGATAAATTTGTACCACGTTATCGTAGAAAATCCAGCATTCATTCGTACCCTCCCTGGTACAATAGTGATATTATAAATGATATAAAACTGAAACACAGACTTCATGATACCTACAAGCGGACTGGTAGGGAATTTCATTACGTGATCTTTAAAGATCTTAGAGCTAGAATTAAGGTCAAAATAAAAAATGCATATATGTTTTATCTTCGTGGGATGGAAGACAGTTTGAAGAAGGATCCAAAAAAATTTTGGCAGTACATACGATGCAAGAAAGGTACCTCCAGAATTCCAAGTACTTTGACCGATGCTAGTGGTGTGACGCATAGTGATCCCACTGATATTGTTAACAGCTTTACTCGCTATTTTAATAGTGTTTATCTAACTGACACTTCTGCATCTGATGGTGTACATAATATCGAATCCAACCTTACTTCTCTGTTCGTAAAACTTTCACAATTGTCTAGCGATGATGTCAGCGGGGCTATAGGTAGATTGGGAAATAGGGCAACTGCAGGCTCTGATCAGGTCCCCGGTTATCTGGTTAGGGACTGTGGTGACGTGTTTGTCGAGCCTCTAACATACATATTTAATCTGTCACTCAAAACCTCAACATTCCCAAATATATGGAAGACCGCGAGAGTGTGCCCTGTTCTGAAAAACGGCGATCCCGCGTTAATCGTCAATTATAGGCCAATTTCTATTCTGAATAATTTTGCGAAGGTCTTCGAGATGTCTCTGTATTCGTGCATCTATCCTGTGGTTCATCAGTTCATTACACCATTTCAGCATGGTTTTATGGAAAAGCGTTCTACTGTCACGAATCTGTCGTACTTCACACAATATGTAGCTGCAGCGCTGGACGATCAAATGCAGGTGGATGTCGTTTACACTGACTTTTCGAAGGCTTTCGACAGAATCGATCATAATATTCTGCTAACCAAGCTTCGCAATTTAGGTTTCAGTTCAGATTTGTTATGCTTTTTCTCCTCGTATTTATCGGATCGTCGACAATACGTAACGTATAATGGCTATAGTTCCGAGTTCTTTTCACCATCGTCTGGTGTTCCGCAGGGATCAAACTTGGGTCCGTTGCTGTTTTTATTATTTATTAATGATGTAGCGGACATTATCCACATACCCAAGCTGCTCTTTGCGGACGACTTAAAGATTTTTTCTATAATCAGAAGTCATTATGACTGTCTTATCATGCAGGAGACAATCAACAGACTGGAAGAATGGTGCGGCTCTAATAATATTAATATGAATGTCAACAAGTGCCAGGTTCTTACATACACAAAAAAGAAAAATCCTCTCCTATTTGATTATGTTTTCAAATCTATAGTCCTTAAACGCACCAGTTCTATTAGAGATCTAGGCGTCATCTTTGACAGTCATCTTTCCTTCTCGGACCACATCTCTAGTGTAACTAAATCGTCCATTAGGATGCTGGATTTTTTTGTAGAAATTGTAGAAATTTCAGCAATGAACATACTCTAAAGGTTTTGTATTACTCTTATGTAAGATCGAAACTCGAATACTGTAGTCTTGTATGGTCACCTTTATACTTTTGTCAAATCAATGATATCGAACATGTTCAGAGAAGGTTTCTGAAGTTTCTGAACTACAGATTATTCCGTGAATATCCGCAGAGAGGCTTTGACTATGATGTCCTGTTAAATAAATTTGATTTCGTGTCACTTCAGAAACGTCGGAGACTTGCAGCGGTCAAATTTTTGTACTTGCTTTTTCATGGTCACATAGATTGTTCCTCAATTATGTCACTGTTTGATTTTCATATTCCCTCTGTAAACTTAAGAGGAATTAAGACCTTCTCGCTGCGTATTCCTAGATCCAATGCGCTCATTAAATCGCCTGTTTATTTTATGTCAGCAAACTTTAATCAAATTTCAGCTCATTGTGATCTGAATACGAGTGAGCTGCATAGCATAATAGAGATCGCAGCGCGGTACTTGTGACCATGGGAACAAGTGCGTTTTTGTGATTGATTTTTTTCTTTTTTTTTGCACTGCTGTTCATGAGTATCTTGTTATTTTTGTTTGTATAATTTATATTGCTCTTGATTTTGATTTTGTGTATCTTTGTCATTGTCTTTATCATTTTGCTACTTGATCTGAACTATTGTCCTGTAATTGGATTGTAAATCTGTTGGACAATAAATATTATTATTATTATTATTAAAAGAAATGCATTTTCACTTCATAGATCCTAGCCGGTAACGGCCATTGCCAACATTTAAGATCTTGATTTTTTCTGATTTTTCATTTACTATTTACTTTAAATAGACCAATCCAAATAACCTCCCTGTATATATTTCGTGTGAATAACGATACATTCTTGAATTAGATATAAAGGTCTGCATCCTGGTGGAGCATTCACCTCTTTAGTCAGACTAGGGAAAAACAAAATATATTTTGCAACCAATCTATTGCATCTGGAGTAAAGCAGTGGATATCATGGAAACCATGAATAATTTTAGTTGCTGGACACTCTTCTACAAGGTGACCAACTATTATTGTTTTCTCAACTTCACCTTGCAAATAAGACAATTTGGACTTGGAACTGCCATCCATTTCAATAACATTGAGTTACAGCGTCCGTGGCCATTTCTTAGGAGAGTTGGTTTACACCAGATGAGCTTTCTTGGTAGGTCGGATCCGGGAAGTTGGGTCGTATCCAAGATACGATGATGATAAAAATAACTGTTCTTTTTGACTAAACAGTAACCACTACTCAAAAGATTTTAAATGTGTGACAGTTTATTTTGAAAAATTATTAGGTAATAAATAAATATTTAAAAGTTATAGAAGAAAAGGCGTTCGTTGGCTAACTCAAAAGTTTATAATCGCGCACTGTTTACAGATAAAGTAGAATTGGAGTGCCAGCCAGCAGTAGCAGTTATTCCTCTTGGAACTGGTAATGACTTGGCAAGATGTCTTAGATGGGGTGGGGGTTATGAAGGAGAATCAATTCAGAAGCTGTTACATAAAATCGCTAGAGCAAATTCAGTGATGCTGGATAGATGGTTAATTGAATTAACAGACACGCAATCCACAGATACAGAGCACCTAACGGCCGATACAAGAATTCCATACAATATTATTAATAATTATTTTTCCATTGGCGTTGTAAGTATTGGATAGCTACTGACTTGTGAATATTAGCTCCTAATTTAATATATTTTTAGGATGCAGCTATTTGTGTGAAATTCCACTTGGAGAGGGAAAAAAATCCTGAGAAATTTAGTAGCAGGATGAAAAATAAACTATGGTATTTTGAATACGCCACTAGCGAACAGTTTGCTGCTTCTTGTAAAAATCTTCATGAATATATTGAAATTACAGTAAGTATTATTGGAATCGAACTTTCTATTTCATAAAAGATCATGTTCTGATTTTTTTAATATTTATTTTCATTCTAGTGTGATAATGTTTCACTAGATTTGGCTAATGGTTCACCTCTTCAGGGGGTTGCTTTACTCAACATTCCATACACCCATGGTGGTTCCAATTTATGGGGTGAACACTTATCTGACTCAAGGAAAACAAAAAAGAAAAAGAAACAGAGGGACCTTAGTACTAACAGTTTTAACTCTGTTGATCTTAGCGTTGCCATTCAAGGTTCGTAATAGTTGTTTTATGATAAGATATTATGGCAGCTCCATCAGGTTAAAGTACAGTAGGTACAAGGGAATCTTGGAAACTAAGTTTATACTTGACTTTTAAACATCACTATATTATAATACTTGTAGGTATACAGTTGGCGCCAGTGAAATGTGAATGGTTTTTCGTTTCCATCATAGATAGTTTACAAAAATTCGTGAATTTATATCATATTATGATATTTGATATTATGATGGCAATATTATGATATTTAATTAATTTGAGTGGAATTGTTAAATCATGCCTCTGGTTAAAGCATGCCTCTAAAGTATCTTGCCTCTGATCTATGGAAGCAAAAATTCGACTTTTACATTTCACTGGCGTCAACCGAACATATTTTATTTTGAAATAATTTTTTTTAAGATATCGGTGATGGTCTGATAGAAGTCATAGGTTTAGAGAACTGTCTCCACATGGGACAAGTTCGTACTGGATTAAGAGCAAGTGGGCGTCGATTAGCACAATGTTCTTCCGTACTTATTAAGACAAAAAAGACATTTCCAATGCAGATAGATGGTGAGCCTTGGATGCAGCCACCAACAACTGTAAGTCCTATACATTGAAAAGTAACAAATAAAAATTTACAAATATTTACGTAGATTCGCATCACACATAAAAACCAGGTGCCAATGTTGATGGCTCCCAAACCGGAGAAAGGTAAAGGATTCTTCAGGTTCTTTAAAAGGTAGACCAGAACTTCCATTTATCGTGATAAAAAATATCATTTCATTCTGTACATTTCATTTAAGACTTATTCTGTGTATTCAGTATGTTGATTTACCAACGACAATAATATGATTTACTTTTTGGTACAAATGTTGCTCTTTAGTTATAGCTGTTAAATATGATAATTTATATTATATTATATATGATATTATATACATATTATATATATTACTATTATAGGTTTATGGAGTTATATGTATAATATGTGAGCATGCAAATAATCGGATTGTAAAAAGTCTGTCAAAACCATTGTTTTTAATTTAAAAAGGAACTCAAAATTTTGATGTATCTATGTCAAAATTTTTAATGCGAAAAAATAGTAGGGAAACAAGTGGCAGTATCATAGAATAATACCCTAAAATACTATTTTTCCGCAATCTGTTCCACTATCGATTCCATACTAAATTTTAGTGCATTTCTTTAAACTTTACTCGTCTTCTGCTTCTGTCTCATCGATACGTCACTATTCGTTCAATTGCTGCATCAGACTCTTCCACAATAGATTCTCCTCTACAGTGTCTATTATTCCTCACTTATTCACTGAATAGATTACATATTCACTGTAATAAAATGATACCCCGGAACCTCTTCTTCGATTTGGGTCCAAAACTGTTCTTTTCGGCGGTCACTCGAGGTCTTAAACTTGGGTTCATACATAGTGCTAGAAAGCATACAATTCAGCCAAGTTTCCTAACTCATCAGTCGTCAAACTTTTGCAACCTGAAATATTTCTCTAATGACTGGACTATAATGTTTATGACTTTTTAAAAGCAAAGGCATTAAGGTAATTAAGTTAAGATTTCATAAAAAACTCAAATCAAATTATTGGTGTAAAATTGAATATGCAGTGTGTAATTTTAGGCAGTGATTCCCTGGCTTATTCTAAGAATTTTTTTTAATCAACGTGTGTCCGGAAATGCACCGTTTGCGAGTCCAAAAAAGATTATTTCTGCATTTATAGGAAACCGTTTGAGGTACAGAACTTATAGTTTTTGATATTAGCTACCTTTTTGATACAAATTAATTGTTTTCGGGTGCCATTACCGTATTTTTTTGGATTGAGCGAAATTTTTTTGCTGTTCATTTTCCGACACATTTTTTGACACATCTAATGCAAGCCTCTCATCGTAAATGGCCGTTTTCCGTGGAAATCGTTCGAGTTCTCTGTTGGAATTTCCAACTTATACTTTTTGAGAAAATTGAGAGAACTTAAATTTGGTTGTCAAGGTAAAAAAAAAGAGATTCTCGTTATTAGAAATTTTAAAAGAGAGTAATGAACAGTTTTAGTAAAGGTTGTTTTTGGAAAAACTTGTAAATTATTAACAGCTATTGTAAAGCTATAAAAAGGTTTGTTGTAAGAGTGTGATTAAGAAGTTTAAATGGAGAGCATAGTTTTAAATAATAAATAGATAAGGTCCTTCGAATTTATTAAATATACCTACTGCAGTTTTGGTGTGGAAGAGTTCCAGGAATCTCTTGTTTCTGTGTGATAAAGTTATGGATTGAGCAGTTACCCCAAATTCGCAATTGAGACCACAAGTATACCTTTTTTTGTGTAGAAAATATTAGCAGTTTAAAGTGTGCTTTTAAAATGTCAATTTTCTCAGTGTCGTGGATATTAGGGGCAAAAAACCTCACGAAACCCGTAAAACTCCGCCACTGGCACATGAAAAAAATTTGATAGGATTAAAAAAGTAGCTGATATCAATGGTAAGATACGTACAAAAGTTGAGCCATATACCTACCTTAAACGGTTCCTGAGATATCATCAAAAAACTGAACAAAAGTCTTTCTTCGACATTCGTTATCTCAAAAACAGTGCATTTGCGGATTCATGTTAATATGAACTTCTTTCCTTAGAATGAGGCAAGGAATTACCCCTTAAAATTTTTCGCGCTTATTTAGGATAAGCCTGTTAGATAATGTAAGTTGGGAGGTTTTGACATTCTTCTTCCAAACTGAAAATGTATGTCTGTAACTTGTACCTTCTATGAAGTATTATTGTTCGACGTATGCCAAGGTGGTATTTTTGCTATCAAAATGTATTTTCAAATTTAATTTTGCATGTTGCTTATGAGAAAAAAGCTTAATGAATAAAAATTCCGATTGTAATAATTAGCAGTACTTTATGCAAGATGTTGATTAGTGAATAGGTAATACAATGACATAGATTAATTTCAGAAAATTATTATTCCTTGGCTTCGAGTAAAAAAAAAATCATATACATAGATGAGCATAAAAATTGTAACATTTTGTTGAAAGTCCTATAATAATATAACAATGTTAAATTTGTGAGAAATCATAAAAGTCGAAATGATTATAGATAGATGTGTGTATAATTTGAATGATTCGAATTAACCAGTTCTCAAATTTCCTCAGATTCTAATGATTCTATACATTCATCACCATGGAGTCATCAATCTATGTTACCAATATATTCCAAAATGCATGATAGGGTAGATGTGGTATGTATGGGACATGCATTAGAAAAATAGGGTTGTTACAGAATATTTATTGTTGTAAATTTACATTCCAAACATAGTACATAGCTCCATATGTCCCAAAGAAAAGAAATTTATATTGCAAAGCACTAATATTGTTAACACTCGTCTTTGAAATTTTAACCTTTGTAAAACCTGAATTCCGCCATCTAGAACCATCGTCTTTATATTTCAACATAATGTTTGCGTAATTGAAGGCGAAATAAACAAAGGTCTCAAACATCCCGCATCTCCCCTACAGTGTGTCTCCGAATTTAGTTTGCAAGAAAAAATTATTTTTCATTTTTATGAAGGTTTTTGATTCAGCTAAATTGAATATACCTATTATCGTAATCAAGATTATAAAAATTATTCAGGGTACTTAGTTAAAAAACAGTAACGAAGTGTGGAAAATCGAATTCCGTTCAACTTAATTTTGACATGTTCTAGCACTTTTAGATTTTCAACAGTTTGTGCTACTGTACCGGATCTCCACCAAGACATAATTATTAAACTAGTGGTGCTAGTCCCTCCCTTTGGTAGCTATGTGATTAGTAATAGCGGACGATATCGACACCATTCATCCACACATAATTACACTCTGCGCAGCTTACACTATCCTAGCGCCATCGCACACCTTACCGTTAGTGTCTCGCTACTAAGGGAATCCCTCAATTCGGGTGTAGCGGTTGACGACGCTTGTAATGTTATTATATGTTATATCACAATTCAGAAGCGTGCAGTGAGATGGTTATATGTTATACGTACTACACGCTCCACGGTTGCTCATTAGTGTGTCAAAGTAGCTGTACTAATTAGAATTCTAAATAGTAATAAAGAAGTTTTACCAAGTACGTCTCGCTCTACTTAAAAAAAATATTTTTGTAATATGCAGGGTACCTAGTACTTTTATAAGACATCAACTTTCTTATTTCAAATACGATTCGGTTTTTTTTTCAACTTTTGGATGAAGTCCTAATTTCTAAATAAAATAACATCTATGTTGTCGATACCAACTGTCCCGGTTTATGCGCTATATCATTAACAAAAAATCAACTGTAGCCGTCCAAAAAACAAAATAATTCTTTTATAAAAATAAGTTTAGAATAGAGCTTATAGTACACCTGTATATTTTATTTACTTTATTCAAGATAAACTTTAATTGCATTTTTTCTTAAAAAAAATGTAACGGTTAGAAATTGTCAGGACGTCCCGACGTAGCATTAAGCGTCGAAACGTCGTCGAAATCCACAAGGCAATTGCAAATCATTAAGAAGCGACATAAAAAGGTCAAATGCTTTTTATGTGAGAGATATGAAAGAAGTTGATGAAAGGTATAAAAGAGACCAGACAGAATTAACATTAGCTTGGAATCCTTTCAAGTCTAGGATTTTTTGCGCGCAATACGTTAAAATGCCATACCTACCTACCTTATAGATCGATATGATGAACCGATTTATAACTCCTATAATTACTTTTAGGTAATGCGATATTTGTGCTTTGAACAAACAAAGGGATGAAGATCGTAACATCGTTACGATTCATAGATCGAAAACGTCAGTATAATTGATGTTTGAAGGCTTTCACGTCTGCCTTAAACTGAAAGCATAGTTGATGTCGGGCTGTTTTATCGTGGTCCATGGAGATTTGCTCTGAACGTTTCGTTTACAATCTCTCGGTAGACGATCAATGGTTACGTGTGCGATGGTTCCATTCCTCGTGTTCAACTGACTGGACGGTTGGAAGAGCGCTATTTAAAGGCAGATGGTTCGTCGACGTCATATCCCTTCCACCAGGTACCTGCATCCTAGCAACGACCGGACTCTCTGTCTCCGATGGTGTTATGTATTGCTGAGTCAGATGGTGACTCATTCCGGTCTGAGGTAACGCTGGATACCAAATCTTCATCAGTTTCATTCCTACCTCCTGCCTGTTGAAATTATTTGGATATTTATACATTTCAATTTTAACGATGTAAACATGTGTAATAGCGTGAAGCCGTTGACAGGATTTTCGTCTTTTCGTACCATGTGGCGTGGCCATCTTGAAGCACAGCATGCTCCTTGACAGCTGATTTATCTGTCTGGCCCAGGCGACAGTTTCTCTTGTGTTCGGTTACGCGGATGTTGACGCTGTGTTTGATAGTTTGAATGTATATAACACCACATGAACATAGTATTCTATAAACTCCAGCAGAAGAAAAGAGATAAGTGGAGTATTTAGCTGAACGTAAGAATATTGCGAACTTCTTGAGTAGCTTTAAAAATGGTTTTGCAGTGAAACAGTACGGCTCGAATAATATCGCTCTATTATCAGTGTCCGGGGCTGCATTCCAAATAAATCGCGATAAAATTTATTGATTTAAAATTAAAAATTTATCTCATATAAAAGAACCAAATAAATAAAAATAAAACAACAATAATAGTAAGTTATTGTAATCAAATCCTAGTGTTCACTCACAATGAGTGGCGCCAAGGACAGAGACAGGAACAAGCACAAGACAGGAGCACTATCGCCGCCAGTCAACGAAATACAAAAACGTTATTCATGGGATACCAGCGAATTATTGCCTCAAAATAGATATGTACTAGAGGACGAGGAAATGCCGATAAGCGATGCCCAAAATCATCCCGAATCCTTGTCAACATCCTGATCCACGATGCCAAATTCATCCCAACGGTCAAATAAGAAAAAAATTCCCCCTATGTACTTATTTAGCAATAATAAAGACATTAGAAAAATATCCAAGAAATCATTTACAACAACCTACAAGCAAGACATACTTAGAATCAATTTAACAAGCATTCAAGACTATAGAGACCTAACAAAATACCACAAAGAAAATGGTATCAGTTATTATTCGTTTCAAAATTCCGAAACTAGACCAATTTCGGTAGTTATAAAAAACGTGCCGGTTTCCTTGACTAACGAGGAAATCAAGGAAAATTTGGAAGAACTGATTCTTCCTGTCATGGATGTAACGCGACTACTTAACCAATACAAAATCCCAAGCCCATGGGAGGCAGTAGACCTATCAAACAACGAAGAGGGAAATAAAATCTATGAACTAGATAAAATCGATTTATCCATAGTAAAAGTAGTGCCAAGAGTTAAAATACAAAACACACCTCACTGTTATCGTAGCCAACGATACGGTCATACCAAAAATTACTGCCAAATGACATTTAAGGTGTGTCAAATGCACCGGAAGTCACTCTTACAGAGACTGCCCGAAGAACCCCAACCCACCACCAGAATGTATCAACTGCGGAGAGAATCACCCGGCGAATTACAGAGGATGCAAGGCGTACCTAGAATATAAACAAACAAAATTCTAAACCGAAAGAATAAATAAAACCACGAACCATACACAACAAAACCAACAAAAAATTCAGTCGCCGACATAGTGAACAAAAACAAAAAATCCACCTTCGAAGGAAAATCTGGAACAAGAAGCATCAATCAACCCCCAATTGTGGAACAAATTCTGCAATTCGTAATTGATCTAATCGCGCCACATTTTGACGCAATCAAACAGTGTATCATTAATAACATACTTCCCATCTTCTTCAATGGAGCATAAGAACGAGCATTATAATACAAGACATCACAATTGTAAATTTCAATTTTCAATGCCAATGGCTTAGCTAAACAGCGAACACTATTTATAGACTTCTTATATCGACACAAAGTCTTTATAAAGAAACTTTAAGAAACTCACTTAGCCGAAAGAACCATTCAAATTTCCAGAATACATAATGATAAGAAGGGATAGAAATGCACGAGTACCTTCAGGGGGAGTAGCAATTTTAATTAAACGCAGTATCAAATCAACCAGTCTGTAAATTGTCGAGTCTGTAAATTGTTGGTTCATTTCTAATGGACTCCAGCTCAATGTTGATAAGTCAGCATCTATGCTCTTTACAACGCGTCCTATAAACTCTGCGAATCTGGAGGACTACTGTAATCAAGTTAAATATCTAGGTTTACACATCGATAATAAGCTGAGATTTAGGACTCATGGAGAGATGGTGTGCAAGAGGTTATGCTCGGCCATATTCGTCCTTCGCAATTTGAAAGCCACAGTGTCTACACCCACACTACTGATGGCTTTTCATGCTCTGTTTCAGTCCCATCTGAACTATGCACTCATAGTTTGGGGCCACCTCAATATTCGGCATCACATCTTTAGATTGCAGCGGAGGGCGGTCAGGATTGTTGCTGGGTTGGGATACAGGGATGACTGCAGGCCTTCTTTCACAGAACTGAAGATATTGACCCTGCCTTCAATGTTTATATATCAGTGTTTGTGTTATGTACGAAAAAATCCTCACTGTTTCCATGATAACGCAGCCCATCCATATGCCACTAGATTTAAGCATGATTTAGGAATAGAAAGTCATCGACTTGCATCATCTGTCACTGGTGCAAGATTTTATGGCATAAAGTTCTTCAACAAACTATCTGAAGACTGTAAGGATCTTCAGATTTCGATATTTGCCAACAGACTAAAATTATATTTAATTTCTAAAGCTTGTTACAGTATAGATGAATACCTGGAACAGCGGCATGTCGATTTCTGAACGGTTATAAATTTTTTGTCATGGAAAAATTAACGTAGTTAGGTGGTTATGGACGCGTGTAAGAATATTGTACATTCAAGACACTAAATAAACTATTCTATTCTATTCTATTCTAACCACCATGTCCTAGAGTACCGACTCGGAAAATATATTTGGTAACTAAGAAACCGTCCTGATGATCGGTAATATAAACTACAGAAGCACCCAGTGGGGATGCAGGGCCAACAATCCCGGTGATGCAATATTGCAAACCCTATCAACACAATAATTAAACCTACTAATACACAGTCCAATGGAATATGCATACTACCCCTATATACAGGATGTCCCAATATTGCTCGAAAAATCATGTTAAGTTTTGTTAGATGTTAAAGAATAGCAGGTTTTAGAAAATTTCTAATGGCCCTCACTTTGAAACGACTAGGCGCGTATTTCTCAAACGTAACACTAGACAACTTCCCTAGATTGAAAACTACGACCTATTGTCGAGGGTTAGGAACGGGTTTTTGGCAAAGCCCACAATTCGTGATAGGTTTTACAAGGGTTTGAATATTTGTGCGTAAAGCTTGAAAGATTAAGCTACAAGGGCGTTTTAAAAATCGAAATTTTGAAGAAATAAACATTATACATAATATAACATTTTTTAATATCTCCGCCATTCTAATAATTTGCTACCTGAACTTTTTCATGGTTTATTTGTTAATTATGTTAATTTAATAATAATAATAATGGTAATTTCAGCTCAATCCCTTATTTAAAATTGCATGTGCTCATAAATAGTTATCGAAATTTAGCAATTCTTACCATTTTCCTACCCACTCCACTGGCTTATTGATAGAAAAATTGATTTTTTTCGCCCCGAAGCGTAAATTTGGGAAAACATTCTTCTTATCTTGTCAACTGAATTTTAAAGTTTTGATTCCGTCTTGCGTATACAGGAGCTCAAAAAAATAACAGTGTTGACGAAAATTCAAGTAATCGTCATTTTGAAACAACTCGACCGATTTTCCTCAAATGCATTACCTGACCACTTCTTATACATATCTTACTCTCACAAAAAATTCAGTCCCCTAGATTGAAAACTGCGATCTGAAATGATGTGAGAAGAACTGATTTTTTTCTAACGTTGAACCCTGTTGTAGACATAAAGCGAACTTAGAAAACTTTTTTAATGAAAATCCAAAGTCCACCATAAATTTTAGAAGAACGCAAAATTTCGCGCCAGAAATCTGCCGAAGCCACCCACAGCTGTTTCGGTGACCTTACAAGACCTTATCAGCGGTGTATGAATTGCTGACTGCCACAGAGACCTCGTCTCTTGTATAAATTTTTCCACTGAATTCAAGTGACCCAGACAACCTCGTGACATCTACTGATGGTTGGCAGAATTACCGGCGCGAAGGCGCTTGCGCTTTCAGAGATCGTAGCCAGTCACCACTTGCAGTGCTAAATGCTATGAGGCTTCTAGTTTGGCAAAGATGACATACCATTTTGCTTAATGTGAATAATAACAGAAAAAGAATTAACTAGGCCGTTGAAGGAATTAATAAACTTTTATTAGTAGTTTATAATAGGTTTTCCGGTACAAAGTACAAATAACCAATTAAAGACCTCTAAAATGCTATATTAGATATTATTAAATAGCTAATTAATTATATACCAAAATAAACTTAATTTTTTTCAATACTACACTACTTCTGTGTTTGTATTCCAAGTTCAGAATATAATTTTGGGATTAAATTTTATAACTATTAACCGCTGGCTTGTGTAATTCTCTTATTGTTCTAGTAGTGCTACGAATTTTCAACCAATCACATTTGCAAAAATATAACTGCAAAGGGTCTATTTACTGATGGATCTAGGGACATAAGACATATATAATTATCATAAGTATCATAACTCGCAATCAAGTGAGCGTTTTATGCGCCTTGTCAATCTCCTCAGTGATGTAAAATTTTCGAGGCAAAATGTTATAATTGGCATATTATGCAACAAGCCTATAATGAAGGCTGTTAATACGCAATTATGATGATTAAGATACGAGCCGTAGCCGAGTCTTAATCTCCATAATGAGTGTATTAATAGCCATTTTTCTACGAGTTTCATACACTGTTTTTTCTAAGACCCTTTTTATTTCACACTTGCAACCACACCAAGTCCATTTTGGGAGGCCCCATAATCCCTTTAAGAGGAAAGTCACAAGCTGTGAATCACCCTGTATACTTACAAAATTAGGTATTTGATATCTCGCAAATAACTGGTAAATTCAAACATGAAATAAATGTTAAAAAGGATCTTCATTTTTTGGCGTTTATGCAAATACGTACTGCATAGCTTTAAAATCTGTACATAAAAAATAAGCAAATTTTAATTGAAAAACTATGATAGAGTCTCAAGTTTCTGTCACAAATTATTATCAAGCTGTAGAAGATAAAATATCCACACAATGTTAACAGATTTGTCTTTAGAAAACACGATAATGATATTTATAGGTACAGAGCTTGTCTATTGAGTTGCGTTATCATATTATAATGACGATAAAAGATTTAATTAGTGATAACTTAGAAACCTTTATCCTGGGGCCATTTTCTAATATCAATGATACAAGCATAATAAGCATGTAATGACTTAAATATGTGACTCTGTTAATAAAAATGTTAATTTTTTATATGTATGTGCTTCTTTTTGTTACTATACTACGTTAAAACTAATGTTTGTATAATATTGTTTATCTAAAATAAATATTTAAATATACCAGCTTCCTTTTTCATACCCCTCACCAGGCTACCTTTAATTTTCTAGACTAGTTTTAATTTAGGCTATACGGAAGACGGTTTTGTGATTCCCGATGCTCTACCCATACATGCTTATTGTATCCTTCCTTAATTATGTTATGTTGGGTTAATCGAACAGTTTGGTGCTTTTTATACCAGTTCAGCAGCAGTCTGTTAGCAAAGGATTTTGGTGCCAGTAGGTCTCAGATGGGTTCGTACGTGAGTGCCGGGTACTACAAAAATACATAGAAATCTGTCTCATCTTCATCATTATAAATTCTGCATAATGGGGTTCTTTTCTTCAGACGCCTATCTTGTGTAGATAGGCAGATTGTCTCGATGGCAGTGTCCTGTGAGGAGTTCCACCATTGTCCTGACCTGTGCAAGGTTATTGGGAGATGGTTCTCGCAATTACTAGCCATGATTATTTCCTGGTGCATGGTTCCAGTAGGTATGTTTTGGTTGTTTCCTTGTCCACTTCACCACTACAGCACGCCCAGGTTTTTTGTATTTTCGCACCCCGGTTTTGATTCAGTGAAGGCCGTTGCCGAGCCTTTCCAGGCCGGTTCTTCTGCAGTCTCGTTTACAAGATATCTCTCGATGACCCGGTATCCAAACAAATGTTACCTTGTTATGTTTAACCAGATCATGGAGGTCCTGCCATCATTTCCAGATCAATTTTGATTTGATTTTGTAGCATATGCAATATCTTGCAGGCTAGCTAGACTGTCGAACCGGGTATAGGTGTCCCCAGGGACATTATGCTATATCTGCCAGACACGCCTGCACACGCCAGCTCTTGTTCTTGTGTCTGTAGAGCCTCTAGTGTAACATATCAGTCCTTTTTTAGACATAAGTATTCGATTCGCTTTCATTCTTCCCAAGTCAATTATTAATTCACCAGTGTTCAGTGCTCATATTCATAAAGCATTTGCTTTGCGGGAATTCACGAATTGAACTTTTTCCGTGTGGTCCCAGTCCCCTGTCCTTGAGCGACAGGAGCTGGTTGAAGAAGGCATCAGGCCATGTATCGGTGGATGTTACCAGTTGGCGTGAAAGTTGGGACTCGTATAGAAAATGCATTTAAGTCAAGATACGCTAGTGGAGCGAGTTTAGGTAAATGTTCGGCTGCTCGTCCAATTGACCACAGGGTAGATAGTGACCTTTAACAGTGCAGAAAGGAGATCGATGTTAGAGGATAGGAGAAGTGTTTTTTCGTTCTGTAGACTCGAACACGTCGAGAAGTAAGAAGATCAGCGGTCTGTCTGCAACAGATTAATTTGTTTTCTTGAGTGGTTCATTTTTCATTTTTAACAAATGCGAGTACCCAGTTTAAATTATTTTGTGACCCTCTGAGTCGAAGAGAGCAGGTACCAGCTAACAGAGAGATGAAGTTTGGTATTAATTATTTGCTGGATAGCATAGTTAGTTTTCTGTTTTTTTTTTTTTTTTAATAGGGTCTTAGGAGATGAACTCTAGTAAGAGGTCTTAGGAGATGACTTCTAGGAAGAGGTCTTATGAAATGGTTCCAGTTTGAGTATGTTTGATGTTTGGTTATTTATACTTCGCGAGAAAGAAGCCGTTTGGCAGCAAGTTCCCCTGAAGTCAATGTGAGTCATTTATTTCTTAATTAAACATGTTTTGTTTAAAATTTATTGAGGAGTTACTCGCAAAGGAGATACTAATGAAGAGTGATTTGCATTACATTAATTATTGAATTATACTAAAAAATGAAGTGAATTTTAATTGTGACTTGATGCACTCTTGATGTTGAAGAAATTTAATTAAAATCAAGCTATTAATGTTTTAGGTTGATATCGAAATCAAGAACCGCCCTGTTATCTAAACAGAAGACAACCAGGTTACCTTTTCTTATCTCATACCTAATAGCAACAGGTCCTTTTCGACATTTTCCACCCTGGTGGAAGGTGGAATGCTCCATTTACAACATAACGATTACAATGACGATTCACATACCAAGCAGACAGATTGAAGAGACTTATCGCCCAGAAATGTTTCAGGACACTGCTTGCTCACAAGCAATATTTCGACGGCAAAGAAGAGGTTCTCTGTAGGTATATACAATACCAATGCATGTTAATTCGACGACATGATGTATTATTGAAGATGTGCGAAGTAAAAAATTATATTATGACATTTTGAATGTCTCATGATGTGTCTGCAACATGTTCGTCGATATGTCGAAAACAAATCTCGCATAAGTATGCGATCGGCCTCAGGAAACGGAATATGCGATCATATTGGTATGGGTCGGCTAGGATGACACTGCAGAGTTCGATTCTGTGTGTTGATCGGGAGAGGGATGCTGATTGACGCAGAGGGCATAAGAGATTTAAGAAAAGATTGGTTGAGGCTCCAATTTTCTTGCCTGATTCGAAGAATTTTGGTCCCATTTCGAGCTTTTAGGTGACAGGAGGAATAAAACGTTGAGTTATAGAGAGTCCCGGATGATGCCGCTGCCCTTGCCAACGTGTCTGCTCGTTCATTACCTTCGATGCCAACATGGGAGGGGGTACATAAAAGGACGATTCTATTTGGGCATTCACTAATAAGTTTAAATCTGCATGTCTAAAAAATGGGTTTTTGGGGAAGATAAGGTTGCTGGTTTGGAGAGCACCGTCTGGTCCTTAAGGACCAGTAAGTTTGTGGTTTCCATGTATTTTACATATGGTCATTCTTGAAAGTAACTAGTAGTGACCCTGCGTATTATAGATAAAACACAAATATAATTGAATATAGATATTGTATATGAGTAACTAATACACTTTATTACTAATATTTTTAGTTTAAAGATAATAAAAATAATAATTAATTACAGAGATCTTCATAGCATTTGTTGCAATGTAACGTAGTTTCGAGTGAGTCAAGGGAAATAAAGTCAGACAGAATGTTTTTAATATTTTCCAAAGTAGGTGTTATTTCTTCTCTTACATCTTCACAAGACTTAGAAGGTTCTTGACAAGTTCGCTTAATTTCAGTGTCGACTTTTCCTTCCAAAATTACTGAAAATTGATGAAAAATTTATTATTTATTTTTAAACACGTTAAAATACTGTGGAGCCAAAAATGACAATCATAACGAATTACTTCAAAGTTTATTTAAAATTCAATGAGGTTTTACAAAATAATTTTCTTAATTAAACATTACACAACTCTTTATCGCAAATTTTACATTCAATATAACTTTTCAGTGATTCACCACCGGGCATGATGGGGAAAAATGATGCTAAGGTATCAAGAGCTGGTTGTACTTCTTTTTTCACATCATCACAAGTGGTGGATGCCAGTTGACAAGTTCTTTTATATTGTGTTTCTATATCGCCTATATATGTGACTGAAAAATATTTTTTATTTAAAATTAGGATAAATTTTTTGGGATGATGAAGAAAGCATCTATTTTATCGCTTCAATAAATCAATTATTACAAAATATTCAGATGAAAAGCAGAATGCAAAAAAAAAATCTTAAATTCCTACATGATAATATTATTGGAACAGAACCATATAACGTATAGGTACCTAATATGTTATAAAATTCTGTTAATACTGTTATATTACTGTTGAACAATTTATTAGAGTAAGAAATGATAAATTTTTTTCTGCGACGAGCAAAAAGTATGACATTTTATCCCCTTTGGCAGGTACAAAAATATCACTTTATATAAACTGCTTTTTACCGGGTAAAAAAGTAAATTAGATGGGTAAAAATCAATACTTTTTCCCCTATATGGATGCATAAGTATTGTATAATTTTGGACTTTAGTGACAAGCTGGCAACAACGCCTAGCTACTGTACCACCCAAGCGGGAGTGAGGGGTGAATCGAGAATTGAGACTCTGGAAAAACAGCACCAGCACCACTACTACGGAGACTACCTACTTGTTACTCAAAGAGTAAAGACGCGACTTCAACTACTGTCGCGATTCACATTAATTAATTGTTGTTATGTGTTTCTGGTTTTATTACCATCAATTAGAAGTTATATTGTTATTTTTATAATCTGTGTGAGAGGTGTAATTTCATTTGTAATATTCCAATCAGTAAATAATTACTACGAGTTACAGTTTATTTCATCTTAGGTCCGCCCTAAACTTGGGCATCCTAAAAGCACGTAAATTGCGGCGTTATCATTTTTTCTTTTAAATAAAAGTGGTTTCGCTACAAGGCGGTTCGCTAGCCTGATCGCTATAGTGATCCTTCGAGCTGAATCGCTACATATTTGGTCCTTCGAGCCGGATCCTGGACACATCCTGGATTCCAAACTACTTACCACGACTGGAAATAAGAAGACGAATTACCCACCTACTCAACCACGATTGAACTTCAACATTAATGAACTTCAACACTACTACTAAAGAAGATAGACGAAATCACCAACGCTACTGTGAGTCGCTATCCTTTAATCACTACTTAACTCCTTGCATGTACTTTATTTGACCAGAAACTGTATACATAACAATAATAAGTACCTAACTAATCAATTTTACTACAAATTACTTACTCTTTCGAAATTTTACCTAAGTACCTACCTACACATTAACAAAAAATGTCGAAAGAAGTCATTACTGAACTCAATTATAAACGAGGTCTTGTAAAAGGTTCACTTACTAAATTTTCTACTTTTTTGAATGATTTCGATCCAATAAAGGGCAATTATCAGGAATTAGAATTTAGATTAGAAAAGAAAGAACCGCTCTTGGAATCATTTGAAAGCATTCAGAATGAAATTGAGGTCGCATCTGGATTTATTATCCAAGACGAAGAGAGAGATTCCTTTGAAAATTCATACTTTAAACTCATTGGTAAAGCAAAATATTTATTAGCGCAATATCAAAACGAATTTTTAAACTCAGAATCTAAACAAACTGTGAAAGAGTTTGAGGTGGTTCCTACTCACGAAACTACAACCAACGACAATAATACTAGTTCACAACAAAATAAACAATCGCAGTCTAACGACATGGCTGCACATAGTGTTCTAAAACTTCCACCAATTAACTTGCCAGAATTTCACGGCTCTTATAGCCATTGGATGACATTTTCTGACATTTATAGTTCACTCGTACACACAAATTGTCACCTCTCTAACGTACAAAAATTTTGCTATTTGAGAACTTGTTTGAAAGGCGATGCGTCTCAATTAATTCAAGCAATCGAAGTTTCAAACGAAAACTACGAAATTGCTTGGGACATGTTACGAGAAAGATATGAAAACAAACGATTAATCGTACACACTCACGTTAAGGCTTTATTTGAGTTACAGACAATGAAAAACGAATCTTTCTCACAACTAAGACACTTACTAGACACTTTCAATAAAAATATAAAGGCCTTGACAGTCATGAATCAACCTACTAGTACTTGGGATACATTACTAATCCATATATTAACTGCAAAATTAGACCCCATTACTACAAGGGAGTGGGAAGAATTTTGTAACAGAGAGACGGTTGATTTTCCTAAACTAACACAACTGACAGATTTCATTTCCAAACGTTGTCAATTCCTAGAAACAATTGAGGACAAAAACAAACATTCAAGAAGTACACATGTTAATTATACTAAAGAAAACCGAACTTTAAATCATGCGACATTTACAAAACTAACATGTGCTTTTTGTAAACAGAATCATTTCAATTTTAATTGCAACAAGATACATCGAATGTCATCTTCAGAACTTTACTCGCAAATTAAAACACACAAATTGTGTCTAAATTGTTTACGACCTAATCATACTAATAACGAATGCAATTCTCCGAGATGCAAACACTGCAATCGGAAACACCACCTTCTGCTTCACCTGTTTAACGAAAGAGTTCCTAAAAATAATAATAACGTTAACAAAAATGAAACCCTTCAACAAGGTCCTATTTCTGAAAACGAAGAAAATACGCACGACCATAATAATTATTCTGATGTAAATGTAACTACTACTCCTAATTTAACAATGCATTGTTTGTCAGCTAAACGAAGATCACAAGTAATTTTGGCTACGGCAATTATTAAAATATTGGATTCACGTGGCAACCCTGTAGAATGTCGCGCGTTACTAGACAGTGCGAGTCAGAGCAATTTTGTTACGAGTTCCTTTGCACGTAAACTGGGGTTGGAACTTCGAAATATCGAAACACCTGTGGTAGGAATAAACAATGCAACTAGCAACGTTACTAAAATGCTCGATGCTACCGTTCTCTCAGCAAGCCAGAAATATAGGGTCAAGGACTCGTTTTTGCTGGTAAATAAAATAACCGACGACCTACCGCAATTTACATTTGATGCATCGATTTTAAATTTACCTCCCAATATTCAACTTGCAGACGAACGATTTTACACACCAGGCCAGGTGGACGTTTTATTAGGAGCGAATATTTTCTTTGAAATATTATGTGTGGGACAAATTAAATTTGGAAGAAACCTTCCTATACTACAAAAAACAAAACTGGGTTGGGTTTTCTCGGGCACTTTGATTTCAGATAATTCTAAAACTCACAACCGAACAGTTTGCAATTTGTCAATTAACAATAATGATTTACATAATCAGATGGAAAAGTTTTGGGCTACAGAAAATTACGAATTTAAACAGGAAACAAGTCTAGAAGATGTCAAGTGCGAGCAACATTTTTTAGAAAATTATACGCGAGATGACAGGGGTCGAATAGAAGTCTCATTACCATTTAGGGAAAATGTAAACAATTTAGGAGATTCACTTAACACGGCGATAAAGCGTTTTTACAATTTAGAGAAAAGATTGGACAAAAATGTTGAATTAAAACGCGACTACGTGAATTTCATGACAGAATACGAGAATCTAGGGCATATGACTCGGATATCGATATCCCCGGAGGAACATGATTCAATTTTGAATTATTACTTGCCTCATCACGGGGTGGTGAAGGCGGATAGTACCACTACTAAACTGAGGGTGGTCTATGACGCGTCCGCGAAAACAAAAACGGGTTTAGCGCTCAATGACGTATTGTTGACCGGACCGACTTTACAACCAGAATTGTTTGAAATTCTTTTAAATTTTCGCACTCACAACGTAGTTTTTACAGCTGACGTGGAAAAAATGTACAGACAAGTGAAGGTAAAGGATCCAGACAAACACTTACAACGTATTGTTTGGCGTTCTGAAAATACTGGTGACTTGAAACATTATGTTTTAAATACAGTCACTTACGGCACCGCACCGGCGTCGTTTCTCGCTATAAGATCTTTGAATCAAACGGCAATTGACAATATGAATAAATTTCCACAAGCCAGTAAAACTATTACTAATTCTTTTTACGTGGACGATTTAATTACGGGCGCCGATTCTATTAAGGAGGCAATCAAATTAAAAAACGAAATTGTCCAAATTTTGAATGAATACGGTTTTCCTTTGAGAAAATTTTACTCTAATGAACCCGACGTATTAGAACATTCTAATAAGGGTGAATTAATACAATATAATATGAATACTACAGACAAAACTTGTAAGACTTTAGGTCTCTTTTGGGATCCTAAAACTGATACTTTAACTTACTCTGTCAATTTAGATAGTTACGATACGATAATTACTAAACGACAAATTCTATCAATTATATCTAGAATTTTCGATCCATTGGGGTTGGTTTCACCGGTTATTCTGTGCGCCAAACTTATAATGCAAAAATTATGGAAAGACAATGCTGATTGGGACGAATCAGTTTCCATGGAGATTTATACTTTGTGGAATGATCTTTACGATAAATTACCGTTGTTAAACGAATTACGTATACCGCGTCAGATTACAATTTCTACTTACATTAATTTAGAACTTCATGGGTTCAGCGACGCTAGTGAAAGAGCATATGGTGCCGTGGTATACTTAGTTGCTACTAATTCAGACTCCACAAAATATTCAGAAATAATTTGCTCAAAATCGCGGGTAGCGCCATTAAAAACAATCTCACTACCGAGACTTGAACTGTGTGGTGCACTATTGTTGGCAAATTTGGTGCACAAAATTACACCGAGCCTGAATTTGAAAATTAATTCAATACATTTGTGGTGCGATTCAACCATAACTTTAAGTTGGATTGCGGGAGAGCCAAACACTTGGACTACTTTTGTCGCTAATAGGGTTACACAAATACAAGAAATGACAGACAAACAACAATGGCGACATGTACCATCGAAACAAAACCCGGCAGATATTTTGTCTAGGGGCGCAAATCCAAAACAATTACTAGATCTAAGTTTATGGTGGAATGGTCCTGAATTTTTACTACGTGATAATACACTTTGGCCTAATATGCACGCCAATACTTTTCTGGATACTATTCCTGAAACACGAAAAAATGTTAAGATTTCATTACCTACTATGGTGGTTTATCATGACCAATCCATTTTTGACAAGTTTTCAGACTTCGGCAAATTAATACGCGTTTTCGCTTACGTTCTTCGCTTTTTAAATAATTTAAAAACGACACGAATTAAGAATACTACAAATTTAGCAATTAGCGAACTAAATGATGCCACGAATGTTCTTTTAAAATTGGTACAGCATTCACATTTTCGTAATGAAATTAGGGATCTTTCCTCAAACAAACAAGTAGACAAGAACAGTAAACTGTATCAACTTAATGCATTCTTAGACGATAAAGGTTTAATTCGTGTAGGAGGAAGATTAGAATTGTCGAAACTGTCAACTGATACCAAACACCCAATAATATTGCCACCCAATCACAAGTTTACAAAACTTTTGATTTCACATGAGCACATTAGATTATTTCATGCAGGTACACAAGCCGTCCTAAATTCTTTGAGGTCCAAATACTGGATAATACATGGTAAAAACTCCATAAAATCAATTTTACATCATTGCATAACTTGTTTTAAAGTTAAACCTACTTTTGTGACACCAATGATGGGAGATTTACCCGGAGCACGAGTCACACCCAACCGTCCGTTCCTTAATGTCGGATGTGATTTTGCTGGACCTCTCTTAGTAAAGGATGGTAAATTGAGAAATAGGAGGTTAGTAAAAACTTACCTTTGTATTTTTATTTGTTTTACTACTCACGCAGTTCACATTGAGCTTGCAAACGACCTAAGCACTGAATCTTTTCTAAATGCTTTGAAACGATTTACCTCAAGAAGGGGTATATGCGCAAACATATACACAGACAATGGGAAAAATTTTATTGGGGCAAATAACGAACTCAAAAACACATTTAAATTAATACAGGAATCTACAAGGTCTGGTAAGATTTCGAATTACTTGACTCAACAGTCAATAAATTGGCACTTTATACCACCGATTTCACCTAATTTTGGGGGCCTTTGGGAGGCGGCAGTGAAATCAGCCAAATTTCATTTGGTACGAGTTTTAGGGAATGCACATTTAACCTTTGAACATTTATATACAGTTTTATGTCAAATTGAGTCAATCCTAAACTCCAGGCCACTTACTCCACTCTCCAATGATCCAAACGATCTATTACCTCTTACTCCTAGTCACTTTTTAATTGGCGACGTGTTAACTGCTCTACCACAAGTTAACGTTTCCGAAGAACTACCTGGCAAATTGGTCCTGTATGAACGACTACAACAATTAGTTCAACACTTTTGGCAACGCTGGTCTGCAGAGTACCTCACCACACTTCAGGCAAGGAGCAAGTGGCAGGCGAATCACAACAAAAACGTTCAAGTCGGCGCCTTGGTTCTACTACGAAATGAAAACCTGCCTCCACAACAATGGATTCTAGGAAGAATCACCGAAGTTCATCCTGGAAAGGACGACATCGTACGTGTAGTTACATTGAAGACGAGAATGGGGATCTTCAAGCGAAGTGTCACCAAGATCAGTGTCCTGCCAATCCACTTGGACTAACTCAACAATATTGTTGAAAGATCAACCTTTCAACGGGGGGGAGCTATGTATAATTTTGGACTTTAGTGACAAGCTGGCAACAACGCCTAGCTACTGTACCACCCAAGCGGGAGTGAGGGGTGAATCGAGAATTGAGACTCTGGAAAAACAGCACCAGCACCACTACTACGGAGACTACCTACTTGTTACTCAAAGAGTAAAGACGCGACTTCAACTACTGTCGCGATTCACATTAATTAATTGTTGTTATGTGTTTCTGGTTTTATTACCATCAATTAGAAGTTATATTGTTATTTTTATAATCTGTGTGAGAGGTGTAATTTCATTTGTAATATTCCAATCAGTAAATAATTACTACGAGTTACAGTTTATTTCATCTTAGGTCCGCCCTAAACTTGGGCATCCTAAAAGCACGTAAATTGCGGCGTTATCATTTTTTCTTTTAAATAAAAGTGGTTTCGCTACAAGGCGGTTCGCTAGCCTGATCGCTATAGTGATCCTTCGAGCTGAATCGCTACAAGTATGCTTATATTAACACTCCAGATATCATCAAACTTATATTCAACACGAACAAGAAAGTTAAACATTATCATTATCCTTAATGTCGAAATGACAATTATTAAGACAAAATTCATAAAAATCACTACCCATATTATTAAATCCACTCATCTAAAAGAAACAAGAATCCTTTCAAAACTTCAATTTTCAATTTTTATTAAATTACGACTTTTATCGAATTAAATCGTTTAGTTACCGGGCAACAAATTCAACATATTTGTTTCCTCAGCTAAAGGGTCGGAAACAAAATCACATTTCGAGATAAAATCTATTACTTTTTCCCTTGTATAAAAATAGCTATTTATGATATTAGTGTTAAAAGTGAAGTTTTATTTTGTGAGTGAAAAGGTTTGTGAAGTGAGCGAAGCGTAACGGAGCGAATTGAACAATTTTCACGAACAAAATAAAATCACTTTTAAGACGAATATCATACAATGGTTTTTGTAAAACTGCTCTATTTTGATAATAAAAAGAATATGAAAAAATCTTATTACCTAAAATTTTGTCCAATTTCATCATGATAAATTGTAGTTTAAAAAGAGAATGTAAGTACAGAAAAAGTAGATAGAAATACTTTTAATACGAGTGTTGTAATATATTTTTAACACCATGTAAACAATCACTTTTAACACTGTCAGCTGTCGTTAAAAGTGTGACTTTTAATGGCAGTTGTACAAAAATAATTTTAATCAAATTATACTTTATGACCCCTTGAATAAGACAATTAAATGAAAAATTAAAGCACCTAAGGCGTACACTTCCGTAAAAAATTAATATTTATACGGTACCGCTTCTAATTCGGTGCAGCTTAGAACACAAGGTTATTTTTTACCGAAATATGCTTCACATTTCAATATGTATGGGTATAATGTTTTGAGTAGAACACTACCTGCTACTATTTTTTTGTTTGATATTTTTTCCGGTATGCAGTGCAATGAAAAGGTTAAAGCCAACGATTGCAGTTTCAGCTCCACTTTCGAAAATTCATATTATGGAAATTGATTGGTTGGTTATTCAGTGTTACTTATTGAAAAAGTGAAAACATCCAATGACTTGGATGAAGGTGGACATTCAAAATATCCTGAAGAATTGTACCTACCACAAGCAAAATGCCTACCATATTCACACATAATGTTATAGACACTGTTGCTGTGCATTTATATGCAATAATTAGGTACAACAATTAATATTTTTTAACACAATATCACGCCTTAATTACTTTTGTTCGGTAGGTAATAATAGGTATACAATACAATAATCGTGACTAAAGGTCTGCATAGGGGTTATAACGATGCCGGAGGACGTCCGAAAGTGGCTCTTCGAAAGACCATAAAATTCTCTTGTCGAGGTCATATCTCGCGAACAGAGGCATACGGGGGTCTAGGCTTTACCGCCTGGACCAAAAGGAGATAACCTTTAAAAACCTAAATCCTAAGGCGGAAACCCAGGGTATAAGGATGCGCGGCTGAATAATAGATCAGTTCCTTCTGGATTCAACCTCGAAGAAGTGACGCACCTTCGAAAATAAATGCCTACCATACGTATGGAGCTCTGCATATGGTATTTCTTTAATAGCTCCATTACTCGTGAGAACCATATGGACCAAGACACACCTAATTCAAACAGGGAAGGGGATTCTGAAAAGAAAGACCCACCCAAAAAACTCTCAGAAGCCGCTCGCATGAAACTGAGAAAAGAGTAGAAACTACAAAACCAGGGGGAAACTGGAGAACCTATAAAGCTAGGGTTGAAGGTGAACCCCAGTGTAACAAAACCCAGGACCAGCAAGGAACCGGAACAACGTAAAAGGAGAACCTGCACCAAGGTTCTCAGGAGTGCAGCTTAGAGGGGACTTTCTCATGGCTTCCTGCGCTGACCAGGCCACAGAGGACTGGCTGGTACGGGTGGTCAGGGAAATGGAACCCTTGTCAGGAGCGAAACTCGGCACCACGGACGTTCCGAAACCTATAAGAGCACTAGTGTGGATACCAGGCACCCAAGGGGAACCAAAAAAAATCCAAAAAAGACTGGGAATTCAAAACCAGGGATTAAAAACCAGAAACGTGGATCCTAGTGGACAGAAAACCTGACACAAAAGGCCAACAACTAATTTTCCTCATGGGATGGTGAGGAATTCCTCTCATGGGCCTATGGGAGAAAATAGAGCAACTTCAATGCAGACCTTACCTAAACCTAACTGGGGTGCTGTTCAAGCGACTAGGTGAGTAAAGGGGAGAGGGAGCAGAGAAGATGTAACTGAAAAAGCTGAGTAAGCACCAGCTGAGATGGGCAATAGGACTTCTAACAGGACACTGCCCACTAATGAAACACCTCTCAATAATAGGAGTGAAAAATAACCCAGATTGCAGGAGATGCGGGGAGGGGGAGGAAACCCCATACCACCTAATGTGTAAATGCCCGGCACTAGAGAGAAGTTAGTAGACTTTTATTAGTATTTGGGACCGAAATGGCAGAACCAAAAGAAATAGAACAAGCACCCATTGGACTCATACTGAAATACTTTCGGGAGATATAGGACTGATGAGATAATTATCCAAAGGGGTACAATAAGCGCAAGCTTCAGTACAAGGGCTTTGAACCTACCCTAGAAGTAATAATAATAGGTATACAGTCTCCGGGCATTCAAATATTTCTTCCACATATACTATACCAAAGTGTTATTTCATTCTGCACAAAATTTTAGGAGGATGGGGGACTATAAACGTGCTCAGACACTGATTTATATTTGAGTTCCTTACCTGTGAGATTATAAGTGGCACAGATTTGTCCTTCTGGGCAGCTTATTTCCTTTCCCCTGTCATTTTCTTCGCAAGCGTCACACTCGTAACATTTCAAAGTAAGACCTGTAAGCAGGTAAAACACAATAGGATGAAATACAAATAAAAACTTGATGTCAATAAAATTCTTGTTTTAAAATTTAATTTTGACACCCTGTATGATTTCCTTGGAAAATCATTTTTGGTATTTTTTGGGCAATTTTCGTAAAGTGGGGGTGTCCTCAATAGTGTATTTTTTATTAAAAATACCTTGAGATTTTAAGCTACGTCGATTTGTAATTTTTGACGATTTTATCAACCTTAGATTAGCTGCATGGCGACAAGTGTGAGAATTCCAGAATTCTGTATGCCTGTAGTTAACCGTAGGAATAGATGTAGGTAGTACTTATTATCTCGAAAACTGCAAAAATTTTAGCAGCTCGCTATAATCTGTTTAGATTTGCACGACAAATTTGACTGGCTAATTGGTATAATACAAGATACAAATAAACAAGGTATGTCAGCGGACAGCCTATAATGGCGTCATCAGTGTGGTGGCCTATGGCGTCAGCTTATACCGTCAGCTACATATGCGACTCGGGAGTAATAATGACGCAAAGTCGCGATTTAGTAGCTTATTTCGATGTTTGAAGATGTTCCAGTAATTTTGAGAAGTTTGACTTCTGTAGGTACCTGACTGTCTGATAGCAAAAATGGTTTATTGTGCGCTAAGTGTGGCTGTGAGAATCACGCAAGAAAAACGAAAGGCAAAGAGATATCTTTTTTTAGTTTGTTGGCATAGGCAAAGGCTATTATGCATAAAAAATTATTTGTATCGTATCAGAGTAAGTACCAGCACCTTTTCATTACACCTCACAAATGTTGACTTTTTTTAAGGAGGAAGCATCGGTCTTAACTATGTATAGGTAAGACAAAGTCGCTCCACTCCGGTAATACGGGATTTCGAGAATCTTACTCATTCACCCAGCCTCAAGTATGCTATTTAAATTTAAACTTTCGGTCGCTTGTTTTATTTTTCACATACATTCGAAAATGCATCCGAAAAATAACACGCGAGCCGCTGAGTTTCGAACTCGCGACCTTAGGCTCGCTAGGCAGCGGACTGAACCGCTAGGCTACGCGAGTCTCAAATGTTGACTTTCACCTTAAAATATTTTCAATTCATTCCTTAGAGCTTGGATTACAATCACCACAGTGACGTCATACGCAGCGCCGACGAGCTCAACAACAACAATGTTAACCATAAGCAATATAATCAATACTTACGTGACAAACTATGCTTCAAACATTAATTAAAATAGGGTTAAATGAAATTGATTTAACAATGTTTGCTTATAACCTTTATCCTTTACCTAACTCTATAAATATGAAATTTTCTGGCCAGGATGTTCGGAGATAAAGTGAGGCGAGAAGGTTTCAAGAATAAATTCGATTAATTTCACAAAACTATAAGTCTTAAGCACCCACAATTCTCATAAAATACTGTCATTATCTTTTGCCTTTTCTTCAAGGAAATAATCCACAGGTTATTAATATCTTTTCTTTATGCATTCTGAACTCATGCAACCAACTTGACCTAGTAAACAGTAAACAGTTCAAAAGAGGTTACAACATACTGTGTCCAAGATAAGAATGAACAGCATGAGGGATCTCGAAAACCGTGGGGTCTGTTAAATGGGAAAAAAGTTGAGCTACCGGAAGGACAATGCAATGGCAGAAAAATTTTTCAAAATTATTCTTGATTTTCGATATATTTTGAAAAAACAAAACAAAATTTTCAATTTTAGTTTTTCTTATTGATGTTAGGTATTATTGAAGATTGAGAAAAACTAAAACAACATTTTCATTACAATTATTGACCAGCTTTATTTTACACGACGATCTGACGATTCATATTATTTGCAGGGTCAGACTGAACTTCGATTTTTAAATACGAACCTGGATTTTTTTATTGCATAAATTGAAAAAATATTTTAATTCCGAATTTAATGGTATGCCACACATAGGGGTTCTGACATAGTGTTTCGGACTATAGTTATTGATTGACATAATGAGTTTTCGTTATCCCTTAACCTTAATACGGATCTGTGCTTTTATTAAACTTTTTGGACTCGTCTTCGGATTGTGATGACGATGTGTACCTAATACAAGTCCAAAAAACTTAATTTCCGTATTAAGGTGAAATTAAACCAATGATGTCAATAACTGTAGTCCAAAACAAGTTTGAAACCACTATATGTGTGGCATATCAATGAATTCAGAATCAAAATCTTACAATTTTGACAATAAAAAATCCAGGTTAAGAAAATCTAAGCCCAGTCCGGCTCTGCAAATATGGATCATCAGATAAATAAACTGACATCTCAAAAATAAAGCTGGTCAATAACTACAATAAAAATGTGGTTTCAATTTTTCAAAATCTTCAATAATAACATAAATAAATAAGAAAAACTAAAATTGAAGATTTTGTTTCTTTCAAAATAATTCGAAAAAAACTTCAATCTCTTTCTGCCATTGCATTGTCCTTTTGATTTCCCAACAAATTACACTATAGTTTCAATATATTTCCCGCTTATAGGTGCCGAGTGTAGAAATTCTTAGCAAGGTAAAGAAATACACTAAAAAAAGAACTTTGACTATAGTCAATGTCATTATTGTTGTTAAAAATACGAAATTCTTTCTATAGGTAACACAAATTCACAATCTTTTAGAATTTATTTTTTAATGTCAAAGAATAGCAGTCTTCATTGATCTTTCAATCCAATGATAGAGAAATACCCTATATTGGAGAGGGTCTGTCAAAAAAAGGCTCCATCCGCCTTGGACTCGAGAATTTTTTTTTATTTTTTTTTCATAAAGTTGGACCCCCTCTTCATTTTGGTGGCATTTTCAAAAATTTAATCGAAGCCCTGGCGGAGAAATGTGCATGCGCAGACATCGGCAATGGGTTTTTTGCACATAACTCGCTTAATTCAACTCTGAGCATAGTAAATGTCATGTCGAAAAATGAAGAGCTCTTGAAGACGCGTAATTTGAACTTTCACTGGTCCAAATCGGTCGAACGGTTCTCGAGATATCGCATTTTAAATTTTAAGGCCCTTTCTTCAGGGTTCCGCCTCGGTGCGAATACACCGCCGTCCGTGTTCGCGTGTTTTGCATGGAAAAAATCGACTTAGGGACTTAATTTTTTTTTTCGTCGACAGACAGCAGTGTCCTCAATGATGCCTGAAATTTCGAAGTCGCTATCTCGATTAGAGGGGGAGGGGGAGGGGAAATCATACTTAAAATTAAAATTGCTATAACTTTCGCTAATATTTGGGCGTCGGGCCCAACCAATGGGAGATGACACTTTGGAATGCCTACTTTAAAATGTTTTTTTTTTCGATTCCGCCAATATTGGCAAGATGCCCGCAGAAAAACCGATTTCCCTCCCCCCTTTTTTTTCTTAAAACTGTTTTTTTGCCATGAAAGAAGGGGGTGGGGGTAAAAAAAAATTCATCATCAGACGGGATTTTTTTTTATCTTTGATTTGAGCCCCAGTAGACCTCGATCGGACCATTATTAAGGTCACAGGGTCACCAAACGCGTTTGGTCCTGTAGAATGGCAAGGATTAGGGTTAGCGGCTTCCGCTACCCGGCATTTTTTAGGGCTAAGTGTCCCCTTTCAAGATTTTCTTACCCCATGTCGCTATCTCAATTAGGGCCTGCACGCGGACGTGATTAATCTAGCCGCGGAGCAGCGAGAGCCGGGGGCGGAGTCTAGCGCTCCCTCTCCTTTCTCTCTTCTCTCACAGACACACACGCTAGATTAATTGGTTTACATATCACGTCCGCGTGCAGGCCCTAATTGATATAGCGACATGGGGTGAGAAAATCTTGAAAGGGGACACTTAGCCCTAAAAAATGCCGGGTAGCGGAACCCGCTAACCCTAATCCTTGCCATTCTACAGGACCAAACGCGTTTGGTGACCCTGTGACCTTAATAATGGTCCGATCGAGGTCTACTGGGGCTCAAATCAAAGATAAAAAAAATTCCCGTCTGATGACGAAAAAATTTTTACCCACACCCCCTTCTTTCATGGCAAAAAACCAGTTTTAAGAAAAAAAAGGGGGGGGGGGAAATCGGTTTTTCTGCGGGCATCTTGCCAATATTGGCGGAATCGAAAAAAAAAATACCATTTTAAAGTAGGCATTCCAAAGTGTCATCTCCCATTGGTTGGGCCCAACGCCCCAATATTAGCGCAAGTTATAGCAATTTGAATTTTAATTATGATCTCCCCTCCCCCTCCCCCTCTAATCGAGATAGCGACTTCAAAATTTCAGGCATCATTGAGGACACTGCTGTCTGCCGATGAAAAAAAAAATTAAGTCCCTAAGGGCCGGTTGTTCGTACGTCAGTTAAAAATTTTGAGATAACTACTGATTTTAAAATGCCCTGTATTATCAAACCATTGGTCTGATATTTCTGAAAATGAATTCTGCTCGCTTTGAGAAGAGTTAATTACTGATTAAAAATACAAGATCATTAATTATATTGGCCATATTTTCAAAATTTGCAATTTAAAATCAGTAGTTATCTCAAAATTTTTAACTGACGTACGAACAACCGGCCCTAAGTCGATTTTTTCCATGCAAAACACGCGAACACGGACGGCGGTGTATTTGCACCGAGGCGGAACCCTGAAGAAAGGGCCTTAAAATTTAAAATGCGATATCTCGAGAACCGTTCGACCAATTTGGACCTGTGAAAATTCAAATTACGCGTCTTCGAGAGCTCTTCATTTTTCGACGACATTTACTATGCTCAGAGTTGAATTAAGCGAGTTATGTGCAAAAAACCCATTGCCGATGTCTTCGCATGCACATTTCTCCGCCAGGGCGTCGATTAAATTTTTGAAAATGCCACCAAAAGAAGAGGGGGTCCAACTTTATGAAAAAAAAAATAAAAAAAAATTCTCGAGTCCAAGGCGGTTCGAAAGTTAGACCCTCTCTACTATTATTAACAGTCCCAAATCATCCTTACCGTCAATCTAGATTAGGTACAGGGTACAGATGATAATAATAGTTATAAATATTTTTAATGCGTCTTACCTGCACTTACGAATACAGTTAACAATAAAAAAACAGAAATTGATCTAGTACTCATGATTTATTTTTAAAAGCTTATTCACTTCAGAAGGAATTTCTACGTGTAAACGAACACAGAGCTGTTAGGATGTAGCAAATATTAACTGCCTACCTACTCAACTTTTAATGCATCATGAAGAATTTCCATTACCTAATTCCCATAATTAACTGATAAAGATTAATTTATCATCAATTCTTTGAACCTTAACTATAATAAAATGTAACAATAATAATTATAAATTATATTTACTTAGTTATAGACTACACATTTTTACAATGATTATATAATATGAAATTTAAAAAAATCGTTAGAGGCAAATTCCATCATTTGGTACACTCGGAAATATCTATTTTTTATTACTGCTATCTCTTTTTGATGATCCTTTCAGCTCTCAGATTTCCACGATGTTCTTTGATAAGTAGATTTTTCTTCAACATAGGCATTAAAAATATTTTAGCTTTTAGAAGTCTTTAAAAGAAACAGAAAATCCATCCAGATTGTCAGAGGTAAGATGTGGTACATGGGGATTTTGCTAACCAGCAGAGATACGAGTTATAGCTTAAATTAGAGAAAAGTTCGACAATTTTATGCTTATTTTAGAATCGTAAACAATATTTCGGCTAACTTCAGTCGCTGGTGAAATATGCTGAAAAACTGAAATACACACTGTATGTAGTACAATAAGTACATGAAGTCCGACGTCCGCAACATACGGAATTTTTCTTCTCTCTCGGCCACAAAAAATTTTGATTTTGCTATATTGGTTTTACAAATTATTAATCCAAATTACACGCACACTAGCTGTCACGTGACTTTAGAACAGTCATATTTGACATTTTCTGCAAAAAAATGTAACTTTTTTGTATTTGTATTGTTGTCAAAAAAAAATTTAAAAAATTCAGGCATATTCTTTGGGTAAAGACAAGTATTTTTTATTTCTTGAGGTTTCTCTCTATAACGCTTCCTTCTCTGGCAACGCATCAAATGAAGGTCTATGAATTCTTTTTTTTTTTTTTTAAAGAGGGAGCATCGGTCTTAACTGTGTAGGTAAGACATAGTCGCTCCACTCTGGTAAATTTGGCTTTGAGACGAACTCTTTAGCCACACACACTTTATAATATTTGCCATTTAAACGTTCGATCGCTTGTTTTACTTTTCACAGACATTCGAAAATGAATCTGAAAAGTAAAGCGGGCCGAGGTGAGTTTCGAACCCGCGATCTATGGCTTCGTGAGCCAGCGGAGAACCACTAGGCCACGGAAGTCACTATGAATTCTTTGTTTTGATATTTTTTCCAAGAGAAGGAATCAGTTTGACGAAAAAGTTCATAATACATGAGTTCCTTATTTTTGTCTTAAAAACTTAAAAAACTTTAAAACGCCTGCTACTTCACTCGAAACTAATTAACAATCTAAAAAAATTTGTTTTTTGTAGTTTTTTTCAGAGAGATCCTTTGTTTTCGACTACTTCCCTCTTGAAGAGAACCTGGTATTAGGTGATCTCTGCCACTTAGGTGGAATCGTAGCTCTACACAGGCCTACAGAATCTCACCCATGCGACGGCGTCTGCGGTGCACGATCCAGCAGATGATGCCTTTTATGTTAAAATTATTAACAAAAATTATTTTTTCCATTTTTCTGGAAAAGACTTCCCACGTTGAGAAAACTGGTTTATAAAAATAGAAGCATCTTCTGTAAAAACTAGACTGTTTTTATGTGAAGAAAATTTTGTAGAAAGCATTTCTAAAATAAATAAAAGCAAAAAACTCTCAGAAGCCGCTCGCAGGAACTTGAGAAAAGAGTAGAAACTACAAAACCAGGGGGAAACTGGAGAACCTAGAAAGCTAGGGTTGAAGGTGAACCCCAGTGTAGCAAAACTCGGGACCAGCAAGGAACAGGAACAGCGTAAATGAAGGAGAACCTGCACCAAGGGTCTCAGGAGTGCAGCATAGAGGGGACTTTCTCATGACTTCCTGCGCTCACCAGGCCACAGAGGACTGGCTGGTGCGGGTGGTCTATTGGACTCATACTGAAATACTTTCGGGAGACGGGACTTATGAGATAACTATCCAAAGGGTACAATAAGCGCAAGCTTCAGTACAAGGGCTTTGAACCTACCCTAGAAGTAATAATAAATAATAAGGGTTTTTTACGTTTTGTTAATAATAATTAATAGAAATAAAATTGAATTGAATGTAACATTGTGTGAATAATAATATAATTAAGAAAAATTCATATAAAGATTTTTTTATTGAAAATGCACATGCACTGCATTCCTCTAGATAAGTGTAACTGTACTGTAGAGGCGGTAGGTTCAGTGCAGCTTTTATTACGCTAATTGGGGTGGTATGCATAAACATCTGTTATGGATAGGTATATCATTCATTGGATACCCTCTAGTTGTGTGTTTTCTGTGACTTGTCTCGTTTTGGGCCACAAGACAAGTGAGGCATAGCATTGGTCTTGCTATAGCAGTGTATATCAATAGAGAGATTTTGGTGACAGGCTCCATGTCTTCCCCATCACTATGCGACACTTCCAGAGTGCCATACGTGCTTTTTCTGTTTTGATGTCAGTATGTTTGCTCCAGCTTAATTTTTGTTCGAAAACCACTGCAACGTTGGTACTTTACCATATCCACAAGCTGAAGTTGCGTACCACATAATTTTGGTAATTTTAGTTTTTGTTAAGCTTTCTTTTCGTGGTGAATAGGATCAATTCAGTCTTCTGTGGATTTACTGAGAGTGAGTGTTCATTACCAGTGTGTGATGATCACCAGAGTATTTTGCATGAGTTCAGAGTTCACATAAAATACTCTCATAATTACCAGATCATCCGCATATATGAGTAAGTACCTGATTGTAGAGAAATCCTCGCAGTTCAATTTCCGCAGCAGATCGTCCATCACGATATTTCATAGACCCTCCTTGAGTAGTGTTACTATGAGAGATTTTCTATTGGGAAAATATTTGAAAAGCTCTCAATCAAGCTCTGGGATTAAATTTTTAGTCAAGATTGAATTTATATTTAAAAATGTACATTTATTTGAGAATATTCAGAAATTTGTGCCAAAACAATCCAAGATCAATTTTTAGTAAACTCTAAAATAGGTATTAAATAACTTATTTATAGGTACATATGTATAACAATTTCAAACTTGTTAATGGTATTTCATACAGCATCGCAGCACCACAAAAATTCAACCTTTCCGATTAAGAGAGTGAATTAAACTGCACCAAGACGATGAAATATGTCGTGATTGTGGACACCAAAGCAAAGAGAGTCCCTCGAGTGATATCAAAGAACCCTGCAGCCGAAAAATAAACAGGGTTACATCGGGCATAGAAGGCGAAATCGAGAAGTTCTTGGCGCTCCTGAGATATGAATGGGAACTGCTCTTGCAGTTCGTAGCAAGTCGCCGAGATCTTTGCAGCCTCAGAGGATGCGGCATCGCATGTCAAGATAATCACCGTTGAACCATACTGAAAACAATGCAAAAACATAAAAATTAGTTTTTAAAAGGTTATTTAGTTTTAAGAGGTGCAAGTAAAGCGAGCCAAAAATAATAAAATTGCGCTCTTTGGAGAATTATGGAAAATTCAGTCTTACTGAGAATTTTAAGACCGAAAAAGTTCCTTTCATAGGCATAGGTGAGATATAAGCCGTTTTCTAGCGACGCACCGTTTCGGTAGAGTGTTTTGAACCGTATTTGATTTGACGTCACCGTTTACTACCACCGCTGAAATGTTGGTTTTTAAAACCGGTTTAAAAACGAAAACATAACCACACATCAACAAAGAATGGAAGAAGTGTTAAGAGAGGTACTCTTATCAGATTATTCTAATAATCTGAACGAAATATTATTGAAATATTACTTAATTATTTTAATTAAGTAGATATTGGATAACGAAGAAGATAGTTTGTTATTTGCTATTCCGTACGTGCAAAATATAACTCATTGTCGTATTGATGGTTTCAATGAAGTATGGTTACCTTCTTATTTGGGACACGATTTTTTCAATTATTTAGGATGATCCGACATTCATTCCTTGAATTACTGACTGAAGTAAATAGGAATGCAAATGCCTATCTAGAGAAGTATTTTAGGTAAGGAATGCAAATAAAAAGGGACTACCAATTTAAAAAAAGCCAAAATTGACAATATTAACATTAATGACAGTTGTCCGGGATCAAATGCGGTTCAAACCGAAATTTAAATCCGTTTGAAACCGACACGCACCGGGTTCGATTGTGACGTCATCATTGCGTCGCTGAAACGCTGCGTTTTGAAAAGGAACGAAACTGGTCCCAATCGCTGCGTCGCTAAAAAACGGCTATAATTTAACTTAAAACTGGAACAGTAAACTTGCACCTTTATTCACCAAGTGCCAAAATCAGAGAGAGCGAATAAGGTTTCTCTTCAGGCCTGCCTGCAGATTTCCTCCCCCTTAACATCGATCTTTGCCGGGTTTATTTCATCTCTGGGAAAACGACTACACGACCATATGGACGGTTCAGGAAATCACCAACAAACCGGAGACACAACCAACTACCCGGCAACCTTGCACACATTATTTCACGATCGATATCCCAAACAGCTACTTCTGACGTTTGACACGGTTGGTTACTCGAGCAATGGAACAGAATATAAAACAAAAGGAAGTCCTAATAGTACAGCTGGCGCGTCATCAGGATGCCTTTCAATACTATAAACAACTGCTTGGACTATTCCAATCTCGTCAGTAATATAATGGGAAAGCGCACGCTACACCACCCCTCCACCAAAGTTAAAAAAATGGGATAACATGCCATTTTTTTACTCAATGAGAAATCAGAATAATCTACTAGACTTTCCATCTACTTCTATATACATATATTACAAGGTTCTTCCTAAAGAACAGAAATGGTCTCACTGACCGAACCAAAACACTAACTATAAAACGTTCTTCCTAAAGAACAGAAATGGTCTCATGGACCGAACCAAAATACTAACTATAAGTGTTCTTCCTAAAGAACAGAAATGGTCTCACTGACCGAGCTAAAACACTAACTATACTCGTTCATTCCGACCCGTTCACCCGAGAATACTGAAATGGAAATACAGGGAAACACTTATTCCGATACCCGAAGACACCGGAAACAGAAAAACCAAAAATAGTAATTGGGGCTTTCGTCGAAAACTAAAACTCCAAAGCATCTCAAATGCAAAAAGATACGAGAAATAATTGCTTGGACTATTCTAATCTCGTCAGTAATATAATGGGAAAGCGCACGCTACATTTTTCTGATAGGGAAATTTTAATAATTGATCTGAGCTATGATGAAACTAAATAATCTTTTTAGTAAATGTCATACTTATTTTACTCTATTTATTGTATTTTGATTCAACTCTCAATTTTGAAATTGGCTCAGACGTTTTAAAATTAATTAATTTTTAAAGAGAGAGAACGAATTAACCAAATCCTGAATTTGAATTAGGTTTTTAGTTGAATTTTTTTTGGGATACCGGCCACCTAAGACAGGATGAGTACTAATTCACTCGAAGTGATTTTCTCACTCCTGCAGTAGGTGCTTTTTGTTTTGAGGTTAGGAAAATTTTGGGAAATGACGATCATTTATTTTAAATTTTGAATTTTATTTTGGGTATCAGTACTTGGGTGGGGCATTCGAAATCTGACATCTGCTCGACAGGCCAAGGTGATTAATTTGTCGATCATCCTAGAGACTTGTCAATAATGGCCGCCTCCTTGAAGGTAAGTGTGAAAATTTTCATTTTTTTTTTATTTTGGGACAAAAGTAAGATTAGGGAAGTACCACCGAAGGGGGAGAAAAATGCTTCACGAAGAATATTTTACGCTACTAAGTGTAATTTAATAATAAAAAATCGGCCTGTTTCGTTTTTTTCTTTTTTAATTCTAAAAATATCATCTGAGAAAATGAATTTGGGTATTCGTACATATGGTTCACAGTGTATATTTTTTGTAATTACTTTTTTTGGACACAGGGTCCCTGAAAGCTAGTAGAGCTATAATTGGAAACTCAATCCTATTTTTCGCACGATCATAACACTTTCTCCTATCTATAAATTCGTTCCAGGTATATTGAAAAGTATAAAATTCCACTTACCAAGAAAATGACGACTATAGTAATCCATCCACTTATAGTTATTGTTGTGTCAAAACTTCTCTGTAGGAAGATAGCAGAGATTGTAAGAAAAATAGAAAAACTCTTTCCTAAGAACATTAACATGTGCCATCCAAAAATTAAGTTGAATTTGTAAATAATTTTATTCACGTTGCAGTACGTTTCTTTGATTTCTTCAAATTTTGAAATGAAGAATCCATCCCCAATACGTGTTCCAGTTATTAAAAGAGAAACAACAGCTGCTTTCCTTAATCTCAAATTAATATTTTCGAACATAATTTTGATTTTATAAATTACTATACAAGCGCCAGCCCATATAAGAAATATTACAGGAAGTGTAAATAAATGGACCAACAAATCAATAGAAATATTTGTTTCGGTTAAGGAGTATTCAATAGTTATTCCGAAACGCATGATTATTATTGCACAATTAGTTGCTAACAACATGTAGAGGTATCGATCTTTTTTCATTCTATCTTGTCTACTTTGTTTGAGGTTTTTTTCTGCAGTTTCAATATATTTTCTCATTAAATTCCAATTTCTATTTAAGTTAAAACTCCCTTGGAAACCTACGCAGTGATGAAGAAATGTTATTAGTCCATCTAAAGCGTAACATATTGACCATATTCTAAACCCAAGCAACAAAGTAGCACGGATGTTTACATACGCACTGTAAAAAGCAAGTAATTTTATTTTACCATCAAAGTAGTTAAAATGTGACATTTTGGAACTGGACTTCCGTTTCTTATATCAGGAAAAATGTATAAATAAAATGCACATTTCAATATGAATCGCTCAATTTTTGAACAAATACCTTTAAACGTAAGACGTATCTTTTCATAAGATTTTTTTTGATTGATTTTTTTCTTTTTTTTTTGCACTGCTGTTCATGAGTATCTTGTTATTTTTGCTTGTATAATTTATATTGATCTTGATTTTGATTTTGTGTATCTTTGTCATTGTCTTTATCATTTTGCTACTTGATCTGAACTATTGTCCTGTAATTGGATTGTAAATCTGTTGGACAATAAATATTATTATTATTATTATTATTATTATTATTATTATAAGATAAGACCTTCATGTCGGTACTGAATATAAACGTGTTATCTCCCTCCAGGTACATACAATGAAAACCCATTAAAAATCGTTAACTAATATCGGAACACAGAAAGCCTTTAAAAATAATTACTGTTTTATATACATATTTCTTTCTTTTTATTTGGAAATAACTGTGTTTGTTAAGAATTCCAGGGTTTTCCTAGACGCATTTAATTTTTATTTTTGACGTCGGTATTTATGTATCCCTTACATTTATGTTGATAGTATTTTTGGGACAGAAAACTCATTAATCAACTCCAAAAGATATAGGATATGCATAATAATAATTGTTATTTTATAAAGAAATGACGTTGTTTAAAATGTAGTTGGTATGTTAACTTTGTTATAGATTTTCTGAGTTCTGGTAGTGCTGGAGGGCTTCCCTCTCACCCCAGTTGTGTATCGTTCTTTTTGCAATATTCGGTGGTATGCCAAATGCTCGTTCTAGTCCGATAAGTTCGTATTGGGCACCTTCCCTGGCCAGAGAGTCGGCAAGTTCGTTCACTCCATATCCGCAGAGTTACTTCGTTGTTCCTTGCTAGATGACATTCAATAAGCAGGTTAGTTGACAGTTCCAAGCAAGCTTGGACTTGCAGTGGCTGGAGCTAAGGACTTTTAGGAGCCGCTTGGCTGTCTGAAAATATCTTTATTCATCTGCGTTGGCAGTGTATTTTTTCCGGCATCCGCGCACCAGGCTCTATAATGGCATAGAATTCGGCCTGGAAAGTGGTTGCGTTCAGGCCCGGCTCAAAAAAACTCTCTTCTTCGAGCCAGCGCTAAAGAAGCTGAAATATGGTGGTGCGAGGTGTAACGAGCTTAACCTGATAGGGGTGAGCTACTGCGGCCGACATGTAATTCTGCCCGGCCTCGTTATAGGTGGGATCAAATGGGACATGTCTTCTGAACACTTCCCATAAAAATTTCTGTAAAACAGGCTTAGGTCAGCTACTTTTCTTCGATGTTATATAAGAATCTAAATTAGATGTTTTGTCAAATTTAAGTCCCCAATCAAGTGGATGGCTCTTTTCTGAATGGAGTCAAGTAATTTAAGCGTATGTTTAGGAGCTGAGCTCCAAACATGTGAGCAGTACTCCAAGCACAGAGCCGCATCCCTTTGGAAAAGCATTCCTGGCACAAAGTGTTTCCTGAAGAATACAACTTGCAGCTATTCAAAGTGAACGTGATTCGATATCTTCTCTGCTCATGCACCGCTCCCAGAGTGCCATATTGATTTCCATGTGTCTTTTCAATAATAAAAAAACATGGGGATCTCGGAAACCGTGAGAGATACGGGGGGTCGATTAAATGGAAGAAAAGCTGCGCAATTTCAAGCTTATTAGGAATCCAAAACAAAATTATAATCGAAACCATTACTGAAATATGCTGAAAAACAGAAAAATCTTATAACCTTATTTTAGCCATACCTATCTTTTTTATTACTGAAAAGAAATGAATTCTTTTTTGTAGGTTTTCACACCATGAGCTATCCGCTTGACATTTCAAAAAATTTCAAAGTCAACTTTTGTTTTTTCTGTGGCCGCCATATTCCCACTGGGCTGATGATTTGTATTGCAACTGTAGACGAAACCTTCGGAGCAAATCTCCATGGACCACGGCACAATAGCCCGGAATCAATTACGATTTCAATAGAATCCGGCCGTGAAAGCCTACACACATCAAAATTCGATTGTTTTTTGCGCGAGCTTTAAAGCGTTTGGTATAAATTACCGCCGACGGGAAGTGTCCGGGAATTTTTATTATTAACTTTTAACATTATTCTACGAAACATTATATAAAAATCTGCACTCAGAATTTAAGAAAAAGTTAGTAACGTTTTCACGTAGGGACCTTTAGGGGCAGGTACCTGCTAAACAATTTTAAGCCGGTAAACAATTTTAAATAAACGAACATTCGCGCGCATCAAAAATACATAATTTGCAATTTCTTAAATATTGAAAAAAACCTTTTTTAGGAAATCACTTACGCTTTATTTTTTCTAATAAGTATTTTTTGGTTGAAACGGGGAAAACCAGCTATTGTCAAAAAAGACTTTTTTCGCCAAAGGGGTGGTTTTTCGGAGTTTGGAGGGATGCGCTAAACTTCCAGAATTGATTTTTGTGGATTTATGCTCTATAACTTCTCCACTAATAATAATTATTGAAGAAAAATCTTAGACAAGATTTTTTATGAACTTATGATAGGTACCTACAATTTCTACTTTACCGACTGGTCTATTATATTGTAAAGTAAAAAACAAAAACCTTACCAAGAAAATGACGACGAACGCAATCCATCCAATTAAATTTATTATGGTAGAATTATTTGTCTGCAGTAGGAAGAAACCAGAGACTGCAAGTAAAGATGTAAAATTTCTCCCCAAAAAGATTAATATGTGCCATCCAAAAATTGAGTTGAACTTGTAAATTATTTTGTTAATGTCGCAGTACGTTTCTTTGATTTCTTCAAACTTTAAAATGAAGAATTCATCAGCGAGACGTGATCCAGTTACAAAAGAAGCAACAGCAGCGACTTTCTTCAGTCTCAGATTAATATTTTCGAACATTATTTTTACTTTATAAATGACAATACAAGCGGCAGCCCATATAAGAAAGAATATAAGATGTGCAATCAATTGGATTGAATTATTAAAAGTCTCAGAGCTTTTTGTCGTTAAGGAGTATTCAATGATTCTCCCGAAAGACATCATTATTACTGCCAAAATAGCTGCTAGCAACAGATAAAGATATCGATCTTTCTTCATTCTATCTTGTCTGCTTTCCTCGAGGTTTGTTTCAACAGTTTCAATATATTTTCTCATTAAATTCCAAGTACTATTTAAGTTCAAACTCCCTTGGAAACCTACGCATTCATGAATAAATACTAAAAGTCCCTCTAAAGCGTGACATATTGACCACATTATAAATCCGATTGATAAAAATCGATTGATGTTTAAGTAGCAACTGTAAAAAGCAAGTAATTTTACCACCAAAGTTGTTAAAATGTGACATTTCGGAACTGGGCGCCCAAATCTTATATCCGGCAAAATGTATAAATAAAATGTGCATTTCAATATAAATCGTTCAATTTTTGGACAAATACCTTTAAAAGTAAGACGTATTTTCTCTAAGTACTTCATGTCGGTGCTGAATGAATATAAATGTCCGATATAAACAAATCCTATACATTAATTGAGGTCCTATACAATAACTCAATATCTTTAATTAATAACCATACATAGAAAGCCTTTACAATAACAATCATTTTTTTTTTAAATGGCTGTGTTTGTTTACTTTAACGGGTTGCTATGGTCGCGAGAAAGTTTTATATAACATGATCAAAAAGTTCTTAGTTCTCGAAAGAGTTTGAGTTGAGTTTTCTGTAAAAAAATATTTTTTTTCAATATCTCAAAATTGGCTCAATAGTCAATGGAATTATTTCTCGAAATTTTTCACAGTAGCTGCGTTAATAATTGAAGTACTTACATAATGATGCTCCCAAAGAAAGATTATGCAATCCATTTGGCGGAGTAATATATCATATTCAAACTCAAACGTAACGTTTGTAGTATAGATACATCCTGCTGTTGTTCAGAGGAGAACAATCATCTTACTTTTTTATAGTAGGACAAACCGTTTCCGAGATATTATATGTATACAGGATGCTCAGTTTATCTGAAGACATGGAAATATATCCAAAACTAAGCAACGGATCAAAAAAAAATGGGAAATAAAAGTTGTTTATATGGAAAGCGGACATCCAATGATACCAACCTATCCCCACCCCGTAGAGATGAGGGGCAGCAACTTTGAAATCTTAAATGAGGAGAACACACATTTTGTATTGTAGATTCTGATTTTTCTGCTGAAAACATGTAGAAAAAAGCCCCCAATCCTTCATGGAGGGGGCAGGTGGGGCGGGGGGTGAATTTGAATTTTTGGTCAGGAACCTTTTTTTATCGCAGTTCCGGTTTCACGACCAAATAAAAGTAAGATTTTTTGTAGTATTTTGTTAGAATCACGATAGATAAGTAGCACTATTATCGACGAAATTATATTTAAGATTTCAAAGCTCTGCTACCCCCCACACCCCTAGATGGGGGGGGGGTAAGTTGGTCATATTTGGTATCATTGGATGTCCCCCTTCCAGATGAACATTTTTCACTATAGCTACTTTTTGATACGTCTTCAGATAAAATGAGCCCCCTCCTGTATATTATATTTTGATGATTTCGGACAACAAGTAAATCAAAAACTAAAAGGTTTTCCTATTCGAGATTTTCCTATTTGAGTACAATTAAGATGGCCGCAGCGAGTGTCACTGAATTTAGCGCTGAGCTCAATAAGCTAAAGAAAGAGGTATTAATTGAAATTATATTGACGAAAAGTGTACCTGATGGCTTAAATATCAGTGGTGATCTTCGTAAGTGGGTATGTGGCCAGGGAATTGTGTGTGGGGGCGATGTGGCTGTTTCTTTTGATGGTGATAGCGTCTTACCAGAGGGAGCACAAGTTACCAACCTAAGGTGTGAGTTGAGGATGCTGTCGACAGAGTTGAAATGTGAGAAATATATGAGGAAAACACTGGAGAAAACAATTGAAGATAAGGAAGAAATAATTAGTTTGATGAAACAAAAACGTTTTTATGCGGGTAGCAGTGGTAATAAAAGTTCTGATGGCGCTGTTGCCGGCGTGAAGATGAAGTATTCGGATGTAGGTGAATCAAACAATTTGAATAAGATTGAACAGGAAGTCATTACGAAGGTGAAAAGAAATGCGAAAGGTAAAGTAGTTGTAGGCGAAAGTGAACCTTCTACCTCCAAATCAGCTACATTTACTGGGGTGCTCCGAAAGGCATGGCTGCATGTGGGTCGGGTGGCTCGCGGAACTACGGAGCATCAAATATCGAATTACCTGAAGATGAAGTTTCCAAAGATTGAGTTTGTGGTGGAAGCTTTGCCAGTGAGAGAGGACGCTGAGAGTGTGTCTTTTAAAGTTGGTACTGACCTGAGCCTGATTGATGAAGTGACTAAGCCTACATGTTGGCCTGTAGGTGTAACTATTAGACGTTTTAGATTTTTTCAACGGAAAACCACTACAACAGTTATCCAGTGACATATCCCTGATACATCTGAATATTCAGGGATTACCTGGTAAGGAAGGATTGCTCGAGCTGGCATTTGGTGACAGGAGACCGAATTTAATATGTCTGACCGAAACGTGGTTGAGGGATTGTGCTGTTGACTGTGCAGAAGTTCAGGGTTACAAATTGTTACATTCCTACTGCAGAAGAGATCATATTAGGGGTGGAATATGTATTTATGTAAGGCATGACACTGCCTCGCGAATGAAAAAAGTTGAGGTAGACAGAGCATTGGTATCTGAAATTGAGTTCGAAGCGGTGGCTTGTGAGCTGGACAGCAAAGTATGTATAATTGCTATATACAGATCTCCTATTGGTAAGTTTGATTTGCTTATTAACAGACTTAATAGTTTACTTGACCATTTTCGCCTGAAGTATGACGATATTATCATTTGTGGAGACCTAAATGTGAACAAATTGGATCTGGGGAATAGGGAGAATAAAATATTGCATGATTTGTTCCACTCATATCAGTTGGACTCTCTGGTGGACAGGCCTACAAGAGTATACAGGGATTCTAAGTCGGCTTTAGACTATTTGGTGACGAATTTACTGGAGGTAAAATGGGATATTGTTGATTTTCCTGGGTCCGATCACGATGCTCAAGTTCTCATGTGGAGGTCTGGCACCAATGTCAAAACTGACCGACACGATTATAAATATAGAAGGTTGATAAGACCGTCAAATTTGCAAGAATTTAAATTTCTTTTTGAGAGAGAAAGTTTATCGCTTGATAGAATGAATACCGATAAGGCGTGTGAAATGTTCTTGCAGCATTTCTTATATTGCTTTAACGTTGCATGTCCGAAAATAAAAACAAAATGCAATAATAATTACCTTACCGATAGGTATAATTTTGTTTACAGCAATGAGCTAAGACGGTACTATGAAAACATAAAATTCCTATTACATGTTAATAGTATTGTTAATGACGATGCTTTGAGAAATACCATTGAGAATTTTAGATTACAATTTCGCTGCAAACTAATTCAGGAAAAAACTGATTTTTATGGTTCAATTATTAATTCTGCAGGTAATAAAAGTAAGAAATTATGGCAGATTGTCAGAACGAAAACCAACCGCGTGAGATTGGTGAACGATATTCATTTGAGAGCAGACAATGAGCTTATTACCTGCAATAGACGCGTAGCTGAAAAATTCGGAGAATTTTTCTGTGGGAGTATTAGTGCATCGATAATCCAGTTGTATGGGACTGACGTTTCGCCAATTGTGCCTGTTGATTGTTGTGTCAACAGTATGTATTTTTTTCCACTGACAGTGCTGGAGGTAACTAATATAATAATGGGGCTCAAAAATGGTACGGCTCCTGGTGTTGATGAGATACCTGTGAGTGTGGTTAAATATAATGCGGGTGTGGTAGCTGAGTATTTGACGTGGATAATTAACCGTTCCGTTGAAGAAGGCTGCTTTCCTAAGGTGCTGAAGCGGTCATTGGTTGTTCCAATCTTTAAAAAAGGAGACCCATGTGAATTAAAGAATTACAGACAGGTATCACTCGGCAGCGTATTTTCCAAAATCGTGGAGAGGGCGATTTATGGCAGGTTGCTTGATTTTTTGGAAAAGTATGATCTGTTCACTTCGTGCCAGCATGGTTTCCGTAGAGCCAGATCTACGGAGACTGCTGTTGTAGAGTTTGTACAGTATGTTTCGAGGGAAGTTGACCGTAGGCAGACTGTTGTGGGTGTCTTTTTTGATCTTACACAGGCTTTCGATTCGATAGATATAGAAATCTTGCGGGGGAAACTCGGTGTTCTTGGAATACGTGGCTTATTGGGCGACTTCTTGGTTTCCTTTGTCTCTCAAAGGCAGATAGCGGTGAGGAATAGGGATGTTACATCGGGGTGGTATGATACGGAGATGGGAACACCCCAGGGTAGTGTGTTGGGTCCGCTTTTGTTCCTTATCTATATCAATGACTTGCCGAATTTTATTTCGAATGCGAGGGTGTTTATGTATGCGGACGATACCACTTTGGTTGTCTCAACTGACAACAAGCACGAAGTGGAGACTCTGGTGAAGAGAGCATGTCTTCAGTTTGCTGGCTGGTGTGAGGGGAACAGATTAATTGTAAACTATGATAAAACCGTTGCTGTGGAATTTTCTGGTGTGTATATGAGCCCCTTGATGCAGCCTTGGTTTCAGGTTAATGACAACAGAATAAATGTTTTGCACTCGGTTAAGTTTTTGGGCGTAAAAATTGACAGCAAGTTAAGCTGGAATCATCAAATATCTGATATATGTGCTAAACTAGGCAAGGCTTATTACGTTATGTTGGTGATGAAAAGGAGCTTTCCTGCTGATGTTCGTTTGAACGTTTACTATGCGTTGGTTCAGTCGGTCTTATCATTCAATATACTTGTATGGGGACAGGCAGGTGAACTGCAGCGAGTGTTTGTTCTGCAGAAGAGAATAATAAGAATGATGTACGACGTTCCACCTGGAGAATCTTGCCGTCAAATATTTGAGGCCAGGGGTCTGTTTACGGTGGTTGCATTATACATATACAAATTACTAATTTATGTGCACAATAACAAAGTAAGGTTTGACATCAATAGTGATGTTCATAGTTATAAAACTAGGGGCTGGAGTGATATCCATCTAGACAAGATTTACCACCTTAATTATAGGAAAACCCCATTTTATGCTGGCTGTTCAATGTACAACATGCTACCGTTAGAATGGAGAAGTTTCTCAACTAAACATTTTAAAATGAGAATTAAGAGAGCTCTTACCTCTAATGTTATCTATACATTGGAGGAATTTTCTGCGTGGATGAAATCAATGAAATAGAGATTGAGGCAGTGTCATGTTCCAAATAACACTGTATTTTATTATTTTTTAAGCTTAGGTACACATTGATGTGTTGAATGTTTTAATTGTTTTGTTTGACTTGTTATGTAATTCATCTTTTTTGTGTTTTTACATAATTATTGTACATGTGATCGTTATTGTACTTAATGTCAATTTGATTTTAATTGTGACACGCCTTCTCTATGAGAAATCAAAGGCAAAATAAATTATTATTATTATTATTATTATTCTGAAATACATCAGTGATAAGCTTTACCGTCACAGTCTATCAGTCCTATTGACTGAAATTCAAAATTCATGACACATACTATAAGTGGATGGTAATTTTTCTAACATAATGATTCTTAGCAGGAGTCAAAAAAATTATTAATACTACATATACAGGGTGTTAGTAAATAAGTGCAACAAACTTCAGGGGGTGATTCTGCATGAAAAAAATAATGACATTTTGCTATAAATATCTCAGTGATATACCATTTTTTTTCTTTAAAAAAAATTGAGATCATTACCCGTATGCGCGCCACTGTTGAACATAAAATTCTTAATTGCATGTCAAAAAATGCGCAATCACTTCCTCTTAACCCACCAAATTTCATTTGCATATTTCGACCTATTTAGAGCAAATAAATAAATCGTCAGTTTTTTAAGTAAACCTATAACACCCTACTTATCTGGAAAACGAAGCATTTGCGCACATACGTTTATATAGCAAACTGGCATTATTTTTTCATGTAGAATCACCCCCTGAAGTTTGTCGCACTTATATTTACTAACACCCTGTATATTGCCCCTCCTATAGTTCGGTATTTTATACACCGTGTTTTAAATTAAATCGGCATTATTGCTAATTTCGTTATTATTTGAGCTAGAAACTCGGTAAAATTAGCAAACTAGTATTTTTCTCGTGAATGGTGAAAACAGAAAAACAATTGAACATCGTGTTTTCGAGATATTTAAAAAAATGGATATTTAAAAAATATTCTTTCAAGGAACAGCCTGTATATTTTTAGATGGATCGGTTGCAAATTTTATTTAAAGGAAAAAGTCTTCATGCACTATATGATCCTAAAATGATAAATTCATTAATTATTATTCATCATTTTATTACTCCCAAAGTAGGCTGCGACAATAATTACTGAAATTTAGTGTACCTACGTATAATGTAAGATAAAAAAATTATGTCGTCCTCCATAGTGTATTTTTTGATTAAAAAATACACTAAAAGTAAGATTTGTTATCTTGAAAAGGATTTAATTTTAAATAAACAAATAACAGAACTTGTTTGTGTTGTAAAATTTTGTTATTTTAGGGTCATAGTGCATAGAGACTTTTTCCTTAAAAAAAAATTGCTACCGATCCATCTAAAAATATACAGGTTGTTCCAATAAAAAATATACATTTTTTTAAATATCTCGAAAACGCGATGTTCGATTGTTTTTCTTTTTTCGCCATTTTATTCAGAAGAAAAAATGTTACTAGTTTGCTAATTTAACCGACTTTCTAGCTCAAATAATAACGAAGTTGGCAATAGTGCCGACTTAATTTAAGACACTGTATAACATACACACATACACCGTGTTTTATATTAAGTCGGCACTATTGCTAACTTCGTTATTATTTAACCTAGAAAGTCGGTTAAATTAGCAAACTAGTAGTATTTTTGCCGCTGAATAAAATGGCGAAAGCAGAAAAACAATTGAACATCGCGTTTTTGAGATATTTAAAAAAATGTAATTTTTTTAATGGAACACCCTGTATATTTTTAGATGGATCGGTTGCAAATTTTTTTTTAAAGGGAAAAGTCTTTATACACTATGATCCTAAAATAATAAATTCATTAATTATTCATTATTTTATTACTCCCAAAGTAGGCTGCGACAATTATTGTAATTTAGTGTACCTACGTAATGTAAGGTAAAAAAATTATGTCGTCCTCAATAGTGTATTTTTAAATAAAAAAATACACTGAAAATAAGAGTTGTTACCTTGAAAAGGATTTAATTTTACATAAATAAATAACAGAACTTATTTATTGTGTGTAAAATTTTATTATTTTAGGATCATAGTGCATAGAGACTTTTTCCTTTAAAAAAATTTTTGCAACCGATCCATCTAAAAATATATAGGGTGTTCCATTAAAAAAGTTACATTTTTTAAAATATCTCGAAAACGCGATGTTCAATTGTTTTTCTGTTTTCGCCATTTTATTCAGGAGAAAAAATACTACTAGTTTGCTAATTTAACCGACTTTCTAGGTTAAATAATAACGAAGTTAGCAATAGTGCCGACTTAATATAAAACACGGTGTATATACAGAGTGTCCCAATTAATATTCCATGGACATGACATGGAACAACCAGCACAGATTACTGAGGTAAAAAAAAAGTCGCTCGGACCAAACTTATCTCTATACCAAAATGCTTCGTTTGTCCTTTCGAGGGCTTCAAAATCTTTTGAAAAGTTTAGTCAGTAAACGTCAAATGCGCTACCCTAGTAAGCGTTAGTGTCGGTAATGCAGGTTCCCTAGGTGCGCGAACTCGGTTTTTTAATTGAAGTTTACCTTCTGATTGTTAGCTTTCTGTGGTAACACAGCTCCTGATCGGCTGATCGATCAGTGATGTGCAGGGTGCAGCTGATTTGATTTTTGTCTTTTGTTGAAAAGGAAAAGGAAAAGATCGAACTTCAAATTAAAATTAAATTAATAAATAATACTGTTCTTGTCTCACGGAAATAGTTGGTAAAATTACTTAAGTCAAGTTAAAGTGGCTAGTGAGTACTAGTAGCGTAGTGGTGACAGCATTTTTATTGCATTTTATTATAAAACGGGTGGAAGGTTTCGAAAGCAATCTGAAACAGACATAGGAAACATTTTCCAATGCTAACTAAACTGCTAAATGCTGTATTTATTGGATTTGAATGATCATTGATCACATCATTCATTTGCATTTTGCAACAATTGGAGTGAACCAAATCGTGTGTAAGTATGTAAACTAGTACTTAACTGAAAATCTGTGCCTTTTGCAGAAGGGATGATTCAAACTTTTGATTTGAAAAACTGATAGGGAATAGGGATGCATTCAATTGACAATATTTTATCAGCATGTGTTACTGAAAAATATAGTACAAAAAAAAGGAAGTGTACAATAACAGCTACTACATTCGACAAGCCTTTTCTAGATTTCTTCTGTAACCTAATAAGGTAAAGGTAAAGGTGCTGTATCGCGACGGTTTACCCCTATGCTGCCCCCTCCCCCCCCCCCGCCACTCTCTCTGCTCGCTCCGAGCCGACAGGCTCTCAGCGTTGCCACATGAAATCCGTGTCTCCGTTCTCCTACGCTCACAGCGACCTGCGGCAGTTCATTCTGCACTCCATGCTCCCGCTACCCCACGAGACCGTAATAGTAGCTACCGGTTCCTCTTGAAATAATATTTTAAAACACTTATTTGCTGAGGTAAGTAAAGTCTTTGGTCAGGGTAGGGTTTTTTCCTTTAAATGTCCCTAAAATGAAAAAAAACCTACCCTGGCCAAAGACCTGACTTACCGAGCGTTATCGTGTCAATAATAATTAATTGTAACGCGAATGCCGGCCGTTCTTAGTAGTAATATTGGTGTATTGGAAACAGGAACCTACTGTTACGGTCTCGTATTATAGTAGCCTGTATGCGAGCGTTCTAACATCCCCGCTGGTAAGGTAGCGGAAGCGGGCTGGAACGCGCAGGATTGTCTGCAGAACGTAGGAGAAGGGCTTGCATATGGCGACGCTGAGAACGTGTCGGAGCGTAGCAAGCAGAGACAGTGGAGGGGGGCCAGCGTAGGGGTAAAACCGTTGCGATAGAGCACCTTTACCCCTAATAACTATACAGGTATCCCAAAACTCCAAAACAGGTAATCCCTTGAAGGGCTGACAAGTCAACTCATGACTGACCAGAATATCATAGCACGATCTTAGTAAAAAATCATTTCTTTTCGAGATTATGGTACTTTTATACCTTATTTTTTATTTAGATAGAGGTAAATATTTACATCCAGGTATCCTAAGTTCCATCAATTTTTTCGGGACCGATGAGCGAAATAGGGGTGCTGGGTGGGTAAGAAGCTAAAAATAGCCATTGCAAACTAATATTAAGGTCACAATTAAGGCCTCTTTGGCACTACGGTCGAATTGCTATTTTTTTCGTCACTTTCAGGGCAAGGAATATCTTCTAAGTTAACAATATCACAGTTTTTATTTTGATATTTGCATTTATTTTGCATTTACATTCCAAAAAGCGTGACATGAATCCCTGTATTCTAGATTCGATATGAGAAAGCGGATATAATGCGGGTCCTGCTCTATACGCTAGGTTGGTTATGGTGATAGTTGTTACTAGAATAGTTGCTAAACTAATTTAGGTTATGTCGATTACTTGAGATGTCATTTTTTTTCAAAATCCAAAAAACTATACCTAAACGCAATCTCTTCACCTCTTTAAGGAAGCAGACCATCTTGACTGTTGTTAATGTATCCAGGTCCTCCGGTGTGAAAATTCTCTCCCGAAGGTTTGTAATCTGGTCTTTCCCAAAGCAGGACACTCACTTAGTATGTGTTTGATACTTGCATCTTCTACCAGAAGATGCAAGTATCTTTTTGTGGATCGTGAACCCCAAAACCACCAATTCTGTCTATTGAAAATCTTTCAAACGGCTTTTTGGCAGGGCCGTCAATTTTTAAAAAGTGCTTTTAAACTGATTCATTGTTTTTTTTTTCAGATGTAAACTTCCATCACTTCTTCTCACCTTAAACAGAAAATATGTGCAAACTACATTCATTCAAAGTGCATTCCTGTGAGTGCTGTAACCCTGCAGTTATTTTTGGACATCCTTTGGTTGAAATAACATTAGAAGAATTCGATGGCTTAGTTGATAGTGGTATGTATGTATGTTCTACATCCAACTCAGAATTGTGTCAGTCTCTTGTGGTTTTAAAACATGTCATTGTTCCAAGATGAATGGTGAATTTCACATAGACATAGTAAAAATAGAGCAAACAACTGAATAGTAAATTTTCTAATAAGTAAAAACAATAATAATAATAATAATAATAATAATAACAATTTATTGATGTCAATACACATTTAAGTACTTACACAAGTCAACATTATTTGGTAAAATGTCATTAAGGAAAATTAGTAGAGGGTCGAAATACAATTATAATTATAAACACTCTACAAAGACTAACTCGTTGAAAAATGTCATAAATAAAACACAACTTAAAAGACAAGACAGTAAACTGAAATCACATTGTCGATCCTCAGTCAGAGCCCAGCCTAAGAGTCAGATATTATACATCGGTAAAATTTGAAAAGATTCCTCAAAGCTATAGAAGGCTTCAGATGTCAAGTAGTTTTTAATCCTTTTTTTGAACATTTTTTCATTTAAAGTTCTAATGTGAGCTGGTAGAACATTATAGAATTTGATGCAATAGTATGATGTACCGGTTCTGGCCCTCCCAAGCCGAAAATAGTCCAGCAGTACATTTAGATTGCCCCTTGTTGGGTAGCTATGCATGTCGCCATGCTGAGTAAACAGGTTAAAGTTTCGCTTAATGTATATGAGACATAATAGTATATAAGCAGATGGCAAAGTCACGATAACCGAGACCCGCCACTACATGAACATACCTCCTCTGGACACCAAGAATTTAAACACATAAAAATATCAATTTAAAATACAATTCTCCAAGGAGTTAACACACCACCAAGAAATAACCAAAAGTCTTTTTTTAGTTTTTGTAAGAATACCCAATAACCATACCCACTAAACCTTCCGGTTTGTACAGAAAAGTTAAAATACCTGTGGAACAAAATCTGCTGAAATCTAGAAATTTTTAAATATACTTCCGATATGCTACACACAAGTGTAAGACAGATACTGGAAATGGGTCTGGTCCACATTACTTCGCATACCAATAATTTTACTTTTATTCATATTTTAATATATTTTTTGTATTTCTAGCATCTGAAATAAGGGAGAGGAGGAGATCAAGAAATTCCAAAACTGTAGTTGAAGACTTAGACACATGTATGGACAAAGTGACATCTTCAGACACATGTATGGACAAAGTGACATCTTCAGACACGTGTATGGACAAAGTGACATCTTCAGACACATGTGTGGACAAAGTGACATCTTCAGACACATGTGTGGACAAAGTGACATCTTCGAGTATTGCAAAAGTTGAAAGACGTCGTTCGTATAAAAGAAAATTAATACGTGATCCTTGTGACTTTGATTATCTTGCAAATTTGTCACATGAAGCTTGAAGCACATATTTCTTCTACAGGATGATCAAAAGTGACTTATAATAGATTATAGTGACACTCATGATCTAAACTCTACTGGTTACCTCATCGTACTTAATGATAGTACCTAATGGTTGCCTGCTTAATTCATGACAGAATGTGACTTTAATTTATAGCGGTTTTGCTTCTGCTGTATCATTCTTGACATTAATTTTATTTGACATAAAAAGATTATTGCTGCGTTCGGTAATCACATCTGACATCTCGCAGCTATATCTGAAACGTTCGTTAATTGAATCTAGAAGACTTAGAGGGTCCTCAATCAGCTCTGTCGAGGGTTTCAGAGCTTGTTGATTTTTATATCGTCTTGTTTCACTTAATTGTCAAATGCCATTTATAAAAAAATGTGCAATTTTACTTGAATTTCACGGATTTTCTTCCTCTGTTACTGTCACTGGCAAAGAAAAGAAGGAAAATTAAAATACAATTTTGTCTTTTACTTGTTTGTGTAGTATGTATGTAGTGTATATAACTTATATACCTATGGTGTGGAGTTATATACATCTATGGTGTTTTCATTAATCTAATTTTGACTTGTCAGCATAATACTTTATGGTACTAATAAATGCTGTATGTAAATGCTTCCGGTTGTGTTTATGTTTAGTATTTCCAAACACTTTATTCAATTAATATTTTCACATGCGGTAAAAATACGAACGAACACCTACTTTACTATTATTGTGCAGTACATTTGATAATATGAGCAATTTTAATATTTTGTTATTTTGGATTTTTTTTTCTTAATTTTTTTTACTAGTAAGTAAGCCTAAAGGCACTATTAATTATTTAAGTCCGACCATCCAAAATGAACTAATTGATTGTTTAGCAAATACATTGCAGAAACGGCTAGTATTCAAAGTAAAACAAAGCCTGTTTTTTTCAATTATTATGGATACAACACAAGACATTGCTAAAATCGACCAGCTAAGTAAAATAATTAGGTATGTTGAAATTGAAAGGGATGAAAATAGTAAACCTAAAAATACAAAAATCACTGAAAGTTTTTTGGGCTTTACAAAAGTATCAGATCAAAGTGCGGCCGATTTAACTTTTGAAATATTGGAGTCGTTGAAGGGATTAGGGTTAAATATTAAGAACTGTAGAGGACAGGGGTATGATGGTGCAAATGTCATGAGTGACATTTACTCAGGGGTCCAAAAACGAATAAAAGACATTGAACCCACTGCAACTTATATGTATACATTGTAATGCACATAATTTAAATCTCGTCATCAATGATGCAGTTTCAGGCGTTTAAGAAGTTGCGTCTTTCTTCGTTATCATTGGTGACTTGTATACCTTCTACGGTTCCAGTATAAACAGATGGGATTTATTGACTTCTTTTTCTCGCGAATCTGAAGTAAAACTGAAACGACTAAATCTTACTCGATGATCTGCTAGAATTAAATCTTTATTGGCTGTGAAACTGCGATATGTAGATATTATTAAGTCTCTTTACTAAGATATGTTTAATTTCAACCAAAAAAGAAGAACGTGACGAAGCAAATAGATTATTGAAGACAATTTAAAAATTTGAATTTATAATGATACTAACTATATATATATATATATGCTGCAAAATATTACAGGAAACAAACATAGCATCTCAAGTTTTGCAAGCACCAGAGTTAGATTTATCAAAAGCTTCAAAATGTTTAAAATTGTCACTAACGAATCTCAAAAATTATCGAAATAATTACGAAAATTAAAAAAATGACGCTATCATTACTGCAAAAAGATGGAATATTGATCCAGGATTTAAAGAAAGAAGGAAACACAAGCCAAAAAAACAATATTATGAGAAATGTGATACTAATTATCTATTTTATAATCAAGAGCATACTTTCAAAGTAAATATTTATCTAAAAGTTTTTGATATTGTAATCAACGAATTAAACAGCCGTTTTGAAGGGATGGAGAAGACTGTTCACAAGTTTAGTTTCTTAAGTTAATCTGTTCTTGCATCTATGACAGAGGAAAATTTATTTCAATCGGCTGAGGCTTTGCAACAATGTTACTACCCTCACGATATTTCCCCAGAATTTCCTTTTGCAAATTGTTTCCCTATCTCAGCCATTGAAAGGCCAAATAAGAGCACCACAAGAAGGTATTAAAGAATTTGCATATTTTTTAATTGTAGACAACGATACCCTAGCATCCAATTTTGCAGAGGTATGTACTGCCTTAATTTTTTTTCAACACTTCCTGTAACTGTTGCGACTGCAGAACACTCATTTTCTAAATTGAAGTCGATCAAAAACTATTTAAAAAATTCTTGCTCCCAAAATCGATAGTAATTTAGCATTACTTAGTATAGAAGCCGTTGAAGCTGCGGCAATGGACACAACCACAACAGCATGAATTCAAGTTTTTGCTTCAACTAAATCTAGAAGGAAGCAATTTCTTTATTATTTTTTTTTAAACTTATAGGTAAAGTATAATATACAAATACAGGGCTATTAATTAAGATTAATAATATGATGTTATTTTTTGTTATTATTATTTTTTGTTAATCATACTCGTATTTATACCACGGAGTGTTTTATTGTACAGAATAAACTTATTTATTTAACCTTGTAGTTTGTTTAAAAAACATAAATCTGAAACCAGAAAATATTAATATCTTGCACTATTATAAGCAAGAGTTTTCATACCCTAAATTAAGATTTTTTTGTAAAATTGCGACTACATTAAGTATTTTACATAACTTTTTTGGAAAATTTTTCGGGGGAGGACCACCGAACCCCCCTTTATTCGTGGGGGGTACTACATACCCCTCAAACCCCCCCGGACGTCCTCCTTATTGATTATATATAATATTCTAAAAAAATTTAATTTTTGAAATCACGAACCACCAATGAAGAAAACTTTAACGGGGCCCGCCAAAAATATTTGGCGGGGTGGCCCCAAATCTGAAGCTACGCCACTGTTATTAGTATAGTTGTCTACTGGAAAAATTTCAGTTCAATTCCTTCAAAAATAGCAGGCTCATAAACGGTTATAGAAATTTAGCCATTTTTACCCTTTTCCTACCAACGTCACTGGCTTGTTAATATAAATAATGCAAATTTTAAACTTGCTTATTTAGGGGTTCAAAATCTAGCCATTTTTCCTAAAAGCCCGCCATTTTGAAACGGCTCGACCGATATTACTCAAATACAGTACCAGACGACTCCTTGCGGCTATGTTACTACCAAAAAAATTTCAGCCCCCTAGATTGAAAACTGCGACCAGAAATCGTGCCTCATGCGGACGGTTTTTTTGGAAATTTGGAGGGAGACTTGTAGAAGTAACGCAAACTTTAGGAAACCTTTTTTACGACAATCAAACGTCATCCCTAAGTTTCACAAGAGTAAAAAATTTCGTTATCTACTGTGAAAATTTCAGTTCAATTCCTTTAGCAATGTGCTCAAAAATTGTTAGAGAAATTTAGCAATTTTTACATGTTTCCTACCCATGCCACTGGCTTATTAATAAAAATAATTTAAATTTTATTACATTTAACTGAAATTTCAAGTAATTTTCTTTTAATCCTGTTGATTTGGTTTCAAAGTTTTTTTTTTCATCTTGCTAATACAGGGGTTCAAAAAATAGCCAATTTTTCGAAAATTCAAATGGCCGCCATTTTGAAATGGGTAGGCCAATTTTGCTCAAGTGATTTTGCTCAATACCAGACCACTGCTTGTGGATGTCTTACTCCCATAAAAATTTCAGCCCCCTAGATTGAAAACTGCGACCTGAAATGATGAGATGACAAAGAACCGGATTTCTGGAATTTTTAAAGGACCCTGCAGAAGTAACGCGACTTTTGGAAATTCTTTCATCATTCTAAAGTTTTACAAGGATCCAAAATTTCGTTCGTCGAATTGCATTGATTTTTAGGATATTTTACCTCGTACGGTCTCCTACATTGTGAAGTATCTCGGAAACAGTGCGTCCTACGACAAAAACGTAAGATGACTTTTCTTTTCTAAACAACATGAGGTATCTAACAAAATAACAAATTTTCATTAAAGTCAGTGGCGTACAAATTATTTATTAAAAAAGGTAAGAACAAGCCCAGATCTCCGCCACTGTATTGAAGAATTCTTCATTGGGAGTATCAGATCATATATTTCAATTAGCACAACTAATGTTCAAAATTTCAAATTATTCCAATCAGCCAGTTTTTATATATTTAAAAAATACGAATTTTTTCTTAAAACTTTAACACCCTGTATTTTCTTAACGAAGCATTTCCTGCATAAAGTTCATAGAGCAAACTCATATTATTTTTCGATTCTCTATCGTTCCCTAGAGTTAATAAGGTAAAACCTGAATCACCCTGTATTATAAATTTCGAAATTACAAAAAACATCGAGTTTAGTGAAGCTTGCAGTTTGCGCCCCTAAAGTCGTTTGTCCACGATTGTCCAACCCCATGAACAGATTTAATCGATTTTTAAACGGAATTCGTTTGTCTAAGGTTTGTCCACGCGAAATTTTCGTTTTTCCTCCCTCCCCTCAAAGTTACGACCAAATTAAGCATCGTTGTAAAGACGAAATTATTTTGAAACCAAATCTGCAAAAAACACTACTGCAATGGGTATTCCATTTAAAAAATACCAGTTTGTGTAAAAATTTTCAGTTTTCGACGCTTTTTTATTTTTTTTACTTACCCGATTCTCACTGCTCATAAATAATTATTCTACTATTTGCTCATAAGGTTTTCGAAAGACTGAGATATCTATTGAATACAATATAAGCAATCATCCTGTAGTTCCTGTACTTACATTTCAGTACAATTAATTCAAAAAAGATGTGTATTTTTAAATTGACATGAATTTATGTTTGGGGACCATACATATTAATGTTTTCTTTAAAACAGGGGTTTATCAAATTGAAGTGAAGTAGGTTATTATTATTTCGTAATATTATAAGCGTATTTAAAAAAGTAGACATTTTTCATGACCTGAGTGAACTTTAGGCTCATTTCTATCTATATAGGTACTTATTTGCTATGAAGTACATACAAATAAACTTGAACTTCTAAGATGATTTCTTCTTATCGAATAGACTTTATATCCTGTTAATTTTTCTAAATAATATAACCATTATTTTAGACTAATAGCGTTGGAAGTTAAAATATTTCAAATTCAAAGTTACATTGAGAAAAATTAACAAATCTGTGAAATTTCAAAAGTTACACCTTTTTGGCCACCTATACAGGGTGATTGATTGAAACGCCACATTAGAAAAAGTTCGACTTCCAAATGATCTAGGAATCTGAAATTTGGAACTTAGGCAACATACCTAATAACGAGTCAAAATGAAATATTACCAAGATGGTAGAACATTTAAAATGGCGAAAGCAATGGCCATCTTTGTTTTTTTAAATGGGACACCCCATATATTATTGCATTTTCAGATCGTCTGAGAAAATGCAATAACAATGGTGCTTATAGTTGTATTTTAAATTAAGTAGGGCATGAGTTATAAACAAGTGAAAATCGTGATTTTCCAACTTTAAAGACATTTATCACGAAAACGGCTCAAGATATCAGAAAAAGGCTTACATGTCCCTATCTTAACTTTTTATAAGGCATCCAAATATGTAGTTGAAATCTTTATACAAGGTGGTGAAAATTGTCAGATTTTTCATCACCCTGTATAAACATTTCAACTCTACAGTAGGATACCAGATGAAAAGTTAAGATAGGGACATGTAAGCCGTTTTCTGATATCATGAGCCGTTTTCGTGGTAAATGTCTTTAAAGTTGGAAAATCACGATTTTCACTTGTTTATAACTCATGGCCTACTCAATTTAAAATACAACTATAAGCACAATTGTTATTACATTTTCTCAGACGATCTGAAAATGCAATAATATATGGGGTGTCCCATTTAAAAAAACAAAGATGGCCATTGCTTTCGCCATTTTAAATGTTCTACCATCTTGGTAATATTTCATTTTGACTCGTTATTAGGTATGTTGCCTAAGTTCCAAATTTCAGATTCCTAGATCATTTGGAAGTCGAACTTTTTCTAATGTGGCGTTTCAATCAATCACCCTGTATAATAAGAAAAATCAATTTGTTTCATAAATGACAGTACATTTGGTTAATATTTAAATAATTTTGCCACAATTTCCCAGAAAACGCTTTTAATTGTCAAAACTTTGTTTGTTTTTTTTTATTTTCAAGTTTAGACAATCTCTATTTTCCCTCAAATTCGCACTAGGTATCTCGGGATCTAGGTACTAAAATTTAATCTTTTGAAAAGCACAAACTTTGACGAATAAAATTTAAAAAAAATAATTCAAAAAAATTTTCTCGTATACCTAATGAGAATTTTTTTTATCAATGGAAGAAGGCCTTAGACATTTATCTTTTAGCCACAGATTGAAAACGAACTTTTTGGCCGACACCGTATATAGGCATATGGAAATTACTTTAAAGGAATAATTTTTAGAAATTTATGTTTATTTTTGAAAATTTAGAAACATTGAGGACATAGTTAGTCAGTTCTTGTATGAAACTAATATATCAATGAAATGTGACCCACTTTTATTTTCGTGTAGTACATGATAGTATATCCGTTAGTTTAAATGAATGTAGAAAATTCAGAGTTGTGGCTGACAACGGAAGCACCAGAGGAAGCCTGTATCTATATCTTCCCACTCCTCCTACTCATACCGTGTACTTATAATCTGCTCGTTTCCCTGTTGTATTTATGAAATAAGTAAAATTAAGCATCTGCTGTTGATAGCGAATATATAAAAAGTCAATTCTGTAAATTAATAATCCATGACAGGGAAGTAATAGTTTTATCGAATCAAATTCATGGAAGGTAGTAGAATAGATGAATAAAGTGCTTACAGTATATTATGAATAAAAATGATAAAGGGCTTACAATAATAATTACATTGCAATATGCATTATAACTAAAAATGATAATAATCCACTGATAGATTTCATTAAAAGAGTGTACTTACTCTTTTATGATAGTGTATGTCACAAATGATCTAAAAAACGAATATTTTTTCCACGACTATTTAATATAAAGTATTATGATGTACCTAGGTACATTTAAAGTTCTGTCTGGGAATGAACATTCTCTTGCGTGGTAGGTAGTTTCACATCTCGAGCTACATCGTCTATTTCTATATTACCCCTGGATTAAATAGAGGATTAGATTATAGATATATTTTGGTCAACTAAAGTACACTCAGTAATGAGTTTTGCCTACAGCATCGTTTAGTGGGATAGATCTAGCGTGAAAAACTTCCAAAAACGACACTAGTTTTTTTTCTTATTTATTTCTTTTTTTGTTTCATTCAACCAAGTGGATCATTCTTGATAGTTATGGCCGACTTGGCGCAAGTCTCAGAGATATGGAGGTAGGGGAAACACAGGTATAAAAACGGGAGAAAACGGGGTTTCGCCCCCAGTTCAGTCATCGTAAAAAAACGAGTTTTTTTAAGCGAATCCATCAATTACTCACACATAAATCGCCGTTTTAGTTCTTAGTTTTTTTTTGTCAAAACGGGAGTCACCGGGAGTAACGGAAGAAGCTAGTGGCATAATTCAGGGAGAGGCAATAAGTTTACAGGGGCGAAAAAATTCCCTCCTGAAATTCATGTTTCCTAAGGGCTTTGGCCAATTTTTGAGTGCTTCGATATATTAGGGACGAAGGGGAGAGGGGAAAACATAAAACACATGCACGGAATTGGACATAACTCTCACAGTTTTTGCTCTTTATTGCCCAGCAATAACCTAATTTTCTTGGATCTATCGATTGATTTAATTTTTTTTTTAATATAGGAGGCTAAAGCAAAAAAAAATTAAAAAAAAGTTAGTTTTTCATCATGAGGGGTTGGAAGTGTTTTTTTTAACCAATCGAAAGATTTTTGCAACCCCTTGAAAATGAGCCCGGCCTGAGCTCTGCCCGTAGATTAGGAGAAGCGGGAGAGGGTTTTAAAAAACTGGATTCCTTTTATCGATAACACGAAAAGGTAAAGGGTTAGGGACTCCTAGCCGGATTCATTTTCAAGAGGGAAATAAACAACCAAACAACCAAAAAAAAAGTCAGTTTTTTGTTGGTCAGGAAATTTGTCAAACGTACCGGGGCTGAACGCTGAACGCGCGCGGGATACGGCAGAGGCATAGAAAGGTATAAAAACCATATATAATGCGCGAGAAATATAAGGAATAAATTCGATAAAAAGGAAAGAACCGATTTGCTTTTTTTGGCCGATTTGGCCAATCCTGCAAAATTAGTTTTTTTTTGCTGCGTGATATGGGGCAAAAACTGTGGGAGCTATGTCCGATTCCGTATGTTTTATGTTTCCTCTTCCCATTTGTCCCTAATACACCATTCGGCACAAACATTGGCCGAAACTCTTAGGAAATATGAAATTAAATAGGGGCGAATTTTTTCATCCCTGTGAACTCATTTCCTCCCCCTGAATTATGCCTCCAACTCCGTCCGTTACTTCCAGTTACTCCCGCCGTTTTGGGAAAAAAAATAAAAACCAAAACGGCTATATATCGGTGAGTAATGGACGGATTCGCGAACCAGGTTACGCGCTCTCGCGAGATTTCGGTTTTTTACCCGAAATTTTGTTTTCGTCTAGGAGCTATAGGGGCAAAAACCGATTTCCCCCGTTTTTATATTTGGTTTTCCTCCACCTTCACACCCCCGAGACATATAAAAAAGCGAGTGGTCCACCAAGTTAAATTAGGTACTAAGTTAAAAAAAAGTTAAAACTAAGTTTTGAAATTTAGATCTACCCCGTCACGTGAAGATGAAAGTGACATCGTCGCTCAAACTAGGAGGAAAAAGTTAAATATGTAGGTACCATATCCGTCATGAATACTTTTTGTGAACTAAAATATTAATAATTATAATTATTGTTAGAGAAGCATGATCAGATCACTTTGGCTTTTTAATAATTTTTTAAGCGTTGTTCAATTTTGTGAAATTTTGTTGATGTTACTTTGGTGAAATTACCATACAGTTTGGTCATTTTTTTAACGCTCGTCTCACGTTTATTGGATTGCAGTATTTGCAGTACCCACAATGTAGCAACGTTTTATAATCGATCTTTTCGGACTATAGCATTATAGGTAACTGCACATATTTTCAGTGTTGGATCATTGCAGAGCAGACCTTTACCGCTTATTTTTTTAACGGAGTGCAAGCCGCTCTACTTAATAGTTTTTAACCCAACCAGAAATAGTCTTGGGTCCCACAAAGTTGAAATTACAATGACTGAATTAAACCGAAAAAACTTCATAATACAAAGTATACTGCTACCTCTGGTTTAACGGTTCTTTTTGGCAACTCTTAATAATTTATAGTAATTTGCAGATTCAACAAAACCAAAGCATTTTTAGAAATTTTGATTTTTCAGTTTTTTCAGGATATTTCAGCAACGATTGGAAATATTCAAAGACAAAATCCAGATTCTCATTAAGCAATAAATTGTGCAGCTTTTCTCTAATTTAACCGACCCTATATATCTTGCCGTTTCCAAGATCCCCATGTACTGCCACTTACACTGGACACACTGTATACAGGGTGAAAACAATCTACCCACGTTGTATGACTAACTTTGTTATTTCAAGCTTTACAGATTAGGTTAAATTAGCAAAGCTGGGCAGAATTTGTTGTTTATTAAAAATCGGAAATTAAGTTTTTGAAAAATTCGGCCCTTACTGAAATATGCTGAAGTAACTGAAAAATTATTATTTTTATTTTAGCCATATCTTTTTTATTTTTGAAAATAAATAAATAATTTTTTGTAGACTAGCATAAGTCGTCAAGAGCCATCAACTCGATACTTTAGAAATTTTCAAAGCCAACTAGATCCCAGAGTTTTCATAGTTAAGTTTTTTTTTATGGCCGCCATATTGGATTTTCATGTTATTCTGTATTAAACTAATATTAAGGATATCAAAAATCTATCACATTAAAAAAAAATTCTTCAAAATTTCCTTCTTTTTTCGAAAACAAAAAGAAAATTGTGTCACCGAACGATGTCATGTGACGTCGCAATATGACGTGACATTATGGTTATGGTTATTTATGACATTCGGTTAAAGAAAGATTCTTTTTTTTTCGAAAAAAGAAGAAAATGTTTAAGAAATTTTTTTCAATTATCTGGGGTTTCTAGATTAATTATCAACTCCGGGTGGAAAATATAATAATTTAATGATTCTTGGCATGGAAGGAAGAAAGAATTAAGTACAAAAATGGTAATAAAAGTTATTTGACATCGGTATATTATATTAATGGGCCTTTATAATACTGACTGTTACATCAGTTTTAAAGTTGACAGGGACTGCAACGTAATTTTTGATATTTGAATTTGACACATCACTTTTACGTCAAAAAGCATTAAAATTCAAGCTATTGAATTTAGTATATACCAAAGTTCCGTTTCATTCGGTTCAATTCAAAATTTAAGGTGGACTTTTTCTCTTTAAGGTATGGACGTTCTCATTATATAAGTTTAAAATGACACCCTTTTCAAGATAGAGCATAATAGCCCTTATAAGGAGATTAACCAAATATGTACGTTTTCCACAATATGTCAAAAAATTGATAAAACGAGAATTATAAAATTTCACCGCCTACTACTCTTCTGCCGTGGTAAACCGTAAGTGACAATTTTTCTAATTTCGGCTTATTGAATATTCTTATGGAACTTTAACTTTACAATATGCTGTATAATAACCACAAGCGAGAACACCGTATATCTTCATCCTAACTGCAATAAATCGATAGTTTAGTTCACCGTATTTGCAGATTTTATCAACTCTCCAAAGCACCCTACCGTATGTCCATTTTATTAGTAAATTTTGCCTTATCTGTAAGCATAATTTGCTGATATTATATACATGTTGAAGAGAATTAAGTTAATACAGATTGTCAATTTGCGAAGGACCCATCGTGAATACCCCTGAAAAAAGCCAACAATCGAAAATTACTGAAACAAATGAATTTTTCTTTGGAGGGGGACCCTTTTTGACGTAGGTACCTATACAACAAACTGACATGTGAATCGCTCACCACCTCGGCTCCTATCAACTACCTTTCAAAAATCTTAAATGATATGACGCATGCCAAGTTATATCTGGCATAAATTGTCATATTTTTCGGAAAAAATGTAGTCGCAACATGCTAATATCACGACCACTGATGGGCTAGGGAAGTAAACACCCACCTAAATTACTCCCCTAGGGAAGTAAATTCAACCTTCCGCTAATCTGTTATGGTGTCATTTGCCAAGCAGGTAGTGAATTTTTTTTTTATTGAAACTGAATTTTTTTACGCTGGATGAAGATTTCAAATTATATCATCGCAGTAAACTTATCTAAAGTGCTAAAATATTCGAGGATGTGCTATTACTGATAAAGGAATGAAAACTGACAATGATAAAACAATTTCCTATTTTCAATGCCAGTCAACTAAAGTAGAGAAAGCTGTTGGATAACGAACAGTTTGATACAGCACGTTTGTGTTTGATAATTTAATTAGATACTTATTAATAATTTATTATTATTTTTGTTTATAATCAGATTTTATTAAATAATAATTATTAAAATGCTTCAGAATGATACTACTTGTGGCTCCCAGTTCAAGTATCTAATGTTTTTCTCACTGGGATTCTTTTCTTTGAAACTGTCAATTTTCAGGGCTTTTTACATGCAAAAATAATATCTGTTTAGCTGATTCTCCAGCAACGTCGAGTTTTCTTTTTAGAATTCTGTTTCTGATAGCTCTTTATAATTTAATTTAATTGTTAATTCCGGCGATAGAATAGTATTTTTATGGCCCATCAGCATATATATATGGCCCATCAGATGCATATATTTTAGAAATTGATAGGGTTTTTAGTACATAATATATTTTGCAATTCTATCCGAAAGTTTATTGATTGGGAAGCAATTACAACTTCAACTGGTATCAGAACAACGGGAAAAGTACGTGGGACAAGTATCATCTTTCTTCTCGTCATGATTTTAATAATTTCCCTGTTGTCACCTTCGCATGATCTCCCTAGTTGACGTGTGTCACCCTGATCGGTCAAGTACCTATCCGCAGAGTAACAATAATAGTGATGTCCTTAGACGGACACATGCACTAACACATTATTATGTCACAGCCTTTTTGAGAAATTGGCCATTTCATGTAAAGTCTAGCCATTACATGAAATAGTGCCAAATAGTGAAATTGGGCAATATTGCGTTGTATATAATTACATAATATAATATAATGCACACACAATTCTAAAATTGGATGCAACTACTTAAAATTACAACAAGTGGCCGAACTTTTTGGCCATTTTATAATGTAATGCTGCTCGAGATGCGCCGCAGGCGAAACTTTTTCATTATTCAAGGTCACGCAATTTTCCAGTACTTGAAAATTTACTCACATGTAACAACTAATAAATAAATAGTTAAATAATTTAAGTAGGTACCAATAGCAAAAAATATGACACTAATAAAAATTGTCACAACCAAAAGGTTTGCGCCTTGGGGGCTATGTATGGATAGAACTAGAAGGGCTAGAAAAAGTGTCAAATTATAAAAAAGTAATTTTATAACCAACTATTGCACTAAACAAAACATTATTTAAAACTCTCATAAAAAAACATAAAATTCATACAAAATTACAGAAAAAGATCTTCCGCTGCTTCAACTTAAAAAAAGGCGCAGAGCTATCGCTATACGTTCAAAAAAGTAGACTCAATTTTCGAGTGAGTTTTTGTCCTTGAACTAAGTTTCGAGGTAGATATATTTTCTTTATTTTTCAACAAATTTACGTGTTTAAAATGAAGAATTTTGGGAGGAAAATTAAAAGATTTTGAATTATAATTTACGCCCCTAAAATGGTTGCGCCCTGGGCTATAGCGCTATTAGCCCAACGGTTGAGACGGCCCTGAGTAAAACTTACCAAAAGCTTTGCCGTCGTGTCATGAGAAAGAAATTTGTGCAAAATTTCAACGGAATACATAATATTATGTTGAAAAGCAACGCGGAGATATTAATAAAGAACTTCTTTCAAAATTTAACTTTGCCCTCCGGTATCTTCTTGAAAGTGGGACCTCTAAATCAAAAATGGTATGAGGAAAGTAAGCCCCATTATTTTTGGCCAAATAATAATATGGCTATTTATTTTTTTTACATGGTATTATAATTATTTATACAGGCTGTCCCAGCTTATTCGAAGCGGTCTCTGAAGGCCAAACGATGGATTTTTTCCAAAAAATTTTTGCAAATTCAAGTACAGAATCACAATGGCAATAATCTAAAATTATTTTGGAGTATACAGAGAGTCCCATATGACAGTGGCATATGTTATGTTTTTTTTTAAATGGAATGCTCCCATGCTATTGCAGTTTTAGATTGTTTGAGAAGAGAAAATAAGATTGGCTTTTACAGTTGGTGTTTAAATTCAGAAGTTTTTGAGTTATAAACAAGTGAAAATCGTCATTTTTCAAGTTCAAGGCCCTGTACAACGAAAACGGTTCAAGATAGAGAAAAACGGCTTACATGTCCCTATTTTAACTTTTCATTTACTATCCTATGATGTAGATTAAATGTTTATACAGGGTGATAAAAAATTTGAAAAATTCTGAGATTTCTCCACGCGTCGCCAAATAAAAAATCAAAGAAAATACAAATGTTTCTACACCATACGATAGTATCTACATAAATAGTTAAAATAGGGACATGTAAGCCGTTTTCTCTATCTTGAACCGTTTTCGTTGTATTGAAACTTGAACTTGAAAAACGACGATTTCACAAAAAGCTTTTTCTAAGTCAAGGTTCAATGAATTTTGAGTACCTATGGATGACGAACATGAAGCTTTATTAATTTCATGAGTGATCGAAGAACTTCCAGCTTCTTTCAGATCTTGAGACGATATTTGAAAATTATGAACCAAAAATGATCTTGTTATTTTGTCTTTGGGATGTTTTAAAGGCAAATAATTTTTCTCTTCTTCAATTTGATTTTGATGTGACATTGACAGTTGAAAAAATTAAATAAAAATCTATAAAATTTAACTTTTGATAGAAAAATAGCATTAAACTTCGTAAACACCGTCTTTAAAAAGTACCATAAAACTACAGGGTGTACCAGCTCGATTTAGACAACGGCAAGGACCGTGTAGGTCTCGTCAAGACGAAACGTTTTTTTATTTGAAGTTTTTGGATTTGGACCTTCGTTGCGGAAATATGGCCGACTTCCGGTTTTTAGTTTTTTGGCTCCAGTTTCGGCATTTTTAGGTTCTCGCCCAAACTGAAACTAGTTTTGGAAACTCCTTAGCTTCAGTTACAACTTTCATATTGAAGTCAAGGTTCTATCTCTGTTGGATTCAAAATGGTGACATGCCCAAGACTTTAAATTTTAAGTCTTTGAATCAATTCAAATTGAAGCAAATTGAAAAATTAAGATTTTGAATCCAACAGAGATAGAATCTTGACTTCAATATGAAAGTTGTAACTGAAGCTAAGGAGTTTCTAAAACTAGTTTCAGTTTGGGCGAGAATCTAAAAATGCCGAAACTGGAGCCAAAAAACCAAAAACCGGAAGTCGGCCATATTTCCGCAACGAAGGTCCAAATCCAAAAACTTCAAATAAAAAAACGTTTCGTCTTGACGAGACCTATACGGCCCTTTCCGTTGTCTAAATCGAGCTGGTACACCCTGTATAAAGAAATAAAATATTAAAAAATAACACTAATATTTCACTAATATTTAAGACCGAATAAAACTTGGTCTTGACACTCTGAAATATTTTGACGTGAATATTATTTCAAAGGAAAGCCATTTAATAATAAATAAAGTATAAAAATATCTTTAATTAGATTTTTTTGCTTGTAAGTTCGTTAGTTCGTACGTACAATAAATGGGGATAGGTGTAAGGTTGGTGAGTTGAGCTCATTTATCAGGGCTCCATAATATGTAGGTATGTAACATTATTTGAAAATTTAATGATCCTCCTTAACATAATTTATTGCGGTCCTAACTCAGCAGGTAAGGGTTTTCAACTGTCCACAGGTGACTGCATGGGGGAGGTAAGGAATGAACAATCTTATTTACCTATTTATATTTTGATTTCACCTTCTATAAAAACGTTTCATGGATATTAAGTGCAGCCCTAAACTTTTCAAATGACCCTTGTGACAGGTGGTAAGGTAATCAAGTTCTTGACATACCTATTATAATGAGTAAATATTTGTTATTTGCATTCAGGTGATAAGAGATCAAAAAAGGAAATATTTTCTTCCGTCCATCTTACTTAAAAATCCCTATCGGTAGGTACCTAATATAAAACTTATCAAACATAATAATAGACGTTAACGTTAATTATTCAGTATTTTTCAGGTATTCAAGTTCAAGTTCATAATATGACATACAGTATACAGTTCAAATAACAAGCGAAAAGTATCTCTTGTTGTTGTATTGTGTTTTAAACAGCCTCTTTAAAACACCGCCCTAGAAAAACTCGCTCACTTCTTTTTGCTCTGAGACACCCTCACTCTTTTCTGCAGAGTGCAGACATTCATCGGCTCAGTCTTGATTCTCACACAGACACAGGCCCAGGCCCTTCTTGCTTCTTTTTCCCATCAGCAGCATAACATAATTATCTAGCCGATGCTTGCAGCAAGCCCGTGGCCAGATGCAGATGCCGAGTGTATAAATAGGACCGGCATATCATGAGCGGGCCATTCTTGGACCATCTCGCGTGGTGGCGGTGCAACGAGTTCGGACTTCCGAGAACGTGCGTGTTCCTTGTTCCTTCGCGTGTAAGTAGCGTAAAGTGTTAAGTGCTCTCATAGTTCCCCAGGGATAGGCATTATGGCTAGGATGCTGAACGGGAAGAAAACCCAGTGAGTACCTTTGTTATAAATTTGGTTTAGGGAAGGGGGTTGAATTATGAATGGGTGAAAGACTTGATATTTTTCAAAGATTGAGGGTGGTTTGGATGTGTTGCTTTTTTTTTTTGAAAATTTTTACGAAGTGTTCCAAGTGTTGTTTCCAAGTTATTTGTTTTTAAATTTAATTTTTGAAATGATTATTTCTGTTATGTATAATTATTTTTTTTTTAATAAAAAAATTAATCGAAAAGAATTTCGGCAACTGCTAAAATTTTGCCTAGATTTTTATATCGTTTTAAGTATAATTATGTACCTCCTTTATCAGTATCACAACAAATCAACGAGTTCATATGTGGAAGGTTCTAGTTCTATAAAGTACCTAGGTGGTTTATCAGTGAAATCTAAAGACTTCCTCCCAATATACCTAAGTGATGTGCAAAATCAGTTTCAGTTGGGGGTGGTCCGGATGGTATGCACTATGCAGTGTACCATATATTTTTTACAATGGTACGTACCTACACACTTATCAGAAACTAAAAGACAAACCATTCAATGTAGTAACAAACATAAAGTTAGTCATCATTATTCAATAATTGTTTATATAAGTACAGAGTTTTTGTTAAAAATGCTGCAAAAATTCAAGGGGTTGTTCCCCAAATTATTCTACAAAAATGTTTTTGTACGTTCTCTAATGAGTTTTGTAAACCTTTTTGTTTCGTAGGTTTGTAGGTACAATGCGATCAAGTATTTTGAAAAAAAATTTGCTTTCAAGATTATTAATGTAGGAAGGTATTAATGCTAAAGTAGAAAGTACTTAAGGTACTATACAACTTACACTTGATTACCGATGATTAAAAGAAATGTTAAATGCGTTTTTACTGCCAAACTTCAGTGTAAAATTTCTTTAACAGATTAAAACGTAGCGGCTATTAGGTACTGGTTTTTTCAATACCTATACTGATTTTATTTTCGATGTCTGCATTTGCCTTCTCATAATTTCAAAAATGCATTTTGAACATCTTTTGTAAACTCTAAACCCAGTGTAGTGCACCATACATACTTTTATTCCAGACATAGGTACTCGTATTAATAATGTTAAAAATAAATAGTTTCTTTTTTCGAAAAACGAAAAACTTGATCACCTGTATCTACAAAACAAAGCTGTTTTTCAAAAACAATTAAGGAACAAAAAATATTCTTAGAAATAATCCGGGAACTATAATAACTGCCCCTAGAATTTTGCCGTATATGTTCAACAAACCCCCTATAATACAGGGTGAGGATTTTAAAGTGTTACAATGCGATATCTCGAAAACGGTTTCAAATATTTTCATGAAATCTGAAAGAAAAAAATTTCAAGGGGGTACGTATTTTGCGATGTTTTTGTCAATTTTTCCTTCACCTCCCTTGTGAGAGGTGGAAGGTAACTTTGGAATTTTAAAATAGAAACCCTTATTTTTATTGCAGATTTATTTTACGACTAAAAAAAGTAGAATTTTTTGTTAGTAACATTTTTTTTTTCTATTCATGATGGAAGGCTGTAATCGACGACATTAATTCCTTTTCGCTTTGTCTTAGGTATTACTGAAATTGAAGGAAACAGATCCATGAATCGAGAAAGAAGAATTAAGATAAATTTTACTTATTTTTAGTCTCGTCTTTAGTCATAAAATCAGAATCTGTAATAAAAATCAGGGTCCCTAACAAAAAATTTTAAATTTCCCCCCCCCCCCCCCCCCGTTCCACCTTCAAGAAGGGAGGGGCTATTTCCTATTAAGCATTTTCAGCCGTAAAATCTTGATATGCAATAAAAAATATGGGTTCCTATTTAAAATTTCACAACTACCCCTCAAATGTTGTTTTTTAGAGTCGTGAAGTTGAAGAAACCAGAAAATCTATTGCTTTTATTTAGTTTTAATAACCCTTAATTTGACGGTCTAGTTATAGCACTCGAGTTAGAATAATTATTACCCACTTCAAACTTCAAAGGTTAGAATTATTACCCATTTCAAAGTCACATTAAATTACATTAATGCATTTAAAAATAAAATTTAAATTAAATTATAAAAAAAAACGCTTGATTAGTGTTTTGCTAAAATCGCTGAATTTTGTTTAAATAAAAATCTGCTTCCTCTAAAACTTGCTAAAATCAAAGTCTATTAGTGCCAGATGTAAAAATTTCAGTTTTTTTTTCATTTAAAAATGAGTGTAAAGTCCAATTAGAAATATTTTTGTTAAATTTGAAAAGCAAAAAAAAATCAAAAACGCGCTTAGCGCGTTTTGGGCACAGGGAAAGGTTATACTTTACATAGTGCCTAATCAACGCGCTTCACGCGGTGCCTAACAATGCGTTAGGTACGGTACTTACCTACTCCTACTCCACGCGGCTCCTTCTCCAACTATTTTTTTTTAATTTAAAATTTTTTTTTTTAATTTTTTTCTTGAAATCAGCAACGCGCCTGGCGCTGTGCGGGCACATATTCTGGTAAGTAACATTAAACGCGCGTCGCGCGTTTAGGGAAGTGAATGTGTTAAAAGAAGTCGCCCTACGATATCTTGATTGGTTTTATTTTAAAGTTATTGCAAAAAATTGGTGAAGTGACAAAATTTTCTCGTTTATTTAAATCTCAATTATTAGCAACTAAAGTATTCCTGGGATATTGATAATGCACGAGATAATGCCAATCAAAGCGCCGAAGGCGGAGGCGGAGGGCTGTTACCGATAAAAGTGCTTGAGAAAATTGACGTAAAATTACGAGGCATTTGTAAATGTGAGAGGGATAATGGGTCAGATAATTTTTTGAGTTGAAAGTCTTGGTCTCATAATGATTCTATGTTTTTTGGAAAACGAAACAAAGAGAAATACCATGTAAAAATAGTAGATACATTTTAGAGCGAAACAGCAGAGGACTAACTGCATGGTTCTAAATTTCAGAACGAAATAAACATTATCACTTTCTTATAATAATTGAAAGAAACGGTTGAGAAATTTAAACCAAAGTAAAAAAAAATCAATCATGTTGACAGATCATTAAACTTTATTAATTGTTAGGTACCTATATTTTTTTACTCAAAATTGTAGTACATATTTCAGAATTCACACTTTGTAATTTTCATCAAATACAAATAATCGACCCCGTTGACCGGACACGGCAACGTTGTCAGGGTGTCTTGGGAAACGATGGGTAAGAGAGGGTGGCAGGGAACTCGCCAGTGGTGAGACCACCCAAGAAAGGTTGGAAAATGGGCAGTACCACAGGCAGTACGGCTCGAGACACAATTCAGGCTAGACCTGGTCCGTCCCGGAAATTGAATATTGTCGAGTTTGAATACGTAAATTGTAGGTAAATTAAATACCTATTTCCTTTTTCAAAATTAAATAAGCACGCCGCTTTTAACAGGTGTTATATTCCACCTTTTAAAATTAATAATTACTAATTACCGTCGAGATCTTGTAATACGAGACTCGCACCCGTATTCCTTTTAATAGTTGTTGTGGGGTGTAGAACACCTACCTATCTTTAATTTTGGTAATTGTATACATCCGCGGCTCCTAAGTTTCATCAATTTTTTCGGGACCGAGGAGCGAATTAGGGGTGCTGGGTGGGTAAGACGCTAAAAACAGCCATTGCAAACTAATATTAAGGTCACAACTAAGGCCTCTTTGACACTACGGTGGAATTTCTATTTTTTTCTTCACTTTCAGGGCAAGGAAAATCTTCGAGAATAACGGTAGCACGATTTTTATTTTCAAATTTGCATTTATTTTGCATTTATATTCCAAAAATGGTAACATAAATCCTGTGGTCTTTTCACGATATGAATAAGCGGATATATTCCAAAATACGTGCCTGTTTACGTTTGAGAGCGGTTCCCATTGTTGTATAAGTGGTTTCATCATCATCCGTAGTTAGATCGGAGAGCTTGTGTCAGGACCGTACTTTCGTTGCACTCCCAAAATAAATTTTTAAAGTCGTTTTGTGGCCTTCCCTTTTATTTGCAAAGCTAATGAATACCTTCCTGGTGTTACTATAGGTATGTCCTCCACCCCTATATAGGTGTCATAGTGAAACTGTAGGAGCCGCGGATGTATATAATGACCTTAATTTTAAAGTAGGTACTGTTATTGTGTAATTTGGTGTACCCGCGTATCTGTGTTGTGCCTGTTCGTGATCTACACGTCGGTGATAGTGACGTAAACTCGGACGTAAAGTTACTTCGACACCTACCACCTTGCAGTTTTTCCTTTGGCTATTGAAGTTACCCGCCGCCGGCGTCGTCAACAAGACAAGAAGCGCCCTTCCGCTATCGATCTTCTAGTATTTTCAACCTCATCAAGGAACACCAACTACCTTTAGTACAGGTTAGATCTCTCTAATTACCTCTAGAGCCAATTACCCGAGCAATTACCAAACCATTTGTGAGCAGTGGCAGCCGTCAACGAAGCATAATAATAATTATTGTATCGGTCGTTTATTTATGTTTAATTTTAAGGATTCATGTTCTATTACAGGGAGGTAGTGTTGGCCAGCCTATCAGCTCTGATGCTGTAATTGACTGATTTCATTACATTGTTTAATTATAATTATTGTTCATTCTAACCCCAAACAGCACCTATTTTCAGGTTTAAGGGTAAATATTTATTAGTCTCCAATTAATCAAAACGTAATTTGATTAATATCTTGGAAAAAGTCATCATATAGGGAATTAATTACTAAAGTACATTGATTCAAATCTTAAGAACTCACGACCCAATCTAGGCTGAATGAGTTGAAAATTATTTATTTAGAAGCAACAGCTCGATTCAGTACAAAATCCACAAAATCTAACAAATGTAATTTTAAATTCTGATCCGGCTTGTCCCTAAACGTTTTGCTCCAAAGCGTACAGGAGTGCAAATATTTGCTATAAATATAGGTATAATCACCTATTTTTTCATGTTATTTTCTTATGTCCCCTTTTCCAATCAACCGCATACTTAGGTTGGAAAATAGTCATTTTTTATGACATCTTATGTTTTTTTACGTTGATCCTGTTATGAGTTAATTCTTATCTCTGGATCTTTTTGCCTAAAGTTTTAAAATTTCAAAAATCGGTGGGAGAAGAAAATGTCATGCATCATTTCAACAGCGTATAGTTGATTTTTTGAGATGACCCTGTGAATAATAAACCGCGTATTTACCTAACAATAATGATTACGAGCTTGCTGGTCAATAGTTATATTATAACACCAAACACCACCATCCTAGGCACATGTTCTGCCAGTAAAGTTTTTATTAAATATAAATGCCAATTTTCTGAAAGGTACCATATCCACTCCGGTATAATCTCAAAACGTATACCTATGTGTAGATGACATAGGATGATGCATCATCATAACGTTTGAAAATTATTTTGTTTACTGTAGGTAATAAATCTCTCAACAATTCATAATTATGGCAGTTAAATTCCCGATTTGATTGGTTCTAGGCAATACATATATGATTTCTCAAAGCCTTCTTTGAATCCCAAATTTTATACACTCAAAGCTACTCTAAAAGCCGGCTGGAGAACAAACTATTCTGAGAACTACATCAAGCTCTGCAATAAAAACAACATCGCATGGCTTTTTCCCACTCATTAAACAATGAATGAAGAACGACGAATAAAAATTCTCAATTGAATTCTTGGGTTTCATTAAAGAAGACAAAGCCTGAATTGTTCATTAATGTTTGGTGCACGAGTTTTGGTGCAACTCCCTTGACGTATATGTTTGGATCTTTGTACCTACCTAAGTACAAGTAGAAAAAACCTTCACGTATGTCATTCGTTAAATGAGTATATTTTTAAAAAATTAGCGCAATTAAATGTTTCCCCAATTTTTGAAATTTGGCATCCTGAAATTTTTCTGATTCAATAAGCTTACCTACTGCAATAAATTTCTCTTACTGCATGTGGTTTGTAGGAATAGATCACAAAAAATTTGTAGATCACCAATAATTCTTATTGTCTACAAAAATTGTTCAAATACTTTTTTCCCTACGAATCACCCTCTGAATCACCATTCCTAAGATATTACGATTTCAAACATTAAAAATACGAGGTAATATAAAATATAGCATACTACAGTATTTTTCTCTTGGTTTTTCTCTTGTAATGTAATGCTACAGATGTATTATCTTTTAGGTAAATGCATTACCTCTGTGCTGAAAAAGTTAAAAAAATACATTTTGCAAATTTACCAGCATATTATGAGGCGGGTGCCTACCCTCTTGACACCAGTTTTTGTAGACTCACCTTCTTTCTGGCTGTCAAGGGGTTGGACCGCTATCAAGTGGGCCGAGCGGTTTGCCAATGATAGTGGTCAGAGAGGAGTGAGGCACGCAGATTCGGGGGCTGCTAAGAGTAGAGCCCTCTTTATGTGAAATTCAGCGTTAGGGTGGTCAAGGGTGATAAATATGAACACCAAAGGTATGATTAAAATTATTTACTAAAATAAAAATAAAATAAAATTACACTACTGAGATATCAACTTAATTATTTCATGATCTACTACTAAATTTCGATTTATAAAAACTGATATGTAAAGTTTAACAGGAAAAATTAATTTTAGAAAAAAAGAAAAAAACAAACTTTAGGAAAAAAAAACTATCTTACGTACAATCTGACTCTACTCAACTACCATTTTATTTGTGGGAATAGTGCTGTGGCGGTACCTGATCTGATTAATTTAATTTAGTTTCACAGGTGACGTTAATAAAAAAAATCAAAATAAAATTTCTTTAAATAAAAAAAAAATAATAAAATTCATTAAAAAATCTTTCGAACGGAAAAACAGTGAAGTTTTAGTGTTAGTCTCATCGACTTACTACTTAGACGTAGCCCTTGGATTTGCCCTTTCTGTAGCTCTGACTGCAGCTCTGCTGGGTATCTCCCCGTCAAAGGAACAAACTCACTCACTCGCGTTTACTTTGCTTTCTCGCGCGAACGCCCTGACCGTCCTCTTCGGTCCCCGAACAACCACTAACTTTTTGATTTCTAAACCCCTTTCCAAATCAGTTACTTTTTTTTCGGGTTTCGAAATGTAATTTCCACTGGAGTGTTGCCACCTTGACTTTTATTTACCGGTCGTCCAGTTACTTGACGTAGGTAAACAAAAGCAAGGTGCACTCTGACAGGGAAATGACAACCATGCGAGTTGTTCCAGTTTACCATGCGTTCAGCAGTCAGCGTTACATTAAAAAATTCAGCTAGCGTCATTAAAATTTTGCCGCGGTGGTTGTTTCTTGGCCTAGTTAAATTGTTTTTGCTTTCGTTCACGACGCTTAATAGTGCTTAAAAATTAAATATGCAGTATTTCGAAATTGTGCAATTTCATTGACTCCTGATTAGTAAAATATGTAATTTAATTATAATTTATGTTCTTTTTAAAACTAAGTAACTATGCCAAAAAATACCGCGACTATCCTGGCTCTGCCACAATTAAAGCTAGTCAATTTTTTTATTATTTCCTAAAAATAAAAAAAAGGTCAAAACAAATTGAAAGTGGAGCTCTTTTAAATTAAAAAAAATTACGAAATATTGTTAGATATACGTTAAGTGTACCTACTTAAAAAAATTGCTACATTTTCAATTTGTTTTTTTTTTTCAATTTTTAGGGAATAATAAAACATTATGTGTATAATAAGCCAAAGTGGGGTGGCTTTTTTGGGAGGCGGGGGGACGCGCTGCACCCTCGGAACTGATTTTTGTGAATTTATGTTCTTGTTTTTTTTTTTTTTTTGGTACATTTTACCAACTGGACTATTTCCAACTTTTGGGATCGCGTGATCCACAACTTTTCTCTGACCTGTCTTTACCTTGACCTTGACCTTGAAAACATTTTTAGCAGAAGTATTATGATCGGTGGGGACAAATAAGTTATTGATAAAATCTTTAATATTTATTAGGTCGTTTTGGTTTGAGTGACAACCGTCCCCGTGGTTCAGTACGATTTGAGAGACTTGTCTCCTTAGATCTTCATTGTTGGCAATCATACCTAATAATAGGTAATAAGTTTATTTCCGATTATATATTTAGAACACCAAATTACAGGAGATTATAATATTTACACATAAAATAAATATTGCAAATTTCATGGTACCAGTATTATTGGGGTATCGGAAACAAATTGATGGGGACAGGACCGGTTAAAATGAAAAAGAGTTGCGCTTTTTAGAAGATACTTCCATGGGTCGTTCGGATTTAAATTTTTCTCATAAGTCACCAAGATTCCTTTAATAACTCACTCTATATAAAAGAAACAGTTCTAAAATTTTGAATTTAGTAGTTGACATGATAATATCAAGTTGACATGATTGACAAGTAATGTCAAAATAAATCAAGGCAACCTAGATTTTGCATGATGATAGTCAACTGTTATTTTTCTTTTGGACGCCATATTGACCGTGTACATCGTTCAGTAGAGAAAAAAATATACTATCAATTGATACTTATCAGACTTGTACCTACATTTTTCAGAAACCAAAACAAAAAAATTGTCAACACCAAAAAAAACTATACTAAAAAAAAAACATATTGTCGGACAGTGTTAAATTGATTTAAGTCATCTAAATAAAAAAACCTACGTCGTAAACGCGTTAACCCCCTCCGTTTTCGAGAAATGGTGTCGTTTTAATTTCAAATTAATTTTCGTTTGAAATTTTTCCCCGAAATGTGAAAGTACCAATTGATTGCAAATTTTTTATCTGTACTGAACGATGTAGATTCTGTATAGTAGATTCCAGTATGATATGGCGTCGATAAGAAAAATAAAAATTGACTCCAGCCATCACCCAAAATCTATAGGTTGCCTTGATTTTTTTTACATTCCTAGCCAGTAAATTTCAACTATAATGAGCTGAATTCTAAATTTTTTAACTATGGCTGTTATACAAAGAGAGGAAGAAAAAATTAGAATTTTTTTTCAAATATGAAATAAATATGATAGGTATTTCGACTTATGAAAAAAATTAAATCTGTAAGACCCTGTAAGAAAATCTGCAAGGAAGTGTCTCCTAAATGGCGCAACTTTTCCTCCATTTAACCGAATCTGTATCTTAAATTGTTTCCGGTGTCCCGAGGGTGTCCCAGTAGTGGTACCTACCATATGAAATATGCATAGCAGAACCCTGTATAGTAATTCTAATAGAATCTACAAAGTGCAACAGACATCATGAACAGATAATTTAAATGGTTACTTTTAGAGAGTTATTCATGACTGTGTAAGTTTGAATACTTTAAGTGTCTAGTCAAAAATAATACGATATTACAAAAAATTTTGAATTGTAGGTCTAGAGCCGGTTTTGATTGACACTAACCAAATAATAATTTTATGACGTCTTATAAATAAGGAAATAAGGTATTTTTTCTTTTCGCAATTATTTGCATCTGCCCGTTATTAATTAATAACGAATTTCCGTTCTTTTTGCCAGAGGACGTAATTTGACGTCATGACTTAATTCTGAAGTTATTTATACAGCTAGTTGTGTATAAATTAAAAAACCCTTGTCGTTCATTTCACCAGTTTATAGAGCCAAATGTTTCCAAGTAGACCCCGTATAAAATAATTAATCACTGAGAACAAAAAAAGTTTATGATTTAGTACTCAGGACTATGCAGGTATATGCGCAAAGAAAAACTTCCTCCGCTCATTACGTTTACCATATTTGAAATTAGCTTCATCATTTCTGAATGCAGAGTACTTAAAATCAGTAAAAAGTTAATGAGGTGACCTATTTAAATTTTATTATTACTTGTATACACCGTGTCTTTTGAATTTCTGGACATATGGAATTCCCATGTTAAAATAAACTATTGTAAATATTGGCTCCCCTAATTATTTTACAGTCAAATGTTAAATGTAAAACTTCTTAAGGAAAAAAAGCTGCTTCTTATGCTATAATTGGATTTTCATTTGGTTCATCCGTTTTCGAGAAAATTAGGAAAAACTTAACGGTTTTTTGTAGTTTTTCAAGGTTGCTTTGCTTTTGGTAGTCAATGCTAATAAGATAATATCAAATCTCTAATATTTCTAAAGTGAATTTCCAGAGTAATGTCATTCAATAAATTTTACTTTTTCCTCAATGGTGTAATAATTCATTTTTATAAACAAGTTTTCCTTTAAAATGTAATACTTTCCCACTTAAAACCGAAAAGTTTTTCCTGATTTTCTCGAAAACGGATGAACCAAATGAAAATGCAATTGTAGCATAAAGAAGCAGCTTTTTTTCCTTAAGAAGTTTTGCATTTGACATTTTACTGTAAAATAATTAGGGGATCCAAAATTTCCAATAGTTTATTTTAACATGGGAATTCCCTATGTCCAGAAATTCAAGAGACTGTCCAGAAATTCAAGAGGCACAAGAAGTACATAAGGTATACAGGATCATTCTTTAAATATTGCGAAAAATTTCAAGTAGCGATTCCTTGTCAAAAACCAAAGGGGGTATTTAATCTTTCATGTAAACATAATTTCCAAAAACGTCTCCAATCGGAGTTACAACCTCATTCAGCTCATAATTTACGGGGGGGGGGGGGGGGAAGGGGTTGGGTTTAAACGTCCTCACTACAACAAAATTAAAAATAACACCTCCTTTTGGTGTTGTAGATAATTAAAATACATTTAAAATGATGAGGTCTCGCGCACATGACCCCCACACCATATAAAATTTTGAAGTTTACAGAGACTGCAACGTCATTGTGGGCATTTGACACATCAGTTTTATGTCCAAAAGTAATCAAATTTAAATGCAATTGAATTTAAATATAAATCTAGTTTTTCTATCAAAATTTTCTTTTTTTCTTGTTTCACATCCGCTAAGAGATGACACTGATAGAAAAATTAAATTTGGCCGTTTCGAAACTTTTGGGGTCACAGTATAAATACATGTAATAGCTAAAAGACGCAAACGATATTCCTTTATCTGACAAACCATCATATGGAGTATTACGGTTATATTATAACTTAGGTAGGTATGTTAAGAAGTATGTAATAAATGTAATAAAGAGTACCTACTGATGTTTTTTACAACGTAAATAATTCCCTAGTGCCCACTAATTCAATTTATCAAACCCACACAGGACATGGCACAGGTCGGCTCCTATGTCTTTGAAGCGCTTAGCGCTTTATACCTGTCCATATTTCCTAAAGATCATGATGTGAGCTGAAATTCTTTCTTTCTATTATAAAAGCTGTTCTGGTCACGCACGGGTGACGTTACAAGGGGTGGATTCAGTAGCTCTAGTGTTCTGATTCTCAGATAAGGACACACTGGACTGTTAGAACCTTTTTGTTGTGTAACTTGATCTTTTGTTGCCTTATACTAAACTTAATAATGTATCAAATTACCACAAAACCGATGATTTGTAAGCCAAAATTTTCTTTAAACACACATTAAAATAGATATATTGATATATAAATATTAGTGGGGGAAGTTGAAAGGTGTGTAATGTAAAGGTGATATATTATAATTATTATATGAGTATGTTTTAGATAGGTTTTATTGTATTTTAGGACATCGACTTATTAACTACTTGGTGATTTCAACATTAGCAGAGACGGAAAACCTGATAATTTCTCTCGATACAATAGAACTTTTACCCTTCTCACAAAATAATCTCATAAGAAAGTCAAATTTTTAAGAATCAGTTATGTGCTCCAAATAGAGCGAGTGTTTTTAAGACCCGTTATCCACGAATATTTACGCTAGTTTTTAATATCGGTACATTTTAAAATCATAAATAATTATTGAATTTTTGAATTATGATTTTCAAATATCTGTCAGTAATTATTTTATTTGGTACTTCCGGCTAGAACAATAATTAAAAAGTTGACATAAGGCATTGTTGACCGACATCTTTCTCCGGTTACGTTGATTTTGTCCATGATAACTTTAACACGCGCGTTTTTAAATTTTACGCTTAAACACGTTCGGGCGTTTTTTAACTAAGCATTATAGGTTATCAATAATGATAAAAAATATACTAACGGTACTTGATGATTATTACATCAAGAGGATTTTGATTTTATTTTTAGATTAAAAAACAGTAAAAATAAATTGTGTTTTGCATTGCTTTACCGTGCATACTGTTAATACATAATATAATTATACAGGGTGTTCCGTTCCCATGTTTCCCTTTTCCATATAATTCCCTCCTTATTTTGAATTATGCACGGGGGGGGGAGAGGAACGTGACAACATGGTGCGCGAGACCATGTCCTATGGGCATACAGCCAAAGGGTGCCTGCCTACCACTTCCCACAGAGAATGAGATAAACCGCCGTCGCGTTCGGTTGTCCCCAAGTGCTGTAAACAAGAAGAGTTTACATTGCAATCCAAAAGTGCTATGCGACGCGATAGTATCTTCGGCCCTGGTCGCCAAATGAAAGCTCACTAAGCTGTCGACATGGGAAATTTAAGGTAGGTGCATAATTATCATCCTAGAAATTATACCCCTTAATTGCTCCCCTAATTATTTTCCCGCTGGTCCTTCGAGTAATTAAATTAATCCAAATTCCAAACCGCGTGACTTACTATACAAATAGAACAATTGAGTTCTTGGCAGTAAGTCTATACGCAACACAGGGTGATTCACAGTCGATGGTACCTTTAGACGTTTACGGGAAACGAGTCTGGCTCTGCTCTATCGATCTAAAATAATATTTTCGGCATTGCGACGTTGCCGCTTATTCCGAAAAATTGCAACAACGTTGATATTTTAAATAAGACACGCTGTATATTATTGCATTTTTTGATTGTCTGAGAAAATTCAGTAAGAATGGTTTTCACAGTTTGAGCTTAAACTGAATAGCTTATTCTGAGTTATAAACAAGTGAAAATCGCCATTTTCCATTTTCAAAGCAACTTACAATGAAAACGGCTCAAGACAGCAGAAAACGGTTTACATGTCCCTATCTTAATTTTTCACGTGGTATCCTACCGTGCGGATTGAATTATTATACAGGGTGATGAAAATTATCAGATTTTTCATTGTTGTTGCAATTTTTCGAAATAAGCGGCAACGTCGCAATGCCGAAAATATTTTAGATCGATAGAGCAGAGCCAATTATTCAAGTGACTAAATTTTCAGAAAAATCCAATGACTCGTTTCCCGCAAACGTCGAGCTAAACTATCGACTGTGAATGACCCTGTTTACGTAGACATCTAGTCAACGACGTACAAATTTTTAATTTCTTTGTTTTATTGAATATAATATTTCTATTTAATTGAGTTAAAAAAAAGTTTATAAGTCGAGTTGTACAACTCATATGTACAAAAAATGTACAAAATGTGACGTCATGAACTCGTATTTCTCACAGAAGAATCATAATATACAGGGTGTTGAGAAAATGACGGACAAACTCTTTAGTACATTTTATAGGGGACACCCAGTAGAGTACGGTAAAAATAATTTAAAAAATTCTAGTCTTCAATTTGGTGGGATAAAAAATGACAAAGTTAACATTTTACTATCTTTGTTTTTCGTTATTTGCAAAAACTAGATGATTTTACAGATATAAAAAGGGTAGGTACCTTAATCGTTATCAATTGAAAAAAATTGCTTAAAATGTATCACTGGCTTGGAAAATTTAATAAGATATTTTTTTTCTTTTCTAAGATGATGAAAAATGAATTTAGCAACAACGGTTTTGATACCTTAACTACCTACATTCTTCGAAATTTGAAATATTAGCAGTTATAGTGTTAACGTTGCCAAATTTATTGTTCAATATTTTGCTTATGTCTTTTAAAATGTAGCTCTGGATTTTTTTAAATTATTTTTCCCGTACTTTACTGAGTGTCCCCACAATGTACTGAAGAATTTATCCGTCATTTTCTTAACATCCTGTATAGCTTAAATTTGAAAAATTTATTAACGAACCGCATATTATATTCGACTCTCCGCATATTATTATGTGGATACAGCATCACACATCATTATACAGGTTAATTAACGGAATACTATACAGGGTGATTCTTTAATATTATACAAAAATTTCAATAAGCGATTTCTTATTATCAAAAAATAAACGGGGGTTTTACTATAAATTTAGGGAAGGAAGGATCAAAATGGGGTTTTATTAAATTCTCAGATTTGAAGAAACAAGAAAGCATAAAATTTTCCATATAAATTTACCTTATCAAAAAATGAAGAATGAAAAACTCTATAAGGGTTTCACCTCGGGTTTCACATTTCATCCCGTTCTGAGGGTGAGAGGCGAATAAGAATTATGATTTTGGGAAAGCTTTGAAAAGGTAAAGTTATTTGGAAAAGTTTATTCTGTCATGTTTATTCAAATCTGAGAAATTAAATAAAAACCTCATTTTTATCATACTCTTGGTAGGCTATAATAGGCATATTAGAATTATTCTCAGAGGAAAGTTTTGCTATAGTTTTGATTTTCTAACCCTCTATGTTTTTTGAGTTTCTGAACACGAATTTGAAGTTTGCTGCCAACAATTTGGCCCAAAAAAACTTTATTTTTTTGCGCTTCTTCCCACTTTTCACTAGATATGGGACTATATGTTTTCTTTGACACGCTCTACAGGCGGAATGGTTAATCTTTCAAAAACCGTTTTTATGCGAAATGTAGGAAATTTTGCCTACTTTAATTTTGTGTAGAATTGACTTGTCGAAAAATCGCTTTCTTTCTGAAATTTAGACCAAAAATTTCGGCAAAAAGTGTAAGAAATTACAAAGTTCCGGGCCAGTTTTTTGCCAGCAAACTTCAAATTGTTTTCAGCGACCCAAAAAACATAGAGGGTGAGAAAATCAATCAATCAAATCACAATAGCAAAATTTTCCGTTGAATCCCTATTTTATTCCTAATATGCCTAGTACCTATACCTATATATTTAAAGGGCTGTAACTTTCGGAAATAACTTTATATAAAAAACCCCGTTTAGTATTTGACAAAGAATCCCTCCGTGAAATTTTGCCGCAATATTAAAGTTAGGTATAAGTACAATATGACCAGGATAAGAATGAGCAGCATGTGGATCTAGGAAACCGTGAGAGATATACAGGTCGGTTAAATTAGCAAATAGTTGCGCGTTTAGTGCTTCCAGAGGTATTAAAAAAACAACGAAATCTTACGTTTTCATTTTAATTTTTTTCTGAAGTTATTTGGGACGATTAAATTGAGGGTGATCTTCTAAACTAAACGTAAACGTTGCACTGAAACTTGGTAAACGCCGACTTCATCGTGCATTATTGGAAGATTTGTGAAAACGTATTGTTCGGAAGTGTGAAAGATCGAGAACTATATTCCACAAAGTTAAAGAACATTTTGACCAATCTCATTTACAAATGTTTTCGGGAAATATTGATCCAAATTAAAAAGATAATACTTCTTGTTGTTGTTGTAGTCGACCACTCCACCAGGCTTAGCAGTTGAAGTTCAGGTGCTGAAAACAATAAACATTTTCCCCTTAAAAAATATCACTGAAGTGTGGCTATTTTTTTCGTGAGGTGGAAAGGAAAACCCTGGTAAAAAGAATTCAGTGTACCACCCCATATACTTAATAAATAAATAAATTAGAAACACAGTGTATATGCTTAGTGATGGAATTTACATTCTTTTAACCGGTCAACTTATCTGATGCATTCAGCATTACTATGATGTTAGCTTGCCCTATCTGAGTGCATGGCATAAGAACCGTTTTCATACCTTCCTCTGTCTGTATGGAGAATGAAGATTAGTGCACTCGTTACCATCTTGAATAGCCTTACAACTTATCATTTTATTTTTTCCTAAATAAATTACAAAGTTCAACCTCTAATTTCTAGAGTTTCGTCTAAACGTCCTGTCATCAATCTGAGCAAACAGTTACTGCGCCAACGGGCTGGCATTACATGATTGCTTGCAAATATGTATTAATTTAATTCTAGGAGTTACGTACAAAGTTATCGAAATTTCCGCTGTAAACGCATAAAGTATGGTGCAGTTTGTGTAAATATTTACCTAGTAAGAATATAACGACAGTTAAACACAAATATTATCACGATTGATTAAAACGAGAGTAAATGTATGCAAATCTAATGAATGCTTCGTGGTTTTAATTGATATTTGAAACAGGAACAAACGTTTATTATCATAAGCAGGATTTATCAAAGATTATATGTTTCTTAGAAACATACCTAGCGGTTATTTATTTATTTATTTTTTTTTGTCTTAACCTTAACTAGAATTTTTATAATAACACCTGATGGTATACGACGACATGATAAATAAAGTCAGGATATCGGTATAATCGCAGTCAGCGACAAATTATGATAGAGCTTTATTATACCTACAATAATTTCAGCTTTTCTATCATTTCCGGTTCAAACAGAACTGACTTGTTGAAATATATTAACTGGCAGAAACGCGTGTTCATTGGGCTGGTCAATATTGATTTCACTCGACGATTTAAACAATTCCTTTGGTGCACTTCACTCTAAATAATAAAATGACACTATACTTTCAAAATTACTTCAGATCAACCCAATTCACAATGTTACGTCCTTGGTGAATAATCGATTCGTATTCTCTAAGACACCACCGTTTCCTACCCCTTCCTATCCCTTTACACATCGGGACGAAGGAAAAGGACACCTGACCGGACAGGACCACACATAGAGAGAAGAGTCGAGGTTTAACATCGAGAGAGGAAAGAGCCCGACATAGTGCCGTTCGTACCAGACTCGTCGATGCTGGTGTTACGGGAACGGGATACCTAGTTCTTTAATTAAATAAGGAAGCGGTATAAAGTAGTGGAACAATCGTGGGTACCTACATAGTGAAGCAGAGTGAACAATAATAATAGTTACAACATCTCGCAAATTAAAACAAGTGCCCCTTTAGTCGGACAAGACACAAGGTCAGTAATTTCGATAATTATTATTAATAATTGTGTTCCTGTCAATCATTGGCAATTACAGCCTGGTCCTTCCCTAAATTTTGATCCTGTCTTCCGTGGCGATTCGTTATTACCATCGCGGCATCGAGCCGCATTAATTTAGCCCCCTTTCAGGATCGAATCGCGTCGTTAATATTTCGTGTTGCTCTTTGACGCGGAGTTAACATTTTTTTGGTCCCTCCGTAGTCGGATAGGAAAGCTCGTGGAAATATAGTTCATTAATTGGTTGCATCATTTGTTTGAAATTAGTTTCTCACTCACTGTGTTAAGGTAGCCTGTTTGTAGGTCAAAGGATTCGAAATAGTCGATCCAAAGGACGCCAGACGGCATTTTCACCCATTCCACTAATTTTACTCCATTCTCACCTCACTCCACTTCTTCGTTCGTTGCAGGTGTTCGTCTTAAAAACCTCTGTAATAGTTGAAATATTTTCTCTCTGAATTCGCAGGGCAGAATATTGATTTTTGCATTCACGGTATACTGGGTACACTCGGTATCTTAAGTATTGTTTTTGGTGAATTCGAATTCAATAATTTATTTTCAACTCGATATTAAATAAGTAACTTTCACTTGGTTAGGTACTTATTTTTGGTATTGCTCATCGTTCGTTGTTGTTGTATTTTTACAGGTTTTTAACGAATAACCCTTTTTCGTTGTTACAGGGAAAATATTGATTTTTGTATTCACGGTATACCTACTGGGTACACTCGGTATCTCAAGTATTGTTTTTTGGTGAATTTCAAAGTCAATTTATTTTCAACTCGTTTTTAAATAAGTAACCTTCACTTGGTTAGGTACTTATTTTTAGTTATTGTTCGTATTTCGTTGTCGTTGTATTTTTTACAGGTGTAAAAAATAACCCTTATTCGTTTATTGCTTTAGTGTTTTGTTGATACTCTTTAGCAAAATGTCCAACACTTTGGTCGGAGCAAACGCTTCTGTTTCGAAGTTTTTGACTCGTTTGAACTCGATTCTGACAGTAGTTTCAGCACCCATTGATGAAAAGTCGCGTTTTATTGTCCTGGCTGCATGCGACAGCGCTTCAGATTTGTACAATCAGGTGCAGGAGGTTGATAGAAATATCCTGATTACGGTTGAGTCGGCAGATAAGAGTGCTTTGGTCGTAGATGTGTCATCGGAGATTTGGAAATCATACTCGGGACTACTTATCGAAGTTGATTCGGTTTATTTTCAGATTAGAGCGGTTCAATTGTCGTTGGAATCGACTCAGGATACGGTGGTGAAATCACGTCATGGTTCGAGTGAATCGTTAAATAGTCGACAGTCTGGTGCTCCCGCGCTACCCCCCTCTGCAAGTTCACATGTGAAATTGCCTCGTATCGGTATACCTACTTTTGATGGTTCGTTGAGGATGTGGTCGGTTTATTATGATTTGTTTAGGACTTTGATTCATTCGAATGATTCGTTAGCTCCAATTGAGAAGTTCCAGTATTTAGTTTCGACTTTGTCAAAGGAACCTCTTACCCTTGTCAAACATTTACCACTGACAGATGACAATTATGTGATAGCTTTCGATACTCTTGTCCAAAGGTATCAGAATGAGCGAGTACTTGCGACGTGTTATTGGCAGGCGATTTGTAATGCTCCCAAAATAACGGATTCTGATTCCTCACAATCGCTTCGTGAATTGTTGAATACCTTTTCAGAAAATATTACAGCTTTGGGTCAGGTCTCAGGCGTCTCTCTCTGGGATTTCACTTTGTTCAACTGGTTGCTACAGAAATTGGATAACGCTACTCGAAAGCGTTTCGAACTCCAATTTGCATCTGAAGAGTTTCCATCATATCAGGATTTGCACAAGTTTTTGTCGTCACAGTGTCGTGCATTAGAATCATCTTTGGGGAATGACCTATCTCCGTCTGCAGTCGTTGGTAAGCGGAGTAGCGTCAAGTCTGGTGGAAAAGTGGAATCGAGGAATTCACATGCATTTTTGTCAACGTCGAGTGCGTCTTCATCGAAGCAGTCGTGCTTCCATTGTAATGGAGAACACCCGATCTCGAATTGTCGTTCTTTTTTGAAGTTGGACCCGCGCAAGCGTTTTGAGGCTGTGAAGGCAGCGCGCTTGTGCCTAAATTGTTTTGGCCCTTCACACTTGGTGAAGCAGTGCCCCTCTTCTCATTCGTGTAAGGAGTGTGCAGGTCGGCACCACTCTTTATTACATTTCGTTAAACTTAGTAATTCGGATGGAGCAGCTTCTCATCGAGTTGAGCCGCCTCCAGTCGCATCCACGGTTGCCATGTCTTCTCTCCCATCCTTTCAGGATGTTCGTTCTCGTTCTCGTAGCAATACTACGGTTCTTTTAGCAACCGCATGTATTGAAGTTCAAGACAAGTGGGGCAACTATCAAGTGGTTCGTTCTTTAATTGACTCTGGCAGTCAGTCGTCTTTTATTACTGATCGGTGCCGCAAGCGTTTGGGCTTGCACTTGAATCGATCATCAACACCTATTTCTTGTTTGGGTCACGTGACCTTGGGATCGGTCCAGGGATCATCTGATTGCATTATTCGTCCCGTTGGGGTACCATCACCTACTTTTAAAGTAAGTACTTTGGTCTTGCCCAATATTTGTGGAAAACTTCCCAGTGTTGACATTTCGCCATCGAAGGCGCTTGATAATTTGAAGTTAGCGGATCCTAATTGGTACACGCCTGGTTCTGTCGATGTTTTGCTAGGAGCTGACATCTTTCCCAATATTGTTCATGGTGGTTATTTGTCGGGCAGTGATAACTGTCCAGCCGCAATGAACACGACGTTTGGTTGGGTTCTTTTGGGAACCATTTCGTCGAAGGTTGCGGGCGAGGTTCAAGCTTGTTTTGCGTCGGTAGATTCGACCCTTGAAGAGACTCTTAAGGCATTTTGGAGAGTTGAGGAGGTGCCTTCAGTTGAGGTTTGCTCTAATGAGGAACAAGAGGCTGAGTCGTTGTTCGTTGAGTCTCATTATCGAGAAGAATCAGGTCGTTTTGGGGTATTGTTGCCATTTAAGGATAGCAAAGAGTTGCCTATCTTTAATGATTCGTTGAATGTCGCAGATCGTCGTTTGCTCGCTTTGGAGAGACGATTGTCGAGGTTGCCTCACATTAGAGACATGTATGTAGAGTTTATGAAAGATTATTTGGAGGCTGGGCACATGTCGTTGGTGCCATTGGAGTCGGAATCTGCAAACTCTTATTACATTCCGCATCATTGCGTTTTTAAAGACCCTGGTGTTTCGATGTCTTCTGATGTGTCTTCGCTCGCCCCAGTATCGTCGAAAATTCGTGTCGTGTTCGACGCCTCGGCCAAAGCATCGAACAATCTTTCGTTAAATGATACCTTGTTGATTGGTCCGAAGTTGCAAAATGATATCACTAGTGTTTTGCTTCGTTTTCGAGAGAACAAATTCGTGTTCACTTGTGACATTAGGCAGATGTATCGGCAAATTTTAGTTGGAGATTCACATCGACAGTATCAATTAATTCGTTGGCGTTTTTCAGAAAAGGATCCTATTCGAAGTTACAAATTGAACACTGTAACTTATGGTGTTTCGTCCTCGCCATATTTGGCCATTAGGTGCTTGTTACAATTAGCTCAAGAAAATTCTGAGAAGTTTCCTCTCGCTTCGAAAGCCATTCGTCTCGGGCTTTATGTCGATGATTTTGCCATTGGGGCAAATCAAATCGAGGAAACCTTGGAGTTGAGAAATCAGCTCATTTCGCTATTGCAATTGGGACAATTTGAGTTGCGGAAATGGTCTGCTATATATATATATTCGTTTGAAATTACAAATTGCAGTCTTACGATACATGTTGTTTAGTTTATTAAATTACATATGATTGGTTTCGTCGATCATGGGGAAAAGAACGATCTGTAGGATATTCTGATGCGATGTTGACATCATGGTGAAGCATTTGCTTTGAGAGATATAGTCTAGGGAAAACCCCATTAAAAAACCTAGACACACCATCCTGTTGAGATTGGTTTGAAGTATTCCAATCATTTTGCCCTTCTGAGGTTATCTGGCTGTTAATGTAGATTTTGTTTACAAGAGCTTCAAATTCTGTAACCAGTCTATTGTTTCGGTGGAAATTTCATGAATTGCTTGAAAACCTCCAGAAAATTTGGTTAAAGGACATTCATTGACAATGTGATTGATGGATTCTTCAGGATGTCCGCAAATACAGGAAGCGCTTGGTATTAAATTCCATTTATGTAACATTGAATTACATCTACCGTGTCCTGTTCTTAAGCGATTTACTTGTACCCAGACTTTCCTTCTGATTTCAAAACCGTTGACTAATGATGAAGGATCTTCGATTAAAGTATTGTTGAATAAAGAAACACTTTTATTTCGCCAATCATTTCTCCATTCATCTTCAATTTTAAATGGTCGATCCAGGTATGTTTCTAGCCACACAGGTCTTCTTGATTTTAATCTCGTTGTTGGAAGATTATTCAGGTCCGATGTTATTGAAAAATCATCTGGAAATGTTCGGTATTTATTCATGATTTTATGTGTTGCTTGTTGTCTTCGGAGATTAGATGGAGCAATATTTGACAAAACAGGTAACCAAGGGATCGGAGTTGAGGAAATTGTTCCAGTAATAATTCGTAATGTTTGGTTCAGTTGAATATCCACTTTTGATTGATGTACACTGTTGAGCCATACGGGTGCACAATATTCCGCTGTTGAATAAACAAGTGCAAGAGCTGATGTGCGAATTGTTTTTGCATTGGCTCCCCAAGTTGTTCCAGCAAGTTTGTATAGAATATTATTCCTTGTTTTTAATTTTTGTTTCACTTTTTCTAAGTGTTGATTATAGGTTAAATTATAATTGTCTGCTAACAATCCACAATTGCTTCAGGATCTGCCGGTTGAACATTGTCAACAGCAGTCATCCAACTTTGATTCGGAATCGGACTTTTCGGTGAAAATTCTTGGCCTTCAGTGGCAATCGGCTACTGATTCGTTTTCGTTCATGGTTAAGTCCATAGATTCACCTTGTACTAAGAGAAGCATTCTCTCAGAAGTCGCTAAGATCTATGACCCGTTGGGTTTCTTGTGCCCATTGACCTTTCTGGCAAAACGAGTCATTCAACATTTGTGGTATCTCGGGCTGGATTGGGATGAAGATCCACCAGCTGATGTTGTCGAAAAGTGGAATCGATATAAGTCCACTCTTCATGTTTTATCCAAGTTGACAATCCCTAGGTGCTTGGTTCCCGAAGGATCTTTCGTGTCGTGTCAACTGCACGCATTTTGTGATGCGTCGACTGCAGGTTATGCGGGTGTGGTGTATTATCGTTTCGAGGACGCCGATGGCAATGTGCAGGTTCGTTTCGTTACTGCCAAGTCTCGTGTTGCTCCGCTCAAACCACTCTCCGTTCCACGGCTGGAATTGTGTGCCGCAGTCTTACTATCAGATCTCGTTTCGTTCGTCCTTGAACAAGGTCCTCAATCCATTGTTGTTGATAAGGTTTTCGCTTGGAGTGACTCTTCGGTCGCTCTATCCTGGATCAAGTCGTCTCCACATCGGTGGAAGACTTTTGTTTCGAATCGTGTCGTCCACATTCAGGATCGAATTCCTCCGGATTGTTGGAATCATGTACGTTCAGGTGACAACCCAGCGGACGTCGCGTCTCGGGGCTTGTTACCAGAGGAGTTAGTCGGGGCTTCCGCATGGTGGGCGGGGCCTGAATTCCTCAGATTGCCGCTGGAATCTTGGCCAGCACTCTTTCCCATTGCTCCCACTTCTGATGTTGAACTGGAGAAAAGGAATATTGTTTTGTTCGCTACGATAGAGATTTCGGATGTCGATGTTTTGTTGAAAAGATTTTCTTCTTTGAGGAAAATTCAGGGTATTATCGCTCGTTGTTTTCGTTTCACTAACAATTGTCGTGCTGTCAATGGGACCACTGGTGCATTGAGTGTCTCTGAGTTGCATGCTGCTCTCATGCACATTGTTAGAATTGTTCAATCTTCGGTCTTCTCTTCGGAATTGGAGAAAATTCGCTCTGGTAAACCATGTGCCAAGTACTTGCAGTCATTGTCGCCCTTTATTGATGATTTCGGTATTTTGCGAGTCGGGGGTCGACTGTTGCATTCGGGTTTAGCATTCGACGCTAAATATCCCGCATTGTTGCCAGGAAGGCATAGGTTGGTTGAACTTTTGATTGATCAGATACATCGAGGTAATTTGCACCCAGGAGTGAACACTACTCATTATCTCCTTCAACAAAATTTTTGGATCCTGTCTGCTCGTAGGGTCATTCGTAGTTATTTGTCGAAATGCAATCGTTGCTTTCGCACTCGTCCCCTCTCGTTGGAGCCTCCCATGGGGAATTTACCTGTCGCTCGTGTCTCCCAATTGAAGCCTTTTAGTTGTGTCGGGGTCGATTATGGGGGACCCTTTCCTATTGTCTTGTCGAGGTATAGGGGTGTCAAAACTTCTAAAGCCTATTTATGTTTGTTCGTATGTTTCGCGACTCGCGCGATTCATCTCGAAATCGCTTCTGATTTATCGTCAGAGACTTTCCTGGCAGCTCTTAGGAGGTTTGTCGCTCGCCGCGGTCGCTGTAGTGACATCTACAGTGACTGTGGAACCAATTTCGTCGGAGCTAACAAGGAGCTCAACTCAAATTTGAAAATCGCCGCAGAAGGGGAAGGTATTCGATGGCACTTCAATCCACCCTCAGCTCCACACTTCGGTGGACTGTGGGAGAGCGGTGTTAAGTCCGTCAAAACACACATGGCCCGTGTTATTGGTGGTCAAATTTTGACTTATGAGGAGCTGAACACCTTCATCGTTCAGATCGAGGCCGTCTTGAATTCGCGCCCCCTTTGCCCCATTAGTAGCGACCCCAACGATCTATCCGCGTTGACCCCTGGTCATTTTCTGACCTTGGAACCTCTGTCGTCGGTGCCGGATGTGAACTTGTCACATCTGAAGATTTCTCGTCTTTCTCGTTGGCAATTGGTGCAACGGATGCAACGTGATTTTTGGACACGTTGGAGGGCTGAATATCTTCATAATTTCCACCAGAGGAGTAAATGGTCGAAAACCCATTTGTTTGAGTCAACGGATATCGGTTCGTTGGTGTTGATAAAGGATGAATTGTTGTCTCCTTTGAAATGGGCTCTAGGAAGAATTGTTTCTCTGCACCCTGGTGCGGATGGTGTCGCCAGGGTTGCCTCGGTTCGTACGACCAGAGGTCTTTGTAAACGACCTCTGGTCAAACTTTGCCCGTTACCTAACCAGTAACGGACTCAGGGAATTTCGTCCCTGACTTGTCGTTTCGTTTCGTTTCGTTTTTGTTATTGTCGTTAGTTTCGTTTTCGTTAGTTTCGCTTTTGGTTCAATTTTCTGATAGCGGAAAATTCCTCCGGTAATTTTGGTGGGCGGTATGTTACGTCCTTGGTGAATAATCGATTCGTATTCTCTAAGACACCACCGTTTCCTACCCCTTCCTATCCCTTTACACATCGGGACGAAGGAAAAGGACACCTGACCGGACAGGACCACACATAGAGAGAAGAGTCGAGGTTTAACATCGAGAGAGGAAAGAGCCCGACATAGTGCCGTTCGTACCAGACTCGTCGATGCTGGTGTTACGGGAACGGGATACCTAGTTCTTTAATTAAATAAGGAAGCGGTATAAAGTAGTGGAACAATCGTGGGTACCTACATAGTGAAGCAGAGTGAACAATAATAATAGTTACAACATCTCGCAAATTAAAACAAGTGCCCCTTTAGTCGGACAAGACACAAGGTCAGTAATTTCGATAATTATTATTAATAATTGTGTTCCTGTCAATCATTGGCAATTACAGCCTGGTCCTTCCCTAAATTTTGATCCTGTCTTCCGTGGCGATTCGTTATTACCATCGCGGCATCGAGCCGCATTAATTTAGCCCCCTTTCAGGATCGAATCGCGTCGTTAATATTTCGTGTTGCTCTTTGACGCGGAGTTAACACACAAACTAATTTTAGTGCCAGGTCCACCCCGAACGAATAGATGTCGCTAGTCTCAGGGCCGGTTGCACAAACACAAATTAAAAATTTTGAGATAATTACTGATTTTAAAATGTAATTTTTGAAAATATGGCGAATATATTTAATGATATTTTATTAATTATCAGTAATTAACTCTTCTTAAAGGGAGTAAAACTTATTTTCATCAATATCAGACCAATATTCTCATAATACAGGGCATTTTAAAATCAGTAATTATCTGAAAATGTTTAATTTACGTTTGTGCAACCGGCCCTCAGTGTCGTCTACCAAATGCATTTTTATTTCCGTGAGAATTTCTTATAGGTGAATTTCTTATACCTATGACAGTTTAGGGCATTTGTTGTAAATGACTAGCATTTGACTAGAAATTTGAAAACAATACGCACCTATGATTTTTGTATAGAGAATGAAGAGGCCTGTCAAATGAGGTATATGACAAGCTACCATTTCCATTTGAAAATTTTTGGGGTCGCAACTGTCATTTGAAGGGGGTTGACTTTAGGGTTGAAATTTGGACTGCAGGATGTCATTCTAAATTTATAATTTATAATCTAAAATGTGTTTCGGGATTTTTAAGTATGCAATATGCATATACATATAAACCTATTAATAAAATCATAACAAATATACATCAAAATATAACAAAATACCAATAAATAAAAGGTAAATAGATTACCTTCATGTAATATACTTTACTGAAAATATATACATAATGGCTGTTCCAATTGATCGACGTAAAAAAAAGATTTGATACAACAATTCGTATTAGGATTAAACCAAGCGACCTGTCTGATAAATAAAAAAAATTCCGTTCAACTTTCTTTAGAAAGGTGCCGAATCCGAATTTATCGGACCAGAACCAGCATTTGGCATTATCACCGAATATTGCCAAAACAACAATACGAAACTGGGCTGAGAGGGAAGTTCTCCAGCACTGGCAAAACTTACCAAGATTGGACCATTCGAAGGCCTTTATACAGGGTACTTCGAAAAAAAGGACCAGAGAACTATTGGAGCTTAACAGGAAAGAACTGAAAGCGCCAATAGGCCTATATGTATACTGGGCACTGCAAGCTGAATCGTCATCTGTTTGGATGGGTTTAAGTGATCAGCGCTCAATGCTGCCTGTGCTTGGTGGATGACGAAACAGTTATCCTATGTGAGTGTACCGATTTGGGAAGGACCAGATTACAAACCTTCGGGAGAGACTCTCTCACACCGGAAGACCTGGATACATTAACAACAGTCAAGATGGTCAGCTTCCTTAAGGAGCTGATGGGGTTAATGTAGTACGACTAGATGTGAGCCACAATACACCTTCCGTCGTAGTGGAGGTGTCACAATGGCCCACTTACGATAAATCTTATCTCTTATCTTATCGAAAATATAGTCAGATAAATTTATTGATATTTAAAATTGATATATTCTTCCTTATGGCAATATACCATCGACTTCATGTGGCACACACACACCAGTGTTCCTGTGCACACATGCGAATCTAAAATTACTTTACAAACTGCAAAGTGACTACAGCATTTTTTGTGTTTTCCTACACTGATGAGAAATAAGAATTTAGCATGTATGTACATAACTTTGATTGTGAACTTCTTTTAAATAATATAGGTGCCTATGGTCAACACTTTGCCAGAAAAAAAGCAACTTATAAATCATATCAATTACAGAAATCAGATTAGGTATTGAAAAACAATAACGTTTTCTGAACGACACAACCCTAATGGTATGATGAAGGCAGAGACATCGATGTTTCACTGGTTATTTTCAGCTCATCAGTCTGACATATTATCACCACCAAAGAAGTGTGCCGAACAGAAAGAAAACCAGCCTGCATGAGTAGCATGATTTATCGGAAACATAGTGACTTGCAAGGCAAATGCCATCTAACGACTGAAAAGTATACAATAACTTTCAATATGTCATCAGAAATTCTCTCAGAGAAATCTGCACATTTTTCACTGCCATTTCTGACTGTTCATCGATAAAGCAATAATTACTTTGCGAATCTCAATAAACAAATCAGAGATGGAGCTAGTCACAAAGCTTTATTTCTAGAAAGGAATTAGTTTCTAAGAAACAAATTGATCTAATAATAATTATTGATGATGTCTCTGTATTTATCATACCATTAGGATTGTGATGTTCAGAAAACGTTAACACTTTGCCAATATGTTCGCTTAAATCTCTAGACATGTAGACCTATAATGCTGGATCAATTAAAATCAGTCTATTTTTACTCTATAAGACGATGATTTGGCTTTTTCCAATTTTTTATATCACAGCTATCAAATGAATTTTGCAAACAGTTTTTTGCCACCGCTATTAAAATTGCAACGTTAACCGCAGATTAGCTTCCTAAAGCACTAGTAACCAATTATTATTAGGCATAAATTTTAATTCAAGATCCGGACCAGATTTAATCACAGAGTTTCGATTCAGCATTGAAGTTAAGAGCAGGCAATTTGGAGAGACCAAACACCGAGCCCGACAAAGCACGCCAGAGGGTCGGTGCCTTGTTAGCGGTTACCACCGGAGCCGCTGCGGTACTTGCTCTAATATTATATTTCTTCTACCTTTAGTAATTTTATATGGAAAAAATAAAAATATATAGAAGAGGATTTAAATTTAAATCGTTTTATTCTTTTTGTTATTTACATGTTTTCTGTCTACAAAATTTTTAACAACGCGCATTTCTTCTAAGTTAATAAGAATATTGTTATTTAATAACTTTTCATTTATATTCTCTAAGATTTTAATTTTTTGAAAGGTAGATCTACATAAACTTGAATTTATTAAGGGCCATAATAGACAAGTTCATTTAAGTTCAAGTTTCAACATAGAATATTTGCCAATTACTTCTCTGCTACATAAAAAGGCTCGTGAACTCACGAGGAGTGAAAACTTCTTGGCCCATTCCATTCTTTTCACCTCACGTGCAGTTATTCTAAGCGTTCTAAAAACCATCGATTTGGCATCGGTGTCTTTTAAGAGACACAGCCCTGGAAGAATGAACGGAGAAGATTACAATGGCCAGTTCGGATTTTAATCCATCGATTCTGTGGCTTCATGCGTGGAGGGTTCGTCTACTCCACATGCAGAGGTTGACGGACCGACGGTGGTTAAAAAACGCCAGACTAGTCTTAACTGATGCCATGTCAAGTCTGGCCGGGTAGATGCCTTCGGCTGGGTTCACGATCTTATTAGAAACAATGCAGAAAGTCATCCGATTAAGATGAGACAAGATGCAAGTCGTGAACTGAAGATAAGGGAGACTTTGAAATTGAAATGTGATTATTGCTGGAGACGAGAGGAAATTTGTAATGGTTATTATTATTATAAGAGGATTATGCAATGCGAGTAATTACTACGTTATTGTAACTAATATTGTGATGGTCGCGAGAGAGGAAAATGCATTATAGGTACTTAGTTGATCAAATTCTTCATTATATAAGTTTTTTGTTAACTTTTTACGGAATTTACAATAAGAAGAAAATTGCAGGCGAAGGCTGCATATTTTTTACAAGTATAATGTCCATCAATTACTGCGGAACGGCTGCACAAATTTAAATGAATTTTGCATTGTATTCAGGAAGACTGCCGCGGTGGTCCTGTACCTACTTGTAATTCTACAGAAATCGGTTCAGTTATTCATTAGCAATCTGGTTCTATGTATGTGGAAACATCCCCATCTTCTTTTGCAACTGTTGCCATGATGGGAGTCGTCGTTTAATTGATGGAGAGGTGATGTCTCTGGATGGCTACGATTTTAACCCAGTGGCAGGTCACGTGACCGCTGCATTTTGGAGAGGGAAACCGAAAACCAGGGGCCGCTTATACGTTGCCCAAAGATCATGTTCTTGTTCTTTGGGTAAAAATAAACATTTTTTGTTTGCAGAAAAGTTTAAAAAGCTTCCTTCTTCGTCACCGGATCAATTCAATGAAGGCATATTAGTTCTTTTTTTATATTTTTTCCTACAGAAGATTAAGAAAGAAAACATTAAAAATCTTAAGAAATTGTTGAACAAAATTAATTAAAAAAAAAAATCCTGAAAGTCGACAAACGTATTCTTTGGACAAAGATCAGCAACTTTTCGGTTCCTCTGCCTCTGAAACGCTTCCTAATCCCGAAACTGATTAAACAATTTCTAATATGAATTCATGTTTCTTTTAATTTTTTTTCGAGATATTTTGGAAAATTTACCAGGAGACCAAAAAAGCTTTTTTGTCCAAGCAGCCTGTCAAGAGTTCCATATCTACTGTATATTAAGCCTCGCTCAAAGTATCTTAAGATACTGTTTATGTGATTTTTGGTCTATGTAGCTTGAATGCGTCTTTTGTTATATACAGGGTGTCTCTGGAAGGTGCGAAAAAAAAGCTACCACAAATTCCTGAGGCCTAAATAAGCCGATCTAACCCAATTTATCTCCGTCCAAAAGTGGATGATTTCGGAGATACAGGGTGTCAAAAGTTCAATTTGGATTCCGTTTTTCTTAAATAACTTTTTTAATAATTGGTATATTTTCACAATATTCGGCTGAAGGGGCTTTTGTGGGGTGAAAAATTAAAAACTGCTATCATTTTTATTGTAAAATTCAGAGGGCGCCACCTGCGGTACCTTGAACACATTCAAAACGAACTATCTTTTTTGAGCCACTCTGTATTTAACTTTTAAATAAAAATTCTTATTCTCCAACGTCTTTTACCAAAAAAAGGCATACGTGGTAAGAGTTGATTTGAGCAGCCGTTTCATTCCTCACCTTTCAGAGACACCCTGTATATTGTGATACCTTTGCACTATTTAATTTAAAATAGTGCAAAGTATTTCCAGTAAACTGACAATCAGAGTAACAGTAATTATTTCATATATTATAATTTATAAATAAATCATCGTTCAGATAAATTGACATAACGACTGTTGTACTGTTTTGCCTCTAGTAAGCATAAAAGTGAAACCTTGCGTGTTTCATCGATGTATTATGTCAATAGCGCTGTTCTCCATCCATTCATAAACATTAGGAAGTATCGTCTGACAAATACGCAATGTTTATATTTGAGAAGAACCGTTTTGAAGGTGCACAAGTTTACGATTATCGTTAACACCAAATAAGGAGGTGTGTCATTTTCAGGGCACGCTTAACCATATCAACCATCTCGGCTCAAATAAGTAATCGCAACACTTTCCAAGAATAGGTTACTGGAGTAGACTCAACCTTAGAAGCAATAAGTTTTTCTATAACCATTCTACAGTAGTTGATGTAGAACTTGTAGAAGAAGACCTGGGAGGTATCATTGCACGTTTCCCTGGTGCGATACGTTTAAATGTTTGCTCAATGCAAACACTAGGGTCGCTATGCTACTGCATTTTCTTGCAGGTGCAATGCACCGACAAGGATAGAGTATTCTATCCGAGATTATTATTGCCATCATACTGCATACCAATTTACAACTATGACTTGGTATTAAAAGAGCTGGAAGATCTGGCATGTAATTTTTTTCAAGTTGAACTGATATGAATAATTGAATATATTAGTTAATCCTTATGTGGAGGAATTTTAATGCTTTTAGTCTCAGTATAAAAATATTTATTTATGGTACAAAAAGTTGCAGGTAATAATATTTAATGGTTGTCTACTCATATTATTAGTCTTCAAGGACACAAGGAGATAAAATATATCTTTAGATCGATCGACAATGTACTTAGAAAAGCAGAATTCTTATGACAAAATATTGTTCCTTTCTATGAGATATGTAATGAGTATAATGAATACGTGGAGATTAATATGAGATAATTATTGATTAAATAATGTTTTTAGTTCCCAAAAACTTGAATTGAAATTGTAACTAAACTTTTTGCTTAACATTTTTTAATATAAAGACTTCTAGGTGTTAGGGTTCAAAATAAATAGGAGGACATAATGTTTTGATGGAAGTAGTTTTTACACGAAATAGGTACAATGAAGGAAACTGCTACAACTACTGACAACTAAATAGGTACAACTACTTACTTACTAATTTTTATACATTTTGACATAATTTTCCACAAATAGCTTCCGCTTTATAATAATTATTAAAAGTTGGAAACGGTTCGTTCGGGTATATCATCGTATTGGAAAGACCCAAGACATAAAACATTTACTTTACATAAAACATCTAAAATGATTTTATCGATGCCTACTTTTTCTCCTCTTTCGAACTTTTGCGTTTATTTTACTTTTTGATTAAATTGGTAAAACGTTTACCACACTCTTGTTAAGCTGGCTGGCTGCGATTCTGGGGGTTATAAATCAAACCAAGGGGTCGTAATACTTTCTCTCGGGTTGCTTCAAAGTGCTAAAACGTTTTCAACCATCACCTTTTTGGTGTTTACACCCTTGTGAATTCGGTCCGAATTTAACAGAGCACATAAAGGCTGGGGTTGTGATTCTGGGAACGGTAAATCAAAACTCAGGGGTAGTAAAATATTTGCTCGGGCTGGTATATAAGCAGTGATAAATGTTTTTAAACAACTGGGATTAACTCTTCCGGTGTTTACACTCTTGTGAAGCAGGCTGGCCCGAATTCATCAGAGCACATGAAGTCCAAGGGCTGCGATTCTGAGGATGAAAAATCAAAACTAAGAGGAGGTAAAATCTTTTCTCGGGTTTAAAAAACATTTTTAACCTCTTAACACCGTCACCGTTTTAGATCCACCACCTATGTGAACGTGGTCCGAATTATACCACGTACCTACGCATCGATTCACTAATGACTTTATTATGGTACCTCCGCCTATATGTATAGACCAACTTTGAGTACCCATCTTCAGGGGTAAATCGAGGGGTAAATAGAGGGAGGACTTTTAATCAAGAAAGAGGGGTTAGTCAGTAAAAGAGGGAACGTGATAACTGATAAATAAGGGAGATTTTTAACCAAGAGATTAGATTTAAGTAAAAACTTACAATAAGCGATGTTTAAACGTCCAGAAGTTGATCGTGCTTATGCTTAGAAAGTTAAAAAATAGCAAAAAAATGCAAAATGCCAATAAGCAACGCGGTAGGATTCAATCTACAAAGGCGTAGAAGCTCCACGCTTCTTTTTTATTTCCAGTTTAATAAACTGAGAATTCCGACATCAAAGTCCAGATTCCAACTTAAAACTAAGAATTCCAACTTAATTTGTTTAGTCGCCAGAGAATTTGTGTGCATCTCGGCCGAAATATCTTTTTTAGCCTCACCTGAAAGTAGCTCAGCCTCGGTTTCAATTTTCCGATTCGGACAAAAAAAGGCATAAGTACATGGTGATTCTTATAACCTCTGAGGAAAAATGTTTTTTTTACAAAAGTGGTTTTGTTCGGTGAGGGACATTGTTTGAACACAAATGCCGCCCTGCACCCCTCACCCTTTGTGATGAAGCGGGGGTGCATTTTGCACCCTTTGAAATTTTAAGTAACAGCCCCTGGATATTTTTGTTGATGCGTTGCACCGATTCAGAATATGGGATAATCAAATTAATTCCTAACAAATGTAATTGTTTATTATTATATTGAAGGCAATGCGGATGATTAGGGTGAAGTTACGGTTTTTCTTGTTTGAGGCGACTGTTGTCGCTAAGTGAATTGTTCTCTCGAGACTTGCTCGGCTGAAGTATTTTAATGTTGCTCTGTTGAGCTCAAGTTACTGAATGTTGAATCTCTTCTGCCCTTACTGTTGGATTGGTCACTAATAGAATAAGACAGGCTGTGTTGCCATATCTGACTCATGTCACCAACCCAACAGCCGGACGCTGGGGTGCCAAAGCACCACGCCATTGCCGTAAATCCACCATAACCGGCCCGGTTGACGTGTGATCCCAAAGGGAACATGTCAAAATACACAATACAAACAATGCTTACAAAAAACAATGCTTACTCTAACAAAAAAAAAAAAAAAAATACTAATCATACAATCAAAAAAAAAAAATAAAAAATAAAAAAGAATGGACAGACTGAAAGAAAACAAAGAAAATGATTAACCTAACTTACACTACACATAAACAAACAAAAATGAATACAATTATTAAGAAATATTTACATTACTATGCGAAAAAAAACTGATTGTCAATTTTCACTATGTTAGTCAATGGGTAATTTTGATAGGTTGGCAACACTGCGCACTAATTCTGCACCTCTGGTTTTCAATGTCACTACCCTCACCACTCCTGCTGGGTCTGGATGGACCTTAATTACACGGCCTAAGGGCCACACCAACGGCGCAGTATTGCCGTCTCGCACCCACACTACGTCGCCTATGTTCAAACTTCCCCCTGGATTCACCCATTTCTTTTTGGCTTGGAGTGTCTGGAGGTATCGACGACTCCACTGATCCCAGAAGTGTTGGCGCATATACTCGATATGCTGCCACCTGCTGAGTTGATTTGTCGGCTCATTTGTGAGATCAGGCTGCGTTCTTGCATGAAGACTTCCGCCAATTAGAAAATGAGCAGGGGTGATGAAATTAGGATCGCGAGGGTCTTCGGAAATAGGAAACAGGGGACGTGAATTTAGGCATGATTCGATTTTGGTGAACAATGTATATAGTTCTTCGAATGAAAGCACAGTATCTCCAATAATTTTATACATTATACGTTTTGCACTTTTTACTGCGCTCTCCCATAGGCCTCCAAAGTGAGGCGAATAGGCAGGAATGAATTTCCAAGTGATCACCTCTTTACTTGATAAAGAGAAAATTTCATCTTTCGTGTTTTGGTCATTTAAAAATTGTTTCCACTCCTTCTCCGCGCCTACGAAGGTTCTAGCATTGTCAGAATATATAGTGTTAATTTTTCCTCGACGTGCCATAAGTCTTTCTATGGCGCTGAAAAAGTTTGCTGTAGTTAAGCTACCGACTAGTTCTAGGTGAACCGCCTTCGTGGCGAAGCACACGAAAAAGCATAAGTACGCCTTGCCCCTCGCTCTTGCACCTACTTTGATTGCGAACGGGCCCGCGTAATCTACACCGCATACCGAGAACGGCTTGCTCGCTGTTACTCTCTCGCGCGGCAGGGAACCCATTACGGGCACTAATTTGCTATTTGAAAATTTGGCGCATCGTACGCATCGACGCAGGACTCTTTTCACCGCGGTTTTTCCTCGTATGGGCCAAAATTTTTCACGGCAAATTGACAGAACTGTTTCCGCTCCGCAATGCAGATTGAATTCATGAATATCCCTAATTACCAGATTTGCGAAATTTGAATTTTGTGGCACAATGATGGGGTGCTTTTCCTCATATGAGAGGCTCGAATAATTTAATCTCCCGCCAACACGGATTATTCCTTCGCTGTCAAAGAATGGGCTTAACGAGCTCAATTTATTTGAGCGAACAGCTTTTTGCTGAGAGTAATTCTCCGCGTCTTCAATCAACTCCCGTTGAGCCAATTTGACTAGGCGGTTGATAGCTACTTCGCGCTCGGCGTTCGTCAATGCACCGGAGCGGCGTTCGGCCGCGGTTGCCTTGCAATTAAAACCGAATCTCAAGCACCAAGCGGTGACATTACGTAAGCGATTGAGGTTAGAATATTTATTTAAGAATTGCTGCGCGAATTGCTGTTCAGTTGAAAGAGATTTTACTGTTAATGCTACTAGGCCGTTTGATGTTTTCAACTCTGGCAAATTGCTTGAGTTTTCATGTAAATGCGATTGCGGCCAAGCGACTGGGGGCTCGACCAACCACTTAGGGCCGTTCCACCAGATTCTGTCCTCCAATATTTCGGAGGGGGTACGTCCCCTAGAAATTAAGTCGGCAGGGTTATCAGCCCCGGGTACGTGCCTGAAGCACTTTTCCATCTCTGCTCGTTGAATTTCCGATACGCGATTGGCAACGTATGTATTTAGCTTGTTGGGTTCGAGCTTAAGCCACGCTAAAACAATGGTGGAGTCCGTCCAGAGTGTAATATTATCAACTTTCATTGTAAGGCATCCACGTACTTTTTGAACAAGTCTTACTAGCAGGACTGCGGCGCAAAGTTCCAGTCTCGGAATAGAAATGGTTTTAAGTGGTGCGACCCTTGATTTAGAAGTCAGCAACTTGACAACACTGCCGCCACTGCCCGCGGAACGTACGTAAATTACTGCTCCATATCCGCGCTGACTTGCATCGCAGAATCCGTGGATTTGTATTGAAGTTGCATGTTCTGATACGATTACGCGAGGAATTTTTAATTTATTTATTGATGGCAAATCAGCTATAAGTTTCCACCAACTATCCCGAATTTGGTCTGGCACGGGTGCATCCCAATCAATTCCTTTAGCCCATAATTCCTGCATTATCATTTTTCCGCAGAACACAACTGGTCCGATAAAAGATAAAGGGTCAAAAAGTTGAGCTATTTGAGATAGTATGGCGCGTTTAGTGATTTTGGGGTCTTTTAATAAATTATTTACATGGAAGGAAAAACAATCCTCTTGCGGATCCCAGATTATACCTAAGGCCTTACAAGTTTTTGGCTGTTGCACCTCATAAACGTCTTTTTGTGCGTCTTGTGTTAATTGTTGGGGAATCAGGCGCCTGTCATTAGCGCACCACTTATGTAGTTCAAGCCCGGCCGTACGCAATACGGCTGATACTTGATCGCGTTTGTCTATTAATTTTTCTACCGTGTCCTCCCCTGTGAGATTTTTTCGCGCCAAAAAATTCTCTGCACTGCCCTGTCCTCTTTTTTGACCTGAATAGACCGATACATTTTTTTTACGTCAGCTGTTAATACATATTGATGCTGTCTGAACCTGACGATTATTGAAAATAGGTCGTCCTGTATTGTTGGGCCAGTCATTAGTATGTCATTTAATGACATTCCCGTAGTGCTAGGGTTACTGGCGTCAAACACAACTCTTAAACGAGTCGTTGCGCTGTTGTCATTTATGACGTAATGATGGGGCAAATAATACCCTTGTTCGTTGACTCCTTCATCCTTTACTAAGGACATGTGACCTAATGCTTCATATTCTCGCATAAAATTTACATAATCATCCTTTAATGCGGGTTGATTTGCGATTCGTTTTTCCAGTGAATAGAGCCGTCGTAGCGCAGAATTTTTTGAATCTCCTAACATTTCCCGCGATTCATTGAAGGGTAGCGCGACTATAAATTGACCGTTGTCAGCGCGTTTTACCGTCTCTAAAAAATGCTCTTCGCATATCCTTTCTTCCTTTGAAAGTGAGGGCCCCTTGTTATCGTATTCCTCTTGTTCGAAGAACTTGTTTAATGCGCTAATTAATTCTTGATTCTCCGCAACGCAAGTTAATGTCGTCGCGCGGTTGAATTTAGGTATCATACGTTCGCACGGCGTTCGGCCCGCGATTAGCCATCCAAGTTTAGTGTTTTGCAATGTGGGAAGATTTTTTCCAAGTTTAATTTGGCCCTCGAGTAATATGTCAAAAAAATGTTCGGCCCCAATGAGTCCGTCAATGGGGCTGCTTACGTCATACTGGGGATCGGCCAACCGCAGGTCTTCTGGTATTAGTAATTTTTGTGTATTTACCGGGAATGTTGGTAGATTTTCAGTTATTTCGTTCATTATAACGCATTGTAAATCGCGTGTGTAATTTTTGGAAATGCATGAACCGAATTTTATATTTGCACCCTTTATTGCCCTACATTGCGATTTATTTATACCAGAAACCGATGTATTTATAGGAAAAGTTTTTAATTTCATTCTTTTGCAAGCCGATTCCGTGAAAATGTTTAACTGCGATCCAGGGTCAATTATTACGCGCGCTATCATAGAATTTCCCTCGCTATTCGTGACTGTAATCAAAGCGGTAGCCAATAGCACATTATACAATGGGTGATCACGTTTATCATCTTGGAGATAAGTAGTGCTAAGACTAGCATTAACTGCATTTTCAGGTGTCCCTGCTGATTCATTGTTACGAATGATGGGACCCGATGTACTGCCGCGGGGAGAAGAGGGTGCCGGCTGAATTTCACGCTGGTCTGACGTCACGTTCTGTTTGAACGCCTCATGTAGTATCGTATTGTGTCTACGATTGCAAATACGACAGTTGCCCCCGGGGCAATTGTTTAATGTATGATTTTTATTTAAGCAATTGAAGCATATTTTTCTTCTCTTTATTTCTTGTAATCTTCTCTCTGCGGCAAGCCGTAAAAATCGTCTACACTGGAATAGCTGATGTTTTGGTTCATTGCAATATAGGCAAGAGGAGTTCGTAGTGATGAACGATTTATAATTTGAACTCGAATTTGAAGGACCCTGATTGGGCCTGTTTTCGAACCTTGGACCTGGCTTGGTCCACGAATGCGCTTGGTTCTGATTAACGAGTTTATTTTTAATTTGTGACGTGTTCTCGAGCAATTGTGCTCTTCCCGATATGATGCCAAATAGATCGTTCAAATTGCAGTTCGATCTGCCATTTCTAAATTTTTCCCACTCGCTTCGCGTTTCATTATCTAATTTGCGCGCTAATATTTGTATGATTAAAGGATCCCAAGTGTTTGTTTCATGCCCAAGTGAATTTAGCGCTCGTAAATGCTGTTTAAATTCGATTACTATTAGCCGCAGGTTATACGCAGAACCTCTAAGCACGGGAGGACAATCTAACAAGGCATTGATGTGATTAAGTGAAATATTCGCTGTATTCTGATATCGTTCCTCTAGAAGCTGCCATGCTAATGAATAATTAGCATTTGATGCTTCCAGATTGCGGATGATTAACTCCGCCTCGCCCTTTAAGGTTGACCTTAAGTACAAGAATTTTTGGACGTCTGGCAACGTCGCATTGTGATGAACTAGAGCCTGAAAGCTGTCCTTAAAGGTTACCCATTCACACGAATTTCCAGAAAATGTTGGCAATGTTAACGTGGGAAGTTGTATGTGAGAAGGCGCATATTGCGGTTGTAACCCTTGAGCATTGTTATAATAATTAAAATCGCCATGCTGACAAGATGCATTCGGAAGCATGCTTGCGTAAGGATGTGTAATTGGTCTACTCGGCAATGCCGCCAAGGGCACTTGGGTCCTATCCGTTGAGTATTGAAACGTGGGACCGGTAAACTGGTTGACGATATTACTGCCTATTGTTACAGGGTTTCTTGGAATTTGAAAGTTTAATGCAGTTTGCATATTATGACTAACAGATGTGCTTGCCCTTGCGAAAGAACCTACTGTGTTAGCCGCTGTAATATTTCTATTTGGCGCTGTTATTATGCCTGTTCCGGGAAGGTAGGAATTCGAAGATGAAAGGCCTGCGTTACCGACCGTTGTAAAACTCGCTTGCATTGCTGCATTGGTCACGGATGTATTATTTGCACTTGGGGCTGTTATTGTACTTGTTCCAGGAAGGTTAATACCTGAAGATGGAATGACTGTGTTATCGCCGGTTGTAAAACTTGCCTCCAATGCTGTATTACTCGCTAATATGTTTGTACTTGGGACCGCTATTGTACTTGTTCCTGGAAGGTTGTAATTTGGCGATGGGAAACCCACGTTATCTGCAGATGTAAAACCTGCTACCAATTCAGCGGTATTAGGAATTATCGTATCCCGCTGAGGTACGGCGTCGTCGGTGTCACTTTCAACCGGAGGAAGTCTTTGTCTGATTTCAAATAATAAATTTTCAGCCCTTGAAAAAGCTTCCAAATATGACTTTTCAAATTCCTCCATGACGCTTACCGATGAATTTTTCGAATCTACCCTTTCGACCCCTTTGTTTTCAAGGCGCTCGATTTCTAATTGAATTCTTTCGAATTGTTGGAGGACAGGCTCTGTTTCCTTAATTTTATTTTCAACCTTGCTTTCTAAATCCTTACATGACTCTCTCAAATCTACATCATTGATGAATGTATTAAAACGAGTGAGTGTGGAACGACAGTAGCCTCTGTCTTTCCTAAGCAAATGGAGCGTTTCCTCCGTTTTAGTCATTATTTAAATGTATTTACCACGAATTAATAACCCCTCGATCGATGTAAAAGAATATTCGAGTCTCCTTATTATTGTAATACGTGCATAATAATTGCGAGCTTAACGTGACGTGAAACGAATTATGTAGGTACCTACCCCAGGTATCAGGTTTAATATACGCGCGTTTATGATCGAACCGTATATGATCGACAATAACAATGAGTAAAAAATTATATAAACAATAAAATAAGAAAATGCGAGAGCGTTAGCAAGCCGTTCAATATTTGTATCACTTATTATTAATTATGAGGTAAATTACTAACTGAGATGGCAAAAATAATAAATAAAATACCAAAAGATCAGATGGCAATTAAATGTACGAATGACGACCTTTCCATTAATAAAAAAAGAAAAATGAAAAACAGATATGCTGTAAAAAATATGATGTGAACGGTCTACAGGTACGGAAATTATGCAAAACACAATAATTAAAAGACGCAAAACACGATGTGCGTACCTATACGTAGGTATGTTTGTTTTAGATTCTGATTTTGCGTGACAAATCTACAGTAAAAAATGCACAAGCGTAATAATGATGAACTTGAAAATTGATCAATATGATATTCCCAGAACAAATAAATGACCCTATTTAGTTTTTGAATTATGATTTAGTTTTAATAATTTTAATTGAATAAAAACCTATATAAATTGCCCTATTACGCTAATCGAATCATGCATATAGATCGATGTTTAAAATTTGGGAATAGATTAAAGATTGGTCGAATACCAAAAATGATAAAAAGAATAAGGAATTGAGATGAAAGGGAATTAGGACTCACCCCCTACTTTTATTCTGATTAATTCTCTCCTGGCTATGGATTGCCGCTGCTGCAGGTGTTGGTGGTCACTGGTCCCGTTCCCGTTGGAGATGCTGCTCTGGTCTATGATGGCTGCTGATGATGACTTGAATTCTTGAAAGCTCCTTGAACCTTCCAATCCTCTTGGTTTAATGGAATTTCTTCGTACTTCACCTTTTGGGGAAATTGCACTACCGATCGAATAACACTCACGTCTTGATCTCGAAGTCTTGATTATTGAAATTTAATTGAATTAATTTGATATCCGGCTCGAAGGACCATGGATATTTTTGTTGATGCGTTGCACCGATTCAGAATATGGGATAATCAAATTAATTCCTAACAAATGTAATTGTTTATTATTATATTGAAGGCAATGCGGATGATTAGGGTGAAGTTACGGTTTTTCTTGTTTGAGGCGACTGTTGTCGCTAAGTGAATTGTTCTCTCGAGACTTGCTCGGCTGAAGTATTTTAATGTTGCTCTGTTGAGCTCAAGTTACTGAATGTTGAATCTCTTCTGCCCTTACTGTTGGATTGGTCACTAATAGAATAAGACAGGCTGTGTTGCCATATCTGACTCATGTCACCAACCCAACAGCCGGACGCTGGGGTGCCAAAGCACCACGCCATTGCCGTAAATCCACCAGCCCCTATTTTTTATTGCGAATTCGTATTCAGCGACAAAAAATGTGAAAGATTTAGATACCTACCTGAAACATTTTTTGCGATCAATCATAGATGGCGCTGTAACAGAGGAAATTTTATTTTGTCCATTTCTTCCAATACCTGGAAAAGGAAACACTTTTCGGAAAATGTAAAAAAAGTGGTTTTGTTCGGTGGGAAGAACTGAAGTTGTCTCCATGGAATGACGTAGAAGCGACCGTAAAGTAAATGCTGCCGTTGAAGGGAAAACGACCGAAGAAATGAATGGTATTAAATCCCCATAAGACCAATTATGTTGTACCAGCTACCTAAAAACCGAACTAAAAACATTCATAATTTTTTTAGGCGACAGTCGAAACTTTTATCTAGAAGAATCAATTGAGAAATATGGTGTTTTACATATTATAATGTCATGAAGTGATAAGAAGTCTGTTCCTCGTTGGAAATTTAAAATTGGAATTCCGAGTTTAAAAGATTTCCGGTCGCCTTGACTTCACGGCCGCTTCTACGTCACTGGCTCGAAAATCTCCCACTCTGCAGAAAAATTATTTTTACAAAAGTGTGTTTTTCTTCATTTTCATGTTTTTCATCTTTTGAGCATAAAAACCGGCCTGAACCCCTCAGAGTGGGGAATTTTAAATGACATTTTGTGAGATTTTCGGAGAAATTAACAAAATCAATGAACAAAATCAAATTTCATCGATTACCTACAGCACCATCTATGATTAATCAGAAAATTTTAGACAAATCTTATAGGCATTATATGCATCTTATGCAGTTCATGGTTGGAAATTTAAAATTGAAATTCCTCAACTCTTCCAAGTTCCAAGTCGGAATTCCGAGTCTTAAAATATCAGTTCTTAGTTTTGAGCGGGAATTCCCAGTTTTTAAAGCAGGAATTTTTAGTTTGAACTCGAAACTTAAAAAATAAAAATAAAGGGGGTGGCGGCGCTTGAACGCCTCCTTGAAAAGTCAAATAACCGTCAACTGTCAAAAATGTCGAGTTATTCTGATCAGCTAATTTTTAGATATTCAAAAAATATTAAATTTTTCGAAAAACTTTAAACCCTGTATCTCGAAAACTAAAGCTCCAACGACCCATGTCTGCAGAAATTTTTCCTGCAGAATTTCCTATTTTTGCATTTCCTACATGACCTTTAAGTTTATGACGCCTATTCCCTGTATGGTTTTCCAAACGATGTCTCAACGAAATGATGAATATGGAGAAATATATTTTTAGCAGAGAGATTTTGATCGGTTACCTATATTTTATATTATTATAAAATACAAATTTTCAAAATATTCTTGTGGCTAGGACTTTAAAGTATATTTCTTTCTAATATTAGACACCCAGTCATAGAAAAAGAAGAAAATTCCTTTATTCAGAATATGCTGCTTGCATATATGTATTGCAAGTTACTTTTTATATAGCATACCTACGGACAACGTGAGACAACTTCTACTATGATGGTTGTTGTGGAAAGATAAAAGGTAAAATAATCAAATATTAGATACATTTCTTAAAATTTCTTTTACAACCAATTACCAAAGAAGGTTTTTAAAATGAAATAATAAAAAAAAAAATACTGTCTCCAATACTTGGTACCTACATCCTTAGTATTTCTGTGATACTACTAATACCTACATTTATCGAAGTCTACTGGAAATTAAGCTTAAGCTCTAATGGCTGGTGAATAATACTTAGGTACAACAAAATTTATCGCAGGACAATTAATTTAGAGATAAACCGACCTTTTTAAGCTTAACTCACCGAAAGTAAAGACTTCATCTGAGAAACTACTTGTAATAAATAAAACTTACACCATCACTGGTGGATGTTTTTTTACATACATTCCAAAGGGTCTCCAAATTAGTGGGGTATTGTGTAGAATCTTTATGACACGATAAAAGGCTTACCTTTAGAGAGGACAGCCGTCCTACATCAACATGCAGAAAGGGTTGCTTTTAGGTGTGGCCAGGTGAAATCTGAACGAATACCTAATAAGAAGTCTGAGTCTGTATAAGGCAATCTGTTCTTATTATTATGATGAAACGTCATAATTAACGCAGAGATAAGTATCTAAAAGAGTTGTGCATGCGAGTATCATGTAGCTATATTTAGAATTAAATATAAGATAGAGGGTGAAGGTATCTATGATACGATTATTTTAATTCTGAAGAACTATGAAGTTGTACCTAATGTTTATATTTTAGTTTGTTGGATATTTTGTAAATTAGTTATGTCGACGTTTTTATAAAATTTAGGTATTATACAGGGTCATGCGCGAGAACCTTAGGTCGTTTTTATATGGAAAAGTGTTGAAAGTAAAACCCTAAAAATCTGTACTTGGATGATTTCGATTTTACGAGCTGCAGCTGATCTAAAATATTTTTTACAACCCACACCACTTTCGGTTATACCGGAAGTTTTCATCAACTTTTTTATTTTAAATGGGGCATCCTGTATATTATAACATTTTCAGATTGTCCGAGAAAATTTAACAAAAAATGGTGTTCACAGTTCAAATTTGTAACGAGTGGTTTATGAGTTATAAACAAATGAAAATCGCAATTTTCCATTTTCAAAGCAGCTTAGATTGAAAACGGATCAGGATATCGGAAAATGGCTTACAAGTTCTTAATTTTTCACGTAATATCCTCTTGGATTTATTTTAAATTTCTACATCACTGAATAGTACCAACTTACATGGAAAGTTAACATTTTAGGACATATGTAAGCCGTTTTCCGATATTATCTTGACCAGTTTTCGATCTAAGCTGCTTTGAAAATGGAAAATTGCGATTTTCATATGTTTATATCTCATAAATCACTCGTTACAAATTTGAACTATGAACACCATTTTTAATACATTTTTTCAGGAAATTCGAAAATTTGAAATAAATAAATAAAGTTATTTTAAATATGTAGATGGAAACTTCCGGTATAACCCGAACTGGTGGGAGGTGGTGTGGGCTGTAAATATTTTAGTTTCAGCTCGTCAAAAAGGTTCGTGATTATAAGAACAATCAACACCCTTCCTTCCCGCTACCCGCACACGTAGACAGAAGTGAGAAAGCAAGAGACGAGTCCAGATAGGTCCATCGAAGTCGTCGAGCAAACCTGTCGCATCGAGATTCGCAATTCGCATCGTTCGTTAGTTCCGGATCGTCAGATACCCTCCCTAAATCGTGTTAATATCATTCGAAACAATTAATCGTATCGTGAACTTAAAATAATCGCGCTTTACGACCGCGGTTTATAATCGTTAATTAAATAAAGTGATCTACAACCAAACATCAAGAGACAGAGAGCAAACGGAAGGTCAGATATGCTACTCCTGTTTTCCTTTGGGGTAAGCCTTGGTCCTTCATCCTATAACATCAAATTACCATTAGTAAAACATTGCTCCAAACAATATCTAAATTCTTATGTCATACCTCGCACAAAAAAGATATGCCACATTGAAAACAAAATTTCCTTAATTTTTTTTAATGTTAATTTTTCAATAAATTTGAAAACAATATAATTTTTATATAATAATTATATCTAAACTGATAAATTTGGGAATCGCAGCTGTCACTCGATTGGGGTTGACTTTCAGGGATGAAATTTGTAGGTTGCACGATGTCCTTAAACTAAAATAATTAATATGTTTCGAATTTTTAATAAGTATCCATTAAGTACTGAAATAATGAATATATCCATCTGACTGTTCCACACTGTATAGATAAAAGGCCACTCGCATTTCACTACAATTTTTACATTATTGCATTTAATTTTCCTTGTAGTTTCATAATTTGTAGCATGGAGCGAATATGAGTGCTGGGGGGGGGGGGGCACAACTTACACAGGAAATAATTCTTTGCATCACTCGTCCTTATATAAAGGGCACTCTGAAACTAATGGGTCATTCGAGAAGGGCAAGGAAAAATAATTCGGAGAGCAAGTGGTCCATTATCTAAATATATAAATATGACCGAATCGTCTTGGAAGAGGACTTGAGTAACTATTACGTGTACTAGAGTGAAGTATTACACTTTCAAAGTTTTATTTAATTAAACAAAAACGATAGGAGTCTGACAAGGACATTGACCTGAAGAAACCAATGAAGACCAAATAATTAAAAATTAAAAACTGTAGGTATAAGACTACGAGTATACGTGTAAGATTTAGACACAATGCTCGTCGTATGAAGCGAGTTCCTTGTCCAAGGTTTATGTATAAACACCTGTAATTTAATCGGCTAACTTAGTAAATTAGTAGTGCAAATAAACCATTGGTTTAGGTTCGAGAAATGTCGATTACGATTACTTACTTAGTTAGAGAATCAGTTCCTATTTCCTATAGTCTTTCACGAATGTCTGCTAATAAAAAATTATACAAAAATAAATCCTAATGGTGGAGTTTTTTTTTCAGAAATTTTTACAGAACCCTTTTTGTTTGTAGGCAATTTAATTATCTCTAAAAAAGTTCCCTACTTTCATACTTTACTTTAATAGAAATCCGTTTTCCATCTAAGCTGCTTTGAAAATGGAAAACTGCGATTTTCATTTGTTTATAACTCATAAATCACTCTGTACAAATTTGAACTATAAACAACATTTTTATTACATTTTTTCAGGCAATCTGAAAATGCAATAATATACATGATTTATATATTTATTTAGTCCTAGTTGTCCTATTTAAAAGAAGAAAGTTGATGGCAACTGCCGGTAAAACCGGAAGTGGTGTGGGGTTGTAAATGTTTCAGTTCAGCTCGTCAAAATTGAAATCTAACATGTACAAATTTTCAAACTTCTAGTACAGTCACTTTCCCATGTTGTATGGAGACCTTAAGAGTTCTCGCGTCTCACCCTGTATATTAATTATAATTTCTAGACAGCCGTCGAATAATGTTGACATTTTTTCATCTCAATCCGAATGAAAAATGGTACATTATTGTTGTCTACACGGTTCGGGTACTAGAACGAAAACTATTCCGTGAAAGATAATAGAAATCACGGTAATGTTTCCCTAGCAACAAAGCGTCTAGCAACTTTGCACTAAATAAAAAAATTCCTAGCCTCATTTTTATGATTTTTATTTCGATTTTTTCGCTCATTTCAATGAAGCTGTCTGAAAATTATTGCATGCACCTATGAGCGCGAAATTATGGTGCTTCAAAACAATAACTTTAATAATGAAAAAAATCTCCCATTCTCAAGCACTAAAGCTCAATTGATTTTGACGTAGAATCCAAAAATGCAATCATATTGATATAAGTAGTAATATATTGAAAAAAATATGACGAATTCCGGTAAAACAAAAAACGATATAGTAGTCCAGTCATTTTAGGCAATTTTAAACCGCAATCTGCGTTGTAATGAAGATGTGAAAAATCGACATTGATATCGTGCCGGCTAAAAAAATTATAAATGTCAAAATGTCACGAAAATCAGTTTTTCGCAAATATCTGGCGACCTATTGCTTGGGGGTCAATAGAGGACATTATAAAAATTGTTTGTCGTGAAATTATCTACAAAAAATGCCTCTTCCATTTTTCTGTAAAATTAACCGTTTTCGGAGTAAAGCGCTGAGAAAGCGACTAGAATGCACTATACAGTGCGCTAGAAAAGTAAATAATAAGTTCTCTAACTTTGTAAAAAAAAAAACTTTCGAAAAAATACAAAACATGTCAACTGTTATTTTTAAACTGTCATTCGGGAAAATAGTTGTCAACCCCCTACCTTGTCACCCCAAAGGGGTAGAAACCCCATCTTCGAAAAGTCAAATGGAAAAGTACCAAGGGGCTGACACCTTGTTACCCCTTAGGGGTGACAAGGTGGAGGGTTGACAACTATTCCGAATGCCAGTTTAAAAATAACAGTTGACATGTTTTTGTATTTTTTCGAAAGTTTTTTTTTTACAAAGTTACAGAATTTATTCCTGACTTATCTAGCGCACTGTATTTATAGTGCATTCTAGTCGCTTTCTCAGCGCTCTACTCCGCAAACGATTAATTTTACAGAAAAATGCAAAAGGCATTTTTTGTAGATATGTAATTTTGCGACAAACAATTTTTAGAATGACCTCTATTGATCTCTGAGCAATAGGTCGCGAGATATTTGCGAAAACTGATTTTCGTGACCTTTTGACTTTTATAACTTTTTTAGTAGGCAATGTCGATTTTTCACATCTTCATTAAAACGCCGTAATAAAGGTGTATACAAAAATTCAGCCCACTAGGAATTTTTCCGCAGATAAAACCTTAAATGACTGGACTATAATAGGTAGATGATAAAAACATTTTAAGCTTCTTAATTATTATGAAAAGTGGAAATTGTAAAATTTTAAAAGTTCAGTTACCTACGCCAACATTCAGAGATACTTTCACTGAAAACTCATCGTTATTACCCTTGTATAGTTGTTATTTTTTTAACTATGATGTCAGACACAAAAGAAAATAACGCCGTAGACTTCTAATGTTTTAGTTTTTCGAAAAGTCTCACACAATTTTTATCTATTATAACCAGGAAAGCAAATATTTGTGTAAAAAAAACTTGCACGGAAATTGGCTTAGACTCTAGAATGATTTTTCCATATTATAGCACTGAACTCAGACTGTTTTAGGGTATCTTCATTATGAGATTGTTTTGAAATTCCGAAACACGACAGCGTAAGAAAAAGCGGTATTTTAAAAACTAAGTAAAGAAAATATCCCCGCAGTATAACTTTTCACACGAGTAATTTAGTCGAGCTATACATGTATAGTGACAGACGGAATTCTGACAATCTAACCACATGGTTGCATAAAATAAAATAAAACAAAACCCCGCAACTGTGTGCATAATTTGAAATAAAAGAACATAATCTAATGTTTTTACTCTTGGTCTATTAGAGAAGCTGTATTATTATGAAGACCAGCTGGCTGGATGCACATATGCTGCACTTTTAGATAAATTGCATTCTTATAATCTCCCATCTTCGTTCAATCCTCCTAACATCCCAAAAGATATTAAATAATCTTCAAAGCCACTTCCTTCTGCAGAAAATAGACGACGTAAACATCGCTTACGGGATATCGACCATGTCGTTGTTTTTCTAGTGTTTATGCTAGTTTATGCTATCAATGAAAAATTAATTTAAAATACATTTTCTTTTCTATTTTAAAGACTAAATGACTTCCTCGAGTTGAAAAATGTTCTATTTTAGAACTTCGTTCCCATGCTCTGTTAAATGAAAAATATCTGCTTACTTAAATGATTTTATAAAAAATCAAATAACAGAATTAACATAACATTAATGAGGTTAGTTGGTTTGCTTGAAGAGATTTATGTGCCCATTCCCATAATAGAAGAAATCTTCACAGTCTTATGAATCTTTTAACAAAGTCAAAAGGTAAAGTTTAATTGAAAAAGAAACAGTCTTTGGTATAGATACAACCACTTTATTAAGACTTGTAACTTTGAGCACCCCCAGGTTTCTGTTAAATATCATCTTCAAGGGCTTAGAAACTAACCATAATCAAGCTGGTGGAAAAATCCCTAAGTTCAGAATCAAAAAGAATGTGCATTTCACACATGGTCGTATCAGAACATAATACTCTGAAAGCAGCATTGATTGCAATTAATTAATCTATCATTTGGTGGCTTTCTTATCCTCATAAATTTATTTTCAAAGTATTAATTTATGAATCTAATTTAGGTAATATTCCAAATTGTATTTCTTAAATAGTATGAGATTTCTATTTCTCTAAGGTAAACATAACAGCCGTTGAATAAGAAATGTGAAAGATTATAGTTAGAAAAGCTAAAGTAACTCTGGCTGTAGTAGTGGCTCCCTAAAAATACACAGAAGTTCTTGATGTTCCTTGATATAAAACATTAAGGTTGATAAATGAGAATAATCTTAACACCGTTCTATAGGTATGTTTTAAGCCGCAACCGCTTTAAGCCATTAAACTTAATAAACATAAATAACACTTGGAGAATAAAACTTCTGCCATAGTCAGTCTGATAATATGAAGATGAAGATATCCAACGAGGAGGTTTATGTTCACACAATATCAGGTGATTTATTTTCATGTGATGAAACGACACTTAAATGTCATCAAATTTAGATTTACTTGTATATAAATTATTAGTAATAAGTACTTAGAAAAAAGTTTAGAAATTGTGTATTTTCGAATTTTTTTTTTCAATAGGTAACTAAAAAAATTATTAGATTGTTTTTAGAAATCGATGCATGTCCTCGAAGAAAATCATATCTACATTTCAGATAAATCAACAAAAGTCTTTAATTTTGCTATTTCAGGTTTTGCAGATGTATTCCAGTGGCTTTAGATCTTAGATACTCATCAGGATTTTTATTTTTTCCCCTTTCCCTCCCTATGTTTTACGCCACGACTTTATTGCAAATACAAAAACGTTATTCCATAGTCATTTTAGAATTTTAGAACATTTTAGAAATAAAGTATTCCTTAGTTTTTTCATACTGTCCACTATTTTTTGAGGTTTTATAAGTTTTCTCAGGTAATGTTGCCCGAGGAAACCTCAAATATCTGAAAAACTGTGCGCCGTATGAAAAAAATTAAGGAATATTTTTTTGTTCTAAAATGCAGGAGCTATTGAATAACGTTTTTGTATTTGCAATAAAGGCAGTGGCGTAAAAGATAGGGAGGGAAAAAGGGAAAAAAAAACATGAATGTCTACGCTACTGGTAGACATCTACAAAACCTGAAATTGAAGATCTTTGTTTATTTATTGTTTATACCGGATTTCATCAAAATCGGTTTAAATTTACACGAGTTTAAACAAAAACTGTTGTTTTTTTTTAACACTCCGTTTCTCGAAAACGAAACATTTTTGGACAAATGTTTAATAATTTTTATGGGAAAAAATGTTTGTTTTGACGCCCCCTACTACCCCTAAAAGTTTGTCGGGTTTATTGACAAAAACTTCAAGATTTTATGAGGCGAAATCGGTTAATTTTTCATGGCTATACCGATATTGTATGTGAATACCTATCAAATTGAAAAATGTTAGTTGTAGACACATGTTGCTATAAAAGGATAAAATGACACCTTTGTGAAGATAACGTATTTGGTATTTACATGGGATAATAATGAAAAAAAGAGTTAATTTTACATATTTTATAAACTAAATTGTTTTCATAAATAAATGCAGAATGTTTTCTTATAAAGCTGCACAAAAATCTAATGTAGACCATCCTCAACTTCCACAACTTACGATAATAGTCATGTTTTCTGAAAAGATGAATGATTACTGTATCAACATAATATCGAATTTCCCGATTATACATGGGGTGTTACTTTACTGGTAGGTATAAGTTTGAATGGGATTTGTTGCCTATATTTTTACAGCCGTTAATAAAATGCAGGGAGGAATATTTAGACAATTTACAACACGAATATTATACCTGCTGTTACCACCATCTCGAAGTTTTAAGAATTAGACAACCGGACCGGAAATATCTGAGGCGGCTTGTGTGACCGTTCCTGCAAGATATCTGTGACCGTTCCTGAAATATCCTGAAAAAACTGAAAAATTGAGATTTCTTATTTTCGTCGTATCTTTTTTGTTATTGGAATTTGGAAATTAATAAATAATTTTTTGTGGGCTTACATTTTCTTAAATTTATTTTTTTACATTTGCTTAAATTTTCTGTTTTTCTTTGAAAAAAGAAGAATAAAAAATTTCCAATTTTTTTTCTGACGTTTAATAATTTTTGGTTTCCATTATTTTTTTCATACCGAACGAAATAAAAAAACAATATGGCGGCCATAAGAAAAACGAAAGTTGATTATGAAAACTCTGATCTAGTCGGCTTTGAAAATTTTGAAAATGTCAGAAAATAAGGAATCTCGTTTTTTCAGTTTTTTCAAGATATTTCAGGAACGGTCACATATTTTGCATGTTTTGACGAATTTGAGATGGCCACAAAATAGAGCAACTTTTCTCTAATTTAACCGACCTCGTATCTTCAATGGTTTAGGATATCCCTGTAATGGCCCTTTAAATAGTTCTAACCCTGTATAGCCACTATAAAATCAAAGAGGGGTACTCTTGGATGAGAGTTGACTCCTCTCAAAAATTGAAAGCTACGTAGGTACGTCACTACTAATTGGTATCCTAAAAAAAGGGATGTTTTCAAGTATGTGCACATTAACGCGAAATTCGACCTTAAATTGGTCCGCTATAATTATTAGCTAATTCAGCAGTAACACAAAACTCTCGCGCATCAATCGCGGTAAATGAGCATTTTTATTAATGCGCAATTTCGAATATTTACAGCATTTTATTAATGATTCCTGAAATTTTGCAAGGTTATTAGTAGGTATACATTAATGCCGATTGTTAAAAAAAATCAGTTCAGTAATAATAACATAAACGTTTCATAAAATGGGCAAACATAGGTATGTTGAAATTTATCAATTTCTCTTCCTGTTCTTAATATGCCACTGGCTAACTAATAAAAAAACATAAATTTTTTACACTAATCCAACATTTGAAGCACGTTCTTCCTGGTAATTTCAAGAAAATTCAAATGGTATTTTGAATTCTGTCGACCGACATTTCTCAGACAATATCGGGCCACTTCTTCTAGACTACAAGAATTTCAATTTTCTAGATTGAGGAGTCAAAATGAAAACTGAGAAACCTTTTCTCAGATGTCTTCTACAGAATTTTATCATTTCAGTTTATTGAGTTACCTCAAACGTTGGAATATGGGCGGCTTTATTTTAATAAGCTGGATAATTTTATCCACAAAAAGTCTCGTAAAACAATTTTAGAAGTGATCAAGTAACGTAATGTAGACGCGCCAGATGTATTTCTGCGTGTGGTCTCCATTGCATGGGAATTCGATGGAAGAGGCCCTGCTGGTTTCTCTAGGTCACGGTTACGACCCGACAAGTGCATAAATAGGATTTCTATGGATGGAGGATGGGGTATTATTAATTTTTTTGACGTCGTAATCTTCCAAGGTGGTAACATTAACACTGTTAACCGCATCCTGTGATCATTAACAAGAGAAGTAATCTAAATTTGAAGTAACCCTCACCTGGATGTAATTAGGCATTTTAGGCTACTGAACCGACGAATTCGTGAAGCTGAACTACCAGATGAATAATTTTTAATTTCCGTTATATTATGATCATACTTACTCATTGCTTTTTCTGTAGGTATTCCCCCCCCCCCCCACCTTCACCTTCACCCCCCCCCCCTCCGTCTTATTTAAGACGTCAAAAATATTTGGTAAAAAATGAGTTTAAAAACAAATTAACAAAATTTTCATCAGAGGATACCATGTGAAAAGTTAAGATAGGGACTTGTAAGATGTGTGGAGCCGTTCCCGATGTAAGTACACTCGTTTCAAATGAAAAATCACGATTTTCACTTGTTTATAACTCAAAAACTACTTAATTTAAACCGCAACTGTAACAACCATTATTTGCTGGATTTAAATCCGAAAAAGTTTAGATAGGATTGTGCCCTATTAAAAAAAGCCGTCATTACTGGGCCAAGGAACACCCTGTATATAAAAATGTTACGTTAATAGAACATAAATTAAATAAAAAAATTATCTTTTTTATTTATTTTATTTTTTCAAAACTTGAAGTTTTTTGGACCGTTCCCGGACTTTTTTCTCATAGAACGCGCACTGGAATGTAATTTTTCCCAGTAAGAATTTTTGAAGAACGCTGGAGCAAGAAAGTTTAATTTATTGTGTTGATATAGATTTTGAGACCAATTTCATTTTCACTTCTCTTTGTTTAAATTGTCTTTGTTACGACGTCAGTCATTTTTTAGGAATATTGGTCTGCAGGTGCTGGATTCACTTCCCTTGGTATATCTGGACGGTACAATAACTAAACGTAGTTGCCAGCTTGTCGCTAAAGTTTCAAAATTATACATCCGCCTATCAGAAATTCGATTCTTGTTCTGTCCTTATTCATTTAATGGGTTATTTTCTGTGCGCTTGATCCTTCTCTATACATTTATCTACATACGTTTGTCACTGTTTGTTTGTTTAGCGGGATCTACGAATTTACGGGATCGTGAACAGAACTCAATATTCTAGGTACGGTCACTGTAAAAGAGAGGTCGCTAGCCGTTTCAATCTATTCATCAATTATTTAATATCAACTTTAACCCCGATGGGTCGTTACAAAATTGTCAATATTAAAGAAGTTGAGCTCTTAACTTTGCCTCTTCATATCTCGGTCAATTTACAATATTGAATTTTAGTATTATTTCTACACATTTATATTATATAAGAATGTTATAAAAATGTTCATGAACTGTCGTAGTTTTGTTGCGATCGACACAATAAGTTTCTACTTTGTTTTTGTTTTGTCTGTGGATGGAAAACCGGTGTTGCTTGGTATTATGTATTCACGACTCTTGTTTCCAGAATATTTTAAGAAAGTTCGAAAATTATCGCAGTTTTGTTTCAATCGACAACAAAATTATGGTTCCTGGTTTGTTTTTGTTGTGTTTTGTTGAATTTATTAAGTGAAAACTCGACATTTGATAAGAATATTGCTTAAATCACTGATCCAACTCGAAATTCGTCTCATTTTTCACGCCGAGGGCTTAAAATACTTCAATTTCTTAGTTTGTTATTTGCTTTGATGTAAATTGCAGCAATTATCATGATGTAGCTCGATATGGACATCTGCATTCTCATATTATACGAATAAATGAGCGTTCACAGATGCCAACGAGAATTTAACGAGAAACATCGGAAAGCTCTTGACTTCTTGAAATTATAACATGAACGTAAACTTACTTTTCGCTGCATTTTGCACATAATTTTAGTTATCAGAACTGGAATGCAATAGTCGAAAGCTTGCACGCCTTTAAAAAGAAATTATAGAAAAGCTTTTGGAAAATAATCATTCTAAAATTTTGAAAAGAAATCATCTTATCCTTAAATTTATTTTAAGTTTTTATTCATTAACTTCTTTATAATTTTGCTTATATTTCTAATGAAAAGCATTTTAACAGCCATTATATTGATATGACTACTTCCCCTAACGCGCTGTTCATCAAATTAATGATGACCACTTAAGCATTTCCAGTCCCTTGGGTAAATAAAAGACTGACGATAAAGATGAAAGAAATATTATTTAAGCTCAATATAAACTCAAAGCTAAAGGGTACCTTCCTTCAGTAATACAGTGGCATTAGTCTAATTTTATGCTGTGTATAATGATGTTTGACACAGAGTGGGTGAGGTCACCAGATCTACGTGTTCCTGTTTTACCTTACCAAATAAGTGTTGTAATATCTTGTTAAGATCTCAATTGAAATATTTCCCCTTGTTATGACACAATACTTCAAGTGCTTTTCATGTTTGTTCTATTCAAATTGAGCCCATCATAGACTTTATTTGAACGCATAATGAATACCTCATTTCTTGAAGTATTCATTATTCACTACCTTGTAAGTAAATTACGTTTGATTTTGATGACATGAGTTAATATAAAGGGTTCTGATAAATAGATAAAAAAAGTGGTACGATGGTGTGGAGATGTTACCAAGGAAACAAAAACTACGAACGAAGTCATCGACATACTTTTTCACTATAAAATTCTGGACAAACATAATAATAATTATTCCTTATCAACCATTCCACTTATACATATGGTGGCATCAAATCCAGCGCATAAAGTCCATGGCAGCTCCAATTTTGGTGATTGAAGTTGTAGCGCATAAGAGTACGGAATTAGCATGTTATTTTCTTTGGAAGACGCTTTCTGCATGTCAAATAGGTATTTTTTGCTTGAAAGTTACGATATCTATAATATCAAAATTTTCCAAGAGTATTTTTCTTTTCAAATTAGGACGTGTAATCTAAAAAAATATGATCCTCTGTGAAAAATATCTAGTGGCGTAGAGATGGGGTGGGAAAATGGGTGCCACCACCCACTATATCTACGCCACTGGACAGTTTTAGAAAAAGTTATTACCAGTAAAGAATATAGGTATCTATTTCAGAACTATGTGTACCAAATTTGAACAACATCGCTCAAGTGTTCCTAAAGTTATTCCCAGAATTCTGCAACTTTGAAGATTTCTACCTCCATTATTATGTCTTTCTAAAAATTTTATGAGGAAAGTTCACTTATTTTGAGATTTTCTTCTATCTCTTTCTTCTTCTTCTTTCTATTTCTTCTATATTCTTCTAGATCACCTTCTAAAAGGACACTGGTAAAAAATGAAATACCCCCTATTGGGTACATTTCATTTAAAATATTTATACAGGATGATTCATAAATGTGCGCAAGACTTTAATATGTAATTGCTAGTTCAAAAATATGAAAAAAAGTTCCTATTAACATGGTTCCGGAAATCGACCATTTTCGAGATACAATAAAATAATTTTTTTTCAGTTTTTTTACGATTTCTCAGGAGCCCTTTCAGATATAAAACTGAATTTTTGCAAACATCTTATCATTAATATTATTTACTTTTTGAGCTCTTATTAAATTTATTTCGTACGGAAGTGGCGGAGATTTTGGGGTTGCTTTAAATTTTTTGCCCCTAAGTTTCCACGACACTGCAAAAATTGGCATTGTGGGAGCACATTTTAAACTGTCAATGTTTTCTACATAAAAAGGGTGCTCTTGGTCAAATACTCTAACGTGAAATGTTTTCGAAAAAACGGAATTTTATGATGAAGAACATAAAAGTGGAAAAATGTTTTGTTGAGGACAAAAACATCACTTATTTGTGATAATTTTTTTATGATTTGTTTCACTGCCACATTTTTTTTTTAAATTTTCCCTCTTAACTTAGATATTATTAATGACAAGATGTGTACTAAAGCTGGGTTCTGTATCTTAAACAGTTCCTAAGATATCGTCAAAAAACTAAAAATAATAAATTTTTTTGATGATAGTATCTCGAAAGCGGTTATTTTGCGGACCAATGATAATGGGAACTTTTTTTCATATTTTTTAACGAGCTATCACATCCTGAAGTCCTGCGCACATATTACGAATCACCCAAACATTCTACCAAATCACTACTAAAAATTAGTCCTTATATCTAAGTGAAAATGATCACAAAAAGTTGTATTTTATGTTTCCTTCAAAACTCATTTTGATTTTTTTGCAGAGGTTGTTTGGTTTTTGATTAAAATCATTTTTTCTAGAGGTGCGTTGCTTACCAAAAATTTAAAATAAACGAAAATTCGATGAACCTATTACTATATGGAAACAACGGGTTCCGTGCAACGCTAAAAGTAAGATTAGGGCTTAGGGTAAGTGAGGCTTTAAAAAAAATTGAACTTCGAATTACCTTGAAGTTAACCTCAAGGCCATGATGGTCAGATGGTCGAGGTAGTGAGTTCAAACAGTTCAAACGTTTGTTCGCCCCTTAATTCTCTAATATTCGAATGAAACAACTTTTAGACGATTTTTCAACATTTGGCCTTGATTTGACCTTGTAAAATAATGCTAACAAATTGAAGTAGGTACAAATTCTCGCTCTTTCCGAATCCGTTGTCAAAAATGCCCATTTAATAAAATGACTTTGACATTCAATTACCTTGAAATTTTACCCAAAGGTCAACGTCATTAGTGCAGTCAGATTGTCCTGACAACTTTTGTTAACACATTTTTTTTTTATCTGGATTAACAACAGAAATATTTGAGGCGTCGATTATAATGGCCCACCTTGTATATGTATATACCTAGTCTTTGTTCACCCAAGCCTTTCCAGGCTTCTACTAACTTTGTCTATTTAGTCCAGTTGCTTTTCCATTTACCATTTTCTTCATTGAACTCCTTATTGTTGCTTCTGTGCTTACAAAAATGGTTCTATGATTTTCTTTATTTAGTTATGTAGGTATATCTAATTATTTATTGAAATACTTATTCTTGGCTGTTTTTAATTATTATTAGTTTGATGTGAGTGAAGTATTTTGATGTTTTATCCTTTCTACTATTATGGCATGTTATTATTTTTTTTTCATAGCTTGGTAGGTATTTACGTTTAAGTAGTTCCGCATCGGTTTATAAAATATAACGAAAGGTATTTTATTTATTCAAAATTCAAAACATTAGTGATTATGTAGTGTAATGCAGAAATGATCAAAGTAATCGCTATTAAATTGGTAACCAGTTCATTAATGATTACCATAGCAATTCCTCTTTATTGCTCAGTTATTTAAATTGGTTATCCTATAGGCACTCGTTAAACTGAGATTAACTGCATTTTAATAGTGAAAAAACTTTTATTTTGAAAACTACTCCGCTTTATATAAAAAGCAATTTATTCTGGGATAGTATACCTACGTGCTTAAAAAAAAACAGTGGATGTTTCCACTGGTAAGGAAATTTTAAATTGTTAGAAATTTGAAACTATCTGCAAATACATTTTCAGCATAAGAATAAAAAAAAAAAAAATTAAATAAAAATGTCCTTACGCGAATTCTTGATGCACTCCACTGAAAGAGAACAGTCATAATAATAAGTTAAAATATCTGATCCGACGAAAAGTTAAAAGATTATAAGCGAAAGATAAATTATGAATGATGGGGACAACATCTATAGTGTCTCCAGAAAGCTAAATATATTTAGTGAATCAGTGAAAGCAATACGGCAAACTACCCATTATACAAGCTGCTCGATCTCAGTTATCTTCAGAGATACGAAGTCGATTAAATTAATTTAAATTAAATTAAACACTAATTCTCTCTAGATGGAGAAGGATCGATCGATAGTCAAGTTTAGATTTTCTTATGGGCGCCATTTTGGATTTTTCCGATTTTGACCGCAATATATTTTTAAATGTATGGAGTTATAATATTTAGAAAAATCCCAATATGACGTCCATAAGAAATATATAAATATTAAATATAAACCTTATACTTGAACTTTTGAAATGTTGTACAGAATTGTAGAGACCAAAGAAAAAACTTTCTGTTGGCTTTTCGTTTAAACAATTTAAAAAGATCTTATATTAGTTGACTGGCTCAATAAAGTTGGCACCCCTAAGTGTGAATTTTTATAAAATTCAGACGGCATTCTGGTTTTTGGTTGGACAAACGTGGACAAACGAACGCCCGTTTGTATTAATTTCGTAAAAATTCACACTTTGGGGGGCCAACTTTACTGAGCTTAGCTGACTATAGTTTCCTTTATTTTACTTGTCGCATCCTCTGATCTAAAGTAAGGTTAATTTTTCTCGTCGATCCTCATTTAATGACAAGAAACATTGTAGAACACAGCAGTCGAATCGATTAGTGGGGAATGGAAGTTGAATAAGTTATGTCTTCCAAATAATAAAAGCTTCGGAGAAGTTGACAATTCAAAAATTAAATCTAATACCTCAAGTACATCTTAGATAATATCGCGAATATTCCGTTCAGGGATTAAATGATATATCTTCATGTGAAGTCGGTCACTCATCTGACGAACGTGCTGAAAACATTTTGTCACCAAAAGTTGTGCAAACGTTCCTCATACTAGTGATTGGTATTTTGTAGAGTCAACCAAAAATTTCTCACCATACCAGAATATTTTTTTACAGGTTTGTGTTTACAAGTTTGTGTTTTTTTTTAAGATTTTGAAAGAAAAAGATTAAATCTGATCACTCTAGAAACCAATGATGTGGCATTTAGTTCCAGAGGATATAGCGTTTGTCTATAATCTTCGAAACTACAAAAAACATAAAATTCTAAAAATTGAAAGGGTTTTAAGGAAAAATTGGGCAACATGCGTTAGATTTTCACCATATGAATCTTATCAGTTCTGAAAGTATGATAAAAAAGTATATCTACTGAAATTTAAAATTTGTGCTAGAACCCCGCATTGATCATACCTACGGAAGTTAGTCTCGCTTAAAAATTCTCAAAAAAAGTTATAAAGGGAATAGGTATACCTGCGGGAAAAGGAAATTTCAAAAATACAGTTCCCTTGGAACTACCAAGTTTCCTGGGAAGCAGTTTCCTAGGAAACTATCCAGCTGTTAAACCAGAGGGGCGATTCTTTTCAATATTCACTGTCCTAGTGTTTTCCCTATGTTACCTTTCCTATGTAACACAGTGTATATGTTATTCAACTGTTTATACGAAGTCGGTTTAGACAAGCGAAAGAGAAGAATCTTTTGCACCATCATATTACAGTGGTGAAAATATGAAAAACAATTGAAAGTCGACGTCATGAGATATTGCCAAAAACGTAATTTTTAAAATGGGAAACTGTAGATTATTACATTTTGATAATTATTATTATTGTCTGGAGAAAATCGAATTAAAATGAGTCATACAGTTTGCGTTTAAAGAGAGGAGCTTATGATGAGTTGAGTTAAATTCAATAATAATATTATTGAAATCGTCATTTTTCGATATTCAAAGGCATTTACAAAGAAAACGGCTCAAAATATTAGAAAACTGTTTAAATGTCCCTATCTTAACTTTTTATTTCATATTCTATTGTGTTCAAAAAATACAGGGTGGCTAAAAATCCTGCGATCTAAAAACGAAATAGATAAATAAAAATTAAAAAATATTAAAATCATAGGATAAACCATTAGAAGTTGAAACGTTTAACCGTTTTTTAATATAATTGAGCCGTTTTCGTTGTAAATGCCTTTGAAAAATGGTGATTTTCAATTGTTTTTAACTCATACTCACTTTAAACGCAAGCGTTTAAGTCATTTTAATTCGATTTTCTTCATACAATATAGAAAGGTAATAACATACAGGTATCCAATTTAAAAAATTACGTATTTGGGCATACCTATATCTCTTTTTTCTGTTTTCACCATTGGAAAACGAATCAAAAATTCTGACCTTTCGCTGCTTTAATAATTTGTAGTTCCAATAATAACCAACTTGCCAATGGTTAACAGAAAAAAACAAAATATTGAAGATTTCTCGTTACCCTGTATACACATTCACTTTATTGTTTTTTTTTTTTCAGTTCAGATAAAGGCCATGCATTTTCTTTGGAATAATTTTTATAATTAATATAATAATTTATAATAATTCATGCCTGGGATCGAGTGTGGTCAAATTCAGTCTTTTGAAAAGCACAAACTTATGACTAAAAGAATAAAAAACAAACAAATAAAATCATATGGCGTTAACTTTTTGGCGGACACTCTTTATTAGTATGAATTACAGGTGATTATTACATGTATTGTTTACAAAAAAAAATGTTCACAAGATTTTAGATTTTGTAAGTAGCCTCTATTACCAACCTCTATTGAAAGTTTTTATTAAAATAAGTTTTAAATTTTGGATTTCTTTGATTCTTGAACTTTTTGAATCTTATTACTTATTGAAAGATCCTACAAACTTGATTTTGTTTATTTTTAAACTTTTATTCACCCTAATCGAGTCTACCACGGACTAAGAACGTACAGACCGAGATAAGGGTTTCCGTGATGATGTTAGTTCAGGTGAAAGTTTTCATCCTTGAAGTCATTTTGCATTTTGCAAAAAAAATACTCTCATTTTCCCATTACCTATTCGACATGACACATCTGATAGGTATGACAATAATAATGTCAGAATCATTGTCTTATAATTGAGTAGGTATTATACCGTTATAATGGTTTATCAAAAAATATATTGGCCAATATTATACTTTTTATCTAAAAATTAGAAACAACTTCTCTTTTTTTGGTAAGATAAACGTATAAGCACGGAACACGAAACTCGTTCACGTTCTCTTATTCTCAATCAGCAAGTGAGTTGTCTAGTCTATAATCAGCTCGCGAGAAGTTACCCTCCAGTCCTGCGGTAAGGTGTGAGTCTGAGTTACTGAGATATTTTGTGGCGAAGTGTAAATAAACGAAACACCTTGACATAGCACTTGATATAAACACGATAGGCTGGGAAAGTCAGACTGCAGGTCGTCATCGACGCAATGTGTGTTTAATCCTTGTGGCAATGTCTAGAGTTGCATAACTCTTCCTCTCGGTTATCTGCATGCTGCATGACACTCGGGCTGTTAGTTCTCTTTCTCTGCCATATCTGCCTGACGTGGTATTAACCTTTGAGGATTCCTCTTTAGATATGAGATGCTTGAGATGTGTAAGTATCTACCTACCAACACTGGCACTAGGTAAATGATAGAGATAATATTTTAATGGAAGAACTGTACGGGTTTTAATTTTATGGAATGTGAAAGAAATGTAAAGTTGTCTATTCGATAAGCTTCCTATAGTTACTTGATGAGAAACTTGACCAGTCCTTGCTTTTGAAAAATGCAGTGCTGTTGTTTTTAATTTTTTATTTCACTGGCAGTAGTATAGGTTTAGATCTTGATGTTGTATTTTTACTGGTACCTATCTTATACATATACTTACATGTATTATCAGGTCAGAACCAGCTATAGTGGTACGTAACATTTATAAGAGCTTTATTTCAACTAAAGACTTTATTTCTTATGAGTATACTCAACAACGGCTGTGTCCGTTGATGCTCGTTTCATGGTTCATCTAGGTAAATTTTGAGAATTATTTCAGAAACTTTAGTTTCTAAAACTTTTATGTGACATGTCTTTTGGGGTAATTTAATTGAGACGTCTGATAAATAGAGTTCTTTCTATAATAGTCCACAATAACAAACCGCGGGCTTAGCAAATAACATAAAAGATACTGCCGTTTTGGGACGTGTTTCGGCGTCAATACCGTTTCAAATTAGATTAGATTAGATTTATCGTGAGTGAGCTATTGTGACACATCCACTGCGACCGAAGGTCTATTCTATTGTGGCTCACATCTAGTCGTGCTACATTAACCCCATCAGGTCAGCCTCTTTAAGGAAGCTGACCATCTTATTGACTGTTGTTAATATACCCAGGTCCTCCGGTGTGAGAAAGTCTCTCCCGAAGGATCTGGTCTTTCCCAAAGCGGGATATGGTTTCAAATATTGACTTATTAAATTGACATTTCTTTTAGATAGCGCCATCCTTCTCAACGGTATAAAATGATTATGGCTGGATTTTGCGACTCAAGCTATAAGCCGGGGAGGGTCTTTTTCGCCGTATCTGTAGTATAGTTAAATCCCTATTTAAACCTCCCGGACTTTTATATAGGGTGTTCCTGAATATTAGGTACATACGAAGGGAGGTAATTGCTTAGCTTATTTTATGCCTAAAAGTTCATATAAACATAGGTCAGCAACGGCTTCGTTATCGATCTACATGCAGGGTGTGTTAAAATTTTAAGACTTTTCTTTTTCTTAAAGCTCCTTGAGGTTAGTCAAACTTTAGTCCAAAAGTTAGTCACATAGGGTCATCCCGGCTTTAAGTTTTAATAAGCAGTGCTGACTTGACTGTCACAATTAATGGAAACAAGAAATTAAAAAAAAAAAACAGATCCGGTTTTACCTTTTTAAAAATTTGAATTTCGTCTAACGAGTTATAGGAAATTATTTATGCTTTTCTTGATAACGGTTGCAGTTGCAAAAAAAACATAGAGACCAAAAGGTTTCAAAATAATAAAACAAAAAATTCATTTGTATTTTAGAATCTACCAGTGGCGCATTACCTCCTTTCGTATGGACCTGATATTTAGGAACACTCTATAGGTATAAAGACCAGAAGGTTAAAAATTACACGAAATGAGTCACCTTTCTCTTCCATAAGTGCCTCTGATTCAAGATTGGAGCATGAGGATATTTTATTCCTCGCATATACCTATAGCAGTGGTAGGAGTCCTTGTCGTTTGTTTCAAAATAAGGACAAACTGGGTCCCTTTTCAGCTCAAAAATAAGTTCTATGTGCCTAATCAGACTATTGTGACCAGGGAGAACTCCAACTAAATAAGTTAAGATCCCTAACGATTTAGGTTCATGATGCGTTTGCAGTCTGTTCATGTCCGGACGCTGGACTGGCTATGAACACTCTCGTCTGTCTGCAACCAGGAACTTCTCTACACCATTTTAGACCCATTCCTTGCTAGCCTCGATTAGAAGACCTGTCGTCAGACCAAATTCAAGCTCCGGCCTGTAAAAGTTTTCCTGGACACCAAGCTATACTTATGCAAACTTATCTACGAGCTACTTACCCGGTACCGCCAAATGTCCAGGAACCCATACAATTCCTAGATAAGTAGACCTAGATTCTGCATAAGGGCGGGATTTTGTGACAGCTTGGCAGTAGGTGCTTATGTAAATTGTCTGCTCCGTAGCCTTAGCCTTTATAACCTTTTAGATTCCAGCTCTATCTGCTTGTAGGATGGCGTATACCTCTGCTTGGAAGGCCTTCATGGTTCACCCCAGGGGATATTATCTCCCCAGCTCTTGCCCTGTGAATTAAAGTTGTTCTCCAATATAACTATTTTCATTCTTAGTCATCCTGCTCTAATTAACATTCTTGCATATTTCTGAAGTAGTTCTTGACACCTATTTTTTTTTTTTTTTTTTTACAATTTTCTCATAATTATACAAAGTTCAGCAGGTAGGTATGGAAGAGCGAAATCGTACAAAGCATCGTATACAGGATGTTTTAGTTTCTGTGATCATAACTCCGGTAAACGGTAGAACACGTATAGGTAAGTAAAAGTAAATTGTTTTCTTTTCGAATATGTTCTACTACAGTCTTTTGCTTTTGGTTTTCCTCTTTTGTCAATTGCTTTTCCTTATTTATTTTGTCAAATGAGTTTCTTATTTTTCTATCTATTAATGATTATAGTCATTGATTTATTAATCAATTTCCTTTTATGTCAAATCAGTTTCACTTTGTGTCAATTGCTTTTCCCATTTACTTGCAGTGACAGTATCATAATATTGGAAAAGCATTTGATAAAAAAGGAATTCCATTTGACAAATAAGGAAAAGCAATTGACAAAAGACGAAAACCAAAAGAAAAAGACTGTAAGTAACAATATTTTGAAGTGGAATATTTTTTTCCAAAAATTTTTCATATAAACTAAACCAGTGGCATGGTTATGGGAGTTCTATGTTGAATTTGTTTAAACTTATGGTATCATCAAAGACCAACCAAAATTGCTTTATAACCTAAATTGAAAATCGCAAAAGGAATTCCTACATGGAATTCAAAAGGAATCAAAACGCATTCCTAAAGCATGCAATAACAATGTTCACTGCTAAAGCTTTAGGTAAAACTAGTGACGAATATATCATTGAAAATGCTTTTAATTCTTGACAAAATCTTTTTATGTTTGCGTATTACCCATTTAATTTACCATTTTCAACCTATCAAGAGAAAATTGAGTCATGCTTCTCGTATGAAGAAATAAAATCGTACATAATTTGGTATAAACACAATTCTTGCTGTCATCTAATTTCGTCAACAGTCCTTTTAAAATCTACTTCCTATTCATCATTATGTAAACGAATTATTATTAGCGAAGTCCCAGCTGAAGACATTTTGAATGCCGTCAAAATTTTAACTTCAATAACTGGATCATAAGAATTCCCCGAAAATCCAATCTCTGATCCACTTATTGTATCCCAGGAAGATGTGCTTGAAGTAGTTAATTCCTTTAATATTTGTTCATTAGCAGGCTTGGGCTTGCACTCCATGAGACCATCTTATCTTCGTGATTTACTAACAAAAGTTCTGGGACGGCAAAGGAAAAACTCCTATTGTCATTAGTACGTCTAGAAATTTGTTAGACCCATTATGGAGCTTCATTGATTGCTCTTTCAAAGAAGAATGGTACTGATGGCAGCATTCGTCCAATTGCTGTAGCTTCAATCTTTCGTCGCTAAACTTGATTGTCGTAAAACAAGAAATTTACTCCTTGATAAATTCGGTTCAGTACAATTTGGATTTGGTTTCCATGGAGGTTGTGAAGCAGTTGCTCATTCTGCTCGGATTTATTAAACTTATCTAGAACCAGTTAAAAAAGTTTTTTTTGCAAACCGGCAGTTTGGAATTTTACGTGTGTAGACAATAGTTAGTTAGGCTCCTTCTCATTTAGCTCTAATGGTTATCACTGCTGGAAGTGACTAGCAAGTATGGAAAAGATCAAAATATAAGAACATCGGACGTCAATATCTATACTTTTCAGATTTTTGCTACTTTTTTTCCTTAGAAATGTTTTTTCCGGCACATTTTGGGCTTGCTCTTGAAAGGAAAGTCACAGGCTGTAAATCACCTAGTAGGAAGATTTTAATAAAAAAACTCATATTTTTTTAACATGCATGTCCATCCGAAATTAAAATAGAATCACAAAAATTGAAAGTTGTTCGTGTTCGTCAAGAACTCCGTGTAAGTAGAATATTCCAATCTTTTTGGATTCACTCCTTTTCTTAACTACTATTCCTCGTCATTTGAATGGCGGGCTAGTTAGATAGATGCATCGTATTTATCTTATTAAGACAATGGATAGTCCAATTAAACATCCAAGAAGATACCCTTGCCAGTTCATTATTATAATGAGGCATGAAGCATGTCTCCCATTCGCCCTGGACACCTGTTGTGTCCATTCAGTTACCACACCAGCCGGTACCTACAGCCCACAGTGTAGAGATACAATAAAATCAATAAGAATTCATTCTCTTCTTCGGATTGTGCCCTGGACGTGTCTTCCTTCGGTATTATCGGTATTCCTCTTGCTATGCTAGGCCATGAAGAGATTACACAGCATGCTATCGCGTCTGAAGCATCTCTTTCATGATACGCTTTCTTTGAAGCGATCTCGCTCGGCCGTCTTGGTTCTCGGTATAATACCTACCATGCAGTTTATGCCTACATTATTCAACATTTCAACCATCCACCTCGGGGTAGGCGTGCGTTTGTGTCTTTCGTCCTTTTATTTTTGTACGAAATATTTGCTAAAGTGGCGTGTCTAGATGTTGATTCTTTCGTGCTAAATTGGAGATTTTTCACACAGTTTTAAATTTTAACGGCTCAATTAAAAATCTCATATTAAACTGGTTAGGTCAGTAGGTACTTACTAGCAGTGTCTAGTTAAATTGTATTGTATCCAGGATGACCCATCGAAAACGAAACAGACATAAATTGGAAACTGCATGAAGATGTAAGCGAAAAACGCCGAAACAGGTCAATTTTGTTATCGAGGGGGACATATTTTGGTGACAAATTTAACTAAGTTCACCACCTTGGTAGGGGTTTGCTTATCCTTTGCATCTTTTGCACCCTTTGCTTATCATCATAGGGAACAGTTATCGAGTGATATATCATTTGAAAGCTACATACTTACTATCGTCTAAATATTACAGGGAGAATCGACAAAAAAAAGCTACTTCATAATTATTGCCCTTTTTGAAAAAAATAAGCAAGCAGAATTTTTATTAAATTTTATTAAACAACGTCGCACTTCACCAACTACCATGATCCCTAGTAACCAATGGAGTGCTATATTTTGTTAAAAAATATTCTCTCCGCACATTTCCGAAGAAAAGGAAGCAATTGTTAAGAAAACCTGTTGTATCGATTCGCCCTGTAATATTTAGGCAAAACCCAAAATGTGAGATTTCGTTGTAAAGAGAATTCAAGCAGCTTCCAAATGATATATCACTTGATATATTTTCCGTATTATGATACGCAAGAGGGTGATGCAAAGAGAATATGAATAGAAGATGAACTCGGTATTGTTAAATTTGTCACCAGAATATGCCCCCCTCGATAGCAAAATTCACCTATTTCGGCGTTTTTCGCGTACATCTTCAGTTTCCAATCTATTAGGCCTTTTTCGTTTTCGATGGGCCATCCTGTATTGATATATAAAGTTTTTAGGAGTGTTTTAAAAAAGTTTTTTAAAGCGTTACAATGCGATATTTCTAAAACGATTTCAAATATTTTCATGAAATTTTGACGACGCAGCCAATACCTACAGGGGGGACACATATTTTACGATGTCTGTAACATTTTTTCTCGGTGATGGTAACTTTGAAATTTCAGTTGGGAACCCTTATTTTTTATTGCAGATTCGGATTTTTACGAGCAAAAATAAGTAGGATTTGTCGGTAACATTTTTTTTATATTCATGATAAAAGGCCCTGTAATCGGTAATTTTTTTTCGCTTTGTCTTATCACTGAAATTGAACGAAAAAGGTTCATGAATCGAAAAAAAAATTAAATCCCCCCTCTCCAACGTCGAAAGAAGGAGGGAGATAGGAGTTGCTATTAAAAACTTCAAAGTTACCTCCATTCCTCAAAAGTGTGCGAAGGGAAAAATGTCACAAAAATCGTAAAATATGCCCCCCCTCCCTTCGCCGTACTTACTACGCCACAAAAATTTCATGAAACTATTTGAAGCCGTTTTCGAGATGTCGCATTGTAACATTAAAAACTCAATGTATATGGTGTTGAATAAGAGGGCCACCTTTAAATTGGTTCAATAATAAAAAATCAATATCAGATAAGAGATCTTTCTGATGGGAGTATCACAAGGTAGCTCGATAAGTCCGACCCTATTAGTTATCTACATGAATCACATCTTCAGTGAAGTTGACTTGACGTGAGCTGGGGTAGCTCTGCATATTATGAAGACGATACAAACCTCCTGTTGCATGCAACAGCATTTCCAGATGTTATAGATATCTTAAACACCTCAGTAGAGAAATCAAACAGCAGTAGGCTGCTGAAAAACAAACAAGTTCCCAATAGGGAGAAAACAAATGTTATGCACTTCTCCACTAATCATTCTGGTTCCAAGAGACCATCAGAGATCCATTTAAATGATACTACACATGCATATAATAAAGTGTTGTACTTGGATTCCAATATTAAACACGCGTGCTCTAAGTTGAGTTCTTCATGCTGCAAATTCAGAATTCTCCAGAAATACTCAAACCGTCATACGCTAAAAAAGGTCTATCATGCCATAATAGAGTCACCCTTAGATACGCGATCATAATTTTATGGAAAAAGCACAGCTATACCTAAGTATAATAATTAAAATTAAAAAAAATGTTACGTTACGAATCTTTCTGGGACTGGTCATGATGAGAGAATCATTTAGGTGTCGTTTTAAAGATATTGGGGTGCTGACGTTTTATGGAATGTTTGTGCAGGAATGTTTATGCTATTTCTCTATAAACTGCAGAGAATTCAACAAGGCCAAAGGGACAGCTGAACACGTTCTGTGCGAATGCGAAACTCTGGACCGCGGAAAGAGACAAAAACTAAAGTCAAACAAAAGTTTTCATCCACAAAAACTAAAGTCATCAAATTTAGTAAAAGAAGAAGTAAAGCCGTCCCTTCTATCACACCAAATGGTGCCCATCTTCAAGTAATAACGGATAATATCAAATTACTTGAATTAATTCGCAGATTAATCTTCGATAGTAGACTAACTGCGAAACATCAATACATCTCCAGCATAGCTGCTTAGCTCGTCTGAACATCCTTAAAGTAGGTACTATCACACTACCAGCGGAGAGCCGAAGAGCAAGTCCTTCTCAGACTATATAGAGCCCTGATATGCTCGAAATTGGATTATGCCAGTCTGGTCTACACCTCTACTAGCAAGACCAATCTGAAGAGTCTAGAAACCTAGAAACAGTGCACAACACTGCCTTCCGAATTAGCCTTGGGGCCTTCAGATCAAACCCGATCGAGTCTTTATGTCGAAGCTCAGGAACTGTCACTTTTGCTTCGCCGAGAACAGCTCTTGTCCTCCTCAGCTAGAGTATCTGCTAACCCTTAATAATCCCGTCCACAATATACTCACCACCGCTGAAATATTGCTCAATAACCCCCCCCCCCCCCCCTCCCAAAAAGATACTACATATATCAACACTTAAAACAACCATTATTAGGCGACAATAACCTTTGTAAAACCATTTCTAACCCCATTTATATAATTATTGTACCACCTTGGAACAAAGTGTTACGTTTCATCAATGCCTCTCTGTGCCGACTCAAAAAGGACGAAACTTCCCATACCATTTTCAAACAAGCTTTCTTAGAAAGCTCACGCACTCAGAAAAATTTTACAAAATTATATACACCGATGCCGCTAAAACCGAAAGTGGAGTTGGTTGCTCTGTCACCATGTCAAACTTCAGGACATCAGGTCTCCTCTCACTGCAGCATACATACAGCGGAGCTATACGCTATTCTTGTGACACTCAAGAGCATAACAGGAGTAAATCAAAAAGTCCGTATATGCACAGATTTACTATCATCCGTCCTCGTAATTGCAACCCGCCGGCCCAACCAGTGCATGAAACATGTCACCAACTTGCCACCCAAGGTATTTCTCTAACCATCGCCTGGGTATCATCCCACGTCGGCATCATCGGTAACGAAAAAACTGATCGAGCCGCTCGTGAAAGTTTCAAGATCTGACCTGTCCATCAAAGAAATTCAACTCCACACGGATCTAAACAACCTTTCGAAGAAAACCGTCTTGGTAAAGTGGTAAAGTTACCGGATCCAGGCAAGTGCTAAGCTATCCACTATAAAACCAAGAAAAAACTCAAGCTGATTGCCGCCAATGTCCAGACGAGACAAAACCACAAAATGCAGGTTGAGAATTGGACACATCCGCGTCACGCACGGCTATCTAACGGAATTTGGCAGCCCACCATTCTGCAAACAGGCAATAATACATTCCGTACTGTTGAGCACATCCTGGCAGAATGCGCATGGTATGCTGAAGCTCTCCGGCGTCACAGGCTGGGGACCGACCGCAAGGAAAGTTTCAGTTCATCCGGAAATGTACAGTCATATACCGGGTGGCCATTCCCAACTGGCTCTTCGTTGGGATCTCCTCCAATGAGCACAAAGTTGCACCATTTTATGTTTTAAGAATCTGAAAAAAATTAGGTTATCTTCAGCCGTTGCTGAAATATCATAAAAAAACTGAAAAATCGAGATTCCTTATTTTCGCCATATTTATTAATGATTTTGTAGTTGCGCCAATGCTATGCCTATGCAGTCGAGGCACGTTAATTGAATAGAAAAAATTGAAATTTCTCGCTAAAACATAATGCGCAAGCCAATGATTCAATCTTCTCAGTTTTTTGCCTTAAAACCCCTATGATGCCTCGGCCAACTCAACACAGTGTAAAGTTACCAAGTAGCATAAATATTTAGAATCGAAAGTGAAATCTTCAGATTGCTCAAAAATAGAACCCTATTCAGTAAACGAATACCTGCATCACAGTTACGATGCTGAATAGTGCAATACAAACTTTCTGAGAGATTATTTAGGTTGGGCCCACTTGTATTGTATGTATTTGTATGTATTGTATGTATTTGGTTATATCATAGACCTTGTAGATCTTCATAGTCATAAGCACTTGTTAGGTAGAACCACTAACCACTATCTTCTGAAATCCCGCATAAAATATTGTATTACTGAATATCTCGAATACATTTTTTCACATTCCCCTTCAATAAGATAAGTTACACTGCATGAGCTAGCTGCATAATCCAGCGTTCTAGAGATGCATGCACCTGACTAAAAATTATAGTTTACAGCGCCGAGATTATGAGGGCTGTAAATTAAACCATTCAACCGCAAGATCATCCGTTCAGTTTATGAAGTTATAACGCTGCAGCCGGTAATTCTGAAAGCGATTCTTCTTAGCTGATGATTTTAATTAATGATCCGGTACCATGAATGCGCGTGCGGGACAGACTATGATTAATCATCATCTAACGCCTCCTTTAAGATCATTGAATATTATTCAATTGGCATTGTATTGTCTTCAATGAATCCTATTGATAAATTTTTCCAACTTTTCCAAAAAGTTTTAATCATCTGCAACCCGATATAAATGGACGTAAAACATATGTAATTTATTAGTTTTTTTCAAGTAGGTACTTGGATATTTTATGATACCTGCGTACCTGGTTTACTAAATAAATATCTAAAATTCACATGGGTTCTGCAAAATCAGTGACAATCTAAACTCATATTATTAGCATAATAAGCCCATCATGTTGAGGTGCTTCCAGCGATCCTGAATCAGTAGGCCCTCGAAGGAAAAAGACTCATATTATGAGGGAGCCAAAACTCCCTCTACGTCCGAGCCTTCTGTACCGCTGGCATTACGCGACCTCTACTCATTAATAAACAAGGACAGTTTAGAGGAACATGTACGACGCTGGTACAATGCCCCCATCGGCTGCTTCCCCAAAAAATACCTACTGTCTGCAAATATCCCATCCGACACTCAAATTAGTGATTGACATCTACATCGGGCACTGCAGACTAAACAAACATCTCCATGCAATGGGAATCAACTCTGACCCACAATGCAGAGAATGTCACGAAGAGGCAGAGACTGTGGAACATATCCTATGCCGCTGTCCTTCACTCTACAATCGTCAATCACCATGGATCTATACTTGGTTCACATTAGTAGGCGCCCTGGTCCAGTTCTTTCTGAGCCTTGGATGCCTTAAAAAAAGAGGTCACTAGGGAAAGAGGGAAGCACAATGGCCTACCTGAGGCCTCAATGCAGTTGACTTGTTGTCCCCTCCCAAGAATCCAGAATCCAAACTCTTATTATTGACGTATACTCTGCTTAGTAGTATTAGAAATAATTTCCGATATTTATGTTTTTTAAGCTTTAAGGAACAAATTTACAAAGATAAATTAAATTAACAGAAGTTTTGCGAAGAATATCCTATCACATTGCTCTTGTCAACTACTTTGGATCTATAATAGTCGGGAGGAATGCATCAATAGAAATCAGCTGACCAATAATAGTTATTTATGCAACAAGTGCATAAAATGGTACTTTTTTTCACGACTGGGAAGTTTGACCCAGTCAATCCCAGAAGTGAAAAAAAGGCACTTTATGCATATGTTGCATACAAAATTTTATCTACGAGTGACTTAAATTAGAACTAAAAGTTATTATTATAAAATAAAATCTTTCCAATGCATTCATATCTTATGTAAGTATTTCTTTGAAGCTATTAAGGCTTTTTTCATCATGTCAGTTCATAAAAGTGACATATTGCTTAATATACACTTCTTTAGATTTTTGAGGTAGGTGCCTACCTAACAGATTTTGTGCAGTCATATTTGATTGAATAAAAATTTCTTCTAGTGCGGAAGATATTTCATTCATGGTTAAATGTAAACATAAAATATATAAATTATATAGCCACACATTTGATTGAAAAATAATTTCTTCTGGGGTAGAAGATATTTCATTCATTGAATCATCTACAATGGTATCCATTTTAGGTAACTAAAAGACGCAAAACACAAAATATTAATTGTACATAGATCTGGCGGTCTGCTAATAAACTGCGACGTTTTTCTAGTATAGGTGCATGATGTCAACAGCATTAGGAGTGGTTGGCGTTTAGTATGTAATTCAGCGTTCAGTCCGAACGACCGAGCCGCTCCGCTCACTACTTCACTAGAACCGTTGATTGAAGCTAGAACTTGCACTCGGCGAGCGTGCAGTAACCTGTCAGATTAAGCGTTAAATAATGAACCGCTACGGCACTTTATTTCACCCGAACTACTTTATTTCACTCTTCAAGATAATCATACATTTTATGAACTAAGAAACGTCTAAAAAAGTGCATTTTATGAATCACTCGTAGATAAAGTAATTTTATGTACCTAAACCTAAATAAAGTCAAGTTCAATAGTCATAAAAAGAAAAATATTTATTAAATTGACAGACGGTCATGCAACATAAATGTAAAATATGGTATGCGCGTCGAAACAAGATGTTATAATAATAATTGAAGAGTACAATGTTAACAACATGCAAGATAAACCATAACTACCTTGTAATTTATATTCACCGCTATTGTTGGTGCATTTTTCAGGGCACACAATTGGGGAATTGATTTTTTCTTTCTTGCTGAACCAATCTCATAAAAGCGACCATATACCATTCCATGCCTCGAGTTTTTTCTCAGTATTAACAGATAGTAACGTGTGAGTCTTTGTAAACGCAGAATACCATACCACCCTGTCAATTTATAAGTCATAGGTATAGACAGGTTCAATTATTAAAATTGTTTCTCCATGCATTGTATCAATACCAGTTCTAACATTAGATAATATACTACCGACACCGACTGTCAAGTATCATATAAAATTGATATTTATGTACCTACCACCTACCTGTACTAAATAATGAATTAGGTACAAATTTTGTTATTTTATTACTGACTTGTCTATACTCTGTTATTATCCTCCACTTAGTTGTTCTTTGAAACAATATAAGCCACACTGTGATTGATTTTATTACACGACCGTTTTTTAACATATATAGTTAGGTATTTTTAAGTGTCTTATTCATTTTTTTCAAGTCTGTTATTGCTTGTTTAGTAAATCTTATAAATATATGCACATCTGCAGCAATTCGGAAGAAGTTGCTCCTATGAAACTCCAAATCCATTTACCTTACTATAGTAAACACCATGTAGGTATAAAAGTGGCGATTTATTTCTCAACGTAGTCTCCTTTTAGCTCGATACACTTGACCCAGCGATGCTCCAACTTCTTTAACCCGTCTGAAAAATACGTTTTCTCGAGGTCTGCAAAGTAGGCCTCTGTGGCGGCAATGACCTCCTCATTCGACTCAAATTTCCGCCCGGCGAGTGACTTTTTCAAGTTTGGAAACAAATAGAAGTCGCACGGGGCCAAAACTGGGGAATACGGTGGATGGGTCAGCAGTTCGTAGCCCAATTCGACCAATTTGGCCGTGGCGAGAGCGAAGGTGTGAGCCCCGGTGCGTTGTCATGGTGGAAGAGCACTTTTTTCTTCGCCAAATGGAGCCGTTTTTTCTGCAATTCGACGTCGGATCGGCTCAATAATTCGGCATAGTACAGCCCTGTGATCGTTTTGCCCTTCTCCAGATAGTCGATGTAGATCACACCTTGTGAATCCCAGAAAACGGTGGCCATCACCTTTCCGGCCGATAGGACAGTCTTCGCCTTCTTCGGAGCACGTTCGCCGGGTGAAGTCTACTGTTTTACTGTTCCTTGGTCTCTGGCGTGTACCAGTGGATGCTGTTTCGTTGACGGTCACGAAATGACGCAGAAACTTCTTCGGATTTCGCTTAAACAGCATCAAACACTGCTCTGAAGGTCTCTCCGGTTGCGCTTGTTGTCCGGAGTGAGCAAACCCGGCACCCATCGCGCCGACAGCTTTCTCATGCCCAAAATTTCATGCAGGACATGACCCACGCATCAGTCTTTTGAGATGCCTACTGTCTCAGCTATCTCGCGTACCTTCAATCGGCGGTCTGCCAATACGAGGTCATGGATTTTTTCATGTTATCCTCCGTAGTAGCAGTTTTCGGGGCACCTGGGCGTGGCTAATCAAAAACCGACGTGCGACCGCGCTGAAATTCGGGAAACCAATTTTTGACGGTCGCCATCGAAGGAGAAGAGACACCGTACACAGCATCCAAGCGTTCTTTGATTTCGCTGCGTGTTTCCCTTCCAAAAACAAGAATCGAATCGAATCATCGACCGATATTGCTCTTTTTCCATTTCCGCGGAAAATCGGCGCACACGCCCGCTTCCATGCGCGGTGAAAACAAAACTACGAGTCCGATTCCGCTGAAATTTTGACAGTAGCCATCTACGAGAATGTACTCGATAGTAAATTTCTATTGCGATAGTGGCGCCATCGAGCGGTGAGGCTAAGTACTTATCGGACCGCGTTAAATTGGGGGAATGCAAAATGATAATAGGTAATAGTGCAGTGAAATTAGAAAAAATAAAAACAATTATTATTACTAGAAATCTGAATTTTCATTTGCATGTTTATTACAGCTTTCCATTAAACATACTAAAAGCTCTCGTCGAAATCTCTTGCGCTCGAATATTGCCTATAAAAAAACATATCAATATTTTTTTGTATCTACAATATTTTAGCTGTAATCCGACATTAAATAGCAAAATTACGTATATTTTTGGTCTCGATTTGCATTTTTTGCTTCTGTACACTATAAAATTGTACAAGTATTTCTTAGGTATGTGAAAGTTCATCTACTCTTACTAATTAAATCGTTTTTAGGTATAGCGTTGTCTGAAGCCCGATCGTTTGGTGGAAAGTACTTCACCGGGAATGGCATCGTCGAAGTCGTGCAAAAGTTGGCTGTGTGAGACGCGTTGAAATATTTTTCCCTCTCAACAGAACTCTCTTCTTCAATTTCCTTGACAATTTCCGTTGCGCAATTTCTTTGGCAATTTCGCTGATCATTTTAGCCTGGCTTTCCGGCATCTAGAAGATGATGAGGTACTCTAGTCCCTTATTGAGATCTTCCGTTAACAAAGGCTAAAGGCTTTACCAGAACATTGCTTCAAATATTCGCAGACCTGATGAAGAGCCGGCAGCAGGATTGCTAAAATCCATTTAGATAGAATCAGTGAATCCTCGAGTTGTATACCGCACCGACTACTTTCATGCTCCGCATAAGATTTGGCTCTGTCACCATTTCCGACCAAGTTCTCGACCAATATTTAACCGTCCTTCTTATCGTAAAGTACTCATCATCTATAGTAGCCATTCGTCGATTTTTCTGTGAGACTTACGAATTAACATATCTATAATAAGAGAAATGTTTTGGGGTATAGGATAGCGACTCGCGTGAAAGAATGGATGCATTCTTTGGACTCTTACCTATATGACGCGGTATTCGTCCGGGAGGCTCGAAAGGCAATCCGAGGCAATACGGATGCTGACGTATGAATAAAGTTACCCACATCAATCTAGACTCTCAATAGTGGATCTAACCAGAATTTACCTTACTTTTCTCACTCTTCAGCTTCCGTATTGCCTCAGGGCGAATTGTTGCATCCGGCAAACCGCATCGAAAACCGGATCGTGATAAACAGTCTAAACGCGTTCTTATCTGCTATAAGGGACCCACCATAATATAATACTTATACCTCTTTACAGGTGCCATAATATAACCAAAAAACTTAAAAAGGTGTACTTGTTCCAAGATGGCGGCTGAGCGCAAGAGATTTTGACGAGGACTTTTTTTTTGTTCAAGCATGTATTATCAAAATTCAGATTTCTACCGATTAGTTTTTTTATTTGTCGAAAATTGGTTTAATGTTACTGGACTACAAAGTGTTTGTGGTGGAAGAAACCTGTATCGAATCAGAAAAAATTTCTGAATCTTTCATTTTGTCATGGATCTAATTGAGATGGTGTAGTGGTAGTGGTACAAACTCGTCTAGGAATGGCGAAATCACACTGCTAATTTTTAGTTGCTGCTGGATAGTGGGGATACTTGGATATAAAGTTCCTGAGCAGTTTTTCTCGTCTGTTTTTTTTTTAACAAATATGTCATGCCTCTTTTGCTCAAGGCATTTAAAATTTTATACCAAATTTCGTATATTTTTTTAAGTTCGCCGCATTGTCATGACTACGTTTGTGATTTCTGTTAGCAAGGGGAAATTTTGGGTCCTCAAATTTAGGTTTGCGTTTCATTTTTCATATTGAGAAGCTGCATGTGCGAAGTAGTCTCACCATTGGTGTAGGATTTAGCTTTTTTTTGCACAAGATCACCGATGTAATTGTTATTAACGACTCTTGATATGTATCTTTCTTAATCAGTTTCCGACGAATTATATGCTTGAACTCTTTTTTGTCGTTCAGTAATTACGTGTTAGCGGTCTTCTTCGTCACGATCTTCATAGTTAGTTCTTCATAAAAATTGGAATGCTATAATAGTATATTTAAAAAAATGTTGATAACAGAATGCAATTGTTATAATAATTTTGGGTTAATCAAGATGGTTAAAAACATGTAAAATTTGTCTTCCAAAGTCGTTTTAACATGTAGTTTTAAATTTTGTCATGTATAAGTATTTTTAAGTAGTTTTCTCGATCCTAGACAGTAAATTAACAACAAGAACCCCAAAAATGTATTAATTTAACAAGTGTGGTATTTTGCAATTAGGTATTCTTCCGCGGAGATGAGACTGTCACTAAACGTTGAGATTTCTAGCTTTTTTGGTTGTCCATATTATACAGGGTGTCGCTAAAAGGTACCACCAACAAAAGACACCCTTTTCCCTTTTCAAGATACATCGCTTATTAAAAGGGGGTCAAAAATGAATTAACTGAGAAACTCAAATTTGCACCGCCTACTACTATTGTTAAGAGCAATAAATTGACATATTTTTAGAAACATTGACTTCAGAACTTAAACTCCACTTTTTACACCAGAAATTTTTTACCCGCACACCCCACTGATTGATTCTGTGTGAATGATTTATTATTCAAAAGCTAAAGTATTAATAAAATTCTTGTCTTTTTATAAAAGTTTAGTATCTCGCATCGTTTTCCCGGAATACATTTTTTATGTTGGACCTACACTCTGAAAACGTATTTTTGTGAAAATACTTTTTTTAGTTTCAATAATAATTTCCACAACAACGTTCTCCACAGATTCCTGAGTTAAAAATATGTATGCCGATTTAACAGCAATTATTTACGTCTAAAATGGCACCCTTTTCAAGATACAGATACATATTGAGGATCGACTGAATACACATTTTCCAAAATAAATAAAAAATGAATTAAATGAAAAACTTTAGTTTTACCGTCTACTATGATTTTATCTCAAGGCCTGGATGCATTCCTTTGGTGATCTGATAAAGCAAGAGGTAAGGAGTCCATTAACCCCAACATGCACTATATAAAACTCAATAGATTTTGAGATATTTCGATTTTCAATTTTTCTTAAAAAATAAATTTAAATAACTTGAAATGTAATTTTCAAAAAATTTACTTCAACTTTTTATATTTTTTTTCGCTGCAATACTTGTCCAACACTATATAGTCTTTCGTTTGGAAAATCTACGGAAGTATTTCGATCATGTGAAAATTTCAACAAAATATCTTAAAATTTTTTGAGTTTTGTATAGTGCACGTTAGGCTTAATTTACTGTTTATCTCTTGTTTTATCAGATCACCAAAGGAAAGTATCCAGTTTCCAATAACTCTGTATATCTCTTATACCATTTCCAGCAAGATCTCCAACGTATTGCATTTTAACTTGGACATACTGTATAATGAGAAAAATTATCGTAATAGTCAAAGTTAAATATTAACTTGCAGAGGAAATATCGTAGCATTTGAAGCATTTCAGGAAGATAATTCTTTTAGGACATCAATTTCTGGTATCGACAGTTATTATTTGGTTGGTTCACTACACTTAAGCATATATGTAAAATGGCTAATATTTCTTTCCTAATTTTCCTATTTATTGTACGTTAGCATATTATGAGAGTATTCACCTGAAGATGTACTACAAGACAGTTACCTAATGTGAGTTTACATAGCGTAAAACACACATTTCTATGAGATAAAGCTTTTATTATATTATATATCAAGACCTTCACTATTTTTCCCACACATTGAACTTCAACTTCCTTAAGGTTAGTGTACTGACCAAAAATATTATCATGAGGAAATTTTTGTTTCCTGGCTTACAAATTATTTAAAAAATCAGCATAAATAAATATAAATAAAAATACAATGCACACAAACTGGTTTATGTGTATTTTAGTACTTACAATTTTCAATTTTTTATAACGAAAAAAGCATGAGCGTTTGCAATACCATATGAACTTTTTCTTTCCAGGCAAAAATAAGACGGCAAACTAGTTTTTAACCTTTTAACGCACAAAGTTATCTCGGACAGGTATGGCTCAGAACTGTTCCATAATCATTTTCAGATTGTCTGAGAAAATCCAATAACAATGGTTTTTACAGTAGTTGCAGTTTAAATTGAGTAGTGTATGAGTTATAAACAAATGAAAAAGGCCATTTAAAGCAGCTTGCATTAAAAACGGCTTAAGCTATCCAAAACCGGCTTATTACAGGTCCCTATTTTGATTTTATATGCACTATCCTTAGATGTATATGAAATTTTTATACAGGGTGATGAAAAATCTGATAATTTTCCATCACCCTGTATAAAAATTTCAAAAACACTGTAAGATAACACATGAAAAGTTAAGATAGGGACATGTAAGCCTTTTTGCGATATTCCGCAAAGGAGCCGTTTTTATTAATGCAAGCTGCTTTGAAATGGTTAAAATTTCTATTTTCTGTATGGACTGTATTCGTTATACGTCATTCTAAAAGATTTATCTTTTGGGAAAATTAAATGGCTCAAGAGAGATTTATTATACACTACATAAAAAATGTTAAAAATCGCGGGCCAGAGTGCTCGTTGGTAGGACGTGTATATCCCAGTTGCCGGTTTTGTCATAACGTCATTACTAAAAAAATATTACAAAAAAAATTACGGGAAAAATATTTAAAAAATTCCCAAGGCCACTCTTTCCATCCAAAATTGAAAAAAATAAGTTTAGAAGACGTGTACGCAGACTTCTGGCGAATTGACGTAAGTTTAGTATGAGCTTCAACGACGAGGTTTGAAAAATGTGAAAACTCAACAGTCACGTACCAAAATTCAATACCTCGTTACGTACTGAACCGCGAATTCGGCAACAAAGCGCCTTCCAATTGACGAACCTGAATTTTTTCGATTTTGTTCTTGAGAAAAAATGTTTCAGCAAAACGATTAAATTTCACATAAGTTATTTTTGCCAAAAATTTCATGGGAAAAACTTTAGAATCAATTTCGACAGAAAAAGTGACCATGGGAATTTTTTCTATATTTTTCCCGTAACCCAGCACCATTTAATAAATAAATAAATTTTTCGAATTTTTCCTCAATGTCTTTTATTACTAGATTTTGGATTTTCCGACGGGGGAAAAGGGTCATTGTACACCCTAGGGAGATTCGTTCGTACTACTAAAATACAAATTTTAATGATATTCATATACTTAATTATAGTTTACTTTTCGATTTGGATACAAACTTACACGAATTATCCCAGTAAAACGCGTGTTCTTAGCATAGATTTAACGGATACGACGTTGATCTTAATTAATTTGTGTCATATTAGTTACAAAAGCGAGAAATGCAGAGCGAACCGCGATCACTCAAATATTCGATGCGCGTGTATTATGGATCATCCAATTGGGATGATTTTTTTATCCTGGAACTTGAGTTTACCTTAAATAGTAAACTGTCGATGAGGGTCTCAGATGCACTGGAAAAGAGCTACACGTGGAGAAACCGGGCGCAAGAACATTTGTAAAAAACCCGTACATTGGGGAGTTTTAGCTGATATAGACTCAATTGAAGAGTAAATCCTAACGAGTCCTATGACTCCGAAAAGATTGCGTGGGATGATTTGAACACGAGATATGGGCGGTTGAATAAAAGAAAACAGAATCCAATATGGCGGCGGACCTGGTAATTTGATCAATGCGCAAATTCCGGGTTAATGCCTCCATCGAAAATCTCCCTTTTAAATCAGCAACAAAATAAGAAATGTATCTGAAATTTTTGGCTCACACCTATAAATTACCCCCATCAGACGGATGGTTGTTCAAGTGTCCGGAACTCCTATACTCATTAACATGCTCCTATAAACAAAGAACAGGACTGTACAAAACTGGTGTACCTACTTGGAATTTGCAACTTTTACCTCTTTGGTGGTAGTGTATCTGCTTATGGCGTATGAACTAAAGAGCTACAAGTTTGGATGACTTTGAAATCTAATTGAAGTAAATTTAGTACCTACATTATTTCGGTGGGAGTTTACAACTTAAAAATGTTATACTTTTATACAAAAATATGAACTCGCTTGAACGTAATTTACTCATCTATTTCTATTACATATCTCTCGATACATAACCAACCCGCTCCATAAATCTAAGAATAGTTAACTTCCTTAGCAGATTGCGCAAAATAGACAGTTGTAACTCACATCATATCATGGGTGTCAGCTCTAGAACCCTAGAGCTCGTGCAATAATGCATGGGGTCACTATCCTCAATTTTACTTCCATCAACCACGCCTATCGACTGAGGAATCTCTTCATTTCCAACTTGAGTGCCCGTTTTATGGCATCGAAAATGCGCTCTCTAGAAATAACCCATCGTTTGGCGGGATGTTTGTTGCCCCTGAGTCTTAACTCGCGATATGGAGACAAGGCAGATGCAATCCTGTGCAACGGTGCTGAGTCACTTATTTAGGAATCCCTGTTAATCGCTATTAATAGGAGGGTTGTGCTTGTGGAAGTATACCTATATGTTATGTGGAAGGAAGTGGTAACGTGGAAGCAAGTTAAAATAAAATTTATTAGGTGCTGATTACTCGCACTCGCAGAGTTGTTTTTCTTTAGGGAGTGTGGGAATATTGCGTTTCTTCAGCTGGCGTAGTATAATAAGAATAACACTTACCTATACATGGCATCGGAAAATAGCTTTTTGTGTGTTCTATTTATATTTATATGTATATAAATCGGTTCTGAAAATCAGTTTCATGGCTCATCACATATACCTACCTACAACAATGTATCAGGCTAGTCCTACAAAATATAGCATGGATGTATAGTATACCTTATCCGCTTTTGGGATTCCGTTGAAAAAATAAAATAGAGACTAATTAAGTCAAAAAAAGCTTGTTCCATCATTAACTCATGTTTCTTTTGTATAGGTCCTCATATTCAGAATCTATTAAATAATATTCGCAATACTTACCGTCCAATTTTTATAAGAAGGCGAGAGGCTAGGCGTGAACTACGCGTCTTGCGAGCTTTGTTCGTCACCACTGAGCTTTTACATGTTCGATGTACGGCGGAGATGCTCTTATCAGCCTTATTTGATTGGTTGTTTTTTTAACGTGGACACCGACTAACATTGCTGATATTGGACGTTAAATGATTAATGCACTCGGAAAGCGCAGTAAGAACTTATTCGCCTTCCTATAATAATTGTACGTTTCCCCAGAGGGTTTTTTTTTTTTCTTAAAATAAAATAAAACTAGCGAAACTAATATAAGAATATAACCCGATAGATTTGATCATTTGACACATAAGTTTCTTCAACCTAAATGGCATTTTTACCAGTTTGGGCACTGTTGATTGTTGAGCAATTTCTATTTCACAGGTATCAGTGTGACAGAGTGCTTGGTTTGTTATATTATTTTTAAAAACTGTGAAGTGCATTAATAATAATTACCACTCGTTGCCTCCGTTTTTAGTCCCTACCTTTTGAGTATAGTGAGACAGAATAACCAGAATATAAATCAGGATAGGTACCTTCCTACACCTATTTATAATATGTAAACATTATGTATTTCTATTAGATCCTCGTCAACAAAAAATGTTTCTTGGACGTACAATAAATAATTAGATATTTCAATTTTTCAAGAGATGATAAGAGAATGTTCAACTACAGATTGGAAACAATAAATTATTTCTTTAATCTTCAAAGTATGTACATATATTTTCATTATCTTCCCATAAATCATTGATTCTAACGCTTGAAGCATCTTGGATAAATTACACAACTTCCCTAGAGACACCGTCAACTCAACTTCCAATGACCAAGTCCGTGAGAATCGTTCCCAAATATGGAGAAGTCACTTTCCACCATCCTATCATCCTATCTCATAGCGCCACAGCTAACGGGTCTAGACTTTATTCCAGTGAACCAGTTTCTAGGTGTGTAGGACGAAAGGATATAGATGCACCTATTGAAAATAATAACTGATCTCAGGTTCTAGGAGTTTTCAATTGAATGAAACGGCATACCTACTTGTTTCATTTATTATGCATCCAGTTCTTAGTTCTTCTGTTATCTTTATCCTCTGCTTAAAATGTTGAATGATCAATTACTTTAGCTGCAAGTCTTTCATATAATACTTCAAACAGCTCTTCTTATTGCTTATTAAAAAATAAAACTGTTGATTAGTAAGTAGTACCCACCTATTGGATTGGTAATTAAAGTGATCTCATCCTCGTCAACTTTTAATTAAATTTTTTCTTGTAATGGACTTTTTATTTAAAGTAGGAGTCGTAAAATGTAATAGGATATTCTCTTTTGTAAAGCCGAATATGCGTTCGTAGTAGGATTAAATAAATTAGTGTTGATTATTATATCTAATAAGTACTTAGTGGATATAAATATAAAATAATTGAATTTTCTAATAATTATTATACCTACCTACCGGTAAGCATAGTACAAAAATATTTTATTAACGATCCAGAGCAGCAGTTGACATTAAATCATAGTATCCTGCTGTCAGTGAAAAACAACGTCTTTTCACGAATTGTTGTCTTTATACTCGTATGTATAATACCTATGCAAATAATGACGTATAATATACATGTACAAAATTGATAACATATTTATCCATCGTTCGAATACAATCAGAGACTTGGGAGCCCTATTTGATCGTAAGTTGAACTTTGTTGCACAGGGTCTCCCAACACTAGTGTCCACTCCAAAAATGTCGGCTAATTGCAAAGACATCAATTTGAAATTCTCAGAATGTATACAGGCTGTCCCATTTTAATGTCCCACCCCGGATAGCTTTTGTCAGTGACCTTGAATCAAAAATTGTTTGGTACAAAAGTTGTACAACTTGGAGGGGGACATTCGATGGCACTAATACTTTTGACCTTGGGTACAAGGTTCAAGGTCAACTTTGTTTTTTTTGAATAGAACTTCCTAGTTTTGACATCGGCAATCGATTGCGCGCGAAAAAATATGAGACTTTTGTTTGAAACTTTTTTTCTGAAAACGCAAATTTAATCGACTTATGCAGCTGCCAAAATTGAAAATTTTTAAGCTTTGTGAATTTTTAACTCGAGAATGGTAGCTTTCTAAGAAAATCCGCCAGAGACAAAAAGTGCTTGGATTTGCGCAAGAAACCGTCACGAATTTTCTTGAACACAGGCGCTGAGAACAGAGTTTTCGTTAATTTTGAGCTATTTGTACCGAATGAAAAATTGAACTTTTCTTGATGGAAAATTGTTAATTTTGAGGAATAATTAAACTTTTCTTGATGAAAAATCTAACTTGTGGTTCTCTTCTAAACCTCACCATTCTCGACTTGAAAATTCAAAAATTTTAACTTTTTTCAATTTTGAAGGCTAAATTAATTGAGAAAATTTGCGTTTTCAGAAAAAAAGTTTCAGACAAAAGTCTCATATTTTTTCACGCGCAATCGATTGCCGATGTCAAAAATAGGAAGTTCCATTTAAAAAAACAAAGTTCACCTTGAATGACCTTGAACCTTGTACCCAAGGTCAAACGTATTAGTGCCATCGAATGTCCCCCTCCAAGTTGCACAACTTTTGTACCAAACAATTTTTGTTTCAAGGTCACTGACAAAAGTTATCCGGGGTGGGACATTAAAATGGGACACCTGTATATCTGGTATAGGACTAGACATTAATGAGTAAGTAATAAAATTTCGCCAGACTTTTCGGCGTCGCGACTCATTAACTTATTGATTTACCTAATTTACAGTTTTTTTTAATTGGCAAATAATTGACTTAACTGTTTAAAGTGTGAATCTTTAAAAGCCATTCAAAATTTTAATTACTAGTACCGCAAATGAAGATATAAAATTGCTAGTTTCTACATAGAGAATGATTTATGGCAGGTTCACGCGTGCCGTCAACAATAGGCAATAATAAGAAACTTGTACCTAGAGTAACCCTTAGTGAAACCCTGGACTCCATTACATTTCATATTTGCAAAGTCCATGTCCTAAGCAAACACAAGTTTATGATTGATTTAATTTATGATCTCCGCAAATTTGAGTCCATAAATTATGTCGTAAGTTGTGCACTTTTCTTGATTTTCAAAGCAAATTAAAGAGATAATTTGATTTTTTTTTTTTAAGTTTGTTTATTATCCATGACACGTGTCTTAATCGCGAAAAAACGAAAAATTTCAATAAATTAACAAAACAGAGCCGTGATGCTAATTAATTGCACTTGCACACCAAAGAAGCTCATCAATTTGTAGTTCTACAGGGTGAGTTTTTTTTTAATGTTTAGTAAACTACTGCAGTTAGAGGAACGGTTAAATGGGGAAAGTAGTGCAGTTTTATGAGCTTAATTCGTAACAGCTTTTGTTTTTTGAAAATCTCCATGGGTTTCTAGATAGTTAATATAAAGAAAATTCAGGGAATTTCTTCATACTGGGATAGCAGTCTTATTATTGGGATTAGAGAAAAGTCGTAAGGGAAAACATTTTAGACGATTTTATAAACAATAAAATGGCGTTACAAATTTTTTTTATTTGTCGTGTCATTTTCGATCTATTACATAAACTTACGTTTTTTTAAATATAAGTCAAAGTTGGCTATATGTCATCATTCAAAATGTCTCTTTTTTTCTAAATATAACGATATCAAACTCGATGTGGTTTTTTCTTAAAATAAGGAAGTTAGGACGGTTTTTACACTTTAAAAAACATAGGTTTATGTCATAACTCGAAAATGGCACGACAAATTAAAAAAATATAGCACCGTTTTATTGTTTTTAAAATCATCGAAAACATTTTTTTTACAACTGTTCTTTAATCCCAATAATAAGAGGACTATCTCAGTATAAAGAAATTCGCGAAATTTTGTTTTTGTCAAATATCTAGGATTTTCAAAAAAAAAAAACAAAAGTTGCTTCAAACTAAGCTCATGAAACTGCACTACTTTCCCCATATAACCGTTCCTCTAACTGCAGTAGTTTACAAGATCTCTACTAAACATTGAAAAAAACTCACCCTGTATATGGTTCACGCATTTTCTCAAAATTTCAATATTCTTAATATCTTTGTAATTAGTCGTAATTTTTGGGGTGGACGCTTGTGTTGGGACACCCTGTACAGAGTGGTCCATCACATAAGTCCACCCCTGAAATAGAGGTTGATTTTAAAGATTGAAAATTGAAACTTCAAGGATTCGTGCATTTTATATAGGACCACAGAATAGCATAATTAGTTGTTGTTTTTTCGTTCTGGCATAAAAAAATATAATTTAGTGATAAAGTGGCGAAGAAAAAATCGAGTTTTCTTCCGTCAATCCGTATAAAACGATTAATAAAATCAAAATCGCTGACAAGAAAAAAAAAACTAATTACCTTAATTAAATAAAATATATTTATATGTATAGAAATCACAGGTAGAATGATTGATTTATAATAGTGTGTAGGTACTGTGTAATAGTGTGATCAATAAAATTTGAAAAGGTAGGTATCATAAATTCTTAAGTAAATTGAGAGTAGTGTAGTGCAAATTCCAAATTCACACGGGGTATGCCATTGAACGCTAGGATATAATGGAAATTTTCGTTTAGTCAGTTTACACAAGAACTTATGATACCTACCTACCTTTTCAGATTATATTGATAACTTTATTACACGCCATAAATCAATAATTCTACCTGTCATTTCTATTCAACTATATTTGATTTAATTAAAGTCTAGTAATTAGTTTTTTTTTTATTTCAATTTTTTATCTTCCGGGGTGGGCATAAGTGATGGACCAGCCTGTAGATATAGCAGCCATTGTAGCCAGGGCGTTTAGAACATAGGTACATTTTCAGAAGTTGCAGGTATTTCTTAAAAGTATGTACGTGTAATTTGCGTACTTTTTTTCTCTAATGAGATATATGGTAACTTTCAACTGGCTCACCATTGGGATCTCCTAAACCATAAGAGATACAGGGTTGCTTAAACTAGATAAAAGTTGCCCAATTTTATGCTCATTCAGAATCTGAAAAAAAATCGTATAATTTCAGTCGTTGTTGAAATATCCTGAAAAAAACTGAAAAATGGAGATTTCTTATTTTAGCCATATCTTCTTTACTATTGAAAATAAGTAAATAATTTTTCGTGGGCTTAAATAAGTCGTCATGAGCTATCCATTTGACATTAAAAAAATTTTCCATGCCAACTAGATCCCAAAATTTTCATAGCCAACTTTTGTTTTTCTTATGGCCGCCATATTGTTTTTCTATGTCATTCGGTATGAAAAAAATAATAGAAACCAAAAACTAATAAACTTCAAAAAATAAATTTCAAAAATTTTTATTCTTCTTATAGGTATCCATTATGTTCCCACTTTTTGACATAGTAGGTATCTGCGGCTTGTGATTTCCATGCTGATACATTTAGTGTCACAGTTGCTTTGTATTATTAGTGTTTTATTATTGTACATTTTCTCAGTTGGGTGTATATCTGTTGGAATCAATAGGTATATATTGGAATCACAGGTATAGGAACAGGAACAATGCAGCGACTATGCAGTTTCGATCATCGTGGTTTTGGCAGGTAACAGCTGAAGAAGTTTTATAAAAACACTCCTCAAAATCTTAAAACTATAAAAGATATTTTTTTTAACTTAAATGGCATGTAGGAATGCAAAAATAGGCGAAAAATTTCCTGTAGACATGTCCTATAGGTCATTTGAGCTTTAATTTTCGTGGGTGTGGAAGTTCTTCGAAAAATTTAATATTTTCCCCACACACCCCTATTTCCCAACAAATACTTCAGACGACAAACAATGCGCTAGAAACAGATGTGACAGCAGGAAATGGTTCAAATTTGAAACATTATTGGGAGTGATCAAGGAAGACTTACCAAGAGAAAAAATATAATTATTGATTATTTGGAGATATAAATTAGTTTCATGATTCTTCAGTAGGTACGTTTGGCTATGTTGATTTTAATCTGAGAATGAATCACAAACACTCAAAACCTAGAACTTTCACGCTTGTCAGTGAGCTGTCAAATGTATGATACGGGGTTGATCATTCTCATAGCCAACTTGATCCGAATAGAGTTGGAATACCACGCACCTATATAGGTATTTTCATTGTTGACTTGACTTTAACAATTAAAATTATATCAAAATGACAAAGATCAAAAAATGCCAAGAAAAAAAGATGTCATAACGAAATAAAAATAAATGAAATTACGCCACAAACTGAAAACTTTTTCACGATTTTCTCCAAAACGGCTGAGCCAACTGAAAACCCAGTTGATGCATCATTATCAATCTGATTGATATCAGAGCACCTTTTTTTCTCAAGAAGTGTCACATTCAATATTTTACTGTAAAATAATTACGGGAGCGAATATTTACAGCAATTGATAATTCTCATGGTCATTCAATCATGATTCATCAATGATTCTCATCAATCATGGTAATTCTCTGTTTATACAGGATGTTTATTAATTTATTTAAGCAAATTTATTTGACATAACTACAACATAAGCAAGTTTTAAAAAATAACATTTGATTTTTCTAAATTTTATTAACAACCATAATATGAAATCCTGAAAAAACTAAAAAAAATTATTTTCTTATCGATTCAGTTTAATGGTGCCAAGTATTTTTTTGTCGCAATTGTATCATTTTTCATGTAGTTTTAGAAAATGGTACTCAACTTTGAAGAAAATTAATACAAGGTGAACTTTTTTACAAAACCGAAAGAGACCTGAAAAATTAAGTTCGGCCCTGCAGTTTTCGAATCGGCGAAAGATGCGAGGTAGGTATTAAGTGTCATTGGTAGAGTATTGCCCGTATTCACAAAGCGTTCTGGCCCTGTAATACCTCGAAAATAATTAAATGAATGAGATGGAGATATACAGTTTATTTGCATTAGAATGAGATGGAGATAACTGATTGATTACGTAATTATTTGGTAATTATCGTTTGTGAAAACGGGCGCATATCTACCAAATTTCATTAAATTTCTTCAATTCGTTCAAAATTTCGTCAAATTACATGAATCACTCTGTAACATAGAAACGAAGGGCCTCAGAAAAATTTCAAAACTAAATCCTGAATCGTCTTGAAAAACTAACTACACCTACCCTTAAGCTGTCGTTCTGCTGGTGAAACACCCCCTGTATAATGTTCGGAAAATTAAATGATACAGTGTAATCAGTGTATAATAGATTAGTTATTATTAATGTGCTTGGGTAAATGTATCTTACAACTTTTCTATGACAAATAAAATAAATGACCGCAGAAGCATTTTCAAAATATTTCTCCATGACTCATTAAGGGCCCCCAACAACCGAGTACAAAGTTTATCCTCGATTTACAAAACAATTTATATTGTATTACAAGAAATGGAAATGAGGGATACAATGGGCTAGTTCTCGCCGCCTATAAAATTTCCAGAGTGGGCTAACTTTTATTTTATTTTGAATATATTAATAAATTAGATTTATTCATATTATATTATTTTGTTTAGTTATAGTATTAATTATTGTACTAAATCACCATTACCGAGTAGTCCGTGTACCTATAATACATCTCTACTGACTAGTTAATTAATAAACAATGGTCATTCCAAGACAAGTACCTATTAACTGTAATAACCAGTCAATGAACGTAGCGCAAATTACTATTAAAATCAATACACGAATACCTAGTAGGTATACATAATATTATAATATAATAGTTCATGATGACAGCGATATAATCATCAGGTGTGCTGCTGCAGGTAAGTAAAACACCTAGCCGTAATACACCTGAGCATTCACGACCTCCTCGCTAGTCTGTCAGCCTGCTACTCGCTGGCGAAAATCCACAGGTAAGTGAATTCTCCTTATAGGAAAATTCAATTAGGTATCGGCACGGGTGTTTAATCTATCTACCTGGTACGAATCGCTATCCATCACGTATAAGATAATCCTCAGAAGGTGTACATGTCAGGGTGTTAGTATATTAAAGGGACTAATCCCGGGTGAGTTGTCTTTAAAATGCAAACTGGGATTTGTAAGTGTAGGAATCCCGGGCACCTGTTGCGTACGAGGATTGTTTACCATCATAGCAGCTAACTGTGACACGGTCACGGGATTCCGCGGAGTATTGATTGTTCTATAAATGGAAAGTGCTGTTAGAAGGTGAAAATTTCAAGAAATTTGTACCTATTATTTATGTAACGATCTGTACATCTACCGGGTGGCTAACCATATTTCTGTACATAGCCTATAATGTTAATAACATTACGTCAAAATACTTTGACCAATTATTAATTATTGGCAATAATTAACTTCGTTAACATGGAAAATATTTTGTAGTATGTACCTACTTTCATACCGGGTGTCCCAGATAATAGTAACTACATAGGGATTTCGGAAAGGGCAAGAGATACAGGGTCGGTTAAATTAGAGAAAAATTGCACAATTTGATGCTTAATAAGAATTTGATTTTTTTTCAGTCGTTGCTGAAATATCCTGAAAAAACTGATTTTTTTCTTTTCTTTCTTTTTTTTAACTTTTTTAAAACTAATGAAAAATACAAATACATTAATCTATGTCATATGGGTCTACGACCTCCTGTTTCGAATTTATGATGCCTCTTCAGCAAAAAATAAATCAATTTTAAAGCACCATGTATTATAGGTTGCTATTTGACATTTTCGAACGCCGTCACCAAAAGATTTGTACATTTCTCTTCTGTATTTTTTATTCTTTATGTCACAACCTAGCAGTGGATTCATTTTTTTAAATTCAATTCGTATTTTTCTGGAAAAAGTCAGAATGGGTAGATATTATGTAGTCTGGCGTATGTATTATGAACGGCCAATGGTTTCCATGACAATGATACCTCGTGTCCTTAAATAAATATATTGTGACAGTTTAACTTGCTGAGCCCTTATATCACTTATCTTGTTGTTTTGGAAACCATGATTGTTTTTCATGAATACCTACATCTTTAAGGATTTTTCCAAAAAAACACAATAATTAAATGAAAACAAATTAATTGAATCCTATGTTGTAATATGTCATCGAATTTGTCTTTTAAAGTACTTTCAAATGAACCCATAATATAATATAGGACCTACTTATTATTTGAAAAAATGGCGAAAATTAGCACTTTACCAAACGTAGCAACACTGCTTTGTAATGGGAAATTTTACATTTTTAGTTTCGGAACATTGAAGAAGACTAATTTTAAAATCTTGTGATGAAATTAGCGTTCAAAAATGTCAGCTACTCATCCATACATGATGTTTCAAAGTTAAGCCATTTTTTGCTGAAGAGGCCTCATAAATTCGAAACAGGAGGTTGGAGACCCCTATGACATAGATTAATGTATTTGTATTTTTCATTAGTTTTAGAAAAGTTAAAAATACACAGGCCTTCTTATTTAAAAAAGAGGTAACTTAGGGCCATAACCCTATATGTATATAAAACGTCGGTTATTTTGAAATTAGTTTATAAAAAAACATCCCATCACCCGAAACTATATTTGTTCGAAACATTTTTTCGTACCACATTCAGGTTCCTTAATAAGGTACAGGGACCCGGTATCAGTCATCCGGTAAGTATATTATGTCCCCAAGTTTTCAAAAAAATGAAAGATTTATCACATTGATAATTCACGAGATGTTTATGACAGTCGAAATGACGTTGCTTGGTAACAGCCCGACGCCGAAGACTGTTGCCAACAAAAGTTTTTGAGTTGTTTCAAAGTTTCAAAAGTTGCCAACAAAAAATTACATAAAGTTATGATGCATTTGTTAATGGCAGAGAGGGATCTTCGATATGAAAATTTTTGAAGTTAACAGTTATCAGTTAAATGTGAAAATGATTGGATGATTTGTACCACATGAAAAAGGAATCATTGGCTGTTAGAACTGTCAATTTTTTTTTATAATCTACCAGTACCGAAATATTAGTGTACATTTTCCGTACTGAAGTAGGTATACACGCCTAAAATGTTTTCATAATAAGTGATAAAAACCTATTATACCTACACTTTCAAAACAAAGTATCTTATTTATTGTCTATTCTTGTATCCTTCCGTATTTACCGTACCATTTGTCTAGTCGAACAGTTTAGTGCCTTTAAGGCTCAACATAGTCTTTTATCCAAAGATTATCCTGTCGGTCTCTGTGGCTGGTTTGCCCCATGATTGTAGAGCGAATTTGTGTAAGTACATGACTGTGTACATGAGTCACTTAAAAGCAAAGTCTGCGTATAGTGGTTCTTTTCTGTAGAACCTATCTTATGCAGAAGGTTGTCTCAGATGAGAGTATCTGTGAGAAGTTCAATCACTTAAGCTTTGTTTAGGGCTGTGTTTCACTGCCAAACATTAGAAAGATTGGAGATGGTTATCTCAGCATTAACTTTTGTGTTAGTTCCTCCCCACTTAACCACAGCGCCTTGCTCCATTTTCTTTGTGGTACCGCACATTGGTTCGGGTCCAGTAACGGCTGCTGCACTTCCCCGTCAAGTTCGTCTGTCTATCTATATACCATTATTAGACATAAGTTAAGATAGGGACATGTAAGTCGTTTCAGATATTTTAAGCCGTTTTTAGATCATAAACTAATCGTTACAAACTGCATCTATAAACACTATTCTTATCTGACTTTCTCAGAAATGCGAAAATGTAATAATATTGACTTCCATCAGTGTAACCAAAAACGGTAGACAACCAAAAATATTTTAGGCATGTGGATTATTATGAAAAGTATTGCAATCTGCAAATTTTCACATTTTAGTCACGCTTATATTTTCAATTAGTAAAATTCATTGTGGATCACCCTGTATCGAACGAAATTTTTGACCCTATATGCGAGCCACAAGCCTTTTGACCGCAGAACAACATTGGGTACGTACCTACTTGGCAGTTTGAACGTTTGGTAAGAAAATATCTTAAAACTGCGAGGCCTTACACTTCTTTCTACGTTAAGTTTTTGGTGAACTTACATTAGCTTAGCACGTCCTATAATTTCATGATTTTAGAGTTCCATTAAGTTGGCAATGTTTTTCATGAAAAAACAGGGTATTACCATTTTGAGTTTACTCTAAAACTGGCAAAGTTAGGTAGGTATAATCGAAGCTAACATGAACTTCCGGTTTAACTGGAATGGACTCATTTTTGAAAATATTTTTTTAGACTCATGGAATGCTATGTCATCAACTGCTTCCAATTTTAATGCAGTTTCATGGTTACATACTTACATTCGAGACACAAATTGGTGAATTTCAACCTCTTTGTATAGGTAGTTCCTCAAAGACAGTGAGGACCCTTCTTCAGAAGTACTTTTCGACTTAATAAAATAATTCCCTCTGTCTGCTGGTACGCTGGTAGAACATCGACCACCCATTATGACTCACCTTGTATAATATTTTAATAGCAGGTAATTTAATTCAGGGTGGTTAACAATTCGATGCTCACCGTTAGAATCTCGAAAACGGTACGAGATATGAGGTCGGTTAAATTAGAGGAAAGTTGTCCTATTTTATACTTATTAAGAATCTGAAACAAAATTTAGGGTAATTTAGGGTAGGTAACTCCAATCCAGCTGAAATATGCTGAAAAAAACATGCAAAACCGGTAGGTACCTACCTAATTAATCCTTTTTAGCCATAATTTTTTCATTATTGCAAACTATCACATTCAAAAATATTTTTTGAAAACATTCGAAGAAAAATAACCTTTTAACCGAAATAATGGAAAACCATAAGTCAGACCATATCGACGTCATTGATTGTAAAAATATATTTTACACAGTGGTGAGCATCTAATTATTAAACAAACCACCTATATAACGAGTAATTCTACTTGAGGGTCTATGTGAAATTTATGAATTTGATTTATACCGACTCACATCAAAAGAAATATTTAATATTACACCTTTCAGGTAGAAATTAAACGCTATACAACACAGAATACACGTCGGCAATCGATGCTAAGAGCGAAGCGGACTCTCCGTTAGTTGTTTGACGGTTGACCTGCTTACCTGTGCGTTTTACCTGTCGCAGTATTCTGCTCTCCTGTTCATCGCAACGCGACGTTGAAAGCGAATTCTAACAGGTGTTAATGACTTTGGGGGCTGTTACGTAGTTAAAAGTAACTGCCCTGACTGAGATTGCCGGCAAGGACAACCTTAACCGCGTAACCCCGTGAACTGGGCCGAAAAGTGAATTCGGTTATTATTGTATTGTATCATTTCCCGCCGTTTCACCTGTTGCCTTACTAGGTAGGTATAAGAAGTGTAAGTAACTCCTCAGTAGGTTTGTTTTCACTTTTGTTGGTTGGAAAGTTGATCGACCGATTATTGTTTCTGATAATATGTTGTTATGCGACACGCTTTATAGAATTAGATGGAGTTATGGTTTGTTTAGTGTGTTGACCAGTTTATTCTTATTGAGCCAATTAATTATTATTATTAGTTATTACTATGAATGAATGATCTAGGTCAATAGCATAACATTGAACTAGGAAGTGAAACGCTTCACATACCTAGGTGCCTAGGTGTCTATTTATTTATAAACTTTTCAAACTGGTAAAAAAATTTAATTTTTTCCTATGGTATTTTTGTTGGAAATACAGGGCGATCCCGAAATGGCGGACACGTAATACAGGGTTTTGTAGAGGATATTCAGAAAGACTGTAAATTTAAAACAATTATGGTATCCTCGACTTAGTTACCGAGATATAGGTGTCCTTTTTCTAAACTTTAAATCGAAATGGCTGTCAAATTTGAACAACCTCCACTGGCAAAACACATGATTTCACAAAACTATAACGATAGTGTTTGCTTTTCATTTTTTTTATTATCGGGAACGGAATTACAGGCAGTCAAAGTTTACCTATTCCCCGAGTTCAACAAAATTTTTCAATGTGGCATCGTTATTGTTCGAATTCGAGATTTTCAATAATATTATCGAATTTGTATCAGCGCAACGATTATTGTTTTAAGCTTTGTTGGATTTGCCTTTTCATATGTTTCCATGGTAACATCTATCTGGGTATTATTGTAGACCTACACATTATATTATTTTTCTGCCTGAAGAATGGTATCCAGTGCAGTGTTGTGACTTTATTTTCTACAAAAGTGGTCGTATCTTCTTAAGGAAGCCATACTGGAGAAAACAGTAAATAAAACTTTATAGAATCTTTAATCCACAATAGATGCTGTAAGTAGTGCTGTCAGTGTCCGCCATTTCGGGATCATTTTCAGAGTAGGGCGCCTTGTGTAATAATTGCTAATTAAGGTACCTACGTAACTACCCACTATAATTGTTGATTTAAGAGACCATAGTAGTAGTAGCAGCAGGTAATAAGTAGTGACTTTTTACTCCAGAACTTTTTTATTCGCACTCCACTTTTTTTGGTAAAAGACCAAAGTATCATTAAACTTTTTGCACTCTTATGAAAGTATCCTACTTGCATGGTATTCCATAATTAATTTAATGAGATGAACTTGCACCACTGAAACCCTATTTTTTGTGAATTTCTATTAAATAATAATTTTTTCCACAGAAACGAGTTTATTCACATTTATTGGTCTTAAATAAATGACACGTAGGTAGTTTTTTTCTTATTAGTTACTTCTTACTTTGTAAAAAAAAATTAATGGTTATATGGAAATTAGGAATTTTTATTCCCTTATACCTACACCACTGATGGCTCACTATGAAAAATAATACATTTTTTTTACACTAACATGCAATTTGAAAATCGTTCTTCCCATCCTGTTAATTGAGTTTCAAAGCTTTTCCATCTTGCATAGGTATACATGCGGAATTAAAAAAATGCTTTCGAAAATTCAAATAGCCGTCATTCTGAAACGACTCAGCCGATTTTGCTCAAATATAATAATACCAGACCACTTCTTATGGATATCTTACCTTCACAAAAATTTCAGTTCCCTAGATTGAAAACTGCGACTTGAAATGGTGTGATAAGAACGGTTAACTTCTAGCGAACTTCTAATGACGGTCAAGTTGCGCCGTGAAAATGATGTTAGTCAATCAACCGTTTTTCGGTGTCTGAAAAATGAGAAAATACATCCATGTAAACTACAACACGTTTAAGAATAATAATTGATTGACGGTGATTCTGATAGAAGACTTCAATTTTGCGAACATGTTGGACATGTTACATATGGCAATATTATTTCTTCTGAAATTATTGTGTTTTCCGATTAACCGACTTTTTTTTTAATGGCGAAGTAAATAGGAAAAATTTCAGATACTCGGCTGCAGAAAATCCCAACTGGATGCGACAAACACACACTGCAACGTCCTCAGAAATTGCACGTATGGGATGGTATCATCGGTGAGAACGTAGTTGAACCTTTTTTTATAGAAAATTTAAACGATGCCAGATATTTAGAAATACTAAGGGAAAAAGTTGTCACATTGATAGTAGAATTGTATCTCAATGTAACAGAACCAAATATTCCACATGGAAGGATATGGTTTCAACAAGACGCTGCACCGCCCCACTTCGCTGTTCGAGTTGGGTATTTACACGAAGTCTTTCGGCCAAGATAATGGAATAATTTTCCACCATGGCCAAGATGAATTGGACGAAAAGGATTCAAAGAGTGCCCCCCCCCCCCCGGATCTTACCCCACTCGACTTTTTCTTATGGGGATACCTTATAAACAAATTGTTCAAAACGCAACCTGCTAATTTAGATGATTTAAGAATTAGAATAACCACAGAAATTAGGAACGTACGCCTGACGTTTTGAACAGAGTTAGAGAAGCGTTCCATAGCAGAATCAGATTACTTCGTTGTGTGCAAGAGAATGGTGACGTTTTTATTACGTTTTTTGGCGACATTAAATGTAATGTCGCAATATTAAAAGTTATTTAGTTTTAATATTCCGTTATTAAATTTCCACCCTGTATTAAAACTTGTAATACTAGACCACACATATGGATCTCTGTATTCAGAAAAATGTAAGCCATTGAATTATGACAAAAAAAGTAGGGTTGCTATTTTAAAAACAAACGGAGGATGAGGTGGTGGGGGTAAAAGGATGGGGGCTGATATTTTTAACTATGATTAAAAGATAATCCTTAATAAAATAAACTTTACGTGTCTCAACGTTTTCTACAAAAACCATTTTTTATTGAATAATGAATTTTATTCCATAAGGAGATTCACACTGTATATAGGATGAAATAATGAATAAATAAATAAATCGTGCTATGTGTTGTAGGTATAGTCAACTTTTTACGCTACTTTGTACTCTTTTGTGCAATTTTAAAAACGATTACCTACTTTAAATTCTACGATTCTAAGTACATAGTTTTTATTTTAAGTTTTTAATATTCAATCATTACATTTCTTTCTAAACTTATCAAATAATACTATTAAAAAAAAATTGATTGTACCTTAGGTACCTACATTAATTTGTGGTCGTAGGAAAAATAGTCTACATTACTTGTATGAAAAGTGTCATTTCACATTCGTGTGAAATGCGTTACTTTCCACCCTAGTAATGTAATACCTATACTAAATCCACTTTCATTAGTTTCTAGTAAATCGCGAAAAACTGTCACATGAAATCCATAAACGATTTTTTTTTTTGGTAATCTGTAGTAGTACCTTATAGGTGATAGGCAATAGGTGATGGGTGTTCATTTTTGGGCCACATTTTTCTCATAATTTTTTTTAAGCAGCACTTTAAGTTGGATTTAAAGGTTTTTGATCGAAAAATGAAAGTTTATTGATTTTGCTTAGGAAAATCGCAATTTTCTAAAATTTTCACAGCTATTGAATGAAAATAATACATAAATAATGAGTCCAATAATATACAGGATGATTACTGATTCATAATATGTGTGCAGGACTTCCGGATGTGATAGCTCGTTTAAAAATATGAAAAAAAGTTCATATTGACATGGGGCCGGCAAGGAACCGTTTTCGAGACACAGGGTGTCGAAAAAATTAATTATTTTCAGTTTTTTTACGATATCTTAGGAACTGTTTGAGGTACAGAACCCAGCTTTTGTACACATCTTGTCAATAATATTATCTACGTTAAGAGGGCAAATTTTTTTATGTGCAAATTTTTATGTTTTATCAAAAACAAAACATTTTGTCACGTTTATGTTTTTCATCATAAAATGCTGTTTTTCTCGAAAACAGTTCACGTTAGAGTATTTGACCATCAGCACCTTTTTTTAGAAGACAATGACAGTTTAAAATGTGCTCCCCACAATGTCAATTTTTGCAGTGTCGTAGAAATTAGGGACAAAAAATTTTTCAAGTAACCCCAAAATCCCCGCCACTGCATGCCCTATGAAATAATTTTAATCAGAGCACAAAAAGTAAATAATATTAATGATAAGAAGTGTACAAAAATTCAGTTTTATATCTCAAAGGGTTCCTGAGATCGTCAAAAAACTGTAAAAAAAGTTTTTTTTTTTTGACACCCTGTATCTGAGAAATGGGGTGGAAATGTTAATAGAAACTTTCTTTTATATTTTTGAACGAGCTATCACATCCTGAAGTCCTGCGCACATATTATGAATCACCCTGTAAACGATCTATTATTTAACTAATTTGTAAAATAAGTGATAATAATAATTATGATGTATTATAGGTACCTATACCTAATTATAACAACTTGATTGATAACTTGTTGAATTTTTTCCAAGCTGCACATTTGAATAGGTATAATAATGATACCTGATGAATACTCTATTATACTCGTATGTGTTCCCACTCATCATACATAAGCGCAGGGTCAAACATGTTGGATACTGCTGCATAAAGGATCGTTAATTCTGAAAATAATATTCCTTTGACTCGCCGGTAACTAATTTTACGCTTATTTGTCGATGGGTAATGCACCGAGTAACCTTCATTTTATTAGGCTGACAATATTATTAAAATGAAGGATGCTCCGAAGGATGATTATAATTTTTGGACTGGAGCTGCTGAAAGAACTTTCATTAATTCACAAAATTAACATTATCATCGGATTCGAGTTTATTGAAACAGTTTCCAAATTATATGTAGGGGAGAGGAGGGTATTGACGTACATCTAAGCAAAAAAAATAATTTCTGGTAAACATAGGAAAATATATGTACCTACCTATGTTCAAAATTTGTTGTGAACATAGACTATAATACGAACATAAAATACGTTGTAAATATGTATTTCCAATACAATATAAATAAAATAAAGTATAAAAAAGTATTTTTTATACATAAAAACATGCAATTTGCGGCATTATCTCACATATAAATAGGTCTATGCGAGGGTGTATGTATATGTATAAACTAAGTAAAAAAGATTATTTTTCAATTAAAAATTAAAATTTGGTTTTTAGAACACTCAATAGAATTAAATTATGTTTTCGAGAAAAACAGCATTTTATGATGAAAAACATAAAAGTAGCAACATGATTTGTTGTAAATACAAACATCACTTATTTTTGATAATTTTTTTTTATGATTTGGTTCACTGCCACATATTTTTTTTTTAATTTGCCTTCTTAACGTAGATAATAATAATGACAAGATGTGTACATACAAAAGCTGGGCTCTGTATCTCAAACAGTTCCTAAGATATCGTCAAAAAACTGAAAATAATTAATTTTATCGACACCCTGTATTTCGAAAACGGTTAGTTTGCGGACCCATGTTAATAAGAGCTATCAGATCCTGAATTCCTGCGCACATAATATGAATCCCCTTTATATTTCAATGTCTTCAAATAAAATGACACCTATAATTTATTTTATTTGTTAAGCCAGTTAAGTTTTCTATCAACAAAGTACTGCAACCCGATATTTAGAGCGAGCAGTAATCCCCTGTATAAGTAAACGAACTTTGCCGTCCCTAACCTAACCCATTTCTCATGTCTATCCGTTCACTCCAACATCGATCGCTAGTCCCTCCCGAAACTCCTGGTAACTAACTCGGGAGTATTACCTTCCAACGCTGCTACACTCCTAATCGACGGCGACCGCCAGGCCTTACCTACCCCGTCTATTGGCCGGGTCACGGGCGGTCCCGACTCCAACAAGTGTCAGCTTTCCCCAGGGAGACGGTCGAAGGCACGTCGCGGCCTGAGGAGGCCCTATCCTGGAACGAACAGGAGAGCAGAGCTGACTGCTGTTCGGAGCCACCTGTTGCCTTTAGTTTGGGAGTGAAAGCATCGATTCTCCAGATGGGGAAGGAAGTAGGAGTGACTGATAAATTTACGCTTTCTACATTATAATAAAACACCTAGTTCTATTTTTCTCTTTTTATGACGATATATTTCTAATCTGTACTATTAGACCGACAAGCAAATTTAGGGGAGGTAAAGAACGCTATTTAGCAGCCCGTTAGCTTAACATTGAAATTAGCTTTTTACTTTCGCAATGCAACACACATGAATAACATCACAGGTCAAAGGAAATTCACAGGTCAATTTTATGACACTTTGTCGGAACACAAAATCTGACATTTTAACTCCATGGAAGGGATCATTGGCGAAGTTCTTTCCTGAAAGTCGACGGATGAGTAGGAAGAAAACACTCCCGTCAACAAGTTCACCTTCTCAGTAGCCGTGGATGCGATAGTCCCATCTATCCGTGTAAGTGGTGGAATAGTAGATCTGGTGAAGTTCTGGCTGACTGACTGCCTTAGGGCCAGTTGCACAAACGTTAATTAAAGATTGGTCAGATAATTATTGATTTATTTTTTATCAGTAATAATTAACTCTTCTAAAAGGGAGTATAATTATTTCCAGCAATATCAGACCCACATTTTGATAATACAAGGCATTTTAGGCATTTTAAAATCAGTAATTATCCTGCAGATCTGTAATTAACGTTTAGGCAACCGGACTTTAGTGACCGACCAAAAAGATTTTCGAAGCGTTAGGACAGGAGAGAAGTTTTTTCCTAATTCTTTGATTGTGAGCTTCTTGGTTTGATCTATTATTTCTTTTTTGCATCTGTTTCGACCAAGGATGAAATTGTGGTGGTTTGTGTCGTCGGGGCTCTCTCGCCATTGGCGAAAAGCCAGTTGCTTGGAGGCGACAACTTCCTTGCATCTTTTGTTGAACCAAGGTTTGCTGTTTGAGGGCTGTTTTTTAGAAAAGGGAATGTAGGCTTCCATGCCTGTTAAGATGACTTGAGCAACTTCCCCAGCACAAACAGATGGATCATCAGAGCCGAAACAAACACTCCGCCATGGAAAAGCTCGATAATATTCCCTGAGGAATCGATCTTTGAATAATCAAAATTTTGACGTACTCCCACCACTTTATTTCTGAGGTTATGACAAAAAGTTTCGAATTAATAAAAATCTAAATTATTTGAGGATTAGACTACATCTGTTTTGAATACACCCTTAATTGAAAAAACACGGAGAATCTACCCATTTTCATTGAAAAAATACGGAGAAACTACCCATTTTCCATTCTACCATGACTATTACGCCTCCTAGCGGTAGTTTTAGAAGCTCAAAAATATTTTCCAGTGATTTTTTGGGGTCACTTTCCTCCTAAAAAATTTTACCCTAAAGCTGTGTGCCGAGCCGTTCCTGAGATATGGTTGGCGTCCATTCTTAGTTGCCCACCCGGTACTCGTTTCACATATCTGTTCCCTATTATGATACGCGAAGGGGTAGCTACCCATGCTGTCAAGGGGATGAACTTGGATAGGTAAATTTGTCACTCAAATGTGTCCACTCCCCCCCCCCCCCCCCCCCCCCCCCCCCGATAACAAAATTGACCTGTTTCCTCTTTCGACGTGTTTCGTGTATCATTCAGTTTCCAAGTTATTAGACCTGTTTAGTTTTCGTTGGGCCACCCTGTATGAAAGTTTAAGACAGGGACACGTAAAGTTTTTTCTGACATTTTTAGCCTTTTCATTGTAAACTGCTTTGTAAATTAGAAATGACAATTTGCAATTATTTATAACTCATTAATTGCATATGCAGTATTGAAATTGTGCGACATAATATTACTAAGAAAGCAAGTTCTAAAAAGCGGTAAACGGAAAAATTTTCTCGCAACGTACCTACCCACCTACGTCTTTGCATATTTTAATAAAATTATGGTAGGTCTATGATGGGGTATTAAAATATTTGGTAAACTACATCGTGGCGTTTCTATTTACCTACCACCTACCACAAAAACGTAACAAGGGTAGGTAACTGCTTGAATAAATAATACTAATTATGAACACTTTGATAGAAGTAACGAATGTATTATAATCACGGTGTAAGATAACTAAGGTGTTGGAACAAGACTCCCCAGTGCGACCCGATATCGTCACCACTCGTCACGTTACATCGGTTTTACCCATTTGTTTTGTTGCTCTCGCTCGCAATGGTTAGTTCTGCCGTACTCTTCTCTCGGACAAGCGCACAAGCGCTAGCATAAATGATTCACGCATATTCGCTGATAAACGCGTGCTCTTATGTTCTAATTTTATTAATATTTAAATGTTAAAATGTGACTCGATGAAATACCCGTTATAGTTTCATCGCATCAACTTCTACAATTAGGTAAATCACAGTTTCTACCCATTTTTGCTTATCGCTTCTTCAGAAAAAAATAAAATTGAGTAGCATGACACCCTGATAATGGCAATTTGCATGTGTAAGAGCAAGAGGTCAGAGCCCAGCTGGCAAGACTCTCTCATACACTGAGGTTCAGGTTTTCGTCGCGCGCTTTACTGTTGAAATACGTGCTTCGTTCACTCACCTATATATCTTACACCGTGATTATAATATACCTTGATAAGTTGAAAACATGCAGTGTCTCCACCTATCGGCATAACCTTGCCCGGGGTCGTGAGGCGGGTTATTATTACGTGCCGGAGATCAGGAGAGTGTGCCGTCGCAGAGGTCGCTGAAGGTCCGGGCCGAGGACGTGCAACCAGGTCACGCTGGGCTCTTGGTGAAACGGGAAGCGAAATCTGGGATATCTATCGACGCAGGTGAATATCAGGGACAGGGTTAATTATGTTTCGACCCGGTCAGGGCCAAAATAATAAAATATTTTAATAGATACAAAATGTCGATAAATAAGCTAGGTACTAACTTTCTACCTATCATTTCACTTTAATTCCATTATAACGGGAGATCAGTTATTAATTACATATTATTATAAGTTATTAATATACCTAAAGAGTGAATGATTTGAACCAAGTACCTACCATTAACTTCGTTATAATGTGAACTAGGAAGTCGGCTAAATTAGCAAACGAGTTTTTCTAGCGATGAAAATGGGAAAACCAGAAATTGTTTTCTCGAAATATTCTCAAAAACGTATAGGTATTTTTTCAATGGGATGCCCTGCTGTCTGCCCTGAATATTTTATAATTGCTTCATATTGCCTGAATGAAGAAAGCCGAATTAAAATTGCTTACGTATAACGGTGTGCTTTTAAAATGAGTAGCTTATATGAAATATAAACACGTGAAAATCGCGATTTTAGATTTTCAAAGCTTTTTTACATCAAAAGCACAGAATAGGGCTGCTGGGGGGAGGGGACTTGCACCGGAGAACGATTTTTCATATCATCTTTGCACTTTGTATACTCATTAAAGTAGCAGTCTTCCTCTTCTCTTTTCTTCTGGGACCCTTGGGATGAAACATTTTTAGAGGATGTCAAAACCTGTAGATTGAAACAAGACTTCCAGCCAGCACGTTCCTGACAATTCGGACCATCTGCTCGATATGCCATAGTTTCTATATTTTAGTGTGACAAACACGGTGCTCATCTCAAACCACCCTGAAACCCTGAACTGGGACTCGTACGAACATGTATTTATGCTGTCTTCAATATAGAAATTTTGGTCTTTTGGTTTGATCACCTTGGTGTCGGCGTCTGATTTTGGGTCATTGTTTCCAGCACAAGATGTTAATCGGTTGAAATGGAAATTATTGGTTTACCTCTGGGCTACTTCTGGATCTCTTCTTGCATATAGGTATAGCTCGTCCCAATATGATTTCAGTGTTGGAGATTTGCATATTTCCAGATTGGCATATTTCCATCTTCTGGTCGAGCTCACTTACGTTGTCCTTACCAGCAACCTCTACTCCCAGAGGGCAACCAAATATCAAGTTGCAGGGTACCTATCCTCAACTCTCGACGTATCACTGCATGTCTTCGCCAGCGTTTGTCCTGTAGTCTCATGTACGGAAGATATGTTGATAGGCCAATAGGTGAAAACGATCCCAGTTTCTTACACCGTGGTCTAAAGGTTCGGTTCGAGTGGTAAGGGTTTGGTCATGCTGGCGATTTGTGATTGAAGAAAGATCGCGGACTATAGCGCGACAGAAACTAAATTAAAACAAGTAGCAACAAATTGTAGCGGCCATTTTCGTTACATAGTATACGGAAGCGCTGAGCTGCCATCGTTTTCCGTAAAAACTTTTTTTATATAATTTACAATTCCAACTGTAAATTTACAGTTCAAAGTGTAAATTTACAGTTCAAACAGTAAATTTACAGTTCGAACTGTAAATTTACAGTTTTCTGGCTAAGGTCATTATAACTGCCAGGCAGGAACGCGCGCCCGCAGATCAGCAATGCGTAAATGCAAGAAGTAGGCAGGGAAATTGTTTTTGCGATTTTTGTTATCTGGCCGACTTGGCTTAAGTCTTGAAGGTGTAGAGGAAGAAGGGGGTGGTATAAAAACGGGGGGAAAACGGTTTTTTGCCATTAGGTCGCCCCTATTTGGAGTGACATGACTTGAAATGCACCTATGTACCAAAATGGACTTCCCATGATTTTTAAAGAAAATTCTCAGCTCACCATAAGCTCAATCACCCTTTAACAGGCTTGGTCCTTCGAGCCGGATGTTCCGACCATCCTCTAGCCTGCTCTTGTTCAGATTTCGTCATAGCTTACGTCCTCTTGTTTCTTCAAGTTCAAAATAGAACCTTGGTCTCATTATACCAAAGAAACTCTACTGTTTGAACTGTAAATTTACACTTTGAACTGTAAATTTACAGTTTGAACTGTAAATTTACACTTTGAACTGTAAATTTGCAGTTCGAACTGTAAATTTACAGTTGGAACTGTAAATTATATAAAAAAAGTTTTTACGGAAAACGATGGCAGCTCAGCGCTTCCGTAACATAGGGATCGCTTAAACTGAATAATAATCGCTTCACGGTGGACACAGTCGCCTGACCTGGCCAATTTTTCTTTCCCGGCAATCGCTCGCCAGCTGCATTTTATCTTAAGCGTTATCCGTCACAGAGTATACAACCGTTCTTTCTAAGATGATAGTCCTACTATCTCTCTCAATCATTGTCTGAGCACATAGAAAATCATACTAAAACTTAGAACCCGCTTATAAAATTCTATGCCGCTTTCTCTTCAGATTTTATTTCGTCCGGAATAAACCTTGAGTCTATTTCTTGTACCGGATGACAAGAAATTTTTATTCCAGAAGTTTTGAAATAACTTAAAAGCTACTTGCAGCGGGTTATCCATTTCGTGGTTTCAAAAAAAATAGTGTTGGCATCACTGAAGGCGATTGTCATCATTGCGATTGTCTTCTTGTTAGTTCATTGTCCGACATTTACGAAAACGGGTCGTTTGAGCATCGAACAATGCGTGTTGTAAAAACCTATTACAAAAGTGGTGAAAATTTTTATTGAAGCAATACTTAGGTTGTGAACGATGATTTTCCAAACAAAATTTTCTTCACCGATGTCCATTCACTCGATAGGTATATAAAACAAGCACTCTTCATATTGCTGGGCTCTGAAAATCCTCAAACACTCACAAAAAGTTACTGTATGTGCGCATTATGATCCGGAAGCATCATCGGACCGAATATTTTTCGAAGATGATAAACAGTTACCCTTTTTGAACAGTTTTTTGGTCTGCGATCGAGGATTTTGATTTCGACGATATAACGATTCCAACAAGACGGTGCCACAAGCCACACAGTATGACCGATTTGAGTTTGCTTGAGAAGTTTCTATAGGCTGCGACTTGACGCCATTGAACTTTTTCCTATGAAGCTACGCAAAAGATCGTACTTATGTGGATGATCCTCAAACATTAAAGCACTTATTAAAAGCCAACATTCGTCAAGTTATGGCCGAGACCGCCCGAAATGTCACACACACATATTAATGCAAGATTCAAAGTTTATAACAAAGAAAAAAAAGCATCAAAAATTTTGTTATATCTTTTACTTATGTTTACTTTTGAAACCGCATAAATTGAATAAACCAGTATTTATTCTATACCTACCTACTTACTTTTAGGTCAATAATACCTGCATTATTGCTACATTGCCTTTTTCCGAAGATCTTGCTGCATCGGAGCTGCACCATACCCAGTAATGCCCCCTTGTCGGGAATCCACCCATGGTCCAAGTAACGATTTGTTATATCTCCTGCCTCAGACCGATGTTTAATTGGTTGGCTACGTCGGTATACGTGACCTGTCCGGATCGATTATCTCATGAAATAGGTACTCCTAGTAATTAAATACCATGAGCCGTATGTGTACGTCGAAGAAATCGGATTGAAAATATGAAGGTGTTGAGTAGAAGGTAGGTTAGTTAGTTCCCTTAATGGGTTTTTTATTCAAATTAGCTCTATTGTTATCGGGGTCATTAATCACGCCCACCTGTCAAGCTCTATTGTTATCGGGGTCATTAATCACGCCCACCTGTCATCGAAACAATGGGGTGTACTTGATTTATGGGGACACCTGCATCGGGCCCTTTGTTCGGAAACACAATAGCCTAATTAGCTCTATTGTTATCAAGGTCATTAATCACGCCCACCTGTCACTCCTTTGTTCGGCGGCCCTTTGTCGGCGTTCCTTTGTCTAGACTAATGAGTTCTTTTGTTATCGGGGTCATTAATCACGCCCACCTGTCACTCCTTTGTTCGGCGGCACTTTGTCGGCGTTCCTTTGTCTGGAATACAATAGAGATGCACACCTGCGTCAATAATTATGCAGAGGCGCATATTGACAAGCTTCGACACGTCTGAAAACGGAACACCTGCATCAGGTCCTTTGTTCGGAAACACAATAGACTAATGAGTTCTTAGAAATCGGGTGTCATTAATCACGCCCACCTGTCACTCCTTTGTTCGGCGGCACTTTGTCGGCGTTCCTTTGTCTGGAATACAATAGAGATGCACACCTGCGTCAATAATTATGCAGAGGCGCATATTGACAAGCTTCGACACGTCTGAAAACGGAACACCTGCATCAGGTCCTTTGTTCGGAAACACAATAGACTAATGAGTTCTTAGAAATCGGGTGTCATTAATCACGCCCACCTGCCACTCCTTTGGTCGGCGTCCCTTTGTCGGCATTCCTTTGTAGGGAATACAATAGAGCTGCACACCTGTATCATTAATTATGCAGAGGCGCATATTGACAAGCTTCGACACGTCTGAAAAACGGCCACCAGCGGCAAAATACGGTTGTTATTCATGGCAATAAGATAGTTATGCAGACGTACGTATCGACAAGTTTCGACACGTCTGAAAACGGCGCACCTGCATCAGGTCCTATGTTCGGAAACACGCTGCACACCTGCGTCATTAATTATGCAGAGGCACGTATCGACAAGTTTCGACACGTCTGAAAACGACCACCAACGGTGAAACCCGGTTGTTATTCACGGTAATAAGATAGTTATGCAGAGGCACGTATCGACAAGTTTCGACACGTCTGAAAACGACCACCAACGGTGAAACCCGGTTATTTCTATTAATAAGTCAGTGGCGGTAGGTACTAATGAGGTACAACAAAAAGTACAGTTACGTGAAATACACTAATTACCTAATTTCGATTATTTTTCTAATTACCGTCAAATACACTAACTTATTAATTAAGTACCTAAATAATTATTATAAGTAGGTATCTATGCCCAAATACACTAACTTATTAATTAAGTACCTAAATAATTATAAGTAGGTATCTATGCCTAAATCATGATTATATGAGGTGCACCAAAAGTACAGTTACGTGAAATACACTAATTACGTCTATCCCTAATTACAATTACCGCCACCCTAATCTAATTACCGTCAAATACACTAATTACTTATCTAATTACAAATAGAGAATAGTTCGGCGGAAACAGTGTGATAATATTATTATCATTATTATTATTATTATTATTATTAATATTTTTATCTCAGTCGTTACATCAACGTCACTTCTTATTAATTAAATACCTAAATAATTATAAGTAGGTACCTATATGCCTAAATCATCATCATAATATAGGTAATTAGGGGGGTATGTAGGTATGTGTAGGTATTAGCATATTAATTAAGTACCTAAATAATTATAAGTAGGTACTTGTGCCTAATTCATGATTATAATAGGTAAGTACAGGGCTGATAGTATTAATAACGTACAGCTGGTGTAGGTAATAAAATATAATTCATACTCAAAAGGGCGCAGATATTATGAATCACCTGTATTAAGTATTCTACAGGGATATCAATGGAGTCTTAAGTACTGATTACAGCAAGATATGAGCGTTCACTGGGGCTCGAATATATACCAAAGTGTTTAAAGACACTCAGCCGAGGGTCCCCCAATAGAATTACACCCACGAGAGTTGCTAGCACAGGGTGCGACTCTATCAGAGTTTCCAGACACCCAAGACCTCAGAGACGGATCTGACAGCTCCGTAAAGTTGGGTTGAAACTGCATGATATAAAATGTCGCTAAAATACCCAAGCAGACGGGGAGCTCATGGAATACAGCCCAGAAGACATGGAACGAATCTGATCGCAATAACCAAGTATCCTTCAGAGGGATCCAGAGCTAAATCCGCCAAAGGACTTGCACTTTGTTTTCAGAAGAGACATGCTGTGCAGTATGCTTATATATCAGCTCCTTAAACAACCTATTATGACAGCAGCGAGACTATAGGGATATTAGAATAGAATAGAATAGAATAGAATTTATTGTATTTAAACCTATCGGTTTGTTACAATGGTTGACAGGTTATAAGTTATAAATCTAAATATTGTAGTTAGGTATGTATCTCAACTATAATGCATGAAAGAAAAAACTAACTAACCAACACACAATCACACCCACTAAAGTACCCCACTCAAACAAAGTACCCACAAAATCCATATTATACAATGTACCGCATACCCATCCCTTGATCTGACTGTAAAAACTAACAGGAAAAAACAATCATAACGAGCTACTAATCATAATATAGTTAACAATCATAATCAAGGATGTGACTCTATTTTTACAAAAGTATAGTATCAGGTCATCTTCATAGTTGTAGGCACCCTGTAAGTCTGTCAAGGACGATGTAAAGTTAGTTAAACCCTGGCAATTCCGCACGACACTACCCTAATGTTTTTCAAATTCAGTTTTTTGGAGTTTGACTGCAATTACTTTGAACTATGTTCCTCTCATTTTTCACTTTCTTCTTTTCTCGAACTATCTTTTCTATAGGGATATTAAAAACCATATATTAGTATTATTTCATTCATGGTTACATAAAAGGTATGTGATAGGGGGGCCCTAGTTCATAGGTCATAGACGCTCCGTAGATAATATACCTATACCTATATATATAGAACCCAAACAAACGTCTTCTTTTTACTAATATGTACTTGGCTCGAATAACTCTCCACTTTGTTGTTGTAATTATATATATTTATATACCTATAATAATATATACCTATACCTATTACCGTGAATTAAGACAGAAATTCATAAATAAATAGCACTTCTTTTAAAAATTATACATAACCGCTAATCGGCGACACCACGTACACTGTTTTGTTATGGGAATACAATAGAGGAGTCAAGTTATTCCTTCGTAATCGACAAACAACGGACGGACGACCACCAACGTCGAAAACCGTTATTATGTTAATCCATAGATCCGTCGCACCCATCAGCATCGAAAACCGGTATTCACTACGAAGATCTACCTGTATACCTACCCACCCACCTACCCAACTACTACCTGCACCGAAAACCGGTTTTATATGACTCACCACGGAGACGACAAGTTTCGACACGTCTAAATTGAATCATAATATGCAGAGTGGTGGCCGATATCCACTAAGTACTTGATGCACTCATTAGCATAAACATAATAGAGGGGATGGGGAGGAAATCGGGGTGTATGATGTAAGGGATGTGTACCTGGTAAGGGAGGGGGTAACGCCTAAGTACACCGCTATGCAGCGGTATTACCATATAGTCTTCTGACTGAGTGTGCGAATTTAGTTCATTCCGGCTGAAGACAGTGTTGTTATACAAGTTGCCATGGTGTACCCTTACAAGACGCTGAATCATCATGTATCGTACAAATCTGCTATCCGAGGCCATACCGGAGTCGCAGCAAGAGAGGCGTATGCAGGAAATCTACGCTAAGTGTCTCCTATATGCAAGCACAATCCCCTTAAATGATAGCGCGTGCAAGTTGATAACTTTGGGTCTTAATCCATGCACGAATTTTTGGACGGTGATTAAATTACACAGTGCGGAGTCTCCAAATGCCTGCGTAGTGATGAACACCGAGGGTTTCTACGCATTGATGCAGATGCTACCAGAATTATTCACCGAGTGCGAAATCGCCACCATAGAGAACCGCCGCAGTTATAATCTAGAACAATACGTCATAAATCCCAGGCAAGGCACCAACATACAGCTGATACCGAGGTTTCAAGGAAAGTACGGATATAATATATGCCTGGGGATTGCAACTCTTAAAAGACTGAAATCTCTACAAAACTACATCCAAGATTTGATCAATAGTTTGGAAAAGGACGACAGACGTATCAATACAGATGCCTGTTTGTGAACAATGGCTGAAGAGGCAGCCATAGAGATAGGTGAAGCAGGGAGTCTGAATGCAGAAAGCCTACCAAGAATATGCAGCAAGCTGGGGCCTAGATTTATGGATCTAACAGAAATTGCAGCCAAGTTTCCCAGTGTGTTGCTACCAATAGTGCGCGGTGCTGTGGATCGCATTCATGAATCATATCGGATCGAATATTCGCAAATGTACTGTGTATTATGAGATTGAGGTTATGGGCATAACCGCATTTATTGTAATAATCTTTGAATAAATATCTAAGTATAAAATCATTTTATTTATTTTAATATTACACCTAAGCTCATGTGATAGATATAGCGAGAGTCGCCCCGTCAAGGAACGTCCACTGGCGTTGGGACAATGACATGATCCAGCGGTGTAAGTTAAAAACAAAATTTATTAGTATATTAGTATATTAGTATTATATCCTGGTTACATAAAAAGTATGAGATCAGGGCATAGTTCATAGGTCTTGGATGATCCGTAGATAATAGACATATACAATAAATAACACATCTTAAAAAAAAAAACATTATACATATCCGCTGGTTGGAGGCATCCAGATAAAATATATGTTAGAAGGGCTAGTGAGATAAAATACTATTGGAATAGGCTACCCATAGAGTAATCAGGCAGATGGTGATACCTTCAAAATTATAACAATTAGCTTCACCCCTGATAGGGCCTCAGGGCGAAACATACAGTATACGTTGACATTATACCGAGAATTGTGCCAAGAGAAAGGGAATAGTTACCATTAAAATAAGGATAATTAGTGCTTGGTGCGTCCACTGGTGGTTGCCATGGCATACCTTCAGAACGTTCCATATCTTAACTAGATGAGGCGAAATATAGGAAAGAGACAGGACGAGGAAGTAAAGAAATTAATATTAAACAGTTTCTCAACTTAATATTTCCCTTTATAACCTGCATAGTAGCAATGTTATTATCTTGGTCAACATCATGGTGGGCAGAGGGGTACCACCTGGGCAATAGTCTACACCGGTCCAAAATAGGTATTGGTAGTGAAAAATCTGCACCATAATAATTAACGACCCTGACTGAAGGCCCAGACGGTAGTGGCGGCCACCCTGCATATCATTCGCCCGGTACTTTGTCTGACATACAATAGAGCTGCACACCTGCATCCGGTGTTCGGCGGTCCTTTGTCTGGAATACAATAGGGTTAATTAAGCAGAATCACGTATCGACATGCCTCGACTTGTCGGTACCCGCACACCTGCATCCTATTGCATGGCTGCTCAGCTCGGACCAAGTCAAATCTGCTTGTTATCAAGTCTCGGATATCGCGGGTCAACGCTTGTTCATCTCCCGTAGCATCTGACCATTGCCTCGCAGTTAGGCTCTGACCAAATCTCAGCGAGTCTGACTGTAGCGGCGCGGATCGGACTGCTCAACGTCTGATCGTCTCTTATCGGATCTGGCTGACGGTGCGGACCTGATCAAGGTATCCGGGCTTTGTTCTGCGCATATCCTATCGATTTTGGTTGACTAACACATCTCTGATCTGAGGGGTAACGTATGTCCTATGTCTTGGTCTTATCCATAGGCCGAGGGTAGGTAGCGGAAACGTGGTAGCTGAAACTCGATGTATGATGTGGACTGGTAGCTGAAACATAAGTGTAGATAAAATGACAGTTATAAAATTCTGTAAGATAACAATTATTAAGACTGTATGATTAGGTGGCAGTTGGCCAAAAATGACAACACGGCACTCGATAAGTGTACAGGTTTATACCCATGTTATCAAGATGCTAACAGGGAAACGATCGATTATTACCCTCAACAACTTGAACAACGTTGTCACATTGAGAAAACCGGTGGGCGATGACGGGTTAACGGCTGGTCATATCCTATCGGATCCGGCCTAAGGCGTCGAGTCGACCAATGCATAACTGCTCAGTTATGACCAGGTCAAAGCTGATTGTTATCAAATCTCAGAGTTCGCCGGTCAACGGTTGTTCACCCCCAATCGGATCTGTCAGGCGGTGCAGGCCTGACCAATGCCTCGCGTTTAGGCCCTAATCAAGTCTCATCGAATTTTGCTGGTTGGTGCGTCTCGGATCGGGCGGGTCATCGCCTTAGCGTCTCTTAACGGAACTGGCTGACGGCGGACCTGATCAATGCATCGCGGCGATGCGCTGACCAGGTCCCATCGATTTGATTGGCTAACACGTCTCGAATCTAACGGGGCAACGTCTGGTACAGAGCCGGCAGGTCCGGTCAGTTCGGCTATCATTTCCCTAGACTGCCATTATCCCCTAGAATCTACGGATATACAGCCTACCTGCTCCGAGTCCTTAAGGAACCGGTTATCGATATTAATCAATGATGCTTATGGGTATCTCAACTATCTAATTAACATAAAGAACAATTAACTTGACAGGTTCATTGCATACCGCTCATGATTAACGACCCTAATTTGCATAAATAACCCATTAACTTGAAAGATTTATTGCTATCATGTGGCCGGGTCAGATCCTGTCGGCTCTGCATGAGCCCCGGTCAGCTCGGATAAAATATTACAGAGCCCCGGTCAGCTCGATTAAATATTACAGACCCCCGGTTAGCTCGGATAAAATATAAAATGTAGGAAGTGTCATTTCATACTCGGGGGATTGTCGTACTTGGCTGCGCCTCGTACGATACCAATCTCCCACTCGTGTGATATGAGTCACTTTCTATACTTTATATTTTATCCGAGCTAACCGGGGGTCTGTAATATTTAATCGAGCTGACCGGGGCTCTGTAATATTTTATCCGAGCTGACCGGGGCTCATGCAGAGCCGACAGGATCTGACCCGGCCACATGATAGCAATAAATCTTTCAAGTTAATGGGTTATTTATGCAAATTAGGGTCGTTAATCATGAGCGGTATGCAATGAACCTGTCAAGTTAATTGTTCTTTATGTTAATTAGATAGTTGAGATACCCATAAGCATCATTGATTAATATCGATAACCGGTTCCTTAAGGACTCGGAGCAGGTAGGCTGTATATCCGTAGATTCTAGGGGATAATGGCAGTCTAGGGAAATGATAGCCGAACTGACCGGACCTGCCGGCTCTGTACCAGACGTTGCCCCGTTAGATTCGAGACGTGTTAGCCAATCAAATCGATGGGACCTGGTCAGCGCATCGCCGCGATGCATTGATCAGGTCCGCCGTCAGCCAGTTCCGTTAAGAGACGCTAAGGCGATGACCCGCCCGATCCGAGACGCACCAACCAGCAAAATTCGATGAGACTTGATTAGGGCCTAAACGCGAGGCATTGGTCAGGCCTGCACCGCCTGACAGATCCGATTGGGGGTGAACAACCGTTGACCGGCGAACTCTGAGATTTGATAACAATCAGCTTTGACCTGGTCATAACTGAGCAGTTATGCATTGGTCGACTCGACGCCTTAGGCCGGATCCGATAGGATATGACCAGCCGTTAACCCGTCATCGCCCACCGGTTTTCTCAATGTGACAACGTTGTTCAAGTTGTTGAGGGTAATAATCGATCGTTTCCCTGTTAGCATCTTGATAACATGGGTATAAACCTGTACACTTATCGAGTGCCGTGTTGTCATTTTTGGCCAACTGCCACCTAATCATACAGTCTTAATAATTGTTATCTTACAGAATTTTATAACTGTCATTTTATCTACACTTATGTTTCAGCTACCAGTCCACATCATACATCGAGTTTCAGCTACCACGTTTCCGCTACCTACCCTCGGCCTATGGATAAGACCAAGACATAGGACATACGTTACCCCTCAGATCAGAGATGTGTTAGTCAACCAAAATCGATAGGATATGCGCAGAACAAAGCCCGGATACCTTGATCAGGTCCGCACCGTCAGCCAGATCCGATAAGAGACGATCAGACGTTGAGCAGTCCGATCCGCGCCGCTACAGTCAGACTCGCTGAGATTTGGTCAGAGCCTAACTGCGAGGCAATGGTCAGATGCTACGGGAGATGAACAAGCGTTGACCCGCGATATCCGAGACTTGATAACAAGCAGATTTGACTTGGTCCGAGCTGAGCAGCCATGCAATAGGATGCAGGTGTGCGGGTACCGACAAGTCGAGGCATGTCGATACGTGATTCTGCTTAATTAACCCTATTGTATTCCAGACAAAGGACCGCCGAACACCGGATGCAGGTGTGCAGCTCTATTGTATGTCAGACAAAGTACCGGGCGAATGATATGCAGGGTGGCCGCCACTACCGTCTGGGCCTTCAGTCAGGGTCGTTAATTATTATGGTGCAGATTTTTCACTACCAATACCTATTTTGGACCGGTGTAGACTATTGCCCAGGTGGTACCCCTCTGCCCACCATGATGTTGACCAAGATAATAACATTGCTACTATGCAGGTTATAAAGGGAAATATTAAGTTGAGAAACTGTTTAATATTAATTTCTTTACTTCCTCGTCCTGTCTCTTTCCTATATTTCGCCTCATCTAGTTAAGATATGGAACGTTCTGAAGGTATGCCATGGCAACCACCAGTGGACGCACCAAGCACTAATTATCCTTATTTTAATGGTAACTATTCCCTTTCTCTTGGCACAATTCTCGGTATAATGTCAACGTATACTGTATGTTTCGCCCTGAGGCCCTATCAGGGGTGAAGCTAATTGTTATAATTTTGAAGGTATCACCATCTGCCTGATTACTCTATGGGTAGCCTATTCCAATAGTATTTTATCTCACTAGCCCTTCTAACATATATTTTATCTGGATGCCTCCAACCAGCGGATATGTATAATGTTTTTTTTTTTAAGATGTGTTATTTATTGTATATGTCTATTATCTACGGATCATCCAAGACCTATGAACTATGCCCTGATCTCATACTTTTTATGTAACCAGGATATAATACTAATATACTAATATACTAATAAATTTTGTTTTTAACTTACACCGCTGGATCATGTCATTGTCCCAACGCCAGTGGACGTTCCTTGACGGGGCGACTCTCGCTATATCTATCACATGAGCTTAGGTGTAATATTAAAATAAATAAAATGATTTTATACTTAGATATTTATTCAAAGATTATTACAATAAATGCGGTTATGCCCATAACCTCAATCTCATAATACACAGTACATTTGCGAATATTCGATCCGATATGATTCATGAATGCGATCCACAGCACCGCGCACTATTGGTAGCAACACACTGGGAAACTTGGCTGCAATTTCTGTTAGATCCATAAATCTAGGCCCCAGCTTGCTGCATATTCTTGGTAGGCTTTCTGCATTCAGACTCCCTGCTTCACCTATCTCTATGGCTGCCTCTTCAGCCATTGTTCACAAACAGGCATCTGTATTGATACGTCTGTCGTCCTTTTCCAAACTATTGATCAAATCTTGGATGTAGTTTTGTAGAGATTTCAGTCTTTTAAGAGTTGCAATCCCCAGGCATATATTATATCCGTACTTTCCTTGAAACCTCGGTATCAGCTGTATGTTGGTGCCTTGCCTGGGATTTATGACGTATTGTTCTAGATTATAACTGCGGCGGTTCTCTATGGTGGCGATTTCGCACTCGGTGAATAATTCTGGTAGCATCTGCATCAATGCGTAGAAACCCTCGGTGTTCATCACTACGCAGGCATTTGGAGACTCCGCACTGTGTAATTTAATCACCGTCCAAAAATTCGTGCATGGATTAAGACCCAAAGTTATCAACTTGCACGCGCTATCATTTAAGGGGATTGTGCTTGCATATAGGAGACACTTAGCGTAGATTTCCTGCATACGCCTCTCTTGCTGCGACTCCGGTATGGCCTCGGATAGCAGATTTGTACGATACATGATGATTCAGCGTCTTGTAAGGGTACACCATGGCAACTTGTATAACAACACTGTCTTCAGCCGGAATGAACTAAATTCGCACACTCAGTCAGAAGACTATATGGTAATACCGCTGCATAGCGGTGTACTTAGGCGTTACCCCCTCCCTTACCAGGTACACATCCCTTACATCATACACCCCGATTTCCTCCCCATCCCCTCTATTATGTTTATGCTAATGAGTGCATCAAGTACTTAGTGGATATCGGCCACCACTCTGCATATTATGATTCAATTTAGACGTGTCGAAACTTGTCGTCTCCGTGGTGAGTCATATAAAACCGGTTTTCGGTGCAGGTAGTAGTTGGGTAGGTGGGTGGGTAGGTATACAGGTAGATCTTCGTAGTGAATACCGGTTTTCGATGCTGATGGGTGCGACGGATCTATGGATTAACATAATAACGGTTTTCGACGTTGGTGGTCGTCCGTCCGTTGTTTGTCGATTACGAAGGAATAACTTGACTCCTCTATTGTATTCCCATAACAAAACAGTGTACGTGGTGTCGCCGATTAGCGGTTATGTATAATTTTTAAAAGAAGTGCTATTTATTTATGAATTTCTGTCTTAATTCACGGTAATAGGTATAGGTATATATTATTATAGGTATATAAATATATATAATTACAACAACAAAGTGGAGAGTTATTCGAGCCAAGTACATATTAGTAAAAAGAAGACGTTTGTTTGGGTTCTATATATATAGGTATAGGTATATTATCTACGGAGCGTCTATGACCTATGAACTAGGGCCCCCCTATCACATACCTTTTATGTAACCATGAATGAAATAATACTAATATATGGTTTTTAATATCCCTATAGAAAAGATAGTTCGAGAAAAGAAGAAAGTGAAAAATGAGAGGAACATAGTTCAAAGTAATTGCAGTCAAACTCCAAAAAACTGAATTTGAAAAACATTAGGGTAGTGTCGTGCGGAATTGCCAGGGTTTAACTAACTTTACATCGTCCTTGACAGACTTACAGGGTGCCTACAACTATGAAGATGACCTGATACTATACTTTTGTAAAAATAGAGTCACATTCTTGATTATGATTGTTAACTATATTATGATTAGTAGCTCGTTATGATTGTTTTTTCCTGTTAGTTTTTACAGTCAGATCAAGGGATGGGTATGCGGTACATTGTATAATATGGATTTTGTGGGTACTTTGTTTGAGTGGGGTACTTTAGTGGGTGTGATTGTGTGTTGGTTAGTTAGTTTTTTCTTTCATGCATTATAGTTGAGATACATACCTAACTACAATATTTAGATTTATAACTTATAACCTGTCAACCATTGTAACAAACCGATAGGTTTAAATACAATAAATTCTATTCTATTCTATTCTATTCTAATATCCCTATAGTCTCGCTGCTGTCATAATAGGTTGTTTAAGGAGCTGATATATAAGCATACTGCACAGCATGTCTCTTCTGAAAACAAAGTGCAAGTCCTTTGGCGGATTTAGCTCTGGATCCCTCTGAAGGATACTTGGTTATTGCGATCAGATTCGTTCCATGTCTTCTGGGCTGTATTCCATGAGCTCCCCGTCTGCTTGGGTATTTTAGCGACATTTTATATCATGCAGTTTCAACCCAACTTTACGGAGCTGTCAGATCCGTCTCTGAGGTCTTGGGTGTCTGGAAACTCTGATAGAGTCGCACCCTGTGCTAGCAACTCTCGTGGGTGTAATTCTATTGGGGGACCCTCGGCTGAGTGTCTTTAAACACTTTGGTATATATTCGAGCCCCAGTGAACGCTCATATCTTGCTGTAATCAGTACTTAAGACTCCATTGATATCCCTGTAGAATACTTAATACAGGTGATTCATAATATCTGCGCCCTTTTGAGTATGAATTATATTTTATTACCTACACCAGCTGTACGTTATTAATACTATCAGCCCTGTACTTACCTATTATAATCATGAATTAGGCACAAGTACCTACTTATAATTATTTAGGTACTTAATTAATATGCTAATACCTACACATACCTACATACCCCCCTAATTACCTATATTATGATGATGATTTAGGCATATAGGTACCTACTTATAATTATTTAGGTATTTAATTAATAAGAAGTGACGTTGATGTAACGACTGAGATAAAAATATTAATAATAATAATAATAATAATAATGATAATAATATTATCACACTGTTTCCGCCGAACTATTCTCTATTTGTAATTAGATAAGTAATTAGTGTATTTGACGGTAATTAGATTAGGGTGGCGGTAATTGTAATTAGGGATAGACGTAATTAGTGTATTTCACGTAACTGTACTTTTGGTGCACCTCATATAATCATGATTTAGGCATAGATACCTACTTATAATTATTTAGGTACTTAATTAATAAGTTAGTGTATTTGGGCATAGATACCTACTTATAATAATTATTTAGGTACTTAATTAATAAGTTAGTGTATTTGACGGTAATTAGAAAAATAATCGAAATTAGGTAATTAGTGTATTTCACGTAACTGTACTTTTTGTTGTACCTCATTAGTACCTACCGCCACTGACTTATTAATAGAAATAACCGGGTTTCACCGTTGGTGGTCGTTTTCAGACGTGTCGAAACTTGTCGATACGTGCCTCTGCATAACTATCTTATTACCGTGAATAACAACCGGGTTTCACCGTTGGTGGTCGTTTTCAGACGTGTCGAAACTTGTCGATACGTGCCTCTGCATAATTAATGACGCAGGTGTGCAGCGTGTTTCCGAACATAGGACCTGATGCAGGTGCGCCGTTTTCAGACGTGTCGAAACTTGTCGATACGTACGTCTGCATAACTATCTTATTGCCATGAATAACAACCGTATTTTGCCGCTGGTGGCCGTTTTTCAGACGTGTCGAAGCTTGTCAATATGCGCCTCTGCATAATTAATGATACAGGTGTGCAGCTCTATTGTATTCCCTACAAAGGAATGCCGACAAAGGGACGCCGACCAAAGGAGTGGCAGGTGGGCGTGATTAATGACACCCGATTTCTAAGAACTCATTAGTCTATTGTGTTTCCGAACAAAGGACCTGATGCAGGTGTTCCGTTTTCAGACGTGTCGAAGCTTGTCAATATGCGCCTCTGCATAATTATTGACGCAGGTGTGCATCTCTATTGTATTCCAGACAAAGGAACGCCGACAAAGTGCCGCCGAACAAAGGAGTGACAGGTGGGCGTGATTAATGACACCCGATTTCTAAGAACTCATTAGTCTATTGTGTTTCCGAACAAAGGACCTGATGCAGGTGTTCCGTTTTCAGACGTGTCGAAGCTTGTCAATATGCGCCTCTGCATAATTATTGACGCAGGTGTGCATCTCTATTGTATTCCAGACAAAGGAACGCCGACAAAGTGCCGCCGAACAAAGGAGTGACAGGTGGGCGTGATTAATGACCCCGATAACAAAAGAACTCATTAGTCTAGACAAAGGAACGCCGACAAAGGGCCGCCGAACAAAGGAGTGACAGGTGGGCGTGATTAATGACCTTGATAACAATAGAGCTAATTAGGCTATTGTGTTTCCGAACAAAGGGCCCGATGCAGGTGTCCCCATAAATCAAGTACACCCCATTGTTTCGATGACAGGTGGGCGTGATTAATGACCCCGATAACAATAGAGCTTGACAGGTGGGCGTGATTAATGACCCCGATAACAATAGAGCTAATTTGAATAAAAAACCCATTAAGGGAACTAACTAACCTACCTTCTACTGTGTTGTAGTTGTAATTGCTGAGTTCTTCACTTAATAATGGTCATTGGATATTGAAATCATCTTTCCAATTTTACATGTATAAATCCCATAAAATATTCTAGCTTAAACTAAGTATTACTTTGTTATCTATCTAGCAATTATTATAAAACCAATAATAATTAACGGTGAATTGCTTTAAACTTCAAACAGCCACATATTTCTTTTCTATATCCTTAATTTTAGTTGGTTCGTTAATTGTTTGATTTGTTAGTGAATATTTATAAGCAAAGAGTAAAAGTAGAAAAGCGCTATCAAATTTTTAACGCAAAATGATGCCGCATAAAGGCTCCTCCACCAAAAACGTTCGCATACGCGGTCTTCATCTGTACGATCGGCTAGTGATATTTTTGAAAGAAAACGAAGAAAAGTTGAGATCTCAGTTGATGCAACTTTTTTTCTGTATAAGCCATTTTGCTACTGGACATAAGAACTTATGATGAGTAAAATCAAGACCAAGACCATAATAGTCATAGCCTTGATCTTGATTCTTGATCTTCGACATGTAGTCCGGTCAAAATAGACGAAAAAAGAGTGGTAGGTTTGCAATAATTCACATAATAGAGCTGAAATTTGGTACAGACCTTGATAACATTATTTATTCAAATGAAATACTAAAAGTCCCAACCGATCTCGCATTTGCAAGAAAAGTTATTCAAGGTCAAAGGTCAAAGAAAAGGGTTTTTCCAATTTTTTCCGGTAAACGTTTACCATAAAAATATTTCAAACAAAAGTTGTAGATCATAAAATTATCTACAAACATTGTTCCTAGACTGTTTTTTCCAAGAATCACGATTCCTGAGATATTGCGATTCTAAATCACCGAAAACAGTAAAATGTACCTAATACGCTTAACCGCCTATATCACACATCATCGTATAATATGTTTAATATTTAATGGTATTTGAATTATTTGAAAAACATGATTTAATTAACTGAGCACAAGTATTTCAAAAGATCCGACTCTTTTCCAAAAGACATCATCACAAACGGAATTCGCTTTCTTCTTGCTGTATATGGAGATTGGCCAATCTTGGGCGCCAATCTTGTAACGGGATTTTCGGTATGGTAGAGATGATTACCCAGGGATGGATAATTTTACCCGCGACAAGTCAATTAAAATTATAAAAACCTTTATTTACAAGTACGGTAGTTACACATATCTGTATCTGTTAGATTAATATTATTAACCACTGAACCATCTGGGCCGGCGCTCGTCCACTGCTGGCCGTCTGATTGGTGAGAGATACCTGCGTCGGGGCACGCACCTCTGTTGATTGGTCGGTCTGTCGGACGATTCACCTTCGGCTCCGCTGCGTCAGTTGCTCTCTTACCACCGCACGCTGCGTGTGCGTGTCTCCTGCTGCTGCGGCCTCTGGGATACGCGACGTGACGGGATTGCCGGATCGACAACTCATTACATTGCGACCCGACGTCTGGTTTGCCTGGCCCTTAATACAGGCCAGGCGTCGTCTGAAAGGACCCGCCGGGACTTCACTACAGCCCCGGTTGATTCCCTGTTATGACCGGCAGTTGATCAGAGCTCAGTTCACTCTCATCGATCTCCCGACGTCCAGTTACAGCTAGGCTCGACTCATTTCATCGACCTGCTGTAGCGTGTAGCCGGCTGGGTACTGGACGGAGTGCACTCAATACATGCCTCCTGAAGACCTCCTAGCTCAGTTCACAGGGAGGGAGATGGTTCGCGAGTCAATACCTCGGAAGATCTGGCCTGCTTCTCCGTTGGCTCTGCTTATATAGCCGGTGCCGGCGAGATAACCTGCTAATCACCGCTGTAAAAACTGTATCCTTCTGATAGACCCCTCGATTAATTAAAATAAATAATAATAATCAACGAATGCCTTGGAATTCGTTACAGGAGCTTTAACAAAAATTTATTGTTTGGACAATAAAAGAGTACAATTATTATCTTGTCAACATATAACATCTGCTTCTACTAAGAACACTTGTGTCGAGTATACTATCGCGCTCAAGTATGGCTAGGTAATCAACTGGACCCAAAAGACTGCGGTTGGAAATTAGTAGATAATACTTTGGAGACAATTCAGACTTTACTCCCGCTTGCTCCGAAAAGACTTCTCAGCATCATCTTTTGCGATTACAAAAAGGGTTGCAGTGCAAAATGTAGCTGCAAAGAAGTCGGGTCATTTTGTTCACCAATATGTTACTAATAATTGCCAAGGCCAGTCTTACCCAATGTTGAATAATAAACTTCAACAGATGAAGATTTTTTATATCAATGAGATAATAACTGATGTATCTTTTTCACAAATCCAGCAAAAAGAACAAGAAGAAGAAAGCGAAGGCGATATAAAACTGTTGAAGTGGCGTTTGAAGATTATCAATCAGAATAATATCTTCCCGTAACCAACAGTAATTTGCTCGAGTTCTAAATCACATAATAGATCGTGGACTAGGGGCCTACCAGGGACACCACGTTAAAATAAAATGCGCCGAGTACACTACTTCACAGGTGATGCGGTAATGTGTGCATATGATGTAGAACAGGACTTCTTCATCTTTTATAATCGCAATATCTCAGGAATGGTCATTCTTGGCAAAAAGAGTGCGAGTACCATTTTTGTAGATAATTTCATGATCTACTACTTTTGTCTTCTCTATTTTAATGGTAAAATTTACCGTTTACCGGAAAAAATTGGAAAAACCATTTTATTATGTAGGATCAGCGGAGACTTTTATTAGTGTTCTATTTGTAATAATGTCCCCAAGGTCTGTACCAAATTTTAGCTCTATGCGAATTATTGCAAATTGAAATGTCTTTTTTGACCGACTAACGCATCAATAGACATAGTCTTGTCTGCTAAGTGTTGGTCTCGTTTGGAAGACTCTTCTTCTTGCGTTTTCAAAATGATCAATACCAATAAATATTTTCATTTTAATAAAGTTTCATAAAGTCGTCATTTTCACAAAATGTGTGTTGAAGATATGATTTTTTTTAATTGCAGGGCGACCTTAACTTTAAGTACAAAAAGTGGAGAAGTAAATATTTTATTGTCAGCAAGATTCTCGCATAGTTTAGTCTTATTCTTAGCCATGTCTTCTAAACATTGTCTTGATTTCGATCTCGGAAGTTTTAACTTGGTCTTCCTACTGAAAGTACAGTATTGGCCTTGGTCTCGATCTTAATTTTTATGCAAGTTACAGAGGCTGCATAACCATCAATACTGCAAGCACAAGATCATTACTGGTAGCGCGGGGCAGATTACATGATTTTCAGAGTCCCTAATAACTTAGGGACTCTAATCTCTTAAGAAGTTAGTGAAAACTGAGATAAACACAAATAAACAAAAAAGGATTACAAACATACCAAAATTGGTTTACTCTATCTGTTGATGTTGTGTTAGGAAACAGGAACATAAATTCCATTCTACGCACTTCCCCTACTTCCATATGGCAAATTTCAGGTTTTCGGTTAATGGCGAATGCCCTCGGAATAACCTAGCAGACACAGCAATAAGAAACCTTCAGACGGCATCTTAATACGATGGGTCACGATACTGCCCAAGTCAAACAGAACTGCTTCACGCTCCACCTAGGTCAAGCTTCTGCAGTATCCTCAACCAAGAAATTTGGAAATTTTGTTTTAGATGACCCCAAAATAATTTTAAGATTAAAAAAATATTTTTAATGCAGAAATATGAACTAACTTAAAACCATCCCTCTATCTTCAAGAGCAAATAAAATTTTGTCTTTTGTTATTTTTTTACTTATTTCCTATATGTTAACTTATTTAGTCTCTAAATATGATTTTTTTTTGTTTCAGTTTACCATTGATACTAGTATTAGTATATATCACATTTTTTAGTCACGTACTTGGTCGACATGTAAGTATTAATTAATTAATTAATGTATAATTATTAAATCTGATAATTCCAAAATTACTAACAATACTATACTACTATACATGATTTTTATATGTATTGCATTAACAATTTCTTGCATAGTTCGTCAAGTTAGAGTTTTTAATATGCCTAGTTGAGTTTGCAAATTTTAATTTAATCCAGCCATACAGGTTCCCATCGAAGCAAAAAACCCAAGCGACTTTGAACTGCTAACCCTAAACCTATTACATTTTTTATCAAGACCATCCATAAAGGAGAATTGCTTCTAATTTTAACTGTAGATAATAAGCAAATTTTGCATCCTCTAATAGTTTACATATTTATAAGACGACCAAATTGCATTTATCTTTTGCATAGATCACTCTTCAACCTCGCGAAATTCGTTACTCGAACAGGTAGGTCCGCGGAGTAGATGATATTAATCAAAGACGATTGGATTATCTCGCGCTTTACTTACCCGAGAGCGATGTCTTTAGTGTAATAACATATTTACAAGCACTATCACCACAAATATCAGAGATTTATGTGTAATAAACACTCGTTCTCTCTATACTGATAATTAACTTTAAAGTGTATCATTAGACGAGCTGTAAACTGGATTATAAATCTTTACACTTGTGATGTTCTGAGATAGTTTTTTGCATGTTAATCCATGCAAGAGGTCACTTACTCCTTCGAAATTGGTAGGTAGGTACCCTCTGTTACATTCACTCCCATCGCTGGCGGCTTTTCTTGTTTTATAATTGTTTGTAGCTGTAGAATATGCAAGTAGAATGTTGATTTTTTCGGCACTATCCAAGGTTGAAGAGTCCACAAAAATTTGAGAGGTCATCGGTACTGATTCTCCTTATCATCAATATTTAAAAAATATATATCACTCGAATGTAACGGTGTAAGCTGATGCTAACTTATAAAAGAAAAATTTAATTGCTGATATCGGTGAAACAAATTTTTAACATTATTTTCTGCTTTATGCTGATTTCAATAGCTTATGCATCTCACTTTTTGGGAAATTTAGAGCTAATTAGGTATATCTAAAGTTTGTCAGATTCAGTTTTTATTTCTATTAAGTTATGCGCATTTTCAGCAGAAATTGAAAGCAATCACATTGTAATAAGTTACTCCACAAAACTGCGGCAGACATTCAACAGAAGCAACATCCAATAAAACATCCATTCTAAAAACAATGTACTGGAATATATCGTTTTGTGTCCAGGTTTTTTTTTAATATCCATGTAAATAAAATAAGACACATCGCTTTTCTTGATGTTCCTATTAGCAGAATTAATGAAGAAAGGGTGGAAATCTTGGGCGTAAAGTCTACAGAAAACCTATTATGTATATGTATATATGGACCGATATCTGCACAAAATCTTCAATCATCATACAGACCAAATTCATTATGACCTTCTTCTTAGATGTATAGATAATTTTTTGTGCGAGATGCGGTTAACACAGGAATTACAAAGTTGATTATCAAAACCTTACTGGCTGACAATGAAAGACACTTTCAGTTAGGTGAATTGAATGAAGTCATGCATTCCTTCAAACGATCACACAATCCGTTATCAAGACACTGAAGCACTGTGCACACAATTTATAAAAATTTACAAACATCTATAATATATGATTTCATTTGCCCGTGCGGGGTTGCTAGTCCCACATCGGGCGCCTCCCCAGGTGGCGGATAGGGGAATGCCTCCTAGATATAGGTGATACCAGGGAAATCAAATACCCGGGAAGGACCAAAACTAGCACCTGATGAAAGGCAGCAGTTTCATCAGTACCAAAGAACGGCGTAGAAGATAACCTTCCCAAGCGGCGTTACTTTTGGACGTGGAAAGCGCAGCTGAAGCAGCTTTACCGGTTCCCACACTGAGGTGTAGAAACGAAACTCCTACTACACGATTTTCTTTCAAATCATCTAAATGGCTAGTACAAATACAAACACGGCCCTCAGTTCGGGACACCCCTTAAGTGGGGAGAGGGTGCGAAGAATACCCCCGTTATACATGGACAGACACCAAATATACAACCAAAAGACACGGATCGCCACGTGGAACGTGAGTAGTTTATATATGGGTGGAAAGCTTGCTAACGTTGCTGCAGAGATAAACAGATTGCAAATCAAAATATTAGGTCCGAGCGAGGTCCGATGGCCTGGATCGGGAAAACTAAACACCAAATACGAAGTCATATATTACTCTGGTGGTGCAGACCCCGATCATCGATCTCGTCCGAGTTAAGAAAATCAGTTATGGATTTCATACCCCTGGGAGACTTATGCTGCTTAAACTATGCATCACCCACCGCACCATGAACATGATTCAGACATACGGACCAACATGCGATAAGGCAGACGACGTAGTCGAAGGCTTCTATAATGCTGATCTCGACGAAACCATGAAAATAACAAAAAAAGGCAAAATAACGATAGTCTTGGGGATTTCAATGCGAAAATTGGATGGAGTGACACCGAAGACGAAATTGTCGGAAGATACGGCTTGGGGGAGCGGAATGCAAGAGGCGATCGTCTTGCACAATTCTGCTCCGAACAACAATTTAGTGTTGCCAATATTTTTTTCAAACTCCATTCGCGACGTCTGTACACCTGGCGCTCACCTGCCGATCGCGACGACCATCCGGTTAGAAACCAAATAGATTTCATTCTCATAAGGCATGAATTCAAAAGATTCATTAAGTCAGTCAAGACATATCCAGGAGCAGACATCAATAGCGACCACAACCCAGTTGTAATGGATTTCACGATACCTTTATCAAACTCAGAACGGTTCCACGACGAAAAAATAGTGACTTGGAGAAACTCGAGAACCCTCTAGAACGATGACTAATATTGGTATTACCACTTAATACGAAAGTCGAATTTTTCATTCCCTAACACGGAAGCGGTTAAGGCTTATTGTACCCTTTCATATTTAGACAACATTTGGCCAATCTGAAAGTTTTGTTTTGTCTGCAGCCTCGACTTCTTCATTGTCGAGTATATGGTTCCAGTATGCTCTATGTTAAAGTTCCTCCTATTTAAGTTACTGCGCCACGTACCATGTTTCTTGAGCTGCTAAACACTGGTTCAGGCCCAGTGAAATCCGCTGCAGCGCCTTTTCTAGCCATTTGATTTGCATCTCATTTCTATATACCCCTTGGTGAGTTGGTATCCAAGTATCACTTTGTTGTATCTGGCGAATTCAATGAGGTCTGGTACGTATTCTTGGACCAACTTAATCTGATTTTATAGCACGTATGGACTTTCGGGCTAGCTAGACTGTCGGTGATGATGTAGATTTTCCCACCTCCTAACACGGTCTTCTTATTTCTGAACTCCAGAATTTTAGCCTTACCAATGGTTTTATTGAGCCGATGGAAAGTTATTTGCTGGATAGGAGTCAGTTTGTTGAGCTAAACGGTTGCAGATCGGTTGTTTCCACGGTGTCCCCAGGCGTTCCCCAGGGTTCAGTCATGGTATTCATGAAATTCATGGACGATGTTACCTCGCTGTTTCCAGACTCCTGCCTTCTCTATATATGCCGATGATTTAAAGGTGTTCTCGAGAATTCAATCTGTGTATGATGCAGTAGAACTTCAGTCAAAGCTTGTCCCGTTTCATGAGTGGTGTTCTAAGAACTGAGCTTAAACATAGCCAAATGCACAGCTTTCTCATATTCCCATAAGCAAAAACCCACTCACGTATCAGGCGAATCTCTTTCCCGCTGCTCCGAATTTAAAGATCTTGGTGTCTTTTTTGACTCATTGCTATCGTTTAATCAATCAACATATCGATTATTTAGTTAGATCGTCTCTGAGAATATTGGGATTTGTTACAAGAAATTCGAGTGACTTCGAATATTGACACAATATCTTGACTGTACTATTATACCCTTGTTGCCCTTGTTAGATTAAGTTGGAATATGCCTCTGTTGTTTGGTCACCGGGCTGCCGGGTTCACATCGACAGACTGGAGGGTGTACAAAGGAATTTTTTTAAATATCTGTCCTATAGACAGGCCTCTGTTTACCCACCACGAGGGTTCCCACAGTCGGATGTGCTTAGCTGGTTTGGCCTATCTAGCTTAAGCGAGCGGCGATTTATATTCTCTGTTATTCTCCTGTTCAAATTACTAAACGGCTTTGCTGATGTTCCTGGACTGTTGGCCGCTATTAACTTTGCTATCCCCAGATTGACAGCTCGTCATCAGTCCATTTTTTATTTACCATTGCCTCGTACACGAGTACTTCAGCTATCACCACTCTACAGTATGTGCTCTAGCTACTTGCTATGCCAGAGCTAGCTCGATATTTTTTGCACCTCACTGTCGCAAATTAGGGCTGTTAATGTGAATATTTCTTATAGGTCATATTGTGTTTGAGATTCCGCAGTCTCTGTTACTCTCTGTCATTTCTCTTATTTTTAAGTCCATCCTTAATTAGCACTAGCTGTTGGATGGTTGTAAGTAAATAAATAAATAACTTGTACCAATTACGATTCCTGTTCAACGACTTGTAAGCCAACTCTTTTGAAGTTATGTATAATATAATATATAATATAAGCTCCCTGTAAAAATTTCAGGGAGCTGGGATTTTGAAAGCACACCTGTAGAAGTAACGCGACTTTGAAATTTCTTTCAAAGAAAATCTAACGTCATCCCAAAGTTTCACAAGCGTAAAATACTTCTTTCACTGATCTTGGAAGATGAAGCTACAGGAGCTTTTTTCAAATTTTATGGGAAAATAACATCATGTAAAAAAAAACTAATATCTCCGCCATTTTTTTTATTTGCTTCTTGAAGTTTTTGAAGGTTTGTTAAAGGTTAAAGTATTTTTCTTTAAAGTTAAGTCTACTTTAAGGTTAAGTCTACTTTAAAAATTTCAGTTCAATTCCTTAAAAATGTGGTCATAAATGGTTATAGAAATTTAGCCATTTTTACACTTTTCCTACCCACGCCACTGACTTATTAGTAGAAATAGTGAAAATTTTATTGCATTACCTCAAATTTCATATAATTTTCTTCCAATATTGTTAATTTGGGTGAAAAGTTTTTTCTATCTTGCTTATACAAGGGTTCAAAAAATAGCCCTTTTTCCTAAAATTCAAATGGCCGCCATTTTGAAACGGCTCGACCGATTTTGCTCAAATGCAATACCTTCTTGTGGATATCTTACTTTCTCAAAAATTTCAGTCCCCTAGATTGAAAACTGCGACCAGAAACCGTGCCTCATGAACCGGATTTTTGGGATTTTGAAAGGGCACCCTGTAGAAGTAACGGTCCTTTGGAAATTTTTTCAACAAGTCATTCCAAAGTTTTACAAGACTCTAAAATTTCGTTCACTAATCTTGAAAGATGAAACTACAGGTGCGTTTAGAAAATATAAGATGGCTACCACCCCTTGCGGAATCCGAGGGGGAGAAACTTGGCTGAAGTGTTCTAATGGCACCCCCACCTCCCTAAAAATTTTATAAACTTCTAATTAGCGCAATTTAAAAGAACCTATTTGATTGGACTAGACCCTACAATGAATGGTCAGTCATGCGTTCCCTCTTTATTTAAAATCGTATCTCTTTATTCATTTATCTTATATTCGCAAATAAATTAAATAAATTACAGAATTGTATGGCCCCGGTCCATAATATTTTTAAACATGACTTAAATTTAAAATTTTAAATGGTAAGGTACCTAATAACTTTTTTTAAGGTGGGTAGGTGTTGTTCTAATCTTTAAAGAGCAACCAGCTGAGAGTAATATATTTGACTTTTTTCTTAAACACAGCATACCTTTATAAATTAATCTCACTTGAAAACGTTATTTCAAACAATAACAAGCAATTAACGACACTCGTGACATATTTACAATCACATAATAATAATGAAGTATTTATCAATTAAGATCTTAAGTTAATTATGCAGTGTTACAATAAGAGACGTCTGTCTATAAGACAAGAAGGTTTTATGTAGCTCTGCGGTTGGTTATCAGTGGTAAATTGATGGTTCATGGCTTGCTTATGGTAATTTGATCTGTCAAAGCGCAGCTCAAGAGATCGTGATGAAAGATCGGAACAGAAAGAGTTGTTAATTAAACTTTTTATGACTGGTTTAATCCACATTGTTTCTAAATGGTTTTTTTCATAAATTACATGACGTCGAGTGGTAAAATAAAAAAGTACCTACCTAAAATAATACTATGAAAATTCTTTAAGAGAGCTACAACACACCCCACGCCCAAATTAAGGGTAGCAGGTATATTGGCGAATATTATTGACTAAACGAGTTGCAAGTAATTCAGATCATTCCATATTCCGATATCTACACTACTCAAAAATGAAAGTGCCGCATCCCAAAAATTTTGCATGATTTTGATTGGGGAAAACTTTCGATATTCCCAAGGGATTTCGATTTTGTTTTCGCATGTCAGCAGCCCTTTATTTTTTGTGCTTTGATATGAACTAAAAAAAAGCAAAATTTTCTACAGGGTGATAAGCGAAAGCGTGCAAAATCACTCATCGGTTTTGATACTCCCGTTTTCCAAGTATTCCAAATTTCTTGAGTGTTTTGATGAGAAAAATTTGAACTTTTATGTTTTACCTCGAAACTGTTGGCATTCGCCCGTCTAGTACTCCAGTATACTTACGGTCCTCCATAGGTTTTATAAGATTTGCCTAAAGTTTGAAAAGTAAAGCTATAATAATAGGGGCGTTTTAGAAATCGAAAATTTTGAATTTTGAATAAATAAACATCATATAAAAATTTTAAATATCTCTGCCATATGTTTATTATTTATTTCCTGAAATTTTTCACGGTTAAGGGTATTTAGTAAAGTTGTCCACTCTAAAAATTTCAGTTCAATTTGTTTAAAAAGGCGCTCATAAAAATGGTTTTTTCATCTTGCATTATAGAGGGGTTAAAACTTTTTTTTCTGTAAATGCGAAAATTCAAAAGGCCGCCATTTTGAAACGCCTCGACCGATTTTGCTCAAATGCAACGCCAGACTACTCCTTATGGATATCTTACTCCCACAAATATTTCAGTGCACTAGATTGAAAACTGCGACCTGAAATGGGGGGACAAGAACTTTTTGTTCGAATTTTGAACATTTTTTAACTAAAATTCAAAATGAATTGTCTTTCTATTGATGTCAAAGCCAGCTATGCTTGCCATTCAAAAAATATATAACTTTAGTCATAACTCGAATTTTGATTTTTTTTTAAGAACTGCTACAACCCTGAACTCTTTAAAAAAAGTTTCTGAAAAATGTGTGAATTATTTATTTCTAATTAAAAAAAAAAAATGAAACAGTGAAAAGACGAAAAATCGGAATAGCGAATTTTCGCAAATAACTCGAAAACAAAAGACGAGAGACTATTTTAGTTTTCATGATTGACATTTCTAAAATAAATGAGATCGAGGATGCGAGGTCCATTTTTCTGTATTCTTATAGTTATGGATATTCCCTATTACAATAACCAAATTTTCCCACCCTGTACTAATACAAAATGTTCGTGTACCTGTAAGGGCCTTTATAGATCTTCAAAAATCAAGTTAATGTACCATTATTTAGTTTGATTCGATTATCTCAATTTGTCTATGAGATATGGTCTGTTTAATAATACCAGACCGGGTCGCAGTGTTCATAAATTTATACAAAGTAGCTGGGAGAGTCTAACTCCATTGCAAGATTAAAAAAGAAAATGAAACTTTTCATAAACCTCTTAGGATCTTAATATTCTACTGATGCAACAAAGATTCTATTTTGTAAGTTTTTATTGGTTTTATTTTTTTAATCATTTTTTAAATGTTTTGTTACAGAGGTTTAGGCACTACCGCGATAGATTCAAGAGGCAGTTTGGCGCTAACATGTATATTCCCGGGAGCTTCGTGACAGACGGCGGCGAAGGACCTGACGAGGGTCCCTGGTCTGACTGGAGCTCACCTTCACCTTGCTCCAGAGACTGTGGCGGCGGCGTCTCCTCACAGTATAGAGAATGCCAGCAGGGATATACTTGCAGGGGACCTAGTATTAAACACTTTTCCTGCAATACTCAGGTAAATTTTAAAAGGCACCTTTTAATTGCCACCGAAATTTTGCTACCGTTGTCGTTGTGACCAACTGACCAACGGTTTCATGTATCTATTATTTACGATTTTTTCTATAAATGTTTAAAAAATAATTGAGAAATTAATTAGGAAGCATTAAGAAACTCGGGAATAGCGATTGTCGTTACAAGAACAAGAGTTAGGGTAGATTAATTACGGAGATCAGGTCAGTGGTGACATTGGTCTGAAGAATGAATAATTAATTAACCTACTCTGAGTCATGTTCAGAAGATATCCACCAGCATACGAGCTGAATAACGGTAATCATGACGATGCAAAATAGATGAGGATAGATAAGATTTGATTCTCTGTCTTACCTTACTTCTCTTTCTTTTTTCCTTTCCTTCTGTGATATTCTTTATGAGTCATCATGTCTTATGAGATGCCTTATCATTTTTTCTTTGTTATTTTGTATTGTATCCAACTTCCCAACTTCTTCCGCACGTCTCAGAACTTCCATGTTTGTGACTTTCTCTATCCATCAACAATCCTCTTCATCCTTCGCCAGAACCACATTTCAAAAGCTTCTAGAATCTCTCTATCCCTCTGTGTTATTGTCCATATTTCACACCCATATAAAGCTATATGCTCCATACATACGTCTTCAGAAACCTCTTTTTACTTTTTTAAGGAGGGAGCATCGGTCTTAACTATTTGACAAGGTCGCTCTACTCCAGTAATAATTATGGGATTCGAGAACTAGCTCATTCCACCCAGACACAAGTTTACTAATTAAATAGTGGATGAACGATAGAGACGCCCAGAGCGCGACTGAGAATCGAACTCAGTCCGAGGCAGTCCAACGGTTTAACAGTCTGCACGCTTAACCGCGAGGCCCCCGTCGGCTCTACCCTTTTTTACTTATTTTGATATTCTCAATAGAGGGGGAATCCTCATGAACACCCTGGCGTGGTTCTCTCCTACCAGGGTAGTATGCCAGGTCAGCCCCTCCTGAAATTCTTCTAGCAGATATTACCTTGTAGGTATATCGTCAGAGTTCTGTGAAGATGTCTATTCTCCTCTATGTGTATATCTCTCTTCCACATATTTCTTGTGCTTAACTTCTTTGTGTTTTCCAATGTTTACATGCCTCATGTTCACAGAACCAGCAGTGACTATCGTTTTGCTTCTCAATTCTTATTCTATGCAGGTAAGCTTCCAAAGATTCCGTGTCCCGTGAGGGTTTAGGTCGCGTAATAATCTGCTTCTGACCATGTTATCCTGTTCCACCCTTTGATATCTCGTAGAAATGTCTTTATCCGACCGTTTGAGTCTTCCCGCATGTTCTGCCATTCCTCCAAGAGTTGATCGGCTGCGTCTCGTTTGGTCGCAAGTTTGTTTGCTACCTTTATCCTTTCTTAAATTGTTAGTTTTATGCGAGGAGTTCTAGCTGCCTATGATAGACAGCGTGGAGGTGGGGCCAGACTGAGCATCCATAGATAATCGACGTCACGATAGACATTATCCAGCTTCCTCTTACTGGTTCTGAGTATTACAGTCCTGAGCACTGAAGACGTCGTGAGATCTTTTTTTAGTGAAGGGGGATTAGGCTCTTATCTCCTGGGGTAGTGCTGGACTTCTACCGGCTAAACTCGCCTCTAAGTTCATCACTATTCCAGATCTGCTGTGGAATTCCTATATGGAACAGTGACTCTGGTTGCATCCGTCTGCCATCTGATCTGGTCTTCCTCACTATCCTATATCTTAGTCATGTACGTTATCTTGACTATAAGGTTCATTATTAATTAGATAGTAGTGCATGCTTCATTATATTTTCCGATGTTAGTTTCTCCTCCAGCCTGCCCACGATACTGTGTCTCCTAATTACATATCTTGGACATTCCATCAACATGTTTTCCGCTGTATCCCTATCCCCGCAGTATGAACATCTCTCATTTTTCGGCGCGCTTGAATCTGTGCAAGTACGCTTTAAAGCAGCCGTGCTCTGTCAAGAATTCCGTAAAGTAGTAGTTTGTCTCCGTCTAATGTCTAGTTACTCACGGTTTCATGATATAGGTAAGAATTTTCTGGTTCATTGGGCGATTTCTGGTCCATACAGGTGTACAGGTGAGGCGTATAGGACTGTTGAGGACACTACCGACGATAATATCTTTTTTTCCTATACTCGACCTATTTATATTGAACATTAGTCCCCTCATACTGATTATTACCTTCTCTGCCTTCTGTGCAGACCCTAATATGTGGACTTTAATTGACATGTTTCTATCGAAGTACACCCCAAGATACTTCATTTGATTTGATGCTGACTCCCAGGACCTTCACGCTCATCTCTTGCAGCTTTCGCCTTCCTTATGGAGGTCAGAGTGTAGCTCCTTAGTTCTCTGTGTTGGAGTCAAAGCCACATACCCGTGGCGTCTCTAAATTATGCAAGAGTCGGTTATGGTATACATCTGTTTCCTGGTTGCCTACTAATAATTGATAATTACAGGTTATCGGACACCAGTTAAGACTAAATATTAGTTCCACGATTTCGCATAATATGTGTAGTGTGTTCTTGACTGATGTGACATGCTGATATGAGACCAAATATGGACCAAACGGTACCGTCCATGTCTTCAGTTTCACCTCACATGCTGTGCGAAAGTGTTCTTATTCATTCTGTAAAAGGAACTTATTGGCAATTGAATTAGAACCTAAATCCCAAAAATTTCTCAAATATTACATAAAAGTGCATACAAACATAGAACCGCAACCGGTTCATTACCGATCTACCAGGGTGTTGAAATTTGTAGATTTTTCTTTTTTTTTTCTTTATAGCTCCTTGAAGTGACAAAATTAATATAAACGCTGAAATTATCCAAAAAAAAGCCAGAGCTTCTTTTACCATTTAAAAAAAATTAATTTCTTCTAATGAATTGTTTCTTTTTTTCTTGACAACGATTGTAGATGCAATATTTAGGAACACTCTGTATAATAAATAAATATTATTTCTAGATATATTTTTCTGTTATCTAGGACTGCGATCGTCCCGTAGATTCTAGAGCTGAGCAGTGTTCGGAATTCAATAACGTGCCTTTCGAAGGAGTGTACTACACGTAAGTTTACTTAAGTATATATTTTCACAATTTGAAAGCAATTAGCCATTTCCAGGTGGGTCCCTTACACCAAAGCCCCCAACCAATGTGAGCTAAACTGCATGCCACGGGGAGAAAGATTTTATTTCAAGCATAGACAGAAGGTTACGGATGGAACTCGGTGCAACGATGAATCGCTGGACGTATGTGTTGACGGAAAATGCCAGGTATATTAATTTTTCCACTAAATCAACAGTTGCTAGAAAATGAGATATGTTTTGTTCGTATTATAGCCAGTAGGATGTGATATGATGTTAGGCTCTTATGCTCGTGAAGATCAATGCAGAGTCTGTGGAGGTGATGGTAGTACTTGCAATACAGTCCAAGGACTGCTGGATATGCAGGACTTGAAAATGGGTGAGTTGTTTTTTTTTTTATACAAAAATACAAGAATCAGAAACTAGAAGGAATTGTTGCATTCACTGTGCTGTCTACTGCATTCATTACTAAAATAAAAAGGTCAATCGCAGAGGAGATTCTCATATCTCTTACTTTGTAGAAACCCTATGGGCTCCAATAATCGTTCACCCTGGATCTGGATCTGGCTTATTGCAGAGAGGGTGATTTCTCACTGGCACCTATGCCCCCGTTGGGCCCTTTGTATCTCCTCTCGAGTGGACAGTCCCACTACCTACCCATACTCCAACCATCCGATTGCTAGATGTACCTACAGAAGAACGAGCCCTGGCGGGGTCTGTCCAATTCTGGCCATAGCAGGCCAGACCTCCCCCAATATGGATTGCCGATATTAACAAAGCGCTCGACAGTGGCAGAGCACATATGTTCTGCAGTGACTACGTCTTCTCCACACCCTGTGCACTTTCGATCCCAAATTATCCCGATCGTATGAATGTGTTTGTTTAGCCTGAAGTGGTCAGAGTAAATGCCTATTAGGAGTCTTAGGCTTGTTCTTGATAGTTTCAGGAAATGTTTAACCTTTTTCGGGCCAGGGCCAAGGGTAATTGCTAACCTGCATGTCTTTAGGTTTCACCATATTTTTACATGTTCTTGATATGTTATATCTTTGATTAGTGCCCTGGTAGCAGTTTGTGCCACAGGTACAAATGGTTCAGGGCCCACAGGGTTCAATCAGTGTAGATGAGTATGGGTTTGGCACTGCTTGAAGAACTCCATAGTTCTCATTTATTCGGTATATTAGAGTGATAATGTCTGTGTATGCGAGAAGCACAGCTTCCTTCAACTGTGCCTCCCTTAGGATGAAGTCTCCCTCTATTGTTCAACAACCCTCCTTGTTGTGTGTGCAGATCCCATTGCCATTTCCTCTACGTAGAAGTGTAGAGACGGCAGGTTCAGCGCAGCCTTTATTACGCCAGTTGGAGTGGTATTCATAGCACTTGTTATGGGTAGGAATGCCATTCTTTGAACATGCTGTAGATGCACTTTGAGTTTTGGGCGTCTCGTTTTGGGCCACCAGACAAGTGAGGCATGAGCATTGGTCTTATATAGCAGTGTATATTCACAGAGAGATTTTGGGTGACAGGCTTCACGTCTTCCCCATCACTCTGCGACACTGCCAGAGTGCCATGCGTACTTTTTTGTTTTGGTTTCAATGCTCCAGGTTAACTTTTGGTCGAGGACCACTCCGAGGTATTTTACCATGTCCGTAAGCTATTGGTAATTTTAGTTTGTTGAGATTTCTTTTCCCGGTGAATAGGATCAGTTCAGTCTTCCCTTGTCTTTCATCTCTCTTACATTGTAAAAACCCTATTTGCTCAATAATAGTTCACCATCTATAAGGAATTTTTACTATTAAAAAAAAAACTAAAACAGTCACTAATTTTCTTTCTTCTTGCTTTTGATAAAACTGTACATCTGCTAAAATTATGAACTCGTATTGCCAATTCTTAAAACTAAATAGTATATTTTTTTAGGATACAACGATATCTTATTAATTCCTGCTGGTGCTACAAATATCTTAGTAGAGGAGGTTGCAGAATCTAACAATTATCTAGGTAAATAATAATGTTATTGATTTTAATGAATTAAGTAGGTAACCAATTATGTAACAATTTGCAGCTGTGAGAAATGCTTCATTCTTCTACCATCTCAACGGCAACTGGAGAATTGATTTCCCAAGAACTCTGGAATTCGCTGGAGCCAATTTCCATTATGAACGTTTCCCTCAAGGCTTCCCTGCACCCGATAGGATTACCTGTCTTGGACCAACCGAAGAAAACTTATACATATCTGTAAAGAACTGTTCAGATAATATTTTCTTTGTTTTACTAATTCGGTTACTTGTTTAGCTTCTGATGCAAGAGCCTAATGTTGGTGTTAAGTACGAGTATAGTGTACCAAAGAACATCGTACCAGGAGAAAATGAGACTTACGTGTGGACTTTTGACGCATTTACACCTTGCAGTGTCAGTTGTGGAGGAGGTTTGAATTATTTTTGTTTAATTTTTATTGATCTATAATATTAAATAAATTGACTTTTTGGAAGTACCTACACATACAAGTATTGTTTTACATTTTTGTTCACTATATCCAGGTGTGCAGTATCGCAATGTCAGTTGTGTCGGAAGAAAGAGACTTGAACCAGTAGATCGCACATTATGTGATGCAAACAATGAACCACCAACATCCGAGCGCTGCAATGAAATCCCCTGCGAAGCCCAGTGGGTACCATACCCCTGGTCTCCATGTTCATCTCCTTGTGGCGAGCAAGGTGGCGTGCAATCCAGGCAGGTGCTTTGTCAGCAGATAATAGCAGGTGGATACCCAACTCCTGTGGATGATTCCCTTTGCTCCAATATGCCCAAACCAGCCGAGCAGCAAGTGTGTAACCAAGGAGCTAACTGTGCTAGCTGGCACATTGGACCATGGAAGCCAGTAAGATTTAACTGTCATATTTTCTGCTAATCAGTTCATTAAACCAGTAATTGAAATGAAATAAATAGGACTGGGATATGCTTTCTAAAGAATAACTTTTAAAATAACTAGAGAAACATTTTGTAAAAGAAACAATGAACAATTAATAGAAGTGTTAGTTTTCACTTCCAATATCATAATAAAGCAGGATTTCATTAAATATTTTCTAGCTATACTCTTTACCACCAAGTACGAAGTCGCCTTTCCAATTTAAAAATGTACAAAGAAAAGTAATAAGTAATAATATAGTAATAAGACCCTCACAGTAGTGGGTAGGTACATCATAAACTCTTGTAATGTTCACCCTTGTAAAATTCCTTTCACTTGCAGTGGGGAATTTTTTGCCTTGTTGCCTGACTATTTTTTCTATTCATCTGGATTTATGAAGGTAAACAGCCATTACATTTTCTGAAGTGGAAAGAGGACTTCATATTTTTTTAAATATACTTTAGGTAGGCAGTTATTGTTTCTTCTATAAGTTTGTGTTACTCAAAAGTATTTATTTTGTCAACCTTATGGTTGACAGTAATGTTATTTCCCCTAAACTAACTCACCTCTCAATTTAACTCAATTATTTTCTCAGTGCGATCACTTATGTGGCGATGGTATTCAAACAAGGAAAGTCACATGCTTTCGAAAAGATGAACGCAAAATCGAAGTTCTCCACGACTCTGAATGTTTGCACACCGAGCAAAAGCCTGAAACTCAAAGACCCTGCAACGTCCGACCATGTGAAGGAGTCGATTGGGTAGTTTCTGCATGGAGTGGCGTAGGTAGAAAATCTTTGTTATTTTTGATATTCTTAACAAACATACATTCTAGTGTGATATAAGTTGTGGTCCATCGAATAAAACAAGAAAAGCTTATTGTGCCTCTGAGAGCGGACAGATATATGGCGATGACCTTTGCCCACCAGAAAGAAAACCAGAAACTCTGCAGGAATGCAAAGAAGAAGAAGCTGTGTGTCAGAGTCAGTGGTATGCTTCACAGTGGAGTGAGGTGAGATTTTTCATGTTTCCTACTACTATTACGGTGAGTTTTAAGAATATAATTAATTTGTTTCTTAGTGTTCTGTGAAATGTGGAGAGGGTGTTCAAACAAGGACACTGTTCTGTGGAGAGGTCGCAAAAGATGGATCAGTTAGGAAAATAGATTCTAGTAAATGTAATAATGACGTTAAATATGAGACCGTCAAACCGTGCATAGGAAAACTGCAGAAATGCCCAGGCGAATGGTTCACTGGACCATGGACCAAGGTGAGGTTTAGTTTTATTAGTTCAGTTCATATTAATATCCAATAATTATACTATTATTTCTAGTGTTCCTCTGAATGTGGAGGAGGTGAAAAAACCAGGAAAGTGCTTTGCATTAAAGATGAAGTAGTTGCCGACCCAGCCGAATGTGGCTCAGATGAAATAGCCTTTGCTCAGGAATCTTGTAACACTCATTCTTGCAGCGATGGTAATATTCAAAGTTACAGAAATATTGTTCTGCATTATCAATACATTCACATTTGCAGACACAATCATTCCAGTTGATGTCACAAGCCCAATTAAGGAATCAGAATCAACAGAAGGTTTAACATCGGCTGAAGCAACTTCCACTACTCAAGAATTTTCCACATCTGAGTTAACAAAGTCTTCTGAACCTCCTTCTTCTTCGGCTCAAACAACCTCAACATCGGAAGAAACATCATCTTCAGAAATCGTGAAATCCTCATCTGACGTAACATTATCTTCTGAAGCTTCCAAATCATCTAGTGAATCATCGGAATCGACAAGTGAAGCCACTTCAGACAAACCTCGCGATGATGATGAATTTGAAATAGTGCCATCTGAAACATGCGATGATGGAGAATGGGTCGATGAAGATGAACTAGCTGATGAAGGTGTGACTGCTCCAGCTGAACAGGTAATTTTTTATAATTATTATTGTTAATATAAAAATTTTGTTGCACTATTTAATAAAAATTTTAGTTATGGACATTGGAAGTTCTTGTCAAATGCAAAAGAAACATAATAATTTTATATTTTTTATTTATATTTACATTTATAATTTAAAGTAGGTACATAATTTTACAGACACAATGATCCTAATAAATACAAGTTTGCTAAGTGTTATAAAAACTTTGGTAATTATACATATTAAAGTAGATGAGTGGCAACTCCTACTTCACTACAATTTTTACATTATTACATTTCAGTTTCATAATATTTGTAGTTCATTTTTTGTGGAAATGACATTTAAATGTTAAGGGGGCCATGGAGCGAATAGGGGCGCTGGGGGGGGGAGATAAAACACAGGCGAAGGATTTCTTTGTATCACCGGTCCTTATTAAGGCCAGTCCCAAACTAATGGGCCATTCGAGATTGGCAAGGAAAAAAAATTAAAAAATTCCAATAATCGTCAAATAATTAATGGGGCTTCTTAGTGGTAATTACAGTTACAGGCAAGCAAATACCTCCCTTATTACCAATTTTGGCACACTTTCACTAGTACCATAATACTCCTAGAGACTCATACTACCTCGTATAGAGACTCATACTACCTCGTAGCGTATATGGTATGCCCGAGTGCAAGTGGCTGCTTATCTATTATACCTACAAATGTTAATTTTAATATTATTTGTTTTTACAGAACGATGATCCATTAACATTAGATGATTTAATGATGAGTGATGACATAACTTCACCGGGAGAAGATACATTAGATGGCTCCGGAGATAGTTCTTTATCGACAAGTGACAGTACGGCGAGTAGCCTAAGCAGTGATATTACTGAGACAACAATTGAAGGTTCCGGTGATGCACCTTCTACAAAAATTCAGCTAACACTCTCAGAAATTGGCGAATCTGAAGGAGGAAGGAAAGGCACTACAAGCTCGACAACAGAATTTACCGGAAGTACAGAATCAACTACAGAATTTACCGGAAGTACTGAGTCAACTACAGAATTCACTGGAAGTACTGAATCGACAACAGAATTTACAGGAAGTACCGAATCAACCACAGAATTTACTGGCAGTACTGAGTCAACAACAGAATTTACTGGAAGTACTGAATCCACAACAGAATTTACTGGAAGTACTGAATCCACAACAGAATTTACTGGTAGCACGGAATCTACTACTGAATTTACTGGTTCAACAGAATCTACAACCGAATTTACTGGCAGTACAGAATCTACAGTTGAATTTACAGGAAGTACCGAATCTACAACCGAATTCACTGGTAGCACTGAATCAACAACCGAGTTTACTGGAAGTACTGAATCAACAACCGAGTTTACTGGAAGTACTGAATCAACAACAGAATTTACAGGTAGTACAGAGTCAACAACGGAATTTACGGGTAGTACAGAGTCAACAACGGAGTTTACAGGAAGTACAGAATCTACTACCGAATTCACCGGCAGTACCGAATCAACAACCGAGTTTACTGGCAGTACTGAATCAACTACAGAATTTACTGGCAGTACCGAATCAACAACTGAATTTACTGGCAGTACCGAATCAACAACTGAATTTACTGGCAGTACCGAATCAACAACAGAATTTACTGGCAGTACCGAATCAACAACTGAATTTACTGGCAGCACCGAATCCACCACAGAATTCACTGGCAGTACTGAGTCAACTACAGAATTCACTGGTAGTACTGAATCAACAACTGAATTCACTGGAAGTACTGAATCAACGACAGAATTCACTGGCAGTACTGAATCGACCACAGAATTTACTGGTAGTACCGAACCAACAACTGAATTTACTGGCAGTACAGAGTCTACAACTGAATTTACTGGCAGTACTGAGTCAACAACTGAATTCACAGGAAGTACAGAATCTACTACTGAGTTTACAGGAAGTACTGAGTCGACAACTGAGTTCACTGGCAGTACTGAGTCAACAACTGAATTTACTGGAAGTACTGAATCAACGACAGAATTTACTGGCAGTACTGAATCGACCCCAGAATTTACGGGTAGTACTGAATCAACAACTGAATTTACTGGCAGTACGGAATCGACAACAGAATTTACTGGCAGTACTGAGTCAACAACTGAGTTCACGGGAAGTACAGAATCTACCACTGAATTTACAGGGAGTACCGAGTCAACGACTGAATTCACTGGCAGTACTGAATCGACCACAGAATTTACTGGCTCAACAGAATCCACTACTGAGTTTACAGGTAGTACAGAATCTACAACAGAATTCACAGGGAGTACCGAGTCAACAACCGAATTCACAGGCAGCACTGAATCGACAACGGAATTCACAGGAAGCACCGAATCGACAACAGAATTCACTGGAAGTACCGAGTCAACAACTGAATTCACCGGCAGTACAGAGTCCACAACAGAATTCACTGGGAGTACAGAAACATCGACTGAGTTCACAGGAAGCACCGAATCTACTACAGCATTCACAGGCAGCACTGTCACCGATATTTGGGCTTCCAGCACAGAAAGTGGTGCCACATCCGAAAGTAAGCATGGCTAAATAAATACAAAAAAGTACACAAATTTTTTCGTTGCCACACTGATCCCTTCACTTTATAATTTTGTATAAATACAACTAGCATTGTTACTTGCAGTGTAACTCTGAAGCTGATGTTAATGAGTTGAAAACACATTAATATGATCTACAGCTATCACATAGAGGTATACGGGCTGTTTCATGAAGATTGGCCACAGCCACAGGTTACAGTTTACATCAAGTTACAGGCTAAAACCACCGGTAGTTATTAAATTTTTTCATGTTCATCCAACAATTTTATATCCCCTGTTAAAATAACATAGTAGGTGTAAATTCCTGCATGGTCTCTTATAATATGTCTGCATTTTTTTTTTTTTGAGGTTCTTGGACCAATAGTTTCTAAGATATGGCCGGTGGGCAACCTTAATGAAACAGTCTATATATCTCATATAGGACAGGGTGATGCACAGTTATGGTGCACATTTTTTTATATTTTTTGAGCTATTGTTTTGAAATTTGGTATGTCGCATGTACTTGATAAGACGCACTTTTTGACAGACAAGTGACATGTTTCCTTCTTTTGATTTTTTCGGAAGTGATAGTGATACCCACTGTTTATTTTTAAATAGGATACCCTTTATTATGACATTTTTGAGTAGTTTATGAGTTATAAACAAGTGAAAAACGTATTTTTTTTTTCAAATTTCAACGCAATTTACATCAAAAACGCTCCAAAATAGACTAAAGTGACTTATGTCCCTGTTCTCTGTCTTTACTTTTCAAGTAGTATCCAACTACTTGTATGAATGTAATTTTTATACAGGATGGTGAAAAGCCTTTAAAAAAATTTTACAAGAATAATTCCACAAATATCTCAGTGCCATGTAGGAAAAGTTAATAAGATAGGGACATGTTAATGTTATCCGTTTTTCTCCATATCGGGCCTTTTTTGATGTAAATTGCTTTGAAACTTACACAAGGCGATTTTCACTTCTTGATAACTAATAAACCACCACTCAAAAATGTCATAATATAGAGAGTCACATTTAAAAATATAGTTGGTATCACATCCGGAAAAACTGGACATAGGAAACATGTCACTTGTCTGTTAAAAACTGTGTCTTTTCGTGTATATGCAAGATATCAAATTTCAAAAAGATCTCAAAGAATATAGAAAAAAATGGAGGTGCACCATGTCTATGAGGCATCCATGCTTTTTCTCCATCTCTCCATTCTTATCAAAGTGAATTATTTTTTGAGGGTCATAAAATGATTTCATTGCAGGCTCATCTTCTTTATATGACATATTCAAAACGACACCCAAGCTCAGAATGTGTAAGAGAAGAAAGATCAAGAAATGTCAGAAATCAGAATTTGGATGTTGTTGGGATCAAATTACATCGGCCAAGGGTCCATTTGATCAAGGTAAATTTACTTGGTGTTGATGAAAATCATATAATACATTTATATTATTTCAGGTTGTCCCATACCTTCAACATGTAAAGAATCCAAGTTTGGTTGTTGTGAAGATGAAGTCTCTGCAGCTCTTGGCCCGAAATTCGCTGGCTGTCCACCTACACACTGTGAAGAAACACTCTTCGGCTGCTGCTCAGACGAGCGGACTCCGGCCGAAGGTCCCGATAATGAGGGATGTCCTCCGGAATGCCTACGTCAGAAGTACGGTTGTTGTGACGATAACATTACAGCTGCTGAAGGTCCCCATCACAAGGGCTGCCCAGAAGAAACTACAACCCCTCTTTCGACCACAAGTTTCTCGACAGAAGAGTATTCTTCAACCACTCCTGGCAGCACTGTATCTCCAGGTGACTGCCTTGCTTCAACGTATGGATGCTGCCCTGATAATGTTACAGCTTCCGAGGATGAATATTACAAAGGTAATATTTGCAATATAATAATAATATCAGAAATAATAGATTAACAGAAAGATTAGTAGCTAGTTAGCAAATGAGATGAACTCACTTTTAATGCTCCTAAACTAAATTTTGTGAAGATTTATGAACCTTTATCTTAGGGACTAACTGATGAATGTACTGCCATAATAATACTTTTTATTAATTAAGAATCATGTCGAGATTTTGGTTCAGAAATTTTGAGTTCTTATTATCTGGTTAGCTAAATGTTCTGAGGTAATTAGGTTGGTACTTACAAGGTTGATTTTCATTCAAATTTGCTTTGGCTATTTAAGACAGAGAAGTCTTATCTTAACTGGGAATAAAAAGTGTTCCTACCTTCTTACAAGCGAACTTGACCTCTTTTAGAAAAACTTTGGTACTTATACCTACCTATTTCTTTCAAGATTCATACAACATAGTAATTATAAAAATAGATCCATGAACTTATAGTATTTATACATAATCATTTACAGGCTGCAGTGTCATCAAGGAGCCCTGCCAAGAATCCTACTGGAGATGTTGCCCAGATGGAAAGACCCCAGCTGAAGGTCCCAATTACAGAGGTTGTGAAGTTGCCTGTGCTAGCAGCACATTCGGATGCTGTCCCGATGGTGCCACTCCAGCTCACGGATATGGTGGAGAGGGCTGCTGCTTGCAAAGTCCTTTCGGGTGCTGTCCAGATGATATCACCCCCGCTAGAGGCCTCAACAAGGAAGGATGTGAATGTTCTTACTCATCTTATGGTTGTTGCCCTGATAACGTCACTGCAGCTAAAGGATACAATAAAGAGGGATGCGGATGCCAGTATACTGAGGCTGGATGTTGCCCCGATGGTGTCACTCCTGCTCAAGGTCCTGATTATCAAGGCTGTTCTTGCAATACATTCCAGTTTGGGTGTTGTTCCGATGGTGTCACAGCAGCCGCTGGACCTTATGAACAAGGTAATTATATTTTATCATTGTTAAAATCACCACTTTCAAAAGCGGCCGTAAGGCTAATGCATTGGAAACAAGAAATTTAAACATTGCTGCTACCCCTTTTGATTAACCAGGGTCAAAATGGTATTAGCACCAAATGAGAGATAAAATAATTTTTGCATATTATATGATTAATTTTTTTTTACTCTAATTTGAATATTTATTGTAAGCAAACAGTGTGTCCTACTTAACATCGCACCAAATTTTCTTACATCCACCTGGGTTAAACTTTAACAATATTGAAGATGTGAAGATGCAACAAACTGTTTAGATGTCTATAAGTACTAACTTTTCGAGTTACTTATAGTAATTTTTGCTTCCATGAAATACTTAACTAAAACTCAGATTAGTGTACCATTTAAACCATTTTTTTTTTGCATTCACAACATGTGTGGTGTGATCTTAAAGTGGGATATAGTGTCTTTATAATAAGTATTCGAAATGGATTCTGAAAAAATAGTTGTATGATATGCTAAAGTTATTTTATCTTTCATTTGTCTTTTATATTTTTTTCAAACTAACCATAAAATAAAAAACAACTATCCAAACTTATGAAACACTTTTTTCCTAGGCTGCGGTTGTTCTGCAACAGAATTCGGTTGCTGTCCGGATGAAAAGACCCCAGCTCAAGGTCCTAATGGTGCCGGTTGTGGCTGTGAAAGTTCCAAGTATGAATGTTGTCCTGATGGTATTACTGAAGCAAAAGGAGAAAACTTCGAAGGTTGCCAGGATATCCCAGTTAACCGACAACGTAATGAGTAACATAATCTCTGAAGTTCCCATTGGTAATTAGGTTTAAATTTTAGAAAGCTGTGGTTTACCCAATGATCGAGGCACTTGTAGAGATTATACTGTCAAATGGTATTATGATGTTGAGTACGGAGGTTGCTCAAGATTCTGGTATGGTGGATGTGACGGAAATGACAACCGATTCAATTCACAAGAAGAATGTGAAAATGTTTGCGTTCATCCCAAAGGGACAGGTAAGAAACTGTTTATAAAATTGGAATAGCGAATTAAATATTTGTTTGATTTTGTAATTTATTTTTAGATAAATGTAAACTCCCTAAAATTCCTGGAGGCTGTGCCGAATACTTTCCAATGTGGTACTACGACTTTGAAAAAGGATACTGTTCTCAGTTTGCATATGGAGGATGTCTTGGAAATAATAACAGGTTTGAAACTAGCGAAGAATGTTCGGCTGTTTGTGGAGGTGGCCCTGCTGAACGTAAGTAATTCAGAGAATTTTTATGTTTTATGTCTATTTACCAGAGACTATGTCGGTACTTACTTGAAAACTGTACTGTGAAAATATTCTTCATAATACAAATTTACTTATAAGAGATCTATTGCAAAGATCTATAAAAGAATTATGCAGATTGGACGGTTCTGTGTTTAATAAGGAAAATTGTGTAGTTTAGGTATATTGTAACTTAATTCACTTTATTTCTCTTAATTAACTTACAATAGTTTGTACAATTATTTTGAGTCTCTATTTACTGTGACTTTTATCTGTCTAAAAACGAAGAGTACTAAACACAGCTCTTCTCTCGTTTACTTGCACAGAACTGCCCTTCTCTGTGAGCTTTTTATATCTGCCTCTGGTCACTTCACTAACTAGAATGATTCTGATAGGATAGCATTGCAAACTCGACTCCACTGTTCACTTTTTTCTAACTCTCCAACTGAGCTCTCCTGACAACATCCGAAACTATACTAACTGACTCTGCGTGTAATTGGCGATCTTAAGTAGATGTATACTTTCAGGTGACTTTCTATAATGACATTTCCAAATGTAATTCTTCTGAACTGTTATATTTGGGATTTGGCCCAGATCGAGAGCTGTTGATGTAATTCATTCTTTAAACTACAGGAACACCTGTTATGTCACATGTCAAGGAACTGTCTAGATCAGTTGAAACTCGTTTATGATACGAACATTCTATAGGAATCTGACAGGAACAAAATTTTCACAATGGTAGATTCTGTTTTGTATCTATCTATTCTATTTTGTATCGGTCAATGGTAGAACAATTTTCTCTAACTCGTTGGATGAAATTCAATTTTTTTAAATTGTAAAACAGGCACTGGATTTTTTTGGATAAATTTATTGCTTACATTAATTTTGACAGTTGGTTGGCACTGCCTGTTAAAAATTAACGCTTGGATGACCCTGTGTTACTATCTGTTCAGCTATAGTTTGACTAACCTGAATAACCTCAAGGAACGATAAAGAAGAGAACGAAAAATCTTCAAATTTCATAGATAGATGGTTCAAGTTTCATAGAAGAAAGCGGTTGCGGACCTATGTTTGTATGAACTTTTACGCATAAAATAAGTCAACGAATTACCTCCTTTCGTATGTACTGGTATTTAGGAACATCCTGTATAATGTCATAATTTTTATTTAATTACATCAAAGGGAAACCCTCACTCACTCCCTGAGCAACATTGTATACTCGTCAAAATACTCGAGCAACCTTCTAGTGTAGATGTTAACTCAGAAAATGATTTTTGATATTCCTAGTATAAAGGGGTGAAATGAGGGAGCAAAAATTTTCATAAACTCAGTATCAGTAATCAGAAATCAAATATCAGTATTGTTTTACAAATTAAATTTCTCTGTGTCGTGATTTTTAGAATATTATTACTACATACTACGATTGAAGTTAGTATAATAAGAAGTATTAAAATAACATTTCATATAAAGTCTATTTATTTCACTAAAGAGGAATTAATATTTGTAAAACAACATTGACATTTGAAAAAAGGGAAAATAATTTGACAAATTATGATACACAATGAGAAAATAGGAAAAGGAATAGTGTAGCTATAAATCTAATTTTAAAGTAAAATAAATTTAATAATTATACCTGTTTTGTTTCATTGATAGATCCTTGCGAGCAGCCTAAAGAGGAAGGACCTTGCCATGGACAATTCAGAAGATGGTTCTTCGACAAATCTGCAGGAAAATGTCAAGAGTTTAATTATGGTGGCTGTAAGGGCAATCATAATAACTTCGCTTCAGAGCAAGCGTGCACACAAAAATGTATTCTCACTGGCAGAAAGAAAGGTAAGTTTTAATGTATTTTTTACAAATATAAATTCATATTTATATGTACATAAATAATTAACAAAGTATGTAGTTAATAGTATGAGTATGCCAAAATTATTTTCCAATTAGTATCAGGTATTTGTTGTAGGCACTTATAGTATAAGATTTTGTAGCTTTTGGATAGGTATCACTTTTGTATATAACATGACTTTCCATCATTGGGTTGCTGTATGTCATGATGATTGCATATATTGATTATTATCACACATACATATATACAGGATGTCCGGAAATTATGCCCAAAACATTAAGGGTGTGATTAATCCTCTTTGTCTGTCACGATAAAATGACCTGTTTCCGAAAAAAACTGTTTTTTTCTTAAATTGGCCTCAGGAATCATATCCTTAAATATTGCTCTATTGCTCTCGCCTCCTGACTCACCCTGTATATTACAAACAAAATAATTTTTTTTATTTAAGGAAACAATAGCTGACTCTAGCAAATTGATAAGAATTTTGCAAGTTTATTAAAAGAACATTAATTGCATTGAATTTTAAAAGTGCTATTAATGTTATATGTGCTCTTAGAAAAAACAATTGGCATTTACTTTCATATTGTCAAAAACTCAACTTTCAAATTGACAAGTTGGCAACCCAGTGCAGTTCGTCCACCCAAATGTGAATGGCATTTTTGTTGTCATGGAAATTTCAGCTGAATTGTATTACAATAAGTCAAACTTTGCTCAGTAGCGTGAATAAATAAATACATTTGACATCTATCCTTTACGGCGCTAATGATTTAAAGTTCAAATTACACAATTAAATTTAGCCTTTCACATTTGGGTAGCCGCAATTTTACACTAAATTTAAATGAAGATCACACTGGTTATGAGATTAGTTAAGTTAGGTAATTGGTTATGTTTTATTGCTCATATCGTATATAAAAAACTGCATAAAAAAGCATCTATTCAGATTTAACATACTCGTATTTACATAACGTATTGCTATGCACATCTTCATGAGTCTCAGTAGATAATGACATTTATAGTAAAATGCTGTCAAATAAAGACAATAATAATTAATATTATAAAAATAATCGATATTATACAGAAATTGCATTTATGTTGTGGAAAGACTTTTTTTACTTGATTTATAGAGACTTTTATTACAACCTGGAATCAGCCAGATTCGCAAGATGCAGCATTAAATTTAAGTGAAATTTTAAGTCAAACTTTTCAGATACCCTCTAGATACACTTTAAAAAAAAATTGATTATTTTTATTGAACCTTGCTTCTTAGTTGTTAAATGTTCTTCTTCGTTTTGGGTTTTAGGTTCTTGATAGTAAAAGTATTATTTTTCAAAAATATTTTTATAAAAATGAAACGTTTCGGGACCGATTGGTTCCTTGTTCACTCATAAATTGTAAAAAATATGTAACAACTTGAAAATACTTTAAAAAATCATAATTATTATAGTAAAATATCGCAAATGGTGTGTTTTTTTAATTTTAATTTTAGAAAAAATATAAATTAATTTTGATCTTGATTCTGACATTTTATGTGTATGCTTTTGTTTATTATATTTCATTGTTTATTGTGTCTGTTAAAAACAAGGGACCAATCGGTCCCGAAACGTTTCATTTTTATAAATATATTTTTGAAAAATAATACTTTAATAATTATCAAGAACCTAAAACCCAAAATGAAGAAGAGCATTTAACAACTTTTTTTAAATTTTTATAAAAAAGTAAGTTTTTTCAGTAAAAGTAAAAAAATAAGGCAGATATATTATGTCAAAATTACATGATACCAAAAACTTTGTTTTTCTTTTCACTAAAAATTTTTCATTAAAGGTTTTTTTCGTAAGTGTAAAATTGAGGGAGATATGGCTCTCAAAAATTGTGGCTAGTGGTTGACTAGGACCATTTTCGAATCCTTCAACCCTTGCCATTTTCCAGAATAAGGGTGGAAAAATATCAAAATCCTACATGAGTTTGTAGGTCTTGCATTTACCTTTAAAATGCTTTTTAGAAAAAATTTCTAGCATCAAAATTGAGGAAGTTACAGTCAAAAAAACATTGAACTGTTTTTTTTCAGTTTTCGAATAAAATTTCTTATTTTGATGGTTGAATAGGGCTGATTTACAGTTCTAAAATTTAAATGCTTATTTTAACATTTATATCTAATAGGATTGGTGTATGGTAAGGGTTGGTGGAGGTTCTAGCTCACGAAAAACATTAAATAACATCAAGTTATCTTCACTGAAATTGTTACAACAAAAATTGAAGCAATTAAAAGTTCGAGTCTTGTTTATAATATTTTTACCGTAGGAGGGGGTAGTTTTTACCCCTGAAAATATTCAACAGTAAACGAAATAGCATTAAATAACATAAAGTAATCTTTGCTTAACTTATTTAAACAATATCCAATCATTTTAATGCTTTAACGTAATTTTTTATAATTTTTCTCGCTATCGGAGGTGGTTTTCACCCCTAAAAAATATCATTACTGGCGTTTTTACACTTAATTACATCGAGTGACTTTTACTAATCACCTTTATATATAATTTTAATTAATTATATGGTTTAATCTATTGTATTATATTTTTTCGCTAATAGGGGTAGTTTTCACCCTTAAAAATAATAAGCAACCAAACGGCGTTGAGGAGACTTTTAAGTTTAGGTCGAGCATAACCTAAATCCAAATTTTTATGCAAATCGAAGGTGTTCTGCAGTTATTCCAGGTTTCGCCGTTTTTGACCGCTGTATTAGTCTATTCTGTGGCTGTGTCCTGGACTAACAGCTTGACCAGCTCTGTTCCTCATTGGTCTGCGAATACCTTAAATGTTATGTTTCTAGTTCCACTATGGTGTAGGTATTCATTGACGTACTGTACCTTACCTACTTACTTATTTTATTTATAAAACGTACATAATATACAAATGTATAAGACAAATACCATGAAAAATCAACTAATTATTGAGACTCATAAAGACTGTGGAAAGCAAAAGTTAAGTTAACCTTTAGTTTATAAACAATAATTATGCTACTCTTAGTAATAATAACTATAGGTACATAGTAAGTAGTACTAAACAAAATACTAACCTGCTCGTAATTAGATTTATGCTCGTTGCCAAAAACTGAGGGTGAATGCAGTGATAAACTTGCACAATGGTACTACGATAGTCCAGAAGGGCGTTGCAAGCCATTCTATTACACCGGATGTGGCGGTAATGAAAATAGCTTTGGTAGCATTGGAGAGTGCGAAATTGCATGTCCTAAAGAAATTGGTAAGTTTTCTGTGTGTCTTTTAATGTATATACAGTGTTGTGAATATTTGATGATGGAAGTTCTTATGAATTTTATAAAGAGTAACTGTGATTCATTACAATAGGCGCCTGTTAGTTTTGTAGCTTAATTTAATTTCATTTAATTCAATTAATTACTAATATTGTTCAAATTCAAAAATATTTGTTATACCTATCGAGTTTTTTGAACATTTTAGTTATATACTAAACAGTTTTCTAAACTAGGAAATGATATTTAATGTTATGCTTCAATGCCTCACATAAATAATAGGAAACCATCAAATGTGTGGACATAATTTTTTCATCAACAACTCCAGCAGCGCTCTTTCGTCTTAAAACGTTTCTAGTTGAGTCATGTGCTGTGTAAATTTAATACCAGGAGTAAGTCCTAGTTACCTTTGAAGAGGGTTGATTTGGGTGGTTCAAGAAGGGTGAAAATTGTATAGTTGCGATTTTCTGCAAAAGGTGATATCAAAAACAAAGTATCCAATTCAAAAATTGTAAATCATTGCAGCTTTCAACAACTTCAGCAATTTTATTAGAATAAAAGGTATTCCAGAAAATACCCACTCCAACCTACAATTTTACTTTCAAATTACTTTTTGGCTATGAATATTATATTAACAGGCAAAATACATTAGAGCCAACTAGGGTTTTGGTAATTTAAGCAAAGTGGAGAGATCGTTCCTCAGCATCCCACCTTGCAAACAACTAAAGTTGCAAACAACATGACTAATGAAGAAAATATTTTGGTGTTGTAAAATTCACTATTTGATGCAAAATTTTGCAGACTGAGAGAAATTCTAATGACAACAGTTGACGCAAGACAGAGTTTTAATGCAGTTTATCAAGTTTTTAAACAGATATCTGGCCAATCGACAAAGATATAGTATTGACACGAAATTGACAAATTAAAGTTTTTCGCATATCAAGTGGTCTATGGATTTTTTTTTATTTTTATTTGAGACACTTGTACATGAGCAACTTTAGTGTTAGGTATTTAACCGAATTCGCATCTCGTACAGTTTCCAAGATCTTCATGTAAGTATATATCTACTGCGCTGTAACTGGGCCACACTCTCTAAGCTGCTCATCCAGACTACCTAAGTTGTAGATTACCTATTATTCCGAATCACAGTCATCTCTAATTTTCTGTTATGAACATTCTGTTTTTTATATTTTACTTTATTTCCCATTAGCAAAGGACATGTGTCACTTGCCTGCGTCAATTGGTGAATGCGGTAACTACGTTGAGAAATGGTACTTTGATACGAGAGAAAAATCATGTAGACAATTCTACTATGGCGGCTGTGGAGGAAATGATAACAGATTCGATACAGAAGAAGTCTGCTTACAGAGTTGCAAAACAACTTCGCCAGTGCCAGGGCCCGTTACAACACGACCACCGATGGAACCATTTAGAACTGGTATGAGAAACTAAGTAAGTAAACGTTCAACTTTTTATAAAATTTTATATTTTCAGAACACTGTTTCTTGCCAAGTGAAACCGGTGATTGTAGAGCAGCCATTCAGAAATTCTACTACGATAAAGCCGATGGAACTTGCAAAAGCTTCATCTATGGGGGCTGCAATGGAAATCCGAACAACTTTGATGATGTTGAGACTTGCCTTCAAAATTGTGGAAATTCACAAGGTAGAGTTTTTTAATGTAAATTTTATAATTCACCCATTCATCCCCGCATTGCAGATCTATGCCAGTTACCTCCAGTCTTCGGTCAATGCGGAGGCCAATATGAACAGTACTACTACGACTCACGATCTGACAGTTGCCAATCGTTCACTTTCAGTGGTTGTGGAGGCAACTACAACAGGTTCTCAGATAAGGAATCTTGCGAACAAAGGTGCAGGACGACTCCACTCCCTGTCACTGAACCTATACCACCACGTTAGTAAAAATAAATTAAAAGATCAAAGAAAATTATATAATATTATTTTCTTATTTACAGAGCCGACTCAACCTCAGCTTATACCAGGGTGTTATGAGCCAGCTGATTCTGGTAACTGCACGGACGCTTATCTTTCTTACTACTTTGATTACTATACTCAAGTGTGTACTCCATTTACTTACACAGGATGTGGTGGTAATAACAATAGGTACAACAGTCAACAAGAGTGTGAACAACGTTGTGGTCAGCCAGTGCAACAAGGTATGTATTATTGTTATTTATTTAGGCTTTAATAGTCCAAGTTTAATTTTTGTGTTAATTTCACCTAGTTACAGTCTTTCTGAACATCCTATACAACTTTCTATGTAGCGTGTTCATCATTTTGGGATCACTCTATATGTATATGAATATTTTGGAAAATGTCACCTTATCAGAGCCGTCCGCGAAGCAAATAAAAAGAATCGTATTTTCTTTGTATCTCGTCATTTCTGTGAAAGCTGACAGTCATTTATGTTTTTATGAACTGCTAGAATCAGGACTTAATCCTTTTTCATTAGTCTCAGTTGGTATTTTTAAAACTCTTCATAGGTACTAAAAAAAAAAAATTAAAAATGAGGCCTTCAAACCTCAAGTTCTCACTTATAAAATACTACTGGAGTTTTCTCTGCAATTACTTTTGGGACACTTGTTTAATCCTAGTTTAACCGTCTATTTACCAATTACCAATTTTTCAGATGTCTGCAGTCTTCAGGTAGACCCTGGTCCTTGCAGAGACTACATGTTACAGTTTTACTACAATCGAGATACTCAGACTTGCAGCCAGTTCACTTATGGAGGATGTCTAGGGAACGATAACAGATTCAATTCATATCAAGAATGTGAAGATAGATGTATAGCACCATATCGACCACAACAAAATACAACTCCTCCAGGTATTAAATTATAATTAGAGTAGGTACAAAAGAAGTATTTTCTCTAGTATTTCAAACAATTTAAGACAAAAGATTAAAATAAACTGTCAACGCTTTGCCACAAAATAACTGTGCATACTTCCAGAACTTGGTCTTATGCTCATTTTTGAAATTTGGTATGAAATACAGAAATAAGCCTAAATATAGAATTCAATAAATTAACCAAAGTGCTCAACTAATAATGGCACTGATAACAAGTTACAACAACTTATGTGTATTTTAATCCTTACAGTTATAATCGAACCCCATCCATGCCAAGCTTACTTCGACGAGTGTCCTAAACTGCGTTGCCCGTATGGCATAGAGGCTTACGTTGATGAGACTGAATGCAACAGGTGTAGATGTCTAGATCCGTGCGCTGCCATAACTTGTCCCGAAGATACTCTGTGTGCCATAGACATCAACAGAAATAGAACCACTGGTGCAGATCCTAACTTCATCGCTGTTTGTAGACAGGGTAAGTCTTTTTATTTTGAATTTGAACGTACCTGCTGATTTTTTATTTTCTGTTTTTTTCAGTTTACAAGGCAGGAAGCTGTCCTATCGTACAGAAAACCGAAACTAACTGTTTTGAAGAATGTAGAACTGACGCTGACTGTCAGTTAGACTTAAAGTGCTGTTCTACCGGATGTGGACATGCCTGTGTGTCTCCTGCGCAAATACCTCCAGGACGGCATACACAGAAACCTTTACCTGCTTATACACCCAGACCAGTCGAACAAGAATGTAAGTATTTCTTTAGTTAAGTACAATACGTATTTATTTCAAAATTAGTACTTTATCACCTCAGAGGAATTTTAATGTTTTTTTCTTTAGTTATGCGTGTATGATGGGTTCTTGGCTTTACGTAAAAATTTACCAGATATATTTTAGTAGTTTTAAAAATACTTTATAACACATAACTACTAACACAGAACCAATTTTTGTTCTAAAAATCCCACAACTTCTAGGTTTTCTGCTGCTTATTTTGAAATATGTAATATTTTGGCCAACATCAGGAACTAACTTACTTCTTAATTATTATTGTTTTGCATAATAATTACCAATAACTGTAATTTTACATTACATATGCTTGATATTTTTCTTTCATTCTCTGTTGTGTGTTTTTTTTTTTGATAAATCGGTGATTCTTGACACAAATAACTTTTTTGCAGTAGGTGTACAAACCCCTAGAAATTATGTTATTTTATAGGATTTATTTTTACACAAAATTTCAATTTATAATGATTTTTTTTGCAAAATATTTTTTGTAAAGTTGGATATACTATTATTAGATTCTTTCTCGAAATTCCTTAGAGATAAAAATAAAGAATAGCTTGGAAGATAATAATTACCTATAGCTATTAATTCATCTTGCAGTTAGGCCTCCGCAGGTTATTGAAGAAGAATACAAACCGGTGTCTCAGGGAGAACTTGGAGGCTACGCTATACTGAAATGTGCCGTCTCAGGAAATCCAAATCCTCGGATTAGCTGGAGCAAAGAGAATTTAATAGTAAGTTTTTAGATTGCTATATAAACTGTATAAAGGGTGTTCTAGAATAAAAGGGACAAACTTCTACTGTAAAATATTTACCTACCTAATCTTACGACAAAAAGTCTCAATAAACCCATTCTCTAAATTGGATATTAACAAAGTTGAATGTTCCAAAAAAATAATTTTCAACTCCAAAATGGCTTAATATTTTTAATTATTTTTAAAATATTTTTAATATTTGAATTTAAGTATTATGTTTCGTTTTTCTATTTATTAGTTTAATATTAAAGCAATAATTACTACAAGACTAAGTTTACTGGAAAATGACAATTTGGTGTGAACTAGTAATTCTCTAATTAGGAATAATTATTGACAATAATATTTTTTTTTATTGGAGATCCAAATAAATCAATCTTATGGCTAATTAAATATATTAAAGAAATACCAATTCACATTTATACTCGTATTTGCAATTCTTCTGCATCACAATACCAGTGTCATACGAAAATTACTCACCATATGGGGATTTTTCTTATTAGTAAGATTTAAAAAAAATACATTGCGCAGAAAGTTTGTGCATGCTCTAAAACTTATTTGACACATACTTATTTAAAGTTAGGATATGTAGCATACAAGGTAGGACAAAAAATGTAAAAGTTTTATAAGAGTAAAGTGCCTACCATTGTTTGTGAAGGGTTTAAACAAGTATTTCGACTTAGTTAATTTTTTTAAATAACAAATACCTAGGTAGAGCTCAACAAAAAAATGAAAACTAAAAAAGTCTACAAATTCATATCTGACTTTAAATTTTAATTCTAAGCCACTTTTTTCATATTTTTTTATTATCTTCACAAACAAATATATTTTACTGTTGTGAGATTTTAAATTTTTTTGTCCTACCCTGTATGCTACGCATCGTAACTTAAAATAAGTACGCGTCAAATAAGTTTTAGAGCATTCACATACTTTCTGTGCAAATTATTTTTTTTAATCTTACTAATAAGAAAAATTCCCATATGGTGCTTACTTTTCGGATGGCACTGTATACTTTGAGGACAACAACAATCAGCTTATGAAATTAGTAGGCACTTTGTATGTGTGAAGTAACAGTCACAGTCACTTTTACGAAAAATTATTTTATTATGTTATTTTTTAGATTGATGGTTCTCAACCACGATTCAGGATTCGCCTTGATCAGTCGTTGCAGATAATCACGCTTCACAGAACGGACTCAGGAATCTACTTATGTACAGCTGATAATGATATTGGTGATCCAATAGTTCAAGAAATTAAATTGGACGTTGTCGGTAAGTTTGCTGAAATTATGGAATGTCTAATGATTGTGATTGGTGGTTATTTACTAAGTAACAGTTAAGAAACACTTTGAAAATTCAATATAGATCATGAAAAATACTTGAAAAATGTAACTCTATAATTCAGATAGGTAGTGAGAATTAGAATTCAGTGTTTTTTCTTAAGTAGCTACCTGCTGACTTAATATAGTTCGTTGAATATTACATTTATGATTCATTTATTAAGAGACCTAAGTAACTTTTTTAAATTGACAAACATTTTGAACTGCCAGATTTTTGAACAAATCAGCCGGGAATCAATACTAATGATTTCACTTAACATTTAAAAAAACTCGCTTTTGTGAAATTTCCTTTACTCATTCTATGCTGTAAGTGAAATTCGTTGTTACTTGAACAAAAACGAATACCTACATTATTTCAAGTATTGTGTTTAAAAAGATTATTGATATATTAAGAAGCCGATAAATATATCATTGTTAATATAAATTATCAAAAATTTCTTAGCTGTTATTATAGTGTGTATTCAGTCACATGTAGTTTTATTAGAATAAACTCTAACATTTCTTTAACTCGCTCGGTGTTGGTAGTAGTTTGTGTACACTAACAGTAGTTTACCTAACATCTAGATGCACCTGAACGCCCAGCAACAGTCCTAGACGTAGATGAACAACCTTCAATCATAGCATCCCTAAATGCTCCTGCAACTCTTAACTGCTACGCCCTGGGCTATCCCTTCCCTACAGTCACCTGGTGGAAGGACGACAGTCTTATCCCTCTACACACTCGCGAGTTTGAGGTCCGCAAAGACTATTCTCTGGTCGTGCACTCAGTACAATTGGAGAATCTCGGTATTTACACCTGTCAAGCTTATAACGGGATTGGTAAAGCTGCTAGTTGGTCAGTGACGGTACAAGCCAAGGGTCCTTATTATAGTACCGATCCTAAAGATCAACAATACCTCAAATATATTATAAATCAACCGAGCGTGGTTACGACAGGGGGTTATGTACCGACTAGACCTCCACTGCGTCCTTATCCTTTGCCATTCACACCTCCACCGAGAGTTACAGGAAACCCCTTCGTCGGACCTGGAGAATGGAGAGGTAGGTGTTTTATTTGAGTAGTATTTATAGTTGTAAGTAGATGTAGAAATAATTACGCTAGGAAATGTAACCAAATAATTTTTATTTTTTTCGTAACCATTTTTTTTTTTTTTTTGCTACATGTACATAATGAAAATATGATACAGCATGTAACACATTTGACAGGTAAATACAGAAATTTCATGACAAACACTTAGGCACCCAAACGCAGTTCAGAAAGACTTTTTTTAATATCTTATAACTGACTTAAAAAAAAGAATTATTTTTACTGAATGTCATAAAATAAAAAACAAATGTCAACATGACTTCTGACTATTTTTCCTATTAGAACAGCCCATTAAACAATCAAAACTCACTCAAAATAGAAATTAGAAAATTAATAGAAATTAAAAATAGATCTACAGTTTTCATAGTAACATTATCCTTTACTCACTTTTTAAATATGGGAATTAGTTACAGTACAAAACTTTTATTTTACAGGAGGCAGAAAAAAGGGTGTAGGTATCTTTGATATTGCGAAAAAATTTAAAGAAATTCTTTGGTCAAAAACGAACAAAAAATTCTCATTAACGTATGTCCGGAAATGCACTGTTTTTGAGATAAGTACACTGTCAGAAAGATATAATTTTACCAGTTTTTAAAAGATATTTCGGGAACCGTTTTAGATACAGAATTCCGCTTTTGTGCATGTCTTAATTATCACTACCTTTTTTAGGAGTTCTAGGATTCAGCGAAGTTTTTTTGACCTTTAATTTTCGACACATGTTTTGAAACATCCAAAGCGAGTTTTTCATCATAATAAGCGGCCGTTTTTTTCGTAAAAGGTTAACGTTAGCAGTTACGACCAAGAGTACCTTTTTTGTGTAGAAAATATTGGCGGTTTTAAATGCGCTTTCCCTGTGTCGTAGAAGTTAGGGGCAAGAAAACCTCGATCAGTCCTAAAGTCTCCACCTCTGGGGTATGGAAAATTTTTAGGTAGCATTAGAAAAGTGTCTAATATGCTTTTTTTTGCATAAGAAAATAGCCGTGTGTGCAAAAGCTGAGCTCTGTCGTATCTCAAATACGATACATTTCTGGACATACGTTAATCGGGAATTTTTTGTTTATTTGTTTATACCAAAGAATCCACCTTTTAAATTTTTTCACAATATTACAGCAAAGTATATTAATATTTTATGTTTTTTTTTGACCTTGTTGATTGTAATTTGCACTAATTGTTGGCCAATTAACTAAAAAATACTTACAACTAAAGAAATGAAAGTAATAAAAGTAATTGAATCTAAATATGAGCGATTTATCTTCGATTAGGTGATATATTTTTAATTATTCCGCAAGATAATTTAAACAAGGAGCACTATAGTCTCATTTTTGTTAAAAAATAGTATTACTGTCTCACCAACATAAGAGGAATAAAGAGCCAGTGAGTCATGTTGAACTCTTTTTGACTAATGGTCAAAATAACATAACAGAAGCAGTAAAGAATCTTGATTTTTGTATTACAGAGATATAATAAAAGTTTTTTCTACTGCCAAGTACGTACATCTTTATTTTCATGCATTCTTTGAAGTGTCGCATAGCCCTGCATTTTTTAATAAGAATGTATACAAATGGTTTTATTTATTGTTTATACTAACACAACTGTCATTTTTAGAACCTGTCCGAGCGAATATTTCAACCACAACCAACAGATTCCCGGTGTCAGGTGAAGTTAGGTTGCCTTGCTTCGTAACAGGGTATCCACCACCAAATGTAACATGGTACAAAGATGGAACGCCGCTAGAAGTTTCTGAAAGAGTGCACATATCAGGTTGGTTTGTTTTTCATAATGCCTCGAATGACCCTTTTTCTAACTCTATCTTTCTCTAGGTGGATATGTACTTACCATTTTTAGTGCGGATAAATCCGATTCAGGAATGTACGAATGTGAAGCTATGAATGATTATGGGAGATCTTCAAGTTCCATAGCGATAAAAGTTGAAGGTGAGTGACAATCATCGATTTTGTACAAAAAATTAACATGAAATTTTCCAGGAATGTACGTAGATCCAAGTTGTACGGATAATCCGTTCTTCGCGAACTGTGAATTAATTGTCCGAGCCAAATACTGTTCGCATAAATATTATGCAAAGTTCTGTTGTCGATCTTGCACCGAAGCGGGTCAGCTTCCAGTGAATGGACCTCACTTACAGAATTTAATCGACAGGGGGTCAGGACTCAGAGATAATCTGATAGAAGATAATTACTAAGGCCAGAATTTTGTACTAGTCTGTATTGCACTTGAAATTTTAAATTAAACTTTTTTTGTTCTGGAACGAATCAAGATAATTAAATTTGTAAAAATGATAATAATAATTGTAGATAATATAACTTGTGAAACGATTATGTGTGAAAAGTAAGAGATGATCATGTGCAATTTTTTATCTAATTTAATTTTATGTATATAAATTCTTTAAACTTAAGTATGCTATTTGAAATTGATGTAAAAATATGTGTTCATTAATTTGTAAAATTTTTTAATAGACTTGTTATCTTTCAACTTTTCACTGAAAATGGTGTCATTAGCTGAAATTTTCATCCATAAGTATTTTCCTTTTGATACCTCCTCCATCCTTAATATTTTAATCATTTTTCGCTCCAATAAAATAAAATCTACCTTCAAAAAAATAGTTTTTTGGGCCATTTAAAGTTTACTGGTCTTACTCACAAACGAAGCACAAGGCTTTTTTAACAAAGCACAAGGTCAAATTACCCCCAAATATTTAGTGGTCGTACTTCTCTTTATCAATTTACCATCTATTGGAATTTCAAAGTTATTCGGAACCGAGTCCCTGTACTTTCCGAATGTTATAATATTTGTCTTTTCAAATTGCTGACCAGGCGATTTGTGTATAACCAAAAGTTAACAATCTCAAGCTTATTTTCCATTTTAAGTTTAAGTTCATCCCAGCTATCGACTTCACAGGGCACAGCAGTGTCATCAGCAAATGTCTCCAAATTGTTTCAGTAATAAGTTTATATACAATAACAGTAGCAGCGGGCCTAATATCAACCCCTTTGGGACACCGATGATGACTGATTTTTCTGCACCATACACACCATTTACGGTGGTCCTCACTGTTCTGGTCTCTAGATAACTACCAATTGTTAATTTAAAAGCAACACTCTAATACCCATTTTTTCCAGCTTGTTTAATAGTATGTGATTTACACAATCAAATGTCTTTGTTATATCAACAAAAGCAACCGCCACTGGTCTAGAGTCTCCCAGGCGACTATACACATACTCACTCATGTCAGCAAGTGCATGACCACAGCCCAGCCCCTTTCGAAAACCATATTGATTTGGAGCTATTAGCTCGTTTTTATTCACAAATTTCTCTAGTCTTAGGTACATACAGTACCTTTTCAAATATTTTAGTCAAGTTAGAAATCACTGAGATCTGTAGTTTCCAATGTCGTGTATGCTGCCACTCTTATGTACTGGGACTATGTCTGCTCTCTTAAAATGCATCGGGAAGTAGGCCAACTCCAGAACTCAATTAAGGATATAAGCCAGCAATTCAGCTATACAATGACTTAGTGTCCGCAATACACTCGTATGTATACCATCAATCCTTCCTACTTTATCTTTCAACGAATGAATTATGGACTTTTATCTCCATATAATTACATGGCTCCAAAAACAATGTGCCAGCACAGTAGGAAGTCCTGCCCTTCCTGACACCAGTTGCAAACCCCAACAATAGGTACCTACCTATACAAAATTATAATAATAATAATAATAATAATAATTTTATTCTGAGAAATCCTCCAAATACATAAATGTGTAATCGGACAATTGAACAGCATAACGTCAAACGAAAAAAAGAAAAAATCATTCACTTATTATATAGCAATTCATTTAAATTATATGGCTCTAAATTGAGAAGTAAAATACAGATTTCTCTACAGAATGAACTTTCATTATCATACAATTTCTTAACATGTTCGGGTAACTTGTTGAACAATTTAATACACATATACAACATTCCGTTTTCTGTTACAGTTAATCTATGTACAGGATAATTGAAATTTATTCTTCTGGATTCCCACATATTATTCGACTGCAAGTGTTCAAACAAGTACTTGTGATGTACTAGAAAATTTAAACATTCTTTTATATACACTGTTAGAATTCCTAACTTTTTAAATTCTCCTCTACATGAGTCAGAAGTTTTTTTATTTAGTATAATTCGTATAACTTTCTTCTGAATCCCGAATACCCTCTCTATATCCCTGCTTGCACCAAAGAAAATTAAACCATATTTGAACCGAGACTCAAAATTACAATAGTATAGTTTTCAGTGTTGCTAAATTTACATATTTACAAAGAATTTTTACAGTGTAACATACCGTATTTAATTTTTTGCACGTATTATTTACATGGTGATTCCAACATAGAAAGCTATCAATGTATATTCCCAGAAATTTGGTGCATTCACTGACATCAAAACTGCATTCATTCAATATTACATTACTTGGCATATTAGCTCTGTCATAGTTTGTCTTGAAAAGAACCACATTTGTCTTTTCTTCATTCAGTTTGAGACTGTTCATTCTAAACCACTTACAGACATGATCAAACTCATCATCTGTTATGGATATTAGATCGTTCATATTCTGAGCTGTGATTAGCATATTGGTATCGTCAGCGTATTTCATTGTTTTACATGCGTTATTTATAATACTTCTGTCTAAATCATTCGTATACAGAATAAATAGTAAGGGGCCCATCATGCTTCCTTGAGGTACGCCTATGTTGGTGGTTTCTGTATTTGAATATGCCACTTCACCATCCCTTCTTACACATACAACCATCTGCCTGTCTTTTAAATATGATTTGAACCATTGTAGTGCGATTCCACGCACCCCGCTACATTCCAGCTTTGATAACAGTATTTCATGGTTCAACACATCATACGCTTTGGATAAATCGAGAAATAGTCCAAGAGCTATTTCATCCCTCTCCAAGCAGTTTATGTAGTGTACCTACCTACATTTAATATTTTAACGTGATTTATCGAATTTTGGATAAATCCCGACTGCAGGAGAAGCCCAAGTCGCCCAAGTGCACGCCACCAGCAGTGAGCACCGAAGCGACGGGGTTCTATCGTGCCAACGTGTTCCCAAAGAAGCTATTATTCAAATATTAGTCATTTCGCATTTGTTTGTGGTTTTAAAATAATACTCTGATTTAATAATAATAATTATTGAACGTTAAAACCGATACGCATTTATTTCGAATAGGTCTCTACTACCTATAATTTTCCTACATTTATTAGTAGAAATACAAGAATTGAGGTGTCATATGACTAATTTTTTCACCCTGGCCTTTAGCTTTACATTAATATTGAACCACTTAAGAACCTATAGTGGCAAGTTGAATTAGAAACTAAATCCCAACAAATCTCAAATATTGTGTAATGAATAGCAGCTTTCTTAAAAATAAACAAGCGTAAAAAAAACTGACTTCTCAACTAAAACCACTTTATACCTTGTCAATTTTTCAAAAATTTTTTCTTGGGCACCAACAATTATCCTTATAGTGTAGGTACCATTAAGGAAATGCACCATTAAAGGCATAACTAAATATGCATTTAGTTTCAGAAAATTTCAAGTTCTCAGAAAATAAGAGACCTTTTGAGCTTTGAATTTTTTTTTCTAAAAATAGTTAAATAACCCACCAGTTCCATGAATTAATTTAGTTTGATTAGGGAAATTACGAAATAAAAACAAAAATGTAATCATAATACTATAATCCATTTTATTAAAACCCAAATTTATACAGCTTCGTTATATACTAAACGTGGATGTGAAAATAACACAAAGCAAAAATGATAATTAAGTGATTACTTAAGAATATTTACAATAAGATAACAATATCGTGGTCAGCTGGTCTCAGACCAGCGCTGCGCGCAGATTAGAGTATAAGAAAATAGGGCTCTACAAAGCAGACTTTCAATGTGGCACGAACAAAACCAACCAACAACGACTCTACACTTTTCAGTATTTTATATTATGTTATTATTTTATTTTATTTTAGTTATTTTATAATTTAGTCAACCCGCCTGGCTCGTATAATGCTAAAACTATATACAAACAAATAAATTTCATTATATTAACTGTCAAACGTTTACAATCGTGATAATAGTAGTTGTAGTCATGTATAGGTATTGAGCACGACCGGTATGACACTTATTAGACGATAAAACAACACAGTTACAATCTAGCTAAACCTAAGTGTTGAAGCCTAAATAGTACTAACACCTCGTCCTCGTAATGGATGACGCTACAATTCGCCGGCCGCCCAACAACTAACCCGGCGGCCGTCGGACGAGCGGCTCACAGACTGACAGCGCTAAGGCAACGGTTTTCATGGAATGTATGAAAACATTGTGCGGCCACACGGAACATCGGATATACAGGACTGCGCGAGACTGCTGGGTCGACCTCTGGCTCGCACACGGGACTGCCTGTCGTCTTGTGTGTCGGGCAGCCAGTCTCGGGTGCCATGCGGTCAATGCACTCATCGTAACTAATTACTGGATGATGGACACTATCGAGTAGTTTAATAGCAACATATTTGTACAACCGTCGTCGATAGGATGCGATGTAGCGGCGGAAGCTGCTGCTGCTGCCGCTCTCGACAATGTCCTCCCTATCGAAGCTACGTGGCTGCAGTGGCAGTGCGTGGGGCACCTAATAGTACGTCTCTTGCTCCAACCAGCCTCCGGGGTTGCGGCGCAGGTAGAAACGACGAGTCTCATCGTAGATAAAGATGGACAACATGAACGGAAGGGCTGGCAGCCACCAGACAAATCTGAATAACAGAAGAACAAAAATTACATTAATTGATCAAGTGCTCAGAGAAGAGATGTTTCTGGTTCACAATAAGCAACTCACAAATCTGTGTGGCACTCTAAAAACTTTAAATTGACTATTTTTATAAATTGTAAAAGTTAACAAGAATTGTCTCAAAAAGATATCTTTTTACAACAGAAGGTAATAAATTCTTATAGTACCATACAATTACTGTCGTTCACTTCACTTTAAATAATAAAATGAAATGATTGTCAAAATTACACTCAAGCGGGGTTGTATAAATTGATATCAACGAAATCAACTCAATGTACTAATTTTGGCGCTAGGTCCACCCCGAACGAATAGATGTCGCTAGTTTCGTCGATCAAATGCATGTATTTCAGTCAAAGTTTACTAATAACAAACACAATAAAAAAAAACAAAGCTCTAAACATGTTTATCCACAGCCGTCCAATAATAATATGTTCAATATGCATGAGCTTCCCGATGTCTGTTAACCACCCTTAATAATCACATTTTATGTAACATTTATTTATTTACATTACTGTAATATTTTGTGTTCTTTTCAATGAACAAACCAGAAGATTTGATTTTATAACAGATAAGGTATCGAGAGTTCCTAATAGTGATTTTGCTGGTATTATCATATGATAACTAGATGCATAAATTTTGACATATTTTTCCAATGACTACAACATCAAGTAAATTTTTATTGAGATGGCTGCTCACTTGGAGGTGGGACTTGGCGAGTTGTCGGCTTAGCAAGTTATTTGCCAAGTCACAAGTCAGACTCACCAAGTTCCGCGCCATGGGGAGACGTGTTTAGAAATAAAAACTAGAAAATATAAAACAAAAATGATTCTTTTTTATTGTTGACAAAGTGCAGTATTCTACTCACATAATTATATTAAGGACCTAAGTGGTAATCTTGAAATAAATCTTGACTTTTCGTTCTGATGGATTGTGAATTCTGAATATCTGATTGGTATTGGTATTGGTATTTGGTATTTGGTATTTTAACTAAATGTGAGAGATGGTTTATTAGGTCCCAAACACTGAAGCCAGCGGGCTTATCTGATTGGTAGATAATTTAACGAGCCGAATTACAACCAATTGAGATGAAATGTTGAACAAAATTTTGTATGATACGTGTGGGCCAGTGTATTTTATCCACCGAAGATAAAATTCACTGGCCCACATGTCCCAATGATATTTCACTCGCTTTTATTTTATTTTACTTGTACCATAAATAGCTTTCATACTGACATAGTTTTTTTATGTTACTAGTCCGGGAAGTGACTAATTAAAATAGGAGCTTAGATGTTTATGGACAAGGTGACAACTGAGCCCAGGATTTCTAAACGAGTACTTACTGTGTAGCCTACTTTTTATTACACTTTAACAGGGCAGGAACAAGTCTTTATCTACGAGTAATTCATAAAATTCATTTTTTTACATGTTTCTAAGTTTATAAAATGTATGATTATAATGAAGAGTGCACAAACTAAAAGATCGTGAAATAACAATTATTATTTTGTTGATTAAACGAATAAAATATCTTTGAAAAAAAAGCAAGCATTTTTGTTCGGAAATGAAGCTGAAAAGGAAAATGTTTGACTGCGGCTCGTGCAGTCAAATTTCCCAGTCGTCAAAAAAAAAAAGTACCACTTTATGCACTTATTGCATAAATAACTATTATGGTGTAGATGCAAAACAAGAGCATCAGCATGTTTGCACCAGTCACCACAATTCAAACAGGATAGTAGTTTCTGAGGTTCTTGGTCTCACATTTCATGCTTGACAGAGTGGCTTTTACCTGAACTATAGAAGGATCTACCTTGATTAAATTGGAAACACGATATCAAAGTATTGATTATTGTAATTGATATCAAGTATTGTTTTCAAAATCTAAAAAAGTTTGGGTTTAACGTTTTTCAATCTTTTATGGTATTATCATTATATTAAAATGACAACAAACAATTCTGTGTTGGGGAAATGATCAATTAATTTGTGATAGTTGGAAAGATAGTACTCACTTCAGTGGGAACATACGTAATCCCTTATCCATTCCAGGTGTGTATGAGAGGAAGGCAGCAAGAGCGGTTTCAAATATTAAGCCGAAGTTGAGTGCCCAGTTTCTCATTCCTTGATGTAAAATTGAGTTACGACGAGTCTTGCAGATGATCAAGTCAGCCCATTGTACAACGACAATCGATACGAAGAAAGCGGTGTGGCAAGTGTATTCTAATGTCTTTCTGTCACGGTAGGTCTGCAAAAGAGAAAAAAAATCATCACTACTGTTATCTTTTAACTCAATTTTTGTTCAATTTCACTGTGTTGTAATTAGTATTTTATGAGCATTTGTATAAAGTTCCCAATCACAGAGCTCCAAACTTGAAATATTATCAGACAAGTGATAGAATAGTTGAGAGGATTTTTTTAAAGATAATGAAAATAATTTAACAATTCATTTGTGAATATGTTCGATTTAACAATAAAATTACTTGAAGAAAACTGGAGCTATCTATCCATTACATGAAATTTGGCTGCAAACAATGATGCATTTTAGTACGTCGGTCACATCTCTGATGGAGTTGTGATTAAGATGAGTTTGATTAATTGCACTGAAGTTTAAAAAGCGAAGAAATTAACAATGATTAAACAGTGAGCAAATGGAAACTTAATTTAGGTAAGCTTTCAAAGAAAATTCATGTCCGAGATTGAATCTGTAAAACAGTAAAATTATGAGATTGAATTTGTTAGGTATAAACAGTAAAATGGAATATTTGGTTTCAAAAATTGTAAGCTGGCTCCTACACTGTCTTTTTGTTTTTGATTCACAAATGTGGTTTTTACACTTTCAATATATCATTAATCAATAATAATTATACAGGTGTCCCATCGTATAGAATTCTAGCGAAAAGTACACTTTATAATTAAAGTAGAGTATTTTATTCGCAGCACATTCATGAATAATTTTGTATAATTTTGGTCCAATCAGCATGTTTGTACTGAACTTAATTAAGCGTACAATCGCGAAAAATTAGTTAATAGCTAAGCAAAAAATGTCAATTGTATATATCCATAAACTCTAAACATCATTACAAATTCGCCTGTGAAGTTAAAAATTGAAAATTTATAAAGCAAATGCCATTTTTCAAATTATGTTAAATTAGCGAAAATCAGATATAATTTATGATTTTTTTCATTAGTAAAGCTACTAAATGTGGTAAAAGACACTAAAAGATGGTTAAGCATGCTTGTTATTTAATAAGACTGACTTGAGAAACAAAATTTGCATTCTTCCTTACAGAGGCGGATTAAATTCGGTGAAATAGGAACTACGTAGAGATCCTAAGTAAACAAAGTGTAAACAATAAACTTTAAATGCTTGCTGGGTTGTACCACAGCATGTGGTTGTATAGCTGGAAGTTGTAAATTATTGCTGTAGTAACGAGTTAATAATGATAACCATAATTTCTATTCCATTTGTATGTCCAAATTTGATGTCAAATTAAACAAATATGGTTAAAGATATCGATTAACAAATTACTGTTTGTTATACAAGAAGAAACTTTTTTCTACAAGTGTATGGAAAATCATAGAGATGCGATTAGTATTTCGATATAAAATCGATGTTGTGAGTTTATTGTAATGTATTTATGTATATGAAATTTAATAAAAAAATCGCAATTAGTAATAATTTTTTTTTGAAAAATTCTATACGATGGGACACCTGTATAATCAATAAACAAGGGCGTGTTCTGTTTTCCAAACCAAAGTAACAAGTATTGGTTCTATGTCCCGTTACGTTACCTGCGAAAGCAACAATGATTCAAACTTCATAGTGTTTAATAGTTAAATTGTTGAAACTGCACAAAAAAATCATTGAGAAGCAAAAAGTACCTACACAGGTCAGTGGAAGTAACACGAGTTGAAGTGGTTAAGGGCAATAAAGTTTTGGTATTTTCAATGAGAAATAATCTTGATGAAATAAGAGTTCTCTACCTGTCTACCTCTCACTGGACCTTCCCCTTTTGTAGACCCAATATCAGGTCCGTATCCGGCCATAAAACCGGATCACTTTTTGAAGCAAGATCACTTATTTGGTAGGTACTCTTTGGTTTAGTGACAAAAAACAGCCTTAATAATTAAAATTAAAAATACGCAACAAGAGTTGAAATTAAACAAAGTGATGGTTTTCCATTGCTTTGAGGAAGTTATTGCATAAGGAAACTTATATATCCGTTTGGTTATCGTAAAAATAAGCTTTTACTTACCCATTCTTGACCATATGAATCGGTAAGATCATTGACAGCTTTAGAATCCCAGTGTTTTCTAATGCCAAACAACTGTGTTGGCAAGAATCCATTTTCAGCCATGATCACGAAGTATACAAAGAAACCGGCTGCAGCTTGAATCATGCCGATTTGCCCATACGCCATTGAAATCAACCTGAACAAAAGTAAGTTTAAAAAGTGTCCAGGAAAATAAAACATGGCACACACTGATTTTGAAAAACTAAATACAAGTGGTGACCTGATAGCAAAAAGATCTGCACCTAACTTTTATACTCTAGCAATTATTATTGAAATCTTTAAAGGAAAGTTTTTCAAAATCAATGCCGATACTTACTAGAATCATCCCATCAACATGCTGTTATACAGAAATACATTTATTTAATAATCATGCAATACTTATGTACATTACTTTTCATCACTGATGTGATGTCGTTTATATCAATCACAATTATTATTAAGCTGAGCTGTTGTGAAACAGTTGTCAAAGTTATTTAGATGACTATATCACTACTCTAGTCTACTTATTTACCAGTTAATATTTTTTAAATGAGATGAGCTAAGGTTAGTAGCTACACTTATATGTTATGAAAAACAACTGTTTCACAACCAGGCATTTAACCACTTACACTCATGTACCAAGGCAAGCAAAGACATACAAAACTGTGATTACTGTGATTTGATATAAGACGATATATTACATATAACATCAAAGCGTTACTTCTGCTTCACATGGGACAAACGCACGGGATTGGATAGGAATAACGTATGGTTCTTTGAAACCCCTGTGAGCTTCCAAGTTATAATTTAGTCAGAGAGAAAAAAATTACTTACTTGCTCTTGAGTCCCTAAATTAAGCCTCGAACCATTAGTGTATTTTAGAGAAAGTAAATAAATATGCATATAATATAATAGAGCTGTGTTTTTGATAGTTTTAAACTATCAAGTGCCTTGGCATTAGTATAAAATTGCTACTTAAATATTTTCTTTAAAAGAGATTCTACAATAATTATTCAGAACAGCCTATTTACATAAAAATTTTGCTGTAAGTAATAAAGCAGTAACAGTGAATAAAGTCAATAAAGCAATTCAAATTATCCAAGTGTGGTAATTCAGTTGAAATGAACACTCATAAACTCAGTCAGATATGTTGGATGCAGATGTGATTCAAGAGATAAAGCAAACAAAACCACTTTTCCTCAATGTCTACTATTTAGTGATGATATTAGCTAATAATTTTGTCTAATTAGCTCTATTTACAAAGTGAAATATTTCATTTTGTAGAGAAATTATAAACAGTGTTTCTAGTTCTTCAATGTTTCATTTTTAAAGGAAAACAAAATATTCTCGTTTCTGAAACTTTACTTCGAATACAGACAGTTCCAAGCATTGTAGAATAGGGTTTTCTCAGCCATAGTGATGCATAACTTCAGGTGAATCTAACTTCATACTTTTAATTTTTCTACCTTAGGTAGCTGGTTCTGAGAAGTGCTTAATGCATAGATTGACTAACACAACCTATAGACTGACCAATTTCTAAGGTAACGTAATTTTCAGTTGCAGACTACAAAGTTGCAGCCACAGAAATGGTCGTCACAAGAAAATCCTTACTACTGGGTAATAAAAATTCCCGGTAGCGATGTAAAAAAATTAGTGGATGCATCTGATAACTTAGTCAAAGATTAATCAAAGTACAAGATGATCTATCTGGTATAACATCCAACAAAATTATTTCAAGATTGTGTTTTCAAGAACATGCCTCTACTCAACAACCGTTTACAAAACGAATTATCCTCGTTTCTGCAAGGCGGTATCATTGCAACACTAAAATAGGATAAGTTTTATTTTTTTAGTCACAGCGAGCTGCGGTGATGTCATCGCATAATGGCTTTCATCCTGGCTAATATAACATTCTCCAGAAAGCTTCTGGAGCACAGTAGGTATTATTGCATGTATTATGTGGAATAACTCTAGGCCACATTTATCAGCAGGTTTTCCTGGTTGTTGAAATGCAAAAAGTTGAATTTTTAAACAATATTTCTGTAGCATATAAATGACGAGAATAATTCAATTTAACAAGAAAAGTAACCACAAGGTTTTGATGGATAAAAATATTATACCTTTTTTTGACGTCTTCAAAAACTTTCAAGTAGGTATACCTTTTTTATGTAAAAATAACATATAATTCATAAAGTTCCCTGACAGTTAGGAAAATATTAATAATAAAAAGATCTGATAAATTAAACACGAAATAAATCCGTTGACAGCATCTTCTACATTTTTCTACAAATCTTAAAGGTATGCTAATACCATTCAACATCCCCTGAAATTGATATGTACCAATTATTATTATCAGCTTGATCGCCATTTTGGTTACTGAAATATAGGTACACAATGTTAAATTTAAATTATTCTTCTTTGAGATGCCATAACTTTTTAGGGAACTAATTATTTGCTAAGATATGTTTAGTTTAACCACTCTATTTTGAGGTAAGAAAACTGTAGTTTAGTTTTGGCCCATTACTTTTCAGACAGCCTGTATATAAAGACTATAACAGATATTTTTATACACCTCCCTTAAAAATGAAACATAAAGGTAGTAACTACCTAATACAAAAGTCTTTTTCAACAACTGTAATAATCAATAATGCATTCTACACTTCAGAGTGAAACTCCTTTAATAACAAATTTCTAGAAACTATTAATATTTGAACAGGTTAACTAATATTTAAAATATACGAATACCTAGACTAAAATTCCTAAAAACGGCCTAGCCTCTATTTACAAACAGTAGACTAGTAGGTTTAGTTAGTTAAACATTTTGCCAGTAATATCAATTTTATTGACTTTTCCTGTAGCAACCATATGAGAAAAACGCTCCTCTCCTCTGTTTCAGTTTTATAAGTCGTGAAGAAAGGTTTGCTACATAATTAGTTGTACGAATGCAGCAATAAGTAGGTACCTACTTAAAGAGCTAATGCAGCTATATAAAAAAGCTATACTTCCCAACTATGTTTATTAAAACTGGCAAAATTATATTAAATAATTCTTTAAAGCTACTTATTTATATAATTGTCTATCTTCTACTGCTAATCAGCTAATAAATCGTTAAGAGAGCTGAGATTAAAGCGACTTTACCAAAACTGCATGGACAGTCAGGTGTCTAATATTTCCAAAGAAGCATACAAAACAAGGAAAGAGGAAGGTGAAAAATAGAAAGTGCATGCAATCAAAACAGGAAATTCACCTCTACACAATGTCTGCAAACTATAAATAGTTCTATTAACTGGATTAGAATCATAAGAACAACAGACAATCAACAAAAAATTCTATGTCGAAGGCAGGCCTGTGTTTTCAATAACACAGCTAGAACAGCGGAAATAATAAATAACTTTTGCTAAAATTGCAGTATTGCTCTACAATTAGTCTAAGCACAGCACACAAATCTACCTCGGCAAATAGTTAATTAATTGAATTTTTGGTATTAGGCTAGAATTACTTGATAGTAGTGAATAATACTAATAATAATTTATTATTACATACATACTAAAAAGTGAGTGAAAAAGTAACAACACACCACATGGGGATTTATGTCTAACTTTGCTCTATTTTAGTTTATAAAAGGAAACACTGTCATTAATAATTTTTCATAAATTTATATCACCGAGAGTACTTATAGCTTACATTGCTCTCTAGATATAGTTGCACTACAGAACATTTAATAATTGTAATTTGCATGTATGCACAAAAATATCAAGTATACTCTATTTAAATCAGTGTATTCTCCTTCTGTGTCATAAAAATATCTACACAATCTCTACTGGTGTATTTAAATAAAAAATGTATACTTCTAGGAGTGCAATCAATACTAATGACGTGTGACTCTTTTTCAAATGACGAGTTCTAGGAAACATGTTATGTTCTGATTTAAATTGAAAAAGAGCATACATAAATGAAACACAAGTGAAAGGTGTGTGAACATACTTACAGACAGACATACGGACATACAAACATACAGACAGAAGCAATCAGTCGGAGAGGGATAGAGATAGAGCGACACACGACTGCATGTGTGCAACAAGGAGATAACTGAAACGAGCCAGATATGATAGAGGGATAGAGAGAGATAGGCAACACTGCATGGTAGTGCCGAGGTAGTTGTTGTGCGGTGTTAGATAGAGTGCCGGCACAAGAGGTCGGCCTGCAGCGACCCACCTGCGGTTAACCAGGTTGTCCCTGTAGGGGTCGCGCGGCTGCCTTTTCATTATGTCGGACTCCGGGGCCTCATAAGCCAGAGAGATAGCAGGCACCTACACAATGGCCGCCGGACAATAGTAGTAACAGTGGTTAGTAAGTAAAGTGGAGCAAAAATAACATGCACAAAGTTGAGTTAAACCTGTCGAGATAGTGTGTAGAGGACATTGTTGGGCATTGTTTGGAGTGACAGTTGCAGCAGTAGTAATAGTAGTAGTAACAGTAGTAGGGAGGCTGGGGGCACAGTATTTTATAGCCGAAAAGCTGACGATGCAAGATGGAATGGTATAATGGTTGCTCTTATGAAACAGGCGATATTGATTTGAATTGATGGAGTCAGACATTCGCTACTTACCACAGAGTACTGTACAACATGACAACAAACACACATAATGCCATACAGTGTAACAAGAACATATAAACAAGTATTTCAGTCTAACGTCAGATCATCAAAAAATATTCTCCAACTATTGTCTATTTAAAAGAAAAAGAAAAGAGATACGGTCTTGGTCTTTATTTCATTCAGTAGATAGTTAGGTAATAATTTATTACAGACGCAAACTTACTGGCTTATCAACTAAACAATACAAAATTAATGTTGCTAAAATTCTAATCAATTGTTATTGAAATATTCAATTCATGTGTTCTTGCTACATAACCTACAATGAGAAAAACATAACAATAATAAAGTATAATGATCGAAGAAGAAGCAATAAGCGCAACTCATAATGCAGAAGCGAACGAAATCTCAATGAAAATCAAACAATAATCAAAAAATAAATTAGAAAACGATGAAGGGATGAAAGGCAATAATAGTAAGTGACAGGGTACGGGATAACGAGTTCCGGATCGACGAGCGCAAAGCAGAAGTCCCGCTCATCGTCATCATCATCATCATCATCATCATTGACATCATGGTACCGCGAATACACGACCAGTGCGTGGATGCAGCGAGACAACGATGGCATCCACGAGCACGTACACAGTATACAGTGAGCAGCGGCAGGAAAGGAGAGCTTGTATATTACCTCTCATTGACCAGTTTATCACAGAAAGGGTTTCGGGGTCGTCGCTTCATGATATCGGACTCCGCATCCTCGTATGCCAGGGATATGGCAGGGACCTGAGTGGCGCCAAACAAATAATACATAAAATCACACTGAACAGGACATGGGACCAGGCGCCGTGATCGTCCGGATGATTGTCCTACACTTACATCTTTCAGCACTGCTCCTTGACTTGCCTAGCTCTAATCTTCATATCAACACAGATGTGCACTGCTCCAACTAATTTTATTTATTCAAGTGAGAATAGCCTGAATTTAGTTGGGCTTATATCTAATAATTATGATACTTCATCGACTTGAATAATTATTTTGACTAAAAAATATTGACTGATTGCACATCTGTATTAATTTTAGCTAGATGACTAAAAACTAGGGGTCAGCAAGCTGTGCTTAGCAAGCAACTACGCGATAATGCGTGACTAAGGGAAATAGGGACAATGTGTGTATGTGTCAGTTTGTAAAATATTATTATATTAAATTATATAATCTATAAAATAAATATACAGTTAGTTCGACAAAATAGGATGCGTACAGCTGCGTGCGCATATTATTTCATCTTAAATTAGAACTAATCAAATAAAAATAAAAAACTCGTCAGTTCTCAACGAAACATAAAATAAATATGCTTTGGTTAGCTTGTTAAATTATTTTAACAACATATTTATTATGTTTCACGTTGTTACTCAATTGTTAAGGTTAGTTTTCAACTTAAACGTTAATTAATTTATGTTATTTTTTGAACATGCATTGTACCCAGGCATCAGACAGGTAAAACCTGTTGAAATTTAAACCTTGAACCCTCGCTTGACAATCACAAAAGCTCTGCAACGATACTCAACCAAAATTGCACCCATCTATGTACAAGTTAATGATGTAAATAATTACTTGATTAGTTGGGTAAATTATTAATCGGTAAAATAATAAAAAATAAAACTGCACCTATTATTGACCAATTTATCATTATAAGGGTCCCTTGGAGGTCTCTTCATTATATCTGATTCGGCTTCCTCATAGGCCAACGAAATAGCGGGTACCTAGTTTCAGAATTATTAACAATTTTATATTCTTTTCCACTTGATGATATTGTCAAAATGTTGTTTGTATTTATTTGTTATGTCAAGTCAGTATGTAAGGATAAAAAAGGATTTTGTAAATTATAGAAGCCAAAACACAATCAATATGAATGATACTTTCCAGCTTGTTTAAAGAGTAAAGATGGCGATTTGTTTTTTTTTACGTTTTGGTGTGTATAATTTACATACAAAATAGTTCGTCTAAGAAATGTAAAAGACTGAAGATATTTCAATAAAAATAAAACTAAAATCAAGCCTACAGGGTAATAGAGAAGTCTGATACTTAGCAAAGTTGAGACTTAGATAAAGACGTACCTTTTCTTTCTCTTGTTTTTGTAAGGAATTCTCGATAATAACAAGACTATCTACTTTCAAGTATGCACAAAGTGATAAAAATCCTCATAGCCTACACTGTGCTTTATTTCAAGAGTAATGAATAACGAAACTTGTCACCTTGTCATAATCACAAGTTTCTAATGGGAGAATAGAAATTTTGAAGAAAAAATGCCACAGTTTTTGTATGGGAAAAAGTACCATTTATATATTTTTTTGATGAATATATGACAAGTTGACTAGAAGTAACTTCAAATCTACATGCGTAGTTTGCAACTGTTTTGTATTTCTGTACCTTTCGTTTACTAAATTGTCTTTGTAAGGATCACGAGGTCGTCTTTTCATAATATCCGATTCAGCTTTTTCATAAGCCAATGAAATGGCGGGCACCTTTCAATTCAAAGAAATTAATAAATTGATTTTAATTAATTCTGATGCCTCAATTTTAACGTGTAGTATTTTCATGTTCAATATCTCCCTAACAATACAACTAAGAGAAAAAACAGTGTAACCACTCACCATGTCAGTTCCTAGATCGATGCATAGAATAGTGACTGTGCCCAAGGGCAGCGGAATGTCACAAAGGATAAAGGCCAGGAAGGGGGAGATCTCGGGAATGTTGGAAGTGAGAGTATAGGCGATAGATTTCTTCAGGTTGTCGAAGATGAGACGACCTTCCTCAACGCCAGTCACAATGGAAGCAAAGTTATCATCCAGGAGGATCATATCGGCCGCTTGCTTAGACACATCAGACCCAGCTATACCCATGGCTACTCCAATATCGGCCTTCTTCAAGGCTGGGGAATCATTAACACCATCACCTGGAAAAAGAATTTCTCAATACAACTAAATACATCACACTTAACTTCTTTTAGGTAAATGAAAATGTTCAAGTAAAGTTCTTTTAAGTAAAGTAGAAATATGTACCTACTTGTAATTATTCCTTATTAATATTTGATTGAAAGATTATTGTAACAGAAATAATTGCCTGTGTTTCAGGAATTTTATGTTGTATATTTTACTAAAATGTACTGTTCTGACAATAAAAACAAGTATTTAGGTAACCCACAAAACAAGTATCCCGACAAAACCAACATGATGGTTTTGCTGTGGCCATTTTTTGATCAGAAACAAACACTCAGAAAACCACCGTTCTCACGGCTCGTAGTTGCAAAATGTCGTTCACAAAATTGAAAGCAACAAATTTTCATAATAATCGACACATTTTCTCTACCTCTATCTTATTGCGATGAGATTTAAACTTTTTTTTTTTTTGAAATAGTTGTATGCAGTGAGAATCTTTAAAGAGAAATTAAATGATTAATTATTTTCTTTGAAATTCGAGAAATGTCATATTGGGCAAAATGTAGGGCGTGTTCCTTTTCACTGATATCTTGTATATCTTGAGGGATTCGAGCTGACCACAAAATAGGGCATCTTTTCTCTAATTCAACCAGCACCAGCCTTGTATCTCTTAGCGTTTATAAGATACCCATATAGTGAACTCTGAAATAAGGAACAGCCTGTATTTTAGCAAGGTGAATTTTGGAAGAAAACTTTTTTTTTATAAAATACCTGGCTGATTTTTTTTTCAGAATTGTGCCTTTTTAATTATTGTACTAGAGGTTACAGCAAGAAGCAAATTAAAAGAAAATATTTTTTCCCTCAATTAGGGGGGTTGCCTAGATGCCCTCCAGTAATTTTCATCCAAATGGTAGATACTTTTTGAAATCGCTCGGGTAAATCTAGGTAAAATGGCATAGCCGCTCATCGTAACGCACTAGACCCCTACTTGACAAGACATAAAAGTCTGCTTTTCTTCCATTTTTTTGGGAGATACAAGGCATTTTTGTCATCATCTCTGTAACTATAATTTTTATTTTCAATTTCCTAATTGTGCAGAATTAAAACAAATCTTTAATTGAACTACTATATCTAATCCCATAAACTAATAAAGATGTTTATTCCCAAAGGTAATTAGTTTTGTACATTAAATTTTGAGGTATTTTGCCGTTATTTCTCAAACATAAAAAAATAATAAAAAATTTGAATATTAATAGGAAAAATTGAACAATTTAAGTGGTGAGAGTTTCGTGAAGACCTACTGACATAAAACCAGCTTTGTAACATTAAACATTGCAGACAATATTTCAAATTTTTGACCCTAGCATTATAACTGAGAGCGGTGAACTGCTGCAACATAGATCATCAAACTAGACCTTTGACAACAGATCAAAGTTTTGTAGCAAGTGGTAGTCAAATTGCCAAACAAAAAATTTATTGAGGAACCTAGTCAGATTATAAGTGATTTGGGTGCAATATTAATAAAACTAGTGTGAGCATCTGTAAACAAACCTAATTTAAAATAAGTAAATTGACTCTCCAATGAGCTCGACACTCTTAAATGATTGAATCACGAAACTAGAAACTAGTAAAACTTACCCGTTACGGCTACAATAGCACCCATACGTTGACAACCTTCCACAATAATAAGCTTCTGTTGAGGCGAAGTCCTAGCAAAAACGATTTCAGTGTGATATCTTAGAATTTCATCCAACTGGTCGGAAGACAGATTCCTTAAGTCTGATCCATGGACCACCGCGGCTTTAGCTTCTCGCGGGTTCACTTCAGATACTGAGATATTGAGTCGTTGTGCGATATCTTCTACAGTCTCATTACCTTCTGAGATAATGCCTACCGATTTGGCAATAGCTTTGGCAGTGATAGGGTGATCGCCAGTAACCATGATAACCTTGATACCGGCACTCCTGCATTTGGCGACAGCATCTGGTACAGCAGCTCTGGGTGGATCAATCATCGACATCAAACCAACGAATCTGAGACCTTCCTGAGGGAAGTTGGGATCATCAGAATTGAACTTATAGCCGATGGGAAATTTGTCGGTCGGAAGCATGAAATCACAGAACCCAAGTACACGTTCGCCGAGACCACCCAGTTCCAGATAAGCATTGTTGAATGCGTCCTTCATCTCTTCGTCTAGGACCTTTTCCTTGCCACAGATGAATATGGTGTGACATCTTTCCAGGATACGTTCTGGAGCACCCTTCATCACCAATATGTAACGAGGATCATTTGGATCTTCATTCTCATGGACTGAAACTTGGTATTTATTGGTAGAATTGAATGGAACTTCACACACTTTCTTATTCTTCTTTCTGATAGACATTACATCTCCAAGAGCCAGTTCCATGCACTTCAAGAGAGCAGCTTCTGATGCGTCACCATTGACTTCACGTTTCAATATTGGAACATCGCTTTGACCACCTTTGAATTCAGCTCTGTTACACAAAGCGGCAATGCGAGAAAGAGCCTTAAATCCAGGGCTAGTGCGATCATACTGCACTCCTGATTGATCTTCCGTGGTATCAGCTTCAATGATCTGGTTATCGAACCACATGTGAGCGACAGTCATTCGGTTTTGAGTTAAAGTGCCAGTTTTATCTGAGCAAATTGTACTGGTAGATCCTAGAGTCTCTACAGCTTCTAGATTCTTGACTAAGCAGTTTTTGGACGCCATTCTTTTGGCTGTAAGGGTCAGGCATACAGTTACAGTGGCTAGAAGACCTTCAGGTACATTGGCTACAATGATACCAATCAAAAAGATGACAGCATCCAGCCAGTGGTAGCCGAGGATGAAAGCGATCACGAAAAATGTAACACCTAAGAACACGGCTACACCAGTGATGAGTTGAATGAAATGATGAATTTCTTTAGCGATGGGTGTTTCTCCTGTGTCCAACCCTGAAGCCAGACCAGCAATACGACCCATTACAGTATTGTCACCACAACTAATAACGACTCCTTTGGCAGTGCCTTCAACGGCATTTGTTGAGAAAAATGCCAGATTTTTAGTTTCCAATGGATTCTCGTGAGTAAAATCAGGGCTTCTACTTTGGGGTTCGGATTCTCCAGTCAGCGACGAGTTGTCTACTTTGAAGCCTCGAGATTCAACAATTCTAATATCAGCCGGTATTCTGTCACCAAACTTAACCTCAACAACATCACCTAATACAAGATCTTCAGCTCGAAGTGTCAACTTTTCGCCTTCTCTAAGTACTGTTGCAAACTGAGGCACCATGTTTTTGAAGGAATCCATAATTTTTGAACTTTTACTTTCTTGATAATAAGAAAATATACCTGTGGAAAAGATAAATTAGTGATCATTCATTGTTAAGAAACTGCTGTTTATTCAGTTAAGAGTTCCAAATTCTCATAAAATGTTCCAGATTGTTGCTGACTTATTGTTAGTTGTTAATCTTTACTATCTATGTACAATTTATTGCGCCTTTTATCTACACTGAACGGTTGGAGAATTCAAATACCCAAAACACTTTCACCATTTCTTAGATTGCTTAACAAAGAAGGAAACCTAGTGACAAATTCAAATAAAATGATCCAAGGGGGAAACAATATATGGAAGATTCAATTCTTGACAAAAGTTCAACGAAAAACAAATAATCCAAGAGGTCCCTAAAAAGTGGGAAGTTGAAGTTTTTCGTGTAGTAAAAAAACAGTTCTAGTTCAGTGAAAGCCCCGAGTCCTGGCGAAATTTATCCTAAATACTAAAACTGAGTAGATATGAAGGAAATTCTTCACAATGCAGGCACTAATATAGAAAATTACCCTTTTACTCTTAACCGTTTTATTTGTTTCACAGATTTACTTGACCTACAGCCTTGAATAGAAATGAAGCACCATTTTGATTTTCGATTTAAATGTAACAGAAGTACATCTTATGTGATTTATTTTTTCTAGTAGGTGCCTGTCTTAAAGCAGTGGATTAATTGCCACGGTCATAAATGTGTGTCAATGCGAAAATCGATCATTTATCTAATAGTTTCACAATTTAAAGAAAAAATAAATCACATACTTCGGTTAGACTTAAAGTCGAATACCAAAATGGTTATGTATGAATTTTTTTACAAAGAGAAGATAAGTCTATGGTTTGCGTTGCCATTACCTCTCTTCAACTTTTTTTAACTAAAATGGAACAAAGTTGTTAAGAACAGGCTACTGAGTATAAAACACCAAAAGCATTAACATAAGATATGAAGATGGATGACACAATTTTGATTGCGGGGCTTCAAAAGGACTTCGAACAATGAATTGGTCTCCTGGATAATGTTTGCACCCAGTCTGGAATGATTATTTTATTTTAACACTCTCGCCGCCAAGTGTATCATTTATGATACACCATGTGTCCATCGTGCAGGCCAAGTGTATTATAAATGATACACCAAGTAGTCCTATTTTCATAACGTCGGTGTATCGAAACAAAGACACGTATAATGTACATTTACACGCTAAAACGACAGGCCTGGCCTGGGAATGGACATTGTACTGCGAGTTTTGGCCTCCTGTCTATCGAAATTTTGTTATTTGTATTCATTACCTTGCAATAAGTACCTTTGGAAATACATTATGTATTTCCGAAGCTGTGACTGTGTGTTTGGTTACTTAGACAAGTCGGAACTAAGGATACATAAGAAGAGTTCGTTTAGTAAATTTTATTGTATAGGTAATCAACCGCGGTAAATGAAAAAAAAAAAAATTCTAATGCATTTTGTTGAAGCAATATCTGCAGAAGAAAGGAGTTCCATCGCAAGTGTCGCAAACAGTACCAACTTGTGATGGCATCTTCTTTCGGCCATCTACGATTTTACCATGTTTACCATATTTACGGTAACATTGCTTGTAACATTGTATGCCCAGGCCACGTGTATCATTTCTGATACACGCTATAAATATTTCAAAAAAATACAGAAAAAAATTGCAGAAATTAAATTTATATTAAAAACCGCTATTTAAACATAACAGCTGAGACAGAAACACCCTTGGCCTGTGGGACCAAAAATTGTTTTTTCACTTTGGCAGTGAGAGTGTTAAGTAACAAAAGAGGTAGGAATTTCTCCCTTGTCTCCCAGATACTCTTCAAGAAATGAATCGATTCAAATATTGAAAACCCATGTTTACATGACCAGAAGCCCAGAGCTCGCATTCAAAAAACTCTATAACAGTCTGCTCATAAGCATAAAAAACTAGTCTAAAGCCTCTGATGAAGTGAAGTTTGGGTGAATTTTTTTTTCTGTTATTATTCACTTTTTCAAACATGGGTATCTATAACAGTTGGATTTCCAAATGAATTTTTACAATTATTAGGTAATTAATGACTTGCATCCCATGTTAATAAATAATAAGCGGAACTTGTAGATCTTCATCTCATTTACATAATTATTATTCCCAGAATTTTATGTGGTCTGAAAAATCTAAATTGAAAGACAAAAATAAATATTTATTCATCTATCACCATCCTTGACCACTGTGTACTCCTGATGTAGGTGAACACAACTTTCGATCTAAATATTTCCTTTTCCAAGCCTGCCAGCATTGCCAATAGGTAGGTCCCGAACTTATAAAGTAATATATTGCAGCAAGGAACAATTTTATGACCTTTGGAACTTGATAACTGCAGACTTTAGATAGTTTTGTTAGGGTCTTACCTGTAACGATAACAACGGCAGTCAATACGATACCAAGATAAAGATTATCGTCTGCAGGCTCCTCAACTGTACTAGCTTGGATCCCATAGGCGATGAAACATAGAATGGCGCCGATCCACAGTAAGAGAGCGAAGCCTCCAAACAGGTTCTTGCAGAACTTCACCCATTCGGGGGTAGTCTTGGGAGGCGTGAGTGCGTTTGGTCCGTCCCTTTCCAAATTTTCTTTTGCTTTTGCATGACTGAGGCCCTATAATAAGTTTGATTACATAACTTACTCTTACTCTAACGCTATAAATATGTAGGTCACTTTTTTCATTGTGAGGACATGAATGTAGTAGGTACATATTCCGAAGTCAACTTACATTTTCAGGATGTGTTTGAAATCTTTGATATAATTCCTCTGGTGAGATCTTATGGTAATCGATGTCTAATTCTTGTTTCAAGTCATCTAAATCTTCGGCCTTCCTAACCTTCTTCGGAACTTTTCTTCGTGACTGTAAATTATAAATATTTCTAAATTAGAAACAATTCTGTTAATAATGTTATTAGTATTATTTCATTCACAAATATGTGGGTTAGATACCTGTTTACAAAAACTTTTATCTTAAAAAGGCCGACTCTTTACAACTGCTCATTTACACCTTCTCTTTAAGAAAAAATTAATTTATATATCACTGATAACTAATGAATTTGAAGAAATGACAGTGGTTTAGACAAGCCTTTTATAGATACAAGACATCTCCAGGTTGAAGTTTTGTAAATTATTACATAAAAATTAATAGGGACAGAAAAAGTCATACCTATACAGATAGATTCTCTATGAGCTCATACCTCATAAGGCATATAATTTAGTGGAGCAAGTTCATGCAATCTATCAATTCGTGTAACTGTTACCTGATTGTAAAAATATCTCAAGTTGTTCTGGTTAATCATTGCCCCATGAACCAAGCAATTGCACACAATCTGTAGATTTAAAATATAACTTTTTCACAGTGAAATATACCTATACTATGCAAACAATTCCACTATACATAAAATTGCTCTGTGATTTATTTATATAATAATATATACCTTTCTTATTTATTTTTTTTATTACCGACATTCTATTACAGGGAACACATTGCTCTGCTAATTATTGACGTATCCATAAGGCGGCAAAGCACGCATAATTCTATAGAATCAATAAAATCGTGGAGAAATAATAGTGCTAAATATTATACATACTATCATGCTCCTTGCATTCATTTCAATAAAGCACATAAGTATATGTTATGTATGTAGGTACTGATTGATACTAGTTACATTGAATGATAATTGCAAGGACGCAGACTAATTGTAATTACGACAATTTAACAATAATAAATTGTAAAACAGGACTATTCCATCCAATTGGAAAATGGTTACTAATTTTTCGCTGGGCTGCATTTTCAAATTTTCTCTGAGGATTGGCAAACTTAGAGAAAGTTTCTATTTATCAGGACTTTTATTGACAAATTATTTATACAAAAATTATTTTATATGGAAAACTGTACTAGGAAATTGGCCTATTTTTATTTAATATACTTAAGATATAAGCTTGTTGAAGATCCATCTCTTTTTCCATAATTAAAATATTCAACCTATATTGACAGTTCACTATCCAACAACCTACATGTGGGTTGTAAAATGTATGCTCTTTCCTACACTTTTATTCAGGTGCACTTGTGAATAATGATCATCAACTCAATGCAGGACTCCCGAGCAATATTAAAAAAAAAAAATCATCGAGATCGGTGATACCGTTCCGTAGATATGTATAAAAAACTTGAAATTTATTCAAAAAAGGTCGTATGTGATCACATGCTACACTGCTTCTTTTTTTTTTGCTTTTAGGATTGTTTTATCTAGCTGATCCTGTTTCCCTCAATTTTACCATGACAGCATTTTCTGACAACTTCGTTTTCTTTTCTCTATTTCTGTTCACGACTTTTTGAGCATTCAAGTGCATGATGAAATTTGCAAGATACATTTATTGTTAATGCATATAATAATAATAGTTCTGCAGAGCTCTGCTGTCAATTCCTCAAAGAAGAGTCATTCGACTAAAGTATCGTTCGTCAATGCGACTTTGAAGGTTCCTACATCGCTCGACAGAAGCTGAAAACTTAACTCTGTTATACTGATGCATTTATCAAAGGCGTTTGTTTTCGAGATTGCTTTCCTGATTCCATTTATAGGCGTGAAAAGACCTTTGTTGTATGATTGGAGGAGAGACTTCTTGAATGGAAACATTTAGAATAAGGTAAAAGAAAATTGGAGTCAAATTTTGGAATGACTTAAGTTCCGTATTAGCTTTAAATACCCTACCGGTTTCGGTCTATTGGGCCATTATCAGGGGTAAAGGGACAGAGTAACTGTAACGAGTGAAAAATTAGGGATTGTTGTGATTATAAAAAATCCGTGGTATGTGATATACCATACCAGTAAGCATGCGTTAACAAATGCCCAGAAGGGTATTATCAAAATTGATCAAGCTCATAGTGGTATAAAATTTACTGTAAATCAATCGAATTGGAAAGTCAGGGTAGAAAAAGAATGAAGAAAAATTCTCAAAAAACTACCTACTCACTTGTGAAATCGAATACAGGTGGTTTTCACCATTTCACCATTGAAATTTGGATTCAGTGGTTTATGAGCTATAAAGAAGTGAAAATCACAATTTTACAAATTTAACGCAGCTCACACTGAAAACGGCTTACATGCCCCTATCTAACTATTGTGGTTTAAATTTTTATAGATGATTTTTCGGGAACTAAATAATAGCTTACCTGGCAACCCGGTATAGGGTGTTTCGCATAAGAATCAACACAGAGCAGGGACGTGTAGGGGAACCCGAAATATGGTGATTTAACGCAACTTATCTCTATGCTAATTGCACTCCTGCAAGTTATAAGTCTTGAAAGTTGGGTTTCAAATTTCGAAAAAAATCAATCTTTCAGTTATACTTGAACTCAGAAAAACCAAATTTGGTAGGTATATTGACAGTAAATATAGTCAAATTGTAGAATTTTAAAGTGTTGATAAGGGATGATGCACCCTTAAAATGTTATATAATTTTCAACCCGGTGACCGATTCAAGAAATTATTACTTACTCTTTTTTATGGGGAATTTAATTCTCAAGCTATTATTTCTATTATTTAAAAAAACTTGAAGGGTAACTTTAAAAAAAAAAGAGGTAACTGATAGAAAAGAGGAATCAAGTAAACATAAAACTTCGTATATGTATATTATAAATAAATTACCACCACCAGCATCTTAAATAATTAATTAGTGCAATTATATACAAAGTGCGAATATGAATTAACCATGTACTACTTATTTCTTATACCTTCTACTTGCCATGTTACGTAACGAATAATTATTTGATATATAATACCTTTGCTCTGCCATCTGCGGTTTTATTGTCATCATAGCTAGATGGAATTGTAGCCACACGATATGAGTCTGAGCGACCAAGCTGCAAACAATCACTAACATCTAGACAAGGTCCATGCCAAAAAAGCAGACATAACAAAAATAATGAAATATGATATGAAATTAAAATAAAATGATAACGTTTGCAAACAATTACAGTCACTGTAGCAGGAGATGGGAAATATAATTCATTTTATAGCCATTGCAGCTTATCTCAGCGTGAATTTCTTTAGATAATAATAAAAGACTTATTATTAACTTCTACTTCAGTGATACAACTTCATGAATATTGAAATACATGTATTATTATAAATCAGTTTAATACGTCTTTTGTTTGTGATAAAGTTCGGAACAAAATTTATACTTTTCAAGTAAAATTGGAGTATGTTGTCAATGCTAATTTCTGATGTAGATACCTAACATTCTCCAGTTTTTTTTTCTGTTTTTTGAAGCACTTTGAAGCAAAATATTACTGAAAATATGAGAAGAGATAAAAATGTAAAATAATAGGTTGCTGAAAAATTGATCACTAACTCGATTGTACAATATTAAGGAACATTTCCAAACAAATTCCCCCCACTATACTTTTTCAAGTGAGTTTACAAGGATGTTTGATAAAACTTGACACCACCGATGCTAAAATATTAAGTAAATTAAAATCATTCTATTATCATATTTGAAAAATAATTCTAACAAGTTATTAAAAATGTTGCCAAGTTTTTTTTTATAAAATTACAATAATAATTATCAATTAAGTACAATTTAACAATGATGATGTAAAATTGTAACAAAGTTTATATTTCCTAGTAATAGAAAGTAAATATAACATAATTGATGTTTACAGTATGTTTGAGTTGGTATGTAATTTTTTCAGCACCTTGTATATCGATGGCCTGTTGCTCTAAAATTTTTCTATGTAAGAAGTTTGAGTGCTATTTTAACAATTATGCAGAAGATCAATAAGAAACACAAACGACAATAATTCTTCATTTACATAAAGACGAAAGTGCAACTGAAGCCATTAATAGATTTTCAAGTCAAAACGTTTAAAAATTTTGTGATACAAGTTGCAAAATGGGAGTGTTTTGAACAGAGATGAAAAGAGTCAGACGAGGCCGAAGGCCGAGTTTGATAATCGTCAAGTCAAGTGCTCAAACACTCCTTTTGCATCGTGTATCGCACAAAATTTTTTCTTAAAGCGCCAAAAAACAACAATTAATTTATGAATTCTAAGTCGGTACGCGAAATAATATTAATTTACGAACTCTAGAGATTGGTAGGTATTTTATATTGCCAAAATGACAGTATCATGAAGCTTCATGTAAACTTGCTTTTATTAACTGTCATATATATCGGGTGATCCACAAAATTTTTCATCAACTAGTGCCTTGGAAAAAATGAAGCAAACTATTGGTAGGTGTGCTCAGGTGCAATGAGCTCAGACATGACTGCAATAGCTATCTCTCTCTTTCAAGGCACTAGTTGATGAAAAATTTTGTGGATTACACGATATATATGACGTCAGTTTTAGGCACGAGTGCGTAAATTATGTCATTTCGAAACAAAAATGACAATCAAAATGGCAACTTTATAAAACGATTCAACAAAAGTAAAATTGTCTGTACGAGGAACATTCTTGAAAAATCTTTCTGTCCCGAACTTACCACCATATGGTATTCTCATACCGGGTGTCTTTTTGAAAACTATCCACCCTGAATAACTCATTTGGTGTTTTGTTGTTAGGAAAATCCTGAGACAGGTCAACTTTTTGTTTCTCGGGGGACGCCTTTGACACCAAATTTAACCTTGATGCCACAAACCGTCTTAAAAATTTTAAATGGAAAGGGGTCCCTCATTTAAACAAATATGCAGTCGCATAGAGAATCAGATTACATTTTAAATGAGGGGTTACTTGACCCCCCCCATTCAAAGTTCTTGAGATGGGGGCTGCTGGGGCTAGGGGTTTGTTGCGTCAAGGTTAAATTTGGTGTCAAAAGGGGTCCCCTGGGAAACAAAAATTGACCTGCCTCGGGATTTTCCTCAAAACAAAACACCAACGAAGTTATTCAGGTACCTATTATACTCACCATGTAAGTTTTCACATTAAATTATCGAAACGATTTAGCAAGTAGGCAATTTTCTTGTATTGAAAAATTTTCACAATGACATAGAAAGTGTTTCTTTCAAATATGTAACTGTTTGCAAATTTTCAAACTATTGGAATCAAACTACAACCTTCGTACCTATAATACAACACATAAATTCTGGAATCATTATACTACGCAATTTTGTTACCACCATAATAAATTTGAAGAACATCTTTTCATCATACATCAACAACATGTATGAAATTCAAGGTGAGTCAAAAAATGTAAGACATGTTTTAAAATAAGAAGAAGAAAAAAGTTTCAGAAATAGGGTTGTTGTATCTAATTTCAATAGTTTGAGATTTTACGAAATCATTATTCTTAAATATTTTTACAGCAAAACTACGACATACATATATGCAAAATATAAAGAAAATCGCCCACAAACAGATTTAAAAGTAAACAGCAGATTTTCTGTCTTTGGAAGGTAAATGGCCCATTTGGTGGTGGTATCAACTTGGACACCATTGTAGGTTTAGACGAAAAGTACCTTAAATTTCTCCAGCTCTCCAAAAATGGGAGGTGTCATAAAATGAAATATTAACTTTCTAGATGTCATAAAGCTGGCCTCTCTTAGGTCATCTTTTTGAAAAGACACTATACTAAAATTTATGTCTTCAACCCTTACTTCGTAGAATCTCTGCATACTTATTGATTATGAATAAAACACTAATGTTTTATGAAATTCTACTGTATATTGATGGATGATAGAAACGTTACACGTGTTTCGATACTTTTCATGTAGCATCTTCAGACGTAAAATCATATATATATCACATATAGTGTAAAATATTACACTATACTAAGTTATCAGAACTAAGGCTTACTTTAGTTTTAGTCACGGTGTGAGACATAATATTACATCACCGTGGTTTTAGTAAAGTCGGAATTTATAAATAGGGCCCAATTCCAATGAATGAAACTATCTCCAACTGTCACATTTTGTAGGAGTAGAAATAGCACTATTTAAATAATTAACAAAAAAATGGTGACAATGAAAAACTGATAACATTACAAAAGTTCATTTTCATTATTCTGAAACGAAATATTTCATTCCACTTTAATCTGCAATGGGATATATACAAGGTTGTAAAACTCAGATTATATGCATATATGTATGTATAGTGATGCTGCACTTTATGACCTGTAATAAACTTAAACACTAGTAAAACGATTGTAAAAACCAAATAACCAGGAAATAAAACAGACAATTCTTTAGCAAAATTGCAGGAAAACCTAGGTTTTAGTTTTCATGCTCAAACAAATGCGCTAACTAGAACAATAAACAACAAACAAATCCAGGTTATTTGCAAAATCAATCAATTAAATATAAATAACAAAATGAAACGTGGTACTGCTTTCATGCGTTTATATAGGATTGCGGTTATTATGGATTATCGAATTATATTATAACGGGTGTTCATAAACCATGAACATAAAGGGCAGCGGTGAACGTCAAAAAATACATGATGATTACAATCAATGTATGTTTATGAAGTTAGAAGCTACATTTTAGGTTGAAACTTTACAAACACATAGCCACTGTTTATAACATTTCTATAGTACCTAAAGTAAAATGCCACAATTACGAATTATATAATCTTCTAATTGATTTTAAGTTAAAAATATCCTGCCTGCATCCATTCCCATTATCTGGCATGATAAATAGATGGGATTTTCTTTTTGTAATTCAAGGCTTCCTTCCCCTCCCTAGACACCTATTACAAATTTAAAGAACTCTGCAAGGTCATCATTGGAAATTATTGATATCTTGATAGGCTAAACTACCAACAAACCGATTGTAATAGAATAAGTGTCCCATTAGGCCACGAGGTGCTCCAATGTCTCACTCTATTGTCAATAAGTATCTCAATATTCTTATTCTTATCGCTCACCATTCTTCCGTGTACAATTATTTAATTGATGGTAGTGTCAGGAATAGATTGATATTTATTTTTTCCTCGTTGTTATCCCGATTTTAACGTAATGAACTTGCGAGAATTTTTAGAAGGTCATTAATTAAATGAAATCTTTGCTTAGATACCTACCATTTATTTTTCCAAAACCGATGATGACCACATCTAATTTAATATGATAATTGTAGCTTTTTTTATTCGCCAGGAGGATAAATGCAAAAAAAAAACATAAAGCACGGATCATAATCAAGCAGAAAGGCACTTTAAACTGTGTGTGAAAACAAAGCAAGACACTTACTTATATGTACTCTTGTAGTTAGGCTTAAGTAAAGGTTTTTATTATATCTCTAAATTCGGCTTCCTGGATCTTGAAATGCGTGCTCATTTTTGGATCATAAGTCGAACTTTTCGGGCTTATTTTGGCACTTAGTTTACAAAAATAATATTTCACCAAATTACCTATGTGAAATAAAAATAGTTATTTACATTACAAGCTACGAAAGTTCACTTTTAGGTGCGAGGTCTTTTGAATAGCCGAGGCGAAGCGTAGCGTAGCCGAGGATATTTAAAAACTCCGAGCACCTGAAAGAGCTTTCGTAGCGTGTAATGTATTAAACTTTTCATTCTCCCCTTGCCATATTGAACCACGGATTAAGAAGAAACGAGTAAAATAATACGATTCAGTGATAACAATGGAATTATTATAAGGAGCCATGTTTTTAACATTACCATAGTAACGATAGTTTTAAATTATTAATTTATGACACTGTCAAGTTTAAAACTCTGTACCGCTATAATTTTAGAATTTTGATCGTAGTTTAGTTCAAACTGAATTTCATTCAAGAAGCTGCAAATTCCAATAAATCTTTCTGGAACATACAATAATAATTATTTGTATGTACCAGAAAGATTTACTGGAATTTTTTATTGCAGTTTTACATTTAATTTTTCATCTAAATAAACGTTAATCAAACTGACATTTCTACTTTTTTGTCCAGGCCACGAAAGTTTTTCATAGCTAGCAACCACCTAGCAACCTATCACCTAGGATGTTTTACTTTCGCTTTCGGTTGTCTTATCAAGACAGAAAGTTACACTTTCGTAAAGGGGAGAATGAAAAAATATTTTCACAGGGGAGTTTCGCAGCATTAATAATATTGTAATTTTACAATAAAAACTATTATTGTAAATAATTTAGTGAAATGCTATTTTAGTCAAGTTGAATTATATTTTACTAGAGAATTTTTCTATCTAAATTTTTTCCCAAGTTATAATGAAAAGTAGATAAAAATTGCATGACCTCGAAAATATTCCTCCAAATAATTTTATTTATTTATAATTATTTATACAGTGCGCGAGAAAAGTAAGGAATAAATTCGATAAAACGGAAAGCGCTGTTTTTTTGACTAAATAAAAAAACAGGTCGATTTTGTTTTTGAGTTGTTGAACTTTTGACATAACATTGGGATATACAGGGTGATGTGCCAAAAAGTGGTGACGTCATCGGTATTTTTTTTAAATGACAACCATTATTTTTTATTCCATTTTTTGATACTTCCTTTAATTGACAATATGGTAATGTAATCAATTTGTAACCAAATAAGGAAATTTCTGAGAAAACAGCTTGTGAGTCGAAATTGTGCACTTTTTACTGATGTGAAAATCGGAACATTAACAATCAAAATAAAAAAAAATCAAATAACAATGACTTTCCATGGTAATTTTATAAGATCTGCGTCTATTAAATTATTAAATCAAATCTGTTAAATTAAATTAAATTAAATCTATTAAATCTGTCCATTAAATTGAATCTGTCTAAATTAAGTTATTTTCACAAAAATTTCGTCGTTTAAAGTTACAAAATGATTACATTACCGTATTGGCAATTGAATGAAGTATCAAAAAATGAAATAAAAAATAAGGGTTGTCATTTAAAAAAAATACTGATGACGTCACCACTTTTTGGCGCATCACCCTGTATACCCTAATATTATGTCAAAAGTTCAACAACTCAAAAACAAAATCGACCTGTTTTTTTATTTATTCAAAAAAACAGCGCTTTCCGTTTTATCGAATTTATTCCTTACTTTTATCGCGCACTGTATATAATTTATTATTTATTATAATAATAAAGCGAGAAATTTAGTACAGATGTACTACATACGTATACAAGTACCTACATATTTATACTGGGTGAGTTCTTTTAACGTTTAGTACAGGGATCTCGTAAACTACTGCCAGTGACAGGAACAGTTACATGGGAAAATTAGTGCAGTTCTATGAGCTAAATTCGAAGCTACTTTTGTTTTTCCCAAAAATCCGTTGGGTTCTATATTTGACGTAGGTATACTAAATTTCGCGAATTTCTTTATACTGAGATAGTCTTGTTATTGGGATTAGAGAACAATAGTAAAGAAAAATGTTTTCGACGATTTTAAAACCCATAAAGCGGCGCTATAATTTTTTTATTTGTCGTGCCATTTTCGAGCTATGACATAAAAATGTGTATTTTCCTTATTTTCATAAAAAAAGCACAATATCTAGTTTTATATCATTGTATTTATAGAAAAAAAAAAAAAAAGATGTCATAGCCAACTATGACTCACATTTTTAAAAACACAAGTTTATATCATAACTCGAAAATGACACGCACAAATGAAAAAAATTATAACGCCGTTTTATTGGGTACAAATAATCCAATAAGAGCGCTATCTCAGTATAAAGGAATTCGCAAAATTTTGTTTCTTCTTCTTATGAAGTTCAAATATCTAGGAACCCATGAAGATTAAAAAAAAAACTACTTCGCATTTAGCTCATAAAACTGCACTACTTTACCCATTTAACCGTTCCTCTAACTGTATAGTAATTTACGAGATCCCTGTAGGTACTAAACATTGAAAACAGCTCACCCTGTATACCTTGGTGTTAAACGTTCTGAAAGTCCTCTAAAATTACTATACTTATTATTAAAAATTATTATATTTATGTATATCGAACATTTTTGTTTTCCATTTTTGCCTAAATAACCTAACCGTTATTATTGTATTTTTCCTTATGAAAATGAAATGAAAAGTTCATATGAACATTGGCCTAAAACTGAAGGTTTATGTAAAAAGGAATGATAAAAAAAATGTTCACTCCGTTATTGTCTACATTTTTTATTCCATTTTTTTCCTCCAATCTTACAGATGCTACTCGAGATGCTATAAGTAAAAAACTGATAATAAGCCTCAATTTTTCAAGATAGAGGCCATCTTTAATTTTATATAATTTAGGGACTTTTAGTGCATTCAACAGGAAGGTATGCAGGTACACCATACATAGGGCGATACCGAATTGGGCGAAGGATTTGGTTATTCACTAATCCCAGGGGTCAATTGGGCGACAAACGAGAAACTAGGGGATTAAAAGAGATAACTGGACAGACAAGAAATACATGTGCGGCCTTGCCCATATATATAGCAGTGTTGCCAGATTTATTTAGTGGTGCTTTTAGTAGATCGGATAGGTATACCTAATCAATTTATTATTAATAATTGAAGTCGAGTAGGTAGTAGGTACGTACCTACCTATGGCTATGTTGCACTTTAGCGTCATCGGTAAGTCAGGTCTTTGGTCAGGTGAAAAAAACAATGAAAAAAAAATCTACCCTGACCAAAGACCTGGCTTACCGGTGAGTTTTAGTGCGGGGAAAAAAAATAAATACCACTATAATTAATAATTATGTGTATCGCCATGGGTATTCATTATATGTACATTACTTTTCTATTGATGTTTCATGTTTCTGCTGTAGGTATAGTATAAAATAATAATTGTAAATGCACTAAGGGCTTGATGATGTATTTGATAGAACTTAAAAAAATAATGCATCAAGTATTAATATTATTATTTTATTTTTTTCAATTTTATTTAATGTAGAAAATCGGAATTTCTGTAAAATCTGGCAACGTAGCCATACAAGAGCATGCAAATAACTCAACGGTATTTAGAAATTCCTTCGCCCAATTGAGCTCCCGGATTATAAGGACCCCCGTCGTGACGAAGGGTCACTCAGGTAATTTCGCCCAATTGAGAAACGCCGCATACATATTATGGACCAAAATCCTTGCTTCTATGAATTTTGTGGGTCAAAATTTATTTTTACCGTACATAATTATCTCAAGACCATAACTGATTGATATTGTTAGTCCGATGTTCAACCTAATGGATTATTTTAGGTATACAAAATACATTACAGGGTTATCCTAAATAAGTGCGAAAAATTTTAGGACGTGATTCCTTCGCTCATTCAAAGGACAAAAAATCCTATGAACGTGGGTCCACAAATGCGCCGTTTTTTAAGAATCTGGGTGTCAAAGAAAGACTTCTTTCCAGTTTTTTTGACGATATCTCAGGAACCATTTAAGATACAGAGCTCAACTTTTGTACTTATCCTACTATTGATTGATATTGATTGATATAGCTACTTTTTTAAAGCTATTTTTTCATATCAGTGACGAATATTTTGGGGTTGTGTCAAGTTTCTTTAGTCCATAAATTCCACGAAACTGGCCAAATTGCCATTTTGGAATTCAAATTTAAGGAGGCAAAATTTTCTACAGAAAAAGTGCTCATGGTCATAATTGCTAACGTGAACCATTTTTAGGGAAACGGCCATTTACGATCAAAAATTGGGTTTGAATGTTTCAAATCATGTGCCGGAAAATGGAAAATAATCTTTTTTGATACCATGTATCTCAAAAACGGTGCATTTCCGAACACACGTCAATGTGGACGTTTTTCGTTAGAATGAGCCTAGGAATCACTACCAAAAATTTTTTTCACTTATTTTTTAATAACTTATTATTAAACTCATAAGACTGATAAATTTAAACCTTGTGCACGTTTCTCTTGAGGCGTAGATTTAAGGATCGGTTAAAAAATAATTCCATCTTAGACTAGGTACCAAAATAATATACCGCTTGTTGGCTAAAATTAGCCAGTTAGTCAGTGTCATAATAAAAACTCATAATGATCACCACTATTATACCTACTAGGTAGGTGAAGATTTTATTCATCTTTAATGTACATAATATTAATATTAAAGGCTCTGAGTAGACAACATTAATTATGAAAGCCCTTAGTTCAAAACAGCATGTACCAATACAAAGAAGTTGTTTAATGTACACATTTTATACTTGTTATTGACTTTTATACTGCGGCACATAATACTCAAATATGCAAAACCTCACTATGTACAATCAGGTAAATCTATTGGGTGAAAAATTGGTTATACAAGGTTTAATTCTAACGACAAGACAGCACGTCACGTCACGACATTGCGTGGTAAAAGTGAGAACTGACGTGACTTTGTAAAAATTGGATGAGATGAGGGACTTCTCTCTATATGGGAGAGTTTATTCTGGGCTTTGTCGAGCAGACTAGTCTATTTTTGGTATGACGTGTGTACAAAGAAATAAATGTATTCAGGTGACCTACTTTTTCATCAGAAAAATATTCATAAAATCGGAAACATCAAAAATAGACATGGTGTGTCAAGAAAGTAGCACCCAAAAACAAAGAATAAATTAATTTAGAAGTATGTAGTAACTGACCATTTCACATTTTTATAGTTCTAAGATCAAATCCAGATCTTTTTATATCATTAAAAGAAACTGAATTAAATCAGGTTTTGTTAAATAATTTTTTCATTCCGGGATCATAATCCGTTATGTTATAATTTCGACTGGAAATCATTTATGACACAAGTTTTCTTGGGCTTGGGGGAAATTAAGTAGAAACATTTTCTTACGGAATAAAATAAGCTCTGACATATACTGGCGGTGGACACTTTCAACTGTGGTCACACCGTTGGGATCTCTTCAACCATAGGAGGTAAAGAGTCGATTAAATTAGAGAAAAGTTGCACAATAATTATTCTACGCTCATTATTAAGAATCTGAAAGAAAATTTAGGATTACTTCAGTTGTTGGTGAAATATCCTGAAAAAACTGGAAAATCGAGGAGTTTCTTTGTAGCCTACAAAGGATGAGAAGTGTCGTTTTTGCGTTTCATAATGTTTTTTCTGATCCAGTTTACTACTTCTAAGCACTTACAACATCTAGTCATCAATCTTCGTTGTTTATCGGATAATTTTTGAGTAACCAGACAGTGTTTCAGTTTCCAGCAAGGACAAAACAGCAAAACTGTTTGTACTCCTGTTTTCAAGCTTATGTAGCGTTTGATTCGAGGATATAATTTTAACTCAGTTTACTACTGAGGTCTTTCTATCGATCGAGCGTGTATGGTAGTTGTACCTTTCCAGACGAGGTCGTGCCCTAGATTTTTATGATAAATTTGTTATAAGCTCACGTTATCATTCTATCACGATACTCTTAGGTAGGTACTCTTATAAGTTATCTTAAAACATCTGACGCTTTGTTCCATAACAGGCAAGCGCAGTCTGCAAAGTGCAATTTCATATTCCAAACTGCCACTAAGTCTGCCCTTTTAAATGCGTTTAAAAATACTTGACTACAATACAAAGAGGTCTGGATTTGGTATCACAGAGACGCAAAAATTTTTCCATGCTTCTACACTATGTGCCTTTTGTGCCTCCACTCTGGGAAATGGTCACATCCCCGATGTCCTGATCTTTCCAAGTGGCTTTCATTATTGGCGACTGATATAACTTCAATTCGAACATCCAATTTCATTATTGGCGACTTATACAGGGTGCACACCATATATCCTTCTCTATATTGCTATCTCATAATTTGTGGCCATCTCGAAGCCGTCAAGACATACAAGATATTTGTGACCGTTCCTGAAATATCCTGAAAAAACTGAAAAATCAAGATTTCTTATTTTTTCCATATCTTTTTTATTATTGGAGATTAATGAATAATTTTTTTATTAGCTTACATAAGTCGTCAAGAGCTACCCATCTGACATTTCAAAAATTTTCAAAGCCGACTGGATCCCAGAGTTTTCATAGCCAACTTTTGTTTTTCTTAAGTCCGCCGTATTGTTTTTTTATGTCGTTCGGTATGAAAAAATAATGGAAACCAAAAATTATTAAACTTCAAAAAATTAATTTTAAAAATAAAAAGACCGAATATCATAGAGAAATTAAAAAACATAAGGCAAGCATATTGACAGTTCTTCGAAAAAAGAAGAATACCAATTTTTTATTTTTTTTTCGAAGTTTATTAATTTTTGGTTTCCATTATTATTTTTATATCGAACTACATAAAAAAATAATATGACGGCCATAAGAAAAACGAAAGTTGACTATGAAAACTCTGGAATCTAGTTGGCTTTGAACATTTTTGAAACGTCAGAATAGATGGGTAGCTCATAACGGCTTATGTAAGCCTACAAAAAATTATCTATTAATTTCCAATAATAAGAAAAATATGGCAAAAATAAGAAATCTCTATTTTTCAGTTTTTTTCAGGATATTTCAGCACCGACTGAAAATATCCAAATTTATTTTCAGATTCTTATTAATCATCAAATTGCGCATCTTTTTCTCTAATTTAACCGACCCTGTATCTTAGCGTTTACGAGATAGCAATATAGAGAAGGATATACATACAACCTACACCTTTATATCAGAATGAATTGATAAGTTTCATGCTTTTCAAAAATTTGACAATAACGTCTGCGGTACAAGACAGATTTTTTAGAATTTATATAAAATTGTTTCAAAAATAGCTTCTAATCACTGATTTCTAGGATATAGTCATTCAAATTATTAACCAGTCAGCAAGTAAGTAGGTACTTAGTACTTAGATCATACTCATCTTGACTCAATGATTACATGCAAGGTTTTCTCTTCACCGACACGTGTATAGTCCCACGAATGTAAGCAATGTAGTTAGATTCGGGGTGAAGTAAATTACTCAAAAGTTTTCTTATAGTTTCTATTGTTACGGTGTAATATAAATAAGGTGAGCGAACGGGAGCAGTATTTTAACAGTGAGAATAAGTGATAAGCGAAAATGGATAGCACCATGGCTTGGCCCAAAATTTTGCCAGGGTAGCATTCGCCGGGTTTAATTTCTGTAGTTATTGGAAAGAAAGATGCCCATGGTCATCTGAGTGTAAGTACTTATAACTCAACTTATACCAAATAAATAAATAAAGATAATATCAAAATTATGCCGTTAACTTTAATAATATCTGATCTTCATCGACACTTTGTAAATACCTATTCTGTTAAGAATAGACTTTGAATTATATAACAAGATAACTCAAACTCTCGCATATAAAATATTAACCTTGACTTAAGTAAATATATGTATCATAAATGCAATCGTACAGTCATACAACTTCATAATAAATATACCCAGACGTAAACTATCAACGAGTAAAAAATCTAACGTGGATCATTCTGGCCGGAGCGATTCAGCAGACTACTACTCTGACTGGGACTGAAACTGAAATGTGAATCAAGGACGGATATTTTAAATTTACATCGCTAATGATCGCTGCATGGAGAGTCCTTGTGGAAGCTTTATCCCACGTACTGGGAAAATTAAATCTCGAGAAAATTAAATTTCTGAAGAAAGGAGGGCCTCAGCTGCAATTAAAACTTTCAAGTAGGTATACCCGAGAAGCTTAAAATGATTAGGTACTCGAGAACATTTTGAGTGTAGCTTTTGTTGTATAATTTTTCGATTCTACCCGGGGGAGAAATTCTGCAATTGTGCTGTTTGTGCCTAATATTTTGTAGGTACTCCTCTCAACTACCATAAATTGTAAGGGGATAATTGGAACTTTTCTTCAAAAATAATTAAAGACGACATTTGGAATGAAATTTCGTATATTGCATTGCATTAATAATCGCTAACTGCTGAAAATGAAAACCATTGTGAGGGTGAAGTTGAAATTATATTACTGTTACATTTATGGTGAAAATGCAAATAAACGATATAATATAAATATAATAAATAAAACTTTTATTGTAATTTATAAATAACAAAACTTTTTTTTCGATTTTTTTTTCGTTTTCTTGTCAGAAATTTGCTGTGAATGTAAAAAATACCCAACTTAATTTAAAAAAGCAATCCCTTATAATAATAATTCTAACTACACGGTCAAGTTAGAAACAAATTTCAGGAATGAAATTTGTCTCCAAAAGCCTGCCTAAAATATGTTTTATTGTTGCCCTTTACACAAAAGCGTTGAGGCAAACCTCAGAACCTCGCTCAGAACAGAACCGACCCCTACCCCTAACAGCTCCAAGCTCCAATTATTGTACATAAATCATGTATCTAGAATTAAAAATATATAAAGGTTCATTAAGTTAATGAGCAGATTTTTGGGGCTGTTTCTAGAAAAAGCATCGACTTTAGATGGCAAATAATAACAATTCAGTGATTTTTGGCATAAAAGGGGTTACAAAAATGTTAAGAAAAGTAATTTGATGTCAATATTAGCTTTAAAAACGGTCACAGAAATCAGCCCATCAACTTAATGGACCTTTATAATACTCACAGTGGGTATTACAAAAGCTCCATTAAGCTAACGGGAAGATTCTGGGTTCGTTTTTGAAGCGAAAATTCAAATTACTTCTTTAAAAATTTTTGTAACCTATTTCATGCCAAGAATAAGTAAAGTGCTGTATTTTCCACCTAAATTCGATACCTTTACTGGAGAAATGGTCCCAGAAATCTGCCCGTTAATTTAATGGGCCTTTATAATACCCACCGACTGTCTATTATTATGAACAAGAATAAAGTTCTTCTATTCTAGTTATTGAAATATTGCAAAATTAGAACAAAAAAAAAAAAAAAACTAGGAACCCTCAATGTAACAAAAACGTTGTCAATTTGGTCTGTTGAACGTATAGTTCAGAATTTCTATATAAAGATTAAATTATTAAAGGTAAAACTATTTATATCATTTCAGATTTCAGTCAGGAAATGGTTTTGTAATTTCCTTTCAAACTAAAGTAATCAATCCGTCCAGCTCTACAAACCAGTTAAAGCAAAAATATAAATAACAAAATATTTGTTTTCGTTTCTTTCTTGCAATAATAGTAAACAATAATAAAAATTAAATAAGATGATGAAAACTTAATCTTTGGAAGGAAAAAAAAACAGAATTTATCATAAAAGTCTAAATAAAAGTAACGGATATTATTAATAGTAAAATATTTGTATCTTCTGCACTTTATATTTATTCAATTTTAGTTGATGGGCGACGGACTTTTATATAAACTGTTCAAGATAATTTATAGGTCATAAAACAGAAGTGCTTTCTATACCCATACAGGTAGGTATAAGTATGCAGGGTTATTGGTAACTGGATACATTCCTTTGGTGATAGAACAAGAGGTAAGGAGTAAATTAATCCTAACATGTACTAAACAAAACTCAATAGATTTTGAGATAGATAGTTCTATTTTCAACTTTTCTTAAAAAAAATAAGTGTCTTGAAATGTAATTTTCAACAAAATGTACCTACTTAAACTTTAGTGTTTTTTTGGCTGGAATACTTGTCCAACACTATAGTCTTCCGTTTGCGGAATAAAAAATATCCGGATGTATTTCGATCGTGTGAAAATTTCAAAGCAAAATAAAAAAATTAAAAATTAAAAACAAACAAAAAAAAATCTCAAAATCTATCGAGTTTTGTACAGTGCAGGGTTAATTTACTCCTAACTCATAAGCCGATAAACTTTTGCACCATTACAAGCACTGTTCTTTTCGATAATACCGAGGTTAATACATCCTAAGGGCGACCTCCCCCCCCCCCCCAGGGCAAAGCGAGCTCGCCCTGATCGAAGAGAAAAAAACCCACCTGTATTACGTACAATGGAGTATCGAATTGACGATAGTAAGCGAGAATACATGGAAAAAACTGTCTACCTGGGAAGTACAGCTGGATGAATCACTTGCGTTATCAATAGATACGTTATCACAGACCTGAGAGAGGGACATGGCAAAGACCATACCAGGTATAGGTGGATAAAAGAAAAGACCGATAGAGATAGATTTCTTCAGCATCTTAGCACCAAGATCGATAATGTAAACGGAAGATGTAGTCCAAATTTATTAATAGATTTAATAAAAGATTCTGTGGAAGAAAGTACTCCAAAATTCAGAGTTCACAATGAACAAAAGATATGCCATACTACGGTGGACCTCCGAAATACACCAAATGTTACATATTTTCAGGAAACTAAGAAGAAAGTACCAGCGGGCAATAGCACGATCACGAATATAAAGAGTCGAAGAAAGAACTGAAGATAATGATGACATCAAAAAGAACCAAGCTGGATCAATTATACAGATCTCGCAACCGATTTATTCGGGGACGTATTTGAGGTTGTCAAGTCACAGCTGCAAACCACAAACCCCAGAATAACACTCGGAAGAAAGAAGAAAATAAAAATACTTGAAGAGTTGTATATAATAAGAAAGCACGAGTGCCAAAAGCCCCAGCAACAGAGAGTTGCAGTGCAAGACTTTTTTTCTGAGCAGGATGTGGTAAAAGCGAGTATAAAAATCAAATGCGGCAAAGCCCCAGGACCGGACGGCCTTCAACCTGAGTTGAACAAAAGGGCGACAGCAGACAACATCCAGTTCTATGTCGACTTCTTTAACCAACTTTCAAGTGAAAATACGTTTCCCACAATATGAAAGAAAGCAAAGCTCATACTGATGGAGAAACCCACAAAAGAGTAGACCATAATATGTAGACTATAGTACTGCGAAGAGTTGCCAAAAAAATAGTGCTGTATCATATTGATGGACGTCAAAAATGCATTCAATGTGGCAGATTACGACGACTGCCGTAATAATAAATCAAAGCCCGAAAGAAGAATCTATTTTTCGAGCGGGGGATACCAAGTGAAAGCAACTCCCACTGTCAAATGCCTGGGGGTCATAGACTACAGACTGGATTTGCACAGCACATTTATAGTGTATGCAAAAAAGCTATCGAGATAGAAAACGCACTTAAGAGTGATGGTGCCAAATGTAGGTGGACCAGGAGCAAAGAAAAGAAAAATCACGTATGCAGCAATTCAATGTATAGTTCTCTATACTATATGCTGCCACAATACGGATCTGTTCCATCAGAATACTTAGGTGTTTCTTGACCTTAAGGGAGCTATAAAAGCAAATGGCTCTTGGAGTATGCAGGGCATAAAGCACAGTATGATGCAGCCCTAGTAATATCGGGGATGATCTCTCTGCCTGCACCTACACGGCAAAGAAAGAGAGCGACTCTAAAAGCTTATAAAGCCAACCAAAGAGGATCAAGAGAGAGAACGAGCAAAGATCTACTCAATGTGGCAGATGGAGTGGATGGGCGAAGCAAAAAAAAAAAAAAAACAACAGTGGCGTGGACAAAGTGTCGCGAGAATTGGGCAAGGTGGACTATTACCTAGATACAATGTCTGAAGGGCGAAGGTAGATTTTCAAACTATCTCAAAATAATAAAAAAGACATGTACCTGATGATGCGCAAAGAAAATGACGGCAATGAATATTCGATCCCAAACCTGTCGTTGTTTAGAAAACTGGTGGAGACATTTAAAGAAAATAAGCCAACAATTTACAAAACCGCAACTTTGTTAACTGAATGGCAGAAAATCATCAATGAAGTGGCAAGGAACACTCTCATCTTGAACGTTTCTTTAATAAGGAAAATTGTCGGATTTGGAACAAGGATATCCGCATACATATTCTTAAGTGGAAACCGATGCGTCCTCAGCCCATTACTACTTGAAATTTAGTCGGAAATCAATTTAAGTAGATGGTATGATTGGACCATACTTTTTCGAAATGTGGAAGAAACGTAATTCCGGAGTTCTTGTGGCGTCAGTTGAGTCTGAAAAACATACACCTACCTAATGGACCAATGAAACATCTTTTTCGCACATTACTTCCAACCCAACACGAAATAAATGCAAAACTGATTTATTTATAGAAATATTTCCGGATCCCATCATCTTCCCAGATTCCAACGCCGATTGGTCATCAATAAATAACTTCGTGTTACCTGACAGTACGCGACTTCTCTATCTTGGGATTTTTACGGCCTGACGGTCTTACAACTCCGCTAAAAAGTAATCGCAAATTTAGTAGACAGAGCAAGGGTCTGTGCAAAGACTTGGATTTTAGTTTCAAATGAAAAATTTTCTATTGGGGTCACTCCTTATTTAATTTCAAATCTGTATTCAAATCGATTCAGGTCAGAGTGTCGAAAGTTTGATACGAAGAGTTCTCTTATCGAAGAATAGAATTCATTGTTCCGCTCGCTAATGTCAATTAAGCAAAAGAATCATAAAAATTGAAGAACTAATAAAAAAGTATGGCGTCGGATCGATTTTCAAATTACAACTCCAAGATATTTTCGTAATTCATCAAATATTCTAAATTACAAGGATCAACCAAAATGGAGAGACTGCATGTCCACCATTTTTTGAATACCTACTCTGCATAGGCACCTATCAAAATCTTTAGTTAAAAATAATGGGCATCCATGAAAATTCTGATCATTCAGACAGGAACGACGACTAATCATCGTAAATGAACTTGCCTAAAGCTAAACTTTATAACATAAATAACCCCAAGTATTTTTAGTTATTCCATGCTTCATAAAATAGCATAAGCATAAGCAGTTAAGGAGAATCTTATAGGAGTAAAAACATCATTCGGCACGCGCAACGTTGCGAACTTCGCGCATACAAAAATCGAAACTGTCTACTGTAACCGCAACTATCCAGGAATCCAGGTTACCTCAGCCTATCCCAAATCAATTCTGGATTTTATGATAAATGAAATAGAACTTCTACGATCCAATACACATATTGGGTACTTTTACTTAGTGATTTGTAAACTTGTTAAAACTGAAAGACAAAAATAAAACACGAAACCGATAATATAGGTCAGTGAGACGTCGTAGACAGTATGTGAAGTATTGCAACCAGTACGTTCTAGTTTATTATCATTTATTTGAGGTTTGTTTAGGTTAATCACCGATAAATGTACAATTACATATTAATAAATAACAATCAGATCAACATTCAATTTAATAGATAATCACGAAATACAATCACTAAAAATAGGGTTTCCTCATCAAAAGCGTATGGCCGATTTCGCTTGTGAAGTACCTACATACCTAAATTAGTAAAACGTAGATACCTAGGTAAGGTAGGTCTTATAGGTACAGGATTTTTAAGACTACAATTACGATTGTCTTAATTTAAAATTAAAAAATTCGAAGAAAAAAAATTAAATAAACTAAAAGTAGGCTACTCCTACTCATTCGCATTTTTTCTTGACATTGGAACTGATTCATTAATATATTTTGAAACCTGGACACGAATTAAGCTTAACATTTCTCATAAACACATGATCGAACTTACAGATTTCTGAGGACATCATGAAGAAGACTACCTAAGTAAGTACCTACAATATCTTTCCATAATATAAGTACCTACCTATAGCAAAATCAATTAAATACGATGCCTATATCTAGGTACCTATTTACCTATCTACTTACTTCAGATCACTAGATCTAGATCAAAACCCACTTGCCTACATCATAGGTAAGTAGGAACTACATATTGCAGTGGATCACGTTATAAGATATAAATCAGTAAGGTACTTACATACAATTAAACAAATTACGAAAAAATATGCAAAAATCATGCCACCGCAACTTCTGATGTAGATGCGAGAATCTTGGAACAAAACTACCAAAAATTTACTTCAAACCGAAACCCTCGAAATAGGCTATAGAAGCCATTCCTATCGCACACCAACTAACTACCCATCGATCCAACATGGACCTTATGATTTCCATCTATCTATCATCTATCCATCATTATTATCGTTCCCAACAAGTGATCAAAACAAGTTAACGGCAATCTCTTTGTGCAACCCTACACCGCACCCCATGACATTCAGCCCTATTCCCGTACCCCATTGGCCCCGTTCCCAGCTACCCCCATGGCCCCGGCCGGCTAGTTAGTCGAATCGATACCAACACGCGACCTCAAGCACGACAAAATAATAATTATTGTACGACACATCCACTCACTATGCACTCTACCTACCTCCCCCATGGTGACGGCTGCTGGATCGAGAGGGTGAGGAGCCTGTTAAATGGAGCAGCAGGAGGCCTTCATACGCTGAGACGGACACGACACGGCTCTCACGTACTGGCTGCTCGGGCGCGGACCCGCGGACTGGCGACGGCTCCCTGCGCTGCCGCGATCCTATCGAGCCCTGACGTCACACTGCGGACCGACGCCGGGGCTGCGCGGGAGGGGACACACCACCGGCACCGGGACGGGACACCCCCAGGGCGGGCGAGGGCGAGGGGCGGCAGCAGCGGGCCTTGCTTGCATGTCTTCTATGTCTGAATAACTGAACCGAGAAGGAGAGGAAAGGAATGGAGATCTGACTAAGCTTGGATCTGCAAAACCCTGTTATTACAGATCTTTGTCTAATGGGTTATACGGAAAGGGAATAATTATTGCTTTGGGGTTGATGCTAAGCGATGGCAAGTAAAAATGAAATAAAATCGAGAGATGACAAAAACGAAGATGGATTGACAAGTCTAGTCGAGTTGGAACGAAATTACGAAGGCCTTTTTTGGAGCAGATCTAGATTAATTGGAATCAAACCAAAGGGGTTAAGAAAAACGGCTTTGGTGCACCACACAGTCGTCGCGTTGTATTTATAGCGTGATAATAATAGGTAGGTATATAAACGCAAGCTCTGGAGCTCCAAAACCCCTAACGTTAATAAGGGCCAAGGTTAAACAGCAGTCGCAAAAACTTTCTTCCTCTTTTGTTTGCTTCCTCCCTACTCCTTATATCCGAATCTTGCATCATAATCGGTTGGTTACTTTTAACACCAATCCTAAAACTTGAAAGGCTCTTCTGTGATTTATGCGCGAAATTATTTTTCGAATGAGCTGTTGTTGGCAGAATTTCACTTGGTTGCAATCAGAGCTGGGCAAAGCTTTCGACAAAAGAGCTTGAAGCCACAAGTCCCAAGCCCTGTTAAGAAGGAGTTGAAAGCCCAAAGCCACAATTCCTTTTTAAACCTAAAGAGCTTTGCAATTCCCAATTCACTTTTGAAGTTCTATACGGGCTGAAAGTTCTGCAAAAGAGCTTCAAGTCCTTGAAAACAGCTTCAAGCCCATGAAAGTAGCTTGAAAGCCTTTATTAATATATTTTTCACAAATATCTTGCCCATGAGAATCAATTCGACAAAAAACTGCGGGGCAAAATATCAATTCAAAAAATTTAGAATCGCCGCTCAAAAGATCGATTCTTTTGAAAATCGAGTTAAATCGCACATCCTTATTCAAGACCTCCTACCGTCATCCGTCTTCCCAGCACCAGGATCCGAATTGCGAGTTGCAAGTCGCAAGAATATTCACACACTTTTGTTTTAAAGAGCTTTTTCTGTCTTCCTTTATTAAAGAGTTTTGGAACTGTGAATACAAAAGGGCTTTATATCTTTCCTCAAGAGCTTTGAAAGCTCTCAAAAGGAATCGAAGCTCTTTTTTTTCATTCACAATTCCAAATATTTTTTTAAAGGAATTGAAGCCCAAAGACACAATCCTTCGTTTTAAAAAGGGCTTGGAGCCATCTTTAAAGCCACAAGTCCTCAAGCCCTTCCCAACTCTGGTTGCCATGTTTCGAATTAAAATTTTAAGGTGATACACCTACCTATATAGTAAGGAAAAAGTGGAATAATGCCGAAAACTATCCTCGAATCGTTTTGCTAATGAGTATTCACAAAATCTGATTCAGATTTAAACAATAATCTTAGATGAAAAGGTTGGCCTAAAAGATACTAACAAAAAATTTCGAACATTGTAGCCTACATTGTAGAAATTCAGAAGACACATTCTGCAATGTAAAAATTTCATCACTAAATTCAATCCACTTCGAGTAACAGTTGCAACCTCAATTTTTTTAAATTGGAAGCAGCTGCTTGGTATGTACTTACATCATTTGAAAGGTAGTCGTTCCAAAAAGGTAACTTTAGTGCGGTAAAAAATATAAGTAAGAAATTGCATGAACCTAGAAGAAATTCCTACAAGCACGAAATGTACAAAATATAGCTCCCTGTTGAGCACACTAATGAAAGTACCCTTAAATTAAAATTGTGCCGTTATAGCCGCCAACTTGGAAAAGGTCGGCTCATTTTCAGTTTTTTGCCTATAGAACCCTTGATATTGGAGCTGACTACACGTATGCCACATTTAAGAATAATTAATTCGCATATATGTAATGGGTAAATTTTATGCGAATCTTTCGAGATCAGTCTAACGCAGCGAAGACAGAAGTTAGCTGCTCTCTTCTTAATAATAAACTATCAAACCAAGAACTTCAAATAACTTTCGGGGGTTAACCCACTAATTCATAACGCTACCCCAAAATACCTCGGAGTTACTCTAGATAGAACCCTACCGTAAACCGCCAGACTTTGACATGCATGCCGAGAAAAACTTGTTCAGCGCTGAACAAAACAAACAAACCACAGAAGATATTGCGACTTCATGTTTAAATGGGGAAAAATACCTTCCCCAAACTGCAACTCTTAACACTGATAAACGAACCATTATTCGGCATATTATAGTGGAAGCATGCCCTCTAAAATCCGATGACGGTCCCTTCGATGATTTCCTGGTTGAAATCTAGATGTCTGCTTATGATTACGTATCACTGCCTAACGTTTGATTGTTTGACTTACTACTTATACTGATTGAACAGTAACCATTTACCAATACATGATTAATGTGATGTAATGCCATACGATATAGATAGATAAGTTGAAAAATAAAATCTTGGACTTAGGTACCTAACTAAGGAGGACATTTACTAAAGAGAACACCTCTAAACATTAATAAACATTAATTAAACATGAACATTACACATGTTCACCACATTAAACATTTAATAAAGCAAGTATCCAAACTTGGATTGGGAATTTTCAATAAATCAGACAAGCACGTCAATTCAATCAATATCCCTCGCTGTTACCAGGTGGGATCCTTGAGTTTACGTTTTCAGTCCTCGAAGTCCAACAACAGTGCCGTCAAAGTAGTGATTTTCGCGTGATTATGACCTAGATCTAGATCCCATGCAGATGACGCCGAACTCCTCGAGCATGATGGACTGTTGTAGTAAGGGTCTAAAAATGGGAGAGATGGGTTGACGACGTCATCGCGACGCAATTACCGTGGGTTCAGAGCATAGCCGACGGCAGACAGCGTCGGAAATATCAGCAGAATTAGAACGCCGGACGTAGAACTCGGCGGCGGCTACATTCGCTTCATTGCATTACAGTATGGACGCTACCTTTACGTCATCGTGTGTAAAAGCATAATAATTTCAACCGTTTAATTAAACTTTAATAATACTAGTTTCAGTTGCTGGGGCTGGAGGAGTCAGCTCAGAAAAACAAACGAGTTGGTATATTATAATGGAACAATTAAATTATATTAAATTTCGCAATGTTTGAATAACGATACGAGTAAGTTTCAGACCAAAGCTTCCAAGCAATTATTATCTTGCTAAAGGAAATGCAAGTGCCCTCTCGATAGATTGCCAGACTCGATAGTAAAAACATCAGAATATTAATTAAGTCACTTCAAACTACAAGAGATAAAATGCTCGCCTATACTCGCACACTTTGGTTGCATTTACCTACAAAATTCATTCATTATTGGAAGTATACAGATTGATAACTTGTAAGTAGCATAAGAATAATAATTAAACATGCAAATAAAATTTTATGCTCATCATATCTCCGGGTTTAGATTTAAAGAAGAATGAGGCAGGAAATAATTTTTAACAACAACGATTTGTATATGTGACGAGCCTGTCTTCATTTAAAACACTTCAATAATAACGTAGAAATTTCCAAAAGAAAATTCTAATTAATTTTCAAATTTGCACTCACATGTCGGTTATATTTATTGACTTGCAAATTTCCACCCTGTATACACAATATTCAATTTAAATATCGATTTACTGTTTTCTGTTCACTTTCACGCTATTTTTGAGACGCCGAGGAATCCTCGATTTGCTGGGGATGATAAGGATCTTTATTAACGTAGGGAGGAGGTAGGTATCTGACATTCACTGAGTCGGGTCCGTCTTCTTTACACCCCCTCCGAAGAATTCGGCATGGCAAGTTACAAATTTCACAGACGCAATATGATAATCTCGGCAAATTTTTATTTAAAAAATTGTAGGTATTTGCAGAGGACTTGGATATTTTTCGTGTTCTAATGATCGAGACCACGGGCCACCGAGGCTATAAATTTAAATGATTTAATTACATTATGCTTGAATTATTTTGTTGAAGAGCAAAATGAAAAAAAAGTCTATAGAAATAATTTATTGTGCAAACTGACTATCTTGCTCAGCCTAAGTAAAGTGTCTCATCTCATTCGAAGAGGTCTTTGTAGGCCAAAAGATGGATTTTTCAAAAAAAAAAAATTGCAAATTCAAGTACAGGATTGCAATGGCCATAATTTAGTATTATTTTGGACTATACAGGCTGTCCCATTTGAGAGTGGCATATCAAAGTTATGTTTTTTTTTTCTTTTCACCTTGTATAAACATTTCAACTACATCATAGGATAGTATACATGAAAAGTTAAAATAGGGACATGTAAGCCGTTTTTCTGTATCGTGAGCCGTTTTCGTCGTACAGGGTCTTCGAAAATTGCGATTTTCACTTTTGTTTATAACTCACAAACTTCTTAACTTAACACCTCATGTGTATACCAAGGGCCACTAGTGCCCTGTGCCAGTGATTTACACTCATTTATAGTGATTGATGCGCGACAAGACTAATCTTTAATTTTTTTAATCTGAAGAAAAAATACTATAAAAATTAGTTCAAAAACCCTCCTAGTCTTTTTATAATTTTACTATAATAGGTCTACGTAGCTTAAAAAATATAAATCTAATAAATATTACTTACACACATTTACAACATTAGAATGTAATCAACTTGGTTTACTTGGGAACAATAAAAATTTCCAGGCACCGACCGAACTTACATTATTTATGAAAGCAGTTCCCCAGAAATATGACTCATTGTTATTGTAAATACCTTATTACGCTACGCAAAGTATTCATTTTCAATATATTACATAATATTAAAGACCAGCTGGTTTAATAATACATACTAACATAAAAGTAACGTTTGGTGAAATGAAAAAAAAAACTTACGATTATAAAATTAAATAATAATATTTATATTTTCAACCCTAACTTTATAGAATCTCTGCATACTGATGATAAACAAAACACTAATGTTTTGAAATTCTACTTCATATTTATGGATTAAATTTCGACAGAACTAACTAGATCATAATGCAATTTCTTCAGAATCTTCTCAGTTTTGTTAATATCAAAAAGAAAATCAAGTAGCGGAGAGCGATATGTGTCAAGTTTTTCATTTATGACCGTGTATTGTTGATTGTGTAAATTGTCTGTGAATTTCTAGTGATTCAAGGAAATTAAATTTAAAATAATGAGCACACCGATAAAGTTTTATTGTTTGCTGTCAAGTGTGATTGTTATCTATTAAGTATTTAGCAAAATTTGATCTTTCGGGATGTTCGAATCTGTAAGAGTTTAGGTGTTCGTTGTATCTAATTTCTAGGTTTCTACACAAGTCTGCCCTATATAAACTGAATTACAATGGGAACAGTTTAATCGATAAATTCCAGGTTTCTGTAATTTAGATAACTTTTCCTTTGCATTCAGCAATATAGAACCATTACTCATAAAAGATGTTTCCAAAGTACGTTAGTGATGAAGATTTTCTGATTTCACTGTTTTGTTGAGGATAACTGAGGATTATGGCTAATTTGTGTTGTTTTTTGTGTAATAAGTTGTCTATTAATGTTTTACGGTAACGTTTTTTTATCATATTTGTGTGAACGACACTCCAACGAGAAATGTCGTGAAAATATCCACCAAATCTAGATCGAAAAACAGCGAAAATCGGCAGGTACTGACATCCAAAATGTGAGAAGAGTTAGATGGCTACAAAGTTTTTCCCTTTTTGAAATTTCCTCTAAATAACCAAGGTTTACAATTTAATTACAATTTGACAATTTTTAAGACCATTCCACAGTACGATGTAATAAAACCTTCACACTGTGTCGATTCAGCGAACTTTTTTCCCCAAAGGTTGATTTTTTTAATGCTGATCATCGATACATAGCAAAGAATAATTTTCGCAAAAGAACACCGTGAAAAATCGTAAAATTAATTTTTGTGGACTTAAAGTCTGTTTTGAATCGGCTTTGGAACATAATATGTTGAAACTACAATCTTTTCTCATAGCTACCTATTGTATTTTGGGCATCATGCATCACCCTACCAATTTATTGTTCTTTGTTCTTCTCAAAAACCTGCGTTGAATCTGAGGTAGGTACTGTTATGTAAATGTTTGATGTATAACAATCAAGAATTAATATGTCAATGGTGTTGGTAATCAAGTTAGAGAAAACTTTGTAAGGTTGGTAACGACCAGGATTTAGTTGAACTTGTTCAATGAACAAACCATTCCCTTTCTTGAACCAGCAAGATGATGACCGTTTAATAAAACATATAATATAAATAATTGATGAGTTTTATTTGATAATAAAAAGTTGAAATGAACTAAGAACAAGAAGTAATATATTTACTTAAAACAGGTACAATTTGTAGAATAAAAATCTTAAATAGGGATATTTAAAGCGAGGAGCTAACTTTGAAACTTTGTTTACAGGGCATAATATTAATTATGATACATTTATCGTGTTAATAACGAAATTACTAAAGTACCATTAGAGAGTAATTAGGTCACACGAGAGCTTCGAACAAATTCAACTGAAATAACTCAATAATTAGTCCGTCGAGTTTAAAATAATATGACTAAAAGCTTTTAACAAAATAGATCACAATAATTTTCAAGCTTTTGGGATAAAAATTTACATAAAAGTAGAATTACTTACACAGGATTGCTGATATGAGTTGTCTATAAATTCGCATACATTTGACAAGTGGCTTTCAAGAATAATAACTGTTGTCCTTGTGACTTTTAAAAAGTATCTATAGTCGACCAAGAGATATAACGAAATGATCTAATTGTTAAACTGTCATATTTTATGACTTCAACAATATTTCAATAATCCAAAAATTGATAAAATGACAGAAGTCGTTTCGTTATATTTCTGATCCAACTATACCTATCACATGATTTATAGAATTGATCAGAATCGATGTTATTAATTTAACGAAAAAGTATCTACAGCCGGTATACATAGTCATACAGAGTGAGTCATAGCGGGTGGTCGATATTCTATCAGCGAATAGAGGGGATTATTTCAAGTAAAAGAAATGAAGAAATATCTTCATTCACCCCATTGAAAAAAACACTCATTGAAATCGTTTCTAAATGAAATTATGCTCTCGCCAAACTTTTATTTCCATGGTTACACTTGACGACAATAAATCGTTACTATCGTAACGAATGATAACAATACCCAAGTCGAAATGCGACGTTTCGGGTTGAAAAAATTAATCGGGGTATAATTTGACAGCAGTTTGCCAAAATTAATCCAACTTAGGGCTTAAATGCTTGGATTTCCAAAATTCGCATGTCATTGTATTCAGAACGAAGCCAGAACAAAAAATTAGGGGTGTAATTTGAAAAAAAAAAAAAACAGTAGGGGATGGTTCCTTGGGCGTTGAAAGGCGTAAATGTGTATTGAGGATGCGGCCGCAAAAGTCTTAGGGGTATAGTTGAAATTTCCCAAGTGTAGCAATATAATTTCCCAAATAGAACGTAATTTCATTCTTTAAATACCTCAAGGTGGCTTCTTTTTACTCCTGGGCAATGCTGGTTTTTTAAGACAGTTTATAGTTTTTGACAAGCTAAATATGCTTAGATTTTCAGTATGTCACTGTATTCAGAACTAAGTCAGTAATCCTACTGAAAATAGGGGTGTAATTTGAAAAAAAAAAACAGTGGGGAATGGTTACTTGGGGGTTGAAATGCGTAAATGTGTATTGAGGGTGCAGCCGCAAAGCCGTTTAGGGGTATATTTGAAGTTTCCCAAATTTCATTTGTTTCTGTTTTGAAAAAACGCCATCTCTTGATTAAGAAAATTTGGGTGGGACACCTATATACAGTGTGTCCAAGATAAGGATGAATAGCATGGCGATCTCGGAAACCGTGAGAGATATACAGGATCGGTTAAATTAGCAAAAAGTTGAACAATTTAGGGTTCAATGATATTCCGTTGAGAAAACCAGAAAATTTTTCTTAAATCCGGAGATAGGTAGGTATTCGAAAAAAAACCGAAAACTTATGATATCGTTTTTATTTTTTTTCCGAAGTTCTTGGAAAAGATATAAAAGAACAAAGAACAAAGGACGCTTTATCATTGCTACTTTTTTAGCTGTCCAAGATGGCGCTACAATTTCAGTCCAACGTTTAGTTTTGAAGACAGCACCATCAAATTGATTTTTTTTATATGGCCCGTAAAAAAAGTACACCTGTGTTAGATAGCATTATCAATTACGAACTCAAAACTTTTTTTGTAAAAAAAAAACATTGTCAGCCTCTTGGCGCTGACAAAATGACAAAAACAATATTATGGTGGTGATATGACAGACTGATGAGATGGAAATAACCATTGAAACATCGATGTGTCTGTCTTCACCATACCGTTAGGGAAAGTGTGTCGCTCAAAAAACAATATTATTGACATTTGAGTATAATATACTAATATGTCAATAATATTGTTTTTGTCATTTTGTCAGCGCCAATAGGTCGACGCCTACTAAAGAAAAATATAACTAGGACACTAGTCCTGAACTCAAGAGTCAGGACTTTTAGAACAAATTCAATATGTTATCTGCTTTTAACAGGCCTCTTCTTTATTCTTTTATTTATCATAGATTTATTTATTTTATTTATTATTATTTAAACGTTCAGTTTGTATGTATTTTCTCTTAGAGTAGTTTTGACCATACGTACCCTCAAGTCTATGAAGAGCATCATATAAAAGCACGTTGGCCTAGAAAATTAAATTCTCCGCAAAAAAAGGACTATGCTTACTTTAATTGATCAAAAATGCAAAAACAATAATTTGGACAAATGCTCATATTAAGTATTGTCTTTAAAATTTAATGAGAGTGAATGGTGAAACCAGAAATTTTACTTTTCGGAAAGGTAACATTTCATAACAGGACTGCAATATTTTCGATGTTTTTAACCTTAATGGAGAATCGAGATTTTGTCATCATGAATTTAATTACATGGAAGTTTAAATATAAGTTGTAGTTACGCAATATTGCTTGGCGCATTGTCAACTGATCTAATCATATTGACGGTGTTGTGTAGACGTTGTATGATCCATAAACTGTGTGAACTCTTCAAGCAACGCGAATTTTAATGACGTCAGGTTCATCTTAAATCAATAATTAATAATCATCCTTACTTATCATAATAAATCATTAAAAATTCAAGACAACATTGAAAGGAAAATAAGTATATATGAAACCTCCGCAAACTGGTTTCAAGAATATTGGTGGCAGTGTGCTGCATACAGCATACATAACAAGAACAAGTTCGCATAACCTAGGCACATCTAATTACATAAATGTAAGTAATAATTGGATGAAAAAATTTCACAACATGAACACATATCTTCGTATTCCCTAATGACACAAATCTATAGGTGTGTTAGTAGGATACGTTATAGGAACTTGTTCTTGTTATGAATGCATCACGCTGATGCCACCAATTTTTTTTTTACCAGTTTGAAAATATCTATTTTTTTTTTCGATTTTGAAGTTATAGATATGATTATTTATTATTTATTTAAGATGAACTTGATGTCATTAAAATTCGCGTTACTGCAATAGTTCATACCTGCAGTTTATGGATCATATCGTCTACCTAGTACCTACACCGTCAATATGATTAGATCAGGTCAGGAGGAACCTATTTCTTTTTGTGAATATAAATGTTGCCCGATTTTCGCAAGAATTCTCTGGATTCCTGTAACGGCTGTGTCAATATGGAAGTTATTTGATTCTTTTAAATGCTCATTTTTAGAAAAGGCTTGAAAGTCTTGTATAAAATAAAGGAAAAATATTGACATTAAAAACAGGGTTGCAATGTTTAAAACAAAACGTTTTAAACACTTGTTTAAAACATGTTTAAAACAAAGGAACATGTTTAAAACAGGGTTTTAAACATTTGTTAAAACAGACGTTTTAAACGTGTTTTAAATGTCGCATGTTTTTTTTTTTTAATTAATTGCAGAATAGGTACATTGATTAAACCTCTATATTTATTTTACTAAATTATTTATTGTCACAAAGGAAACAAGCAAGAAATTGATAATTCAAAATAAATGGAAATTAACAATAAAATGAAAATTAAGATTTAACATTCATCAAGTAATAAAAAAACAAAAATTGAAAAGATACACTTTGTTAACATTGAATTTAAAGCTTTAAAAACCCTCACCACTTTGGCGGCTTTTCCATTACCCAGCCTGTTGCGCAATTTGCTTTGAAGTTACAGAGGGTGGTTAAGTGTCGATTTGACTGTTTTTTTATTTTAAAACTGTTTTTTATTGTATATTTCTACAGAGTGGACCAATAATCCTGAATTTTTATGTTCAGATTTTCTATTTACCAACCCGTATTTGTTAAGGTTCTGGGTATAACTGAAGCACCCAGTGGCGTTGATTCCGGGGTCACAGAACACTTTTTTTTTCTTGAAAAAAAATCTAGACTTATATTTTGATCTTTTATTGTTTTTTTAGAATACCAAATTCAATAATTGCTATAAAAAAGGCATACTTATAAAATAAATATGTACCGTTTTCGAGAAAAATTCAAATGTAGCGTTTTTAGCATTTTTTTATTTTTATTATTTTTATTCAATATTCTAAGATAAGTACCATAAATTGAAGGGCTAAGGGCTTGTAGATTAAGCTAAAATATGAAGAAAGTTGAAATAAATTTTGTTCCGAAAATGTTTTTTAAAGGAGATACTGGATGTTGAAAACCCTGTTTTATCATAAATGACATTTATACACTCTGTATCTCAGTTGAAAAACATTTTTAGGAAAAAATTATTTTATTATTGTTCGTATTTTAGCTTTATCTACACCGATCACATAATCTTAATTACTTTGAAAAATCCAAGTGATTCTGCGAGATTTAAAAAAATGTTACTTGCATAACTTAAAACATTGTTTGAGTTCAGTCATCAGTTATTTCAGACCATAATATGGTGACACATAATAGTAATACAAATTCGAATGTGATTTTTGGTTGCAATGGAAAAGACATCATAGAGAGGTCAATTTATCAAGACTTCAAAGCAAAAAAGCATTTCATTAGCTATTGATTTTTTCTAGAAGTCGGAAATTTATAAATTGCAAATTTCCGTACAAATCTACATCGATTACCCCGCTCTGGAGGGAAAAACGCAGGTCAACAAAATCTCACATAATAGCCTATCCAGGCCCTAATCGTATTTAGACTCAGCTTCTGAAACATGTCGTCGAATCGTTTAGAAAGCATTCGTGTACGACCCAATGGCGAAGCAATAATGCAATAATATAGCAACTTCACTTGTTGAGATGAAGGGAATCAGTACACCCATTTGGGGTTGCCTATGTGTGTGGTAGCCGGAAAATAACCCCGCGTAATCCGATTTATACGCTCCAAGGTCTCTCGGATCAAAGATAATTGAATTTATTATACCTTGCAGGTTGCATTTTCAAGATAGCATTAGCAGGTATCCCAAGATCGATATTCTCAAATATCAAATCCATTACTTACAAGAGAACTAATTATGTCGAAAAGTTTATTATATCCCCCAAATAACTACGAAATATAAATAATGTGATGGTATAAAAAAATATTTTGGTAAACGAATGCGTGGAATTTTATTTAGTACCTAAACTATACTCAAAGAATAATAGCCTGAAACCTCGAAAAATGATGCCAAGTAAATTGCGACAGTAAATTTCCTATAACAAATGCATTTTATATTACCTATTTTGGTATGGGGAAGTAATTTCCGCGCGTCCCAATAAAAAAGTAGAGGAACTCAATCTAACTATGTATTAACTTTCTAATCGCTTATTAACAAAAACTTTTCACTGTTTTACAGCTTCCAAAAAGAACCGACCAAGCGGGCGATTCATTATTTTATTTACCTAATACATTAAAATATTTACAACCCCACACTACTTCCGGTTATATACAGGAAGTGGTATCAACTTTCTTATTTAATATAGGACACCTATTATAGTGGTACCTTTATTATTACATTTTCAGATTGTCTGAAAATATGTATAAAAATGGTATTTATAGTTAAAATTTGTAACGAGCCATTTATAAGTTATAAACAAATGAAAATCGCAATTTTCCATTTTCAAAGAAGCTTAGATCGAAAATGGTAAAGATATCGGAAAACGGAATACATGTCACTATGTTAACTTTTCTGTAGTTTCCCTGTTATGAGGATGAAATTTCTTTACAAAATCATGAGAAATCGGCGATCTTCAAAAAAAAAAAGTTGAAATTGGGACATGTAAACCGTCTTCTTGGCTCGTTTTCGATCTAAGCTGCTTTGAAAATGAAAAGTGATCAGAACATTAAAAAAAAGAAAATTTAAAATAAGAAAGTTGATGGCAATTTCCGGTATAACCGGAAGTGATGTGGTTAATTAATGATATTAATTAAATTTACAATATTATTTTCATTGGTTAATAATTAAATTTATAACTGGTAACAAATAAAAAGTATTAATAATTAGAAATGTCAAAAGGAAATTATTTTGATTGTTTAAAAAAAATACAGGAAAAAAATATAAAAAAATGAAGGGGATGGTTGTTGATAGCAACGAGAACGGAGAAAGAAGAAGTTAAGAATTTTGAAAAAAAAACAGAGAAAAAAGTAAAAGGTCGAAGAAATTATTTGCAAGAACAAACAGAAGCAGGAATTATAGAGGAGAAAAGGGATTTTATAAAACCAAGGAATAAGATAAGCAACGAAAAGGAAAGATTGAAATTAAAGGAGTAGGTGAAAAAATCGTGACCAGTAAAAAAAAAGAAGAACACTTAAAATAATATTGGGAAAAGGAGTTCTTCAGGAAGCTAGAAGCCGAAAAGGAGATGGTAGCTGTTGCTGCTATATAAGAAGAGAAGAAGTAAAGTTTTAATTAATAACAAAGAAGAATTTCGTTAAATAATAAAGAAGAGATATTATGAGAGTTGAAAAGAAGACATAATAAGTAGAAATTATATAGAAAATTAGAAGCTATATAACAAGAGCTGGTGAGAGAATTGAAGGGAAATTGGAGAAAATTTCCTGGAAAAAGGTGCAAGGAAGTTTGATGGTTGTAGACAACACAAAATTGTACTTACTTATGTTATTTAATTCAAATTATTTATAGTGATTGATTTTTAATTATATGGTAGAAAATAGTAAGATTCAGAGCTCTACAGGGTGTATTGTAACGTCCGCATAATATTAGCACCACGCGATTCTACATCAAAAACAGAACAAAAAAGTCCTCAACAGTTTTTTCTTGATGTACACAGATTTTAAGATATGGACAATTTAACGTTCTTAAATTTTGCAACACTGGCGCTGGTATAAAAATTAAGATAACTTATTAGACGTGAAGTCACCTCACTGGTATAGTGTGCCGTTGCTATGTAATCGAAAAAAGGTGCAACAAGACAAATGTCATGCTGCGACGTGTCAATGTTGCAATTTTTTTACAGATTTTTTATTTTTTCAATTTTTTATTCAACAATTAAAACGCGCAGTTGCAATATTGATTGGAAGTATTGGAACTCAGGAAATCAAATAATTCCTAGTTTTGAAATGTTAATTAAAACCATTTTTACCAAAAAAAATCTAAAATTTTGGATAATTTGGCTATTTTACTTCTTACTTATGAATTTTTTAATAATATTAAGCATAATTTTTGAGTATTAAAAAACTTCAAATTTAAACTACAATGGTCGATAACTTCGTTATTTGAGGTCTAAGAGCTAAACGGTATTAAAACTTTATGTTCTGTTTTTGATGTAGAATCACATGGTGCTAATATTATGCGGACGTTACAATACACCCTGTATAGGTAGGTTAGATTTTACCTTTTTTTGGAAAACAGTTTGTAAGTTACAAGTTATAAAAAAAGAATTTTTCAACCAATTATTCCACATTTTATTTTGGTTCAAGCTTGGAAAATAACACTGAAATATTTATCTGAACCCGTGCGGTTGAGTACCCATCGGGCGCGTCCCCAGGTGGCGGATAGGGGGAAGGCCTTACAATGAGCGTAAGTGAGTAAGGTTAGCAGTGGTGATAAAGCTTGTCGGAGGTAAAATTCCAGACTGGTAGCTCAAAGCCCTGCCGCGGACCACCTCCCCCAACCTAGTTGTCGTGTCGTGACTAAAGGTCTGCACAGGGGTTATAACGATGCCGGAGAACGTCCGAACGTGGACTCTCCGAAAGACCGTAAAACTCTGTTGTCGAGGTTATATTTCGCGAACAGAGGAATACGGGGGTCTAGGCTTTAACGCCTGGACCAAAAGGAGACAACCTTTAAAAACCTAAATCCTACGGCGGGAACCCAGGCTAAAAGGATGCGTGGCTGAATAGTAGATCAGTCCCTTCTGGATTCAACCTCGAGGAAGTGGCGCCCCTTCGAAAATAAATGCCTACCATACGTATGGAGCTCTGCGTATGGTATTTCTTTAATAGCTCCACTACTCGTGGGCCATATGGACCAAGACACACCTAATTCAATGCAGACCTTACCTAAACCTAACTGGGGTGCTGTTCAAGCGACTAGGTGGGTAAAGGGCAGAGGGAGCAGAGAAGATGTAACTGAAAAAGCTGAGTAAACACCGGCTGAGATGGGCAGTTGGACTTCTAACAGAACACTGCCCACTAATGAAACGTGGATCCTTTTGGACAGAAAACCTGACACAAAAGGCCAACAACTAATTTTCCTCATGGGAAAAAACCTAAGGGAGAAAATAGAGCAACTTCAATGCAGACCTTACCTAGGCCTAACTGGGGTGCTGTTCAAGCGACTAGGTGGGTAAAGGGCAGAGGGAGCAGAGAAGATGTAACTGAGCAACTTCAATGCAGACCTTGCCTAGGCCTAACTGGGGTGCTGTTCAAGCGACTAGGTGGGAAAAGGGCAGAGGGAGCAGAGAAGATGTAACTGAAAAAGCTGAGTAAACACCGGCTGAGATGGGCAGTTGGACTTCTAACAGGACACTGCCCACTAATAAAACGTGGATCATTTTGGACAGAAAACCTGACACAAAAGGCCAATAACTAATTTTCCTCATGGGAAAAAAAACCTAAGGGAGAAAATAGTGCAACTTCAATGCAGACCTTACCTAGGCCTAACTGGGGTGCTGTTCAAGCGACTAGGTGGGTAAAGGGCAGCGGGAGCAGAGAAGATGTAAATGAGCAACTTCAATGCAGACCTTGCCTAGGCCTAACTGGGGAGCTGTTCAAGCGACTAGGTGGGGAAAGGGAAGAGGGAGCAGAGAAGATATAACTGAAAAAGCTGAGTAAGCACCAGCTGAGATGGGCAATTGGACTTCTAACAGGACACTGCCCACTAAATTACACCTCTCAATAAGAGGAGTGAAAAATATCCCGGATTACAGGAGATGCGGGGAGGGGTAGGAAACCCATACCACCTAACAAGCACCCATTGGACTCATACTGAAATACTTTCGGGAGATGGAACCGATGAGATAATTATCCAAAGGGGTACAATAAGCGCAAGCTTCAGTACAAGGGCTTTGAACCTACCCTAGAAGTAATAATAATAATAATAATAATAATATCTGAACCCACTTAAGAGAAAGAGTGCCCTAATATAATATTAAGATATAGTTTTTTTATTTGCTATGGGAGAAAATTTAAAACAATACATCATCAGGAGTTAGAGAAAAGTAATTAGGGAAATACCAAAGGGTATCCGAACACTTCTCTATATAAAAATGTCCTAAGATTGCCTCACCCTTCATATTCATGCAGCAGTAGTTTGCTATTGATTTGAGTAATATGAATTTTCCTAAAAAAAATGGTTTTATGAACGTCTATATGCAAGATGGAAGAAGGCTTTAAAGCAAAATTAACAGATAGGATTAAAATTTTCTTAACTTTACACAAGCGACATAAAAATTTTTCTTATTAGTTAGCCAGTGGCAGAGGTTGTCAATGAGGCAAAATAGCAAAATCTCTATATCCAATAGAATTTAAATATTTACAGTAGACAACAAAGATGCTATAAAAGCTAATAACATTTGACATTGAAAAATTTCAGGAAGAACATTAGTATCTTTTTTTTGAACAATCTTTACAATAGTAGTAATCTTGAAAGTTTCGCAGAACATTATTATTTCTTGCCAGATGAGATTGGAACTTTTTTCAACAGAGTACGAAAAACTTTAGATGTTTTCCTAGTACTTAGGGCCATCTACTTCTCACACAGTCTGGAACTTATGTTAATATACAGTATTTTTATTCTGTTTATACCTAGGTATTCTGTTGGCTTAGTAGTCTATCGCAATGGACAATAAAAGAACTATTATTATAATTAACTCCATATAAAAAGGTGTCCTAGAAGCCCACATAAGAAAAAAAATAAACAAACTGAACTAAATCTAACCTCATTTCTCAACTAGATATTTCCGGTACTTGTCCCTGGTATAGTAAGGTAAACCTAATTTAAGGTTCCGGTAATTGTGTTATAATTGTTGCCAATTGCACCTAGTCTGCAAGCTTTTAAGAAAGCAATAACATAAAAAGCTTTCTTGATAGTCATCATTATCGCCATCTTGAATAATTAGACATATGATATTAGTAATTTGTGTCTGGTTACCTGGCAAACATTTTTTTATTGTTATGTTTGAATTGAACTTTTACTGACGAGGCTTTGTTTGAGCTGCTAAAAAGCAGACAAAAGAACTATTATAATTTGATTACATAATCATTTTTATATGTCTAGGTGTTATCACATACTAGACAGATACAGTCAAATTAAACTTGACAGGATGCCTCGATAAAATTTAACCGCGCAAAAATTGAATACAACAGCCATTGTTTTATTTCCACGTGCTTTCAGTGTGAGCTTGAATACACGAATGATGATTCATTTAGATTGCCGTGGTTACGAACACTAAAATTAATGTAAATTTCGGCAAATTTTCCATGTCTATGCTTAATAGAAATAATAATGGCATCAGCGGACATCCTGATTATTAACGATGATCTAGAAAGCTTATCCTTTACGCGAGGACCTATTAGAGTGGAAGCAATCTTAACTGAGTCACTAGGTTTATAAACTTTTGCCCACACATGATCAGGGTTGAAATTAACCTGCTTTGTCTAGTTATAACCAGGATAACCATCTATCTAATCTAATGACATATACCGTAATTTGATGATGTAATTTAATGATTTTTTCAAAGTGGGCTTAAACAAACTTGGTGGTGTGTAATTTTAAATGGTGGACATAAAACGTGTCTGGCAGGTATAATGTTACCGAAATAAGTTTAAAACTTAATATGCTCTCAGACAACTGAAAGTGGCGTGGGAAAACTGTGCAAAGTGTTGAGAAAATTTCCTACTTCTAATGAAGTGTAACCCAAAAGCAATTTTATTTTGTCAAACAATGCATGGAAGAATCAATTCATAATTATTATTGATTGAAATTATGTTTAATCCTCTTGGCTCATTATTGGCCTAAGATATCCAGTTAAAAATGACACCAAATACAAAAATTTACAGCTCGATAGACCCGTAATACATTTTTAATACCCACTAACTCGTTCTCTAGTCGTGTTCATTCATACCTATATTGTTTCTTTTTCAAACTTTGCTTTTTTCCACTACCTACACTTGTGACCAAATGTGCCAAAAATATAACCAAACATCTCCATGTCAAGTTTGCATTTGGAATGGGAACGATCGTTCCATTCCCACGAATTCAAGAACAGCCTCCCGCAGGTGGCTGACCATAACTCTGTACACAGGACATCGCTTACTAACACTTCTTAGTATTAATAACAATACATCAAAATACTTTGACAATAACATGTAACAATTAATTTCGTTAACATGAAAACTATTTTGTATTATTAGGAAATTTTCCTATGCCACCCGGTATGCAGGCACTTCTACTGAAAACTTATCGTGAATCGCCCTGTAAATGAGCAAATATATGGTTCCTCAGATAGACATTTTTTCAAATTCTTCTTTTTCAAATCTATAGATTATTGGCAATATCACCGTTCTACCGTTGATTGAAGGAGTCAGGAAGATACGCAACCTTATGGGAGAAACTGTGCACAGGACGATATACCGACAAATAGATGGCGACAGCGTCGAAATATACCGAAACTCGTGAAAGTGGATATCGTTCCAAGCGCTCAGTGCAGTGCTCAGTCGACTTCAGGATATCTGGGTAGTAACTTCGTACGCTTATATGAATATCTATTGAAATCATGCGGCAGTTTAGCGATGGACAGGGAGCTAAGGGTTTATGACGGGGCAATAAAACCATTTAGTTCAGTTTTATGGGCCTGCACTCGTGAATTATAGATTTGAATAGTTGTTTCATTTGGAAAAAAATATGTATACCTACCGACTTTATGTTATAATTAAGGCATTAGATATTTCAAGACCAAGATGATGATTTATACCTATTCCAACAAAAATATTAATTTTCAATACGTACAATTCGTTGTGAAACAAATTATTCAGCATCATCAACAAATCAGCTACCGTTCTTATTATTCTTAAGAATACTAGCTGATTTAAATATTTTAATAAACTAGGTAGGTATAATATGTTGGATAAAATTTAGTTAAGTCAGCACTCTATTGCTAACTTCGTTATTTTTGGATCTACAAAATCGGTGAAATGAAATTAGCAAACTATAGTAGGTACCTATATAGTATTTTTTCCGCTGAATAAAACAACAATGACAACTGAAAAACAAATGAACATCGCGTTTTCGAGTTATGTCAAAAAAATCTATTTTTTTAAAATGAGACATCCGATATATTTTTGTGTTTTCATATTTCCTGTGGAAATCCAATAAGCATAGTTTTTACAGTTACGATTTAAATTAATTAATTTTTTGAGTTATAAATAGAGCTCGGATTATATGCAAGAAAAATTACAAAAATATGCGCATATACAGTGTGACCCATTTGTTCTTGAAACACCCTGTAGAATTTTAATTTATGGTGCGATTTAAAAAAAAAATCTTTTAAACCATAGAGCTTGATAAACTATATTTTGGGAGCAAAAAGCGTCTCATTCCTACAAAATCCAGGGCCTACTAGATCAGTGTTTACTTGTAAAATCTCAAAAATTCATATTAGCGATTTTTTTAGAAAAAAACTGGGCACGCCACGGGATTCACCAGCCCTCAAAACGGTACTGTACCAAATTTTATTGGAAATGTCAGAGTAAAAAGGATCTTGTAGTTGTTTTAAAAATTCATAATAATGCTCCGAATTTTCATAAATTAATTTGAAAAAGGTCAAAAGCTATATCATAAGTAAAAATTAAAATTAAAAAAAAGTAAAAAAAAAAGTAAAAATAAAAATTAAAAAAATCAAATCAAAATAAAAAAAATAAATAAATAATAAAAAATTATAATTAAAAAATTAAAGTACCTACATTATCACCGACTAGACGTACAATTTCTATTTTGTCTCTCTTGACCTTTTCAAATGAATTAATGAAAATTCGGAGTTCTATTATGAATTTCTAAAATAACTGCAAGATCCTTATTACTCTGACATTTCCAATAAAATTTGGTATACAGTACCGTTTTGAGGGCTGGTGAATCCCGTGGCGTGCCCAGTTTTTTTCTAAAAAAATCGCTAATATGAATTTTTGAGATTTTACAAGTAAACACTGATCTAGTAGGCCTTGGATTTTGTAGGAATGAGACGCTTTTTGCTCCCAAAATATAGTTTATCAAGCTCTATGGTTTAAAAGAAATTTCTCTAAAATCGCACCATAAATTAAGATTCTACAGGGTGTTTCAAGAACAAATGGGTCACACTGTATATGCAAGGTTTTTCAACCAAATATGCAACAAAATATGCAAACTACGCAAAACATATGCAAAATGTTTATTTAACGGAAAATAGTAAAAATGCAATAAATTATTGTTTTCAATAAGTTTTTTAAGTATAAAGTAGGTACATACATATCACTGTATTTTTATTTATATAAAATCATATAAAAGATTTGGTTTACAATTATTATTATTCAATTAATACTAAAAACATTACTATTTACCTTTACAATTAAATGTTTTTCCAAGTTTTCCACTTAAAATGATTGTCTTCTATCTCTATCACTTGCCATGTGTTTATATGCAGAAAAACTGCATTCTACATCAACAGATGTAATAGGAGCATATTTTAATAATAAAATTATTAAAGGATCAATTATTGTCAACTCGTTTGAAAAATCTCCATTTAAAACTTTCAAAATCACTGTCAAAGTACTAAACTCACTATTTTTACTTAATGTTTCACTGAGTTTTTTTTTTATTATTGATTGAGAGCAGTAGGTCCATGTACACTATCTATACTACCAATTTTAAATTCTCTATTAGTTTTACAGATTCTCGTTTAGCGAAGTATACCCTGTTTTTCAAGCTTAGAAATTGTGTTCGCAATTATTTTATATTTAGTTGTTAATAAAACTAAGATGTTAGCCTAGTTTCTTATTGCTTAAAATCTTTTTCGCTTTCCTAATTGCTGAGGAACTATCTTCATCAAATTTCGACATTAATTCCTGAATTTCATTTAAATGGTCGAAATAAAATAAAGCAGCCTCGAGCCAGGTGCCCCATATCGTGTAATTATAGGCCTAGGAGGTAAATAACACTTTCAAAAGGGTACAGTTAAATAAAAAAAAGTTGAAAAATCCATCACAACAAGATTCACTTTAAGCTTATTTTTGGTTTTTATATAATATTTTTTCTAGTATTGACAATAATAATTATTGTCAAAATAAGTATTTTATGTGGCAAAAATAACAAAATATGCAGAAATATGCAAGTTTCCTAAAAAAATGCATTTCGTGCGAAAAATGGATAAAAAATGCAAAATATGCAAAAATATGCATTTTGCATATAATCAGAGCTCTAGTTATAAACAAATGTAAATCGGAATTTTTCATTTTCAAAACAGCGTAGATCGTAAACGACTCATTATATCGAAAAATTGCTTACGTGGCCCTATTTTAACTTTTTATGTACTGCTATGATGTGGATGAATTTTTTGTTTAGGGTGATGATCTTGAATCGTTTCCGATGTAACCTCTACACTGCTTTCAAAACGAAAACTTGCAATTTTTATTTGTTTACAACTCAAAAACTAACTAATTTATCATTATTGGATTTTATCGGGAAATATGAAAACACAAAAATATACCGGGTGTCTCGTTTAAAAAATAGAACTTTTTGACATAACTCGAAAACACGATGTTCAATTGTTTTTCTGTTGTCATTGTTGCTTTATTCAGCGGAAAAAATACTATACATACCTACTAGTTTGCTAATTTAACCGATTTTGTAGATCCAAAAATAATGAAGTCAGCAATAGTGCCGACTTAACTTTGAAGACCCTGTACCTATAGGTACAGGCTAATCAGTAACTCGCGCACTCCGAATACAGGGCGATCTAGAGCCCATTAAAATTGAGGATATTCTACAAAAAAACTTGAATCCAACGGTTGATTTTCAAATTACAGAGTTTCCCTCATCCGAGTTTAAAGGTAATTTTTTCAATTGAAGTCAATATGAAGTCAATTTCCTTCATATTGCTAGCCTTACAGTCAATTTTATAAAGGCTCATTAGGCTAACGGGCAGATTTCTGTGCTCGTTTTTGAAGCTACTATCGACGTCGAATGACTTTCATTAACGTTTTTGTAATTACTTTCATGTCGAGTATAGATAAATTTTAAACATATTTTCACTTAGGCTCGATACCTTCTTCAGAAATGACCACAGAAATCTGCCCGTTAACTTAATGAGCCTTTATAATACCCGCTGTTATTGTTTTTATGGCGTTCGGTTAAAAGATACCTTTTGTTTTCGAAAAAATAACTCATTAGAAGTATTATTAATTAATTATCGAAATTTTCATAAATTCATATCGTTAATTTAGTAAACAGGTACTTAGGTATATCATATACCATAATAGTAAATGCAAGATTTATGGTGATTATTTGTTTGTTGCTGAGAGAAGCTTGAAAATTGAGAATTGAGATGGAGATGAATATGAAATCCAGGAAATAAAAATAATAAGAACCGCTCCGGAGCTCTGACCTACTATAAAAAGTTAAAAGTTAAACCGGTTGGGGCTATAAACACCCTCTTCCACTATAGTTCTATAATTTCAACACACTCTGCGGGGCTGGCAGCACCTTCAAATGAACCGATATGTGGATAAAGGGGAAAGAGGGTAGCTCGAGCGACCGAGCACACAATTTTACATTAGGTTGCGTATCTTCCCTATTCTTTCAATCAACGGTTCTACGAATATTTAAATGTATGGTATTTATTGCTGGCGATGATGTGATCAAATTTTTGTAGTTTTTTTATATCACTTGGCCTACAGCCATCTATTAGAGAGTTCACAAGCGTTACCAATTCAGTCAGACGTTGCATAGACAATGTGTTTACCAACAAGGAAGGCAAGATCACGTTTGTGAGGTTGTAAATAGTGGGATTTTCGATCACACCGCACAGAAGTCATATTTTAATAAAACTGCGATGCAAATGTGCTGAAAAAGTTCGATAATAACTAATCAAACTATTCTGGGAAAAATTTTAATCTATTACGAATAAACTTATAATTAAACTTCAACATTGGCAGGATATTCAAATGTGTGTCAGATGGAAGGTGCATGAACAGCGAGATTAAAAAAGCAATAATGAAATGAAGGCGTAAATATGCGCGCCTTCAATCAATTTTACCAACCTTAAACTATATTACAGGAAACTCTCACTGAAAAACACGAACCTGGTCGACGACACTGAGACTAGCGACATCTATTGGTTCGGGGCACCAAAATTAGTAAGTGAATTAGGTTGATTTCGTTGATATCAATCTACACAAGAGAAAAGTCATTCTATGTTTTTGTTGTAGCACGCACTGTTTTCAAGATACTTTGCAATGTAGGAACCCGTATACGAGGTAAAATATCCTCAAAATCAATGCTATTGAGTTTTTACATATTTTTTTTTTGTGATCGTTACTGAAGCGTGTTACATTACAAAAAGCTTGCATGGGTTTCTACATTGTGAAGTATCTTGAAAACAGTGCGTCCTACAACAAAAGCATAGAATGACTTTTCTCCTCTAAACAAAACGAGGTATCTACCGAAAATAACAAATTTGCATAAAAGTCAGTGGCGTAGAGATTGTTTAATAAAAAAGGTAACAACACACCCAGATCTCTGCCACACATCCGATTAACCCAATTTTTCAATACATTTTCGATTGTTCGGGCTTCAATCTCGTGAATGGCAACTTCGATTTCATGTTTCAAAGCCTCAATCGTCTCTGGATGATTTGCGTAACATTTGTCTTTAACGGCTCCCCACAAAAAATAGTCCAACGGACTCAAATCGCAGTTCCGAGGTGGCCAATTGACATCAGAATGTCGGCTGATTATTCGGTTTTAGAAAACGGTCCCCAAAAGTTCGATTGTTGCGTTGGCTGTGTGGCAAGTTGCGCCATCCTGTTGAAACCAAATATCGTACATATCATTCTCTTCAACTCTTGGAAACAAAAATTCATTGAGCATGGCACGGTAACGCTCGCCATTGACCGTAACGGATGCTCCTTCATCATTTTCGAAGAAAATTTTCGAAAAAAAAACCATTCTGTGCAACAGCAGCAATATTTTCGGGTGTATACGCACTGAACAAGAGCGGGAACGAGTTGTTTTGGCAACCAACGTGCAACCAGTTGCACGAGCTCGCTTCATGAAATTGTCCACAACTTGACGTGGAGGCACTCGATTTTTGCTCTTTTTTTTTTGTAAATTTCTCACAGTTTGGGTAGAAGACTCACCACTTTGGAAGTAATTTTTCAATATATCCCAGTTTTCTTCAAGCGTATAGAGCACCATTTCGTAAACTTCGGACTTTCGTAATGACATTTTTTAACATTCATATACTTCAAATAACTAGCGGTTCAAAATGCAACCATGTCTACAGGAAATTTATCGCCTATTTTTGCATTTCCTACATGCCCTTTAAGTTCGTAACACATATTCATTAACACCCTGTATATTAGAACAATAATAGAGAGTCCTCAAAGCAAATAATACTAAGGACGTAAAAATATTCATCCAGGAATATGTGAATAATATAACACAATTCTGCAAGTTATTACAGCAACAACAGGGTATTTACATAATAATATATGAAATATTATTCCATTTTTAGGATAATAATTACGCACATAAATTGGAATTTTGAAACATGTCCATCATAAATAATAATTAAGGCACCTACTGTAAATTTTAGCCAGTGCTATTCCAGCAAATGTCAGGCAAGGGTTTTGTATTATTTAGTTATAATTTAAAATAAACTTCCGATAATTTTTTTTTTAATTAATACAGAGAGATACATTTTTCAGAAAAATGTTAAAAAGATGACCTTTATTTTAAGATAAGATAAAGATCAGAGAAATTAGGGCTATATTAATATCGAACGTCGTGACAAAACAAAAGTTGACTATGAAAATCCTGGGATCTAGTGGGCTTTGAAAATTTTTGAAGTGTCGAATTGATAGCTCTTGGCGAGTTATGCTAAACCTACAAAAATAATTTATTAATTTCCAATAATAAAAAAGATATGTCTGAAATAAGAAATCTCGATTTTTCAGTTTCTTCAGCATTATTTCAGCAACGACCGCAGTTATCCTAAATTCTGATTCAGGTTCTTAATAAGTTTCATGCAACTTTCTTCTAATTTAGCCCGCACCTCCTCTATCTAACTCTTGCCGTTTTCGAGATCCAAATGTCAAATGGTGAGAATCGAATTGTTAACCACCCTTGCTTCTCTGCCATCGCTAAGTGCTATCAATAAACATAATAATGAAACCTTATCATTTGAATAATCAATCGTAACGACCTGTAAGTACCTACCTCTCAACAGTCACACGGTGATCAAGAATTCTGTTTAATGTTTTATACGACTCCGCTCTAAATTTTAAGTGCAGGAGTTTCAAACTAAAGGGATACACTTGTCAAACGTGAGGGAAAAATAACCAAACGTGAATAAAACTTGAATAACTTTGCAACCGGTTAAAGAGATTAGACGAAAATAAGCTATTTTGTTTCGGTCCCAAGTCACAAAGTGAAATCTGAAAATGGTTAACGTGATCGACTTTACAAGTAGACTTTTGGATTCTGTTCCATCAGGGTTGAAGCAATGGTCTGATCTTTTATACATCTAAAACTTTGTAACAAAGAATCTAAAGGACGTTTGGAATCAAGTCACGTTTCCAGACTTATAATACTCCGATATTATATTATTAAATTTCCCAATTTACTCAAATTTTAAACGGGCTTAATACATACAGGGACAGTGATGTGTCCCAGAATAAAGGAGACAAATTTCTAAGATAGAAGACTTGCTTCATTTTAAGACAAAAAGCCTTAATCAACCTACCCACTATATTGAATATTAACGAAGTTACAGGGTGTTCAAAATATCAAAATATATCAAAAATATTTTTTTTAGTAACTCCGAAACGGATTAATAATTTTTTATGATTTTTTTGTGCCGTTTTTCCATTGTATAGTTTAATATTACAGCAATAATTAGATGTTTATAATTTGAACCAGGGTCGCACGGTAGATAGGGCTTCAACTTTTTTTATCCTCCAATTTTTACACGCCATTGCATGAATTTTGGTTTCGACATTATTTTCCATTTCTGGTACAACAAGTGAAAAAGGTTTGTTATGTAAATTCTCAACAGTTTTTGAGATATGTACGATTTAGACATTCGAAAAGGAGAAAAAAATTTATAGGCTTTCGTAAATATTTTCCAACTTTTTGAAAAAGCTTAGATTTAACGTGGGTTTTCTCCGTCACTCACCAGATCCCCCGACTGCGAAATAAAACCTAGCCACGTTTCCTAGCGATATGAGCTCAATTTTTTTTTTTTTTATATGTTAATATTTCCGAACTTTCATCACGAATTATTATACATAATATCTCAAAAACTGTTGAACATTTACCTACCAAACTCTGTGCCTTTTTTGTACCAGAAATGTCTAGCTCTTGAGAAAATATGTCAAAACCAAAATTTATCCAGTGGCGTGAAAATTCGGGGGGGGGGGGGGGGGGGGGGAATTTGGACCACTAACTGCCGTACATCCCTGGTTACTACACAGAGGTAATGTGTAGGTAATGCTGTTAAATTAGACTAATTAATAGAATAACAACTCAAAAAATTTCATAAAAAAATATTCAGCCGTTCCGGAGTTATTAAAAAAATGTAATTTTTTTGGTACATTGAACACTCTGTAACTTCGTCAATACTCAATTTAGAGGGTAAATTCATTAAGACTATTTGTCTTAAAATAAAGTTAATATTTGACCTTGGAAGTTTGTCCCCTTTATTCTGGGACACTCTGCATGGAAGCGGGCATGCTCTTGACGGAAAAAAGTTTATAATTATAAAATTCTAAAGGATAAGAGAGAGGAGTAAAACGTTTTATTGGTGTTGTTACGTTTGAAGTAGAAATGAAAATTTACCCAAGAAGCGATTGGGCTATAATTAGACAAATTTTTTATTTTGGCTTTGTCCAATTTGTTTCTCGCAAAAAGTATTTCAAAAAGCATTTTGAACTTCATTTATTTCAGGACCCTCGATCTACAGTATTTTTTATATAATTCACAAATAATAATGAATTCTTCCATTATTAGAAGCAGAAAAGTGTTTAAAAGACAGCTGCTCAGTCTTCAGCCCTTTAAATATAAAATATATATATGTATTATTAAACATAAGAAAGGGTAAAGGGGAAGGGATGATGAATTTAGAGCCACTCTAACGTTCTATTTTCCATAAAAATCCACGGCTGCATCTTCAAATTGTAAACATCGATCCTTGATGTTTTTGCTCCTTCACAACGGGAACGCTTTAGTGTGATCCCTTCAAACTGCCATTCCGTGCATTATAATAGCGCTTCTACGTCAAATAGGCCAGAGATAACTTCAACAAAGGAATATATTTGAGCGAGTTTTTCAAAGGTGGTCCTCTATTTAATATCAAACTTTGTTGTAAGACTCTTCTTACATTATAAAATGATGGCATTTCTTCATGGCCAAGTTATTTCAGGCACAAAGCTTTTTTCTTTATACAGGGGCTTAACTACCAACTAGTACAAAATAAAGGAGGTGATTCTACGACTTGTTCGAAGAAGAAAAGTTCCTATTAACATGGGGTCCGCAAAAAATTGTTTTTTCTTACTTTTTTTGCGATATCTCAAGAACCGTTTTCTATTGATACTAGCTACTTCTAAGGCTCCAAACTATTTATTTTCTAAATTTTCCATACTGTAACATGGCACAAATTCAAATTTGCACCTATTTTTCTTGTGCTTGTAGGAAGATTGTTTTCAACTTCGTGTAAAACAGCTTCTTCCACCTGAACATGAAGAGCATTTGGCCGTTCATGTCTACCAGAAACGTAGATACGATTCAACTTCTATTTTTTAACTTTAATTTTTTGTTTATTGTAATAATACCTACTAAAATTATTACTGTAAATTATTTTGGCATTCGTTTGAGAAAAATAAACACGCAGGTGCGATAAAAGACGAAAAAATTTGCTAGATTACCGTTATCGTACTTTTAACATTTTTGTTCTAAATTTATGTTTTCAGTCGGTTGAAACGATAAATTTTTTATCCTACCCCATAAGAAAATTGAACTTTCTCGACTGCATGCCCTCGGAGAAAGTGCCACTTTACCGCCTAGGTATACAATATACTATTTCTCAAACGAATGTCAAATTTTTCGGACTACAGTAATAATTTAATTATTATTGATATTAGAAATCGTACGTCTCTGGTAGATACGAACGGCCAAATGCTCTTCAAGTTCAGGTGGAAGAAGCTGTTCTAGACGAAGTTGAAAACAATTTGGCTACAAGCACAAGACAAATAGGTGGAAATTTGAATTTGTGCCATGTTACAATATGGAAAATTTTGGAAATAAATTTTTTGTTCATGTTGAATTTTGTATGTTTTTGATCATAAAATGCCGTTTTTCTCGAGAACGGTGGTCTATAGCTTGAAACAATAGTACTTTTTTGTGTAAAAAACATTGACGCTTTGAAATTGGCTCCAAGATTTTTCCAGAGCCGTAAAAGTTAGGGGGGTGAAACCCTTACCCAACCCTAAAATCTCCACCACTGGCATATCTTAGAACATTAGTTTGGAGCCTTAGAAATAGCTATTATCGATAGAAATCTATACAAAAGCTGGAACCTGTAGCTCAAAAAATATCGCAAAAAGGTAAGCAAAAACAATATTCAGTATCTCAAAAACTTTACATAAAAATACTTTAAAACATAAAATTTAGAAAATTTCGTCACCCAAATAATAAAAGAACGTATATCTCGATAACGGTTCACTGCTCCATCGAAATAATTCAAGATTTATATTGATGTAAAAAAATGTCAAAAATTTTTATTTTGTTTTTTTTTTCTTACAAGTGAATGACTGACTTGGTTCACCTCAAGGTCTATGTAAGTTCTACCAAAGATTAAAAAACTCAATGTCTTAAATAGTTCAAAATAATACAAAATTTATCAAAATCGGTCGACTAATGCAAAAAATTAATCTTCATCGTGATACCGGAAGCTGAACTTTGGCGTACAGATTTATTTTAGGTGTAGGCCACTCGATAACGATAAGGAAGGATTCTGGAAGTTCAATTTCCAAGGGATAGAAACAAATAAGATTTTTTTTTAGAAAACTGTTCGAGTTTTTTAAAAGCGGTGAAACAAGTTCATTTTTTCTTGCCCATTTAGATAGCAAGCAATTTTTGATACACTTGACAGGGTAACTTGAAAAAAACTTTTTGGATCATTTTCTAATTTATATTTTCATGAGTTCAGGCCATAGTCCCGACAATTCAGAAACTCGGCAATAGAAAGGTTTAAAACCGTGCCGAAAAATCTTTGGACTCTCACTCAGCAGACCGTGGTTCGAGTCCCCCTTAGATACTTGTCAAAAAAATTTGCGTCTTTGTTATTAGTTATCCAGTGGCGTATGTAAGAAAGGGGGTAAATTTCGATATCCACTGCATAACACGACTTCAAAGAATTAAATTGAATTTTTTCAGTAAATAACTACTCGATAACCTTTGAACTTGAAAAAAATTTAGGAAGAGCCTTAATAAAACGACGATAATATTCAGAAGTATTTTTAACTGGAGGTAACCGAGGCGATGTAACGATGGATGAGTACCTAGGTTTCGATTTTCACTGACGTAAATAGCGCTAAGAAATTTTTCATCCATCCATATTACAAAAATCCATAATAAACATTTTGAACGGCACTGTATATTATAAAATTATAGCGATCTAGGAATCAAAACTCATTAAAAGTTATGTGCCATGATTACACAATGGCAAACGTCCATAACAAATTAGTGAGCATCAAACAGGAGACTAAAATGTCGATTCGAATTTCGAAAATATAACAGGTTCATAATTACAAAATATGACCAAAGTACAGAACAGCAATTATTAAACTCGAGAGTAGTATCTATGTAGATATGCTTTGATCCAGTTATAACAATTTAAGCTCCGCTTTTCAATAATAATTATAGGTAAATCGATTTTCTGTCATTCCGCAGTCACGGCTTTCGAGTTTCATACTGGACGACTAAACATTTTATGGAATTTTAAAATAAAATTTTTGCGAATTTAATTGAAACAAGACCTTCCAAAACAGCTGGAAGTATTAATGATGTTACACCGGTCTATATCTACAACAAAAGTAAAAACGTAGGTACCAAAAATAAATAAATAATTCTAGTAAGCTGACTACACAGAGTTGTCTCGAAGTGGTGGACACAGATAGTAATACTTTTTTTCTCAAGCATCGGTTACTTAAGAAGTAATTGAAAATTTTGTGAAAAAACCCTGCATAGAAGGAAAAATAGTTATACCCATAGGTTAAGGTGTTGCCATGGAAACGTTTCACTATTACGTCTGGCAACTTGAACAACGATGCCACCTTCACAAATTTTATTGAACTCGAGTTTGAATGGTAGAGTTTGAATGGCAGTAATTCCGAAACCGTTAAAAAAATTAAAAACAAACATCATCATAACAGTAAGGTGAAATCATGTGTTTTGCCAGTGGATGATGTTGTTCAAATTTGTTTGCCATGGAAATTTGAATCTTAGAAAAATGACACCTTATATATCTCGGTAACGAAGCCTAGGAAATATTTTTGTTTTAAATTGAAATTTTTGTTTAAATTATTTGTTTTCTTGTAGCCGCCATATTGTTTTTTATGTCATTCGGTATAAAGAAAATCATGGAAGCCAAAAATTCATAACATTAAAAAAAAATACAAAACTTCGATCCAGTTTTTCAGTAAAATTTTTCCCCTTAAATTTACAATCTTTCTGAACATCCTCTAAAACACACTAGGAATCGGAGTGTGACTCTTTGTTCAATTTGCCTAACATGTTCACCAACTCGAAAATTACCAGAAGATTTGCATCTTCTTTCATTTGATAGGGCTAACTTGTCCCCTTACCTCGTTTTGTTCTCGAACTGTGGCGTTAGATTGCTAAAATCTAGAAACCTAAGTGCTATAATATCACATAAAACCCTGTTTAAGTCAGAGGTAAATTTCTAAGTAATTAAGTGAGGAAACGTAATATACTTATATGAATGCATTCCTCTTGCTTAATCTCGGTAATCAATATTTCTTCCTACGGGAGCGGGCGGCAGCTAAGCGGGTTAGAAGAGAAGCCTACTAATCCGTTGACGCTTTAACCGCGTGGGTTCAAATCCCACTCGAGCCTTGGGTGTTGTGTTTGTCTAATAGAACTATTGATATATTCAAAAATTTGTGTATGGCTATATGAGCTAGATCTCGAAGCCAAAAATTATCAAGTGGAGCGATGTTCCCTCGTTTTTATATAAAAAAAATGTATTCCTATGTTATCCTTAAAATATAAACAAACGTTCAATTGTTTCTATATGGGTTCTATATGGGCGCATTTCTCTACCGTGGAAAGATTTACATGTAGCATCACAATAATGTTTAATTCATTATAAAAACGCCGTCTCTTATAGGGTCTCCTTAGCTTCCTTAGATTCTTCTGATCTACGGTTTAAACGGTTGCTTGGAAAAGCGAACTGCTGATTTAGTGATTTGGGAGATTTCCGGATAATCACTTTCCCAAATGAGTTTATTGTATCAAAGTTTATTAACTCAATTATTATACGGCAAACAAAAGCAATTAGGGATGAAGCTTTGTTCTAAGATGTGGGTGAGAGCGAACTTGTTTCACTATAGTCATGCAATATAAAATTCGGGAACACAATCACTGAGTGATTAATTATTTCATTAGGTGTATTGTTTCTTTTATCTTTTATGTTAGCGAAATAAAGACACAAGCATAACTGAATAAATAACCTTGATGAGTTTTCATTATAATAAAACCTTTTTGACATGTCAGGCCAATTATGGAACTGTTCCCCATGAAGATATCCCCTAACTACAACTGAACTATTATAGTAATAGTTCTAAAGGAAATAAAGCTTAATCGTGCGATTTTGGAAATTCTCAAGGAAAAACTTTTTGGAATGCCAAAATTTTGAATCCAACCGAAACAGATAGTGGACTTCGATACGAAAATTGTAACTGAAGATAAGGATTTTCCAAAACTATCTTTTTTCGGAAGAGAACGTGAAAATGACGAAAATGCCTATAAAGCTAGAAAATTAAAAACCGGAAGTCGGCCTTTCTGCAAAAACGAGGGTCCAAATCCAAAAACATTGAATAAAAAACATTTCGTCTTGACGAGATCCACGTGCTTTTTGCCGTTGTCTAAATCGAGTTGAAATTGTACTTATACATTATTATGTATAAATCGTGACGAATATTCTGACGGTGAAAAAGGATTGATAAAAATCCTACACGTCGTACGGAAACTGTGTGGTGAGGTAGATTTAGATTATATACAAGGTGTTCAGACAGTTTGTTGCAAAAACACGCTATACAGTAAGAAGAATAGAAAACGACACCCTATTTAGGTACTTAGTATTTATTTAAACACTTGACTGGACCTCGTGGTGATAGTTCAAGATCTTGGGGTTAGAGGCGCATCGCAAACGCCTCATACTCAACGAAATAGCGAGACATGAATGGAGAAATACAGATTTTCTCTCATCTCTATCACCATTGATATCTTGAGAATTAGCAGAGATATAACGTCCGTTGAATTGGAGAAAAGTTGCACAATTTTATGGTTATAAAGAGTTTGAAACAAAATCTAGAAGATCTAGAGGGAGAAATTCAGATGTTGCTGAAATATGCTAAAAAAACTGCAAAATCGAGATTTTTTTGTAAGAGAAAGAAAATTTGTTGGTTATAGTATAGGCTCCAGTTCCTTACTGATCTAATGCCAAAGACAAGAGAAAATCACTGGTGAAGACATGGATGGCCATTTCGCTTTTGTTAGAGCTCATCGGCATTACCTTACCAGCAAATGCAATTCCCCGTCTTTACCAAAAGATCAGCCAGTCACTTAAAACTTGAATTCACACGGAACTCCGTGATCTATAATGACTAATGAGTAGCGACATCTCTATTGGTGACTTACTGATAAACTTGAGCCTCTAACCCACGAATTTTACGAGTACCAATTTTAAAGTCTTTAGGTAAATAAAATAACTAAGATATTAATATTTTTTAACTCGAACTCATCTGTCAAAATTTAAAAAAAAAGTAAAATAACCAAAAAACTTTTTTTCTAAGTAGTTACATATTGTGTTTTATATAAATTTGGTCAATAATTTAACATTTAACGCAGAAACCAAAAATGAATAGCCCAGTAATCTATTAGAAACAACAAAGTTCATGACGACTTCCGATATAACCACAAACGGTAGGCGACTAAAAATATTTCAGGCATCTAGATTATATTATTATTAAAAAAGCGGTATATTTTCCAAAATTAGCAAATTTCAGTTACGACTGCTTTCAGAGAAACTTCTACTGGAAACTCATCGTGGATTCTGGAGTTGTAGGAGGGCATAAGTGTGCAATTGTGCTTCCTCCATTCACTGGAGTCCTCACTCCTTTAGCCATCCCAGGCTCAGAGTGAACTGGACCAGGACGCCTGGAGGGGCCCCAGAGAGGTCGTCAAGGCTTGGCAGATGTGAGCCAAGCTTAGATCCACGAAGATTGTAGAGTGAAGGACAGCGGCACAATATATGTTCCATAGTAGTCTCTTCCCCTTCGTAACATTCCCTGCATAATGGGTCAGGGTTTATTCCCATCGTGTTAAGATGTTTATCTAGTCCGCAGTGCCCGGTGTTTGTTTAAGTGTTGATCGGGATATTCGCAGACAGCATTTGGTAAGTTTTCCGGTTGGTACCGGTATGATTTGTTTGGGGAAGCAGCCGATCGGGGCATTTTGCCAGCGTCGTACATGCTCCTCCACACTATCCTTGTTTGTTATTGAGTAAAGTGCCAGCAGCATAACAGGCTCGGGCGCAGAGGGAGATTTAGCTCCCTTACGGACGAGCCGATCTGCGGTCTCGTTTTCTTTGATATTTGAGTGACCTTTGGTCCAGGACAGCGTAAGCCTGTTATAATTGGCAACAGCCGTGGGCCTCCAGGGCAAGCCCAGAGCAGAGGCTTGGACCCCGGAGAATCCCCAGGGCTCCCCTGCTGTCCGTTAGGATCAATAGGTTTTTGCTTGTGATTTTGCGGATTTGGCCCAATCGGTGTAGTGGCGCGTGCTGTCCGGAGGCTCCTCTATTTTGTGTAGTTTTTGTTGAATCTTCAACATACTCAACTGAGGATGGGTATGATTTTGTCAGCCGCCACTGTGAGGATAGGTGATCTTGCGACTGCCTCCCTCAGTATGGAGCCGTGTTGGCCCATCCATTTCTTTTCATTGAGTTGACCAGCCAGTCTTGGGCGGCCTTAGGGCCGTCCTCAGCGCCGTTTCCCTAACAAAAATGTCCAGGGGGGCAGCAGACTGAGTATCAGTTCCATGGCTGTAGTCGGCGTGGTTCTCATTGCTCCGGTAGTGGCAACACATACGAGTCTTTGTAGGCTGTTTAGGTTAGTCTGGGTTGTTGCAAGTCTATTGGGCCACCTGACTATTTATCCGTATGTTAGCATAGGCGTGATGACGGCTGTGTACAGCCATCCAAACTCATCGTGAATCATCCTGTAGATGTGAGATGTTTTGTTTCTACCTCCTAACCTCTACTCTCCATGGGTGTTGAGTTATATACCAATAAACACTCATGGTGGTTATTTAGAAATCAGAATGAACTAAAACATAACATGGCATAGAAAATTTGTGCAGTACCTATAGATAGATGCGAAAATATAGAAATGCTTCGATGCAAAAATTTATCACAAAGATGAATAAAGGAACGTTTTGGTAAGAATGAATGACATCATAATTATGCTTATTCATTAGTTTGAGACACCGTATAAGTATTTATCTTACACCGTGATTTGAGGCAATGAATAGCTTTGAACCGGTCAACAATTTTTGCTCACATTGCATACCATACATACCTATTGTACGAGTTTATTCAGAATTAAAGTTTACATACATATCTATTTCCAACAATCTGGTTAACAATAATATGCAAAATTTAACATTTTAACAAAGGTTTCGTTTAATGAAAGGGTTTTTAAACAATGTAGATACGAACATTTCATTTCTCTTTTGATATAAATTCATGCGCGGCTTTTGAAAAGTTGCGGCCTACTTTGGTATTCATTTTCGGAGTATTGTTTCCTCGTTTTAGTTACAATCAGCCTCGTAGAAATAGTATACCAAACTAGTCGGGTGTGACAGAATTATTTAATAAATTGTCTTCCGAAAACTTATCTCCTACAAGAGCAGAATATTTCAAAATATTTTTGTGTAACTCTCCAGCGTAAGTTTTTCTCAAAATTAACTAGGGCGAGAGCTGGAGTATTTATAAAGGTTATTTGATCGACAATGAAGAACGTCGAAATTATCATTAGGTACAAAAGAAAGTTCGCGAACTTCTTTATACTGAGATAGCACTCATATTATTGGGATTAGAGAAAAACCGTATATAAAGGAAAACGTTTTAGATGCTTTTATAACCAATAATATTGCGTCAATAATTTTTTTTTAGTTGTGGTGTCATTTTCCTGCTATGACATAAACTTATGTTGTTTTTTTTTAATGTAAGTCATAGTATTCCTAAATACCAGGCACATACGAAAGGGGGTAATTCTTTGGCTTATTTTATGCCTAAAAGTTCATATAAACATAGATTCCCAAGTAACCGTTTCGTTACCGATCTACTTACAGGGTGTTGAAATTTAAAGATTTTTTTCTTTTTAGGTCCTTGAGATTAGTCAAACTTAAGTCAAACAGTTAGTCAAACATGATCGTCCCAGCTTAAAATTTTTAACACGCAGTGCCGACTAATAACTGTAGAAATTAATGGAAATGAGAAATTGTCAAAAAAAAGCCAGAGCTTGTTTTACCGTTTTAAAAATTTGAGTTTCGTCCAACTGATGAAAGGAAATTGTTTCTTTTTTTTATTGATAACGGTTGCAGGTGCAAAAAAACTAAGGGATGCCAAAAATTTTCTAATAAAAAAGAAAATGTATATTGCATTTTAGAATCTATCACCGGGTCATTGTAAAAAAGTTCATGGGAAGAAATTGGGGAAAAGGGGGAGAAATTCAAGGGGGAAAAATCTCTGTGGATTCTCACAACCATTTGTCATGCCCAATATTCCAAATATTCCACCTATATTCCAAATTTGAGCCAAATATCTCAAAAACTGCAGGAGCTATATTTATAAGAAAAAACTATTATACGTACTATTATATATATTTAGGCAGAAAATAAGCCAAAGAATTACCTGTAGGTATACTTTACTATATTACCTGTATACTAGTATAAAACTCGATATGGTTTTTACTGAAAATAAAGAAGTTGTGACGGTTTTTATGTACTTAAGCTAATTAAAACTGATTACGAATACAGATATATGTTCCTATATCAAGAATGCCCACGGGATTAACCTCTAGAAGAAATATCTGCTAGAACTGGATTCGATTTGTTCTTGTCAATTTTTATTATTCTGACCGTTGGGACGTTGGCACCGTTTGAAGCGTTGAGAATAGGGCAACATTGATAGGTTATTCCAATATAATATAACACTGTGTGTATATTATATAGGGTCGGTTAAATGGGGAAAAAGTTGGGCAACCAGGAGGACAATTCAATGGCAGAAAGAGATTTCAACTTTTTTTTATTTTAGATTATTTTGAAAAAACAAAAATGGCAATTTTCATTTTTCTGATTTACCTATTGGCGTTATTATTGAAGATGGAGAATAACTCAAACGTCCTTTCCATTGCAGTTATTGACCAGCTTTATTTTTGTAATGTCAGTTTTTTTTATTTGACAGTTTATACTTGCAGGGCCGGAGTGAACTTCGATTTTTTAAATACGGATCTGAATTTTCTATTTCAAAATGGAAATGTCGTTTCAGCTTTTCTCCATCTTCAATAATAACGTCAATAAATAAGAAAAAATAAAATTGAAAATTTTGGCTTTTTCAAAATAATTCAAAAAAAATCTTTCTGCCATTGCATTGTCCTTCTGGTTGCCAAACTTTGTCCCCATTTAACCGACCTTGTATCTCCCACGGTTTCCGAGGTCCCCATGCTGTTCATTCTTATCTTGCGGACACAGTGTAATAACCAGTCTGCCCCAATAGTTTGTAGGTCCGGAGCGAAGTTTTCAAAATAAGTAGCGATGTAGGTAAGGTATAATGGTGATTTATTAATAAGCGGACGTGATTAAAGTTGTATTGAAGGAAAAGAGTAGATAGGTTAGATAGCTACCTATATTAGATTAAATTTGAGCCACCAAAGCACTTTGTTGCTATGGTTCAGATCAGGAACACACAAATTCAAATAATATTTATATTTGTTAATCTTGCTGGTTCTTGCTGGCATAGCATTGCTTACCAAAAACACAATCGCCAGAATTAATTAGGTACTATGTAGGTACATATACGATAAATTCAAACGCGCATGCCTTTTACCCGGTGATACAAAATGGCCTTTCATGTGGAGGCCGCCAGGCTGCCCTTGCTTTATTATTTAGAAGATTAAGGCCTTCTTGGTCTATATATTTTGTAAGTCGGTAGATTGATATAAGATAAGCTGAGCTTGAAAATCCATTATCTTTTATGATTGCGCCTTTTCTTTTCGGCGCAATCAAGAAACCTAATTAAATGTTTTAATAAACTTCGCAAGTCGTGTGTCATTTAAAAAAACACGGGATTATTGCAGTTGGAGGGATTGTTCTCTTTAGAATCAAATCCGCTAATTACGTTTTGTTTGAATTTTCTTTTTTTAAATTTCAAGAAGTTTAGTTTAAGACTTATCTAATGAATTGGTCTCCTTAAAACTACTACGGGAATCACCTCCTGGTAAAGTATTTTCCATAACTTTAGAACCACTCCGCAGAGAGAATCCAAAGACTGGTCATGGTCAGTCTCCACGTTGGTGGCTGAAGTGACAACGTTCAAATGGAGTGATAAGACTGTCCCCTTGAAAAATTGAACAAGCCTGTCAGAGGGTGTGATTTCTAATCTAGGAGTTTGTGACTCGAAATACCTGCCTAATTTTCATCGGAACAGGCTGTATCTCCTTCGACTAAAGTTAACGGATGAAAAACAACGGTAATAATGTTATACTATGGAAGAGTAGTTCCAGGTGTAAACATTTTCATAACCACATATATGAGGTATAGGTACCAAGTACTTTTAAACTTAGTAAACTAGCTTTTCTCTTTTCGAACGTGTTATATGTATTGCAAACATTTCTAAACTACTCTTCGTAATTCATTTATGCATCCCCGCATTGAAAACCCGCTTACATAAGTATAGAACTAAAGGGATGAATTATGTATGTAGGTATCTAAGGAATAACTTAACACACCTCGCTGCATAATTCCGCGATTTTCGTATATAGGTATCGAGGTATATACAGTTGGAAACGTATTTCGTCTTGCCATTCTCTCTTCCATAATAACAAGTTATATTCTTTGTTATCTCCGGGAATATACAAGCTGCAGAAGCATCTCCTTATCCTACCTACCTATAATAAGTACACTTCCTAAATCAACCCTAGTTGCAGTGGCACATCGCGCATTCGAGCAAATGTCGGCGGCCACTCTAAAAAGCCCACCAGCCTGAGGCACGACCGCCGCGCCGACCGCATTCCCTATTCATTTCCACCTCATATATGGAAGGGTAGTATGTATTATGTAAGTGTGTGGAGTTAGGTGGGGCCACGCGAACAGGAATTGCGAGTCCCGGGAGCGGAACTAAATGAGAATGCTGTGCAGGCGTATAATGACCGTGGCGACAAGATCGCTTGGAGGTTGGAGGAGACGCCGGTGCCCGCCGGCCTGTGCCGGCTGTTGCGATGCGGCCGGCCAAGGACGGGGTTGTCAGATGGCAAACGTGACGGGAATTCCCGATCGTCGATTGGAGATTCCGGGAGAGGAGAGGAGTCTATATTATGTAAGGGAGAAGAGGAGAAGTCTCTGTTCGTTATTAAGACGAGAAGAGTTTTAATTGCTTGTTACTGTTTTCTAGACATGGCAACTGGCAATTCATGCACAGTCTATAGAATCTATTATAGATGAAAAAACAAAAAATGTCTCCATTCCGAAGACAAAAAAAGCTTTTTAATAATGTCGCCATCGATCGATGAAATCCAGTGAATAGTTTTCTGTACGCGTTTATTGGCTTATTTTATTCTTCTTCGCTGGTGCTGGTACTATGGCTTTATTGTTCTAAGGGACAAAAGCCTAAAAGGATTCTTCATGGAAATGCAGAACATAACAGATTTAACGGATATAACTCCAGCTACATTTGTTGAAGCTCCAGCTGGAGCTGAAGTCCAGGTGAACACATGCGAAGAGTAGACGCAGGTTACCTCGATATTTTTTTTTTTTTTTTGAGAGAAGCCGAATTAGATCAGATGTATTTTATTATTTCATGTCTTCACTATACAGAGTGTAACATCAGCGGCGACTTTAATTTTATACAGAGTGGTTTTTTGTTATTTTTTATGAAAAAATGTTCAATACAAGTGTTGTCATTGCATAATTTTCGAGATACAGGGTGTCAAAGTTTTAATAAAAAATTGATTTTTTATTGTTTATTAAAAAATTAAAAGCAGCCTCTTATTAATGCCATTTTTTGGCATTAATAAGAGGCTGCCTGCCAAGTTTCATAAAAATCAACGCAAAGTTTTTTAGCAACAACTTTTTTTTGTTAAACGTCGAAATTAGTTATTTTCCCCCAAAATATTTATGAAGTCCTTTGGGATAATAATAGCGATTTGCGGTACCATTTGCAAATTTGAAGTTTTTTAATTACGCAACGAAAATTGTCGAATAGGCCCAAATTTGACAATCCCCAAGTGCAAAACTTGCATTAAATTGGCTTTGTTTCAATTTTAAGCACTAGTGCGTATAAGAAGTATCCAGCATCCATAATATGCATAGGCACAACTTTGAATGCAAAAATATCGTTCTACCCAGAATTTTATAAAAGGCTTCCAAAAAAATGATGCAGCGCTTTCTAAATCTTATCATTTGGTACAAAATTGTTATCCGTCAAAAACTACGCCATGGTAACTAATTTTCATTCATTCTTAATTTTTTGATTTAGGACAGTTTCACATTAGTTACAAATATAAATTTTCCCAAAATATTATTTCTCAAAATTGGTTGTAACAGGGGAAAGATTATTCCCCACTCCAAGCAGGAATCACAACTATTGAATAATGGCGATGAATTTGTTGACTCGTCCAGTCACATAAATAACTGTTTCTCGGTCGTCAGTCAGATCTTGTTCATCAAGTCAATTTTGTTCAAGATGATGAAATGGTAAAATATTGATCGAAATTTTCTTGCACCGTAACCGAAGTTAAGACTAAGACTTCATCTGAACCTTGATTTGTTTAAGTCGTTCTATAAGTAGGTACCTATTATACTGACCAACGTCAAACCCCCACTTAATTATTGTATCCCTCCAGCTTTTCCACTGCTCTGAAGTAAACAAGAATGCATTCTCGTGTAGGGTGACTATTTCTATGGCAGGATACACGACGTCAATATGCAGCCTATTATCCACGATTTAAACTGAGTGAAAAATGAAATGAAACCTTCATTGTCGTCTACCTGAAAGATGCAAATAGAGTTCAATAAATACATTAAATACGATGAAAAAATAAAGCCCCTAACAAACTTTAAAAAGATTTGAAGAGCTGGGTTCCTTTTCACCAATTCTAAACTTGATTACATCTTCTGTACTAAAAACGCCTAGAACTTTTTAAGAAGACCAGTTTGAGATCTGAGATGACAAAAAAAAATGCTTATGCAAATAAATTCTTAAATTTTCTTTTGGCACTTATGGTTCTGACTTGACCCAATCTGTTTAAATAGTTGCGGCCACACTAAGCATTTAGTTTGGTCCTACAAACAGAATTTTAGTAACAGCTGATTTTCTGTTTAACCTTCAATACGCCAATACAAAAATAGGTATGAATGCGAGACCATTTCAAGGAGGTAACCAACAATATTTCTTTTCCTGCCTTCATTAAGGGTTTAAATCGGATTTTCAATTATATTCTAAATATCTCAACGCGTCCTAAATCTGCACTGCATTTATAAGATTAAGATTATTGCGTCCAGTATTTTGGTAGGTATAGGTACCTGTTGTTATGTGGTCTTCATAATTGTCAACTGAACAAGTTCACCAACGAATGCAGTCTACTAACGTGAAGAAGCTCTCCATTGCAACCGATCTGAGTACTAGACTAGATGTTTGGACATGGATTGTTGGGTAACAATTCCCTCAACATGCACCAGCCGGCAACGTTACCGTGCGAACGGTAGCAGGCGGTAGGACAGTGTGGCGGCGGCCGGGTGACCTCGTTGCCGGCGATCAATACCGCGCCCGTCCCGCCGCCCCGGAGGCGCAGGGGGCGCACGCCCTGCGCCGCCATCGACATGGCGATGGCGGCCCGCCGACTCCATCCCAGGGGTTGTCAGCCGCCTCTCTCGGCTCTCCCGCAGACTGCCGAATATGGATCAGTGATGAAGAGATACTGCTCCACCTGATCGTTCCTCGACAGGATTCTCGCAGTTTATACCAGATCAACTGTTACCGTGGGGTTGTTTTTAGAAGCAATTGAACGATTGCTTGTATGCTATGTTTAAATTGCTACAATTTTCTGTCATTTAGAGTTGTGCATTAAAAATAAAATAAAATATAAATAAAGAGTTATTATTCAATTACCCATCACTAATGAGGTGACTTATTATTACTTCTCCATTGGCAAACAAGAGATTTAATTAAATTACATTCATTGGTAATGCAGGGAGAGAGAGAGAGATATTGTACTGCATAATTAGTTAGTTTGCATAATGTTAGTTTAGGTATATTAGATTTTAATATGCAACGTCATATTATGTAATATATTAGATTTAATGGAATATTCTACTAAATGTTCATAGATTGTACAGGTACAAGTGGGTTTGAATAATTGAATCAAATTCAAGTCGAGATTCTTCCACATTTCCTGGTTGAAATAGATCATTAAATTGGAGTTAGGTGGATGTAGGTTAACTCAGATATAAGATTATTTCCGAATGCGATGAGATTCGTCCTAAATTGGATGAATTCGTTTCAGCAGAGAACCTTCCATTTAAAATTAGAAAACATTTCAAATTACGTCTCGTCTACTTATTACATTTCATTTCTGTTCCGTCCGGATCGGAGACAGCTTCAACCTTATTCTAGGTAGGTTATATTATGAGAATGGAAGAAATTTATGATGATGACTTTCAAAACTTGAACGCCCGGTTCAGTAAATTTAAAACTTCATAAAGCCAAACGGTTTAAGTTTCTTCCATTCAACTGTTGAAAGTTGGACGTCTGAAATCGAGAAGTTGACAGAAACATGAATAGTCTGAAAGTTTCAACGACACCGTATACCACTCGTTTTAGTGAGCAACTGAGCCTGCATGCTTTCTATTCGTTAATAAAAAATGCGAGTCGCGGTCGTCGTCAAAAATGTCCCACTGACAAAAACCCAAAGAAAACGCCTGTGTTATACCATTTTGAAGAACGCAAACAAAAGCTGCTCCTTTGATCATGCAAAGCTTTATCAAGTAAACTTTATGATATAATTAGTATATTATGGAACGAGCTTATCATGAAGGCTATTAATACGCGAGTATGATGGTTAACTCGCCTACGGCTCGTATCTTAACCATCATAAGAGCGTATTAATAGCCATTATCTGCGAGTTCCATACACTATTTTTTCTACGACCCTTTTTTATTTCATAGAAAAGATTAAAAAATTATATATTTTAACAATTACCCGTGTACAATTGCGGATCATTGAGGTTAAGATAGGTTGCTATTTGTTTACGCATATTACCAAATTTTCTCTTCGTCGCTAAGGTTATTCTGCTGAGACATGTTTTAGTATCAAGTTTAAAGGGCACTACTCACTACTGCGTAATTTTTATTATGCGAAGTTCGAATTCCGAATTTTACGCTTTGATTTTGAGATTAATAATAATTTTAATAACATTGACAGCCATTAATTACGATATTGTTTACCTGCGCAACGCGGGTCGCAGCGTTGCCGCTTTGAATACTATCACGGAGCGCTACGAATGATATAATAGATACTTTATCTTCCCATCTTTTACACGATATACCTACTTATCAAATTAATTAAGGTAACATAAAATCTTGATAAATTTTCTTTGAATGTTACTTATGTTCTAAATTAAATAAACGTTCAGAAATTTTTTTCAGAAATACTGAACTTTATATCACAAGACAATGTTTGTCGTGAGTATGACAACTCTGTGACTTCGGTTGGTTTGGAGCGACCCGATTGTGAGCGAAAAGGATCCGATTCGATTGCAAATGCTCCTCTGCCATTGGATAGCTTGACCAGTGCTTTAATGAAAATTTGTATCTTAATGAGACCCATTAAAGCACTGGTGATTCTTATTTAATATGCATATTAAAGATTGGGAGTAGAAAATTAGTAATTTATGAACCAAGAGCATTACTTAGATGATAATGCCCGAGGTCGACGATGGGCATCATCATTAAGTAATGCCAGTGGTGCATACAAGCCTTTATTTTTTTATTATATCGCGAAAATAAAACTAAATGCAATGATTTTCTTACATAACTTATGAATAGGTAGGGATTCTAGGGGATAAAGTAACTTTTGCGTTGCTATAGGCAAGCCGATTGTTGTGTATTGCCATTATATTATTGTATTGACGCAAGAGGGCATTATGGATTATAACGCCCGCTTATAACGCCCTGGTTCTTATGTAGTGGTTTATGTATCTCGGATCTAAGGCGTTATTGACGTCTAATGAGTAATTGAAAAATAAAGTTATATAATTGCGGGGTTTATAAGTTATTCGTCATCTCTTAGTTCATGCAGTACCTACTCAGATTTTCTTGTGATCCGGACTGAAGTAACGAACAGCTGGATTATTCTGAACACCTACGATTTCTACTAGAAAATACTCGAAATAGGAAGACTCGGGTATATGACATGTAAAACGGAAAATGTTTTTGAAAATGACCAGTGCTTACTTCACAATTTTAAAGTTTATAGACCAACGTTTCAATTTTTAAAGTAAGTTAGACAGCCATTTTCGAGAAAATCGGAAAAAAGTCTTCAATTTGTGAGGTTGTTTTCGTTGTTTACATTTCGTCGTAACATAAATTTCGTCATTTGACGTCAATTTTAACTGTTAAAGTAAGGCAATACTGAAAATTACTTCGAAATTGAAAACTTCTTCCCCATTTTATAGAAAATGGCTTAACAAGAGACAAATTTACGTAGTCCCAAACGAATAATGACCTAATCAATTATCCCCATCTCATTTTTATCTTTATACAAACTGTATACAGGACAGCGTGGTTAACAATTCGATGCTCATCGTTAGGATCTCGGAAACGGTAAGAGATATCAGAAGGTTGTTTAGATTGGTTGAAAATAGAAAAGTTGCACTATTTTAAACCGAGTTTTATACTTATAAGGAATCTGAAACAAAATTTACGATATTTCAGGTGTTACCGTGAAAAAATAATAAAGATAATTACGTAACCAATTTTTAATAATAAAAAAGACTCGAAAAAAGATATGTATTTCAAAAATAAGAATTCTCGATTATTCAGTTTTTTTTTAACATCCTTTTTCCTACTTCCGGTTTTACCGGAAATGACACCAACTTTTTATTTTTAAATGGGACAGCAGACTTGAGTTTAATTTATTTTTTATTTCTCAATTATAGTGTGCCACGATTATTTAGATTTACATCAATTATGCCATGTGATGGTACAAAAAACTTTTTGTTGAAAGTACTAAATCAAGTAATTTATGGACAATGTAGGTATGCACTCCAGAATGATTTTTTGAGCAGAATTCATCTTTTTCAAATGGTACCATATTAAAACGGAGGTACCACTGCAATACCATATGGCAATTTCAATAGAAAATATTTAATTGCCATATCGCCCATATTCGATTAAATTGTGATATTGAAAAATGAGTTATCAATAAGAGCCCTTACCTGGTAAAGTAAATAAAAATTTTGAATCTTGAGTGGAATCTTGAGATAATTCAAACGTTTAGATTGAATCTAGACTTATTGCAACAAAAGTTGCAACATTGTGCGTTTTTTGCCTATACAAAAAGTAACTCACATAAAATATGAAAACACAACAATTGGATAAAGACTTTATACAAAGTCATAGAAGATAACAGCTTGTGAAAGGATCCGGGCCAAGTTAAACACAAAAGTTTGTTCTTTAATTGCTTATTAGATAACTTTATGCTACAACTCGAGAGTTTTTTCCTCTAAGTGTTCTCGTAACTAACATGTTGTCTTTTATTCAAGATTGGTTGAGGTTCTCATATAGAAAAAAAATTAATAAAATTATTAGTCCGTTTTTTAATATTTCGCACATTTTTTTTCGTGGGATTCGACGGATTTTCTAAGTGAAAATGAATGAAAGAAAAAATGCATTTTTTATATTTTCCAAAGCCTGATCTGCGAAAAACTTTCAACCAATTCATGCTTGTTTGAACTTTTAGGAACTGAGGATATTTCTACAGTGGATAGATTCCACAATCCCGTGGGAAATCCTCTGTAAAAGCTGGGAAGTAATATTTCTCAATATTCATGGTTAGCTTAGCACCGAGACTTCTTTTTTATAGGTATACCTATATGCTGTGTGAAGAATAATACAAAAGCCATTATTTTTGTCATCCAAAATCAAACGAAAAAACAAATTAATCCAAGATCATTATCATATCTGCCAATTTTATATGAACATAATATGAAAACAGATTGTCTTGATATAATACTTGGACAATTTATGTTCCTATCTTGGGCTAATTGCATCTGCATGCAATTGATTTCATTGGTAATTCAAGTCAATGAATCCTTATGAGTATTTATTCAGATACTGAATACAAACACCCTGAATAAAAGAAAATATTAATACATTTATTTTCTGTTATTTGTGTATGTGTGTGAAAGTGTGCAATTATTGATTTTAAACATCTCTATAAGATTATGGCAGCACGTACGTCCTCTCTCATCAGAGCTTAATATTTTCCAAAATTTGTCGAACAGACAACCCGACAGGCAAGAAAGTTTGTTAGTATCGCATTATCATTCAGTTCTGAGCTATGTTTAAAGTTTCAAGTCTTTATAGCTTTTCGGGAAGTTAGTTTAAAATCGTTTGAGATTTGTGGACCAGCTGACAAACAGCACTAAAGCGAGTTAATAAAAAAGTGTTAAAAATTAATTTGAACAATCTAAAACCACCACTTTAATTAGTGTATTTTGCATTATTATTTGAATAGCAACAACTGTTGGACAACGTGTTATAGGATGTACAGTGAAGAGATGCCGGCAGATTAATTCTGGAATTACTCTAACAGAAAATAATATACAGAAAAAATCTCAGTCGACTTCAGATAAGTATCTATTTGCAGAATCGAGGATCAGTAAATCGAAATCGTCCAGTTTCGGTTAACAAAATATTTTAACAAAATGCGATAAACTCTAGCATGAACCTTGTTTCATGCTCATTATAGTCAGCCATTTTAGGGTCTATTATCGTACAACTGTCGAAATTCTAATTTAAATACCAAATCTCATAATCTGCGAACCAACTACATACATTACTTATCTTATACATAGCAGGAGATCATTAAATTATTCTCCCTCATAATACTCCAAACTCAAATTAAGAAAACTATAATGGCGCCTCATAGTAAAACCAATTTCCTGCAGTCATATAAGTATTAATTCAAGTTAAGCATGCACCGCGATGAATCAGAACTAATTGAGGTCACAATTACTCAGTAATGAAAACCAGGGATTTCCAGGATCATTTCGCTGACTGAGGGCCTTCTGCCAGGACGAATCATCCTTTATGTCTCCCTGGAGATGCAAGAACATCATACTGTCACATATACTTTCTTTCCGTTCCCTAATGCAATATATCACAACCACATACCTACCTACTAACTGTGCACAATATCATTTTATGCCCTTCACATAAAACAAAACCTTCAAACAAAAACCTTCACAAGTATATTGCCACGTTGCGGACATAAAATTTTCAACATTTGAAAAGGGAGAGTTGGAAACAAGGAAAAGTAACTTTAGAGGTCTTGCAAAGTGACAAAAGAAACACAAGGGGTAGGTGAAGAAATCATCAAGTTACATCACAATTTTTAGAAATTAAGTAGATTTTGAAACCAAATAATGAACTATTTTATTGATTCTGTTCATAGAATGATCAGTAAAATCAGAAATTTCAAAAATATTTACCACGCTCAAAAGTACATACCTACATCAAATAGGTACACAATATAAGGGTAAAAGAAAAACAGAGTAGGTACAGTCTGAGCTCATTACATATGGATCCTGAATAAGATCTGAGTATTATGGAATCACGATAGCATTTACACAAGCAATATGAATACGATATAAATTATGAGTTCAGTTACTGTTGATCTTGATATTCCCTGGAAATCGGAGCGGGTCTGCAATTTTTTACCCAGACAGCGTACATTGTAAATTAGAATCATTTATCTGCGACGAGCTGGAAGCTGTAAACAGACACTCTAGTGAGGGAAATTCATATTTCATGTCCTTATCCCACAGTTCCACGGAGATCTTATTAGTAGCAGTAGACGTTTCAAGTGTCTACAAGGAGAAAGAAAATCCTTCAAAGATTCAGAGAACAAACATTGAAAATTTCATGCGCACGTATGATATTAGGTGTATACCTTACTGCCTTATTTTTAGGGAAGTGTTACTGAATTTTCATCCTAACCACAAGAATGAATTTAATTCAATTTAAAATATTTCTTTGTTGCGCGTCGTTTCAAGTTATCTTTGAACTTATCTTGAATTTATGTTTCTGACGGAATTTATTGTATTATCATGTCTCCTTTAAATGTAATTTCTTTTCTTATTGCAAAATTTTCTCCTGTGTAAATCTATTTGTCGAAGTTGAATTATTTAAAAAATAATCTCTCAGAAATCTGCAATAATGTCTTTGTAAAAGCCAATTATTGATATTCCCTTTTAAAACAACACAACACGCTCGGACATGCCATGTTCAGCTAGTAATATTTATAACTGCTCTGAACTTGAGCATAGAACATTTAAAATATTAAAATTTTAAATTTTTCAGCAGGCTCACTTCCTACGAATCCTATGATTCAATACCTAGGATTCCATTAAATATTATTTGTTAAAAAATAATTTCCTCCACGACTATTGAATAAAACTTCATTATCCAGATTTCAGTTCAATAGTATACATTCCTCATGCCGTATAAGATAACAGAGGCACATTAAAACATGGGAGTCAATCACATCTCAGCGAGTGAAATTATAAAAGAAAAACCACCAATTAGACCCAATCATATCTGAGAAAGTACAAAAATCACCGAATCGAACGCCTTCGTAGTACTGGAACACATATAAGATGATTGATTATAACTTGAACGCTTTCGAACAGAAAACGAAATACCACGATCGCACTAGATTGTAGTCTTGTCTTAACTTAAATTTAATTAGATATAATACCCTGCACCGTGGCCGCGGCACTGGTGATCAAGTCATCGAGCAGGCAGCTGGTCAGAGCGCCATAGAAATTCAATGAAAATATATGTTCAAGATGGTCGCAAATGCCGAAAGTTTAGTTTCCGTACTTTATCATAATTTTATATCAAAGTACTGAAATGGATCGCACCTAGATAGGATGATAAGGAATTTATTTCTATCTCCCTTATTGTTAAATCCAACAAACCAAAAAAGCAGATAATACAAAAATAGGTACGTAATTACCTAAAGGTATCAATTTTAGGAAATTAAAACGCAGCCACACGCCATTGCGGTAAGGAAACGATTCCTGCCTACACGTTACATATTAAAAAAAATAAAACGCTCGCGCTGGTGTTATTCCAGCATCTTTAAAAAACGACGAGAGAAGCGGCCAAGCAGTGTGTAGGAATTAAACAGACATTACAGGAATGCGGAATGCCATTGTAAAGGCACCCTCGAACCGATTGAAATAGAGAACGACCTCGAGGCGGCAGGAAGGAAAGTTACGTGGTAGGACGATAAAAGTTCCATTCATAAAACAATAGGAAATTGCTAGGTATCCCATCTACGATAACGAAAATTAGCCAATCACTAAAGCAAATAAATAAACGTCAGTAGCAAAAAATTCATCATGATCCCTAAACAGTAGCTAGGTGAAAAAACGAGTAGATGTGAAGCACGAGAAAGCGTCGGCCGATTTGGTGGAAATTTTAGGTCATTCAAGTTCAGGATGATTCAGTAAGGTAGCCGCAAACTCAACGTGCTAAGTCTCACGAGAAGGGAGATATGATAAGAAATAAACACACGAAATCACGATATAGGACCAGCGCAAGTAAGGTGCTTTGTTGCGTGCCGTGTTTAGAAAGCGGGCCACTGCGCCTATAAAAGCACAAGTGTCGATCGCCGAAAGATCAGATTGAGATTAGGTTCCGAGCAGATCAAATCTGATTCCCGAACCCTTTGGACGTTATTTGGAGATGGCTGAGGCGAACTCTAAATCGACCAATCCTATTCACAATTCTTAAAACTTCATTAACCTAATTTGCTCGGAGATGGCTTTTACGAACTCTGAGTGAATTTCCTTCATAAATCCAAGGAAAATTTCAGCTGAAAACCAGTTAGGGCAAATCTCGTTTTAAACGAACTTCAAACTCACAATTCTTCAAACGTCCTTAACTATAATTTGCTCGGAGATGGATTGAGGCGAACTCTGAGTAAATTTCCTTCATAAATTAGGGGAAACTAGACGATCACAGTTGTTGCTTTTAGCAACAAAGCAACAGGCCCGGGAGGTAAGCGTTACAGTACCTACTCTAGTTTTCATACTAAAGCTTGATGATGATACTGTCACTGGGACAACATTATATACCAATCTCTAGAATTCATAAATTTATATTTCTTGGCGAATTAGAATTCATGATTTGTAGACTTAACAAAAAATATTGTGTAACACTCGTTGCAAAAGGAGTGTTTCAAGCACTTGACGATTGTCAAACTCGACCTTCGGCTTTGTTTGACAATTTTCGTCCCGTGCTTACCTACTCAGATTTCATACACGCTTTTTGACTTTTTTTGTGTTTTCATGAAGAACTATATATTTTAGTGGAAAATCCCATAGGATTAAAAAGTTTCAAGTGAAAAATTTCCAACAATTTTGTTGCCAAAACTTTTTTGTAAATTCCGCACAGTTTCGCCGCTAACGGACGCAAAAGTTTTTATTCCTAGATATCGTGGATTTGAAGCAAAAACTATGCATTTTGGGGGAAAATCCATTAGACAACAGATGTATAATAGCGAAAAAATTCCCAAATTTTGTTTATCACAATATGGTGATCCTGCTTGTTTATCACAAACGTCGCAGGTACCATCGATTGTTAATCACCCTGTGTATTTTCACAGGAGAGAGAGACCCTTTTTTAATGCACCTTAAGATAAATTTTATGTTCACACAGTCCCAACACTTCGTTATAGCCCGCATTGCTGTAGGAAAGATTTTCCTACAATAGCGATTTTTTTTCGCTTATCAATTCAGAGATACTGAATCATTTCCAAAAGGCTGGTTTTCTAAACAACCGTCAGTTACAGGCTACGTCGCAAGAGTTCAACTAAGAAACTTTTGTATTATCTCATCTAACCTGTTAATTCAGCTATTGAAAGGTTTATAAAAACAGAGACTGCTATATACTGGATATTCGCAATCTCTCAGATCTGCCATGACAGATGTCTTATGTTTCCATAGTTTTGTACATTTGAATTTATAGTTTTCACTCTAACTGAAAACAGATCAATATCGGACTCTCAAACCCTCAATGCTGTTGCTCCCCATAGATCACCGGTGTCTCTCACTCCTGCTCCACTTTATCTCATCGATCGGCTGGCCATTACATCTCACCTTACTCTGTTTATAATGTGTTAATGACTGCACTGTTCATATTGATTCTAACCAACCACAACATGTTATATCGGTATTGTGCAAAGTTTTGCAACGTGCTTGAATTCTGACCAACTATGGCCTTGAAAGCATGAATTAAAATAATTTAAGCTCAAATCTTGGATCAACATTAATCAAATATCGTTAAAATTAACGATATGAAATCCCAAGCATGAGTATTCTCCGCACGACGCAACCTACGTTGATCTACTATAGGTACTTCTATGGAACTTTTATCGAATACGCTGCTATCTTATAGGACTGATCATTAGCAAAAATTATGTTAGGAAACTCGACTCTCAAATCTACCCAAAACAGCGCCTAACACACTAGAACACCTTGGACGATATTGTAAGACTAAACAGGTGCTGTTAGCTTATCAGGATTCGACAATTCTGGGCTTGTTGATTCGTTACAAAAAAGAGCTACAGAGGTAGGTACTAGTAATGAAAACGCCAACAAACTCACCAACAATCGTTTCGCGATGTAAGTTCATCTTAACTTCAACTGTTATTCTGTTAACAGTCACGTATTCTTATTGAATATTCATAACCGAACCTACACATTGATATCGTGAAGATTCTGTAACGCATTTAGTGCGTAATGTATGTTTCTTTACGAATATCTTGCATTATTAAAAGGAGAAAAGCAATGATTTTCCCAAGATAAAAAATCTCGGCCACCTTTTTACCAAAAACATCGTATGTAGATTCTCAGACCTTATAGTTAGCTGGAAGGGACAATTTTAGAGCGCAGGTCATATGCCAACGTGGAAGGAGTTGAGGTCGGAAGGGACGTGGAGGTGTAGTGCACCGGTGACGCGGAAATGTTCAAAAATAGATTTCAGATTCAGAGAAGATGTCATAATAAAGCCTTTGCGGATTGGGGAATGGCTAGGACGCAGACGCTGGAAAGCAAGAAGCCGGTGTACGGATGGTAGACGGGCACAGGCAGCGGGAATTAAATATGGAGAAAAGCACACCTGTTATTGTCTTCCTATATACTGTACATAAATCTCAAAATATTTACCTAATTCCTGAGTATATCGCCATTTAAAGAAGTTGCGAAACACCTTGCGTTTTTCTTCGCGAATTATACGATAGTTGTTTTTTGACTCAATTACCTAAGTACCCAAAATATCTGCAACAAGTAACTAAATAACGCGGTCAATTAATATTAAAGTGTTTTCCCGTTAATAATCACCAATTAATATCAACTTTCGGAGTTTTTCGATTTTCAACATCAGACCCTACGTGTTATTTTCAAGAGACTCTTTAAATCAATGCTAACATCTTGTAAATGCCGCCGTTTCTAGCAGATCAATTTTCGAGCCCTTCGCCTGGCCTTCTTGTTTACCTAATTGAGAAACAACTAAGTAATTACAGCTACAAGTTCACTTATTGCATAATTTTTATCGGGAAAGATAGGTATCTATCTCGATATTCAATGACGTCCGCGAACTGTAAGTAATGTTCTTATTAGTCTGCCTTACAAAGAACTTAGCATAAATAAATAAGCACCTTGAAAATCCTTGAAAATGAAGTGACAATTTATTTCTTGTTCATTAAAAAATTCTCGAACTCATTCCCGAAAAACTCGCTTTTTTTCGGGAACACAGAAAAGGATCGCTATAGTGACCACGGGTATGACATGAAAGTGGTGAAAAGATCCCGACAACTTCTCGGAGAAAAAAAAAGCGAGAAAAAAAGGGGAAAAATAAAAATAAAAAAAAAATAAATAAAAAAAGGAAAAAGGGAAAGAAAAAATAAGGGAAAAAAATAAAAAAGGAAAAAAAGGGATAGGAAAAAAATCACCCACTGCATATATCTTCACTTCATCAAACGTTGTAATTTTTATTTGTACGTGAGCCTAAACTCCACCAAATCTTTCAAAAATTCGTCAGGTCAGGTTTTGCGTCTGACCTGCCAAAAGTCTGTGGTTGATGGAGCGAGCGTTCCAATGCCAAAAATACCACATACATGTACATACATACAACTTCTAGGAGCAGTTATTCTGCATCCTTTCACATGAGAGCCATGCACCAGTAACATGCAATCAAACTTATAACAATAGTTTCAAATATGGAACATCGGTTTGTATATATTCCCGGGTAGCCGGGGGGGGGGGAGGGGGGGCATACTTGAATTCACCAACACAAGTATCCATTTTCAGTTTAATTATCCCTTACAGATGTTTCATTTGACGTTAAAAAGCTTATATCTACATAATAATCGTTGATCAATTGCTCCAGATCTAGAGATTCTGACAGTTTTTAAACATTTCATTGGATATAACGAGACCACTCTCGAAAAATTCTATTAGTTGTTTCTTCAAAATTCCAGCTTCACCATTTTGTTTGTTTAGATACACTGCTATAAAAGCAGGGCTGTCGGCGCTCTAGGAGTAGTAGTATCTTGGACGTGAAAGTGAAAGCTGAAGTATAGTAAGGAAGACAGAGCAGTAGCTACTGGAAAGTGGAAGTGAAGTGAAGTCTGAAGTAAGGGAGCCAGTAGTGATATATAGCGGATTGTGTAGAATAGACAAGTGGTGTAGTATCTGTGAGTGGAGACAAGAGGACACCTGTGTATATTGATTATTTAGATTTAGAGGCTAAAGTTGTACTTGTGTTAGTTAAAGTAATAAAGGAATTTACAGACTTTAGTGGTGGTGATGATTTTATAATTATTGTGAGACCCGTAACAATATTCTAAGGTCAGTAGGTGTAGCAGCGTGGATTGATTATTAGTTTTGTAAACCAGCTAAACGTAATTGGACAATAAATAATTACGGAAAAAGTAATTCATAAACCAGATCCAAGCGTCATGTAAATTAATCAAAATTACGATTCAACCAACGAATAACACCGTGACCCTTAGCGAAAGTATTATTGATCTAGGTTAGCAAGGTATGCTTTTACTGCTATTTATAACATTATGATTGATTGAAAGTTTTAAAAATAAACGCCCTTTTCGGTTGGTTACAATAGAAGTGCATTAATCTACAAGCAATTTGTTTTGAACGTCTGGATCATAAGGGAAATCGGAACTAAAGGCGACGTCGATTATTTTGATTGTTAACAATGTCATCTTGATTTAATGAGTTAAGGTAGGTTCAATTACGATAGTCGACGTCAATGAAAAAATAACTAACTTCAAACTGTTCGCCTTTTCAATGCTTAAGGATTGGCTACTACCGATTAGCGTTTCTGCGAATCTGTGACGTACATGTTGTTTTTATTTCGCGTTCGCTCTACCTTATGAGCACGTTATCGTAGTCAATAATATTACGAGTATCATATTTTTTATTAATTGAGTTTTTTGAATGTAAGAAAATTAAAGCTAAAATAAAACGCAAGCCGATTCTGTACCTTTACAAAGTGACATATTTAAGTACGCCCGCTACTGGTAAAAGCTAGAGTTTTCTGCCGAAGAGCAAATCTCTGTTATCGAACACCCTTTTTAGCTCCCAGATCGGGTTTCCCGGGACTTAAATATCACCAGAAACCAGACGTGAAAAGCGTTTCAAAGTACATAAATTGTTTTGAGCTAGTGAAGGAGATGGTACATCCAAAATGATAAGAGTTTTAAAACAGGATGGTTTTATTTAATTCATTTAAATCTTTTCAGTTATTGGACACGCGCACGAGCAGAGCATCTTATAATAATTATGTTGTTGGTAAAATTATAGTTAAGCAAGTACCGATGTGAACTACATTTTATTACATTATATTATTATATGGCTATTTACTTATTTTGACGACACTCAAAAATTATATACATAATATATTGGATTTCAATATAAAAAAAAGGGTCTTACAAACCTTATTAGATAATTTTTACCGTGAGAGAAATATCTATGCTTTAATGCAAGTAAGAAATTTTCTGATGGTGCTTATTTGCCCAGCAAGGAAAAGGGACGTGCATGATAGGAGGTCATATTTTGTCTATTTTTTTTTTATATAAAAAAAGCAGAGTTCTTCATGTAATAACATAAATATTAGTTTCCATGTTCAATCTAAGCGCAATCCAATCCATATTCATTTGTTCTGATTCAAGTCGTCATTAAGAATAAATTGAAAATCGATTGATTACCGCGCGTTGTTCCCTTACTACAAGCCTCTCCTGTATAATAATTTAATAATTAACTACGTGATGGTTAGTTAGTGATGTACCAATTTCTTATTCCACGATACATTATAAAATTATGTTATTTGTAAGCAAACATATAGCTATTTGTTGCGGATTAACTAGACAGAAAAGTTGGAGATTGAATGCCGTTATATGAAACGTCAGCCGAGTTGAATGTGATCGTTAATCACTTGGCAAATGACAAACAAAATGGTACTTTTGCTGCCAAATCATCGGGCATGCACAAAAAAAGAATGTTTAGTGACAGTTTGCGTAAAAGAAATAATTATTGACGACAGACAAATGCTGCTATTCACAAGGAAATCAGGACATTTCTTATCAAATTTTGTCTTTTGTGAGGTGTATAAAACAAAAAACCCACGCTCAACTAACAATACCGGGTCACCCTCCCTTAAATCGAACAACATAGGGTACCTATACAGTGTGGAAAAGCCAAATGGAATAAATTCGATAATAAATCAATGAAGATGGTTGCGAAAAAACGCTCGGACACATCGACTAGTATTTTTGGTTGCGCATTTTTTTCAATGAAAACTTTTTATACAGGGTGTGTCGTGTAACAGTGCTCAATACCAACTTTCTTCTTTCAAATCAAACACCCTGTATATTATTACATTTTCAGATTGCCTGAAAAAATGTAATTATAATGCTGTTTATAATTCAAATTTGTAACGAGTGATTTTTGAGTTATAAACAAATGAAAATCGCATTTTAGTGTATTTTTTAACAAAAAAATACACTATTGAGGACGACATCACTTTCCAAAAATCACCCAAACTCATCAAATGTCCACCGATCATGACCCCCAGATTACGAAAAAGTGGTTTTCCAAAATTCACCTGCCCACGATATATATATATATATTTATATATATATTTATATATATATATATTTATATATATATTTATATATATATATATATTTCTCCAAAATCGCGAAATTTCGATTTTAAAAACGCTCCTGTGGCTTTATCTTTTAAGATTAGTGAACGAAATTTTGGGTCCTTGTAAAATTTGGGAATGACGTTGGATTTTCGTTGAAAAACTTTCCAAAAGTCCCATCACTTCTACAGGGTGTCCCTTCAAAATTCCAGGTATCCGGTTTTTGTCATCTCATTTCAGGTCGCAGTTTTGAATCTAGGAGGCTGAAATTTTTGTGGGAGTAAGATATCCACAAGGAGTGGTCTGGTATTGCACTTGAGCAAAATCGGCCGAGCCGTTTCAAAATGGCGGCCATTTTAATTTTTGGAAAAAGGACTATTTTTTGAACCCCTGTATAAGATAGATAGAAAAAGAGTTTTATATCAAATTCACAATATTGGAAGTAAATGACTTGAAATTTAATTTCATGCAACAAAATTTGCATTTTTCCTATTAATAAGCCAGTGGCGTGGGTAGGAAAAGGGTAAAAATGGCTAAATTTCTCCAACAATTTATGAGCACATTTTTGAAGTAATTAAACTGAAATTTTTACAGTAGACAACTATACTAATAGACTTCAACCCTTGAGAATTTCAAAAAGTAAATAAGAAAAATGGCGGAGATATTCGATTTTTTTTACATGATGTTTTTTTAAAATTAATTTCTCTAAATTTTTAAAAACGCTCCTGTAGCTTCATCTTTCAAGATTAATGAACGAAATTTTTTACTCTTATAAACCTTAGGGCTGACGTTTGATTTTCGTAAAAAACATTTTCCTAGAGTTGTGTTACTTCTACAGGATATCCCTCCGAATTTCAGAAAAAAAACCGTCCGTGAGGCACGGTTTCTGGTCGAAGTTTTCAATCTAGAGCGCTGAAATTTTTTTGGTAGTAAGATACCCTCAAGTAGTCGTCTGGTACTGTATTTGAGTAAAATAGGTAAAGACATTCCAAAATGGCGGCCTTTTCAATTTTTGGAAAATGGCTAGATTTTGAACCCCTAAATAGGCAAGATCAAAAACTTTTAAACAAAATTAACAAGATTGGAATAAACTTATTTGAAATTTGAGCTAATGCAATACAATTTGCATCATTTCTATTAATAAGCCAGTGGCGTGGGTAGGAAAAGGGTAAAAATGTCTACATTTCTATAAACATTCATGAGCTTATTTTTGAAGGAATAGAACGGAAATTTTGATAGTAGACAACTATACTAATAGCATTTAACCTTCAAAAATTTCAAGAAGCAAATATAAAAATGGCGGAGATATATTCGAATATTTTTAAATGATGTTTATTCCTCTAAAATTTCAAACTTTCGGTTTTCAAAACTCTCCTTTCAGTTTTTTCCGAATTTATTAAAGGTAGTGTAAAAAATAGTATTTTTCAAGTAAAGTTAGCCAGTGGCGGGCATAGGAAAAGGGACAAAATTGTAAAATGTTGCCAATTTTTTTGATTTTTAAATTTAAAAATTCGATCTAAGGCACGTGTTGAAACGAAATGAAATGAAATTATCACAGAAAATTTTTCACATTAAAGCACTACGCTAACATGACATGACTGTAGAAAATTTCAGAAAGCCAATAATTTAAAAAGCGGTGAAAATATTCATAATTGAATCGCATAAAAATACACTATTTCTGCGATTGATGCGCAAGAAGGTTTTTTTAATTTTCAAAACAGTGTGTACACCGATAACGGCTCAAGATGTCGGAAAACGGCTTACATGTCCCTATCTTAACTTTTCATTCAGAGCCCTATTAGGTAGTTTAAATTTTTATACAGGGTCATGAAAATTACCAGATTTTTAATCACCCTGTATAAAAATTTCATCCACACAATAGGATACTACATGAAAAATTAGGATAGGGACATGTAAGCCGTTTTCCGACATCTTGAGCCGTTATCGGTGTACACTGTTTTGAAAATTAAAAATTGCGATTTTCATTTGTTTATAACTCAAAAATCACTCGTTACAAATTTAAATTATAAACACCATTATTATTAAATTTTTTCAGGCAATCTGAAAATGTAATAATATACAGGGTGTTTGATTTGAAAGAAGAAAGTTGGTATTGAGCACTGTTACACGACACACCCTGTATAAAAAGTTTTCATTGAAAAAAATGCGCAACTAAAAATACTAATCGACGTGTCCGAGCGTTTTTTCGCAACCATCTTCATTGATTTATTATCGAATTTATTCCATTTGGCTTTTCCACACTGTATATTACCGCCACTAAAGCTTGCTAGGGTAGCGCATTCTCGGTAGCACAAAAAGTTGAGAAAAAAAGTTGGGAATGTCAAATTAACTTCAAAAAACGTAAGTTTTTTCATGAACGTAAGTTTTTTCATGAGCGCACAACTTCCAAAAAATTCCAAAAATTTGGTATTCTGAGAGTGTATTTAGTACAAATTGCCTAGTTAGAGGATGTTTCAATAATAAAAAGAGGGATTATCTACTTGTTCGCGTTGCCTGAAACCTGAAAGTCACATTTTAATATTTAAAACTTATTATATGCTCAATTATATCAATTTTATTTCATTACTGAAATATTTTGGATAAAAAGTGACCCAATTATGTGGACTATGTTTGCAGAAAATTAAGAAAATAGGGCGCACAGGCCGTACCTGCCTGAAAGTTTAATTACCACGTAGGTTTTATTACATCTTGACAAACCTTATTTTTAAGCATTAGTATGGGAGATTTCTTTATAGACCACTCTGTTGTCCATGGGTCTGTCAAGACCCTTTTTCTCAGTGATCGTTTAAGATATCGAATTAAAAATTATACAAAAAATACTTTTTTCTTTTTCTTTTTTCAAACTTTGCTTTTTTCTACTTGCTACCTAGCTGTTCGAACATCTCCATGTTCGTAAACGTCAACGTCAACGAGTGAATGCGCTTCCCTAGTAAGCACCAATGTGGGTAGTGCAGAGGTACCCAAGAACGACAAGTTTGACAGCAAGCTCTTGCAGCTGTGGGTGTCACTTATTGTTAATAAGTTGTCTTGCAAGCTTTGTTTTTTATTATTTACTTATTCCTAATACTTATGTCATCCGTTCAATTATTACGCTTACGAGTTTTGTATTCGTTGTTGATATTTAAAACTTCCGCCAAATTTCACCAAATATACCGTTTAGTGTCACCCACCTACGCTTGACGGCGCTGCTGAAGTTGTCCTGAATCGACATAAAACTCCCTCCACGGCGACTCTATGCACCTTATGCTATGCCGTTGTCAGGCTTAGATTTTTCCAAGAATAATTCAAAATTTATCAACAGTCATTTGAAGAAACAAAAAATAATCGACAAGAAGAACAAAACAGAATTCCAGAAAAGTCTCAAATAAAAGAAAGAGAATTTAATGAAGTCATGTCATCAGCGATGAAATGGATCATAATTCTTCTCCTAATAATTGGAATGTTTAAAATAAATGACATATGGGTGCATTGTGAAACAAACCATTAATATCTAATTGGTGCACTTGGTTGTTCTATTTTTTAAAAATAAGTATAAGACATTATATTACAGAAATTTTCCACTTCCTTTCTTGAAACAATTTTCTCCATTAACTAAAAGTAAATGTGTGAGTTCGCAGTTCTCCACATCTTACAATCACAAACACTTTCCATCGGCCTCCTATTACAAGGGCACGAAAAGGGACTGGCACATAAGCACACATTTCAATTGCGATCAGACAAAGTGTCTCACGCCTAGTGGCCCCAAGAGCCCTCGAGCGAACGACATCTCGCCTTGAAAGCACCCCGTCTTGCCCGCGTCAAAGTAGATTCAATTTACTCGTTAACTGCGGAGAGGCAACGAACAATAATAATTAGAAAGGGCTTTGTTTATTCAGGAATATATTATAAATAACTAGCAAGTCCCGTCGACGATATCGATGTTCTTTGTACTTACCTATTATACGAACTTGATGATCTGTCGACTTGCAACCTTACTGCCTAATTTAAATGACTCGTCTCAATTGCCAGTCAATATATTAAGGTAACACCAATACTGCAGGCGAGTTGGGAATACCTTTCAACAACAAGGTTTGCTCTCGCGTCTTTTTTTGTTGTTGTTGAATTTTCGACAATTGCTCCTTGCTAGTATTTTACGTAGCGTCGCTCTGACTGCGTAGTTTTATTACTTATTTATATGCATACCACAGGAAATTCTGAAAGTTCCTTAAGTAGTAGTAGTAGTAGTATAGTGGGTAGGGGTGGTGCCCCCCACCGACTAGGCCACCAAGGGCCCTTTTCGCCGTAACCGAACCATGGTGGAACTCCTACTCGAGCCTCCACGACTCTTTGATAAAGGCCAGAAGGTCGTTGTATGAGAGGAGTTTCATTTCTTCCTCTTGTAGCACCTCAGACCCAAAATTGTTGAGCCTGAGGCTGCTATACGCTTCTCATACGCCTATTATATAATGGTAGGAGTCCTCGTCATCCATTCCGCATTTACGGCAGACCGGGTCCCGAGTAATCCCCATAACTTGTAGATGTCTGTTCAGACTGCTGTGACCGGTGAGCACCCGGACTAGTAGTCTGAGTTCTTTTCGGTTCGTTTTGGACATGCTAGTCCATCTGTTTCCGATCGAACCAGCCAAAAACAGCCTGGCCTGTCTGCAGCCTGATGCTATTTCCCAGTAATCCACTAGACCCTTGCGAGTCCATTCTTTTATAGCTTCTGGTCCACAAAAGGTTTCCCTGGTCCCGAGCTTCGCGTACTGATCTGCTAGCTCGTTGGCTGGTACATCTGAGTATGAGGAAACTCATACGATAGGCACTGATTTTCTGTCCGCCAGTCTGTTCAGCGCCTCGGCACACACCTGGACCAGTGGGGAGCTGGTTCCGTGTGAGCCCAGCGCTTCCGCGGCGGCCTGGCTATCTGTGCATATGTATATCGTCCGTTCCTTGGCTTCTATTATCTGCTCCAATCTGGCTGCTTACAGGAGTACATAAACCCCCGCCTGGAAGACAGTTGTGGTAAACCCAAGAGGAAAGGATCTTCCCAATTTCCGTCCAGCCTGGTAGCGCCCTGCTCCTATGTGGCCATTTTTGTTCCTGGAGCCGTCTGTGAAACAAACTAGTCTAACTAGTCTAACTAGTCAAACTAGAAAGGAACTTGTGTAAAGTTTTTAACCCGAGAAATCTAGAAACCAATATAATCAAAAAATATACACACACATCATTTTTAAAAATTCTACTGGAGTTTTATTTAATTTTTTTTATAAAAACGCATATACTCTTCATTCCTGAAATTGTATTCACCTACGTAGCTACGCTAACTTAAAAAATGCACTTTGTCAAATTGCTCTTTTTTCTACTTTTATCTCTAACGCCGCCTATTATATTGGGTGATTTACTTAAGGATGCTCTCCACTGGGATCTCGGGAACAATTTGCTTGAATTGTAATGTGGGCAATTTGAAGCATAATACATCTTGGGCCGACTTCAGATTTCTTCAGATTTCGAAAAAAAAAACATGTCACTAGATATTGGGGAAAAATAGTCATTTTATTTTAAATTTTTCGTTTTAAAACACCTTAGAGACTCGTACTTTTGAAGTATTCGCTCCATACTTCGTTGCGACACGACTCAGTAACACAGGGAAAAAATTACTTGACACAAGAGAATTTTTGACCGCAAAAAAACTAAAAATGTCCAGTTTTTGCTCATAAGTCTGTTTTTTATGGAAATATTTTTCTGAATTTGGGTTTTTGAGCATAAGAGGGCTAGTTTTACTAGCGTCATTAGTTTTATTTACTTAGGATCGTTTTTGAAATGCGACTGTTAACTTTTTTTTCTTGTTGACGCGATATTGAATTTTCTTTTTAGAAAAAAAAAAAACATAAATCCAACGGTGTATTATTACTCGCATAAAATGGCAGATCTATTTTAATCTACTTTTATCATATACAGTTATCACGTCAAGTGTACATTACACCCTGTATTGACGGTATTTTTCATTTATAAGTATGCCAGGTCGTCCTTGCAATCGACCCGTGAGCTCGAGTAGATGTTTCATACTTTCACCCTTTCGTCCTTCCTTATACTGTGCATCCTTATTCGAGGTGTTCGCAGTTCGCACATAATTGGATAACCTTCACCCCTACCGACATTATAACTTAATGCCTACCCGAAGCCGCGAAGAAGCATGCCTCCCACAAGCACTTCCTCCCCTGCTTGCCACTTTTCGGTTTCCTGCTGCATCTGGACCGCGCTGGTTCCGGCCCATTTGAGGAGATGTATATCTCCATGGAGGCGTCAACTTGGGAGGGTCCCTATTCGTCGAGGGTGGTTTCCTCGCTATAGGTTTGCGTAATACTGTTACTTCTCTACTTTGTAACTTCGGGAGTTAATGGGAGAAGTTAGCTCGTAATGGTCATCACATATCGGTACGTATAAAAGCAATACGTAGGTATAATGGAATGGACCTCGTTATACATTCCATTTATTTGTAAAATTTGTGAATTTAACTTTTATGAAACGATGGTCTGTTTTTTTTAGTTAGCTCAGTATCGATCGTATGTTTAAATGAAAAGGAAACTTCCTTATGTGCCTACATTCTTACAGAGTATATTATTGAAATATTTGATGAATTTATTAAATGCTAATAAGAATTCCAACGGGGTTTAGATACATTATTACGAGTATACCTACTAAGCTGTGGTAAAACATGTAGGTACATACTTTATTAAGATGATAATACCTAATATAACAAGATAAGATGAAGTTTTAGTCAGTTTAGGTATACCTTATTCTTAACGTATTAGGTATACAGTCAGAAAAAATAAACTTAGGGATTTATCGCCAACACAGTCGTTTAAATAATTGAAGTTCATGTAATTCTGACTAAAATGGTTCTGTTTATTTTTGCGGGTAACTCCATATCTGCGCAGATATGGAGCGGTTAAAGTTTATACTAGATCCCTGTATTGAAAAAACTGCTCATAGGTAACACTTTTAAATCCGAGGTTATGGTGAAAATTCAATTATTTCTGATCATTTTTACAGTTATCTATAATATCTATAAGGTTATATTATAGAGTGAAGATATTTTGAAAATTGTGATAGCCTTTGTTGCCTTTGTCTCTAGCCCTTCGTAACCTTTGTTTATGAAGGGGACATCATTTTGAGGAAAATTCGTTAGTTTCCGTGTTTTTGCCTGTGTTTACAATAAACCTCGTAGTTTTCTAGATAAAAAAATAACTATAGTTCAACCCCCCTTTCTTCTCCTAAAACCGACGCGGAAAACTCTGCGACTTATTATCGGATCATAAGTTAAGAGTTATTTATTTATAATTTGTTATCGATTTAATTTGGATTTTGAGTTTACGCCAAGTTTTGACTTTATGTTTATCTTCTGAAAATGGAAAGGCTACGTTGTTGTCAAGATTATCTATTTTTTTTTTATCAAAGCTTACCGAGTTTCACAGATCCTCGGAAAAACTGCGACATAAACACATGAATGTGTCATCATAATCAAGTGACTGAAATACAAATTTCACTAATCAGTCTTCCTAAAAATAAGCAACGAAAAAGAGGCCTCAAATGTAAAGAAAAAAAGTTTCAGTAACAAAAAAGTTCACCAAAATAAATATTAAATGTAGAAAACTTTATGCTCTATGTTTATTTGGGAAAAGTTTTATTCCTACAGCACGAAACGGGAAAATAGCGGAAAAAGGTTATTTTTTATTATTTTTTTTAAACATTGGAATTTTCACCATGAACAAATAAGTTGATGAATTTGTTAGAGGTTTTGAAAGAGGTTTAAAAGTATTAGATACTTTTCTCTTTGTTCTTATATGAAAAAATTAGAAGTTATGAGCGAAAATTGATCCAACCCTTTGATTTAAGATGACGCCGAAGTTCAGCAGGTGCATAACCTTGCAAATGAAAGTAGTTAAGCTTTCCTAATTGGTCCTTACACCCATGCAAAAATCCAACTTGCTCGGCTTTATGGTCATCTCACCAGAATAACATGCATTGTGAAAAATGGTATTTTTCTGTACTATTTTTTATGATAACTTCAAATTTTGATAAACAATAATAGTACGAATAATAGTATATGCATAAAAGAATAATAGTACGATAAAATTACGAAAAAATAAAACAATAGGTACCTATAAACATATTGTGTAAAAATTGGTAAATGAATAAAAATGGTACTTAAGATTATATACTTTAACCAAGATTATACAGGGTGTATCAGAGATGTTGGGCCAAATTTGAAGGGGTGGTTCCTCTCATAAATGTAAAGTTAAAAAAATAAATTTCTGCTCAGAATGACGTTTCGTTTAAAAAATACAGGGGGTCAAGGTTTAAAAAAAATTAACCGTTTTTGGTGATAACTCGTGTAAATTTAAACCCATTTTGATGAAACTTGGCATGAACAATCAACAAGCTAAAATTTGTAGTTTGGCTATTTCAGGTTTTGTAGATATCTTCCAGTGGCGTAGATATTCAAGGTTGGAGCCCTTTTTCTCTCTATATTTTACGCCACTAACTTTATTTCAAATACAAAAACGTTACTCAATATCCCATGCATTTTAGAACATAAAAGTGTTCTTTAGTTTTTTTCATACGTTGTACCCTTGTTGAGGTATTTTAAATTATCTCAGGTAATGTTGGGCAATTTACATTGCTAAATTATTAATTTCATCATCAAGAGTTATCTGAATAGAATTTTTATGCGTAATTTTGTTTTAATTGCTTAGTGACATTGCCTGAGGAAACCTAAAATATCTCGAAAACGGTACGCCGTATGGATAAAAACTATAGAATACTTTGTTATTCTAAAATCCATGGGCTATTGAATAACGTTGTGCTTCTTGCAATAAAGTCAGTGGAGTAAAAGTTAGGGAGAGAAAAGGGGCCCCACCCTGAATAACAGGTTATTAGTAGCATTCCTGAGTAAACTTCAAATGTCTAAAAAATGGTGTGCCGTATGGAAAACATTAAAGGATACTTTTTGTTCTAAAATGTATGGATCATTGAATAACGGTTTTGTAATTGCTTTTGTAATTGCAATAAAGTCAGTGGCGTAAAAAATAGGGAGGGAAACTGGGCATGTATAGGCATTAGGCTCTTGGTTGATTAACTTATTTATTTTAATAAAATTTCGGGATTTAGGAATTTACTGAACTATTTAATCAAGAATATTAGTTTCTTTCAATCAAAATGGTTCAACATCGCTCCAAAGTTACTACATATTATATTTAAGCATAGACCTTGAAATTTATTATATCAATTTTCCACAGTAACGACTGTACAGTGAAAGAACTGAAGTACATAAGTCAGCAGTCCACATAGGTCTATATTAGGTAATACAATTATTCATAGGTACATTTTGTCAGCGAATTTAAAAAAAAAGCTCAATTACAAAATAAAAGAGAAAATAACAAAACCAAATTGAAAAAAAATCTAACACAATGCAATAATTAATTATTGGATTGTTCTTTAAAAAATCCCAATTCATATTAGGCATGCGATACTTGCATCATCATTATGCGAATTCATGTTGGATCCCTATCCAAATCCCGACTCGTCAATTACGAACTCTTCAGCCTCTCACAATTCACTCACACTACTTGTAACCCTGGACACCTTCGTTATAGGGAAACCGTGAGGAAGTGCCCGATGCAACAGCACTGGCTGATCTGGAGGCAGGCAGGACGGATCGCAACACTGTCCATTAACGACTGCAATTACGCCCATTATCTACTCGTTACGCGTCATTCGGTAGACTATAAAAACCTTGCAGCCCAGCATCCTTTCGTGAAGGAAACCAGGAAACTAAAGAGATGTACTCACATATTAGATATAGTGGGGAAATGCAACAGAACTACAAAAGGCTTTGATCACAAAATTCGGATTTGAACAAATCTAATGACGTAATGGCCAGATCTCATCATCAAGCAGAATGAAAAATTATTTAATTTTTTGCAAAGACTTATTATATGAAAACTTAGGTAGACCTAGTTGAGCCTATGTAGATCCATATTAGACCTATAAAGGTCTAAATGGTGTAAAGGTAGAGCTAAGGATCCAAGAAATTAGGCTGTTCTGATTAAGATATACGCGAGGATATATCCATATCTATTTTGCACTCCAAGGCTATAATGAAATCCAGGAGGTGTAACAGAAATCATATAAACGTGGTTCATCATCCAATGCGTCCAATAATAATTATACATTCAATAATTATTATAAGAACAGCAGGATATTAGAATCATTCTTATAAAAAGGGCTTCCACTGTCCTTATAAAAGACAAAGCCAGAATAAGGGAATAACAATATGTATAATATTCTTCCTCCTAGACATGTAGCTAGACACGACCAATCGAGATGGACGTCTAAACTGACACATTGGCGACCAAGACAAACCAAGCGTAGCGTGGGAAGACCGCAAAGAAGATGGCTGGATGATATTAAGCAACATGCGGGAAATAGGTGGTTTCAGTTGGCACAAGACATGGAGAAACACGAAAAAGGCCTACGTCCAGGAGTGGACAGCAGAAAATGGCTGAGGAAGAAGGAAGAAGATAATATTCTTTGGAACCAACTTTTTTTTTTTGAATGCCTTACAAGGAGTTAATGTTACTTTACATTAGGAATCATCTGAGGCCATGTCTTCAAGTTCACTATCACACATATACTGGAGCATTGATTCCTGTTTTAAGTTCAACAATCCTCACGATTGATGTAAGGATAGTCACAGAGCTAAACTTTCGAATAGACCAGATTGTTGAAATTTAGCGCCAACTTGATCGATACCAAGATGGTATATATATATTTGTGATATCACCAGCTAACCAAACCACAAGCAAAGATCATCGAATGGAAATTCACACTTAGCTTCTGGCAATGAAATATTATTGAGTAGAATTAGATTATTAATGAACGCACATTGATTTTTAGAACGCCCTCAATTAACCCAAAGATATTTGGCGAGAATTTAATTGTGAAATATTATACAGGGTGATTCATAATAAGTGCGCAGGACTTCAGGATGTGGTAGCTCGTTCAAAAAGTGTTTTTGCCCTTAATTTTCCGACACAAGCTTTTCATCGTAAATGGCCGTTTTTACGATTCATGTTAGCAATTATTATGACCAAGCTTTAAAACCGCCACTGGCATATATGAAAAAAATTTCTCTGCATTAAAAAAGTAGCTAATATCAATGATTATATTATGTACAAAAGTTGAGTTCTGTACCATTGTACCTGAAACAGTTCCTGAAAAATCATTAAAAAAAAAAACTAAAAAAAGTAATTCTTTGACCTGCGTATCTCAAAAATGCTGGATTTGCGGAGCCACGTTAATAGGGTTTTTCCTTCTTTAGAATGAATCAAGGAAACATCCTCTAAAAAATTTTTCACTTATGTACGATAGCCCTGTTACTATAACAATTTCAATCCCTAAAATAGCAATTTGCTGAAGGCCGAAATTAACAATCGTCAAGTGCTTAAACGCTCCTTTGGCAACGTGTGTTACACAAGATTTTTTGTTCGCCAAGAAAAACAATTTATGGATTCTAACTCGTCAAGAACGATAAATTTATGAACTCTTGAAATTGGTATTTTATATCCTCAGAGTGACATGCTACATGAAAACTTGCTTTCAATTGTCATTTATGTCACTTTTACGCACACGTTAACAAAAGAACTTTCTTTTTAACCACAAGTGTGTATAAAAGAAAGGCATTTCGAAACTAAAATGACAATCAAAATGACAACTTTATGAAACGATTTAACAAAAAAGTTAGGGTGACACTACTGCCACTCGTCCCCCAAAACTACCCAACAGAAAATGAATTTTTGATTCTTTACCTACTGCTACAGCACAGAGGAAGCTTGATTAGATGGCTACTTTAGGTATGCATAGTTAAAAAATTTAAGTAATATTTTTGCTCTTTCTGAAATATAGAGTTGGATGGGCACATAATTAGGGGTCACACACCCTATACATATAAAGAATACCTAGGTATATGTATAGGTACATACCATCCAAAAAACTCCGCTATGTTCTATTTCATTACAATAACAAAACAGTCTATGAACATTCAACGCGGAGGTATCTAGAAGCTCTATACATAATATAGTGAAATGGATCGCACCTAGGTAGGATGATAAGGAAATTATTTCCATCGCCCTCATTAAATCAGCCCAAATCAAAAAAGCAAACAGTGCAAGAATTAGGTACGTAAATACCTAAAGGTAAAATTGTTAGGAAAAACACCCGCCGTTACATCAAGTAAACGATCCCCGTCAGCTCATTAAATATTCATAAAATAGAAGCGCTCTAGCTAGTGTAGTTCCAGCACTTTTAACAACATCGAAGAGACGAAGCTAGGGTAGAAGTTGACCAGATGGTAAGGCAGGGTATTGTAAAAGACACTCTCGACCCGCGTGACGAAAGAATGAGCTGACCTAGAAACATACAAGAACGGGTGGAAAGATACAGACCGGGTGAAATCATGAATCAAACAATAACTTCATGCAAGGACAATAGTAACTCGTTAGGTATACCATCTACGATAATGAAAATTACACCAATCGATAAAACGAATAAATAAATGACAACGGTAAACACAACGTAGGAAAACACAGCGGACCTATTAGGGGAAACCCAGAGGTGAATAGACGATCACACCTTGGCTTTTCGCGAAAGACGAACGGACCAGGGTTCGTTTCGTTACAATAGAAAGGTAAGTACCTAAACAATACACATAAAAGCACAGTGACATAATTATTATCTCCTTGCTGTTAGAATTACTGACTGAAGTAATACTGTTAGAGTCCTGATAGGGGAAAGAAAGATTAACCCCGAGTGGTCTCTGTATGGGTCCACTGTTCATTAATGTCAATCTCTACTCGCACAAATCTTCAAGAGTTCTGATATAAGGGTGATTGTGATTGCTTGTGGTGTGCATTAAATTATTAATCCGTCATACAACTTACGAAATCCGCGGAAACGGAATCCTGATTTAACTCGGATACTATTGAAAATTCAGATTAGAACTGGGAATGAATAATAATTAATTAAGTTTCTTACTTCTATCTCTATCGTTGATTGAAGACTGTAGGGCTTCTATCTTAATTATAATATTGGTTTATACTGCAAAGAGATTTGGTAGGCAGCTTTTAGTGAGGATGCCACTGAGAAGGGTGTCAACAAAAAGTAACTGGAATTGGAGCACAGAAACTCCATTAAAAACTAAAGTCCCGCCTAGATTCGCCAGTTAGCTGTAATTATTAGACCATTCTAAATGAACATTCAAAATTACACATACATATTTACCAATTTTATTTATTTCTCTATCATCACCTACATACCTAACTAATAACTATACCTTCTCTATTTATTATTAACTAACCCAATAAAACATATCGCGAGACTCATCACAGTTTCTTTGCCTTTATAAATTACTATCGCTTTTCAACTTTGGTAACAGGACTGCCCAGCCGACCGAAACACCGAATCTTGTTGCCGATTTTTTCTGTGTTCGAGAAAGCTCTATAATACTTCAGTTATAAGTTGGAGTTTCCTATAGGATAGAGGTTGTAACGTACATTTTGTACGTACCGGCTAAATGCCGGCGACGCGGAGACAACGGCGGGCGCGCGCAGTGAGTGAGTGATGGTGGGTTTTAGTGCATCGGCCGACTGGAGGCCTCGAGTTCGTCGAGTCTCGTCGACCTCGACTGTCAAGTTGCAATCAGGTGCGTTTCATCATCATACCTGCGTTTTCGCTTTCTTTTTTCTCCTGGAATTCGCTAGAGGAAGGTCGTTTCCGCAAACACAGGGAATTTTTAGCGAAATGGCGTTGTGAACTTTCACTTAAATTATTATAACCATCCCTCACGTTTTGGCTTGGTGAGTGTTGTAGAATGATTTTGTTAATTGTGCTAGAATTATACCGATCATATTTTCTTAATACCGTATGCTAATTTTAATTCTTTTAAATCCGATCGAGTTTCGCTCCGCTTGTAAAACTTCGTCAATCACATTTTTGATTCTAACCTATCTTGAGGACGGGACATCATGTTATGTACCCTCGGCAAGCAGACTCGATCGGACCGTTCATTAATGCAAGAGTGTTTCTGATATCCATGAAATTACAGCTTTTTCCCTCGAGGCAACTTTTTCCCTGGAGGCATTTTTTTTCCCTGAAGGCATTCTTTTCCCTACGGATTGATTCTTCCTGGTTGGCAACTTTTACTCCCGGAACCAACTCTTTCCTGGAAGCAAGGTTCTTCCTCTAACAAGAAGGCAGCACATGGGTTGTACCTGAAACCAAGTACCAGCTAAACTTTCACCCTCGCTCCGAAGACCCTACGAAGCTAAGTGCCTTTGCCTACCAAGTTTTAACCGATCAGTTCATTCAGATTCTACACGCTCTTGTTCCTTATTGCTGTTAACCGTGCTCAAGTTAATATGTTGTGATAATAACTGTGATTTATTTTAAATAAAGAGTACCTGTTGTTCTGCTGACCTGCTTGTTATTGTTGACCCTCTTGGACTAGCGACTCTACTCTACGACCCTGGTTAGCTTTTATAGTCTCATGCTCTCAGCGACTATTGTTCCCCTCTAAGGGTAATAATAGTTCGTTTCAAGTGGCGACCAACGTGTCTATCTGCCAATAATTCGTTTCAAGGTGCCTCAGTATAGAGCGGCCCGTAATAAAACTTCCATGCAAAAAAGGACTTTGTGGTAGAATGATGGTGGTATACCTTCCAGAGGCATCTTTGTATGACTATGGTGGCAGGAGTAGATCAGATTAAGGACGAAGTGGCAGGAGGTCATTTTATATCTTATTGCAATTTCAATAAAATATTAGAAAAAGTTTCACCTTTTTTTAACATCTTTGACAGGCCGCTGTCAATCGAAGAACCGCTGTTACTTCAGCAGGTGTCGATTTCAGGTTTTTGTAACTCCAAAAAAACACAATTAAAATAAAATTAATCTTTAAAAAATCGTAAAAAAAAGTTCCCGGACTAAAAGCGAATACTTCATATTCAAAGGGTCTTCGTAATTGAAATAAGACCTAGTAGTATTAACATCATTTTGATGTACTTGTTTATTCATATCAGTCCTCGCAGGGACCTTACAATCCAAGTAGAATATTTTTATTGCTTTTGAAAAGTAGGAATCCAATATCAAGAGCTCCGGAATGAAACATGAAAGGTCGAAGGTTCGGAGAAGTCGAGGGTGTAGGAAAAATTCTAGGCTAAAGCTGTTGTGGAAAGCTTATTATAGGTATATGGAAAAAATTCTCTCCTACCTTACGAACAACATAGTGACGTTATAGGATACACCGAGGGATACACGCACATTTATTAAATAAATCTGAAATGCACGATTCATGCTTTAATGAGCTAAATTCATCTAAGCTCACTTATTCTGCTGTGACATTGGAGGTGATAATAGGATTGCCTCCTTTACATATGTAAGAGAAAAGCGCTTCGTCGCGCCCAAGGCTTTCCCAGAAAAGAGAACTAAAGCCAGGAGACAAAGTCACCTGACTCAGGCGGCTTACAAGAAAAGCCGATGGCAAGGAAAATTTACGTAGTTTCAAAATCAGAAATCATTATAAAGGATCCTCCAAAAGTGGGTCGGGCTCTCCTAGCCTCCTAACGCCATTACCGCACGAAACAGAAAGACATTTCAAACATTTGTGTTCCATTTCTATGAGGCAAGTAGGTATATCTCCCATTCCAGATGTTTTTAAATTAGAATTGGCTGTGATATTTTTTCTTAAAGTTGGATACCCTGGACAGACGATTTGAACTAAAAAACTTCAAATGACTTCCACTTGGCTCATATTATTTTTTTCGCTAATACATAACTCATTGATCGTATGATATATCAAAGAAATACTCATTAGAAGAAAGGAAGCTTAAGTGATTTCCTAAAAGAAAGGTACAAAGTACATACATAATATCTTGTAATTTTTTCGTTTATACAGGGTGTTTACTGTAAGGTTGGCCATACTTCACAGGCTGATTCTTCAGACTAAAATAAATAAAAAATTTCCCATTTTGGTGTCCGGAAATGCACCGTTTTTTCCAAGAAATATTTTTTTTCCAGTTTTTTGACGATATCTCGGAAACCGTATGAGATACAATGTTCGGCTCCCATACACACTATGTGCACAGTGATCCCCTTATTTTCTCCGTAAAATAAAGTTTTTTAAAAAATTCAGTGGCGTAGATTTAGGGTATTTTGAGGGTTTCGACCCCCTAATTTCTACGCCACTGGAATAAATGCGATTTTAAGCAGCGCCTTTGAACCGTCCATGTTTTCTACACCCTAAGTTAACGGCTTTAAAGTGAACCGTTTCCGAGAAAAATGTCATTTTTTGAGAGAAAACATTAATTAATTATAGAGATAAGTTTTCACTTGTTACTTCCATTTTTCCAAAATGCTGTTGAAAAATCGTTAAAAAGTGACGTTGTCTCTCATAAAATGCCATTTTCCTCGGAAACACTTCATTTTAGAGCCGTTAACCAAAGAACCTTTTTGGTTTGGTGCAGCAAACATGACCTGACCTGACCTGACACTGACCTGACCAGTGCCAGTTCCAAAGGTTTCCAATCCAGGAGGCTTTGTTGAATTTCATCCAATCAATTTGATGCCAGTAATAGATAAAATAATTGAACACATAGTATGTCGTCAGCTGAAAGAATATTTTGAGAAGAACGGTTTGCTTTATGTTGGTCAGTCAGGGTTTCGAAGTGCCCATTCTATGGAATCGGCTCTGCAGTATGATGTGACTGCCAAGTGGAGGCAGGACATAAGTGATGGTAAAGCAGTGCTCAGTGTATTTGTTGACCTAAAACCAGAGTTCGAAAAAATAGATCGCGAAATTCTTCTTAAGAAGTTGAAATTGTACGATGTTGGTGTTGGTTCAGTTGTGCTGAGATGGCTAGGAGACTAAATGTGAGTTGCAGATATCATAAAACTAGGATAGATAATAAGTTGTCGGCTGAGAGAAAAAGTTTATGGGGTGTCCCGCAGGGTAGTCTTTTAGGCCCTCTCTTATTCATAATATATGTACATGATATTCACAGTGTGTTGAGAAATCCTTTGTAAATTATTTCGCTGATGACACCTTAGTATTGGTCTCTGGGGATCAGTTTGATGATGTTACAAATTTTCTAAACGAAGAACTTGAAAAATTGTATGACTGGATTTGTAAAAATTAGTTACAATTAAATGCAGATAAAACAAAATGTATAGGCACAAAGGCAAACTGTAACAGATTTAGAGAAGCCGGGTTATCCATAGTAATAAATGATTCAATGATTCAATAATAATTATTGAACTGGTTTCGGAGTTTAGGTATTTGGGTGTCGTTATAGATAGTGGAGCGAAATCGGACCAAAAATGTGTTGGTTTTTTTTTTTGGCGTATAACCAGCTGCCACTTATACGTATGATGTATTAGACTACTCCCGACAAGAAATGGACATTTACGACATTTTTCCATAGGTCAGGACTTTTTAAATTGAAAAAAATTGCAAAAATTTGTAATTCAGAAAAATTGCTTTTTAACAATATAAATTGTCATATCTTTGAAACTAATTGAGCTATCGACGAAATTTTTTTTTAAAATATAAGTGCATACATAAGCGCTTGTTTTGGAGGTAATCTTGTTTTAAGGACTTTTATATTTGATTGTGAAATCAAAAGTTAATTGAAAATTTACACAAAAATGTATTGATATTTTCAGTTAGCGAGAAACTTTTTTATTTTTGAAAATTTATTTACACATGCAGCGAAGAAATTGGAGCCAAAATATTAAGGAAGTTTTTAAAAGATAAATTTTTGTTGTATGTTTGGTAGTTATTGAATTATGAATTTTTAATTGTGATCTACTTCGCGCGATGGCTGAACGGTAAGCTTACGCACGGACGCATAGCCAGTCGCTTCCCTCTCTAGTATGTATATATGTGTTTGTGGTATCGTCGGGCTGAGAATAAATATTTTGATTACTTTTGTAGCTTTTCCTTCATTCCCTATGATAGATAGTTAAGTAAAAACTTTCCACTTAAAATACTTTCTTTTTTTAACATAATTCGCTTTCCGCATTCAGCTTGCCGTTTTTCCTCACAAGCAAGTATTTTAGGTAATATGATTATTAATGACAACATACCTTGTAGGTAGATATTCTCGGTTTTTGTACAACTGTCTTGTCTTTAACACTCACAGCTTTTTTACAAATAAATCATTGAACACACGTTGTTGAATAAAACTCTAAAAGGATCGAAAGATGTGTAATTGCATGGTCAACCATGGCTAACCAGTCAAACATTTTGAGAATCTAATTCTATCGGGTGTTTTTTTATTAAGGAAATGCTTTTTTCAACTGTTTATAGAATTGATCAAGGCAAATAACTTTTTCAAATAAGTTTTCCTAAAAAAGTAGAAAATAAATGAGATACAGCCTTTGTAAGTTAAAAAAATTTAAAGTTCAGCCCTGTGATGAATTAGATATCATCCACCAGAATTGGCTTAATGTGATAAATTAATGTAACTAAACTGATTTCATGCAATCAACAATCAGAAAAGCACTTCCAACACATAAGGTTACCTGGGTAAATAAAACGAAAACTAACATGAAGCAAACGAAAATAACTGAAGTATAATAGGTAATGTTTATTAATAGGTAATAAGTTAAATGAAAAAACAAAGCAGGATGGAAATTGTCATTTTATTTCATTTTTATTTCCTGTTATTTTGCTTTTGTTTCCTAGGTAACCTTACGTACTCGATTTTTGATTGTTTAGCAAAATCAGTTTGGCAAAGTACCTATGTAGTTGAATTTACTATAGGTCTGGACTTTATTTTTTTTAGCTTTCAAAGGCTGTATCTCGTTTATTTGTGAGTTTTTTAACTAAGAAAAGTTATTTGAATAAGTTATTTGCCTTGATGAATTATTATAATACACAGTCGAAAAAAGTATCGCCTTAAAAGACATCCCACCCCATATGAATATTGGCTTATTAATTTATGTCAATTCAGGTATTATAGTATGTAGGTAGTTCGTATTTTTTGTTTTATTTCACATATTTTTTCGAAGTTTATTCTTCGGTACACGCAGTTACCATTAAATAGGTGCACGTATATACATACTACCAAATACTCTAGACTTACCTAGGTCTAGAGTATTTGATACTACCTACCTTGCCTCGTACCTTGCTGACTGCAGACTTCCTCATACTCACTGCAAGATCATACTTAATTAAATATAATTTGGTGATAACCAGTTACTTACGTATATTCTTTGTAGCTAGGTACTGTAATTCATAAGTTTGGTGGGTAGGTAGGTGATTGAAAAAACTTACAAAATTTTCAAAATTTATAAAAATACGTAAAATTCCATAATCTGCACAAACACTTTCTAAACAATTTATGTACCTACCTATTATTTTTATAAGTTACTTTTCATGGTGCGCTACAAACAATAATTAGGTATTTTTATTTTATGTTTGGTCTTCTACAATTTTCAAAACGACCTGTAGATATTTTATACTTTTGATTACAGATCAATATATTGATTTAAGATGAAGAAAAAACATTCGTTTATGGCACATTTCAATAAACAAAAGGTATATACTTATATAATTTGAATTCCATATTCATTTTGATGTCCAATAACAATAATTATTAACATTAACGTATAATAATAATTATTCTACCTACAATAATAATACCTACGTTCTACTTTAAATTTAATTAGTTTTTGAAGCCCAAATATTAAAAAAATTTAATATGCTTTTTTGGGAACGTTTGAGAACATTTACGTGTATTTGCCGGTCATACTGACCAGAAACCCGGTCCAAGGACACGTGTCCAGGGCAATAAATCTTTCCTACAATAATAATTGAAGGTAATACCTTAAATGTTTACCTGACAGGTAAAGTGGGACCAGCCTGAGTGTAAGACTGAAAAAATATGTCTTATAGCTTATATTATACCTTATTCCTATATTTGGATTAATGTAGGCCTTGCATTTGACTCGGCGCTCTCTATGTAAGGGGTAGCGCACGATATTGGCGCGACATCGGTTGAAAAAAAGGTCATAACTACCAAACGGCAATCGCTACAAAGAATAATTTTTATACAAAAACTTCTACTATATCTTGGCTTCATTTTGTTCGCTGTATGTGTACAAAAATTTTCACAAATAAAAAAGTTTGTCGCTTAGTGAAAATATCAATACACGTTTTGCAACATGCATCGTTTGTATTATTTTTGCGAATCAGCTATATATACTTAAGGGCAGCAAGATACACGATTGGAAGCGCCCATTTGTCTGCTTTAATTTGATGAAAAAATCACTTTAATATCTTGATTACTTTCAAAGATAGTCATGTAAATGTTCAAAAGTACAATTTTTTTAAATCATAAATTTTTATGTTTTTTTCAAATATCAAAGTCGTGACCTACCCAAAAATGTCGTAAATAGCCGTTTTGAATGCAAAATTATCCAATGAACAAAACCTATTAGGTCTGACCTGGTTATACGTCAAAAAAAAAAAAATCGATAACGGAGCGACTTTTACACCGAATTTCGCTCCACTAAGACGCGCAACTGAATTTATTGAACCAGATTAGTTATCAAATCAAGAAGGCGTCAAGAAAGTTGGATTTCTTCAGCAGGGTATTCAAGCATTTGTCTATATGGTGCAAGAGGTTGGTTTATAATACCAAAGTCCTCATTTTAGTTACCGTTCCTCACTGTTAATAGCTTGCGCAAAGGAAAAAATAGGGAAACTTCAAATACAACAAAATAAAACCATGCGCATAATTGTGAATTGTAGTAGATACACTAGTGCGCGAAATTGAACTTTGATGCTTGAGAAAGGAGAGCTTTTTGTCAAGGCGAGAGACGAGAAAGACAAAAATTAATTCGAAAGCACCATAATTTCGCGCTTGAAAAATAGAATTAAACATCATAAAAATTACGAAGAAAATTTGTAATTTAGTTCAAAATTGCTTGTTGGTTGTTGCTATAGGGAAACAAAAATATAAGATTCCTGTTACCGTGTAGGAACTAGTTTTCGCTTTCTTTAGTGCGCGAAATACTCTGCCGAGTAGACAAACACAGTGAGCCATTTTTCATTCGGATATTGATGACAAAATTTCAACATTTTTACGCCTGCATAAAAAATAAATTAAGCGCGAAGCTGAAGTCTCATAGTCATCTTTCGGCATGGATTGATCAACCCTGAACTAATAATTGATCAATAATTTTCTGTGATCATCCATATTATTACAGTATAGCTTTTAATTAGACATAAGTAGGTAATGAGCTGGCACCCAGAATGAAACAAACAAAAATTGATTTTGAGTCTTTAATTAAATTATCTCGAAAAGTTATTTTTGCTCGCATAATTCAAATTTTAGATAACTTAAATCAATAATCACTGAGCTGAAATTTGATAGACTGACCTACTTTTGCCGGGATTCATTCGCAGGTCCATCATTATTCTTTATGTCTATTTTTTATAACTCAACAATTGCAAGCGCCTGGTCTTTTCATTGTTCACACATCAACCCAGTCATGATAAGTAACTGCGGAGGAAAATTCTGAGACCAATTTGTCTTTAATAATTATTATTGTTCATCATCCAAGCACCACTTACAAGTTGAGATGAAAGAGACTCCTTGAAAGAGTATTCATGTACCTACGCTAAGCCTATTATTGCACAGTAGCAATCCTAGATGAAAACATCAGGACTCCAAGATAAAACAGAATCCTTACACATTTTTCTTTCATATCACTTTTATTTTATTGCAGGAAAAAAAATACATTAAATATTTATATGAATGATCGGCCTCAAAAGAAACTTATTTCAAGGACAAATAAAAGTTGATTTAACAGCGACTTTAGGCAAACCTACCCTGACGTCACCGTTAGGGAGAAAAATATCAAAATAAAATCGTGCATAACTAATTTCTAAAAACAAAGAAAATTAGTCCCGCATCATCGGAAACTCTTCTGGCGCAAAATCTATTACCACAAAGCAGCCTCGTAGCGAGTAGATTCATGATCTCACATTATCAAATAATTGAAATATAAAAACAGATAACGTCTTCCCTTAATCCGGAAAATTAATCGTTAGAAATTCCCAGGATGATATTAAACGTTTTTAGGTGTAACGAGGTCACAAGTAATCGATTCTCGATGTGCTCTAGCGGTATAAAGCTCCAACCTCCCAGCGCTTTAGCTTCAAATTCCCAAATACATGTAACGTTACATTGGCATGGCTTGTCTCACAGAAACGGGTGTGTCTCCAATCCAATTGGGGATTTTGGGAAAATATAGCAACTCTTTAAAAATCCATACGACCTACATTTTCTGGGATCACTAACCATCAACATCATCATACGCATCCTATATTAATCCTGTTATTCATTATAATAATTCAGCTATAGACTACCCAACTCAGCAACTGAGAATTCATCAATAAAATGAGGTCAATACGACGTTTAAAATTGAGTTTTCCTTGCCAAAAAGAAATCCATTATACGGTTTTCTCTTAAAAAAAACCATTCAAAATCGTTCCAAAATATACATAGCCTAGCAATTAATCGAGACACGGTCTTCAGTAAAACTTTACACTTGCATGCTGTCTGTTTCGTTACGGAATGTGTTGGTTGTTGGTTCCCGATGTTTATACGAGTATATTAAAACACAGAAAAAACGACTTAAATACCTAAGTCTATATTATTTTTACAGTACTCCATCGTTAAATTAGCGATCTGCTACATATATAGGTATACCAGAGGCTGCTCAGTCAACTCGGCCTTCTTGGCTCGTCAAGCAAAGTTGGATGAAAACTTTTTTCCACATGGGGAGTTTCCAGTTGTATCGTCTTATAAAAGCGGCGACTTCTAGAACAACTTCAGTAACTACCTATAGGTAGCATTATATCGAGATCTGATTAAGTTATTAGGTACCCTTTGAACAGCTGTTGCACTATACAGAGTGATTCACAGTCGATAGTACTTTAGTCGTTTACGGCAAACTAGACACGGGATTTTTTTGTTAATTCGATCACTTCTTATGCTACAATTGCATTTTCATTTGGTTCATCCGTTTTCGAGAAATTCAGGAAAAACTTAATGGTTTTTCATAGTTTTTCGAGGTTGCTTTGCTTTTGACAGATAATGCTAATAAGATAATAACAAATCTCTAATATTTCTAAGTGAATTGCCAGAGTAATGTCATTCAATAAATTTTACTTTTTCTTCAATTAATGGTGTACTTAATAATTCATTTTTATAAACAAGTTTTTCTTTAAAAAGTAATACTTTTCCGCTTAAAATTTTAATGGTGAATGAATTACTTTTTAACGATCAGTTTATTGACAATTAATAATTTTTAGCATTATCTGTCAAAAGCAAAGCAACCTTGAAAAAGTACGAAAAACCGTTAAGTTTTTCCCGATTTACTCGAAAACATATGAACCAAATAAAAATGCAATTGTAGCATAAGAAGCAGCTTTTTTCCTTAAGAAGTTTTACATTTGACATTTTACTGTAAAATAATTAGGGGAGCCAATATTTACAATAGTTTCTTTTAACATGGGAATTCCCTATGTCCGGAAATTCAAGAGACACGGTGCATTTGCGAATTTAAGAAAACAAGAAGGAGGCAATGTTATAGAGTCAGTTTACGACTATACAAACCAAAATTCTAATTTTACAGTTTTACAGATTCAATCTAAGACAAGATATTTTTTCCAGGGTCTACCTAAATTACGTTTTCATTTGCTCACACGATATACAAAATATATTTGCTCACACGCCTTCATAATAAGACATTTTACTCAAAATCATGTACGTACATATTAACAAAAATGGTTTTGTCGTTTGGTAGGTAATTTAATTTAATGCAGCGAAAATGTAATTTAGAACAAAAGTCTAAAATTAATTTCTATTGACAACGTGTTATTATTTTACTTACAGTGGCACCAACCTGCTGCTAGATGATTAAAATCTTCAAGGTGATTAAAATCTTGAAGATTAATTTTAAATAATCGATAAGCGTGTGATCTGTGTTTAATAGGAGGCAGCTGATTGGATTTTGGACGCTCCAATATTTACAGACGAAATATCGCGCAGAAGTTTGTTTCGCAGTCCGTCTAATCTAAACGATTCCGGGAATTGGGAGCTTCACCCTTTCAGAAAATGTTTGCCTTTCCGAAGGCAACAGGGAGCGATAAATTAAATTCGCTTCTTCTTACTCCCGCAAACACCAGCGACTGTAAGTCTTGGTTGCTCTTGCTCCTAATATGATAAATCGATAGCACTTTATCGGATAACTTGAAATGAGAAACGCATGAAATTGTAGTTTCGACCAAAATTTAGCATGTTCGCTGTTATCTCATGTCGAAATTGGAAAACGATTACCTTAAGGTATCACATCGAAACAGTAATATAAAAAAAATTGAAACGTTATTCAGTATTGAAAAATACCCGTTTTCTATAGCCAAAGGCAAAAGTATTGCTTCATGGCTGCGTGAAACTGATAAAAAATAAGAGTGTTAATATACACTGTGTCCAAGATAAAAATGAACAGCATGGCGATCTCGGAAACCGTGAGAGATACAGAGTCGGTTCAATGGAGAAAAAGTTGGGCAATCAGAAGGACAATGGAATGGCGGAAAAAGATTTCAAAAATTATTTTTCATTTTCGAATTACTTTGATAAAACCAAGATTTTGAATTTCAGTTTTGTAAAAACTGAAACAACATTTTCATTGCAGTAATTGACCAGCTTTATTTTTGCGATATCCTTTTTTTTATCTGACGATTCATATTTGCAGGGGTGGACTGAACTTCATTTTTTTTAGGCTCGCGCTGAATTTTTTATTGCAAAAATTGAAAGATATTTTAATACTGAATTTAATGATATAGGTATGCCACACATAGTGGTTTAAACGTGTACCATACAGAATACAGGTCAAGTGTATTAAAAATGTATACTTAATAAAAACCGCTATTACAACGTATAGCAACTGAGATCGAAACAACACCTTTGCCTTGTGGGCGCAAAAATTATTTTTTCACTGTGCATGTGGGGTGAAAGTATGAAGAAATGCTTGTCAGATCAAATAAAAACTTTCTAGGTACACTTCGGGTATTCATTTGCTGTGTTCTGGTATCCTAATAATAAATAAAAAACTAATCATATACACAGGCTGTCACCATTTTAAATGAAGATGTTAGGTGTCAACTTCTGACATTTCCGGAAGTGCCATAATCTCGAAAAAAAATTTATTTATTTATTACCACTAGTTTGCATGCAAGATATGGCCAGTGGCCCACCTTAACTAAACACCCTGTAGTTACATCTGTAGATGAAAACATTTCAAACTCTAATAGTACCTAAAACCTAGGAGTGAAATTTTTCAAAGTTAAGTGTCGATTTTGTAAGCAAAATTTAAAAAAGGGAAGACCTTTGATGAATTTCGACTAAACATTTGATCAGTGGATAAGAACATTTATATTCTTGTTCACAATAATGTAACAAATTATTATTCTCGTAAGGAAATAATTAAACTGAGGGAAGGGTGAGGGAATCAATAAGAACAATGGACGAACATTAACCTAGATTCCAGTTTAGACGCCCCAGCGCCGGCTACTAGGTTAGACCCTCACCTCGGTTCATACTCCTTTTGGACTTAGGTATAATCTGGAAACAATTTTGTAAGTTTTTGTAAAATGACTTAAAAGTATGTACCTCATTACTCATTAGTCAATCTTTTATGATGTGTAGACTAGAATGTATCCCATCTATCGTCGACCTCCCGTCAATAAGCCCCAAATTATCCAGAGCTTGGATCTCGAATCTCCGGATGGGTAAAGTCAGTTTTGGATGACGTACATAAAGTTAACACTTTCTATTTTTTATATTTAACACTTGCATTAATTATCGCTTTGTTGTCGTAAATTTGTCGTGAAAACAAAAAATTTGTCTCCCTTCATTTAAAAAATACCCCTTCCTTAGTAATAATGGTAACTTGACGGTAAAGTTAACTCCTAAAAAATAACGTAATTAAATTTTGAAACAGTCGATTAAGTTTTTTTTATCGTAAATTTGTCGCGAAAAGAAAATAATTGTCGCGCTTCATTTTTTGTATAACTTTTACTAATGCTAAATTGATGGTCAAGTTAGCATTACTAGTTTTTTTTTTAATAAAAAAATTTTCGACAAAAAAGTACACTCAATCGACTATTCCAAAAATACATTTACTATATTTTTTCATCTTGTAATGACGCAACCGTCAAATTAACCTTTATCGGTTAGTTATTTTTAACTTAAAAAACGCGAAGCGCAACAACTTTTTTCTTTTCACGACAAATTTATGACAAAAAAACTACATACACTAGTCGACTATTTGAAAATCCACTTACCTAGGGTATTTTTCGGAGGTGCTAATGCTAACTTGACGGTCAAGTTAGCATTACTAGGGGTTCTTTTTTTAAATGAAGGGCGACAAATTTTTTGTTTTCCCGACAAATTTGCGACAAAAAAGCGACAATTAATAAAAAAATTAATAAATAAAAAAATCGAAAGTGGTAGTGCTAACTTTATATACCGGGTGGGCAACTAAGAATGGACGCCAACCATATCTCAGGAACGGCTCGTCATAAGCATTTTTTAGGAGGAAAGTGACCCAAAAAAATCGCTGGAAAATATTTTTGAGCTTCTAAAGCTACCGCTAGGGGGCGTAATACTCGTGGTAGAATGGAAAAGGGGTAGTTTCTCCGTATTTTTTCAATTAAGTTTTTTTTTATTTGAAACTTTTTGTCATAACCTCAAAGATAAAGTGGTGGGAGTACGTCAAAATTTTGTTTATTCAAAGGTCGATTATTCCGGTTAACCTCAACGGAATTTAACAAGACAAGTCTCGTTACAAAGCGTTTTTCTTTCTCTGTCGACTACATTACTACGCCCTCTAGCGGTCGCGGTGGTAAAAAAATAAAAAAATTCTAAAAATGTAATCGACAGAGAAAATTTCCTTGAGGTTAACTGGAATAATCGACTTTTGAATAAACGAAATTTTGACGTACTCTACCACTTTATTTATGAGATTATGACAAAAAGTTTCGAATTAATAAACATCTAAATTATTTGGGGATTAGACTACATGTGTTTTGAATACACCCTTAATTGAAAAAATACGGAGAAACTACCAATTTTCATTCTGTCATGACTATTACGCCCCCTAGCGGTTGTTTTAAAAGCTCAAGGATATTTTCCAGCTTTTTTTGGGGTCACTTTCCTCCTAAAAAATTTTACCCTAAAGCTGTGTGAAGAGTCGTTCCTGAGATATGGTTGGCGTGCATTCTTAGTTGCCCACCGGGTATAATCTTTGGATGCCTAGTATTATGTTGGTTGGATGCTCATTGCTCAAATAAATCTCAATCTTCATAGTGAAGCAAGTAACATCACAGCCACTGAGCTTTTCAGTTTTCATCAACACAATAATACGAATAGGGGGTTTGCTGACGTTTCCAATCTCCTTCATTTGTATCATTTCAAAGTTAATCATCAATGCAAGTGGAAAATTACAATTTACCACAGCTGAGATTTAGAATATACAGGGTGCACCATGTATCTTTCTCTATATTGCTATCTCCTAACGCTAACGGATACAGGGTCGGTTAAACAAGTCCAAAGGAGCACAATTTTGTGGCCATCTCGATTCCGTCGAGACATACAAGATATCTGTGACGGTTCCTGAAATATCCTGAAAAAACTGAAAAATCGAGATTTCTTATTTTTTCCATATCTTTTTTATTATTGGAGATTAATGAATACTTTTTTGTGGGCTTACATAAGTCGTCAAGAGCTACCCATCTGACATTTCAAAAATTTTCAAAGTCGACTAGATCCCAGAATTTTCATAGTCAACTTTCGTTTTTCTTATGGCCACCATATTGTTTTTTTATGTTGTTCGGTATAAAAAAATCATAAAAACTAAAAATTGTTAAACTTCAAAAAATAAATTAAAAAAATGTTTATTCTTCTTTTTTCTTTACAAAAAAGACACATTTTTAGACCGAATTTCATAGATAAATTAAAAAACCATAGGTAAGGCAAGCACTATTTCGGCGTATTTTACAAATGTTGACGTTTTTTCGACGATTTTTTAATAGGTTTTTCTTTGAAAAATTAAGAATAAAAATTTTAAAAATTTTTTTTGAAGTTTATTAATTTTTGGTTTCCATTATTTTTTTCATATCGAACGACATAAAAAAATAATATGGCGGCCATAAGAAAAACGAAAGTTGACTGTGAAAACTCTTGGATCTAGTAGGCCTTGAAAATTTTTGAAATGTCAGATGGATAACTCTTAACGGCTTATGTAAGCCTACAAAAAATTATTTATTAATTTCAAATAATAAAAAAGATATGAGGAAAATAAGAAATCTCGATTTTTCGACATAACGTCATTTTAATAATAACGACAAAGTAGGTATACGGTTGAACCACAAACTTATAAAATTTCTGCATTCCTTTAGCACCCGTTCTTTAATAACGGTATCTATACCTACTTGTTATTGTTATGTTTGCATGAACAGTTTTGTCATTCTACTAAATATGGTACCTAAAAATGAACCACAAAACATGCACTAAAAAGCAAAAAAAAAAAGTGTTTGTGAAATATATGAATATTTTTGTGGGGAAAGTAGCTACTAACTACGCATTGAATCAAGATGTAGAATTTAATTAAATTTCTTAATTTCTTTCATTCTGAAGATTTAAACTTTTTGTACTTTCAAACGCGAAAAATAGACGGAAAATACTACAAAGAACATATCGTAAAAAAAGGAGTTGATATAAAAAAAAAATTAAAGGCCATGAGGACCCGTTCAAACAGATGGGTTTTGAAAAACTCGAGATTTTGCAGCATTACAAATGCAGCTTTTCATCATTTTCATCATCATTTTCATCATTTTCATTCGAACACGACACACGAACTCGATTGGAAAGGTGGTGAAGGCTCACACGAACAGAGGTTAGGTAAGAAGAAATATCGATTTCACCAAAAAACTATTGTCTGCGACGGTCGTAGAAAAAAGAGTGTATGGAACTCGCAGATAATGGCTACTGTACACTCATTATTAAGATTAAGACACTCGGCTACGGCGCGTATCTTAATCATCATACTCGCGTATTAATATCGTTCATTATAAGCTTGTTGCATAATATAAGTACAGGGTAATTTATTTTCTTTACCATCAAATTTTGACAAATGGAAGATGAAGTAGTTTAAAAAAAACTTCATATAATCATAAGTCCGATTTGAATTATTTAAGGAGTTACAAGACCTCAAAGTTTTCTGCATAAGGAGCCAATAATTTATGAATATTTATTTAACTTTATCTTAGTTTAATCAGTTGAACAAAAAATTACTGCCACAAAAAAGTTTTTTAAACAGGTAACCAGGTAAAGTTCAATTAATATTTATAAATTATTAGTGGCTCCTTAAAGCAGAAAACTTTGAGGTCCTGTAACTGCTTAAATAATGAAAATCGGATTTAATTGCATCAAATTAATTGCAAAGAGCTATGGATTTTGTTCCGAACTTTACATATCTGTCATCAGACGTGTTTTATAAATTAAATCAAACATAAAATTGAGATCAAACTGCAAGCTACTGCTTTCCACATTTTTGTTGGATATCAATGAAATACTAGAAAAAAAAAATAACTTACCAAGATTTTTAATATTTTCATGGTGCACGACGATTCGTAAACAATCTTGTTCTCAAAATGAAACTAACAAAACGAAAAAACGTTATTGATCATTTTCCACTTACGTAACGAACTATTACAATCATCTCTAACAATTCAATCTACAGCCATTGTTGAAGGGACAGTCAGGATATTTTGTGTGACATGGCTTTATAATTTATACTGAATTAATTTATTCTTATTCTAATAGGTGTCGCCATCTCTGACAGAATACCTATGTGTTTGTTTATGTTGACGGTAGATACGTATAACAGGTATATGTTGTAAAACCGCTGAGGGTGCAGTTTTCTCAAAATAAATTGAAAACGGTCAGACAATACTCGGATATACTTGACTATATCTTTTGGAAGCATTTTGTAAGGATGAACTATTAACATTTCCATTGAATAATATTATGTAGATACTGCATAAAATGGCAAAAAGTAAGAATTATGTTAATGTGTACCCAAACTCTGAAATAATAAGCTGAACTATCTCACCCAGGTGTGGGAATGGAAAACAGCTACGCTACAATACTATTTAAAATGCTAAAAAAATTGCAAAATTTAAACTGGACGAGCGCGGGTCCGAACCCAGGACCATTAAATAGTTGTTATTAGTGTATACCGTGTCGCCAAACCACAAGTTGGTTGAAACCCAATACCTTTTTGTTAGAATAAAAAGATGATTTACGAGTTTATATTATATGAGGACTTATAATAAGCCACGTCAATTGTTTTTGAAAAATGTGATGTTCAAAACATCGAGGTTAAAATCCAGTATTTTTGTAAAAAAAGTGTTTCAACTAATAATACTGATCAAATTATTTTATCACAAAACATTTCATACGGGATGCGATTGTCCACGTTTGTCCTTGTCAATGAAAAGTTATCTGCGACAAAATTATAGCGCCAAAATTTGTTGTTATTTTAATAAATTTTCAAAAATTTACAAGCCTCTTGATTTGCCGCTTCGTATTGAAAATTTCGCACCATACCGTTGACCTACTTCGCGGTATTTTGATATTTGGGTATAGCTACATGTTGTTTTCATTTCTGTTTAGGTCAAGGTGAAGAAATTCTTCTCGGTAGAAACATATTCACGTTTTCATGGAACTTATTGTTGTCACAAATTTGCCTTTTCAAAATCGGAAAAAAATTAGAAACAGTTGAGAAAAAAACTATTATTTACCTAGTGGCTCAAGAATTAACAAAGGTAAATCAAAAAACGAAATTTATTCAATTTCGATATTAAAATTATTGTTCGTTTCTAAACGAGACGATTAAATGTTTCTTTGTTTCAAATTTTCAATGGAAAATCACATTTTTCTGTCACTAAGAACTTTTTTTAAATAAGAGAAAAGCATATTTCTACATCAACACTGATGATTAGGAGAACATATTTAAATTTCGGAACAATAATAGAAGCACTCATAGAAAACTCAAACGATTTCTCTCATTTGGACCTTTTTGGCAAAAACTTCATGCAATTTTTTACGAACAATGCGTATCCCACAGAACCTAGTAGGTTCGCTATGTTATTTTTGAACTCATCAATTATTTGAAGAGCATGCTTATCGTGAGATTGTGCAAAATTGTCCAGAAAATCAATTAAAAAAAAAACACCAAAAAAGCTAAAAAAAAAAAATTATATGCACATTAGGGTAAAATAAGCAAAAAAGCACAACAATATTTTTTGTAGAGGGCACTAATTATTGTAGGTAGGTACCTACCTAACTGTAGTTCGTTTATTACCAAGATATTACTGCTTTGCCACTAAAAATCATGTCTGGGTAATGCATAATTGCTAGAAATCCGCGCTCATATTTACAATAATACAAAAGCAAGCTTAGCGATTACAGAATAATATTCCATAATGCCCGTAGGTATATACCCAAACGATAATTTTATCTCCATCTCATTCTAATGCATATAATCAGCATATCTCTATCCAATTTAATTATTTTCGAGATATAATCGTCCATAAAAGAAGTTGACAATAATTTCTGCTGTCAGACAAAAAATCCCCGAGTCAGCAGGTAAAGGAAGGCAACCTTGTGCTCGTGTAATATTATAATGCTGCTTTCATTCATTCATACCAACTAACAAGATAACAAGATCTCCTTCCACTCGCCTATCGCTAGACTTGCTTTTTCCTTAGGTTTTCCGAATATTTTCATGGAAGCTCTAGATGAAGTTTTACTAATTTTAGATAATAATATGTAAACATGCTTCAGTTTCGATCTAGTGTGCAATAATAAAGGTTCAATTGCAGTTGGGTTTTGTGTGAAAAGGTTGGCAATTCGTAAGTGATGCAATTAGCAATATAGGAGTCTTTCCGGTCGCCCCCCGTTTGCGTCACAAGGCTACATACACACAATGATAATGCCACCAGCGGTTATCATGCACTTAATTCATTGAATTGACAGTAATTTCACTCATTTTATACTTAGCGATGCATGTGTATATGTGTTAGTAGCACACGTCGCTCAGAACTTCATATATGTAGGTATGATTCCCAGATGGTTTGCCTGAAAATGACCGTATTGATCGGCGATCAGTGCTGGCTTGTTAATTAGTAAAATTAACTTTTACGAAAATGGAATAAATTAAACGGCATTCACCCAAAATTAAATTGATGAAGCGATATCTCTGGACTTTTTAATCCTGTAATTATGTATATTTCTAGATATGAGAGCTGTACGTCATGTTTATTAATATAGTCTAAGGGTATAAATTAGTATATTACATAACGAGAGTTGAAAATGGCATTTTTCAACTACAAACTGCTTGCAGCGAGTGTGTAATTCCGCAAGTGTGTCATTGTCTTCCAACTCGATATATGTATTGTTATATACTCACAATAGCATATTTATAGTCCAATAAAGTCTAAAAAGTCATACGTATCGATTAAGAATACACATCCTTTTGATAGTTCGATTTATTTTGTGTCATATACGTGGTTTTTATAGTAACCAGTGTTTTATAGTCCAGTTTGTCTAAACACTCCATCCCGCATAAATAAGTATACGTCAACATTGGTTTTGAATGAGAATTAAATGCACAACACAGAGGATAGAATGTCATTACGTGAATAAATTTTATGTAGTTGTCAGTCAGTGGCTCTCAAACTGACGTAAGCGCTTCAATTCATTGTTTGAATGTTTTCTTCAATAATTTACGCTCGTTCACAACTTGACAATTAACTTTTTGACATTTTCTGGTGAAATTAAAAATATTAATTCGGACGGTTAGTGTGACGTCACATCTGACTTTTTAAAGTTAATCCTACTATATTATGTTAGGAACAGCTGATTTTATGACGTCACCTACTTACTACCTGAATTTGGTATTACTTCACAAATTGGATGCAAAGTTTCACTATATCTTTCTTTTGACTTCTGGGGTAAAGTATATTTTCCATTGCCTTTCTAGCTTGCGCTATTATTTGGAGTGTTTTTTCGTTCCAGTATCACTCTCACTCATTTTATATTTGATAATATTAAAATTATTAATGAAATACGTTAAATACGCATTACTTACTCCTAACCTAAATGTTGAATCGAATTACAGTTTTTCAATCTTTGAATATAAAACATCAGGAAGACGATACCGTCATAACAGCTGCGACTGCCAGAAGGTGTTCCCAAAATGGCATTTTATTTCTTGACCACGGACCAGGGCATCTTGAAAATGCAAAAAAACATTTAAAAAGAATGAAAAAGGACATGAAACGACCAAAAGGGTCCAAAATCCTTTATTAAATTGTCCCCATTTTTAGATATTACATGCAATAGTTCCACAATATATAGATGTTAAGATCCTTTTAGATGACTAAGAATTAGGCACGCGAAAAAATTGTTGAAACGTTCCCAAAATCTAATGAAAATTATGTAACAACAGGTCAAAATTCACCATTTTCAGTCAGCCCAAAATAGTTTTTCATTTGTCACTGGGCACGCCAAAAACCATCAAATCTTATTCAAACAACGAAATTGTATTTTACTTTTGGACTTAATAATCAGCTACATATAAAAGCCTCTAAAAAAAAAGGAAAATTCATTCTCCTTTCTGAACATTGTCATTGAGAATAGCAAAACCAAGCTGAAGCTAAAAGCGTAAAATAAAATGCGGAACAAAGAGACACTTAAGAAAATCACAACTCGAGCAACACAGAAACTAGTTAGGTACACACAATAATATTAAAGATCAGAAAAAAAGCGAGAAGCTGAAAAGATTCCAAAATATACTGATCATCTTTCAACCTGAAGTACATCGGCAGGCATGTTTTGTCTTTGTCTTTTTACAAATCTGAATTAATTTTAGTACATAACTCATAGGGGCAGTTTCAAAATAAAATTTGTCGCTTTAAAATTTAAAGTCTAATTTCACCTTGGTTACGATTCTTAAAAAAATATTTAAAAATTAAATATTTGTCCTAAAATTATGATTGAACAGAAATAAAACCAACTGAAAATCTTTACTCCAATAATAAACATTGGAGTATAAGAGAGAAGTTGTGAAACGAAAATAAGGGTTATTCGATGACCCGGACGGAAGGTAGGAACTACGAGGAAAGATACACGACACAGAGATGCAATAAAATCAAAACGTTATGAGTTGGTACAACAAACAACCTCAATAAAAAGGATATAAAGTTATATCTAAAAGGGAGCGCTTCTAGGTTTACACATTAATAAAGCATGAGGGCCAGAATTCAAAAACGATTTTTCCTGCAAGCTCTTTGCAATTTTCGTTCTTTGCAATTTTAATGCATAACGGAAAACGAACGTTTAAATGTAATGTATATCTAACAGCATGTCCATATTAGACAATATTATATTGTCATATTAGAGTAGGTCTGATCTAGGGGTAGGTACATATATATATTACTAATTTTAATTTTTATGATTATTATACAGGGTGATTTACAGTCGATGGTACCTTATCAGACGTTTACGGGAAACGAGTCATTGGATTTTTCTGATAATTTAGTCACTTGAATAATTGGCTCTGCTCTATCGATCTAAAATATTTTCGGCATTGCGACGTTGCCGCTTATTTCGAAAAATTGCAACAACGTTGATATTTTAAATGAGACAACCTGTATTTTATATTTAAAAAGGTACATTTTAGAGCCGTTAGCCAAGAGTACCTTTTTGGTGTAAAAAACATGGACGGTTCAAAGGCGCTGCTTAAAAACGCATTTATTCCAGTAGCGTAGAAATTACGGGGTCGAAACCCTCAAAATACCTTAAATCTATAAGCTACTGAATTTTTTTAACTTTATTTTACGGCGAAAATAAGGGCATCAGTGAGCACATAGTGTGTATAAGAGCTGAACATTATATCTCATATGGTTCCCGAGATATGGTCAAAAAACTGGAAAAAGAATATTTCTTCGACACCCTGTATCTCAAAAACCGAGTCAAAAACGGTGCATTTCCGGACACACGCTAATGCGAAATTTTTTGTTTATTTTAGTCTGAAAAATCAGCCTGTGAAGTTTGGCCAACCTTACAGTAAACTGTAAGTGTATTAAAAATGTGTCTGTGGCTGAATGAGCTAGTTTTCGAAACCAAATTACCAGAGTGGAGCGACTATGTCTTATCTACACTGTTAAGATCGATGCTCCCTCTTCAATTAAAAAAAAAAATACATAAAAAAACGTCACTAAGTTGCCAATTACAAGCAATACCTAATGCATAAAAGTAATAACTTTCAAGCACTTTCAGTACATAAAAGACTGTCATTTCGAAACTGAAATGGCATTCAAAATATCAACTTTATGATGAGATTTAACGAATATTTTTTTGCTAATAACATCTAAACAAAAGCGAATCGGACCCTCGTTTATAGAAAAACATGATTTGTTTAAAATCAAAAGACAAGTTTGTCACCTAACTTATAAAACACGTTGTAGGTATAATAGTAAAAAAATCCAAGAGTGCAGGTAGTATTGCTCTTGTTTCCAAATCCAACAGAGGAACCTTGTGGTAGGTAGTCTGATTCAGTTTAATCCCTTTCGTGAGTTTCGTGCAATAAAAGGTTTGTTCCAACTTAATAAGAATATAAGATACCGTAAAATGATGAAAAATCGCATGTAAAACATATTTTTATCTCCCTGTATAAACATTTCATCCACATAATAATACAGGATGGTTAACAATTCGATGCTCACCATTGGGATCTCGGAAACGGTAAAAGATACACAGGGTGGGTTAAATTAGAACAAAGTTGAACAATTTTATGCTTATTAAGAATCTGAAAGAAAATTTATGGAAACTTCAGGCGTTGCTGAAGTATCCTGAAAAAACTTAAAAATGTAGATTTCTAATTTCAATCATATCTTTTTTATTATCGAAAAATTTGTAGGTTGACATAAGTCATCAAAAGCTATCATCTGTCATTTCCAAAATTTTCAAGGCCTATACTAGATCGCAGAGTTTTCATAGTAAACTTTTGTTTTTCTTATGGTCGCCAAATTGTTTTTTCGTGTCATTCGCTATTAAAAAAATCAAGGAAACACTCTGTCAAATTAAAACAAAATTCTTAAAAAATTTATACTTTATTCGAAAAAAAAGACAATGATTTCACCGAATAACGTCAATATGACGTCGCGACTTGACATTGCTTGCCTTATAGGTTTTTTATGACATTCGGTTAAACAAAGGTTATTTTTTTCGACAAAAGAAGACCAAAAATTTTCAAGATTTTTTTTTTTTAATGTCATAGATTACTTGTTTCCTTGATTCTTTTATTTAATAGCGAATGACACGAAAAAAACAATATGGCGGTCATAAGAAAAACAAAGGTTGACTATGAAAACTCTGGGATCTAGTACTCCTTGAAAATTTCGGAAATGACAGATGACACCTTTTGATGACTTATGTGATCCCACGAAAATATTTCAATTTCTTTCCAATAATAAAAAAGATATGATTGAAGTAAGAAATCTCAATTTTCAAGTTTTTTTTCAGGATATTTCAGCAACGCCTGAAGTTTCCATAAATTTTCTTTCAGATTCTTAATAAGCATAAAATTGTTCAACTTTTCTCTAATTTAACTCACAACTCACCCTGTATCTTTTACCGTTTCCGAGATCCCAATGGTGAGCATCGAATTGTTAACCACTCTGTATATTATGTTTGTATAGTTATTACCCGTATGCGCACTGATGAACATAAAATTCTTAATTGCATGTCAAAAAATGCGCAATCACTTCCTCTTGAAACCCACCAAATTTCATTTGCATATTTCGACCTGTTTTAGAGCAAATAAATAAATCGTCTGTTTTTAAGTAAACCTAAAACACCCTTTATCTGGAAAACGAAGCATTTGCACACATACGTTTATATAGCTAACTGCCATTATTTTTTCATGTAATATCACCCCCTGAAGTTTGTCGCACTTATTTCTTGCACTTATAGGTACCTACAAGAGTTATCATATCATTATCTCAGAAAACATTTATTAGAAATGATTTTTTAGCAGCTTCAGGTTCTTCAATAAGATCTACAGACAGGGAAGAGCAGTTATTATTGTTATTATAACACTCGATTAATGCATAATTGATTTTAATGATTCTAATCTTAAAACGAATTTAATTAGGTTAATAAATAATAATTTATTAAAATCTATTATTTTCTTTGCACTTAGATTTATTAAACAAATTAACCCCCTGTAAAAGTAAGGGGGTTTTCCAAAAATTGCACTCTAGCTCATCGAGCTGGGGTGCGGTAAGTTATCATAGGGTGTCAGCATGAGTGACCTCGCTATACGCTCATTGGCACACTCCGCTCTCCTAGACAAGGAAGGCAGATATCTCATCGCGGCTGCTATTTACTACATTCATGACACAGGAACTCCGTGACTTATGACACAACCTGCCATCTATGAATGAATTTGTTAAACTAACTCCCTATATACATGAAATAGTGGTGAAACGATAAATCCAGATCTCTTTAAATTTAATATTATTTTCCTGTAATAGTATTATAATCAAAAGTACCATAACAGTAATCCTATTCTATTCCTGTTATAATAGGTACTACAGGGTTTTCTTTCCCTTCTCCTTTCTCTCTCATTATCATCAATGAAATGAAATAACTGAAACAAGACAAGTGAAAAAGTGAAATGACTGCGAAGTGCAATTTCGATTTGATTGTCGATTGTCGGTAATAATGATAATAATAATAAAATATTAACTATAACAAACGAAGTGACCGATATGGTTGGTTTGATGCATGATGCATGAATCATGAATTAATTCATGAAATCATCGCAAAATGACACTCATGATAATGATACCATTGATTGATAGGTAGGTATCTACCAGTATTATTGTATCATGGCATGGGTTTAACCTGTAGCCTGTAGGTACCCACCTACCTTTGCTTTGGATTAAAAAGAAATATTAAAAATAGTCCCGATTATGAGTAGATTAAAATAAATGAAACGCATGAGTCATTGGGTAGGGAAATCCAAAAGAAATTAAAATTTACCGCAAAAACGGTAATTTAATGAGGGAATTCTTTTACACTAATAACATAAAAAATACATCAGCATCAAACTGCTTTGATTGAATTGAAAATGGAAATGATGTAAGTAGGTAATGTAGGTATTTATTTATTTAGGTATGTTTATTACCGTTTTATGGAGGTTATCTGAACCTAATTCCTTATCTAAGTGGCTACCAAATAAATAATAATAATTATAAAATGGCTATATATGTAATACAAAATTATTAAATAATATTCAAAGGTCGTTTATGTCGTTGGCACCTGGCACCTACCTCACCTAGCGGCGACCGCGCAATCATCATAACAAAAACAGTAAAATAGGCGTGGCCAATAATACAGGTTACTATTTTCATTTTCTAAATCTCGGTGAATATACGATAAGAAATACAATAATTATTTATCATCAGACACCTCCTAATACCGGATCAAATATAATCACACATGAAAGCACCACGTTTCATTTAAGCTTATCAAATTATAATCAAAATAATTACTCACCTCATAATTTGTACTACCTTTCGAAGCCATCTTTCAACAAACTGTTGGACAGTCGGTTTTCAGTCGCACCGCACCTGCTCGGTTTCGAGTCAATGATGATTCGTAAACAATCGGCCAACACTAGCAATCAGCTGGCAGTTAACAAATTGATGATGATAACTGATTACTTATTTATTTAACGTATTTTGCACATCTAAGAACCTACGATGACGTCTATAGGTAGGTACCAATACCCCAATACCAACAAGTAAGAGGACCTTCGTTTGACTAAGACAAATACTAAATACCTACTCTAGGTCCTAGGTAGCGTATGTATAGTTACAAATGAATCATTCATACACCTAATCCTAATAATTGTGTACACTAGTAGTAGTAGTGTGAAGTGTAAGAGTCCCTTCCAACAGTGACTACTGACAGATTGTCTGGGTACCTAAATAAAATAGGTACTATCGCAATTCGCAAAACTGATTCATGATAAGTAGGTAATATACCTACTACACTAATTAAGCTCGTATGACATTTTAAAGAAAACAAATTAGACCGCTTTCATTCAATTCAGCATCACAGGATCCAAGACATTCATGCCCACTGTCACCTAGGCATGCATGATTTTTGGTTTGATTGGTTGGATTGCACGAGAATAGAAAATAGAAGGCTAAAGGCAAGGTAGCACGCATTCGTAACCTGATTCTTTAATTATTCCATTTACTTGTAATAATAGTAATAATTAATTGTAGTAGTCGAGTTTTTACTGTGGAGATTGGTACCTGACCATCTACTCGCATTACAGTAGTTTCGAGAAATCGATTATATGATATATGTTTATGTTTTACTTTTTATAAGTAGTCAAGTATTTAGGTACTTCATAACAGCGAATTGATAAGACAGGAGACAGGACTGTTGGGTAGATAACTCTCTTTACATTTACATCAAACGCGCCAGGACCACCAGCTACTAGATAAGAGAAAAGATACAAGATACAAGAATTACAAGATACAATCAATAATACCGTTAGTCTAGACTTCTAGAGTACGTAGGTATACAATACAAAATACAATTAACTCTTTTGACGTATCTAGGCAACACGTAAAACGTAAAACAAGGTTATACTACTGCGGGGTAGGTATAACGTCAAGTTTGTTTTCTTTTCCTTTTTTGGTCGGAACACAACATATATAACATTTCAATCAACAATGAAATCAAAAAAAGGACAAAACAGTAGGTAATTTTCCGAAACACTATTAGTCATCTGTTTCCACTGGAAAAACGCATTTTTTTATTTGTCTTTTTCTCTTGATTATCCTCATTTGTCAATTTTTTTTCACAGTACACCTATCATAAGTATGCCTCAAATGATATTCTTATTTTTCCAGTTACTTAGGTACCTACCTAATCATCGATCTATCAATCAATTTCCCTTTTTGTCAAATTGGTTTCACACTTTCGGGAATTTTCTGTCTTAGCAGATGATCATGAATTTACGAAGACTTAGGTCAGCTGGTTAGATAGGTAACATCTTTTTTACAGGCTGTTTCAGAGATAGGTACCTACCTAGCTATAGGGCCAAATTTAAAGGGGTGGTTTCTCTCATAAATATAAGTTGAAAAAAGAAATTTCAGCTCAAAATGACGTTTCGTGTTTCGTTTAGACGATACAGGGGTGTCAAACCTCAAACCTTAAAAAAATTATAACAATTATTTTTGGGTTGGTTAACTTTAAACAGATTTTGATGAAACTTGGCATGCACAATAAACTAAAAGGATCTTAAATTTTGCTATTTCAGGTTTTGTATGCGTCTTCGAGTGGCGTAAATATTCAGAGTTTGAAGATAGGGAGGGAAGAGCCCTCCCTATCTTTTACACCACTGACTTTTTTGTGATTTCAAAATCGTTATTCAAAATTTGTTATTAAAGAAATCCCGAAACAGGTCAATTTTTTAGTGTATAATTTATGTTCTATTGACGTAAAAAGTTTTTATACAGCGGGTGTTCCTTGACTCGGTAACGACGATATGGTCTATTTTTTTTTAATGGGACACCCTGTGTATTACTACCTTTTCATTCAGATTTTCTGAGAAAATCCAGTAAAAGCGTTTTTCACAGTTTCAGTTTAAATCGAGTAGGTTATGAGTTATCAAAATAGCAATAATTTTTAATTTTGAAAACAGAGTGTACAATGGGAAACGACACCAAATATCTAAAAATGGCTTGTACACGTCCCTATCTTAACTTTTCAAGAGGTATCCTCTATTGTGTGGATGAAATTTTCATACAGGGTGGCGAAAATTATCTGACTTGATCACCCTGTATAAAAATTTCATCTACATCATAGGATAAAGCTTCAAAAGTTAAGATAGGTATCATGTAGCCAGTTTTCGATATTTAAAGCCGTGTCCGATGCACACTGCTTTCAAAATGGAAAATTCCGATTTTCATTTGTTTATAACTTATCATAACCTACTGCAAGCAATAACTGTAAAAAACATTCCTATAGTGGATTTTCTCAGACAATCTGAAAATGTAATAATATACAGGGTGTCCCATTTAAAAAATAGACAATATCGTCATTACTGAGTCAAGGAACACCCTGTATAAAATATTTTTTAGGTCAATAGAACATAAATTAATTAAATTTGAAAATTAACCTTTTTTGGGATTTCTTTGATAAAAGTTTTCAAGGAAGAATTTGGGGGTGGCAAGTTTTCAAATTGACACCCTGTATATTAAACTGAACCAATTATTGCGGATGAAGTATAATATTTTGATCAGGTTCTTGGGATTTAGATTCCGAATTGAGATTTTTTAAAGTTAATAATATGTAATGTTATGAAAGTTTTTTACATTTTGGTCCCTTAATTGAACCCAATGTGTTGCAAATAAATAATAAATTATAAAATAAAATAGGTAATAGATTAAAATATAAAATGACATGCAGATATTGACATATAGGCAACCAGTAATACGGTTACATTCTATTTAAAACCAAAAAACTGTTTTGACATTTTCTGGTGAAATGAAAAATCTTAATTCAGACGGTTAGTGTGGCGTCACATAATATGACTTTTTAAACTTAATTGAAAAATCGGGGCTTTTCTAGATAGAGGGGGCGTTTGATAATACCTCCTTCAGCTTCATGGTATCGGCCGCTAGAAGACATGGCGTCGATGACACCACAACTAAGTGGCTGAGCGCTATGTTGGAAGGCAGAAAGTCCAAGCAACTTTGTTTGGCGAGACAATCAGGGTCACCGTCAGCAAAGGATGCCCACAGGGCGGAGTCCTATTTCCGTTGCTATGGGACATGTGGTGGGACAGGGCTATGCGGATGACATAGTAATAATGGTCATGGGGGAATACACTAAAATTAAGGGGCTCTGAATACCGCGGAGGAATGGTGCCTCAGCGCCAAGCTTTGCGTGAATCCTGTCAAAACGGCACTGGTCCCCTTCACCAAAAAAAGTAAGTAGGAGGAATTAACCCCACCCATCTTCTTCAACGAACGACTGCAGGTGAACGACCGGGTCAAATATTTGGGCATAACTGTCTAGTCTGGTGGCCAAATATCAACTAGAAACAAGCTATTATGAAAATTCAAAGTGTTCAAAGGCTTGCATGCTTAAGCATGACACGAGAGCCATGAACACTACATCAACGACAGCACTGGAGGCCATACTTGACCTGCGTCCTCTTGACATTCATATTAAGAGCGAGGCACCCGGGAAAACCGGGCATTCCAGAATAACTGATACCATCGCAGATCCTATCCTGGAAATGCAATCTGTTGGTATGGGTATGAGTCCTATGATATCATTTTTGTAAAACCATTTAAGGCCCTAATAGACTGGAAAGAATGGCAACAAATGGAACACCTGTGCCTGAAAAATGGGGCTGGTCTGGTACACGGACGGCTCAAAGACAGAGACAGGTACCGGAGCTGGAGTGCATGGGGTGATCCCTAGATACAGTATTTACGTACAACTAGGGAGCATGCCAGCACTTCCAGGCTGAAATAAATGCAATTAGGCTATGCGTTGGAGAGAATATTAGAAGGAACTATCGACGTATTCGTGGATAATGGGTCTTAAAAACACTCGCTCTATTTCGAGCACTCCAGCTTCACCATCGTGATTAAAACCTCGCGCATGGTTTAAAGACCCTAATATCCACTCGTACTATATGTATACTAATTTGCTAATCATGTATAAAAATGACAGTTACTCAAACTATTGGATTTTAAGGGTGCCATCTCCCTGAACACCACTTTTTTGAGCTCGTGACAACTAAATGTTTATAAGCCCTGAATAGGATACTCAATTATTGCTTCTCCCTGTCAATAGGAGATACTGAAATTCCTCGCCTTGGATAAAATTTATATTAATTGTGCCCAACTTCTTTTTGGCAAAAAAGTTTTTTTAGCCCAATTATGGGCATAGACTGGACTTGGTGAGCACTAATGGGGTTGTTGCAGAGTCTTCCAGAAACTCTGCAAGTGCAAGTATAAACAAATTAGTAGAGTTTAAATTAAATTAACAAGGAATAGGAATACAATCGTATAGATGGATACAGGCCGGGTTTTTAACCTTGATAGGTTCCTCATTTTCTTGAATAGGAACCAATGTTTTTTTTTTTTTAATTTTTATGATTTAAAATACCTAAGATTTCTTTGAAACAATATTTTCGATTCACGATAGATGGCGGCGCTGTAATCGGCAAAAATTAATTTTTGTTTCGATTTGTCTTGCGCTGAAATCAAATATAAGATTCACGAATCAACGTTGCAAAAAAAGTAATTTAGTATGATAATCCTGTAGGCCATAATTGTAGGCCATTTTGAAATTGTATTAGCATAAATAAGATCTCCAAAGCAACATTCTCCTATTCGAAAAAAAATGTTCGTACTAGGTACCTCCAGGTTCTTCAGTAAAGTGGTGTAAAGTACATCCCGTAATTATTGCATTTCCAGATTGTCTGAGAAAACCTAATTCAAATGGTTTTTACAGTTGTTATTTAAAATGAGTAATCTGCGAGTTATAAATAAATGAAAATTGCTATTTTCAAAGCAGCTTACATTGAAAACGGCTCAAAATATCAAAAAAGGGTTACATGTCTCTATCTTAACTTTTCATTTCATGTCTTATTGTGTGGATGAAATATACAGGTTGATTTTTAAGTTGAGTCCTTTCTTATTAACACCCTGTAGAATTCATTAAGGCCAACAACTTTTTCAAATAACATTTCTTAATAAGCCAAAAATAATTGAGATGATACAGATGGATGATTAATAAAACACTAATGTTTTAAAAAATTCTACTATACATATTGATGGAAATATAAACATTACACGTGTTTCGCTACTTTTAAAAATAGCATCTTCAGGCGTATTAATCATCCATCAGTATGCAGAGATTCTACGAAGTAAGGGTTGAAAACATAAATTGAGATACAGCATTTAATAGTTCAAAAATTGCATTACATACTTACATAAGGCCACCCAGGAAACAAGAAAAAACAAATAATAGGAAATAAACTAATTAATTAGCTCAAATAATGTAGGTAAGTAGAAGTTAATATGTTAAATGAAAAAACAAAGTCTAGTAAATTCAGCCAAAGTGCACTTAGTAGTTAATACCATTACCCTGACAACTACTTTCTCCTAATATAGGAAAATTTATGAATTTTCATAAGAAGTGTTCTTTTCAGACTAAAATTTCGGATTTGTTTCAAATCTTTATGCATAAAGGGCTGGACTCTCATTATTTGTTTAACTATCAAAGGCTTGTATCTCTTTTTTATTGTTGACTTGATTAAGAAAAGTTTGAAAAAGTTGTTTATTTTAATGATTATACAGTGTTATAATTAAAATTGGTCCTGTGTATGCAGAATGATGAAAAATCTGTGATTTTTCAAAATAGAGCGTACCTATAATTTTTTTCAAATATTTTCATACCTTATCAATATAGTACATGAAAAGTTATTTCCAATGCGAAGCAAGCTGCTTTGAAAATGAAAAATGCAATTTCAATTAACGCAAGAATGACTGGTTACAAACTAGATGTGAAAACAATTATTATTGTTTGTTAAATTTTTTCAGACAACCTCAAAATGTAATACATAATATACATGTGCCCCATTTAAAATATGAAAGTTGATGGTTACTTCATTAATAAAGGATTGTAAATATTTTAGTTCAGTTAGTCAAAATTGAAAACCTAAATGAACAAATTTTCAGTTTTTTATTCTTATCATGTTTCCATTTTTATGAATGTTCTAAGGTTCTCGATTCTCTTCCTGTAGGTATACCTACTACAATATCAGCATCGGACAACCATTCAAATAAAAAAAATAAAAGAGAAAAATTTAACTTAAATCATTTAATTTAAAAAAAAATTTTCAAGTTTTTGCAGTTTTTAGTCAGTTAGTTTGTGACCAATGGAGATTGTGACCGCATGCATAAACACACTCCTAAAATGGACATATCCGGAACAATAAACTCTTATATTCTTATTCTTAATTATTTTCTAGCTACTCTACCTACTCCTAATGGAGTAGAGCTGTCTAATAAATCTCACTTAAGACACAGAATAAAGAAACAATAAAGATCTCATCCTATAATAATAATCTTCTCACCCATCTGAAGAAGTAATTTTAAGAGGAAAGGAGAATTTTATTGTGAAGTGTTATTTTATTTAAAAATTCACAAATCCAAATTTGAACAAATCATGAATATAAAAATTACGACATTGACATATTAATAATTTTTCTGCAAAAGTCCTGTGGTCTACAAATTGAAAACATTCACAGTGTTCCAGGTTGTTTTTTTATTTTGTTTCTTCATAGGAGCAGGTTTCTTGCACATCGACTTTCTTTTCAAATCCAGTTTTCGGCTTCTGTAACCATAAAAGCAAAATATTTAGTTAATTAGAACTACAAATAGAAAATATAAAATTAGAAATCATGTATGTATTTCGTATTTTTTCAAAAATTTTTAGGTACATTTTTTGATCTTTTTTATTTTTTTGGAAATAATCAAATATTTGACAAAATTTGGCCAACTTTAAAATGCTGGAAAAATTGTAAATTTTAATTTTTAACTTTTCCAGCATTGAGGTGCCTTTTGCTTGACCTAGAAGATAATACATACATCTAAAATATTATATTGATTTCATTTATTTTTAATAAACCTGCAAATACTCAAGCTAGCAAAAACCAACATACAATAATTATTGTTGAATATTGTAATATTTATATACTAAAACTTATTCATAATAAATGAGAAAGGCAAAAAAATGTTGTATTTAATGTGCCTTTCAATACCCATTTTGATTTTTCTCATTAGGCTGTTTGGTTTTCCGGAAATTTCATTTTTTTTCAAGAGGCTGCGCGCCAACAATTTAAAATAAACTAGAATTCGCGCGCATCAAAAATACAACATTAATTTTCAATTTCTTAAATATCAAATAACCGAAAACTATGACATACCTATTCGAAAAAATCACAAGACACCTTTTCTTATAGGAAATCATTCAAGCTTTCAAATCAATTTAGTGATTCTTGGCATGGATAAGGGACTACATAAATGTTAATATAAGTTATTTGACGTCGATATAATTAGCTTTAAAAATTGAATAAAAAATCTGCCTGATAGCTTAATAATTCTGGCTATAAGATACGTAAGTCTTATCTTAAATTGGAGGACTTGTATTTAAATTGGAGGACTTGTAACAATATACCCAAAGCTAAAATGTGAAGAAAGTTCCAGTAAATTTTTTCTCGTAAATGTTTTTTTAACCGAGATATAGAGCGTTTAAAGTGTCATTTACAAAACAGGTTTTTCAACATGGATGGATCCGGTTTTTCAACTTGTATCGCCTAAAAACATTTAAAATATTTGAACTTTTTCTTCGTATTTTAGCTTTATTTACAAGCCTTTCAATTTTTTCGGTACTATCTAGACAATGAAAAGAAATAAAAATAAAATAAAAATGTTAAAAACGCTACATTCGAATTTTTATCGAAAACAATATATTTTATAAGTACCTAAGTTTTAAGTATGTTTTTTATAGCAATTTACTCTGGTACCTATTCCGAAAAAGAAAACAATAAAAAATAAATAGCAACAGTTCAGAATTTTTTTACGAGACAAAAGGAGTTCTGTGACCCTGGATTCTATACACCACTGGGTGCTGCGGTTATAGCCAAAACTTTTTCAAATACAATACAATTCAATAGAAAAGATATACATAAAAATTCAGAATCATTGGTCTACTACACTGTAGAAAGATAAAGATACATAAAAATCAGTTTCGTAAATCGACACTCAATTGAATCTTCTTGATTAAAAGACATTTTCTGAATTTTTTTAATATTTTCGCTTCATCTACACAACCTCCAGATGGTTGGTTATGGTACTCTATTTAGAAACACTTTATACAGGGTGTATTGTAACGTCCGCATAATATTAGCACCACGTGATTCTGCATCAAAAACAGAACATAAAGTTTTAATACCGTTTAGCTCTTAGACCTCAAATAACGAAGTTATCGACCATTGTAGTTTAAATTTGAAGTTTTTTAATACTCAAAAATATTGCTTAATAAAGTAAGAAGTAAAATAGCCAAATTATCCAAAATTTTAGATTTTTTTTGGTAAAAATGGTTTTAATTAACATTTCAAAACTAGGAATTATTTGATTTCCTGAGTTCCAATACTTCCAATCAATATTGCAACTGCGCGTTTTAATTGTTGAATAAAAAATTGAAAAAATAAAAAATCTAAAAAAAAATTGCAACATTGACACGTCGCAGCATGACATTTGCCTTGTTGCACCTTTTTTCGATTACATAGCAACGGCACACCATACCAGTGAGGTGACTTCACGTCTAATAAGTTATCTTAATTTTTATACCAGCGCCAGTGTTGCAAAATTTAAGAACGTTAAATTGTCCATATCTTAAAATCTGTGTACATCAAGAAAAAACTGTTGAGGACTTTTTTGTTCTGTTTTTGATGTAGAATCGCGTGGTGCTAATATTATGCGGACGTTACAATACACCCTGTATAGATAACAAAAAAAAACAGTGATAAATATGACAGGATTTTGGAATCGTATATGTATCACGCCAGAACAATTGCATAATATGTATGTATAACTTGAAAAAGATATTACTTGTGATAAATAAAATAAATAAATATCTTATGGCTGTGGTAAAGCCCAAGTGTCAGAAGTTTTCAAGTAGCCTCAACGGCCTCTGACGTAACTTAACGACTGCTGTGAAGCAGCCGGGACCCTCTTTTTAACGTACCTCCCGGAGCACGATATTACTTGTGATACCTACATCACTGTAAAGAGGATATTATTTTAAAAATCCGCAAAAAATACAGGATGTTACAAAAAAAAATAAAGTTGGATATTCTACCAAAACAGGTTGGCCACGGAAAAAAAGAGTGTGCGCTATTATACTCGTATTGTGTAGATCGCATCCAGTTTGACAATTTTTATATTTAACTTATTTTTGTATCTTTCATATTTCAGAAAATATAAGCTGGACAATGAAAGTCATATTCCTCATAATTACAGGAAATTCTTATTTTAGCCATCATAAGTATTTAAGCCGACTAGATTCCAGAGTTTTTATAATCAACTTTTGTTTTTCTTATGGGCGCCATATTATTTTTTTATGTCGTTCGGTATAAAAAAAAATTATGAAAACCAAAATCAACAAATGCAATAAATTCAAATTCAATTCAATAAATTAATAAAATCAATAAATTCTTTTTTCAAAAAAAAAAAAACAGAAGCTGACTATGAAAACTCTGGGATCTAGTCGGCTTAGAAAATGTTTGTAATGTCAAATGGGCTTTTAATAAGGACTTGTATAAACCTACAAAAAAACAATTAATTAATAAATTTTCAATACTAAAAAAGATATGGCTAAGATAAAAAAAACCCAATTCCCTTTTTAGAATCTTTCAGCAAGGACTGAAAATATCTAAGAAAAAATCGGGTTCATAACCATAAAATTGTGCAAATCATCCGTAATTTAATTTAACCGATTTCGTATCTCTTACCGTTTCCAAGATGTACATACTTCCACTTAAACTGGACACACTGTACAATAATTTTTACTTAGATTTACGAAAACTAGCTGATGTAAAATAAAGCCATTTTCAAAATAGATAATGTAACTTCAGAGAAAGTATAAACATAACTCCGGAAATTCGACAACATACAGTATTTGACTAAAATGAAGACATGCATTTTGATTTCATTTATTAACTAGGTACATACATTCTGCAGGATTTCCCACGGAGACCACTTCATTCGAAGCAGCGGTCTCCGTGGGCCAAACGATGGATTTTTTCAAAAAAAAAAAAAAATTGCAAATTCAAATACAGGATCACAATGGCCATAATTTAAAATTATTTTTGACTATAAGGAGTGTGCCATATGACAGTGGCATTTCAAAGTTATGGTTTTTTTTACGGAATGCTCCCATGTTATTGCATTTTAAGATTGCCTGAGAAGAAAAAATAAGAATGGTTTTTACAATTATTGCTGTTTAAATTGGGAAGTTTGTGAGTTATTAACAAGTGAAAATCGTCATTTCAAAGTTCAAGACAGTGTACAACGAAAATTGTTCAACATAGAGGAAAACGGCTTGCATGTCCCTATTTTCATATATTTTTGTGTTCTAATTTTATTTTCGTGTATTCTCATCTCATGATGTAAATGAAATGTTTAGTAATTCGTGGTGATAAAATAACTACCTGCCTGTACTAAATAAGGCCACCTTTAGGCTCAAAGAAATTTAATTCACTCTTATTTTTCATTTTGTATTACACAATAAGTATGTCATAAAAACACACATAGCCTTTGTTGTCGTTGGCCTTATTATGACCATAGCGTTTTTTTAACCTGGAAGATAAAGCTTTCCAAAGTAACTTTCAAAAAAATTCACATACATAACCATATGTAATAATATATAATGGCTGATCCATATACATATCCATTTTTATTGGATTTGGAAAAAGAGTTCAAGTAAAAGTTTCAGGAAACCACTGCAGCTAATTGTTATTTTTTTTTTTAATTTGTTGGAAAATGTAATAACGTTCTGCTTAAAAAAAAATAAGTTACGTTCGCAAAAAAAAGAACTTGTACAACTTGCAATAATTTTAGTTGGCCAGGGTGGTTTCCTGCAACTTAACTTCATTTTCTTTTTCTAAATCCATAGTAATGGACATACAGCGTGGATAAGGTGAAACGATGACACTCTTTTATAAAAGACAAAAAAATATTGATTTGATTTTTCATTTTTTGAGGTTCAGCCTTGGTCGATGACGAATTTCTTAATTAGTTATTCTTATTATTAGTTATTCTAATTAGTTATTCTATTTGTTATTAACGATAATTTTAGTTTTCAAATCTTAAGCACCTATGCCTTAGAAATTTTCAAAAACTTCTTTTAAGCAAAGTGCGTTTTATGTAGCAAATACGACGAAAAGTCATTTGAGAAATATTTTAAAGATTTAAAATCATAGTCGATGATTTTGAAATTTGGTATAGAGGCCTAAATGTTGATTCTAAACAACTTTTTCAAATAACTTTTCGTCGTAATTGCTATACATAAAATAAGGCACTTCGCTCTAGAGGAAATTTTTTATTTTTTTTTTTATTTCCATCCAAGAAGGATACTTTTTCAAAACTAAAATTATGTTGCAAATTAGTCGTTAACAAATCAAGCAGGGCTTGAACCCCAAGAAATTAAAATTCAAATCGAGAATTTTTTGTCTTTTATAAGTCGTTTCACCTATCCGGAAACACACTGTAGGTATTCGCCACCGCGTTTATTAGATGACTGGCCCTGTAAACATTAAGATTCACACTAATGGATTAAGCATATAAATAAACCTTCAAAAAAATCGAAGGAATTTTTCCCTGTTAAGTACATACCTAATTGTTTCGCTGAAAAGGCAGATAACAATAATTATTATTACAGTCTTCAAGATGAAAAATTAAATCTAAAAGATTCCCGCTCTGGAGAACCACCAGCTGATCGCAGATGGTAAAAATATTGGAATATAATAATTATCACTGTACTTATGTCAATTTTATGAACCAGGTATTAAAAAACTAGCAAATCTTTATATCTAAAAATATGTTTTCGGATAGTTGAAAAGGTATAGGCAAGTTAAAATTAATTAAGAATTAAGTTTTTACACTCAATTTCTACTCAAACCAAAACATTCTACCTTTGGTTTAAACTTAAAAAAAAATACTTATCCAAGTACCCATGCAAATCAAAAATATACAAGTTTCAATTAAATAGTCAATAACCAAGATTATGTTCGCTGTAATGATGCTTCGGTTCTTAATATTGTGAAGTTTCGAAGGATGAAGCAATTTTCCTGATGAACTTCACGGCAACAGGAAGGTAGTATGGATAGTGGTCGTGTCAAATATCACAACCAGCTAACCACACTGCCATCTCGTTCACCGTAGTTTATTATCGCACACTCTGTATATATCAAGTGCAACTCCAACGGCTCTGCCTCTGTCGATAAAACTCATCCTGAAACTACGATGAAAAGTTCTTATCTGTGATAAGGACATGCGGCTATTCTGGCTATCCCAACATGCAACCTGCAATCCTGCAAATATTATGCAGTCAGAGAACCCGTGACCCTCTCTCAAATCGATAACGGTGCGCCGAGAAATGGGATACTTTATCCGGAACCGCCTACAATGCTCCATTTCTTTCCAATTATCCAGTATCAGATCCCTAGGGAACGGGGTATTGGTTTACTGATCGTGACTAAATACTGGAGGATAAAAAAGACATGATTTATGATGGCTATTAACGAGGTTCTACTTACGGTATTTATTTCGTATGTAGCTGGAAATGGTTTAAACACCAAATAGTGATTTTGTTGAGGCGAAAGTTTATCGGAATAATTCCAGTTATGTTCCAGTTAATTATCGAAAGTCTCCAGTGAAGTTAATTATTATTAATTCCAAACGCAAAAATACGGAATGATCGAACAAAAAAGAACTCGTTTTTATGTTACAGAAGTCAAAAAATGTCCAACAAAAGTCCCAAAAACCTACATACCTATATCGTACATATTTGGGTATTATCAACAAAATTTTAGTTGGTTACCTACAAAACCCAAAAACGTAAATATTATATATTTAAGGATAATGAGCAGCAAAAGAGGAATTAAAATTGCGGCATTATCGTGCTAATACGGAATACCATTAGAGCTCAGATTTGCCCAGATATTTTTATGCCAGTTTGTCTCGAATACCTACTTCTTACAAGATAGAGTTAAATTGCTTGCCTACATGAAAATAAGTATTCGAGAACAACTGTAGAAAAATATCCAGCTAAATCTGAGCTCTAATGGTATTTTGGTAATGCCGCAATTTTAATTCCTCTTTTGCTGCTTCATTATCCTTAAATATAATATTTACGTTTTTGGGGTTTGCAGGTAGGTGTAGGTATAATCAACTTTGAAAGGAAGGTTACACTTTTGGGCTTTCCTGTTATATCTCAAAAACAGTGCGTCGTGTGGAAAAATGTCATTATAATAAAATAAAAGCTCGTAAAATTGTCTAAAACTTACAACCCATAGGTGTTTTACTACAGTCTTTTTCTTTTGGTTTTCGTCTTTTGTCAATTGCTTTTCCTAATTTGTCAAATGCTTTTCCCATTTATCAAACGTCAGTGCGTGATTTTTAAATTGAGATTACTCTTTTGTCAAATGCTTTTCCAATGTTTATATTACTCTCACTATACGTAAATGGGAAAAGCAATTGACATAAAGTGAAACTGATTTGACATAAAAGGAAATTGATTGATAAATCAATGACTATAATAAGCATTGATAGATAGAAAAATAAGAAATCCATTTGCCATACGAGGAAAAGCAATTGACAAAAGAGAGGAAAACCAAAAGCAAAAGACTGTAATTCCCAACGTTTTTCCGAGCCTACGAGCTCGGAAACAGTTGAAATTTTGAAAACAAATCATTTTGCCTCACATTTTCCACCAAATATTACATTTTCCATCAAAATTATCTTTCAGTATCGTCTAAAATATTTATCAGAGAAAGAAATTAACTCAAAAAAGTTGTATACATAATTAATAGGATTAAATTCCTTTTTACAATATTTATACATTATACGAATTAATTTCCAACCAGTCAACATTTACAGCAATTTTAAGTTTTTGCCTAAAATGTATTCATTTTCAGAAAAGTTGTTATTTCCTTTAAAGGCGTGCTCAAGACTCACAGTCACTTAGTATTACTGATTCTAAAGATTTTTGTAACAAACAAAAGATATGTGTCAGAAATATGACAAAAACAACTTTTTCCGAGGCTTTTTTGGAAAATGACTACTTTTTAAGAAAAAAAAAACTGCTGTAAATGTTGACTTTTTGGAGATTAATTTACATATGTATATAAATATCATAAAAGAGAATTCAATTATATACAACATCTTTTAAATGACTTTCTGTCCCTGACGAATATTTTAGACAATACTGAAGGATTGTTGGTGGAAAATGTAAAGTAAATTGATTTGTTTCGAAAATTTCTATTGTTTCCAAGCGTGTATAGCTCGAAAACGGTTTGAGAATTAGAAAAAAAAAAACTTTTAAAAGTTTTAAAGGTTAGTTAAAAGTTAGACAATTTCATGAGCTCTTATTTTTTATTATAAGGCAATGTTTCGCTAGGACGTACCGTTATTGAGATGAGGTCTTCGCCCCTACATACCGGCTCAACACCTAGACTTCAGGACTTTTGGTGTGTCAACACCCTAAGCACCCTGAACAAGTTCGCCTTTTCAGCAGCCGTGGATGCGGTAGTGCCTTCTATCTGTGTAAGTGGTGGAATTGTGGATCTGGTGAAGTTCCGGCTAACTGCCCTAGTGAGCGACCAAAAAGATTTCGAACCGTTAGGGCAGGAGAGAAGTTTGTTCCTAATTCTTTGGTTGTGAGTTTCCTTGATTTGATCTATTATTTCTTTGCATCTGTTTCGAGCAAGGATGAAATTGTGGTGATTTATGCCGTCGGGGTTCTCTCGCCATTGGCGAAAAGCCAGTTGTTTGGCGGCGACAGCTTTCTTGCATCTTTTGTTGAACGATGGTTCGTTGTTTGACTGCTGTTTTTTTGAAAAGGGAATGTTAAGACGACTTGAGAAACTTTTCTAGCACAAACAGATGGATCATTAGAACCAAAACAAACACTCCTACATGGAAAAGCTCGATAATATTCCCTGACTTCTTCCCATTTGACCGATCTATAGTGCCAGACTATACGCGGTTTACTTGCTTCTTTGACACTAGTAATTGGTAGGATTGAGACTAGTTTGTAGTCTGAGGAACCCAGTGGGGCTTTCATCGTGATAGTATACATATATTTGAGGGTTTGTGGTCAAAAACAGATCAAAAAGGGTGAATTCCCCTCGCGATCGGGAATGCGGATTGGTTCGTCAACGAGCTGGGTAAAACCACAGCTGATCGCAAACGATTCCGCTTCACGGCCTTCTTCATCATTGAAGTTTGAGTATTTAAGCCCGTTGTAGTAAGCCAGTACACTAAAATCTCCGAAGATGGCTATCTCGGCTTTAGGGTAGTTTATATGTATTAAGTGAACTTTTGTCAAGGACAAAAAAGCACCCTATACTGCTTATTGCTGTGTGTATAAGCAACAGATAAATCTCGTCGTTTTTCGGCTTGTTATCCTGAGCCACATGACTTCACAGCCATCGGTCTCAAATACTTTTTTTACAAACTACTAGCACTTTGAAAGGCAAATCTGCAACGATAAATCAGAATTGAACAAACGATATTGAAAATGGGATCCAACGTAGTCGCCACAGAAATCAAACCGCAGATTATCTGGCTAGCCAGGTTAATTATTGCTACTTTTTTGCTTTGATTAACGTTCATTCATAGTTATAACCGCTTTTCTCGTCTTTAGGAGTCTCATAAATATCTGTTGCTTTATACCCAATTTATTTGTAAATTTACAGTCACAGCAAATACTCTTCGACAATTCCACTCATACGTTATTACACCCATTTGATTTCTCAAAGATAGGTCTTTGCTATCAGATACTTTGTATCGAGGAAGGAAGAGAGAATGCCAGTGGATAAATTGATCGATAATTCTGCTTGTTCATATGTTGCTATAGCAATGGCTCGATTCCTTGGCACTCTATTACTAAATGTCACAATTATGTTATAATTATTTGGAAATATTTTTAATGGAAGAAAAATGGTTTCTCGGTCTTGCCGGGGGTTTGAGAACCCAGGTACTTTCGAACAACAGTCTAGCAGCCTATTCACTCGGCCACGGACGCTTGTAAATAACGAATGCCATAACTACTGATATATCTACCTACCGTTTCCATTTGATTTCTATTAGAAATATTAACATAAAATACAAAAATTGTGTTTTTAACAATAATATTTGTTTTTTTAAAAGGCATTATGAGTTTTTTTCACTGTTAAAAATAATTCAATACAATTCTATGGAATTGTCTCAACAAATACCACTCCACCTAACGTTTTCCGGGATATTTTTATATGCAGTTACTTGCATGTAGGCAACTTAACTCCATCTGCAGAAAAAATCACGAGAGCGCTTGCGCTCGAGTGATTTTTTCAATAGCTGTCGTCAAATTTCCAATGCCAATAAGTATTCGAGACCAACTGCATGAAAATATTCGGCTAAATTTAAGCTCCCGTGGTATTACCCTCGATAATACGTGCAGCTCTCGGCTATTTACATGTAATAAAAATCGGGGCAAAAAAAGAGCGCCATCTATTTCCTTGCACTGTAAACTACACAAAACCGGATATTGTTTTAAAACATCACGGATATAATACCTGCTTCAGAAATACATCTCTCACATTCAGTTAAAAGACCAATATACCAATACCAAATGGTGTAAACAAGCTTTAACCTTTAACTTGACATTTTTTTATTCCAAAGCTTTCAAAAATGATGACTTGAAATAATTCGCTCGTTTTACTCTTTTCACTCTGTCTACTCCTTTTGTTACAACCTCCCGTTACTATTTTTCTGAAAAAAGTACTTAGTTTACTTAGTACCTGTTATCCCGCTATCATTTTCGAAGCACCACAAAAGTTCATGTCTTGTTCACTTTTTGAGTTCCTTCAACAAAGGAACCACTGAATCGGTAGGCCTTATGCAATTGTCAACTCTTAGGTAGTTAGGTGTAGTTCAGTCAAACTGAACTATTGAGAAGTTAGCTATACATATAGGGGTGATGCGCATCATGATGAAAGGAGATGGAGAATCTGCATGTTGTAATGTTGATGCGGAAATTAGCGAGGCGACAATAATTTGCAACCTGTTTCACGACTTGTCACAAATGAATTAAAAATTGACAGGTTATAGGCAACATCGCTGGCAAGTAGTTCGTCTGGGATTGTTACTTCTACCGCCTTCTTTTTACGTAGAGGTAGTGCGTTTACAGTAGGTAGTGTTCCAATTTTTTATCCCTGTCCTGTAGTATCAATCAGCCAACCGGGTAGGTAACATTACTTTATAGGTAGCTATGTATGTTGTGATGTTATTTACAAGTTTTTCAAGATCGACAACTTTTTTTGCTAAAATCACGTTTAAAAGGTCCAAATGCGGAAAAACTATTTCTGTCAACATCTCCGCCCTCTCTCTATTTTTGGGAACGAACTACCAGAGAATTCGGCCTGTGCTGTGACAACAAAACGTTTCCTAGATGGCTAACTTTCCACTGCAAGATTTGATATGCCAATTTGGGAGTTTATCTTTCAAACTCCCATAAACAACCTCAGTCCGCCAGTAATTTTTTCGATCTCAAATGACAATCTGACTGATGTAGGTACGGTTTTAGGTTAATCAGCAAAAAAGTAGAAAACATCATTTCTTTGTTGAAATTGATCATGACATTATGTTGTATCTAATATTCACTGTTCGTGAAATAAACTTCCAATACGGTACCTGTGTTCGACAATTATTATTAATATTATAGCCATTAATATAAGGGACTTTTTAACGAGTTTTTATGAAAGTGTGGTTTTTATTCCATTGAAAAGCACAATTTTAAAGGCTGCCATCCGTTCGAAACTAACGAGAGTATTTATATCATGGTAATAATTGTAATAGTAAGTTTATGAAAACAATATTATAAATTGCATTTTTGGTAGTATCAATCTTTAAACTTTGGATTAGCTATAGGTCCGACTATTGAATTTTGTTTTAGAAAAAAAAACCGTTTCGGTAGAATGTAGGAGGAAGCAGTTTGGTAGTGGCAGCGATTTTATTAAATTGCTCCCAAGCGGAGTCTTTGCACACTGCGTACAAAAAAAGTGTTTGCGAAGAAACATTTTTATTTTCTCGAGAATTATCGTTATCTACGAGTGATTCATAAAATGCACTTGCTTACACGTTTCCCAGTTCATAAAATGTATGATTACCATGAAGAGTGCATAAAATAAAAACGAGTGAAATAAAGTGTCGTAGCGGTTTATAATAATAACGCTTCTGTGAGTGCAAGTGCACTGAGAAACGTCATAATTTATTCGTACATCGGAAAATGTATGTTCACCTAAAATGGATACCATTGTAAACGATTCAATGAATGAAATATCTTTTATATTATATTATATTTTATATTAAGCAATATGTCACCTTTATGAACTGACGTGATGAAAACTGCATTGATAGCTTCACAGAAACACTGGCACTTTTCTATATGAATACAGTAAAAGTGTTTTTTTTTTATTACTTTTCGTTCTAATTTGAGACACTCGTAGATAAAATTTTGTATGCAACATATGCATAAAGTGCCTTTTTTCACTTCTGCGGTCAAACTTCCCAGTCGTGAAAAAGTACCACTTTATGCACTTGTTGAATAAATAACTATTATAATTTCGAGAATCATAAAACAAAAAAATATATATAACTCAAATGCCCGTATTCACAAACGATAATTTCCTAAATAATTACGTAATTATTTAAATGAGTGAGATGGAGATATGCAGTTTTTTTGCAATAGAATGAGATGGGGATAATTGATTACGTAATTATTTAGGAAATTATCGTTTGTGAATACGGGCAAAAGAGGACTAAAAAAAAAGTAGCGCGAATTAAAAAAAAGTAATTTCGGCGCCTTCGACTCGAAAAACATTTTGTTTTATGTTTTCACCTCTCTAAATCAACGGTCGCTTCGGTCCGCTGTTGCCTTCTATGATGATGGAGCATCTGTGGCTGAGCGCTTATAAAGTCCTGATCTGGAGCGGGTGTTGATTTTTTCAATATTTTAATAAGAATATTTTCGCCATTTCGGAAATATTCTTTCTGAATTTTTTGATCGCCTTACTAATTTTGAAATATTTTCAACTGACGCCACTGACATACCAAAGAATATAAAAAAAATACAAATTTTTTTCGCAAGTGGAGTTTGGGATACGTCCTTTTTATTCTGTTTACTTGATTGAAGAGTTTCGTTTAGTTTCAACTATACATGGTTCACAAGATACCACTATTTTAGAAAATTCAAATAGCCACAATTTTTGAAAGACACAATCGATTTCGCTCAAATGCAATACCAGCTACCAAAATATGCAATATACCAGCTACAACTGCCACCAAAATCAGCTTCTTAGACTGAAGACTACGAATCGTGGGGACAAAAACGGGTTTTTGCGAATTTTGAAAAATCACCACGTACTTGACCATACCACTTCACTTTCAGCAACTTTTTCAACAGAAATTCTGCACACCTAAGTCCTCCAAAGTTTTACAAGACTTGAAAATTCGTGCACTCTAGTCTTAAAGGTAGAGCGTTTTAGCGTTTTAAATTCCGAAAAGATGAAAATGATTTGTCTGAAATAACATCCACAGCGGGTGCGTAAAAAGTATTTCATCTTGATATACGAATAATTTGAATGTTGTTTCAAGACCGAAAAGGTTGTTTCAAGACATATTCTTTATTATTTAAAATAAATAAAGATATTCATAAAAATATTCAACGGGAAATTTTAATAGGAAATACCTCTCTAGCTAGGTTTTAATATTTGAATAGATTACTCTACCTCAGGTGATGAATTTGCAAAAAAAATACCGATCAAATTTAAATACCACAATATTTTTACCATTTTTTTATCTTAAAATAATTATGAAACATGATATTATGCTACTTCAGTAATTCGATGAACTTAGTCTAATAGTACAAATTAATCAAATGTCCTCTTTTTCGATGGTTAGACTGGTCTAGTGGCCGAAACCAGAGGACACTGCCAATTATTTACTGGCAACGCTCCAGAACGAAGAATTTTATTCAGGGACACAATCTTTAAGTGGTAACTAGGTTAGCTTAATTAAAACTTCTTTGATTTTTTTACAACATTTGACTTACATTTAAAGGTTCTGGGGCCAGAAAATGTCTTACATAAGTTCATGCACTATTATTTTACAAAAAATAAATAAAAACGAAACAAAAAGTTGTATGTAAGTTTATTATAAAAAATTATAACAATAGCTTTCAAAACAAAAATACAATAGATCGACATATTTTCAAGATATACAAATCATTATACAACAATGCTTAAAATATATTAAAAATAAAATGTTCCTCTCTCTGTCTCTCTCAATTATCTTTCTATTCTATGATTTCATTATTGAAATAATTGAAGCAATTCAAAAAAATTTGCTTGTTCCTCGAAAAACACTATGATATGTAGATTTTAAAATTCTCGTTTCTCAGGCTATACAGACAGTATACTCAAGACTACTTTTTTATTTTTAATGGAATGCCATATTTATTTTTTCAGGAGTAATTTGAGTTCCTAGCTGAACCCGTGAAATTGGTATCATGCACTTCCAATTTTACTGGTAGTTTTTCCCTTCGCATAGGTACATGCCAAAATTTTAATTTAGACTTTCATAAATTAAATCACGTGTCTGAGAATCTTCAAAAAAAGCATCAATTATATCTACTTCCATCCAATACCATCGCACTGTATATTTGTATGTACGAATTACCTAATAATTTTCTGACGAAACGCCTATTAGAATAAATTGATAAACACTTTTTATGAAGATCTGCATGATTGAGGCTAGAATTAAATAATGTGTGTAAATAATTTCCCTATGACACTATAATTGAAAACACATGGAAATCTCTAACGAAAAAGGTACGAGTTTTTTACTTTATTTTCATGTGTACGAACGAGTTTAGCGCATTCTTCCCGACTCGCTGCATAAAAAGACATCACATTTTTTCAAATTAATATACGTACCTATGCTATTTTATACAGGCTTAAATAAAAATTTCATTCCTGGGAATGAAACTAAAAACTGTAACATAAAAGACTTTTGATTGCTTTTCGTATGACAATTTTTATGAGACCTATTGCCGAAATTACGTTTTCAATTGCTCACATAGGTCCATGGTTCAAAAACTGTAAAGTGCTTCAAGATCAATAAAAACTATTATTTTATTGTTATTTCATTTTTCGTTGTTGGAGTAGATATTATACAGAAGTAAGCGTAACTGCGGGGGAAAGTTGTGTATTTTTGTGCTGATTTGTTATCTGAAAAATGATTTCGTATAGCTTCAGTCGTCAACTCTACCTAAGCAGTTAGGTATACTGATTGTACAGTTTTCATAAAAATTCTTTTAATTTTGATTACATCTTGATATTTATTGTACAAAAAAAGTGAACGGGAGTTTTTCTACAAGTAATTAGTAATATCAAAGCTCCCTAATATTAATTATTTTCTCAACTTCTGTTATACAGGGTGGTCCAATTTATAAACAGCAGAGCAGGACTCATCAAATTATACATAGATAACGTTAAAATAATGGCAGTTTCTCAATAAATTATTCTTATACCCGGGAAACTCTTGTTTCTAGATTAAGGGTGTTGAAACTATTTTGAATAATGTCAAAACGGCTGCCAAAAAAATTAAAAAATTCCCACACGGTATGATAGGCAAAATATTCTTAATTAAGGCTTATGGTATCAAATTACGAAAACCTTGCACGGGGAAATGGGAGTGGCATCACATTGCTTCGAAAAAATGTTTTACGACACTTGTATTTTCATAGAAAGTTAATTGAGTAAAAATATTTTTCCAAAAGGGGCGTGGATGGGTGGAGCACACCCATATCTCCGCCGCTGATTATCGTAATTTATTACCAAAAGCCTTAAACCAAGAACTATCTTTAGTTCTTATTGAACTCATATTTTTCTACGAATTGTTTTGACATTATTAACAAAAAAATAATATACTTTTTACTACCCTGTGTCTATGTGTCTACAAAAGGCAGTTTTGCCGGATGTTGTGTACTGAGAAAGTGTAATTATTTTAAAGTTATATCTATCATTTGATGAAGTCCGGTTATAATAAATTCGACCACTCTGTATACACCTCTTCACTAATCAACATATCAATTTTCAAAAATTTTAAAAATTGATAAGCAATGCTTCTTATTGACAAATACAAAAAGGCTTGAAATATCTCACACAAAGGTGTTACTATACAGGGTGATTCATAATATGTTCGCAGGACTTCAGGATGTGATAGCTCGTTCAAAAATATGAAAATTTTCGAGATACAGGGTAGGGTGTCAAGAAAATAATTTTTTTTCAGTATTTTGACGATTTCTCAGGAACCCTTTCAGATATAAAACTGAATTTTTGAACACATCTTAATATCATTAATATTAATTACTTTTTGAGCTTTGATTAAGTTTATTGCATATACGGCGATAGGCGGAGATGCCCCTAATTTCTACGACACTGCATAAATTGGCATTGTGGAAGCACATTTTAAACTGTCAATGTTTTCTACATAAAAAAGGTACTCCTGGTCAAATACTCTAATGTGAACTGTTTTCGATAAAAACAGCATTTTATGATGAAAAACATAAACGTGAAAAAATGTTTTTTTGTCTTTTAATTTTTTTTTGTATCGTTTCTGTCTTCTTAACGTAGATGATGTTAATGACAAGATGTGTACAAAAGCTGGGTTCTGTATCTCAAACAGCTTCTGAGATATCGTCAAAAAACTGAAAACAATAAATTTTTTGACACCCTGTATCTCGAAAACGATTCTTTTGCGGGCCCATTTCATATTTTTGAACGAGCTCTCACATCCTGAAGTCCTGCGCACATATTATGAATCACCCTGTATACTTCCATGAGAAACTAAAAAAAACTTTAACCGTGGTTCTCTTACATTCTTGACTTTAAAACTATTATTCTCTACAACACAGATACCTATACAAAGTGAGGCGAAAATTAAAAAAGAAACATGGCAGCAATGCAATGAAATAGCAAGTGTTACGTATGACGTGCATAACGTAGATGTGGCAACACGGGCTGTCGTACCAGATAGTGCATTTACAATTTTGTACAATAGACGGTGTAAACGCGCATCTGGCACGGAGCCAGAATTGCCGTCTGTCCGGGATTCCGACAACACCCGGTACACACCGCCACCATCGAAAGCACCTAAAATTAATAACCATCGTCATCTAATTTGCAAATATTTATGTCAAGCAATTACCACTACAATCATGCAGTGTAAGGTCAACGAACACGACACATACACACACAGGTGACAGCGAAACAGCGTCCTTTAGGTAGATAATAACGGTATAGGTTATGGTTATTAGGTTATAGCTTACAGCGCACCCAAGGTATGACAACGTGAAGCTGAAAAGCTTGCATTAACGAAATAGCAGAGATAACGAAAAAAAAAAACAAATTAAAAAAAAAGTAATTCGACAACATTGAATGACAAAATAAAAACAAAAATTTTGAAGTAGACATTTTAATATTTTGAAGAAATTTGGAGATTGCTGCTTCCCATTCCAACCTAGAGGGGTGACTTCAAACTAATTCTTTCAGAATGCAGTTTGAAGGGTGACCAAGATGCTCATACTATGTATACGTTTTCAGGCATTGGGTGAAACTAGAAATCGGTTGAATATGCAGCAAACCCGTTTACATGTCCCTGTACCAACTGTTCAAGTTCTTTTCAAGGGAATAAAAAATTACTGATACAGAGTAGAAAGAAATTCAAATTTTTCGGCCACTTTCCATGAAAAAAACTGGTTAATATATGCTTAGGGACATGTACAGGGTTTTTGCTGCATGTTTAAACCGTACGCCACCCAGAAAATGTGACGTGATGGTATCAGTTGAACAACAGTTCAAATATTCAAAATGAATTAAAAAAAAATGGCACTAGAAAAAGTATATGAAAATACTTTTATCTTTCATTTGGTATTATTTTCACCCCTCTTTATAGGTAGGAATAGGAATTAGGAAGCTGGAATGTCTGCAAAATTTCTTATTTCCCATGCACTATCCTATAGGTTATGGTCCTCCCATCTTGGAAGTGGTGACCGTGTAGACATATTATATTATACGCGGCATCTCAAGAGACACTTTTGATTCTTTCGAAAATTAGTTAATTTATTTCCATTCTCTTAAACATCCGTTAATTAATTAATATAAAATTAGATAATTAATAGTACATTAATTACATTACTGTGCCATCTTCGTCATTATCCTGGTGTCTTATAAAGCAAAGCAAAAGCATTCTTCAAGCTAATTAAAACAAGCAAATATTTCTATACTTTTTACAGACTTTTTCTTTTGGTTTTCCTCTTTTGTCAATTGCTTTTCCTAGCATGTCAAATGATTTTCCTATTTTTCTATCAATTAATGCTTATAGTCATTGATTTATCAATCAATTTATGTCAAATCAGTTTCACTTTATGTCAATTATTGCTTTTCCTATTTACGTGCAGTGACAGTATTGTAATATTGGAAAAGTATTTTGGTATAAAAGGATTCTTATTTGACAAAAAAAGAATTTTCAACTGAAAAATCACGCTGACGTTTGATAAATGGGAAAATCATTTTACCAAAAGAAAAATACTGTAAATGCATACTACGAAAATATCTATTATGGAAAAGTGGATGAAGTATTCATTTACAAAAAAACAACATTAGTATACAATTTGATAAAGAATTTAATTTTGATGAGATAAAAGGAATTTAAAAAATTTGATAAAATTCAATAAAAAAATACAAATTTATACTCGGTTACAAAACAAAAAAAAGAAAAACAAATAGTAAATTTACATGCACGAAAATAGAATTTTGACCCACCATAGAAAATACCAAACAGTCAATAAATAATGTATAGGTATGAATTTTATGTATTTATTATAATGGTAAAGTAATGTAATCAAAAGAATAAACCACTCGTCACAAAATCGGAACAAACAGCATGCAATATCTAGTCAAACAATAAAATATTATTTATACTTCAATTATAAATAATTATTTAGAATTAAACATTAGCAAAGAAAGCTTTAGTGGGTTAAGATATGATTGTGCTTTTTGAGACAGAAAAAAACATATGCCCGCATAAGACAATTTGACCCCAAAAACCTGACCCCAAAAATAATATCAAAACGAAACATTCGACACAGGACATTAATTTAAAAATCCGCCAATTTAGAAAGAAAATTGATCCAACTTGCCTTCCGGCTAAAACTTAGTAGGTAGTTTTAGTTTTGTTTTGTTTTTTTTTTTTCATCTAATAAGAGGTTTCTTGAACTAGGCGGTCCTATTGCTATTATGAAATTAATCGTTTAGGAAATGCGTACAAATGGAAACAGCAAGATTATACAATCATATCCTCTATAGAAGTATTCCGTAAGTAATAATGGTCTGTTGTGATGTGGAAGATTCTTCGTTTCGAAACATTAGATCTGACATAACTTGCTGTAACAAATTATTGATCAAATAATGGGTGGCAAAATTGACATTTTTAAATTTATTTTTCGGAACAATTTTAAAGATTTTAAAGTAAACGCACGAACGTAAAAATTTGGGAATATGTTGATCGTGTAAATTAACTCTCAACTATTTTACCCTTTTAACGCTATCTCGCTTTTTATTTTGAAATATTAAAAGACCATCATGATTGCGAAAAAAGTTATATTGATCCGTCGTCACCGTGAAAAAACAGTCGTTTTCGAAATTATCTCATTTTAATAGTCACCTGCATAATTTTCAATTTTTATTTGTAATCAGAAATATTAATGTACTTAATAGGTTTAGATGATGACCATTATTTTCGGCAATTTAACATTTTTCACTTAGACAAATTATAACGGTATACGGACACCGTACGGACCATTACTTACAGAACAGCGTATATATTATAATCGGTATGAGGTAACGGTTTCTTTGTGAATTTTTACAAGTTTGATTACCTGAGAGAAATGCAAAACAAGAACTGAGAGAATTAACAAGAAAAAACTCTTACTTTAGTTTCAGTTTAATTCAAAATTTAACCCCTTTTGCACATCTAATTGGAAAAAAAACCCATGAATTTCCATCTGTTTAAGAAACAACTTATTATTTTCAGATCTATGTTATTTTTAGAAAATTTATTTGATCAGCGCTAAAAATGCGTTCCGCTCTTTTCAACGTATAATAAAAGTCACAATTATTATTATTATGGCCTCTTGCTTATTCTTAAACATAAATAATTTGAACCAAATTTAATTAAAACTGAGAAAAAATTACGAAAATGAGATTACTATTTTGAATTTCTTCAACACAAACTTGTCATTTCAGAATGATAAAATATAAATTGATATACAGGGTCCCAAAATAAGGACAAACTTCAACGGTAAAAAAAAATTATATATTTTTTTAACTCCAAAACGGCTGAACATTTTAGTTTTTTTTTTTGCGCCGTTTCCCTATTAATTAGTTTAAAACTACAGCAATAATTACATGTTTGTAATTTGAACCAGGGGCGTACGGTAGATAGGGGTTCAATTTTTTTACCCCTCCCCAATGTTTATGCCTTTATGCCATTGGATAAATTTTCATTTTGACATACTTTTCCAAAAGTTAGATTAGAAGGTATTTCTGGCACAAAAAGTGCATAAGGTTTGTTAGAACTCTGTTTCTTAGAAAGGAAAAGTGGAAAAAGTACGGTAGGGAATACGGGAAAAGAATATTTCAACTTTATTTGATAATACTTTGAAAATAAATTTCATTATTTTCAAAAATACAATTTCTTTGGAAACTACCAAGTTTTCTAAGATACTATACAGTTTCCTAGGAAACTATCTGCTTTTAAACCAGAGTGCCTCGGATTATTAATAATCACTGTAGCGTCTTCCCTATGTTACCTTTCCTGTGCAACAAAGTGTAGAGGGGCAAAAAGTTATAGGCGTCTTTCGTTAATTTTTCAACTTTGTAAAATTTGGCAGATTTGACGTGGGGCTTTTTCCCCTAACCCCCCCCCCCCCCCGCACGAAAAATCTGAGCAATGTTTTTTTAGCGCTATGAGCTCAACTTTGGGAGTATATCCACAAGATGGCTTCGCCAGCGGGTGATTTTTGTATGTAAATATTACTGGACTTTCACCTATTCAATTTTAGGTACCTACCTATCTCAAAAAAACTGTTGATAATTTACATAACAAATGTATCTGCTCAAATAGTAGGTTTTTGATTTTTAGGTATATTTTTTTTTATTGCTTTTTTTTGTGTTCCTACCTTACCTACGAACAGATAACAAGATTATCTCTGTAGGATTGTTTACATTTTTTTTTTTGTATTTTAATACTATGTATTCAATATGGTATAATAAATAAATAAATAAATAAATAAATAAATAAAATGTCCCAAATTGGAAAAAAATATGTCAAACCCAAAAATGTATGGTGGTGCCAAAAAATAAGGTGTCGTGAAAAAGTTGGACCCCTATCCACCGTCCGTCCCTGGTTCAAATTACACCCATGTAATTTTAAACTAATTAATAGAAAAACAACACAAAAAAAATGTTCGGCCGTTTTGGGGTTTTGGAGATAAAAAATACGAGTTTATGTTTTTTTAACATTGAACACTTTGCAACTTCGTTAATACTCATTGTAGAGAATGGGTTCATTTAGACTTTTTGTATTACAATTAAGTAAATATTCCACCGTTGAAGTTTGTTCCTTTATTCTGGGACAGTCAGTATACTTATTGCGAAAAATTGAGCAATAAAATAGGATCATCAAATTATTTGTCACTGTATGGTGTGTTGTCAGGTAAAATAATGATCGTACTATGTTTTCACTACAATGTATTATAATAAAATAGGTAGTTCATTTTTTTTTTGCAACTGTGAAAACCTGTAAAGATCTATAGAAAGAATAAAAGGGCCTAGATTCTAAAAACAATTTCTTATTTTGGGTCTTCAAACTCGTCCTTAAGTCTATGTACTAGAATTTTTCGCATTTAATCTTAAAAACAAATCCAAAAACCACCCGGATTTTGTAACAGGAAGAAATTTAATCGAAACAAATAAAATCTATTCTGAGGTATGTGGTTTGTTTACTAATCTCTTTTTCTTATTAGTAGGTAAGCAAAAGAACGAAATCACAATGTAATAGTTCAATGTAAATAATTATAAAATAACGAAGACGTGAAGTGGGGATTCAAATCAGCAAAAAATTAGGAGAATCGCACATCGTATAGTCCTTGCAAGGATGAGTAAAAATGAAAAAGATAACTATGAGTACAGGGAAGATAAATTGTGGCCTAAGGAGTAGGTGTGCATAAAACAGAACATTCCGATTAGAACATCACAACAGAGATTAGATTATACAGGTTAGTAGGTACCATGGATTGATTATTCAGGAGATCCCCTGGACTAAAATAAGTCTAAAACTTTTAGTATAGGTCTCGTTTTCAAGATACAGGGTGTCAAACTTAAAAAATAAATGTTAATACGTTTTATATTTTGAAAACTGTGCAAGATATTTTGTAATATAAGGTCGAGATGCAGTATGAGAAAAATTTAGAGAATTGAATACCATTAGGCGAGAATACTGGGGGGGGGCTTCAACTTCCCTCATCTTTTACGCCACTGCATATTTTTCTAAAATAGTAAGTACTCTTGTAGAATTTTGATGAAGGCTGCGTTTATGGTAATGTAGATTAGGATATTTTTAATTTTTTGAGTAGATTTAGTTAGAGCTTCGAAAATTCGAAAATTAGTCAAAAATTCAAAATTCACCTCCCAGTCAGTTCCTTTCGTCCCCAGTAGATTTGTCAGCCTCTGAATTTTTCGCATGCTATATCTTGACGTAACATGTGTCTATACCAAATGGCATCAAAACAATCTTGAATAGTTTCCAAAATTTCCATTTATTTATAAAAGTTTGACACCATGTTTTAGGAGATAAAACTGTTAAAAGGAGTTATTGACTTATTTTAGTCCGTGGGAATCTCCTGCGTAATTTCATGGCACTCATCTCTGAGACTACCATATTTAAAAATGAATTACCTACAACGCGAAAATTCAGGGGGAATAACTTCCATCCGGATAGCCATCACAGAGTTATAATATTACAGTCTTTTTCTTTTGGTTTCCGTCTTTTGTAAATTGCTTTTCAAAATTTGTCAAATGCTTTTCCCATTTATCAAACGTCAGTCTGATTTTGCAATTTAAATTCCTCTTTTGTCAAATTAGATTCCCTTTATACCAAATGCTTTTCCAATGTTTATAATAATGTCATTGTGCGTAAATGGGAAAAGCAATTGACATAGAGTGAAACATTGACATAGACATAGAGTGAAAAAGAAAAAGACTGTAATAATAATTATTGAATTCAATTCCAGAGTCGATGAAATTACAGTCATACGTCTCAATAATACAAATAAAAGGCAACAAAAAAAAACATAGAATTCACAGTAAAATCACAAAAACCAACTTAGCATTTTCAGCTGGATAATCTTTGAACCAAGTGTGATGGTATGGCTATTGGAATTCGTAGAGTTGTGATACATGTTCAACATGAATATGTTTTCACTATTATACCAGGAAAGTTAGGAGAAAACGAAACAAAAAAATGGATTCTACAGAAACTCCCATTAAAACCGAATATTAAACAACGAGGAAACAAGTTCAAATGACCTGACCTGACCTCTCGTAATTAAAAAAATAGAGAAATTTCAATTCAACTTTCAAAATGGAACAACTGATTAGAAATCAACAACAACATCGTAGATAAACAAGAAACAGAAGAAGATTAATGAAATTTACCCAACAGAAAGAAAAAAAAGTGTAACATGAACGTGTATAGAGTGTTGGGAGATTAATACTGGGTGTTTTGGGTGGTGATTTAAATGGAATAAAACAAAAGAGTCGGTCAAATTACTGCAACTATATTGAGAGAAGCTGCAGGGTTACATGAATAACAAAAAATACACCAACGAAGAAATCAAATGGAAGTAGCAAAAGATTATTTGCGAGTTGTATATCCAGGAAAAGGGGTGAGATTGTTAACAGAGTAACGAAAGAGGTTGGCCACGAAGGTCTTGAAAGGTTGGAATCGACCATGCAAAAGGAAATGGGAATGTATTAGGAAAACAGTCACTTCTGAATAGAGATTAGTGATTAGTACCACAGACTGATGGAGATAAGGGCTGCGAGCAGCGAAAGGCAGTTGTAGAAATCCATGTGCCTACTTTAGATATATTTTTCTTCCAAGAACCTCTACTTCCAAATTAAAGGCCCATGTAAAAGTTAATAATGAAATAGCCATAGAAGACGAGACGATATTACCTTAGCAGCCAGCACAGTATAATTTAAATCTTACTTACATTTTTTAAATTTTAGATTTATTAAAAGTCAGTTTAGGAAATGAATCTAAAAATGGAAAAATAACCAACACGGTAAATATTTCACCTCAATTATCTTCAAATTATTTTTGATTTTTTTGAATTCTTATGTAATGAAAGGTGTGAATTTAATATGAGACAATAAAATTTATGATCATTATTTAATTTCCAATGTAATTTAATTTAACGATCGTGAATTTAAATAATGTGACATCAATAAGTTGGTTTGCAATTTTCAAACTTTTATTGCCATTTTAAATTTTATATGAACTCATATTATATAATAGGAGTCCACTTAACCTTTAAACAGGTTCAAATTAAGATATTACAGAATTGATGCAAGTTCCTATAAATTACCCAAGGAAGTATTAATCATTATTAAGACATAAGATCAATAAAATGAATAACGTCAAGTGTATTCACTAACAAAATAAAAAAAAAAACTCGGAAAAAGTCAGATCATACATTTATACGAATTTTGAAACCGTTCCAAAAAAATCCTGTTAATGAACAAACTAATAGATACACAGTTTTCTCTATTATTGTCATAAAATATTTCACTCATTTTCGCGTAACTTCAAAGCACAATCATAACATAGTATAGGAAAAGTAGGAAGCAGGTAAGTAGTCTACTTTCGCAACTATAAGCGCACAACTAGGCACAACTAGGTAGGCACTCTGAATCACATAGATCACCGAACAATAAATAAAATAAGGCTGGCAAGGCGCAGGCACGAGCTGGGACGGTGACGGTACTAACTATTGCAGGCTTTTTACTATACATACAAGTGGCAAGTAGTATTTTATTATAGAGAGGTGCCCGTAAGTGACACGTACTGAACAGCTGAGCATCGAAATACATATTGTCCAACGGCAGACACTCTCACGAGAGATGAAGCATTGGAGGCCCAAACCGACAATAAACCCACTCTGCGATCTGGGCAAAGCCCCAAAATAACACACCTTCCTGCATTATGCAAGCCGGCCAGTGCCAAACTGCTCCTCTCTCGCCACTCGGATGTCCCAAGATGCGATTGAAGGTCTCATCACATGATTATACAGGGTGTCGAGGCGAAATCGTCATTACGGTAACAACAATTATTTATTCAACAATTAGTTAGATATACATGCCTTAAAAAAAGTCTTCTTAGAAACCATCAACTAGTGTATATTAGGTATGAAAGTCCCGGTTGTGGTTTCGTTTAAAAACAAGGTCTAAATTCTCAACAAAATTGCAGGTTACTAGGTGTAGGGTATCCGAGTCGAAGATATTACACTTCTGATATTACACTATAATTTAAATCAAAAACAAAAAATGACTGAACTTCTAGCTATAATCGAGAATAATATTCGAATGAAAGTTTGTCTAACGAACTTAACATATCCGGTGGTATATCTTATGGTAGACAAGATGTAACTACCTCTATGATTCAACGTAATTCATCATATTGAGGTAGAAAGCTGAGATCAAATAGCAACACTTGGAAGGCTAATTAAATTTGTGAAGGACCACAAAACTTTAAAACTAAAACTGGTTGAAAACTTGTTTTTCTCCATTATTATAAATGGCTCCGCTCCGAAACTCTGACAGCTACAACAAAGTTTTTTTTTTATAAAAAAAATTATACAAAAGTAAATACGTAGCTTGTATAAGGCGAATTGAGGCTTGAGGCCTTAGAAATTAGTGTATCTTGAAAAAAAAGCAGCTAACACCCTCTGGAATCACGAAACAAACACATCAATGCTCAAAACTTAAAGATCGAGACAGTCTTCATTAGACTCTTCTTCATGGTATATGTATATGTACAGGTAACAGCATGGAGAGACGCAACAACCCTCTTTCCATATATTGAAATGATAAGTTCCAATGACAATGGTTATTGTATTTGTATCTTTGAGGGTGATCAAGTCACTGCGACCTAAAAGATCTATTGTATCCCCTCTACTGTGCTTCGCCTGGTGTGGAATCCCTTTAGTGAAGCACCCTCTCCAAGTCCGTTTCCTTGAGAAACTTCAGGATTTTGAGAGGATCAAGGTCGGGTGAGTTCCCTGCCTCTAGCTGGTGGTGGCCTAGAACATTACTTCTTTTGAGTTCTATCGCATCGCAGTTGAGCAGCAGGTGACGTGGTGTCACGTGTCCTTTCCCGTGGAATCTGCAGACGCCATTCTCTTCTATGCCTAACTTCCTCAGATGTTCCTTGAGTTTGCAATATCCCGTTAGAAATCCCGTCAGTGTTCTGAGACGTTCCTTGCTGAGGTTGAAGAGTATCTTCGACCTCTCTCGGTTAAAATTCCCGAGAAGTTCTTTGCTTGTCTCAACCCTGAGATGTTTCTCCAATGGGTTTCTCTCAGTTTTTCTTCTTCTTTTTGGAGTTCTGGCTTGAAGAAAGTATATTCGAGGCCACAGAATGGTTCTGGTCTTATGAAGGGTGTCGATGCACCTTTTCTTGTCAATGAGTGGGCACGTTCGTTTCCCTCGATTCCGGAATGGCCCGGTATCCACTTGAGGTGAATTTTATTTTCCTTGCCTAATTCGTTAAGGTTTCCTAGGCACTCTGAAGCCATATTGGAGCTGATGATCGAAGAGCTCAGCGTCTTTATGGCTGCTTGACTATCCGTCAATATTTCTATTTCTTTGTTTTTGTAGTTTCTGTGGAGGTGTATTTGGGCATTTACTTCTATTGCGTGTAATTCCGCTTGTAGTATGGTTGGGGATTTTCCCATTGGTTTGGAGTACATGGTGCGTTGCCCATAGATTCCTGCCCCGGTTTCCCCGACGGTTTTAGAGCCGTCTGGGTACAATTTGATCGTACCATCTTTGAGAGTACACTTGGAGGTGTTGTTTCATTCCTCTTTCGTAGACATTTTCGTGATGAAGTTTCTCTCGAAACTGGATTTCTAACAGTTCCGTCTTTTGGTAGTGTCAGGAGCCCCTCACAGCCACCCAAGGATCGATCCTCAGTGGCTCGCCGTACACTCCTGATTCTTCATCTTGACATCCTAAGTAGAGCTTCTCCAGCTCTTCTTTCTATCACCAAATGTAGAGGTGTCAGATCTAGGATTACTTCCAACGCAGCGGTTGGGCAGGTTCTCATTGCTCCTGTGATGCAGACACACGCAAGTCTCTGGATCTTCTCAAGTTTTACCGTTTACCAATGAAACACTCTGTATTATTGTAATGACACATGAGGGAATTATGGATTATTATAACGCCCTTGGGTATTATGGAGGGGCTAATGTATCTCGTATCCAGGGCGCTATTGACGTAGGTATAATGAGTAATTGAAAAAGAAAAGTTTCTTGCTCATTATAAATAATTTTCTTATTATTATACCTAGCCCTTAAGTAACCCGAAATTCTCGAGTCGTCAAAATATTTTTTTTTATTATTATTTTTTGCTACTTCAAGGGGTTGTGGATTGTACTGCACTCTACAGTCTACACCCCTTTTTCGTTAGATTTTAACGATATATAATTTTTGTAGTCCTACATTTTCACTTTGGGCCATATTTTTTCTTGGCGGCAATAATTAGCCCATAATTGTCCTTAATTTTCAACACTATCAAAAAATGTATATTTGAGGAGTGGGGGGTGCAGCTTGACCCATCTCAGTTATGCTTGCCTTATGTATGTACATTATTTTGCGTTCATCGTTCCATTTTTCTGCGTTTTTCTCATACCATTAAATAAAAATACTTATCATTCTAGGTCGCACGGTAGAAAAGAATTTTTATTCCCCATGGAAGGATAAAAATATTACTAATGGAAAAGTCAATATTTTTTCAACGTCAGCAAACAATCTGAAATGCTTGGATAAATAATTTGGCATGCACACACTTTGTGACCTAATTATCTAAACTCAAAAGCAGCGACCTTCACTTCACTGCATTATTGAACTTCTCTAAAGTTTACATTTCACGAGTGCTAGCCACCAACTTCACTCCGCATTTAAATAATCATAAGTTCTTTGTTCTTAGTAGGGACCTAAAAGCAATAAGCCTCTACTATAAATTTTTAAAACGCTACGTTGTCAATCCATAATGAAGAATCCTCTTATCTGAATAACCATCCTACATTCTCCGAGTGACGCATGGTTTGATTCTTACAACATTATTGGACTGACAACAAAAAATATCCTCTAAAAAATATAAATGAAATTTTTTGTATATATTGGATCGAAAGACTTGATTATGAACATAGTTCCATCATCTGATTCTAACTGAGCGCCTTGGCAATTTGTCCGTGCATGGACGGAGAATAAAGTAGCAGGTACATACGGGCATTACGGGCACACAAGCTGCAGGTTGCAGCCAACTCTGTAAATACCGAGAATTGCAATGCAAAGTTAATTTCAGCGCACCTGGGAGAGGAATCTCTATTTTGTGTTGGTATCTACTATTGCTTATACTAATTACGTATGTGAATGTTGGACAAATATATTATAATTATTTTTTTATAAGTTTTCTCACGCAACGTTCGCATTTTAAACCAAGTACCGTATAGTATCCACCATACCTGAATATTCCTGAAGTCAACCTTTAGGGCCGTATCAGAAATTTCAGAACTCTGATACAGGTGTAGGCGCCTAAATGCGAAAAAGATATTCTTTGCCTGTTTTTTTTTTTCGAATAATGTTTTAGGTATTTCCAAAACAATTTAAAAGTACAAAATGTTCTTGTAAAATGAATCGTAATAATTACGCCCGATTTAAATGGATATAACTTGGAAATTTGTTCTGTGTGATTTTTTTTTCACACTCATTCAAAAATTATTTTCTTTGAGATCTGTTTTATACAGGGTGAGTAACTTTTTTGTAGCAGGATTTCACAACTTTAATAAAAGTTCCCATAAACATATGTCCGGAAAAGCATAGAAAAAAGATACAGTCGAATTTTTTTTTCAGTTTTCGCCGCATAACTTGGGCATTTCTCAAGTTTTCATTAGTTTATTTCAAGTTTATTTTTCAAAGAAGTTATTATTTATTATAATTTAAAGCACACAAAATAAAGAAAAATACGGGTGAAAAAATTCATCAGTGCCGTAGATACAGAATATATGATCCCTTTTTCGCTCGACAACTTCTACGCCCATGGACTTACAAGATCTTACTCTTACTTATTAGCGTTTGATTCCCTGAAGATTTCATATAAAAAAGGTATACATTACAAATTCCCCATATTTTTTTAATAAAATGAGTCTAAACAACCTCAAACCACCTATTTTGCTATACAACATCAATTTTTTTAAATTATTATTCTTTTATACCCAAAAATAAAAAATTATATCGAAAAGATGAGCTTATTTTGCGGTATCATGAAGCTTATAGACTCAATTTACTTAAAAACTATGGGGAATTTCAAATATTCATAAGTACATAATATACCCCTATCTTTTTTTGTATATGTATATGTATACCCTTTTATCTCCAGGGAATCCAACGCTAATAAGTAAGGTCTTGTAAGTCCATGGGCGTGGAAGTTGTCGAGAGGAAAAAGGCTCATATATTCCGTATCTATGCCACTGATGAATTTTTTCACCCGTGTTTTTCTTCGTTTTGTGTGCTCTAAATTATAATAAATAACACCTCTTGGTATAAAATTAAAATATTGAGAAATGCCAAAGTTGTGCGCCGAAAACTAAATACAAATTTATTTTTCTGACGGGCAAAAAGTATATTTTATCTCCCCTTTGGCAGATAAAAAACGCCTCTTTCTATGAGCTACTTTTATCGGGGAAAAAAGTAAATTATCACGGCAAAAAATGAGTACTTTTTTCCCGAATATGGCCGCTTCGGCATTACAGCTATGTAGAGCTACATTAACACTCGGATATCATCAAATTTATATCCAACACTTACACGAACGTGTTACATATTAATTCCCTTAATGTCAAAGGGGCAATTAAAAGGAATTTTTATAATCATCACTATCCATATTATTAAATTCACTCATCGAAAAGTTACAAGCATTTTTGCAAAATTTTCTTCCATTTTAATTAATAATTATAACCTTTATGGCAATGTTAATTACTACAACAAAACTCTACAAGTTTGAAAACTCAAATTCAACGGAGATCAACGTTCCGACATTATTTTTCTAATTACGTTTTTCGATCTTCTAGCACAGGGTTTTTCATCTCACAGAATAAATTGTATATTATACGCACAACAAAAAAGTGCGATTTTAGCTCTTGATGTGTTTTTGCCCTTCGCTAACTCGTCGGGGACGAAATCACATCTCGAGCTTTTTCCGTTATAATAAATAACTACGAGTACTAGATGTCTACAGGGAGTATTAGGTGTATCAATTGGCCCACACTTGAAGGGGTGGTTTCTCTCATAAATGTAAGTTGAAAAAATATTTTTTTAATGACGTTTCTCAAAATGACATTTCGTTTAAAAGATACAGGGTGTCGAAAAATTAGGAGTTTTGGTTATAATAAACCGATTTTGATGATACTTGGTATGAACAATAAACAAACAAAAGCCTTTAATTGTCCATTTCAGATTTTATGGATGTCTTCCAGTGGCGTAGATATTCAAGGTTATTTCTTTTTTCCCCTCTTTTCCCTCCTTATCTTTTACACCACTAACTTTTTTCCAATAATTACAAAACCATTATTCTATTACCCATGAGTTTGGAGATATTTAGAGTTTTCTCAGGCAATGTCACTAATCATTAATAATAACATTTTGTATCAAAATTCTAGTCGGATAAATTTCAATGAAATCAACAATTTTGTAAAAATTTCCCAACATTACCTGAAAAAAATTAAAATATTTCAAAAACGGTGCGGGCATATGAAAAAATCTAAAGGATAGTTTTTTATTCAAAACTGCTTGGGCTATTGCACAACGGTTTTGTATTGTCAGTGGCGTAAAATATGGGGAGGGAAAAGTGGCTCCAATCCTGACTATCTATGCCACTGGAAGACATCTACAAAATCTGACATACCCAAATTAAAGAGCTTTGTTTGCTTTTTGTTCGTACCGAGTTTCATCAAAATCGGTGTAAATTTACACGAGTTATAACCAAAAAGCACCCTGTAGCTTTTAAAGGAAACATAATTTTGAGCTGAAACTTATTTTTTCAACCTACATTTATGAGAGGAACCACCCCTTCAAGTTTGGCCCAATTGATAGTTACACCTGATACACCCTGTATACATAGACAAATATTTCCCTTGTACGATTAGGTACGTTGAATACTGAACGATTATGCATAATATAGGGAATATTGATATTGCTGCAAACAATCCCATTGAAATAATTTACCATGGAAACTCTCCCATTTGTATCAATTTATCATAAAAACCATCAATTGCAATTCGCGTATGTATAGAGTCTCAGTACTCGAACGGTATGCTAGTTTCGAAATAATGGCCGACGATGTATACAGGGGTATTATATGACGCCAAGTTACTTTTTTAAGCACCTCATCCACCTACAAATACTTCTTTGAATTTTCTAAAGCTAATGACAAATACAAATACATTAGTTTGTCATGTGAGTCTCCGACTACATGTTTCGAATTCATTGATGCTCTTCAGCGAAAAATAGGTCAACTTCGAAGCACCTTCTATATATAGATTGCTATTCGACATTTTTTACGCCTTTTTCATTAAAAGATTTTCAAATTAGTCCCTTCTTTTTTAATTTTTTGGAACTACCAATTTAAAATTTTTAATCACAAAGCAATGTACCGCTTTTCAAAGTGCTGATTTTCTTCGTTTTTTTTTTTTTCAAATGGCAGGCTTCAGGCTTTTACGTCGACAATCCACACAAATAAATGCACAATACACCAGGCCAGGCAGGCACCCCGCTGTCCACATAATTTAGTCACTACATCTCCCAGCCGCAGGCGCTTTTCTAGTGCAGAGCCATCACTTGGTACCTAAGCGAACTATAAATGAATAATCTGTAGGTTAGTAGAACGAAAGCTGTGCTGTGTCGAAGCTTGGAAGTGTGCGAACGCGAATCAATACAGCATCACAGGCGCTAGCTAGTAGATGGCGCAACGAATGTAACAATAATTAAAGGTGCTCCATAGGGTAAAACGAAATATAAGAGAGGAACATTTTTTTTCACAAAATAAAAGTTTTCACAAAGAGCATCTTATAATATTAATAAGTAGGCACTTATTACTAGATCTTACATCAATATAGAAAAGCCAGCATATCCTGGTTCTCTGTGTATTTAAGTACATACCTACATAATGGTACACCTCAGTAACAATAAAAGTGTTCAAAAACAAACTACCTAGTTTTATTTTAAATTAAACTACGATTAATAATAATTAGTTATGGCGGTTGTACATGTACGGGCAACACACATAAAGACATAATTTTACAAATACAATTTCGTAATACCTACTCTAGATTTTATGGCATCCGGAGAGAGTTATGCTTCATAACAAGAAATAAATTGCACTTAAGTACTATTCCATGCATGTAAACAACACATTTGAAGTATCCTATAGTTATGTGATGGAATCATCTATTTTGCTGTGAGAATAAAAATAAAACAATCAACATATCAACGGATAAAAACGCCCTGCTTTAACCATGTCTTTTACAGACTACAACTACAAAACATATCTCATACCGTACTCAGAATAATTTTATTCTTCGACATTTTATGAATTACATAATAAACCAGGTAATATTTACAACAACCATTTACCACTCAATTAAAAATAAATGCATCTTTATAATAATTAATGCTAGTAAAACTTTTTTCTCCAATAAAAGATTGAGATGTGAACCGCGAACTAAGGTCTTGAGATTGCTGCACACATTATCAGAAAAGTGTACAAGATCGTCTATCAAAAATAAACATAGAGTCTATATGAAGAAGTGTCATTATAATTATTTTTAAAGAACTATTTTCTTGTAACTATAACCTATTGCCAAATTTGATATACAGGGTATTTCAATAAAAACTCCCAGGCCAATTATTTCGAAAACTAAAAGTGACATGTGAATTCTGTAAACGCCAGTTTTTAGCCTCTAAGATTGGCTTCACAACTGTGTAAAAAATGTGTTTGAATAATACAAGATGTAGGTGGCGTGGCGCAAGAATTTTTTCGATTACAGGAACTTCTAAATGTTGTGGGTCTTGAAGATAATTAATTTTTGATTAAATGATGTCCCATAAAATTTTTTGATATTTGATATTATTTTTATTTTATATTTTTAAACGAGTACCCAAACAGCACAAAGTAGTCCCATGGACGTCCAATGGACATCCCTCCATGTACCAACGGACGTCCATAGGACGTCCGTTTTTGTCCTATGGACGTCCATGGGACGTCCACTCAGTGTCCATTTGTCACAACTTTGGACATCCGCAGGATGTCCGTTACAGGACGTCCATAGAATGTCCGTTATCGGACGTCCATAGGGAGTCCGTTATCGGATGTCCATAGAGAGTCCGTTATTGGATGTCCACAAAGCATTTGCTGATAAATATCTTATTGAGGAACAAAAGACAGAAAATATTCGATAAGTCTTGAAATTTAGAGTTTTGAAAAATCCAATAAATGTAGTGATAGGTATAGGGTATATACGGTAATTTTCTGTTTTGAAAACAACGTTGATAACGGCTAAAGATACAGGAAAACGACTAGGTACTTACCTTACTTACGTGTTTCTATCATTAAGTTTTACGTAAAATCTGGTAATTTTCATTGAAAAGTTGTTAGTTTATATTAGTTTATCATAATATTGATAAACTTTTTTAAATATTCGTTTTTGGATTTTTCACAAACTCTAAAAATTAAAGATTCATCGAATTTCTTTCTTTTGTTCACTGTATAATGCAGATGTCTTCATCTTCACGCTAAGCAGTCTTGAGTTTGATGGGAATGGCGGAAGTCTTTCCTTGGGACGAATTAATGTATAATGTAGGAATGTGGATTGTATGATAGTGGAAGAATGGAAGATGGGGTGGTTAGCGCGTGCGTGCGCACTTGTGCTGCTATTCTCTTCCTCTCTGCGACAGCACGTCATGCGCAATAGTCAAAAATAACTCGATGGACGTCCAATGGACGTACTTTTGTGGACGTACATAGGAAGTCCGTGCGGAGAAGTCCGTAGGACGTCCATTTATTGTCCATGGACCAATGGACGTATAATGGATACTCAACGGACGTCCATAGGACACTCGGTGCTATCTGGGTATTTTAATTTCAATATTCTTAATATCTTCTAGCAGATTTTAATTCGATTGTGGTAATACAAATTTTAGTGATAAAACGCCCGTGTAGCGCTATATTATGGGCGATACCGAATTGGGCGAAGGATTTTGTTATTCACTAATCCCAGGGGTCAATTGGGCGACAAACGAGAAACTAGGGGATTATAAGAGATAACTGGTCAGACAAGAAATACATGTGCGGCCTTGCCCATATATATAGCAGTGTTGCCAGATTTATTTAGTGGTGCTTTTAGTAGATCGTATAGGTGTACCTACCTAATCAATTTATTATTAATAATTGAAGTCGAGTAGGCAGTAGGTACGTACCTACCTATGGCTATTGCACTTTAGCGTCATCGGTAAGTCAGGTCTTTGGTCAGGTGAAAAAAAAAATTACAAAAAAACCTACCCTGACCAAAGACCTGGCTTACCGCGGTGAGTTTTGGTGCCGAAAAAAAAATAAATACCACTAGGTATAATTAATAATAGTTATAATGTGTATCGCCATATTCATTATATGTATATTACTTTTCCATTGATGTTTCATGTTTCTGCTGTAGGTATAGTATAAAATAATAATTGTAAATGCACTAAGGGCTTGATGATGTATTTGATAGAACTTAAAAAAATAATGCATCAAGTATTAATATTATTTTTTTTTTTAATCGGAATTTATGTAAAATCTGGCAACGTAGCCATACAAGAGCATGCAAATAACTCAACGGTATTTACAAATTCATTCGCCCAATTGAGCTCCCGGATTATAAGGACCCCCGTCGTGACGAATGGTCACTCAGGTAATTTCGCCCAATTATTACGTCCAGTGACGTCTCAGGAGGTGCCTTAACAAATAATATTGGCCAAAAATAAGACGACACTGAATTTTTTGTAGTTTTTATATTTTTTTCGGATTAAGCAACTAAAAATATCCTTATCTTGTCTGTTAAATTGTTTTTATTGCTTCGTTTTCGAGAACTGAAAATAAAAACATTTTTACTGCATATCCATGGAAAAATAATCATTAAGAAACGTATTAATATCTAATTTATGGTTTTGTTTCTTAATGATTTTTTTTCCATGGGATATGCATTAAAATTGTTTTTATTTTTATTTCTCGAAAGCGAAGCAATAAAAACAATTTAACAGACAAGATAAGGATATTTTTAGTTTATTTTAGCTTAATCCGAAAAAAATATAAAAACTACCAAAAATTCAGTGGCGTCGTATTTTTGGCCAATATTATTTGTTAAGGCGCCTCCTGAGACGTCTCTGGACGTAATAATTTAGCGCTACATGAGCGTTTAATCACTGAAATTTGTATTACCATAATTAAATTAAAATCTGCTAAAAGCTAAAAACATCTTAAATTATTCAAACGCATTTTTTACCCAGTTGTCAAGCCAATCATAGAGGCTAAAAACTGACGTTTACAAAATTCACATGTCACTTTTAGTTTTTGAAATAATTGGTCTGGGAGTTTTTATTGAAATACCCTGTATTCATTGGTCAAAATTTTACTTTCCATTAAAAGCTGGCATAAGAAATAATACGCAACAATTTTTTTTTATAGCAGGTAAGCATTTATATTTTTAAATCACACAATTCAGACAGCTTGAAAGAACAAAACTTAAAAAAAAATGGCAAGTTAAAAAGCTAGAAATCGATTAAATAAAATATTATTTAAAACCTACAAGAAGTTTGAAAACATAAAAACAAAGACGAAGAGTCTTGGTCTTTCAATAGGGTTGATAGAACAGGCACTATTTCGTATTTCAGAGATGCCGTGATGTACCCTATCCATAACTTCTAAGCCTGTTTCAGATTTCCAAAAGGCATTCGACCGTGTCAGATTACATATAATTGACATTCTAGAGGACATTAAAATTGACGGAGGATATTCGCGTTACCGCAAACCATGTTGAGACGAAACATTCCACGGTTAACAGAATTAAGAATACAAAAAGCTCACAGCTATCAAAGGGGGAATCATGCAAGATTGCACTTTGTCGCCACTATAATTTAATTTAGATAATATCCACTCGTGAAAGAATTTTTAGAACATTTTTTGCAGAGCAAATTACGAGGTATTGTTGTGATTGGATAACTGATTAGTAATTATTATTGACCATCCTTATGACAACGTCATCAAGTAACCAGTGTTACATGATTTCTTTGTCATTTCCAAATTGATTAGAAGCAGTCCTCGAAAAAGAATTGTCTGAAAAATCAATATGCCAGTAAAACAAAGTAATGGGTACGTCTGGACGGCGATTCTTGTAAAACTGACAATAATTGTCCTGAAGATGGGTTAACACCCGAAACCGGCCGACAAGGTACCTGTAAAAACATTTTGAATGAATATACTCATTGACCTACAATCAATCCTTTGCTTTATTGTATTTTGAGTACTTATACTATGGCCCATTTCATCCAATGTGCCAGTATTTATTAATGGATTGACCAAACCCGAAATGTTGAAATCCTCCATGAACTCAATTGATCAGAAAGCCCAGGTACCATCAAGAGAAGGAATTGGAATACTCGGATTACCTCAAAAGAAGTGCACAAGATCAACTTCTGCAAATTATATAAGGAAAAGGTAGAAACGCAAGACATCTATTCCGAAGAGCATGCATGGTAGGTACATGGTATAGAATACAATAATTACCATGCCATAAATTTATTTTCTCGCCGTTTACTGCTTATCCCAGCAGAACTTTAAACAATGATAATTACTACCACTTATACTAATAATACTAGCTCACTATCCAATTACTTATAAACTGCCAGTCCAGTTTACATTATTTGCATAAAACTGCGAGGAAAGAATAATTATTATTATTCTACTATATTAATGATTATGATATGTATCATCATCAGAGCTACAATGTAATAGGTACTACTTGTAATACAATGTAAAAATACCGAATCCGGTGCTGTGATTGGTTTATGAATTGGTTAATCAGTTAATCATTATGAAGGGGATATTAGGAAAATATTAACAGATTGTTGAGAATTAGCCTTTGTAATATTGTGTTCTTTTTCAAAATGCCCTTGCGTGTTACTGGCGGACCACCTAGCAAGTGGGAGAGTGCACAATGAGTTCAACCCCAACTGTTTTTAGAGTAAATGTATGGGGATCTCAGTTATCTTAAGAGATACGAAGTCGGTAAAGGGGGAAAAGTTGCCTATTTTTGTGGTTATTAGTAATCTGAAAAAAAATCGCAGCTGTCATTATTAGTTGTCAAAATATTGAAAATATGAAATTTGCCATTTGAGTTTTTATTTAGAGACCAATCAAGGTTTTTAACCGAAATATTATTAGGGCACTTTTCAACAAGAAACACAAAAAATTATAAAAAAAAAGATTATTATAGAAAAAAAATTATTAGCTAAAAAAATTGTTAACGTTGCTTTAAAAATTGATTCTTAATTTGATCAGTGACATTTGAAGAATGTAACTATTACATCCGAACGAAGTATGTTGAGCATCCACAATATAAAATTCCTTATAACATAAATGTATATGTATTTTATTTCTACATTACTGCTAAAGATATTTCGCTCAGTCTGGCAACAATGCAAGTGACCGAAATATTGTATGGGAAGTCGGTGCCGTTCGTCTGGTAGTCGAACTTGCCAATAAGATAAAAATCATTGGGGGTTCGTGGATGACTTCACATCCTCCGGACTTCATTTAACTGACTTCGTATCTTCAGATAACTGGGATCCCCATGCATTTTCTCTAAAAACTGGCACCCTGCTGTATAACCAAACGACGTGCACAGATATGAAGACAAACGAACCAACCAGCCTCACAAAAATGACATGAATGTACATTACATAACATAATTATGTTTAATGAAATTTATGAAAAATATATGCAACTATTTTTTCGAAGTATCGACAACTGGAGGACAACTATCGAATAATCCTCAATTATTCGTTTGTGTTCGCTAAAAAGCCCTTATTACTGTTTGTTGAGAGCTTTTTCCTGTTTGTCCGTGTGCGTTTCTATCTTCCTTCATTAGATGAGGACTCGGCTTTACTCTGAGATTGAAAAAATAATTATCGGTTTGCTGACACATTTGCTATTTCAATTATTCTTATTTGGTGAAGCATCATAACTCTCCGTTTTTAGCATCAAATATGATTGAAAAAAAAAACAGCATTTAACTTTTGTTGATTTTGTTTATTACTGTATACTGTTGAATCTTTCGCAAACTACCACAGTATTAAAATTATCTAAACAAAGATGTTCAAAAATCGCTGGAATCTGTAAATAATTATTTTTAAAGGGGACATTTAAATTCCGTGCTTTGATCCCTCTAAGAGTTGATGTAATAAACATATTACAGAATTTTTGATAGTGAAGAAGTCGACCAGCATACATATTCAATATCAATTTTACTCAACTCAATTTCATTATATGTATTAAAACATTAATGTTTACATTTCTTTACATTACCTTTTCAAATTTGGACCAACAAATTTAAAGAAATTGCGTTCAAAAATGTATTAAATTCCATATCAATCAATCACAGTTGAACTGGGTTATGAGAAAGCTCTCAGGGCTCGAATTAACTGATTGTTGTTAGAGAATGATGTCAGTTATTAATTTAACGATACAATTCGCCAAAAATGGAAACGAAAATGTCTCTATCAAAAGTGGGAATAAAAACGCATCGACACATGAATCGAACCTATAAAACCATGGCCCGGTTGCACAAACTTTAATTACAGATCTGCCAGATAATTACTGATTTTAAAATGCCCTGTATTATCAAACTGTTGGTCTGATATTGCTGGAAATAAATTTTACTCCCTTTTAGAAGAGTTAATTACTGATAAAAAATAAAATATCATTCAAAATATTCACCATATTTTCAAAATTTGCAATTTAAAATCAGTAATTATCTGACAAATCTTTAATTAACGTTTGTGCAACTGGCCCCATGTGTATCATCGTTTTACGCACAAAACCGTATATGAAGTCTTTAGATTAGATGATCCTAAACCTTTCTAAGTGGGCGGTAACGGTCAAAAGTGTATATAGCAACTGCGTGAGAGGCCATTTCTGCTATGTCAAAAAAAGGCAGACGATAATTATTATAAAAATAAATAAAAATAAAAATAGCACGGTGGGTTCGGCTTTCGCCATAGGATGCAACCCCAGGCAGCTAAAACGCATGCCAACAACTGAGTGCAGTGCCTCCCGATGTGCGTAAAGGTAGGAAAGGCCTACTTCCAAAGTTTAACAAAAAGATGAACGACATATCGTAAAACGATACGTCAATGTAGGCCTTTCCTACCTTTACGCACATCGGGAGGCACTGCACTCAGTTGTTGGCATGCGTTTTAGCTGCCTGGGGTTGCATCCTATGGCGAAAGCCGAACCCACCGTGCTATTTTTATTTTTATTTATTTTTATCATTTTTCTCACTATTAAGTGACTAAGATTGTGCTGTGTGTTAGCAAGATACATTGTACTGAAGAGTCCCAATTAGGACGAAACACGTGTCTACAATTTCCACCCCTGACTCACAGCATGAAATCAATGAATGACGTATCGTTTTACGATATGTCGTTCATCTTTTTGATAATTATTATGTCTGACACTGATAATTGTATACATAGATTTTGTCATTTTATGGCGAAAATGTTTGCTTTCAGACATTTTGCGTGTAGCATAATTATGGCCTGGGCGCATTTTTGAAAATGTCAAAAACAATTTTCAGACGAGTTGTAATATGTACCGATCGGAAATTTTTCCAACGTTTCCAAAACGGTCTCAAAATTTAATGTGCCAACTTTTTCTTCTGAAAAATTATTCTTTGGCATCAAATCAACTGACCCAAATTAACTCGTGAAGATTTTTAGACGTCTTACTATTTTTTTTTCTTCTCATCTTTAATTTCTTCAAGTGGTCTCCCGAGTACGTGCTAGGGTGCTGGCGTCTGGAAAAATGTGTTTTCGTTATCTTGGAGCTATCTATCATGCATTCACATTTTGAAAATCAGACAGATTACTCTGATACAGTGACACAGCTCGGTATTTTTTTACATTTTAAAAAAATTGGACAGGTGAGACGCTATACATGATATTGCAATTTTCGGGTTCATGAAAATCGAATCTATCAATTTGAAGGTCGTAGTGCTATGAAAAAAAAATTTTGGTCGTGGGCTCTCGTACTAAGTAAGCTCGATTAGTTTGACATTGATTATGTTCGATTAGGTCATCATGACACCGAGTGAACACAATAGTTCCATTAATAATAATCAAATAATAAAGGTAGGTCGTTTTGAGTATAAAGCACATACAGTGTGCATTTACTAGCCTGCATGTTAGGTGGGGTCGGAGAATTCCTCCATCGCCCATAATAGTTATCACGCTGGCAGTGCCCGAAACTCCTATCTAGAGAGCTTCCACATCCAACAGCAGAGCCTTCCAGAGTACCAGAACAAGCACAGACACGTGTTTCGCCCTACTGGGGGTCTTTCTGTGTGCTGCATCTGGAGTATCTGGAGGATGCTGTCGGATGAATGGAAGTTTGGCCGTCTTAAATAAAAAAGCAACACGGATCTCCGTTTGGTGTAAAGTAGAGCGACATCTAGTGGTCATTCTAAAGAACTAACCGTGAGTTCACTCAAAGTTTATTACAGTTTCAGACACAACATTTTTCTCTTCTCTACAATAGTTCCACGTATATTGCACAAAAACACTACACTCGACTTCTATCGATGAATTCAACAGTAACTTCTTATAGAAGATATTTGGGGGAACTTATGTGATAGTCAAACTTCTACTTCTATACAGTCTGTCCCAGATTCGCATCTTTAAGGGAAACTTAGTGCATTCGATAACCGGTTTCAGATTTACGATCGGTCAATTGGTTTTAAATATTTCGGCCAAAAAACAAAAACATGTTCGTGGTTATGTTTTTGATACCGCCTGCAGAGCAACATCTACATCTAGTCTGTGAACAGATATAAGTACGAGTTACGCATATAACTCTGCTTAATATTTCAGTAATTAAAAATCAACAACAATTAGGTACTATAAATCATCGTTTAATTGTATAACTGAGTTCAAAATATTCGACATTCTTTATCAAATAAAAATTGCAATTTTTCAACGCTATTTCTCTAATCCCTATCAGACAATGATATCTTGGTGCTAAAGAGAGTAACGAGACGTAGGTAGGTGGGTAAGGGGGAGCAATAAAAAAAAAGACTGGGGGAGGCCATGCATAACCTTTGTAACCCTCGTTATGCAATCCCGAACACTGGATTTATTTACTTCATAAATCCAAACTCAAAAAGTGTCTCAGGACAGGGTTCATTTACAGCTGAAAAAGCTGCAGATCATTTTGTATAGTTTTTTTTTTTCAAAGGAAGATATTTTCACCTGACCAGAACATGACTAATTAGTCCAAGTGCACAACCATAACCTATCTTAATTTAAATTTCAGATTTTCATCTGAGCTACTGACAAATAAATTTATTGTAACTGGTTTGTAGAAGACATACCTTATCTTCTGTTTCACTCATGGCCAAACGCAAGTCAATTTTTTGTTGCCCACTCTTCACTATTACTCCCTCTTTACTACTCCTCATTTCAGTATCCAAAATTTTCGTGATGCACCGAGACTTCACACTTCACAGTCGGCTTGAAATGGCAGTGCTCACGATAAGAAATATAATTCTTTCCCTCTAACCAGTGCAAATAAAATTTACAGATTCCAATGATTTTTGGAACAATTCAGTTTTAAAACTTGTATAAAGCCGTCCTAAATATCTTGAACCAAATTTCCATTTCTGTTCGATGAATCAAAATCAAACAACCAACGTCTTTGATGTAGAAATACTGAGATACCACCAGCTGTGTTCACTGTTCAAAACTCAGAAAACACAGGGCGGTTCCCAATATCTCAACATCTCGGTATGTTTGTACCATGCAGCAAGTCTTCGGATCCTCTCCAAGAAATTATTCTTGCAGCGTCTTCTTGTTGAAGGGTCTTCTTGTATTCTTGAAAAACCTCAATCTCAACCGATTAAACATTATAAGTGCATGGGTATAAAATTAATTACCTCTTACTTTGGTGCTCTGGATAATTTTAAAGCATAAGTCATTAGTAATTATTAAGAAAACGAATAACAAGTTTGTTTTGATTACTCTTAATTACTATTTTATATTATAATTAAAATAACACAGAAGATACTATAGTTTTTTTTTCTATTTTTGTATGCGGCTGAACAGTGCTCTGTTTGGTTTTGCATTTAATAACAGATTTATCTATTAATTTATTATTTAAACAGTTCACTGCTCAAGTTGGCGAAATAGGTAATTCAAGGTCGGGATATCTTGATTTTCGTTTCACAACCACAATTTTATAAAATATGCAAAAGCAAAGTATAGTTTTAATGATTAAACCAGTTTTGAAGTATTCGAATTATTCTCAAAGCGCACTTAAATTTTTTATACACGCAATCACTGGGAAAAATCTACTACAATCTATTTAGATCCTAATGAGAAAACCAATAAACGTTGTGAATAAACAAACAACCTTGAAATAAAAAAATAAAAAACATAAATGTACAGTAATAATAATTATTGTCATTTTGTAGACGAGCGCACAAAGTACATAAACCTTTCATTTCAACTACCTACTTATCAAAAAGTAGTGACTAAATATTTGTACTTTGTACCTATAAAACTAAAATAAGATATTAATAATAGGAAAATATTCGCAGCAGATTTTTTAGAGCAGTTTAAATTCTTTCGGATGCACACGGAGAGGGTGCCATATCAACGCAAGAATCGTAAATTACTATAATAACTAGTCCAGGAAATAGAGGATGAAAAAGGGAAACTATACCTTTCAAAGAGGTCGAGTGTCGAGTAGTTCTTTTCTTGCCCTTTTAATAAGTTTTATATATAGAGTATATACTAAAAGCCCCAGTTTTCGACCTCATCCCCCAAGTGTGCACGCAGTGGCGCACAAAAAAAAATTAAAAAATGTGCGAGTTTTTTCGCTCGTATCTTCGTATTCCAACATTTTTGCGAAGAAACCGTTCCTAATAATACTTGTACAGGATACAATCAATTTGCCATAACTTTCGTGCGAAAGTTTTTTTGCTGTCATCATTGGCTCTGGGGATACACGACGCTCCGTCAAAATTAATGAAGATTTTGTGAAACCTTCTTGCGCATCAATCGCAGTGTATTTTTATGCGCAGATTCAATTTAGAATATTATAGTCATTTTGAAAATTGAGTTGTTGAAATTTTTCAAGGTCATATCATATTGTATTAGCATAGCTGTTTACTGTGGAAATTCCAGTTGAATTCCTTTGAAAACGCACCCCGATTGAAAATTCGTGTTTAGTTTTGCATACCTACATGATGATCAGTAATTCGCGCACTCGGAGCATGCTGCGGTAAACTTCACTTTTTAAGAGTGGTAAATTTTCTTACTGCAGTGTTGTAAATTCTTCTCTTTCAAAGATATGACCATTTTTGTAAAAAAAAAGGTGGCAACACTGCACTGAACGTGTCAATAAGTTCGGGTTAGAGATGGTATTGTTATTATTGTTATTTCCATAGCAACGAAGGCATTTGAATATTTTATATTCAAAGTTTAGTTTAGGCGGTTGCCAAACTTCAAACTTCGTTCAGATTTAGGTATCAATTTCCAACATTCTCAATTCCTCTGTAATAGAGGATTTGTGGGAAAAAATTGATGAATTATATGATATCCGTTCCAGACATTACAGTAACCTGAATTTTTCATTAATTTTTATCGCGGTTATTGAAAAAATTACCTTGAAATTCGGATGAGTAAAACTCTGTAACTTGAAAACCATCCGTTGGATTCAATTTTTTTTTTTTTGCAGAATATCCTTAATTTTCATGGGCTCTATATCGCCCTGTATTCGGAGTGCGCGAGTTACTGATTCACCTGTATACAGGTGAACGAAAACAAAGCGGTTCTTACAAAAGTTTAAGCGACTGGCATTTTGAAACAACTTGACCGATTCTGCTCAAACACGATACCAGACAACTCCCTCCAGACATCTAACTCTTTAAAAAATTCAGTTCCCTGGATTGAAAACTACGACTTGCGATTGAATGTCAAGAACGGGTTTTTGTGAAATTGGAAGGGTAACCCTGTACAAACAACGTTTTTCATCTAAATCCTATGATGTAAAGTTTACTTTAAGAATTATTAATTTTAAAATAACAAAGTAAAATTAGGACATAGCTTGAATGTAAAAGTTGTTTGACAAAGCTAACATTTTACAAAATTCCCACAATCTTTCAGAAAATTCAATGGTAGGGAATCTAGACCAGAAAACAGGCGAATGAGTCACAAAGTTCTTGACATCGATATGCCACCCCTCCCTGTATGCGTTTATCGAAAAAATTTATTTAAATCTGCTATTCTACTTTTTGGTAAGTTTAATGACTGCTAAAAAACTGATTAACTCTTTGAAATATGAAAACAGCATATTTTACGGGTATTCAAGAGCAACGACGTAGGTGCCAAGTTTTATAAAAACAGTGATTTCGTAAAACTTCAACGTATTGCATTTTAAATGCCTCTTGAATTCCCCTTTTAATGTTACCTAGTTATCATAATTAACATTTCCTCAAAAACATAGCATAAAAATAGTAGTCTGGTAAAAGTTATATCAATTAATTTCACAGGAATTTCTTGAAATTATTTTAATTTAATGGTAGTGTTTTTATACCCCCCCCCCCCCCCCCCCCTCATCACATCATCATGAAAGTGGTAAAAATTCATATATTCGCAAGTATTTAATAGTAACTTAAAAACTTATACTTACATAAAAAATAAATTACTACTTACACTTTGAATGAATATTTGCATTTGTCGAAAAAACAACATAAAGTCGAGATGATTTTAGTTCAGTAAAATTAGACGAAAAATGTGATGAATTACACAATCACACAATCAAAGCGAGAAAGACGGAATTTTGTGTGGGTGTTAGGAATGTTAGGATGCGACCTCCTACCCCTTGTGAAAAAGCATGCAGCCATTTTTATTTTAATAGATGATTTTTTTTTACGACGTAAATACAGTTTTTATCGAAAAAAGTGTCATAATTTACTTCACGCAGGATAAAATTCTCTACAAATGTGCATAAAAAAAAAGATTAGCTCATCACAACTTCGAGATCGTTTCTGCATTAATCCAGCGAAAGGTAAGTGTGAATAGATAATTATTAACTTGTTAAAAAATCGCCGAATCGATGATTGTCTAATTGTCTAGTTTTTTTGTGAGTTCTGTCCCTTCACAAGTTTATTCCGATCATATTTTTATAATCAAAGCAGTTAAACAAAATTTTGAGCTTTTTTTCTTTATGGTAGAAATTTCCGCAAAATTGGTAAAACTGGATTTTATGTGCATATTTGCACTTATTTTGAGATCAAAAATTATGCCAATCATAAATTTTCAATTCATTTTTTAACCAGAATAAAATAGTAACTGAACCTACGCTCGATCGAGCCGTCAATTTGTATCAACAGCCCCGCAGCAGGCTACTTAATGACTTTGACGCGCTATTGCGTAACCATAATTAGCCCGATCGATGAGTAATGTATTTATTACGTATTATGAATATTTTTATAATTTCAACCGCTACAACTTTTGTTAGGACGATTTTTGGATCGCGATGAAAAAAATTGAGTTATTCCAAAATTAAGGATTTTCATCGCCCTCTTTCCTCAGTTAATTACCTGTAGTTAATTAACTACCTATTGCATGCAAATATCGAAAAATTGCATTGATGCAAATTTGTAGAGAATTTTATCCTCCGTAAAGTATGTAATGACACTTTTTCGATAAAAAGTGTATTAACGTCGTAAAATCCAAAAAACAAATTCATTCCATAAAACAAAATGGCGGCTTTTCCACAAGGGGTAGGAGGTAGCAAAATTCCGTCTCTCCCGCTTTAATTGCATAAATACTAGTTTTACTGGACTAATTGAAGTGATTTTATGCTTGAATGCATGTGTTGTGGGGATGACGATATACGCCTCTCATCTTCAGTGTCAAAAAAAATTCAAACAATAAAATTGAAAAAATACTTTTTCCGAGATAAAAACCACACCGATCGTATATAGATAAAAATGAAACGTATATGAAAGTTGGCAAATAAAAATTAAATCTTGATAAATTAAAATCGATCAAGAAATAAAAATGTTATTGCAAAAACATAAAAAAATAAGCGTTTTTGTATATTTTTGTTATAATTTTTGCAAAAATTAATTCAAACTCATTCAGCTTTTGTTTATAATTTTAGTTTTCCGAAGGTTATTTTTTCTGATAAACAAATAGAATTGCTTTGATATACATTTTCAAATTTAGATCTCCTAATAGAAAAGCATTGGAACGCTGATTCAAAGACAATAAATAATTGAAAAAAAAAAATAAGATCAACTTTCTATACGAAAATAGAAGCCAAGCCAGCCCCTTTAAAAAAATCACAGCTCCACTGTTTTTATACCTAAACATTGTTAAGTGTGGCAATTTGCAACACTTTTTAACGAAGATGGAATGTATCCAATTCCAATTCAAAGTCTAAAAATAATATTCAATTAATTTTAAAACATTTCATGGAATGGACGAGATTGACAGGAAAAGAACTAATTAAAATTACACGACGTCGCTGTCGCGATGTCGATGTTTAGAGTCCGCGGTAAGGTGGTGGGAGTAACGGCTTGAGCATCTAAGAGGGTTCTTCTTGGTTGAAAACTCTTGGCTTTGAGTCAGCTTCCAAATGCTTTTAATTAAAACAATCCATCTTTTATTTTAAGATAACGAAGATGTTCCTTAACATAGGTAACAAAGATGTTCCTTTTGTTTATAAGGAAAAACGACATTAATCGTATATTGTTGTTTATGCAAAATCTGAATGGTTTTAAGCGGTCAAAGTACCTATGTACTCAAAGTTGGCGGTTTTATGCTCCTTCTGTTGCATCTACAGCGCCCATTTTTCGCACATTTGTTAAGCTTCGGAAACCTGATGTTATAAGGAAGTTTAAATGACTTCAAATACATTTTTATAAAGTTGTACCAGTAACAAAAAAAACCTCGGTTCTCATGATTTTGGCAATAATTTTTATACATATTTGTTGATTAATTTTGATTTCGCAAGTTTCAATTTGCAGGTAGGTATTTTTATTTGTCAACAAATTTCACATGCTTCATTTCTATCGAAGGGTGTTTCTTTTAATATCTCGGAAAAGCTACTTATTTATTTTATTGTTTATAAATAAACAATCAAGAGAGGAATTTTCAAACTGTTGAACTGTTTGTGTTTATAGAGGCTTTATACAAACCTGGGATTTCTCAACGAGTCGCAAAATAAAAAAAGTAGTTAAAATATAGTACATGTACTTCTATACAATGGAATAGAACAGAAGATAAGTACATAGATAAGTACAAAATAAAACTGAAATTTTGAAATTTTCATTTTTACTTGTTCATAACTCAAAAACATTTACTTGAAACCCCAATTATCCGATTATTAAAATTCCAGGAACAACTGATTATACTAATCAAGTCCAAGACAGCAGAACACATACTACACTTCCCAATACATAATATCACATATTTTTCCAGAAAAGGTTATACTTTTGGCGCACTCAAGGTTGATACAGTTACTCATAGACATACTGTCTGTACACTGAGGGCCGGTTGCACAAACACAAATTTAAAATTTTGAGATAATTACTGATTTTAAATTGTAAATTTTGAAAATATGGTGAGCATTTTTAATTATTTTTAATTTTTTATCAGTAATTAACTCTTCCTAAAGGGAGTAAAACTTATATTCAGCAATATTAGACCAATATTCTCATAATACAGGGCATTTTAAAATCAGTAATTATCTCAAAATGCTTAATTTACGTTTGTGCAACCGGCCCTGAGAGTTGTCTGTTGTGAGAACTAAGGATACATCATCTCGTTATGTTTCTTACTCCTTCTATTGCATTGCATAGTCAATCGAGTTAAAATGGGACGTATTGTCAGAAATACGTTTGAATCGTCAGCAATTCTAAAAAGATGAGCGAGAGTGAGACGGAAGTATCGACTCGCGTCTTGATACGCTTAGATCGATACGATATTACGATAAGATTGTCGTCGTTACTATCAGTAGTGTCAGTGTCAGCGGTAAATATACTAATAAGGTTTGTCTTGTGATTTGAAACGTTTTTAATACGAAATTAGCAGAATTACCTGTGTCTTGCTGTGTTATTGTCCTGTGATAAACTATGAGTAACTTATTATAATTGCTCGAATGCCTAAAAATCTACTTCCTTGCTTTGCCTGGGAAACGATTGAACTCCCTAGTACGTGGTCTTGTGGTTAAATTGCTGGAATATTTTACTTGCAAATAAGAAAACGGAGGTGTTATTCTTTCTTTTAAACGGCAACCAGCAGGTAGGTGACATGATATTTCTATCATGATGATGATAACAATAATTATTATGATTCTTATTTACTTGCATTATGTAATATTTGTTATCAAAAAGTTGCAAGGCTCTACTTCGTCAATAACTTGTCGAAATAATATATTTGTAGGATATTCATTATTCCTCAACACACGCCACTGACACGAACTGCGATACCACATCTGGTTCGACTTAGAAATAAGTGTACGATTCAAATCGAATTAAATGAAATTGTTTAGTCAGAATCAGTGTGGCATGACAACGGACAACTCTCATGCCCGTATTCACAAACGATAATTACAAAATAATTACGTAATCATTTATCTCCATCTCATTCTAATGCAAATAAACTGCATATCTCCATCTCACTCATTTAATTAATTACGTAATTATTTAGGAAATTATCGTTTATGAATACGGGCATCAGTGTACAGAGAGTAAGACTTATTACAACCAATATTATAAAGGCTCATTAGGCTAACGGGCAGATTTCTGGGCTCGTTTTTGAAGCTAATACTCGTATATCGACGACAAATGACTGATATTAATATTTTTGTAATTACTTTCATGTCAAAATAGATAAATTTAAAAAAATTCCAATTAGACTCGATATCTTTCAGAAATGGCCACAGAAATCTGCCCGTTAAGCTAATGGGCCTTTATAATACCCGCGGTTATTCAATTTTTATTGATGTATATAAGAGGTGCTGGTGCTTACCATAAATTTTCTGCTCATCTTTGCTCTGCGGCAGTTTCCGTACATCATAAGCCTCTTTCAAGTTCTTTGATATTGTTGGAGTTTCCCAGGCATTTTCAGATTGTCCCTTCGGTTAAGATTTATCTTCAACCTTCATAGCCGCCCTCTTTCATCTGAGTGGAAGGACACAGCCATAGAAATTTCACATCAAGATCAGCACAAAGAATAAACCTGGAATGAAAGAAACAAAAATTTATCTATATGTTAACGATCTTTAATCCTTTATGTAAAAAAAGTGTTAGTATCATGCAACGTTAACTTTTGGTCAAATAAAATCTGTTTTGAGAAAACTGTGACATATAAAAGAGGTTTTCTGATTTAATTAATGCACTTTTTGAACAGGTAGTTCTCCATTACGAGAACCGTTGTGAAAGCATTCAAAAAGTGAAATAAAAATGGTATTAACTAACTTTAAAACCAATTACTTAGAGGTGTGAGTAAAGTGTCCTCCACCCATTCGGACGGATTTTATTAAACGGTTTCTCGTTCCACTAAAAGAATACTTTTAGTCCAGCAGCCCCGTTTTGGCTAGAAATTCTATAGAACACTTCCTAAAATTATAAAAATTTAAATTTCGGTAGTCCATAGCCTCTACTTCAAACGCTCCCCCCCTCAATGCCCTTGGTTGCTTTTACCGAGGGGGTGAAAACCACCCCTTCTCGGCGGTGAAAAATTGGTTGTTTAAAATTACTTTAGAAATCAATATATTTACTAATTTGAAGTCATTTTTCTTCTATAAACTTTTTTGCCAATACTTTTTGAGTTATTTGCGATTGAAATTTCGATTTTTTACCACGTTTTTGAACGGTTTTTTACGAATATCTCAAAAAGTTTGAGCTTTATCGCTAAGACCATAATAAACAGAGTTGTAGCTGATAAAAAAACTAAGAGAATGGTTTCGTTCTTTTTGTTATTAACTATTATTAAACCTATTATTAGCTGAGTAATGGCTTGTTAAAAGCCAACTTTCAATCTCAAATTATAAAAAAATTATGGATTTTTGATAAAAACTGATGGAAAGTTTTTGATAGTGCTAAAAAAGATCTTCATTTTTAGTTTTTATGAAAGGTCTTAGCATAAAAAAAAAGTTTTATTAGTAGAAAAAACGGTCAAAACAACCCCTTCAATCAAAACCACCCCAATTGAAAATATTTTTTAGCCCTTCTACAATTCACTTCCTCAATATACCATTCGTAAATTCTGTGAGTTTGAACGATGAACAATAATAGCCTTAATATTGAAAAGATTACAATTATTTAAAGTGAGATTTTTTTTTGAAATTTCTATAAAAATGTTCGTTTTCTTCAATATAAGTCAAAAAATAAGGCAGATATGTAAAAATTACAAGATATCAAAATTTTTGTTTTTTTTTTTCACTGAAAATTTTCATCTAAGTTTTTTTTTTTCATAAGTGTGAAATTGCGGGAGATATGGCTCTCAAGAGTTGTGGCTATTGGTTGCCTAGTACCATTTTCGAATCCTTCAACCCTTGCCACTTTGCAGAAAAGGGTGGAAAAAATATCGATCCTACATGAGTTTGTAGGTCTTACATTTTTACCTTTAAAAAGCTTCTTGGAAAATTTTTCTAGCATCAAAATTGAAGAAGTTATAGTCAAAAAACCATTTAACTGTTTTTTTTTCAATTTTGTTTAAATAAAGTTCAACAATAAATAATTTAAACGCTTATTTTAACATTTATATCTAATAGGGGTGGTTTATGGTAAAGGTTGGTGGAGGTTCTCGCTCACGAAAAATATTAAATACATCATAACATCAAGTTATCTTTACTGAAATTATTATTACAACGAAAAATGAAGCAATTAAAAGTTTGCATCTTGTTTCTAATATTTTTATCGTAGCAGGGGGTAGTTTTTACCCCTAAAAATATATAGTTACTGGCGTTTTTATTACTGGAGTTAATTACATCGAGTGAGTTAATTAATCTATGATATTATATTTTTTTGCTAATAGCGGGAAGTTTTCACCCTTAAAAATAATAAGCCAACCAACGGCGTTGGGGAGAATTTTAAGTTTAGGTCGAGCACAACCTAAATCCAAATTTTCATGCAAATCGGAGGAGTGTTCTGAAGTTTTTACAGGTTTCGCCGTTTTTGACCGCTGTGTACGAGACTATTAATTTGTACCTATATAGTTCGGGTGCATTATTCAGCTCGACATATAGTGGTCCTCGATTGTTGTGAAGGCACTGATACTGCTGAATCATTAATTACTGGCGTTCCAAAAAAAATAATACATAAAACAATTCTTTGATATATAAAAGCCACGTAATTTGAAATTTTTCAGTAATTTGTGAAGAAATACATCATTGATTAGTCATTTTGGGAATTGACACAATACGCACCATGCACCATCATCTTTGAGATCATGAAAGAAATCTGTAAACAAAGTTTTGGTAAAAAGTCTTCTTCATTGCCTAAGCTTTACGATTACTACTGATAAATATTTTACCTATCGCGGGAATGTCTGAGGATAACAATATCCTTTCACCACTGTCACTCCGTATGATGAAAGTAAGAATTAGGTATAACGAAGCTTTAGTGTACGGTTTTAGATACATAAAGGAACGAATTTTGGATTGTATAAATAACAAGACACATAGCTACTAAATTAATTATTTTTTAATGCACGACTGGTTAATTTAAACACATACAGTGCGCGAGAAAAGTAAGGAATAAATTCGATAAAACGGAGAGGGCTGTTTTTTTGAAAAAATAAAAAACAGGTCGATTTTGTTTTTGAGTTCTTCAACTTTTTACATAATATTGGGGTATACAGGGTGATGCGCGAAAAAGTGGTGACGTCATCGGTATTTTTTTTAAATGGCAACCCTTATTTTTTATTCCATTTTTTGATACTTCATTCAATTGCCAATACGGTAATGTAATCAATTTGTAACCTTAAATAAGGAAAATTCTGAGAAAACAGCTTGTGAGTCGAAATTGTGCACTTTTTACTAATATGAAAATCGGAACATTAACGATAAAAATAAAAAACATATCAAATAAAAATGACTGTTTCCATGATAATTTTATAAGATCTGTCTATTAAATTAAGTCTATTAAATTAAATCTGTTAAATTAAATTAAATCTATTAAATCTGTCTATTGAATTGAATGTTTCCAAATTAAGTTATTTTCACAGAAATTTCGTCGTTTAAGGTTACAAAATGATTACATTACCGTATTGGCAATTGAATGAAGTATCAGAAAATGGAATAAAAAATAAGGGTTGCCATTTAAAAACAATACCGATGACGTCACCACTTTTTCGCGAATCACCCTGTATACTCGAATATTATGTCAAAAGTTCAAGAACTCAAAAACAAAATCGACCTGTTTTTTTATTTATTCAAAAAAACAGCCCTCTCCGTTTTATCGAATTTATTCCTTACTTTTCTCGCGCACTGTATACGCTGTAGACAACATAAGAAACAAACGAGATTATTATTAACCCCGGATACTGAGTTTCATGACAAAAACGCATTTGAATTTTTTCGTTATTCTCTTCTCATCAAAAATTTACTTTTCTAATTTTATAATAATTAGAGTATCACGGAAAGTTATGATCAGGCAGTATTGTTACAATGGGTCAAATTATTACTTTCCTTGACACTAATAAAAAAGTATGTGATTTATACACAGATATTATGCAACAACACTGACGTGTACGGGGCCTGTGCCTTGTGCATTAACAGAGAGAGGTGTCTATTTACGAATCCTTATTTTAATGACTTCAGGATTGGTCTAGGTTTAACAACAATGGCTGGAAGCTCTGAAAGCTCTGCCCCTTGACTGACGAGAATAGAATAATAACTACTAGATATAAAATGGACGATGACATGCATCGGTGCCATTATGGCACCACCGCAATAAACACAATAAGCTAGATACTATGTACTTGTGGTAATGATTTATAATAATTTTTGCACTGCTTTATTGTTATGTAGGAAATAGTTATGTGAAAAAGTATCTAATTATTGACTATTTACCTACATCCTACAAAGAAAAAAAAATCGAATTTCCAGTAGGTGCCTAGAAATATAACCAACGTTGTTTACCTTGTTTACCCCGTGTCTGAATCTGAAAAACCTCAACATAATGCTCATGTGTGTGTATATGTATTTACCAATCGATCATTTCCATAGATTTCAATTATTATACAGGTAAGTCATTTCCAGTAAATAGTTTGTTTGCTAAAATACCTACCTGCGCTACTATTTAGTTATGACGACTTGAAATCAATCCCTTTTTTAATAATCAAGTGAACGCATTAGAGAATTTCACTCAAGATTACAATGAATTATTCAGGCAAAATTATACCACGGGAGGTCGTTGGTATATTTTTTACTTCCGTAAGTCCATAACATTGTGCAGCAATCGCTTCACGGTCAATGCAAAACCACCACCGTTTAAAAAAAAAGGAGTAGGTGGGTACATATTAAAAGAGAGAATAGGCAAGTATGCTCAAAGATTAATAAATAAGGAATTAATGCAGGTCGTATGAGTATAAAGCACATAAAGTGCAATTACTCCTGTTACATATGCGGTCGGAGTATTCCTCCATCGTCCTAACATTTGTCATACTGGCAGTGCCTGAAACTCCAATCGAGAGCTTCTATCAAAACAACAACAGAGCCACCAAAGTACCAGAACAAGCACAGACACGTGTGATGAGCCCCAATAGGGCGAAAAATCCAACAAACACATCCTGTTTCTGTAATTCTGGGAAATCGACCCACACTATACTTGAAACCATGCTACAGAAGCAAAAAAGTACTGCGACAACTACTTTGTCATTTTATTTTCGGGAAAACCATTGACAAAAACTTTATCTACCAGGAATGTCTCGGATACTTCCCACTACTCTATCTATAAAAAACGAAGCACGTATAGATTTTGATCATTAAAATGGCATATTCTGCAGCGTACAAAATTCAACCCTAAAGGCAACCCCCTTTCGAGTGACAGCTGCGACTCCTAAATTTTTTAATGGGAAGTAGGGGCTTGTGAGACATCATTTCAAAGCGCCTTCGCTCTCTCTCTCTCTCTCTCTCTCTCTCTCTCTCTCTCTCTCTCTCTCTCTCTCTCTCTCTCTCTCTCTCTCTCTCTCTCTCTCTCTCTCTCTCTCTCTCTCTCTCTCTCATTCTCTATCCAAAAATTATATTGTTTTCAAATTTATTGCAAAAACTCACATAAAAATAAATTAAAGTCATTCAAGGCCAGGAAATTCGCTGTGGCAATATCTTCATAAAAATTTATTCTAACGTGATTGTATTTTGCAATACAGTATTTTTCTCTCGGTTTCCTCTTTTGCCAATTGTACAATTTTTTATTTTTCAAATTACTAGTGTCATTGATCTGAAAATGAATTTCCCTATGTCGAATAGTTTCATTTCATATCAATTGATTTTCCCATTTATTACGTGTAGTGACATTATCGTAAACATTGGAAAAGCATTTGATATAAAAAGAATCTAATTTGACAAAAGAGGAATTTAAATTGAAACATTACAATGACATTTGATAAATGGGAAAATCATTTTTGACAAATTGGGAAATACAACTACTGACGAAAGAGGAAAACCAAGAGAAAAATACTATAATTTTTTGCCAATAAATTTGAAAACAATGTCATTTTTTTATCTATTTATAGAGAATTAATAGTTAGAGACCTTTCAAAAATGAGGTGTCACACAAGCTTAGGTACCCTTCGTTATTGAAAATTTCGGGGTGGTAATTGTCAGACTGAGGAGTAGTACGAGAGCCCACGACCAAAATTTTTGTCTCATAGCAATACGACCAAAACCGCATCAAATTAATAGATTCGATTATTCTGAACCCGAAAATCGCAATATCAGAAATTTTCCGTGTATCGTCCGACCTAACCAAATTTTCAAAAATGTCAAAAACTTTTACCAAACTGTATTATGATACAGTTTGGTAAAAGTTTTTGACTAGTAAAAGTTTTTGAGCAATCCGTCTGATTTTCAGAATATAATATGTAGTTAAATGATACCTCTAAGATATCGAAAATAAGTTTTTCAGACGCCACTAGCGTAGCGTGTACCCGGGAGACCACTTAAAAAAAATTAAAAATGAGACAAAAAAAAAGTATCATAGCAAAACGTCTGAAAATGATTTTCTCGAGTGAATTTGGGTCAGTGTATATGAAATAATCACTTTTCAGAAGAAAATGTGAGCACATTAAATTTTGAGACCGTTTTGAAAACGTTAAAAAAATTTACCGATCGGTAACATAGCAATTTGTCTGAAAATTGTTAGACGTGATAAAATAAGTTGTCTAGATGTAGAAAAAATTTATATCAGACAAATTCAGTGTAGCACCTTACTAATCAGACAACTTTTCGATACTCCGAAATTATTCAAAAATCGTATTGAGGCGATTGAAGTCTATGTTATTACGAGCCAATGAATAAGTTGCGACCCGTAAATTATTTGATGATGATTAATAAAGAGCTTACCCGAAACCGTCGAACGGAAGTTGAAGGACTTCAATAAATTGCACAAAAGGAAATTGGGATAAAGTAAAAAAAAAAACTGTTTATTTGGAGATACAAGATGCTAGATGTGTATGTGTTTTTAGTCACTGTCGGACGCATAATCATCATCGTCATCATCAAAATCACTTTCCAGATCACGATCAGGATCTTCAAAGTCATCTTCTAAAAAATAAAAATCATTAGTCAAGATCACTCATTTCTTTATATGAATGCTGCAGTAAAAGTCATGACTCTCTATGGACATCCGATAACGGACTCCCTATTGACGTCCGATAAAGGACTCCCTACGGATGTCAAAAGTTTTGTGACAAATGGACACTGAATGGACGTCCCATGGACGTCCATAGGACAAAAACGGACTTCCTATGGACGTCCGTTGGTACATAGAGGGATGTCCATTGGACTACTTTGTGCTGTTTGGGATGACGTCACATATGACTTTTTAAACTTAATCGTACAATAGCAATCTGAATGAGCGGTGTGAGCGTCCTTACAACTGTCAGAATAGCCTGCTGCCGCATGCGCTGTAATGATGCAAGGGACAGGAGCGTAAGAAGTAAATAGCCTTTCTTGCCATAGGATTGTAACAAGCGCCAGGGCGTTTGCCGGGCGACTCCGGAACGTTCTTTTCGTTTTTGGGATTATAGGCGACATCGGAAATGTCTGAAAACAGTATTTTAGCAATCCCGGAAGCCATAAAAAAGTTTAAAAAAAAATTAAACCGGGTTGCTATAATACAGTTCGGCTAAATTTTTTGACATTTTCAAAAATGCGCTCAGGCCATATGCTACGCGCAAAATGTCTGAAAACAAACATTTTCGTTATAAAATGACAAAATCTATGTACATTTTCAATATCAGACGTAATACGATAATACCGTCTGCCTATTTTTTTTGACATAGCAGAAATGGCCTCCCACACAGTTGCTACACTTTTGACCGTTACCACCCACCTAGTAGGGTTCAGGATCATCTTATCTAACGACTTGATACGGTTTTGGCCGTAAAACGATGATACATGGTTTTGGTCGTGGGCTCTCGTACTAGAGGTTAATGAAGCGAGAGGTGATTTTTTTACGCTACAAAGTGTAACTTAATAATGAAAAACCAACCGGTTTAGGTTGTTTTTTTTTTAATTCTACAAATATCAACTAAGAAAAGAATTTATGACATACAATTCATACTGCATAATTTTAATACAAACAAAACAAACGGAAACTTATCGTTTCAATTGAAGTGTTCGTATAAACCTTTCGAAAGCCTTCGGAGGTGACTTTGAAAACAAAACAAAAAAAAAAAACAGCTTGCAAAATGTTTGTAAGCCTGCCTAAATTATTAAATTAAATTATTGCCTGCCATTACAATGAGGAATTAGAAATTCTCATTTTTTTTAAACGAGCGCTCGAAACCGCGCGCTCCTGGAGTGTTGCCCTATTTCCGATTTTCGGATGTTGGAAAAAAAAATTTAGGTTTACAGTTTTCATTTTAAAATAATACTTTATTCACATTTTTTATGTGAAATTGTCTATTCTTCGAATGTTAATTAATTTTTTCTTAAAAAATTGATTTTTTGAGATATTCCATAAACAATTGAACGGTTGGTAGTACTGGTAACTTTTTACATGTTATTTCTTAACTTCTTCACAAAGGTTCAGTAAAAAGTCAGTAAAAAGTTATCCCTTCCGTCAATTTTTCCGCAGTAAAAATCTAGTTTGACTCCACTAACACATGGCTATTATTCATTATCTATTACCTACTTATTGTTGCAAACTGGCATTATGAATATAACTGGCAATATGTTGAACGTATACTGGAACGCGATAAAGAAATATAAGTCTCTTGTTTAATATGTTAGGGGGACAGTTACAAGTTTATCAGTGCAGAAAGGATGCTGGTAAAGTAAGCAAGCCACTTCACCATGTTCACTGTTGCTAAGAGACTTGAAATTTCACATACAATTCCTCAAGTGGTTAAACGGTGAAGGTTGAGAGACGTTCAGAGATACTGAATAGCATGGTGTGTGTTAATAGCGAAATTCGGCGCCCTATATATAGACAGGGGCAGACACAACACTCCAAGACCCGTTTTATTATTAGTATAATTAGGAACCAAATAGGTAGGTACCAATAGTTCGCATTATAGTGTCAACAGATATGCCTGCCTGAGATTCTTCCAAAATTTGTTTCGTCATTAATAAGTTTGTGCTTTTTCAAAGATTAATTTTGACACTAAATCCATAAAGAAAATTACAGTTCCAGAGAAAAAGGACGTTTATCTAAGCTTATAAATTACAAAACGAAACGTTAGCGGGAAATTTGACCAGCATTCGTCATAGCCCGGTAACTTGTGAAACAAAACTTGCAAGATTTTTTAAACGTTGGTTTTATATTATGTGTCATACTGGAGCTACAAAAATCTAAGATCGACTCCTGCAAGGAAACCTATCAGCGGTTCAACGAATATGACAGCGGCCTGTCAATTGAATTAAAAGAAAAGTGAATGTTGAAATAACCTCCAGCCACGACGTCTTTAGTACGATCTACTCTTGCCGCCAGTCATGTCAATAGTTGATATCATAAACGTTGCCTTATTAGCCTTAAAGTTACAAGAATCTACCCTTTCTTAACTCACTAATCTGATGTGGGGGTTGAGATAAAAGCAAATTTATTTTTTTACTTTTCTTTTACAAATTTCAAATCTCTGGAAGTTCTTAAATAGAATTAGATCAATTAGTCATTACAGATCAATTAGGAGCCAGATTTTCCTACAATATTCTCTCCCTACTTAAAAAAAAAGGAAAAGGAAAGTTATGGGATGCCAGTTGACTTTTTAATTTAATTAAATAAGAAAATTGGTATTTGGTTTATGAAAGTAGCAGTCCAAGATCTAAAAAGCAACAAAAACAATCTTAGACTTATTTTCCATATTTCTTTTGAACTGTGAAAATTCTAACAAAAAATTGTCCTTATCAGTTAGCATTCTTTATTAAACAAAATTGCAGTTTCTATATTTACATCGGATTTGGATACCACGACACATAGAAATCAAATATAGATTTCTTAAAATAATTAATATTTGATAGATCCTAAAATAAAAATATTTCAATTCACAATAGTTATTTATGCAACAAGTGCATAAAGTGGTACTTTTTTCACGACTGGGAATTTTGACCGCACGAGCCGCAGGCGAGTGCGTCAATCCCAGAAGTGAGAAAAAGGCACTTTATGCATTTGTTGCATACAAAATTTTATCTACGAGTGACTTAAATTAGAACGAAAAGTTATTATTATAAAATTAAAAAAAAAACTTACCAATGCATTTCTTATGTTAAGTGTTTCTTTGAAACTATTAACGCTTTTTTCATCACGTCAGTTCATAAAGGTGACATATTGCTTACTATACACTTCTTTAGATTTTTGAGGTAGGTACCTAACAGATTTTGTGCAGCCAAATTTGATTGAATAATAATTTCTTCTAGTGCGGAAGATAGGTATTTCATTTATTGAATCACAGAATACAAAATAATAATTGTACATAAATCTGCCGATCTGCGAATAAACTATGATACGTTTCTCTAGTTCTAGTAGGTGCATTGGGTCAACCAGCTTTAGGGAGCGGAAGGTGTCGGTCTATGTGTAGCTCAGCGTCGAACTAGGTACATCAGCCACTCGCGCTCAGCCAAGAGTATAATAATGAACCGCTACGGCACTTTATTTCACCCGTTTTCACTTTATGCACTCTTCATGATAATCATACATTTTATGAACTAAGAAACGTCTAAAAAAGTGCATTTTATGAATCACTCGTAGATAAAGAAATTTATTGGCTTTAGTTAGATCGATCCACTTTTCGTCTTTCAGATTTTTGCAGAGTATATTTAATATAATAATAACCATTTAATAAACTTAAATAATAATCACCAGATCACTTTTCATTACTTCGTTTCGATTAAAACGACTCGGGTCTTGGAAGTATGATATTTATTTGGAGGTTGGCTCTTTTACTTGATGGGTTTCAAAGATGTTCCTTTCACACTTTTACCAAGAGCTCTTCGGAAAGCAAAAGGAAGCTAAAGTTTTACTTACAGTTCAATTCGTTGGCGATTTCATGCATTGGGTGTGTCTTCCTGTATGTTACAAATGGATGTGCCTGCAGTCAAGCAGCAATCAATTGTTTCTTTATTACTTAGAAGAAAAGGTGGAGATAGTTTATTTGCGGGATTTTAGCCTTCATATTTAAAGAGTCTTTTCAAATTTAAATTGCCACGCGGCGTTTGATGTTTGAATCGGCCACTGCCGGAAGTTACGTCAATTAGAGTAATTTTATTTACCGGAAAAACACTCTTGTTTATTTGAACGATACGTTTTGGTATTATACAGGGTGTACCAGCTCGATTTAGACAACGGTAAAGGCCGTGTAGGTCTCGTCAAGACGTAACGTTTTTTTATTTGAAGTTTTTGGATTTGGACCTTCGTTGCGGAAATATGGACGACTTCCGGTTTTTAGTTTTTTGACTTCTGTTTCGGCATTTTTAGGTTCTCGCCCAAACTGAAACTAGTTTTGGAAACTCCTTAGCTTCAGTTACAACTTTCATATTGAAGTCAAGGTTCTATCTCTGTTGGATTCAAAATCTTAATTTTTCAATTTGATTCAATTTGAATTGATTCAAAGACTTAAAATTTAAAGTCTTGGGCATGTCGCCATTTTGAAGTTAATTAGTTTTTTGTTTAAAACTCGAGTTCCATGAAGGAAAACTGCTAAAAGCTGTCGAACTTCTGTTGAAGAAGGTACAGGCACGGGAAAATATAAAAAAATATGAATTTAGATAAGGTAGCTTTACAGGTGAGCTGTTCGCGTATACCGTACCCGCGTCTGATCCTTGTGCTTTCCCCGGCCTGTCTCCACTTTTCCTCCTGATCGTCGACCCGCTTCCGTTTTTCCAGTCTCGCATCCTGGCCCTTTCGCCAATCAGAAGACATTTTTATCAACATCGCCTAATAAGGACTTTTTTCTATTTTTATTCAGTTTCAAATGCCTCTAATGTCATATTCGACCCCTATGCTAATTTCTGCACGTCGCTCACTGTATACGCTTCTCCGAAGTCCTCTTTCTAACTTCCAACATCATCACTTCCATCTGCGCGCGACGCACTTTCCAAGTTTTGCCCATTGCACTGGTCAAGGTCTGTGAATTTATACGCGATACTTTTAGGGAAAACGTTTCCCAGAATTTTAGCTTGAGGAAACCATTTCTACTGATGTTAAAGTATACGTAAATAAACTTTAACGCCTAAATTCATCAAACTGAATAGTACAATTGACTACTCTGAGTTACACTTACCGCTTTCTAAACTACAATCTACTGATCTTAATTACAAGTTACTAAGTTATCATTTCTGATTTCAACTGATGACATCTCATGCTTTCTTAATTGCAATTAACTAATTAAAACATTTACAATTATTAAGCTTTCTGATTTACAATAACTGACTAATATGAATTACAAGTTATACTTTCTGTCTGACTTACAACTAAGGAAAGGAGCGGCCATAGCTCAATGGGTTAGGAGAGCAGTCTACAAATTCGTTGGTGCTGTTATGTGGGTTCGAATCCCACTCATGCCTTGGATGTTGTGTTAGTCTATAAAACTATTTACGTATATTTAAAAATTTGTCTGTTGCCGAATGAGCTAGTACTCGAAGCCGAACCTACAGGAGTGGAGCGACTGTGTCTTACCTACATAGTTAGGACCAATGTTCCCTCTTTAAAAAAATTAAATTAAATTAAAACAACTGAAGAAGGTGTACTTAGTTGTAGAATTCTTTGGCACTTGGACGGAAGCAAAAGTAAATTGTCACGAAGTTACATGATAAGCTTCATTAGATGTAAACGATAACTTCATTACAACTTAGCAAATATACAGGGTACCCGGAAATAGAGGTACCTAGAAAAGGAGGTGATTCTTATAAATCTTTGATGGTTTCAACCCCCTAACTTCTATGTCACTGGAATATACATGTGATTTAACGAAGTCCTGTAGAACCGCCCATGTTTTCAACACCAAAAGGGACAAAATTAGTTAATAGTTTAAAAGTTAACAATTTCCGAGTAAAACGGCCACTTGGGATGAAAAACTCGCTTTGGATATTTGAAAACATGTATCGGGAAAAAAACTTCGCTTCCGAGATATCCTCCAAAGCTGGATCCTGTATCTCAAAAACGGTATAAGTTTATAGGAAAAAGCTTTATTTTTTATGTAGAGTCACTGCCTTTTCTAGATACATGCTATTTCCGGGCACCTGTATGGTGGGGACGAATAAAGCTTGCAGTCTATTATTTGATTCTCAAACATAATGAATAATAATAATAGCTAAAAATTCGAATGTTCGAAACTTTCCATGTTCCAATTCGATTTTAAAATAACAAACTCTATTACCTACCTGTAAACATTTTTGTTTACCAACGAAATCTTCACTGATGAATAATGAATATAAAAATCCCATGCATCCCATCATATACTATAAGTGGAATATATTTTCAAACGAATATATATATATATAGTGGAAAAGAAGCTCTGAAAATACAACACTTGTTTTAGTGCTTGAAAAAAGTTTGAGAGCCAGACTGTGTTAATGCTCGATCATAATTGAATCATAAGAATTGCATTGCAAAAAATATGAAATGTCCATAAATCAAACCACCGCGGAATATTAAATAGAAATAGAAACCACCGAATAGACTTGGAAATAAAAATAGACACCTAGACCAGCAGCAATGAACTTTCGAGGTCAGAATAGAATGCAAACTGACTGCAAGTATGAATTATTTCGACCATAAACCTGACTAGATTTAACAACCGCGATGTCGTCGAAACTTCTTTGTCTCCTATTATCTATTCGGCTCTCAAAGATATTATTAGGTAGTTACAAGGTTGCCACGTTAACAATATAAGTACAGGCATTATCGATAGATGGATAAAGTAAGGAAAAACAGAAAGCGGTCTCTCACAAATTACGTCGATCACCAAGGCTTGAAACTATATAAATTTAATATATTCATGCTAAAAATAAATAATAAATTATTTATTTATTTTAAAATTCATGTTACACATAGTAATACTAAAAAGGCTGTACAACAATTTACAGACTTGAAGACAAAAAAAAAAGGTTGTCAAAGTGTTATTGCAGTTTCCAATAATTTGACCTATAAGAAGTACTTACTTCTTATACTTCTGATTATTTTTTCTTCCAATTCAAAACTTGAAAAGAAAAGAAATACATTCTGGACCTTGGTAGAAAAGGAGTAAACGTTTTAAGAAAATGAGCAATTTAGAATGTATCAGGTTACCCCTGAAAGATTTACAGGCCCTAAGTCCGGAATTTGGTCCTTTTTATATTTAACTGAAAAGGATCTCAGTCACAAGCTAAAAATACTCCATTGCCTAATATATTTATTGGACATTGGCCTTTTTCTACAGAAAATATATTTCCCTTTATATTTAATATATATTTTCCCTATACAAAGTAAACTCAAGTTCCAATAACCTCAAAAAGCCATTTTTGGACATTGCTTCTTTTTCTACCAAGGTACACTTATCTTAGCAGGCATTTACAAAATATAAGAACTACCAATATTCGACGCTTAAAGCAATAATTGTGACAAAATGTTTCTAGAATATTATTCTCAGTCGAACTTTAGGGAACAAAGAAAGTTGAGTGATTTGGCAACTTAGTTATGCATTAGAAATCTGCATGACTGGAATAAATTAACCGGTAGGAGGGAAACGTACAACCAGTTTAATTTCTACACCGCATTAAACAGGAATTAAAATGGCACCATCGCTACCATTCAAGCGAAAACAAAAAGTTCATTGTTAGAAAAACCATTATTGAGTATCTAGACAAACTAGATTTTGGAACACTATAATATGCAGTGATTTTATTATAAATGCTGTTGTAACATTCCAAGAATAACAACAACCGTATCTTCTATTAGGATAGTTCAACTTTGTTGTAATTAACAGCTGCATGAATTAAAAAGGTCCAAATTTCCTCTTTGACAGTCAATATCCATATCCATCAGGATCTCTGCGAAAGGTACCACAGGTAATGAAGGTTGCAAGCCACTGATTGATTCTATTTTTTTTTTTTATAAAATACTTTTTGTTTGATTTTTTTGAAGTTTTATAAAATTTTAGCGGTCCAGAATTGATTCTTTAACATCAGGAATTCTTTCCGTACACCTACGCTAAATTCCATAATTAACCGTGATAGGATCAAAGGGACCAACCTCACTGCGGAAATTATGTGAAGTAACTCACATTACTACATTACAAAAAAGCTACTTCGGAGAAGCGGCAAGCAGAAAAGTTATCTCAAAAAGTGAGTTTCTGCTTGCCGCTTCTCCGAAATTGTTTTTTAGTAATGTCAGTTACTGCACATAATTTCCCCAGTGAGTTCTAGTTTCGCGAAGACACCTTTCAATGCTGCAAAATTCTGATATCTCTATATTATATCTATAGTTTTAAGTTAATCCAGATTTCAATAAGTACCTACCATACATACTTATAAACAATTTGCTATTTACTCGGATAAATATTTTTTCAATCTTTTGGGTGCCTTTAATAGAACGGTTATATCCAAGCTTTCCATCACCTATACCGCTTGGAGCCTCTCCACCATCTTTACTTAAAGGGTGGTTCGGTTTATTGGCGAATATTTTCGGAAATTTTCATTTTAAGGAAAATATCATTTTGATACATTTTTCGTAGAATTTATTTTCATAGGTTTTTTATATTTTGTTTATTTAACTAATTAAAATTTTCACTTGTTTATAATTCATATACAGGGTGTCCCATAATATGTGGGCAATCTCCCGGATTTACGTATATTTCGTAAAAATAAATGAAAAAATAGATATAAAATTAATTCCTCAGAGACACCCCTACAAAGATATTAGCTGTTGAAGTTGAGGGTTGAAAATCAATTTATTGCAATAACTTTTTTATTTCTTGACCGATTTTGATAATTTTTGGTTTTATTTTGTATTATTTGGGACTGTTTAGAATAGTGTTTCATAATCTTTGGTAGCACATACATAGACCTCGGGATGGCATAACCCCCTCATTCACTTAAAAGAAAACAATAAAAATAATAATTTTACAGTTTTTTAAGGTTAATTTTCTTTTTATTTGATATTTTTTACATAAAAAATGTATCCTTATTTATTTCCATAGAGCGAACCGTTATCGAGATAAACGTCCTTCTAATAGGTGATGCGTCGCAGGAACTTTCTAAATTTCAAGTAAATTTTAACAAGATGGCTGACCTTTGACAGTAAATTGAGCAGGAAACAAAACAATAACTTAATTAAATACACGTCAAATAGTGTCAAAGATTTTATTTCATGCAGATTCAATTCTAACTGATTTTAAAATGAGTTACAAAAACGCTGAATACGCAGAAAATCAGTTAGAATTGAATCTGCATGAAATGAAATTTTTTGACACTGACGTGTATTTAATTAAGTTATTGTTTTGTTTCCTGCTCAATTTACTGTCATAGGTCAGCCATCTTGTTAAAATTTACTTGAAATTTGGAAAGTTCCTGCGACGCATCACCTATTAGAAGGACGTTTATCTCGATAACGGTTCGCTCTATCGAAATAAATATAGATACATTTTTTATGTAAAAAATGTCAAATAAAAAGAAAATCAACCTCAAAAAACTGTAAAATTATTATTTTTATTGTTTTCTTTCAAGTGAATGAGGGGGTTATGCGATCCCGAGGTCTATGTATGTGCTACCAAAGATTATGAAACACTATTCTAAACAGTCCAAAATAATACAAAATAAAACCAAAAATTATCAAAATCGGTCAAGAAATAAAAAAGTTATTGCAAAAAATTGATTTTCAACCCTCAACTTCAACAGCTAATATCTTTGTAGGGGTGTCTCTGAGGAATTAATTTTATAGCTATTTTTTCATTTATTTTTACGAAATTTACACAAATCCGGGAGATTGCCCACATATTATGGGACAGCCTGTATATAGCCTACTCAATTTAAACTGCAACTGTAAGCCCCATTGTTAATACAATGTCAAGGTGTCCCATTTAATCTCGAAATGACCAATAAAGTATTATTTTCAGAAAAAAGTTTAAATACTTGAAAGTCGCCATACAAATCATGCATGAGATTCGTTTCAGACCGAGTTTCAGACAGAAATATGTATGACATCGCTTTACCAATTATTTTTTAAATTATTTACCAATGGAGCACACTCAATAATTATTATTGTCATTGTCAGACCGCAGGTACACATCTGGCGGGCATCACATTTATTTTGTCAATGAAGATTTAGTTTGACGACTTTGTCGCTTACGCCTCTTTACAATAAATTTATTTTACCATTTATTTTTTTTGGCTTTTGGCCTGTTTTGGAAGCTTTTTGATTAGTTCATTATATCTAGGTATGAATAATTTCCCAGAAAGTTTGCTAGTAAAAAGTTAATCGTAGAAATTAACAGTAAACACCATTAATCAATCAACTGCGATTCAAAATATTTCCAAAGCCCTAATTCACAAAGCGTTGGTAGGTATACCTACATCAGAATGAGATGGAGATAATTATTATTGATTAAATTACGTATTTTGTAAAGAATCGTTTGTAAATTCGGGTGTGAGAACTACAACAATGTCGGAGGATGCACTGGCAGTTATTATGATGTAAAGCATTTTTAGACCGTTAAAGTTTCCTTACGAATATCTTACTGTATTAAAAGGTGAAAAGGAAATGCTTTTCTCGAGCGAGATGGAAAATCTCAATGACATTTTTATTCAAAATATTGTGTATAAATTCACAGACGTTAGTTTAAGTGAAAGGACAATTTTAGAGCGCATACCATGCATATGACAACGTGGAGGTCAGAGAAACAATACAATCCAGGGAAGATGACGTAAGCTTCCGCGGATTCGTTGGAGGACGCGAATTTGGAAAGGGAAATCCCAGAAAACGAACAGTTACAAGAGGCATAGGTGTCGGAGTTAGGAGAAAATCTTCACGTGCGAGCGTCGCGGTTTGGACTCCAGGAATAATGGAGTCCACCACCTTACCTAAATTTGATATCATAGTATCTACCACGGTGTAAGATATTACCACGATGTAAGATATCTTACACCGTGGTATCATCTACCTATGCCAGTGTCTATTGCCTCTCTAAAGAAGTTGCGAAGCACCTGCGTTATTAATAAACTTCATATCTTGTTGCTCTCGTCAGAATTACGCTTCGAAATAAGCTAGGTGCAACTACGCCATAGTTATTTTTCGACGCGATTACCTAAGAATCTATAATATCTGCGACGAATAACTAATTAACTCGGTCAATGAATTTGAAAGCATTTTCCGTTATTAATCATCAAATTTAATATCGAACTTCGGGTGTTTTTGATTTACAACATCAGACGTCTCGAGTTATTTTTAAAAGACTCTTGAAATCAATTTTAAATTATTTGTGGGTTCCACCATCACCTTCTCTAATGATCAGCTCCAGAGTTCTTTTCGTTTGACTTCCTGAGTAAAAGAGAAACATCAATAATTGAGAAACAACAAATTACCTTACAAGTTCACCTATTACATCATCTTAATTTGGAAAAGTACCTATATGTTACGACATCTATCATATCAGGGCCGTCGTTTTTCTAGTCACTCACCGTTTCTCTTGCCTTGCGAGTCTTGCGACGTCTCGGCTCACTACCAAAAGAGATTAAAATTTGCATAAGTGTCTTATTCCTCCTAAAGCTTGCTTAAGCTTATCATTAACTAACGCTTAGCCTTCATGGTAGCCTCTCTCTGGAGTTTTGACATCACCTTGCTGAAGATACGTAAATCACTGTTCAAGGTCATTGCTGAAATTACTCGACTTAAGACTCTACGACATCTTGTTCTTTAGCCGTTGATCGTAGCCTTGCCAAGGTTTCCGCGCCAAGGCACGCTGTGGTAACCAGGACCCACTTCGGTCCTCCCAATCTCGAGGTCATTCGCGGGTGGTCGGCAGGATCCTCTCGATCCTTCTCTCCCGGGAGACCACCAGGCGGTCAGCAGGATCCATCTTGATCCTTCACGTCCGGTTAGAGACCACTAGGCGTTCTGCAGGATCATCCTCTCGATCCTTCACGCCCAGTTACAGAAACCACTCACAGGCGATCGGCAGGATCATCCTCTTGATCCTTCACGCCCGGAACAAAGTCAGGCCACACTGGCCTCCACTCTGACCTACACATGCAGGTCGCTCAGGCCACACGGGCCGCTCTCAGGTCTCTCGGGTCTACACCCGTTCTCAGCACAGGCTACTGACCTTCTCTCAGGGACTCAAACTAACACATGCACAGGCCACACAGGCCCACCAGAACTCTACGATCAACGCTCATTTCTACTTAACGCTTCAGCAATTTAGACATCTTCAGCACTCATTAACCTTTGTCTCTCAAGTACTTATCATGATTCTGTCTTTCACTGATTTACCTCTATGCCTATCCATGCTTTATTCATGCTTCATGCTTACATTCAGTTTCTCCTTGACTCTAACTAGATCTCTTGATGAGCTCATTAACTTCGACTTCTTAAGACAGGCTGATAACAATTATTATAATCTTTATCAATTACTAATCATGATTGCTTAACTCTTTTTATTCTACTCTACTTATCTTAGGAACAGGATACTTAGTGAGTGCCTCAACTCACCTGTTATCTATTATAAAAGCACGCCAGAATGCACCAAACACAAACATAAGTAAATCACCAATTCTCACTCGGCGACGTTCAAAGCACAACTGGTCGGGAGTAGGTACTTCCCGCATCTTGCGGTAAATGAGGGTCAGATGGATATTTCATTTCCTTCACGCAACGGACGTTAACTCTTCAGCATCCGGATGTTTGTATTAATTAAAGCGACCGATTGCGTTTCATATCTACTGGATTTTATACATCGATACTAAAATAATGTAATGAATGAGATTGAATCAGATTTACGTTTTAGAAATCCTTAATTGTTTATTAATAAAATAAAAAAATCAAAACGACTTTTCAATATTCAACCTATTTTTGCATGTACATTGAGAAAACCTTGCAGACATGAAAATATTCATTTGCACTTATTCTTTCCTTCGTGGAAGAAAATATCGATCTTATCCAAATTACTGAATTATAAAATATTTTATCTGATATTGCGCGTCAGTGTAGTACCTACAACTAAGTAAGCGTGTATCCATCCTAATTGATTACCAACATGTCAAGTCATACTCTCACATAAAGCATGCAGCATGCATTAGTTAACATAAAAGCAAATATGATCCGCGATTCACGCCCTAAACAACCGAAAGACATTGCAAAAACAAAAGACATTACATTTTATTATGAACAGGTCAAGGCCATTTTAAAACGTTTCCTTTGCAAGACAAAGATAGGTAGATATTGTGCAAGGAACGTGAGAGAACAGCGTTCTGGGTTTCGATGGAAATCGCAAATCCAGATCGTATCTATCATTTCTGAGGTTTGCAATTTAACAAACCAAATTGTCTTTAATTAGTACCAGAGAACATGTGTAATTATCAAATCGTTGAGGTTGCTGTTTTTTTTTTATTGTTTCCAGTAGAGGAGTTTACGTTGGCAGCTACATAGCATTAATCAACGAATATCACAGGCGCACGTAAAAAATCAATAAAAATGCCGATTGCAGAAAAAAAAATAACAGTGTGTATCCTCTTGACAATTTTTTATAAAATTGCCTATAATAATAATACGTCCTTCCTCAAATATTCGTTGTATCAACAACAATAATCAAGATAAAAATAAATTTGATGTTCCTACTGAGCATTCCAACTTCTCTACACCATATCCTATACCATTTAATAATACTAATAATAATAACGAGCGAGGTAGTGTCAGCCAAAAGCATATTTCACGAATAACAATCAATTACTCATTCTAATGTTCTAATAAAATAAAGCAGGAATTGGAGATGAATCGACGATACATCATCGATAATATCCAGAGACAAACTGGCTGAACTCTAGAGAGGCACGTCGCAAATTGATAGTCAAACTCAAATCCAACATACGAACTTCATTTCACACATAGTAGTAGTAGAGTACTAACAGCAACTTACCGAATATATATGAATCAAATTTTCGGCCCTAGGTACATTATGCGAACGCAATTCGTACAAATTTCATGAAACTAAAAAATGAAAAAACAATTCAGAAAATATAGCAAAATTGTCTATAAATTTAATCCATTTGAACAGTTTCACGTAAAAGTTTTACGCATGTAGCACCTTACATATACTCATACTTGTGTTTTAATATAACTCCGGTGCCAATGACTGAAGATATTTATAACACCATGTATTATTTTTAATAATAATTGACGTCGATCGGTGTTACGTTTAGAACGAGTATTTATTACTTCGTTTATTTATTACCCGAAAAATGTTCATTTCAACAGCTACATTTTGTACTATCGAAACAATGTACCTTGCCAAAATTTATTTCTAGTAATTGCATGCGCTCCGCTCTATGTAGGTATAATTCTGGGTCATGACGTACATAGAAAGAAATGGAATAATACACGTAAGTAAATGACATAATTAAAGCCAGGAGCCGCACAAATCGCTGTGTTCAAGGTGCAGCTTCGCATTTTGAATTATACTTGACTTTGCCATAAAAACTGTTCCCCGAGCCGTTTCTCAATGAAGATTATGATACTGGAAGGATAAAGGGATAAAGTAGCAATCCTAGTGGGGTATTTTCCGGTGCATATCCAGGATGAGTCAGTTTTTTGTAGCAGGATTTCGCCAGTTTATATAGAAGATCTGTTTAAAAAAATAAAATTCCCATAAAAATATGTCCCTAAAAGCTTGGAAAAAAAGATACAGGGTGTTAAGGAAAAAAAAGTTTTTGTCGCACAACTTGGGTAATTCTCAATATTTTCATTTTATAGCAAGAGGTTATTTATTATCATTTAGAGCACCCCAAACGAAGAAAAATTGGATGAAAAAATTCATACATCAATGAGTTGTATGGCGTACAGCGATATTGGGCCATCCTGTATACCTGAAATGAATTTTGGGCTACAGGTCTCTTCAAACCGTACAACTTTTCTCTCACATGTTTTTGTCTATCTCGAACGGTTAGGTCTCTAGTAGGAATGACCGATGTACTGTTGCAGAGGGCCCTGATAAAAGCGCCGCTGTAGTAGTAGTAGTCAGTCAATTTTAGATTGGAAGTTAGTTTGGATTGAAGTACTACAGCGGTGAAGGAAGGTTATGACAAGTGAAGTGATTTTGACAGTGGAATGTGGATATTGGTGGAAATAGTCAGTAGAGAAGAGCATAGTTGAGTATAGTAGTACTTATATGCAAATAAGAAGAATTGATTATTTGGACTATTGAATTATTTGTTATATTTGTGTTGCAACTGATTTAAATAAAGAATTATAATTAGAAACAATTTTGTGAGCCTTTTAATTGGAAACAATAAAAGTAAAAACGTTGCAAAACAATGGACACGAAGAAATACAAATATTGTGTAAAAATTTAAAATCGGTAAAAGGATTGTTAAGATTGAAAAGCTGCTTTTCTATTGAGGTAGTTTTGCGGTGGCCTTTTCTTAATTACATTGGCTTTCACAATATTAAAAATCATAACAAAAAAATAGATCCAATTTCAAAGTTACAGCCAAGGCTTCAAGGCTATAACAAAAACGACTTAAAACCTACTACAGCAACAGAAGAAGCTTTTCAATCCTTAACAGATGATCCAACCAACATTTCTCTCTAAAACAATTATTAGGAAGGCCTATATTTAAAAATATATGCGTGACTGCCATGAGAGGAAAAAATCCATCTTCAGAGGTGAATATCTTGATATTCAATATTCATAACCAGAGTTTTTGGGGGGGATTATGCCCATGGAGACTTCTAATCTCCAGGCGCCCTGACCAATTCATTCTGAGCCTGGGATGGCTAAAGGAGTGAGGACTCCAGTGAATGGAGGAAGCACAATGGGCCTTCTGTGGCCTCAGTGCAGCGGACTTATTCTGCCCTCCTACTGATCCAGAAACTTTACAGATGTTCAACTAACAGGGTTGCAGATCCAGACTTACCACGATTTCGTGATAAACCTTTACTAGAAGTTTTCACGCGTCCATGAAAATAATCGATATAACTGTTGTAATGTACATTTTGTACCTACTGGCTAAATGCCAGCCCGTAGATAACCGCGCTGCGCGCGTCGCATAAGTGAGTGATGGTGGCTTTTAGTTCGGTCAGTCGACGGCGGTGCAGACGCGCCTGGCAGCAGCCCTCGAGTTTCGTCGACCTCGATTGTCGAATTTCGATCTTGTACGCCGATACCTGAGATTTCATTTGCAATTGTGAAATTCTTTTCACCTTGGGAAATCGCTGAAGGCGGACCTATTTCTGAACACCTGTCGCTAATTCACCGTAATGGCGTCGTGGATAATTCTCGTAAAATACCGCAGACATCATCCACGTTTTTGGCTTGGTGAGTGACCTAAAATGGTTCATTTATATTTGCTTGAATTATACAGATCATATTATTTCCTTTTAATGCAATATGCTATTTTAATTACAGCACGTAATCCGATCGAGCTTCGCTCAATGGCTGTCCGTCCGCATGTAAAATTTGTTGGTCACATTTTGATCTTAATTCTCTTGAGAATGGGACGTAATTTTATGTACCCTTGGTAGGCCAGACTCGATCGGACCGTTATCACTATCTAGAGTGTGTCTGATACGTACTGAACTTTCAGCTTTTCTCTACCGGCTTGATTTTCCCGACCAGTTCGATTTTGTTTCCGACCAGCTTGATTTTCGACCAGCCAGATTGGAGGCCATTATTTTTCTTCATTGGTAACACACCTGGACTACCGGAGCTGCCGCTTTCAACATCCTAGCCCGACCATATACCAGTATCTAGCAGCCGAACCGGTAAAGGTCCTGTACCCCCGGCTGAAAATACAAATTGAAAACTTTTTCCCTGATTTTCTCGAAAACGGCTGAACCAACTGAGAACCCAGTGATCCATCAGAAGCACCTTTCTTCTTCAACAAGTGCTACATTCAACATTTTACTGTAAAATAACTAGAGAGGCCAATATTTACAGCAAATAATATTTGCATAGGAATTCCCGATGTTCGGAAAATAAAATGACACAGTACAGAAGGTACTCTAACGTCGTTCTGAAAGTAAATAAAAAAATACACTAAAAATGCCCAGGGATGGCAAGAATTAACTTCTCCTCCATCCATAAAACTTGATCTTAGGCTATAAACGGTTCATAAATGTAACCGACGTAATACTATTGAAAAGAATATCAAAGTTTTGATGAGATGAGTTTGTGTAATGTGATTCAGATCTCAATAAATTGGGGCAAAACGAGAAGCGTTATAGATGAGTCAGATGGATTCACGTCTTGGGTTTGGGGTAGGTGAGTCAAGTTAGGTCGGGGGTGAGGCTCTACCCGTTTGGGGTTGTCGTAGACACCGAAAGTAGGAAGGACGTATTGATCGCTCCAAGTCAGCTGAGCGTTGCCACGCATGGGAAAAAGTATCCCTCCTGCCATACTTCACCCAACAACCACCAAACAACACTCCGACTTTAACAGTTCCCCGTTTTTCTTAAGGGTGTTTCTTTATAATTAATTTTTAGATCTACTGGGTGTCCAAAACTACCTGTCTACAATTATTGCTAACCTCGATATTATTGGAGCTAAGAAATCGGTTAAATCAGCAAAAGAGAAAATTTCTTGACGCATATTACAAGAAAACTGAAAACAGAAAAACAATCTATAGTCGATGTCACGAGATATTCCAATAACGTAATTTCTTAAATGGTATGTACCTACATAAGGATATAAATGAGGTTGTGGAAAATATTTTCATTTTGTCTGAAAAATATTCGAAAATGGTTATGAAAATAATACACTGTTTGCGTTTAAAAATGAGTAGCTTACGAGATAACAAGTGAAAAGTGCAATTTTTCGATTTTCAGAGCAATTTACATCGAAAACAACAAACTCGCGTATTAGGGTTAAGATCTTTGTTTTATTTTTATACTGGCAATGTGGTTATATTGATGTTTCATGAAATAAAGTACATTGTTAGTTATTATTATATCGTAAAACGGTTTCCCTTGATGGTTTAGTTGATGCGATGAAACTACCACGGGTATTTCATCGCGTGACATCCCAACATTTAAATAATAATAAAATTGGAACATTAGAGCACGCGTTTATCAGTGAATATGCTCGAATCATTTATACTAGCGCTTGCCGGCAGAACAAAACATTGCGCGCGACAGCGACAACACAGTTGGGTCAACCTGGGGTAATGTAATGATATCTTCTTGCACTGCTTGAGCTCGTCACAACACCTTATTTAACTTACACCGTGACTATAGAACTAATCGAAGTCTTGAGTAAAGCAGCTGATTCCCCCATATTACTAAACCAAACTTCTCCCAATAATAATCCAACTCCATAGTTTAAACATCCAATATTAATCTATATACATAAAGAACACTCATTTATACTTATCATATTTACTTATTATATCTATTTATAATATACTTATAAGATACCAGAGATCTTTAGATGCAGCTCAAAGTAGAGGGCAGGGTGGCTGCGATACGCCCTCGATATTTATTTATTTAATAAAAAATTAAGGATTTTACTTATAATGTGTGAGGCAAGAACTTTAACCAATTTGCTTAGCCATTTAACTATTCAAACAAAAGAAAAAAGTCTTGTTTCATTGAATATAGAATAGCTCCTGATATACTATACTATTATTTGTAAAATTTACTTTTGAAAGGAAAAGGAACTAAATTCAAAATCACATAAAGAAATGACTTTACGACAAAAAGAAAAATTTAATTTAAAAACATTAATTTTAAAGAAAACTAGGTATTGGATAAAATGTTCAACACCTTCTAAGTTAAATTTAGCCATCTCAAAACATGGTGAGTTAATTTGAGGTCATATAGTCAGAAAGCGCTCGAAAAACGATGAAGCAGGACGATTTAACTTAACAAACTCAACTTGTCGGCGTAAGTCGATTCACAGATGTTGACAAACATCTCGATTTCAGACAACATGCAGAAAATTTATAAGTGTCATATATTGTTATTGTAACATAGTTTTAATTACCTCACAACTCACGAGTATACCTCCGGAACTTCTTGTGGATAATAGCTATTCTTCGCGAGATGAAGACGCTATTTTCGCTTCGACCTTTTGAGAAAATCGTTAAAAAAAAAATAAACTTTTCAAAAGGCTTATTTTCTTGATATTTGCATTGTCATCTTTTACTAAATTCCCAGTCATTTCAATTATCAATAAAGGATATTCTGGAATGGAGAGCAACTCCTACGTCATTTCTTATCACACCACCACCCAGTTATTTTATATATTGTTAAATATTTTCATGAATAAATATTATCTAACCTGGTTATTATGATCTGTCTGCTGTCTGGTCAGGTCAGGTCATGTGCGCTGGCGACTGGCGTTGATTGAAGCGCATATACTGCACGCGCATCTAATTATTGATTTTAAAGCTCTATTCACAATAATTCACGTCTTTGCATGTTGACGTCACGCAGTTAAATTCCGAATTTAATTTCTCAAACTGCCGAGCAGTGATTGGCTTAAATAGAACATTCCCTCATCGTAAGCGGTGAGGGAATGAACATTCCCTCATCGCATGGGGAATGTACGTCATTACCTAACTGAAATTGGCAGTACAAAGTACGTATTTCCAAATGGTCGTAAAGAAAGTTTATTACGGGACAAATAGAGACACCAATATAGGTACAATACAACGTACGAAGTCATAAAATAAACGATTGCCAAAATAAGGGTGTAACTTTAATAGTGCAAAAAATTTTAAAAGCGAGTTTCTTTGCTCAATAATGGGTAAACAAAAAAAATTTCCTCAACGTGTGTCTGGAACTGCAGCGTTTTTGAGCTACAGGGAGTCACAAAAATTAATTTTTAAGTTTTTTACGATATCTCGGGAACCGTTCGATATACAGAACATGTTATATTTTTTGTACATATCTTACATAACATATCATTGAAAGTACCTATACATTAGTATGGAAATTGTGTAAAGTAACTGACAGTTCTAAAAAATCAATTTCGGAGAAGCGGAAAAGCGGAAAATTTTTCTTGCAACGAAAGTTTCAGCTTGCCGCTTCTTTGAAATTACTTTTTTGGAAATGTCAGTTACTGTACACAATTTTCGTATCGATGTATAGCTAATTTTTTTAAGGCCAATTCAGCAATTCAGTTTTTTTCAAATGTCAATGGTTTTCAAATATGAATGGTGTACCCATGCCGGTTTAACACCTTGTTCATAAAGGTGGAGGACAAACTTCCAAGGTAGAATATTTACTTGATTTTAAGACAAAAATTCTCAAAGAACCAGACCTATAAATTGAGTAGCTATTAACGAAGTTACAGAATGTCCCAAAACAATTAAAAATTTGGTAATAATTGTTTACATCCGCGGCTCCTACGTTTCATCAATTTTTTCGGGACCGAGGAGCGAAATAGGGGTGCTGGGTGGGTAAGAAGCTAAAAACAGCCATTGCAAACTAATATTAAGGTCACAGCTAAGGTCTCTTTGACACTACGGTCGAATTTCTATTTTTTCTTCACTTTCAGGGCAAGGAATATCTTCGAGATTAACAGTAGCACGGTTTTTATTTTGAATTTATTTTGCATTTATATTCCAAAAATCATTGCATCAATCCCTGTGGACTAGACACGATATGTGAAAGCGGATATAGCGCTAAATACGTCTCTGCACGCTTCGCAGCGCTTGGCTATTGTTATGAAGTGTTATTTCCTAAAGTCGAGATGTTTAATCCGCGCCTCTTGTCAGGACCGTATTCTCTTCGCACTCTCAAAATCGGTTTTTAAAGCCGTTTTATGGCCTTCCCTTTCATTTGCTTTGCAAATGAATACCTTCCTGGTGTTACTATGGGTATGTTCTCCACCCCTATATAAGTTCCATAGTGAAACTGTAGGAGCCGCGGATGTATAATGACCAAAAATTTTTATACTTAATCCAGAACGGCTGAATTTTTTTGATGAATTTTTTGTGTCGTTTTTGCTATTAATTAGTCAAAAATTACAGCAATAATTAGATGTGTGTAACTTGAATCAGGGGCGTATGGTAGACAGGGGTTCAACTTGTATACCCCCCAATTTATAAGCCACTAAATATTTTGGTTTTGAAAAAATTTATATATTTGACGTGAGGCTACAATCACGTTTCCTACGAGCTCAAGTTTTTTTTTATATAATATCTGTAAATATTACTGAACTTTCACCTAATTAATTGGTACATTATATCAAAAACTGTTGAGAATTTATCTACCAAATCTTATGCTTTTTTGTATCAGAAATGTCTAGCTTTTGAAAAAATATGTCAAAGCCAAAAACAATTTAACCCCTATCTACCGTACGTCCCTAGTTCGTTCAAGTTACACACACGTTAATATTCTGCCTTAGAAGTTTGTTCCCTTTATTCTGGGACATCTGTATATTGAAAAATAAACGTTTTAGAAAGAAATGTAAAAGATTTTGTCAAGACTTTTAAAACTGCTTCCGTTGCTTCAGATACACTGTCCAGAAAGTCTGTAGTAAAGCCATTTTTTAGAAAATCGAGTAGAAGTTTGCAACATGTGATGTAATTTTAATTGTTTTCATTTCGTTGTGATTCAATAGTGAAATTGACGAAATTTTGAAATTTTTTACCGGTTATCTTGGAAATGGCTCCACAGAATCTAAAACATATCAATAAATTCGATCCAATTCAAGTTCTAGCATTGAAATCGTATTTTTTACCAAGCTGAATAATGTATTATGAATGTTACAAAACGTTACGTGAACTATTGAATTCGAACTATTGAAAGCAATTCATCCAATAAATCAAAAGACTTTGGTCTGGTTGCGCCGTGAAGTGTCTTGGTATTTCATACACGAAAAGGTCGACTTGATAATTAGGTTAAGGTGGAGGAAAATCCCGGGAGAATTTCACTTAGACCCGACACCCAACTCTAGCGTGAAACCTCTCAACCTGAGTAGCATTATACTACAAAACTGGGAACGAAATTGTTTTGGAAATAATTAGGAATTTCATTACGTTACGAGCTAAAAATACTTCGTGTGTGCGTAGATGAGTGTAGGTTTAATACAATGTGTACGTGTGTGTAACTAATATTAAAGTAATTTATATGTAAAATAACAGGTGCTTAGCTACTAACTAGTTGTCTTACTTAATAACTTCCTGAATTTTAATATAGGTCAACGGTGAACATTCTCGTCAAATTTTTATTTAAATTTAGGCTGACATGAACATAAGGGAAGTAAAAAAAGTTATGTGTCTTACATGTATCCATTCAGTTGAAATCAAGATATGTACATACATATACAGGCTGAGTCCGTTTTTTGTAGCAGGACTTCACCACTTCATAGACCAATATAATATTTTAAAGAATAAAAGTTCCTTAAACCTCCTTAACTTAAAAGTTGAAAAAAAACCTTTTTTCATTTTTCGCCGCATAACTTCATTTCTCAATATTTTGATTCCATGCCAAAAGGATATACAGGGTGTTCTACAAGCTCTATGACAAACTTTGACAGATGGTAGGTTGCTTGATTTTAAACATATTTTTTTTTAATAAACATGATGGGTCCGATTCGTTTTTGTTTAGAAGTTACACGCATTTAAAGAATCGTAATTTTTTCTGATTCCTGCTTCCCGAAGTCTACGAAATGATGCACTAAACACCGTGTGGGCAGGTTGATGTCTATTTGGATACTTGCGTCGGTATTCTTGAGCAGCTTGTCCGACGTTACCATTGGAATACCCAACCCATATAGGTACAAACATAATATCTGCATATTCCTGAATCGAGAATAAAAAATGCATTTTTGATTTAGAACTTTCATACGAAATACCTAATAAATAATTAAAATGACACTAGCAATAATTATTATTGTCATAACAATCGAGAAGTACACCCAGTGAACAACCGCACCAACAAGAGTTTTAGGAGCGGTATTTCTCCCCATCTCAGGAACTCATGAACGTCACCCATCGAATTGGTAAACTCGATAAGTTCGCAATATTCTCTCGGTTCAGTCAAAGAAAAGACCCTATTGATCCCGTTTCTTTTGCTAGAGTTGATAGAATGACTCGCTGAGATACGGTATAAATCGAAACCACCAAATATACACTCGCACTAGATAAATACCCGAGTGACCAGTGGAGACCAAAGACGGAACAATGAGATAAAACAAACCATAGCTTAAGACACCATAGCTTTACAAACCAAGGCTTTAGAAAACGAAATGATTCTACAAGACAAGATACGGTGGTTGATAAACATCGAAAAATATGAGCGATTTTATACAGGGTGAGTCAGTTTTTTGTTGCAGGATTTCACCAATTTATAGAACACTTTAAGTAATCAAAGTTCCTATAAACATAAATGTCTGGAAAAGATTAGAAAAAAAAAAAAATTTGAAATTTTTTTTTCTCAGTTTCCGTCGCGAATAACTTGGACATTTCTCAATATTTTAATTTTACAGCACGAGTTTCTTTATTATAATTTAGAGCACACAAAACGAAGAAAAACGCAGAAGAAAAAAATCATCCGTGACGTAGCAGGTACATGATATATGATGACCCTTTTTTCGCTCAGCGACTCTTCGCCCATGGACTTAAAAGAGCTTTCTATTCAACGTTGGATTTCCTGAAATTTTCTTACAAAAAAAAGGTGTGCTTATGAATATTATAAATTCCCCATTGTTTTGAGTAAATTGATCTTTAAATTTCCTCATACCATTTATTTAGCTATCCAAATCACAGGTTATTTAAATTATTTTAGATCCAAAGATATCAATTATTATTAATATTGAAAAAAATAAGCTCATTATTATTGCGATATGATGAAGTTTAGTGATTTATAGTGATCAAAAACTATATGGGGTTTTGAATAGGTACACCGTTTTTGTAAGAAAACTCCAAGGAATCCAACGCTGATAAGAAAGGTCTTATTCGACGGCACGGATGAATTTTTTAACACATGTTTTCTTCGTTTTGTGTGCTCTAAATTATGATAAATAACCTCTTTCGGTAAAAAATTCAAATATTGAGAAATATCCAAGTTCTGCAGCGAAAACTGAAAAAAAATCAATACCCTGTATATATTTTTTAAGCATTTCACCCTGTGTATTTGGTGTGAATCAAAGGTAACGAATAAATTCATTTTCTAATTTAAAGGTGCAGATGCCTACCACCAAAGCAACAAACAAGAACATTTTTTTCCATATGTTGCTTTTTTTTCATGTCAGTTTTTTGATTTACGAGAACAATTCCCTAAAGTTAGATCAGCTGTGTTCACGATGCATATGCATGTGGATGAAGATGGCGGTTTATATTATTTTGAGTCCAGATAAAAACAAAAAGGAAAAAAGGAAACACAAAATTTAGATTCAGCCAAGCCTTCAAAAAAGAAAAGAGTGTGGGGAATAACATACAAGTTTTGCAAGCCTTTGAATTATTTTTTTCTTGCATCTGTAACGCAGAAAAGAGGGAGAGAATTACTCACATGTAAATACACAAATTTATTTCGTCAGCTGAAGATACGTAAATCATTGTTCAAGGTCATTGCTGAAGTTACTCGACTCAAGACATCTTGCTCATTAGCCGTTGATCGTAGCCTTGCCAAGGTTTCCGCGCCAAGGCACGTTGGTCACCAGGACCCACCACGGTCCTCCCGATCTCAAGGTCGCTCGCGGGTGGTCGGCAGGATCCTCTCGATCCTTCACTCCCGGTCACAGAGACCACCAGGCGATCAGCAGGATCATCTTGATCCTTCACGTCCGGTTAGAGACCACTAGGCGTTCTGCAGGATCATCCTCTCGATCCTTCACGCCCAGTTACAGAAACCATTCACAGGCGATCGGCAGAATCATCCTCTCGATCCTTTACGCCCGGAACAAAGTCAGGCCACACTGGCCTCCACGCTGACCTATACCTGCAGGTCACTCAGGCCACACGGGCCGCTCTCAGGTCTTCTCTCGGGTCTACACATGCAGACCACACAGGCATCACTTGCCTTCGGCCACCTAGCCGCTCTCAGCCTCTCAGGCTACAGACTTTCTCTCAGGGACTCAAGATAACAATGCGCAGGCCACACAGGCCCACTACAACTCTACGATCAACGCTCATTTCTACGTAACGCTTCAGCAATTTAGACATCTTTAGCACTAATTAACCTTTGTCTCTCAAGTACTTATCATGATTCTGTCTTTCACTCATTTACCTCTATGCCTATTCATGCTTTATTTATTCATGCTTACATGCAGTTTCTCCTTTTGACTCTAAATAGATCTGAGCTGACTTCTAATTCTTAGACAGGCTAATAACAATTATAATCTTTATCAATTACTAATCATGATTGCTTAATGTAAGCAAATCATGGCTGAGGCGGGGAGATGACGCCGTTGGCTGGTTGATTTCCTGGCGGACGGGGAATCACCTATACTTCACGTCGGCGGCTGAACTCGTCGAGTTATTTTTAGGACTATTGTGAAATATTGTGCAATACGAGTTTGGCTATCGGCCATTCTCTAGATGCGTAGAGGAGATGACTTGATTGACGGACGTTGTACCGTACAGATGTTATTTATTGGATTGATATTAAATTTGAATTTGCTTTCTTGAATGTTTTATTTGAAATATATTTTAATCAAATTGAGCCCTAACATTAACTCTTTTTATTCTACTCCACTTATCTTAGGAATAGGACACTTAGTGAGTACATCAACTCACCTGTTCTCTATTATAAAAGCACGCCAGAATGCACCAAACACAAACACAAGTAAACCACCAATTCTCACTCGGCGACGGTCAAAGCACATCTGTACTGGAGTAGGTATGTACTTCCCGCGTCTTATGGTAAAGTAGGATCATATTATGGATATTTCATTTCCTTCACGCAACGGACGTTACCTCTTCAGCATCCGGATGTTTATATTAATTAAAGCGACCGGTTGCGTTTCAGTATACCAAATATGTAATGAAAGAGAAATTAATCAGACTTACGTTTTACACATCGAATCAAAAATCCGAAAAAATACAATAATTATTATAGAGCAGCATTAATCGAAACTTTTATAGAATCTATTGGACAAGTCATTGCTCCATATACCTAAACGACATATTGCGACAACTGAAAACCCCTGTTGTTCCTGAATAGTGTCGTCGAAATACCAATCAGAAACAATGTTCCCATTTGTTGCTTTGGTGAATACGTGTCTTTATATCTGTGTATTATACATATAATTAAAAAACCTGAAACAGGTCAATTTTTAATTTAATTTATGTTCTATTGACGTAACATTTTTTGATGTTACATCAATATTACGGAACATACGTTGATAGAAAATAAAATACCTAATTTAAAAAATTTGCCTTTCTTTTTTTTTCTTTTCTTTAATTCAACAAATATTAACTGAGGAAATTAATTTTTTCGTTACTCATGGTTCACATGCATGTAATCAGTACTTGCGGATAATTAATCACAGATAATGAATTCGAATCAGTAAGCGAAGTAGAAAGGTCTAAACTAAAACAATTTCTGTCTTATTAGAATGGATGAAACTGCATAGTTGAAATAAGCAACAGTTCACTGAAAAGAAATTTTGACCGGTAATATTGATTTACCTATTTTATAGTAAAACCTCGCTAATAACACGACCAAGGCCAAATAGAAATAGAACAGAATTATAATAGCTAAAAAACTGAATGACGATGGCCCAAAGCCCAAACAATGGACTCATGTGCTTTCGGTTACCTCTACTTGTTCACCAACCCAACCAACTTAATAATAATTATTACTACCTCCCTATGTGTGTACTGTGTACCAACTGTACTTGTTAGACATTTAATTAAACAAATTAAAACAATTTTCTATCTCTCTTCAATGATCATATTTAATCGATTAACAATAGCTTCACTATTATTATTTTTTTCTACCAGTTCAAAGAATACATCATAATTAGAGTTCTATTATACGGACGACACGTGTTAAATGTTCCTCACTCCATCATAATGTAGGTCAGTCTTATGTAGAATATAATAATAATAATAATAATAATAATAATAGTTTATTGTCCAACAGAACGATAGCCCCAATTAATGGACAAGCTATATTATAACAAGCATCAATTATTATAAAACATCAACAATAAATAAAGTAAATCGAACATAATATACATACAGGATTTAAATAACGCAAAGTAAATTAAAAATACAGATCCACATGTTCCTTCAGTTCCTTAATTGACGTGTGTGAGATATCACAGACTGATGATATTCTGTTAAATAAAACTGACATTACATAAATAGGAGATCTCTTCATTAGGTTCGTATTTGCACGGGGACACAAAATATACCAAAATAATACGTCGATATGTATTTATGTATGTAAGGTACCTACTACCATACACGAACAGTTGTTTGCGTGTCTACTAAACAAACAAATTCAATCATAATAAACAGTCCTGTCTTGGTTAAAAAGCTCTATTCAAAATATGGGGTGGTGGTTAATTTTGATAGATGTGAAGTCGGTGAAGGTCTAGGTACCAGGCAAGTTGTGTATTTATAAATTAATGATAATCGTCTTTGCTAGAGTAAAAAAATAGTTACTTATACATATCGTACTTACACTCAACTTTGACAAATACTCCCGATCATGCATGCCTGTCTTGCGTTCATGATTATTACACAAGGGCAATGCTTTTATGGTTTCGAAAGTGTTACGACAGATAGTTTTGTTTATCGCAACTGCACATACACTGAAGGGGAATCCCTATGGCGCTCTAGGTGCATGAGCGGAGATGTCGATTCACGTTCACTTTGAATCGCTGCAGGTTGTGTATTTTCTCAAGAAATTCTCCCCTTGGAATTCTATTGCAAAGGGATGCGGTTCTGGTTCTATACATGAAAGAAGTCTGAAATAGTGTTGTACGAGGTGTAAGCTGAACTTGATGCGGATGGGCATCTGCAGTTCGACGTGTATTTCTGCCTGGCCTCGTTCTAGATGGGATCAAATGGTCCACAACTTTTGAACCCTTCCCATAAAAATATCTGTAAAACAGGCTCAGATCAGCTACTTTTCTTCGATGTTCAAGACTAAAGTCAGGTCCCCGATCAAGTGGATGGCTCTTTTCTGGATGGAGTCAAGCAATAGATATATAGTGATAGATTTCATCAACAATTATTATTATATAGGCTGTTCGGTAAGGAATCCGTCTGGAGTAGGCCCTGATAACGAAGAAGTTAATCTTAACTTTCTCATCTGTAGCTCTAGTTTTTGTTAGGTTATCGCCCGTATTCACAAACGATAATTTCCTAAATAATTACGTAATGAATTATACCCATATCACTCTAACGCATAAAAACTGCATATCTCCATCTCATTTATTTAATTATTTTCGAGATATTACAGGACAGAAACGCTTTGTGAATACGGGCCTAGGTCTATATGAAACTTGTCAAAACATTCAAAAATGTTTATTAAATAGGTATACAACAACTCACAATTTTATAAAATAGGTAAACTCAATTATTAAAAAATTAAAAAAGTAACTCAATTGCTCTCCATTCTCCTGGACACATATTAATACACGGCTTCTCAATACACTAGAGCACTTTGTAACAGTTCGGGTGTATTGTTTTTCTCGATGAACTTCTTCCTCTCGATTACTTGTCTTCGTTAAACAGTCTCACAAATATCGAGTTTTTGATGGAAGTAAAAATAAATCACATTAAGCTTACAAGATCCGGTTGGCATGTTATGGATGTGTTACGACTGATAAGGCGATCGTCCCAAGGCTCCTTCCCTAAATCAGGAGTTTAGAAGTTTTTCAACAAACACATCTTGTTCTCTAATTCTGGAAATTGTCATACACGATATTCTATACCATGCTCCACCGACTACAAAAAGGCATTGCTCAAAACGTTGCGTTATTTTTTAAGCTTCGGGAAAGCTATAGTGACAAAAATTTTGCCCGCAAGAAATGTCTCTTAGTAAGGATATTTTCACTACACTATCACTCGAAAAGGACAAAAGCGATCACCTAATTAACTATGCAGCTTGTAAGCAGGCTCAACAATAAACATTAACCCACTCAGTTTGATGACGAACAAAGCAAACTATGGAGAATTTATTTGACACTCTTTCACATATTAATTAACTGACTTCCCGATATTTCCTCTGCTGTTCGAAGATTTGCAACACATCCTTCAATTCGTTTAATTCTGGGGGGGACCACGACACCACAATTTTGGAGGATATACCTATCTAAGGAGAACAACATTTAAATTCCAGCAAGTTCATTCCCATTATAAACTCCCATCTTCCAACTATAAAAGTTTTTTGCTCTAACTTAAAAGCCATTTTATGATTTTGTAAATCAATGCAATTAATTTAAAAAGAGTTTATATAAAAAAAAAACAAATATCGATAATAATAATTATCTTCATCTATTTTTTTATTCATGTATCTTCCACCTCACGGTGGAAATAATGTGCACTATTTGACTACTAAAAAAGCAATTTCGGAGAAGCGGCAAGCAGAAAACGTTCCTCCAAACGTAAGTTTCTGCTTGCCGCTTCTCGTAAATTGCTTTTTTAGTATGTCAGTTACTGCACATTATTTCCGCTGTGAGTTTAATAAAATATCCTTTAGTTAAAATTGAACGACTTTGAAATCACAGTTATTAAACAGCAGTAACGTCATTACCGTCACGTTGTTTGCAATGAGCTGAAACTATAAATTGGATAGCTGAATTACGGAGCAGCCACAAATCAAGTCGTTTTTTAAAGATGAAAGATATACCAGACGATTTGAGACTAATAATAACTCACAATTGAATTCACAATTGTGAAATGAATGTGTAAAAATCTATGTAAACAGTTACAGTAAGTAACCGTGACTCTGTAGATGTTATTACTTTGTGTAAAAATATTATCCCTTATTTTGTTCTAAATTTCCAGGATTGGAAATTAATCAAGTGTATGTACTGGCCTATCAATTTGTTATTTCGCAGTCCCTGTTACTAAACCTTTTTGAACTTATAAAACTCGAAAAAAAAAGACCAATTATTTCGATTATCATTGATTTACGTTTCGAAATGGTTCAACAGAATATCTATCTAATTATTCATCTTGTGAAGAGAAAGTCTTCAAAATGCACTGAGATACCATAATATGTACTTAGATGAAAATAATACACATTCTGATGTTCATGGGTATGATATAGGGTGTTCGAAAACTAATCCGTTATGGAGTAGGCCCTGACACAAAGAGGTTTTAGCTTGTTAATCCACTATTTACACTTAATCCACTATTTACAACTGACAGCTCTTGATTTTTTAGGTTAGGACAGTTGTCAAAACATTCAAGAACGTTAATAAAATAGGCACTCACTTCATTGACATTTTTCATAAAGCAGATAAATAAAATCAATTAAAATTCATTTAGAAGGTGAGCGAAGTGCCCTCCACCCTCCTGGGCATATTTTAATACACAGTGTGTCTCTTCTTCTCGACTTGAACTTCTTCTCGATCCTGCATCTCAATTCAGTCAATTCACAAGGTAACAACTCCTGCACCACCCTCACTCGATAAGGATACAAGTGAGCATTTTTCCTAAGTAGCTTATGACAGGTTCCCACAGAAACATCACTTTGAGGCTAGATGACAAAAATAGTGACCATTTTGAGCAAAATTTAAATTAAATTGATTGTGTTTATTGTTAATTATGTTTTTTGTGTTATTTAATGTTTATTTATTTCTATAAATATTTTACATATTTAACATATTTACATATTTTTATAAATTTGTATGTAAAATCACACTCTGTTATAATTTATGTAAGTCCGCTTATTTTATTTCTTTAGTGGAAAAGTGTTGAGTTTAAGTAAAATTTTTAAGGGACAAATTATTTTCCAATTGAACTGGCCCCCCAAAGTGCGAATTTAAAAATAAAATAAAAATATTAGGAAAAAAGTTCTGGAAAAAAAGCTTTTAGGGGTAGTATGATTCACACCTTTGCAGAGAACAAAGGTGGATAGAATTATGTAGTTAAGTTATGGAGGCTTCATGGTACATAGTAGTATTCGAAATACCTAGCCGACTTTTTTTTATTTCAAGTCATTTCAGAAAAAAAAATCGTTAATGTGAATTTTTTACCCTACTTCAAGGGGCTGTAACTTCTTAGGGGAAGCTTTAAGAAAAATATTTTTTATGACGAACCCCCCTTAAAATTCAGCAAGGAATCTCCAGTTGAATTTTCTGCGCTGATTAATGAAACACCCTGTATACTCTCTAGGTCCACATTAAATCGACTTTTTCGTTGTTTTCTTACATCAAACTTTAACACGGCTTATTGGATTATTTGTATGTATGTAGTTATTTATTTTTATTATTATTTTTATTTTTATTATTTTTATTTCCTACCTAGTCGAAATAAAAAAAAAAAAAAAAATCTTTGGGGTGGCACTGCCCTATGGCAAGTAAAATATACCCTTCTGAATGGCCTTAACACCTCTCCCATTCCAGCCAACCATACTATCACTAATCTGAAACTTTTAAGATACCAAAGTTCAAGTAACTAATGTTAATGTTACATGTGTTTCTTCGGGACAAAATAAGTAGATTTATAATATAACATTACTTAATGCTTGATCCATTTGTCAATGTTGACATAAAAATAAATTAGGTACAGGGTGATTCATTATAATGTCGCCCCCCTTTAACGTTGTTATTTCATGTGTCCCAAAAAAATTAAAAGTGGGGTTATGTAGGTGCTAAAAAAGACTTTTTTATACGTGTAACAAAAATTTCAAAGTAGATCAGTATACAGGGAAAACCAAAAATTTAATTTTTTTTTCAATGGATCACCCTATATATGAATTTATTTTTCGATACCTCGTAAAATTATAAGCATAACTTATTCAATCAGCATACCTAAATTCAAAGGCTTCTGAAATATTCGCATTTGAAACATCATCAAATATTTTATAAAACACCTGTTGCAAATCAAGAAATCTAACAATAAAATGCTCTACTGGGCCTCCATTTTTTTCAACACATTTTATAAAGGTTTATAAGGGTTTATAAGGGTTGTTCGCATTTTCTCCAATGAATCTGTTATGAATTCTGGGTTATTTTAATTTAAATTATTAATTTTAATCCGTATCAAATCTTTTAGATGATCGAGGTTTTCAATTTGGTAGGTAGTTATACACACGGTTTTTTAAATAGTTTCAAATGCGAATATTTCAGAAACTATTGAATTTAGGTATACGGTATGATATATAATCTATGCTTAGAATTTTACGAGGAATCGAAAAATAAATTCATATATAGGGTGTTCCATTGAAAAAAAAATTAAATTTTTGGTTTTCCCTGTATACTGATCTATTTTCAAATTTTTGTTATACGTATAAAAAAGTCTTTTTTAGCACCTACATAACCCTACTTTTAATTTTTTTGAGACACATGAAATAACAAAGTTAAAGGGGGGCGACATTATAATGAATCACCCTGTACACAAACGCTATTACTATAATATAGAACGGTGTTAAAATATTCCTAGGTCTGCCACAATTTATAAATTTGGCAACATAGTTCAGAGAACCTTAATTATTTCTCCAACATATTGGACACCTTAAAACTTTACGTTTCATGTCACATGTGCGGTTCCTCTTATTATACAATGGTTCAGCGAATTTAATTTTCCGAAGGTCAAATGACCTCACTACACACAAAACAGCCGAGTATGTAATGTTATTAACTTAATTTGATAAACGTACGTCAGATAAGCGGCTTTGTTCAATGGGATTATTATTAGATAACTGAATTTAATTTTTGTGGTTCTGTACATGGGCAAATTGAAAATTAATACCCACACCGCAATGATGAGGTAACTACAATAATGAATGTATTAATGTAGAATCTCAAACAAGACAACAAAACAAAATTAATCATTGCAAATATAACGCTGGTTCAAAATGACGATAGCTAATTTTTTATAACTTTATATGGGGTTGGTATTTTTTTAGGAGATAATACATTTTAATGAGGATACCTACTTCAGGCATTATACACCTCAGGCATCTACTTGTGGTCGGAATAAAGAGAAATATACAGCGTGTTCAGCTAAGGGTACGGAGCGGCCATATCTCTGTAACTATTGGTCCTAGAGCCTCAAATTAAAAATTTTCCAGACATAAGTGACCATGAGAAATTCAAGGAAAATATTTTCAAGATGGCCGCACTTCCGGAAATACCGGAAGTTGACACCTAGTTCGTTATTTTAACGGAAACACCCTGTAAAAAATTATATTTTTTAAATGTCTGAAGAAATCGAATACAGGTGGTTTTCACCATTGGAATTTAGATTGAGCGGTTTATGAGTTATAAACAAGTGAAAATCGAAAATTTTCAACTTCAAAGCAGTGTAGAACTAGAACGGCTCAAGATATCTAAAAACGGTTTACATGTCCCTATCCTAACTTTTCATGATTTATCCCACTATGTAGAGTAAATTTTAATACAGGGTGATGAAAATTATCCGATTTTTCATCACCCTCTGTATTAGAATTTAAACCACATAGTAGGATACAATGTGAAAAGTTAGGATAGGGACATGTAAACAGTTTTTAGATATCTTGAGCCGTTCTAGTTCTACACTGCTTTGAAGTTGAAAATTTTCGATTTTCACTTGTTTATAACTCATAAACCATTCAATCTAAATTCCAATGGTGAAAACCACCTGTATTCGATTTCTTCAGACATTTAAAAAATATAATACTTTACAGGGTGTTCCCGTTAAAATAATGAACTAGGTGTCAACTTCCGGTATTTACGGAAGTGCGGCCATCTTGAAAATATTTTCCTTGAATTTCTCATGGTCACTTATGTCTGGAAAATTTTTAATTTGAGACTCTAGAACCAATAGTTACCGAGATATGGCCGCTCCGTACCCTTAACTGAACACCCTGTATATGCACTTAGAACCTTCTTACCGTTCAAATACTGATAAAAAGCAAAACAAACTAAGCTATCTATGCATTTTCATTATTTTCATTTGTACTATTATGATATTTTGATGTTTAAAAATTCAAAAAAAATCATATTACGTCAAAAAACAGACCATGCAAAGTCAATAGGCCGTATGATTTCCCTTCTATTTAAAGTTAAAAGTCTCGTTAAAGGCTTAACCATATTCTTTATTTTCAACCATGATTTTCCATCCATTAATTCGGTCTTAACTGTAATGTAAAGACCATAACATGGTCTCTCCACTCTGGTAATTTTGCTTCGAGATCAAGCTCATATAGCCACAGACACATATTTGTACTTTTGTAGAGAACTAAATAGTTTTATAAACGAATACAAACGACCAAGCCGAGCTGGGATTCGAACCACAGACGTTTGGCAGCGTCTTCAGTCAGGGACCTTAACCGCTGCGCCACCGCCCGCGTCTAGTAGAGTAGTTAGAGAGTGTCATTAGTGATTATTTTTAAATAATATTTACGACAACGGAGGGCGATGTTTAAAAAAATTGACACTTTGACAGTTAAAAATGTCAGAGCAAAACTAATCGATTACTTAGATAAAGACGCCTAGTGGATTTTTTAATGAAAGGGAAATCACAGAGGGTCCAATCTCTTTTATTCCTTTCAATATTAAATTTTCAGTTCATATAATCTTCGTGGCATAGAAAAAACGGAAAGGTAGTAAGCTGTAAAGACATTTATTTCAGAGACACCTGTATATCTTCAAAGATAAAAAGTAGAATAACAACACAAAACACAACTCTTATCAGCCGATTGCATATGTATAACAATGGAACAGCTTGAAGGTACATAAATGATGTAATGTTATAATTACATACAAAGTGTGTGACTAAGGACGTCGAAAAAATATGCAAATATCACTTGAAAATATAAATTAGAAAATAATAACAAAACAAAATATGCAAAATTATCAACAAAGTTATAAATAAAACGGCGATAAAACTAGTAAACTTAGAAAGGAATGAGTCTCGATTATATAAATAGATACTCTCAGATATACGTCGATTTTGCCCATTTGTATGTATTGTCTAGGAAATTTTACGTTACAGGAACTTTTCCAGAATTATTATGAAAAAACACTCTGTTCCAATTTTCAAGACGAATAATAATTATAATTGGCTCTCTCAAGGAGGCTTCTAACAGCGAAACAGCGTGGAACTCGGCGAGCCTGGATTGCGACTCGCCAAAACTTTTTCCAGACATTTTCAAATATTGTGGAATGACTTGACTTGTGGAATGAACTTCGGTGGTTCCGCAAAGATCTCATCTGGGACCAGCAATTACTTAGCTTTTAATAAATTACACAAGTTGCAACATTCTAATCTCAATATTTTTGTTATTAACAGACGATAATAATATTGTCGTCTGAGACCGCTCTGGAAACATTCTATTTGTTTCGTGAAGAGCTCCTAGCCCGCCGTTTCATTTGTTTACATTCTTTTTTTATACTGAGTCAGTCAATGACATGTTCGCGACAGTTCCAGTCACATGTCATGTGACACATTGACGGATAGTGTTGGTTCTGTGGATTTCTGGAGTGGTCTCACCGAACAATCTGACATTTCCAGAATCCACGAATCGACGGCCGGTGCAACCTACTAGAATGTACCTACTAGAACGGAGTATAACGTGACTACTGATGCGTCGGGGGACTATATAAGGACCGCCTACGGCTGCGTGAAGTAGTAGTAGTAGTTCGGACGTGTAGTGAAGCTGAAGTGTGAAGTAAGGAAACGAGTAGTGACAGGATAGCGAATTATAAAGAATAGACAAGTTGGCGTTGATGTAGTACAAGTAGTAGTCAGCTGTGTGTGTATTAGAATTAGAGGTTATAATTTGGATTTAGTCAATAAAGTAATTTGCAAGACTTTTAAGTGGTGGATTTATTATTGTGAGACCCGTAACAATATATTTCGGGAGGTAAACTCCATTTAAGATTCATCAAAGTTGCAAACTGATTTTAATTCGATTTGCAATAATTAAGTATTATTGATATAAAGGAAATATGAATTAATTATGAATTACACAAGCAAAATAATTCTTCAAACGCCTTCACGTTTTTATTGATTGGGACAACTAATTTGTTCAAGATGTTAAGACGTACCTAAAATAAGAAGTAGGTATACAATATTGTAAAACTCACCTTAAAAAATTCCGCCTTTTGGATGCCTCAAGCCGAGTAGCCAAGCAGGATGACCACCAAATCATATCTGAAAGTAATGAAAAAAGTACACGTTTAAGTTAGCTCCTGCACTTTTTAATGATTTTTCTGTTTTATTTTTTGTTTGAATCAAACCGAAACAAGACATGATTTTTCCTTGCCTAAAACTTTCACCAATATCGCGTAATATCTCTATGAAGTATGAAGTCATCATCAGTAGAACAACAGGAACGATCGAATGTGAACCTCGGTCTCCCTAGATCGAGCTGTATTCGAGGAAATTTGCTATAATTATTTTCTCCCCATATCTCGAAATTCTTAGTAAGTCGGAATTTTTTGTTTAAAGAATTTTTTAATTGGCGCTTATACGCTTTCGTAGCATGGGAATTCCCTCTGACTGGAAAATAAAAGGACACAGCGCATACCTTTGCAATGAACCCAATCTAAATATATCATATCAAGTTCGAAAACGATTTCAGATTTAAAATGGTGGAGTCTCAACCATTTTCTCAGATTATAGTGTGCCTCAAAACTAAACGTTTTATAGTTACACATTTTAGTTACACTTTCCTTTTCATGTATCCCATCCTCTGCGTTAGTGATTTCTTTTAAGACGATTAGATGTTATTTGAAAACATCTTTACTGGCACGTTTGGGTTCATTACAGTCTCTGGTACCCATCCTTTAGGTTCTAGTCCCCCTATTAGATATTCTGCAACGTTATTTTACCTCCTCCTGCAAGAATGGTAAAGAAAAAGTTGTTGCATGAAAACATTGAAGGCCCAAGAACTTAAGAAGTAATTGGTCTTGTAACCGAAAAGTCAGTGTTTGAGATTATTTTAGCACATTTTTTGAATTTGAAGGTATAGATCAACTCTTTTACTTATACCAATAAAATTACCAAAACTGCTACCGTTGCGAAGCAGTTTCTCAGGTGTGTAAGGTCATTATTAATCAGATTGCTTCATTTTAATCCATTGCACAGTAAATTTTTTCTGGTAATCAAACTGACCATTACAAAAATAATGACATGTGGAATGTGAAATATCAACGTCGCTTATGTGCCTCTACTCAGCAACCGAGGATATGCCTTTGATGGAAGACACCTGAGAGAAACTGCCTCCCAGAATTAAAAGTAAAGGTTTTGACCGAGAGTTGAAGACGTTCTGTGTGAATTTTGGCATTTTAATTCGTAAGTAAAAGAGTTGACCTATTCGAACTTGCGATAAAAAAAATTCTACTGCAAGTTAGATGGGTTTGAAATGTGCTATAAAAATCTGCAAAAATGGACAAGACAATGGTTTCTTAGGTCGTCAACAGTGTAAATGGATCATTTTAGACTATCGCAAGTGTAAGCTAACTTGTTTTAACGCAGCAACTCTTTCTTTACCATTCTTGTAGGAGGTAAAAAGAGGTTGTATAGAAAATCTAACAGGGGGGCTAGAACCCAAAGGATCAATTCAAAGGCTACTAGAGACTCCAATGAAGCAAAATGAACCAATAAAAATGATGCTAAATAACATCTAATGGTCAAAAAAGAAGTGGTAAGAATAATCCCCTACCAGATCAATGAGGTTGAAAAGGCTTTGGAAATGCTTCAAACAAGCCACAATTTGATGATGAGCTGTAAACATCTTGCGAAAATCTTCCAAAAATATTAAAATTCTATTAAAATGTGGTCAAAATTAAAAACAAATGGGATGTGGATGATGCACGGTCTACTATTTCGAACATAATGTGAGCCAACGAATGGAACAACTGATCAAAGGAAACTGTTGGGTGCCACTTTTCATTTTTCACATTGTTTTTAATCCTGTCCTTTTCCGAAAGTGAAACAAACTCAATAAAGTGAAGGAAAACTACAAGACAGACGAAAACGCTATTGTAGTCGGTTTCCTGAAGAACCAATAAACAATAGGAGCCCCTAGAAAACATAAAGGTAAGTGATATTTCTAATTTTTCTAGATCACATGCGGTGATAGAAAACGTCCTACCTGTCGCTCGTTTATATACGTTGGTATTTCTGGTTTTGCTAGATTATATGGTGATAATAAACGAGTCCCTAAATCCAATCAGTCCAAGTAAATATTCCGAATCTAAAAATATTCATTCAACATCAGCGCCGCTGAGCGAAAGGTCCAATATACGACCTAGACTCAAACGAAAGGGAAACCGACAGTCATTGTTATTAGGGAATTTTTACAACACTCATGGAAGTAGAGCAACAGAGTAAAATACGGTCGAAATGACGCAACCAGGTCGTTTATACAACTGCAATGCCAGAGTCGAAAGGTCCATTGATAAATAAATTAAATAAACCAGAAAAATCAAAGACGACGAAAAGCAAATTTGAATCACCAAAGTGTGATAAATGAATATTGAAAGGTAAATTGAAACGCTAAATGCGAAAATAAATAATTGTATAAGCTAAAATAATGTAAGATCTCCTTTGTAAGGGATGAACTGCTATTCAGTGTGAAATATAGATGAAATAGTTACCATTTCAGTACAATGAAAGAAAAAGGAAAGCCCGGCAACACACATTTTATAGTTTTTTTTTTTTTTTTTGGGTGCTCTTAACATTTGATTCCAGAACTCTTGCATACCCTATCCGAGAACCAGAGGTGACTACAAGAAAACCACACGAGAGGAGGGTCCTAGTTGCATTTTCTAGACGATCATCGGGGGTAGGGGGGGGAGTTTGTTATACAACCTACAACACCAGAAAAAACAATGCAGACAAGGAGTGGTTGGGCGTCTCGCCCGTCGTCGCAGGAAAAGGACACGGGACCAGAAGAAGATTCGCAGTTCGTCCTCTGTCGAGATTACAACTCACTTCTTCCTGCAACGAGAGTGTCTACATACGCGGTCTTCCGCGGTGGACTTCGCCATTTTTACATACCTACGCATTTTTAATCTTCCGCAATCCGCATTACAATTAATCGCAGTGAATCCGCAAAGACAATAATTATCAAATATCAACAGTTAATAATGCATGCATCGCACCACAGAGCTATCCAAGAAATCACGCACCTTCGGCTTACAACCGGTAAGCTTATACGCATTCCTTTTAATAATCCGCATTTCCTAATTATATCACAATAATTATTCATTGATCATCGAACTCATATTTTCAATACCGCTTTCCTTCCTTAATTAAATGCAAAACAGCAACAAATTATGAAAAGGCGCAATCATCAACCAGATATTATGTACTCGTAATATTCCATAGATGTTTTTTAAAAAAATTACTACTCGGACCTTATGTGTAGGGTTCGTAGGTATATACCAGCGTGAAAAAACAGGACATTATTTTGCGTTCCAAAGTAGAGCCAGAGGCTATTATATAAACCATAACAAGAAATAGAATTTTTTTATTTCGATTCAAATAGAACTTCAAGACATTTAGAACATTTTTGTTCTAAGGTAGTAAAGACCTCTCTACAGATTAATTGAAAAGTTAAACGCACGCTTGGATCTCAAGACAAGTTTTGTACGCATATACTTATATCCTTATGAATGAGTACTACTTTCTGGTGACACTGAACACATGCGATTTCGATTTCAGATCGTTCACCAGTGGCGTGCAGAAAGGAGGATGGAAATTACTTACATCAAGAATCATCGATGAAATACTGCTGAATGAACCTCTCTGGAGGAAACGAACGCTGAATGATGATACATATACCGTGTCAGCCAATCAAGTCTGAGAGCGTTTCAACAGGTTTTCTTATTGCAACAGCAATCTCAAGTTTAATGATATATATATATATTCGTTTGAAATTACAAATTGCAGTCTTACGATTAACATGTTGTTTAGTTTATTAAATTACATATGATTGGTTTCGTCGATCATGGGGAAAAGAACGATCTGTAGGATATTCTGATGCGATGTTTACATCATGGTGAAGCATTTGCTTTGAGAGATATAGGGCCAGTTGCACAAACGTTAATTAAAGATTTGTCATATAATTACTGATTTCAAATTGCAAATTTTGAAAAAAGGGTGAATATTTTGAATGCTCTTTTATTATTTATTAGTAATTAACTCTTCTAAAAAGGAGTAAAATTTATTTCCAGCAATATCAGACCAACATTTTGACAATACAGGGCATTTTAAAATCAGTGATTATCTGGCAGATCTGTAATTAACGTTTGTGCAACCGGACCTCAGTCTAGGGAAAACCCCATTAAAAAACCTAGACACACCATCCTGTTGAGATTGGTTTGAAGTATTCCAATCATTTTGCAGCATCCGTCTGAGGTTATCTGGCTGTTAATGTAGATTTTGTTTACAAGAGCTTCAAATTCTGTAACCAGTCTATTGTTTCGGTGGAAATTTCATGAATTGCTTGAAAACCTCCAGAAAATTTGGTTAAAGGACATTCATTGACAATGTGATTGATGGATTCTTCAGGATGTCCGCAAATACAGGAAGCGCTTGGTATTAAATTCCATTTATGTAACATTGAATTACATCTACCGTGTCCTGTTCTTAAGCGATTTACTTGTACCCAGACTTTCCTTCTTATTTCAAAACCGTTGACTACTGACGAAGGATCTTCGATTAAAGTGTTGTTGAATAAAGAAACACTTTTATTTCGCCAATCATTTCTCCATTCATCTTCAATTTTAAATGGTCGATCCAGGTATGTTTCTAGCCACACAGGTCTTCTTGATTTTAATCTCGTTGTTGGAAGATTATTCAGGTCCGATGTTATTGAAAAATCATCTGGAAATGTTCGGTATTTATTCATGATTTTATGTGTTGCTTGTTGTCTTCGGAGATTAGATGGAGCAATATTTGACAAAACAGGTAACCAAGGGATCGGAGTTGAGGAAATTGTTCCAGTAATAATTCGTAATGTTTGGTTCAGTTGAATATCCACTTTTGATTGATGTACACTGTTGAGCCATACGGGTGCACAATATTCCGCTGTTGAATAAACAAGTGCAAGAGCTGATGTGCGAATTGTTTTTGCATTGGCTCCCCAAGTTGTTCCAGCAAGTTTGTATAGAATATTATTCCTTGTTTTTAATTTTTGTTTCACTTTTTCTAAGTGTTGATTATAGGTTAAAGATATATCCAAAGTCACACCAAGATATTTTGGATTGAAATTATGATTCAGTGACGATCCGTTGAAAGTTATATTTAGCTTTTTAGATTTTTGGTGGTTATTGAGATGGAAACATGTAACTTCTGTTTTTGAAGAGTTTAAGCAAAGACGCCATTTCTTAAAGTAATCATTCATGATTTTCAAATCAGAGCACAGCGTTTCTTCTAATAAATTAAATTCGCTGTTTTGGTAAGTTAAAATAATGTCATCGGCATATATGAATTTTCTAGATTTGGTTGCAGGCAAATCACTAATGTAAATATTGAATAGCAGTGGAGATAAAACAGAACCTTGTGGGAGACCATTATTTAAGATTCTGTATTTACTGCTCTTTTCGTTTACGAAAACTTTTATTTTTCGGTCTGATAGCATATTTTCCAATAGATTCATAATCGTCTTACAACCAATAGTTTTATATAATTTATGTAAGAGACCTTCTTTCCACACACATGATGGTAAGTAATAATAAGTAAAAGAAACTTTTATTATTCAAGCAGTACGTACAGTGAAAAACAAAACCATTACGGGGGAATCACCTCCACGGGCAAGTTGTAAAAGAATTCCACGCTCGTAGCCTGTTTCCTCCTCGGTCTCCTCTAATTCCTATTTTTAGTTTCATTTCCGTTTGCTCAAGACTGAGGCCCTTGTTATGATACAGTATAACTACTGTTTTACAGCTTCACTTCATGAGAAGTCAATATTTAAGCATGTTTTATTATTACTAACACTTTCTTAAATAACCTAAGCTCCAAAGTACCTACACCTACGAATATAAAAGAAACCTGTTCCGAGATCCCAATTGCGAGTATCAAATCGATTGGTAAGCAATCAGTATGGATGAATAAATAATCAAAGAAAAATTCTACTGGCATTGAAGACTTCTAAATTTGATTGCTTTATTTTGTAATTTTTTTTATAGAAAATGTGAAATATAAGTAATAGTCAAACTAGGCATCCAAATTAGGCATCATTATTATTGCACAAGTTTACAGAAAAATCTAAACATTCCTAACAGATTAGGAAAAATACGTCCCATATACAGGTGATCAGGTAAGGGTACGGAGCAACATCTCGGAAACAATTATTATTGGTCGTAGAGCCAAAAATTAAAAAATTTCCACACATAGAATATCAATGAAAATATTTTCAAGATATTGAACTTTCGAAAATTTCGGAAGTTGTCAATGACTTCGTTACTTTAACGAAAGCACCCTGTACATTATTATATTTTTTTAAATGTATGAGATAAATGAATAAAGGTGGTTATAGGTACAAACAAATGATAGTCGCAATTTTTCATTTTCAAAACAGTGTAAGTACTACATCGAAAATGGATCAAGAGATGGGAAAACAGCTTACATGTCCCTGTCTTAAGTTTTCAAATAGTATCAAACTATGAGGTTTAAAAATTTATACAGGGTGATGAAAATTATCAGATATTAATTTGGTACCTGTATAAAATTTTCAAGTAGGGGTAACACGTGAAAGTTAGAGATGGGGACAAGTAAGTCGTTTTCCCGTATCTTGAACGGTTTCCGATGTGCACTGTTTTGAAGATGAAAAATTATTAACTCAAAAACTACTCAATTTAAACGCTAACTGTTAAACCATCTGTGTATATTAATTTTTTTCAGACAATTTTAAATTAAATAATTTACAGGGTGTTGTTGAAATAACGAGGTATGTGTCAACTTCCGGTATTTCCGGAAGTGTGGCCATCTTGAAAATATGCTTTTCATAAGTCATTTACGTCTGAATTTTTTTTTATTTGAAGCTCTAGGCCCAATAGTTACGAGATATGGCCACGCTCCGTACCCTTAACTGATAAGTGATAACCCTGTATATAGGTTGCGTAAAAGTAAAACGAAGTGGGATTACGCAGAAACCGTTTGACATTTAGGTTTTATACAGGGTGTATAAGATGTTGGCCCAAACTTGAAGGGGTGGTTCCTCTCATAAATGTAAGTTAAAAAAATAAGTTTCAGCTCAAAATGATGTTTCGTTTAAAAGATACAGGGTGCCAAACTTTAAAAAAATATAGGAGTTTTTGGTTATAACTCGTGTAATTTACACCGATTTTGATGAAACTCGGCATGAACAATAAGCAAACAAAGCTCTTTAATTTGTGTATTTCAAATTTTTAGATGTCTTCCAGTGGCGTAGATAGTCAGGATTGGAGCCACTTTTTCCTCCCTATATTTAACGCCACTAGCTTTATTGCAAATATAAAACCGTTGTGCAATAGCCTAAGGAGTTTAGAATAAAAAACTATCCTTTAGGTTTTTTCATATGCCGCCATTTTTGAAATATTTTAATTTTTCTCTGGTAATGTTGGGCAATTTACATTAAAAAAATTGTTCATTTTTTCATTAAAATTTATCCGACTAAAATTTTTATGCAAAATGCTATTATTAATGATAAGTGAGATTGCCTGAGGAAACTTTAAATATCTCAAAAACAGTGCGTCGTATGGGAAAAGCTAAAGAATACGTTTTGGTTCTAAAATCCATTGGCTAATAAACAGCGTTTTTGTACTTGCAATAAAGTCAGTGGCGTGAAAGACAGGGACAAAAAAGTGGCTCCAACACTGAATATTAGATTAGTGACATTTCTTAAGGAAACTTCAAGTATCTCAAAAACCGTGCGCCGCATGAAAAAAATTAATATATACTTTTTGTTCTAAAATGTATGGGTATAATTGAATAACGGTTTTGTAATAATTGGAAAAAAGTTAGTGGTGTAAAAGATAAGGAGGGAAAAGAGGGGAAAAAATAAAAAAAACCTAATATCTACGCCACTGGAAGACATCCATAAAATCTGAAATAGCCAAATTAAAGGCCTTTGTTTGTTTATTGTTCACACCAAGGACCAAAAGTATCATCAAAATCGGTTTAAATTTACACAAGCTATAACCAAAAAGTGTTATATTTTTTTAAACCTTGACACCCTGTATCTTTTAAACGAAACGTAATTTTGAGCTGAAATTTATTTTTCTAACTCACATTTATGATAGGAACCACCCCTTCAAGTTTGGCCCAACATCTCTGATACACCCTGTATTTGTTAGGAAGAAATTATAAACAAATAGCCATTGAACAATCCGATGGGTTCATTAATCAAGGGATTCAACTCCGAAAAACCAAAAAAGAAATAGCGTTTTTCAAAAATTAGTTACGTCGTCATATTTTTGGTATAATGTAGGCTTTTTGAGAGATAGTCGATTTGATAGGTATGTTACTTCCTGTTAATGATACTTCCTGTAAAATCCCGACGCTGTTGGATAATTAGTTTTCGTAATAATTGCAATCAGAAGTTCTTCATACCTACCATATTTTGCAGCGAATCTGGATGCTCTGGTATTTTATCAAACGGATTTGGAAAGTAGGGGAAGTGTTATAAATATAAAAAACGTAGGTACAATATATGTATAAAGCTATAAAACATCAATCTTCCTTGAAATTTAAATCCCTAAAAATGGGTAAAAAAAATCGTGCGCAAACGTGAGCGAAAACTGTCAAGATGGAGGCGATGGAGGTATCTGACAAACACCGGTTGCACAAAAAAAAATTAAACTTACGTCAAAGAATGGATATTTGTATAAATTCAAGCCCAATGTTCGAGTGTTCGAGAATTTTACGAGTGTTCCAAAGCTCATTTTAGACAAGCAATCCTATAGTTTTTTTTTCTCAGAATATGACACAGCCGAGGGCTACAACACATCACACATCATTCCAATGTGACAGTCTGGATGATTGCTTAGCAAATCGGAAAATCATTTTTTTCCAATACGGTTTTCGGTTGTCATGTTTTTTGCTGGATCATTAATGAAAGTAATGTTTTCTGGTTAGAAATAGAAAGTAATAGCTGTTAGCCTTATTGAGCAAAATTAAAAACTATGTAGAAAGTTCAAATTTCAAATTCAAAAATTCAAAAAACTCAAATCATTCAAAATTTATATAGATTTATAGTTAAGGCACTAATTTAGTGGGGATTGCGATGAGGGAAGCTAGGTTCAATTTATGAGATATTTAAGAATACTCTGTCTTCATTCAGTTTAAGCTTTCTGCCATTTATTTTGGCCATCATCAACAGAAACTAGAAGTTTATCTAAGATGTTAAATTTTTCAATAATTATACTGACTCTGGAGCACATGTTTGTACGTCCCTAAAGTTGGAAGAGCGGGGTCAGCAGAACGTAAGTTTTATAAAACCACAATGCTCCATTTTTTCTAAGAAAAACGACATGTTCTGCCAGCTTTAGATAAAGCTAGCAGAACCTCGAGTTCAAAAATGCCTGAATCAGCACGAATATCGAAGTCAAAATGCTCGAACAATTAAACGTTAATTAAGTGCACTAATTAAAACTCATAAAAAAATTTATCACAGCGTTGGAATTTTCTCGGGAATTGACGAAACTTCTAAGCTTTTAAATTTTGAAATTACTCAAAATTTAGGTACTAAATTTCCGAAATGTCAAACATTTTATAACTATAAAAGTTCGAAACTTGAAAGTTTTACAAATTCTTCAAAAACCAGTCTCTACGTTTTCCAAACTTCATAATTGCATTAATCGCAAAATTCCCAGAACGTTCGAAATTTTTTAAACTCATACATTTAAAACAAAATTTTTGGAGTTCCTAAGCTGTAAATCTTGTTTCCCAACTTCAAAACTTAAAAAAATGAGAAAACAAAAAATTCTGAACTGAAAAATTCTTCAAAACTACAGAATAAGTGAAAACTTGAAGATTTAGAAATTTCAAAACTTGAAAAATTTCAAAAAATTCCGGAGACATTCTGAAAACTTCCGGTTGAAGAGTTCAAAATTCCAGAAAACTCAAAATTTTCGAATCTCCAGAACTTGCAGAACTTAAAACATTTCAAACTTCGCAACTTCAAAAATGCTTAAAACTCCAAAAAATTCAAAAACTTCAAAATTTCCGGAACTAGAGAACTTTATATAAATATTAATGCCCGTATTCACAAACGATAATTTCCAAAATAATTACGTAATCAATTATCCCCATCTCATTCTATTGCAAAAAAACTGCATATCTCCATCTCACTCATTTAAATAATTACGTAATTATTTAGGAAATTATCGTTTGTGAATACGGGCATTAGTCTATAAAACTTGACATTCCAAAGTGACCAAAACTTTAAAATCTCCTAACTGAAAATTTCATAACTTCTCAGAATTTTAAAAATTCCGAAACTCGGCAACTTATAAACTTCGGAATTCTTCAAAACTTAAAAATGCTGCAAATTTTCAAAATGCTACAAAACCGTGTTTCGACGGTTAGGGGCCCCAGTTTCGACGGTTAGGGGCCCAATGACATTAAATTTTTAATTAGTGCACTTAATTAGCGTTTAATTGTTCGAGCAATTTGACATGAATATCATGCTGATTCGGGCATTTTTGAACTCATGTTCTGCTAGCTTTATCTAAAGCTGGCAGAACATGTCGTTTTTCTTAGAAAAAATGGAGCATTAAAATTTTAATTAGTGCATTTAATTAGCGCATAATTAGCGTCTAATTGTGATTTTATAAAATTTATGTTCTGCTGACTCTGCTCTTCCAACTTTAGGGACGTCATGTTCTTGCAATCCTTGAGGAACTAAAACTATTTATTTACACACATTAAAACTACTTAAAAATTATTAAAAAACTGTTGAAAAATATTTAAAAATGCCCTGATTCGATTCATCTTTGGTTTCAATATTATTTCGAAAGGGGTGAGTTATGTATGTTACATTTTTGGTGAAATTTGTATCTATCAGAGAGATTGAAACAAGGTTAAAGTATGAAGTTAAATAAATTAAATTAAGTATGAATCCCCACGAAACCCCTTCCTCTATATAACCACCAGTGATAACAAACGTCCTGGGATAAAAAGCAATTACATAATAATTATCTGCTAGGCTGAAGCTAGTTGCTCCTATTGGGAATCAATTTATAAATTCGTAAGATGTATGGGAAGACCAACCTAACAGTGGGTGTTATAAAGGCCGGTAAAGTTGACCCGAGGGATATTTCGCAGGGGAATTTTAGTACACGCTCTTCAGTTAGTAGGGAATTAGTGGGGAATTGGAGGAATTAGAGGAATTAATGGGAATTACTTGAAAAATGCGGGGAATTGGCAGAAAATATGGGAATTAGTGAGGAATTAAAAATACAAAGAAGGGAAAAGAAGGGAAGGGAAGAAACAAGAAGGGAATCAGTGCTTCAAAATGTGCTAGAGGACAAAACTTGCATCCCATGTTAAAGACAACGACTGGAAATATATGCAGATTCCGTTAAAAAGACGGACATAAAATATCGAAATGACAAATGATAAGAACCGAGATAAGACTGAAGAGGAAATTGAAGTTGCAGAGGACCACGAAAACAATGAAATTGACCAAAATGTTGTGAAAACAAATTAATATTAGCAATGCAATGAGGCTGAAATAATTATGGACTTAATTTCTACTGATATCTCGAACGAAGATAGTGAATGTGATAATTTGGAAACAAGCTGCGTAAATTTTAAAGACTTTTCCGAAAAAATTGAATGTGTATCTGAAAAATCATCGTACATAAAACTGATTGTCGGTATGTATAAAAAAAAAACTTCAGTTATAAAGAAGTCATCGTACTACTACTACTGGCTTTTAGCTCAGTCCAACGGTATAGAGTAAGTACTAACCGCTTGAAAAAATTTATAGGCAGTACATGGAAAGCACAATCAAAAATTTCCCAGCCGGCTTTAACTATGAAAAGTTCAAATCAGAAACGACCCAGGGATCAAGCTTGTGGTTGAAGCAGCTGCTCGGAAACTAGTTTGGACGAGGTCGCAATGGAACTCGCCGAGTGTTCGGAGAAGATTCTAGTTCCGCCTAGAGTTCCTCACTCACAAAATTTACCAGAAACAGGATCACTAGAGATACACTTTGAACATGATTACGCGATTTTCTATGCTCAAGCGTGGTTTATTGGTAGGATAATAGAAGATTGCGGAAACGAACACTTCAAAATAAAGTTTTTAAAAGCAGAGCTCTGGACAGTTTTATTTGGCCCCGAACAGAAGACATCGATAATGTACATCAAGACTTTGTTTTCTACGGTCCTATCAAGTTGATATAATCATCGGCGGATAAATAAAAGGCGGATCATATTATGACTTGAAAAGGTCAGACCTGCGCTTAATAAGAACAGATATAAAGGCTTTTAAAAAACAATGATTTTGTTTGAAGTTATAGGTACATAGTTTTAGTTGTTATTTTGAAATTACTCAAAAATGGGTTCTAGACATTTTTATTTTTTTATACAAAAATGTTATTTTTGTATAAAACTCATGTAAAAATAAAAAGTTTATTTTCCTTATAGTATCCCAAGTTTTATTCAAGGTTTTATTTATATTTTATTGTCTATTGCAGAACTTATATTAAAATCCCAAGTTATATTATACAATTCTTTAGTCTAACAAGGTGGTAGAAAAAATATCCTGCCGGAATCAGGGGAATTAGTCGGGAACTAGGAAAATTAGTATAAGGAATTAGAGGAATTAGGGGAATTAAGGGAATTACTAGGGAATTAGAGGAATTAGTAAGAATCTTGGGAATTAGTGTACAATTTTTTTTGCGGATTACACCTCGGGTTGGCCAATTTCTGTGACCTTTGTGCTTATATCGACGTCACATTATGTTTACTAACATTTTTGTAATTACTTTCATGCCAAGAATAAATGAATTGTTACATTCCACCCAGTACCGGCACCTTCTCTAGAAACGGTCTCAGAAGTTTGATAATATTAATAACCCACTGTTGCAACCTTTCACTGAACAAGCAATCCAACACAAAAAAAAATACAAAATAACAAGTGAAGAAGGTCCCAGCTTAGGTGTCGACTATTTATTTTCAATATTTACGTAGGTATACGTCCGACTTTCTCAAATCAAAGCAGTATTTCTTGTAAACAAACCATTTTTAGTTTTATCGAAGCTTTATTTTGATTTTATTTTTAATATTTTCGAAGGTCAGGTTTTGTTTTTCAATTGTTTTATTATAATATCCGTTTTATCAATAAGAAAGATTTTTTTCTTAAAAAAACGAATGAAAGGGAAATATTACACTTAAATTGTATGCACTTTTTTCATAAATATTATTTTCTAGAATCAGGACAACTGGAAAACATTCCCTCAAAAACTGATTTCTTTACCTACCCGAATAACAATAACCTTGAAAATGCTTTTGAAAGATCGATTTTACAGGTGATCTGCTCCAATTAGGAATTAGGGGTGATATTATATTAGGGGTGTGTGCGTGTGTAACTGCGTAGCATTTTATGTAGGTACAAGTGGACAACACCCAATTCATTATTCGTTGCAGTAGGTAATATCGACCAATTCCATCAGTGTTGCGTATAGATGCGGTTGTCAGCTCATTATTTTTAGAAAAGTTAATTCTATTCGGAGCATTCATTTTTAGTATTCTGCGTAATTCCGAGAATTTTTATTCACATTTAAAAGCACCTATAAATATGGAAGTAGGTATAATAGTATCAGAAATAGAAGCAGAGGTACCTACTAGGTCATGGCATGTAAGTCAAATTTACTGGATGAGTCACAATGCAAGTCAAATTACTGGATGAGTCACAACACAAAAGACAAAATAAACAAAGATTGACCCCGAAATAATTCAATCAGTCGCAGTTCATTTATATCAAAGTTAGATATATCAAACAATAACAAATCCATTTACGAGAACAAATTTCTTAACAGGTATCAAAAATCTTCATTTTCCGCTTAATTTCGGCTTTTTTTAGATCTCTTAGAACTTATTAGTTACGTAGTAGGGTTAGAGGTTAGGCTCTAATTCTAGTACGTACATAAATTTTGGAATTCCATAACGATCATCATCGCCGCCGATTGACACACTCTTGTTTACATTAAATTGAGGAAAAAACAAATTTAAACAAAAACGAATCATTACCGCAATTAAAATGAACAATTATTATTATTACACACTATCTTGAGGGAGTTGTAACATAAAAATGCAAATTCGTTAACAGCCACGTATCGGTCACATGTTTGGCTATTTTATTTCTGTTTAGAGTTAGTCATAGGTACGCACGAAGCTCTAATAACGAACTTGCATGGGATTTTCCTCCGTTAGTTTGTTGTTTGTCCTGCGACATCAAGTAGGTAGCTAGTTGTAACAGAGGTTGGATTATTTTGCTCGGATTCCAGGAACAAACTAATTTGTTATGCAAGCCGATTTTGGTGCAAAACCGCAAGGCAATGAGATGTTTCGATCCGCATTGTTAAAGCACCAATTTACAACAAATTGGGTGTAAGTAATTAGGGAGATACCCGCACTCATATAAATTCCGAATTAATTGAATGGTAGGTACCTGCTATAATATGGTGGGTAAGTAGGATTGTATTGCTGATGTCCATTTTGGGTAAGGCAATTTCCAGAAAAGCAAAATTTATAAAAAATAATAATAATTATGCCAGTAGTCGCGTGTCAATTTACAAGCCTATTAGGTGGTATTATACCTACCTATGACTGTTCACTGTTCAATGTTAAATGTTTATTTACAGGAGACTACGTTGCACGATCACGTGTTAAAAAAACACCAACGTTATTATGCAATAGCTGCATTGGTACCAGTACCCAGTACCAGTGGAAACCTAGGTGGAACGGAATGATGTATGTCAGTAGGTCTTTATCAGATATCTATCAACTAAAATCGTCAATCCAGTTCAAAATGAATAAAACGGTGTTCTAGAACTTCTAGAATGTTAATAAAGTGTTCAATTATTATTTATAAGACATAATTATGAAAAGATAACTGTTTTTCATTGTAACCGCGCGAATATCATCTATTATACCACTAGGTACCTAAGTATACCTACTTCAAAAATAATTCCATCAATACAACCGCTTTTAAGCCGAGCACAATGTAAATAAAACGACAACGAAGATTTACCTTGACTTAAATTGCGTCACAAATCCAACCGGCCATGTTTTCTCCCCTTAGCAAAAAATCGATCGCGTATTCGAAAATCAGGACACTGCTGTCAAACGCCACAAAGCCATTGCGTCGCAGGAAAGCAACGCACCGCCGTCAGATGAACATTAATCAGAACAGAAGAAAAACGCATTGTCACCCACGAGATCACGTATTGCGAAATCACCGAAAACAACTCCGAACTTGCGTTGCGATGCATTATTATGACACAAATTACAATGAAATGAAACGAAATGAAAATATTTACGAACATAAATTACTAATTCGGCCAGCGTTGCAACATCTTATAGAACGAATTAGTGTTGCCAAGCGATTACGACCTGCGACCTTGGCCGCCAGAGTTAAAAAAAGCAATTGAGGGTCACCTTGATTTTCGCAAGCTGCCTGTGGACGTCTTCTCCGTGGACACATCTAGCACCGGGTGTTTGTTTACGCAGTCAGCTGTGCAGGTTCAGGATAGCGCGCGGATGGCGCCCGGTGGTTGAGACTCGACCTGCTGAGCGGTGTCTTCGACGGATCGACTCCTCGGGGGTTCGAGCTGTGTCCCCGATGTCGTACTGGCGGCGGTGTTGGTTGGTATTACGCAATACGGAACGGAGAGAGGCCCTGGCGAGGCGACGACGGCGGACGGACCCCGCATTGCAGCAGCGGCGCAGGCGCCCAGCCTTGGCAGTGAACTTGGCAATGAGACGTGGTGGAGCTCGTCAGCGGCGGCTCGATATCGCGCGCGGTTCACACGCAACGCGCTCGATGTTGATCCGGCACGGCACGGGATGCGATTTGCGATTATGACACCGGCCTCGGCCGGCCGGCCTGCCTGTCCTGCAATGCAATCTGCAACGCGACCGCATGCTGCCTTCTTCTCTTCTCTGCCTACCGGCTACCGGTGACAGCATAGTCTGCTTAGGGTAGACCGCGCCCTTTACCTTGCGTCTGGGATCTTCTCTCTTTTTTTGTAGCCTATAATTATAAAAGGGGGTTGTCCGTTAGTTATTCTGCAATATAAAATGGAGCTTAAAATTAAGAAATATCGAAATAAGATAGCCTTATTGAAAAAAAAAAACACACACACACACAATAATAGGTAGGTACCTAAGTATTATACAAGTAGATATCTATCTGTATTCTATACCCAATACCTACCTATGATGTAGTCGCCTTTCCACTTTAAAAAGTACTATGGTAAAATAGTAAATAAAACCCCACAGTAAATTTTTTTTGGTAAATATGTACATTAGCGGCATGGGTATAGGGCGAAATGGCTTATAGCTATTTGAAAAAATGATTTGGTAATTATTTACATCCGCGGCTCCTAAGTTTCATGAATTTTTTCGGGACTGAGGAGCGAAATAGGGGTGCTGGGTGGGTAAGACGCTAAAAACAGCCATTGCAAACTAATATTAAGGTCACAACTAAGGCCTCTTTGGCACTACGGTTGAATTTCTATTTTTTTCCTTACTTTCAGGGTAAGGAAAATCTTCGAGATTAACAGTAGCACGGTTTTTATTTTAAATTTTGCATTTATATTCCAAAAATCATTGCATCAATCCCTGTGGACTGGACAGGATATGTGAAAGCGGATATAGTGTCGGTCCGGTAGGTACTGCACGCTTCGAACCGCTTGAAGTGGGTACTTTCGTAATTCGCGATATCTACTCGCCGCCTCTTGTCAGGAGTCAGGACCGCACTCTCTCCGCACTCTCAAAACCGTTTTTTAGGCCGTTTTGTGGCTTTCCCTTTCATTTGCAAAGCAAATGAATAATTTCCTGGTGTTAGTATCGGCGTTTCTCAATTGGGCGAAACTACCTGAGTGACCCTTCGGCACGACGGGGGGGCCTATAATCCTACAGCTCAATTGGGCGAAGGAATTTTTAAATACCGTTGAGTTGTTTGCATGCTTTAATGTGGCTACGTTGCCAGTTTTTACAGAAATTTCGATTTTCTACATTAAATAAAATTGAAAAAAAAATCATAGTTATTTATTATACAAGAGAAAAAAGTGATAGATTTTAGCTCGAGATGTGATTTCGTCCCCGACGCGTATCCGGTGGAAAAATACTAGTGAGACATATGTATTTTTGCTAATGTAACATTATTTTCACTTTACTTTGTTACTAGGTACCCTACATTACTTTTTTAGATAAATTAACTAATTTCAAAAAAAGAAAAGACGTATTTTCACTGTTATATATTCCACAAATATAATCGACAATGTCGGAACCCATGCAAAACAAAATATAAAAATGAATGCTAATGAGAATTTTCAGTAATTAATAATTTTTGTGATCGCTATTGAAGCGTGTTGTTACATTTAAAAAAAACTTGCATGGGTCCTAAATTGTGCAATATCTTGGAAACAGTGCGTCCTACAACAAAAATATAAGATGACTTTTCTCTTCTAAACAAAACGGGGTATGTACCAAACATATCAAATTTTCATTAAAGTCCGTGGCATAGAAATTTTTAAATAAAAAAAGTAACAACGCACCCAGATCTCCGCCACTGAATTGAAGAATTTTTTATTGGGAGCTTCAAATCGTGTACTACAATTAGTTCAACTGAAAAAAATTCCGAATTATTCTGATACGCCAATTATTAGATATTCAAAAAATATTTAATTTTTAGAACTTTATCACCCTGTATCTCGAAAACTAAAGCTCCGACGACCCATGTCCCATATCTGTAGGAAATTTTATACTACCTATTTTTTGCATTTCCCACGTGCCCTTCAAGTGTGTCACACGTGTTCATTAACACCCTATACGTATTGAAAATTGTAAATATGATTATTATTGTTGCGCTTTAGTTTTGAAAATAAATGTGTATTATTAAAGAGAAGTTTAATTTTTAAATTTTATTGATTAGAAGTAGTAAATTCCAGAGATACTTGGCATTGGAATTGCTTAGATTTAAAAACATGGTGAGTTTTCAGTAGAAAATATGGAAAACACTAAAGGTCATGATTTTGTTACTAAACAATAGAAAATCATAATTCGTTAATACTATTCAACAATTCCTTGAATATAGTAAATGATAAAAAAACTTCTCTCATTGGCCACCCTTTAGTGTCGAACAAGTAGCAGTTATTGAAAATAAATCTGGCAACAGTGCTATGTATATGAGCAAGGCCACACATGTATTTCTTGTCTGTCCGCTTATCTCTTTTAATCCCCTAGTTTCTCGTTTCTCGCCCAATTGACCCCTGGGATTAGTAGATAACAAAATCCTTCGCCCAATTCGGTATCGCCCGTTAGTATAGGTATGTTCTCCACCCCTATACAATGTGTCCCAGATTCGTGTCTCTATACAGGGATCTCGGCTCCTATTACACTTACAGCAAAGGTTAAATGGGGAAAGTTTTAGGGGAAACTTCGTATAGGTGCCATAGTGAAACTTTTGGGGCTGCGGATGTAAATATAATGATCAATGATTTTTTTTATTGTGAAATTCGAAATTTCAAAAGTCATTTTCAATCACTTTTTGCGCGTTTCTTCTGATTTCTCGAATTTTGTGTGATAACTTGTAAATTTTTTAGTGAGCTAAAATTTATTTCATCAATAATTTATGTCATACAGTTTCGTAGATATAACGGTTTTAGTGACACTCTGAAAGTGTCAAAAAATTCATAAAAATCCAAATAACTCAAAAACAATTGAAGATCGATAGTATGTTGTTGTACTAAAGTCACTTAACTTTTGATGAGGAACATGAATCCATAAAAAAAACCGCACCGTGTCATTTAAAATAACGAAGTTCGTGTCCACTTCCGGTATAAACGGAAGTGGTGTTGTGCTGAAAATATTTTGAAAATATTGAGTTTTTCCTAAAACACACATACACAAAAAATGGAAACTGTCAAAGTGACAGTTTAGCCTATATAAATGGTATCAGCTCCCAAAGGATGACCCGGTATAGTTCGAGTCCACTTCTCAAAATCCGTCTTGTCAAGTACTTAGAGGTCTAGCGCGTTGCGATGAGCGGCTACGGCCTTTTGCCCCGATTTACCCGAGCGATTTCAAAAAATATCTATCATATGGAAGAAAATTACTGGGGGGCATCTGAACAATTCCTCCAATTGAAGGGAAAACATTTTCTTCCAATTTGCACCTTGCGGTAACCTCCAATAACCGGCGAGTCATTAATATGGCCACCGGGAATATCTCCAGTAGAAACTATAAGCGTCGTACATCCTCAAGCAAAAAATTTTTCCCAAGGAAAGTGACCCTAATTTTTCGGAAAATAGTTTTGAGCTTCTAAAATGACCGCTAGGGGGCGTAAGAGCCATGACAAAATAAAAAAATTGAATTTTCTCATCGGACGTTATCTGACAAAGGACGTTATCTGACATATCATAAGGAATTATCGCGATATTTATAAAAAAAAATTTAATGGAATGGTATATCATTTTTACATAGTGAAAGAAAGAGTTAAATTCTTCAGCTGTCATTAAAAATCGAAGCTTGATAACTCTCGCCTAATTGTAGATATCTGCCAGCAAAGTTGACTGAATTTTCAAAGTTTGAACCCCGCACGAATCAAATGGAAATTATTCCTCGGTTAAAATTGTTGAAATTCAAATATATTTACGGCATCAAAAGTCTCCATGGGTGTGGATATTCAAAAATCGGCTATTTTAAATTGCTTTCTGTTCATGTTTGGTAACTTCGTTATTATTGGAGCTAAGAGTCAGTTCAATTAGCAAACTTGAAGAAGTTTTGTCGCTTATTACACTGGTGCATGAAAACTTAAAAACAATTAAAAGCTTACGTCGTGAGATACCTATTCCTATTTTTATTATAAAAAATTTCCTTTTTGAGAATATCGCATGACGTAAACTTTCAATTGTTTTTTGGTTTCCACCACTGTAATAAACGACAAAAATTCTTCATGTTTGCTATAATTAAACCGACTTCAAAGCTCCAATAATAACGAATAAGTTACAACGGTGAACAGAATAAAATTCAAAATAGTCGATTTTTCATCACCCTGTATATACATATTCACTTGACGCCCATGAAGAATTTTGGTCGCCGTAAATATACAGGGTGGGCCATCGAAAAGGTAACAAGCCTAATAGTTTGGAAAGTGAAGATGTATGCGAAAAACGCCGAAACAGGTCGATTTTGTTATCGAGGGGGACATATTTTCGTGACAAATTTAACTACCCAAGTTTACCCCCTTGGCAGGGGTAGCTACCCCTTTGCTTATCATCATAGGGAACAGCTATCGAGTAATACATCATTTGAAAGCTACTTGAATTCTCTTTACAACGATATCCAAAAATTTGGGTTTCGCTTACATACAGGGTGGCCTAACGAAAATGTAACTCGCCTTACTCATCACTTGTATGTAGGCCACCCTATATGTAAGCGAAACCCGAAATGTTGGATATCGTTGTAAAGATAATTCAAGTATCTTTCAAATGATGTATCACTTTTGCTTACATACAGAGGGTGGCCCAACGAAAACGTAACTCTCCTTAATCACTTGTATGTAGGCCAGCCTGTATGTAAGCGAAACCCAAAATGTTAGATATCGTTGTAAAGAGAATTCAAGTATAGCTTTCAAATGATGTATCACTCGATAGCTGTTCCCTATGATAATAAGCAAAGGAGTAGCTACCACTGCCAAGGGGGTGAACTTTGGTAGTTAAATTTGTCACGAAAATATGTCCCCTCGATAACAAAATCGACCTGTTTCGTCGTTTTTCGCATACAACTTCACTTTTCAAATTATTAAGCTTGTTACCTTTTCGAGTATTTGAATTTCCCAAATCCTAAAAATTAATTAAGTCAACTTTGCTGACATACTTATCTAATAGTTAGGCAAAAGATATCAAGCTGCGATTTTCAATAACACCTTATAAGAATTCAATTACTTCTTTCACTATGTAAAAATTAATACAAATTATTAGTTTGGTTTGACTGTCCTATTATAAATGATATTATTTATTATTTATTTAGTTACTATTCAGGTAGATACATAAATTATTATTATTCATATCACCCTTATAAATGAAAAATTAATTTAATAATTAATATAAAAAATAAAATCTTAGAAATCACACATGAGTCCTTAAAACAGATAAATCTCAAAAAATTCTATGAAATTTTAAGGCTGAATTCCTATCCCAAAAATTTGTTAAATAAACTGATTTTTTCTACACCATTTATTAATAATCAAAATAACTTAAATAATCAACAAACAACTCCTATTATTGTTACAAGATATTTTTCCCTTCCTTATATTAAACCTCTTTTTTCAAAACTTGCTCCACTTTTAAAAATAACAGACAATGACAGAGCTGCTTTTAAGACTCAAAAGACAGTCAAACAACTTTTCTCGAAATTCAAAGATAAAACACCCACAATGCAACAATCAAATGTTGTATATTGCATTCCTTGTACTATAACACTGTGACCAATGTTATATAGGACAAACATCAAGGAACTTGAAATCCCGTATTACATCCCATAAAAGTGATGCAGAACGTAATACAGGCACTTGTGCTCTAGCTAAGCATGTTAATAATAAAGATCATCAAATGAATTATGATGGTACATCAATTTTGGACATAGAATGTAATAAAAAATCGTTTTTTTTTTCAAAATTTTACACCCTGTATCTAGAAAACGAATAAGTTAGGACATACGATTATATGAAAAAAATTTCTTATTTTTGGCTGGTAAATATGCCCTTAAAATCTTTTGCACTGATTTTGAATCACTCTGTATGTATATTCCGTACGAACATTGAATTGGAGGTCGAAATATGTTTTTCTTCTAAGTCAAGCAATTGTTCAGGCGATACCTCCCTGAACACTACTGAACAGTTTCCCCACACCCACAAACACAATAATTTATAATGCGTTTTCTTTTCTGACTTGAAAATACATTTTTTTAATGTTCGGGTGTATTGTTTATTCATTGAACTTTTCTTTGGTTTTCTATTTTCATTTATCGAAATTCTCAAAAACAATCCTCCAGTTAAAATAGTCTACCATAATAATGAGTATAGTCTTTGCAAAGTCAATTGAAACGGTAAAAAAACTTAAAAGCGGCTGATAATCCGTAATTGTTTGATGAAACTCGGAAATATAATTATTTATAATAAATTTTATTTAAATATTATAAAATTTCATTGCGAAATGAACATGCATGGTAGACGAAGAATTTCAATGCCAACATGACAATTTATATTTTTTAAAACACGAGTAGGTAATTACCTTGATATAAATTATTTTCTGAAAAAAATAAACAATATGTACTAGATAACTTAGCAATTTTATAAACATAAATAGGTAGTTTTATTTATCCATAACAATAATAATTTTTATTATTATTCTACGCCTTTTGTATTTAATTATTTTTTCGATTAATAAAAAAATTGAATAATCCTTCCCTGAAGTTCTTTAGGAACAACGGGATTTATCAATTTTTATTATCAGTTTTAGGTAGGGTAGTATTCCCCAACAAATAACGAATTAAAGGTCTCCAAAATATTGAATAATAAATAGCTACAGTCCCGTTATTATTGGAAGGCGAATAAGTTTTTACTGCGCAGAACGTTAGGTACTACCTCCGAATCCGAATATTTTTTGTCGTCCAATAACAAAATGGTAGTCGGTGTCCACGTTACAAAAATAACCAGCCAGATAAGGCTGATAAGAGTAGGTATCTCCGCCGTTTAAAGAACATGTAAATGCTTAGTGGCCCTGAACAAAGCTCGCAAGATACACCTATGCTTTGTTACCTACCTACCTCTCTCACCGAAAGCTTACAAATATTTACATTAGCGTCTACAAAGTAAAAATCAAGAAATAGGTAGTTGAAAATTTTTCACGTAACTTCCGAACTCCGTCTCCTTTCTACGAACGGGTTTCAGTTTTGAATTCGTCGTTGATTATTAAAAAAAAAAAACATAAAACCCTTAATTTTTCGATAATATTTCTATTTAGTGCATACACTAGCTAATTACAATGCACGCTGGAATTCACCACTCATACGCAGTAATTAATTTTTTGCTACTTATCCGTATTTTGGTATATTTACTACATTTACATGAAAATTATGTTTGATTTTTACCATTTTTTATTATTACTATGCGAAATAACATTGTACACGCAGACAATGTAACTGTGCAGTAAGTTTGATTGTCAATTAGTCGGTGCACCCTTTTTTCTGTATTCATGCACCTCCGGGTTATAGTGCATGAATATAGTGCTAATAACAAATTTCAAAACGCGGTAGCTCAGCTCGTCTCTTTGTCTTAACGTATAACCTATTATAATGATACATACATCTCCTAATTATATGCATGTATTGCCCACACCTTGCCCAATTTGCCGCGCATTGCCTACCTACTAGCGAAAGAAGTGAACGACCTATGAAGTAGGTATACCTAGTTGTTGCAAAGCGATTATCTAATTTTTTCACGAAATCGCTTCCCGTAATTTTCTTACATTGTTTTCCACGTACATAATTGACCGAAGATGAGGACTAAGATGTTATTATAAATTATGATGCAATTAATTGCTTTGGTGAAGATTGAAAGTTGACTGATCGTAGGTGGATACCTAGCATATCGTTTGTTATTTCTACTTCTAGTTATGTTATTTATATTCTCATCTATCTATCTATCTTCATGGCCGAAAGGTTCATGTCCTGAAAAATACGGCAGAAGTGCTGAAATATTGAGGACTAATCCACCCAAGGAGGGCCTCTGCGCTTTATTTTACGGTCTATGGAGCTGCGACCTAGACCTAGAGCTCTATAGCGACAAACTAGCTGCAGACGACATGCATGCATGCCTAGATTTTCGCACCAGCTGAATTGCTCTTTGTTACTCAGGTGTTTAATGATACAACTTATATAGCCCTGTTAATTTAAAGCCGAATATGAAATCTCTTCTCTCTTCTCTTATATTATTTATAAAATAGATATGTATAGGGAGACTTCTCCTTCGCTAATCTAAAAGTGCAACATGTCTTACAGTCAGTATTATAAAGGCCCATTAAGCTAACGAGCTAACTTTTATTAACATTTTTGTAATCCTTTTTCATGCCAAGAATCACTAAAATTTTCCATTTTCGACCTATGGTCGATACCTTTTCTGGAAAAGGCCCCAGAAATCTGCTCGTTAACGTCATGAAGCCTTTATAATACTGGCTGTTAGACTATAATGAAGCATTTACACCAGTTCAGAAGAATTCTGCTATTATACATCCAAGAAAGGAGCGTTACCTATAGATATTTAATTACTCACTACAGGCATATCAGAAACCGTAATAGAAACAGATTCGGTTTTAAATTAGCAAAAAATTGCTAGACTTTCATAAAATTTATGTTTTCAAAAATAATAAATATTATTTAATAAATATTAAATATTTATTAAACTTTCGTCTTAATAGGTATGTTGCAGTGAAAATAGATCTGATATATCGCTGCTTAGTTAGTTACTTCTCTAATCTTGATCATCCGGTTAGACACTTTGCTAAGTAGTCTCCTTCCTCACTTGTGTCTTAATTTATTTATTTTATTATTTATTTGTTTACTTATTTATTTGTAACAACTGTTCAACAGAATATAAACTTCAATTACAAAATAGTAAGAATCAAATTGATAGGTATAGTTATAACTTATAACCTAACTAAAGTTAACGTAAAGATAACGTAAATTTACTAAATTTATATGAAACGGCATATACAATGATATACAGAGTGATTCAGGTTTTACCTTCTTAACTCTAGGGAACGATAGAGAATCGAAAAATAATATGAGTTTGCTCTATGAACTTTATTCGGGAAATGCTTCGTTAAGCAAATACAGGGTGTTAAAGTTTTAAGAAAAAATTCGTATTTTTGAAAAATAAAAAAATTGACAATTATGATCATTCCAAAAAAATATTAAAATTTATTAACAATATGTAAGATGTAAGGTTTCCTGGGATATGCCTAGTGACGAGATACCACCTCAGTGCTGCTTCAATAAAAAATTCCACATCCTCTTCCCTGACAGGAAGAAATGGAAAAACGGGATCCCAGTGTTCGCTCACTGGATCTGGAGCCGGCGTATACGAAAAATCAAAACAAGTTAAAATGGCTATCAGTTTTGGCCCACACGCCACAGTGTTTCAGGATGAGACGGTTGCTATCGAGCATTGTGCTATAGCTCAGATCCAAAATAGTAGTAGTCACTAACTGACATTATTAAAAAAACTATTTTGGATAAGCGGCAAACAGACAATTTTCCTCTCTAAACATCAGGTTCTGCGTGCGACTTCTCTGAAATTGCTTTTTCATTAAGGTCAGTTAGTGACTAATTATTTTGGATCTGAGCTTTAAAGAAATGAGAGGCCTTAAAGTGACTCACACAAGAATAGCGATCTGTTCTGTACTGACAGTCAATCTGCTTTTAAAGGCACTGGCCTCGCCAGTAATCACATCACGAACCGTGATGGACTGCATGCAGGAATGCTCTGGGGGACATATCTGACACCAACAACGTCACTTTGGGGCTAGAGGGTAACGACTGTCCCCATCGGAGACGAACCCTACTGCGGGGCGAAAAAAGCCTCAAGAGAAGCATCATAAAAGAGTGGATGCTCTCAGAAACCCTGACCAAATGGAACAGATCCATAGGGCAGAGACATGGAAGAAGTTCATCAAAGAACCCTCGCACGCGGTTACGACAAACCTATTAGGCCTCAGCCGTACCATACTGAGGAGTGAGGATAACGGTGGGCCTGCTCACAGGAAACTGTCGACTCCGCAAACACTTAGCCAGCTCTGAAAGACCTGCGCCAGAGAGCTACATTAGCTCTCCCAAAACAGTCTTTGGAAGTTGGTAAAACAACTAGAGCTGGAAGAGGAGCTCTAACTATAGGCAGGGCACAATAATAGATCTCAACAGGTTGCAGTGCACACCTTCAGAAGGCCTCCCACTACATCTACAATCTACAAGATGTAAGGTGAATATTTAATGAATTCATTCAAATTTTATAATTATCTTCCCATACTTTGAAACTCCCTTTATTCTAAAAACATAAAAATAGAGAGCAATTTTTTTTTCATAAACTTTCTTACCAATATTCATCAAATTCGTGAGGCATCAAAATTTTCCAATATTACTGCTATACAGGGTGGGCCATCGAAAAGGTAACAAGCCTAATAATTTGAAAAGTGAAGATGTATGCGAAAAACGCTGAAACAGGTCGATTTTGTTATCGGAGGGGGGAAATATTTTTGTGACAAATTTAACTACCCAAGTTCAACCTCTTGGCAGGGGTAGCTACCCCTTTATTTATTATCATATAGGGAACAGATATCGAATGACACATCATTTGAAAGCTATTTGAATTCTCTTTATAACGATATCAAACATTTTGGGTTTCGCTTGCTTACAGGTGGCCCAACGAAAACGTCGCTCGCCTTAATAACTTGGAAACTGAAGATATACGCGAAAAACGCTACAACAGGTCGATTTTTTTTAGCAAAGTAGGCATATTTTCGTGTCAAATTTAAGTACCCAAGTTCACCCCCTTGGCAGGGGTAGCCACCCCTTTGCTTATCATCATAGGGAGCAGATATCGAGTGATACATCATTTGAAAGCTACTTGAATTTTCTTTACAACGATATCAAACATTTTGGGTTTCGCTTACATACAGGGTGGCCCAACGAAAACGTAACTCGCCGTAATAACTTGTATGTAGGCCACCCTGTATGTAAGCGAAGCCCAAAATGTTGGACATCGTTGTAAAGAGAATTCAAGTAGCTTTCAAATGATGTATCACTCAATATCTGTTCCCTATGATGATAAGCAAAGGGGTAGCTACCCCTGCCAAGGGGGTGAACTTGGGTAGTTAAATTTGTCACGAAAATATGCCCCCCCCCCCCCCCCCCGATAACAAAATCTGCCTGTTTCGGCGTTTTTCGCATACATCTTCACTTTCCAAGCTATTAGGCTTGTTACCTTTTCGATGGCTCATTCTGTATAATCGACAATATATATAAATTTTTAACCGCTGGAAAAATTTCGAAGATAGGTACCGATATTTTATAATAAAAAATGTTCATCATCATAACACAAAATAAACTGCAAATATTATTTTATGGATATCTAGCTATAGAATAATTATGTTTCATAAAATCTCGTAATACACCGTAAACGTTTTATAGCACTCGCTACAAATAATATTTTGTAATTGCTTTTTGTTTCATTTTATTAGTTATAAAACTGTTGCATAGACAGTTCCACAACAACCTTTATACAGGGTGTCCCATAATATGTGGGCAATCTCCCGGATTTGGGTATATTTCGTAAAAATAAATGAAAAAATAGCTATAAAATTAATTCCTCAGAGACACCCCTACAAAGATATTGGCTGTTGAAGTTGAGGGTTGAAAATCAATTTTTTGCCATAACTTTTTTATTTCTTGACCGATTTTGATAATTTTTGGTGTTATTTTGTATTATTTTGAACTGTTTAGAATAGTGTTTCTTAATCTTTGGTAGCACATACATAGACCTCGGGATGGCATAACCCCCTCATTCACTTGAAATAAAACAATAAAAATAATAATTTTACAGTTTTTTAAGGTTAATTTTCTTTTTATTTGACATTTTTTACATAAAAAATGTAGGTAAAACATCGGTACTTCATCCGTAACTTTTAATCCTTCAGTAGACCTATCCGTCAAATGGTCGTAAACAGTGTGTCTCGCACATAAGTATCTCAAGTAACGAGTAGTTTAGATCTGTCTCTGCACCGTAACTTGGTTCCCTCATCTCGAGTCCCAGCGCAATGAAATTGATGTAATGTAAACAATATGACGTAACTGACATCCAACACCAATTATTAATTTTCTCAAGGTCATTCAATTAGTCTATTCGCAAAGGAAAAGTTAATCAATATTAATTTTTATTGAACAAATAGAATAATAACCATAATAATGTTTATAAAATGTTACAATAATAATGTTAATAAAAAACAAAAAAAAATAATAATAAAATAATAATAATAAATAAAATAATAACAATTATTTATTTTAAATTGGTTAAATTAATCGATTCCAAAAATTGCGTTTACGTTAGAGCAAAAAACTTTTATAGTTGAAAGTTACTTTCGCAATGGAAATAAAATTGATGGAACTTCGATGTACTCCATAGATAACTGCCTAATTGAGTTCTGAGAGGAATATCCCGGTTCTCCAGAATTTCAGAGAAGTTCAGCGATATATTGCAAATTTTCGAGACAGGAATGTTGTCAGAACAGTAAGCGGCAGGCCAAAGAGACATTAGGTAGTAAAGTAGAAATTGCTCGCAATATTATACAAAACGATCCTTATCAGTTCGTCATCTAGCTCAGCAAATTAATAGGCTACTTCGGAAAAATGTTCCCTTGTATTCTTATCGAGTGACGGTGATGCAAAAACCGCGGAAAATATATCATAAATGTTTTCGCATATTGAGTTTAATCCCCATGTTAGTACTAGAGCAGCTCTAGCCTTAGGAATATCACGTACTACTGTCCAAAATCTTTTGAAGGCTCATATAGGTATGTCTTACACCGTGGACTGCACCTATATCATTCAGTTCTACATCAGGACTTGAATGAACAAGATTTTGACCGTATAGATTGGATTATTGTCTTCGGATGTTTAGCATGAAGCATGATAAATGAAAATAGACAATATTTATCGCAAATTCTTTGAACGGATGAAGCAACTTTCAACAGTGTGACAATAAAGACAATACGCACAATATAATATGCATTATTGGTCTGCGGAAAATCCTCGTTGGTCCCGCGAAGTTCAACATCAAAGACGTTGGATTCTTAATGTGGTGTGGTATCTTGAGGAGCAGAATTATTGGACCACATTTCTTTAAACGACCTCTAAATGGCAACATTTTTCTTGATTTTTTGATCAATCAGTTACCGATTTTCTTAGAAAATGTGCCACTGGAGTTACGGCAAAATTTGTTCTTGCAACTGGACGGTTGTTCAGCACAGTTTGCTATAAATGTGCGAGAACATCTGAACGCAGTATTTCACCAGCGATGGATTGGAAGAGGAAGCCTATTTCCATGGCCACCCAGATTCCCAGACTTGACCAGTCTGTATATTTCTATTTATCGGGGCAGTTAAAGGACTTCGTTTTTCAAACTCAACTTACTAGGTACTAAGCAAGCCATGGAAAACAAGATTCGGAATGCAACAGAAATTGAAGCTGCAGTTTTTTTCACTCAAGACAGGCTCCAGCAATGCATAGAACATAATGGAAAGCAATTTGAGCATCTTAAGGAGGGATTGAAACATTTTCTCTTCGAATCGGCCCTATTCAATGCCAGAAAGTGCACTGAATTTTCTGATTGAGTCTTGTATCACCGATATTTTATATTCGGAATAAAATATCGAGGCTCGGTTTTTACTAGTTTGTTTGGACATCATTTTCTTATTTATTGATGTAAAAAAATACCGATTTTTTAAAGAAAATTTCAAATTTATTTTGTAATGTCTAAGAACACCCTCTAGTGGCGACATCCTAAATTAAAATCACCACAAATTGGATGGGTTTTTTGTTGTCCAAGGAATGCTCTTTTCAACGACACCGAGTTTGTTGAAATCTGTGCAGTCGTTGCATCCCCCACCACTTTATTTTTAGTCTAACAGCAAAAAAATGTGGGACAAAAATTACTCGAATTCATCTTAGCTTAAGAAGGCTTAAATTTTTTGTTATCTAAACGAGGCGTAATTCCGAGAAAGACAACTTTCTTAAATTCAAGATGGCGGTTATGCCCTTAGCGGCCATCTTAGAAACCTGAAAATGATTTCCAGGATTTTCTTTGCCACTTTTATAAAAAAAAAAAATTTACCGCAAGTTTCCACAATAGGTAGTTTCGGAGTTTTTTCGGCCGCCCGGTAGATAATAAATATTATTTACTTACAAGTTGCAACCCCAGCACTTACAGAATGAGAGCCGCCACTGATCAGATAGGAAATGAAGGTTGCATGCAATTTTATGGGCGTTTTAATAATCATTCTCAGATGTTTAAAATTAAAACGTAAAATGCCGGATCTGCCGAAGAAAAATAAAACAATAAAACCTATAACACAACCTGTGGTTGTACATTATAAGTGGTATAAAGATAATAATTAATCCAAGAGCGCCAGTTTTAAACGTAAAGATTAATTTAGATAAAAAAAATATTTAAGTCATCATGTAATTTTAAATGAAGTTTACAAATTTTTTAATATCATTTAAATGCATTTACAAGGAGGTTAAGTAAGTATGGAAGTAATAATACAGTCGTAAAGTTCTGCATGGTCGGAATTCATGACCTGCTGCTTTTTTATTAGTCATATGTAACTTGCAGAAGCTTTTAGCGGGGTAAAAAGAAAAATTGATGAACTGATGCACATTTTTTATGAAGCCGAGTTAGTTTTGTATGTAAATATACCGGCTGTATCATACGTCAGTATTTTCGCAAAAAGGATCTCCTATTATAATCTGCTCACCGATACTTTATTTACAACTGACTTCAGGATTTGATCTCACAAGATGAATGCGTGCATGTATATGAATTTGTAAATAGTTTCAGGAAGAGTAATGAAGACAAAAACTAATTAGGGTTAAAAGATAACTTTTTCATTAGTGTCTTCTTAATGCACTTGATATTGATATCGGCTATGAAGATCAAGGTATTCCCTCGCGCTTGGTCTAAATCTCACATTATTCATTATTCCGCTTCTCAAGTCCAACAAACCAAAAAACGTTATAACCTCATACAGGCCAATCGGCCTGATCGGCCTGTTAGAGAAATCTCTCTAACATGCACAAACGTGTAAGCTCATTGAAAAAATTTCTAATAACAGATAAACATGGCACCTTGAGGAGTTCAACCTACTATATCCTGCACAAAACGGCTTCCACAAACACCGATCAACTAATGACTGCATTGTGCATCTCGAGTCCGAGATCCACGATCAATGGCCAACAAGCAAAACCTTATTGGTGTTTTCTTCGACCTTGAAAAGGCCTATGACATAACGTGGACCTACCCCATACTTCTACAGCTTGAGAAATGGGGGTTACCTGGAAATATCCTTGCCTGTACAAAAAAAATCCTACAAAACAGATCTTAAAGTAAAAATAAACAACATGCTCTTCAACCGTATTAGGAACCTTCAAAATGGCATCCCACAAGGCTCTACTGTTAGTGCCACCCTATTTCTCATAGCCATCAACAATTCTGTACAGAAAATAACTATGCCTGTTCGTTGCAGTCTGTATGCGGATGATCTCCTCATATATTTCAAAGGCAAAAACTTTAAGCTCACGCAGAAAACCCTTCAATCAGCTCTATCGACATGCAACAGCGTGTATGTTTCAGCAAGGGTAGTTTAACCGAATCGCCACTCCTCAGGCTCCAGGGCAGAAGCCCCATTTTCACTTTCGATCGCAAGTTGAACTGGAAGCCGCATATAGGCGAGGTTAAGAAAAACTGTTTTAAGGACCTTAAAATCTAATAGAGGTTTGTCGGGTCACTCTTGAGGAGCCGACACAAACACAATGCTTCTCATATATCGCAGCCTTCTTCGTTCTAAACTCGACTATGGCATTGCTGCATTCTCGTCCTCCATCAGGAGTTCTCACCGTAAGTCCATTGAAGTCATTCAATCATCTGCCCTAAGACTTGCTACTGGTGCCTTCCGCACTACTTCAACTACAAGCTAGTTTTATCTCACTGGTGAGTGGTGAGCTACCCTTCGACCTCCGTGCCAGGCTCATATCGCTCAACTATGCCGTTTACACTACTATAAATTCAAACAGCCCCAAGTTTTCTCTCGTTACTTCTCGCACCTTTGTACCTATCTTCGTCTCTAAACCCCATCTCACTCCCCCCCTCCACATTAGAATCCATCAACTTGAAACGCTACTCAACATTATCATCCCCAGAGCATTGACACCGCCACCTCTCTTTCCATCCCCCTGGTCGTAGTCAGAACCCCCTGTCATCACCTCACTTGGTGCAGTCAACAAAAATACGATCAGCCACTCCTCTCTCATATAACAATTTGAAGAGAAAATCTCTTGCTTTCCCAATTTTATTCCAGTATTCACTGACGGCTCCAAGGTTGATGACAAAGTTGTTTGCGCAGTTTACACCCCCCCCCCCCCCCCCCAACCCTCGAACTGTGAATTCGAATGCCTATATAGCTCGTGCAGTATTTTCACCGCAGAGCTCTACGCTATTCTTCGGGCAGTCGAACTCGTCAGCTCTTCTCTCGATCAGCGCTTTATCATATGCTCCGACTCTCTGAGCGCCCTTCTCTCAATTAAACAAATTTACCCCTCCAATCCACTTGCCAAACTAATTAAAACCAAACTTGCCGACCACCCTTCTAGATTCATCCTCTTGTATACCCCCTCCCATATAGGCATCCCAGTAAACGAAGCAGCTGACTCCTTGGCTAAAAGAACTGCCTCTTCCTCTTCGGATAACATCACCATCACACCAATCCACCTGTCCAACGACCTACGGACACTCTACAGATCTAAAATTAGGAAACTTTGGCAAGATAACTGGAACCTGAACGATTCCTTTCTCAAATCCATCAAACCCTCGATTGCTGACTGCCTACCCCTCCCTCCCTCCAAACCAAACCAAATCAAATTGAGCAGACTCCAACTTGGCCACACCAGACTTACCCACTCTTTCCTGATTTCCAAACAACCTCCCCATAACTGCCCCTCATGCGGTATAAGACTGACTATCCCCAACATTCTTTTCGAATGCCAAGCTCTCCAACCACTCCGTTCTAAGCACAATATAGTTACCACCAATGTCATTCTTACTAGCCCGTGTTTCTTCACCCCTCTACGTTGCTTCCTTAAAGAGGCAGGTTTTTATGACCTAATTTAACCCACCGTTCCGGCTGCTAATAACCCATTGTGGTTGATGCAGCCTAATCAACCTAAGAGAAAAAAGTTGGTGCCATTTTCTATAACTACGTGAAAAATGCTATACAATTGTGGTAAAAAAATACTTGGCCTCATTAAACTGAATCGAGAAGAAAATTCAGTTTGTTAGTTTTTTATTCGGGATTTCAATTCATGTGTTGTTAATAATTTAAGAAAAATCAAATATGGTTTTTTAAAACTTGCGTATTTTGTAGTTATTTCAAATAAATTTACTTTATCTACAGATTCAGCCAAGATTGGGGACCCTTCTACAGATTGTTTCGAGCTAAAAATATGTTTTAACAGCAAAATAAATAACACAATTTAACACATTACAACATAGACAAATAAGAATCCACATAAACGAAACAGGAAGAAAAATATCAACACAAATGTTGGGAAGAAAAACTAACAATTCAGTGCAGGTAATGGTCAAGGAGACCACCATCAAACTCAACACATTCCCTTGACCTTGAAATTAATCTAAAAACCATTTAAAAAATATCGCTTTATTGAAGTACTTCCTCAAAATGTCCACCCAGTTGCTGTATACACAGTCTATCTCTTCTTAGTATTGAAATGGTAGCTCTGCCAAGAGTCTCGGGATCAGCAGGAATAGTTTCTGCGGCATCCATGATTCTAGCGACTAGTTGTTCTCTGTTCTCAACATTCCCTGCATAAACTAATCTTTTCAGTCTTCCCCATAAAAAGTAATCCAGGGGATTAAAATCTGGTGACCTTGCTGGCCAAGGAACTGCAGAACCTCTTCCAATCCACCGGTTTGTATAATTTTGATTAAGAAATTCTGTTACTTGTCGACCAAAGTGTGGAGGTGCGCCATCGTGCTGAATCCACATTCGTTGTCTTACATTAATAGGAAGTTCATCCAGTAAAATTGGAAGATCATTTTCAATGAAACGTAAATAACGAATGGCTGTGAGACGATCCTTCCATTATAAACGGACCAATGAGGCGGTCGTCAATAATGCCACAGCAAACATATATTCACCGAAAATCTATCTTGAAAATGGGTTTCCCGAGTTAGTCGTGGATTTTCAAGTGCCCAACAATGAACAGATTTACTTAGTGGTACTTTTAGTAGATAACGTTAATAGCGTTACGTAACTATCTTCATCCACCCTCAGGTAATTTCGCTAATCGTCTGGTTCCAATCGTAGTTCTTCTAGAAGATTTATATGCGTATATTGTAAGCGTTTTAAAAGCCAATCTTTGACCCATTTTATTCGAATTTTCGGCTTTTGAATTAATTTATTTCTTTTCTTTTTAACTAGAACAGCGTACGCCGCTGCCAGTAAAATATATTCGTCCTCACTGTTCATCGCGTACTTCGATACTGCTTGCGTGACAAGCTAGTGTGTAGATCTGTGGCTGAGAAACGCTCATCGTACATGGACGATGCACATGTATGGCAAACATGCCTGACGCACTTGTGTGCTAGTCTGTGGGCACCTTTATGTTTACATAAAAAAGTTATACCTATTTTCATGTCGAGACAATGTGTCGTTTTCAAGGAAAACGTATCTAAGCGTTTCTAAGCATTTTCAAGAATTATGATATTTTGATATCTATCTTTTAATTCGTTTTCATTTTTCATAAATCTAGGCAAACGTTGTTAAAAATGCATTGAAACCAATGATGGCCATTTTGAAAATCTTTTGTAAATAAAACGAGTTTTTGATAAAAAAAAATTATCTTTGAAAAATTTGAGAATAATTTTATAGACATATTTGTCCAAATAACAATAATAAACTACTCCATCAGTTTTAACTGACAGATGACATGTTGAAAAAAGTAACAACATGATTAATGATTGCTGTTTGAAGTGTAACTAAATAAAACTCTTGAAAATGCTTAGAAACGCTTAGATGCGTTTTCCTTGAAAACGACACATTTTCTCGACATGAAATAAGTATAACGTTTTTATGTAAAAATAACGTACGTAAAATAGATGGGGCATAAAAGCAAAAAAAGTTGTATTATTAGTTGCTTAATCTGAGAAAAATACCAATTACATTTTCTTTGCAATATTGGGCGAGGGTGCGTCCCCTGGACGCCACTGGACTTGATAATTTTAATCTACTTGGGGCTAAAGGAGCTCCGTATTACTACAAATAGCACTGCTAAAATTCAACTATATCGACGAAAGAACGTTTGAGTTATTTAAGAAAAAGCATTTTTTTCAAAAGGTTCAAGTATCTTGAAAACGAACCATTTGCGGACCCAGATAAGAACTTTTAATTTTAAAATCACCCACACAATCGGCTGTTTAACATAATTGTACATACTTAATTAACACCCTGTATACACATATTTATTGGGAAATTTTATTAGCCTCAAATTTCTTTCGCGTCTTCTTTCGATTTTTTGTGAAAGTTACCCTGACCAAGTTTATCAACTATAAGAGTGAAATCTCCAAAGAAATCTTAATACATGAACTAGAAATAATGGAAAATGGAATAAAAAAAGCCGAAAAGTTTCCTGGTGAAATCTTCCAACATTGATCATTAGAACATTTCTGAAAGATTATATTTTATGTATAAAGCTATTACGGAAAAAAATTATGAACGAATAGGGTATTATCAAAAGTTTATTCCTCGGCATCCAAAACTGATCTTCGACATCTAAACGTCATCGCAAACACGTCACTAAGACTAGCGCTAGGCGCTTTTAAGTCAAGCCCAAACGAAAGCCTGCATCGAGAGGCAGCCGAACCTCCTCTTTGGATCCGCAGAAGACAGCTTGCTGCATCATATGCTGCGAGACTATCCTCAAGCCATCACCATCCCAACAAATCGCTACTCCTACCGTCAATATTTCAACTAACCTACAGCAATCGCACACACACCCCACCATCTTTCCAATATCAGCTACAACAACTCAAAGGAACCGTAGACCTTTCCAAGACCACCACAAGATCCCCATCAGCAACTCCGCCCTGGCAAATAAAGATCCCTAAAATAGACGTTACGCTTACAAGATTCCCGAAACACGACACAGCACCACAGATAATACGGCACTCCTGGCTCAACCTTCTGTCTAGATACGAACCTCACTGTGTCATGTACACGGATGCATCGAGGACCGCGAACGGAGTAGCGTGCGCTGTTACAGACATGGCAAATACCTTCACCTATCGACTTCCTAATTACTCTAGCACTCATACTGCGGAACTTTATGGGATTCAGAGAGCATTCCAACTTATTAAACAAGACACAACAGGAAGAAACAAGTACGTCATTTGCACGGACTCCCTGTCGGCAATCCAAGCCATAACCTCTGACGACAACACGAACCCCCTCAGCAGAATAATACGAGAACTTAATAATGAGCTAACAAATGCTAATAACAAAACTATCATCATCGCCTGGGTACCATCCCACACAGGCATACAGGGAAACGAACATGCAGACAAGAAAGCTAAAGAAGCCGCCGCTAACAGCACCCACCCTATAGACATAAGCCTCCAACTTGACTACGACTTAAAAGCCCACTTCGCAAACGAATGTCAAACTATATGGCAAGAGTACTGGTCAAGACAAGGTAATAAATTAAACAGAATAGAGTCTACGATACAGCCCACCCCTCTACCCCCCATGACGAGAAACGAACAAGCCAAATTCAGGCGACTCAGAATAGGCCACACTCGCTTGACACACGCCCATTTAATGGTCAGACAACCACCACCTACATGCGATATTTGCGAAGTAGAAATAACGATAGAACACATACTAATCCACTGCCCGAAATTCCAACACCAACGGAGCTTACACCAACTCGACAACAATCTGAAGAACATATTGACCATAAGCCCCAACAAAACTGAAAAACTGATCAACTTTCTGAAACAGGCGAATCTCTATGAAGAAATATAAAGTTAGTGTAAGCTAAAGCACGAGTATGTATTATAAACTGCAAGCACGGAGTACAATATTAATGTCATTTATATAAACACTTAACGTAGCAAATAACTACCAAAATGTTAACACACTACTGTACATAAGTGCCAATGGCCTTGATGTCGAGGCACTTTTCTAGCAAATAAAAAAAAAAAAAAAAAAAGTTTATTCCTATAAAAAGTTACTATCAATCAAAATATCAGCCAAACACTTACCCACCCACTGTCATATTTGAGCAATTTGTACGTCTTGGAAAACTTACATAATATACGTCGTCAATCGCACTTAAAACACAAGACACTCCTCTTCATCCTAAATTAAAGATGTAACACAAAAGCGGCAACTCCTCGAGTACATTCTACTTTTTCTAAACAGAAACTGCTTCCCAAAACACAACTGCGTATGTAATAATTAGAGAACTAGCTAACATCACAACATCCACAGACAGACACACACATACAAACAGAACTCAAACGCTCTGAAATCCCGACAACTTTGACATAAAAAAAGTAGGAATGCTGGGAAGTTGCGTACTCAGGTACGATTGCGTACGAATTTCCAAACAGGGAAAAGGTCAGAGGTCACCAGGAAATGATAAATTGGGGCATCTACTTGGTGCGTCAGCGTTTGCGTATACGTCCTCTTCTTATATTCAGACTCTCAAATCCTCAATAAAATAGGCAACTTAATTTTCTTCTGTATAGGTAGGTACACCCTATACTCATCAAGCTGCATGTGCATCTCCCCTAGATTGATCTATTTTTGAGATGTTTTTTTCTTTCAGAACTTTGCAGAAAAAAAAAACCTTCTTGCGCATCAATCGCATAAATAGTGTATTTTTAAGCGATCCAATTTATTTATATTTCAAAATATTTTCACCGCTTTTTAAATTGGCTTTCTGAAAATTTCCCTAGTCAGGTCATATTAGTGTAGTGGTTAACTGTGAAAATTGCATTTCACTTCGTTTGAAAACGTGCCTTAGAATGGATTTTTAAATTTAACAAAATCAAAATAAATGGTAAAATTGAACAATTTTGCCCCTTTTCCTTTGCCCGCCACTGGCTGACTTTACCTAAAAAATATTATTTTTTACACTACCTTCAATAGAACTGAAAAAGTGAAAAGGGAGCTTTGAAAACTGAAAATTTGAAATTTTAGAGGAATAAACATAATTTAAAAATATTCGAATATCTCCGCCATTTTTCTTATTTGCTTCTTGAAAATTTTCAGAGTTAAGAGTTATTGGTATAGTTATCTATTGGAAAAATTTCAGTTCGATTCGTACAAAAATAGAAAAATAGAATAAACGGCTATAGAAATTTAGCCTTTTTTACCCTTTTCCTACCCATGCCACTGGCTTAATAATAAAAAAATGCAAATTTTATTGCAATAACTCAAATTTCAATAACTATTCTTCCAATAATGCTAATTTGGCCTAAAAGTTTTTGTTTCTAACTTGCTTATTTAGAGGTTCAAAATCTATCAATTTTTCCTAAAATTTAAAAGACAGCCATTTTGGAACGGCTATTCCGATTTTACTCAAGACCGACTACTTGCAGTTATATTACTACAAAAAAAATTTCAGCCCCCTAAATTGAAAACTGCGACCAGAAACCGTGCCTCATGACCGGTTTTTTTTTGGAAATTCGGAGGGACGCCCTGTAAAAGTAACAAAACTTTAGGAAAATTATTTTTACGAAAATCAAACGTCATCTCTAAGTTTCACAAGAGTAAAAAATTTCGTTCATTAATCTTGAAAGGTGAAGCTACAGGAGCGTTTTTAAAACTTTAGAGAAATAAACATCATGTAAAAAAAATTCAAATAACTCCGCCATTTTTGTTATTTACTTCTTGAAATTTTTAAGGGCTGGAGGCTATTAGTATAGTTGCGTACTGTGAAAATTTCAATTTAATTCCTTCAAAAATGTGCTCATAAATTGTTAGAGAAATTTAGCGATTTTTACCCTTTTCCTACCCACGCCACTGGCTTATTAATAAAAGTAATGCAAATTTTATAACATTAAATCAAATTTCAATTAATTTTCCTCCAATCATGTTGATTTAGTTTCAAAGTTATTTTTCCATCTTACTCATACAGGGGTTAAAAAAAAAGCAATTTTTCCAAAAATTCAAATGGCCGCCATTTTGAAACGGCTCGGCCGATTTTGCTCAAGTACAATACCAGACCAGTTCTTATATATATCTTACTCCCACAAAAATTTCAGTCCCCTAGATTGAAAACTGCGACCTGAAATGAGATGACAAAAACGGGATATGGGGAATTTTGAAAGGACCATCTGTAGAAGTAACGCGACTTTAGGAATTTTTTTCAACGAAAATCTAACGTCGTTCCAAGATTTTACAAGGATCCAAAATTTCATCCACTAATCTTGAAAGATAAAGCTACAGGAGCGTTTTTAAAATCGAAATTTCGCGATTTTGGAGAAATATATAAATATATATATATATAAATATATATATAAATATATATATATATCGTGGGCAGGTGAATTTTGGAAAACCACTTTTTCGTGATCTGGGGGTCATGATCGGTGGACATTTGATGAGTTTGGGTGATTTTCGAAAAGTGATGTCGTCCTCAATGGTGTATTTTTTTATTAAAAAATACACTAAAAACAAGGAGTGCTAGGATGACACGTCGATGTGCAAATAATTTATTTAGAGTAATTATTATTGATGACAAAGAGATTGCTCATATGGATTTTGCAATTACAAAGGATCAAGTATTTAGGTAGTTGTAATAAGCAATAAGACACAGAACGTTCAGACATATCAGTTATGGTCTGTCGAGGCTTAAATTCAGTAAATATTTTTCTGGATTATATGCCTATTGATTAAAATGCTCATTTGTTACGCCGAATTGGTAGAATGAAGGACTTTACCAGTAAACATCTCATGCAGAAGCATGAGATAATAATTATGCAGCAAACGGAATCATAACATTACTTTTGATTTATTATCAAATATTAATTTGCAATAACAAACGCTAGAGCACTATCAATGTAAATATTTAATTACAGTAACGAAAGCATATTTAATTATAATAACGAAAACACGATAAATGTGTATTAAAAGGAACAGGCTGACTACATTTTTTCCTCTTGAATACATGCATCTACTAAAATTAGCGATTGATCAAAAATTTCTATTTTGGATCCATTTTTTTTTCCACTTCTATTTTATTATACGACTAAGAAACCAAGGGATTTACTTAAAAAGTTGAGGTGTTTTTAAAAGTGAGTTTGACCATGTTGTGATGCTTTAATAAAAAGCTTGACAGCTTCAATATCTTGCAACCCTCAAAAATAAGTTTACAATAGATTAGGAATAAGAGTCCCGGGAAAATGGTACCAGAATGTTACTCTGTCTGAATCAGACATTTATATCGCTTCTCAAAAACATTGAATGCATTTTTTTCAAGATCTTAATTTCATATGGCATATTAAATTAAAAAATTTTGTATTTTTATTGAAGACCACGCTTTGTCTACATCAGGCTGTTCAAATGTAATATATGATGCTTAAATCGAGTGTTGAAAAAGTAGGTCACATAAATCCTTAAATTTTGAGTTTTGAAAAAACAGCAAGTCAGTTTTTCAATTTAATTTATTTTCATTGGCGTAACAGATTTTTATACAGAGTATTCCTTCGTTCAGTAATGACGACATTGTGTGTGTTTTTTAATAGGACACCTCTAAATTATTGTGTTTTCATGTTTCCTCCTGAGAAAATCCAATGAGAATGTGTTTCACAGTTGCAGTTTAAATTGAGTAGGTTACGAGTCATAAACAAATGAAAATCGCCAGTTGTCATTTTGTGTACATCGAAAACGGCTCTAAATAACGGCAAATGGTTTAGGTAGGTACATATTTCCCTATCTTAACTTTTTACATTGTATCCTACTATGTGGTTAAAATTTTTAATACAGAGCGATGAAAATTTACAGATTTTTAATCACCCTGTATAAAATTCCAAGTATACTGTGGTAACACATGTAAAGTTAATATTAGGGACATAATTCAATTTAAACTGCGACTGTAAAAACAATTCTTATTGTATTTTCTCATGAAATATGAAAATACAATAATACAGGGTTAGAACTACTTATTTAAAGAGCCACTACAGGGATATCCTAAACCATTGAAGATACGAGGTCGGTTAAATTAGAGAAAAGATGCGCAATTTTGTGGCCATCTCGAATCCGTCAAAACATGCAAGATATCTGTGACCGTTCCTGAAATATCCTGAAAAAACTGAAAAATCGAGATTTCTTCAAAGCCAACTAGATCCCAGAGTTTTCACAGTCAATTTTCGGTTTTCTTATGGCCGCCATATTATTTTTTTATGTCGTTCGATAAGAAAAAAATAATGGAAACCAAAAATTAATAAACTTCAGAAAAAAAAAATTTATTCTTCTTTTTCCAAAGAAAAACAGAAAATTTTTCGCTGAAATAGGTCAATATGAAGTCATACTGCTTGCCCTATAGTCTTTTAATTTCTCTATGATATTCGGTCTAAAAAGTTGTTTTTTTTTTAGAAAAGATAGAAGAACAAAAATTTTTGAAATTTATTTTTTTAAATTTATTAGTTTTCGGTTTTCATTATTTTTTTCATACCGAACGAAATAAAAAACAATATGGCGGCCATGCGAAAAACGAAAGTTGACTATGAAAACTCTGGGATCTAGTCGGCTTTGAAATTTTTTTTGAACGTCAGATGAATAGCTCATAACGGCTTATGTAAACCTACGAGAAATTATTTATTAATTTCCAATAATAAAAAAGATATGGCAAAAATAAGAAATCTAGATTTTTCAGTTTTTTCAGGATTTTTCAGGAACGGTCACAGATATCTTGCATGTTTTGACGGATTCGAGACGGCCACAAAATAGCGCAACTTTTCTCTAATTTAACCGACCTCGTATCTTCAATGGTTTAGGATATCCCTGTAGTGGCCCTTTAAATAGTTCTAACCCTGTATTATACAGGGCAGTTTATCTTAAAAAATGGACAATGTCATCATTACTGAACCTTGAAATACCCTGTATAAAAAAGTGTTACGTCAATTTTCGACGTAACGTTCTAATATAGAACACAAATTAAATTAAAAATTTTGCCTGTTTTTGCATTTTTTTCAAAACACAATATTTAAGGATTTATTGGACGGTACGAAGATATAGACACGTGTTTCGTCCTAATCCTAATTGGGACTCTTCAGTACATTGTATCTTGCTAACACACAGCACAATCTTATAATCACTTAATAGTGAGAAAGATGATCAAAACAAATGAAAAAAAAATTTCTTTCATTTATTCACACTGTATTAATTTACTATACCTACGTAGATCTTATGAGTAAAACTACATATTTTCGCTTACGGTTTCTAGTCTTTCGACGGAGTTGCAGATTTTCGGCAAGTTCATTCGGCAAGTTTAAAAAACAGTACTTCCTGGACATACCGGGACCGGGTTCCTGAAACAAGGTAAAGAAATTAATCTAAAATACAGGGTTCCTAAAATTGATGTTTTCAACCCTTACTTCGTAGAATCTCTGCATACTTATTGATTATGAATAAAACACTAATGTTTTATAAAATTCTACTGTATATTGATGGATGATAGAAACGTTACACGTGTTTCGCTACTTTTCATGTAGCATCTTCAGACGTAAATAAAATTATTGATACAGTAACATAGCAACAGTATTACCTAAGTGATCATGAAACAAGTAACTAGATTTAAATGAATTTTTAAGAGAACTAACTAGATCATAATGTAATTTCTTCAGAATCTTCTTAGTTGTTGATATCAAGAAGAAAATCAAGTAGTGGAGAACGATATGTGTCTAGCTGTTAATTTATTACTGTGTATTGTTGATTATGATTAGAGATCCACAGACATTTACATAATCAACAATACACAGTAATAAATGAACAGCTAGACACATATCGTTCTCCACTACTTGATTTTCTTCTTGATATCAACAACTAAGAAGATTCTGAAGAAATTACATTATGATCTAGTTAGTTCTCTTAAAAAATTCATTTAAATCTAGTTACTTGTTTCATGATCACTTAGGTAATACTGTTGCTATGTTACTGTATCAATAATTTTATTTACGTCTGAAGATGCTACATGAAAAGTAGCGAAACACGTGTAACGTTTCTATCATACATCAATATACAGTAGAATTTTATAAAACATTAGTGTTTTATTCATAATCAATAAGTATACAGGGTTCCTCGTATTAAAAGATATATTCTAATATTTTATTAAAGTTAATAAACGTATAAGAATCCTATAATCCTATATTCACATATGAATCAATCAGCTTGTTATGCAACTAAAATAGCCTCCATCTCATGTAATGAAGGTACATTATACGAGTAGGTATACTCAAAATGTATACAGTGATTCTCAAACGTAACGGATAAATTATTCTATAAAATCGTTAAAACTTTTTTTTAATAGGACACCGTGTATATTATTATATTTTGAGATTGTCTGAGAAAATCCAGTAAGAATGGTTTTTACAGTAGCAGTTTAAATTGAGTATAGGTCATGAATTATAAACAAATGAAAATCGTAATTTTCCATTTTGAAACAGTGCACATCAGCGGGTGATGAAAATTGTAAGATTTTTCATCACCCTGTATAAAAATTTCATCTACATCGATAGTACATTAAAAGTTGAAATAGGGACATGTTAGCAGTTTTTCGATTTTTTGAGCCATTTCCAATATACACTGCTTTCAAAATGGAAAATTGCGAGGAGCTTCACTGAGGACCCAGATCTAGGTGTCGCAAAACGTCTTTAGTTTGTAGTCATGCCAACAACAGTTAAATTTATCCTCAAAAAATGAATAACTACTGAAAAAGGACTATTTTCAAATAATTGTAATTTTTTTAATTTGAGTTTTATAACAATGTAACAAGGAAACATGTTTTGCAGGTGACGAGGAGTTGCCGCAACTTTAGTCACAACGTAAATTTTTTGTCAAGGTCAAGAAAACAAGCTGCATCTGACAATATCAAAATTACTGTTAATTACACAGGCTACCAGCTTGACAGCTATTTGACAAGTCAACCTAAATAAAAAATAGACTTTAGAATCTTTAATCTACAATGGATGCTGTGGCGCTGTCCGTGTCCGCCATTTCGGTAACACCTGTATAGTTAAGACCGATGATCCCTCCTTTTTTAAAGGAAAAAAAAAGGTTTATTTGAAGATTTCTTCTGAATAAACGTTGAATTTGTTATCGTCATTGCAGTATCCCCACCCCCCCTTGACGTACCGATCTTCAATTGAGATCTTTTCGGTAGGTACTGTCATCGTTTTCGTCTACTCTGACGGTAACTACATAGTTAATTATTATTGTTATAATAGACGTAACATTCTAGTAGCCTCATATCGTGACAAATATCCTCTATCAACCCTAAATATTCAATAAATATTTAACCATCGTGGAGTCGAAGTCTAGAAAAAAGGAAATTGAATATTCCTTTCCAGATTTTTTGAAGCCAACATAGAAAAGAGCTTCAACTTATCAGCAATTCGTCCCGTAAACTAAACTGCTAGTCTCTGAACCCGCATTCGTACCGTTTTAGATTACTTACCTCTCCTATGAATTAAAAAAAATGATTCTGAATTGAATGAAGGCAATTCAATATGTTCGTCATATTCTTTCTTTTTACAGGGTGGTGTATCTAAAATAAACCGAGAAAATTCAGGGGGTTATTAATGACCATTTTAAGAAAAAAAGTAAATATAAAAAATGTATGTCCTAAGAGGCTTAACTTTTTAACTACAGGGTGTTGAAGTTTCAAGAAAAAAATTGTTTTTTAATAATAACTTCCATAACAATCAAGATATTTTCGTGAAAATTTTTGTACACCTTCCATGCATCAAAAGGCATTTCCCAACGTATAACGTATAACTAACGCGACTTGCACGAACGCCACTGCCACAATAACTGGAAGTTATACGTTGGGAAATGCCTCTTGATGCATGGAAGGTGTACACAAATTTTCACGAAAATATCTTGATTCTTATCAAAGTTATTATTAAAAAACAATTTTTTTCTTGAAACTTCAACACCCTGTAGTTAAAAAGTTAAGCCTCTTATAAGGACATACGTTTATACTTACTTTTTTTCCTAAAATGATCTCATCAATCACCCTCTGAATTTTCTCGGTTCATTTTAGATACACCTGTAGATATTTCCAAGCCAAAAAAAAACAACAGAATAAAATGTATTACAATAGTAATGAACATAATACCGCACACAGCAGTAGATATAAAAAAATCCTCATAATTACTTCGATGGTAGTTGTATACGAACTACGAACTCTTTATAACAATTGCATTATCACATTTAAACAAAATTACGTGAACTAAGTATACAGAACCCATGCAAGTCTCCATCGATTCAATTTCCACGACATTATAAAAAAAGCAATTAAGTGGGTACCTATACTTAATAGCCTTTAATACTCCCCGTCGTGACTAACTGGTATAATATTATCTCAGTATCTCGACCTATTATTATGTTCTATTCTACGTCCATGTGCTTATGGCCTTGTCGGATATCATTCAACATTGTCGCGTATTGCTTGGTTGCCTGCAAATTGATTGCAACGGCGAACTTGACAATGAACTTGATCGACATGGAAACCGAGTTTGTCTAGTGATAAAGCCTATCTACATTTATACTACTTGCCTATTGCAACACCAATGTGTGAATTATTCTACATTGTAATTTACAAAATAGGTACATACCTGCTAAGTACACAATTATTATTAAAAAAATTGGTAGGTACATATTTTAATCAGGAATAACATCTGTGGATAAACAACATTACAGAAATACTTAATAAGTAATAATTAATTATTGTATTGCATCAGAGTGTCTATTTAAATAAATTAGATGTATGCATTTCTGCGGTTCAAAAACTTATACAGGGTGTCAATGCCAAACTTGCCACCCCCGAATTCTTCCTTAAAAAATGTTTCTCAAAGAAATACCGAGACCAATTTTATAGTCGAGGGAGATACCTACATGATAATCATTAATTAAATTATCCTGTTCTGTTTCATCCCCTATTGTGGCTACCCTGTTGAAAATTTCAAATAGGAGTAGGGGTTCAGTGATACATATATTTTTTTTAAGTACTTTCATTCTCTTTATGGTAACGAAAATTGTGAAAATCCAACACCCGGCTCTTCAGTTATTATTTTTTTAATATCTAAAAATTTCTTTGTTTGGAAATGATTGAAATATCGCCAGACAACTCGATCTTAGACTAGAATTTTGAGGGGGATCTTATTTTAAAGCTTCCATTAAAATAACTACATATTACTCATCAAAATTGGTATGTTATCGACTCAATACAAAAATTGTTCAAAATGTTATCCATTTTCTTCTCGAGGGGGGGAATACCTGCCGTTGGACAATACAATACAAATTTCTTTATTGTACTTGAATTACAACAGTCATTGCTTAGTACAACAGCGTTATTACAGAAATAATAAAAACAAAACCAAAGACAAACAAGTAAAAATTAAAAACGCACAGCAAGTCAACATAATAGCGGAAAAAGTGTGAGTGGAGATGCGCATACACTAAAGACATCAGGTCTCAATTAAGGTATGGTTCCAACTCTATGATAAGGATGGATCAAGGATGAGGGTTTTAGGTATTTTAGTATCAGACTGCAGGTAGGGTTGGGGGGGTGGAAGGACAGTATGTCAGAGGTAGTATATGGTTCCAATTCCGTGACTGAGGTGTACAAGATATTGCGTGTGCCACTCATTTCGATAATAACAGGTTTGTGAATTTTTCACATTATGTGCCCTTATAAGAATAACTTTTGCATTATTCGACATATCGAGTATGTGTATTGATACTTTGATGTGTAGGACCGTCGTGTTGTAATAAAAAATTACAAAATTGTTTTGATTCTCATTACAGAAAAGTGTATTCAAAGACTCACTTTCAGGTTATGCAAGCTGTTTTGTTATTGACAACTTTCATATAAGGGAGTAGATAAATTAATAATATTTCTACACAGTTTATATGCGTAATCCTAAACCCTTTTTCAAGTAGGTAACTATGTACTATTGTAATATAATAGTAATCACATAAAACTGCCGCTTTTGCCAAAGGACCCATGCTCTAAAACATGCTAAAACTGATAAGTGGCATAAAATATTTCGTTCCTTATAATGTAGGTAGTAGGATATTCCTTCTACATACAGGGTGTCCCAATATTCCATGGACATGGAGCAACCACAGATTACTGAGGTAAAAAAAAGTCGCTCGGAGCAAACTTATCTCTATACCAAAATGCTTCGTTTGTCCGTTAGAGGGCTTCAAAGTCTTTTGAAAATTTTAGTTTTTTTGAAATAGCTCAAAGTCGGCTGATTCCAATTCGAAGAAATTTAGTAGGTAAATTTCTTATTAAAAGTACTAATTTCTGATGTACATGATAATTTGACGAAGACCCGGGAAGGGGTAAACTACCCCTACCCTCCATTAAAATCGATCGTAATTGTTGATAGGGTAGCAGGAACGCTGTTCATGTTCTTTTGTTTGAAAGATACAACGTTTTAGCCCATTTTTGGTCTCCTACAAAAATCTGTATCTGTCCGAGGTGCTATGTGATAAAATAAATTAGTCGATGATAACTAAATTTTTATTTCATTCTTTTAATTTGAAATCAAATTTCCAATTGTTAGGTGATTATTTGATCTAATCTAATAAAAGATGCTCGATGTGGGCGCCGGTTTGGACCCTAGAAAGTTCCATCCTGCGCAAAAAAATTATTTGAACTCTTCTTGGAACCTCGTCGTTTTGCAAACTTTTTACTGCGTTTGAAAAAACCCGTTTGCAAACACCTGAAAAAAAAAACCGAACCATACTAAACATCTTCTATGAGATTAGATCAAATAATCACCTGAATATTAAAAATTTGATTTCAAATTAAAAGACTGAAATAAAATTTTGGTAAGGTACCATCGACTAATTTATTTCATCACATAGCACCTCGGAAAGATACAGATTTTTGTAGCAGACCAAAAATGGGCTAAAACGATGTATCTTTCAAACAAAAAAACATGAACAGCGTTCCTGCTACCCTATCAACAATTACGATCGATTTTAATGGAGGGTAGGGGTAGTTTCACCCCTGCCCGGGTTTCCGTCAAATTATCATGTACATCAGAAATTAGTACTTTTAATAAGAAATTTACCTACTAAATTTCGTCGAATTTGAATCAGCCAACTTTGAGCTATTTCAAAAAAACTAAAATTTTCAAAAGACTTTGAAGCCCTCTAACGAACAAACGAAGCATTTTGGTATAGAGATAAGTTTGCTCCGAGCGACTTTTTTTACCTCAGTAATCTGTGGTTGCTCCATGTCCATGGAATATTGGGACACCCTGTATATCCGTATTTTCGTTTCCTTACTTAAAAACTGGCATTTTCTTTTCAGTAAATTTAATAAACTAATTAAATTTATAGTACGGAAAAGCGGCAGTTTCACATGAATAATAGTATAGTCCGAATATGTAGGTAAATGAAATGATAATAATAATAAATAATACCTTATAATATGTCGAATAATATTTGGTTTTGAAACTAGAATAGGTCCGCGTACACCAGCATTATTTTTAGATGACAAAACCAAGTTCAGACTTCACATAATACAACTTCAGAATATTGGGGTATATTTTGTTCTTCCACTTCTCATTCTTCTTCTTCTTCTCGGAAAGAGTAAATATGCGAAGGAAGTGAAACATTTTCATATTCTTCAATCAACGATTGCCGGTAAGCTACCCATGACCCATGTTACATGCCTATCTGAGGTCTCTTTCACACATACGGTTTTCTAACGGTAACCGTGCCGTAGCCGTGCCGTAATTTAATTTGATTTGTGTTCACACGACACACGGTTTTTAGTAGACAACGCCGCACTGGATGTTTTTTTTAAGTATTTTTGCCAGTTGCACCTACGATGCATGAACGAAAAAGACGCATATTGTTAATAATGCTTTGGCATCGTCGTAGATAGTCGCGAAAAGCAAGAAGATTTTGGATTGATCCACTTCTTGAAAACAGACAGTCGATCGGGGAATTTGCAACATTGTTTCGCGAGATACGAAAGGATCTTCAACTAGTGTAATAATTAGTAGTTCATGATCTAATTCAATAACCATAATTTCGTTATTATAATTTCCGTAAATTTAGAAAATGTTATTAACGTCCGTACGATACCGTATCGTACGAAACGGTATCAATACACGGCACGTGTGCATGGGTGTATACACTTGTGTGTTTTTCTGTTGCCGTAAGCGGCTCCGGCACCGTGCCGTAGCAGTCAACTAATAAGCCCTCTTTCACACCTACGGTTTTTAACCGTGGCCGTGTACGGCTACGGAGCCGTGCTTAATCCAAACACGTTATAATAAATGCAAGCTTTCACACAAGACGGTTTGTTGCCGGCGCCGTACACGGCTGCCGTCGGAGCACGGCTAGTTGACTGCTACGGCACGGTGCCGGAGCCGCTTACGGCAACAGAAAAACACACAAGTGTATACACGCATGCACACGTGCCGTGTGTTGATACTGTTTCGTACGATACGGTATCGTACGGACGTTAATAACATTTTCTAAATTTACGGAAATTATAATAACGAAATTATGGTTATTGAAATAGATCATGAACTACTAATTACACTAGTTGAAGATCCTTTCGTATCTCGCGAAACAATGTTGCAAATTCCCCGATCGACTGTCTGTTTTCAAGAAGTGGATCAATCCAAAATCTTCTTGCTTTTCGCGACTATCTACGACGATGCCAAAGCATTATTAACAATATGCGTCTTTTTCGTTCATCCATCGTAGGTGCAACTGACAAAAATACTTAAAAAAAACATCCAGTGCGGCGTTGCCTACTAAAAACCGTGTGTCGTGTGAACACAAATCAAATTAAATTACGGCACGGCTACGGCACGGTTACCGTTAGAAAACCGTATGTGTGAAAGAGACCTAACCGTGCTGCGACGGCAGCCGTGTACGGCTCCGGCAACAAACCGTCTTGTGTGAAAGCTTGCATTTATGATAACGTGTTTCGATTAAGCACGGCTCCGTAGCCGTACACGGCCACGGTTAAAAACCGTAGGTGTGAAAGAGGGCTGAGTAGGTAGCATCTTAGATGTAGAACCTACAACTGCAGAAGGAAGAAGACTAATAAAACGATCGGGAAAAAAATATGAACTCGTAACGTTTGACGTCGATTTGTTACCAAACTAGACCCACAACATCTTCAAAATATTAAATCAAATTTGCAACCATCTGTTTGGCTTCTTTACTTAAAAACTTTGGCTTGCTTACTCTTATAGATAATTTCTATGACTTTGGTTAATGTTTATTTTATATTATAAAATTACAAAAGTCTGGAAAACAACAGATGTAAAAATAAAATAAAAATCATTTTGTTATTTTGGATAAAAAAGTTGACAACAAAAGTCAGGGCGACGTTGTAATCGAATATTAAATTTATTGTTTCTGAATACTCCTAATGTCAAAAATGTTCGAGTGATCTCTTTAATAACCTTGAAATTATTCTTGTTATTTTTACTGATTTTTTAGCATCATAATGTTCGATGTTACAACGTAGCATAAGCTAATACGACCTTGGCAGACTATTAAGAAAAAAATTCAAGTGTACAGAATTTACGGTGTCGGCAAAGATGTTTGACAGTTACGCGTTCCCCACGTCACAACACCTTCCTGCGGCCCAGATATCGATCGTTGTACCGAATGTCATTACACATGATTTTACTTATTTAGTTCCGCAGCACCAGAGGAGACACGAGAGGTGACAAAACTGCAGAGAATTCATTGAAATCTCAGCATTGGCATTCGGAAAATTCCAACAACCATATTGTTATCGATTCCTTATGAGGGTTGAGACGTACCCCATATACCCAACCAGTAGCGCAGCGAGGGGGAAGTTCAGCCCCCACCCTTTCTAAATTTTCTCAAAGTGTTACAAGTTTACTTCGATACTTGATATACAGGGTAGGGTGTATCTAAATAACACCGAAAAAATTTAAAGGTTGATTCTTTGGTAAACAATAAACAAAAAATTTTCTATTAACGTGTCTGGAAATGCACCCTTTTTGAGATACCCTTTTTGAGGGTATCAAAGAAAAAAAATATTTTTTTTCCAGTTTTTTGAAGATATCTCGGGAACCGTATAAGATACAAAATTCAAGTTTTGTACAGATCTTATCATTGATATTAGCAGCTATTCTAATGGTAACTATATTTTTTAAATATGCCAGAGGCGGAGATTTTTAGGGTTGGGAGGGATTTTTTTGCCCCTAATATCTACGACACTGGGTCAATTGATATTTTAAAAGTGCACTTTTAACCGCCAGTCTTTTTTACACAAAAAAGATACCTACACTTGGTCATAACTGTTAACGTGAGCCGTTTTCGAGAAACACTGTAATTTGCGATTAAAAACTCGCTTTGGATGTTGAAGAAATCTGTCGGAAAATAAAGGACAAAACTTCTCTCAATCCTAAGATCTCCGCAAAAAGCACATGAAAAAAACTGAATTGACATTAAAAAATTATAACTAATATCAATGAAAAAACATGTAAATACAAAAGCTGAGTTTCGTATCTCAAACTAAACGGTTCCCCAGATATCTTCAAAAGACTGGAATTTTTTTTTTACACCCCGTATCTCAAAAACGGTTCATTTGCGGATACATGTTAATATAATTTTTTTGTTTATTTTTGACCAAAGAATCAGCCCTTAAATTTTTTTGGTGTTATTTAGATACATATGTATATTTTATTAATAAATTAATGAGTATTTTAAACAGTTTTAATAGACCACTGTGTAATAGAGGTGTTTTTTGTGCATGAGGTATCATAAATTTCAAAACAAATCTATCTAAAGTACAAAACAGTAGTTATTGCTAATCAGTAAACATTTCTAGTTGTCTAATTACCATAATTCATGACTCATGACTGCCAAGTTATACATTTTGAATTAAGATTATTTGGGGTATTATTCATTTTAAGTGTGCTTAGCTGGTGTACACTTACATATCGTCAGCGGCCACGTAATACTGGGAAACAATTCAAATACATAAATTTGTAAAAAAAAACAGTTTTTCACCATTTCAGTTTTGAGATTTGAAAACATTATGTAGGCACATACTGTAGACACTGCAGATTTGCCATATGTGTTAAAAACATCCTCCTGATAAGCAATTTGATAGCTTCATCTGTCAAGTATTTTTATGGATCATTAGAAAATCAAAACAGTTTTTCAAAAAGCATTAATGTTAGATATACTTTGTCACTAAAACTATTGTAAAAAAAGTTATTAACGATTCTCTTATTCGATTAACGACTTACATTAAAACTTCTAATTATTAACGTAATAAAATAACACGAAACTTATACCTTTTAGGTCCTTCCATTTCCATATAAGGTAGGTTTGCCATAAAACGACTAGCGATTTAATAAAATAGAAACCTTCATAATGAGGTTTTACCAAAAAGTAATACAAAATCTAAAATTAAAAGCAAGCAAGGGGTCTTGAGAAGAGTGAAGTAAGAGCGACCAAAATGCAGAAAAACTAAGTATCTGGGAAGTTTATTTAATTTATGTTAACCCAGAAATAAAACTTATTACAATCACGCATGCGGTGGAGAATGCTATTCGGTTCGCGGTTGGCTTACAAAAATGCTTCTAATTAGTGTCTTTAATGAGAGACTAGGGCCACCACTTAGCAAGGAGTTCCAGGTGGAGGGTTACTTCTGTAGCAAATCTTTTGTCCATGCTCAACCATTAACATACGTAAAGGAACATGTACAGTTCCCGAGTCACTTGCTTTCATTGACTTTCTTTCAGCTACTCTTCTTCGATGTTCGAGAGTGTCTAAATTTTTTGTCAAATCTGGGTCCCCTATCAACTGATGACTTGCTGATTTTCCTTCTCTTTATGCCTCGTTGCGCGATGCCTCATTGGATTCAGTACTTGTTTTATTAGTGGTGATTTGGCCGATTCATTGGACGAATTTTATAACATAATTTATTCTTGCTTTGATAAACATGTCCCCAAATCCCGGCCTTCAGTAAATAAGAGCCCTCCATGGTTTACGTCAGACATTACACGAAATCTGAGACAGAAAATGATCCACTCGAGACGATATACTTCCACAGGTGATCTCAACGAATATAATCAGTTCACCGAGCATCGTTCACTCACTAAGCGTGCTTTGAAGAAGTCAATTTCGTCTTACGTACGCATGGTCGATGGTGAGGTTAAGTCTAATCCCAGAAAGTTCAACCCAAGTCAAGTTAGCCACGCTTCGGCCAGCCACAGTTTCGGCCAGGTAGAGAGACTTCGAATAATTTTCAACAATTTTTTGTTTTCGTTATTCACGGCTTCAGTGGAAAATATTTTGGTTTGTTCACCCAATAAAAACCACCGTAAACTGAAAAATCGTAACTATTGAAATTTCACGGCCAGCTACGCTTTCGGCAACGATCTAACAAACTGGAAAAAAAACATTTTTGGTGAAGTTTTGTTCAGAAAAGTTCCAGTTTTTATAATAATTGCTAGCCACACTTTCGGCCATGAACTTTATAAACTGAAAAATTCATTTTTGCTGAAATTTTGCTGAGAAAATTCTGAAATGTTATAATAATGGCCAGCCACACTTTCGGCCACGAACTTTATAAACTGAGAAAATAATTTTTGCTGAAAATTGGATAAAAAAGTCAGAAATTTTATAATCATGGACATCCACACTTTCAGTCACGGACTGAAAAAACATACCTATTTTTGCTGAAAATTTGCTGAAAAAGTCTGAAATTTTATAATAATGGCCACACTTTCGGCCACTGAATTTAAAAACTGAAAAATACATTTTTGCTGAAATTTGGTCCAGAAAAGTCCGAAATTTTGTAATAATGGCCAGCCACACTTTCAGTCACGGACTGAAAAAACTTAAAAAACAAATTTTTGCTGGAAATTTGTTGAAAAAAATCTGAAATTTTATAATAATGACCTGCCACACTATCGGTCAGGGACTTAACAAAAAAAAAAAAAAAAAATTGCTGGAAATTAATCGAAGCCCCCTAAACTGACCTGACCTGGCCGAAAGCGTGGCTGGCCGAAGCGTGGCTAACTTGACTTGGGTGAAAGTTCATGGTCATTTGTGAATTCTAAGAGAAAAACCACTAATTTACCTGCAAATGTTACTCTGGCCGGTGATACCTTTTCCAATCCTTAAGGTATAGTAAATGCATTCGCTTCTTTTTTCAGTCAGTGTTTTTCGGATTCGGGTGCCGTCGTTCATGAGGATCGTGTTAGGTCCACTTGTCCGAATATCTTGCATCTGGGAAGACTTACGTTGTCTGATTTAAAGGAATCAATTATGTGGATGTATTAGACCAGCTATCACGGCCGGACCTGACGGAATTCCTGGTTTTATCTTGAAAAATTCTTTGAATGTTCTCACTTCTCCCATTTTGCACATATTCAACTCGACTCTCAAAAATTGTACTTTCCCCGACAGATGGCGTCTTGCTCGTGTTACGCCAGTTTTCAAGTCAGGCGATTGGTGTTATATGTGAAGAATTATCGTCCCATCTCTATTATGGACAATATTTGGAAGCTGTGGGAGGTGTCTTTGCAAATAAGAGTACATCTCATTTCATTTTTCTTCCCTTGTTGTACCGGAGCAGCATGGGTTCATCGCTGGTCGCTCTACAACAACTGCTTAACTTGTTTCACCCAATTTGTTTCTGATGCCTTGGAGGATGGTTCCCACGTGGATTGTGTTTATGAAGATTTTTCCAAAGCTTTCGATCGGCAGGATTACTGGATTATACCATGCTGCTTTCTAAGCTTGATGAAGTTGGCCTGTCTGATGCACTACTTTCCTTGATTTCTTCTTATCTCATCAACCGAAAACTTTACGTTCAGTATAAAGGTCACAAGTTTCCTACTACCTGACTATTTCTATGGTGTTCCCGAGGGCTCACATCTGGGTCCTTTATTTTTTAATATTTACATAAATGACAAATGTTCCTACTTTCACGCCCCATGCCTTAAGTATGCTGATGATATAAAAATCTTCTCGGCAATTAGATGCGAATATGACTGCCAGCGACTGCAGAGTGACTTGAGATCTTTGGAGAGTTGGTACGCGGCCAATGTTATACAAATTAATGTTGAGAAATGCAACGTTGTTACTTATCACAGATTAAAAAACCCATAGTTTGGTCGTACAACAAAAATGGATCAGAGTTGCCTAGAATGTGATGTAGTTAGAGACTTGGGTGTTGTCGTTGTCTTTGGCAAAGAATTAAGTTTCGTTCCACATTTTAACGCCATGATACCTAGCTTCATCATATAGATTTTTTTTTTTATTTTTTTTTTTTTTTTGTTTAGAGGAGAAAAGTCATCTTACGTTTTTGTTGTAGGACGCCCTTTCGGACGCCCTGTTTTCAAGATATTCCACAATATAGGCACTTATGTAATTTGTAAATGACACTTTTTGTAATCAACACGCTTCAATAACGATCACAAAATTGATTAGCTTCTGGAAAAACTCAATAGCATTGATTTTTATGATATTACCTCGTACGGGTTCCTACATTATGAAGTATCTCGGAAACAGTGCGTCCTACGACAAAAATGTACGATGAGTTTTCTTCTCTAAACAACATGAGGTATCTATCATAAATAACCAATTTGCATTAAAGTCAGTAGCGTAGAGATTATTTAATAAAAAAAGGTGACAACACACCCAAATCTCTGCCACTGGAGTGAAGATTTTTTCATAGGAAGTATCACATCATGTACTTCAATTAGCACAACTAAATTATTTCAATCAGCCAATTTTTTTATATTTCAAAATACGAATTTTTTCTTAAAACTTTAACACCCTGTATTTTCTTAACGAAGCATTTCCTGAATATAGTTCATAAAGCAAACTCATATAATTTTTCGATTCTCTATCGTTCCCTGGAGTTAACAAGATAAAACCTGAATCAGCCTGTATACATACAGGGTGCACCATGTATCCTTCTCAATATTGCTATCTCCTAACGCTAACAGATAGACACATTTTTTGACCGAATTTCATAGATAAATTAAAAAACCATAAAGCAAGCACTATTTCGGCGTATTTTACAAATGTTGACGTTTTTCGACGATTTTTTTTAGGTTTTACTTTGAAATAAGAAGAATAAAAAATTTTTAAATTTATTTTTTGAAGTTTATTAATTTTTTGTTTCCATTATTTTTTTTCATATCGAACGACATAAAAAAATAATATGGCGGCCATAAGAAAAACGAAAGTTGACTGTGAAATCTCTTGGATCTGGTAGGCCTTGAAAATTTTTGAAATGTCAGATGGATAGCTCTTAACGGCTTATGTAAGCCTACAAAAAATTATTTATTAATTTTCAAAAATAAGAAAGATATGACGAAAATAAGAAATCTCGATTTTTCAGTTTTTTCAGGATATTTCAGGAACGGTCACAGATATCTTGCATGTTTTGACGAATTCGAGACGGCCACAAAACTGCGCATGTTTTCTCTAATTTAACCGACCCTGTATCTCTTAGCGTTCAGGGGATAGCAATATACAGGGTGATTGATTGAAACGCCACATTAGAAAAAATTCGACTTCCAAATGATCTAGAAATCTGAAATTTGGAACTTAGGCAACATAGCTAATAACGAGTCAAAATGAAATATTACCAAGATGGCGGCACATTTAAAAATGGCGAAAGCAATGGCCATCTTTGTTTTTTTAAATGGGACACGCCATATATTATTGCATTTTCAGATTGTCTGAGAAAATGTAATAACAATAATGTTTATAGTTGCATTTTAAATTGAGTAGGCTATGAGTTATAAACAAGTGAAAATCGTGATTTTCCAACTTTAAAGACGTTTACCACGAAAACGACTCAAGATATCAGAAAACGGCTTACATGTCCCTATCTTAACTTTTCATCTGATATCCTACTGTATAGTTTAAATGTTTATAGAGGGTGATGAAAAATCTGATAATTTTCACCACCTGGTATAAACATTTCAACTGCATAATTGGATGCCTTATAAAAAGTTAAGATAGGAACATGTAAGCCGTTTTTTGATATTATGGGTCGTTTTTGTGGTAAATGGGTTTAAAGTTGGAAAATTGCGATTTTCACTTGTTTATAACTCATAGTCTACTCAATTTAAAATGCAACTATAAACATCATTGTTATTACATTTTCTCAGACAATCTGAAAATGCAATAAAATATGGCGTGTCCAATTAAAAAAAAACAAAGATGGCCATTGCTTTCGCCATTTTTAAATGTGCCGCCATCTTGGTAATATTTCATTTTGACTCGTTATTAGCTATGTTGCCTAGGTTCCAAATTTCAGATTCCTAGATCATTTGGAAGTCGAATTTTTTCTAATGTGGCGTTTCAATCAATCACCCTGTAGAGAAGGATACATGGTGCACCCTGTATAATTATGTATAATGTTTTCATCTAAAAGCCCGGTTTCCAATTTGGCTTGACCATGCTCCAAGGACCGACACTTCAAGAGGCGACAAGCGTCAAGTATTTGCCATCTCATCTCCATTAGAGCTTCAAAAGCGAAGCGACAGTTGGCAGAATCCTGGCAGCTGAGCAGGCTTGATCGAGAAATATTTTGATTTATTGATACTTTTTATATTCTGACATCTCTACGAATACGCGACATTTTTATTAAAGTTTATTATTCAAAACCAATTAAAAAACGACCATTTATTTATCAGACACGAATTTTACAAACAAAAAAGCACAACTACAATAACTATGGAACAGGTATAGATATATATTCTTCCGTAGCACTGGATTTGACAGAAATGTCGCTCTTTGAAAGTGTCGCGTCTTTAAGCGTGGTCAAGGCTAAGTTGATTTCGGAAATAATCATTGTTTAGCAGTCACTACCACGCAAAATTTTTATACTATGTAGGTATTTATTTTGTTTCAAATACACATGCATGGCAAATACCAGCTAGTTTAGCATTGATAAAATTGGCAGCAGAAATATTTTAACTGTCGGAATAATTTGGTCCTGTGAAAGCTGCCAATAATAAATATGCCTGTAAATAAATAACTGATGCGATTCCAACTTAGTGGGTATTTATCCTCAATCATTATAAGAAAACGCAGCATAGGAATTTCAATGGGAAATTCTAAAATTTAAATTATTGGCTTTCCTATATGAAGACTACAAAGCAAAAACGATGAGTCAATTTTTATTGTGAAATGAGATATTGGTACCAAAAAAATCTGTGTGAAAAGTAGAATCGAATGACCCGTGATGCCTGGCAATATCGCTAATAGTCGTAGAGTTATTCATGAAACAAATAATCTCGTACAAAGCAAAAACGCTGAAAGTCAATGCAAAACATAGCAAAAACGATGTAAGTCGAAGTGTTATATTGCTTATTCACCTTATCGCGCAGCTACTGTAAGATTCAAACCTGCAGAAGCTTGCAGATTGCACGTGTTCGATTTCTTAGTGGTTTGTTGCAAGTAACTAGTGATTTATTGTGTACTTTTTCCTCCTGGTTAGTGTATTTTTGAAACTGATGATGGAGAAGAAAATAGAAACTTTAAGTGATGAAAGGAGTGATGGAAGTACGGTGCAAAAATTAAATGAGGGATCAAAGAAGAGAAAAAAGAGTGAAAGAGTATGTGATGTTATGAAACAATTAAGGTTGAGTACACACGAATTAGGACCAGATTGTAAATGACCCAGGTACAAATGCTTCCAAGTTATTGGAGTCTTGGAAAGAAATACCTACCATTATTAGGGAATTTAATGCCATGGCGAGCAGAAATGAACAAAACTATTACTTAGCTGGTCTTGTAGCCAGTTAGCTTTTTTTCCAATCAGCAGTCTGGAAAAGTGCGAAGATTTGCAACAGCTGAAACAGTTTTGCGACGATACTGCCAAAAACTTCTTTGAGAATCTTCCTCATAAAGTAAAAAAGAAAGAGTTATCAAAAAAGAAGAAATCAAGAGTTGAGAAAGCTGCCGATAAAAAACAAACTGCTAGGAAATTGGTGAAGAAAAAATAAACCAATAATTTAGTTGTACAATAATACAATGTCATAGTTTACGAGTCAAGAATAATATATCCTTATTTGAACCTTCATCATTTTTGCTATTTTTTAATAACATACATCGTCTTTGTCATTTTTTTTCTGTTGTGTTTGAAGAAAAATAAAAAATTGAGAAAATCGGAAAGTCATGGAAGTCTATGAATACTTTTATTTTCTTGACTGATGTATGATTTCTTGTTGACAAAAAAAATCTACTTCTAATCTCAATTCTATGATCCTCAAAACATGTTTTGAACTTAAAATTTAATTTTATGCAAAATTATAGAAAAGTGACTTCCATCGTTTTTGCTGTGTGGTCTTCATATGTTTTAGAGAAAAATTTTGAATTAATACTTTGTTAAGATTGCAAATCTGCTTCTGTTGCACATTTTTTAAGTCTGTTAAGGCGTTTGTATGACGTCATTTGCATTGTTATCATTTCTCTGTGACGTAATTTTTGTCATGTAAGTACGTAATTTTTAATTGTTCAAGTCAAAGCAATAATTATGAGCATGTCGTCACAATTTGAAATCTTTTTCTCGTTTTTCTCAGAAACGCCTTAGCAGATTTAAAACGTAGCTATACCAACAGAAGCAGCTTTTCAATCTTAACAACTTATTAATTTAATATTTTTCTCTAAAACAATAGAGAAGCCAATAATTCAATCCTAAGTTTTTTTACCATTTAAATGTCTATTATCTGATGCGTCGGTCAACGCAACACACTGTATAATACATAAATCCAAAAGTAAATGTAAGGGTTAATTTGGGGGCATTTAGATATTCGGAAACCTTGGAGGAAACTCTGTCTCTGACGAGTGGTTAATCAAATTACATTTCCATTTTAATGGAATTCCGATTTAAAATTTTCCAATCAATGGCATCCACAAATAAATTGAGTACACTCACTGTTTACGTAAAAGACCGACTCGGTTACTTATTGAGCGTATTATCAGGGTCTGCAATATTTTATTAAAAAAGAGGTTATTGGAAATTTATAGCACAAACTACCGTCGAACAACATATTTATTTATACCACAATGAACATGCAAGAATTACATATTTTTGATAGAAAAGAATTCAATAATAAGTTAATGGAAACCCAACATAGACTAGACCCATGTAAATTAAACTTAGCGAGATCTTAGAGACGAATATTATGCAGTGTCCGCCAAAAAGTTCGCACCATATCGGAAATGTTTTTCTATCTTTTTTTTTTAATTTTCTTTTTATCATAAGTTTGTGTTTTTCAAAAGATTATGGTTGAATTGGTTGAATGGTTGAATTTTAGTTCCGGAAAAAATGGCGTCTATCCTAACTTTGAAACTACAAAAAATATATTTCAAAAACTAAAAATGTTTTGAAAGAAAATTATTTTTTTCAGGTGGCCAAAAAATGATAACTTGAAATGTCAACTTTTTGTTCATTTTTATCCCTGTGTAATTTTTAATTTGAAATGTTTTGACTTATTATTATTTCATTTATTATTTTTTATTTATTTATTATTTCATATTGTTTTATCAAATTAATGTGGATAAGGTTTTAATATTGCGTAGCTACCTATTATAAGTAAAAGATACTTGCTGATACTTAAATTATTTAATTTAATAATTATTCTTCAATAGTTGAGCTTGAAAAAAGGTTTAGGAAAAGTATAAGTTTGTCCGACTTCCAGCCATAGTATTTCTTTAATTACGACTTTGTATCTATTTACTTATAGCAGTTTCCTATTATGTTTAAGATGCATGCAATTTATTACATCATCATTATGACTCACTTGCAATAAACCGTTATTTCAAACAATTTAAAAAACACTTATATTTATATTTCTCAAAAGTTTTTTTAGTATCTCACACTCGCCAACGAATCAAGCATTGCATGCACAACAACAACATATCAAGACAACAATCGTTCTCACTTTCCACAAGTCCAGAACTACGCAGTATTACACAGGCATTAGAAGCCACCTGTAGGTTGTCGAATGGGCCTCGCCCGCACTTACCTAGCCCTAACATGTCACTCTACACGTAGCCAGGCAGCTCTCTACTCTCGGGAGGAAGCAGGACAACATCAGGATTCGGGATAGCCATGGAAACAGTCGCCGGGAGGACAGCCAAGGGCGCATCGCAATCGGATATAACACGAAGGACGATTGCGTGACGTGGCACGAGAGCTGCGTGACGTCAATGGGAAATTCTCCTTTCTCCTACATTTAGAATCATCAGGGTGACGGCGAGAAAACAGCGGTTCATCTGAGAGAATGAGAAAACGTAACATGAGATATGTAGAAATCCTAGTTTTTAATGGTTAATTTGAAATGAAGGATGAAACACTAGATAGGGCAGCATAAAGTTCGCAGCATCTTAAAAAAACCCTCTCTTCATGTAAATGGAATCTTTGATTGCTTGGTATTATATTTAAAGGAGGAATCAATTTAATTTTCTTGTTAAAAGGATGAGTGAAGTCAGCGCAGACGATAAATTGTTGACGAGAATTATAGGAAATTTGTACCTACCGTTTGATTTATTATTGTTATTTTACATTATGCTTGCATAATAATAAGAGCCTCTCGGAAAAGTAGGCAACTTAGAAGAGTGTAGTACGTACGGTTGTTTTAGAGAGTAGAGTGTCTTTGCAAAGTCAATTGAAACGATGTAAAAAATTTAAAAGCGGCTGATAATTCATAATATTGTTTGATGAAACATGGGCGGCGGAAAAATTTTTTAATCATAAAATTTATATTTTCAACCCTTATTATGTACTTCGTAAAATCTCTGCACACTGATGGATGATCAATAAAACAGTACTGTACCAAAACAAAACTGATACGGTTCTCAAGAAGAAGACTATCACCTCCATCTCCGAAACTCATGCTGTACGGTAGACAACTCGAAAAAAAAGAACACAAGTTTCTGGGGCTAACCTATACGACTCTAAGTTAAACTGGAGATCCCATCTAAAGGAACTAAAAGCAGATTGTTTGAAAAGAATCGACTTCTAAAAATCCTAAACAGACTCAAATGAGGTGCACAGGAAGAGATACTATTGCGCGTCAACAGAACTATGGTCAGGTCAAAAATTGACTATGGCTGCATAGCATACGCCTCGGCATCCAAAACCGATCTCAGTCATCTAAATGTCATCGCAAATACATCACTAAGAAATAGCGCTAGGCGCCTTTAAGTCAAGCCCAAACGGATGCCTGAATTGAGAGACAGCCGAACCTCCTCTTTGGATCCGCAGAAGACAGCTTGCTGCATCATATGCTGCGAGACTATCCTCAAGCCATCACCATCCCAACAAATCGCTACTCCTACCGTCAATATTTCACCTAACCTACAGCAATCGCATACACAGCCCACCATCTTTCCAATATCATCTACAACAACTCAATGGAACAGTAGACCTCTCCAAGACATCCATAAGATCCCCATCAGCAACTTCGCCTTGGCAAATAAAGATCCCTACACGACACATTATATACCAGAGATAATACGGCACTCCTGGCCCTGGCGCAACCTTCTGACTAGGTACGAACCTAACTGTGTTCTGTACACGGATGCATCGAGGACCATGAACCGAGTAGCATGCGCTGTGACAGATATGGCAAATACCTTCACCTATCGACTCCCCAATTACTCTAGCACATATACTGCGGAACTTTTTGGGATTCAGAGAGCATTCCAACACATTAAACAAGACGCAACAGGAAGATACAAGTACGTCATTTGCACGTACTCCCTATCAGCAATCCAAGCCATAATCTCTGACAACATGAACCCCCTGATCAAAACAATACGAGAACTAAATAGTGAGCTAACAAATACTAACAAAGCCGTCATCACTGCCTCGGTGCCATCTCATACAGGAATACAGGGAAACGAACTTGCGGACAAGAAAGCTAAAGAAGCCGCGTCCAACAGCACCCACCCTACAGACGACACAAGCCTTCAACTCGACTATGACTTAAAAGCCCACTTCACATACGAGTGTCAAACTATAGGCCAGTAGAATGGTATTTTGAGTTTGCGTTATCATGCACAAATTTTGTACTATACAAAATTCGATAGAGGATCATTAAGAAATGTTAAATCCAAATTTGCAGCACCGTGTGATTTTTTTTTACCGAGTTATGCAGAAAAGCGTTTTTTATTTCATTTCCACGAATATCTCGGCTTCTATCCATCGCACATAAGTAAATGACATATCATTCTCTTCGTTATGGAATTATCTACATTTTTTATACAAATATTATTTTTGTTACACTGATAATAAAAATAATATTGAGGTTTAAAGTTAAAAATTTGTCTTTTGAATAAGGTTTTTTGCAAATTACTTATTTTTTCTGCATTTTACCGCTGGAAAGCCCAAGTAGTTTTTTGAAGAACAGTCAATTACCTGTGCAGTGGTAGGTCAATCTTGAAAATCCAATAATCCAGTCTCCGGCAATCTACGCGCAAACATGTGCATGTCGGCGATGTACAATTTTGAATTTTGACGAATACATTCGTCAACGACTCGAAAACTCGCATGAAAAATTGAGCATTTGTTTTAATTTACATTCAATGTGCAACCTTTCTACGTTTATTGTTCATAGATATTCAATATTTTAAATTACAAAACACACAAGTTAATAACCTTTATTTTGAATACTTTCTTTATTGCATGCTTAGTTGCTAAATTTGAAGTAAAAAACATATGAGTGTATTTTTTTTTAAGAAAAATCAAGTGATAATCAGTTAAACAAAGTACAATTATTATTAGTATATGTATGCTTTTGTTAAATCAAGGCAATACTGTGCTTTTACAAGAGTCAAGATTATAATTTCATTTTTTTTTTCTAGCACGTTTCGATAGGCCAGGTTCTTCCTCATTTTCTTTGTTTACTATTCCACAATAAATTTTGTCTGAATTCTTAGCTCGGCTATAATAGCGAGGCAGGGGAATCGTGGTTAGCAAATATATGTCTCCATCATCGCTGCTGTCGTCAGTGATTTCCGCGACGTTTAAACAACTTTGACCTGAGCAGTTCTTGCAAACTGCAGAGCATTTCAGTCCTGCTTTTCTGCAGCCACAAGCTGCCCCCGCCCCGCAATCTTTTATGCATGCCCACGAAATAACCTTGAGATGTGAAGATGGAATTGGATCTTTAGTGCTCATTACGGGTTCTAATCCACATTTATGTCTCTTCCAGCCCCAGGTTTCCGCTTCCAAGATATTGCCAAGCTATGTTTGGATTTGGTAACATGTTCGAAATGAGTGCTGCTGAGCAGCTCACTCTGATGGTGGTAAAGAAGTAAGATCCGAGTTTGTCTTTTGTCCCATGCGGTAGAAAAAGTTGAAATGAAATTCGTCGTAGGATTTTTCGTTGTTTCCGCCATAGAGAGCGATAAAGACTTCTTTTCCTGTTGACTCAATCAGTTCGTGGTTCGGCTTTTTTGATTTAAAATATCACAACATTTTTGTTGCAGAAGATTTTTTTCTGGTTGAAGAGTAGAACTCAGTTTTTTTCTGACCCTTTTCCAAGTTTTATGAGAAAAACATTGGTGACGTGTTTTCCGAGTTAATATAAATTGACCGTTTAATTAGTCACGGTGACTATAGAAGTTTTCACGCAGCTAAGAACGCACGTGATAGCACCGGGAAAACACACTGACAGATCTCAATATCTCACACAAAACTCACTTTCATGAATAAAATAGATACACACTACAATTCCACTCACAAAAGATAAAAAAATCAACGAAAAAAAAAAAACTGATAAAATACAAATTTTCGACATGCACAATTTCGCAGGTGGATTACCAGAGACTCGTTTGTCGGATTTTCATCATTGACCAATCAACGTAACGGTAATTGACTGTTCTTCAAAAAAATACTAGGGCTTTCCAGCGTTAAAATGCAAAAAAAATAAGTAATTTGCAAAAAATCTTATTCGAAAGACAATTTTCCAACTTTAAACCTCAATATTGTTTTTATTATCAGTGTAACGAAAATAATATTTGTATAAAAAATGTAGGTAATTCCATAGCGAAGAGAATGATATGTCATTTGCTTATTTGCGATAGATAAGAACCGAGATATTCGTAAAAATAAAAATAAAAACGTTTTTTTTGCATAACTTGGTAAAAAAAAATCACACGGTGCTGCAAATTTGGATTTAACATCTCTTTAAGGTCCTCTATCGAATTTTGTATAGTATAGAATTTGTGCATGGTAACGCAAACTGAGGACATTTTTGAGGACGATTCTACTGGCCTACTATGTGAACCTACGATAGAGTACACCCCACCACTACCCACTCCCCCCCCCCCCCCCCCCCCGAAGAGGACCGAACAAGCCAAATTCCGACGACTCGCAGAATAGGCCACACTCGTTTGACACACGCTCATTTAATGGTCAGAGAACCACCACCTACATGCGATATTTGCGAAGTCCAAATAACGATAGAACACATACTTATCCACTGCCCGAAATTCCAACATCAACGTAGCTTACACCAACTCGACAACAATCTAGCGAATATATTGGCCATAACCCCCAACAAAACCGAAAAACTGTTCAACTTTCTGAAGTAGGCGAATCTTTATGAAGAAATATAAAGTTAGTGTAGGCTAAAGTGTAAGCATAAAGTACACTATTAATGTCATATTATAAATACTTAACGTAGAAAATACCCACCAAAATGTTAACACACTCCTGTAAGTACATAAGTGTCAATGGCCTTGATGTCGAGGCACTTTTCTGGCAAAAAAAAAGGTCACCAAAATGCCATATTATTGAATAATAAATAGCTACAGTCCCGTTATTATAGGAAGGCGAATTAGTTTTTACCGATCAGAACGTTGGTTACTACCGAATCCCTAAATATTTCGTCACCCCAGAGTTATCTTGGTCTATACGCCAAATTCTAAAGTGTTGGGAAATGGAACTTTTGTATTTCAAAGCGCATTACGCGGTAATAATAGAATATATAGACTTAGAAATTGCAAGATATCTAAGATTTATTTTTTCTACAGTATTATTAATAAGATTTGATAACTTAAATTTGGAACTGTAGGCGTAATATCGATTTTTCAAAATGGATATAGAACAAAATGTGCTAGCTGGACTATCATTGCATTGTTTTCTGGATATAGAACAAAAAATGAGGACATAGAACAAGGTAATTCTTTTCATCAATATAGAAATAAAAGTATACCAGACCGGATATAAGACTGATTTATTTTATTTATTTTTGAACTCGAAAAAATATAATCTTTTTTTTTAAGCTTTAAGTGTCTCGACAGCTAATTCTTTTAATCTTAACTCGATCCAAGAATCATCTTTTCGAAAGAATAGAACTACATATACAACATAATAACAATTCTAAAATACTTTTAAAATAAATACTTAATGTTTTTCTATTATTTTTTGTGAACAATAATTTTAAGAATGGTTTTTACAGAGTTGCAGTCTAAAATGAGTAGGTTATGAGTTGATAAACAACTGAAAATCGCAATTTCTCATTTTGAAAGCAGCGTACATCGGCAACGGCTCCAACTATTGGAAAACGGCTTACATGTCCCTATCCTAATTTTTCATGTATTATCCTATTATTGTGTGGATGAAATTTTTATACAGGGTGATTAAAAATCTGGTAATTTTCTGCACCTGTATTAAAATTTTAACCGCATAGTAGAATACCACAATGTGGTACCTATCCTACATCTTTTTATGTCATAAAGGTTAAGATATTAATATATTTGGATCTGACTGATATGATATACTGATGAGTCCATATATAATAAAGACAAAACGGTACCGTCCATGACTTTAGTCTTCTCCTCGCATGCTGTACGAAAGTTTTCTAATTTGTTCTGTAAAGAATCTTTAGTGGCAAATTTAAATTAGAACCTAAATCCCACAAAACTCAGCAATTATTAGATATAGGGACATGTAAGCAGTTTTTTGATATATGGAGCCATTTCATAAAACTTGATTTAATATTGTCTCTTTATTATAAATCAAGTGTTTTACTTTATAATAAGGTATTTACAGAGAAACCTATTGAAAATTGAAAATTCAAGTACCTAGACCTTTGGCTGCATTTAGGTAATATTAAAGGATTATTTTATTATTTTCACTACATATTTTTTTTTAAATCGCAATACTTTTTCTGCAAAAAAATTTTTATTTGAAGAGCTAACACACTATAACAACAAGGGAACTGGACATAGAACAAAATGTTACTATACTATAGTAATGAAAAGGTCATGTGTATTGAGGATTTAGAACAAACAGGTTGGCTGATGGAACAGGATAATTCTTAATATAAACCAGAGAACAGTATAATTCTCTACAAATGGATTTTTTTCAAGGATGTAGAACAAAAATATACAAATAACTTTTTTATTACTGCATTTAGGTTTGATTTTCTTGCGGATATAGAATGCTATAATTCTAACGATTCCAACGGTGTGCATAAGTCATTTTCACCCAAAAATGGATATAGAACATGATAATTCCTGGGTGACGATTTGTCGTCCAAAATCTCAGTGGCGGTATACCTACTGAATAACTCGAATCGTATTTATTTATATTTACTGGCTGTGTATTTACAGTGCGCTTTATAACGGATGTAATTTTTAGTCTGATATGGTGGAACAGGTAAAAACCTTGCAAAAGATGCGCAGCTCATGCAGGCTTAGCTTTTCGTCTTCTTATAAAAAGTGGACAGTAAGTAGGTATTTCAAACAGAAACGATACGAGTTAATCAGTACCACCACTGAGGATTTACATGTTCGATGAACGGCGGAGATACTCTTATCAGCCTTATCTGATTTCTTGTTTTTTAACGTGGACACCGACTAATATTGTTGATATTGGACGTTAAATTAGTATGGACTCTGAAGGTTTTTGCGCACTCAAAACTTATTCGCCTTCCTATAATAACGGGACTGTAGCTACTTATATATATTTAAATCATTTTCTTTTATTAATTTTTTTCAATAATAAACCTCATATCGCTCCCCCTATCTTTGAAAGAGTAAGGCGCCTCCTTAGATCCACCACTCGACATCTATCCTAGCAAAAACACACTTCTTCCGAAATACCTTCCATGGCAAAACCAGCAACCCAAAATAAATACAGAACTGTCCGCGTTCCCCAAATCCTCCACTCGCCCCGACATTATCCGCAACACATTCCAGATCATTGTTTCACTTTATCAAAGACATACCTTTATATTTACAGACGGCTTCAAATCAAACCACTCCTTCACAAGGGCAGCCTTTCATACCCCAAACTCAAAATTCCAAGCTCGTCTCTGTCCTACCAGCTCAATATACAGTGCAGAGCTCTATGCCATCAGCAAGGCACTCCTCCACATATAGCCAATCAGCCCTCACGCAAGTTCGTCCTGTGCACCGATTCCCTCAGCTCTCTCACATCCATAAAGAATATGTACCCTAAACATCCTTTAGTAACGGATATCAAAGACTCGCTCTGCCTCCTGGACAACAAAGGATATGAAATTGAATTCATTTACGTCCCATTACACTGCAAAATAAAAGGGAATGAAGAAGTTGACTCGTTAGCGAAAGAAGCCGCAAAATCCAGAACATCCGCCGCAGTGACAATTAAAATTCCCGAAGACATCGTCAGCGAGATCAAAAAATCAGCCCAAGATATCTGACAGCAGCTATGGGACCAAAACAGCTTCCGAAAGCTCTACCCTATCAAACCATCGGTCACAATAAAACTGCCCCTACCATCTAACAGAAGACACCAAGTGATATTAACCAGACTTCGTTTAGGCCACAGCAATCTGACCCACTCCCATATTTTTAAACATGAACCACCCCCCATCTGTAGCCAGTAGCCACTGTAACACTACACTTGACATCAAGCACCTATTAGTAAACTGCCCACTATACAGGGTGCACCATGTATCCTTCTCTATATTGCTATCTCCTAACGCTAACAGATACAGAGTAGGTTAAACAAGTCCAAAGGAGCGCAATTTTGTGGCCATCTCGATTCCGTCGAGACATACAAGATATCTGTGACCGTTCCTGAAATATCCTGAAAAAACTGAAAAATGGAGATTTCTTATTTTTTCCATATCTTTTTTATTATTGGAGATTAATGAATAATTTTTTGTGGGCTTACCATAAGCCGTCAAGAGCTACCCATCTGACATTTCAAAAATTTTCAAAGCCGACTAGATCCCAGAATTTTCATAGTCAACTTTCGTTTTTCTTTTGGCCACCATAGTGTTTTTTATGTTGTTCGGTATAAAAAAAATCATTAAACAAGTCATTGTTAAATTTCAAAAAATAAATTAAAAAAAAATTTATTCTTCTTTTTTCTTTACAAAAAAGACACATTTTTAGACCGAATTTCATAGATAAATTATAAAAACCATAAGGCAAGCACTATTTCGGCGTATTTTACATCAATGTTGACGTTTTTCGACGATTTTTTATTAGGTTTATCTTTGAAAAATTAAGAATAAAAATTAAAAAAAAATTTTTTTGAAGTTTATTAATTTTTGGTTTCCATTATTTTTTTCATATCGAACGACATAAAAAAATAATATGGCGGCCATAAGAAAAACGAAAGTTGACTGTGAAAACTCTTGGATCTAGTAGGCCTTGAAAATTTTTGAAACGTCAGATGGATAGCTCTTAACGGCTTATGTAAGCCTACAAAAAATTATTTATTAATTTCCAATAATAAAAAAGATATGAGGAAAATAAGAAATCTCGATTTTTCAGTTTTTTCAGGATATTTCAGGAACGGTCACAGATATCTTGCATGTTTTGACGGATTCGAGATGGCCACAAAACTGCGCATCTTTTCTCTAATTTAACCGACCCTGTATCTCTTAGCGTTCAGGAGATAGCAATATAGAGAAGGATACATGGTGCACCCTGTATACCGCTGCTCGCCAAAGACACAACATCCCGGACAACCTACATCATGCGATCTCCTCAAACGAACAAATGATTACCAGAACCCTACAGTACCTGCAACATATTGGTCACTCAACAACAATAATCCCTCATTTTTCTCTTATATTATTTCTGTTTATCCACCATAAGTAAGTACGTACTACTTTGCTATATGTAATTTTTGATAATTCTCATGATCTGAAGTAAGAAATGCGTATACATATAGAAATGTAACTCCTGCAATAACCGCCATGATTGAGCAGGTTGAGCAGGAAATCACACGCAAAATGGAACTTTCGTGAAACTGACTGCCCTAATTTTATAAGAGAATTCATTAAATATGTCATTTCTTGAAATCGAAGAGCTTCTTCTGTTGCCATAGTTACAATTTGAATCTTTTAAGCCATTTTCGAGGAAATCCGCAAAAAGTTTTGGATTTGTCACTTTTTCCGGCGGTGCAACGCGCACCCCGCAAAAACCATCCCTTATTGGTGCAAAAAGTATCTTTTTGCTAATAACTAGTTATACGTTGGACATATCAAAAAATTTTTATAGCAGAAAAAGAAAGCTTGCGTGATTTCCTATAAAAAAGTATCTTGTAATTTTTTCGTATTGTCATAGTTTTCGAGTAATTCAATATTTAAGAAATTGCAAATTTTGTATTTTTGATGCGCGCGAATTTTTATTTATTTTAATTTTAGAGAAAAAGAAATAGTACAGTCACTGAATAAGGCTTTCCCTTCAGAAAAGCTTAAACCTTCATCGATTTGCTTGCAAATTGGTATAAGTAAGTAGGTATGTAGTTACAGTATGCCTCAAGTAACAAAAGCGACATATATTGCGACCGATTTGCGCCCTAGGAGCGGATATACCACCCCTTCTCGAGGTTGAAATTCTTTAATCAAAAAGAACCCCGGGAATCGATAAAGGGATTAATTCTAAGCAAAATATATTCTAAAAAGTCATTCTGATAAGTCAACATTTTTTTAGTAATTATATTAATCATTTAAAATGTTGATTTTTCATGAAAAAAATTCATGTTCAAAAATTTTTTCTTATAAATAACTTGTAACGAAATCCGAGGCTTTTGTTGATAATTATTATTTATTTCATTCTTAGAGGGGTTTATCTGGAATGATACAGTTTTTACGACAGTGATTAGCAGGTTATCTCCACCAGCACCGGCTATATAAAGAGCACCAGCTGAAGACTCGACAGAGCATCGTGAGGAATTGACTTACGAACAACTCTCTCTCCTAGGTGAACTGAGCCTGGAGATCAGCTGGGGCATCATGTAGTGAGTACCCCGCCGGATACAGGAGGTCGATGAATTGAATTGACCGAACCGTAATCCAACATCGGAATCGCAACCAGAGTGCAGTGAGCTCTGGTAGGCGACCGATCAGGATACGTAATCAGCCGGCGCTGCATTGAGGTGCCGGCAGACCCCTTCATTCCCTAATAGCCGCCCCGAGGTTGTAGTCAAACATCGGGAGCGTATTTTGTTTCAGAAAGCACCCGCCGAAGGAGGACGTTTCCTGAGTAGCTCCCCGGCGCCTGTACCGGGGACGGCTGAGATCGACACAGACGGCTCGACTGCGAATAAGTTACTGTCGGTGGCCGACGGGCCGTGAATGTATCGACGACGATAACAAGGAAGCAGCCAATAGGAACAGTTTACGCCCCGGCGCGGCTATCTGTGGCCAGTAAGACCCCGCTATAGTTACGATATATGTAAATACGATAGTTTGTTAATAAATGTCATAAATTTTAATCGACTTGTCACGGGTACAAAGGGGCAAATATCCGTTCCTGGGAACTCACCTCTACCCACAGAAAAATCCCGTTACAAACTCTATAACAAAACTATAGGTTTTGTTAAAGAAAACATTATTCTTACCAAAATAAAAGCTATATAATACAAAACAAAGAGATTGTTTTTTTTTTGCGAGCATTTTAAGTTAAATCCAAAGCGACTTATAGCTAGCTAAAGGTTTAATTTTTTTGAGTCCTTCGACGTAATTATTTGAGGTCAAATAACAGAAAATCGACACATTTTTGAAAAAATACCAATAGGAAACTTTTCAAAATACTTCGGAACGGAAGACCTTTCAAATAAACCTTGGATGGAGTGGATTGCATTAAAACTACCTACTTAAGTGAGTTTTGATGAAAATAAGACGGGACTGTCGAATTTTTTAGGAAAAAGTGAGAAATTAAACCTATGCTGTATCTACAAAAATGGAAATTTATCGTAATCCCTGTAGGATTCACGGTATTTTTGTAAAAGTAAGTATTGAGCTCAGAAAGTTCACCGATTTTCAATGCTTTTTTTAATAAGGGTATAGAATTTAAATAAAACAGAATTTTGCAAATTTCTCTAAAAGAAACTCTTTTTTTCATAATAATTCTAAAACTACTAAATATACGAAAAAAATGGCATCAGAGAACAAAAATGTAGGTTGTTTCTTAGCAAAAATTTAGGGTGTTTTCTTATTTCTGTAGGATAAAAAAAATATATCACGTTAGAATTTTCATTTTTATTGCGAGGATAATCTGACCGAAGCCCTTTAACCCTTTTTAGCTTTTAAAAATGAAGGGTTTTAAAAAGCTGAGATATGATGATCTTATATCCCTTAATCTCCAAATTGATTTTTGAATGGACCCAAGAACATAAAAAATTATGGAGTTATTACTTATAAGTAATTTGTATACATACTCAATTGTTTATATTTTATTTAATTAGGAAATTAAATTTTTATGATCAATACCTACACATACCTATACTAGTCGAGAAGTTCAAATAAATAAATAAAACGTAATATCATAAGCAGTGAAAAAGATTCTGGTCAATTGAATCTTTTAAGAGTCGAAATTTCGCAATAAATGATTTTTTCATAACCAGTTAAATAAGATTATTTATAAATGCTTAATTGAAACTCTTAAAGCTGCTGTTTTTGGTTTTTGGATGGTTTTCAAGGGTTGAAATTGTTGAAAATTGGACAACAAATATTTATGGATTCGGAGGTAGTAACAAACGCATCTGCGCACTAACCAATTCTCGCCTTCCTATGAAATTTATACTGTACCTGCTTGATTATTACACTTATTAATTATTATACTTATTATAAAGTATTTATCCCGGCAATCTTTTTGGTTGAATGGAGATGAACCAATAAGTAGACATAGGACGGGACACCTGCCCTGCCTCTCTTGCAGCAAAGGGTCCACACTCCACACAGCATCGTCGTCGAGCATTATATAGGTATTTATTTAGTTAGTACAGCACTCCTCGCAGGAAACTGGATTTAAGGAGATAAAAATCAACCAACTTCGTGGTGATATTTTTTACGCCCTACTCTTCACTTCACCTCCCTCATTAGTTCATTAAATCTAATACAAATTTTACCTAAGTAGGTACATACAATCAATCCATAGGCGTTTCACTACTCATTTTAAATTTCAGTTTTATTAATCCAAAAGCGTCGACCTCGTTTTTAAAGATCTGATGATTAAGACATTAATGTCCGTATTCATCAAACTTCAAAATATAACTCTGGGGTTATATTTTGAATTTTCTGACAGCTGATTGGTCTAAAGCTCAAACCCTACGAACGCTACGAATTTTCAACCAATGACATGATCCAAAATATAACCCCAGGGGTTATATTTATTGATGAATACGGGCCTTATAGAGTTATAGTTATTTTTTATTAATAATCTGGACACTGACATAATGATAGTATAATAGTAATTGGGGGATAATGTAACAAGCAATGGAATGCGTCATTGGGAATTAGGAACAGTTCCCCTCTTTGCGGGGTCCCCAACTATGACGAATGATAAATTCTCCAGCATCAAAACATTGGCGATGAGTAACCGGGAACACCGACCAATGGAGTGTGTTCAGAATAATGGAGGATGAAGGGGACGACTTTTCCACCAGCTCTTTAAAGTGCCATGACAAGTTTCGCAACTGAGACGCAACCAACGTTTTTTTTCTCGATAAATACTTATAATGCATGGGGGAAAATCGACCAATAAAAGTTTCTAGTTTAAGTAGGTGCATTATGTAGGTATACAGGGGTGTTTACTGTTTGGTAACTAGGGACAACCAAACAAAATTAAACGTCATGTATAAAATCGTATTTCAAGCATAAAACAAAGAATACCTTTTTTCAAGATCAGGCCTGGTTTGGGAAACATTTTCATGCAAAAATGTAAAACTTAGACTGCTGTGAAAATGTGTTTTTTTATTAACTGGACAGCCTAAATCGAACTTCATATAATTATACCAATCGTATTTAAACTATAAAAGAGCGAATAGCGCGTTTTTCAAGATCAGGCCTCGTTTAAGAAATATTTTCATCGAAAAATGTAAAACTAAGACCGCAATAAAAATGATGTTCGGTAATTCGGTAACTTAACAACAATTTTGGAAATATTTCCTAAACGAGGCCGGATATTGAAAAAAGTATGATTTTGATAAATATGATTTTGAATATGACGTTCCATTTAAGCTCTCCAGTTACGCAAACACCCTGTATAGGAGTTCCGCAGAAGTGAATAAAAATGATGCGTTTGTATGAAAATAATGGGCATTTGATGGCCTTTTTACTCGACCACGAAGGTGATGAACACCGTCCGACGAAATCGATATAGGTATAAGGGTTACCTATTTGTCAGAAATTTTCACGAAAATTCTATAAAAATGACTCAGGTAAAGTACACACAGGTATATAATTATTATTGTAATATTAGACCAAATAATAGACTAAATAATAATAAAAGGACAAAAAAAATCAATTTTACCTGGACCTGGATTTTTCTTGCGGCAATTATGTAAAACATCTGTGCAGGGAAATGGAAACTTTTTACCAAATTTCAAAAAATTATACAGGATGGTTCGTTAGTTATATGGCCTTCGAAAGAAATTGGCGATATCCATAAAACACCCTGTACCTATCTACAGGGTGTTCGGTTAACGGGCCAACCAAAATCAAACGTCATGGGTGTATAAAATCGTATACTTTAAGCATAAAAAAAGAATAACGTTTTTTCAGATCGGGCTTCGTTTGGGAAACAATAATACCAGCAGTTATCGTGTTAAACGTTGCCAAATTTATTATTCAATATTTTGCTTGTATCTTTTAAAATGTAGCTCTGGATTTTTTTTAAATTATTTTTCCCGTACTTTACTGAGTGTCCCCTCCAATGTACTAAAGAGTTTATCCGTCATTTTCTTAACACCCTGTACACAATATCATCGATTCGATTACCTAATGAACGAACCAAGCACGCAGGCACTACCAGAGAGTTTCCTTTTCTAATTTTAGGTCTATACCCCGAGAATTCCAGGAAATTCCAGGAAATTCCCGTCAAGGAAGCGGCGTAAAAACGGAAGAATGGCATAGGCCCGGGATTTGGACTGAAACTTCGCTCAATGAAACGAACTACGCCATGCCGAGACGAGGGACCTTTTCCATTGGCTGATAATGACAGCGACACACCCAACGATTCGACACTGTTTACATATAGGCGGCCCTAAGGCAGACGGTCGAACATAAATGGGGCTCTAAACGATTGGTGCCAGGACAGCAGGGCTCTATCCGTATGTGTCTTTAATACAATAATTTATTATCTACATTTTGTGTCTTTTAATACCTACATACAATATTTATTACATAAAATGCATAACGTGCCGTTTATTACAACCGCACCTATTTTTACAACGTATGTCTGATTATGCCGGACCTGTCTACTACAAAATAAAAAATCTTTCACCTAAGAGGAAATCTAAGTACCTAAGTAGGGTTTCTGAGGTTTCTCGCGAAACAGAATTTTTACGAAGTAGACATAACTTTTTTCGTAGAATGAAAGTTTTTCCGCTTCTGAACACGATCCGTGGACACACTGTAGGTTTTATACGTGCCTACCTACATTATGTAGGTACCTACAATAAATTTTTCAGATGAAACCAGTGCCATTAGTTATGAGATTTCTTTTTTATTTGAAGCGCCTACTTCTCAGTAGGGGATCATTTTTCTATTAGATTTCCTATTAGCGGAAAGTATCGAGTTTCCGTGAAATTTTTAAGAGACAATTTTTTTCAAGATAAAAAAAATATTCGGAAAAAGTTCTGGAAAAAAACTTTTAGGGGTAGTATGATTCACACCCTTGCAGAGAACAAGGGTGGATAAAATTATGTAATTATGGAGGCTTCCTGGTAGTAGTGTTCGAATACCTAACCGTCTTTTTTTAATTTCAATTCATTTCAGAAAAAAATCGTTAAATGTGAATTTTTTACCCTACTTAAGGGGATGTAACTTCTTAGGGGAGGCTTTAAGAAATTTTCTTTAATGACAAACCCCCCTTAAAATTCAGCAAGGAATCTCCATCAGTTGAATTTTTTGCACTGATTAATGAAACACCCTGTATACAGAGTGATTCATCATATGTGCGCAGGACTTGATAGCAAGATGTGATAGCTCGTTCAAAAATATGAAAAAAAGTTCCTATTAACATCGGTCCGCAAACTCACCTTTTTCGAGATACATCAGGGTGTCAGAAAAAATAATTATTATCAGTTTTTTGACGATATCTTAGAAACTGCTCGAGATATAGCCCCAGCTTTTGTACACATCTCGTCATTAATATTATCTACGTTAAGAGTTCAAATTAAAAAAAAAAAAGTGACAGTTAAACAAGTCATAAAAAAATTATCAAAAATAAGTGATGGTTTTGTTCGCAACAAAACATGTTGCCACTTTTATGTTTTTCATCATAATATACTGTTTTTCGCGAAAACAGTTCACGTAAGAGTATTTGACCAAGAGCACCTTTTTTATGTAGAAAACATTGACAGTTTAAAATGTGCTCCCACAATGTCAATTTTTTGCAGTGAGTAGAAATTAGTGGTAAAACAATTTCAAGCAATCCAAAAATCTCCGTCACTGCCGTATAAAATAAATTTAATCAGCGCTCAAAAAGTAAATAATATTGATGATAAGTTGCGTACAAAAATTCAGTTTTATATCTTAAACGGTTGTACTTGAATGTACTTGATCCTGTACTTGAATTTGCAAATTTTTTTTTGAAAAAATCCATCTTTTGGCTTACAGAGACCGCTTCGAATGAGCCGGGACACCCAGTATATATTTATTTATTTCTCCAAAATAGGGAAACTTCGATTTTAAAAACGCTGTTGTAACTTTATCTTTCAAGATTAGTGACCGAAATTTTGCACTCTTGTAAGACTTTTGTAACAATTTGGATTTTCGTTAAAAAAAATTCCAAAAGTCGCGTTACTTCTACAGGCTGTCCCTTCAAAATTCGAAAAATTCAGTTCTTGTCTCATTTCAGGTCGCAGTTTTCAATCTAGGGGACTGAATTTTTTGGGAGTATAAGATATCCATAAGCAGTGGTTTGGTATTGTATTTGAGCAAAATCGAAGGAGCCATTTCAAAATAGTCGCTATTTAAATTTTTGAAAAAATTTATATTTTTGAACCCCTGCATAAGCAAGATAGAAAAAAAAAAACTGTTTACCCAAATTAACAAGATTGGAAGAAAAGTAGGTACCTACTTGAAATTTGAGTTAATGCAATAAATTTTTTTACTATTTCTATTAATAAGCCAGTGAATAGAGTAAAAATTGCTAAATTTCTATAACCATTTATGAGCACATTTACGAAGGGATTGAACTGAAATTTTTAAAGTAGATAACTACACTCATAACCTTTAACCCTCAAAGATTTCAAGAATAAAATAAGAAAAATGGCGGATATATTCGATTTTTTTTAGATGATGTTTATTTCTCTAAAATGTTAAGAACGCTGCTATAGCTCTTTCTTCTAGATCTTTCAAGATTATAGTATGAACGATTTTTCTTACTCTTGTAGACTTTTGGTATATGACATTTGATTAACGTTAAATTTTCGACTGAAATTGTTGTGGGAGTAAGATATCTAAAATGAATGGTATGGTATTGCATTGGAGCAAAATCAGTCGAGCCGTTTCAAAATGTCGGCTTTTTTTTAATTTTAGGGGAAAAAGGCTACTTTTTGAACCCCCGTACTTATAAGCAAGATAGAAGAAAAACATCAATAACCAAATTAACTAGATTAGAAGAAAATTATTTGAAATTTGAGCTAATTCAATAAAATTTGCATTATTCCTATTAATAAGCCAGTGGCAAGGGTATGAAAAGAGTAAAAATGGATAAATTTCTCATACGGTTTATGAGCACATTTTTTCCATTTCGGCTATGTATAAAAAACGAAAAAACAAAAAAATTGTCGGAAATTATTTTAAATCCCTCTCCCTGGCCGAAAGCGTGGCTGGCCGAAGAAGCGTGGCAACTTGACTTGGGTTGAATACCTATAACAACTATACCTACCTATAACAACAATAATAATACATCGATTCAAGTTTAACCGTCAAGTCTCCGGTTGTGAATGAAAGAATGAAATCAGAAATCTTGCTCGCTTCATTTCTTCCAGGTGTTGTTCCTGCTTCTGATGGTAAAATCGATATTTGCATATTTGCCAAATCCAGTCTTTATTCTTTAAAGTCTTCACTAACTTTATTACCCTATACAAGTTCATTATTATTCCCTATTGTTGACCGTTCATTAATATGTAGCCCTGTACCAGATACCTAATTTTTGAAAATTTCACGTTGATATCTTTGTAATTAGTCGTAATTTTTGAGGTGAACACCCTGTAAAATGAAGCCGCTCGAGATACAGGAAAACGGCTTACATGTCCCTATTTCCACTTTTATGTCCTATCCTATATGATGTAGATGAAATGTTTATACGGGGTGATAAAATATCTGAAAAAATCTGAGATTTCTCAACGCGTTGCTAAATAAAAAAAAAAAAAACAAAGAGAATACAAATATTTCTGTACCATAGATAGTACATAAAAAGTTAAAATATAGGGACATATAAGCCGTTTTTCTCTTATCTTGAGCCGTTTTCGTTGTACAGGGCCTAAAAATTCATAAATTGCGATTTTCACTTGCTTATATTATAACTCAAAAACTACTCAATCTAAACTTCAACTGTAAAAACCATTCTTATTTATTCTTCTAAGATATTCTAAAAATGCAATAACATAAGAGCATTCCATAAAAAAAAAACATAACTTTAATATACCACTCTTATATGGGACACTCTGTATAGTCCAAAATAATTAAATCCTGTACACTGAATTTACAATTTTTTTTTTTAATCAATCGTTTGGCCCACAGAGATCGACTCGAATGAGCTGGGACACCCTGTAGGTATAGGTATAAGAAGATTTTTTCAGATAGGTAATATAGTTAAGTACCTAATATAGAATATAAAAAAAAAAATTTAAATCATTATTTGCCCCAGTGGCGTGGATGTTGAAACGTTAAAATCGAGGTTAAAATGAAACGTTTTAAGAGCGAAATATTATAGAATTTTTTTTTTACATGTTCTACCGTTTGCCATGTTATGAAGACAGAAACTGAAACACCTGGTAAGTATGTAAAAAGAAAAAAAAATGCTATTTAAAAAAAAAAAAAAAAAAACTAATATCTTTCACAGAATGTCATAAAACACCCAACATGAAAGGCAAGCAATAAAACTTCATGTTCACGTCATTCGGTGAACAAATTTGTCATTTTTTTTTCGAAAAAAATAACAAAACTTTTCTTTCATGCGATAAAAAAATCCTCGTTTTTTTCTAAACCGAATGATTATGGTGGCCATTATTAATTACTATTTTTACCGTAAATCTACTAAAAATAATGAATTAACTTGCAATAATAAAAAAGGTAGTGACTGAAAAAAGAAATCTCGATTTCCGCCTGTTTTCCAGCATATTTCAGCAACAACCTCAGTTATCCTAAATTCTGATTCAAAAACTTAATAAGTACCTACACAAGTTAGAATATCATAAAGTAGGTATAACGCTATTCACTTAACTTTTCTCTAATTTAACGAGAATTTAACTGACTTCGTATCTCCTACTATGCGGTTTTCAAGATCCCAATCCCAATGGTGAGCATCGGAATTATTAACCGCCCTGCTGTAGGTGTATTATAGGTAGATATCTATTACATACTATTATTATTATTATTATTATTATTATCATGACATCGGCATACAAAGTAATAACATTAATATAATTTTATTTCTATTGAATATACCTACCTATCTAATAATATCCAGCCATGAAATTTTTTACATAATAGAGGAACTTGTATTTTGTTTACAAAATGAACCTCAATAATTATAATTATACAGATAGGTATGTCCGCGTAATTGGATTTTATTTCAAGCAATGACACAATTATTATTATGTTCTAAAAATTATTATTGGTTGGTTACGTAGGAAATATACCTACCTCTAGAATTGCTAGATTTAACTTTAAAACAGTTTTATGGAATGCTTCGAACACCACCACTTCGATCAACCCGTATATTAACCGGTAGTGAAACACGGCCCTAAAATTTTGAAATGTTGGCAGAAATCCAACGTCAATCACATCATGTTAAACCTCCTTTTAAATGACATCTTACTCACTTAATCCGGACGAACAAAAAACATTGCGTATTGTCAAAACAGGTGATTCACCAGCAGACCGACATAGCTTAAGGATAGGTGTAGTTTTTCAAGGCGATTCAGGATCTGGTTTTGAAATTTTCCTGAGACCCTTCGTTTCGATTATACAGGGTGATTCAGGCATTTTGCGGAATTTTTTTATGAGCAGTATATCTTTATTTGAACGAATTAATGGAATTTAATGAAATTTGACATACATGCTCTACCTTGACACTTAATACCTCGCATCTTTCGCCGATTCGAAAACTGCAGGGTCGTACTTAATTTTTCAAGTCTCTATCTTTTTTGTCAAAAAGTTCACCCTGTATGCCTTTTCTTCAAAGTTTAGTATAATTTTCTAAAACTAGATGAAAAATGCTACAATTGCGGTAAAAAAATTACTTGGTACTATTAAACTGAATCGAGAAGAAAATAAAAACTTTGAGTTATTTCAGGATTACTAATATTTCATGGTTGTTAATAATTTTCGAAAAATCAAATTTGATTTTTCAAAACTTGCGTATATTGTAGTTATTTCAAATTACTTTGCTTGATCTGCATATTTACCCAAAATAAGGGACCGTTCTAGATTTTTTCGTGCTATAAAATAAGTTTGGTCATTATATACATCCGCGGCTCCTACAGTTTCACTATGGAACTTATATAGGGGTGGAGAACATACCTATAGTAACACCAGGAAGGTATTCATTTGCTGGGCAAATGAAAGGGAAAGCCACAAAACGGTGTAAAAAAATGGTTTTGAGAGTGCGGAGGGAGTGCGGTCCTGACAAGAGACACCGATTAGATGCCGCGATCCCGGATAAAACCACTTCACCATAATTGCCAAGCATTCTATTCGGTGTTAGAGGCTCACAGAGGCGGACTGAGCGATATATCCGCTTTCATTACGTGTCTAGTCCGCACAGGGATTGATGCAATGATTTTCGGATTATAAATTCAAAATAAATGCAAAATTCAAAATAAAAATCGTGGTACTGTTATTTTCGAAGATTTTCCTTGCCCTGAAAGTGAAAAAAAAAATAGAAATTCGACCGTAGTGCCAAAGAGGCCTTAGTTGTGACCTTAATATTAGTTTGCCATGGCTTTTTTTACTTTCTTACCCACCCAGCACCCCTATTTCGCTCCTCGGTCCCGAAAAAATTGATGAAACTTAGGAGCCGCGGATGTATACAATTACCATAAGTTTTAACAAGAAAAACAACTTAAAGAAGAAATGGTAATTTTACTGACAACCAAACACATTAAGCGTATAAGTAACACAATTTAACACATTACCACATAAACAAATAAGTACCTACATAAGCGAAAAAGAAAGAAAAATATCAAAAAAATATGGTGGCCTGCGTTTGAACATTATCTGCACCGAATTGTAGTTTTTCTTCCCAACATTTGTGTTGATATTTTTATTTCTGTTTCGCTTGTGTACCTTCCTATTTGTTTATGTGTTAATGTGCTAAAGCTAAATTGCGTTACTTATACGCTTATGTGTTTGGTTGTCATTCATATTACCATTTCTTCTTTCAGTTGTTTTTCTTGTCAAAACTTACTTTTAGTTTGAAAAAATCTAGAATGGTCCCTAATCTTGGCTAAATCTGTAGATCAAGCTAAATTATTTGAAGTATAGGCAACTTTAAAAAAATCAAATTTGATTTTTCGAAAATTATTAACAACCATGAATAATTGAAATCCTGAAAAAAATACTAAAAGTTTTTATTTTATTCTCGATTCAGTTTAATGGTACCAAGTAATTTTTTTACCGCAATTGTAGCATTTTTCATCTAGTTTTAGAAAATTATACTAAACTTTGAAGAAAAGGCATACAGGGTGAACTTTTTGACAAAACAGATAGAGACTTGAAAAATTAAGTACGGCCCTGCAGTTTTCGAATCGGCGAAAGATGCGAGGTATTAAGTGTCATTGGTACATACGATATTATCTCTATCAAATTTCTTAAATTCCATCAATTCGTTCTAAAGATATACTACTGCTCGTCAAAAATTTCGGCAAAATGCATGAATCCCCCTATAACATGGAAACGAAGGGCCTCAGAAAAATTTCAAAACCAGATCCTGAATCGCCTTGAAAAACTACACCTATACCCTTAAGTTATGTCGATCTGATGGTGAATCAACAGAGATTTTATCATGAGTTTTGTAAAATTATTTTTTCAACTTGTGAACACTGAAATTGAATAATTGAATTATAAGAGTAAGAAAAGAATCCAAAATCCAGTGGCAGGCTATACAGGGTGATTCAGAGCATCCGAACACCCCTTTTTTCTCGGAAACGGTGGATGGGATTTTTCTGAAAACTTGGTCACTTGAATAATTGCTCCATCTTTCTAAAATATTTTCAAATTTTTAGATTTTAGAACCACTTCCGGTTATTCCGGAAATGACTACCATTTTTTTGTTTTTTTAATGGGATACCCTGTATATTATTAAATTTTCAGATTATTTGAATATACATTCAATAAGAATGATGGTTTTTATACATTTGAAATCTAAAATTGTGAGTTTGTGAGTTATAAAATAAGTGTTGCTGATATCTGAATTCGCGGTTTACATGTCCCTTTAAACTTTTCACGTGGTATCCTATTGTGTGGATGAAATCACTATACAAAATGATGAAAGTTAGATTTTTCATCACCCTGTATAAAAATTTCAACTGCTTCAGAGGATAGTACATAAAAAGTTAGGAGAGGAACATTAAGCGAGCGTTTTTCTATATCTATAAGTTCTCGTTGTATGTACAATGCTTTGAAGTGGGAAAATGGCGATTTTCACTACTTGTTTAAAACTCTAAAATATGTACCTACTCATTTTAAATTCCAACTGTAAAAATTACTCTGATTGGATTTTTTAACAATTTGCCATGGTGGTTGCCATTTCTGATATAACACTACTGTGCCCAGAAATCTGAAAATATTTTTGAAAGATGGAGCAGAGTAAATTATCCCAGTGACCAAGTTTTGAGAAAAATTCCATGCACATTTTCCGAGAAAAAAAGGTGAAACAGCCTGTATACAGGTTGCTTCGGTTTGTATGTTCATAACTGCGGCAATCGATAGAAAACGTTTTAAAAATTTTAGTTTATTTGATTTAATTAATATTTTGCTGTAAAACGTTTTATTTTCGAGCAGAATGTTAAATTTGGGAGAAAAAATCATATTTCAAAATTAGTAAAAAAACAAATTATTTTTTTCTCCAGAGGCGTAGGTAGAAGTTTGGCGGCTTCAAATAAAAAAGAACTCCGATACAACGCAGTTGGCTTTTGGCTTCGTCTCAAAAAATTGGGTACTTCAAATTTTTTCCCTCTATAAAAAATATTACCCTATATATACCAAATTTGAGGAACATAGCTTGAATTGTTTAAAAGATATTCAATAAAATTGATTTTTTTCTTCTAAGTTCAACACCCCATACCAACCTATCTCGACAATAAAACGTTTTATCACAAAATTTAATTAATAAAAAAAACTATTATTTTTACATGTTCCTACACCGTTTGCCGAAGTTATGAATATACACAGACTGAAACACCCTGGGTGTTGTGGAAAGGTAGGCCAAGTTCTTAGCCACGCACAGATTTTTTTGGCCAAAAATCTCACTTCAAAAAATAAATTTCAAAAATTTTTATTCTTCTTTTTTCGAAGAAAAGCAAAAAAAAAATTCGCTGAAATACGTCAATATGAAGTCATACTGCTTGCCTCAGGGTTTTTTAATTTCTCTATGATATTCTATCTAAAAAGTTGTATTTTTTTAAGGAAAAAGAAGAATAAAAATTTTTGATTTTTTTTTCAAAGTTTATTAGTTTTTGGTTTCCATTATTTTTTTCATACCGAATGACATAGAAAAACAATATGGCGGCCATAAGAAAAACAAAAGTTGGCTATGAAAACATTGGGATCTAGTTGGCTTTGAAAATTTTTGTAATGTCAAACGGATAGCTTTTGACGACTTATGTAACGTCCCTAAAGTTGGAAGAGCAGGGTCAGCAGAACGTAAATTTTATAAAACCACAATTAGACGCTAATTAAACGCTAATTAAATGCACTAATTAAAATTTTAATGCTCCATTTTTTCTAAGAAAAACGACATGTTCTGCCAGCTTTAGATAAAGCTAGCAGAACATGAGTTCAAAAATGCCCGAATCAGCATGATATCCATGTCAAATTGCTCGAACAATATAAACGCTAATTAAGTGTACTAATTAAAATTAATAAAAAATATCACAGCGTTGGAATTTTCTCGGGAATTGACAAAACTTCCAAGCTTTTAAGAAATTACTCAAAATTTAGGTACTAAATTTCCAAAATGTCAAACATTTTATAACTATAAAAGTTCAAAACTTGAAAGTTTTACAAATTCTTCAAAAACCATGAAATTCTCTACGTTTTCCAAACTTCATAATTGCATTAATCGCAAAATTCCCAGAACTTTCGAAAATTTTTAAACTTCCATACATTTAAAACAAAATTTTTGGAGTTCCTAAGCTGTAAATCTTTGAATTGTTTCCTAACTTCAAACCTTAAACAATTTAGAAAACAAAAAATTCAAAAAATTCTGAACTAAAAAATTCTTCAAAACTACAGAATAAGTGAAAACTTGAAAATTTAGAAATTTCAAAACTTGAAAAATTTCCAAAAATGCCGGAGACACTAGCATTCTGAAAACTTCCGGTTGAAGACGTCAAAATTCCAGAAAACTCAAAATTTTCGAATTTCCAGAACTCCCAGAACTTAAAACATTTCAAACTTCGCAACTTCAAAAATGCTTAAAACTGCAAAAAATTCCAAAACTTCAAAACTTCCGGAACCAGAGAACTTTATATAAATATTAAGTCTATAAAACTTGACATTCCAAAGTGACCAAAACTTTAAAATCTCCTAACTGAAAATTTCATAACTTCTCAGAATTTTGAAAATTCCGAAACTCGGCAACTTATAAACTTCGGAATTCTTCAAAACTTAAAAATGCTGCAAATTTTCAAAATGCTACAAAACCGTGTTTCGACGGTTAGGGGCCCCAATGACATTAAATTTTTACTTAGTGCACTTAATTAGTGTTTAATTGTTCGAGCAATTTGACTTGGATATCATGCTGGAGTCGGGCATTTTTGAACTTATGTTCTGCTAGCTTTATCTAAAGCTGGCAGAACATGTCGTTTTTCTTAGAAAAAATGGAGCATTAAAATTTTAATTAGTGCATTTAATTAGCGTTTAATTAGCGTCTAATTGTGGTTTTATAAAATTTATGTTCTGCCGACTCTGCTCTTCCAACCTTAGGGACCTACTTATGTAAGCCTACAAAAAATAATTAATTAATTTTAAATAATAAAAAAGATATGGGTAAAATCGAGGGTAAAATAAGAAATTTTGATTTTTCAGTTTTTTCAGGATATTTCAGCAACGACTAAAAATATTCAAAAGAAAAAATCAAATTCTTATTAAGCATCAAATTGTGCAACTTTTCTCTAATTTAACCGACCCTGTATCTCTTGCCGTTTCCGAAATCCCCATGTAGTTACTATTATCTGGGACACCCGGTATAGGTACCATAGTGAAACTGTAGGATACCCAGATGTAAATAATGACCGGATAAACTAAGTAAAATCGACTGAAAATCGACTCAGTGATGGAGTTTAGTTTTTTGAAAAAATAATTATAGGTACCTATCCGTAGGCCTGCCGGCCTCAAGAAATAATCTTTGATCGCAAAAAAAGTGCGTAGAATACCCAACCTACCTACATATTTTAAAGGAAATATTATGTAGTAGGTATGTAGGTACCTACAGTTTGTTTAGTTTCCTATGTTAAACTGTAATAATTAATAATAGGCTGATGAAGTATCTAACTTTTTAGGTAAGCTGTCTAATAAGGCTCCGAGTGCTTTAGTTAGAAGAAGGTAGGTAGGTAGGTAAAAAGTTTAAAATAGTGCCGATTGTCTACTACTCTACTGTCTACAATTCTACTCTACACTACAACAATGATGAGGTTTAGGTACCTAACCTTGTACCTATACAGGGTGCACCATATCCTTCTCTATATTGCTATTTTCCTCATATCTTTTTTATTATTGGAAATTAATAAATAATTTTTTGTAGGCTTACATAAGCCGTTAAGAGCTAGGTATCCGTCTGACATTTCAAAAATTTTCAAGGCCTACTAGATCCAAGAGTTTTCAGTTTTCACAGTCAACTTTCGTTTTTCTTATGGCTGCCATATTATTTTTTTATGTCGTTCGATATGAAAAAAATAATAGAAACCAAAAATTAATAAACTTCAAAAAATTTTTTTTAAATTTTTATTCTTATTTTTCAAAGAAAAACGTAATAAAAAATTGTCGAAAAACGTCAACATTTGTAAAATACGCCGAAATAGTGCTTGCCTTATTGTTTTTTAATTTATCTATGAAATTTGGTCTAACAACTTGTCTTTTTTAAAAAAAAAGAAGAATAAAAATTTTTTTAATTTATTTTTTGAAGTTTAACAATTTTTTGTTTTTATGATTTTTTTTATACCGAACAACATAAAAAAAACACTATGGTGGCTGTTTAAGCCTCTTTCAAATGAGTGGGCCAATTTCAGTTGTCCTTTTTTAAACTCTATTAGTTTTAGAAAATAGATGAGAATCGTCGTTTGGAAGTTCTTAGTGGTGCTTTAAAAGCTTTTGAATTAAGCAATGCGTTTAATGTTTTAATCAGAATTGCCCAAACTCAGACATTTCCCAATGAAATAATAATACTAAAAAATAAAAAGGCTATAACCAAAGGAAATTTGTCTCAATTAAATCCATTTATTGATGGAAAAAACATTTTGCGTGTTGGAGGTAGGCTTGACTACACAAGCTTACCTTATAATAAAAAGCATCCCATTTTATTGGGTAACCATCGATTTACAAAATTACTTCTTGAATATTATCATATTTTGACACTTCATTCTGGTCCGCAAATGCTTCTATACAGTATAAGAGAAAAGTTTTGGATACTGTCTGGAAGAAATTTAGCGAGAAAAACAGTTCATGATTGTGTTAAATGTTTTAGAGCAAAACCTAAAATTAACGAACAATTAATGGGAAATCTGCCAACTGAACGTCTTACACCCTCACCACCATTCTATATTACTGGAATCGATTATGCTGGATATTTTCATATTAAAGACAGACAGGGGAGAGGTTGTAAGGTGACTAAATGTTATGTAAGTCTTTTTGTATGTTTTTGTACTAAAGCAGTACACTTAGAAATAGTTTCTGATCTGACTACAGAAGCTTTTATTGCTGCTTTGCGTCACTTCACGGCAAGACGTGGAAAACCACATAAAATTTTCTCCGATAATGTATCCAATTTTATTGGAGCAGACGCAGAACTCAAAGAACTAAATACATTTTTGACAAACAACGAAAGAAAGATTAATGAATTTTCAGAAAATGAAGGCATATCATGGAGTTTTATTCCTCCTGCTTCTCCTCACCAAGGTGGATTATGGGAAGCAGGTGTTAAAAGTATGAAGCATCAGTGGCCATAAGAAAAACGAAAGTTGACAATGAAAATTCTGGGATCTAGTCGGCTTTGAAAATTTTTGAAATGTCAGATGGGTAGCTCTTGACGACTTATGTAAGCCCACAAAAAATTATTCATTAATCTCCAATAATAAAAAAGATATGGAAAAAATGAGAAATCTCGATTTTTCAGTTTTTTCAGGATATTTCAGGAACGGTCACAGATATCTTGTATGTCTCGACGGAATCGAGATGGCCACAAAATTGCGCCCCTTTGGACTCGTTTAACCGATGACCCTGTATCCGTTAGCGTTAGGAGATACATGGTGCACCCTGTATAGTAAGTTCATTTTATCATTTTAAAACAATATCTTAATATCTACCTATTTCTATCAGAATCTTTGCCGTTTTATCAAGATACATGCGACGTTGTCATAAATAGGTATAAGTATCACGATAATTTTGGATGAGTAAAAGAATATAAAATATGTTATCGTAAAAATAGGTAAGTATATAGGATATACATAAGTAGGTACCTTGTACCTTAAAATTAAAAATATAACAATAATAAAAACAAACCTAATTATTATTACAATCATATGGTTATCAATACATTAGCCGGTCCGGTCGCCGGTCGCCAACAAAAACAAATAGAACCTCGCTCGACTCACCTTGATTTAGCCCGCGACGCTGGCTGTCAATTTGAAATGCGTAGCAGAAAATTTCCATGCCAAATTGCACGTCCGAAACACCGGCTGGAAAGGAAAACTTTCACTCTGCAAGCGGACGACCTTATCACGCATTTTGCACCCTATCAATCTGGACCATATATCTCTTTCAATTTGTGAAACATATGGGACAACCAACGGTTGAGTATGATTAGAAAGGACCCAGTCAGGCATGGTCTCTTCTTGCATTGGAAATAAATTCGGCATTTCTGCACGTCGATCTTGAATGAAATGGTTCCTTCCTTTGCTTCGTTGATAAGGAGAGGAACGCCGTGAGGGGAGGCGACTCGATGCGCATTTCCCCCACCGCTGACCGGTAGATGGATGGAGATGCGAGGAGAATCCTACCGCGAAAAATCCATAGGCGTGTTGCGCAACGTTGTCTGTTATTATTAATTATTATTATGTAGGTACCTATATTCCACCGTGCAAGAGGCAAGTGATTGTTTCTTTTTGTTATTTTTTATACCTACTACTAACTTCTTACAGTGTATGTTGTTTATTCCAAGAAATTAAGTAGGTCCTTACCTGACATCAGGTATCAAAGCACAATGTAATTAAACTACCTAATCAGACTCATCCTTACATGCACTAATGTACCGGGTGGGCAACTAAGAATAACGCCAACCATATCTCAGGAACGGCTCGTCACACAGCTTTAGGTTAAAATTTTTTAGGAGGAAAGTGACCCCAAAATTTCGCTGGGAAATATTTTTGAGCTTCTAAAACTACCGCTAGGGGGCGTAATAGCCATGGTAGAATGGAAAATGGGTAGTTTCTCCGTTTCAATTAAGGGTGTATTCAAAACACATGTAGTCTAATCCTCAAATAATTTAAAAAAAATTTATTTAAAACTTTTTGTCGTAACCTCAAAAATAAAGTGATGGGAGTACCTATACGTCAAAATTTTGTTTATTCAAAAGTCGATTATTCCGGTTAACCTCAGCGGAATTTAACAACACTAGTCTCGTTACAAAGCGTTTTCCTTCCTCTGTCGACTACATTTTTCTAATTTTAAAGTTTTTTACCTCCGCAACCGCTAGAGGGAGACGGCGTTATTTGACATGTAAGGGAATTAGTCGATTTTTCTTAAAAAAATTAAATAGAATAGTTTTTTTTTATTCTAACGGTTTTGCTTTATTTATTATTTTGCCTTATTTATTTACAATCTACTTCATTTGTAACTATGTATGTTGGTAACTATATTTATTTTTACATAGTGGAAAAGAGAATTATATTCTTAAGGTGTTTTAGTGTTATAAAAATCGCAGCTGAATATCTTTCGCCTAACTGTAGATCTCTGCCAGGAAAATTGTTTTTATGGATTTTTAGAGTTTGGCCTACGCACGGATCAAATCAAGGCCTAGTTCAGCTGATGAGATATCTGTTAGTGTATTTTATTTATTTATTTATATAATGAGTTGATTAAAAGCTTTAGAACGACAATATTTTATTTGACAATGATAATTGGTAGTGGTAAACCTCCCCTTTTGTTGATCGAAAATTGCAAAGGTCAGGTGTTGCGTGTCTGGACCTGGACTGCCTGGTTATGTGATTGATTACCTTGGACATTTTCCGCTGTTGTCATGTGTAACAATTGTATTTGCGCTATTATTGAAAATAAATTGAACCGACTTAAATTTGGGGAAGTACCTAGTGGTATCACTTTGAATGTAGGTACCTATCAGTTTTTGTAATGCAGGAAAAGTATAAGTAGATAAATTATCAAACAATGAAATGTAATAATGTGATATAAAAGAGGAAGGGTATTCTCGTGAGGAGATGTAATGCCTGAGAGGAAAGAGGAAGTGTGTTGAAAGAGGAAGTGTGTTATCTGTAGAGATATGTAATGTTTGAGAGGTATACTGCCTGAGAGGAGGAAGGGTGTTCTCAGTGAGGAGATGTAATGCCTGAGAGGAAAGTGGAAGGGTGTTCTCAGTGAGGAGATGTAATGCCTGAGAGGAAAGTGGAAGGGTGTTCTCGGTAAGGAGATGTAATGCCTGAGAGGAAAGTGGAAGGGTGTTCTCGGTAAGGAGATGTAATGCCTGAGAGGAAAGTGGAAGGGTGTTCTCAGTGAGGAGATGTAATGCCTGAGAGGAAAGTGGAAGGGTGTTCTCAGTGAGGAGATGTAATGCCTGAGAGGAAAGTGGAAGGGTGTTCTCGGTAAGGAGATGTAATGCCTGAGAGGAAAGTGGAAGGGTGTTCTCAGTGAGGAGATATAATGCCTGAGAGGAAAGTGGAAGGGTGTTCTCGGTAAGGAGATGTAATGCTTGAGAGGAAAGTGGAAGGGTGTTCTCGGTAAGGAGATGTAATGCCTGAGAGGAAAGTGGAAGGGTGTTCTCAGTGAGGAGATGTAATGCCTGAGAGGAAAGTGGAAGGGTGTTCTCGGTAAGGAGATGTAATGCCTGAGAGGAAAGAGGAAGGGTTTTCTCGGTGGAGATGTAATGCCTGAGAGGAATGAGAAGTTGACGACTTCAAGCTGAGATGGACCGAGTTGCTGCTAGGTTGGCTGATGAGCCGACGACTTCGAGCTGAGCTGAACCGAGTTTGCTGCTTGGTTGGCTAATAAGCCGACGACTCCGAGCTGAGCTGGACCGAGTTGCTGCTAGGTTGGCTGATAAGCCGACGACTTCGAGCTGAGCTGGACCGAGTTTGCTGCTTGGTTGGCTGATAAGCCGACGACTCCGAGCTGAGCTGGACCGAGTTGCTGCTAGGTTGGCTGATAAGCCGACGACTTCGAGCTGAGCTGGACCGAGTTTGCTGCTTGGTTGGCTGATAAGCCGACGACTCCGAGCTGAGCTGGACCGAGTTGCTGCTAGGTTGGCTGATAAGCCGACGACTTCGAGCTGAGCTGGACCGAGTTTGCTGCTTGGTTGGCTGATAAGCCGACGACTCCGAGCTGAGCTGGACCGAGTTGCTGCTAGGTTGGCTGATAAGCCGACGACTTCGAGCTGAGCTGGACCGAGTTTGCTGCTTGGTTGGCTGATAAGCCGACGACTCCGAGCTGAGCTGGACCGAGTTGCTGCTAGGTTGGCTGATAAGCCGACGACTCCGAGCTGAGCTGGACCGAGTTGCTGCTAGGTTGGCTGATAAGCCGACGACTTCGAGCTGAGCTGGACCGAGTTGCTGCTAGGTTGACTGATAAGCCGACGACTTCGAGCTGAGCTGGACCGAGTTTGCTGCTTGGTTGGCTGATAAGCCGACGACTCCGAGCTGAGCTGGACCGAGTTGCTGCTAGGTTGGCTGATAAGCCGACGACTTCGAGCTGAGCTGGACCGAGTTTGCTGCTTGGTTGGCTGATAAGCCGACGACTTCGAGCTGAGCTGAACCGAGTTTGCTACCAGAGCTGGAATGATTGGGTTTTCTTTTATGATAACTAGGAGGCTATGATTTCGAGCGGGTGTCGTTCGATTTTGCTGCAAGGGTAGCTGGGAAACGTCGAGTTTGATCTCTGATGGAAGTACGATGAATGGATGAATGGAAAGGGAAGTAGATGACTGAGTGAAACAGATGAGGTTGGTATAATTAATTGAGTATTTGCTTCAGCCATTCTGCAAACCAGTCTGCGGGTTCACCTGCCAGACTCTAGAGGACCCTGGGTCTTTCCATTGTAGGATTCGAGGACGAATCCTGGTCAGGATGGACGAGTTGTTAGGATTCACTCAGATCGGAATACAGACAGGAATGCAAGGAATGCAGACGCATTAACACCAACAGGAAGGTCTGTTGGTATTAGGAATGTTGCGCATGCTGTGTAACATGGGACAAGGCAGGAAAAGGAGCTAGAAGTCAGTAGTGGTTGTATAACCGTCGTAGAGTCAATATATGAATGTTAATAATATACTTCTTCGTCATTATTGTTATTGTATAATTATTATTGAACTGAATAAATAATGTTCCTAATATTTAGGATTCACTCAGATCGGAATACAGACAGGAATGCAAGGAATGCAGACGCATTAACACCAACAGGAAGGTCTGTTGGTATTAGGAATGTTGCGCATGCTGTGTAACATGGGACAAGGCAGGAAAAGGAGCTAGAAGTCAGTAGTGGTTGTATAACCGTCGTAGAGTCAATATATGAATGTTAATAATATACTTCTTCGTCATTATTGTTATTGTATAATTATTATTGAACTGAATAAATAATGTTCCTAATATTTGACAGAATATTAGGAACATTATTTATTCAGTTCAATAATAATTATACAATAACAATAATGACGAAGAAGTATATTATTAACATTCATATATTGACTCTCCGACGGTTATACAACCACTACTGACTTCTAGCTCCTTTTCCTGCCTTGTCCCATGTTACGCATCATGCGCAACATTCCTAATACCAACCGACCTTCCTGTTGGTGTTAACGCGTCTGCATTCCTTGCATTCCTGTCTGTATTCCGATCTGAGTGAATCCTAACAACTCGTCCATCCTGACCAGGATTCGTCCTCGAATCCTACAATGGAAAGACCCAGGGTCCTCTAGAGTCTGGCAGGTGAACCCGCAGACTGGTTTGCAGAATGGCTGAACCAAATACTCAATTAATTATACCAACCTCATCTGTTTCACTCAGTCATCTACTTCCCTTTCCATTCATCGTACTTCCATCAGAGGTCAAACTCGACGTTTCCCAGCTACCCTTGCAGCAAAATCGAACGACACCCGCTCGAAATCACAGCCTCCTAGTTATCATAAAAGCAAACCCAATCATTTAAGCTCTGGTAGCAAACTCGGTTCAGCTCAGCTCGAAGTCGTCGGCTTATCAGCCAACCAAGCAGCAAACTCGGTCCAGCTCAGCTCGAAGTCGTCGGCTTATCAGCCAACCTAGCAGCAACTCGGTCCAGCTCAGCTCGGAGTCGTCGGCTTATCAGCCAACCTAGCAGCAACTCGGTCCATCTCAGCTCGAAGTCGTCGGCTTATCAGCCAACCAAGCAGCAAACTCGGTCCAGCTCAGCTCGAAGTCGTCGGCTTATCAGCCAACCTAGCAGCAACTCGGTCCAGCTCAGCTCGAAGTCGTCGGCTCATCAGCCAACCTAGCAGCAACTCGGTCCATCTCAGCTCGAAGTCGTCGGCTTATTAGCCAACCAAGCAGCAAACTCGGTCCAGCTCAGCTCGAAGTCGTCGGCTCATCAGCCAACCTAGCAGCAACTCGGTCCATCTCAGCTTGAAGTCGTCGGCTTATCAGCCAACCAAGCAGCAAACTCGGTCCAGCTCACCTCGAAGTCGTCGGCTTATCAGCCAACCTAGCAGCAACTCGGTCCATCTCAGCTCGACGTTGTCAACTTCTCATTCCTCTCAGGCATTACATCTCCACCGAGAAAACCCTTCCTCTTTCCTCTCAGGCATTACATCTCCTCACCGAGAACACCCTTCCTCTTTCCTCTCAGGCATTACATCTCCTCACCGAGAACACCCTTCCACTTTCCTCTCAGGCATTACATCTCCTTACCGAGAACACCCTTCCACTTTCCTCTCAGACATTACATCTCCTTACCGAGAACACCCTTCCACTTTCCTCTCAGGCATTACATCTCCTTACCGAGAACACCCTTCCACTTTCCTCTCAGGCATTACATCTCCTCACCGAGAACACCCTTCCACTTTCCTCTCAGGCATTACATCTCCTTACCGAGAACACCCTTCCACTTTCCTCTCAGGCATTACATCTCCTCACTGAGAACACCCTTCCACTTTCCTCTCAGGCATTACATCTCCTCACTGAGAACACCCTTCCTCCTCTCAGGCAGTATACCTCTCAAACATTACATATCTCTACAGATAACACACTTCCTCTTTCAACACACTTCCTCTTTCCTCTCAGGTATTACATTAGGTACCTATTTAAACAAAGTAATAAGTCGATTCTTTATACCTAATAAGACGAACGTCGAATGTACATATTTCAGTAATATCGCCTTAACTTCATAGCAATAATTGAATAATTGAATTCACTTAACTTCATAGCGATAATTCTCAAATACGTCGATGAATGTACTTAATATCTACTCTTAGTTTGATCTTCGTCACGTAAATTCGAGGTAAACTTCACGCAATTTATGTTAGGTGAATTAGATTACATAGGTAGTATACCTAAATCAAGTCGAATCGACGCAAATAACCCCAAAATGCTACTTGGGTTCAATTCTACTTCAGCTTACTTCATGCTTTATACCAGCTTAATTCATGCTTATTCATGCTTCATGCTTATTTTGCTTTACTTCTACCCAAGCAACGATTGATGGTTTAATAAACGTTTAGTAAACATTTTTTTCGTTTAGAGATAGTTTTAATTGATTTTTTAAACGTATTTAATAAACGTTTATTTATTAAATAGAAAACAAACGTTTATGATCTACTAATTTTATCATGGCGATCTTAACATGAATAATAATTTGTTTATTTTACCAGAAAGTTATATTTTGTCATGGCTTTTACAAAACAATTTACGATTCTGTATTTTTATTGTTTAAATCAAATTAATGATAAACGTATTGTAAATAGATATCAAATACTATTATTATACGTTTGTGTGTTTGATTTCGATACGAAAACTTACGGTGGCCACCGAGTAATGCAGCCAATCATCATTGCGCGATTCGGTCAGGTGATCAGTCCTGAAATCCCATAATGCCCTGCGCGTGGCGTACCGCGTACCTACGCTAACCTTGTCGTGTTTCGTTGAGTGCAGGCGATATTCGGAGAATAAAAATTACAAATTCATGTAATAATAATTGTTATTGTTGTATGAATAGGAAATCGTTCATTCTTCCAGGGTGCTTAACTACTTAATAATTAAATTGCGGCGACCGATAGTTCCAATAAAAACGAACCAGTGTGGTGTTCCTCGTGTACGTTATAGTTGCAAAATTTTATTCTCGTTGAATGAGCATTTTCATTTGTACCTATAAAGTACCTACCTGCAATTTGTTTCAGACAATTTTATTATCAAAACAAAAGGTAAGTCCTGTATAACCTATATTACAATACATAACATTCAACAATCTTTAAATCGACTGATTTCAGGGTGATTTCTGGATTTTTTCATCTGAAATGCTCAAAGTTTTTATCAACAACATCCCAAAAGAGCTCTTACACAACTATTAAACACAGAAAATTATTATTTTTTAACATGCCTAAAATTTTAACAAAGCGGCATTTACGTCGCAAAATCTCTATTAATGCAAAGAACACGTTTAATGATATTTATAAAAATTCATATGAACCAATCCCAAATAATAATAGCTTTTCTGTTTCCGAATTTCATCACTCCATTGAAACTCCCCAAACATTAGAATCTGTCTCTGAAAACTTTACTGTATTACCACCTAGTACATCTTTTGAACTGCCATTATTACATTTGGATAATGAGCATATTGTTACTACTGATAATGTGCCCAGTTTAAAGCTTATTCCTTCCCCCAAAAAATGTGACAGTACTCTTAATGAAGTAGAATTCACTGAAAAATTACGTCAGTGGGCTTTTAGTAACCCATCAGTTACACACAGATGCATAAATGAATTAATCGCCCTTATTAAGCCCCAGTATCCATTTCTAAATAAAGATGCTAGAACTCTTCTTCAAACTCCAACAAGAAAAGTTGACACTATTAAATTGGATAATGGTGAAATGGTATATTTTGGCTTAACAAGTAACTTAAAAGATAGATTAGCTGTGGAAATTTTGGAAAATCTCTCACCAACAATCAACTTACAAATAAATATAGATGGCCTTAAGCTCTTCAACAGTAGTAGTATAGAATTTTGGCCAATTTTAGTACGTAGTAATTCATTTAAAAATAGGAGTCCATTCGTGGTGGCCATTTTTTGTGGGGAAGGTAAGCCCTCGCCTCTTTCGGAGTATCTAAAACCTTTCCTTGATGAAACTATGATAGTTTTACAGAGTGGTATTCAGTACTTACAGATGCATTTCAGTGTAACTTTGGAGGCTTTTTGTTGTGATGCACCAGCCAGATCCTACTTAAAACAAGTAAAGGCACATAACGGTACATTTGGCTGTGAAAGGTGTAAAATAGAAAGCTTATTTTCTGTGCCTGAACAAAGGAGATATTATCCTGTCAATAATGAAAGTAACCAAAGAAAAGATCGAGACTTTCATAGAAAAATTAAACAAAACGATCACATTAAAGGCAAATCACCATTGTTAACACTTGGTGTAGGTCTAGTTTCACAATTTATTTTAGATCCGATGCATCTCATTTATTTAGGAGTAGTTAAAAGACTTCTAAACTATTGGCTAGAGGGAAAGCGCAGTTCCTTTAAAATATCAAAATCATGTAGAACAAGGATTAATAATTTGTTGAATAAAATTCGTAAACATATTCCTGCCGAATTTGGCAGGAAAATAAGAACTTTAAAAGATATCAAGAGGTGGAAAGCTGTAGAGTTTAGATTTTTTCTACTTTACTGTGGAGTAGTCGTATTATTAAACAATGTTAATACTGATATCTATAAGCATTTCTTGCTTCTCCATACTGCGATATTCATATTAAACAACAAAGTCCTTATAAGTCAATATAAATATATTGCAAGTGACACGTTAATGAGTTTTGTGAATGATTGCCCAAAAGTATATGATAAATTTTTTGTGGTTTATAATGTCCACTCTCTTCTTCACATATGCCAAGATGTTGAGCTATATGGTCCCCTAGAAAATTTCAGCTGTTTCGCATATGAAAGCTTCTTGGGCAAATTGAAAAGATATATAAGGGGCAGAAGCTTGCCACTTCAGCAAATAAATAATAGAATTGTTGAAATGTCCAGGTCTCATAACAAGCATTCTAATGAAGAGAACAAATCAGACAAAATTGTTCCCTTTTTTATTCAGCCCAAAGGTGATGACTATTTCTTTTGTAAAAAAGTTTTTACAGGAAAGTTCACAATTTCTATTGACCCTCCTAATAATGTTGTGGCTGTAGGACGACATAGAATTTACTCTATAAAATCAATATTTTTCCTGAACGGTGTATACAAATGCACTGGTTGTCCTTTTAAATATATGAATAATTTTTATACCACTCCCATAGAGTCATCAAAGTTAGGCATTTATTACGTGAAAGGTATCGGCAAACCAGATATTTTTCTTTTAAAAGACATTGCTTTTAAGTATATATCGTTTCCTCATAAAAGTGGGTTTGTTGTCATACCGATTATACATTTACTTATATAAAATTGTACTATTTAGCGAAATACTACTTATACATTTATTATCTGTTTATTGAATATTGTTTGCTTAATTTTTTTTCATCAGTTTTTTCAACATTTTTGACTAGAAAATAACCGCTGTTTTTAATGTTTCTAAAATCAGTAAAAAAGTTACATTATAACTATTATGGATATAATAGTTGTGGACTATAATAAATATTCAATGCATTATTATTGTTAAATTGTCTATTTAGGATTACTTTATTGTTATGAAATCTAGAATATAATAATCTTGTTTACGTAAATGATTTCGTCCGTATAAAAATACCAATCAGAAAAAAATTCTACTGAAAATGTTCGCTGTCGTCGAATTTGATAACAAAAGGAGAGAATTCACAATAGTGCCTTTTACTTGGCTTTCTGATGACAAAAAGAGGTGCTACTGGCCAAGAAATATTCAAGACGAGGTAACACTGAATAATTTAGTCAGGGAATTAACCGCACCCAAACAATCATGGTCTTCATATCCTATAAAGAAAATACACAGCACTGGAGGTATGTATATTTTACGTTATCATGCTTGTCAGTGTATATTTTGACATTATAATTTTTAGAAAGCTTCGATGCAACAAATGATATTTTAACGAAAATATTGGAAGAGCAAAGTGCCACCAGTAGTTGTGAAAACAACCCTCGTAGCCATAAATTACCAATAAATCATGAGTTCAATAAGATAGTCACAGAACAATCACAAGGTGTTAAAGAATCAGAGGATCAAGAATCATCATTAGAGGGAGCCTATCAAAACTCTGACTTTGAATTTACAGTTTCGAGACAGAAGAGAAATGCTGATGAGTTCGAAGAAATAAAAGTGAAGCGAATAAAAGCTGGGAGGACCGCCTTGTTAGTAGATATGCCGAATATGCTTACCTCATCGACTAACCGCTTTTTTTTTAGGAGTCAAGATCCAGGAAATATATCTCCCTCGGATGATTCAGACTATGGAAAGACAGATGATGAGAAGAGAAACGCAGCTACGAAAATACAAGTTGAAAAACCAAAGGCTAAGCCAACTACAAAGGGAAAGTTCAAGTAAGATGTAAAAATTACTTAAGTAAACTCCATTTATCATCTTTTTTTTAAGAACGTCCAAATATACATCTCCATCTGAGAATGACAAAGAAGGTGAAGGCGATTCTACTTCGGAGGACGAAATTTTAAGACCAAAAAATATTACGAAGAGAAATATAAAAATTGGGAAAATTTCTGAGAAGTATGTGTCAATATAGTTGGTGTAGTTTATATCTCACTTCGATATTTTTTTAGAGTTTCTGAAAAGTTGAATTATAGTTTGAGCAGTTCGGAAGATGACATTATTTGCTCTGCACGTCCCAAAAAGGTAACAGCTTCCACGTCTCGACTCCAGCGGGAAACGGGATCTAACCGATCTACACCGACTTCTAATAGTCTTATTTCCCGAGTGAATGAATCTAACTTATTTGAACGAAATTGCCAAGAAAAGGTATTTAAAGATTTGGAAACTCTCAAGGTTATTCAAGAACAGCATTCTCTGATACTGCAAGAAATTTTAAGCATAGTCAGAACCAGAAATGTGCAATCATTATCAAGGCCAGTTGATACCCCTGATGTTCCCATAAGCCACAAAAAAGACTTCGCAACATTTGAAGCTTGGCTCTCTGAAGAATCCAACTTTACTTACATGGTAAAAATTTTATTTCACACATTATAGAAACAATTTAATTTTAAATAAATTTTGCAGAGAAGTCGAGTAGCTGCTATAGGTGGTTCAACAGTCCGAGGCGCGACAATGAAAATGTTAAAATATTTAATTTCAAACAAAACTGCAATGAGCTTTAACTGGGCAGGCTCAGCTCCCAAAGGTAACTTTCAAAAAAGGAAGCATGCTTTTAAGCGAACCAATATGTGGAAAGTACTTAATGGTAAGAAACTCTTTGTTTTTATTAGGTACCTACTAATAATGATCGACGAAACCAATCATATTGTAATTTAATAAACTAAACAACATGTTAATCGTAAGACTGCAATTTGTAATTTCAAACGAATATATATATATAATGGCTTTATCTGTGTAGAAGCTGTGAAACTTGCATTTGCTGGTAGAGAATCCACTGTTGATTTAACTGATGCAGCTATAATCGGTGCCGTTCAGGATTGGCTCAAGCTCTCAAAAAGTCGGTATGAATATCATTTACTTGCACCTGAGAATGCCGATGACTAAATTGTTGTTATATTCCTATGTATAAAGAATATTGTAAAAGAATTGCCCATGGATATATGCTAGGCTTCAATAGAAAATATATTTTATTTTTGAACATTTTTAGTACCTAAATATGAAATAAGTGTTACTTTTTGTTAATTTATATACGTATTCTTTGTCATAATAAACACTAGTTTATAATAATTTCGCTTTTTTTCATTATGTTTCTACGAATTATTCCAGTTTACTGCATACTAAAAATGAACGCTTATGCAATACGTAGAATATACGTCGTTATTCATGTTTAAAACTAGAGTATGAATAACGTTTATAAAAAAGGTTTAGAAAACGTTCATAAAACGGGTATGGAAGACGCTGACAAAAAGTATATGGTAAACGTTAAAATTACAAATATGATAAACTAATTAAAGACGTTTATTAGCCGGACATTCGAACGTTCAATAAACGTTTTGATATACTATATTTAAACGGATCTTGAATACTAAAATTAGACGTTTATTAAACCATTTCTTGTTTGCTGGGTACCTATCGAATTCAAAATATGTCATTTGGACTTTGGAGAGCTCCCCAACTTTAGTCATGCTTTTCATCTACTCATAACTATCTATCATGCATCTCTCAACTCACTAGCTAAAAATAGCTGCTTACCTTTAGGAATAATCTCAGAATAATCTTCATTACTTATCCTTACTTATCACAACTCTACTCAACATGGCAATAGCTGCTTACCTTTGGGAATAACCTTGGAATAATCTTTATAACTTATCTCCTCCAAACTCTACTTATTAATAAACTTTATTGCAGTTCCATCAACTTCGAAAGTCGCAAACTTTAATTTTGGTCAATTCTTGTATGCTGTTTCTCATAACATACCACTGCTTCACCCCCTTATAATTTTTCCTTAGAAAACCTGTAATATGCTTCCTCATTTACATACTTGATCTACTTTACTTACCGACACCAGTCGGATATCAATCCAATAATACGTTAATACTTCATACTCAGTGTTTTCTTGCAAGATTTCTCGAGTTTCCGTTCCTTTAATTTACGAAATTCAGCTTCTAATAAATTTAATTGTTGTTAACGGAAGAGCGGAACTTCTCTCAAGTAGGTACCTAGGTAACACATAATACCCCTGCGAGGCCCGCGTTGGGAAAACTCGCGCTGCGGCTCAGACCACCAACACCGGGCACCAACACCACCGTTGTTAAAATTTATTTCATGGGAACTTCGCTAAAAACTTAAATTTTTGTTTCACTTCACTTTCACCAAGAAAAGGCATTTTTGTGGATATCCCACCGCTGTCAAATATTAGGAACATTATTTATTCAGTTCAATAATAATTATACAATAACAATAATGACGAAGAAGTATATTATTAACATTCATATATTGACTCTCCGACGGTTATACAACCACTACTGACTTCTAGCTCCTTTTCCTGCCTTGTCCCATGTTACGCATCATGCGCAACATTCCTAATACCAACAGACCTTCCTGTTGGTGTTAACGCGTCTGCATTCCTTGCATTCCTGTCTGTATTCCGATCTGAGTGAATCCTAACAGTGTTATAAAAATCGCAGCTGAATATCTTTCGCCTAACTGTAGATCTCTGCCAGGAAAATTGTTTTTATGGATTTTTAGAGTTTGGCCTACGCACGGATCAAATGGAAATCATCCCACGGTTTAAAAGGCTTAAATTCAAGCATGTATATGGCGATCAGAAGTCTCCATGAGCGTGAAGTGAATATGTATACAGGGCTTACAGGGTGATGAAAAATCGCCTATTCTCTTTTTTTTTCTGTCCACCATTGTTAACTTCGTTATTATTGGAGCTATGAAGTCGGTTCAATTAGCAAACATGAATAATTTTTGCGCCTATTAAAGTGGTGAATACAGAAGATCAATAATTGAAAGTTCACGTCATGAGATATTCCAAAAAACGCAATTTTGATGTTCGACTGGACCAGAACCTGACCAGTCAGATCATTTACATATCGATGTAAACGGGCTGGATCTGGTCAGGTTTTAGTCAGATCAAAAAGAAAAGAATAAAATCCATCTCTTTTTAGCTCAAAACAAGCGACTCTCCCTAGACGCTTGTGCTTTTGCTACAATCTGGCATATGTGCATTTCTGAATACAAAATTATTTTAGATATTTAATTTTAATTTACCACAAGGTGCGTCAATGAAAGTGTCGTATTAATTAACTGTAATGTGATAAAATTTATATTCCAACCCTTACTTCGTAGAATCTCTGGCATATTATTGATGGACGGTATATAATAAAACACTACTGTTAAACTAAACAAGCTAATTTATGTTTTAGGGGCAGTATTTTAAGAGGTCCTTACTACTGTTTAATATATCAAAGTTTGATTAAATTTAATCAAGTAGTTTAAAAGTAATTCAAGAAAAATTGATTTCCAGTAGCGTCCTTTAGGAGGCTGTATCTCCGTAGGGAGGGCCGCTAGGAAAAAAAATTATGGGAACTTGTCATATTTTTTTTAAGTTCTATCGGATTCCGAGAGATTTCCCACATTTTCCCGGACACGCTGTATGATGAGTTGATGACGATATGAAATTTGTTCCCGTATTTAGTCACCTGCTTTTGTATTACAAGAAGATAAGGTTAATTTTAAGTATAGGGACCTGACTGCCTGTCCGTTGCTGATTGACACTCTGAGTTCCCCTTCACTATAGCTTCCCTCCACTAAGTCAGGTCTTTGGTCAGGTTGTTTTTTTTTCCTTAAAATTTCCTTAAAATAATACTATAAAATAATAAAAAGCCCTCACGGCTTTTTGTATTCTATATTTTTTTATTTTACTTTTTTTCTTTCATTTTCTTGAAATTTCAGGAAAAAAAACCTAACCTAACCAATCACCTTACTTAGTGGAGGGGGACTAGTAAGTGTAGGGGAACTCCAGGGTGTCAATCAGCAACATTGTCGGTAGCGGCGTACGAGCCAGGTCCCTATACATAATAATTATGTACTTCAAGATTACCGAAGATAAATATTCACAAAATGTAATAATTAGATAATGATCTGGACATGAACATCTGAAGTGTTCAGTTGTTTCCTTTACAAGGAGTAAATCTCCACTATTTTAAGTATTTCCTTTTTCAATAATTGATAATATTCTGCAGAGAATGGGCATAATGCGTAATTTTGGTGTCCGATTCATAATTTTCCTTTAAGCCTCTTGCACATATCGAGATGATTGTTTTAAGGGGATAATATAATTTTACTGATTTGGTACCTACCTATCCATCCCAGGTGAGCAATATACAGGGTGTAGCATTGACCGACGCAACGTATTTAAACGGTGAAAATTTAGAATTAAATTTTTAGCTTCCCTGTTCCTGTGTAGGTACTTCAGAAAGAAATTAAAAATCAATAATTTGTTTAGATTGAAAAGCTGCTTCTGTATAGCATACATTTTAGGTCTGCTGAGCCCTCGGCTGAGCCATTTCGCGAAAATCGGGTGAAAGTTTGCAATATGTGACGTTATTTTCATTGGTTTCATTTCGTTGTGACGTATTTTTATCATTTAGTTACCTACGTCATTTTTAATTTCAAAGTCAAGGTAATAATACACCTGACGTCGCAAAATGATTTTTTTTTCAATTTTTTCGACTTTGCCAGTAGTTTCTATGGAATCCCGATCTTAAAATTGAAATCTCTTCGAAGTTGAAATCGTACAAAATCTTTAAACCGGCCAATGAAACATCTCGGTCTCTATATATACAGGGTGTCCCAGCTTATTCGAAGCGGTCTCTGTAGGTCAAACGATTGATTTTTTCCAAAAATTTTTTGCAAATTCAGGTACAGGATCACAATGGCCATAATTTAAAATTATTTTGGAGTATACAGAGTGTCCCATATGACAATGGCATATCAAAGTTATGTTTTTTTAAATGGAATGCTCCTATGTTATTGCATTTTTAGATTGTCTCAGAAGAGAAAATTAGATTGGCTTTTACAGTTGGTGTTTAAATTCAAAAGTTTTTGAGTTATAAACAAGTGAAAATCGTCATTTTTCAAGTTCAAGGCCCTGTACAATGAAAACGGTTCAAGATAGACAAAAACGGCTTACATGTCCCTATTTTAACTTTTTATGTACTTATAGGTGGTATAGAAAAATTTGTACTTTCTTTGATTTTATTATTTGGCGACGCGTGGAGAAATCTCAGAATTTTTCAAATTTTTTATCACCCTGTATAAACATTTCATCTACATGATCGGATAGTACATCAAAAAGTAAAATAGGGACATGTAAGCCGTTTTTCTCTATCTTCAGCCGTTTTCGTTGTACAGGGCTTTGAACTTGAAAAATGACGATTTTCACTTGTTTATAACTCAAAAACTTCTGAATTTAAACACCAACTGTAAAAGCCAATCTAATTTTCTCTTCTGAGACAATCTAAAAATGCAATAACATAGGAGCATTCCATTTAAAAAAACATAACTTTGATATGCCATTGTCATATGGGACACTCTGTATACTCCAAAATAATTTTAAATTATGGCCATTGTGATCCTGTACCTGAATTTGCAAAAAATTTTTGGAAAAAATCAATCGTTTGACCTACAGAGACCGCTTCGAATAAGCTGGGACAGCCTGTATATACAGGGTGTCCCATAACATGTGGGCAATCTCCCGGATTTGGGTATATTTCGTAAAAATAAATGAAAAAATAGCTATAAAATTAATTCCTCAGAGACACCCCTACAAAGATATTAGCTGTTGAAGTTGAGGGTTGAAAATCAATTTTTTGCAATAACTTTTTTATTTCCTGACCGATTTTGATAATTTTTGGTGTTATTTTGTATTATTTTGGACTGTTTAGAATAGTGTTTCATAATCTTTGGTAGCACATACATAGACCTCGGGATGGCATAACCCCCTCATTCACTTGAAAGAAAACAATTAAAATAATAATTTTACAATTTTTTAAGGTTAATTTTCCTTTTCTTTGATATTTTTTACATAAAAAATGTATCCTTATTTATTTCGATAGAGCGAACCGTTATCGAGATAAACGTCCTTCTAATAGGTGATGCGTCGCAGGAACTTTTCAAATTTCAAGTAAATTTTAACAAGATGGCTGACCTATGACAGTAAATTGAGCAGGAAACAAAAAAATAACTTAATTAAATACACGTCAGTGTCAAAAGATTTCATTTCATGCAGATTCAATTCTAACTGATTTTCTGCGTATTCAGCGTTTTTGTAACTCATTTTAAAATCAGTTAGAATTGAATCTGCATGAAATAAAATCTTTGACACTATTTGACGTGTATTTAATTAAGTTATTGTTTTGTTTCCTGCTCAATTTACTGTCATAGGTCAGCCATCTTGTTAAAATTTACTTGAAATTTGAAAAGTTCCTGCGACGCATCACCTATTAGAAGGACGTTTATCTCGATAACGGTTCGCTCTATCGAAATAAAATAGGATACATTTTTTATGTAAAAAATATCAAAGAAAAGGAAAATTAACCTTAAAAAATTGTAAAATTATTATTTTAATTGTTTTCTTTCAAGTGAATGAGGGGGTTATGCCATCCCGAGGTATATGTATGTGCTACCAAAGATTATGAAACACTATTCTAAACAGTCCAAAATAATACAAAAATAACACCAAAAATTATCAAAATCGGTCAAGAAATAAAAAAGTTATTGCAAAAAATTGATTTTCAACCCTCAACTTCAACAGCTAATATCTTTGTAGGGGTGTCTCTGAGGAATTAATTTTATAGCTATTTTTTCATTTATTTTTACGAAATATACCCAAATCCGGGAGATTGCCCACATGTTATGGGACACCCTGTATATTCGTTTGAAATTACAAATTGCAGTCTTACGATTAACATGTTTAGTTCATTAAATTACATTTATCATTGGTTTCGTCGATCTATAGTGTGCTACAGCGGTGCAACCTCTATATTCTTGAAATTGTATCCGCTTCACTATGGTGTCTCGCAACGTCGCAACAGGTATTGTTGGCTAGGTTTGGCTGTGTCAGTCTGGAGCAACGCAGAAGTTTTTTATCTGCTGTTCTATTCTCATACAAACTGATTAACTATCACTATATTGCATTCACTGCCAGGAGCTTTTGAGCTTATTGGACTTCGCAGTGTCTCGACTTGCATATCGGTACCTAAGTATATTTGTTAGGTAGGTACTGTTTTGTTTAAGAACTTTACGTCGGGCTTTAACGAGTACTTGAATATTCAGTGAGCTATTATACTATTAACATTTTTGACATCATAGCTTTTTCTTTTTTTTTTTTTGACTTCATGTAATTTGTCTAATTTGTTTGTAAGTGGCCCTCATTTTAAGTTTATTTTGTGTTTTCCCCATCACCTTTATGTGGCTATGCCGTTGATGGATTAATAATACAGAGCAGGACACTACCTTAAATAATGCAACTCACCCCCTTCCTCAATCATCCCTTGAATTTCCTAACACCAATTAACCCCTTACAACATTCAACATTATAACGGTTGTTTTTTCTCAAATTATTGTAGCTATTATACCTAGGCCAATGCTAATGCATTGAGTGCTCTCCATTCATTGAACGTACATAAAATTAAGTTTTTTAAATCAAACTGTAAAGTTCATTTTAAAGATTCCTGTATTAGCGGATTCTATTAGAAACAATTCATAGATAATGAACGCTCTAAAGGTTAAAGGACTGAAAGAGCAAGAACAGCAGGTTGCTAAATCTAAAGAAAATATAAAAAAAAATTGACAAACATAATTAACAAATACGCATGCAGATCAAATGATCTGTCAAAGAACTACCTTAAATAATCCGCCTATTATTACCTAATATCTATTAATGTTGAATACCTATGGATTTATCTGGATTACACTCTGATGTACGGGAGAATAATGGACTGGACTGGGACTGGACAGCATTCACATTTCAAAACCGTGATGTTGATTTTAATAAAACGATTACGAGACCAGACCACACCCTTACCCATTCTCCGGAGAGTCCTAGTTTCCTCCCGCTTATTATTAGACGTGCGCCTCCGACGTCGATGATGACCTAGACCTGCTGACCTTGACCGTCAGCCAGCTGTATCGATCACTCTGATGCGATGGTGGAACACTGAACACTGGCACATACATTGCGAGTCTGCGCGTAACGGGAAGCTGGTAGGCGCCCTGTTGGACATTATGGCGATTATCGTAATCACATTAAATAGCGTAGAGCATAGAGGATAGCCACATTTTTTATCTACTTCCTACTTACCTATGCTTCGGGGTTATTTGTAGTGAATATAATACCTATGTAGACATAATAAGCTTTTTAGTAGGTCAAGGTTATAAGTAATTAATTATTAATTAAAGTTCGATTGGTGCGATATTTCCCCACCTTCCAACAGCTGTGGAAGTAATTCAAAAGTTATTTTTTGTAAAACATGGCAGTAAAGGATAAATATTAGAAGTGGGTCAAATAGCGGGGTGCTGGAGTTATAGCTCATTATAGGTATTCATTCCCTTTTGATTATCATACCAATATAAGATTATCACAGGGAGTAGGGAGTTTAGTTCTATATCCTATACCTATACGTAAAATTTATGTTTTTAACCCTTAGGTACTTCGTAGAATCTCTGCATACTACAATTATTATTGATACTCCGATAATAATAATAATTGTGATAACTATCTTTATGTTTATTTGATTTTCTGTGACAATACTGTAGGTATTTTTAATAAAAAATTACACTATTGAGGACGACATCACTTTACAAAAATCACCCAAACTCATCAAATGTCCGCCGATCCTGACCCCCAGATCACAAAAAAAAACCTTCTTGCGCATCAATCGCATAAATAGTGCATGTATTTTGATGCCATACAATTACGAATATTTTCATCGCTTTTTAAATTGACTTTCTGAAATTTTCCACAGTCGGGTGATATTAGCGTACCTAGTGGTTTACTGTGAAAATTTCATTTCATTTCGATTGAAAACGTGCCCAGAAAATAGATTTTTAAATAATTAACAAAACAGAATAATTTGGCAAAATTTAACAATTTTGTCCCTTTTCCGATGCCCGCCACTGGCTAACTTTATTTTTAAAAATGCGCTACCTTCAAATTCAAAAAAAGTTACAGGGGAATTCGAACAAATTCGAATATCTCCTCTATTTCTCTTAGGTATTTGCTTCTTGAAATTTTTTAGGGTTAAAGGTTATTAAGTTATTAGTATGCAAAAAATGGTTTAGTATAATAATAGTGGAAAACAATTTTAAATTTAAATATTTAAACACAGATATACAAATTTTAGTAAGTATATGAGGACAACCAGGTGGTTCTCAATAACCCCTGGTTAATGGGTCTCACGTCCTTAGTAACATATAGATACAGGATGTTTTATGAGTAATAGTTCATAACTAACAATAGTCCACAACAAGTTGATAACTAACGAACCACCCTGTATAATTTTTTGAAATTTGACTAAAAAGTTTCTATTTCCCTGTACAATATTATTGTAGTTGTCTACTGTAAAAATTTCAGTTCAATTCCTTCGATAAAATGCTCATAAAAGGTTATAGAAATTTAGCCATTTTTACCCTTTTCCTACCCACGCCACTGGCTTATTAATAGAAATAATTCAAATTTTATTGCATTAACTAAAATTTCAAATAATTTTCTTCCAATCTTGTTAATTGGATTTAATTTTTTTTTCAATTTTGCTTATACAGGGGTTCAAAAATAGTCTTTTTTCTAAAATTCAAAAAGTCGTCATTGTAGAACGCCTCGACCGATTTTACTCAAATGCAGTAGCAGAAACCACTCCCTTGTGGATATCTTACTCACCCAAAAATATCAGCCCCCTAGATTGAAAACTGCGACCAGAAACCGTGCCTCATGGACGTTTTTTTTTTTTTGAAATTTGAAAGGACACCTGTAAAGTAACGCGACTTTGGGAAATTTTTTAACGAAAATCAAACGTCATCCCAAAGTTTCACAAGGGTAAAAAAAATCGTTCACTAATCTTGAAAGATGAAGCTAGAAAGAAGCGTTTAAAATTTTAGAGAAATAAACATCGTGTAAAAAAATTCGAATATCTAAAACAATAATGCTTTCTGAACGACACACTTACTCTAACGGTATGGTGAAGACAGAGACATCGATGTTTCAATGGTTATTTCCATCTCATCAGTCTGTCACATCACCACCACTAGAGAAGTGTGCCGAACAGAAAGAAAATCAAAAGCTTTAAGCAAAATGATTTGTCGGAAACATTTTGATGATGTGACAGACTGATGAGATGGAAATAACCATTGAAACATCGATGTCTCTGTCTTCACCATACCGTTAGAGTAAGTGTGTCGTTCAGAAAGCATTATTGTTTTTCAACAATCGGATTGCTGTAATTGATATAATAATTTATTATTATTCAATTTGTTTCATTCGAATATCTCCGCCATTTTTCTTATTTGCTTCTTGAAACTTGAAATTTTTGAAAGTTGAAGGTTAATCTTATTGTCTTTAGTAAAGTTAGTCTACTGTAAAAATTCCTTCAATTCCTTCATAAATGTACCTACTCTTAAACGGTTATAGAAATTTAGCCATTTTTACTCTTTTCCAACCCACGTCACTGACTTTATTAATAGAAATAATGAAAATTGCATTAACTTAAATTTTAAATAATTTTCCTCCAATCTTGTTTTTTCTTGTAGTTCACTAATCTTGTTTTCAAGAATAGGGAACGAAATTTTTGATCCTTGTAAAACTTTGGGTTGACGTTAGATTTTCGTGGAAAAAAATTCCAAAAGTCACGTTACTTCTACAGGTGTCCTTTCAAAATTCAAAAAATCCGGTCCATAAGGCACGGTTTCTAAAGATATCGAAATGAACCAAAAGGTGCTGTAAATGGGAGGGTAAAGTGCAGCTTGTAATATCGCTGTACGCCATAAAACTTTGTTATTTTAAATAGGACACCCTCTATATTATTACATCTTTAGATTATTTGAGAAAAGTAAAAAAGAATGGTTTGTAAAGTTGAAGTTTGTAATGAGCAATTTATGAGTTATATAAACAAATGAAAATCGCGATTTTCTATTTTGAGCTTTTCTTAAAAACAGCTCAAGATAGAGGAAAACGGCTTACATATTCCTATCTTAATTTTTAATTTGGTATCCTATCATGTAGCTGAAATTTTTATACCGGGTGATGAAAATAATCAAATTTTTTACCACTCTGTATAAAAATTTCATCCATCCAATAGGATACCGCTTGAAAAGTTAAGATAGGGACATGTAAGCCGTTTTGCCATATCTCGAGCCTTTTTCAATATAAGCTGCTTTGAAAATGGAAAATCGCGATTTTCATTTGTTTATAACTCATAAATTGCTCATTACAAACTTCAACTTTACAAACCATTCTTTTTTACTTTTCTCAAATAATCTAAAGATGTAATAATATAGAGGGTGTCCTATTATACATCGCGCACCTTTGGGCGGAATTGCACCCTCCCTCTTATTAGTTCGTAATAGGCTGGGATTTCCAAGGATTCCAGTCTCATTGACGCATCGTCAATGGCAAAGCTCCATCTTTGACCAGGTCCTGACTCTTGTCGGTGTAGGACAGTCCACTCCCGAGTGTTCAGGACCTCGTTCGCTTTCCGCAGCCTGATGAGGATCCTTTCCGCGGTGAGACGTTCATCGTCGTCATCGGGAATGCATGTAGGCCACGCAAATGTGAGGCTTAGGCAAGTCCTCGCCCTTTACTGTCAGGCAAGGATGCAGCCCCCCCCCCCCCTCCCCCCGGCACAAGTGACGAGGAGCAATCCTGGCCTGCGGGCACAGTTTTCAAATCTGACTTCTGGCCCGTCACAGCGGTCATAAGTGACTTCTGCAGGGCTCCCACCCAGCTGTCCGTCCTCTATAGTTGACGCTGGGTGATCGGATAATTCCCACTCGGACGCTCGCAGCGACATCCCCGACGGAAAGGTTGGTGGTGAAAGAAAAGTTGGTGTCCTCGCGAGGCCTCTTTGTACTCTGCTCAGGCATGCTACCGTCTGACATGACACGTTTCGCTATTTTGGACTGGTTAGTGGGGGTTGCCCCCCGCTCCTCCATTCCAGCAACAGTACGCTCGGTCAGAATCCTCTCCAAGGAGTCTTGGTATTCCATTCCACCTTGGAGAAGCCGTTTTAGGCGTTTCCTTCCGGCACCGCGTGTCAACTTTCGGGGTATTCTCTATCGACCAGCCGTCTTCTTTTTCTCAGGGGAAGTTTGTTCCTCCTGGTCCAACAGAATGGGGCTGTTTCTTGAAGTCGGATTAGAACCGATCTCCATAGCTTCTTCAGTTGCCTGAAGATCGAGGTTTTGGCTCCTCGTAAGAGCAAGTTTGTTTTACATCTCCATGAAAGTCCCAGCATAAGTGACTGGGAAAGGTTGGTTCACTCCCACCAGAGCCCGCATGCAAGAAGTAAGGCTCAATACAACGGGATGCGCCAGGTGCCCCGATTTTGCCGACTGAGCTACTCACAGTCATGCATCTCTTCGGCGCGCGCAATACCTTGAGATTGAGGAGGTTTTTACAGTGGTGCCTCATCCACGCAGTCCGGACGGTTGAGTCAAGACCCCCATATCCCATATCTCTCTGTGAGCGAGACATGACTACGACACAGAGTGATACGAATAATTAACGGAGAGCCCCCATGCATTTGAGCAATCTCCATCGCCGTTGCCCCTAGTGCAGATCTTTAGTCACGACATGACAACTTAGGTTGGGGAGGTGGTCCGCGGCAGGGCTTTTTGAGCTGCCAGTCTGGAGTTTTAAGACCGACGGGCTTTATCACCGCTGCTAACCTTACCTACTCACTGTCAGTAATTGTAAGGCCTTCCCCTATCCGCCACCTGGGTCGCGTCCAATGGGTTCCTCAACCGCACGGGAATGACACTGGAATGAAGGGTTAAATTTTAAAGTTTTTCTATGAGATAACCCCGAGTCTCTAATATGGGATTTTGTAGATCCGACGTGTGGCTGCAGCAGGCTGGTTAGATATTTGATAAGAGAATATGTCGGGGAGCCAATGGCACTGACTATTGGGCGAAGAAGCACGTTAGGTTTGTGTATCTTTGGCAGTCCATAAAGTCTGGGTGTCCTGGCTTCGGTGTTCATAATCTGCCGTTTAATTTGATCGGTGATGGTTGAAGTTTTGATAAGCTGGTTGAAGTTTTGACAAGCTGGTTGGTCTTCCGGAGAATGCGATTGGTAGGATCTCTAGAAAGTTTTTTGTATGTTTGAAGGGTAAAGATGTTTTTGATTTTCTTCTCGTAGTCTCTGACATTCAATATAACGGTAGTAGCATTTCCCTTGTCAGCGGATAGAATAATTATGTTTTTGTTAGCGTTGAGACTCCTGAATTAATTTCAGTAAAACTCCTGTAAAATTCTTGAGCACTCGAGACGAATCTCCTCAACAGTGTTGTGTGGTAGTTTCCTTATACCGGATTTAATATTAGGGACTATATCCTCAACTGGCAGGGTGGAAGATGTGATTGCAAAGTTTTAAAAAAAGTAAAAAAATTATTTGTTTTTATTATTTGATTATTTATTTTTATTATTATTATTTACCTACACAAAAACTCCAACAATCATCCAGGACAAAAAGGAGCAGTAATTAGACCCTGGCGAATCGTGCATCCCGAATTTGACCTTTTTCAAATTAATTTATGAAAATTCGGAGTATTATTATGAATTTTTAAAATAACTACAAGATCCTTTTTACTCTGACATTTCCAATAAAATTGGGTACAGTACCGTTTTGAGGACTGGTGAATCCCGTGGCGTGCCCAGTTTTTTTCTAAAAAAATCGCTATGGAGTATGAATTTTTGAGATTTTACAAGTAAACACTGATCTAAGTAGGCCCTGGATATTGTAGGAATGCGACGCTTTTTGCTCCCAATCCCAAAATATAGTCAAGCTCTATGATTTGAAAGAAATCCTTTTAAAATCGCACCATAAATTAAGATTCTACAGGGTGTTTCAAGAACAAATGGGTCACACTGTATACCGGAAAATTTGTCAGGCAGGTTTGCAGGTTTATACCTACACCTTAATAAACCTAATTTTTAAAAATCAGTATTAAGAATGTTCTGGAATGTTCTTATAGTAGATCACTCTGTTGTCTGTGTGTCTGTCTGTCAAGACACTTTTTCTGTTTAAACCGTTTAAGGCTTAAACAGCTGTGTAACCTCCTATAGCAGCCATTAAAGACAACAACAACAACCGTTTAAGGTATTGAATTGAAAATGATACCAAATATCTACTAAAGTCTAAAACATCTTACACCCGTTTATGTTAAATATCTTCGGAAATAGGATTCCTCGGTTCTCTATTGGCATTAATAATTTGTTTATTTTTTTCAAACTTTGCCTATTTTCCACTCCCTACTTACGTCTGTGACGTTTGCCAAAAATGTGACATCCACCTCTTCAATAATCCCATGCCAGGTCAATGGTCAATGTCAACAAGTGAATGAACTTCCCCAGAAAGCGTTAATGTTGGTAATACAGGTACCCTATCCAATTTATCCATTGACAAAAACCCCTTTGATTTTACTAGTTCATTCTCTTTGGTTACAGTCAATGTTTGTAAATGTCAAATGCTTCAGAATTCAATGGTCAGCTGTGAACAATCAAATCACTATTTTGACGTTTATTAAATGAAATGATTTGTTGACTTTTAGTTCCATTCCAATTCATCAGCTTCAGGCTTCAGCTCATCCCTCAGTAGAGATGGAAATATCGGTGATATTTCATTCACCGGTGATTTGGTACCGGTGAAGTAAAAATCACCGTGATTTTAAGCAGTGAATTTTTTCACCGGTGAATTGTAAATTAACGACAACAAACGACGATATAAAACGATAGACACGGGCGGATTTAAATAAGCACTCTTTCAGGTAAAGAGGGAAAAGGTTTGGTTTGTGTGGTGTGGTGCCAGGGCCAGATTTAGAGGCATAGAGGCCCTGGGGCAACAAAGGAGTGGAGGCCCCTAATAATTTTCCAAATGGATTAAACGATATTTTTTAAAGTGTAAAGGATAAAGTCTAAATTTAAACTGAGTTTTTGCAAGTTAAGAAGTCCTTGAAAGTCCTTGTGGATGTGGAGGCCCCCAGGCAAGGCAGAGCTGCAGGCTGCTGGCGCGGGCCTCTGGCTGGCTGCGGCTGCCATTCCCTCTTAAACCATGCTTTGAGCTTTGATAGGAGAATTAGGAGATAATACGACGATAGGACGATACGAGAGCGCCGAGGGCCGAACCAGCAGCAACAGTGTAGCTCTTGGTTCACCGTCACCGCGTCGCAGAATAGATTCAATATTCTATTCTGTAACTAGGTCCTGACTCCCGTATCCCGTATCAGTGAAAAATTTCACCGGTGAATCTGTCATTTTCAGTCACCGGTTAGTGACGGTGATTTTCATTTCACCGGTGAGAAATAACCGATATCGATATATCGCCCATCTCTAGCCCTCAGCACAACACTTCAGCAGTTCAGTCGTTCAGTGCTCATCGTTCAGTTTCAGTTCAGTTAGTTCAGCAGTTCAGCTAGTAGTCAGCAAGAGTTATTATACTATACTGACTGAGATTCTGAGCATCTGAGCTGAGATGAGATAGAGATACACAAACCACAACAGAAATAACAGATAACAGAATAAAACAACAGCCTTGCTAACAATAATAATTATTATTAATTATTTTTGTATTTGTATTGTTTATGTTTATCATTCTGGTTCTAAAATGTTCGGTGACTTTACAAGATAACAACACACAGAACAGCTTTATATTTAAGAAGAAGACTTATATTTAATCCCAATTTCTAATACAATTTCTGGACTATTTTGTATTCTGTTTGTTGACAAGTAGTGTAACTGGTTAGTGTTCATTGTTCTGTTATTATTTAAATATAAAACAATTAATTGTTTACCAATTGACTTGATTGATACTAAGTAGTTCATCCTCGCCAAGAAAGACACAGGACACACAGTAGTAATGGCAACACTACCACCAAGAAGAAACTTAACTCCAACCAAGATCTCCAAACAGCATGTAACTTTAACTCCTCTTCAAATTCTTCTGCAAATGGGATTTCCAAAACATAGAGCGTAAGTAGAGATCTAACGTCGACTTGTTTTGAATTATTGTCTAAAATGTTGTTTTTAGAGAGAAAGCGTTAGCTGCTACAGGTAACAGAGACATATCTCTGGCTTCTGACTGGCTTTTGGCTCACGTGAATGATCCTTTGTTGGACGATAGCTCGCCAAGAGAATACATACTATATGCTTGTCCCACTGGAGAGTTTTTAGAACAACTTCAAACGTTTTGGAAGAAATCCCATAGCTTATGTGGCTGGAACGGAGCTCACAATTTTACCCCACATATAACTTTGGTATCATTTTTCAAGGTATTTATTTTCCTCCGTATTATCTTTGGTGCATAATTAGTACTCATAATGATATTACTTTTGATTATTATAGTGGTAGCTTAACGATACCTGACTTCATAGGTTTAGTTTCAGTAGGATTTGATAATAATTATACAGTACCGGGCAAACTATACCTGTGCTGTCGTTGTTGCTGCATGTCAATACAAGAGTGTACTAACAGCTGGTTCCACCAGATATCAAACATGACCCAACTGTAGCTTTGAAGCTACAGTAATAAATTATTATTATCTACATTAATGTCACCTTCTATCTTCTACACTGTGCATGCACAAATGAAAGTGTCGCACCTCAAAATTAGGCCTGAATTTGATTGTAGATAACTTTTGAAATTTTTCGCATGTCAGCAGCCCTGTCCTTTATTTTCCTGCTTCCTCGGACGTAATCTCAACAAGTTTTCTATAGGGTGATATGTGAAGGCATGCAGAATCACTCCTTTGTTTTCGTATCCCGGTTTTCTAAATAAATTTTCCTTGTATGTTTTGATGGGCAAATTTCGCTTGAAACAGTTTTCAAATTTTCGATTTAACATCTGCATTTACAGGGTGATCTCAACAAATCAATTGTTTGCTCTTGAAGTGTATAACTTTGTTCCCCGTCAACCGATTTTGGAAATTTAAGCCAAATTTGAAGCTCAAAATTCGGGCAAGGCAAGAAAACCCAGGGACAGAAATTGACTCAGGACAAACATTAAAAACAAAAGACTACATACATACATTACTCAAATTTAAATTTCTTTTGGCAACGATTTTAGGAGGACAACTGAATGAAAATCAACTTGTGTCCGAACCAGTCTTCATTTCTGAGAATTTTTTTTTTATTTTAGATTACAGTATACAGGTGTCACGAAAAGGTACCACCAACACTCTGCCATAGATTCCTGAGTAGAAAATATGAGGATTTAGCCAAAATTATCTATATCCAAAAAGGCACCCTTTTCAAGATACAGCCCTTAAAATGGGGTCAAACAAGACCACGTTTTCCAGGATAAGTCAGTGTTCCTGTTTTTGATGTCACTCCTCACTTTCTACTACGGAACTTTTTTATCCGCATGCCACTGATTGATTCTGTATTTTTTATCCAAAAGCTTAAGAATTAATAAGTTTTGCTCTCTTATAAAAGTTTGGTTTTTTGCATTATTTTCCCATAATTAATTTTTATTGATGTACTTACACTGCGAAAAAATATTTGTGAAAATCTCATTTTCTCATTAGAACTAAAGTTTTTCATTTAATTCATTTTTACATATTTTGGAAAATGTGTATTCAGTCGACCCCCTTTAGGGCTGTATCTTGAAAAGGGGGCCATTTAACACGTTCGCTGTGGCGTGTATCGTGAACGGTTTTGTCCTGTGCGGACATATTTTTTCGACAATTTCTGTAGCCATTGCTGTTAAATGTTATTAGAAAATGTTCCTGATGATTGCGATATTAATAAACATTTTGCCCTTGTCCCGGATCCACGACATGTGCAGTCAAAAGTTGTAGGCATTATTTGCTGATTGTCACGGATCCGTGACATGCTGTTTTTTGCCCGCCCGGACGTATTTTTTCGACAATTTCTGTATGTATTGTAATATGTTGCTAGAAAATGTTCCTAATGACAACTAGTGATAAATAAACATTTTTCCCATGATATGGATCCGAGACATGCGCATATGATGACGAAAGTTGTAAAGAAAGTAAAATTACAATAGGAAAAGAACTAAACTGATTTGTTGTAACATTTTTTATTGCCCAGAAACACAATACAAACTAATTTTCAGACATAAACGATCCCTACTCCTTATGGTAAGATATGAAGCAACTGCCTGGACACAATCCTGGCTGTTCTGGACACATCTAACAATGATATATGGTATTTTTTCGAATTTTTTGTTTGTGGCATTCCCTAAATCTTTTTTTTTATAGTTTCTCCGTTATTGTTTGAGGCCAAAATTTTTGTAGGGTAGTGCTCCTGAACTTTAGCACTACTTACTCTTTTTTCCCTATTGCCTTTTACATCTAAAAGTTATTCCAACACTGCTAAACAAAAAACATCAGTTGTATTATATGTATCCCCAGCTTTCTTTACCAACGCAGTGCTTTTCTTTCACATGGGTAGTAGGAATTCATCTGGTCCTGCATATCCACACCACTCATGTATTTGTTGTATTCAACAACTGGTAAGGGCTTTTGTTTTGGTCTGTTTCTTTTGTCTGTATATTCAACTATATATAGGTATGTATATCATTTTGCCTTTCTTTGGAAATATTCAAGACATCACGCTTGCCCCTCCACTTGCCCACCATAACGTTATTGCTTTGTCTATAACATCTTGCACATGTCTCTAATTTGCCTAATTTTTTTGAAATCACATCTTTAGGATTGCCCTTTCTATCTTTTCGCAGTGTCCCAGTACAATATGTTCCATTTTCTAGTAGATCTTCTGCCAATTGACTGTTATAGAAATTGTCCATGTAAATGGAATGGCCAGAATTCAGTTTCCCTTCCAACAGACTAAATACAACCTTTGAGGCATGGCCTTTAACTCCGAGATCATCGAGAGCTCCGGTATAGACTCGAGTATTCAAAATTAGACCATTAGGCTCAGTCAACATGTACAATTTTATGCCGTATTTATGGCGTTTATTTTGTATATTATACTGGCGAAAAATAAGGCGACCTCTCCACAGGACCATCATAGACTCATCTAGAGAGAGTTGCTTACCCGGATAATAAATACTAGACATCTTTTGGTTGAAGAAATTTAAAACTGGTCTTATTTTATATAGACGGTCATACCACCAGTTAGAGGCCAGGAACTTACCCGACCTTGATCCTCTCAAAATCCTGAAGTTTCTCAAGGAAACGGACCTGAGAGGGTGCTTCACTAAAGGGATTCCACACCAGGCGAAGCACAGTAGAGGGGATACAATAGATCTTTTTAGGTCGCAGTAACTAGGTCACCCTCAATGTACAAATACAAATAGACGGTCATTAGGAGTTGCTTCCCCTTCTGCAGGATTACGTGCAAAATGTAAGCATCGTAAAATAATCAGGAAGCGATCACGGCTCATATGGCTTGAACAGGTTGTTAAATTGAACAATGGATGACTCTTCCAATAGTCTTGAATTCTGTTTAGTTTTATTGAGCCTGTGTGCAACACTAATGCTAAAATCTTCAACAGCTCTGGGGTTGTTAGTGGTTTCCATTTTGTAATTCTGGAATTTTTCCTAAGGCCTTGCATTTGAAATAATCCCTCGACATAGGAATTTGTTCCCTCGACTATGGATTCAAGCGAATAATAGTCATCAACAAGCAACTGAAAATAATGTATCGGCGCATCATGTGGTTTCGGAACCAAAAGTTCTCTCTTTTTAGAAAAAGTATTTCATTCCAGAAATAGTAGGGTCCCAAATTGGATTAGACCGTCTCACATTTTGTACAGGCACAGGTGAAATTGGTCTTGGATTAGGTTCATCATTATCTGCAATGAAAACACAACATAACCAACAATTCCCTACATTTATCCAGCAGTATTTATGAACCAAACGAAAGATAGAACACGAGATTTTAATCAATAATGCTTTCTGAATGACACATTTGCCCTAATGGTATGGTGAAGACAGAGACATCGATGTTTCAATGGTCATTTCCATCTCATCAGTCTGTCACATCACCACCACCAGAGGAGTGTGCCGATCAAAAAGTCGAGACTTGTGCCGTAAATGACAGTCTCGTATCAAACATGACACCAAGGTCACGAATTGTCTCAGATCGCTCTAAAGTAGTGCCATGAAGGTTATACTTGAACAGAAACGGAACACGAGAGTTAAGTACTGTACGAAATGACACTGCATTTATTTACGTTCAGGTCCAGATTGTTTTGCTGACACCAATCAAGCACCTTGAGCAGATTTTGCTAAAGAAGCCCATAGCCCTCGACACTGTTAACTACTGTAAATATCTTTAGGCCATCAGCCAACAGCAGACATCAGACACTCAGGCGGGGAACTATATCACTAATAAAAATTAAAAATAGTAGAGAACCCAAAATCGATCCTTGAGGGACTCCTGGTGTTGACACATAGTCTCTCGACGAGGATCCATTATACACTACGTAATTTTCAGCAGGTCGTCTTCTTTGAATTTTTCCGTGATACCAGAAACTCTAATCCAGGGATCGATGCAGTGTGATTCCCTAATTCTGTATGAATCTCACTGATCTCTTGAATCTATTGCTATCTTCTATGCCTTTGCAGCCAATAAGGACACCACCATTACAACATGTTTGACCTTAGTAAAAATAATGTCCCATCAGTTAGAACTGCTAGGATCAAAACCCGCATAAACCGGTGTGAACGGCATGACATAATACCTATCGTCGGCTTAATCGGCAAATGACGTAAGTCCAAAATGCAAAATTTTACAGGAACACTTAAAACTTAAAATAAACTATTCTGTATTAAACTGGACGAACAATGTTTTCTACTCAGATAGCTTTAGTCGGTTTCTAAGAGATGGCTCTAAGACCTCATTTTTTTAAAAAATGGACTTACGTCATTTGCCGATTAAGCCGACGCTATGTACCTTATTTTAATTATGTTATTAATTATGTACCTCTAGTCAATAATAATATACAAATTGTAGGCTCCAGATGAAGATGCTCCCCATTTGTCTCAAAGCCTGAAGTCTGTCATGGAAAGACACGGAGCTGTGCTCAATGAACCTTTGAAGTTGGAAATTTACACATCGCCAAATTTTATGGGATTCTTTGTGGCGGAAGAACATGCAGATTATCTTAAGAGAATAGCGATGCAGTATGTTAAAGAAGTCTCAAATGCAAGTGAGTGGAAAAATATTGTTAAAACGGTTACAGCTTAAATGTGATTCAGCAAGTGGAGGCCTCCGTAGTTATCATGAAAATCTATCAACTAAACCTATTCCGAATTATCACTTCTCTTCCTGACAACCATTCAGTAAAAATTATTTTAAAGACTCCGGAACTTGGAATTATTTAATTATGGAACAGTATTAAAATTTACAGCTCTAACAGCGGGTATTATAAAGGCTCATTAAGTTAACGGGCAGATTTCTGTGTCCATTTCTGAAGAAGGTATCGAGTCTAAGTGCAAATTTTTTTAAATTTATCTATTCTTGACATGAAAGTAATTACAAAAATGTTAATAAAAGTCATTTAACGTCGATATTAGCTTCAAAAACGAGCACAGAAATCTGCCAGTTAGCCTAATGAGCCTTTATAATATTGGCTGTTAGATCATTAGGGCATCAGTAAAAAAAGATATACAGGGTGTTTCTTAATAACATACTAATATTACAGGGTGTCACTGCTAAGGTCATTATATGAAGAAAAGTTAATATGAACTATGTCCGCAACGGCTCAAAGTTTTTTCTAAAGGGTGTTAAATTTTTTGTAAGTTATTTTTTATTATCTCCGAAAATTGTTGAGATTTTTTTTTCAATTTTTATATGTGTTGTATATGTATATATATATATTCGTTTGAAATTACAAATTGCAGTCTTACGATTAACATGTTGTTTAGTTTATTAAATTACATATGATTGGTTTCGTCGATCATGGGGAAAAGAACGATCTGTAGGATATTCTGATGTGATGTTGACATCATGGTGAAGCATTTGCTTTGAGAGATATGAAACCACATATTTTAGTTACAAAAGTTATTTTATTGCTACACCAGTGGCGTCCCTGATTAAAACAATTAAATTAAAATTATAATAATTAAAAAAAAAATACATATCAGAGCAGCCACTGGTAGAGCAATAAAATAACTTTTGTAGCTAAAATATGTGGTTTCACATGTTATTAAATATTAACACATACTAAAAATGAAAATAATATCTAAACAATTTTCGGAGATAAAAACAACAACTCTTTGAAAAAATTCAACACCCTGTAGAAAAAAATTTCAGCTGTTGCGGACAAGTTCATTTTAACTTTTCTTCTCATAAAATGACCTGCACAATCACACCCTGAAGTATTAGCATGTTATGTATTAAGAAACACCCTGTATACATAATAGATGAATTAAGAATACGAAAAAGCTTATTGCAAATAAGTCATTCGAAAAAAATGTTACCTCACCACTTCACCATTTGAGGAGGATAATTATCACAAGTGACTCGTATTTGTAAATGCATCTGTGCCATAGAAAACTTTCAACAATCTATACAGGATGATTCATGTCAGGGTTTTCTATGTTTGGGCTTAAATTTTTTTTGATGAACCTGTCGGAAAATTGAAGATCCAGGACCGTACTTGAAATGAAATGGTTTACACTTTTTTGACAATAAAGCAAATTTTCCGATCGACTTTTGGAAAAAATGGCTTCAGATTCGGAAAGTAGAGGGAAAATGCTATGAAATAAGCTGCTTAAATCGAACGGCACACTTCGACCAGTTTCACAAAATAAGATTCCTCTACTTTCCGAATCCGAAGCCATTTTTTTCCGAAACTTGATCGGAAAATGTGCTTTTTTGTCAAAAAAATGTAAACCATTTCATTTCAAGTACGGTCCTGGATTTTCAATTTGCCGACAGGTCATCATGAAGTGGCTCGGTAGGGGAGTGTTTCTGCAAATTTTTGTTGGATTTCACCAAACCGTTGCAAAGATATCATTGTTTAAAATTTAAGCTTAAACATAGAAAAGACCTGTTGGCAAAAAAAATTGTTATAGATTTAGACTTGCCTCGATGTCTCCTACGTGGCATTTCACTAAGTCGCATTAGTCATGAATCACCCTGTATATATAAAATTCTCGTGTCTGAGAATAGGTCTTCAACTATTTTTTATACTCCTAAGTGATGTGTGTGGCCCACCCCAATTATTTATTTTTTTATTTTTAATTTTTATTCATTTATGATTTGGCGCTAAAAAATACATATAACACTAAATTTTCACTCTTTCACCACCAACCTCCTTTTTTAATAGTGATATTAGTACGGTAATAATCTTCAACTCTCAGTGGTAATAATCTAGAAATTAGGTGGGTAGGTAAAGTATGTAGATGGGGTAGAAGAGTAGGTGGATAGGTGGACTAGGAGCTAGGAGGGTAGGTGGGTGGATAGGTCGGTAGGTGGGCACCCACCTACTCACCTCTGGCCAATAAGAAATGAAAACTCGTTTACATCTGTACATCTTTTTACAGTTTACAGAGAGAGAGAAACAGCTCTGTCATTTATACAGTAATTAAGTACATACATATTGACATTTATTTTTAACTCAGTTGCAGTGATTTTATTGTACAGTGACCAATTAATAGCCGTAAACCGGGTAGTCATTACCAGCAGATATTATATTATTACCACCCCCTCCCCCCCGGGTCAAGTCAGTGAATCTTTAGAATTCACTTCATAAAAACATTTGCAGCTGATGGTCTGTTTTTTGGCTTTTTTTGGAACCGGTTGAATCCGTATCATAAACCACTGGAATAATCCCTGGATTTTTCTCAAATACTGTCACACTTTCCATTGATGGTTGATGTTCACATCTGATTCTTGGACTTTCGTGATGATTTATTGCATCATAAAATGTTCTCGAACCACCAAAACATGTTGATTTAATGATGGGCTTTAATTATGTATAATCTTGTTAGTTCTACAACGAGGAATACTAGACCTTTTCAATGTCAATTTCAGAAAAGGTTATCTCTGTTTCAGAAAAAGTTAAATCAAATTCAGGAAAAGGGACTTCAGATTCAGAATAGGTAAAGTCAAATTCAGAAAAAGTAAAAACAATTTAAAAATATTAAGTAATTCCAATTTAGGAAAAAGTAATAACTTTTACAAAGATCATGGAGTGATGGCGAATCGAAATATTAACAATGCAGTAAGACGTACGGAAAATTTTAAGGTAATGAAACTTAGAACGCGTATTGCACCAAGTTGAAACAGAACATAGGGTGATGGTAGGGAGGAAGGTGTTATGCCCTCCAAAGGGATGTCTTCAAGGTTCTTTCGGTGTCAGTTCCACTGGCCACCACCACCCAATCGATCACATATTACACTTTTCATAAACATTCGAAAATTACTCTGAAAAGAGTGTGATTTTTGATGATTGATCCCACGATCTTGGGCTCCGTCGACAGAGGTCTTCACACATGCACCGGGACCCCCAGGTGCCCTAGAAAACAGCTAATACATCACAGTAAAGAAACATAGGTACATCACACCGCAAAAATAAAAAAATAAACATTATGCACCTATAGTATAATAAAAATGCGTTTATAAAAGATAATTTATTCACAGGAAGACCTTTAAATATGATCTTCTGAAATTGCTTTTACCTATTCTGAATTTGATTTAACTTTTTCTGAAATAGAGATAACCTTTTCTGAAATTGACATTAAAAACGTATAGTCAATGCCATTTCATCCTAAGGTGTCTTATTAAAACTAACATCAGGCTTAGAATTAGATGAAGGCAATGTAGGGATATTATTATTTGATCTAGCAGATTCATTTGATATATTTTTATCATTAATACCAGATGATTTCTGTTCTTTCTTTACTGGTTTCTTTGAAGATCTAAGATCAAAACGGTTTCTTCTCAAGGTGTTCCCTAAATTGTCTTGTACAAAATATAACCTAGGAGCTGGATGCTTATCAAGTATTTTTCCAGACTCCCAGGTTCCATTAACATGGTTGTATACTGTAACATAGTCATCGCGGTCTAAAGATTTATGTCGCGATGGATTGCAATTGCGATGGAGAATAGTCCATATGTTTCAGAGGCATGTTTCTATAATTTAACAATGCCAACTGTATATTTTTTCGTCCCTCCAACGACTTTTTAATAATGTTTTTCGAAATTGACACGACTTTCTCAGCTAGCCCATTGGATCTTGGAAAATTAGGATTTCTAAATACAAGGTTGAAGTTCCAATTTTCGACAAATCTCTTAAAACTTTCACTGTTATGGTATATTATCAGCAACTAAAATATCTGGAGGTCCAATTCTAGAGAACACTGGTTTAATCTGATTTATAACACATTCAGCACTTTTATTCTTAATTGGCAATGATTCCAAACAATTAGAATAAGCATCAAACATTACAACATAACTTGTGCCTGCATAAGTAAAAATATTTGTGCCTAAACCCTCCCAAGGTCGGGTAGGTAGTTTATAGGGCATTAATGTTTCTTTTGAGTTTTTTCTGGCATATTTTTCTTTTCACATATTCTTCTACACGATCTGATATAAGTCTCAATTTATGAGGTCATGGCCGGCCAGTAAAATGTTTCTCGGGCAAGAGATTTTGTTTTGTCTTGGCCAAAGTGGCCTTCATGAAGCAACCCTATCATTTCCGTTCTCAAACTAACAGGTACAACAAGTTTATTGCTTAGTTGATCTTTAAGTTTGTAAAAATTACTCAAATTTTCAGGAACTTTACGCAAACTTGGCCAGAAATTTTCTACAAAATGCAAAAACATGCTCAAAATTTGATCATTTTGTGTTTCTTTCCTAAACTGAACGTTTCTAGTATCAGACATAGGTAAATTGTTTTTTAAGAATAGCGTATTCTCTTTCAGAATTGCATTTTAACCCGGTGGCGCTACTCAAAGAAAGCTCTGGATAACGTGTCTGAAATATACATATATTTTCCTGGCTTATAAGTTATTTGAAGATTATAACCTAACAACTTAAGTCTAATTCGCTGCAGTCTAGGAGAAATAGATTGAATATCTTTTTTAAATATTGATGCTAGAGGTTTATGGTCGCTATGGATCTTAACAGTCATTTCATAAATGAACAAATGAAACTACTTTTGCACCACAAACTCTTCTTTCTCAATTTGAGCATATTTTTGTTTGGTCTTCGTCAAGCTACGTGAAGCAAAAGCTACTGGATGTCCTTGTAGTAAACAAGCTCCCAAGCCATCTTTAGAACTATCAGTTTCTATTTCTATTGCTTTTTTGGGGTCAAAAAATGACAACACTGGAGAATTTGTCAATAAATAATTTAACCGCTTTATAGCTGATTCAGGTTCAGCGTTCCAATTCCATTCTACGCCAAGTCTAGTAAGATTCCTAAGAGGACCACTAATTTGTGATAGACTAGGAATAAACTTGCCTACGTACTTGACCATCCCTAGAAATCTTGAAAGATCATTTTTATTTTTAGGATCTGGCATATATTCAATATTGCATTGATATATGTAATTTCTATCAGTGTTATTTCCTTCCATAGAAAATATTTGTGCAGAACATATAGGTACCAAAATTCATATCTAAAAAGACATCTCTAAGAAGGGAGTATAAATTATGTTTCTAGCACTGTTACCGGAAGCATTCAAAATGTTCATTATAGAGATCTGTAATTGGGTCATTGTTGAAGAATTCGCCCCTGAAAAGAACTGTGAATTGGTCGGTAATATTGATTTATATAATTATCTAGGTTATTTTTCTACCGATTTTCATAATTCTTTCACCAGTAGATGGCTCTTGTTGTGTAGATTATAGACATATTTTTAGTTTTGCAATCGGGTTATAAATAACGGAAGTAAAGCCGTTTGAAGACTATAGTTGCTTCCCCTAACATGAAAGGATTGTATATGACGATATTATGTCGCTTCCCAGTAAACAGGTTAAAATTCTTTGCCAGGATTTTCACTAGCATCGTTGTCTTTTAAGGGACATACATACTTACATAATGAATCGACTAGAAAACATTATAATCATCTAGCGATTCAAGATAGAAAAATTGACCGGGCTCTTGTGGACCATTACTGAAATTGAATGAAAAAGATTCATGAATCGAGAAAAAAATATATGATAAATTCTACCTATTTTAACCATAAAATCAGAATCTGCAATAAAAATCAGGGTTGCTAACTAAAATTTTAAAATTTACCTCCCGCTCCGCCTACAAGAAGGGGGGAGGGGGAGCTGTTTCGTAAACATTTTCAGCTGTAAAATCCTAATCTGCTATAAAAAATTAGAGTTCCTTTTTATAATTTCAAAGTTAGCTCCCATCCCACAAAAGGTGGTGAAGAAAAAATGTCAAAAATATCGTAAAATATGCTCCCCCCCCCCCCCCCCCCCCGTACTCACTTTGTCACTGTAATTTCATGATATTGTTTGAAACCGTTTTCGAGATATCGCTTCGTAACACTTCAAAAATCTCACCCTGTATAATAGTTAGTAATTACACTTTGAATACTGATGAAAAATGATGCTTTAAATACCATTTTTTTCTTTTTTCGTAGATCAACTACTTGTAATTAGAAGTAACAGATAATAGAATAACAATGGCCCTAAGCGGCCTAATTAGTAGAACTAGATCCTAGAGGTTTTTAAGATTAGAATGTTTAGACTAAAGGTGGTGGTTATTCTTTACAGTTATTAGTGACACATACGAGCATTTCGATGCATTAACAGCCTGCTTTCCCTGGTGTACGACCACAACCGCTCGGTGCATTCCCCGAGGAAGTAGATGTAAGCAATACTTATAGAAAATTATTTTCTTTTGTGTAAATGTAGGTGTTTTTGAAGGTAGCACAAACCGTTTCGGGAATATTTCTTAGCAGATTGCAGAATAAAAAATGTATATGAGGAAATGTATGTTCGAAAAATCCTCAACTCAGTGGGTTATATTATTATGTAAAAGAACTAACCCTGTGAGTGAAGTTGGGTTGCTTGAAGATGTCTCTACAGTCGAACTCATCAGTTAACCAATTACTTATGAAAAAATAGTGTGCTGTTTTCACAATAATTATTAATTTCCGGATATAATTTTGTAATACAGATGAAGGTAATGGAAACTGTATCTTCAATCATTAACTTCGGGTAACATCAAGTTGGAAAGTATTAATTTTATATTAAAAAAAAAGTTAGGCTAATTTTATAACAGCGGGAAACATTATTTTGACTCATTAGGATAAACCCAATTTATTAATCTTCTTCTCCATTTTTTTTTTCACGTATACAATGTGTCCCAAATTGAGTAGGATTGCATGGATATCTTTGTTATTAATAAAGATACAATTTTGGTTAAATGAGCAATGATGTGCAGTTTATTATGCAGATTCAGATTCTGCTGAAAAATATCGAAAATACCGAGCATTTTATCATGAAAAAAAACGCATTTTCTTTTCTGCTTCCAATGACAATCTAGGTTTCAGGTAATAAATTGCTGCGTTTTTAAAAATTAATATATTACACTAGGTAGGTCAAGAAAACAAGTTATCTTAAGAAAGAATTAAACACAATCAATATTGATAGGTTATTAACAAAGTTGATTAAAGCAAATATGTCCAAAATGCGGGCCATTGTCTGCTAAACAAAATTGACATCATTTCAAAATACTATTAGTTCTGCTGATCTAGGTGGCCACTTGATTGGTGTAATTAGTAGCCATCTTGGTTATTAATAAGATTATTTAAATAATTAATAACATTCTTGGCATTGTGAGCAGGAGCACCATCTTGTTGGTACCATATGGCAAAGTTTTGCGCTGAGAGTATTTCTTCAAAAAATACTTCCAATGTTGTTTCCAGTATTTCTAGGTAATGTGCTGCAGTTAAAGTTCTGTCAAATACTATTATAGGACCTATCAAAACGATTTCCCATAATGCTGCAAAAAACATTAAATCCAAAACGGATCTGGTTTCGCCTTGTCTAATTAAGTGAGGACTTTCTCGGCCATATGATGTTCATTGTGCCTATTGAAGAGACCACAGTTGCTAAAATTAGATTCGTCAGTCCAAAGGATGTAATTAATAAAACCATTTAAAACAAAATGTTATTCTATTCTGATAGTCATTAGTGTGATATTCTACGCTGATAGGGTATGAGCATTATCCTGTTTACAAGGAATAAACCTATATTTCTTTAAAATTCTAGACGCTGTAGTTTTCTTCACACCAACTAGCACTTCTATCTGCCGAGTGGATACCTGTGGATCTATATGGTCGCCGGCCAAGAGATATAGTAATAAAAGTGCGCAGCAGCTTTATAATGATGGTAACACACCTTTATGCCCAACACAATCTATCTTAATGGGTACCTTTAATGCTAGAAGGCGGAAGCAATAAGGGTAGCCGACGTTAGATGCACACAGCACAAATTTTTCTTAGACTCAGCTTACCTCAGTATCTTACCTTGCTTAGTATAAGTTCCTTGCTTTTGCTGCGTTGTCAAGATTAGAATTATGGGTGACTTGAACTTGAACAATAAATTAAATGTTGATTTGGTGCTGTCGCTACCTAGAAAACATCTTGCGAGACATTACACTGTGGAAGAAAAAAACTTCAGTTTTAAAAATATATAATAAAGCATATGAGATCGATTATCCAGACTAAAAAAAAACTGAAAAAGTGAATTTTACGGACAAGGCAGCAGGTAAATTTACAAACATATAGACAAATTATTTTGATAAACTGTATAACAGCCAAGAAATCTAAGAAGATAACCCCGAGATCATGCAGTGTAGTTGAAATGTTAATAAGCTTGCAAATTTAAGAAACATGCCTAATCTTTTGTCACCGAAAATCTCCAAGTCTATACCTACCTACTATAATAACATGAGGCTCCTAAAATCATGACAGTTCGTTATTTCATACAAAATTTAACAATTCTGTTGTATCTGTTGACCGGCGGCCATATAGTACTATGCAACCCAGAGTTAGTTCCTCATTTCTTTCAGGTACGCTTTTCTCATGAGAAGGTTTTCTTAAACATCCATGCTCCTGCATATTAATGTCTAATCTGTTGAATATTTTAGCATTTGGCTGTCGTCTTTCTGGAAAACTATTTTGATAGTCTTGAGGGGCTAGGAATGTTTAATTTCAATATTTCACTTCAATTATTAATAAATCATTTTATTTATTACCTAAAACCTAGATTGTCGCATATCATTGGCAGCAGAAAAGAAAATGCAATTTTTTTATGATAACGTCCAAAATACCCATTTAAAATTTTTTAGCTATTATCCCTATCTCGAAAACCACGAAAGTGATTTTTTTTTTATATTTATAAGTTTGTCGTAGCAAATCAAGCAACTTTTATTTTGAAAGATTTTTCATAACTTTCACAATAACGGAAATATTGGACTTTTTTGAAAACAGAGTGTTTTGGCTTTTTCTGAATATCTCCGGAATGGCTCGAAATTTTTGAGATTTTTCAGCAGAATCTGAATCAGCATAATAAACTGCTCATCATTACTACTTTAATCAAAATTGTATCTTTATTAATAACAAAGATAGCCATTCAATCCTATTCAATTTGGAACACACTGTATATGGTGTATCCGAAGCTAAGCATAATGTTCTAGCATGTCGCCAAGAGGCTGACGGGTACATTATTTTATGAAAATTTTTCGTGGGGATAAATAAATATTATCATTATAAAAACCTTTCAACTTGAAATGAGCTAAGGAATCTCTCTTAACTTTTGTGCAAATGCCTAGAAAACACATTTTGCAGACATTTCATTCTTTTTATCATTTATTATGTACATAATTACATTTTTTTAACGTTTGTGCATGAGTGCTGAAATTAGAACGTTATTTGTGTGCTTTGTATTATCATAGTGGTTGCTCTAATATTAGTTATTGTAATCTAATAAATTTGTCTAATTAATTTGTTTAGAAGTAAATGAAAATTATTGTTTTGGTATTCCTTGAGTCACTAGCACTAGATACATTAACAGTAACAAGACATTGGCAAAGGCAGTGAATTAATTGTGCCAGTCGCTTATGTAATTTTTTCATACCATTAATGCCAGTATTCATCAATAAGGCCCGTATTCATCAATAAAATATAACCCCGGGTTTTGGTAACTCTGGGCTTAAATATTATCCGGGTTTAAAAGGAGCTCGGTATTCATCAAAGTTTATCTTGGGGTTATCGATGGGAGTTACGTAACTCCGCAAAACGTCAAATTTAACCCCGCGCAAACGCCGGCAACATGGTAAAATACCTTTCGAGAGTCGATTTCAGGCGAGAAAAGTGACAGAACTGATGGAATAATAGTGTGTCTATTTAAAAATAAGTTAATTTAGGTTAGGTGGTGTATGTTTTTTTGACAATGTCAAATTGCCAGAGTAAGGTTGCAGACAGATTTGCTTGTTTGTTTCCGTAATAACTAATAATCAATCTGTATTGAATTGAACATTGCATTAATTGCAAACAGTGACCTACATAAAACAACAATTTATTATTACATGATATTAGATCTAATCCAGGACTGGAGTACGACAGGAATGGTGAAAATAGGTAGGTGTTTTTCATTCAACTTACTTGCATTAATTTTTATAAGTTTACATGGATTTAAAAATACTGATTTTACCATGATAGGTACCTATTTAGAATGTGATCTTATTGTGACAGATAGATTTAGAATAACGGCTGAACTAAAGAGGATGAAGTCAAAGGATTATCTATTCGATCTGTGCGTGTGAACCGGTAATTATTTTTGCTCTGATCAGAATCACTGGATGAATAATTCGAAATAGAAGAATAATCAGACATATACTTATGTATTTTATTTAATTGAATATGTAACTGTGATAAGTAATGGTGTAATCTGAATGAATTTTTATATTGACTAGGAACTGGTCAAGTTCGACACCTATCAACAATTATCAGTATAGGTACTTACCTAAATTTATTTTTAATAATTTATTGTAAATTACTGTTGTAGTTTATTAAAAGGATGAATAAAGACTAAATTTTAAATAAATTCGTGTTATTTTTCAATTTTCATTTTAAAATAAGGCAAAAAGAAACTCACGCAGGAGTCAAAAGGCTTCAATTTGTCGAGGTAAATAAGTTTCCTTGAATCTGCGGTAAGTGGCTAGAAAATGATGAATAAACTGAATTTACAATCAAAACAAGTAATTCTGAAATTTTTATAAGTAAAATAAGTGTTAAAGTAAGTTTAAACGAGTTTTTAATTGAAATTCGTAAAAATCCACCAAAATAATGCCAGACATTTTGACATTTCTGGGTTTAAAATGAGGGTTTAAATATTATAATCCTACTGCAGGCATGGATTAAATTTTTTGGGGTTAAAATTCTATAAACCAGGTGTAAATAGTTTGATGAATACCATTTTCAACATAACCCCGGGGTTAAAACAAAATAAACCGGGTTTACAGTAACCCCGGCTTAAATAATTTAAACCCGGTTTAAATATAATCCATGTGGGTTAAAACACATAAATAACCCCTGGGGTTATATTTAAGCCTGCATATAACCCCAGGGTTATATATTGATGAATACGGACCTATTAGATATAACCCGCAATGTTATATTTTGAAACGGGTGATTAGGTGAAACTTCGCAGCATTCGTAGATTTAGAGCTCTAGACCAATTAACAGTCAAAAAATACATACATTTAACCCCAGAGTTATATTTGAACTTTGACAAATACTGACATACAGGGTGGTAAATTATTCAAGTTTATTTTTTATTTTTATACAGATTTAATACAGATATTTAAGTAATTTTAAAATTAAAAATGCATATAAACATGGGTCCGCAAATGCTTTGTTTTCAAGATACAGGATGTTAAACTTTAAAAAAAAAATGCCTTTTTTTTGTTTATGTTTTTGAAATATCTTAACACGTTAAAACGTTTAAATATTAATAAAATTAGACCATAGGAGCACACATTTATCAGTGAATATGCGTGAATAATTTATGTTAGCGCTTGTCCGAGTAAACCGCTCGGCAGAACAAAACACTGCGACCCAGTGTGACTGGCTGTAACCTGGGGTAACTGACGATTTTTGCCCGCGTTTACAGCTCTCGTCGGTTCACCTTATATATCTTACACCGTGATTAAAACTTATGCCCTAAGCATATCTTTGTACTTATAATCTAGTATGGTTCTTCAGTAATGCTTTATTAACTGTCATGAAAGTATATCTTTTATAATGAAGATATATTTTTGCTACAGCCAATATTTACAGTGAAAGCATTTCTTGCTTAATAGGCCTTTCCACACTTATGACTCTTTTAACATTTACTCGTTAAATCCATAAATAACTATTTCTTTACAGCAATCAGTTTGGAACCTCACGTTAAATCTCTTCATTTGACATTAGCCTATCAGTTTCCGAATTCACAATATACTAACTTGAAAGCCCTAGTTGATGAATTAGATCCGAATTCTTCAGCTGGCTGGGAACTACGCCTCTATTCGAGAGATCCTCGTGTCAACGGAAAGCAGGTTCATAAGGTACCTTATTCTAATAAAATTTATAAAATGTTTCTACATGTCAAGGAATATTGTTTTTTTACAGGTTATCCATCCATACTCACCGTCGGAAACTGATGAATTAGATTTACGTTCAGGTGATTATGTTTACATAAGCAGTGAAGCCCTTGCTAATTCTCCAGATGGTTGGGTCGAAGGAACGTCGTGGTTGACGGGTCAATCAGGTCTGCTTCCTGAGAGTTACACAGAAAGGACCGCAGAATCGGATGCCTGGACTCTTCACCGAAAAGTGTCTTTAACAAATTTTAATTTACCAGAGAAACAACAAAAACAGTTGCAAATAGAGAGACCGATCAACAGATCTACACAATATTCTGATACGGATGCGAAAGAAGAAGAGGTTGGTGAAAATGGGAGCGAAGACCAAAGTCACACTATCACTGTTCGAGGAGAAACTTACGAGATACCGAATAAGGCGCTGTATGAAGAAGTGGGCGATTTGAAAGACGTACGAGTGATTGAAGTAAGTAATAAAATATTATTTTATTATTATTCTGTTATTGTATGTTAGCTCGAAAATTAAAGGGATCACAAAATTGAAACAATGTGTCGGATAATTCTTGTTATTCAGATCGGAGCGTTTATGAGTTCGAATTCGAACCATTATCATCTGTTCCAGATATGGATTGATGTGCAGATGTGACAGATGTGCTCATGCGGCAAAGAGCAATTTAAAAGTTGATTTTTTCACTGGAGATGACCAGAACCTGATAAGTTAGGTCATTTGGTTATTGCTTAGTTCTCTCTCCCCTGAAATTTCAAGAAAATAAAATGACCATGGTTTCAGTGGATGAGTTAACGAGTTAACACCATAACTTAATCAGTTTTGTTGACAATCGATCCCCTAGAATTTTGATTGGGAGAAGTCCATCTTAGTAAAACATAGACTTTACTATTACTTTTTTATTTTATTGGTTATCAATAAATTATTTATAAATAAATAAATGAAAACATTTTTCTGAAACTCTTGTTCTAAACTTATGAAATTAAATTTTATGAATTTGCTTTGTAATAATAACAGATTTCAATTATACCGGGTGTAACATAAGTACTGCGAAAGATTTGAGGGGGTGATTCCTGAGATTATTTTAAGAAAAAAAGTTCATATGAACATGGGTCCGAAAATGCTTACCCGCTGAGTTATAACCCCCTTAAAGTTGGGACCCTGACGAAGGTTTTTATTTATTATCTCCGAAACCGTTCAACATAAGATGACGAAATGTACCACATCCATCAATGTTTTTATGCCTAATAAGGTAGACTGTAGATTACTTTGAAATTTTTACCAAGGGTGGGTTGAATCTGAGGGGTGTGGGGTAAAAATTAGCCCAACTTTTTTGTATCAATAGTTTTTTTCAATTTTGATGTGAAATTATGGAATATTGAAGCTTTCTGCGTAAAACAGTCATTCTTGCTTGTTCAACTTCGATAAGATGCACCGTTTTCGAGAAAAATTCATTTCGAAATTTCATTGCATTGCTCTGAAATGTAAGTATTGCAGAACGCCAATTTCTGCCCCCATGTCATTGAAAGCAAATTCATTTTCGGTTCAAGATAAGCAAAATAAACAATTTTATCTTATTAGGCATAAAAACATGGGTGGATGTGGTAAATTTCGTCATCTTATGTTGAACGGTTTCGAGGATAATAAATAAAAACCTTCGTCAGGGTCCCAACTTTAAGGGGCTATAACTCAACGGGTAAGCATTTTCGGACCCATGTTCATATGAACTTTTTTTCTTAAAATAATCTCAGGAATCACCCCCTCAAATCTTTCGCAGTAGTTACGTTACACCCGGTATAATACTTGGGTAATGATCATAGAATAAAGTATGAGGCCAAATATTTGAAAGTTTAAAGCCAAAAGATGTAATTACGAGAAAGTAACAAAAGATAACTATGTTTTCTAATCGAGCATTTACAATAAATTTATAAAAATTAGTCAAACCTAATTTCTATAAATGCACGGTAGCATTTCTAGGGAGTGTTTTCTGTCTTCCTAACGTACAAATAATATGTGTGTAGTGGTAAAGTAAATTCTTATTCATAATAAACGTTACAAGTGGTCGGTTTATGTGCCTTTTCTGGTCCTATGTAAACTTTTCATTCAATAAGGCATATTTTCATTTCAGTAAGGTATAAGTAATTACCTTTTTAATGTTTAATATAAATCTATAATGTGTTCATTTTGAATTTGTTTCCAGTCCCCCCAACCAGATAACATAAGAAGGATATTCCTAATGCGACACGGCGAAAGAGTCGATTTCACATTCGGCATGTGGATCCCATATTGTTTCGATGATGAAGGTAATTACATAAGAAAAGATCTCAATATGCCTATACATATTCCTCAGAGGAAGTCAGGTCCGATGGGATATTTAGGTGATTCTCCTCTGACCCGGGTGGGCGTATTTCAAGCAGTGTCAGTCGGAGAAGGACTTGCTGAAGCCAATGCCACTATCATTGCCGCTTACAGTTCTCCGGCATTAAGATCTATCCAAACTCTTGACGGCGTCTTGAGAGGAATGAATTTAAAAGATAAAATTAAAATTCAAATCGAGCCAGGTCTTTTCGAATGGCTCACTTGGTACCATCAAAACGGAATCCCGAATTGGTTAACGCACGATGAACTAATCACTGCCGGTTTTAACATAGACACTACGTATTCCCCCATTGTGGATTTTTCGCAGTGTAAGGAAGCGAGGGAAACTTGCAAGGAGTTCTATGAGCGTAGTCATCTTTGCATGGAGAAGTTTTTAAAAGCGAATCCTGTCGGTAACATTTTAGTGGTAGGTCATGCCTCAACGTTAGAAGTCTGTTCGAGGGGTTTGATTGAAATGGAACCGAGAAAAGCAGACGAGATGACCAAGATCATTCAAAAAATTCCATATTGCGGACTGGCGCAGCTGTGCTTTATAGATGATAAATGGGAATTATCTGAGCCCCCTTGTCCTCCTATTACTCACGGAACCAATCAGAGACATGATTGGAAAGTGATACTGTCACAATAATTTGATGCCATCCATGTACCTTGTGTATGTAGTTTGGTAGGGTGTTGATTAATGATAAATTATATATATATATATATATATATATAATATTTGTAATTAGTAATGTAAGTACCTAATTGGTAATTTTATTTTTCTTTAGACTCGTATTTGTTATTTGTTATTTTTAATGTTATCTTCACTTTCACTCTATTCAGTGATTATTTGTTACGTGCAATTAAGTGGGACTCTGTCCAAAATTATTTTTCATATCGTTTTCTGTGAGTCATTTGATGGTATACCTTGTTTTTTTATGAAAGTATACTTTTATAGTATAAACTGAGCAAACAGAGTTCGAGAAAAGAGTAAAATTTTCAAATACACATCCATCTCAGCTTTCCCTAATTTTACTTCGTTAATAAGCTAAAAATGCGAACATAACTTTTTAACTGAGAATAACTTTCAAAAACTTCAAAAAACCAAGTGGGAGACTAACACATTTTAAAATAGCATTATCATAATCATTAAAATATTTGTCATTTGTCATACATACACATCTTTGTCTTATTCTCAAAAATGTGGAGTTTCTCACTCGATTTATTTGAAGTAGAAGCAAATTCTTTTTATTCATATGACCCAAGTGTAAAAATGGATGTTCAAATTTTCAAAAAAATTATATGTCTACTATGTCTATTCTTTGCTCAAGTTTTACTGAGTTCCCGAAAGCATACTTACAGCTAAGTCATCAAATGGTACACACTTCAGAAATTTTAGCAATGCATACATGTCGAGTTCTTTGTTGTGAATGGGAGTGCCCGTGAGAGCCCATCTGGACTTTGCTGCTAACCTGCAAAGAGCTACCGATGTTTGTGATTTATGGTTTCTTATCTGATGGGCTTCATCTAAAATTATGCGTCTCCAATACACTCGGAACATGCAGCTATTTCTCTGCTTCATGCATTGCCAATGAATATGTTGTAATTACCATATCATAGTGTGCTAGTCTGCAATAATTTATCACAGTAATAATTCATAAATATTATTTTCTCAAGATGGGTATGATGATCAAAGCTCGTACATAAAACAGTTTTAAACAAAGCATGTTATCGTTGGTTGAAGTGCAAAACCATGTGTGCCAATTCCCTTTTACAGTAGAAAATTAAAAGGAGGTTGTATATGGTTTGTCCAGTGAGTGTTGTCCGATGAGATTTTACACTGATCCTTACTATAAATACACTGATTTGATTTTTTATGTTTTAATTCGTACAATTATAATATTTGATTTATATTATAATTATAATATTTATTATTAATATAATATAAATATTATAATACAATTATTTATTTGATTCGTACAATTATAATAATTAGAATTAGTACGAATTAAAACATAAAAAATCAAATCGTTTATAGTCAGGATCAGTGTGGCATCTCACCGGACAACACTCACTGGACAAGCCATATCTCTACATTATTTTCAAAACATCGACTTGAAAATGAGACATAGGTATGTAAAACTAGGTATTTGCACACATTGCTCTTCTGTACATTTTGAAAGGACTGATAGGTTCAGAATTTTAAAATACATTTGTTAGAGTTCTTACTTTTTTGAACTCAATTAGCACTCTCTAATAATTTAATGAAACTTAGAAAATTTGAGCCAAAATGCCAATATGTAACAATTAATGTGTGACTTGATTGATTAATTCTTGTATGTATTTTGTTATTTTTCATAAATTTTCTAAGAGTTTCATTAAATTATTAAAAAGTGGTAGGTAATGCAGTTCAAAAAAGTAAGAATAATTGCAGCTTTTTGAAATTTTGAACTAATTATTGCTTTAAGGTTTTGCTCCGAAATGGTACAGGAGAGCAAGAGCCCCTAAGTTACAGCCTCCATTCCTAAAAAAATTGAATAGCACCTGTATATATTTATATGCAGAGTGTCCCAGCTCGTTCGAAACGATCTCTGTAGGCCAAACAATGGATTTTTTCAAAAAAAATTTAGCAAATTGAAGTACAGGATCACAATGGCAATAATTGAAAATTATTTTGAAGTATACAGAGTATCCCATATGAGAGTGGCATATCAAAGTTATGTTTTTTTTTAGATGGAATGCTCCTCTGAGAAGAAAAAATAAGATTGGCTTTTACAGTTGTTGTTTCAATTGAGAAGTTTGCAAATTATAAACAAGTGAAAATTGCAATTTTTCAAGTACAACGAAAATGGCTTAAGATACAGAAAAACGGCTTCCATGTCCCTGTTTTAACTTTTCATGTACTATCCTATGATGTAGATGAAATGCTTGTACAGTGTGATGAAAAATTTGAAAAATCTGTGATTTCTCGACGCGTCACTAAAAAAAAAAAGTACAAATGTTTCTGTATCACAGGACAGGATAGTCCATAAAAAGTTAAAATAGAGACCTGTAATCCGTTTTTCTCTATCTTGAGCCGTTTTCGTTTTACAGAGCCGAGAACTTGAAAAATTGCGATTTTCACTTGTTTATACGAGGGTCATTTGAAAAGTTTCCGGCCTTTTGAAGAAAAACACATAATTCAAGCCAAACAAAAATTTATTTCTCGTCATAGCCTCCACGCAAGTCAATACATTTGGTCAAACGCTTTTCCCAACCCTTCAGGCCATCAGAAAAAAATTCTTTAGGTAAATTTGAAAAATACAGGTCTTTTCAAGAAAGGCTTCTTCAACCTTTGTATTTGACCCATATTTTTTCCCACCCAGAATTTTTTTCAAGTTGGGGAACAAAAAAAAAGTCACTCGGAGCTAGGTCTGGTGAGTAGGGTGGGTGTTGAAGCAATTCGAACTTCAGTTCGTCCAATTTCGCCATTGCGACCATGACTTGCGGACTCGTGTGTTGTCCTGATAAAACAGCACCTTCTTCCTCGCCACGTGTGGTCGTTTCTTCTTGGGTTCCGTCTTCAATTGGTCCAGCAACGCAGCGTAATTGGGTCCGTTAATGGTTTTACCTTTTTGAAGGTAATCAACCATAATTACTCCACGGCTGTCCCAAAAAACTGTCGCCATAACTTTTCCGGCCGAAAGAATGACTTTCGCCTTCTTGGGAGCTGGTTCCCCCACCTCAATCCACTGCATTGACTGTTGTTTAGTCTCCGAGTATGGTGATGGATCCAGGTTTCGTCGACAGTAATTAATCGGCGCAAAAACTCAGTAGGATTCTTTTGGAACAGCTGAAGAGTTTCGCGCGACATGTCCATCCGTACGCTCTTTTGGTCGATCGTCAACAAGTGCGGCACCCATCGCGCGTATAATTTTCTCATGCATAAATCTTCATGTAAAATATTATGCACCCGTTCAGTTGATATCCCACAAGCCTCAGCAATTTCCCTAATGGTTAATCGGCGATCTCCCATCACGGTTGTGTACACTAAACTGACAATATCTTAAGTGGGAACAGTTTTTGGATGACCAGAACGTTCATCGTCAAAAATGCTTGTACGACCGCGTTTGAACTCGGCCACCCAATGTTTCACGGTTGTAAATGAGGACGACGATTCACCATACACGGGTCTAACTCTTCTTTCACTTCCCGAGTTTTTTTCCCTTGCAAATACAGGAACTTTATCACCGCGCGATACTCGATTTTATCCATTGTCGTTAACAAACGTCACCTGTCAACTTTGGAAGGGTACCATGTGTTTTGTACTGATCGGAATGACTTGAAATTTTTATGGCATACATAATATGTAAAGGCCCTCTATTGGTTGGCAAGAGAACTTGAATGCGCCATGACTTTTTGGTTTTGGCGGTAAGGACGGAAACTTTTCAAATGACCCTCGTAACTCACCAACTTTTCAATTTAAACACCAACTGTTAAAACCAATCTTATTTTCTCTTCTCAGACAATCTAAAAATGCAATAACATAGGAGCATTCCATTTAAAAAAACATAACTTTGATCAGTGGCGGCTGCTGATACTTTTCATAGGCAGGTCATATAAAAATCGCGACCACCTAAGAAAGGAAAAAGGAAAACAGAAAGTAACTACCTAAATGCGCCGAAGGCGAAAATTTTTTGAGTGTTCAAGGTCACGCAATTTCCCAGTAGTTTAAATTTTACTCAGATGTAAAAACTAATAATTAATTTATTATAAATATGAAAAGTTATATTATTATTAATAGATTCTACTTGTTTGGCTTGGACCCTTCTTTATTTTATCTCGAGTCTAGACGCACCATTATTCCTGTCGGTAGTAATAAAGACTGGATAGTGCTGCACTGCTGCCTAACCATGGGCAGAGCCTATCCATATCCTGAAGTTTCTCAAAGAAACGGACTTGGAGAGGGTGCTTCACTAAAGGGATTCCACACCAGGCGAAGCACAGTAGAGGGGATACAATAGATCTTTTATTATATAATATATTTGATGAATTTTATTGGGATTTAGGTTCTAATTTAAATTTGCCACTAAAGATTCTTTACAGAACAAATTAGAAAAACTTTCGTACAGCATGCGAGGAGAAGACTGAAGACATGGACGGTACCGTTTCGTCCTTATTATGGACTCATCAGCATATCATATCAGTCAGCTCTAAACCACACATGCTATACGAAATTTGGAAGTTCTATGTATTCTAACTGGTGTTTTCGTTTTGTAGTGGCTTTTAATTTCAAATGAGGGAGTAGGCAACCAGAGAAACGTGTGATTGTGAGAAACGTGAGAAATAGATCTTTTAGGTCGCAGTAACTTAATCACCCTCAAAAATACAAAAATACAACCATGGGCAGAGGAGCTCGTCGTTGCTCCCTACTACAACCCAGGATCATCGCCCTTCGATGTCGCGACGCGACGGTAAAATTGTGATTGTGAATTTCATTATTTTCATTATTATAAGATTTGGTTGCAGCGTGAACATGCACGCAAAATATCGCATTAAATATTTGCATTATGTTATAAGTTTATTTCAATAATAATTATTTCATTTATTTTATTATTTATTATCATTTATACAGTCCGCTTTTTAAATAAAATCAACCTGTGTACCTACCTACGTGGTAATCACCGCCCACAGGTCCAACACTACTTACATAATTAAATTAAGTAGGTATACATAGTCCTAGTAGACAATTATTATTGTTTTTGACGGAAAAAAAATTAAAGAGTTTGGTGAGAGTATGGTACTTTTTCCAATTACCTACGTATGTTTATTTAATTACTTACCCTAAATGACATAATTTTGAATTCATAATGGTTCATTCAACATAATATATAATTTAAATATGTGATTGCATACAATAATAATAGGCCATTTTATATAATAATATTGCAAAAATGAAAAATGTACCAGAATAGCATTGAACTTTAACTTTAAAATGTAGTACCAGCGTACCAGCAAAAATAAAATGTACCAAATGTGGTACAAATGTACCACCGCGGCAACACTGCACATCGAAATCTCTGGTCTGTGGTTAGAATCTTTGGTCCCGCCCCCACTGGGCGTTGACCTTCAAGTACAGAATGGGACCGTCTTAAATACAGGCAAAGTTGCTATTATACCTATCTCGCTCCAGCACATAGGCAAAGGCATCTTACTCTTTAAACCACGGTGGTCAACTGCTGCCTTGACCCACGTCCCAGATCCTCGCCACTATATTCCCGGGAATTACAAAAAAAACAACTACCTATATAAGTAAAGTTAATTACTGGAATTATTACATAGTTATAATATAATTATTATTAGTTTTACTTTTTTACTTTATGATACAGTATAAAATTACTTGAGTTGGTTAATTTATTTGGGAGGTCATTGACCAAATCACCTAATGGAGAAACCGCCACTGACTTTGATATGCCACTGTCATATGGGACACTCTGTATACTACAAAATAATTTTAAATTATGGCCATTGTGATCCTGTACTTGAATTCACAAATTTTTTTTTGAAAAATCCATCGTTTGGCCTACAGAGACCGCTTTGAATGAGCTGGGACATAAATATGCAAGAATATGCACAATATGCAAGAAAAAAGTGCGATTTTAGCTCTTCATGTGTTGAAATTACATCGCGAGCTAAAATCTATCACTTTTTTTCCATTTTATAAGAACTTTTTTCTCTGAATGAATCAAGGAATCACACCTTTCATTTTCTATGTTTTGAAGAAACAGCCTGCATAATGTGAAAAATAATTCTTATTATACAGGGGTTCCTTAAATAATGTAACAGAGAACAAGAAGTGTAGAGTCCTAGACCCAAACTAGCCTAATTAAGTCCAACATGCTTTGATAAAAGGCTGTGAAAAAACGAGATTGTGGTGGTTTTTAAATATTGCAGTAAAAATTCCATTTTTATTCATAGAACTATAATAATTATTACTTTTGAAATGTTATTTCAATTTTTGGGTTGTACCAGAAACGGAAATTAAATATGTTGTTCAATTTTTTTATGTGTAATGAGATCTAGTATATTAGGAATTCATAAGCCCGGTTTTATAAAGCAGGATAACACAGTGTAAAAGATAACACTTCGATAGTACCATAATTATCATCTGTAGTACTAACAAGATGTTATTTTTAACACTGTGTTATCATAATTTATTAAACAGGGCGATAGTGACATTTTCATGGATGGTGGAAGTTTCATGCAAATTATACTAGGGATATGCTCAGTTTCAGTGAGGATTACGAGGCTGTAGAAATTACTTACCTACCTACTAGCTTGTGGGAAAGTATAATAATTATACCTACATATTATAATTTTAGAAAGTACTGAACTGAGGAAAAATAATTGCTTTAGCTTCAGTAGTTACTCCAGTTACTCCTATAAGACTGACATTGTTATTGGAGAGAAAATTTTAATTAAATATTTTAATTTTAAATACCTTTGTATAATAACAACTGTTTTCTGTATAATTTTGTTCTGCCTTAATAAAACCTTTTATTTCTTATGTATTTTTTTATGTTGTAGTCTCTTAGGTCGTCTAGCCTGGTGTAAACTTTATAAACGTTGTTAAAAACATGAAGTGTTGATTTGAAAATGAAAGAAATAAAAATGTGTACTATGCAGGGTGATTTAAAATAAGGTCTAATGAATTTTATTACACAGGGTGCTTCAGGAGGAAATGTGAATTTTCTAGGTACGTAGTCAGGCACTTTAAAATAAAAAAGTTCTTATAGATAGATAGATTCTTTATTTCTGCATCTTTCATGCCCTCAGTGGGGCTTTATAGTCGTCAGTATACACATAAAGGAAAATAACAAATAAAACACATTAATATACAATAATTATTATGTAACAGCCAAATCGCATTACAATGAAACAAATAGATAAAAGCTTTTTCTACCACCCTTCTTCATAGGGCAGGCACGGCGAACTCGTCAATGTTTCTTTGCTAACTGAATCGATTCATTTACGATTTCAGTTTGTCTCATGGTTCAGCTTCCTCCGTTAGATCCCATGCATTTAGGAAAGCTTGTGAACCGGTAGAGTTAAGTAGCATTAATAAGACCAATTTTGAGTTCCTAGACAATTTTTTCCTACCGTCAATAGGCAGTTCTACATGTTGCGGGATCCAGACGAACATTCTCTTGCTTGATACATTTCTTGTAAGCATTTGCTGGTAAAGTAGTTGATGATACTTTGCGACTGGGTAACTTTGGATCCATATTATTTGATGATGATATGCCAGAGCTAGTCTCGCCAGATCAGAAAGTGCTCTAGCGAGACTAGCAGATGGCGACTGCAGTGAAAGTGAAACGCCAAATGACGTGTTCGATGTGAATGGTGATAGTAAAAACTTGAAGCAAAACCCTAAAATAAATAAATATAATCAGTTACTTCACTCAACTTTTTTATAACTGTAAGTTTCAAACATACTTTATCAATCTCCTGTTTCCAGCTCCACCTCTACTTCAACATGTACCGGTGTTTTCATGAAAAAAATTTCTTAACAAAATACTTCTCTAGGTAGTTCTCAGGTTCTGAAGAAATATATTCGTAACTTGTTGTATTAATTTCCTCTTCGAAGCTTGACTATTAAATTGGCAGTGGTACGAATGATCAGAATGATTCATTATCAGAATTTTGATTTTTGTCAAATGTTCACGTTTTTGAACTTTTCCTTCTGATAAATAATTACGACTCGAAGTAGTGGAAATTAAATGTACTGTTCAGGAGGACCTCCAGTGGTCTTGAAGTGCGAATAAAAATCAAGAACTGAATATAAGTACAATAACTACAATATAATACAGGTGTCCCGTATCGTTATGTTCAAAACTTGTGAGCATATGAGAAACTCACTTATTTCTAAGCCTAATATACCCAAAAGTGACAGGTCTATCTGCATACACGTTACGAAGTTACAAGCCTAAGAAAATAATGTCTAGTTAATACCAGATTTAACTTTGAAAACCACATAAAACTTATTTTATTGACCAAATCTTTAGTTTATCATGTGTTAAAAATGTCCTATTCCTTGTTGAATACAAACTTGTGCTCGGAGGCCTATTATTGCAGAAGTAACAGTTCTAATTTCTTGTCTTTTTTCGCGACCGATCTCTTGACCAGCTTGCTGAATACGATTCAATAATAATTGCTCTCTGGTATTTAGTTACAAACACCAAGTACGAAATATGGTGTGGTGTCCCATCCATTTGAATCCAAATGCCATGCATTTCATATGAGCAGGGGAACCTCTACTAATGTTTGTTTCGTTGACGTTTATTCATGTCGTTATAGCAATAAATTATTAGTCTAAACCACAACACATATTATGTGGTTTTCAAAGTTGAATCTTGTTATTTAGGTACTAGTCATAATTTTCTTAGGCCTGCAACTTCGTAACGAATAAAGATAGACCTGCCACTTTTGAGTTTTTTGGGCTCAAAATTAAGCCCACTATGCTCAACAAATTTGAACATAACGATGCGGGACACTGTATATCTCACTCAGCAACGACTCGACTTTAACTTACTTATACCCTGATTTATTTCTAAATAGTCTTAGCTTAAAAATACTTATAGCGTATTTTGTGTGTGGTAGTGGGATTTCATGAACATTAATAATAATAAAATAACATAAACAATAATAATTTGTTGTCAAAACAAACATATTATAAACTTTGCTTTTCAATTATTTTCGTTCTTTACCTATCTTTACATTATTTACCTATTCTTTACATTCTTTAACGTATTGTTTACGTCAAACGTAGAGGATGAATTGCTTACGCGTAAAGACCATTACCACAGTATAGAGTCAGTCTGACCTGACTCTATACTGTGCCATTACCGTTATACGTTACCGATCCGATCATTTTTTGATTTCCAGCAGGAGTCAAAACGCGGCATTTGCATACATTGGCAAAACCTAGTTGGGATATAAATAGGCGCCATCAGACATGATATAACCAACAATAATTGATTCTTATTATGCTTCTGTTGTGTATTCTGTGGTTATGTCCTATGCTTCCTATATCCATGTCCAACCAAAACAAAACTTCAAAAATAAGCATAAGGGATAAGGCGGGTGTGTATAAGTGGTAGTTGGTATAGTAGAGAGCACCGCGGCGCGGTGGCCGAAAAAGATTTCAATAAAACATAAATATTGCGCGCTATTTTGAAAGTTTTGGTGCAATAAATTGAAAAACGCACATAAAAATCATTAAATCAAAACAAAATAGAGGTAGGAGTAGGAGACCCATAGTCCATAGTAGGTATTTTAGGAAACAAGAAATAACTTATCTGCTATGTACGCATATACACAGTATGCCGATTATGCTGTTACTAATTTCAGTTATTACTGCGCAATGACGTCATGTGGTTTTATTTTGACTTACAGTATTAATCGTGGCGAGGTTGTTTATAAAATAAATGTCAAATTATAATATTGCTTCCATCCTTTTTGCTTGTATTTTTCTTTGTGCTAGATACTAGATCTATTATAGAAAAATCTTTAATTTTTTTCGAAAAAAGTAAAATGAAATTTTTACGAATTTTTTTAATGTTATTGAATTTTGGTTTTCATGATTTTTTTGTACCAAACAACATAAAAAAAACAATATGGCGGCTAAAAGAAAAACAAAAGTTGACTATGAAAACTCTGGGATTTAGTTGGCCTTGAAAATTTTTAATATGTCAAATGGATAGCTGTTGCCAACTTATGCAAGCCTACAGAGAATTATTGATTTATTCCTGACAATAAAAAAGATATGAGCAATCTCATGTGTAATCTTCGAACCAAGTGACGTGAGAACACCGGAACGCAGCCTGCGGCCTGCGCGTCATCGTCTATCGGCATACCGTACACGTGGTGTCTATGTATTATTATTATTATTATTTATTATTAATATTGTTGTTGTTTGTTGTTTGTAAACAAAAAACGATTCCATGCTGATAGTGTCACGTATGGTTTATATTTTTACCCTTAAAATGATGAAAAAGTCTCCCGAAAATGCCGTAATTCCAGCAAGATTGAGAAGTGGTAGGAAATTGGCAAATGCTATACCAGATTCAGAATGTTCGAGTACCACAACTACCTCAAGTAAAATGGGTGCTGCGGATGAAGGTGGGGAAGAAGTAAAGAACAAAGTTCCAAAAGTGGATATTTCTAAATTTAAGAAAACCACCAAATCGAAGTTGTTAAACTCGAATTCAAGGAAACATGTAAAACTTGAGTATGAAGAATTGTCCACTACTGTAAAATCAGAAGCAGATTTTGATCCTGGTATTGAAAAAGAGGCTAATGAGACTAGCTTAGGAAAGGAAGGAAAAATCGAAAGCACTTCAGGAAAGCAAATTCCAAAAAATTGGGAAACTGTGCTAAGCAATTTGCGTGAAATGCGAAAGAACTTTGATGCACCTGTAGATTCCATGGGCTGTGATAAATGTCAAGATCAAGACACAGAACCAAAGGTAAAGGGGTTATCCTGTTGTTTAGTCTTCCAAAACACCCCTCACATGCCCATTCCACTTTTTCCACTCGTGTTGCTCACAGGGTTGCTGCATTAAATCAGGTCTTTGGTCAGGGCAATGATATCTTAACCTCTATAGATCGAGTGTTGCCGTATGCCGCCGTGCTAACCGAGTGACGCCAACATGAGAAAAGGATGGGTAGATACAAATACTCACGTGTTGGTAGAAGAGCGCGATGTTATGTAGGCAGAAAGCTCCAAATTTAACATTAGAATAAATGGGAATTGCTATTCAAAAATTACTTTTTTCCTTATATTTCTTTTTTAAAGCATTTTTCAAAAAAAAAAAAATCTACAACACATAACTAGTGAACCCAATATGTAAGTAATGAAGTTTAAATCTACTAATTTCTCTCACAAGAATCCAATAAAATTAAAATAACATGATAGGTACCTACTTCTGTTTCTCATGATAAACTTTTATTAAGATTCTATTAACTTAAGAGGTGGATTTTTTGGATTTTAATGAAATAGGAAAGGAAACAATTGATTGAAATTAATAATTTTCTGTTTTATTCTATAATATATTAATTTTTTACATTTTATGTTTTACGATTTTTTCACAAAAACATTTGCATTCTGATATAAATTTGTATTTACAAAAAAAATTTAAAACTGAAAGAATTACAAAAAATAAAGAAACAATAACTGCATAAATTTACTGTTTCATTCTATAATATATTTATTTGCAACCAGATAGGTACAACATCATCGACAGGCTTAATTAAATATAACTTAATTGAAGCTTCAAATTACACAAATTACGTATAGGTAGTATTAAATTAGTATAGGTAGTATTTAATGTGACGTCACATATGATTTTTTAAACTTAATCGTACCATATAATATTCTATTTCTTTATAAAAAACCAATAATATGCATGATAAAAAAGTTAAAATGAAAGTAAAAAAAAATATAAAGCATAAAAAGGCAAGTCAGAAAAACATTATAACTTTTTCTTAGCTGTTTCTCACCTTTAACATGGAAAAGCATGACAAAGAAATATTTTTTGACTTTTTCAAATGATTTAATAAATCTTTGAGATTTCGAATACTATGAAATTGTCTTCTATTCTTTTTTTATTCTTTATAAGACAGAAACGCCTCTCCAGTTGTTAATTATACATTAACATCGCTTTTTTTTCTTCTGCATGTCTTGCAAAGAGAAATCTCCGGGATATGTATCGCTCTTCTTTTTACTGCAAACATATATTTATAATAAAATATTATTTTCCTGATGATAGCTAACGCACTTACTTTTTTCTTACATTAGCGGACTCCGTATATTTGAAGAAGTTGTCCTTCGATGCTCATCATAATACTGACTTCTAAAAAAGTTTAAAACAATTAACATTATGTAGAGTTAAATATTATGTTAGTTCTAATAAAATAATGTTTTTTGTTGCCCATCATAGAATGTTTAGTATCTAATCACAGCAATAATACACTTTACCTTGAAGTCGAGGGAATTGGTTCACTGTTCGGAATAAATGTGGATTTGGATTCTAATAGATTTTTTCGTCCACAGGCGGGTTTTCTTTTTAGATCTCTTGGAAATTCGAAAACCGAGGGCACTGCATTTTTCCTTAATCTTTTTCGATCATTTAAAATTGTGTCAATATAATCTTGTGGAAGGAAATGTTTACTACACAATCTAGATCCTGCCGTAACCTTAAAATCCATTCTTTTCGTCGCCAAGATCCATTGCTTCTGCAGATCCGGATTCTTTGGGAAACTGTTTCAGAAGTTGGATTAATAATTTCATGCTTTAATTTCTGCTATAAATCAGTTCAATTAAAAAATAGAGCAGAAACACATTACTCACCAGTGAAATCATAGTGGCTTTCAATTTACTATAACTGGCTATACAATTATAAGCAGCACATGAAAATACCATTTTTAGAAACTCTAAATATCTATTTTTCTGTTGAACCACTTTTGAAAACAAATAAACGTTAGTAAGTTATTGAAATTTAACGAACAATTTCACCATATTTACATGTATCCTTACGGCGATTTGCAATGTTTTGCCTACCTATTCTCCCTATCCTTTTCTAACGCATGACTTTTATGTTGGTGTCACTCATCTCTCTCTTCACTTGATCTAAGAGAGGTTAGTATATCATTGGGTCAGGGTAGTTTTTTTTTTTAATTTTAGGGACATTTAAAGGAAAAAAAACCTACCCTGACCAAAGACCTGATTTAATGCAGCAACGCTGTGACTGCTGTGAGCGACGCGAGTGGAAAAAGTGGAATGGGCATGTGAGGGGTGTTTTGGAAGACTAAACAACAGGATAACCGGTAAAGGTACCTAGGTATATCAAATGTAACGTCTAAGTCAATGATTGGGGATTCTCTGAAATCGGCAGTAAAACCAATAATTTATTCGGATCCCCCCCCCCCCCCCCTCTTGTTCGTGAAAATCAGATACATTTTATTTGTAACATTTTTATAAATAAGCTTAGTATTTTCTGTTTTATAATTGGTAAATAAATATGAATGTTCTGTAGAGGTTTACACAAAAGCAATATTCTGAAAAAGTTCGGCAAAATAATATCAAAGTTTGGCGTCGCCGTATGTTCGGCAAATACGCCGAACTTGCCGAATACTGAACTTTTGCCGAATATTTGGCACATCCCTAAATTAAACATGAAATGTTGATAATGCATATCTTACGTGGTGGGCCAAATGGTTATATTGCTTACAAAAACCCGACATTTTTCAGTCTTGTAAATTATTAATTGAATATGTGGGTGATTTGAATTATCACTGTAAAACAGTTAGGGCTTGTTCCGTTTCCCAACCGCCACAACCAGTACCAGTTAGGCATGTTGCAGTTTGGTTATGGTTACTTCGGGTTGATGAAAAAATAAATTCTGGTTCGAATTGGGACAGGTGCCATTTATATCTACAGGTGTCTGGAAATTATGTGCAAAGAATTAAGGGATTGATTCTACTTGATAAAATATTGCCAAAAGTATCTATAAATTTTTTTCGAAAACTGACAAATAAGAAAGTTATGAGCCTTCAAAGTTGATTTTTTTAAATCAATATTTTTTTTTTTCTAGTGTTGGTATTTTCTTCAAATTTGACAACACTTTGCCACTGATGTTGTTTTGCATCCTTGGTCCAAATTAGACTTGAATCCCTCGAAATGAAGAGGTCTTAACTGCCCTTGACCTTTAAAAAAGGCCTATAACATTTTTCGTAATATTTTTTTAAGAGTTTTGAAGATGCACAATTGAAGAACATGAAGAAATATTCGGAAAAGGTCCCCTTTGTCCATCACGATAAAATGACCTGTTTCCGAGTAAAACTGTTGAAAATTTGCTTGCACTAAAATTGATCACCATAAACTATGATCATTTTGAAACAATACCAAAGCATGCTTTGGAAACAGCTGCAGGGTTGCCTAGGAAACAAGGCGTTTGCTTTGGATTTAATTTTGACAGATCGCAATTTGATTCAAGTATCTTGTTAAATTGATAAGACAAGATGAATATATTTTTTTTAATTATAAAATGGTGCCCGCGTTTGGTTCTTTTTGCAAGTTTTTTGAAATTCTGAATTTGATAGGTGGATTTAATTATTTAACCTACTGGCTTTCTGACAAGCCAAAAAAAATTGAAAATTCATAATAAACAGTGTGCTTAATTTAGTAACTCAGTAATACCAACTCACTTAAAAAAATTTCAGTCATTTAAAATCATCCGGTATTTGTTGTCGTGGAAGTTATCAGTAATTCAGTATAACAAAACGATTATCTCAGTGAATAAACTTGTTGATTTTTTTTAAAACAGTTTTTCTCAGAAACAGGTCATTTTATCGTGACAAACAAAGAGGACCTTTTCCGAATATTTTTTCATGTTCTTCAATTGTGCATCTTCAAAACTCAGAAAAAAATATTACGAAAAAAGTTATAGGCCTCTTTTGAAGGTCAAGGGCAGCTTAGGCTTCCTGATTTCAATGGATTCAAGTCTAATTTGGACCAAGGATGCAAAGGAATATCAGTGACAAGTGTGTCAAATTTGAAGAAAATCCATACCAGAAAAAAATTTACAAAAAATATTGATTTAAAAAAATAAATTTTGAAGGCCTATAACTTTCTTATTTTTGAGTTTTCGAAAAAAAATTATAGATACTTTTGGCAATATTTTATCAAGTAGAATAACCCCCTTAATTTTTTGCGCATAATTTCCGGACACCTGTACAATAGTAACTACAGTACACCAAACTTGATGACAGTTACTGCCTTACAAGTGCTGTGACATCGGTCGTTTCGGTAAGCGCATCTTAACCATCATATTAGCAATCGCGTTACGTATTGTAACAATTTTTTTTTGCTACCATTGGTAACGGTACATAGAACCAATATTTTGGTTATTTTGGTTTATAAACGGAACCTACCCTTTGCGTTAGCAAACTAAAAACGACTTATTATAGTATGTTTCTTTTTCAAGGTTTTCAGGTATCAAGTGTTATTGTCACTGATGCTGAGTAGTCAAACAAAGGATGGAGTGACTTATTTATTTATTTATTTATTTATTTATTTATTCTTTATTCACCCAACGGAATACAGATTCCAATTACAAGGTTAGCAATCAACAATAGTAAAACACAAAAAGTAAAAGGTGATTCTACATTGCCAAACCGATAACAGTCCATCTCGATATAAGATCAACATGCATAATATGCATTTCATAATTAATCAACCAACATAATTAAACATGCATTAGTGTGGTCGGTAAAAGCAGTCGGTAAAAAAAACAAAAAACAAAAAACAACAGGTATACTATTATGGCTTACAAAAGTACTCTTTAGCAACAGACAACAAGGTTCCCAATGTACAGCTGAAGATGTCACACCGTGCAGAGATCTGATTATAACTGCTTGCTATAACATATAAAGGTGACTTTAGCATGAGGTTAGTGTAAGCCCTAGGTAACTTAAATGCTTGGTGCGTTCTAGAACCACTTCTTGCCGGGTGGAGCTCCAACATATCCCTGACCACAGGAGCATCAATGCGACTATTAACTAATTTATACAGTAGGACCAAACCTGACACTGTTCTTCGACTGGCAAGTGACTGAAAATCAAATTCACGAAGAAGCAATCCATAATCGTATCCCCTATCCGGATATGTTCCGTGCCTCTTGAAAAACAAAAACTTTAAAAATTTCCTCTGTACTCTCTCTATACTACTCTTGTAAGTCTCGTAATATGGATTCCAAACAACAGAAGCATACTCAAGTTTGCTGCGAACAAACGCAAAGTAGAGCGATTTCACAGCAGACAGGTTGGTGAAACTGCGCGTATTTCTGATAATAAAGCCAAGCATCCTGAGTGAATCAGAAACCGCGCCCTGTACATGTCGACCAAACAATAATTGACTGTCAAACAAGACCCCAAGGTCTTTTATATACGTCTCGCGTTTCAAAGAACCAGATGAAATCGAATACGAATACTGTATGGGCTCTTTCTTTCTCGTGTAGGAAACGATTTTACATTTTTTTATATTAAGGTCCAATCTGTTCTCTCTGCACCAATGTATAAGAGATTCCAACTGCTCCTGCAAGACCACGCAATCGTCTAGGGAATCAATCTTCATAAATATCTTGAGGTCGTCTGCGTAAAGCAATTTACCACAGTTTAAATGATCCGGCAAGTCATTAATAAAGACGGAAAATAAGAGAGGACCCAGATTTGAACCCTGCGGTACGCCCAGTGAGCTCACATATGGCAGTGATCTATGGCCACCGTATACCACACAATAAAGCCTGTTCTCCAAATATGACGCAAAGAACCTACAAAGACTGGGACCAACGCCAAAGTCAGACAGTTTAGATATAATCCTATCATGTCTGACCCGATCAAAGGCTTTTGAGAAGTCCGTATACACGACGTCAACCTGCCCACCAGAATCAACAATGCTTGAGACGCATTGTGTAAACGATACCAGATTAGTGACTGTTGAGCGTCCCTCATAAAACCCATGCTGATGAATCGTAATCCGATCCTTTATCTGCGGGAACAGCCGACCATACAAAGTCATCTCAAATACCTTAGCGAAATTATTGAGCAGGCAAATCGGTCTGTAGTTTTCAATGTTCGATGGATTCCCGGACTTCAAGACAGGGCACACCTTCGCCTCACGCCACCGGTTTGGAAACTTACATAAAGTTAGTGACTTGTTAAAAAGTATCTTCAAAGGGATGTCAAACACACTTGCACAGTCTTTCAAGATGAACGACGGAATGCCATCAGGACCAGAGGTCATTTTATTACCCAATTTATGTAGTGAACGAGATACGTCTGTCTCCGAGAGAGAGAGAATTTCTATGATATTCGGCAAAACAGAGGCCTCTAAGGTCTCAGCGTTGGTCGAACCATGACCATCTCCAGAGTAAACATCAGAGAAGTGTCTCGCAAAGCCATTCACTATCGCTTGAGGTGTGTCATAGGAGAGACCGACATTATTCCGCAGAACACCGCCAATACGTGCGCTCTTTCTCATCTGATTAAAATGCCTCCAAAACGACCCCGGATTATCAATTACCGAATCCTGAACAGATCTCAAGTAAGCACCATATGCATCCCTAATCTGTCGCTTCAAGCGTGATCTTAGTTCCTTAAACTCATTATAATCAGACACTACACCATACCTCCTACATTTCCTATGTAAAACCGCCTTCCGACGCACACCCCTCCTAATTTCGGGCGTGAACCAGGAAGGATACCTCGATCTCAGAACCCCAAAGCGAGGTACAAACTCATCAAAGATTTTATAAAGTTCGCAATAGAATGCATCACAGGCTGTGTCTATATTCTCTATGTTATGCAAAAAGTTCCAATTTACTGACTCAAGAGCATTATACAACCCATGAAAATCTGCCCTTCGGAAATTATATGAGCGTGACGAGGATCCGAGATCAAAGCGTTCCCTCCCACCACCCAATGATACTTCCATGGCCAATGACAAAGCCGGATGATGAGAATCTTCCTTGACCATGGGGCAGTTATCACGCACTACGGTGACATCAAAATTAGCTAAGACAAGGTCAAGCAAGCGTCCCCTCTCATTAACAATCGCATTACTCTGTGATAGGCTATTAGCTAACATGAAATCTCTAAGAAGCACAGATCTTGGGTCAGCAGCCGCTGAGTCATGAAAATGAGGTATATTAAAATCTCCCAGCAAAATCAGCTTAGAATCTCCAAGATTGAGCCGCTCAAACATATCAAGAAAATATTCAAAGTCTGCCAGTGGCACTGTCGGCGGAATATAAACACAAATTACATACAAGCTACATTTCTTAGATATAATTTTACAGCCAACAATATCCACTAATGGTAAGTTTGTTCTTACTTCAAACAAGTCTTGCTCGAGCTCAACACATTGAATTTCCCTGTTCACCGCTAATAACACTCCCCCACCACGCCCGGAACCCACAACATCACATTTACGATCCCCTCTGAAAACTCTGTAACATTCCGGAAAAAATTCACCATCAACATTCCCATCACACAACCATGTCTCAGACAAACCGATAATTTTGTATTCACAATCCGCGCACGCAGCAAAAAACTCTTGCGATTTTCCCCGTATACTCCGAGCATTCTGATAATACATATCCAAGGCAGTAAATCCGTTGGGTCCACTCAGTTTTCCTTCACGATCCTTGGTATACCGGAGACACGGCGTATTCTCAAATCATTCTCACCGTTGCGCCTTCTTTCGGCGAGCTGTTTTTTCATCTCACGGTACTCAGCCTGCTGCCGAGGTGTCTGATCAACAGATATGGACACATTTCTATAATTGGGGAGATTTCTTAACCTGTTAGAGTTCCTAAGTAGGCACCGAACATCATCCTCCAGACCCATCACCACCTTAACTGGTCTAGTTTTGTTCGGTGATCGAGCTCCCACCCTAGAGACCACAACCCGCTCCGTCAGACTGATACCACAGCCCAATGCGCCAAACAGATCAGTAACAAATCCTCGGTCAGAAGCTTTCCTCAGCTGCAGATCATCATGCGGCGACTCAGACACACCGAAAATAATTAAATTACGCTGGCGCCTTTGTCTCTCATTAAATTCCTCGAGTGCCAGATTGAAGGCCCTCTCACTCTCACGATGCGCCTGTTCCGAACATTGACCGCGTGGTGCATTTCTAAGTGAATCGTCAATCACTGACAACTTGTTCGCAATCTCGACAATCTGAGCTTCATGCCTACTGATGGACTCGGCATGAGTTGCAAGAGAAGCGCTGCAGAGATCCAAGGATCCACCCAATTGCGCCAATTTTATTTTGACTTCATCAGCAAAATCTGTATGGGTTTTCTTCATTGACGCTATGTCAGTCTGAATATTCACCTGAATCTCTCTAATAGATCTAAGCTCGCACAATATTGCACCCAATTTATCTGTTGGTGACTCGCCAGTAAATGATATGGAGGGATCCGGGGAAATGACCGATCCCACAGGTGAACCAGTTCCCAAATTCGTTGATGGGTCCACAGGAGGTGGCATCATGACATTAGTCAGCGGACCCGACTTTGTAGACGAATTACTTCTCAGGCGACGACCAGCCTTCAAACACATCGGACATTTCCAGCACTTCTTCTGAACCTGTAGATATCTCAAGTCATCCTCCTTTAAAAGTACGCAGCCTAGGTGGAAGGATCTGAGACATTCCTGACATTTAGCAGAAAGCCCCTCAAGGACCTTAGAGCAAATTCCACAGGTATCCATTGTGACAAGTAGAGTAAAAGCAGGAATCAGCTGTTATCTCTTCTATATCGCCGGGCTGCTTGTTTATTTACCTTTTTTTTATTAATTTATATCCTCCTAATAAGATACGACGTCGACACGGTAGGACAATCAGTCGTGCGATAAAAGCATCAGCTGTGCGGTGATAACGAAAATGTTTTCCGCACAGAGATAAGCAGGTATAATTATAATATTCACTCAAGTACCAAGCAAATCAAACTTTATAACGCAACCAAAGCGATTACCTACGTAAAATCTACATTCCCAGGTGCAGAATCACTAGAACTACAACTCAACAAAAACTCGCGAATTAACAACTCACAGGACAGCAACAGTTAGATTAATTAAACAGCTCGAAATGAAACCGACCTTATCCTTTTACTTATCTTACTAAACTTATGCAGCAATGATGCGTTTAAGGACAAATGGTTGCACTGTGGATAACATCATTAATATTTCTGATGACGAGTTAGGAAAGCTCATCTATCCTGTTGGATTTTGGAAGGTAGAAAATAATGTTAAAATTTCAATTTTCATCATTTATTTCTGCATTTTATTAACATTCATTTTTGTACTTATAATGTGTAGAAAGAAATTACTCATATTCCTGATACAACACATTATTAATATACAGGGTGTTCTACAAGCTCTATGACAAACTTTGACAGATGGTAGGTTGCTTGATTTTAAACATATTTTTTTCAATAAACATGGGTCCGATTCGTTTTTGTTTAGAAGTTACAAGCATTTAAAAAATCGTATTTTTTCAAGTTCAAGGCCCTGTAAAAGGAAAACGGTTCAAGATAGAGAAAAACGGCTTACATGTCCCTATTTTAACTTTTTATGGACTATCCTATGGTATAGAAACATTTGTACTTTCTTTGATTTTTTTAAATGTGGAGAAATCTCAGATTTTTTCAAATTTTTATCACCCTGTATAAACATTTCATCTACATCATTGGATAGTACATGAAAAGTTAAAATAGGGACATGTAAGCCGTTTTTCTCTATCTTGAACCGTTTTCCTTTTACAGGGCCTTGAACTTGAAAAATTACGATTTTTTAAATGCTTGTAACTTCTAAACAAAAACGAATCGGACCCATGTTTATTAAAAAAAATATGTTTAAAATTAAGCAACCTACCATCTGTCAAAGTTTGTCATAGAGCTTGTAGAACACCCTGTACATTGTTAATAATGTATAAAGGCAGATTATTTTTTAAGATAGTCCTCTTTGGAAGGCATTTGAAAACGTACGGTGATGTCCAATTGACTGAAATATGACAAAATAATTGAAAAAATTATTTTATCTTATTACTGTTGACAACATCACACCAGGGGGGCTACAACCGTCTAAAAATTGAGACAATTTATAATTAAGTCAGCTGATTTGAAACTTATTTATAGTCAACAATCAATATTTATCTATTACTGGTATATTCTGGGTAAAAAAAGCACTCTCAGCAGTCAGTTATTGTTGCCGATAATACAGCTCACCGAATTACTATTCCCGAAAGTTTGCCAGGTAGGTTTTATTACACCTCGATGAACCTTATTTTCAAAAGGACCGGATGGGGATTTCTTATTTATATCACTCCGTTGTCCGTGTGTCTGTCAAGACACATTTTCTCAGTAACTGTTTAAGATATACGGCCGTATTCACAAACGATAATTTCCTAAATAATTACGTAATCAATTATCCCCATCTCATTCTATTGTAAAAAAACTGCATATCTCCATCTCACTCATTTAAATAATTACGTAATTATTTAGGAAATTATCGTTTGTGAATACGGGCAATACAGTTAAAAATGATACCAAATACTGTATCAAATTATTTTTCTCGGTTGAGAAAAAATAATCACTTTGTGAGCTAGCTCAGCAGAACACATTCAGGGGTGTTTGGAGCATAATAGAGAGCAGTAGCATAAATGTAGTAGTCACACACATGGTACTAATAACTCGTTTATTATAATAAAAATTAAAAATGAATTGAATGAATATACACTGTGTTGCATAGGAAAGGTAACATAGGGAATAAAAAATTCAAGAATGTTTTTTTTATATTTTAGAAAAAAGTTAAATACATCAAAGAGACCACAAAAATTTTGAAAGACAAATATGATGGAGATATACCTAACAGTGTGGAAGAGTTATGTAAACTACCTGGAGTAGGCCCAAAAATGGCTCATTTGTGTATGAAGTCGGCTTGGGGAAAGGTTACTGGAATAGGTAGGTATATTTTTCAAGACTTTGCGTAATATGAAAATGAAAAAGTAAATCTGTTTTAGCTGTAGATACTCATGTGCATAGAATATCGAATCGTTTAGGATGGGTTAATACGAATTCTCCTGAAAAAACACAAAAGATTCTGGAAGAATGGCTGCCTCGGGAACTGTGGAGTGAAGTCAATCATTTATTGGTGGGTTTTGGACAACAGATATGTCAGCCTGTAAAACCACAATGCTCCACTTGTTTAAACAATGAACTTTGCCCTTTTGGTATTAAGTACACCAAAAAAAAGTAATATTACTCACTTTTTGATATCGCACTGATCTTTTAAATTTTGTCGATGTAAATTGGGAGTGCACTGCATTAATATTTAATTAGTATTACCTATAATAAAAAATTTGAATTAATTGGTTTTTATTTCTCTTATATTGGTTTGTATTAGGCTTTTTTATTTATTTTTTGTTGCTATGTTACAGATGAATTTTTTATCATGGACTGCTAATATATTTATGCCCTGCTTTTTATAATGCACAATAACACCGTGTTACAGATCTGAGTGCCATATCAGGCTGTAGGGTACTAACAGCTTATTATGTTTTTTTTTCGGCTAAAGTGGCCATGACGTTTTAGTATTTTTATTTACTTACTAAATTATACAATTTTAGATTGAAAATCTAAATTTTTCGTAAGTATACGGAAACTGTGGCCGCTAAAATGAGTGTCGCTCGGTCTGTAAATTTTCTAGGAAACACTCTTAGAGGCGCCATTTTTCATCTGGGAAAGTTGAAACTTGGCTCGATTGAAGCGTCGCACGGTCCCACGATGCCTATTGAAAATGAGCGGGATCCGTTCCCGGAAAGTGTAATTTTTTCGGGAATTTCGGGATTTTTGGGGAATAGCCTAGGAAACACTCCAAGTGTCTGAAAGTTGTACCGATCGGGACGAAACTTGGTAGGGACGCACCTTGGGACCCCCATATACGACCTATTGAAAATGGGTCGGATCCGAGAATTTTAAGACCCCCCCATTCAGGGCCGTACTTTTTGATGCAACGTCCCACCTATAGGACTTTTTCTCGGTAACGGCTCATTGTGGTGAGTTTGTGGCAATGTGGCACATTCTGTTTGCATAGTTACTTAGGAAATGCATAGACGTACAAACTTTATGAAGACTGTTTTTCGAAAAAAAAAAAAAAAATGAGTGAGCGGAAAGTTAGAATTACAAATTTAAAGTGAGGAATCGACTGATTCTTCTTCACACTGCTTTTCCTCCACTTGCACAGAGGTTTTCTGGGCAACATTTTGAAAAACATCCTTAAAATAGACCAAGCTATCTTGCTGTTCTCAATCTTCTCCATAGTGCTTTCCTAAAAGTTTCTTTATGCTTTGCTTCTTATCATTGTTCATTGGTAGTCCAGCATCTAACCCTCTTGGTTTTATGTGAGATACATTTTTGCCTCTTTTGCACAAGCTTTTAGGCATGCAAAAGTCATTTTTGTATAAAGTTTCACCCCTCACCAATGGAGTCCCACCAGTTCCTTTGATAATTATTATTCTTTTAGAAAAATAAATTCAAAATAATAATAATTAATAAATTAATGAATAATAATCATAATAAATTCAAAACTACTGACTACCGTGTAAACAAAAGAAAGCACGCTAGTCGACTGTGTCAAAGTTCTCAAATTTATTAACCACGACATAGCACCTATTGCACTTATTGGTCCTTTGGAAATGTCAGTTTATGCACCTAAGACAAGCTAGGATGTGTCGGTTTTTGTATCTCAGATAGATTTTCGCATTGGAATTACAATCGACCTGTCGGGCTTTGCTTCTAATATTCATTTGGGATATGTAGCTTTTTGCATTCAGAAAAATTTGGTGTATTAAACTCATATTCATAAAAAGTGTGACTTGTCGGGTTTTGCATCTAGGCGACCGAAATTTAAGACACTGATTGACTTATTTGACAGCTGTCAAAATTTTTCGCGCTTCGCGCTGCAGGCAGCCTAACTTACCTCATGACTTGAACTTCAGATTTGACATATCTCAGATGTTGGTGTCGACGTGAATGATATGACTTAATAATAATAATATGACTTCAATAATAATAAAAAAACGTGATTGAATTGTTTTATTTATTCGCGATCCAAAATACCTACCTATGATTAAAGATGAGTCTGATAGGTATTTTTTACATTTGTTAATTTATTACATGTTTCTTATTTTATTTAGATCAAAGCTATATTGGAAGGCCACAGGGCCGACCTCGAAGAGATGAGGTAGGAGATGAGGGAGATGCGGCAGCGGGAGGGTGATGATGCTGGCGATGGCGAGGATAATATCCCTTGCGGGCAGAGGCCGCATGTGCTTCTGCCTGCAGGGGATGGAGCAGCAGGAGCAGGGGAGATGGTCGAGCAGGCACCTCCACCAGCCAGAGGAGAGGTAAAACAAAAAATCATTGTTTTCTTGAAATATTCATTTTTTTTTATTCTTTTAAATTTTTTTTTAAATATTTAATAAAACCAAATTCACCAAAATTAACATGCTAAAAGCTGCAAATAACAAACACAACAAAAAAAAATTTCCTTAATTTATATGAACAAGTGGAATTGGGGTAGCGTTATGAGAGTTGGTCCAGTTTTATTTGAATGGAACTGTACTTACAAAAATTGTACAAGTCAAATACTTGAATGGACTGGTTTGGTTTGTATTTCAGTAATATCGGTCGAGTCGTTTCAAATAGCAGTTAGGTATTTTAATTTTCATGAAAAATTTTATTTTTAATGTAATTTAAGACCTGTGGTGTACATATGTAAATGTAGAAGGTAACTTCAGTGAATCTGTTTTTTTAGCTTATTTTATTACCTATAATTTTGTCTGATTTCATCATGAGAAAATGTGGTTTAAAAAGAGAATGTAGCGAAAAAGTAGATAGAATCATTTTTAACACTAGTTTTAAAAGTATTTTTAACACGCTTCCATGTAAACAATCACTTTTAACACTGTCAGCTGTCGTTAAAAGTGTGACTTTTAATGGCAGTTGTACAAATATTAATTTTTTTGTACAAAAAAAAGCTTTTTTGGCCAAAAGCTGTACTTTTTTAAATTTAAACTTTTTACTCATTTTTCTCAGTGTAATTTTGAATTTCGAGTATTTTGACTGCAATAATTAGTAAATACTGTTAATAATAATTAGAAACTAATGTCAGGAGCGAAAATTCCGGACCATTTTATAAGTTCGAGTTTATTTTCTATTTAATAAGAAATCAACATAAATTAACGTTAAATTTTATTAAGTCACAAAAAATGTTTACTGCTAATTTAATGCCCTACAATAATAATACTCCACCTCAATATGATAAAATTGTATTCCGCAAAAAAATAATAATAAGTTAGGACATTGTGACAACTGGAGAACATCATGCTCAATTCAAATCAAAAATAAACATTTTTGTAGCTTAATTGAATAAAAACTTAATTTTGAAAGTCCTTAAAGTACAAGGAGAATTTTTTTTAACTGAAACGGCATGTAGGAAATGCAAAAAAAAAGACAAAAAAATTCCTGTAGGCATGGGTCGTCAGAGCTTTAGTTTTCGAGATACAGGGTGTTAAGGTTCCTCGAAAAATTCATTCTTTTTTGAATATCTACAAACTGGCTGATCAGAAAAAACTCGAAACTTTTGACAGTTAATTGTTGTACTAATTGATGTACATACATGATTTCATACTTCCAACAAAAATCTTCATCTACCGGCGGCGATCTGGTTATGTCGTTACCTTTTTTTAAATAATTTATACGCCACTGACTTCAATGGAAATGTGACATTTTTAATAGATTCATCGTGTTGTTTAGAGGAGAAGATTCAACTTACTTTTTTGCCGTAAGACACACTGTTTCCAAATTACTTCACAGTGTACGGAAACCTTACAAGGTAAAATATAATAAAAATCAATTGATAACGAGTAAATAATTCCAAAAATAATAATTAAACAGTGTGTCATACGGCAAAAAAGTAAGGTGACTCTTCCCCTCTAAATAGCACGTAGCATCTATCAAAAATGTCACATTTTCATTAAATTCAGTGGCGTATAAATTATTTAAGAAAAAGTTACGACATAACCAGATTTCCGCCATTGGATTAAAATTTTTTGTTGGAAGTATCAAGTCATGTCGAATTTAAACTTGTACGACTGTCAAAAATTTCGAGTTTTTTTCTGATCAGCTAATTTTAGATATTCAAAAAATATAAAAAAAAAACTTTAACACACCATATATCTCAAAAACTAAAGCTCTAACGCCCCATGTCTATAGGAAATTTTTCGCCTTTTTTTGCATTTCCTACATACCCTTTTGAGTTTAAGAAAAATTAAACTTTATATTTAGTATATCATAGTATATACACTGTGGGCCGGTTGCACAAACGTAAATTAAACATTTTCAGATAATTACTGATTTTAAAATGCCCTGTATTATGAGAATATTGGTCTGATATTGCTGAAAATAAGTTTTACTCCCTTTAAGAAGAGTTAATTATACTGATAAAAAATTAAAAATCATTAAATGTATTCGCCATATTTTCAAAATTTACAATTTAAAATCAGTAATTATCTCAAAATTTTTAATTTGTGTTTTTGCAACCGGCCCTGTGTGTACTCAGGCCACTACTGCATATTATAAAACCTCCTTGCAGTATTACTGTTACCGCATTGTGAACTACTGATTATTTGTAACTTTTGTAGAAAATGTGTAAGGATTTCTGTAGATGTTTATTATTTTTGTTTTGTTATTTATAACTGAATACAATAGTAGTAGTTTTTTTATGTAGTATAAATAAATAAATAAATAAATATTTCAACGATTTTGAAGAGTGATTTAATACACTTTCTTCAGCCGTTGCCTGCCAAAGCCACGATGATTCAAATTTCATAGGCGCTACATTGTTCCTACCTATGTTAGGGACATGGGCACAGAAACTTTCAGCTTGTATTTACTTATACTAAAAAAATAAAAGTGTTAATAATTTATTTAGTACGTGGGAAAGTAGTAGATATACCTACATATTAACAAAAAATAAAAAAAATATTCTAATAAATATTTTTGTTCTAGGAACGTCTCGCCGATTTCGGCAGAACAGAAATCTTCTGGCTGGAGTATTGGGCCAATATATGGCCAATACTGGTGGGCCAAATGATGTTGGCCCACCATTAGGCGTACCGGCGCGGTGGAAGGGGGAGAGGGGGTAACCGGAGGAGGAGAGGGATGAGGGATGGGAATTAGTTGTATTCAGTTTTGTTGTTGTAAATTAGTTTTGTTTAAAGTTTTGTTCAAGTTAATGTTTTTTTTTTATAATGTTAGTTCTAATGAAAGTTTAATTTACTATTATTATTTCAATATTCTTTGAAATTTGTCCCAAAATGCTAAATTATAGCAAATAAATCAAAGTGGTCTAAATAAACATCAATGTGCCAGCTGTAAATTAATTTATTTGACACAAGTAACAAAATGTCGTCACGAGCGTAAATTTGCCTGTATTAAAGTGTTTATTTCCCACAAATAAAAGGTTTTTATTGACAAACTATAATATATGATTGTGACAACTAAATAATTTATTTTTCACAAATAATTGGCTTTTTTGAATAAATTCTAGAAATTATTTCTGTTAAACAAATAATGTAGATAGGAGGCAAACGATTCATTCAAATATATGTTGTAGTTCTACTATTTATTTCATGTTCATGGAAATAAAATTCATATTGGTTTAAATAAACACTTTTCTCAGTTAACGTTTCATGGTAGACGGAAATTCTAAAATAAAGATGGTGGTTTTATATTTATGTCGTCATCCAGACAGGATGTGAAATGACATCTTTATTTATTTTATTTATAAGACGAGAAAAAAATGCAACTGTCATTTTTGAAACGTCAAAGTCGAAATTTCGTTGAATAAATCGGTCATTTTGAAACGCTCGTAGCGTGAAAAAATAGAAAATGTAAATAGATTTAAGAGATTCTGTTTTCACAATTTTAGGAAAAGCATAGACGTGCAAACTTTATTAAGATTGTTTTTCGAAAAAAAAAAAAATTAAAATCTTCTAAATGGCTTTCTAAAAATCTTCTAAAATCTATTAAAATAAAAAATTATCCAAAATGGCCGCTAGAGGCGTGTTTGATAATTATTATCCAGTTCTTTTTTTTTTCAAAATCTTAATTCTTAGTGTGAATAGAAAGTTGCTGACCCCTGTTCCAGATATATTAGTGTTCACTGAATCGTATCTTCATCCTGGCATACTGGATAGCGGCTGGGACTTAAAAATTTTGTTATTTATAGAAGAGAGAGGCATGGCTACTCTGATGCTCTCCCCCGGTGGTGGGGTCTTGATTGCAGTTAGGCAGAGTATTATATCTAGTTTATTGCAAACAGACATTAGTGATATTATAATAGGTGACGCAATCAACTTGGTGCGTGCAACTGAAATTGAACAACTCTTTCTTGTGATTAGTGGTGGGCCATCAAAAAAGTATATTGTTGGTACGTTTTACCCTACCCCTCGCGATGATAATAAAATTTATTCATTGCATGTGGCATGTTGTGAGCGTATTCAGTCCAATTTTGTAAATCATGAACTACTCTTAATTGGTGATTATAATCTACCTAACACTACTTGGCTTAACAGTAGCTCGCTATCCGATTCTCTACTGGCAGATTGCTATAATAGTGATGATAAACTAGTCAAAGAAAATGCCAGTACCATTGTAAGAGGATTTTCGTATCTGGGTTTGAATCAGTATTTTCCTGTCGAGTAGGTATAATTATCATTATCACTCACCGATTATTTAACCATAATATAATAGGCTAGCAGCCAAATTAAAATTTAACGATTCAATTTTTCTTAATTAAATTTTTAAGTATTAAAAGATATAAGTAACTGAAGTTTCTTGGATTTAAATCCGACAAGACGCTTGCTATGCTGTTTATTTCTTAAAGACTCTACTTGCTCCTTCAGTTACATGACTTCAAAATAACCCATTCTCTACATCCAGATGTAATAACCTAACAGAGTAACAGGCATTGTTACTTATAGGTATACATCTAGTAAAATTAATACAGCAGGATATATTTGCAACAAAATTTTAATTATTAGTCATCTAAAAATCAAATGAAAGCTTGTTAAAAAATTTATTTGAACGTAGGTTACACATTTGACTAAGTAAATATTCCATAAAACATTTGAACAAAAAAATCTGACAAGAACTTTTTACCTGAAATTAACATAACAATTGCAATAGTGTATTATTATGGGGATCAAGTTCATGAGAACGACATACTTGCACGTAGTTCTACAAAATCATAACCTCGTAGGTAGCTCAGATAGCCGATCAGAATTGTTGAATTTTAAACAACGAAAACAACAAACCCTTATGATTACATAAAACTACATCAATTTTAAGTGGCTCGTGAATTCCCCTTATTTATGATTAACAAAATACATTTAAACAACGAAACAATATAAGCTATAGGGTTTCAAACAAAATAAATCGGCTTGAAAATTATCAAGTTTAACAACACAAATTATAAAATCTGTTTCATTTGCTTCATAATTTTAGTAACATTATGTAGGTAGTGTATCAAACAATATTTAGTTATAAAAATATACAATTTCGAAAAATGATATATTATTTTGTTTAAATGAGCAATCAGGTAAGGAAAATTACTAAATATGTCCTCCTTCCTTCAACTTTCCGATTAATGCATCAACATCTGGAAGAATTGCACCAGCTTGACGAACTGGAGGATCCTCAACGCTAACTATTTGAATCCTAGGAGAAATATCCACACCCAAATCTTTGGGAGTAACTTTTTTAATTGGCTTCTTCTTTGCTTTCTGTAATGAATTATCAATTATTATATTACTGGTCATGAAATATTATTCTATTATTTATTATTAAATATTATTACTATTTATAAATTTCATTTACCATAATATTTGGAAGAGTTGCATAACGTGGTTCGTTTAATCTCAAATCTGCACTTATAACAGCTGGCAGTTTGCATTTTATTGTTTCTAAGCCTCCGTCTACTTCTCTTGTCACTGTTATTTCTTTGTCACCCTTCTCGATCTAAAATTGCCAGTAAATAATTGGAACTGTCATACTTTAATACAGGATATTATTATTTACCTTGGAAGCAAAAGTAGCCTGAGGCCAATCTAAATATGCCGCAGTCATTTGAGCTGTCTGATTACTGTCATCATCAATGGCCTAAATAAAAATGTTATAATTTATTAATAAATATTTTTGCTTGGTTAAGCTGTGTTTAATTGTGTTTACTAGATATTTGTTAATGTTTACTACATCATTTCCGTGTTTACTACTACTTATGTGCTCTTCAAAACCCATTTTGATTTGATAGGATCAACGATCTGATCCGATCCTTTGTGGAAGGTCAGGATTGTTGTTGACCACCTAAGGAAAGACTTTTCCGAAGCTTCCTATCCTTTTCAAAATATATGTGTCGATGAAGGTCTTCTTCTATTCAAAGGCATGTATTTTTCAAGCAATACATACCATTAAAACGCAATAGGTTCGGTGTAAAATTTTTTATACTTTGCGATTGCGAAACAGGATATGTACGAGATTTTATTATATTATATTTATTAAAAAGGGGATTTGAAGAACACATGTCGACAGATAAGCTGCTTTGCGTTGAAATGGCAAGATAAAAGAGAAGTCAGAAAGCTTTCAACAACCTTTCATAAGAATACCATGACAGAAACCGGAAAAACTGTTAGAAACACAAAAGAAAAAAGAAAAAACCTAGCTGTATAGTTGACTATAACGAGAATATGGGTTCGGTAGATAGAAGCGACATGATGTTGAGTTCCGTTGAGTGCATACATAAGAAAGTCAAATGGTACAAGGTTTTCTCCCACTTCGTAGACTTGGCCGAACTCAATTCTCATGCCATGTATAAGACGCAAACAGGAAAAAATATTTCCCTTCTAGTTTTCCAGCATGAACTGATAAAAAATATACTTGAAATACATCATAGCCCATGGACGGATTCGAAGCCTGGAAGAAGACTAACAAATTGAGAATATCCTTTGCATCTTACCGAACGGCATTTGGTCTCACTTGTTTCAGCCACGACGAAAAAGAAGGCGGCACAGAGAAAATGAATTGTGTACGCCAAACACGATAAAAGGAGTGACACCAGGTACCTATATGTGTGTCAAATGCAATGTGCCACTTTGCTTATTCGTTTGTTTTGAAAGATATCACACCAATTTATTCTTTTCCTTTGTCGATCCACTACATAAATGTAGTGAATCCCCTAGAGGTCATTTTATCAGCTCAAATGAATTTTTAGGGTTACTTTCCTTAGAAAAAATGTTTTGCCTGAGGCTGTACGACGCTTAGTTTCTCGGATATTCCCGGTGACCATTCTTAATGACTCACCCGCTATTGGAGGTTAAATTGGAAGAAAATATTTTTCCCTCAATACACAAAAAGGACGTAGCCGGTCACCGCAACGCGCTAGATCTCTACTTGACAAGACGGATTTTGAGAAGGGGATGCGATCTATTTTTCTATCGATCTAGCGATCTAAAAAAAACAGGCGACACCTGTTTTTTTCCATTTAGGAGATACAAGGCATTTTTGTGACCATCTCTCAATATGTGTTTCATCGATCAACTCACTGTTTTAGGCTATAAACATAGAACTTGGCAATTTGAAATCACATTTTGTGTTTGATAAGTATGTTATGAGAAACTACTTGCCAGAGCCAAAATTAAAGTCGATAAACATTAGCAAGTCGAGCATATTTTGCCAATGCTATAAGCAAAGAGGTAGCAGGTCTAGTATAGTATGATTGCTTCAAAAGACGCTGCCAACTGCCAGGACACAATGCCAGAGCTTGATACGACTAGGAAATTAACAACAAGCATTTTGCAAGTGGAAGCACTTAGGATCAGGAAAGTTTGTCTTGACAGTGAGATCCCCACAAGTATGAACCTACCTTAGACTTCTGAGTTTGGGGCCACTCCGGCAATTATAAGGTACAAGGAAATTACATTAGTAAATTTGAATGGATTCTGCTAGGGGACAGTAAAATTCACATACCTAAGTACCTAGTTACAGTTAGTAAGTATTCTTGCAGGAGAGGGTGTGGACGTCTATCTTAGATTAGTATCATTGAATATAGAAGACTCTGAGTTGCCGTCACATGGTCTCGCATCAAGAAAATGCGAAACAGAATACATAAGAAATGCTTTATAGTTGCTTGTTCGTTATTTTTGCTCATAAACTAAATTCAATGTCAAAATATAAGTTACAGATCCCTGCAAAAGGTTTATTTTAGAAGCTTTGCCGCGACAACCAAACTTTACTCCAAAAACTTTTCTACAACTTAGCACGGACTATACGTATACATAAAATTTTTTTAACAAATAAAGTCAATATGTTAGAAGTAAGGATTTAAGGAAGTACCTACCTGCTTGCCAACAATAACCATGTCCACTTTTTCATCTTGAGCTAATTTGGCTAATATCTTGGAGACATGGATTGGTTGTAAAGTCTCATAGTCTTTACCGCTGACTTCAACATGAATGCCTTTATCAACTCCCATAGCGAGAGCCGTTCGAATAGCTTCCTGGCTCTGTGCAGGGCCACACGAGACTGCGATTATTTCCGAAGCCAATTTCTTTTCTTTTAACCTGACTGCTTCTTCCACGGCAATCTCATCGAAGGGGTTCATGGAATGTTTAACCCCATCAGTTACGACACCTGTTTTATCAGGTTTTACGCGAATCTAATAATAAAAAAAAATTATGATATAATTTCAAGATAACTGAAAAGCTGAAATTTTATCATTCTAAATTCTAATACATTTCTGGTGTACCTACTTACTTTCACAGCATAATCTATTACTCTTTTTACACCTACAAGTACACGGGCCATTTTTATTTAATTTAGGTAAATGAAAATGAATGAATGTGCACTTTTGAGTTTCCTTACAAAATTAGGGAAACGGAATAAGAGGCAATGATAGCAGACTGCAAGATAAAAGAGATTTGAACTTGGGAATGTAGCAATCTACATGGACTTTAACCTATAATTTATGTAATTAATCAAAATCCACACTGTATAATAATAACAAGTATTATTATTATTAATAACAATTTTTTATCCTATTATTTTATACTTTTACATTATTTTTATTTACTACTTCACTACAGTGTGGTGCGTGCTTGCCTCGAATCTCGAAATCGAAATTCCCGGCACGTTGTAGTACCTCTAGACTACGTTCAGAAACTATTGGCATACCCCATTTACAGCGTTCATAAACTAAGAGTTCGTACTCTAGGGCATGCTCTGAATACTCTACGGAATAGGAGGGTACGAACGTACTCTGACATTTAACCTGTCAAATTAAGGGGCATTTATCCTAGAGTAACGATTTTAAAGTATATTAGTTCTTATTCTATTCGCATTTCGTGGTATTTATTCGCGGTAAACCGACTCAAGGGTTTGGAATGTCTTTTTTTTAAGTTCTGTGTTGTGTTTCTTGTGTAAATAAATCCTATGACACTGCAGTTGTCTTGACAAATGGCGGGGTAGGTTTATGAACGGGTTATGAGATACGGGTGAGCAGGAGATACGCTCATTACTCTACCCCTGCTCCAATCGTACTCCAGAGTGAATTTCTGAACGTACTCCTAGTCTAGTCACTCTAGGCGCGTTCCGCGTTCGTTTTATTTAATCTTTTTGCTAATTTACGTCTAGATCGTTCGGATATTGCAAATAGAGGAAATTGACGTAATCCGAATCGTTCGGATATTCCGCACCGGAGGTAAAAGAAAAGATGAAGATGCACCTCGATTTGCTCGGAGTATTTCGACCAAGTTCACACTTTCACAGATAATTTTGTGATTAAACGTCCGGAACGTCATATTTCATATTAAATGTCGTGTTGTCGTTAGCCATTGGCTGTGGTTGTCCAGCCCCCGCTTCACTAAAATCAATGGAGTGCAGCTTCTGAAGAAAGTCTTCAGAAGGTCTCTGGGTTCATTCGAAAATGCATCTTGAATTGATTTGTTCTGAATCTGGGTACCACTACTTCAGCGAAATTTTCAGCCTTCTCCAATATTTCCCTGTTTTCATATTCATCATCATCATCAGCAGATAACAAATGCTCCCATCCGAAAAGTACGCAATGCCAGATCAATTTTCTTTCTTCAATATATTAATTTTTGCAAAAAAATTAAAATTAAAAACAAAATAGTTAAACGTATGAGGTATTACTATGGTGCTTAAATTATTCAAATATTTGAAAATCAAATGAGGTTATTTCCGTTTGCATTAGATGAGTGTCAATTAGGAAATTATCAAATGTCAGTAATGTCACTCGTCATCTATTTTGTTCGGATATTCCTTGACATGTCGGATGTATCTCGTACCCAAGGATTATTCTCGTACCAGCCTGCTGATTAGTGATTAGGATCTTTTTAGTTTTTCGTTGCATCCGCGAGGTGATATTCGAACGCGCCTAACGTCAACAGTCGAGCAGTCAAGTCAAGTCAACACCAACACCATCTTGGATTTCGTTTTGGTTATTTTATTGGTTTCCTTCCTTCATGGTTTATGGTTTCCTTCCCTTGCCCTTGCTTGAATGACTGTGTTGGTACGTGGGTAGGTGTAAAATGTGTAATAATAATTATTGTTGATATCTAATTAAATTATTTTCTTTAAAGAAGAAATGAATGCTTCCAACATTTAATAGTCACAATATTATCGATCTTGCATATTGTGAGTGTGTACATTTATTGTAACAACAAACTGACCCATCAAGAAATTCCAAACAAAATGAGCTTAAAAAGGTATGTAAAGAAAATTATCATGAATGTATTAAATTTTTCCAGCTTACATCCTAGTTTGAACAATATAGAAAAAGAAAACCAAAGAGGGTTTAATCAGGCTGCTTCTCACAATAGGGGTATTCACTTTACTGATAAATTAGAACCATATTATACCATTTAACATATATTTTCCTTATACTTTTACGACAGTTCGTAGTTTCACAAAAAATTAACAGTTGTGATTGGCTGCCTGAAAGACGAAGTTTTTATGATTTTACGCACCGGCTTTCACTGCATAGAAATAAACCTTCGTATTTCAGGCAGCCAATCAGAACTGTTAATTTTTTTGTGAAACTACGAACTGTCAATAAAGTTACGAAATCCAGGCGAACTTTTTAATATGGAACATCTGGAAGAATATACCTTCCAAATAGCTGCAACCGCAAGGCAGGCTTTAAATATAGCGGACTGGCGCACACAACATACCCGATATTCAAACCACGGTATGACTGCTTTTTAGCTTTCCATAATTTCCCTTTATTACCCCCACTACATGTTGTCTGCTTGCTACCGGCTGACTCCTTTCAGCGTTGCTACATGCTATTTGTTCTACTACATTCTGCAGACAATCTCGGCCAAGCTCTCTTCCCACGGGTTCGCTACGCCCGTAGGGGTAATAAACTTTGAGGATCGGTAGTATTCAATGAGTAGATCAGAAGTCTCCATGGGCGCAACCCCCAAAAGTCCTGTTCTCGTGATATTCACCTCTGAAGATAGATTTTTCCTCTCATGATAGCATTTATTTTTAAATGTTGACTTTACTTGTTTTTTCAGAGAAATATTAGTTGGGTCATTTGTTAAGATTGAAAAGCTCCTTCTGTTGCTGTAGTTACATTTTAAGTCGGTTCAGCCATTTTCGAGAAAAACAGGAAAACGTTTTCATTTTGTGTTATCATTTTCGTAATTGTATTTAACAATTTAAAACAGCAACAAACAAACTCGTCAAAAATTATAAAAATTTGCAATTTTAGAGTCACACCCAAGGCTATTATACAAATAACACCACAAATTGAACACTTTGTCCTGTTGTTCTCGAAAATGGCTTCACAGACTTGAAACATAACTACAGCAACAGAAGCAGCTATTCAATCTTAACAAATGAGCTGTCTAACATTTCTTTCTAAAACAAGTAGGGCGTCCAATATTTAAAAAAATACGCATGACTGTCATGATCCATCTTCAGAAGTGTATATCTCGAAGCAGGAGTTTTTGTATAGTTATGCTACTTATGCTCAGAAAGACTTCTCATCTTCTTATCGAATACTACCGATCCTCAAAGTTATAACAAATTTTACCAGGAGCCAACTTCCACGAGGATTCTGCGGCATTTTATTATAAAGTGGTTAATCGTTAAGCGATCAATAAACTTTACTGAGTATTATGTTAATTAATTAATGTTATTGATAATAATTGAAAGATTTTTTTTTTAGTAACCAAAATGACATGATGTATTTATTACTAAAAACTTGTTTAGGAGATTTTTTTAATTTTTAGCAAATATACACCTCGCGCTTCCGCGCTTCGTGAAACTTTATAATAATAATAATAACAACAACAAATAAACACTTTATTGTCCACCAGATTGAGAAATCCATTTACAGGCCAAAATTAAATTTAAACAATACACAAAAGTATTATGTAGTAAGTATACTTACATCGCTAGAGAATGTAAACAACTAAATTAACAAACAATTTGGTGCAAGACATAGAGGAGATCGAGAACTTTAATTTGACACGTCAATATTATCTTTCCACCTGATAATGATGGTTATTAATATAAATAAAAATAAAAAACGACCCACTTAGGCCTGACTACTGGGGTGTGCGGCAGGGTGGGATTAGTCAACCTTATACAGTTGAATTCGTCTCGTTCTCCCCTATAAACTAGTTATTTCATTTTCTGTCGACCGCTAAAAGATTGTTACTGCAATTATTTTGCAAATGAATCAAGAGGAACCTTCGCGTTCCTCTTAATTAGAGTCTCAACAATCATTAATGTTGTTTACAAACGTTAATTAGTGGACTGTATTGATTAATTTCGGAAAATTGTAAATTTTTGTTAAATTATGGTCTAAGTCTGTATACCCAAGTCTGTATGCCTAAAAAAAAATCCATCGCACATTGAAGAGGCACTCACCTTTTGCCGTTGTTGGTAAGAACGATTATTAAGAATGAGCCTGAATGGGCCGTATCACTCTTCTCTTCACTCGTCGCTTCTCTGCACTCCTCCATGCATCTTCTTGTATCGCTTAACCAGGAAGTGGGGCGGTTTGTGCACAAGGCAATATGCGTTTTTTGTCGAAGAAATAAAATTTTAAGAAAGGTATTAACCTCGCAGCTAATCATATGAAGTGCCAATAGAATTATAAACAAATTAAACTAATTGAAAATGAGTTGTAGTTGGCATGTGATCCAGTCCCCAACAATTCATATTTTTTTCGTTCGTCCACCTTATGACGACATATTTTTTGCAGCCGTCTCTTGGACTATGAGCATTATTTATTGTTCTATACTCGGAAACCACTTCTGTAGGATTGCCCAAATTTTTTTACATCAAGTTTCTACAATTAGTAGTTTCCAAGATACAATACCTTTGCCACTAGATTTACCTACATCATCATTACAGGCTTACAATTTACATAACTTACATTAATTTGATGTTATTTATTACAAAAAATTTTAACTGAATTTTACTATAAATTTACTGCAAGAAGGTATCAGTACGAAGGTCCTGTACGCAGTATTAGTGGTATAGTGAAGTGTAAAAAAAATCAAGAATTTAGAAAAACAAAACAAAAATCAACAGAAAGAAAAAAAACAAAATAAAAATAGAATACAGAGAAATACAATAGCAAACACTAACAGTTACATCTTCATGAATTAATCCCAATTTCCCAGACCATAGTTGACCTATAACACCTCGACCTATACCTAGTCACGGTCGTGCTTTACGGTCAAGTTTACGGTATGAAAACAACAGTGATTCTAGTTCAAAATTCTGACTTAGACTCATAGGTGTTTGGTGTACTTCATTTAGATCTTTTGCATTCCTAAATATGATCTTTAACCCCTTAAGTGGGCTGGGATATTTGTGTTAACTTTCGCATGGTGGGGGAGTAAAAAAAAACTAGAAATTTTTTTTCACTTTTTTTTAGTAATAACCCGCCTCTTATATACCAAAAATAAGTTTTTCCCCATTTTCAAGTGTTTAATTTTTCATGATTCCAGTGGCGGGTACCATAAAATCCATTAAAAAATTAAATAAAATTACTTAAAATATGAAATATGCAGAGAATAACATAATATATTGCAGTTTTACTTTAGAAAATGCAGTAAGTAAAAAAGTCAGTGGTGTACCTATCTTATTAGGGTAACAATTATAAAAATTTAAAATAAATTATGTAAAATAAATATGTGCAAGGAAAGAGTGTTTATCGTAATTAGAATAGATAAAAAAACCTCAATAGCGTCTCTTGAAATATCAGTCAGTGGCGTTTCTTATTAGGGTAACTGTTCTATAAAAATTTAAAATAAATATGTGCATATGGAGAGTTTTTATGGGTACTTATTGCACTTATAATTGATAGAATTTAGAAAGAATCAAAGTCATTGTCTTTTTTTATAAGGACTTTCTAAAAAGTCCAAGTTTTCAGAAACAATAAACGTACCTACCTATCAAAAAAAAAACTAAAACCGAAGAAAATAAATTTAAAAACTAAAAATTAAAAGCAACGTCGGTGATAAATATTATAATTAGAAACTAATACCTATAAAAACACTGTTCTTTTCCAAAAGGAATAATCAAAAATGACCCTGTAGTCTTTGCGCGTTTATTTCTTGTCCAAATAAATCAATTTCAAATTATAAATTATAAAGCAATACAAATATTGCCATCTATGTTTATAGTAATTAGTAAAAATGTTCCTCGACATCCCTAAACTAAATTGTAGCTTCCTACAAAATAGTATACTCACCATAAAAATTCATTTCAAATATTACCTAGGGACATCTATATTTAGGTAGTAAAATCGATACCAATCTTGATCGATAAAATGTAGTACACTGTAATAGTACCTAAGGGCATCTAGAAGTAAAACGTGTGTAGTACAATACAACTGGGATTCAATAATTCTATAAGCTAAAGTGCAGAGCGCAGCGTTCTAGCTCTGCTCCGTGCTTAGCGCTGCAGTTGTTATTTCGGCGCGCGCCACTGGTTCCGCTCTTTGTTATAGATTTTCTTCCATAGATCCCTTATTTTTTTATGGATTTAGTTCAAACTTTCACTAATAGATGGCACAAATTAATACCTTTAAAATGAATATAGTTTTGCCTTTCTAACCCTATGTAAGAGAGAGATAATCAAATATACGACTACAATCGTCATGCCCACCGCGTGGCAGCAAGAACATGACGATTGTAGTCGTCACGCCCAGCTAAAGGGTTAATATTCTCCTTTGTACAAAATTTATTATACCAATTACATTTCTATAAGTACTACCCCATGCTATGATACCATAAGTAGCTACACTATAAAACAAGGCATAGTAGACCTGTAATAACTTCTTGGTATTCATGACAAATGAAAGTTTGAAAAACACATAAATTTATTTAGTCCATGGGGTAAGAGACAATAATATGTATGGATGCCATTCCCGGGGTTAAAACAACCCCCCATTCGATTCTCCGGGCGGGGGCTAATCCAGGGGCACATTCATGCAAGAGAAAGAATAGTAACACCTCCCAAATGGGAAAATTTATAGCGGACTTTAGTAATATTAGAGGTTTAAACACGAATATCAATTCAGTACATCAACATCTGCAGGCAAATAAACCTCACATTCTAGCACTGTGCGAAACAAAAGTCCAAGCGTCGTAAAGCACAGTTAATTATTTTTATCCAGGATATGACTTTCATTCCCGATTTAGACTTAACTTCGGAATGGGCATTTTTGTTAAGCAGAGACCTCTCCTGCCAACGTGAGGAAGTCTTTGAGCCTCATGACTTTGACGTCATATGGCTCAAACGACGAGATTTATCTGTTGTTTATATAGATCACCCAGCGATAAACAGTATAGGACACTTTCTTCCCTGACAAAAACTGTTGACTTGCGATTAGAGTAATGATCCGATTATTCCAATTCGCACATAATCCATTTCACACTATTAGTATTAGTGATCAGTGAATAATTGTATAAGGATTAAGAAATAACTTTGATTTTTCTTTTCAGTGTATTGCCAAATCCCATACAACCGGTGTGGGATAGAGATGACGATCGAAGGCAGAAAGCGCTACTGAATCAATCAAGAGTACTAGTGAGCGCTCAAAGTGTCGCCCCTCCATATGGCCAACGCCGAGGCTGGGTACCACGTTGCGATACCGACTTCGGTGATGGAGGTGCCTATCCTGAGATACAAGTGGCTCAGTATCCACTTGGTATGGGCCGCAAAGACAACGAATCCACCTCTAACGCTTTAGCCGTCCAACTAGATTCATCGGGAAAAGTAAAGTACGATGTCCTCGCCAGGCAAGGCCACTCTAAAGATAAGATCGTTTATTCCAAACTCTCGGATCTCTTACCTGTCGAGGTCGTGTCCGAAAATGATCCCAGCTTACAGAAACCCAACCAGGAAGAAATTGACGACATCACTGAGAAAACTAGGCAAGCTTTGATGAAACTGACAAACTCTAAAATAGCTGCTGCAATGCCAGTGAGGTGTGCTGAAAAACAAGGTCCTGCTGAATTTATCCGATACACTCCTTCACAGCAAGGCGTTGCCTTTAACTCAGGTGCGAAACAAAGAGTAATCAGACTAGTAGAAGCACAAGTAGATCCGATGGAGCCACCAAAGTTCAAGATTAACAAGAAGATACCTCGTGGGCCCCCATCGCCACCCGCCCCAGTTTTACACAGTCCAACAAGGCGTGTTACAGTAAAAGAGCAAAAAGAATGGAAAATACCTCCATGTATTTCAAACTGGAAGAATGCTAAAGGTTATACTGTACCTCTAGACAAAAGATTGGCAGCTGATGGAAGAGGTTTGCAACAATTGCATCTCAATGAAAACTTTGCCAAGCTAGCTGAAGCTCTGTATATAGCTGATCGTAAGGCTCGTGAAGCTGTAGAAACCCGTGCTCAGCTGGAAAAGAAATTGGCCCAGAAGGAGAAAGAACAGAAAGAGGAGCATTTGAGACAGCTGGCACAGAAAGCTCGTGATGAGAGAGCCGGTATCCGAGTTGCCGGTTCTAGTGAAGCTAAAACTGCCGACGATGAGGAACGTGAACGTGATATGCTCCGACACGATCGTCACAAGGAGAGGGCGAGGGAGCGTAACCTTGCAAGGGCTGCACCCGATAAGAGATCGAAGTTGCAAAGAGAAAGAGAGCGTGATATTTCTGAACAGATCGCTCTAGGTATGCCTGCACGTGGCGTGTCCTCTAGTGAGACTCAGTTTGATCATAGATTGTTCGGACAGTCCCAAGGATTGGGTCAAGGATACGCTGATGATGAAGCTTATAATGTGTACGATAAACCCTGGAGGGATGGAGGCTCACTTGCCAATCATATTTACAGGCCGAGTAAGAATATTGATAAAGAAGTTTATGGCGGAGAAGATCTGGAAAAGATTGTCAAAACAAATCGGTTTGTACCCGATAAAGAGTTCAGCGGAACCGATCGTAATGCTGGCAGATCAGGTCCTGTTGAATTCGAAAAAGAAGAAGATCCATTCGGCTTGGATAAATTTTTGAATCAAGCTAAGAGAGCCTCAAAACGAAAGGACACCGATAGGAAAGATGATAGAGACCAGAGAAAGAAAAGACTTTAATGGGATTTTTGTAAAGTATAATCAATAAAAAAAAATGGTTCTTAATCAACCAGTTATCTTGAACTTTATTAAAATTTATTTTTTAACTTTATTCGTTCTATTGCATAAGAATTAGAAGTAAATGTAGTTTATTATTTTAAATCAATGTAAATATAAGCAAAAAATTTTCAAAGCATGTATAAAACCCTATTAAACCCCCAGGAGAATTCCTTGAGGTTCATGAGTTCATTTTATTACATTCTATTGTTATTAATTATACTCTCTTATTAGCATTCTCTTATTAGTTTGAAGGTAGTGGTTATATACCTTATTGGATTATAAAACTACTTTCATAAATTTAATATTTTCTTTATTACCCCAAGATAATATGTATTCTGTATAAAGCTATTACATTGGCAATGTCAAGATTGTAATTATAGATAAACAAATAAAACATAAATTGAGAAAATCGGAGGTTCTGTCGCTTGGTCCAAAGGATATTCCTTTTAGCTTGTCGAGCTTTCGAGAACGTTTATTCTCTCTTTCAAGACCTACAACAATAGTTGTTCAATTTTTTTTTATTAGCAACTTTATACATGGTGTATTCTCAAGTTTCACCTATAATAATAGATCTAACTTATATAAACTATAGCTCAGATCCAAAATAGTAGTCACCAACTGACATTACTAAAAAAACTATTTTGAATAAGCGGCAAGCAGAAAATTTTCTTCTATAGTCCAATAAAGTCTAAAAAGTCATACGTATCGATTAAGAATACACATCCTTTTGATAGTTCGATTTATTTTGTTTCATATACGTGGTTTTTATAGTAACCGTCCAGTTTGTCTAAACACGCCATCCCGCATAAATAAGTATACGTCAACATTGGTTTTGAATGAGAATTAAATGCACAACACAGAGGATAGAATGTCATTACGTGAATAAATTTTATGTAGTTGTCAGTGGCTCTCAAACTGACGTAAGCGGTTCAATTTATATTTGAATGATTTCCTTCAATAATTTACGCTCGTTCACGACTTGACAAATAACTGTTTGACATTTTCTGGTGAAATTAAAAATATTAATTCGGACGGTTAGTGTGACGTCACATCTGACTTTTTAAACTTAATCCTACTATAAACATCAGTTTCTGCGTGCCGCTTCTCTGAAATTACTTTTTCAATAATGTCAGTTAGTGACTATTATTTTGGATCTGAACTTTAATCCATATACAGGGTCAACCTTTGGGAGCTGATACCATTTATATAGGCTAAACTGTCAGTTTGATAGTTTCCATTTTTTGTATATCTGTGTTTTAGGAAAAACTCAACATTTTAAAAATATTTTCAGCACACTTCCGGTTATACCAGAAGTGGACACGAACTTCGTTATTTTAAATGACACGGTGCGAGTTTTTTTTATGGATTCATGTTCCTCATCAAAAATTAAGTGACTTTAGTAAAACAACATAATATTGATCTTCAATTGTTTCTGAGTTATTTGTATTTTTAATGAATTTTTTGACACTTTCAGAGTCTTACTAAAACCGTGTTATCTATGAAACTGTATGACATAAATTGATGAAATAAATTTTAGTTCGCTAAAAAACTAACAAGTTATCACACAAAATTCGAGAAATCAGAAGAAACGCGCAAAAAGTGATTGAAAATGAATCGAATTTTACAATAATTAAAAAAAATCTTTTTTTCAAATAGCACCCTGTATATTTTTTTATTTCATTAGATTGGCAAAAAAAACTAAACAAAATCGATGTGCATGATAAGGGAATGATATTTTTCATTTTTCAAATAATGCTATTTGAAAAAATTATTATTTTTTTTAACTGACATGAAATGATCATCTTGAACCCATTCTACCCAAGTTGAGTTTATGTTCTTTTCTAATTAGAAACATTCGAAACACCGCTTCATTGGATATCCTGAAGATGGTGTATTTCAGTATTTTTCAGTCCACCATTTCATATGGTATTGTCCACTGGGGCTCGTCTGGTGGGACATGGCGTGTATTTGCTGCTCAGAAGAAGGCAATCAGGTGCATGTCTTGCGCTCCCGGTACGACACCATGCAGATCGCTGTTTAGGAAGTCGGGGATCATGTCATTTCCATCTCTGTACATTAATAAATTATGCTGCTAATCCATATAAGACAAAACCCTTCAATAATCTCAAATAAGCGCTCATTATATCACAACTACGAGACAAAAAGTAAAGATACGCTAGCTCTTCCTTTTTTGAGACTCAGCATAAGCCAGCAAAATCTCAATTAGACAGGGTGTCTGCTTAAGGCTGTATACTGTATAGGAATTAAGCTATATGTATAACCATGCTCGCAGTACTTATGGGTGTTTTGAAGAGACAGATAGCCTTAAATTATTCAAACAAAAAAATAGAGAATTTCTCCTAGATAAATGTTTCTATTCCCTTGAAGAAGTTTTTACTCACTCAGATCACCAGATGATGGTAAGTCCGTTCCTGACTTCCCTGAAGACGTCAAACATCGACTTTAATATGGCCTGATGGCTCTTTGTGGCCTCTAAAAAGTATTTAAATTTCATCCAATTATACAGGTCGGTTCAAAAGTTAGAGCCAAAAAAGTAAATTGCGGGGCATCCTTTTAGGGCTCCATATCTCCGTTTGGGAACACTTTTGGAAATTTTTTTGTATGACAGACTAGGTTTTTTTTTGACCTCCCCTGTATGCTCCCGAGAGATTAGGAGGTACTTACCGGACACCTGTATTGATTTGGGTTACCATTTGAGATAATTTTTCTTTTAGTTTTATGATTCGTAGAATTTTTTGTCAAGTTGTTTGAGGTATTTATTGTTATTATTAACCTGTACCTTATTATTTATTTTGAGGCAGATTTTGATAATCAACAGAGTATTTTTTTAATTGATAATATATCTTGATATACAGACTGTCCGTTTTTCGCGTGCCACTATGGGGATCTCGCTTATCTTAAGAGATACGAAGTTGGTAAAAATTTTTTTCAATTTTTGTTTTTATTTTTTTATTCAAAAACCAATCAAGCAAGCCATTTTTAACTGAAACATTGTTGAGACACTTTTCAACAAGGAACCCAAAAATAATTTTACAATAGCTCTAGCACTTGAGATAGAAGAAAATCGATGGTCAGCTTATGGCACATAGTGGCACGCGAAAAACGGACAGTCTGTATATTCCCTATAATTTTATGTTGACACATTTTTATATATTGGTTAACATATTTACCTGTAGGTACCTAATTGTTGTACTAGTAAAAGTTTAAAAAAAACCACATAACTTTCCTAAATTTTAATTAATTTACCGTAGGTGGGCCTTATTACACCCAGGTACCTTACATTATTGCGTATGGCTAAACATAAAGCATTCTGTGACAATAATAACTGTGTGTTCTCTAGACATTAAGGTAAATAAAACACATATTTTGAAGATGTTCTTGAAAAATTAATAATTTTTTCATATCTAAATTTAAAAATAAGTGATACAATAGCGAGCTAATTACCTACCATGGAAACCTTAAGCAATAATGTCTTTCCTATATACCCATATTTCTCAAAAATTCTAGTAAACCATATTTACTGTGAGAGTTTTTCGCACATAAGTGAATCAAAATAATTAAATTTCAAATAATTAAAGTGATATTATCAATTTAAAAATGAGCGATAACACAAATAAAAGCATTTACCTTGTCACACTAAAAAAATTGTTTTATCCTATGTTTTATTGGAAAAAATCCCACTGTCTATAAGGATTAAATAACCGTATACAACCCTAAAAACTATTTAATGTCCAGTCTCTTTATAAGTTTGATACAAGCATAATTCTTCATAGATCATCAATGGAGTAGGTAATTAATATGATACATAATTTTATTTATAGACCGAACTGGGCATTAATTTAAAATCGAGATCATATTTTATTATGACTTCGCAAGATTGCATAATTTGGATGAATTTGTGGTGTAACATTGCAGACAAGATTTACCAAGTCCTCGATTACCTAGAACATAATAATTAATATGAAAAAAAAATAAAATAAAAAAATGCAGACTTACGTCATTTTTGTTATTCACCACATCTTTTTCCATCGTAACCATTAAGACCTCAGTGTCCTTGTTAATTTTTGCAGCTATGTCTTCCTTTGAACCCATATATCTTGCTTCGTATTCCTTATACTGCCGTTCTCTTTCTTGACGATAAGCTTCAATTTCAGCTTGAGCTTCATCTCGAGCTTGCTTTATTCGTTTAGCTTTACCTTTAAAATTTATTGCGTGTGAGATAAATTCAAATGCCATGCGACATTATAAAGTCAAAAAGTGCATATACAGGGGTTAGAACTATTTAAAGGGCCACTATATACAGGGATATCCTAAACCATTGAAGATATACGAGGTCGGTTAAATTAGAGAAAAGTTGCGCTATTTTTAAATGAGTAGGTATTTTGCGAAAAAGAAATTTGAAATATCCCCAGTATTTCCGGAAATATCCTGAAAAAACTGAAAAATCGAGAGAAATCTTATTTTTGCCATATCTTTCTTACAATAATTGGAAATTAATAAACAATTTTTCGTAGGCTTACATAAGCCGTTAAGAGCCATTCGTCTGACGTTTCAAAAATTTTCAAAGCCGACTAGATCCCAGAGTTTTCATAGTCAACTTTCGTTTTTCTTATGGCCGCCATATTATTTTTTATGTCGTTCGATAAGAAAAAAATAATGGAAACCAAAAATTAATAAACCTTCAACAAAATTCTAAAATTTTTATTCTTCTTTTTTCAAAGAAAAACAGAAAATTTTTCGCTGAAATAGGTCAATATGAAGTCATATACTGCTTGCCTTATAGTTTGTTAATTTCTCTATGATTTTGGTCTAAAAAGTTGTCTTTTTTTAGAAAAATAAGAACAAAAATTTTTAAAATTTATTTTTTGAAGTTTATTAGTTTTTGGTTTCCATTATTTTTTTCATACCGAACGAAATAAAAAACAATATGGCGGCCATAAGAAAAACGAAAGTTGACTATGAAAACTCTGGGATCTAGTCGGCTTTGAAAATTTTTGAAACGTCAGATGAATAGCTCATAACGGCTTATGTAAGCCTACGAAAAATTATTTATAAATTTTCAATTATAAGAAAGATATGGCAAAAATAAGATTTCTCGATTTTTCAGTTTTTTCAGGGTATTTCAGGAACGGTCACAGATATCTTGCATGTTTTGACGGATTCGAGATGGCCACAAAATTGCGCATCTTTTCTCTAATTTAAACAAAAAGGGTTTTCCGAAAACTATTGCACCAACAGCGCAAATCTTCCGCAAAATTTTTAAGCTTTGGAAAACTCCATGTTACAAAGATAACTTGAACGATTTCAAATTAATTTCTGCAAAGGTGTAACAATAACAAAAAACCTGCTCATTTTTTATATTTCTTGCTCGGCGGGCTAGAAAGCAGACTACTAAGCCATATTGAGACTGCCACCGCCTGGGTTCGAATCCCAGTCTCGCCATTAATGTTTGTGTTCGTCTATTCAACTATTGGTAAAGTTGTAGCCAAGTATACTATTTGGTAAACTCGTGTCTAGGTAGAATGAGTTGGTTCTCGAAGCCCAAAATTACTGGAGCGATTTTTGTCTTATATACAAAGTTAAAACCGATGTTCCATCCTTTTTTAAACTTTTTCATTTGTTGGTCGTTTCTAAAAGTCGGAGCAAAAGTGGTAACGGTATTTTCTATATTAATAAGGTGTTCACAGACCAACGGGGATCTGCGGTAGCGGAGCGACCGAGAACTGGACGAAATTGTGTAGCAGAGGGAGTACTACTACAATAACAGGGTTATTGGTTATTCCCAAAAAAATTCCCCATATACGGGTTGTCCGGAAATTATGCGCAAAAAATTAATGGGGTGATTCTACTTGATGAAATATTGCCAAAAGTATCTATAATTTTTTTCGAAAACTCATAAATTAGAAAGTTATGAGCCTTCAAATTTTTTTTAATACTTTTTTTTTAGTGTACGGATTTTCTTAAAATTTGACACACTTGCCACTGATGTTGCTTTATTACATCCTTGGTCCAAATTAGACTTCAATCCCTCGAAATCGAAAGGCCTTAACTGCCCTTGACCTTCAAAAAAGGCCTATAACTTTTTCCGAAATATTTTTTTCTGAGTTTTGAAGACGCACAATTGAAGAACATGAAGAAATCTTCGGAAAAGGTCCTCTTTGTCTATCATGATAAAATGACCTGTTTCCGAGTAAAACTGTTTTAAAAATTTACTTGCACTAAAATTGATCACCATAAATTATGATCATTCTGTAACAATAGGTACCAAAGCACACTTTGGAAACAACTGCAGGGTTGCCTAGGAAACAAGGCGTTTGCTTTGGATTTCATTTTGACATTAATTTTTTTTATGACCCTATTATTATTACATGACCCTATCTTAACTTTTCACATGGTATTCTATAGGTGAAGGTGTGGATGAAATTGTTATACAGAATGATGAAATCTGATAAAGTTAATGAAGGAATCTGATAATTTTCATCACCTTGTATAACAATTTCATCCACATGATAAGATACCACGTAAAAACCGTTTTCCGATATTTGGGGCCGTTTTCATTGTAAACTGCATTGAAAATGAAAAATGGCGATTTTCATTTGTTTATAACTCATAAGCTATACTCAATAATTTTAACTCAACTGTGAAAACCATTCTTACTGATTTTTCTCAGACAATCTAAAAAATGTAATAATATACAGGCTGTCCTATTTAATATTGATATTGGGTCACCTGTAGTGTTGAATCTTCAAACCATACAACTTTTTTTTCTCACAACTTTTTTCTATTTCCAACGGGCGAGTCGTTAGGAAAAGAACAACGCACTAATCTAGGACCCTGTATTATGTTTTTTTTGTAACTTTCTATGTTTCCCATATCTCGCGCGCGTTCAACCGCGTACGTTCGACATATTTCAGGATAAAAAAAAACTGAAAGATTGTTTAATTCCCTTGAAAATGAGCATGGCTAGGAGTCCCTAGCCCTTTCCCTCCCCGTGTTATCGATAACGGAAATCCATTTTTTTTTAACCCTTCTCCCGCCCCTCCAAATCAACGGACATAGTCCAGGCCGGGCTCATTTTCAAGGGATTGAAAAAATCCTTTCGATTGGTTAAAAAAAATCTCACCACTCCCTCCCTTAATCCTTAATGATAAAAAACTAAAATTTTATTTTTTATTTTGGCCATATTAATTTGTTTATTTTTGGAAAAAAAATCAATCGATAGGCGGCCAAGAAAATTAGTTTTTTTGCTGCCCGATATGGAGCAAAAACTGTGGGAGTTATGCCCGATTCTGTGTGTTTTAGATTTCCCCTCCCCCCTTCGCCCCTTAATACATTGTTCCGCACAAAAATTGGCCGAAACCCTAAAGGAAACATGAATTTGAATTTACAGAAGAGCTTTTTGGCCCTGTAAACTCATTGCCTCCCTCTGAATTATGTGCCTCCAACTCCCTCCCGTTACTCCCTGCGACTCCCGTTTTGGCAAAAAAAAACTAATAAGAATAAAAACTGCGATATCTCAATGAGTAATGGCGGACAGATTCGCGATTGCGCCACACCAGGTTGTGCGCTCATGAGATCCATGTTTTTACTCGAAAATTTTTTCCTCCGACGACTCACAGCCAACCTTAGGGACAAAAAACCGTTTCCCCCCGTTTTTACACCGCCTGGTTTCCTCACCCCTCTCCACCTCCGAGATTTTCGGCAAATCGGCCACATAAAATAACAAGAGTTGACTGAAACAAAACAAAAAATTCAAAAAAAAAAACGAGTGTCGCTTTTGGAAGTTTTTCACGCTATAGATCTACACCGCTATTGAAGGGCGATAATAATTTTTATAAGTAGATTTTCTTTGAGGACAATTGAGGACAATGTATAAGTATATCTATTTCCAAAAAAAAACAAATTACAAATTGACTCCAATTAGAGAATTACACGAGATTTAATGAATAGCTTTATCAGGAAATTCGATGGTGGTGCACTGGCGCAACAATAATTATTGTTAGATTTTCAATAAATTAAATGTTTTTTAAATCTTTAGCTCCTGGTATACCTACATATAATAATTAGTTTAAATAAACTATATTATGTTTTTTAATGGTTTTCTTTTGTTTATTTCAATCAACATTTCCAATAAACATCTGGGTTTACGCGTTTGCTAATTGAGTGGTATTTTTAATAGCCGAAAATTTACAAATATCAAAACTGATCGATGCGAAAGGCAGTATTAAAAAATTAACTACATTCTGTTTCAAAAACAAAAACTTATAACAAAATAATGAGGGGCGAAAATTCAAATTTAATGATCCTTTTATTACAAGCGAGTGAATATTAATATAAATGCCAATAAGTAGGTAATACCGTTCTACAAGATCTGGGGATATCTATAAATACATTCAAAACAGTATTTTACACTAGAGTCAAACTTACGTTTTCTAGCTTCGGCTACTTTTTCAGCGGCTCGTTTTTCCGCAGCCAGTAACTGTTGTATCCCTTGAGAATGCCTCCCAGAAGAAGGAACACCAGCATGCGCCATTCTCTGGACACGAGTGGTTATGTAGAAACACAACGAATTAATAAATTGATGAAAACTAGGTAGAGGATAAATTAATAAAAACGTACAATTGTGTTAAATTGCTTACTTAAGTGGATAAAGGTTTATCTCTGGTTGTTTGGGGGGCACTGCGGACAGTTTATTTAAAAATAGACAGCCACTTACCTACCAAAACCGCGTCTTGAAGCAAGTCGGTATATTCTTAGACGCGCTGGCGCTTCTTTGGATCCCAGGTTTTTGAAAGTTTACCTCGTTTGATACATAACGACTGAATAAAACATGACAGGTATCTCGGTGGACTGTCAGTGATACGGCATGAATTTTTTTTGTATTTTACCGCCAAAATTAGATAAGGACAGTGGCGTAATAAATTATACATATAGGTACTTTTGACAGTCGCAGCAAACGACAGACCTTAAATATAGTAAACAAATTATTATTGTTCTTCATATTTTTTCTATCTAATTGGATTAATGTAACTAACGTGTAGTATATTTATTTATTATTTTAATTATTTAATATTTATTATACTTATTTTATTTAAACAATATACAGGGTGATTCATAATACCCATGTGCGCGGGGTTTCAGCAGGATGTAAATATAGCTCGTTCAAAAATATGAAAAACAGTTCTTATTAACATGGGTCCGCAAAAGAACCTATTTCGAGATAGGGTGTCGAAAAAATTAATTATTTTCAGTTTTTTGACGATATCATTCTTATGAACTGTTTGAGATACACACAGAACCCAGTTTTTGTACACATCTTGTCATTAATATTATCTATGTTAAGAAGGCAAAAAAAAGTGAAACAAATCATAAAAAAATTAACAAAAAATCAAGAAATCATGATTATGTTCACAACAAAACATGTTATTGCCACTTATGTTTTTCATTATAAAATGCTGTTTTTCTCGAAAACAGTTCACGTTAGTGTATTTGACCGAGAGCACCTTTTTTATGTAGAAAACATTGACAGTTTAAAATGTGCTCCCACAATGCCAATTTTCGCAGTGTTGTAGAAATAAGGGCAAAAAAATTTCAAACAACTCCAAAATCTCTGCCACTGCCGTAGGAAATGAATTTAATCAGAGCTCAAAAATTAAATATATTAATGATAAGATGTGTACAAGAATCAGTTTTATATCTGAAAGGTTTCCTGAGAAATCGTCAAAAAACTGAAAAAATATATTTTCCTGACACCCTGTATCTAGAAAATGATGAGTTTGCGAAGCCAAAAATAAACTAATATTAACGTGTTAATCCGGAAATGCATCGTTTTTGAGATACCTTGAGGGGTGTCGAAGAAATATTATTTTTCTAGTTTCTGACGGTCTCGGGAACCATATAAGATACAATGTTCAGCTCTTATACACACTATGATATCTCATACGGTTCCCGAGATATCGTAAAAAAACTGGAAAAATAATATTTTTTGGAAAAACGGTGCATTTCCGGACACACGTTAATGGGAAATTTTTTGTTTATTTTTGTTTGAAGAATCAGCCAGTGAAGTTTGGCCAATCTTACAGTAAACATCACCCTGTATAATGATATGGCCAAATATTCCGAAAAGGCATCGAATGTTGCATGCTTAAAAAACGTGAAACGTGGCTCAAATAATTAATATATAAATAATTCAACGGAATATTACTTTGACAATAAAAATAATAAGTAAATAATATAACGACTAGGGCAGATTTAAATTAGTAGATTTCATTAAGAAAGTCAGTTAGGTAGGTACCATTGTAACATCGACAGTTGGTAAGTTATGTGAGTCGGTCTTTTGAAATTCTTCTTCCATAATCGTATAATTTAAAATTTTGCACCAAGAAAATGTCTATAATGTATAAATTTAATGTAGCACACCTCACTACACCGAAGCGGAATGTCGTCCGGTTTACGGCGCTATGCATGGGAACTGTAGGCGCGGGTCCAGCTGCAGACAGAGGCAAGGGCTGTATTTCGCAAACGGATAAAAATAAAATTAAAATTCTGCGCACATATAAAACTATTATCGTCCTTAAGGGGGAACTTCAGCCGTGTATTTGTAGGGGTATCGTAGTTCACATTTTTCTCTCTTATTTGTGCATCAATTTCGTTCAAGTTTAAAAATAATTAAAGATTTTGAAAAAAAAGTATTTTTAATTTTTCTAGGGCTATCAAATTGGCCTATATTGCATGGACGCTGGTGAGTTTATTACTGCAAATATCAAAAAATCGGCTCTACAGGTACCCGCATTTGATATTGAACAATTATCCAAGCTTTTGATAATGTTCTTAAAGTGGGCCATTTTCACAAAAAACGTGAACAGCCAGCCAGCGTTTCAAAGCGGTTATTAAAAAAAAAAATGTTTGTGGATATCCGTATTCCCTGGAGATTTCATAAAAAAAGGTATACATACCTATAACTTATTAAATATTCGAAATTTCCCATATTTTTCAACAAATTGAGTCTAAACTACGTCAAACCACTTATTTTGCTATACAAAATTATGAATTTTTTAAATTACCTACCTATTATTTTATATCCAAAAATAACAATTATTATTAATATCGAAAAAATTGCCTTAATTTTGCGGTATGATGCAGTGTCCATGGGCGTAGAAGTTGTTGAACGAAAATGGGGTCATATACTTTGTATCTACGCCACTGATGAATTTTTTCACCCGTGTTTTTCGTCGTTTCTTGTGCTCTAAATTATAATAAATATCCTCTTGGTATAAAATTTTAAAATTCAGAAATGAGAACCAAATCGGCCTGGCCGTTTCAAAATGGCGGCCATTTAAATTTTCGGAAAATTGGTTATTTTTTGAACCTCCGTATGAGCAAGATGGGAACAAAAACTTTGAAACCAAATCAACAGAATTGGAAGAAAATTACTTGAAATTTGATTTAATGTAATAAAATTTACTTTACTCTTATTAATAAGCCAGTGGCGTGGATAGGAAAAGGGTAAAAATGGATAAATTTCGCCGACAATTTATGAGCACCTTTTTTAAGGAATTGAGCTGAAATTTTTACAGCAACAACTATAATACTAATAACCTTTAACCTTTAAAAATTTCAAAAACCAAAAAAAAAATGGCGGAGATATTCGATTTTTTTCCATGATGTTTATTTCTCTTAAAAATTTTAAAAACGCTCCTGTAGCTTCATCTTTCAAGATTAGTGAAATAAATTTTTTACTCTTGTGAAATTTATGGTTGACGTTTGATTTTCGTAAAAAAAAATCCTAAAGTTGCATTACTTCTACAGGTGTCCCTCCAAATTAAAAAAAAAAAAAACGTCCATCATGAGGCACGGTTTCTGGTCGCAGTTTTCAATTTAGGGTGCTGAATTTTTTTTGGTAGTAAGATAGCCGCAAGGAGTCGTTTGGTACTCTATTTGAGTCAAATCAGCAGGGCCGATCCAAAACGCGATTTTTTTAATTAAAAAAAAAATTGTAATTTTTTGAACCCCTAAATAAGTAAGATAGAACAACCTTTTAAATCAAGTTAACAAGATTGGAAGAAAATTATTTGAAATTTGCGTTAATGCAATAAAATTTGCATTATTTCTATTAATAAGCCAGTGGCGTGGGTAGGAAAAGGGTAAAAATTGCTAAATTTCTATAACCGTTTAGGAGCCTATTATTGAAGGAATTGAATTGAAATTTTTCCAATAGACAACTATACTAATAACCCTTAACTTTGAAAAATTTCAAGAGGCAAATAAGAAAATTGGCGGAGATATTCGAATATTTTTACATGATGTTTATGCCTCTAAAATTTCAAATTTTCGGATTTCAAAAAGTTAAAATAGAGGACATGTGAGCCGTTTTCCTATGTCAATCTAAAAATGCAATAACATAAGAGCATTCCATAAAAAAAAAACATTCATATGTCACTCTCATATGGGACATCTGTATAGTTTGAAATAATTATAAATTATGTGCATTGTGATCCTGTATTTGAATTTGTAAAAACATTTTTGGAAAAATCCATCGTTTTGCCCACAGAGACCGACTCAAATGACCAGGGATATGTTAATGAATAGATATTAACAAAAAATGTGTATTTGATGTTTTGTAACAAAAGTCAATATAATAATTACTATTACCAAATTAAATCTGTAGATCGTTTCGTGTAGATATAGTTGGACCAGAAATATAACGAAACGACTTCTGTCATTTTATCAATTTTTGGATTATTGAAATATTGTTGAAGTCATAAAATATGACAGTTTAACAATTAGATCATTTCGTTATATCTCTTGGTCGACTATAACAGTTTACATGACCCTATCTTGGTCGACTATACATAATTATGATGTTTTCAGTTACCCACTATACTTACCTTTAATTTTTTACATAAATGGTTGTAAACTATCAGATATCAGCCCTAAGATTGGCGCATATTAACAGCAGATATTCAAGTAAAACGGCATATCATAGGTACTGCGGCAGTATTGTTGGTACTACATACTAACTTTCTGTTATGGCGGGTATTATAAAGGCTCATTAAGTTAACGAGCAGATTTCTGTGGCCGTTTCTGATGAAGGTATCGACTCTATGTGGAAAATATTGCAATTTAGTTATTCTTGGCATGAAAGGGATTACAAAAATGTTAACAAAAGTGATTTGATGTCCATATTAGCTTTAAAAACGCTCCCAGAAATGGCTGTGAGTGTTTTAATTTTGTTATTGTTATGTTAGTTTTTAACATGTTTTTTTTTAAATTTTAATTGCGTTATTACATTCATTTATACATCTCAGTAGAGCTTAAGTTACATATTTGAATAAAAAAATACAAACAGGAACTCAATCAAAACATTTCTTTAACTGATAAATTAATCCCGCGATCGATCCCGGAATTTGGGATTGCATAAGTTTTGATTCCAAAATCCCGGGATTGAAGTTTACCTTCGGGATTGTATGCCCTAAACAAAACCTTTTAAAAATTCAAAACAAATTTCTTAGGTACAGTTCTGTCCAAATAAATATGGGACAATTGTGTTATATTTGTGGTTTACAGCATATTATGTTAGTTGTAACTTTTAATTTCAATAAATATTTGCGGATACCTAATCATTATTCATTGATTGACAAGAGATAAGTAATTAATAATAAAGAATCAAATTAAAAATGGAAATGCAATTTTTTCAATTTCATCAAATAAAAAAGACTGTCACCTTTGCTGACAGCATGGTAACCATAAAAACATTGTTTGATTTTTAAACCACATCTACATTAGAAAATTAAACTGGTCCCAGATTTATCTGAACAGAACTTTACATCATCCTCACATGGTGTCAATTCTGAGGTCGCTTCTTTTTAAAGCGAAAATGATATGCTTCAAACTTAGAAAAGTAGTTTAAAACTGCATTAACAAGAAAAAAACATATAAGCGTCAAAATATTCCTTTGAATGCCATAAAAATTACCAAAAATTGCTAAGAGATGTGATGTGGGTATAGTGTATTATAATTAATAGAATCTTTAGAACAACATTTTTATTCTGGTTTAATTATTATGTTGTTACACTCAACATACAATAGTTTACTAGCACTAGAATCTAGAAAGAAAAATATAAAAATGAACTATTATCCACACTGACTAAAAGGGAATAAACTCACTTAATAAATACACCTATTATTTCAGCAACTGGTGTCTCAAAATAAGAAATGGAGCTCCAAAACCAGATCCAAAGAACAAAATAAACATGGCAGTTAACTTATATCTGTTTCGGATATCGAAGGGCAAATTCTGGAACAAACAAATATATTAACAATCAACGCTCAATCAATAGTTTTATTTATTATTATACGGCATGCTAAGCTAAGTAATAATTATTAATTTTTATGGACGAAATTTACAAGGCTCCCTCCCATTTCGAACTATTATTTTCAAGGATTACAGGGATTTAAAATATCAAGTCGCTATACAGGGTGTCCCAAGATTTCTTTATCAAGGAATATCTGCGTTATTTAAAAAGATAAACAAATGAAATTTAGGAAATTTCAATCATACCTCTAAGGCTTTGCAGCTGCACCCTCAATGCCCCTTTAAATGTATTTTTAAAGGGGTAATTTAAAAAAAATATATATATTTTCCACCCCTAAGTAATCATTCCCTACTTTTTTTTTTCAAATGGCGCCCCCATATTTTTTTTTGCTCGGCAGGATTGTTGACTTCTGTCTGAATACAATGTCATACGATTTTTTAAATCGAGACATATCTAGTCTGCCTAAAACAAAATAATATAACAAACGAGGGTTGTCAAGGAATAACAATTAACATTTAATATGGCATTAAAATCACAGAAGCAATTATTATTATTAATGCCTATATCCAGTAACACCGGTATTACTAGTTAAGGTGGTTGGAGGAAACATTAACACAAAACACAAGCAATTGCAACTCCTTGACAACCCTCGTTTGTTATGATATTATATTATTTTCGGCGTGCTAGATATGTCTCGATTAAAAAAAATCGTATGACATTGTATTCAAAAAGAAGTCAACAATCCTGCAGAGCAAAAAAAATATGGGGGTGTCATTTGAAAAAAAAAGTAGGGGATGATTACTTAGGGGTGGAAAGGCATAAAGGGGCATTGAGGGTGCAGCTGCAAAGCCTTAGGGGTATGGTTGAAATTTCCCAAATTTCATTTGTTTATTTTTTGAAATAACGCGGATATCCCTTGATAAAGAAGTCTTGGGACCTGTATAGCAGGATGAAACAGATAAGGGCAGGACAAGTGTGACAGTGAGGCCAGAAAAAATTACTCACGTACAGTATGTGGTATGTGGTTGCATATTGTTTTCGCTTTTTTCTCGGCTTTTTTATTTCGGGATTCCGTTTGAACTGTACCTAAGTCTGTACCGGGTGTCCCAACACTAGTGTTCACCCCCTAAATAGAGCTTAATTTTAAAGATAAAAAATTGAAACTTTGAGGATTTGTGTACTTGATATAGGACCACGGAATGGCATAATCAGTTTCATTAAAAAAAATTTAGTTCGGGCACCATCAGCGATAAAAAACTGTAATATAGTGATAAATTGTTGAAAAAAAAATCGATTTTTCTTCAATATATTATGTATAGGTAGAAATCAATTAATAAAATCAAAATCGCTTTAAAGAAATGTGAAAAAACTAATTATAAGGCTTTAATTAAATAAAATATAATTATATAGCAACGACAATTAGAAAACTGATTTATGATGTGCAATAGGGTGATCAATATAATCTAAAAACGGTAGGTGCAATAAAGTTTTATGACAAAGTGAATAAAGCCCAAATAAATAGAAGGACGGCTCTTGCTGTGCGAGCCAGCACACTGAACCTGCACTGGACAGTGTCGTATTATGGAGTCATGAAAAAGGTGATCATTAAAAATCTATTAAATTATTTTTACTGAAACTGATTATGCCATTTCGTGGTCCTATATCAAGTACACAAATCCTCAAAGTTTCAATTTTTTATCTTTAAAAATAAGCTCTATTAAGGGGGTGGACACTACTATAGTGTTGGGACACCCGGTACATTAATGCCTACAGATTGTGTGCAGTAATAAGTCTTGCAACATCACTTAGACAGCGTCAAGGAACTTGAAACAAAAAAATAATCCGAGTGGCCCCTGTTCTGTATAATGACTTTTTTTGACTTCTGCCGCCCAGCTCTACGAGATGAGACCCGATGTTTAATTATTAGTAGGTGGCAGGACTGGCAAGTGATAGGTGAGGCTGTATTTTTGATCATCAAACATCAAACTGCCATTTTTCACAGGAAACTTACACAAAATAATAGAAATAAACATTTGAAATTGAATCCAGGGCCCACTTGACTAACTTCAATTAAATAGCTAGGTATATTTTTTTAAATACTTTATAAACTGAATAAATTTGTTTAATAAACATTAGCATTATTTAATATCACTCTAAGGCAGGGACAACAATAATATATAATGCAATTTCAATGTGAATAATGTGATTAAATGGTCATTTCATAAAATATTATATAACAATTGACAATCAAACATTCTCCATGCTACTACATGTAGGTAAGTAACTTACTTCTCCAGGTGTACCACCATGTCCATGATTCCTAACGAAATTTTTGATAACATTTCTAGCAAATAAACTGCTTCGGCCTATCATATTGATATTACTTCTGTATACAAGAAATTTGGAAATAGGAAATTTTAATACCAAACCCTACGCCACTACGCCTTCGTTGCGCGCTGAATGTTGAGTCGTTGAGTTGAGTATGGTAGTAATTATGGCTATGGATGATGGTGGCTAATAAAAAAAAGAATCTTGATTGAAATATTGAAATTGACAATTATGGCATATGACATATAAAATGATAGAGGGCGTCGTGGTTTAGAGTGCACTGAGTGCAAACACTGCAGACTGCTAAACTGCTGGCTGAACTTTTGGACTGCCTCGCCTCAGCGTCCGGCCGTCAGGTCAGCGCCTCGGACTGAGTTCGATTCTCAGTCGCGCTCTGTTGTCTGTGGGCCGGTTTATCCTATCAGATAAGTCATAACTGGCGATTAAGATGTTTATCAACCGTCAGCAAAGAAGAAAAAGAGTATATTATGCGATAACCTTGGTGACCACCGGTATGGAACACCAATATGGCGGAAGATGCCAGACAGAGACAGAACACAACTGAAAGAACATCACTTCCGCCTGTCCGCCGACCGTCCGTCACGTAACAGCCAATCACCGGCCGAGCTTTACGGCATGGTTTAGGTCAAGTCAACTTTCAATGTCAAATTTGGACTATCAAGATGGCTGACTTCCGCCGCATTCATTGGATGGATAGGTAAAAAGTAACGTTATACTCTTTCCTGCCTGACCTTTTTTCTTCTTTGACCGTCAGGTAAAGGTTAACCTGCAGATAAAAGTCAGTAAACTGGAAGATAACTTAACTGACACTTGAAGATGCAAAATAACTGCAAATACAAAATAATAATCGTACTACTGTTAATTTCGAATAAGATATTCCTTGCCCTGAAAGTGAAGAAAAAAATAGCAATACGAGCGTATAGTGTCAAAGAGGCCTTATAGTTGCGGCCTTATAATAGTTTGCAATGGCTGTTTTTAGCTTCTTACCCACCCAGCACCCCTATTTCGCTCCTTCTTCCCGAAAAAATTGATGGAACGTAGGACACGTGGATGTAAATATTTACCAAATAAACTTTCATCCCTTTGGTGTTTTTAATGGTCTCATATTCCATTTTAGAAACATACGCGAAATTTGAACGGACCATCAATTAACAGAGCATATTTCTGGTTCTTCTAGGCTAGGTGTTCAACATATAGCTCTATCTTAAAGTTTTATAACCTGCGGTTATATTTGAGATGAAACCCGCAACTATAGAGAATTAACTGCCAGAGAATTGAACCCATATTATAAGGTATCTAATACTTCTATATTGCTAGCGCCCGTAAGTGGAAGTGTCACGGACACGCAGTGGGACGGCAAACATATATTTCTATCTGTTTTTTAGAGTACTCGACCTGTTGTGCGCAAGCGTCACTAGTCTGCTTTGGAACAACTTCTAAACCTCAGTCGGCCAAAAGATATAGTAATAAAAGTACGCGGTAAGTTTACAATCCACTGGTAGGCAGACCTTATACACAAGAATTATATACACAAACCTTAGAATGCCCTTCTCATTGGTTTACCGCAACCAGGTAACCAATAAATAAGGCACTATCTGCCTACAGATGTGACTACTTGGACCTTAAAAGTGTGTGCGCAGTTTTATTACTATATCTGTTGGTCGACTGAGGTATAATAGTACCGAATACCGACTGCGCACGCGTGGATTCTGAGAAATGTCAGTTATCGTTCCTATTCACAGCTTTTATTTCTTTCTCTGTAATTTTACAGCTTTTGATTATTGGTCCACACACGCGGGTATTATGAATTGTCAGTGAATAGCGCTGTGATTGGACAAGAGCCGGGTATTATGAACTATAATTCAATTTGAGCAGTGACCGGCTTAAAAGCATGCGATCTCTCGTCTTTAAATTAAAAAGTTTAATCGGGTAATTACCTAATAATAGGTTAACCTTATATTATTAACTTTGACAGAAAGTAAATTTGGAATCTCCTAACAATGAAATTAGAAACAATAAATAATGCAGTTATAGAAAAGGCTTAATTATATTAATGCAAAATTATTGGAATCGCGTCATTTACATTATTTTAGTTAGGTACGCTTACCTTATTATTTCAGCATTAGAAACATAAACAGTAAACTAGTAGCCCATGTACCGCTGCCGAAGAAGACGATAAAAAGAAAAGTCATTTTCCAGGGTCGACCTATTGATTTACCAAACGGCAAATTCTAAAAAAAAAACAGTCATTTTTATTAGTTGTTCAGTGATATTTTTAGCTGAAAAATCTTACAGCTCCAGGAACTCCACCGGGATACCCATGGCTGCGGTGTACTACTTGTTTGCACGAATCTTTACTGCTGCTTCTAAATCGTATGGGGTTTTGAAAAACATTGGGTTTTATAAATGCGCTTTGTCTTATTACAGCTTGTCTTAACACGAAGCTTAATGTTGCCATTTTATATTTATTTTTTGAAGTTTCAAATTAATTATTATATTTCAATTGAAATCAAATAACATAACTTCTGACAACTTGATTAAAAATGGCCAAAATTGTCGTTAGGAGAGTGATGCGGGTGGATTGATAATAGACGCCGTCAGTATGTGACCTCACTAGTCTAAAACGGTTCCAAATAAACAAACCGTTCACGTGGCCATTGTTATCAGTTGTCGTGATTTGTTGAAGTTTTAAGTTTACGTGCATGGTCCTCAAGTTTATATTATAGACCACTGTCGGCGTCTATAACTATTATGATGGGTGGATTCGTGGATTCATGATACAACTATACACATATACACAAGGTATGTCAGCTTATTGAGACTGACAACACGTCCGCGCTGCGCATGACGTCACTACGGTGATTGTAATTTGTAACCACAGCGCTAACGGAAGCATTGAAAATATTTGAAGGTGGAAGTCAATATTTGTGGGTTGTAAAGTGTAATGAAAAGAGTTCCGCTGTGTGCGCTTTAGATCGGGGCTTTTAATAAACCGTATTGACGTCGTGTATCTTGCTTCTCGCAAAAAATACGTATTTAATTATTTATTCAATCATTATTATTAAGCTGAGTTTTTCACGAGTTATATTATGAAGTATTTATTAAGTAGAAAGAATAATGAATCAGACAGTAATCTAAAAAAATTAAAGGATACTAAGGAAGGACAGTCATCGATAACAATTTAAAAATAAATGAAATGAAACAAATACTAATTTTTAATTGACATTTATCCCAAGGCTAAATATACAGGATGTCCCAGCTTTATTCGAAGCGGTCTCTGTAGGCCAAACGATGGACTTTTTCAGAAAACTTTTTGAAAATTCAAGTACAGAATCACAATGGCCATAATCTAAAATTATTTTGAACTATACAGAGTGTCCCATATGAGAGTGGCATATCAAAGTTATGTTTTTTTAAATGGAATGCTCCTATGTTATTGCATTTTTAGATTGTCTGAGAAGAGAAAATAAGATTGGCTTTTACAGTTGGTGTCTAAATTCAGAAGTTTTTGAGTTATAAACAAGTGAAAATCGTGATTTTTTATGTTCAAGGCCCTGTACAACGAAAACGGTTCAAGATAGAGAAAAACGGCTTACATGTCCCTATTTTAACTTTTTATGTACTATCCTATGGTATAGAAACATTTGTACTTTCTTTGATTTTTTTATTTGGCGACGCGTTGAGTTTTTCAAATTCAACTCAGAATTTTTCAAATTTTTATCACCCTGTATAAAGATTTCATCTACATCATAGGATAGTACATGAAAAATTAAAATAGGGACATATGTAAGCCGTTTTTCTCTATCTTCAGCCGTTTTTGTTGTACAGGGTCTTAAACTTGAAAAATGTCGGTTTTCACTTGTTTATAACTGAAAAACTTCTGAATTTAAACACCAACTGTAAAAGCCAATCTTATTTTCTCTTCTCAGACAATCTAAAAATGCAATAACATAGAAGCATTCCATTTAAAAAAACATAACTTTGATATGCCACTGTCATATAATGGGACACTCTGTTTACTCCAAAATAATTTTAAATTATGGCCATTGTAATTCTGTACTTGAATTCGCAAAATTTTTTTGAAAAAAATCCATCGTTTGGCCTACAGAGACCGCTTCGAATAAGCTGGGACACCCTGTATAGGACCGGTTTATGTGCCTGGTAAGATTAGTTTTGCCAGGTTGGAGGAGGGCGCTATATTTTGTTGACAATTTTTTACCACAGATTAAATCCTCTCTAGCTGATTCTCTTTGTCTTTCTCCAACCACGGAACATTTTGGGTACGTTCACCTGACGTCAACTGTTAATTGAGTTGTTGAGGTAGCGGTTGCGTTCAGACCAGAGCTGGGCACGAGTACTGAAAAGAGTACTCGTAAATAATTCGAGTACGAGTACTTGGAAAATGTACTCGTAAGTATTTACTCGTAAGTATTTTGGCACAAACAGGTGGACGAATACGAGTAATACTCGTGAAAACACGAGTAACAAGTACGAGTAGTTTTATTCGTGTCGTGCGCATGATCCATCATGATACCAATAAATACCAAGGCGCAACCAGCCTATGACGTCAGGCTTGTGATAGCTAAATACGAGTGAGAGCATAAGGTACATCCGTTCCGTAGATCGTATCATATTCTAATCTAAGCAGTGCCGGCTCCTGTGATAATGGCGCCCTGTTCGAGAGTACTTCATGACGCCCGATGCACGGATGCACCCAGTGAAAGAATTTTTTCAATGAAAGAAATTTTATTGTAAAGAAATAATAACTTCTTACATAGCGCATATTTGATAATTATGTTATATAAAAATATGTAATATAAAATGCTGCATTACTAGTGACAGTGACAGTGCAATTGCGCAGGACGGTGAACTCGTTTTTAGATCGGCTCCCTGCTGACGGCATGACGTCATTACTATCCGTAAAAATATCCGTATTTCACGAGTAAAATTTCTCGAGTAGTTGTAATTGTACTTATCCGTACGAGTAGTAAGTATTTTGGATGGAAAGTACTTGTGAGTAAAAAATTACGAGTAGTTTTTTTACTCGTAACAAAAATACGAGTAAAGTACTCGAGTACATGGCCAGCTCTGGTTCAGACATACCGCCCAGTTACAACCGTTGCTAAGCTGTTGCGGACATGCGCAAGGTGGGAAGTAAAAGTTGCAAGTAAGAATGTTCCTGATACAATCAGCGACAAAGAAATGATAATAATTATTTCTATGAACTTGAATCGTATCCAGAAACATGTCACATATCTCTCGATCTCAACAATGCCTTCAGACTATTTCCAACATGTTGCAATAACTAGCACTCAACCGTTTTGCGCTGCTATTCAACAGTTGACGTCAGGTGAACGTACCCATTGAAAAGTGAACTAAATTTTGACGTGCCTTCTATAGTCGGGTTTATGACAGTGACAGAACTAACGTTTTTATATTTGAAAGCTTGACGGATGAAAAATAAAATTGGGTGCGTTTCTGAGTAGTTTTGACACTAACGCCGCGTCCTAGCTGCATCCGGGGACTGCGTTGCGTGCGTTGCGTGCGTGCGTTGCGGGGAACGATTAAAATAAAACACATGCAAAGCAATGGGAGTGTCCTCAGTAGACGCGTTTGCCCGCAAAGTCGTACGATAAAACGACACCGCAACGCACGCATTGTTTTAAATTGAAATATTTAGTTTTTTCATCTGTCAAAATCTTGCGTTTTTTGCGGCGGGCAGGAAATTTTTTCAATTTCGATTGCCTTCGTGCCAAAGCGAAACATTTTGTGCAATAAGAGAAATCTATTTTACAAGAACAAGAGTCAAGGTACACTGGGAATGTGAAAATGTCTCGAATTTAGGCTTTTAAAGTAAGTATGAGGTCTATTAACTTCTATTGTAGACCTTTTTATATTTAACCTACCTGCTATTTATCTATCTATCAAATCTATAACTATTTCTATAGATTACTTGCGTCTTATTGTTTCTTTCTCTTAAGTAACATGTTTCTTTCTGTGATTTTTAAGTCTTTCAAGCTCCAACAACCTACTGGTTTCCAAATTAAAACGTATTTCATCTGAAGCTGCACCAGAAATAGTTGGATTGGAAACCATTTTCTCGCCCGCACCGCACGCATTCAGTTAGGACACACTCAAAATTCCCCGTGCGATTTTGCGTTGCGTGCGTTCCCCGCATCGCACGCAACGCATTACCCGGATGCAGCTAGGACACGGCGTAACGCCGTGTCCTAGCTGCATCCGGGGACTGCGTTGCGTGCGATGCGGGGAACGCACGCAACGCAAAATCGCACGAGAAATTTTGAGTGTGTCCTAACTGAATGCGTGCGGTTCGTGCGAGAAAATAGTTTCCAATCCAACTATTTCTGGTTCAGCTTCAGATGAAATACGTTTTAATTTGGAAACCAGTAGGTTGTTGGAGCTTGAAAGATTTATTTATTTATTATTGAAAGAAAATACTTAAGAGAAAGAAACAATAAGACGCAAGTAATCTATAGAAATAGGTATAGATTTGATAGGTAGATAAATAGAAGGTAGGTTAAATAAAAATAGGTCTACAATAGAAGTTAATAGACCTCATACTTACTTTAAAAACCTAAGTTCGAGACATTTTCACATTCCCAGTGTACCTTGACTCTTGTTCTTGTAAAATAGATTTCTCTTATTGCACAAAATGTTTCGCTTTGGCACGAAGGCAATCGAAATTCAAAAAAGTTCCTGCCCGCCTTAAAAATCGCAAGATTTTGACAGATGCAAAAACTAAATATTTTAATTTAAAACAATGCGTGCGTTGCGGTGTCGTTTTATCGTACGACTTTTGCGGGCAACGCGTCTACTGTGGACACTCCCATTGCTTTGCATGTGTTTTATTTTAATTGTTCACCGCAACGCACGCACGCAACGCACGCAACGCAGTCCCCGGATGCAGCTAGGACGCGGAGTAAGGTTTCGATTTTACCATGCGCAATATCTATAATATAGGTCGGTTAGTTCTCTTCAGTTTGAACATTTGCCTTAGATATTAACACTACTTGTCTTATTACTAAAAGGCTTTCTACAAGAAGTAGTTCCGTCTTCTCTTTAAAGTTTTAATTTTAGCAATAATTATAAAAAAGCTTATATAGTTGAAGATTTAAAACTGATCTAAACAATAATGTATTATTGAAATGTCAGAGATTTGTTAGATGTCCAGTGAACAAACATATCAGCTAACTATATAGTTTCAAAAATAAGTGAAATTCATTCTGCTTTTTTCGTTTAGATTAAAAAAGTATTGCTTCCATTGGCAACAGACTTTCAAAAGGTCGTGTACAATAATGTGTATTACGATCCAGAGCAAAAAATATCAAAAATTTACTCCAGGAAAACTATTAAACACTAGGTAAAGTTTTTACATGTCCCTATGTTGCATTGAAAAAGAAACTCACTGTGTAACACATGCTACGCCTCGACCAGTTCAAAAGTACGCGCGCGATTATAAACTTTGTAAACAACCAATAGGAGAGTGTTTTCCTCTTGTATTTTCACTCTGTGGTAGATTGTCAATGTCAACTATCAATGTCCAACCAAAGTGACAAGCATGTAGGTATTATGGAAATTTCAAGATGACTGTTTCCGTCGCGTTTATCAGATCGGGCCCGTTGACATCATAGTCCTTCCGGCTGTTCTATATTTATCGGCTGGTGCCACTTCGATGACAAGGTTGAAAGTTGAAAATCTGATTTCTGATTCTGAATAGTTTTGAATAGGAATGCAAATTATTATTATCAATATCTCTTATCTCTTGGAAATTATTAAATTATTATAGTGAACATGCTAAAATGTCATACAATGTATAAGTATGAGTAAATTAATTAGTAGAACTTTATGAAATTGTATTGAGCGGTCTTAATTCTCATCAGTCATCAGCGCAAGAACGGAAACAGCTGATAGACATTTTGCTGAACCTTTTGAGCATGAGCAATAATAATAGACATGAACATGAACTGCAGAAGAAGCTGAAGTAATCTCGACCTGAACCCAAAACAAAAATAATAACCACTACTTACACCAATGAAACGACCAACACCAGTAATAGAATACAGTACAGAATACTTGAATACTACAGTGAGAGTGAGTGAGTAATATAATCATAATCACGTCGCATCGCATGTCAGTGCGTCCGTTCCGTACCTATGTATCGTGTAGTATCAAATCAAAACAATAATATAATACAAAAATACATGTAAAATCTATCAATAATTTAAGGCGCAAAATGCCGTTTCCAATTTTAACAATGCCTTTTAATAATTTTTCAACAAGTGCTGCTGCATACCTAATTCAAAGGTATTTCGGACGGTTCATTGATGAAAAACTAACAAAGGAACAGCTAAAATTGAATTTTAGCTTATCGAATGGACTGACTGCTACGGCCACAAAAATTGGACTCGATGTTCAGGTGAGGATTTTATCATTTTTTCTTTCAGTCCTTATTACTAACGAAAAGCGTAATTTTATTTGCGTTTCAACCTTGATAGATATCTCGAGCCCTAGTCTTTTAGTACACGTGCTTGAGTTTGCACAATCAGCTGGTGTTTGAAATAAAAATAACTCGCATTATTATTATGTAGGTACATGTGCACAGATCATTGCCTTGAGAAATGTAAACGACATTATATACCTATTACTTCCTGTATCTATTATTATTGTTGTAAACAAAATATCTACTTCAGTAATTCCTTCTTTGTTATGGATATGGAGTCTGATCATTATCACATTTTTGTCTCAGCTGAGAACTGAGAAGTGAGAACTGACATTCACAGATGGTGGTGATGGTGAATGGTGATCCAACTGACATGTCATCTACTTAAACAGGGTGTCTGGAAATTATGCGCAAAAAATTAAGGGGGTGATTCTACTTGATGAAATATTGCCAAAAGTATCTATAATTTTTTTTCGAAAACTCACAAATAAGAAAGTTATAAGCCTTCAAAGTTGATTTTTTTAAATCAATATTTTTTTATAACTTTATTTCTAGTGTACGGATTTTCTTAAAATTTGACACACTTGCCACTGATCTTACTTTACATCCTTGGTCCAAATTAGACTTGAATCCCTCGAAATCAAAAGGCCGTAACGCCCTTGACCTTCAAAAAAGGCCTATAACTTTTTTCGTAATATTTTTTCTGAGTTTTGAAGACGCACAATTGAAGAACATGAAGAAATCTTCGGAAAAGGTCCTCTTTGTCTATCAGGATAAAATGACCTGTTTCCGAGTAAAATTGTTTTAAAAATTTACTTGCACTAAAATTGATCACCATAAATTATGATCATTCTGCAACAATACCAAAGCATGCTTTGGAAACGCTGCAGGGTTGCCTAGTTATGTACAAAACAGAGACATTCGCATATAAATAGACTTGGAAATGATAAAATTATAATATTTTTTAATCTTTTTTTTTAATAAAATAATAATTTTAATAAAAAAAAAAATTGCTGTCAAAATGAAATCCAAAGCAAACGTCTTGTTTCCAAGGCAACCCTGCAGCAGTTTCCAAAGCATGCTTTGATGTTGTTGCAAAATGATCATAATTTATGGTGATCAATTTTAGTGCAAGCAAATTTTTAAAACAGTTTTACTCGGAAACAGGTAATTTTATCGTGATAGACAAAGAGGGCCTTTTCCGAATATTTCTTCATGTTCTTCAATTGTGTGTCTTCAAAACTCGGAAAAAAATATTACGAAAAAAGTTATAGGCCTTTTTTGAAGGTCAAGGGCACATAAGGACTTTTGATTTCGAGGGATTCAAGTCTAATTTGGACCAAGGATGCAAAGCAACATCAGTGGCAAGTGTGTCAAATTTTAAGAAAATCCGTACACTAGAAATAAAATTATAAAAAAATATTGGGTCATTATATACATCCGCGGCTCCTACAGTTTCACTATGGAACTTATATAGGGGTGGAGAACATACCTATAGTAACACCAGGAAGGTATTCATTTGCTGGGCAAATGAAAGGGAAAGCCACAAAACGGTGTAAAAAAATGGTTTTGAGAGTGCGGAGGGAGTGCGGTCCTGACAAGAGGCACCGATTAGATGCCGCGATCCCGGATAAAACCACTTCACCATAATTGCCAAGTATTCTATTCTGTGTTAGAGGCTCACAGAGGCGGACTGAGCGATATATCCGCTTTCATTACGTGTCCAGTCCGCACAGGGATTGATGCAATGATTTTCGGATTATAAATTCAAAATAAATGCAAAATTCAAAATAAAAATCGTGGTACTGTTATTTTCGAAGATTTTCCCTGCCCTGAAAGTGAAAAAAAAATAGAAACTCGACCGTAGTGCCAAAGAGGCCTTAGTTGTGACTTGTGACCGTAATATTAGTTTGCCATGGCTGTTTTTACTTTCTTACCCACCCAGCACCCCTATTTCGCTCCTCGGTCCCGAAAAAATTGATGAAACTTAGGAGCCGCGGATGTATACAATTACCAAATATTGATTTCAAAAAAACAATTTGAAGGCTCATAACTTACTTATTTGTGAGTTTTCGAAAAAAAATTATAGATACTTTTGGCAATATTTTATCAAGTAGAATCACCCCCTTAATTCTTTGCGCATAATTTCCGGACACCCTGTAGGAATTGGGAATTTTTAAGATTTGTTATTTTATTTCACTATGGAAATACGTAGTTAACAATAGATATGCTTTCTATAACTATGCCTTTTCAATGTCAAATTCAGAAAAAATTACTTCTATTTCAGAAAAAATAAATTCAAATGCAGAAAAATTAAAATCAAATAGGTACAGAAAAGGTAACTTCAATTCCAGAAAGGTAAAATCAAATTCAGAATAAATAAAAGCTATTATTAGCTGTTTTATAGGGCATGGCTCCTGGTGCATGGGTGCAAGACCTCTGGCGATGGAACCCAAGATCGTGGGTTCGATCATCAAAAATCACACTATTTTTCCAAATTAATTTTCGAATGTTTATGAAAAATAGAATATGCGATCGATGGGGGGTGGTGGCAAGTGGGACTGAGACCGAAAGGGCCTTAATGTAGCCGGAATGCATAACACCTTCCTTCCATACCATCACCCTTTGTTCTGTTTCAACTTGATTCAATATGCGTTCATAAATTTCATTACCTTCAAACTTTCCCTACGTCTTACTGCATTGTTAATATTTTTTCGGGTAATCTGCTGTTTAGCTTTTTAAAACACCCCTCTATTACCCCCACTACATGTTGTCTGCTCGCCGCCGGCTGACTCCTCTCAGCGTTGCCACATGCTATTCGTTCTACTACGTTCTGCCGACAACCTCAGACAAACAGCTGCTGCTCTGGCCAAGGAAAATGCAACTCGTCTGTTTACGTATACGTATTACGTATTGTAAATAAAAATATTACTACTAGGCCCGGCCGGCATTCTCTTTATAATTAATAATTATTGAGACGATAACACTCGGTAAGTCAGGTCTTTGGGCAGGGTAGGTTTTTTTTTTCAAATTAGGGACATTTAAACTTTAAAGGGAAAAAAAACCTACACTGACCAAAGACCTGACTTAATGCAGCAAATAATGCCCGGTTGCACGAACGTAATTAAAAATTTGTGAGATAATCATCGATTTTAAAACGCCGGTCTGATAGTGCTGGAAACAAACTCTACTCGTTTGTAGAAGAGTTAGTTACCAACAAAAATTAAAATATTTTTGAAAATATTCACCATATTTTCAAAATTTGAAATTTAAAATCGGTAATTATCTGAAATAATTTTAATTACTTTCGTGCAACTGGCCCTAAGTGTTTTAAAATATTATTTGTAACGAGTTGCGTACGGCAACGCTGAGAGCGACGCTAGTGGAAAAAGTGGAATGGGCATGTGAGGGGTGTTTTACAAAGCTAAACAGCAGTTTTACCTTATTTCGATTCGCCATCACTCCATGCGACCCTTGTAAAATTTTTTATTAAAAGTTTATGAAAATTGTACCCACTTTTATACAATTAACATTAAGTTTAAACACTTTAAATAATATGAAATGTTTCTTATTGTTTGCACCTAAAAATACTTGAAATACATCATACCACATTATTAAGAATTAAAAGAGACTAAAAAAATCAAATAAATTAAAAAAATCATGATTTTTTTTATTTTTTAAATTAAAATCGTTGATTTTTGATTAAAAAAATCATGATTTTTTCGAACCCTGATGTACCTACAGGTGATTTTTATAACCTGAAAAATCCAAATATGTATCTCAACAAGTGTGCACTCTGGAGAAAAATGTTTTCTATATAGAATAGTAGTTTAGTTCGGTGGGGGATATCGTTTAAACATAAAAACTTCTCTACATCCCTCTCATCCCTTGCGAATGAGTGGGGGTAATTTTGAAAGTTTAAACAACAACCCCTATTTGAGCAAGAAATGTTTAAGGTAACTCTTATGCATTTTTTGTAACCGAATATGAATTCGCAATAAAAAATAGCGCTTGTTATTTGAAATTTCAAAGTTCGTCCCTTGCAAGGGACGATGGATGCAGGGTGGTTTTTGTGTTTAAACAATTTCCCCCATCAAACAAAATCACTTTTGTAAAAAAATCCATCTAGTGCTTACTTTTTGAGATATTGGGAGAAATTAACAAAATCAAAGTTCCTCAATTACAGCACCATCTTTGATTAATCGTAAAAACTGTTTCAGAAAAATCAATTTTTTTTTGCATTTTTTGTCAATGAATACGAATTTGCAATAAAAAATAGGGGTTTCTATATGAAATTTCAAAATTACCCCCACTCACCCAAGGAGTGAGCGGTTTTTATGTTCAAACGATGTCCCTCATCGATCAAAACCACGTATGTAAAAAATATTATTGCCCAAAGTGTGCACTTTTCGAGATATTTGGACATTTCAGGTTATAAGAATCACCCTGTCCCTGTATATGGATATTGTTAAATTTGAAAATGGTTATGAAGTGTAAACAAAACTGAGCAATTTTTGTTTGGTTTAACTAAATTAGTGTCTTTCCATTTTCTATGTGTCTATGTGTCATTGAGGTTGTTTATAATAGTAACGTCTGCAATATCATCTTTAAAGTTTGACACATCAGTTTTATGTGAAAAAGTAGTAAAATTCTCGTAATTGAATTTAGCTTTTGTGCCAAAGTTTTATCCATAGACTTAGAATTTAAAGAAAAATCCTGACAAATTGACACACAAACTGTCAAAATTAAAAACAAACATAATTTTGAGGTCTCACACGACCCCCAATGGTCCTCAAAATTTTGAAGTTGACTGCAACTGCAACGTCAACTTTGATATAAAATATGATGCATTAGTTTTATGTCAAAAAGTTGTAAAGAAAGTAATTAAATTTAGGTTTTGTACCAAACTATCTCATCTAGTTCAAAATTTAAGGTGGGGAGGGACTGTAAGTAAACACCCTTACTGCCATGAACTTTGAAAATTGCAATTTTCACTTGTTTATAACTCTTATGCCCGTATTCACAAATGATAATTTCCTAAATAATTACGTAATCAATTATACCCATCTCACTCTAACGCATAAAAACTGCATAATCTCCATCCCATTTATTTAAATAATTACGTAATTATTTAGGAAATTATCGTTTGTGAATACGGGCATTAAACTTCTCAATTTAATCCAACTGTGAAAATACCAAAAGACCAAAATACAATTTTATTTTTATTATTCTTATTATTTATTCTAATACATTGCTTGTTCAGTTTCCATTAAAAAGGGCATTTTTGTAGTCAAAACTGTTTTTAAAGTATTCTTTGATATATCAAAGTAAAAAAATATCGCAAGTTTAATTAATAATAATTATTATTAGTGAATTGTATAGGTATGGTTGCTTCTCACACAATGCATTTTTTTATTATCTTCAATTTTTTTTTTTTTGTTAGTTGATTATTGTGTAGGTAGTTAGTCTTTAATAACTTCTACCTGTGTAGGAAGTAGGAACTGCGTTCATATAAAGAACTATTTTCATAAGTTATTCATCAATTTTAACACTCTAACGTCCGTATTCACAAACGATAATTTCCTAAATAATTACGTAATCAATTATACCCATCTCACTCTAACGCATAAAAACTGCATATCTCCATCCCATTTATTTAATTATTTTCGAGATATTACAGGACAGAAACGCTTTGTGAATACGAGCCTGTATCTCGAAAATTAACACTCTGATGAGTTTATTAAAAGTTTTCTGTCTGAAGTTTCATAAGAAATTGGCGTACCTGTCTTTTTTGTTTGTGTTTTCTGTTGTTTTTTTGTAATAAACTAAGAAAGAATTATCTTGTATCTAAGATCTTTAATTGTCAACAGAAATATGCAAGTGAACAGAGAAATAAAACCACAAATTGCAAAATAAGAAAGATCCATGCATCGTGTTTATAAACTCTGTAAAGTTTTAATATTCAACACATTTCCATTGTTTGGAATGTAAATTCAGAAGGTCAGGTTTAATTTTGTTTTTAAATATTAGAGAACATCCTTTTTTATTCGAGTGTGTTTTCATTAACCTTTTTGTTTGAAATACTTACAGTATAGTCCCAACTCTCCGAGCTACACGGAACAAAGGGTAACATAGAGAGTCGAGAAACTCCAATAATACACTATAAATCTAATAACTCTGTACCTATTACATGTACGCCACTTGAACAAAAAACTAAAATAACTAAACTACGACTTTTTTTTTATTGAAAATGCACATGCACTGCAGGGAAATCCCTATGACGCTCTGGGAGCGGTGCATGAGCGGAGATGTCGATTCACGTTGGCCTTGAATCGCTGCAGGTTGTATACTTCGGGAAACACGCCCTTTGGAATGCTATTCCAAAGTGATGCGGTTCTATACATAAAAGAAGTCTGAAATAGGGTGGTACGAGGTGTAACGAGCTGAACCTGATACGGATGAGCGTCTGCGGCTCGGCGTGTATTTCTGCCCGGTCGTGATCTAGGTTGGATCAAGAGGGCCACGTCTTTTGAACACTTTCCATAAAAATATCTGTAAAACAGACTCAGGTCAGCTACTCTTCTTCGATGTTCGAGAGTGTCTAAATTTTTTGTCAAATCTGGGTCCCCAATCAAGCGGATGGCTCTTTTCTGAATAGAGTCGAGCAGTCTCAGCGTAGGTTTAGGAGCTGAGCTCCAAATATGTGAGCAGTACTCCAAGGATGGTCGGATTTGAGCCTTGTATAAGAGGAGAAGCTGTTGTGGTGTATAAAATTTCTTCGTGCGGAAGAGTGTTTCAAGTTTTTGAGAAGCACTCTTCGCCAGACCTGCAACATGATCATGCCAAGACATGTTCGCTCCAAGGCTCACTCCAAGTAAACGAAGTGATGACGCTGGGGTAAGAGAGTGTCCCGCCATCATCATATCAGGCTCCAAAACGTTGGTCTTTTTGGAGAAGATGGCTGCTTGGGTTTTTCCATGACTTTGATGGCAATGTCATGTATACTGGGTGTATGTGTAAAGGGTGATTCTTTTAAGTCACCCATTAGAAAAACTTCAACTTCTAATTTATCTAGGAATCTGAAATTTGGAATCTAGGCAACATAAACAATAACGAGTCAAAATGAAATATTACCAAGATGGCGCCACATTTAAAAATGACAAAAGAAGACTCCATCTTGGGTTTTTTAAATGGGACACCTCATACATTATATTATTATGTTTTCAAGTTGTCTAAAAAATCCAATTAGAATGTTTTTTTAGACAAATTGAAAACGCAATACTATATGGGTGTCCCATTAAAAAAAAGCATCTTCTTTCGCCATTTTCAAATGTGCCGCCATCTTGGTAATATTTCATTTTGACTCGTTATTGTTTATGTTGCCTAGATTCCAGATTCAGATTCCTAGATCAACTGACTGGAAGTTGATCTTTTGGGTGAACTTTTTAATGGGCACCTTAAAAGAATCACCCTGTATAGAAAAACGGCTTACATATATATCCCTATTTTAACTTTTTTGAGTATTCTATTGTATAGTTAAATTGTTTATACAAGGGGATGAATAACGAATAATGAATATAAAAATTTTAAGTTCCAAAACTCTCGTATTTTTTTCCGTTGCTAAGTAGGTAACAGGTAGATTGGCTTTGGTACACGTCCTCTCTCTTTCTTTGTCTTCCTCTGTCTTTTCTTGTCTAATAACTCGAGATTATAAATTCTTATGCCCGTATTCACAAACGATAATTTCCTAAATAATTACGTAATCAATTATCCCCATCTCATTCTATTGCAAAAAAACTGCATATCTCCATCTCACTCATTTAAATAATTACGTAATTATTTAGGAAATTATCGTTTGTGAATACGGGCATTAGTTTAAAATGTCATTAATAAATGTCACAATTTTTACAATCTTTTTCCCTTTTTTTTAAATTTTATTTTGTGGTTTGTGTGTAGTTAGTTTTGTGATAGTCAGAAAAACATACAGTAGAAGCTCGATTATCCGGATCGCGATTATCTGGAACAACATTGTTTTTTAGAACCGCCGCTTTAACCGGAATGCTCGTGGTCCGTATCCGAAATTTAAAAGAAAATTCAAGTCCTCCGGTTCGACTTTGACTGAACATTTAGATAGTCTTGAGCACCGAAGAAAGGTAGCGGACCTGAGCCTTTTTTACAGATATTTATATGGGAAGTGTTCAAAAGACGTGGCTCGTTTGATCCCACCTAGAACGAGGTTGGCCAGAAGTCCATGTCAGACCGCAATAGCTCATCCCTAGATGCAGCTTTCTCGCACCACTTTATTTCAGAGTTCTTTCATGTATTGAACCGCATCACTTTGGAGTAGCCTTCCAAGAGGTGTTTTTTCCGTGGAATAAAACCTGCAATTATTAAAATTCAGCGTGCATCGATATCTCCGCTCATGCACCGCTCTCAGAGCGTCATAGGGATTATCGTGCAGTGCATTTTCAATAAAAAAAGTCTGTCCTTTATAAGATGACTGTTCTCGGCAAATAATAGTTTTTCATCGGGAGGTTGTAAATGTCAGGTCAAGTCAGTAAATCTCATGCAGTATCATGCAGTAAATCTCAACATTTCATGGTAGGTATAAGCGATTTCACAAAATATTGTATTCAGATATTTCATGCTAAGTAAATAGAGTTGCAAGGAGCTTCACGATTTAATATGTGATTTTGTTGAGATAATATTGTCATCAGTAGTTTCTTAACCCTTCCCGGCCGTCTTATAATGGAAGGACAGTATGTACCTACTGTTCATACATATACATTTAATTATACATTTCCTCAGGAATGTTATTATTACAGTCTACACTTTATTAAATACACAAATAAATACACAATAATACACAAATTAAAAGTCTTACAAAATTATTTATTCTTTAACACAACTATAACCTATAAAAATAATCTCAAAATCTAAATAATCAGCTGTTCTCTTATTTACTCAGATACTACTAACACAACAACTATACTCTTTCACTTCACTTGTTACAATAACTTCACTCTGTTTTCTACTCCATATCTTCCTTACTATGTGATATTTCAGCTTGCTTTCATCAACTTTCAAAATACAACTGACTCTTAGAGTGCTGACAGCTCCCTATATATCCGGTGATGGAGTCTAGAAATGTCTGGCTGTTTCACGGATGACTCCAAACACAAATAGAATGATCTGTCATGTCACCCATCACGGCCGTAAACAAATACGAATCCAGAAAATGTCTAGTGTTCCTAGTTCCTTCGTTATGATATAATATTTTTCACTGGCGAGGTGCTAGTATTTCACAGAACTTGTCCAATAAAAAACTGGTTGGTTTCCTGCCTGATTCACTTCCAGTAAGAATAAAAGTTCCACTTCAGTTAGGTACTGTTCCCTTTATGATTTTTATTTTCGGATCCTTCCTAGTAAGCACTCGTCTTTTGGCAAGTAAACATCAATTTAAAAAAGCGTTAGAAGATGGCCGTAACAATGAATGATAGTGCAAAAGCAATAGAGCATATTTATGCCTACATTATCTTATGTATTTGTTAAAAACTCCGTATTATCCAAACTTTCACTTATCCGAAATGGGCCCGGTCCCCATTAATTCAGATATCGAGCTTCTGCTGTAATGCATTCCGCATTGGTAAGTTTATTTTTTATCTTCGTTGATTTAAGGACCTCAACTTCAAACGATCACCTCAGATAAAAATGTTCACTTACCGCCTCCTGGAACACAAATAACTGGCGGATGTAAGGGGAAACTAGTATATGTTGAAAAACGTGTAAAATGGGTGAAGAACACAAGGGATATAAAGAATTACTTTTTTATGTACGGGAAAAAGGATTTAATTGATTTCTCAGTGGAAAGCACTTATTTTTTAATGTGTAAAATGGGATAACTAATTCAAATCATCAAATCTAAAAGGACCCGCAGAATTCTTATGGGAATTGGCTCCCGGTCAAACTTGATGTAAATTTTGCGATAGATCAGTAGTATTCTATGAGTTGATTTAAAGTCTTCATGGGCACAACCTCACAAAAACTCCTGTTCTTGGGATATTCACCGCTGAAGATGGATTTTTTCTATCATGACAGTCATGCATATATTCTTAAATATTGGTCCCCCCTAATTGTTTTATAAAGAAATCTCCGATGGGTCATCTGTTAAGATTGAGAAGCTGCTTCTGTTGATGTAGTTAAAAAACCTAAAAAAAAAGACCTAAAATGTAACTACTGCAATAGAAGCAGCTTTTCAATCTTGACAAATTATCTTTCTAAAATTTTAAAACAATTAAAGGGGCCAACGCTTAAAAAAATTAATCCATGACTGCCATGAGCGAATAAATCCATCTTCAGAGGTGAATATCTCGAATGAAGACTTTCGCTGTACTCATCGAATACTACTGATCCCCCAAACTATCATCAAATTTAACTGGAAGCCAATTTTCATAAGGATTCTATGGGATCCTTTGTTATGATAGAGATACATATCAACTTATACGAATTTTGAAATATAATTTTGACCTATACCTGTTTTCCCATTCATCCGCCAACTATTTCAGCATAGGCCGGAAACTTTATTGTAGCCCGTGTTTAATGACAATGGATGGAAAATAGAACAAACTGAGCTAATATGAAGTAAATTTTTCCTGTTTTTGTTGATCTCTATTTGTGTCTATTATTTTATTTTTCATTGGTCACAATATCATCACTTGGATATAGCGATGGTTCTCTTATAATGACCTTGGGCTTTGTTATACACTACTTACTGTAATTATGTGATGATGTGATGTAAACATGAAATTCTTTCAGGCTATTAACGAATTAGATGAAAGTCAACTTCTACCTGTCGAAGTAGCTGATGGTTATGTTGAGAAGCTTTCCATAAGTGCTCCATATAACATCACTTCAAAACCATTCGTTATAGAAATAGAAGGTTTGAGATTAGTCTTTCGACCGAAACAACATATTGATTGTGGTAAGAAGAAGTTCAGTTTGACATCTGTTGAGAATAACTTAGTCGGTAATACTTTTTTAAATACATGCATGAAAATGTTTTCTGTTTTTAGCCACATCAGTGATAGAGTCCATGTACAATTCTATGAGTAGTTCCATAAAATTGGCTGAAGATTTTGCAAAACAGGAGAGTAGTAATAAAGAAGAATACGTTCTTGAGGGATTAGAAACAATTGCAAATGTATTTGAATCAAGTGAGTTTGACTTTGGAATTAAGAACAATAATATGTTGAAATAGTGTTCCAAAAACGCTATATTAATTGTGTGTTTTTCAGTTTTATCAAAAGTTAAAATATTTATCAGGGATGTAAAAATCGAGTTGGAATATGTTCCTCTTGACAGTCTTACCGGAATAGGAATTTTAATAGAAATCGCTTTGTAAGTATTCCGTGCTTAATTTTTTCTATTATGATCTCATTATGATTTTTTTATTAATTTTTAGAGTGACTTACATAGACGAATCTTCCAAAGATAGTGAAGAAAATCAAGATCGAGAGTCTTTATCGGAAGAAGAAAAGGAAGATTCTGAGTACTTGAAGCAAGCTTTTACTGTGAAGAATATTAGTTTTGAAGGAGTTAAGATTTCTACTCTCGAGTTCGCAAGTAAAACCAGAGTGGATAGCGATTTTCCCGTCATTGCTACATCCACTGCTGAAAAATCTGAACATTTTTTTTATGCATTCGATGAAGCAAAGACAAACGTACAAGAATCGGAAGCTAAGGAAGCTAGAGTTTTTGAAGATGATGTAACGATTATGTTTGGAAAATTAAACAGTACACAGGAGGTTTGTTCTTGATTTTTTTTTACTTTCCACAATCAAAAAATTGGTATTAAAACTAATATTTCTTACAGATTCGTATCTGCACAAAGCAAATAGATAGCGTAGCGGGACCAAAATTCTCCATCGAATTTGTGTTAGGAGAATTGTTGCTTTTTCTCTCTCCCCGACAGGTTCATCTGCTTATAGAACTGTTTTCTGGTCTCTGCAGTAACACGTCGGACGATTCGAAGTAAGCAATAATTCTTTTATTAATAGTGAACGAAAATAATGTTTTATTTTAGTCTTGCAGGTCCAACTGAGAATATTTCAAAGCCAATGGGACCGGAGGAGCACAAACAACTAGAACAATTATTACACGAAGATATGAAAAATAACTGTGGTTTGAAAGGCCATGGATGGTCAATTGACGCACAAGGTAAATTTATAGTTTTTTTTCCTTTATAAATTTGAGGTTTAAAGATTTTACTGTAGTTTTTCGAATAATGTATATTACCACATATGGTCGCTGCATCCTTTGTTGGAAAACACTCTTTCTTCTACCATTTTTTTTTTGAACTCTTAGAAAATGATCTCAAGTTTGGTGGGAAAACTTTCTAAATTGATATACCTAACAAACAAACACGCAAACTGTTTACTTGAATCTACCATTTTTTTCAAAATATATAATTATATAGATCAGAGTTCTGGAGACATCTTTTATCCGATGGGATCAGCAATGCACGACAGCCTTTTGACGACTTGCTTTAGTAGCATGGATGCAAGTTTTTCATCAAGTGTTACTTCTATGACAGAACGATCTAAAAATTATCGTAAAGGTGATATTAATTGAATTGAAGTTGAACTAAAATAACATTGAAATTAAATAAATTCTTGCAGATAGCAATTTCGACATAGATCCTACAGCAGAAATAACTCACTTTGAAATTAGAGTATCGTGTATAGTGGCCGTAATACTTCATGAAGACTTAATAACACCATCTGCTGAAAATCCACTTATTCTAATTCCATCCAGCGTCGAACAAATGCAAAGGGTGGCTGAAGATTTTTTTCTCAAAATTTTTGATAGTGCAGTAACGGCATCTACGTATGAGGACTTCTCTGCTCTGCAGAAGAATTTTGAAAGTATTTGCAAAAGGAGTCATTTAAGGTAAACTTGAAAATAAGAAAATGTTTCCAGCTTTTTTCTTCATACTTTATCTTTCCAGGTTATTTGCTTCTCCGCTTCATATGGATGCGCGTGAAAAAACTACCTCTTCTCTGTTTTCATTTGCTGGACAACTCAGCATTATGCAGCTAGAATTGATTGAATGCTTGTACAAGAATGATGATGATTCATTTCAAAATATTCCAATTTTAAATTTCAATAAATATGGTGGCAATCATACTGGCAGCTCTTTCAGAGCGAGTAGCGCTTTTAAAATCGAGTTGAAGTATGTGATGAGAAATTCCACATCTGCTCGAGTGCATGGAGTATTGTCATCAAGGCTTGATATTTCGTAAGTAAATTCTTGACTTGTAAAACTCACTTTTGTTCAGTTATTCTAGTCATTTAGGTGCTTAAAAAATGCGCTTAGAGAACATTTTTGGTTACGTTGTGATTTTTTGGTCCATTGTGTTTTTTTCGGATGTATTTTTTTCCTGGCACTTGAGTTATAACGTAAAAACCGAAAACTTTCTTTTTCTGGTTTTTGCTTGTAATAATAATTAAAAAAACAATGAACTTTGCGTTTGTGCCTAAAGGGTAAAAGTGACGAGACAAAAATTGGGACCTAAGTTTGAGGAGTTTTTGACAAGTTTATTTTACTATACAGGTGTCTATTAATTGCACAAACATTTAAAAAATCAGAACAATATTCACGGTTTCAAGGACTGCACAAAGTAATATTATTTTCAGCTATGGTCACCCAAGACCGCTGTATGCCATACAACTTTGTTTTTCTTTTTTTTTATAGGACACCTGTGTATTATTACAAGTAAGTAGGTATTACATTTTCATATTGTCTGAAAAAAATTAAAAAGAATGGTTTTTATCTATTCCTTTATATTATGTAAGTTGTTAATAATCAACTTGCATAACCTGTGAGCCTAAACACATCATAAGTTGAATGAATGAGTGACATATTATAATGGTTGTTTAATAATTTCCATTAAATCGCGTCTCAGTTATTGAAATTTATCAAAATTTGGTAATGCCTTAGAATAAGTACCTGAAATATCTATCCAGGTTATGCGCTTGCGTTAAAAGTTACAAGAGATGCAGGTACACATTGCCTGGGTTTAAAGTATTCTTAACTTAACCAACCAATAGCATTCACACATTTAGGTTGAACAATTATTATTTGCGGAAATTTAGAACTTATAAAATATTAAATTAAATATTAAATTTATTATTAAATATTAAAAAAAAACCTTTTTATACTGTCACTACTAGACAAACCAGAGATTTCCTGTTGAACTTCATAATATCCTTTAATAGCTAAATCTTTAGCGATCATTTCTCTCATAGGTATCATTATGCCTCTCGACCCGCAAACTTTTTTCAGCAAATTAGATTATAAGGAAGATAGATTTTTCTATAATTTACCTTTCTTTCACTTGTATTTTTGTTATATTTTTTAATATAAGTTTACTATTAGGTATGTTTTTGTAAATGATATATGGTACTTGGGTACTGTGTCTCTAGGCAATTTAAAATGCCAATCAGTTGTTATTTTTTTATTAAGAAAGTTATAAAGGGCATTCGAAAATAAATCCGTTTGAAGTAAAATCCAAAATTTGCTTACTGTAAACTACCAAATGACTGGACTAAATTATTGAAAAAGCAGTGTTAGTAATAATAATTGATTTTTCCTTATTTTTCAGCATATTTTTAGATAAATGTTTTGTTGAAGTGGACTTCTCTATAATAGATCGTTTGTCATCTCTTATTTATGTTCGTCCTGTGTGTATTATAGAAGAATCTAGTAAAAGATGGACAACACCCGGTTGTATTCATTTCAATGATGAAGTTAAACGCTTCCAGACAGATGTAAATGTTTCTTGCCCACATTTAATTATAAATTTAAGGTAAGTGCAATCGATTGCTTTTCATATTTTTAATGTTTTGTTGTTTTACACACTCTGTTCGCGCATATCTCGCATTTCAAATTTACAATAAAACCAACTAGTTTCACTATAAATTAGTCATCAATTGATTCCCACTAATTATTGTATCATTAATGGTGAATATTGTGTAATAATTATTAAGATAACCTTAAATAATAATTATTACCAGCAACTATGTAATCTAGCGATATATACGGCTACTACAGTATGGGTACGAGCATCTGAGATATGTGACGCTACCTGATATAATCGACATTCATTTGGAAGAGGCTCTGTTTTTTCTAGCTGTTTAATTCATCAGTCTCTGGACACCTGAAATTTTAAAAGAGTATCAGATATAATGCGGTAATAGTACACTGAGAATGTTCGGTCCATGTTGGGTATATCCGACACTCGCCTATGGTCAGAAAATTCAACTGTATAAAATAAAGTCGTCAGTTGTCCTTCAAGAGTTAAAGGCCGATTTCAAACATAATTTTATCGACTTATTTTTTTATATTAAATTTTTTATTCAACTATGTTTATTCTTTCAGAATCCCAATACCAGATTTTCGCCCGGCTCATGACTTGAATAAAGTCCCCTGGTGGAGAAGAAATATTCGTCCGGACTTTTTTATTCTAAAATTAAGGAATTTCATGTGCACCACTTCTTTAAAGACTGACGAATTATTTGACGAATACGATTTAAAAGCAAACAACTTGGAAGCTTATTACTGTGAAACTGCAAATAGTGTGCCATTGTTGTTTGCTAAATCGGGTGTAGCAGGTCGCTCTCAATCTAATACTGAGGACGAAGAGGGTGAATTTGAAGAGGAAGAGGAAGATTCTACAAGGTGAGTGGCGGGTTAATTTTTTGTTTTTTCAAGTCAAGAAAGAGATTCAAGGGGAAGTGTATACAGCCAATACACAAAAAGAAATAAAGAAGACATTTTGTCTGCATAAATAAGTTCAATTTTATCAGAAGTATTACCTATTTATTTTCTTGATCGGAATATTTTAACAGGCGTTTGCTATTAAAGATATGGTATCACCAAACAGTTATTAAAGAATACAAGGTCTATTATACAGAGCAAATAACAGTACAATTTACAACATTAAAAAAAATTATTTAATTTTACAACTACAAGGCAAGAAAAGGAAAAAACAGTTATTTCTTTCCTGGGTAACTTTTCTAGGTAATACTCACGCTGATACTTGTACTCCCATTGCATATGTCTAAAATAACATGGTATTGTGATTTTTAATGGCCAGAGGTTAAAGAAGATGTATTATTCCTCTGTGTAGACCATTTTCAACAGTATAACTAACAGTATGGTATCACGAAAAAGTAATAACTCTACTTTTGTTTCTGTTTCATTGACTTTTATGCATGAGGACTTACACACCTTATATTCATGGTTTTATTTTATTCGTAATTCTACTTTAACATGTTCACTGCCATGGTGGTCCCATGGGTCCAACAGTAAATTCCCAAAGTCAACTGTGCTGGTCCCATGGGACTAGCACCTAAGTTAAATGAACGTATCGTCAAGTAAGTAACTTAAAAAAATTATAATAAAATGTAATTTTTTTTAAATCTCAACTTGGCATTAATTTGAAAACTATCAAAAATGGTATAAGGAAATTCCCAATATTTTTAGCCAAACAATCTGTTGCTAAGAGCTTGACCTACTTTTTCACAAGTATTATGTATATTGTCATAATTTTATTTCCAGAGTAATAGTGAAGATCTTCCCGGAGATTCAATGCGACCACAAAGAGCTTGCCACGCTCGACCCCATGACACAGTCGACCTACGGTTTCCCAAAGATAGATCTTAAAGAGCCACCGGGGCCTTTCAGCTCCACCAAGGTGATGCATGAGAGTGACGTGCTCCACCAAGGTGTTCCTGAAGGTAACACTTTCACTGTCTGATTATAAGATGTTTTAGTATACTTTCACTTGCGTAACTCTTGCTTGGTTTGTTAATGCACAGGAGCTTTTTATTATTTATGTTTTAATCAATTTTCATGCACATGCTTGTCAGCCAGTCACTTTTTTGTTTGTTTTTTTTTTCAGTTTTTCTCAATGTTATACTTTTGGATTTTTTTGAATGAATAACTGTCTAATTTTCTTGGGTGTGCTTTAATAATATGCTGCTTGATTTTTAACGATCTACTTAATGGGCTCCTTTATAGATGTTCCAGAAATGACTCATAGACTCTCCAACTGAATTGGCAATTAATTGGAATAAATAGTAAAAGAGGTCTTATTTATTCAATGAAACAAAATAATTATTTTAGGTGCAGTAAATATGTTTTGGCACTTTTTTAGGAAATATATTGTGATCTTAGAAAAAATTCCCAAATGTACAGAAGTTGAATTTTCAAATTTGCTTGTAAAATCTTGAAAAACAGTGGAGGAAGAAGGAAGATAACACTGTAGAGTCAACTACAACATTTTTGAGAGTTTATGAGTCATTTCTAGGACAGCCTGTAAACTCAGATTTCTTCCCTTTCATAAAACAAGTTGAAATTTCGAAGAATTTTGGTTTTCTATAAGCGCTGCAACTCTTCTGTAACATAACTAACGGAAAAATAATGCCTATGAAACTAGGATCTTTATGGTCAGTGTATGAATATAATTTTTTTCAGTATTGTACAATCAGCACCTCAATCATAATAATGTCATACTAAGCTTACATAAGTTGGACTTATGATCAGGCATTGGAACTTTTATTCTGCTATCAGAATCTGAAAAACACTGCTTAAGATCGATTTTTTTTGTAAATTCTTGCGATAATTTGTATTTATGTACCTACAGTGTGTTTCATTTTAAATGGAATCACCTCAATAACTTTTTTTATTTTTTTTGATGAATTTAAAAAAAAGCTTTTCTTTATGTAAAGCTCCCGAAGCTTTCTTAAACGGGTAAACAACATTTTAGCCGTAAACAAATAACTAGCCTATACTGTGATCAAAAAATAGCGCTGAAAATTGAAAAAAACATATTGGCATTTTTTTTTTGATAAATTTATTTAAAAAAGTTGTTTGAAATAACCTCAAACCTCAAAACTCAAACTTTGTTGAAAGCAAAAAAAAATTAAATGGTAAGCTTTTCTATAGCCATAATCAATTTATTTAAACAAGTAAAATCAAAAATAATTTATTTTATTAGGAGAGTGACATGACATAATATTTATTAAATATCTCCTGTACCTATTGTTTATAAATCATGTCAATCTTGTAAGAATAAAATTGAAATAATATTATAGTCTTGAAAATTTTTTGGGGATTTTTTGTTTTCAACCAAACTCGAGATTTGAAGGTTTGAGGTTATTTCAAACAACTTTTTTAAATGAAATTTTCAAAAAATTCCTAATATGTTTTTTCAATTTTCAGCGCTAATTTTTGATCACAGTAGGCTAGTTATTTGCTCCAGCTAAAATGTTGTTTACCCATTTAAGAAAGCTCCGGGAGCTTTACATAAAGCAAAAATTTTTTTTTTTAATGAAAAAAGTTATTGAGGTGATTCCATTTAAAGTGAAACACACTGTATACTTAAATGTTAAACGGTATGTTTTGTCTGCTTTGAGTTTATTCTACTCACTAATAACAATTTTATTGGATTTCGCATTTGTGCCCCCCCCCCCCCCCAGGTTACTCATAAAAATATTTTTTTCAACATTTATTTAAAAATGTTTAGTGTGCTTGTTTATTATTATGCTTCCTAAGGGACAGAGATATGGTTCAAAACCGTTGTGTAATTGGTTATAAAGGACCAAAGGATTCTTTGGTATAGTTGTCATAACAACATTATGAAGAATGAGTTCAAATGTCTTCTTCTTATTATAAAAAGGTCTTTTTATTATAAAATATAAATTATAAATATTATTATAAATATTTATTATTATAAAATATCTTGCAGGTGCGGCATCGGAAATGTTGTTCAAAGTTATTTTATTTGAAAGAGTTTATAAAGTAGGTACAGTTGCAGACAGCCAAATGTGAACGCATTTTTGTTATGGAAATTCAGCTGAATTTTATCATAGTAAGTCAGACTTTGCTCAGTATCGTCAATAAATCAAAAATATATTTGACGTAAATCTTTTTGATAGATTATTTGACATCTTTTATGATGGCACCTATGACTTAAAGTTTCAATAATACAGCGAAATTGTTCTATTAACATTTGGATGGCTGCAATTATACATATCTTAATTTTTTCAGATTTTTCAATCACATTGTTATAAAGTTATTCTTCAGTAGCTTAGGAATATCTCGTTGAGTATTCTTCTAAGGAAAAAAGTCACTAGAATTTTTTTTTTGCTTTTTTGAAGACCTGCATTTTGAAATCCAATACAATGAATGTGTGAAATATTGATATCCTATTCTGGTTGATGAAATGTATAAAATATTTAATTAAATTAATATCTCATTTTTCGATATTAATTGTTATCTTTGCATATAAAAATATAATTTTAAAAATCGGTGATTTTGTATAGCTAAATATGGATGGTGTGAGGAAGTTTAGACTCAAGCTACTTCAAAACTATTTGGAATTATGGGAATATTCATCAGTACACCTTTTTTTTTGTACAAAAACAAAACTCTGGGAATTCATTTTTGATAAGGCATGTGTACTTGTTCAAGTCCACGGGCGTAGAAGTTTTTGAGTGAAAAAGGTGTCATTTGCCCTGTATCTACGCCACTGATGAATTTCTTCACCCATGTTTTTCTTAGTTTTGTGTGCTCTAAATTATAATAAATAACCTCTCCGTATAAAATTAAAATATTGAGAAATACCCAAGTTATGTGGCGAAAACTTTAAAAATAATTTTTTTCAACTTGTTGTATGTATTCAACATAGGCTGTTTATTTTTGACTTATTTAAGAAAAGCTATTTAAAAAAATTGTCAACTTTAATCCAATCTATACACAATCTATAAAATAAAGTATCAACATAAAAACACCCTGTAAATAGTGCAGTGAAAATAATTAGATTTTGGTGAAAACACCATATTTTGTAAATGTTAAGGTTGTAGGTAAATGGAAAAACTGACGTTTTTTTTAAGTTATTTTGACATTCCCAACTTTATTCCCACTTTTTGTGCCATCGAAAATACCTTAGTACGCTCCAGTGTCAGTAATACAAGTACCCTAAAGTTGCCTAGCACGTAAAGTGCCAGGCGAGGCCAACATGGTCTCGCAAAATGAGAACAATTTTCCGACAATTCTGGCCTAGCGAGACCAATGTGGTCTCGCAGGTCTCACCAATACTTTTCGCCGCGCGAGATCGCATTGGGGCTTCAAATGATTGTAAACCTTACGGAAGTAGGAATTTAGCGGCCAGACAAGTCAGAAAACGCATTCGGCCTGGACACGGGAAGCACCAACGTGGTCTCGCATGGCCGGAAACTTTTTGACTTCAATCAAGTTTCTGTTATAAAACTAATTTTAATATTTTAATTACTGGAAAATGCGGAAATGATAGAAATTAAAATTCTTTAGCTTATAAATGTCGAAAAATTTAATGTGATTATAATTTTATGAAATTATAATTATCAATTTTATTTATTATAAAAAAAAAATAAAACATCAAAATTTTATTATCCTTTTGAAAATAAAAACAAAAAATATTCTAAATAAAAAACATTTTTATACAATAATCTAACTCTATTTTTTAATTGCATTATGCATTTGAAAGAAACATTCTAGGCAAAAATGTTTGTCACAACCTGAGCACTTCAATATGGCATCTTGGTATTTGCCACCTTTCTCCCTGACTCAGCATAGATCTTGTTAAAACAAACATTCCAACGTCTACCAGATCTCCCCAATTTTACTACTTTTTCTAACTCGCAGTTTGCAGCACCACATTGGTCTCGCTTGGCCAAAATAATGATAATTATTATTCCTGGCCGCGCGAGACCAATGTGGTGCTGCATTTTTTTTGGTAAATTTTCAATGTAAAAATTCAGTTTTTCACCAAACTAAGCACTAAGTACCATTTAAAAATACTTTTTTTTATGAAATTTATATAAACAAAGTTTTGGCCTATGGGGAAAATTTTTGTCATGTCCCATTGTGGCACTTTACGTGCTAGGGAAACTGCATTACCGACACTGACGCGTACTAGGGTAACGCATTCTCATTCTCACAGAAAGTTGGGAATTCAACCTCAAAAACGTCAGATTTTCCATGAACATACAACCGTCTAAAAATTCACACACTTTGTTATTAAGTCAGCGTATTTTTTAAGGATCTGTATGAGAGGTTCTATAGATCAATCAGTCATCCGTGTGTTTTTCAGTAACTGCTTAAGATATCGCAAGTTAAAAATTATTACACTAAATACTAAAGTCTAAAACCTCGTAAATCCATAATATGTTTTTAATACCCACTGAAATGGGATTTCTGGAGATCTATTCGTGTTAATTGTTTGTTTCATTGACGAAAATTTGCTTTTTTCCACTTGATATCTACGATGTTACCACAAGTGCCAAAAATATGGCATCCAGCTGTTCAAACATCTCCATGTCAAGTAAACGTCAATGAGTGAATGTGCTACCCCAGTAAGCGTCAGCATCGGCAATACAGGTACCCTAAAGTTTCCAACAGTACAGCGCCCTCCTCAAACCTGGCAGCAACTAACGTCCGTCCTGGCATTCATGGTTGTCATGGATAAATAACTATAAAGAACAATAATACAAAACAAAACAATCAAAAAGTGAACTTCAAAAAAATACGCCGAACTAACAATACCGGTCACTTCTATACCTAATGCATTGTGTTGACCCAGGACAACTGCAGCAGCAGATCCGACAAACGTGTGTGGGTGATAATAAAACGTATATTTGGTGAAACATGGCGAGAGTTTTGAATACCAACCAACACTGAAAACAAAACTCGTAAGCATAATTCGTCGGATGACATTAGTATTATGAAGTAGTGCAACAATAAATAACAAACTTTGCAATAGATTTATTAACAATAATAGGTGACACCCATTGCTCTATGCTCTATGAGCATACTGTAAACCTTGGCGTTCGAGTTAAATGAGAGCGTCCAGTATTGTTAGTTAACCGTATTTGCTATTAAGCCTAGCAGCAGAAGAAGAATAGAGCTGAAAATGAGAGTGTGAACTATTAAACTATTGTGAAAACGAGCATTTATTCAGTGTTTCAGAGTTCAAATCTTTCAGATCTGATCAATGAAGTTGAAAAATATAGTTGAAAAAAATAATTCGAATTAAAGGGTTTTTTGTATATCATTGGAAGAAAATATTTAATTCCTTTGTCTTGGAGAGGATTTCTAGTTAATGAGGTTCGAGTTAAAGAGGCTCCACTGTATTAATGAATTAACAGTGAAGCCACTGTCTCCTTCCATTGTTTGTAGCAGAACTAAATTCCAAACTACCAGTTTTGAATGTTGGAATGCGCAAATTCCATTCACAATATTAAAATGGCGGAAAATATTTAAATTTTGCGCCAATTTATAAAAAATACACTCATTTATGGAATGGTGCGTGAGATTATTTAAAAAAAATAAACTGATAGAGTCTGCACCATACATTTATGAGAGAGGTCGTCACATCCACTATTGGGTGTAGGCATAAAGATTTTTCTACAGTTTTGCATGTTAAATTGAAAAATAAAAGCCACCAAGGATGGTTAACAATTCGATGTTCACCATTGGGATGTCGGAAATGGTAAGAGACACAGGGAAATGGTAATTAGAGAAAAGCTCCCCTATTTTATACTTACTATGAATTTGAAACAAGGTTTAAGAGAACTTCAGTCCTTGATGAAATATGCCGAAAAAACTGGAAAATCAAGATTTCTTATGTTAATCTTTTTTTTTTTTTTATTGAGAGTAAAAGATTTTTTGTTAGTTTACACATAATGCGATTTTTTTATTTTCGTTCTGAACAGCTTAGCCTTTTTTTTGTATGTAGCATTGTTTTGATGTAAGAAATGCATGCTTCTTGTTTGAAAATTTAAAAATGTTTCTTACAGGACAGGTGCAAATTTAAATTCTCATTTTTTAAACAAAACTGTCAATATCTTTGATACTGGCTCCTAGTGGGACACGATTACTAATGATTATCTTAAAAAATTAATCTTTTTGAAGAACTATTAATTTTGAAATTACAATAATTAACTATGAGTGTAACTTTTTTTGAAAATACTGGTCACAAACTAAAAAATAAAAATAAACTGCTTAGTGAAATTATTAAATTGTACAAGCTGCCTGTGTCACTTAACAACGAAGCAGGAGTTGCGCCGTTTGTTGATTCTTTTGTCTACATTGCAGATGATGATCGTGAAGAACTCATAATCCCTGGGACACCTGAAGAGGTTGATCAGTTTGTCAACGACACTACTGCTTCTTCACGAGTCAACATTGAACTATATTTTCCTATTCTGTCGATCCAGCTTCTATCTAAACACAAATATGAATTAATATACAATAGAATCAATAACGATCTCTTACTTTGGACCCCTTGTGCTCCAAAGCCAAAAGCTCAAGTATATGAAAGTGTTCGCAAATGTGCCTTAGAATTTGAGAAGATGAACTTCAACCCGGAAGAAAAATTTGCCTCTTTCACTAGTCGTCTTAATTATTGTAAGTGTATTTTTTCAATTCGAAATATTTTTATCTGTGACTTTTATGCATTTTTGTGTTTAGATTCAGATAGCAGTTCAGATGATGAGTCTGATGACATTAATTTCCAATCTGCTTACGATCCGTTCAAATTTTCCTCGATGGAACCTAAAAAGGAAGAACAAATGAAAACTGAAAAAAAGCAGTCGCATCTGACTGTCAGCTTATTAATTGATAAAGGACTTGTGGCAATAAATACACCCTGTCGTGATTCAAACCTTCAAGTTTTGCCTCAAATGCAAGGGGAGCTCATCTTGCAAGTAGAGCAGGCTAGTCTGTTTTTAGTGAATGGCTATATGGGCGATCAAAATCTCGGATTTGTCTATGTTTCAGTACATAATGCAGATTTATATCATGCGGGTAAGTGGGTTTCACTTAGACGTTAGTATTGGATACTTAAAACATGTTTATCTGCAGACATGGTAGTTTCACCTAGCAAAGAACCTAAAATGAAACTATTTGGATCAGACATTCCTGCTTACTTGAAGAGTACAATTCATAAGTCTGAAAAAGGTTTGTTTGCTGACGCCAATAATAGAGGAAAAAATCGTGAAATGCTGACGATTGCTGTTAGAATCAGTGAAAATCATGAAACTCATCATGTTAAGGTAGGTGACACTAACATCTATTCGTTCGGGGTGGACCTAATACCAAATTACTATGTGAATTGGACAGATTTCCCTTCTATATCAACTTATCCGACCCCTCTAAGTCCTAAATAGGAAGTTTTGACAGCAGTTTTATTTTATTACTTAGAGTTAAGTAAACGAAAGTAATTTTTACAAGGTTGTTAGGCGCACCCTGATCCGCTAGATGGCACTTAATTTTGTCGCCATTTTTTTAATACGGCTAAGTTGCCATATTGCCATAAGTTGCTCATATTAAAGTTTATGGTTTTTACTTAAATAATTGTATTGAGCTCTACATAATTATAGAGACTGCTAGTGTTTTATTTCGATATTGTTATCCTTAGAACAATTATTAATTTATTTTTAACAAATACATGGTATATATGTAGGTACTGAATATACACAGTGTTTTAAATAAAGTCAGCACCATGCTAACTTTGTTATTATTTGAGCTAGAAAGTCGGTTAAAATTAGCAAACTGGTAGTATTTTTTCTCCTGAATAAAATGGCGAAAACAGAAAAACAATTGAACATCGCGTATTTTTAGATGGATCGGTTGCAATTTTTATTTCAAAGGAAAAAGTCTCTATGCTTTATGATGCAGTTTATTTATCACCAATTTTATCTACAAGAACGGCAATGGTGTCTATCGAAGGAGAATTATTTTCTGATTAGGCTGATACCAAATACCTACTTACTAGTTAACAATTTTTTAAAGATTACAGAATAATAATTTAAACATTTTCAAAATTATGAGATGAGGAGTCATGACATGCCAAATTTGAATAATTTTAAGTTATTTAATTTATTTTAATTCTGACTGAACATTATTAAAAAATTACGAAAATCCTCATTCACCATCATTTTGTTTTACCATAAGACAATTTAAAGAAACAGCAATTGTAGCAGTAGTGCCTTCAGTTCCGAAACAATGATAAAATTATAAAATTAACTATTAAAAATGAACAAGTAAAAATAATTGAACTAAAACAATAAAATTACAAAGTCCTCCATGTTGATGTAAACAATATCCCACCCTATTATAAAATGCCCCTCGAACTTGTGCGAGTTGTTGGTTATTGATGAGTGCACATTCGGCAAAGGTTGCCTCCCTCAAAGAATTAATATTTGGGTGACGAGTTCTATAAATTTTGTTTTTAAGGTGACCCCATAAGAAGAAGTCACAAGGTGCCAAATTAGGATGTCTGGCCGGCCAGTTAATAGTACTACCGTGAACCGCGACCAATCCAATGGTTGGTAAAAAAATCATGCAATACATAGGTACATTATTTAACAAAAGTTCCAAATAATTTTCTGAACTGAAATTGCCTATTATTTCAAACGGTCCAATAATTTGATTATTAAAAATTTCTGCCCAAATATTAATTTTTTGGGGGTACTGGGTTCTTGTCAAAAGCTATAACCTCGGGTTTTGTTGCGCCCAGTATCTTGTATTCTGTACGTTTGGTTCATTACATTACATCGCAGTGTGGCACTGTGGCTTGTACGGGTGGTATTTGTGTCTCGTAAGGATATTTCGCACACGTTCCCGGGACAAATGACATTCTTCTACTACAACAAACTCTCGTGGTTGTAGTTGGATTTGCATTGAATAATGCTAGCACCCGTTCCTCTAGTTCTGCATTAACGTGTCTTCGAACGCCTGATTCAATATAAAAAAACATTAATATTGAAATAATAAATTCGGCTGTAAGCTCACCTAGTAGGCAACCCCTATTGCCTACTGCTACACTTCCAGTTTCTTCAAATCTTCTTAAAATGCGTTGGATTGTGCACAAAGACGGTATGGGTCGATCCTCATACTGAACTGAGAACAAATCTCGAACTCTTTGCAAACTGCCAGCACTGTAATACGTTTTTACAATAAATACTCGTTCCACAATAGAATAGCTATTATTATTATTCATTGATAATATTTTCAGGGAAACGTGTATTAGTAATTAAAAATATTTGCTTTGACAGTGAAAAAGTTGTCCGAATTTAGCATGTCATGGCCGCTCACACTTTTAATAATGAAAATGTTAAAATAATTTTGTCATCTTTAAAAAATCGTTAATTAGTAAGTATTTGGTATCAGCATGATCAGGAAATAATTCTCTTTCGATAGACACCATTACCGTTCTTATAGATAAAAGTGGTGAGAAATAAACTACAAGTATGTGATTTCCCATGCTATTCGGCTATGTCCTGCTTTGAAACTTGTCACACGGTATACTTTTTGGAGATGATACCACATATTTGTATTGTTTTTTTTTTCAAGATCTTTTTGAACTTTTTTAATTTGTTCATTTTAATTTAGTCTGTAAGAATGGCCTTTGGATTAAATATGGCCACTCTGAAGCATCGAGTATGGAAAGAATCAAACAGCTGGATTTCACACTTTATGGATTTCTTCAACGTACAGGACTATCCTATCAATGGATATCAAGCCAAAGAAGTTTTGACTGAGTTATATCTACACTTATGGGACTGTGCCATAGATTATAGGTATTTTTTCTTCTTCTTAATCTTATTTCAACAAGTTAATTCTATCATCTTATTAATTTCAGACCCTACTATTTGCCATATAGGGCCATAGTAACCTTGGGCCATTTTAGCCTGTCTTCCCATTTAACAGCTCAAGCCCACACTTCTACTTTACGATTTATTTTCCAAGATTGCAATTTGTTCATTAGCAATAAAAATCCGCCGGAAAATGGCGAACCATCCACCGCTCCTGTTAACTTAGTTCGAGATTATATTAATGTCGTCGAGTTGGGAATATTCGAACTCAGCCATCGAACCACCGACAAGGTAAGAAAACTTGAAGAACTTGAACGTCTGAAATGTAATAATTGTGTTGATGAGTACTTTTTATATTTCAGAAGAGTACCTTGAACCCTCATTTCGATATGAGACTTTCGGTCAATATGCTTCACATCCGTACCTGCGCAGACAGTGCAAGAGCTTTGAGTCAGTTGATTAATTACTATGCAACTGATAGGGATCTGTCACCTTCAGACAAGCAATCCGAAAGTGGTAGTAATTATTCAAGTCCAAAGCACAGTGCGGATCAAGAGCTGATTTCCATGGAACCTCAAGACAATCGTGGTGTTACTGAAAGTGAGCAACAGAGGCTGACAACACTGTTGAAGGATGCCATGAAAGAAAATGTAGTAGGCGGAGGTATTTTATTAATGTTTTTTTTTTTATTATTTGTTCTTCTAGTATTTCTCAACAGACAATAATGTCTGTACTTTGGGTAGCTGAATGAAAAATATATTTATCCTTGTAGATGGTTAAGAAAAAATTATTATGAACTACTTTTTTTGCTTCATTAGTGAGAAAAATAGTAATCTAGGCCTAACCTATTACTAGTTGAAATATTTGTTATCAATTCACCAGACATCTGCTATAAATTACTGAAAGTTTTCCTGAGAAATACTTCCCAGAAAACTGAAATCACTAAAATGATTTTGGATTGTTTAGTCATGGTCCTTGGAGATATAATCCAATCGGTAAAGTAAAAAACGTACCAAAAGTTCTAAAAAAATACTTATTAGAAAAAGAAACCTTCAGTGATTTCCTAAAATAAAGGTATCTTGTAATTTTTTCGTAAATGTCATACCTATAGTTTTCGAGTTATTCAATATTTATGAAATTCCAAACTTTGTATTTTTAATGCACACAAATTTTCATTTATTTTAAATTTTTGGCCTCTAGAAAATAATGAAATTGCTCGAAAACCAAACAACCTATGAAGAAAAATCAAAATGGTTTTTGAAGGGGACATAAAATACTATATATATTACAATACACAGTAGAAGCTCGATTATTCGGATCGCGATTATCCGGAATGATCGTGGTCCATATCCGAAATTTGAAAAAAAATCAAGTGCTCCGCATTATCCGAAACCGAGGTTTTTTTGAACTAATTCTTCTTCCGACATCGTAAGATACCAACGGTTTGCTTCTAAGGTGTTCTTGAATTTGTTCTTTTTATGACATCGTAACAGACTTTTAGGTGCCTAGTTCACTGTTTTTGTGAGCAGAAATAAATTATTGTCCTCTTTCTCAAAGATGCTGTGTAGTCCTTTGAATTATTCTTCCATCTGGATGACGTCTTAAAGGATAATAAGTAATACCTAGGCATTCTTCAGAGGTGAACGAAAACTGGGTTTGTCGCATATAGCGACAGTGCCACATAAATCCGTATAAAATCGGAAGGTTTGAATTATATTTGGATCTTATTCACTAGACGAGTTTGCAGCGGCGCAAACATAATATAAAAACATAAATTAATGAATTATCGTCTTTATATGTTTTGTATCTAACGACAATGCCAAAGTTACCGTTCCTAGGATAGTGGTGCTGCACTAGAGCAGTCTGTGTATTTTTTGCTAAAGCAAATATTAAAAAAAAAAAAATTAAGTAGCAACCGGGATATGTATTGCAACATTTTCGCACTGTAAATCAAAATGCTTATATTTATTATTTATCCATTTGAAGGTAGAGAAATCTAGAATGCACATTGTATTTCAGAGAGGAGTGCAGAGACATCCAGCGAGAAGCTGTTCCTGTTCCCAGACGAAGCACAAGTGTTCGAAGACTCAGGTAAACCTCTGCCGCAGGTCACTAGTGAATTAGGCGATCCTTCTCATCATCGGAATGTCAGTAGTAGTGACACCGATGATGAGTTCTGTATAATCGGGAACATAGGTGGCGTTGGCAAGTATCCCAAAGACTCTACTCCGGAAGTCCGATGGCTCACGAAGGAGTCGGTCCACATCCATGACGATCACTTCAGCCAACCTCAAGCAAAGGTCGATCATCTGAAAACACCCAAGGACTATCCTACGCCAGTGTCCAGGTATGTTTCTATGATAGTAAAAAAAGTAAAACATATTACTTTTTTGATCCATCACTTATGTCCGCCGGCAAAATAGAGATTAATTTTAAAGATAAAAAATTGAAACTTTGGGGATTCGTGTAATTAATACAGAATCATAGAATGGCATATTCAGTTTATTTAAAAAAAAATTCGTTCAACCACCAGCGATAAAAAACTGTAATTTGGTGGTAAAGTGAAAATCGATTTTTCTTCAATACATATAGGTAGAAATCGATTAATAAAATCAAAATCGCTGGAAACAAATATTAAAAAACTAATTACAAGGGTTTAATTTAATTTATTTCCACAGAAACAATAGATTGGTTGCAGAATTTGAACCTCTTGTAAACAAAATCTACATTAACAGCCAGATAACCTCAGTCCAGTTGCTGTAAAGTGATTGGAAAACTTCAAACCAATCTAAACAGGATGGTTTGTCTAGGTTTTTCGTGGGGTTTTCCCTAGACTAAATCTTACAAAGTTTAAATTTTTCATCTTTAAAATTAACCTCCATTTCGGGGGTGGACATAAGTAGTGATGGACCACCCTGTACATATACTAATTTTTGTTTTTGCTTTTAGGTATACCCTTCATGAGATGACGTTGGTGTGGCATATGTACGGCGGCAGTGATTTCAGTGATGACAAAAACCTGAAACAAGATAGGAACGTAGAATTTTCAGATGTTCAACTGAAAGATGGTGTCAGTTATAGTAGCAGTCAAAAAGAGAAGGTTTCCTTCACAAGCGTGAAGAAAGATGAAGAGAGAGAAAAAATGAATTGGAAAGTGAGAGGTGGTCGGAACAGAAATCATTCAGTTCTGATGCAGTTGCAGTTGAATAAGGTACCGATATTAATCTTGTCGAAACGAAACTGAAAGTATATTGAAATCTTGGTTTTTCAAACTGGTAGATGAAACATGAAATTCTGAAAATCCGTAAATCAAACTCAAATGTCTACAAAAGTAATCCGGTGAAAGCAATTAACTGAAACACAACATTTCCTTATTCTTCATAGAAAAAAATAAAGTACTCTTATGATAAATAATGAGACAAATAATGTTTTAAAAATGTCTCATAAATCTACTGGTGTAAATTTAATTTATTTGTAATTACTGCAACAGAAGCAGCTTTTCAATCTTAACAAAAACAACTAGGGTAGCCAATATTTATAAATATATGTGAGACTGTCATGGTATGGTAGAAAAAAAACCATCTTCAGAGGTGAATATCTTAAAAATGGAGACTTCTGATCTACTCATCGAATACTACCAGCCATTTTTTTGTGCCATGTTTTTTTTATGTTTATTGAAATCAGTTTGGTTAGAATTCATAACAGGACTGACCTTTAATTTCTTTAAACTTCCAAAAGGCTACATCTTGTTATATTTGACTTTAAAAAAAAAGTTATTTGAAAAAGTTGTTTGTCTTGATGAATTCTTTACACCAGTCAAAAAAAGTATCACCTTAAATAACACCTGTATACACAAAACTTCATTTTTATGTTGAGTCCCCAATACTCACTGTCAGGTTAACACCCTGTGTACTTGTTTTGAATGCCAAGTGAGTACTAGCTCCTCCAATGCAAATACAAATATACCTTGAATGTTGAAAGGCAGTTAGTAATTAATTAGCCAGAGATATTGGTGGTATTGAAAGTATTAATTCGATTATTACTGTTTAAAATTAATTGTATCTCGATATTCCGCTAGAAACCCCGAAAGATAGGCAACTAACAGCAAAATGCAGTTTTCTTAAAGCCTGTGGTTTGAGTAATTGAAGTTTTGCTTTCAATATCAAACAGAATATAACCGAATAGTGTGTTCATTGACATATTTTTTTTATTTTTAGGTGAAGTTTTCACATGAAAAGTATCCAGAAACAAGCCCTTACTCATCAAGACAGGTGTTACTGATATCAGATTTAGAAATAAGGGACAGGTTGAAGGTTAGCGATTACAATAAATTTTTGTACTTGTACACGAGTGCCCAAAGGCCTCGACAGTCTAATGCCCATATGGTAAGCCAAATATTTAGATGTATGGAGTCAGGAAAATGGCATTTGTTTCATTGATATATTTTTCAGGTACTGTTGAAACTGACACATGTTAGGCCTGATATGAAAATTAAATCCGAGGAATGCGTATTGAGATTGGCTCTACTGCCATTAAAACTGAATATTGACCAAGACTCTTTATTGTTTCTAATTGATTTTTTCACGGAACTTAATGGAGATGCATCTAAAGAAGGTGAGGTTATTGATGAATTCGTTGTATAAATTTATAGAGATAAAATTATTGATTAGGTGATGAGCCCAAAGTAGCTTCAATGCATGGCACACCAACTCACCAAGAGCCCATTTTCACTGTATGCGACGATGATGAAAATGGCGATAAAACGAAAGAAGAAGCTCAAAAAATGGTCGACGAAAATTTGCTTATCTTGCTTGAAGAAAGTAAAATAATTATGGAGAATGATAGTGCCTCATCCGATTGCGATAATGATAGAAATAATAGTAGTACTGGGAATACTCCAATATATTTCAGGTAGGTAATTATAAATAATTTTGCATATATCATTGGTGTCGCGCTAATTCAGATCAATTGAAACTGGGGCGATCTAGAGTGCCTGGATATTGACAGGTTTTTATTGCATAAGAGTACGGATGGTTAGTGTCATTTTCGTCGGTGATCTCTTTTTACGTTGTAGTTACTTTCTCGTGTAAAAGTTGGATCACCTGGTTCGGTTCAATCGAGATTCACAACTACTGTCATTGACGTGCATTTTAATAATACGTATCTATTTGAAAATTTCTCTGATTATAGTCAACCAAGAAATATAACGAAATGATCTAACTGTTTAATTTAATTTTCCTGCGGATCGAAGAATTAAAATGAAACGCATGGAATATGAATATGAAGTGGCTCAACTGGCAAATTTAACCTGGAAGACAAATTTGTCAGGTATTTTCTTGTATTATTAAATATTAATAAATCTGTATTTAAAATAGCTGCATAAAAAATATTCCAGACTCACTTTCAGTAGTAATATCACAGGTGATTGAATTTTCGTGATAAAGTCTGTCCATTTATTTCTAATGAAATTGAGTTGCTTAAAGAGAACCCATGAGTGTTAAAGAAAACGCTTAAAAAATATCAGACTCATCCAACATCAAAAAATTTAAATCCGGCAGAACCGACTCATTTTGACGTGCAGCTATAATTATTTATTGTCGAACTGTAAAAATTTACATTGTTAAGTAAATCCGTATTTTATTTTTTATAACGCAAATTAATTAATTTTGAAATAAAAATTTATTAACGATTAATCTTCTATCCGTCAATCACTTGTTACGCCTATGTATCCGTTTGATGTTCGCTCCAGCACAGAAATCAACCATGAGAAGTAACTAAAAAGTCACAATATTGAAGAGAGATATCCTATTCTCTCTCAGAGAGAGAAGTTTAGCTTCCGTACTCTTTATCTAATTGTATATTAAGGTACTCTAGGGCGATTTAAATTAGTAAATAATCAGGATTATCAAGTCACCTTGTTTGGTGCCATATTTTGCAATGTGATAAGTGTGTAACACATTTATGTTTATAAATAAAACTGATGCCACTTGTCAGCTTTTCATTTCCTCTGTACTGAATAATTCTTATTTTTTTAGGAAAGTGATATTCTCACCGGACGTTCCCATCAGATTGGACTACACCGGCAAACATCGGCTTGACATGAAACACGGCTCGGTGACTGGCCTGCTGATGGGCCTCGGGCATCTGCAGTGTCCAGAAGTGCGGTTGAAACGCATCACCTACGATCGAGGAGTGCTTGGGTTCGATAAGCTCATGTCGGTTCTGCTTCAAGAGTGGCTCAACGACATCAAGAAGTACCAGTTGCATACTCTGTTGAGTGGTGTTGGACCTTTGCCTGCTTTCATACAGCTATGTAAGTATTCTTGCTCTTAATAGCGCAACTGGCACATACTGTGGAACAAACATCTCTATCGATGAATACTTGATATCCGAGTTTCACTGTATTTAGAAATTTTGAAACTTTGTAGACGAAATGCTTCAAATCCCTAGTCTAGCGTTGCTTTAGAATTTTCAATAGATGGATAAGTTCCCTACGATTCAAGTTTCAGTTTATAAATCATCACAACCATGTGCCTGATATAATTCGGATTAGCGGAACTCTACTGTACGATGTTATTATTTTTTATTCTAGTCCAAGGCATCAGAGACCTGTTTTGGTTACCAATAGAACAATATCAGAAAGATGGTAGAATAGTCAGAGGACTACAACGAGGTGCTAATAGTTTTACTAAATCCACCACGATGGCTGCATTGGAATTGACGTCCAGGATAATATATTTGATTCAGGTGAGGAATTCCTTTGAAATACTGAAACGAAATTACTCAACTTTTGCTGTTTATTGCAACAGGTTACAGCAGAAACTGCTTACGATATGCTGTCACCTGGACCAAGTAGTAGGATAACCAAAGTTAAAGGAAAGAAAAAGAAGTACCAACATCCACAAGATATAAGGGAGGGTGTAAATAATGCCATTTCATTAGTTAAAGAGGTAAGTTCTTTGTCTCTTAGATTTCTTGTTCTACTGAAATGTCAAAAAAGGCATCATAATAATTAGATTTGTTTAAATAATCCTACCGATAGGATTTCTTTAGGTATCGGTTCTATTTTCTCATTAATTAGCTGTCATCAACTTTTAGATTAGTTGAACAGCAGAACATTATCATTAGATATTGACACTTCTTTTACAATTTATTTTAAACGTCATGATTATGATATTGCCAACTGAACCATAGTATACAGGGTTCTAACTATTTCGTTGCTCACTAGAGGGATATCGGAAACCGCAATAGATACAGGGTCGGTTAAATTATCAAAAATATGCTAGATTTTCGTCTTTATATTCCGGTGAAAACAGATCGGAAATCCGCTGCTAGTTCATGAAAAAAACAATTCATCCAAGTTTGAGCACTCATACAGCACTATATGAGTCTTTTAGCTAAAATTACCAGAGTACTGTGTCGTATCTACACAGTTACGACCGATGCTCTCTCTTTTTAAATAAAAATATCTGAATACAAAATGTGCATCATGCAAGTGGTCATTAATTAAATGTATGACACGAGTTTTTATGAGTTTATGCCCATGGAAACTTTTGATGCGCTCATGGAATACTACCGACACCCCAAAGTTACAAGAAATTTGACCAGGTGCCAATTTCCATAAGGGTTCTGCGAGGTCCTGTTTTCAGATTCTTGTAAGGTTAAAAGAAAAAGTTAATTTACCTCCTATCTCTAACCATTTTCAAGATTCCAATGGTGAGCATCGAATTGTTAACCACCCTGTATAGTTTAATAATAATGAAGAATAAATTTCCTGAATTATCATCACGGATTATTTGCAGGGTATTAACCAGACAGCAGACACGATCGTACAAGTGGCATCTCAGCAGCACGAACAGAAGGGGTACAGCGGTGCAGTGGGTGGGGTCATACGAGAAATCCCATCCTCCATGATGACGGGAGTTATCGTAGCCTCAGCCGCCACCCGTAACGTCATCGGCGGGCTGCAGAGCCACCTTGTGCCTGACTCTCGTACCGAGGCTAATCAGAAGTGGCGTTGCGACGAAGGATAGTACGCTGTGATACTCTTTTACCTTTATTTTGTGATTTTATATGAGTTTGTATACAGGAATAAGAATTAATACATTTTATAGATATTTTTTAATTTGGCATTTCCTTTAATAGTTACCCACAAGGTCGGTCAGTGCCTTATAATGAAATCAGGTCAAGGTTTGGTTGCCTTTCAAAGTGCTAGTAGTTTGTAAAAACCTATAATTACAATTCTGTCGTAGTGTTAATTGACTAAATAAATTGATGGCAATATTTACATTTCATAAATCTGCTCAAAACAACCAGGTTTTGAATATATCCAAATTTCCGTTGGCATTCATAACACACGTTCGAAAATATGCAACGACTGGAAAAGTGTTTTGCTCGGCAGTGAAGTTCATTATTTTTCACATTTAACGAATTATTGAACTTATTTCAGAAGGCAAAAAACACTATAATTAATTGACTACCAAAGATTTTCAATAAATTGTAATTATCTGGAAATTCTGAATTTGACAGATGAATTTATTTAATTTCGATTACCTGGTTACCCTTATTCAAGCTACTGACTTTCAGACAAGCTAACAAAAATTTGAAAATCCAAAATAAACAAGTGTGTTAGACATTAATTTAGTAACTCAGTAATACTCACTTGAAAATTTTCAATCATTTTAATCACCCGGTATAAATTTTTCACAATGCATTTGACAACTGGGTAAGTACTCATATTCAGTAATAAAATAATATGCAATGCTGTCAGGAAATCATTGGTTGTTATTGAGGGAGCACCACAAAAATAAAAATTTTTACAATATCGAACAGGCATACAAATATGAATGTTTACTGTATGAATACAGCAACTTAAGAAGAGAGTACTTAAGTAATGACACCGCGACCAGAAATAATGTTGGGCCGTGAAGACGGCGCTCCCCCCCTAACACCCCACAGCGTGACAGGGTGGAAGCGCTGGCTTCATGGGCGACAAATTAGGTGTTTTTTTTTAATAACATTTTTTTCTCCTAAACCCCCAAACCCCCCTAACGCCCCACGGCGTGACAATAAGAGTATCCCACTGATTGTTTGCAAGCTAAACAGTGGCAAGTGTAGATACAGATATACAGCTATTTCCGTGTTCAATAGACTGCCGAAAGAACCTAAGTTGCTGAATAATGTAGTAGAGAAAAAGGATAAGACTCTTTTAAAGAACTGGATTAGAGTTCAAGATTGGAGTTGATAGACGTGTGGGGCTTATTTGTTTGCTTTTATTTGGTGTTTTTTTTTTGGGGGTTGTTTGTTTGTTTTTGTTTTTTTTTTTGTAATTGTGAACCACACCATCGTACGGGAACATAGTGTTCCTCCTTGCTGGGTAAATAAAAGAAAACTACTGTTTGATAATTGTTTGTTCTCTGCGATCTCTAGTAAAATGTTAAGAATCAATATTGAATCGTAATATATTTTGTGGTGTAAATAAATAAATAAATAAAATAAAGCCATTCGACAAATGGCGATGTGGCACAAAGCGATTGTCACACAGATCGAACTATTCTTGCATTGGTTTATGTATAGTTTTCTGTTTTCCTGATTTCAGATTTCCAAAACTTTTGTATTCCTTAATGTTCATTGTATGCACCTGAGGAATCTGTCGGTCTTACCAAAGAAGACCAGGACCTATTTTTCTGTCTCATATGTTCACAGTGAAAGTTCATTTGTTGATTTTTGCACGTCGTATCACTTTTATAGAGGGTATTGGCCTTATTATGAACGCTATGTTCATAAAAAGACCAACAACAACAAAGTAAATTTTCTTTTACGACATATTTATGTGTCATACAAAACTAACAATAAGAGTGAATTTAGTTAATACTAAAAATAAATTCAATTTAATTTATTAATTTCAGTTAATTTCAAATAATTTATTGCTAATGAAAACTTATCGTTTAATGTTAATTTCGACTATGATTGGTGCCTAGAACGTGCAATTAGTCTTACAATTTGTAAGCAGATGAAATGAAGATTCAGAAGATTCAAGATATCAGAAAACGGCTTACATGTTCCTATCTTAACATTTCATATTGTATCCTACTATTAAATTTTTTTATTTATATACAGGGTGATGAAAATTATAAACTTTTTCTATTTCCTTGCATTATCTACCTTGGATATTTGAGATATTTTTTATTGGTAACTATCGATATATATATATATCGATATTATTATTACATGGCCCGATTCCTAACGATAACCATATAAGTGAACGATAATTTATTGGTTGGCGATAATATAATTTATCGGTTAACGATAATGTATCGATATTGTAACATATAAAACTTGATACGTTATACTACATTAATTAAATAACACTGTGTATTAAGTATATACATATATTTACATATTATAGGTAGTCATTTTACGGACACATGGACTAGCTCTACCGTCGTCCATTTGTTCACTGCCCCGGTATCTCCCGTGGGCGAGTTGAAATATGATAGACAGGCAGGTTAATTTAGGTATGAATGGGGAAATTTAAAATGACTGGAATTAAAAAAAAAACTGTTACCTATATAATAATTATTGAGTAAAAATATTTACAAATAATAATTACACTTTTTGTTTCTTAACTAGGGGCTCATTGTTTTCATCATCTATATCGATAACTTCGTCAAAAGTTCTTTTACTGAACCCTCCTAACTTAACATTAGCTGAAATAGGCATATCCATTTTAGAATTACAAGATCGAGAACCTTTCTGTATATAACAAATAACAGAATAAAGTGTAAACCCTTTTTCTATTTTTAAATAACCATTCAATAATAGAAAGGAGATCATTCTTTCTGCATACTTCTTATTGAATTGGGGAACTTTTAAAGATGAGATTCTTAGTTCTTTAGGTCCCGTCTGGTACCAGCCATCAAGTAATTTCAAAAGTGTGAGCTTGTTGTCTTTCTCACTAGCAGAGTCAATTATCTTACATATATCTTTACAAGCTGGACTGATATCGTAATAAACTAGTTCTGATGAATTTTTACAATGGTCACACATTTTATTACACTGGCTTTGGTCCCATTTTTCTTCGAAATGAGCAGCAATTAAAGATCTGCGACACCTAAAAAGTACACATTTTTAATACAGGCTCAAAAGACAGTACAACAATAGAAAATCAAGATACATTTTTTTTGTTTTTCTCATTAATGATACTTACTCTTTTGGTTCGAGGCAATATTCTAATACTGATAATACATTCTTCTCTTCGATTTTTGAAGAAACCATTCCTAAATTTCTCAAATAATCAGACAAATTAAACATTAGGGTGCAGTCTGCTGTTTGTCCATCTCTTCCTGCTCTTCCACTTTCTTGATAGAAGCTTTCCATGCTTTTGGGGATGCAGTAATGTATAACAAAGCGAACGTCAGGTTTATCTAATTGAAAAAGTAAAAATTGAATTAGTCAAAAAGGAATACGGGGCAGTTCATTGAAAATTTTATCTTAATCGTTGCTAATTAAGTGGACTATTGCGAAATTACGTGCTCTCAAAATTTTTGAGAACACGATTGATCAGCAGAGCACTCATTGTCAGAATAAAACATAATAATTTTAAAACACAACATGCCCACCATTAGATGCTAATTAAGTGCTCTAGTGGGAAATTGAGTTGCTTTTATTCCACTACTTCAGTAAGTTTTTGTTATTTTCTCCTTTTAAAAAATAGTATATTAAAGTATAAGTGGATATTAAGGTCTTTAAAACAGCGAGTTTTCAAAATAGAGCAAGTGTTTTTAAGACCCGTTATCCACGAATATTTACGCTAATTTTTATGATTGGTACATTTTTAAATCATAAATTGTTCAATATTTGAATAGAGACTTTCAAATATCTGTCAGTAATTATTTTACTTGGTACTTTCGGTTAGAAAAATAATTAAAAAGTTGATTTAAGATATTGTTGACCGACACATTTCTCCGATTCCGTTGATCTTGCCCATGGTAACTTTAGAACACGCGCGTATTTGAAAGTTGAATTTAAACACGTTCAGGCGTTTTTTAATTAGGCATTATAGGTTACCAATAATAAAAAACACTTTTTTAGTGAATTTTAAAATTTTAATTATGACCGTCCTGGATTTTGAATATTATAATGTTTTATTTTCACAATATTGACAGTGCACTGCTACTTATTTAAGCACGTTAGGCTAGGCGCGCACTAGCTATTTTCAGTCGCACGACTGTTGGGTTGCAAAAATGAAATTAATATTCTAGGAATATTTATTAGTTTCAATCGGCGACAGTCACGTCGCCACTAAAATAATAAATTCTATTTACTAGTCGCAGCGATTATTTCGTTATTGTATTTACTAAAACGCTAATGTTTCATTTGTGCGACCACAGTCGTGTGACAGCAAATTGCCAGTGCACGCTAAACTTAACAGTGTTGTATTTAAAATCACATATTTCCCTAAAACTATGACTGCTGAGTAAACCATTATAAACCTGGATGATGTTCGTTCATATAAGAAATCTTATTTTAAAAACCTTTATTTACCTATTCCCATGCCAAATGCCACGGTAGCAACCACAACTTGGTAGACATTACTCAGCCATCTCTCGTGAACTTTTTTCTTGTCTTGTGGTTCCATTTGAGCGTGGTATGGTCCGGCTCTTATGCCTTTTTCCCTTAAAGAGTTAGCTAAGTCACAGCTTTCTTTCACAGTGGTAGCATAAATGATTCCTGATTTACTGGAATATTTATTTCTTAAAAGGTTCACTACGTAATCGAGAGATTCTTTTTTGTCATTAGATTTATATGCAACCTGAAATTGGTTATTATTAAAATATATTTTTTTTTATAAAAGAAAGTTTTTCTGATATTTATTTATATTTATTCCGAAAAATGTCCAACATATTTTTAAGGAGTTTATTAGATCTCACTTTCTTGCCCCTGAAGAAGAACTAAAATAAAATTTGAAAGCCTGGGTTTTGAGAAAAAAGAGTATCCTTTTTCTTATCGGCTGCTGTCCCAAATAATTGATCTAAGTTTATAAATAAATATATAATTTATAAATAAAAATAATTAATTTAAGGCTAACACTTGAAATATTAAGTTCCCTGAGTTCTTTACATTTGGCCGATCTGTAGTGCTAGACTACACACGGTTTACTTGCTTCTTTGACGCTCATTGATAGTGTCAAAGAAAAGGACATTATGTTGAGATGAGTTTGTGGTATGAGGAATTTACATGAGGACTGTTCACAGTTTTGCAAATTCAATCTCAAACATGATTTTTTTCCAAAGCCTGCCAAAAATACATTATATGTATAATATTTTCATTTGCTCACAGGATAAATAACTTAATTCTGAAGGCAAAAAGAAAAAAGCATACAAGGCGTTGGGACAGCACAGCTGCTCGCAAGTGTAAAATTACTCTACTATATTACTTCATGTGATGTTTTTCTTATAGACCAGATTTTCAAGGATTTTAAAAAAATCTGGAGTGGCTGAAAATAGCGGGGGAAAAATGTTAATTTTTGAAATAAAAAAAGGTGCTTTGCTACTGTATACAGGGTGAGTCATTGATATGGGAAAGCTCGATTACACCTATACCATTAAAGATATCGAAATGAACCAAAAAGTGCTGTAAATGGGAGGGTAAAGTGCAGTTTGTAAAATTATTTTCAGATACACAGGATGGCCCAATATCGCTGTACGTCAGACAACTTTGTAATTTTAAATAGGACACCCTCTATATTATTACATCTTTAGATTATTTGAGAAAAGTCAAAAAGAATGGTTTGTAAAGTTGAAGTTTGTAATGAGCAATTTATGAGTTATAAACAAATGAAAATCGCGATTTTCCATTTTCAAAGCAGCTTATATTGAAAACGGCTCGAGATATGGGAAAACGGCTTACATGTTCCTATCTTAATTTTTAATTTGGTATCCTATCATGTAGCTGAAATTTTTATACCGGGTGATGAAAATAATCAAATTTTTTACCACTCTGTATAAACATTTCATCCATCCAATAGGATACCGCTTGAAAAGTTAAGATAGGAACATGTAAACCGTTTTTCCATATCTCGAGCCGTTTTCAATATAAGCTGCTTTGAAAATGGAAAATCGCGATTTTCATTTTTGTTTATAACCAAGACATTTGAAAGTTAAGCTGCTATGAAAATTGAAAAGTTGCCAATGGCAACTTTTAAAAATGTCACCCTGTATGGAAGAAATTGCTAACCTAAAAAAAGCAACAAGTCATGTTATTTATGATTGGGTGTTCTGCACTTCTGATATGTCAGTTCTGAATTAGAATACCTAGAAGAATAGAAGAATCTCCTTTTTTTAGGTAATCTGCTAGTGGCACTCGTACTTGTTATGTATTTAGCCAGAATTACTTTGGGTATTTAACGGGTAGGTAAATATTCTTCTGGTAAATACCCAATCCACATCACTAGTCAATGATCTTAACCGCTGCGCCACCGCCCGCTCTCCAAAAATATTCATATACTTAAAAAACACTATTAATTCTATTGATGCACGAGAAGTTTTTTTTTTTTGAGCGTACATGCGTTAATTTTTCAATTTCCCGTACAATTTTGAAAACATTTTCAACTGACGGTAAAAAAAAAACTTACTTTATAGTAAAGATTAGGTCTGTTGAATGGAGCAGTTAAAACCATGCAATCTTCTAATCCCAACATTTTTTGAGTATCAAGTAAAACACTCATAGTGGCTGTTGCTGTTAGGCCCAAGAACGGAACTCCAGGAAACATCGGTTTTAGTAAGCCCAAATAATTATATTCCGTGCGAAAATCGTGACCCCATGTTGAACAGCAATGAACTTCGTCTACAAAAATATTATATAATTTAATGAAAAATTTGTTGAAAAGTTAATAATTATAATAACCAATAATAACTGAAGATAATAAATGGCGCATGTATGGGGAAAGGGATACAAGTAAAAAAACGTGAAATGGGTCAAGAACACAAGGAAAATAAAAAAATGACTGTTTTATTGAATGGGAAAAGGGATTTAATCGGGAAACAGTGCCTTAGTGGAAAGCACTTATTTAAATGTGTAAAATGGAATAACTAATTCAAATCCAAATTTTTTGTGAAAAGAATATAATTTTGACTCACTCCCCATACATCTGCCAAATATATAGGATGTCCCACTAAGGTTGTCCACCAGCCATATTGTGAGAACTATTATTCGTCCTAGAGTTTCAAAATAAATCTTTTAAGACATAAGTGACCATAGGAAATGCAATGAAAATATTTTCAAGATGTCTGCTGTTTCGGAAATATCGGAAGTTCACACCTACTTCATTATTATTTTAATGGGGACACCCTGTATACAGGGTGTTTCATTGGCAAACGGACAAACAGTAACTGTGGATAGAGGACACTAAGGTGGTTCTAAAAACCAATGGTTGATGGGTCCCACGTCATTAGTAAAATAGATACAGGTATTTTTAAATTGCCTGACAAAATCGAATACAGGTGGTTTCCACAATTGGAATTTAGGATGAGTAGTTTGTGAGTTATAAACAAGTAAATTTTGCGATTTTTTAACTTCAAAGCAGCTTACATTGAAAGTGGCTCAAGATATGGGAGAACGGCTTACATGTCCCTATCTTAACTTTTCATGTGGTTTCCTGTTGGTTCAAATTAGTTAGTTAGTAATTAGATTGTTCAAATTTCTATACAGGGTGATGGAAATTATAAGATTTTTCATCGCCCTGTAGAAAAATGTAAAATACATAATTTACCGCACGAAAAGTTAAGTTAGGGACATGTAAGCTGTTTTTAAATAGTGAGCTGTTTTCAATATACAGGGTGCTCCCATTAAAATAACAAAGAAGGTGTGTCAAGTTCCGATATTTGCGGAAGTGCGGCTATCTTGAAAACATTTTCATTGTACATATTTCTAATGGCAACTTATGTCTTAGGACCATATTTACCATATCCAAAGGACCATATCTTAGGACCAATAGTTCCCAAGATATGGTTTGTGGACAACCTTAGTGGGACCCCCGGCATTATATTATAGGTATACTTTTTTAATTGAGTTACTTTGAGGGGGTATAGGGTATAGTATGAATCAAAATAAGTCAAAAAATCTTAACAAACACAGGTACACACCTGTATTTTATAGTATTTTCAATATTTCCTGAGAAATTGCAATAAGACTGGCTTTTACAGTCGCAGTTTAAATAAGTAGTTTATGAGTTACAAACAAGCGAAAAACGCTATTTTCAAAGTTGTTTACATTAACAACAGCTCAAGACATTGGTAAAATGGATCCCACAATATAACCCAGTTCCTCTGTTTAAATTAAGTTATCTTAAAAGTAATCCACAATCACAAAAACCTTACCAATTGCAATTCTTTCTAACAGACCAGCAGCAAAACATTTCTGAAGATAAGACATAAAAATTTTACTCTTTGCCAACCATTCAGGGGTGACAAACAAAAGTTTGAAAATTTTCTTTGCATCAGTCATTCTTTGGTGAATCATTTTTTTGTCGTTTTTATTCGTACTGCCATTAATAGTAGCTGCTTCAATGCCGAATTTCTTCAAAGCTATTAGCTGATCTTCTATGAGAGATATAAGCGGCGAAACGACCAAAGTCATGCCCTTTTCAACAGCCGCAGGTAATTGATATGTCAAACTTTTTCCTCCTCCTGTTGGCATTAACAATAGGACATCCTTTTTTGCCATTGTTGCATTCAACGCGGCCAACTGTTTTGGCCTGAATTCCTCGAAACCAAATTTTTCTTTCAAAATCTCGTGAATTTGATCTGTCCATGAGAATTTTTTTGTTATCCACTCGCTATGGTCTGAACGGTTCCGAATCTTGTCCAAATGAATTTGGGTTTGTAATTCTTCTTTTTCATTTTTTAAGATTCTGAGTTTGCTGGCTAATTTGGCTTGCTGTTGCTCGATTTCTCTTATTTGCCTTTCAATCTTTGCAAGCTGTTCCAAGTTACCTAAAATTTGTATTCTATAGTAATAGTTATCAGCATATGGATATTATATGAGGTGATAACATACCGGGCGTTGCATCGGCAGACTGTCCATAGGAAATCACATGTAAATTTTAATACCCCTTAATATTATCTCCCAGATTTATTTTAGAGCAAAATTGTATGAGACTTTTTTGGAGGCCCTTATATGATGAACTCGCGTGCAAAATTCGAATAATTTTCGTTCAGTGATTTAAAAGATATTTAGAAAAACATTTTCTAAAATTTGTAAAATAAAATGTCAAATTATTTATAAATTTTTGTCAATTCGATTCCATTGGAAAAAATGTTCTATGCAACAGCTTCCCATGTAGTACCATTTAATCCTTTTTCTTCTGTTGTGTAGAACATTTTTTCCAACGAAATCAATTTACAAAAATTAATAAATAATTTGACATTTGCTGGTTTTTTAATTGAGGAAAGCAAAAATGATATCATCAGGACAGCATTTTTAATTTCAAATTTTAGAAAACGTTTCTCAAAATCTCTCTTAATTCACAGAATGATAATTATTCGTAATTTGCACGTGAGTATATCATACAAGGGCCTTCAAAAAAAGTCTCATACAACTTTGCTCTAAAATGAAGGAGACAATATTAGGGCGATGTTAAAATTTACATGGGATTTCCTATGGACAGTCTGCCGATGCAACACCCAGTATATCTGAATTTCTTCAAAACATTTAAAGAATAATAGTCAGCCAGAATAGGTACACTAACAAAATGAAAGAACTGCAAATCACGAAAGGTATGAGCCCTTCCAGTAGGGATATACTATAATATGCACCTAAAAGAACCTTCTTTCCAGCATTGATAGCAGTAATTCATATAATATACAATGTCACGTTTAATATCAGCTGAAAATGTAAACTACATATAGTCATCCTTAGATCTCTTTTCGTGGTAAAAAAAGTCACAATCAGGGGATATCTCATTAAACATACTAATCATGACATACATAGGAGACCTCATCATCAAGTTTGTGTAAGCTCGAGGACACTGGACAGTATTCTCAAGTCTGCTTGTGTAGAAAATTTGTTAATGAAAATGATTTATTATTCAATTATTTATCTGACGATATGCACTGATGCTTATTTGCATCCTCTCTCGTGCTTACCTCACAAGAATCAAATCTTGCCCTTAGGCACAACAACACCACAAGCATTGCTTCCTTTCCTCGAGCATGCTAAGCTAATAGACATTGTGTGCGTACAGTTTACAAAATGAAAATATTAACAATAATACGAGACAAAGTTACTACAACAATAACTACTTCAAACAGCTTGCTAGCCTAGGAACTCTAATCTGTCGAAGAATCTCAGATAATGAAGGTGAGAAGAAGACGGCCTATTGTGGAGTTGTTTGTGCCATTTTCATGCTTGTAGCATCAAAATAAGATAGGCATAGATGATAGATGGAACATAAGTGTAAAAGTAAGGACTCAAATGATATTTGATTGTTTGTAGTTCTTTCTTTTCAGCAAACGACCCTTTAGAATCTAAGTTTGCCATGGAGGTAATAGGGGTGCTGGAGCATAGCATAGGTAAAAGTTGCAGAGGCAAAGCATTTTTCTTTCTATCACCCTTCCGTAATAAGGCCACTCCCAAACTAATGGCTCGACTAATGGGTCATGCGAGAAAGGCAAGAAAAAATTTCCAGAGGTTGTAAAATAGATAATGGCTCATCTCGATGGTAATTATAGTTATAGTTTGTAGTGAAGCAAATATTTCCCTTGTAACTTATTTATACAGACTTTCAGTAGTACCACATGTTACTCCTAGAGTTCCATATACTATCTCTAAAGTTGACATAGTATAAAAATTGAGTGAACGGGCAGATTTCTCTGGCCATTTTTACTGAAGGTAATATAACAATGGGGTTGCTCTTATTGGCTTGAAGGCGATTATGAAAATGTTAATAAAGGTTATTGGACATCGATATTAGCTTTAAAAATGGTTATAGAAAGCTAGCTTGATGGGCCTTTTGTAATACCCAATGAGCCGTGGGGTGCGAGTGGCCCCTGATATGTGCAATGACCACAAAAGGAGGTCTATTATTGTGGGGGACTGGCTGGTATAACATAGCAAACACTTTCAATTTCAAGAATTTATGTAAGAACCTACATAGCGACCTACGGCGAGATGTATAAAGATCTGAGTTAACCCTATTTTTTCAGTGTTTTCTACTGAACCATTTTAATGAATATTCTTTTTAGTCCATCGATGCTTTTTGAGGTAGATTATCATCCCTTACTTACCTACATAATTTGAAACCATTAAAGGCAAAAATTGAATTGACTGAACTGAATCAGTGTATAAACAAAAACAAAGTAATATTATGTATAATGAATACCTTCGCTCATCTTAAAGTCGTCTTCAATTATTTATTTCCATTAACTGAGATCATATTAAACATTAAAATTCCTAATTATTTCTCCAGAAAACATCATCTCAATCACATCACTTCAAAGTTCTTCACACCATTTTTCAAAATTCAAATGATGACTTTTTCTTCAGATTTCAGTTTAGTCAGGTTATGCTCTTGGTGACATGAAATGTCAAATCAATTGTCACTTCTGAAGTTCTGGAAAGTGAGAAACTGAAACAGAATTGTACAAATAATTGTACATACCTACCTAAATAATAAAAAGTTGTACTAATATTGAAAAGGATAGGCAACACGTAAAACTGCCTCTAGTATTACTGGTAGTCGATAATAAACCTCAGTAAAAGTTTTTGTTGATTCGCCGTCATGAAATGGAAACTTTGTCATGGAAACGAGAAACGAGTGAAACGACAAAAAACTGTTAGCCTAGACCTACTGGATACCAGAACTGTGGTCAGGTAAAGTCTCTTTTTAAAATTTCTCATTTTTATAAAATTTTGCTTACATTAATTTTCTCATCAGTGACAGATAATAATTATTAGTTCCACAATTCCAACCAATGCCAGAAGAAAAAAACAACCATGTCGAAACTGAAGTCCCTAATAACAAGCCTTCACAGCTGCTACAGGCTTCAACTGGTTCCTATACAGCGGAACAATATCTTCTAGACATTCAGGAAGATCAGGAAGAAGAGCACGTACCCTTCGTTTCTATATTCGACATCCTAGACGCACCCAGAGAGCTTCCCGAACCCATTGAACTCACATTGGAACATTTAAAGCGAGTTGAAAATGAACTGGGATTGATAAAGTTATGTTGGCCTGATATTAAAAGCCCAAAATTTGAAGAACGGGTGCATTTTCCTGAGAGTTATATTAAAAATAGCAATAAAGAGAGATTATTGCTGTTGTATGCTGAAAATTTTCGAAGACAATTTTGTTTAAAGTATCCAGGAAGGAAGCAACTCTTTCTAGCTGCTGATAACGAGTGTGGCATGCAGGTTGGTCTCATCTCAATTAATACGATACCTAAAACTCAACAGTAAAATCTTCGATTTTCCTTAATATTTTTGTTTGTTTTGTTGTCCTGCAGCATAATTAGATACCTATACCCAAGTACCTTATTACTCAGGTTACTCAGGTACCTCAAGCCTCTAGACAATGCCGTCTCTAGCCACATATTAATTTCTATAGGTACCTACAGGGTGTAGCAAAGCTCCAAATTTCTGCTTTATTGCTCTATTTGTCTATTCCGACTTATATAGTTGGCTATAAATTATGAGAATGATCAACCTCGATGATATGTACCTACAATGACATTTAGGGATTTTGATACTTGGTGCTCTTATTTTCGTCAAGTCAACAGATGACGTCAACAGGATCTCATCGGCGCGTGAAACTTGAATTTGTATTTTGACTTGTGCTGTGCATGGATGAATTCCGTTTTTGATGGTTTTCTTCATGTATGTTTCAGTAGCGGATCTAACGGTAGGCGGACTGGGAGGCCGCCTAAAATTGAATGATCAGAAATAACTCGAGATTTTTGACGGTTGTACTAACTGAAGTGAATGATTTGATACTTTTTGATACCGATTTAAAATTCTTCAATCCAGTGGCGGAGATCTGGGTGTGTTTCTACTTTTTTTTATTGATAATTTCCACGCGAATGACTTTAACACGTTGACTGCCATGAGATGCAAGTGTGCTTCTCGGACACTATGATTTCTTGGGCCGTGAGTAGCACCATAGCATCTCATGCTTTAAACTTAAAATAAGCTCTGTGATGCAGTGGTGCTTCTCGTTACTCTCTTACTTATATGAGATTCGTTTTCTCAATGGCCCAGTGAACATTTCGAAGTAGTTAGCCTGCGTTTTCGGTATATAAAAAGCGACTAGAAACTAAAATAAAACACTGACACTTTCTAAGGGTTTAGTCATATAAATGAAAAAGGAAACACAATAGAATTTGTAACGCGAAAATGATGCTTTACACTGAGCAAAAGCTCTACCACTCTCCTCTGAATTTTTAGCATAACAAACGACACACCTTCTTCTAGCAGAACTTTGAACTTCTTCTAAATGGTGATTTACAACAACTGGCACTTGTTGCTCTGGAAGAGTAGTTTTTAGAAAAATCTATCATTTCAGAGACGAGTTCTTCCTTGAAAGACTCTGGAAGAGTAGTTTTAGAAAAATCTATCATTTCAGTTCTTCCTTGAAAGATGTGATGGACATTTTGTAAAACAATAATGCTTTCTGAACGACACACTTACTCTAACGGTATGGTGAAGACAGAGACATCGATGTTTCAATGGTTATTTCCATCTCATCAGTCTGTCACATCACCACCACTAGAGAAGTGTGCCGAACAGAAAGAAAATCAAAAGCTTTAAGCAAAATGATTTGTCGGAAACATAGTGACTTGCATGGCAAATGCCATCTGATGACTGAAAAGTACAACTTTCAATGTGTCAATCAGAGATTCTCCCAGAGAAATCTGCAATTTTTTACTACCAACGCTGACAGTTCACTGAAAAACCAATTACCTTGCGAATCTCAGTAAACCAATCAGAGATGGAGCTAGCCACAAGCTGTGTTCCTAGAAAGGAAGTAGTTTCTATGAAACAAATTGAATAATAATAAATTATTATATCAATTACAGCAATCCGATTGTTGAAAAACAATAATGCTTTCTGAACGACACACTTACTCTAACGGTATGGTGAAGACAGAGACATCGATGTTTCAATGGTTATTTCCATCTCATCAGTCTGTCACATCACCACCACTAGAGAAGTGTGCCGATCAGAAAGAAAATCAAAAGCTTTAAGCAAAATGATTTGTCGGAAACATAGTGACTGAAATATGAGATGGAAATAACCATTGAAACATCGATGTCTCTGTCTTCACCATACCGTTAGAGTAAGTGTGTCGTTCAGAAAGCATTATTGTTTTTCAACAATCGGATTGCTGTAATTGATATAATAATTTATTATTATTCAATTTGTTTCATAGAAACTACTTCCTTTCTAGGAACACAGCTTGTGGCTAGCTCCATCTCTGATTGGTTTACTGAGATTCGCAAGGTAATTGGTTTTTCAGTGAACTGTCAGCGTTGGTAGTGAAAAATTGCAGATTTCTCTGGGAGAATCTCTGATTGACACATTGAAAGTTGTACTTTTCAGTCATCAGATGGCATTTGCCATGCAAGTCACTATGTTTCCGACAAATCATTTTGCTTAAAGCTTTTGATTTTCTTTCTGATCGGCACACTTCTCTAGTGGTGGTGATGTGACAGACTGATGAGATGGAAATAACCATTGAAACATCGATGTCTCTGTCTTCACCATACCGTTAGAGTAAGTGTGTCGTTCAGAAAGCATTATTGTTTTTCAACAATCGGATTTGTAATTGATATAATAATTTATTATTATTCAATTTGTTTCATAGGACATTTTGTTGTTTGTAATCTTTTGGTGCAGGATGGTGCATTGACTATTGCTGAGCCTAAGATAAACTCTATCGCTATTTTACGATACCACTTATAAGATTTTTGTAAATTAAAGTAAAGATTGTGAGAAGCAAGTGTGCATCACGTAGCTCCCTGAAACATTAAAACTCCAGAGGCCTTGTGATGCACGCGTGCTTCTCAATTTTGGAAAATCTAAATGATTGACTAAAATTACAAAATGTTTACCTATAGTGATATAAATGTATTTTTAATACATAAGCAAACTATCAAACGTATTTCATGATATGGCCTTCTTAACTTTTTTTTTACTTTCCATTGTGGCAGTTAACGTGTTAATGCAAATTTGTTACTTTTGGTAGATACCTCTTGTTGTTTAGAAGAGAAAAGTAATCTTACATTTTTGTTGTAAAACGAATTGCTTTCGAGATATTTCACAGTCTAAGAGCCCGTGCAAGGCAAAATGTTATAAAAGTCAATGCTATTGAGTATTTCCAGAAATTAATCGTTTTTGTGATCGTTATTGAAGCGTGTGTTTCATTACAAAAAGCTTGCATGGTTTCCTAGATTGCGGAATATATTGAAAACAGTGGGTCCTACAACAAAAACGTATCAAAAATCTAAAACAAAACTCAAAAAAAAAAAAAATCAAAACGAAGTATCCACCATATTTGCAATAAAGTCAGCGGCGTAGAAATTATTTAATAAAAAAGGTAACAACACGCCCATCAGATCTCTGCTACTGGATTGAAGAATTTTTTTAATGGGAGTATCAAATCATGTATGTATTTCGATTAGTAACTGTCAAAAATTTCGAGTTATTATTCTGATCAGCCAATTTTTAGATATTCAAAAAATAATAAATCTTTCGAAGAAATTTAACACCGTGTATCTCGAAAACTAAAGCTTCTACGACCTATGTGAACGGGAAATTTTTCGCCTATTTTTTAATTTCTTACATGTCCTTTAAGTTAACAATTGTAACGCACCTATTATTAACACCCTGTAGGTGGTATACCGGGACCGGGTGTCTGGTAAGTACCTCCTAGTTTCTCGGGAGCATACAGGGGAGGTCAAAATAAACCTAGTGCAAAAAATCTACTCTATTTATTTATCATCCATCAGTAGGTATGCAGAGATTCTACAAAGGGTTGAAAACATAAATTTTATGAAAACCTAGTGTGTCATAAAAAAATTCCTAAAATGTCCCTAAACGGAGATACAGAGCTCCAAAACGGTACTCCGCGATTTACTTTTTTGGCTCTAATTTTTGAACCGACCTGTATGATTCGATGAAATTTTAATATTTTATATAGGCCATAACGAGTCATTAGGCCATATCAGAACGGATGTTTGACGTCGTCAGGTAAGTCAGGAATGGACTTATCACCACACTCGTTGGGTCAAAGTTTTGACAGGTGTCGTTTAATTTTATTTATGAAACGGTTGAAGATATTTTGTAGAAAAACTTACTAGGGATTTCGACTACTAGGTATACTAGGGATAATATTCCGGAAACTTATCAAAACTGCCTTCTGAGTTAATTAAAAATCCAGGACCAGACTTGAAAAATTTTCATGAATGGTCGATAAATGAGTACAGTCTTTCAATGCCCTGCCGGTTTCGGTCCAACGACCATCATCAGGTGCAAGGGACGGCTGAATTGCAAGAACAGAGGGGTAAGTAGTAAGTAGTGGGGAATAAATTATGGGGTGAAGATAGGAAGGGTGTTTGTTGATTTATGAGCGGGAGAAAACAACCCTGAGGGAAAGGAACTTTTTAAAATGAACCAAGGGCTGGCAGGTTAATCTCACACATAATCTACAACTCGGAATCGGAGATCAATCAGGGCAACAGCTGCACCTCACTGTGACAAAGGTGAACAATTAGAAGCCAGAAGAGGAGCGATTTATGTCACAAAAGTGATACTTACTTGAACATTTCGCTCAGGAACCGAAACGTGGCTCCGTGGTCACATGAACGCACATACAGATGAACAATTGTGTCGTTTTTACTTGTCGGTGGATTTTGGAGCACCCAAGAACACTGGGTAGAATTTTATTTACTGATGAAGCTCAGTTCACGCGGGATGGTGCAACGAATAAAAAAAAACTACCACCTATATGGGAACATGAAAATCCGCGCTCTGTTGTTCAGAAGAACTCGCAACATAGATTTTCTATAAATGTGTGGTGTGGCATTGCAAATGATATCCTAATAGGACCCCTTTTTTTGCTGGGCGGCTCACGGGGGAAATTAACTTACATTTCCTACAACTCATTTTGCCCGGCTTGCTTGCAGAGGCGAACGTGAACAGGCGTGGTCTTTGCTTCCAGTAAGGTGGGGCACCACCGCATTTCACTCTACAAGTCAGAGAGCATCTCGACAATGAGTACCCCAATCGTTGGTTCGGGCGCGGCGGCCTTTATTCCTGGCCACCTAGGTCCCCCTACCTCACTCATGAATCACCCTGACTATTATTATCATCCTTAAGCGTTTCAACAAAATTGTGGATATCCGATTATACAGGTCGGTTCAAAAGTTAGAGGCAAAAAAGTAAATCGTTGTGTACACTTTTGGGACTCTGTAGGTATCTCCGTTTAGGGACACTTTTGGATTTTTTTTATGACAGACTATCAGTCAGTATTATAAAGGCTCATTAAGTTAACGGGCATATTTCTGGAGCCGTTTTTAGAAAAGGTATCGACCGTAGGTGGAAAATATAGCAATTTAGAGATTTAGTGACTTGGCATGAAAGCGATTAGGTACAAAAATGTCAATAAAAGTTATTCGACGTCGATATTAGCTTTAAAAATAGTATCAGAAATCTTTTCGTTAGCTTAACGAGCCTTTATAATACTGGCTTTAGGTTTATTTTGACTTCGCTGTATGCTCCCAAGAAATTAGGAAATACTTACTTACCTTTATAGGTACTCGTAATGTGATTTACAGTGTAGTTCATATTTTGATTAGTTTCCTTTTCTAGAAAATGGTTTGTACGACTCTGAGGCCTACAACTTTGCAGTACAGCGAAATTGAACATTGGCGGGAGTGTGCGGATTTCGTAGCCAATCAGATTGACTTCGAAGTACTCAAAGTTCCTGTTCTAATTGTAAGTGTTTATATTATAATCTAATTTTATTTGAAACAATATTTTTTTATTACCGAATCTGAGTATCAAATACCTGTTTACTAATACACACTTATTAGGCATATAACATCATTTTTATGATAGTAAAATTATTTATAAAAATTATAAACTGTAAATAAAAACAAAAATATAAAATATTAATAGCTAGTCACGTAATGGACTTTTTGGTAAGAGGTTATAGAAATGAAGGGTCATAGTATCCTGTGATTCCCTGAACGGACTTAGAGTGTGTCTTCTTCTTAAGGTGCCATACCCGCATACCGGGCGTAGGCTACCTCTCCCATATGTCTGTGGTGCGCGACCTTTTTATCGCCGGAGTCCGAACGGCACTATTTGAGAGGTTTTACTAGGCAAGGGTACTATGCGGTGGTTTGCCGTTGCCTTCCGCAAGGTGGATCCCGATCTATGTTCGACAAGCACATTTTTGTTGGCTGCTGTGAGGTTCGAACCACGGTATATCGACACAGGGGACCAACGCGCTAATCCATGCAGTGCGCCACGGGACTCACTGTTTAGGGTGTCATATTCTCATATTTACCATATTATAACGGAAGAACACTGGCGAAGTATTCTGACTTTGTTATTGTTTCGTTTACCTTCTGTACAATTATTATTATGATGACTCAGTCAATTTCGCGACATTTCTAGTGACATGACAGGAATGACATATTGCTAGGCCAGTGTAACTCACATTCTACTTAATACCAGAATGGTTCTGCGTTCAACGCATGTTCGAGATCGCGTGGCCGTGACGGGTGACATGACAGACCATTCTGCCTGTAATTAATAATATTAAAATAATAAAAGGTCGTTATGAGTATAAAGCACATACAGTGCATTTACTAGCCTGCTAGGTGGGGTCGGAGAATGGATGCGGAACCAAGCTCTCTAGTTGGAGTTTCGGGCACTGCCAGCATGACAACTGTTATGGGCGATGGGGGAATTCTCCGACCCCACCTAGCAGGCTATATAGTAAATGCACTGTACCTATGTGCTTTATACTCATAGCGACCTTTTATTACTTTATTATTATTAATTAATCGTTGAGTATACCTGCCATTTTTCTCTTCTCTCATTCTGCCTGTGGCTGGAGTCATCCGTGAAACGGTCTGACTATTTCTAGACTCCACGGCCAACAACGGTAAAAAATACAGGTCGGTTAAATTAGAGAAAAGTTGAACAATTTTATGCCTAATAAGAATCTGAAATAAAATTTATGTAAACTTTAGGCGGTGCTGAAATATCCTGAAAAAAATGAAAAATCGAGATTATTTTTTAGTCATCTTTTTTATTATTGAAAATAAATTAATTAATTTTTGTAGGTTTACCTACATAAGTGGTCAAAATCTATCCATTTGACATTTCAAAAATTTTCAAAGTCGACTAGATCCTATAGTTTTCATAGTCGACTTCTGTTTTTCATATGTTAATAATATCTAATATAATAATAAAATCTATTACATTCAAAAAAAATCTTAAAATTTTCTTCTTTTTTTCGAATAACAAACAATTGGTCTGCGTAAAGGTTCAGGGAACGTCTTCCACCAATTCTGGCAGAACCTCTTGCAGAAACACCAAGTAATTGTTGACGTTCAGTCTGTTAGGAAGAACTTATATGGTCGTATGCAGATGATCCCCGACCCCGAGGATTCCCGCCCATACGTTGATAGAAAATTTCTGTTGGTAACCCTATAGATGCATTTCTGGTAGGGATTTTCTTCACTCCAATGATGATTGTTGCGGTGATTAAATTTTCCCTCCCGAGAAAACCTTTTTTCATCCGATGCCAGAACCGTGGAGAGAAAATTTGTATTGCACATAATTCTAAACCACTTTTCCCATAATTTTTTTAATATCTCCACAAACAAGAGCACATTACTCTTTTAAATTTTTACACTTTTTGTCGATGTGTGTTACGCATCGTAACTTAAAGTGCCTTAACTTAAGTATCTTAACTTAAATAAGTATGTGTCAAATAAATTTTAGAGCATGCATAAACTTTCTGCGCAATGAGTTTTTTAAAATTCTACTACATACTTACCTACCTAATTAAAAAAAAATCCCATTTGGTGCATACTTTTCGGATGACACTGATATACCTACCTACCTAAGTAGCTACCGCTTCTTAATGAAATACACACTCAAAACAAAATACCGAGTCCGAGTAAAACGGTAAATTATTATATGTATTAATAACTTTCCTGTATGGGAAGCAGATAGGGCGTAGAATGACGGATTAATTCGATAATGACCTCTCGATTGTGCAGATATCTGATTAACAACGATCGCAAATTGTCCGGCCACGCCAACGCCCGGTAGGACGGAGAACAGAGGGCCTAACGATGGCAGATTCGGGCCGCGCAAGGGAGATTTACGGCCAGTAAATGAACTCTGATTTCGGCATTCAGGGGGACTTGTAGTTTGTCGGCCGGAATGAATCGACCTGCGGGATAAAGCACCTTGCACAGATTTATAAAGCTTTAGACTACCGTCCCGTTTCTAATTCCAATATTTCACACGCACTGATGGCCTCCTCCTCAAGCGTTCGGACGACGGGCGCCGCCGAGGGTTTGCGTTAACGTGAAACGGTTGTTTTAAGATGTGAACAGAATCGCAATGGAAGTTTCGTACTATTTCTGAAAAAACAAATTATTGGCACAGATTTGGTGGCCTTAATTGTCAAAGGTGGTCGTTGCCTTCGCAACATAAACTCTTTTGAAACGGTTTGCTGAAACTGTCTATGAATTATTATACAGGCTGGCCACTTTCAACTGGCTCACCATCGGGATCTCCTAAATCATGAGAGATACAGAGTCGGTTAAAGTAAAGTTAAAAAAAGTTGTACAATTTGATGTTTAATAAGAATCTGAAACAAAATTTACGATATTTTCAGTCATTACTGAAATATGCCGAAAAAACTGATAAATTGAGATTTCCTATTTTTACTATGTATTTTTTACTAGGTAGGTATTGGAAATGTATAAATTATTTTTTTAAGTTTTAAATACGTCATCACAAACTATCCATTCGACGTTACAAAAATTCACAAAGCCAACTAGATCCAAGAGCATTCATAGCCAACTTTTGTTTTTCTTATGGCCGCCAAATTGTTTTTTCATGTCATTCGGTATTAAAAAAATCAACTTAACAGAAAATCTATAAACTTCAAAAGAAATTTTAAACTTTTTTTCCTTTTTTCGAAAAAAAAAAAATATTTTTCTTAGAATACCGTCAGTATGACGTCATATTGGTTGCCTTGGTTTTTCGGTGAACGGTTTTTGCTTATGACGTTATTGGATGAAGACATTTTTAGAAGCTTTTTTTATAGGTACAACTTTTTTATAGAATAGGTACATTTCGTATAAATAATTTTTTTAGCCCCGTATGACATGAAAAACCAATATGGCGGCCATAAGAAAAACAATAGTTGACTATGAAAACTCCTATGATCTAAATAGTCGGCTTTGAACATTTTTGTAATGTCAAATTACATCAAACAAATCAAACATGCGACCAGATAGAACGAGTAAGAGCATAAACCTTATCAGGTAGTAATAAGTAGGTACCAGCAAAGGGAATAAAAGAATATGAAATCAAAACAAAAAACAACCAATGCACCTGGTACACGGATGGATCCAAGACAAAGATTAGCGCTGGAGCAGGAGTTGCTGGGAGAGGCGAGGGAAATACATTTAGTGTAAACCTAGGCGGACTAGCAACAGTACTACAGACAAAAATTTTGGCAACCCGCGCCTGCGTGGAACATATGAAAGCCGGTTCCTATGAAAATAGGAACATTGAAACCGTTACTGATAGCCAGGCAGTTCTAAGAGAGCACTGGACTCAGTGACGATACAATCAAATACAGTGAAGAGCTGCATTAACTCTTTAGGTAAAGCTAGCAGATAAAAACAACAAAATAAACCTGTGGTGGACAAAAGGACACCAGAACAACAAAGGAAACAAAAAAGCGGATCTGCTTGCAAATAAGGGATCCTCCAAACTACCCTTAATCGGGCCAGAACCAACTTGCTGCAGAGCCTACAGCGAATTCAGAAGGGAAATAAAATACCTCCTGAAGAAAACACATATAATAGCTCCCATTGGAACGAAGTAGATCGATTGAGACATTCGAATATACATATTTATTAGAGAATAAAACTAATGAACTGAAAAAGCTGAGTAAACACCCGCTGAGATGGGCAATTGGACTTCTAACAGGACATTGCCCACTAATGAAACACCTCTCAATAATAGGATTGAAAAACAACCCACATTGCAGGAGATGAGGGGAGGGGGAGGAAACCCCATACCACCTGATGTGTGAATGCCCAGTACTAGAGGGAACTAGACTTCTATTTTGGGACCGAAATGGCAGAACCAAAAGAATAGAACAAGCACCCATTGGACTCATACTGAAATACTTTCGGGAGACGGGACTGATGAGCTAATTATCCAAAAGGTTACAATAAGCGCAAGCTTCAGTACGAGGGCTTTGAACCTACCCTAGAAGTAATAATAATGATAATAATAAAATAATGTCAAATCTCTAGCCTTTAATGACTTAGGTAATTATGTTAAAGTACAAAAATTTAATAATAAAAAAGATATGGAAAAATGAGAAATTTCGATTTTTCAGTTTTTTCGGGATATTTCGACAACGACTGAAGTAACAAAAAATTTCAGATTCTTGACAAGCATAAAATTTTGCAATTTTTCTCTAATTTAACCAACTCTCTTGCCCGTATTCACAAACGATAATTTCCTAAATAATTACGTAATTATTTAAATGAGTGAGATGGAGATATGCAGTTTTTTTTGCAATAGAATGAGATGGAGATATATGATTACGTAATTATTTAGGAAATTATCGTTTGTGAATACGGGCGTCTATCTCCTACAAACTATGGTTTGTAGGAGATAGAGTTGATCTCAATGGTGAGCCAGTTGAGGTACCTAAACAGCACAACATTCTGTGAACTGGATGTGTTTCAATTTCGTCAAAATTAAACGAATTATTGCTTATTGAAGCGATTTCTGCGATTTCTATTGTTATTTCTGCGTTTATTTTTGTAATAATTGATGTTGTTGGAGTTTTTTCTTTTTTATAATTTTTTTAATGTATCATTTAAAATCAAAAACTTGCTTCCTCAATTTTTTTGCAACTAGATTAATTCTGCAGATTGAAGAATTTTTAATATTTGCGGTTCAAGATATTTTTTATCAATTTTTTTAAATGTACTTACGATATTGCCAATTCTAAACCATTGAAAATAGAAAAAAATGGTAGTACTGAAATCAACAATAATAAATTTACATAGAGGTTGTTAAAAACAAAAACAGTTACGTCATATAATATTAAAAACAAACGACGTAGCAATATGAAAATGGTGTAGCATTAAATTGTGTAGCAATTAAATGGTGTAGCATATCCTTAATTAAAAATTTGATTTGTTTGTTTATTGAACCATTTTACTCTTGTTATAAAGATGTACCTATTTAAGGTTTATTGGGTTTTAGGTTCCTTTTAAAAATATCAACGAGAAAACACAAAAATGTTTGACGTTTCGGCTCTGATCAGAGCCTTGTTCACAAAAAATTTTATTTAAACTTGACTTTCCATCTCAAAACACTCCATTCCGATTCAATTTTTTTATTCATTCCTTTATTTTATTTTATATAGATATTATTGTTTAATTCTTCATCTGTGGCTTTAAGTTAGGAAACATTGTTAGTGGTGCTGTAGTGTGTTGACTGTCTGAAGAGGAAGTGAAGAGAGCGACCCTCTGAATAGCTTGCACCCTTGTATCCTCGACAAATTATGACCTAATAGGCCATATTAGGGCTCTTTCCGTGAGAAGGGATAATGTTATTCATTATTCAAACGAGTGGTTATAAAATTATATTTGATTTTTATGTTTATTTAATTAATTAATTTATGCTTATAACAAATAAGTATTCCAAATGAGTTCTGAAAAAAAAACTGTCGTAATAGGTATAATACCTATGCAAGATTCTTTTATCTTTGATTTGGTACTTTCATAACTCAAGATTTGAAGAAACTAGTGACCACTGACTTTGAAACTATAAGTATTTTATTTATAACTGAATGATGATTTGAGAAAATATAAAATTAGATATAGATTTATGAAACCTGAAAAAGCAATTATAAAAAAAGTAAAAAAATATACAGGGTGATTCATGAGTGACCTTACATAGACCAATGGTGATAAGCGGACTTCAACGCGTGTCGAAAACCACAAAAGAATTTTTTTTGTGATTTTGTGAAGAAACAAGTCAAAAAATTAATTTGAAGGAATTCAGATGAACATTAACATGCAGCGGGTATTATAAAGGCTCATTAAGTTAACGGGCAGATTTCTGTGGCCATTTCTGAAGAAGGTATCGAGTCTAAGTGGAATTTTTTTTAAATTTATCTATTCCTGACATGAAAGTAATTATGCAATGTTAATAAAAGTCATTTGACGTCGATATTAGTTTCAAAAACGAGCACAGAAATCTGCCCGTTAGCCTAATGAGCCTTTATACTATTGGCTGTAAGTAAAATAGGTCTGCTCGAAAACGATAGTCTACTGAAAAGTTTTAGTTTAACTTTTTTTTCGAGACGGTTTGGAGGGCAAAAATTTTTAAGTCCGCTCCTGGATTTTTAATTAACTCAGAAGGCGGTTTTGATCAGTTTCCGGAATGCACCATCCCTGGTAAACTTCGACAAAATATCTTCAACCGTTTCATAAATATCGCTATCAAAGTTTTGTACTTGAGACATAAAACACCCTGTAACTTCGTAACCAATCGCAAAAAAAATCTTTTGTGGTTTTCGACCCGCCTTGAAGTCCGCTTATCACCATTGGCCTATGTAAGGTCACTCATGAATCACCCCTTGTAAACAACGCCTTTTGTTTCATTCCTGTAATAAGGGCCTAAGAGTAATCGAGCATTCTACTATTAATTACTCACCCTGTATATTTACTTTTTTAATTCAGTGAGCAATTTCTTATGAGTGATATTTATTTTGTGAGCGTTTTGCTGCAAAGTTATTGCAAAATATTATATTTTGCAGCCGGAAAAATGCATTAATCGAAACGTGTGAATTTGTGTTCATGCATTTCCCGCCGTTGGGATCGCTTCGCTCCCTCTCTCGCAGTTCCGCGTTGGTCTGTGAACACCTTTATGCCATCAACGATGTTTGAAAATTTGTAGCATTCAGAGGTTTGGATCATTGCACGATACACCTAACACCGTATGCTACTATTGGCGTCGAATTCGGTCGGCTTCGCGCATGTCGTCACATTCGAGGAGTCGTTCTGACATTTTACTCGATTATTCTTTATTGATATACATCTTTCATATTGTAATAATTATAGAACACATTTTTCATTAAACTATTTTCCTCTTATTACAATCAGTTTCAATCAAAAGTAACAAAAAGTTCAAACAAAACTCTTAAGTATTAACAATTTCAAAATTTTTAACATTGTTTAGTGGTTAATTTGTTTTCAAAAGATGTTCGAAATGTCCGCCTTGCATAAAATGACATAAATGCTGATAAAATGACATTTCTCTTGACAGTAAAAAAAAAGTTTAAATTTTGTAGTTGAAGTGCAGTTTAACGTAGTCTAAATTATTGAATGATTTTTAATTTGAATAATCACAACAATAATAATTAATGAATAATCACAACATTGTAAGTTTTACCAATCAAGAATACGCAGATATTCACTTTACATATGGCTATAATTGTCGAGGCAATGCAAATGCAGCTCGAAGAAGGTACATGCAGTTATACCCGGAAAGACGAATTCCTTCTGTTAGAACGTTCATAAGGATTCATGGAAGAATTGCTGAAACCGGTACTGCTATTCCAAATAACCGTACTCGTGGCAGACACTTAGAAAGAACCCCTAATTTGGAAGCCCAAGTTTTGCAACAAATCGAAAAAAATCCCCAAATTACCGTGCGTAAAGTTGCTAGTCGAGTACGATTACCAAAAACAACAGTTAACCGAATTGTTAAAGAAAACGGCCTTCGTCCATTTCACTACCAAAAAGCCAGAAGACCATCAGCCTCGATTAGAATTTTGCCGACGATTGATAGATCTTCATGTGAGGAATGTAAATTTTGTTAGAACGATTTTGTTTACTGACGAAGCAAAGCAACGTTTACAAAAGATGGGATACGAAATTTGCACAATTTACATGTATACGCTGACAATGATGAAAATCCCCATGCCATTATTCAAACCAAATTTCACGAAAAATTTTCGGTAAACCTCTGGGCAGGGATTTTTTTACCTCGAAGATTAGGAGGTGATGAATATTTGAACTTTCTCCAAAATGACCTGCCCGAACTTTTGGAGGTTGTTAATTTGCAACTTCGGCGACAAATGTGGTACCAGCATGACGGTGCACCAGCCCACTTCAGTCTTGCAGTCAGGCACTTTCTACATCAGCAATTTCCTGGTAGATGGATTGGCAGAGGAGCCGATGCTCCAATATTTTGGACGCCGCGGTTACCCGATTTAAATGCAGCCGATTTTTTTGTGGGGACATATTATGGTTTATGCTAATTCCATAAACTCTGGAAGAACAACTTCGGCAGCGCATAACGGAAGTATTTGGGACAATTCGAAACTCTCCCCAAGTTTTTCAAAAAACTAGAACAAATTTCATAAAAAGACTGCGCGCTTGCATCAGTGCACAAGGTGGACACTTCGAACATCTTTTGAAAACAAATTAACCACAATGTTAAAAATTTTGAAATTGTTAATACTTAGAGTTTTGTTAAATTAAATCTTGTTAATAACAATCATTAAAATTCAATTTATCTTGCGTTATGGTGTCAATGGTTTTCCAATTCATTAAAATTTTGTGTTTTTGAGTTTAATTTTTTGATCATAAAATGCCCTTTTTTTCAATAATGGTTAATTTCACAAAAAATTACAAAGAATAATTTTTTTATTTTTTTCATTTTTTTTCATTTATTTTATAGGAAATCGCCAATTAATGCCGGATGTCGCGTTTTCAATATGTTACCTGTAGACATCAAGCAACTTGATAACAGCAAGGTATTCAGGGGGCGATTAAGATCATTTCTAATTGTGAGGCCTTTTACACAGTCAATGAGTTTGTGGAGTACTTTTGTGGATATTCTAGTGGAGGGAGCTGAAACGATATTGTCATTTTGGTCTCTTCCTGATTGGTTGCATACACTTTGTCGCGATTGCTTATTTTTTTCTTTGTATTTTACATTTATTGTGTTTGTTTTTAACCTTGTAATTTTCAGACTTGTCCAATCTGTAAATCAAGGCAGCCAAAGGATTAATAAAGATTACTATTATTATTATTATTATTGATACTTTTGCCTTATTTTTTTTTAATTGCGCCCTCAACTTCCCCTTCTGAAATGGTAGGAAAGTTAAAATGCCCAAACATGGAGTTGTTATAGTTTTTAAATTAATTGTTTTCATACACCGAGCCAAATTATGTCGCAAATGCATTTGCGATGTCTTCTGAGGCATATACATTCTGTCTGTTGGCAAATTCCCACATATACATTCCGGATCCTAAAAAACTTCCGTTGTTCTTACCTTTTCCTCATATCTATACAAGAACTGATGAAACGCATGAAAATATGATCGATGTTTTCGGAAAATCCTAGTAGCGTGCCGACGTACTAACTAGAGTCCCTCTGATTATCGAGGGACTCTAGGTAGGTGTACTACTAAAATAGGGACATATAAACCATTTTGCTTTGTTGCTAGAGAGTCTTCAATAACTCTCTAATTATATATATCCAGGTGAGCGCCAGAAAACGTATAGAAAACGTTGTGTGATCTAAGTTTTACAGTAAATATTTATTATAAATTCTGATAAAATTGTCCCATGGATACCCAAACTTCTTTTGTATTTTATTTGGTACCGTTTTCACCCATCTAGGTCAGAATGGGAAGCAGCAATCTGCAAAATTTCTTGTTTCCCGTACGTTATCCAGTGACCATCCTTGAAAGTTGTGGTCCTGTATGTATAATAGTTTGTTGTATTAACGTTAATTAAATAATTAAAGACACCTAATATGTATTTCAAAATAAATTTACTGACCACAGATGCTACTTAACACTTTGTATACATATATAGATAGATAGATAGATAGATAGATAGATAGATAGATAGATAGATAGATAGATAGATAGATAGATACTTTATTTAACTATTTTACACATATAAAAATGGTGTATAGCAAGTCATATTATAAATTATACAAGAATTTGACAAAAAGTGTCTGTAATACACAGACGTCATCAAACAAACACTCACAAAAACACAGAAATAAACACAAAATATACAGATAGATACTAGGCAACTAACCTCTACACAAAATCTGTTTTTAAAAATTTAAAAAATTCAGCCACATCATAGAAACAGTGATGCAATAGCAATCGCTTTATGCAATTACTAAAACAGTCATCACTCATGAGTCTAATCCGTGCAGGCAATACATTGTAGATTTTTATGTCAAGGGAATTCCTCTCTGATTTAACCAGCCTGTAGCGGGGCTCAAGTAACAGATCCTCTGTGACAGAGCGCGTCGTATACTGATGGACATTAGCCACCTTTGACAAACAACCTCTCCTTGCGTGAATTTCCGTTAGCGTCTGGTGCATATAGATACACGGGAGTGGTAAAATTTTGAGCCTTTTAAATAAAGGTCGACAATGATCCCTACACCCAGCCCCAGCTAAAATTCTCACTGCACGTTTTTGCAGTCTAAACACCTTAATTGAATGAACCGAGTTGCCCCATAAAGTAGTTCCATAGCTGACCAAAGAATGGAAGAGTCCGAAATATATGTTCTTTAACATAAATGAACTCAGGATTTTCCGGAGTTGTCTGAGCAAGAACAGTATGCTTGCTAGCTTCCTCCTTAATTCATTTATATGACATGTCCAATTTAAAGAATCATCAAGCGAGACTCCAAGCAGTCTGCAGTGCTTGCCCGTACTGATGGTATTGTTACTAGAAATAATCAAACTCTGAGTTTTATCTTTATTTAGCTGTAACCTATTCGCGGAAAACCACTCCTCTCCCATTTCCAGTATAGTATTCGAGTACTTAATCAGCTCCGAAACACTCACCCCGGAGCAGGAAAAGGACGTGTCGTCCGCAAAGAGCACAACCCCACATTTTTCGTGCATGTAGTAACAAAGATCATTGATGTATATGACAAACAGTAGCGGTCCCAGAACAGAGCCCTGAGGAACACCATGTTCAATTTTGTTCAGCCCGGACTTATTTCCACTTATATAAACAGACTGCTGTCTATGGCTCAAGTAGGACTCAAACAAACTCAAAGGCACACCTCTCACGCCATAACATTCAAGCTTCTGTATCAGGATCCTATGGGAGACACAGTCAAAAGCCTTCGAAAGATCGCACATAGTCAACAAAGAATGCTTATGCTCCTCCAAGCCCCGCACCACGCTCTCCACGATCTCCAGAAGAGCTCTGACTGTCGACTTGTTCTTTCGAAACCCGAATTGGGCAGGATGTAATAATCTAAACTTTTCAAAATAGTTGTATAGTCTGTTCTTTAGCAGAATCTCAAATACTTTTGAAAAAATAACAATAATGGAAACCGGCCTATAGTTACTCACAGATTCCAAGTCGCCTTTCTTGTGTAGAGGCAAAATTTTCCCAAACTTGAAGGCATCTGGAAAAATTCCCTGAGTAAAACAACTATTTATCAAATATGCAAGTGGCTCAGCCAACAAATCCACCGACTCCTTCAAAAATATGTCACTCAGGCCATAGAAGTCACCCACTGAAGATCTCTTCAACCCAGTTATTACGTCATGTACTTCCCTAGTGGTCACTCCCTGTAGAAAGAAGTTAAAATTCACCGGAGGTAGATATTTTAAAAAATCGCTACTCTGAGCAGAGGTAGTAGAAATACTCTTTATTACATTGGCAGCCACAGAAGCAAAGAAGTCATTAAAATCATCCGCTGTAAGGGTTTTGCTAGCTTTGGGAGTGGGTTTTCTGTTAAGTTCAAAATTTACCAGCCTCCAACAAGCCTTGTTTTTGTTGGCTGAATTGCACAGATATGAATCACAGGCTCCTCTCTTTGCGGACGCTACTGATTTTCGATAGTCCCTCCTCAACTCCCGGTAAAGAGACCACCCTTGAGGATCCCCTCCAACGTCACATATGACTTTCAACACTGATAAGAATTGTCGTTTTCTTGTTAATTCCTGATTAAACCATTTCACTGGTGGAGAGACAGAAGTACTTTTTTTCAAAGGAAAACAATCCTCCACCATGAATTTGTACATATTGACTAACCAAGTGGCCATGGCATTTACGTCTTCACCCAAATTTAAAATTGTTGACCAGTCAGTACTACAGACAGATGACCTAAACTTACTCAACCCAATGTCAGAGATGTGTCTCCTCTCCGTCACTGCAGGGACCGAACCCCCACCCCGATGACTCAAAACTATGTATTGCCCTCTATGGTCAGCTATGCAGGCTTCAAAAACACCCACCCGTCTGTTCGTCTCATCAATATTAGTAACAATATTGTCAACACAAGTAGCAGAATACTGAGTAACTCTTGTGTAATCACTTATAGTCGGACGCAATCCGAATGAGTCGCATAAATTTAAAAACTGAGTAAGATTTTCAGATTCAACCTTGAAGTTTATATTAATGTCACCTGCGATTATGATCCTAAATGAACCCCGCAGCAGGCCGGTCAGCACACGTTCAAGGTTCCCAAAGAAAGTGTTAAGATCTCTCGAACATGATGACCTATACACCACAACAATAATTAATCTCAAATTAGATATTTCTACAGCACAAAATTCAGAATTTAATTCGTCGCAATAAGAAGTCAGCAATATTTCCTTAACATCGAGGGAGTTCCGAGTAAAGATACAAACACCCCCCCGATCTCGGTTTTCCCTGCAGAAATATGAGGTCAGAGAATATCCATGAATATTCACGCTTTTTAAGTCACATTCCGACAGCCAATGTTCAGAGACACAAAAAACACTGAAGGTATATTCTGACAGAAACAAATTTAGCTGATCGATCTTGTTTGCAATTCCCTGCACGTTAACATGAAATAAACTCAATACACCATAATCCAGAACATTTTTGAGAGTACCAACCTCAAGAACATCCGCATCCTCATTGACATCCGTCGTTTGTCGCCCCGGATTTCCGGACCAGCTCTCGTCTTCTATGATGGAGCAGTTCTCCTTGGACGAGGGAAAAAAAATTGCCGAATATGGGCACCACTTGGCCAGAGGGATGGATCCATAGCTTTCGTTAAATTCTGACTGTGTACACTAACCTTGAAAGAACTATACAAATTTGGATGCTTCGAGTTTAGCAACTCCACTGAAACCTCAGGCAGATGTGGCCTTAGCAACTCCTCCAGGTCTCCCGCAGTCATTATCATTGGACCCCACAATTATCGTTCTTTTCTTCCGTCTCGCGACAACATCCCAGTCACCGTTTTGACCCCTCTCTGGCATCTCATTCATCCCATCAACAACCCCAACGCTTTTGTCCCCAGTATCACTCCGATCCAGAGTCTCAGATACACAATTCTTATCCTTTGAGGATTTTTTCGTCAACATGGCAACATTGTCATTTTTACTTTTATTAGCAGGCTTATTTTTTACGCCTTCAATCGTTTCAATATTTTCGGCTAGTCGAGTTGACCACTGATTTGTATCATGCAAATTTATCAATTTATCGGGTTTAACGGGCTTATCACAATTATCCGTCTTTGTCTTGCCGATCTGAGGCTTAATTTTACTGTCTCTTTTCTTCAAGATGTCAACATGATCATTTAAAAGATCTATTCTGTTATTTAATTCCTAAATTAAGGCATCCTTCTGTTTAATGATATATCGAAAAAGTTCGACATTGATTACCTTGTCATCGCTGAGACTTTCCAGGGTATCAAAAAACGCACCGTCTTCATCCTCCTGAGATTCACAACACACAATGATGTTTTTTTCCATATCTAGATACTTAACAGAGCTATAATTTTTAGCACATTTAAGGTGGAAATAGCTCTCGCACTTTACACATTTTGTTCCATTTAATACATGCCTATTACACTTTTTACAGGATAATTTCTGAGACGAAATTTCCCCTATCGTCACACCGGTATTCGGCATTGTTGCCATATACATATCTGCACCCGTTTAATGTGGATAAGTACCAAAGTAGATTTATTTAATTATTAATTTACGTAAAGTGAGGAGCGCTGCTGAATTCGTGAAATTACATGGAGTACTTCATGCTTGTCTGACGATTTTGGGTCATAAACTTACCCTAATTTAACGTCGGCTGCGTGGCCGACTATATGAATCGTTTTTGTTTTCGCCCTTTATCCGTTATCTCCCTTTCTGTAGGGGCCGGCAGTCTATTTCGTTGTTTAGTGCCGTGCCGAAGCGTTGCAATTTACTCATTACGTGAATTACAGTTTAGCGAATACGCTCTGTTCCGAGTTTATGAGGTATTAGTTTGATTTCATTACTGCCGGAAAGTGGAGAGGTGGGCATTTTGTTATTTGGAGGATAAGAGTAATGATTTAGATTCCCCTCTAAACTAGTTTAGCGATACTAAAGTCGGTGGTTGTGTGGGTTTTGTTTTTCGTAACTTGTTGCATGGGAGAAAGTTGATTACAAATCCTACTTTCGTCAATTGAATGAAGAGCAACAAACTTTAGATATTTCAACAAGGTTGAAGGAAAACACTCACCTAAGTAGAGAAAATATGCGGATACTTCAGTTCTGTGATAAATGTTTCAGTTCGTTCTATAAATAAAAAGAACTTTATCACACACGTCCCATTTTTATTGAAATAATCAGTAAACAATATTTACTACTATTGCAGTCAAAATATTCAACATCTAAAATTACATCGAGAAAAACGAACAAAAATTTGAAATTTAAAAAATTACCACTTTTTGGTCACCGTACATATAAAAATGTAATTTATTTCATTACTGGCATTACATTTTTGGTAAATATTTAACGAATTTTACCCAAATTTCCCGCAAAACACATTTAGTTTTCGAAGTACCTATATGTTTTTTTGTGATTTTGAAGTTTAGAAAAACGCCATTTTCTACGGAAAAATTCACACATGGATCTAGTGTGCTCTAATTTATTTTTTTAGCGCAACCTTATGACAAAAAAATTTCAAAAAAGATTGAAAACAAAAATTTTCCCATATGGTACGAACTTTTTGGCGTACACTGTATAATGCCATAAACAATTAATTATCTTACACGAAAATGCCAAGACCGAAGAAACTGAAATTGGTTCAAAAGTGCTTGAGTAAATTGCTTGAGATAATAGCCAGAGGTGTGCCTCATATCGGAGTAGCGGTCAGACCCCCCCCCCCCCCCCCCCCCATTATCAACCTGATGTGATGATAATTTTTGAAAGTTTTTTTTTCACAAAAATAATTAGGTACGTGTGATAGGGATTCCTTGGTGTTATTTTTATACTCCAGTATTATTAAGAAAAACAACGGTTTACCACTAAGGATTATCTTCATCAAATAAAAATCATAACGGAACACGCCAAGGACAACAAATAATGATCTTGTTGGAATGAGACTTCAGTCACAAAAAGTACATCATCATGAAATTTGCAACACGGTCGGGGTTGAGGTGGACACAATAAAGAGCAAAGAGCACAACGTCAGAGGACTCCTTAAATGGACAGTAAGGTCTCTTTCACGGCTTTCAGAGCAACACGGATGGCACTTATGACATTTTACCTACATTTATATTAGTGCATTTTTTTTTCAATAGGAACCTATACTTGCCAACAGTAAACACATTTGAAGCGTCTTATGAGATATTAATTGAATTAATTATTGTTTCCAACTCGTTCATTAAATATTATACATTATTCCCTATGTAGGTGTAAAGAAATTACCTACCCAAGTACCAAAATTACCTAATTGATTTTGTCCCGATCAATAATTATTATTGAGCAAAATTTATCAAACAATTTTTCCTGGCATTTTGAGCAATTGAGGAAATGCGTATTTATTGAGGAAATCTTGCTCACCCTATCCCGGGTGTCCCAAGATTTCTTTGTCAAGGGATTTCCGTTTCGTTTTAAAGCAGAAACAGATTAAATTGGTGAAATTTCAAATATACCCCTAAGGCTTTGCGGCTGTAGCCTCATACAACTTTGCGCCTTTTCACCCCCAATCAATAATCCCCTCCTAGTTTTTGCAAATCACACCCCTAGTTTATTTAGCTAGACAGGATTACTGACTTTGTTCTGAATACAGTGACATACTAATAATAATAATAAAAAATCTCTTTATTGTACCATTAAATTCAACAATCATTGATTAGTACAATAATAGCGTTGTAAGCGATGATGAATAATACATAAACAAAGAACAAACCGCAGTAGTACACATAAATTCGCCTGCGTAATCAAAAGGTCATACGCAAGCGATTGGCATTGTAACATTTTATTTTAATATTGATCACAATCAAAAAAGCATCAGAGAAAATTGAGAAAAACAAATAAAGGAAAATTTCTAGAATCTAATGCTAGTCATTGTATAAACTACGTTGTCATAAATACAATTATACATATCCTAGTGACAAGGTGCTAGGTTAATGAATCAATAAGGGTGGGGAGGGGGGGGGAGGAAGACAGAAGATCCATGGTAGAATAGGGTTCCAGGTCTGTGAGATATCTTCGGAGATGTGCCTTGAACTGAGAGAATCCAAAGGTTGCGGGGTCTATCCTGAAATGATTAAGGAATTTTATGGTCGCGTACGTGAATGTCCTTTCGGTGGAAGTGAGATGGTGAGTTGGCAGTTTGAAAAGATTGAGCCTGGTCTGATAATGGTGTGTGAATCGGAAACGGTCAAGTTTGGCTTGATGTTTGTAAATCAGTTTGAGAAGAGAGAAGACATAAACAGCAGGCAACGTGAGGAGACCGAGACGCCTGAAGTGACCCCTACAGGACTGATGTATGGACAAGCCTGCCAGTATCCTGATAGCTCTCTTCTGCAGAAGAAAGACTCTGCGTAGAGAATCCTGTGATCCGCCACATACGGCGAGGCCATAGGAGATGTGACTGTAAAAATGTCCGTAGTATGCGGTATTTGGTATTTGGTATTTGGTATTTTAACTAAATGTGAGAGATGGTCTATGTGGTCCCAAACACTGAAGACAGCGGGCTTATTGTATTTCTCACATTTAGATATTTCTTGGTTAGAAGAGCTCCGTTCCTTTGACAACGCAGGAGTCCGCTAACCAAGGTATTTTCCGCCAGCAGGCTCCCGGGACTGAGTGGTCCCAGGAACGCATAGCGTGTTCGTGCGAGTGCTGGACACTCGAATATCACATGAGAAGCTGTCTCATCTTCTTCATTGCAGAGTCTACAAACTGGTTCTTCTCTGTATATCCCCAGCTTATGTAGGTGCACTCTTAGGTGGCAGTGTCCTGTGATTGTGCAGCTGTCGACTCGCTGGTCTTGTAGCGCTGCTACTTCCCTGCGAGTCCGCACAGCTGTGTGTTCCTACTTGCATAGCTTCCAGGGTGGTATGGCTTTGGGGGCCTGCCACATCATGTGAATCTATGCTAAGTTCTGAGGTTTCTCCTTGTGGAAGTCCCTCAGTGGTTTGTTTGGTTCCTTCTCTGGTTTCCATTCTGGTCCCACGAGAATTGGGGAAATAAAAATACTGCGCCATAACCCCAATGACGCAGCAGGCTACATATAACGGGGTGTGCCAGGTTCCCCGAGGTTTGTCGCTAGTTGTCGAGCTCCCCCTCGACCATGCATCCATTGGTGCGCACAATACCGTGGAGTTGAGGAGGTTTTTATAGTGGTCCTCATCCACGCGGACAGGCGGTTAAGCCAAGCTTCCGTGCCCCTGGCGTTACTACCCTGAGGCAAGTCACAACAGTGATGTACCTCAGGGGTCGTTGTGCCGCCTAGCGGTTTACGGTTTGTGCCATGTTTTGTCAGAGCCTTGTTAGCCGTGGTACTCAAAAGTGGTACCACGTTGCCCGGTCCCCACGGTCTTGGACGTAAGGTTGACTTGTCCACCACATGACTGGAATCGCCTATGCTTTGACCAGTTGTGAGTGGACCTTAAGGACCCCGTAGTATGCGGAGAGAAGAACGTCATGAGACACAGTGTGTTGGAGTTGTCTCAGAAGGAAACAGGAGCTAGCAAGGCGTCGGCACAAGTGGTCAGTGTGAGTCAGCCAGTTCAAGTTTTGATCGATGTAAAAGCCCAAGGATTTCACAACCCGCGTAGGAGAAATCTCAGTACTAACGGTTTGGATGGGCGGTAAAGGAGGAAGGCGAGAACGGCAAGAATGGAAGTCAATCAACTCGGTTTTTGTTAAATTCAGTCTTAGTTTATTTTCTCTAAGCCATAAAGATGCTGCTTCCAATGGAAGTTTAGTTGATTTTATTATTTCAGTGAGGTCTCGTTTGTTTTCAACCTGATGAGGATGGTTGTATCTAGTTAACACAGAGAGGTGGGGGAAGAAATTGAGGAGCCCAAATCGTTAATGAAAATAAGAAAAGAAGCGGGCCGAGTACGCTACCCTGGGGTACTCCTGAGGAGATTGGAGCAAAGCGGGATCTCACAAATCGACCATCAGACACAGGGAGCTGTACCGCCTGGGTTCTTTCCCGTAAGTAGCTGGTAAACTACTTTAGGGGCAACCGCGAACACCTCTAGTGTTTTTACTCTAGAGGATTATTGACTTAGTTCTGAATATACTGTAAGCATTCTTAATACTATATGTTGGATTATTTTTTTATTTATTTAAGCTTCAAGTGTCTCGACAACTGGAGGTCATTGACACGGTTACAATACATATAATATCAGAAATTTAGTTAATTGTTAACGACAGGTGTTTTACATAGCAGTGACAAAGTATAATTATAATTTTGAAAGCAAATCGATGTCTTGAAGGTAGCTGATACTTAGAGAGTCGTTCGGTGGAACTGAGGAGTTCTTTTATATTTCCTTCTACGAGTATATTATGTTTACTTCGGCTCTAAGTTAATTTTAAGCATCCTGTAAGGATGTGTTTGACAGTGAGGCTGTTGTTACAGTGTTCCCAGAGTGGTGGATTTTCTGCAGCCATCAAGAACCCATGGGTGAGTTGGGTGTGTCCGATACGTAGTCCACGAATCACCAGTTTGTTGGATTAATGTTGGATTAATTTTGTCAAACTACCGTCATATTAACTGCGACTGTTCTTTTCAACCCATTTCGACTTAGAGATTGTTATCATTACCATAGATAACACGTCATTGTCGTCAAGTGTGTACCACACGGTAATGAAAGTATGGCGAGAGAGTAATATTTCATTTTGAAAAGACCTCAAAGTTGTATTCTTTTCTACTCCCGGGCAACGTTGTTTTTTTAAGATAGTTTATTGTTTTTGACAAGCTAAATTAATATGATTAGATTTTTAAAATTCTGTGACATTGCATTCAGAATTAAGTCAGTGAGAATAAAGTCTGTTGAGCAAAATAACTAGAGGTGTAATTTGAAGAAAAAAAAACAAGTAGCAAGTAGGGGATGATTACTTGGGGGTTGAAAGGCATAAAATTGTGAAGTTGAAAGGTATAAAGGTGAAAGGCATAAATGAAAAATTAGGAAAACTTTATAGGTATTATAAGCATTATTCAGTTAGAAGTTTAGTTAGTATTCATCATCATCAGAATACGACATTCCTAAGTCCTACCGCTTGAAATCAAGTTCAAGCTTAAGATAATAAAAGTACGATCGAAGTGAACAATCGCAGCTTTAAAAGAGAAATCTTCGTGGTGGGAAAAACGGTTGGTTAAAAGAGGAGACAAAGCAATCATCCTACTTTATAAATTCCGTCCTAATTATTGTCCTGATCCGAGGGGCAATTCATCCTGGCGGCCGGGGAGTTGGTTCGGTTTTTAATGCGATTAAACGCAATAAAAAGCCCTGGAACGTGATGTGTTTACAGACGGCAACCTGTTGAAAACCTTTTATTTACATCGAATGAGCCGAGCATACACATTACACCACCGTTCACAATGAAACATTCTCCCTCCACCGTCGCTCTCCATTCCATTCATAACTCCGTCACTTATGAATTTTTATAGTCACTACTACTCTTCCTGCTTCCATTCATTCGTTCATTCATTTCTTAGGTCGAGCTATGCTCTAATTTATGCAGGATTCACCGCTGCTACACATCACCCTCCTTATTTGATTTCTCTTTTATTGGTACCTATCCATATTTTAGGCGACTATTTTTATGTCCAATTCATTCTCCTATATTGCTTATTGAAATACTTGAAGCTTGTTCACGGCTGAATAACAAGGATCAACAACAGGTTGCGGGTTCAAGGCACTGTTTAGGGTAGAGGTACTCATGAAGGTTACCCCAAATTACTGTCTGGCCCTTGAAATATGCATGAAAACGTTTACAAATACGTAATTATGTAGTTTTGGAAATTGCCTGCTTAAGTTCGGATAAACATATCAATTTCAAAAAATGTAAAAGTATCAAAATATCGGGGTGTTCAAAAAGTGGCAGTTGTTAGTCTCAAATCATCCGTAACTCTAAATCCTTCAGTATACAGGGTGATTCTTTTAAAGCGCCCATTACAAAAAGTACGACTTCTAGTTGATCTAGGAATCTGAAATTTGGAATTTAGGCAACATACATAATAACGAGTCGAAATAAAATATTACCAAGATGGCGGCACATTTAAAAATGGGGAAAGGAAGTGTCATCTTTGTTTTTTTAAATTGGACACCCCATACATTATTGCATTTTCACATTGTCTGAGAAAATGTGATAACAATGGTACTTATAGTTGCAGTTTAAATTGAGTAGGCTATGAGTTATAAACAAGTGAAAATCACAATTTTTCCACTTTGAAACCATTTCCAACAAAAACGGCTCAAGATATCAGAAAACGGATTACATGTCCCTATTTTAACTTTTAAAGAGGTATCCTATTATGGAGTTGAAAAGTTTATACAGGGTGGTGAAAATTATCAGATTTTTGTTCACGCTGTATAAACATTTCAACTATGCAGTAGGATACTAGAAGAAAAGTTAAGATAGGGACATGTAAACCGTTTTCAGATATCTTGAGCCGTTTTTGTTGGAAATGGCTTTAAAGTTGGAAAATCGTGATTTTCACTTGTTTATAACTCATAGGCGACTCAATTTAAACTGCAACTATAAGTACCATTGTTATCACATTTTCTCAGACAATCTGAAAATGCAATAATGTATGGGGTGTCCAATTTAAAAAAACAAAGATGACACTTCCTTTCCCCATTTTTAAATGTGCCGCCATCTTGGTAATATTTCATTTCGACTCGTTATTATGTATGTTGCCTAAATTCCAAATTTCAGATTCCTAGATCAACTAGAAGTCGTACTTTTTGTAATGGGCGCTTTAAAAGAATCACCCTGTATATGCGTCAAATGGTCGTAAACAGTGTGTCTTGCACAAGGGTACCTACCTCAAGTAACGCTAGTATTTTAGATCTGACGCTGCATCTTAACTTTGTTCCCTGATCCTCATCCTAGCGCAATGAAAGTGATGTAATGTAAACAATATGACGTAACTGACATTAACACCAATTATTGGTTTCCTCAAGGCCGTTCAATTTGTTTATTTTCAAAGCAAAAAATGTTAATCAATATTAATTTTTATTAAACAAAGAAAATAATTACCGAAGTTTAGTTATTTATTTATAATTGTTTAAATTAATTCCAAAAATGGCGTTTACGTTAAAACAAAAAAACTTTTATAGTTGAAAGTTACTTTTGCAATGGAAATTAAATTGATGGAACTTGGGTGTACTCAATAAAAATAACTACCTGATAGAGTTACGAAAGGAGTATCATCCTGATGTTGCGGTGGCTTTCCAGAATTTCAAGCGAAATATTGCAAATTTTCGAGAGACAGGGAATGTTGTCAGAACAGTAAGTGGTAGGCCAAAGAGATGTACTGAAGAAAATGTGACAATTGCTCGCAATATTATGCAAAACAATCCTCATAGTTCGTTCATCTAGCTCAGCAAAGTGATGTTTCTGTGGGAACCTGCTACAGGTTACTTTTGGAAAGATGCTTACTTGTATCATTATCCAGTGACGGTGGTGCAAGAGTTGCTGCCTCGAGACATTCATCACCGGTTGAATTTTGTCGTATATTCTCTCAAAATTTACAACAAAAATGCAGAAGTAGGTAAAAAAAAGTAGCATTAGTAAGACTGTCTTCACTAATGAAGCGTGGTTTCAAAGATCGGAATATGTAAATTCTCAAAACTATACATCATGGTTTTTCTGAAAATCCGCACATGTTTATTGAAAAGCCACTTCATCTTGCAACAATTGGCGTTTTGGCAGCGACTGGAGTTGAACGATTATGTTCCAATCTTTTTGGAAGGGAATGCTGCGCGGTAAAGGGGGGAAATTTTTCAGCAATGTATGAACCAGCTGTATGCAGACGAACTGGCCAAAGGCTATTTTCAGCGAGACGGTACCCCACCACATTGCGTTATCGAAACGCTCGATTTACTGAGGGAACATTTTGACGATCATCGACCTTATCAGTCGTAATACAGCCATGATATGGCCAGCCAGATCCTGAGACCTCACACCATGTGACTTTTTTGTGTCCTTACATCAAAAATTCAATATTTATGACACCAATCAATGATTTGGCAGAATTATGACACATAATCGAGAGGAGAAGTTCATCGAGATAAACAATACACCTAACTGTTACAGAGTGCCTGTAGTGGCCCTAGTAGAAAGAAATATTGGCTAGAAATTGGCTAAATATTGGTACTATATTGATCGGTTGGGCCAATATTACCAATCCCTATACTATATTGGCGCAATATAGAAAGTGAAATTGGATGCCAATATTGGCAATTCCATATTGGTGCTATATGAGTTCTCTAGATATGTAACGTATATTGGCAAATCAATCTTGCCCCAATATTGATTTTGCAACATCTAAACTCGCTATTATTGGTGTAATATTGGACCAATATTACCTATTTTTGAATTCTATTTAATAATCGTAATTTCTTAACGATTATTACTTTTGCTTATAGGTATGTATACCTATATATGTGGGCCAGATATAATCTTTAAATTTTTTTCAACATACTTGAAGGCATTTTTGCTATTAAATAATGACATTAAAAAATAGACGAAGTTTATTTTTATTAATATAGGTAGGTATCATAGTCAAAAGTTGAAACTTGGAAACTTTAAAATGCGTGTCCTACTATTTTTGTCGTCTTCAACATTTTTAGTTCATAATTTCAGAGTTCAAAAATGTCAAATTCCATACCTACAAGCAGTACCTCTGGTATAACCACATGCGCCCTTCACGTGAACAAACAGAGATATAAAATTTGTCTATTTGTAAAAGGAGGGATAAACTATCCACTTTCCCGTCACTTGCTCTATTTTACCTGTCGATCAGGCATCTTCCTTCATCTTCCTTTGTTATACCATACCACACGTTCCATCATCTTATTTATTTCTTCTTCTTCTTTGTTCTTTGCCGTTGCATGTTGCATCCGTCTCTCTTCTCTTTCCCTTACATATTTCAGATTTCAGTCTCAGTTCACACTCATGAGTCAATCAGTTACGAGTGTGTTACGACAGACTTCTTGTGTTACTGTGATACTGTGTTATAATATTATTGTTAACTACTAAACAGCAGATTCTAATAATAATCCAGTGCCAATTGGAAATACCTAAGTAAGTATTTATTTTATTTATTCTATTATTAATAATGGTCGAGTTACGTGAGTTCATGGGTTTGGTTGTGGGTTCATGATGAGTTCTATGCATTTCTATATTTTTTTATATAAAGTCGTAGGTAACTTAAGAGATTGCAAAAATGTTTATTACAGTTTATAACAAGTGTTCTACAAGCTCTATGACAAACTTTGACAGATGGTAGGTTGCTTGATTTTAAACATATTTTTTTTAATAAACATGGGTCCGATTCGTTTTTGTTTAGAAGTTACAAGCATTTAAAAAATCGTAATTTTTCAAGTTCAAGGCCCTGTAAAAGGAAAACGGTTCAAGATAGAGAAAAACGGCTTACATGTCCCTATTTTAACTTTTTATGGACTATCCTATGGTATAGAAACATTTGTACTTTCTTTGATTTTTTTAAATGTGGAGAAATCTCAGATTTTTTCAATTTTTTTATCACCCTGTATAAACATTTCATCTACATCATTGGATAGTACATGAAAAGTTAAAATAGGGACATGTAAGCCGTTTTTCTCTATCTTGAACCGTTTTCCTTTTACAGGGCCTTGAACTTGAAAAATTACGATTTTTTAAATGCTTGTAACTTCTAAACAAAAACGAATCGGACCCATGTTTATTAAAAAAAATATGTTTGAAATCAAGCAACCTACCATCTGTCAAAGTTTGTCATAGAGCTTGTAGAACACCCTGTATTAGAAAAAGTTGCTACATAAAAACCATGCCCCTGGACTATTTTTTTAAACGCATCAGGCAGTGCAGGCGTGCAGCATGTTGTCACCTTGCCACACTGCAGCACGTCCCTTGTTAACTGATAACCAAACATGTCGGTGCTAACTTTATACTTACGCTCAAAATTATTGATAAATGAATGTTTTCTTTTTTCAAGCTGTTGGTCCTATCCCTTATTATATTTTCTGAAGCGTTGAGGACACTTTTTAACATCTTATTTAACTTCAAGTTTTATATTTTAATCTATCATTTTATAATAAATTGTAGATGTTTATAATAAATATTAAATTTATCAAATAATTTTATAAAAAATTATACAGTGCCCGCCAAAAAGCTCGAACCATACGGGAAAACGTATCATAAGTAGGCATTTTTTTTATATGAATATTATGTCCTGATGTAATGCATGTGATATTCTTTCAGAAGAATTTAGTTTCAAGATGCAACCGAGGCGAACATTTCAAAGTCAGTGGAAGTTTGCTTGGCTTGGCTACTGGTGGCGATCGAGAAGGTGGACGGAGAGAAAGAGTGTTAAAGAGGGCCCACCCTGAAGAAAATGTCTAGTTTTTGTAAATAGTGTCTACATTTTGGAATAATTTTTTTTCAATAATTACAATGTACTTATAACTTAGGTATGCTAAATTTATTAACGATTAAAGCATCATTTTATACGCAGAATTATTATGTTTTTATTAGTCTACAATGTTGATTCTCTGGGGGGGGGGGTATCTTATCCAAAATTGGCAATAAAATATGTATCCAATATTAAAGTCCTATAATTATCCAATATTGGCAATACAATATGTGTCCAATATTAAAGTCCTATAGTTATCCAATATTGACAGTACAATATGTATCCAATATTAAAAATCCTATAATTATCCAATATTGGCAGTACAATATACATCCAATATTGGTTATAAAATTGGCCCAATATTGGAAAACAATATTGGCTAATTATTGTAAAATGTTAACACTTCGATATTGGCCCAATATAGGTAATCAATATTTAACCAATATCGACCAATATTCAGCCAATATAGCACCAATATATTTTTTCCACTGGGGGGAGTGAGAAACCGTGTATTAAAATGTGTCCAGGAGGGTGGAGGACGGCATTTCTCGCACCTCTTAAGTTAATTAATTATTGATTTTATTTACCCATTTTATAAAAATAACGATAAATACTCTAGTCGTTAAAAAAAAATTCTAAAAAAAAAAAACAAACAAATCACTCTACTCAAATAGTCCGATTTCTTTTTGTTCGGCATACTCCTCTGGTGGTGGTGATGTGTCAGACTGATGAGATGTAAATAACCATTGAAACATCGATGTCTCTGTGTTCACCATACCATTAGGGCAAAATATGTTATTAATTATAATATAATACAGGGTTATGCAAATTTCATGGTGTCAGTATTGGGATATCCTAAACCATAAGAGATACAGGGTTGCTTAAATTAGAGAAAAGTTGCGCTATTTTATGGCCATCTCGAATCCGTCAAAACATGCAAGATATCTGTGACCGTTCCTGAAATATCCTGAAAAAACTGAAAAATCGAGAAATCTTATTTTTGGAATATCTTTCTTACCATTGGAAATTAATAAATAATTTTTTGTAGCCTTACATAAGCCGTTATAAGTTATTTATCTGACGTTTCAAAAATTTTCACAGCCGACTAGATCCCAGAGTTTTCATAGTCAACTTTCGTTTAATAAGAAAAACTTTCGTTTTTCTTATGGCCGCCATATTATTTTTTTATGTCGTTCGATAAGAAAAAAATAATGGAAACCAAAAACTAATAAACTTCAAAAAATAACTTTCAAAAATTTTTGTTCTTCTTTTTTTTTCTAAAAAAAGACAACTTTTTAGATCGAATATCATAGAGAAATTAACAACCTATAAGGCAAGCAGTATGACTTCATATTGGCCTATTTCAGTTAAGAACTATCTGTTTTTCTTTGAAAAAAGAAGAATAAAAATTTTCCAATTTTTTTTTTCTAAAATTTATTAATTTTTGGTTTCCATTATTTTTTTCTTATCGAACGACATAAAAAAATAATATGGCGGCCATAAAAAAAACGAAAGTTGACTATGAAAACTCTGGGATCTAGTCGGCTGTGAAAATTTTTCAGGATTTTTCCTGAAAATCGACGGAAGAGTATGATGAAAAAATTACCCGAAATAACAGGTAGGTATTCGAAAAAAAAATTCATACCACCTTCAAGTTCCTTAATAAACAGGGGCAAGTTATAATGAGACATCCTGTACATATTACTGAATGTATATACTGTTATGAAAAAATGAGTTCAGTTATAAGAAAATAGAGATTTCAAGTTTCAATTAGCTTTAAATATTGTGACAGTTGAATTTATGACTTTTAACAAATAAAAAATAATTAAAATTAGAAATATCAAAAATAAATTATTTTGATTGGTTGAAAAAAATCTGTTTATGAAACGAAAAATGTGAAGGGGAAGGATGTTGATAGCAACGAGAATAATAATAAAGAATTACATAATGAGAAAATTTTAAGAGCGTCTGTGAGAAAAAAAGTTAATAAAATGTAAAATAATTATTTAGAACAATTAAAGATAAGAAGTGATATCAAAGTGAAAGAGGATAAGAGAGGAATAAATAATTAAAGAAGAGAGTTTGTCAAAAGGAAATAGAGCAAAATTTGAAAGCAGAAAGAAGATAAAGTAACAGAAAGCAAATATTTATTAGTAAACGGAAGACAAGCAGTAAGAAAAAGAGAAAGAGACTACGAGGACGAGAGAGAAGCTTTATTTGGAAAGGCCAAGGGATAACGAGAGACGGTGTCAGAGCAGCAGTTTGAGAATTTTGAAAAAGTGCTGTGAGAGAAAGACTAAAGAAGAAGAGAATATTGTAAGATTTTGGCATTCATGTATTTAGTTTAAATTTTTAGAGTATAACTAATTTTAAAATTCAGAGAGCTCAAGGTAGGTTTTTGTAGTATGTATTTTTTTTATATAAAATTTTTGTAAAGTTACAAGTCATAAATTAAGCGTTTTATTCTACAAAATTTCAAATTTAGATTCAAGTAAAATTAAAAACAAAAATTTTGCAACTGAACCCAACTGGGAAAGAGAGTGCCCTCATAAATAACAATAATAATAAAAAGTTGTTTATGGTATAAAATTTAAAAAAATACATTTAATAATAATAAAATAAGAGAAAGGGGGAAAACGGAATACCATAACAATACACACTGTACAGCGGATGTCTCGTATAACCTGTCGCTGTACCTTATCGAGAAACCTGGAGGTGGTTCCAAAAAATGTTTTTGATAATTTTTTTTATGATTTCATTCAATGCCACATAAAAAATTAATTGTTCCTCTTAAAGTATGTAATATTAACGACAAAATATGTACAAAAGTTGAGTTCTGTATCTCAAATAGTTCCTCAGATATCGTCAAAAAAATGAAAAAATATATTATTTTGACACCTTCTATCTCGAAAACGGTATTTTGAAACACCCTGTATTTAAAAGTTTAACTCGTAAACTTAATGCATTTTTAGAACAGACAGTGGCTAGTAAACACGGCACTCTAAAGTATTATAAGTGATATTTTATAAACACGAATTGACCGCGATTAAACCACGGAGCTGTCGTGTATGTTAAAGTATACCTATTAATCGGTCTTCGCATGCATTATAACGTGTGACAACTTTCCAAAGCAATATCAGTTCCAAAAAAAAAAATATCTTTAAATCTTGAATATCTTAAAAAAAAATAGAAAATATTAGATCTTGTTCTTGTAGATAAAGCTGGTGAGCGGCGAATTGCAATTACGTGATTTTTCCCATGTTATTCCCCTATGTCCCACTTTGAAAGTTGTCACACGGTATAGAGGGAAGGAGAATTAGATTAAGACGATTCATAACCATGTATTACAGTATTATTGATTCATAGATATTCGTAACTAGGGTAGATTAGTGATACGACAGTCTTTAATTATTATTCTTATTATTAAATAAAACCAGTAAAACCTGAATACTTATAAATCACATAATTCCTGCAAGAACTTTAACCCTTAATATGGCGATCATCTGAGACTGACCGCAACTAACGAACCCGAACAACCAAGTTCATCACAAACCTCTGCCAAAGGCCGAGGTCTTATTAGGTAGGTGCTTTAGGTACAACAAAAATAAATAAAAATCGCCTTTCTGTATGTCTGTAACCCACGCAGATCGTTCTTGTGCCAGAATTACATGGATAAACATGGAAACCAAAAGTTAATAACATTAAAAAATTATTATTCTTAAAAAAAAAGAATCAGAAAAAATTTTTAAACCATAAGGCAAGTACTGTTTGATTTTTATAGGAAGGCGAAGGCTGGGCGTGAACTACGCATCTTGCGAGCTTTGCTCACCGCCACTAAGAATTTACACGTTTGATGAACGTGTAATAGAGATATACTCTTATTAGCCTCATCTGGTTGGTCAACAAATATTTATGGAGACCCCATGCCCCTTGCTGTGCAGTAAGAATTTATTCGCCTTTCTATAGTAACAGGACTATGTAACATATTAACATGATATGTATTAATATGATATATCAACATGACTTCATATTAACGAAATTCGATGAAAAAAATGTTTGTTTTTTTTTCGAAAAATAGAATTTTTTTTTTTTTTTTTTTAATAGATAGGTACCTTGTGATTTTAATTTTTCACGACTTTTTTATAGCGAATGATATAAAAAACCAATATTGCGGCTTTAAGAAAAAAAAAAGTTGACTATGAAAATTCTGAAATCTAACAGTCGGCTTTGAACATTTTTGAAATGTCAGATGAATAAGCTTTTAACGATTTATGTAAGCCTACAAAAAATTATTTAATAATTTACAATAATAAGATATGAAGAAAATTATAAATCTGGATTTTTCAGTTTTTTCAGGATATTTAACGAGCGGCCACATATATCTTTATTATGTCTTCATGGATTGGAGATGGCCACAAAAAAGGCATCTTTTTTCTAATATAACCGACCATTTAAGTACCTATCTCTTAGCGTTTATGAGATATTCGATTACACATAGTGGGTTCTGAAATAAAGGACAGCCTCTATATGCAGTAGGTATAATAGTATCTTCCAGTTGTACAGGGTGTCCCGGCTCATTCGAGTCTGTCTCTGAGGGCCAAACGATGAATAAAACAAAAATTACAAATTCAAGCAAGAACAGGATCACAATGGTGATAATTTGAAACTATTTTGGACTATAGTTGCTGTCCCGTATGAGAGTGGATTATCAAAGTTATATTTTTTTAAATGGAATGCTCTTACGTTATTGAATTTTAAGATTATCTGAGAAGAAAAAAAATTAATGATTTTTAAAGTTGGAGTTTAGATTAAGTAGTTTCTGAGTTATAAACAAGTGAAAATCGCAATTTTCGAAGTTCAAGGCTCTGTACAACGAAAACGGCTCAAGATAGAGAAAAACGGCTTACATGTTCCTATGTTAACTTTTCATGTTCTATTCCATGTACAGAAATTGTATTATTTTTGTGATGCAGATTTTTAATCACCCTGTATGAACATTTCATCTACATCATAGTGAATAAAAAGAACGCACAAAAAAGTGAAAATAGAGACATGTAAGCCGTTTTCCTCTACCTTGAGCCGTTTTAAGTTGTACCCAGTACTTTTAACTTCGAAAATTACGATTTTCACCTAATTTAAACTCCAAAACTGCAAAAACCAATCTTATTTTTTCTTCTCAGACAAATTTAAAAATTCAATAACATAAGAGCATTCCATTAAAAAAAAAACATATCCCACTCTCATACGGGACATTTTGTATATTCCAAAATAATTTTAAATTTTGGGCATTGTCGTCCTGTATTTGAATTTACAAACAAAATTTTGAAAAAATTCATCTATGGCCCACAGAGACCGACTCGAACGAGCTGGGAGACGCGGTACATTCCGGAAGAGTTTATTCAAAAACTTCATTCGTTGCTACTTACTACCTCATACAACTAACGATTACCTCTTTTTTATTGGTCAAAAGGGTATTTACGGTCAAAAGGGTATTTACGCTGGGCTGTTTACAGTTAGTTTTTCAAAGATCAATCGAGGATGGTTACTTCTGGCAATGATTAATGAAGTACCTAAGTGTGTAATTCCAAATAGAAGTTATCGAGTAACCGCGGTGGCAGTGACTATGCATGCAACGAGGTCACCTCATGGCGTGGGCCTGCCTTGCCGCCTTCCCGCCGTCCCCTCCGTGCGACGGCCGGTCGGTCGGGTAATTCCATTATGGATCGGCCCTTCGGATGCGGCCCGCGTGACAAGGAGACGTCAATTAGTCGCCGGTCCGCGATGGCGCCGCCGCCGTCGGGGGACGTAGGGGGTGGTAGGTGTGCGGGCGGCGGAGAGTAGCAACTCTTGTCGCTGTTCATTTATACATCCCGGGACCGGAGACGACCGGCCGGCCATTAGAGCCCCGCGTCCATGTATATGTATAATGCGCGTCGTGTCGGTCCGACCGTCGGGGATAGGTGCAGGGTCGGGCTGGCAAAGGATATTAAGGCAAGGACATGCACGTGACCGAAGTTCTAGAGTTCTGTCTGTATTTTACTTTTGAGTTACTGTGTTAAACTTGCATATGGTCACAGGTTTCTTTTATAATCTATGTTTGGTTATAAGCTACAATATTGTAACGTAACTATACTTATAGCTAATATAACGAGTTGTTAATAAAAAAACGTACACACATGTATATAAAGCAACCTCCACTAGCAAAGCACAATATGATTTGACATAACTATTACGATAGGGTTTGCTTGTTATTTTTTTTTATTATCGTGAACGGAATTACACAGGCATTCAAAGTTTACCTATTCCCTGAGTTCAACAAAAATTTTCAATGTGGCATCGTTGTTCGTATTCGAATAATATTATCGAATATGAATCCCGGTAACGATGATTGTTTTAAGCTTTGTTGGACTTGCCGTTTCATATGTTCCCATGGTAACATCTATCTGGGTATTGTAGACCTACACATTATTTTTCTGCCTGAAGAAGGGTATTCAGTGCAGTGTTGTGACTTTATTTTCCACAAAAGTGGTCATATCTTCTTAAGTGAGTCATACTGGAGAAAAAAGTAAATGAACTCAGACTCCTTAATCCACAATGGATGCTGTGGTGCTGTCCGTGTCCGCCATTTCGGGATCACCCGCCTGTATGCGGGTGATCACGAGATGGCGGACACGGTATGCAGGGTGTTGTAAAGGGATGTTCATCAGAAACACTGTAAATTTAAAACAAATTTTTTTTCCTCGCCTTCGGTACCGAGATATAGTGCTGCCTTTTCTCAAAAAGCTAAATTAACATATTTATGGCAGCCAAATTTAAGGATAATACACCTGAATATCCGGATTCTGAATTTGAAGAAATCGTGGTGGCCGTTCTGGGCCCGGACAAGGCGAATTTTTACGAGAGGGTGATAGGGGATCAACCCTATTATGCCACCATTAAAACTCGCACAGAACAGCCACCGTGATTTTTTGAAATTTAGCATCCGGATATTCAGGTATTGTAATTTTCTATTTTGGGCTATAAAAACTGCCTTTCGTGCGTCGCTGTGGTTTTTATTTTTTCGTATAAAGGAGAAAGATCAACGCTATTACGCCTCCGTGAAAACTCGCCTTGTCCGGGCCCAGAACGGCCACAATGAGTTTTTGAAATTCAAAATTCGGATATTCAGGTGTTGTAATTTCAGATTTTGAGCTATAAAAACTGCCTTTAGTGCGTCGCTGGGGTTTTTATTTTCCCACACGAAGGAGAAAGATCAACCCTATCATGCCCCCGTGAAAACTCCTTGTGTCCGGCCCTTGAAGGGCCAAATGAATTTTGTAAATTCAGATTTTCAGCTTTAAAAATAATCTTGAACTGAAAGAACTGCCCATTTATAAGTTGCTAGTATTTTTTTGCGTGCAAATATTCTCACGTGACTTCATGAAGTGGCATTTTATTGTCATTCAAGAAGTAACATCAAATTAAGTAATGAAATTATCATCTTACCCGAGCCCAGAACCGGCCCGTCCATATAGGCGAACTAGGCGGCCGCCTAGGGCGCTAGAATTTGGGGGCGGCATTTTCATGTTCATCATTCATTAAACAGAACCCTAAAATGTAAAACAAATACAAAAATTGTACACAAAATGAACTGATTGTACCCAAATTTTTTGATTGTGGAATTTCGACTTATTTAATTTAATTTGTTTGATCTTGGTCCTAAGAAACTTTATTTTATGAGTTTTAGTACCTAACTAATTATATTCATATATGTACTTTCATTTCAACAGAATATTACTTTACATTAATAAACAATCGGTATCGGTTTAGTTAGTTCATAACAATTTGGACTAAAGATATAAAATATTTTCTTCGCCGTTTCTCTATACCTAACCATTTATTTAATTAAGAATTCAAGGAAACTGTTATTGTATACTGGGTGGGAAATTTTTGTACTATACCCATCATTAGGATCTCGTAAACGGTAAGAGATACAGGATCGCTTAAATTATAGAAAAGGCCCAATTTCATTCCTATTATAAGAATCTGAAATAAAAGTTGGGAAAACTTCAGGCATTGCTGAAATATGCTGAAAAAAATTAAAAATAAATTCCTTCTTTCAACTATATCTTGTTTATTTTTTTAAAATTAATAAAAAAAAATTGTAGGCTTACATAAGTCATCAAGAACTGTCAATTTGATATTTCGAACATTTTCAAAGCTAGATTAGATCGCAGTGTTTTCATAGTCAACAATCGTTTTTCTTATGGCCCCCATATTGGTTTTTCATGTCATTAAAAAAATCAAAAAAAGCAAATGCAAAGAAAAACATGCAAATTTTTTTTTTTTTATTCTCTGTTTGACAACATTTTTACCATACGAAAATTAAAAACACATAAGTAAGGAAAGTAAGTACATAATATTACTTCATACTGACGTACTTCGGTGAAAGAAAAAGAGAAACATTTAAAATAAAAAAAATTTTGAATGAAAAATAAAAATATTTTTTGGTTTCCGAGATTTGTTTTATACGGAACTACAAGAAAAAATAATATGGCGGCCATCAGAAAAAAAAAGTTGTCTATGAAAACTCCGGGATCTAGTTGGTTTAATTTTTTTTATTTGTCAAATCAAATGAATATAGCTTTTGATGACTTATGTAACCCTACAAAAAAATTCGACTAATTATCAATAATAAAAAAGATATGGCTTAAATAAAAACTCGGCATTTTTCAGTGTTTTCAGCATATTTCAGCAACGCCTGAAATTTTCCTAAACTTTATTTCAGATTCTTAATAAGCATGAAATTGAGAAACTTTTCTCTAATAAAAGCGACCCTGTATCTCTTACCGTTAACGAGATTCCAATGATGGGTAGTACAAAAACTTCCCACCCTGTAAGTATATGTAATGAAATATAATGTAATTTTTTTTTAATCTTGAAAAAATTTAAGTATTTTGTTTGTTAATTTTGTTAACATATTAAAGTATTGATTTTCGCTATGTCGCTTCAGTGTTAGAAAAATTTAAGTTTTTTTTTTTTGTTTCATATTATTTTATTAAAATTAAAGTGTTTATTTTCACTGTCACTAGTGTGACTTAAGAAGTCACTTAGGGTTACTTGGATTATCAAAACTTAGGAATAGAACAGGAAATAGCAAGGAAATTGTAAATAAAGGACATTGTTGCATTTGCAAAAATTATTAATAAGGCAAGCAACATGAAAATGTTTTTTTTATATTTCTTTATACAGTGAGGACGTTTATTTTGAAGTTTACTTCATTTTGAAACTTCCCATTAATTTAAACCGAATGAGACAGAACTGGGGGTGTAACCTAATTAAATGAAATTGTAAAACTGATGTGTGAAATGTCAAAGATGACGTTGCAGATGTTACTATAATCTATAAACCTGCTTACATATTGTTGAAATTGAAAAATAGCATAATTTTTGTGTGAATAATTAAATAGATACCGTTAAAATGAGGTCCCCCCAGGCTCCTTAAAATATTAAAGTTGGCAGGGACAGTAAGTTTTGCATTTGACATATCAGTTTTATATCTAAAAGTAGTCAAATTCGTATTGAAAAATTTTTTGTACTAGAGTTCCACCATCCGGGTCAGAATTCAAAGGGGGAGAACTATAATACATTCTCACTGACATATACAATTGTCAAAATTGTAGATAATAACAGTACCTTCAAAATGAAGTCTCATAATGTGACCCACACGAATTTAATTTTTCAAGTTGACAGGGACTTTCGATATGTGACACTTTGACATTGGCACGACATCAGTCTAAAGGTAGTATAATTCATGCTTTTAAATTTATTTTTTGTTTCAAAGTTCTTATTATCTTACTCAGCTTAGAAATTAAAGAGGGGTGGGGGTATGTATAATAGTCCCAACTGTATAACTAGTATTTTTTGTAATCCGGTCCTGTAGGAAAACCGTCATTTATGCCTGCCTGGCCTGCTAACGTAACGGTTAGGCCGTCATCGGAGGACGTCAATATTCCAGTGGATCTCCGTGACCGCCATGTGTGTGCCTCCATCTGACTGACCCGTTGGTTGGGGGCCGCGGTGGGATGAGGGGGCAGCATTGCCGTGTTAACCGTCCAACGCGTCCGTTCTTGGTCTCATTAGCAATCTGACACTCCACATTCGGCTCGAAATTCACTGTCGATTCCAGGGATTGGATCTGGAAGCAACGAGAGACGAAATGGATTTTGAGTGTTTTTGCTGATGATGGTGGTTTTATTGCTATATAAAATGATTTTTTATTAAGGAGGTAGAGATAATGCTGTTATATGGTACTTTTTAAGAGAATGTACTTTTTAATAAAAAATAGGTATGACTATTTTATTTCTTAGAAACAGCAGAACATTTTAAAAGTTGTTGAAGTTTGGGTATAATAAAGATAATACCGACTTAAGGTAGGTACCTACTTAGTTGTTCTGGAAATCATTGGGTACGTTCACCTGACGTCTGATGAAGTCAACTGTTGAATATAAGCGCAAAACGGTTGAGTGTTAGTTGTTGCAACATGTTGGAAATAGTTTGAGCGCATTGTTGAAATCGAGCAACATGTGACAGACGGTTGACATATGCGGGCACATGACAGGTGATACGAAATGACAGAAAATATACATCTTTGTAGTAAACCCGGCGATCCCGGCGTAATATAATAGTATATTATGCAACGAGCTTATAATGAAGGCTATTAATACGCGAGTATGATGGTTAAGATACGAGCCGTAGGCGAGTGTCTTAACCATCATAAGAGCGTATTAATAGCCATTATCTGCGAGTTCCATACACTATTTTTTCTACGACCCTTTTTTATTTCATAGAAAAGATTAAAACATTATATATTTTAACAATGCCCCGTGTACAATTGCGGATCATTGAGGTTAAGATAGGTTGCTATTTGTTTACGCATATTAGGTACCAAATTTTCTCTTTGTCGCTAAGGTTATTCTGCTGAGACATGTTTTAGTATCAAGTTTTTTACGCTTCGATTTTGAGATTAATTAATAATTTTAATAACTGACAGCCATTAATTACGATATTCTTTACCTGCGCAACGCGGGTCGCAGCGTTGCCGCTTTGAATACTATATCACGGAGCGCTACGAATGATATAATACTTTATCTTCCCATCTTTTACACGATATACCTACTTATCAAATTAATTAAGGTAACATAAAATCTTGATAAATTTTCTTTGAATGTTACTTATGTTCTAAATTAAATAAACGTTCACAATTTTTTTTCAGAAATACAGAACTTATATCACAAGGCAATTTTTGTCGTGAGTATGACAACTCTGTGACTTCGGTTGGCTTGCCGACCCGATCGTGAGCGAAAAGGAACCGATTCGATTGCAAATGCTCCTCTGCCATTGGATAGCTTGACCAGTGCTTTAATAAAAATTTGTATCTTAATGAGACCCATTAAAGCACTGGTGATTCATATTTAATATGCATATTAAAAGTTGGGAGTAGAAAATAGTTATTTTCGCGGAGACTATCCCGAACGCGTTCAGAGTATTATCGCATGCGCAGTTCATAATTGACCGTTCGCGGTGAAGAATATTCTCATTCGGAACGTGCTCCGGATTAAGAATCCCTTGTTCGTGGAGCTCGCCTGTTCATTTTCGGACTTGTTCGGAACGCATTCGACAGATCCTGGGATCGAAGCGGATATGTTTAGCTCGGAACGAATTATAACCTTCAAATTTTGTTCTTATTTATAAGAACGAATTTATTAATAATAATATTATTATAATTTAAAATTATTCAGAAGGTTGGAGTACCTACAGCAAGGTAAGAAAGAATAATTATTTACTTCTTATTATTATTCTGCCGTGGTTAATGAAAACGCCGTATCTACAAAAGCAGTGTTTTGAGAAAAACGACATTTTGTGTTTTGGTTTATGCCATCATCAATTTCAAAGTTGTAAGAACGGTTTCACCGTTACATATCTAAATACAGTTTTTAGCAATCAATGGTGATTGTTGGAAAAAATAAAATTTGACATTAAGATGACATTTGTACTTACGGCATTAAGAGCTATTAAATGTAACAGCAATGTTTATTTAAAATGCCGTATCTACCAATTTTAATAGATACGGTTCGTTAACCTAACATACCTAACATTTGATAGGTACATTATAACCTCTATATACCGTATAGTGATTATAAAGAATCTGTTAAGGTACATATATTTGCTAATAACAATTTATTATTCTTACCTTTCAATCCAATGACTGCCAATGATTGTAAAATATGAAAAATATTTTATAAAAAAATTTAAAAAAAAAATTCTAAAACATTTTATTTTATAATTTTTTTAATTTTTTTATATAAAAAATTTAATACCAAGTAGATAAACTTTAACGACTTTTTAAAGTTAAAATTTAAGGAAAAAGTAATAATTAAGTCAGTATTGAAAAGAATCAAAAGATGTTTTTATTTAATTTCTAATACAATCTTATTCGTATTCTATTAGGTTTAATAATATTTGTAGAATTAATCAAAATTTAAGATATTTTTCTAAATGAATACTACTTTCAAAAACTAATTAATTAACAAAAGTAGGTAGGTATATATTACCATTGTAAATGTAAATTCAAACATAATACAGGATTAGGTATTATTATATACCTAGTAAGCAGTAACTATAATAATTACTCATCACCGTCATCACCCAAACAGTTGTCATTGCGAGGATTTTCTGAAATTGGTAGCTCTTTCCAAAAAGGTAACCTATTTGCAGGTATAATTCCCGAGAGCTTGCTTAGTATCATATTTTTTCTTTCTTTTTGTATACCACGTGGTATTCTAAGAGGCTCGGGTAATGGTACACCATTTTTAAATGCTTTTGTGGTCAAAAAGTTTAAAGTTGTAAATGGACCATCAAAGTCGTTTTTGTATTGACAAGTATTATAACCTCTTGTAAAACTTACGTGTACCATCGACTTCAGGTACGGCCTTGGAGTAGTTCTAGTTAATTTATATTGTGATGTGCAATCAGGAAATGTATAAAAATCTGACAATTCCATAACACCAACAACTACATTTCTTGAATTTGCATTTTTGACACTATCTACGAAGTCTTGAAAATCTTAAACCTTACCCATTTTTTTTAACGAATGCTCTACTTGGTGGTGGAATGAGTCAACACTCATGAATGTGTGGCCTGGTTCAAAAAACTTTAAATCAATTTTTTCTGCAGATATGCTATCAGAATTTACAATGTGAAGGAAATAGCAAAACAACCCCCAATTTTTATTCTGCGCGCTGCAATTATCTAACCAGAATGTAAATTTGTTAACATCTCTATTTAATAATAAACATTTATGAAACGCGCTTGTAGTGTCAGAATAAACTCTTAATCAATAATTATTATTCTAATTATCCAAACTCCACTAAAATTGAATCACAAATCCGCATCGAGTCACTTATAAACGCGGATACGGTCTCGGTTGTCACCATGCGCTCGCTCAACTGGCTGGTCCGTTTTGCCATTCCTGCTGCAAAAACTGAAGATGACCGGTGTTTTTACGTATAAAATGTGGTTTACGGTAAGAATTCATTGTTAGAAATGACAAGAATGCCTTAAGATTCTAACATGTTTTGCCGTAACTGCTCTTAAGAGAGTAGATACGGCGGTTTGAATTATAAATGTGGTATACGGTAAAAACTCTTAGTAGAAAGCGACCTGAGGGAATATACGGCAAAATAAAACCTTTAATAATATGTTTATGAGTGAAGATACGGTAATCTAGCTAGCAGCAAAAGATGCGCAATGACTTAATTTATTAGAATATGCCGTAAGTGAAAAATCGTAAAAATGTCGGTTACGGCGTTTTCATTAACCACGGCAGTATTACTAGTAATTTCGAGATAAGAGTGCATGCTGTTCGGCTCATTTTTCATATAAAAATTCAAGTAGGTATTCTAAATCATATTTTTAGATGCGTTTAAGTTCAAGTGACGAAGATTTGGAAGAGTTGGAAGGACTCTTCGAGGTTCCAAAAAATGCCAACTTTTTTGAAGAAACTGTGCCGCAACTTGACGCTCAACAGTTCACATAACATTTTAGAATAAGTAGAGACCTAGCAATTCGTATCAGACAGATACGAAGCATCCCAGTACTACCGCTACCAACAAGGCGATTCTGAAAAAATAACTCCGTTAAAAATAATTCTAGCCTTTTTATGGTTTTCAAGCAATGAAGCTGCTACGTTTAGAGACGTACCATTACCTATTCTTCTATGATTTGCTTTTATAATTGTCATCTCAATGATTATTAAAGAAACCTAACCTAATTTTTATTGAAGAACGAAATGTAAACAAAAACAAAACAAAAAAAAAAAGAAACAAAACGAAAAAGAACGAAATGTACAAAAAAATGTAAAAAAAAAACAAAAAAATCCCTAGTTGTGTTCGTGGAGTAAAAAAATTGGAACATGTTTGGAACTATTTCGGAGACGCGCTTGCGCATTCATAAAACATCGAACTTGCTCTGTGCGTATGCTCTGAACGCGTTTGGGATAGTCTCCGCGAAAATAACTATTAACACTGATAATAATACTCCTATAAAAATTAAAATCAAAATTCCATATTGTTTATTTATATGTAGGTATACTCATGATACAACTACACATTTGTTTATTTGTATCATGGCTATACTGAAATAAATACTAATAAGATAATATACCGAAAGACAACTTTTCAAGAAATTCTAATTTTGGAAGACCAAAATTAGCCAAAATACAACTGGTTTACCATCAAACAGCGGCGGCATAAACTTTCTGTAAGTATTATTATTTATTTTAAAATATTTTACAATACAAAATTACCAAATAACAAAAAAATACACTACTTTCTGGATACGCATGCATGCATTCAAGTTCATCGACATATTATTATTATTTTTTTGTCGCTGATCGTATCCTGGTGCATTCTGACTTCCAACTTTTGCATTAGTCGTGTGGCCGTGTTCTTTTGATGTAATGCATGAGACATTCAAAGGTTAAGTTTCATTTACGTGAAGTCCATTAAATCGAACGAAATCGGAAAATTTTCACGATTATTTAGGGCAAGGGGATGACGAATCGTGATTATAAAAGTACGAGTAGCTAGAGTGGGGATTGATCACATTTCAAAGTTACTTTGAATCAGGATCAGAAATACCTGTTTCGCGATTTAAGTATTGTGACTAAAAGAACACGGCTGTAATATGATAGGTAATGGTAATCCGCGTTCGAAAGTAACGATTTGCGACGCTTTGCCCATCATGCCTGCAACATACGATGACTGTGCTGAACGTGAAATATGTACGCTCACAGAAATACTCAACAGCTTAGAAATGGTAAATAGTGAGCGGCTGTAGTGCTGTACGCAAGGGATACATCAACAACTTAACAGTTGACGTCAGATACCCATTTACATTAACGTGAATTTGATTACTTTTTGACGAAAAACCGATGTGTCAAGATGATGTTACACTCCCTGTCAACTAAAATTTTGAGAGGCATGGAAGAACATGTGGAACCTGAGTGTTTTAGGCACGGACGAAAATTGCCAAACGACGGAATCGTCCAAGGTGCTTAAACGCTCCTTTTGCAACGTGTGTCACACATGGTTTTTTTGTTAAATCGCCCAGAAACAACAATCTATGAATTATTATGATAAATTAAATTGATATTTTATGTTGTCAAAGCGTATCATGAAATTTCATGAAAACTTGCTTTTAATTGTCATTTATGCCAATTTTAAGCATAAGCGCTAAAAAGAATGTCACTTTTAAGCACTTGTGGCTAAAATAATGTCATTTCGAAACTAAAATCATAATAAAAATGGCAACTTTATGAAACAATTTAACAAAATACACCAGTTTTTGTTAAATCGTTTCATGCTCCCACTTTGATTGTCATTTTAGTGTCGAAATGACATTATCTCAGGTACAGTTGCCTAAAAGTGACAGGAATGACAAATAAAAGCAAGTTTTCATGAATCTTCATGAAGCCTGTCACTTTGACAGGCAAAATGGGAGTTTCTTAAGCATGTTGTGATTTCTTGGGTGGTTATTGAGCTTAAGTGAAAAACATCAAATTAAAATAACAACGTTTATTGAAGACAATAATTATTGACGGTATTATAGGGATGTTCGTTCTAGAGACAGAAGAAGTAAAATCTAATGGTAGGAGCGTCGTTGAGGGGTTTTGTTGAGCTCGAGTCATGTGATTTATTATGCATTATGGACTGACCATTTCAGTCAATTAGAAACTTATTCCAACAAAAACCTGAGGCAACCAATGAAAATACTTTGTCTTGTAATTTTCAGTGGAAGCTTGACTTAATAAACTTGAATTACTACATGACGAAAATTGCCAAACGAGGCCGAAGGCAGAGTTTGAATATCGTCAAAGTGCTTAAATCCTTTTTCGCAACTTGTATCACAAACTACTATGTATTGTGATACAAGTTGCAAAATGGAAATGTTTTAAACACGCGACGAAAATTGCCAAACGAGGCCGAAGGTTGAGTTTGACAATCGTCAAGTGCTTAAACACTTCTTTTGCAGAATGAGAGTGTTTTATAAGCACGGACGAAAAATGTCAAAAGAGGCTGAAGGTCAGTTGCTGAAAAAGTTTGACAATCTTCAAAGTGTTTAAACACTTCTTTTGCAACGTGTCATAGAAGATTTTTTGTTGAATCGCCAAGAAATAACAATTTATGATTTCTAAGCCGTCAAGAAATATATAAATTTATGAACTCCAGAGATTGGTATTTTATATTGTCAAAGTGACAGTATCATAAAGTTTCATAAAAACTTGCTTTTAATTGTCATTTTTACGCATCACTTTTCACTTTTATAGTGCTTAAAAAAACGTACAAGTGCGTCTTTTGCTTCTGTGCCTAAAAGGCGCACAAATAAAATGCGTCTACAGCTTCATCTTTGACGTCTTGGAAATTCAAATTTTTGACGTAAAAAGTTACAAAATTCATAATATTGAATTTAGTTTTTGCACCAAAGTTCTATCACATTCGGTTCAGAATTTAAAGAGAAGGGAGTACTATAAACGTCCTCACTGACACACAAATTGTCAGTACGAAAACAACTTCATTTTTTTGTGTATAATTGAAATACCTTTAAAACCTTTTAAAGTTGACAGGCATGATAACAATAAACATTAAAAAGTATGATATTGCGCAGGTTCCCCCTACACGCTACGTTTTATGACGTTAACTGAGGAATCTGACGGTCACTTTTCTATTGTTTAAATGTCAGAGTGTGTTCAAAACATTATGAAGCGAGTGGTTATGTTCGTAATCTCCAACTTACGAACTGTTTGGATATACAGGAAAGAGTTATCGGACGAATAAATCGGACTATACTTCAAAAAACAGCCTTGATAAATGAGCACATGTGGTACAATTTAATAAACACTCGGATAAAATCTTCAAAAGTGGAATTCATCCATGCACAAGTTAATAAAAATTCAAATTTCGCGGCCTTATGAGATCCTGTTGACGTCATTACACTGATTTGACGAAAATAAGATCGCATAGTATCAAAGCCCTGTTCTTTTGCTCACAATATTACAATCGAAATGAGTATTCTCATTCGGTAAAGTCATAGAAACCAAATATGAATAACATTAAAAAAAGTTCAAAAATTGTTATTCTTTTTTCGGAGAAAAACAAACATTTTTTTACAGAATCACGTCAATATGAAGTAATATTACGAGGCTTGTGGTTTTTTATTTTTCTGTGATATTCAGTATAAAACGTTTTTTTATATGTACCAAGGTATAAAACCCCTTTATTTTAAAAGAGTATAATTTAAAGTTTTTTAAAATGTTTTTAATCATTATTATCATTAATATCAATATTCAGGGGATGACCTCCCCCTGCCCCTACACATTCTGCAACTTTTGAAACTACATGAATTCTGAGCGCATCAGTAAACCAACTTTTTTGGTCAAAATTTTAAACTAAATCGAACTAAAACTCGTGACATTCTCGAGATTTTGCTTTCACAGCTTATCCTGTACCTAGGTATATGCCTTTTATTTTAATAATAAGTTTTATAATAACGTGATCATAAATAAGTTTATAACGACTTAACCACTGTTTAGATCAGTCACCCTGTATTTTTTTATTCTAGAGCTAGAGGTCAACGGTTCCAGAAGTATTTTTTTATTCAACCAAATTTCCAGCTGTGAAGTTACGCAGTGAAACTGAAGAATAAATTGTTCAGGACAAGGGTAAGATGATTCCTCTGTCCGAACGAACGGCTTCGCCAGAGTGCCCCTTATACGATATACAGACAAGGTTTCAATTTTCAATGACCGTGAGTTACGCCCAAATGAACCATCCCCGATGAAACAGGAGATGTTCTGGAAACTGAAATTCGGTGACCGCGACCGTGTAGTCAGCGTCAGCAGTATGTAGGTGGTCGCTGTCCATAGAATCTACACAATAACTGCCGCGATCGTCCTTGGGCTGATGTAATTGAATCCTCGTCAGGCTCTCCCCTATCGATTTGTTTTCGTTTTCATTGGTGTCTCCGCGTTCTATGAACTAAACTAACTTCACGGTAATTAACTGATTTGCCCTGTGAAAAGGGCACCTAATCAGTTAATTAGATTTCATATTAAGGGCAGGTAGGTACTTACTTATCTACCTACCTACTACGTAAATGGGTCGATGAATTTTATTTGTTATGAGCCGACTGTTGCGTAACATAACTTGTTGGTTGTTTTGAGTGATTTACAGATATATACAGGGCCTTCAAAGTTAAGTCGGCACAGTTGCTCACTTCGTTATTTTTTGATCGACAAAATCGGTTAAATTAGCAAATTATTAAGTCTTTTTTCCGTTGAATGAAACGATGAAAACAGAAAAACAATTGAACATCGCGTTATGACAAAAAGTTCTGTTTTTTAATTTATATTTTTGTAATTTCATATTTCCTGAGAAAACCCAATAATAATGGTTTTTACAGTTGCGGTTTAAATTAATTAATTTTTGAGTTATAAACAGATGAAAATCGCAATGTTTCATTTTCAAAACAATGTGAATCGGAAACGACTACTATATTGAAAACGGCTTCCATGCCCCTATTTTGACTTTTTATGGACTATCGTATGATGTAGGTATATGAAAATTTTTATACAGAATGATGAAAAATCTAATAATTTTTATCACTCTGTATAAAAATTTCAAGTACACTCTGTAAGATAAGACTTTAAAAGTGGAGATAGAGACGTATAAGCCGTTTTGTGATATCATGAGACGTTTCTGATGTACCTTACACTGATTTAAAAATGAAAAATTATTGCGATTTTCATTTGTTTATAACTCAATAAACTAACTAAATTAAACAGCAACTGTATAAACCATTCTTATTTTTTCTTCTCAGATAATATACTATATGTATATAAGCCATAACATATAGGAGAATGCGATTAAAAAAAAAACTTTGATATGTTTCATCTTTTTGGGACACTGTACGGGTGTTCCAACACTAGTGTCCACCCCCTAAATAGAGCTTAATTTTAAAGATAAAAAATTGAAACTTTGAGGATTTGTGTACTTTTGATATAGGACCAGGGAATGGCATAATTATTAGTTTCATTAAAAAATTTTTAATAGCTTATTAATAATCACCTTTTTCATGACTCCATAATACGACACTGTCCAGTGCAGGTTCAGTGTACCGGCTAGCCCAGCAAGAGCCGTCCTTCTATTTATTTGGGCCTTATTTACTTTGTCATAAAACTTTGTTGCACCTACCGTTTTCAGATTATATTGATCACCTTATTGCACAGCATAAATCAGTTTTCTACCTGTCATTGCTATATAATTATATTTTATTTAATTAAAGCCTTATAGTTGGTTTTTTCACATTTCTTTCAAGCGATTTTGATTTTATTAATCGATTTCCACTTATATCTTGAAGAAAAATCGATTTTTTTTTTCGACAATTTACCACTATATTACAGTTTTTTATCGCTGCATGGCGCCCAAACTAAATTTTTTTCAATGAAACTTATTTTGCCACTTCGTGGTGCTATATCGAATACTCAAATGAGGATCAAATGAGGATTTGATGAAAAAAATTTAGTTTGGGCGCCATGCAGCGATAAAAAACTGTAATATAGTGGTATATATAATATTGTCGAAAAAAAAATCGATTTTTCTTCAAGATATAAGTGGAAATCGATTATTAAAATCAAAATCGCTTGAAAGAAATGTGAAAAAATCAACTATAAGGCTTTAATTAAATAAAATATAATTATATAGCAATGACAGGTAGAAAACTGATTTATGCTGTGCAATAAGGTGATCAATATAATCTGAAAACGGTAGGTGCAACAAAGTTTTATGACAAAGTAAATAAGGCCCAAATAAATAGAAGGACGGCTCTTGCTGGGCTAGCCGGTACACTGAACCTGCACTGGACAGTGTCGTATTATGGAGTCATGAAAAAAGTGATTATTAATAAGCTATTAAATTTTTTTAATGAAACTAATAATAATTAATTATGCCATTCTCTGGTCCTATATCAAGTACACAAATTCTCAAAGTTTCAATTTTTTATCTTTAAAATTAAGCTCTATTTAGTAGGTGAACACTAGTGCTGGGACACCCGGTATAAATAAAAATTAAATAATTAATTTAATTATAATTTAAATCTAATTTTAAAATGTACCTTTAACGGTTCTGCATCATTATCAAAAACGAAAACTTCTTAAAATCAAGGAACATATACATAATCTTCCGCGGCGTTTGCCGTGTGTAACCCTTTATCGAGCCCTTTATACTGGGTGAGTCGCTTACAAATGCTCACCATTAGGATCTCTGAAACAGTAAGAGATACAAGGTCGGTTAAATATGCACTATTTTAGAAAGAGAGAGGAATAAGACCTTTTATTGGGTGTGCTCTGCATGATTTTTTCAAGATTGTTATAAAACAATACAGTAAATATTAACAACGATCCGAGCTACTCTGGTTTGTGTATGGGGATTTGGGCTATCAAAAGATGAAGAGATCTCGTCGACGAAGTTGTGTATGTATAAAGACAGAGAAAAACATTGCTGAAGAGATTTCGCTCTTACTGGAGCTACCACATCAGCAAGTGTTATTCCTTATCTTTTGCATGAAATCAATTGATTACTTAGGTACCTATCCAGAAAATTCACAGGAACTCTGTATTCAGTAGCGATATCTGTGTTGATGACCGTAACGACCATCAACACTATAGAGAAAAAAAAACTATAACTCTAGAGAGACAAAACTGAAATTAAAATTCTACGAGGATTTGCCAAGTCGTCAACTATGGATAGTGCTAGCGCATGCTGGCAGAACGCGTGCACCATGAACCATAATAATAATAATTAGAAGTGAAAGAACAAAATATTAAATCAATAATAAAAAGAAAATTCGTGGGTTCTGGGGTAATATACAGGGTGATTCACAGTCGATGGTACCTTAGACGTTTATACCCATAACATTTGGCAGTGTTATTTGTGGTAATAAGGAGCCCCTTTAACCCCATGTAGCCTAAAATTATCAAGTCCAGTGGTGTCCAGGGGGACATCCACACCAATATGTGAAAAATGCACGCCACTGACTGTTTTTAAATTTTTATAATTTTTCGAGATTACACAACTAAAAATGCAATTTTTTTATCTCATGAGTTTTTTCGTATCTTGGTTCGTTTTCGGAAAAAAATAGAGTTCACTTAATTGCATATCCCTGAACTACACAAGAAACATGGGGAAATTTTCTTTTGGAAACAATAATTTTTTGTATTTTTTTTAACAATAAATTGTAACAAAAACAACAAGTAAAAAAAAAACTAAATTACGTGTATTTCTCAACATAGAAACTAACGAATTTTATTTGGTTGGTAGGTATATGAAATTAAGTTGACTCTATTTTTTTATTTCGAAAACCAACCAAGATACGAAAAAAACTCAAGCGACAAAAAAGCTGTATTATTAGTTGCATAATCTAAAAAAATACCAAAATTCTAAAAATGTCAGTGGCGTATATTTTTATTTGCAATAGTATTGGTGAGGGTGTCCCCCTCGATAACACTGGACTTAAAATTTTAATCTACATGGGGTTGAAGGGGCTCCTTTTTGCCACAAATAACACAGCCAAATTTCAAAAATATTGGCCAACTAAAAAATAAAAAAAAAATAGATTTTCAACCCTTAACCTTAAGGGGTATAATATCTTTAAAGGGATGTCTCGAAGGAATAAACTTTTTAGCAAATTTTTAAAAATTATTTTTACTAAATTTACCCAAATCCGGGAGATTGTCCACATATTATGGGATGGGATATCCTTTATAAACCTCAAAAATATTATTTTTTTATTAAATAAAAGTTATGGTTAAAATAAGAAATCTCAATTTTTAAATTTCTCAGCATATCTCAGCAATCGAAAAAGTCCTAAATTTATTTTTTGGTTACTGATAAGCAAAAAAATACGCCTTTTCCTAAATAAGCCTTTTCCTCGGAAGATTAAAAAAGATCCGCTAGAGGGAGCACTGGGGGGGGGGGGGGGTACATATGTTTTGAATTTCCTATTGACAGAAACGTTAAGCGTACTTAATTAAAATGGAATCAACGGAAGATGATGCAATACCTGGGGCGAAATTAAAAAATTCAAGACTTTTTATTTTTATTTTTTTAGTTTGTCCATATCAGGTAATAAAAATGTCCTAGTTGAAAGGTTAGTTGTTCATATTTTTTTCATAAAGTTTTTATTGTTATTTTGAGGGCCGCATAGGTAACAAACCTATGCGGCCCTCAAAACCATCAGAAAAAAAACAACACCCTTCAGTTGTTGGTATTATTCCTACCAAAAATTTAATCGTGTTGTGAGATTTGTAACTTGAATAAGTGTTCTGTTGTTGATTAAATTTTTTAGATTTCTGAATATTCCTCTCGAAATAATTAATGAATAACGAATATTTTTAATGTTCAAAAAACTTTAGGAAATTTTTTTCTGCAACGGAAAAAAGGCAGTTTTCCCTCTTTGGCAGGTTTAAAAATTCCACTTTATATAAATTTGCTTTTTCCTGGGGAAAAAAGCGAGGAAAAAAGTGAGTACTTTTTTACCGATATGGAGGCATTTATAACCAAAAACTATTATATCTTTTAAACGAAATGTTATTTTGAACTGAAATTTATTTTTTCAACTTATTTTTATGAGAGGAACCACCCCTTTAAGTTTGGCCCTATATCTCATAAACACCCTGTATAAACATCCTCACTGACACAAAAACGGTCAAAATTGACAAATTAAATAATTTTTGTGCGGATAGTTTAAATACTTTTAGAATGAGGTCTCACATGATCCCCCATGACATTTGAAAAATTGAAGTCGACAGCGATTGCAACGTCATCTTTTGACATTTGACAGATTAGTTTTAAATTAGTAGTAAACTGTTTCAATGGGATTGTTGGGACAATACCAACAATTAGGTAAGTATCTATGATAACTCATTAAATAGAGCCTAACAAGTTCCATATGGCTAATGTTTCAGTATTACTATTCAACATAATCGTACAAGGCAATTTTTTGTCTATGTATAAGTAGAGACGCAGTACTCGCACAGTATAAAACGCACGGACGTTTTGTTTTGGCACAGATATCCTATAATAGGGAACCCTAGCTTAAGAGAAATCACCATACCTACATCTTAGTAAAGTTTTTTACAAGCATTTTTTTCTTAATATTTTCAAATCATTTTATTCATTCACAGTATGATGACTTTAATGAGTTAGAATAATTATTCTTGTCTCTTTTAAATTCAAAAAAAAAAAAAATGTTTCTTAAGAATTCTCCAGATTCAGAAAACTTCATACTATTCAAGTAAAAATCAACTGTTGATGCTGACAAAAACATTTTCTTCCAGAATGATGGTGAAATTTTCCTGGATGACCTGTTTCATTTCGGACTTCGAATAATTGGTGGAGCTCTTCATAAACAGACCTTGTAAACTAGCGTAATAATCTTTCAACTCTTTCCATTAGTTTACTAAATGCGTGGTGTTGAAATTTTTTGACCTTCCGCTGCAAATCCTGCAGAATCCTCCAAACTTCAAACCATCAAGCTACAAATAGACAGCAGCATATTTGTCTACTATTCGTTCTTGAGATCGATCATTCACCCTCAATTTTCTTCAAGCTACACTCTCTTTTATTTCAAGTGAAAAATTCAATAACACAAGAGTATTCCATCTAAAGATCGAAAGTGGGGTGTCGCTTCTATAAAAACTGAAAGTAGGTATAGAAAAATGTTAATTATATCAACAAGTATGCTATATCGAGTATAATGACAGTGAATTTTGAAGTTATCTTAAGAAGATAAGAAAATTTGGGATGCACCATGCCTGAAACATAATATACTTAAGTAGGTACTTAAAGTAACCCAATAAATTGAGTCTTGATTTCAGTGTATTTTTTATAGAAAACATAGGTACACTATTGAGGACATCACTTTACGAAAATCACACAAACTCATCAAATGTCCACCGATCCTGACCCCCAGAGCCCGAAAAAATGCTTTTTTCTCTAGTATAGCTCCCTTAAAAAAATATGACCACTTGTGTGTAAAAAACACTTTTTGAGGCAACATTGTTAAATTTTGCCAATTTTTTTTGTTTTGTTAAATTTAAAAATCCATTGTATGGATTATATTATATTTATTATATTTTGACGAAATGAAATGAAATTTTCACATGTAATACCACTAGAGGTCAAATTATTTCCAGAAATTTTTTCGAGCTCACGAATATTTTGAAAATTATCGCGAGCCGAAGGCGAGGGATAATTTTCTTAAAATATTCGGAAGCGAGAACAAAATTTCCTGGTATAATTTGATTTCGAGTGGTATTTGGAAAGAAAATTTCACAACAAAATTAGTTTTGAATAGAAAAATTACAATTTAATTGTTAAATAAAAATATGACATGGCGGCGTAACATAATCACGTGACAACGCCAAACTGACGTTTAATAACTGAGCCGCCATTATTAGCGCTGTCAAACACAAATTTTAGTTTCTAAACTTCACCAGCCGAGTGTGGTTTTTGGTAATGATAAGTCGACAATTGTGGTACAATAGTAATTATGATTAGTATTGATTAGATGCCATTCTTTCCAAAGCGCAAGGATTTGCTCAGCAGATGGATTCTATACCAACAAAAAGTGCCATACAATTAATTATAAAGATAAAGTGGTCGAACCCCCATGAATTCGCCGTGAGTTAATCCGAAAAATTATGTAAGTAGCTACCTATTTCACATAGAATTACTAAATTAGGTAAATTAGGTTTCTTCAGATCATTTTTTCGATAGTGAATCCGTGATTTCATACGTGGTAATACGCGAAAACATCACTTTAATATTAAATTATAATAGAAACTTTAACAAAACGCATTGGTTGATTAATATTAATAACAGCAACAGTCAACAGTTGACATTTATAAAGTTCCGGTTTGTCACTATTAAACGTCAAAAAAATTTCCACTATAATACTCTCCAGCTTACCCCTGCAGGAGAAAATTTCCGATATAATACACAAATAACCATGGCAACGGTAAGCAATGCTCGTACTTTATTGGCTGAAAATTGATGGCGTGAAATTTTCTCAGTAAACCACTACGCTAATATGACTGTGGCGAATTTCAGAAAGTCAGCGGTGAAAATACTCATAAGTGAATCAACTCATAAAAATACATTATTTATGCGATTCACGCGCAAGACGGTTTTTTAATGGAATGCTCGTATCTTATTGCATTTTTAGATTGCATGATATGAAAAAATAAGATTTGCTATTACAGTTGGTGTTTAAAACGAGTAGTTTGTGAGTTATAAATTATAGTTCCTGGCTTGGCTCCAGAAACTTGCTTGGTTTGAGAGGTGGGCTTGGTATCCAAGAAAATCTTCTGCCTTGATACGTGGAGTTCTTCTCAGTACGAAAAAGGTGGCCTTCAGGGAAAAGAGTGGACTCCAGGGAAAAGTTGCCTCCAGGTAAAAATTGCCTCCGGGGAGAAAGTTGCCTCCAGGAAAAAAAAGTTGACTCCAGGGAAAAAAAAATGCCTCCAGGGAAAAAGCTGTAATTTCATGTGTATCAGAAACACTCTTGCGTTAATGAACGGTCCGATAGAGTCTGCTTGCCGAGGGTACATAAAATTATTCCCGTCCTCAAGATAGGTTGGGATAAAAAAGTGACTGACAAAATTTTACATGCGAACGAAACTCGATCGGGTTTAAAAGCTATAATTAAAATTAGCATACGGTCTTAAGAAAATATGATCTGTATAATTCTAGCACAATTAATAACATCATTTTACGACACTCACCAAGCCAAAAACGTGTTCGATGTTTATAATAATTTAAGTGAAGGTTCACCACGCCATTCCGCTAAAAATTGCTGTGTTTGCGAAAATGTACCTTCCTCTAGCGAATTCAGAAGTGAAAAGAAAGTGAAAGGGCCGGTATGAAGATGAACGCACCTGATTTCAACTCGACAGTCGATGTTACGAAACTCGAGGCCTCCAGTCGGCCGATGCACTAAAACCCACCATCACTCACTCACGCGCGCGCCCGCCGTTGTCTCTGCGTCGCTGACCTTTAGCCGGTACGTACAGGGTGTACGTTACACAACATGGCTTTTTATTTCTTTGTCCGATGTCCAGTCCTTGAAGAGCCATGCTCCCCTGTACTTAAATCTATCCATTCTTTCAATGGGCGCTGCCCCAAATGTTATTCTGGAGTTTGCGAATGCATTTAGGTTTCTGGAGATGATCATTAATTTCGTCTTCTTGGTATTGATTTTTAGACCCATAGATTTGTGTGTTCCCCCACCATATTTACTATTTGCTGTAGATCGTCTATATTATCGGCTATCAAGACCGCGTATCATCGGCATAACGGATGTTGTTGATCCATTTTCCATTAATTTTAATGGCCATTCTTGCATCTTCCAAGACCTCTTGAAAAATTGTCTCTGAATATAGGTTGAATAGGAGTCGAGACAGCACGCACCCCTGCCTCTCTCCTCTTTTAATTCATATACAGGTTGGGCCATCAAAAAGGTAACAGGCCTAATAGTTTGGAAAGTGAAGATGAATGCGAAAAACGCCGAAACAGGTCGATTTTGTTATCGGGGGGGACATATTTTCGTGACAAATTTAACTACCCAAGTTCACCCCCTTGGCAGGGGTAGCTACCCCTTTGCTTATCATCATAGGGAACAGTTATCGAGTGATACATTATTTGAAAGCTACTTGAATTCTCTTTACAACGATATCCAACATTTTGGGTATTCCAACGGTTTCAAAAAACAAGTTCATATAGAATATTCTCTCATATTTGATCATTATTGATACCTCTCAAATATTTGAATTCTTATATTATGTTGTCTCATTTCAATTCAGCTACTCACCTTAAATGGTAATGCAATGCATATCTTGGAACGTTTATCGAATTTACAAAATCGTCTCAGAGAGAATCTCTAGCTTGTAGTGTCTATAGATAGGGCAACCCGAAAGACACAAACTTAAAGAGCTGGAGACGAGCTCTACCATAACTACACCCAACTTCATAACTAGCCTCTGTCCCTGTTCCCTGTTCTAACATAAATGCTATAGGACAGAGGAAAACCCTTCACCTTCTCTGCCTTTGCATATTATAACATATAACCATTACCAAATTCCCAAGCTCGACCCTTTCTGCCCTTTCCTCTCATATGCCCTGACTTAAATGTTAGGTACCTACACTACTACACTTCTTGTAAGTTACATCGCCGGCGATAGAATTTTACTGGTTACAAATCTCAGCATGCTGTTAAGTTTCAAATGAATATAATTTAGAATTTTCACATTATTTTATACACAATTTTATGAAGTTTCTGATATCTAATCTCAACTTTGGATAAACTTGATAAACTTTACATTTTCTTAGGTATTTTTGTATTGTGTATACAGGTGTCCGTAAATTAATGGGACATAGCTCAGCTACAGCTTTGCGACCTCAAAGAAAAGCAAGAAAATTTGAAATTTAAAATTGTGTATATTTCGGTAGCCAAAGTAGCGATCAAGCTGAAAATTGGTATGCGTCAAAGTCTTGTAGCATAATGCAGAGGGCGCTGTCGGCAGAATTTTTCCGTGTGTCTTTTATCATATTTTTTTATTATCAATAATTTTCGTTACTATTGGTAAACTTTATGGTAGTTATTTTAGGTAGTACGTTATTTTTACATAAAAAAGTTATACTTATTTCATGTCGAGAAAATGCATCGTTTCCAAGGAAAACGCATATAAGCGTTTCCAAGCATTTTCAAAAATTATGGTATTTTATTTAGTTACACTTCAAACAGCAATAATTATTAAGCATTATAAAATAATATTGGCATAATATTTTTTCACACTTTCGTGTTTCATTCGTTCATATTTTTTCATGGAGCAGTAATGACGACATTTTTTTATTTTTTATTATTCTTTTTCATGTTGTCAGAGAAATTCCAGTATAAATGGTTTTTACAATTGCAGTTTAAAATTAGTAAGGCGCTTATGAGTTATAAACAACTGAAAATCGCAGTTTTTCATTTTGAAAGCAGTGTACTGCGGAAACCCCGCTTCGAACACGGAAGAGGACCTGCGAATTGCTGCTCAAGAATGAAAATGGAATTTAATTCCTCAAGAAAATATTCGGGGGCTCAAGTTTTCTTATTTTAGCCATTCCATTTTAATTGTTGGATATTAATTAATTATTTTTTGTAGGTTTACATATTAAGTCATCAAATTTGACATTACAAAAATTTTCAACCGACTAGATCCCAAAGTTTTCATAGGCAACTTTCGTTTTTCTAATGGCCGCCATCTTATTTTTTTATGTCGGTCGATATAAAAAAATTCTGGCAACCAAAAAATAACATTAAAAAAATACATTTTCTTTATTTAACGAATTTTTATTTTATTTTCATCTAATTCGTCAATATAAAGTCATAATACATACTTTGTTTATTTGGTTTTATATTTTTTATATGAAATTCAGTATCAAAAGGAAACTCTTTTTTTGAAAAAAGAAGAATAATATGTTTGATTTTTTTTAACACATAATTAATTTTTACGACACGAAAAATAATGGCGACCATAAGAAAAATAAAAGTTGACTATGAAAACTCTGGGTCAGTTAAATTAGAGGAAAGTTGCACAATTTTTTGGCCATTAAGAATCTGAAACAAAATTTATGGAAACTTCAAACGTTGCTGAAATATAGTGAAAAACTGAAAAATCGAAATTTATTTTTTCAGTCATATCTTTTTTATAATTGAAAATGAATGAAATATTTTTTGTAGGTTTACATAAGTCGTCAACGCAGCATCCGTTTTCATTTCAAAGCCCACTAAATCCCAGGGTTTTCATTGTCCGCTTTTGTTTTTCTTATGACTACCATATTGTTTTGAAAAAATCGAGAAAACAAAAAACTATGACGTCGATATGACGTCGCAACATTACATTGCTTGCCATTTGGTTTTTTATGACATTCGGTTAACAAAAGATTATTTTTTTCGAAAAATGAAGAATAATTTTTTTTTTGAATGTGATAGATTTTTGGTTTCCATGATTTTTTTAATATCGAATGACACGAAAAAACAATATGGTGCCCATAAGCAAAAAAAATCTACTATTAAAACTCTGGGATCTATTTAGTGAGATTTGAAAATTTTTTAAATGTCAAATGGATAGCTATTGACGACTTATGTAAACTTACACAAAATAATTAATTATTTTCAATGATAAAAAAGACATGAAACTAAGAAGACTCGATTTTTTAGTTTTTTCAGGATATGGAAGCAACGACTGAAGTTTCCATAAATTATGTTTCAGATTTATAATAAGTATAAAATTGTGCAGCATTTCGCAAATTTAACCTACCCTGTATCTTTCACTGTTTTCGAGATCCCAATTGATGAGCATCGAATTGTTAACCATCCTGTATAAATGCTTTTATTTCTTCTCAAAGAACAATCCTGAATTTTTTTCAATATTTTTTGGCAACCAACAATTAATAATTTTTTTGTTTTCGGTTTCCGGTTTCCAGCCCGGTCACGTGACCTGCCACTGAACTGCGATTACAATAATGTTCCACCAAGCGACGGCGTCTGCGGACTCTGCGGTGCACCTTGCCACTTTTGTAGATGGGTTTTCGTACTACGAGTTTATGTATAAGTGCATATGAATGGAAATATGGTTGCATGGTGTTTGTTATCATTTTTATCATAATTTATTTACTCTAACTTTGTAGCTTTGGATACCGATTTGAAGATATACAATCATGAGCTCATGAATGTTTGAAACTGCCAGTATTGTTGGAGCGAGCGGTTCTTCAACTTAGTGAAAGTATTTCATACTCAAGGCATCGATAATTAATCAAGTTTTTTGCATTCAAAGTTTGTTTTTTCGATTTCTAGCTACACCCGTGCATCTTTTCGGTGTAACTGAATATAAGATAAATAATTACTTAGCTGGATATAAATTGACGTCTACCAGAGGGCTTTGGATAATTCAGAGAAGCTGATTCGGCTTGTGTCCCCGAGGATATCAGATGCCCTGACGCTACATCTCGTGCTAATCGACGTTTCTCTGCAAGTGGACGAGGTCGGCGGCGGCGGCGGATCCGGAGTAGACGTCGGGGCCGCTGCCGCCTTCCTCTGTCGATAGTTAGTCCCGGTAATTTCACAGGACGAGCGGTGGCGGAGGTGGCGGCAGGGGACGCACGGCGCTGCGGGCTGTTTACTACGTGCCGAAGCCGGAGGGACGGGGGCGGGCCGCGATCCCGACCCTCGCAGCCGCCGCCACCACCCCGCTGACGAGCGACCCCCCGCCGAGGCCCGCCGACGGCACGTTGCTGACGACCGCCGGGGCCCGCGGACCGACGCCGCGACCTGCGGGTCCCAACGGGGATTCCTCCGCCGCCGCACCGACCCCCTCAGCCTGTCCACCCTAAATGAACGGACACGGGCAGCCGGGTTCACGCCGCTAAATTCCTCCTCTCTTGGAATGTCTCTTTGTCTTGTCTTGCCTGTGAGTTAACGTGGTCTTTAACATTTTACCGGTTTTTAGTTGATTTCGGATTTTATTACACCTACATAGGTGATTTTGTGTAATGGGCTCATTCACCTCGCGCTCTGTCAAGAAATGCATGCATACACTGTGTTGCATATAGAAAATTCTAACATAGGGTCATAGGGAATACATTACAGTTAGGTATTAAGGGTCCAAGGCTCTCTGGTATAAAAGCTGACAGTTTCCTAGGAAACTGGATAGTATCCTGGGAACCTGGATAGTATCCTAGGAAACTGGATAGTATCATTAGGAAACTTGGTCCAAGGGAACTGTATTTTTTGAAGGATGTCAATTATTTTCAAAGTGTTGTTGGAATATTATTTACATGTATTCCCTATATGTTACCTTGTCTACTAAAATGAGTACTTTTTCCCCGATATGGCCGCTCACTACTATTAACACTCGGATGTTATAAAATTTCCAACACGGACACGAAAGCTACACATTATTATCCATAATGTCCACATGACAATTGACGCGTTGGCCGGAAATATTTTCATTGAGTTAAATTTTTTATATGTTTTACGGCTCTAAGACAGTGCATAAGATAGGTAGCCATCTAAAGGGTACCCCAGGTATTTGTCAAATGACTTTCCTGATTTTTTCAGGTTTAATTTAACAACTATCGATCGTAGAGAAAAAACTGTAGAGTACACAGTTTCGTGTCTTTCACTTTGAGTTAAGTTTTTTCTTTCACCAAAAAAATTGACAATGACTGAGCTAGTCAAGAAAAACAAATTTTCGTAAAATTTAAAATGGTGGACTGATGCGCACCTAGGACCTGGTCCCCATTTTGAATTTAGACTACCAGTAACATCCCCTAATGGGTATGTACATAATAAAAGGGTAAAAGTACATAATGAGTGGCTGGGTTATCTTCAGGGTGCTTGGTAACTGGACAACCAAAATCGAACGTCATGTATAAAATCGTATTTTAAGAATGAATCACTTTTTTGAAAATCAGGCCTCGTTTAGGAAATATTTACAAAAATGTAAAACTAAGGCTGTTGTGAAAATGTGTTTTGTTTTCGTAACTGACAGGAAAAATCAAAAAGTCATTCATGAAATCCAATTTTAAACATAAACGAGAGAAGAACTTTTTTCAAGATGTAAAGCTAAGGTAGCAATAAAAATATTATATTGCTTTTATTGATTTATTCAGTAACTTAACAACAATGTGGAAATATTTCCTAAACGAGGCTTCATCTTGAAATAAGTTATTCTCTCTTTTCTGCTGAAAATACGACTTTATTCATGACGTTCTATTTTGGCTGCCCAGTTAGCAAACACCCTGCATACAGGATGTCCGGAAATTAATGGGACATAGCTCAACTGCAGCTTTGCGACCTCAAATAAAAGCCATTAAACGAAACATATCTTAGTAACACCTAAAATAGAAGAAAATTAGGAATTTAACATTTTGTAAATTTCAGTAACCAAACCGCGATCAAGCTGAAAATTGATCGTCAGTTTCCGAGCTCCATAATGTAGAGGACGCTGTCGGCACTTTTTTGTGTGTCTTTAACCATATTTTTTTTATTATGAAATCTTTTCGTCACTATGGGTAAACTTTATGAAGAATACGTTATTCTTACGTAAAAAAGTTGTACTTTCTTCATGTCGAAAAATGTATCATTTTCAAGAAAAACGCACATATACCTAAGCGTTTTGCAAAACACCATGAAATAGTGATAATTTTGTCCAGTTATTACCTTCTGTCAGCGATAAAAGAGCAACTATTATAATAGTAAAACCCACATTTTATATACACAAAACCTCCTCAATATTCTTTAACTTTTTAAGAAAATTTTTAGAAAAATTATTTATTATAAAAATCATTCATTCAAATGTCATAGTTAACTGTGTCTTAAAAAACTCATAAGCGCAAACTTATTTAGGTAAAAATAACGCATCCTCTATAAATTTTACCCACGTATAGTGACGAAAAAATTGATACTAAAAAAAACCTGCCGACAGCGCCTCTAGATTGTGCTACAAAACGTATACCGTTTGAGTTTGACGTCCCCTGAAACTGACGTACATACAGGATGTATCAGAGATTTTGGGCCAAACTTGAAGGGGTGGTTCCTCTCATTAATGTAAGTTAAAAAAATAAGTTTCAGTTCAAATTGACGTTTCGTTTAAAAGATACAGGGTGTCGAACTTTAAAAAAATATAAGAGTTTTTCGTTATAACTTGTGTAAATTTAAACCGATTTTGATGATACTAGGTATGAACAATAAACAAACAAAGGCCTTTAATTAGGTTATTTCAGATTTTATGGATGTCTTCCAGTGGCCTAGATGTAGATATTCGGGGGTTTTTCTTTTTTCCCCTGCTTTTTTCCCTCCCTTATCTTTTACACCACTAACTTTTTTCCAATTACAAAACCTTTATTAGATTACCCATACATTTTAGAACAAAAAGTATATGTTAATTTTTTTCATGCGGCGCACCGTTTTTGAGATACTTGAAGTTTTCTCACTATTAAATGTCACTAATCGAATATTCATGGTTGGAGCCACTTTTTTCTCCCTGTCTTTCACGCCACTGACTTTATTGCAAATACAAAAACGTTGTTTATTAACCAACGGATTTTAGAACCAAAAAGTATTCTTTAGCTTTTCCCATACGACGCACTATTTTTGAGATATTTAAAATTTCCTCAGGCAATGTCACTATTATATTATTTAATTATTAATAACATTTTGGATAAAAATTCTAGTCGGATAAATTTTAATGAAATCAACACTTTTGTAATGTAAATTGCCCAACATTACCGGAGAAAAATTAAAATATTTCAAAAACGGCATATGAATAAACCTAAAGGATAGTTTTTTATCCTAAACTGCTTGGGCTATTGCGCAACGATTTTGTATTTCCAATAAAGTCAGTGGCGTAAAATATGGGGAGAGAAAAGTTGCACCGATCTATGTCTATGCCACTGGAAGACATCTACAAAATCTGAAATACCCAAATTAAAGAGCTTTGTTTACTTATTGTTCGTGCCGAGTTTCATCAAAATAGGTGTAAATTTACACGAGTTATAGCAAAAAACTCTTATATTTTTTAAAAGTTTTGCACCCTGTATATTTTAAACGAAACATCATTTTGAGCTGAAACTTTTATAAGAGGAACCACCTCCTTCAAGTTTGGCCGAACATCTCTGATACAACCTGTCCTATCAATTTTCAGCTTGATTGCAGTTTTGGTTATACGAAATACCTACACACAATGTAAAATTTCAAATTTCTTTCTTTAAGGTGCCAAAACTTCTTGAGGAAGCACTTTTGTACTAAGATATTTCAGGTCGCAAAGCTGTAGTTGAGCTGGGTCCATTCATTTCCGGAACCGCTGTATAATTAATCTACAACAAATAATTATTATTATTTAACGCCCATCGTGTATTTTTATTATTGTCGTTGATCCAGGTTTTCCTAAAAATCCCATCCTTGCGTGATCTCATCACTCTTTTTAAAAAGAGTAAACCAGAAATGGCAAGGTTAACTAAAATGACGTCACACATCATATACCTGTCATCTATTCATATTCGCTGAATGACCTTGGAAGTAAATGCCTTAACCTAGAACATATTATTCCGCTTATACATATTGCTGTAAACTCCGCGTAACTAACAGGTTTCTATTGAACCCTCACTGAAAAAGTTTACCTTCATTATAATAATGCATGATTTTACCATAGAAATCTCTAACCGTTTTTAGAAACCGCTTGTAAACGCATTAGGTAGGTAGGTACTGAATTTTTCCTGGAATCCTAGAGAGAGGATAATGAGAATAATACGTCCAAACGTCTAAACACTCAGTTGTCATGACTCAAGGATTTTAGTTTTCGATTTCTTATGTTTCCTAGTATAGCAAAGCACCGCATGTGGCATGTAAAATGTAAAAATCGCCAAATATACAATACCTAACGCTGCACATTGTTACAAGTGTAAGGCATGGTAATTTTAAAACATTTGGCGGAGCGCAGGTAAATTGTACACCAAGCCCCAACAAGAGAACTTGTTTTACTGACGTCATATAGTGATTTGTATAGAGGTGGATTTTACCAAAACCAGGTATGAAAGTGGCAATTTATAAAAATTTTACCTCGTGTTTAATGGTGTTCCTGGAGTAAATTTATGAATTTTTTTCTCGCTAGATCCTAATGCACATTATTCTACAGTCTACACGAACTTTTGAAGGTCTGGTGCCAATGAAAGCCATACTTTTTTTAAATAAAACGAAAAAAGTGGACCGATTTCTATTATTGCTAAAATTAAGAGAAGACGACACTACTTCTTGTAGAAAGCAATTCATTAATAAGACAAGATGACAAGAAGTATAAAAACCTAAAGCAAAGGTTCAAATTATCGTTCTAGGTCAGTAGAATCGTCCTCAAAAATGTCCTTAGTTTGCGTTACCATGCACAAATTTTGTACTAAATGAAAGATAAAAAAATAAACGAAATAAAAACGGATGAAATACCAATTTTCGACATGCACCATTTCGCGCGTGGATTACCGGAGCCTCGTTTATCGGATTTTCATGAATGACCAATCAACGTAACGGTAATTGGCTGTTTTTCAAAAAACTACTTGGGCTTTCCAGCGTTAAAATGCAAAAAAAAAGTAATTTGCAAAAAACCTCATTCGGAAGACAAATTTTTAACTTTAAACCTCAATATTTGTTTTATTTGTCAGTGTAACAAAAAAATTATGTGTATAAAAAATGTAGACAATTCCATAACAAAAATAATATCATTTGCTCATGTGCGAAAAATAGGAGCCGAGATATTCGTGAAAATAAAATAAAAAACCTCTTTTTAGCGTAAGTTCGCAAAAAAAAATTCGCACGGTGCTGCAAAATTTGGATTTGACATCTCTTAATGGTCCTCTATCGAATTTCGTATAGTACTCGTACAAAATTTGTGCATGGTAACGCAAACTCAAAATACCATTCTACTGGCCTATTCAAACTTTAAAAATTACAGAGATTTGATAGACGTCAGTCGTCAGTGAATAAACACATCAGCTAACTAGTTTTGAAATTAGTAAAAATCGTTGCACTTTTTCATTTTAATTAAAAAAGTACCTATTGCTTCCATTGGCACCAGACCTTCCAAATGTCGTGTAGAATAATGCGTGTTACGATCCAGAGAAAAAAAAAATCAAAAATTTACTCCAGGAAAACCATTAACACGAGGTAAAGTTTTTACATGTAAATCCCTATGTTGCATTGAAAAAGAAACTCACTGTATGTATACAGGGTGCACCATGTATCCTTTATATTGCTATCTCCTGAACGCTAAGAGATACAGGGTCGGTTAAATTAGAGAAAAGTTGCACTATTTAGTGGCCATCTCGAATCCGTCAAAACATGTGAGACATCTGTGACCGTTCCTGAAATATCCTGAAAAAACTGAAAAATCGAGATTTCTTATTTTCGTCATATCTTTTTTATTATTGGAACTTAATAAATAATTTTTCGTAGGCTTACATAAGCCGTTAAGATCTATCCATCTGTCATCACAAAAATTTTCAAGGCCGACTAGAACCAAAAGTTTTCACAGTCAACTTTCGTTTTTCTTATGGCCGCCATATTATTTTTTTTATGTCGTGCGATATGAAAAAAATAATGGAAACCAAAAATTAATAAACTACAAAAAATTTTATTTTTTATTTTTATTCTTCTTTTTTCAAAGAAAAACAAAAAAAAATCGTCGAAAAACGTCAACATTTGTAAAATACGCCAAAATAGTGCTTGCCTTATGGTTTTTTAATTTATCTATGAAATTCGGTCTTAAAAGTTGTCTTTTTTGTAAAGAAAAAAGAAGAATAAAAACTTTTTTTATTTATTTTTTGAAGTTTAACAATTTTTAGTTTTTATGATTTTTTTATACCGAAAAACATAAAAAAACAATATGGTGGCCATAAGAAAAACGAAAGTTGACTATGAAATTCCTGGGATCTAGTCGGCTTTGAAAATTTTCTAGCTAGAAATCATCTAGCTGCTTTTGAGCTAGCCTGGCGTGGAAACGAAGCTGTTGCTTGCGAGTTAGATTATTTCCAGCACGAGACCAATAACGATATAATTCTCTCAGCAGCAGAATTGAATCCAACCCCATATTTTCGAAGACAGTACAAGGCGGAAGTAAAAATTTATGTCAAAGTAAGTGGCTGATTCCTAATAAAAGGCGCGAAAACCTATGCCCAGTCAGATTGTTCAATAAAATCATATCAAAAAGAGGTTACAATCCAATCTAATAACACGACCTTTATTTAACTCCAAGTAAAGGGTGGCAAGCTTCTATATGGTTTAAAAATACACCCATTGGTGTAAATGAACTGAGAAAGTGGACATGTCTTGGAGCTGAGGAGAAAATTGGGCTGGATACAAAACGGAAGAAAATTACCAACCATTCAAATCGATCATCAACCTTAAGCAGCCTGTCTAATACCGCCGAAAATGTAAAAGAAATCATTAAGGTAATAGGTCATACTGCAACAAACTCTTTAGAACCCCATTTAAAACTGAACGAAGAGCATCATGTCAAGATTATTTCTCAATTAAGAAGAAATCCTGCCGATCCAGCATCAGTATCAAATACAGCTGTTTCATCAGAAAATAAATCGAATCTTACTTATACTTATTATAGCAACTGTATGTTTAATTTTTACAATAAATAGTGCTACTGCCAAATGCCTGATTTTATTCGCTGTATAATCTAATGAATACAACACGTGAAATCGTGATCAATTGAAAATCACAGCGATTGCCACTCCGACATGTTGTCCTCGATAATTATTAATTATTATTAATATTAAATGATAATTATCCTCGTTCTACGGACTCGGGTAATCAATGCCTTGTGAACATGTCTCGTGGCAACCGACGTTGTTAACTCCGCGTCAAAGAGCAACACGAAATATTAACGACGCGATTCGATCCTGAAAGGGGGCTAAATTAATGCGGCTCGATGCCGCGATGGTAATACCGAATCGCCACGGATGACAGGATCAAAATTTAGGGAAGGACCAGGCTGTAATTGCCAATGATTGACAGGAACACAATTATTAATAATAATTATCGAAATTACTGACCTTGTGTCTTGTCCGACTAAAGGGGCACTTGTTTTAATTTGCGAGATGTTGTAACTATTATTATTGTTCACTCTGCTTCACTATGTAGGTACCCACGATTGTTCCACTACTTTATACCGCTTCCTTATTTAATTAAAGAACTAGGTATCCCGTTTCCGTAACACCAGCATCGACGAGTCTGGTACGAACGGCACTCTGTCGAGTTCTTTTCTCTCTCGATGTTAAACCTCGACTCTTCTCTCTATGTGTGGTCCTGTCCGGTCAGGTGTCCTTTTCCTTCGTCCCGATGTGTAAAGGGATAGGAAGGGGTAGGAAACGGTGGTGTCTTAGAGAATACGAATCGATTATTCACCAAGGACGTAACATACCGCCCACCAAAATTACCGGAGGAATTTTCCGCTATCAGAAAATTGAACCAAAAGCGAAACTAACGAAAACGAAACTAACGACAATAACAAAAACGAAACGAAACGAAACGACAAGTCAGGGACGAAATTCCCTGAGTCCGTTACTGGTTAGGTAACGGGCAAAGTTTGACCAGAGGTCGTTTACAAAGACCTCTGGTCGTACGAACCGAGGCAACCCTGGCGACACCATCCGCACCAGGGTGCAGAGAAACAATTCTTCCTAGAGCCCATTTCAAAGGAGACAACAATTCATCCTTTATCAACACCAACGAACCGATATCCGTTGACTCAAACAAATGGGTTTTCGACCATTTACTCCTCTGGTGGAAATTATGAAGATATTCAGCCCTCCAACGTGTCCAAAAATCACGTTGCATCCGTTGCACCAATTGCCAACGAGAAAGACGAGAAATCTTCAGATGTGACAAGTTCACATCCGGCACCGACGACAGAGGTTCCAAGGTCAGAAAATGACCAGGGGTCAACGCGGATAGATCGTTGGGGTCGCTACTAATGGGGCAAAGGGGGCGCGAATTCAAGACGGCCTCGATCTGAACGATGAAGGTGTTCAGCTCCTCATAAGTCAAAATTTGACCACCAATAACACGGGCCATGTGTGTTTTGACGGACTTAACACCGCTCTCCCACAGTCCACCGAAGTGTGGAGCTGAGGGTGGATTGAAGTGCCATCGAATACCTTCCCTTTCTGCGGCGATTTTCAAATTTGAGTTGAGCTCCTTGTTAGCTCCGACGAAATTGGTTCCACAGTCACTGTAGATGTCACTACAGCGACCGCGGCGAGCGACAAACCTCCTAAGAGCTGCCAGGAAAGTCTCTGACGATAAATCAGAAGCGATTTCGAGATGAATCGCGCGAGTCGCGAAACATACGAACAAACATAAATAGGCTTTAGAAGTTTTGACACCCCTATACCTCGACAAGACAATAGGAAAGGGTCCCCCATAATCGACCCCGACACAACTAAAGGGCTTCAATTGGGAGACACGAGCGACAGGTAAATTCCCCATGGGAGGCTCCAACGAGAGGGGACGAGTGCGAAAGCAACGATTGCATTTCGACAAATAACTACGAATGACCCTACGAGCAGACAGGATCCAAAAATTTTGTTGAAGGAGATAATGAGTAGTGTTCACTCCTGGGTGCAAATTACCTCGATGTATCTGATCAATCAAAAGTTCAACCAACCTATGCCTTCCTGGCAACAATGCGGGATATTTAGCGTCGAATGCTAAACCCGAATGCAACAGTCGACCCCCGACTCGCAAAATACCGAAATCATCAATAAAGGGCGACAATGACTGCAAGTACTTGGCACATGGTTTACCAGAGCGAATTTTCTCCAATTCCGAAGAGAAGACCGAAGATTGAACAATTCTAACAATGTGCATGAGAGCAGCATGCAACTCAGAGACACTCAATGCACCAGTGGTCCTATTGACAACACGACAATTGTTAGTGAAACGAAAACAACGAGCGATAATACCCTGAATTTTCCTCAAAGAAGAAAATCTTTTCAACAAAACATCGACATCCGAAATCTCTATCGTAGCGAACAAAACAATATTCCTTTTCTCCAGTTCAACATCAGAAGTGGGAGCAATGGGAAAGAGTGCTGGCCAAGATTCCAGCGGCAATCTGAGGAATTCAGGCCCCGCCCACCATGCGGAAGCCCCGACTAACTCCTCTGGTAACAAGCCCCGAGACGCGACGTCCGCTGGGTTGTCACCTGAACGTACATGATTCCAACAATCCGGAGGAATTCGATCCTGAATGTGGACGACACGATTCGAAACAAAAGTCTTCCACCGATGTGGAGACGACTTGATCCAGGATAGAGCGACCGAAGAGTCACTCCAAGCGAAAACCTTATCAACAACAATGGATTGAGGACCTTGTTCAAGGACGAACGAAACGAGATCTGATAGTAAGACTGCGGCACACAATTCTAGCCGTGGAACGGAGAGTGGTTTGAGCGGAGCAACACGAGACTTGGCAGTAACGAAACGAACCTGCACATTGCCATCGGCGTCCTCGAAACGATAATACACCACACCCGCATAACCTGCAGTCGACGCATCACAAAATGCGTGCAGTTGACACGACACGAAAGATCCTTCGGGAACCAAGCACCTAGGGATTGTCAACTTGGATAAAACATGAAGAGTGGACTTATATCGATTCCACTTTTCGACAACATCAGCTGGTGGATCTTCATCCCAATCCAGCCCGAGATACCACAAATGTTGAATGACTCGTTTTGCCATAAAGGTCAATGGGCACAAGAAACCCAACGGGTCATAGATCTTAGCGACTTCTGAGAGAATGCTTCTCTTAGTACAAGGTGAATCTATGGACTTAACCATGAACGAAAACGAATCAGTAGCCGATTGCCACTGAAGGCCAAGAATTTTCACCGAAAAGTCCGATTCCGAATCAAAGTTGGATGACTGCTGTTGACAATGTTCAACCGGCAGATCCTGAAGCAATTGTGGATTGTTAGCAGACCATTTCCGCAACTCAAATTGTCCCAATTGCAATAGCGAAATGAGCTGATTTCTCAACTCCAAGGTTTCCTCGATTTGATTTGCCCCAATGGCAAAATCATCGACATAAAGCCCGAGACGAATGGCTTTCGAAGCGAGAGGAAACTTCTCAGAATTTTCTTGAGCTAATTGTAACAAGCACCTAATGGCCAAATATGGCGAGGACGAAACACCATAAGTTACAGTGTTCAATTTGTAACTTCGAATAGGATCCTTTTCTGAAAAACGCCAACGAATTAATTGATACTGTCGATGTGAATCTCCAACTAAAATTTGCCGATACATCTGCCTAATGTCACAAGTGAACACGAATTTGTTCTCTCGAAAACGAAGCAAAACACTAGTGATGTCATTTTGCAACTTCGGACCAATCAACAAGGTATCATTTAACGAAAGATTGTTCGATGCTTTGGCCGAGGCGTCGAACACGACACGAATTTTCGACGATACTGGGGCGAGCGAAGACACATCAGAAGACATCGAAACACCAGGGTCTTTAAAAACGCAATGATGCGGAATGTAATAAGAGTTTGCAGATTCCGACTCCAATGGCACCAACGACATGTGCCCAGCCTCCAAATAATCTTTCATAAACTCTACATACATGTCTCTAATGTGAGGCAACCTCGACAATCGTCTCTCCAAAGCGAGCAAACGACGATCTGCGACATTCAACGAATCATTAAAGATAGGCAACTCTTTGCTATCCTTAAATGGCAACAATACCCCAAAACGACCTGATTCTTCTCGATAATGAGACTCAACGAACAACGACTCAGCCTCTTGTTCCTCATTAGAGCAAACCTCAACTGAAGGCACCTCCTCAACTCTCCAAAATGCCTTAAGAGTCTCTTCAAGGGTCGAATCTACCGACGCAAAACAAGCTTGAACCTCGCCCGCAACCTTCGACGAAATGGTTCCCAAAAGAACCCAACCAAACGTCGTGTTCATTGCGGCTGGACAGTTATCACTGCCCGACAAATAACCACCATGAACAATATTGGGAAAGATGTCAGCTCCTAGCAAAACATCGACAGAACCAGGCGTGTACCAATTAGGATCCGCTAACTTCAAATTATCAAGCGCCTTCGATGGCGAAATGTCAACACTGGGAAGTTTTCCACAAATATTGGGCAAGACCAAAGTACTTACTTTAAAAGTAGGTGATGGTACCCCAACGGGACGAATAATGCAATCAGATGATCCCTGGGCCGATCCCAAGGTCACGTGACCCAAACAAGAAATAGGTGTTGATGATCGATTCAAGTGCAAGCCCAAACGCTTGCGGCACCGATCAGTAATAAAAGACGACTGACTGCCAGAGTCAATTAAAGAACGAACCACTTGATAGTTGCCCCACTTGTCTTGAACTTCAATACATGCGGTTGCTAAAAGAACCGTAGTATTGCTACGAGAACGAGAACGAACATCCTGAAAGGATGGGAGAGAAGACATGGCAACCGTGGATGCGACTGGAGGCGGCTCAACTCGATGAGAAGCTGCTCCATCCGAATTACTAAGTTTAACGAAATGTAATAAAGAGTGGTGCCGACCTGCACACTCCTTACACGAATGAGAAGAGGGGCACTGCTTCACCAAGTGTGAAGGGCCAAAACAATTTAGGCACAAGCGCGCTGCCTTCACAGCCTCAAAACGCTTGCGCGGGTCCAACTTCAAAAAAGAACGACAATTCGAGATCGGGTGTTCTCCATTACAATGGAAGCACGACTGCTTCGATGAAGACGCACTCGACGTTGACAAAAATGCATGTGAATTCCTCGATTCCACTTTTCCACCAGACCTGACGCTACTCCGCTTACCAACGACTGCAGACGGAGATAGGTCATTCCCCAAAGATGATTCTAATGCACGACACTGTGACGACAAAAACTTGTGCAAATCCTGATATGATGGAAACTCTTCAGATGCAAATTGGAGTTCGAAACGCTTTCGAGTAGCGTTATCCAATTTCTGTAGCAACCAGTTGAACAAAGTGAAATCCCAGAGAGAGACGCCTGAGACCTGACCCAAAGCTGTAATATTTTCTGAAAAGGTATTCAACAATTCACGAAGCGATTGTGAGGAATCAGAATCCGTTATTTTGGGAGCATTACAAATCGCCTGCCAATAACACGTCGCAAGTACTCGCTCATTCTGATACCTTTGGACAAGAGTATCGAAAGCTATCACATAATTGTCATCTGTCAGTGGTAAATGTTTGACAAGGGTAAGAGGTTCCTTTGACAAAGTCGAAACTAAATACTGGAACTTCTCAATTGGAGCTAACGAATCATTCGAATGAATCAAAGTCCTAAACAAATCATAATAAACCGACCACATCCTCAACGAACCATCAAAAGTAGGTATACCGATACGAGGCAATTTCACATGTGAACTTGCAGAGGGGGGTAGCGCGGGAGCACCAGACTGTCGACTATTTAACGATTCACTCGAACCATGACGTGATTTCACCACCGTATCCTGAGTCGATTCCAACGACAATTGAACCGCTCTAATCTGAAAATAAACCGAATCAACTTCGATAAGTAGTCCCGAGTATGATTTCCAAATCTCCGATGACACATCTACGACCAAAGCACTCTTATCTGCCGACTCAACCGTAATCAGGATATTTCTATCAACCTCCTGCACCTGATTGTACAAATCTGAAGCGCTGTCGCATGCAGCCAGGACAATAAAACGCGACTTTTCATCAATGGGTGCTGAAACTACTGTCAGAATCGAGTTCAAACGAGTCAAAAACTTCGAAACAGAAGCGTTTGCTCCGACCAAAGTGTTGGACATTTTGCTAAAGAGTATCAACAAAACACTAAAGCAATAAACGAATAAGGGTTATTTTTTACACCTGTAAAAAATACAACGACAACGAAATACGAACAATAACTAAAAATAAGTACCTAACCAAGTGAAGGTTACTTATTTAAAAAACGAGTTGAAAATAAATTGACTTTGAAATTCACCAAAAAACAATACTTGAGATACCGAGTGTACCCAGTAGGTATACCGTGAATACAAAAATCAATATTTTCCCTGTAACAACGAAAAAGGGTTATTCGTTAAAAACCTGTAAAAATACAACAACAACGAACGATGAGCAATACCAAAAATAAGTACCTAACCAAGTGAAAGTTACTTATTTAATATCGAGTTGAAAATAAATTATTGAATTCGAATTCACCAAAAACAATACTTAAGATACCGAGTGTACCCAGTATACCGTGAATGCAAAAATCAATATTCTGCCCTGCGAATTCAGAGAGAAAATATTTCAACTATTACAGAGGTTTTTAAAACGAACACCTGCAACGAACGAAGAAGTGGAGTGAGGTGAGAATGGAGTAAAATTAGTGGAATGGGTGAAAATGCCGTCTGGCGTCCTTTGGATCGACTATTTCGAATCCTTTGACCTACAAACAGGCTACCTTAACACAGTGAGTGAGAAACTAATTTCAAACAAATGATGCAACCAATTAATGAACTATATTTCCACGAGCTTTCCTATCCGACTACGGAGGGACCAAAAAAAATGTTAACTCCGCGTCAAAGAGCAACACGAAATATTAACGACGCGATTCGATCCTGAAAGGGGGCTAAATTAATGCGGCTCGATGCCGCGATGGTAATACCGAATCGCCACGGATGACAGGATCAAAATTTAGGGAAGGACCAGGCTGTAATTGCCAATGATTGACAGGAACACAATTATTAATAATAATTATCGAAATTACTGACCTTGTGTCTTGTCCGACTAAAGGGGCACTTGTTTTAATTTGCGAGATGTTGTAACTATTATTATTGTTCACTCTGCTTCACTATGTAGGTACCCACGATTGTTCCACTACTTTATACCGCTTCCTTATTTAATTAAAGAACTAGGTATCCCGTTTCCGTAACACCAGCATCGACGAGTCTGGTACGAACGGCACTCTGTCGAGTTCTTTTCTCTCTCGATGTTAAACCTCGACTCTTCTCTCTATGTGTGGTCCTGTCCGGTCAGGTGTCCTTTTCCTTCGTCCCGATGTGTAAAGGGATAGGAAGGGGTAGGAAACGGTGGTGTCTTAGAGAATACGAATCGATTATTCACCAAGGACGTAACAGACGTGATGTTCCGTAATCATAATTTCACTTGTTGTTTTATATATGATAATATTTGTTATTTAAAAACTTACAAAACATAAAAATGCAAATTTAATATCTAAATATCCTGATTCTGTATACGGTTTTTTTTTACAAATACTGCCTAGAAGAACTAAAATTATTCTGGTTCATCTATAAAAGGCATAAAATTACACTTCCTTGGTGTGGAAATTACCTATAGTAGGGGTCCGCAACCTTATGCTCGTGCAGACTCACAAATGTTACCACGAAATCTAAATCAGTGCGGGTCGCATATCATCTTCATAGGCACATAATAGGTAAGTATAGTAGGGTTGCCATCTCTAAAGTCGGGCAACCAGGACAAAAAGTTGAAAATCCCGAATTTTGAAGCTGAGAACTCTGACATATAATTTTTTTTTTGTTACCTAAAACCGAATCGTTTATTCATAGTGACTCGCGATAAAGTCTAACCGGGGGAGGGGGTCTGGGGGGTACGAAGTATCCTCCAGGCAGAGAGGGGGGGAGGCGGTCCTCATCCGAGAAAATTTTTAGACAAATGACCTTACAAAGTGTTTATTTAAAGGCATTTTACATGCGTACACATTATGAAAATGGCAAACCTACAGGATTAAAAATTTTTTAAGGTTGTTGTACACCCTGTACATTTTTTCTATTAAATTACAGATGTATAGGTATAGTCTTGGTGTGGAATTTACCAACGCCGAGTTGGACGCGGTTGTTCTTCACAGTATAATAATTATTATGTATGTTGTTGCAAGGGATACAACAATTTACACTCAGGTGCGAAAAAAAATTGTGCCGCTTGTATTTTTAATATTTATTTTTTCAATCTTTTTCATTAAACTTTTTGGAACATAAAATTTTTGTTATTTATTTGGAACAATAATTGGGCTTTTAGTATGTAGGTATACACTTTTGATTTGGGGTTGATAAAAGAACTTCTAGATCATAAAAGAGAGAATTATCATTCTCTTTTTAAATGAACAGTGTTAGAAAATTGAAATTCAATCATTTTACGTTTCATTATTAATTCAATTCGCAAGGAGTGTCTCTGTTTTGCAATTGTTTGTCATTTTTCGGTTGCTAGGTAGCTTTTTAGTTACCGTGACCGTGACAGACTATACGTATAGGTAAGTGACAATAATTATGATTCTATATTGTTTATTAAAACGAGAAAAAGTTTCATATTGTTTCTTGAATCGTTCAGGAGGAAGTCCTTAATCAATAAAAAATCAAAAGTGTAACCTGAAAGCCAAAATATCTAAAAAATTAACTCGATTTTCAAAAATACTATGTGGCCGTTTTTTTTGCACCAGAGTGTATAATATCATTTCCTCACAGCAAAACATTAACGTTACCTATCCTATAATACATAATAGTATATTATTTTATACGGAGGGAAAGTGACACTTTTCATGGCGCGCTCGTGTTTATCAGCCGAACGAAGTGAGGCTGATAATAGAGAGCAAGCCATGAAAAGTCACTTTACCTCCAAATAAAATATACTATTTTTTCTTCAAACGTGGGCAAATTTAAGCAAGAACATCATTTTTAATTGAAGGAAAGCGAATTTTCAAAAGGTTTGGACTGGTATATAAGTAGGTGAGTATGGAGTATGGGCTGCTTCTATAGAAACGCGGCGCTGTCAAATTGACACTGTCATCAACGTCAGTGAACATCGAGAAATTATTATTGAAATTATTAAAGAAAAATAATAAAATAATAATTATGTAACTAAACTACTAATCATCGCAAAATCAAAATTAAAAACGTTATAAAAGTTTGTAAGTAAGTTATAAAATTAATGATAACATCTACCTATCTCTTGCTAGACCCTGCTTGGTCAATTTTTTCATTTTCTGTTAATGATGATGCCAGTCAGTCAGAAGTTGAATGTTAAATACGTAGGTCATTGTAGGTAGGATAACTGTGCACTAATACCTACCTAATAATAAAAATATAAGATGTTGGATTCCTTTATGTACCTAGGTATATGGTTATAATTATTATCCTTGTGTTCAATATTCAAACTTCAATACGGAATAATAATTATTTTTGTTTACCTCGCAATAACCCAACTTTTTTTCTGACGTTTGAGCCGACTGAGCCGAGCACGAGCTCGACTCGACTGTAGTCGACTGTCGACCGTCCGGCTTCGGGTATAATTATGACGTTTCACAGAATTACTTCGTTTCGGTGTAGATTTTCCAAAGATTATGTTTGATTAATACCAAATTCCTTTTAACCTTATTAGATAATAATAAACTAGAGAGTTTTCATATCTTAGGTTGAATTTTATTGATGAATATACGGGCCTACATTAATAAAATTTCAATATGCACCACTTTAGCTCCGGCGGAGGTAAAGTGTTGCTTGGCAACACTTTAGCTCCGGCGGAGGAAAAGTGAAACTTTGAGACCGGCTACTGAGTCGAGTAATGTCTGATTTACTGACGTTTGAAGAAAATAGGTATTTTCTAAATAATGATCAACTACTTCTTATCATCAACTATTTCGATGCCCGAACCCTGGCGGTGTTCTAATCTAATCCACATTTATACCTAATCGCATTGTAGGCTAAGCAAATGTACCGAAACAAACCACCGTCACCGTCACGTCTTTATCGAGTAGGTAAGTAGTTAATGATTGCTAATGAATGCTTAATGGCAAAAATTTCATATCTATTAGCGTTGGTATCGCTATGACATCCAATGAGCTTTGTATGAGTCAGCTGTTTGTACATGTGATAAGTTGCCAGAGAATGCCAATCGAATCCCTCGTTCCTCGTGGTCTCTTGTTTTGCTGCGTGAATGCGTCTTGGCGTCACTGTTCGCCGCCGTTCCGTTACCGCCGTTCCATGCATTACCTCGATGCCAGGTTGTCTTGAATTTATTGCATGGGGGTGAAAGCCTGGTTGAATAATGCAAAGGGGGTGTGTTTTATTAGAGTACTTAACAACAGAAATATGATTAAATAGATTCATGGATTTTCGTTACTGGAATCATTTGTAGATGTAGCGGCGGGATTTCACATTTCATAATCGCAGTAATACAGTGTGTTGCCTTGGCCGATGCAAAATAGAGAATCAGAATCCTCCAATGGTAAAAGTTTGGGATTTAATTATTATTATTATTGGCTCCTCTACTTGTTTTAGAGATACATGTCAAATTAATAATTTGTTAAGATTGAAAAACTGTTTCTGTTGGTGCATCAGTAATGCATTTTTTACATTTCTCTTGAGCCATTTGCGATAAAACTGATGGGAAAACGGTTCCAATTTGTGACGTCATGTTCATTATTGGCTTGACTTCAACAATTAAAAATGACGAAAATTACAACAAAATAATAACAACGAATATGACATCAATAAAATAAAACAATGGCATTATGACATCACATAATGCAAACATTTACCCGATTTTCTCGAAAACGGCTGAACATAATTAAAATGCCCGAAAGCAATAGAATAAGCATCAGCTTTTTAATCTTAACAAATTATTAATTTAACATTTCTTTCGAAAACTTATAGGTACTCAAACCAATAATCCAATCATAAGTTTTTATAATTTAAATCGCTTTACCTATATTATGGTGCTACCGGTATACTTATAGCGTTGATTGAAAGAGTCAGGTCAGGTTTTCTTTCAACGCTTATAGTCAACCACAACCACGTTTCACGAACTACAGAAAGTTCTATAAAATAATAAATATACCTTACACAGGGCCGGACCTAGCCTATTTGCCGCCTGCGTGCCAATACAAAATTGCCGCCCCTCCCCCCACCTTTACATTTAAATCTTTGTAAAGAAAAGAAAATATTGTTAAGAAATGTATAATAAAAACAATTATACATTAATTATTATTGATAGAAAGACAAAAATTAACAACAATAATGAAAACATTATTATAAATAAATAATATAACACAAAAGTAATGCTAATAATAAGATTCTCTCCACCCCCAACGCCATGCAATTAAAATGTTTCTGATGACGAAAAGAAAATTCAGTATACAAATGTATAAAAAAATCCGCTTATATTTCCACTTGCAACCGCCTAGCCAGTTTCATAAATTAATTTATCTATAGATTACATAATAACCCTAATCTGCTCTTTTTTAATTTTTTATATATTTTTTTTTAAATTTAAATTTCAACTGGACTACAAGAACGCGTATTAATGCATTCCTTCTTGATATCACAATGCCTTTGGAAAACCAACCGCAAAAACTGTTGCAAGAAGACGAAAAAGTACACAACTATAGAAATTTCCGCAACTTCACCTATATGGCTGGCTACACAAATTCATTAAACGTTTTCTTAGTTCGTTATTATCTTGCTCTTGCAGGAAGTCGAAGTGAAAAGCTGAGAATGAAATATTACATTACAATAAGTGTGGAAAGTGCCTCATTTCACACGAGTGGGAGATTGGTATTGTACGAGGCGGCGGCCGAGTACGACAATCCCACGAGTGTCTCTTTTTCGACACTCGCCGAGTACGACAATCCCACAATCTCTATTGTTTTTCGCGTACATCTTCAGTTTCCAAGTTATTAGGTCGAGTTACGTTTACATTGGGCCACCCTGTATGTAAGCGAAACCCAAAATGTTGGATATCGTTGTAAAGAGAATTCAAGTAGCTTTCAAATTATGTATCACTCGATAGCTGTTCCCTATGATGATAAGCAAAGGGGTAGCTACCGCTGCCAAGGGGGTGAACTTGGGTAGTTAAATTTGTCACGAAAATATGTCCCCCTCGATAACAAAATCGACCTGTTTCGGCGTTTTTCGCATACATCTTCACTTTCCAAAATATTAGGTTTGTTACCTTTTCGATGGCCCACCCTGTATACAAAGAGATTAAGATTAAATTACCGTAATTGTAAGCATATGTGTTGACCGTATGTGTTGACTGCCCAGTTTTTTGTCTTTTTTTTTTTGGTTTGGCAAGTCACATTCGATAATAGGAGGTATAGGTACCTATTGAATAGTAACTTATATTTTTAGTCGGTGCTGAAATAACCTGAAAAAACTAAAAAATCGAGATTCCTTATTTTTGCCATATTTTTTTTATTATTGGAAATTAATAAATAATTTTTTTGTAGGCTTACATAAGCCGCCAAGAGCTACTCCTCTGACGTTCCAAAATTTTCAAAGCCGACTCGATGCCAGAGTTTTCATAGTCAACTTTCGTTTTTCTTATGGCCGTCATATTTTTTTTTATCTCGTTTGATATAAAAAAATAATGGAAACCAAAAATTAATAAAGTTCGAAAAAAAAATTCCAAAATTTTTATTATTTTTTCGAAAAAAAACCAAAAAATTTTTCGCTGAAATACGTTAGTATGAAGTCATACTGCTTGTCTTATGGTTTTTTTAATTTATTTCTCTATGATATTGGGTCTAAAAAGTTATCTTTTTTCTAAAAAATAATTTCAAAAATATTTGAAATTTATTTTTTGAAGTTTATTAATTTTTGGTTTGCATTAGTTTTTTCATACCGAACGACATAAAAAATAATATGGCGGCCATAAGAAAAAAAAGTTGACTGAAAACTCTGGCATCTACCTAGTCGGCTTTGAAAATTTTTGAATCGCGTCAGATGAATAGATCATAATCATAATGGCTTATGTAAACCTACGAGAAATCATTCATTAATTTCCAATAATAAAAAAAATATGGAAAAATTAAGAAATCTCGATTTTTCAGTTTTTTCAGGATATTTCAGGAACGGTCACAGATATTTTGTATGTCTTGATGGATTCGAGATGGCCATAAAATTACGCATCTTTTCTCTAAATTAACTGACCCTGCATATCTTAGCGTTTAAGAGATAGCAATATAGAGATGGGTATAATGGTGCAATACTTCGTTATTTTCTAATTATCTATATAATTTTTTGTTTATCTATTTTTTTTTATGGTCAACATTACCGAAAACGTCATTGCTCACACGGTATATTACTAATTGCTCGAGCACAGCTACTTAAAAACCCAACAAAAAAAATTACATAAAAATTATTGTCGATGTTGACAAATAATGACAATATATTAAGACAATATAATCGTCTAAGGTATAAATAATAAAAATCTACGTAAAGGTCCGCCGGCCGCCGGAAACGGGCAATAGAAAGGAGTGGAAATTGGGATTAGTTATGATGAACTTAATTATATTATGACTACGAGTTAGCACCATCTGTTCTCAATAATACGGTTTATAGCCCAATTCTTCGTTGTTCAATAGCGTCTTTTCAAGAGACAAAGCAACAGTGAAGTGAATGCATCTCTGGGACTCTATTATAATGTATTTTATGGGACATTTTCAGTGTTCGGGGTTCAGATTCAAATTATGAATTATATGTATAAGTGTTTGACTATAGTTATATCTCATTTAATAACTAGGAGGAGTAAATTATTATTATTTTTTAGACTAGAAGACTAAAAATATGTATAATGTATTCGATCCTCTGCCACTTCCGTTTATATGGGAAGTAGCCATCATCTTATGTATCTGTTTTAAATAGGGACCCTGTATATTGTCTCGCATTTGCATATTATTGTCTGAGATAATTTGATAAGTGGTCCCTTTAATTTAGGAAAAATTAAAGAAATTTGTTTACAGCAAAGCGACCAAGGACGGTTGGAACCGTGTAAACATATTTTTCATACAGCGCACTATAAAAGTGTGTCTTGTCAAAAATAAACATCTTAAAGGAAATGACTGAGGAAAAAAGTTGCCATTAACGTGTGTCCGAAAATGAATCGTTTCTGAGATAAGGGTGTCAAAAAAAAGATTATTTTCCCAGTTTATTAAATATATATCACAGGAACCGTTTAAGAATTTTGAGATACAGAACTCAGCTTTTGTACATGTCATATCATTGATACAAACTACCTTTTTAATACCATTTTTTTTCCATCTGGCATTGGAGGAGATTTAAGAACTGAGTGAAGTTTTTTTGCCGTTCAATTTCCGACACGTGTTTTCAAATATCCAAAGCCAGTTTTTCATCGTAATGACCGTTTTTCTCGAAAGCGGTTCACGTTCAATTATGACCAAGAGTATCTCTTTTGTGTAGGAAATACTAGCGGTTTAAAATACGCTTTCAAAATGTCAATTTTCCCAGTGTCGTAGAAATTAGAGCCAAAAAACCCTAACCAGTCTCCAAAATCTCCGTCACTGGCATAAGAAAAAAAAAGAAGCATTAAAACAGTAGATAATATCGATGGCAAGATAATGTACAAAAGCTCAGCGCAAACGGTTCCTGAGATATCAAAAAACTGGTAAAAAGTCTCTCTTTGACACTTTGTAATAGGAACCGTTTTCTTTAAAATGAGCAAAAAAAAATTTCGCCCCTTTATATGTATACAAAAGGGTGTATCATTATTTAACAGTGTCATTTTAGGAGGTGATAGAGAATCGCAAAATAACTGGACTTCATCACAAAATATTTTTAGAAAGACATAATAAACGTACCTACCTAGGTCTTCAAAGTTGAAGTATGAAAATCGAATTCTGGGAATAAATTTAAAGCCGCTTGATTGATTTTGTTCAAATTTCGTATAGGTACACACAGTTCTGAGTTAGATATTTATTATTTATCAGAAATAACTTTTTTCCAAAAGTGTCCAGCAGCGTAAATGATGGGTGATTGCCTTCATTATTCCGCTCTATTTTCTAGGCCTCTGGATATTTTCTACAAATGATCATATTTTTGGATTATACGTTCTAGTTTGAAATAAAAAACTCTTGCAAAATTTTGATATTAGATATCGTTGTCGAACTATTGCCGGTTAAACATTTTTCTGTGTGTGCAAACTGTTACAATTTTTATTGTTACATACTTTGTTAAAAAATGAAACACCGTGTAAGTATATGAAATAATTATATTCGGATTGCAGCCTAATAAACGGGTCTACTCTTTTTGCTTTTTGATAAACCCAAGCTTTCGAACCAGAACCATGTTTGTAATCTCTTCTTCGGGGGTACTAAAATTATTAATTACACTTGTATAAATGGTATTATGAAACATTAGTAATTACAAAATACTTAATATAATACAAAAATTGAGATAAAATGTGAATATGTCAGGTATCAGACTTTCAGACTAGGTTATAGGATTAACAACGTGTTATCTTTATCAACATGTTATTTTTCTCTACAGGGTGAGTTTTTTTCAATGTTTAGTAAAGAGATCTCGTAAAATACTCCAGTTAAACGAACTGTTATTAAATGGGGAAAGTAGTGCAGTTTTATGAGCTTAGTTTGAAGCTCAAACTTTTGTTTTTTTCAAAATCTTCATGGGAGTCTAGATATTTTTTGACAAAAACAAAATTTCATGAATTTCTTTACACTGGGATAACGCTCTAATTATTGGGATTAGAGAACAATAGTAAAGAAAAATGTTTTACCTAAATGATTTTAAAACCAATAAAAAGGCGCTATAATTTTCTTTATTTGTCATGCCATTTGCGAGTTATGACATAAACATGTGTTTATTTAAGTGTAAAAATCGTCCTAACTTCTTATTTTTAGGAAAAACCATATCGAGTTTTATATCGTTCTATTTAGAAAAAAAGACATATCAAGTGATGTTATAGCCAACTATGACTTACATTTAAAAAACACAAGTTTATGTCAAAACTCGAAAATGACATGACAAATAAACAAAAATGAAAAGCCGTTTTATTGCTTATAAAATCGTCTAAAATGATTTCCTTTACGACTTTTCTCTAATCCCAATATTAGACTGCTGTATCAGTATAAAGAAATTCCCGGAATTTAATTTATGTTAAATAGGTATCTAGGAACCCATGGAGATTTTCAAAAAAACAAAAGCGGTTTAGAATTAAGTTCATAAAGCTGCACTACTTTCCCCATTTAACCGTTCCTCTAACTGCAGTAGTTTACGAGATTCCTGTACTAAACATTAAAAAAAAACTCACCCTGTATAATACCAAGTGCTATTGTAGTATGGTTTAACGACTGTTTATGGACTTTACAAAATATTAAAATTTCATCGAATTATACAGGTCGGTTCAAAAGTTAGAGCCAAAAAAGTAAATAGCTGGGTACCTTATTATGGGGCTGTGTATCTCTCTGTAATAATTTTTTTTTTTGACATACCCTACCCTGATGTGTGCTTTTCAGAAATAAGGAGGAACTTACCAGACTTGTTAGTTGTAATCTCTATAGATCCAAAAATAAATAAACAAATAAAATGATTTTGTACCTATGGCTAAATAAGTTTAGAGTCAATTTAATTAAAAACTATGGAGAATTTCGAATATTCATAATCATTACTTCCTAGTGTTTTTATACCTAGGTATACCTTGTTTTGTAAGAAATCTCTAGGGTAATTCAATGCTGATAAATGAAATGATAAATTACGTCTTGCGTGTCTATCTTAGTGGAAGCACATCTAAGTGGAAGTTGTTGAACGAAAAAGGGGTCATATGCCTTGTATCTATGCAATAGATTTTTTTGTTTCCTGTTTTCATATTTAACTAGTTTCATCTGCTCTAAATTATAATAAAAAAGATCCCAAATAATTTAAGCATTAGAGCTTCGTAGAAAATAAATATTTATTAACTGACAAGGGATTTTCGAGCTATTTTAGAGCTTATCCATGTTATTTTCGAGCGTCTTAACATTTTCCGGAAAATTGGAAAATTATTTTCTATAAATATCCCATTACACCTTGTTTTAAATTTAATCTATAGAGAAAACCAAATAGGTCAGGAATTTCGAGCTATGTACTTTGGAGCTCTTCAATGGAAGTTTTTCTTGATTTCGTAATGCTCTGGAAAGTCGAGGGAAACGCAAATTTATACAGCATAACATATATTGAGCCATAACATATACGGCGCGTGTGAACTTTAGGGCATTCATAAATGGAAAAGTCTGAAAATTTGTACTTGTATGATTTCATTTCGAGGAACTAAAATAAAATTATTACAACCACATACCATTCCCGGTTATACAGGAAATATAGTTATCAAGTTTTTTATTTCAAATAGGACACCCTGTATATTATTACATTTTCAGATTGTACGAAAAAATTTAATGAAAACGGTGTTCATTGTTCATGTTTGTAAAGATTGGTTGATGAGTTATAAACAAATGAAAATCGCAATTTTCTATTTTCAAACCTGCGCACATTGAAAACGGGTCAAGATTTTCCAAATATCGGATAAGATCATGTACTATTCTATGGGTACAGAAATATCTTCCATTTTTTTTCTGAATCGACGATTTTTCATCATTTTGTATTATAGAGATTTCATCTAGGGAATCCTTAAGGAAATTATCAGTTTTTTCATCACCCGATACCGGCCGGTATAAATATTAAAAAAAATATAAAAGTTAAGATAGGTACATACATATAAGTCGCTTTCCGACTTCTTGACACGTTTTTAATGTGCTCCGCTTTGAAAATACTTCTTTGAAAATTTCTGCTCCTTGCGTTTGTTCAAAAATGACTGTTCTGATACAACTTTTGAACTTGAGGGAACACAACATTTGCTAAAAAGTTTTTTTAAATACAAATGTATTTACAAATATATCCATTTATTAATAAAAACGCAAGCACACGTTGAACATCCGCCACGTGACCGTGCCGTTTAGATGTAAATTGACCTTTAATTAGATTTTAAGAAGCCTTTAATGACACCGAAAACAAGTTTTTAATGTATGATGTTTTGCTCACTTAAGCTTAAGTTAGAAGAACAGTAATTTAAAAAAAAAACACACGGAGCCTAAAAGCCGAAACTTTAAATCTAAGGATAATATAAGGATATTTAGTTAAACTTTAAGGACATTTAATTAGACTTTAATAAGCCTATAATTGTCTATTGTATTATTCTTTTATTATGCTGACTTTGCTCTTCCCACTTATGAGACGTCACCCTATCATGCGTATAAGGTACCTGTAACAAATAAGGCCACGACCTGTTTTAGCTACATTTCGAACCTTTTTTTAAATAGCGAATTTCATACAAAAGAAAATCTGTAACAGTTTTATTATTTTAAGTTTGTGGGATGTCATCAAAAACAAGTATATTATGGTGGGCGAAAGTATGAATCCTTGAAGGACTACTGCCATATAAGGTCTTGCCCTAATAATAATTATTATATTTTGACTGGGAATGTTCTTTCTGATATGAATGAGTTTATAATTTTTATTATGTGGCGCAATATTTTTGATTTACTTAATTTGTAAACTACTGTTTTAGGTACTTTACGTCTATTTACGTCTATTCTGTCATTTCTATCTGTGGTGTATTTTTGTCGGGGGTAATTACACGAGAGCTTATTTTTTATCCGGATAAAGATGCAGTTTTAACGAAAATTTGTTTTTTATTGGCAATTTAACGAGTCAAATTGTCTGATAAAACGACGAGTCCGAAGGACGAGTCGTTTTATCTGACAATTTGACGAGTTGAATTGCCAAAGAAAAAACAAATTTGAGTTTAAAAGTGCATCTTTATCCGGATAAAAAATATAAGCTCGTGTGTAATTTAGGGAGATAATTTAACGAATAACAAAATTTATTTAATAAATGACGTTTATTAATTTGTCAATTAATATCACCTTGGTAACTACTTACTTGATTTTGCGTCTAAAAAGCTGGCTTACATTTTATCCAGATGCAAAGTTAGGGCTAACTTTATCCGATGTCAAAGTGACAAAAACACTATTCCTTATGTCATTTTTAATACATGAGTTAAATTATCGAAAATAAAATAATTATTATTATTCTATCGTAATATTTTTTTTACGATTTGAACTCATTACTAATAATGCTATAATTTGCTTTATAGTAGTAAGTATATTCTCCAACGAGCAAAGAATGGATAGCTATTATCCACGAGAAGGGAAATCTCAACATGACGATTGTTTATACAGTGCGCGAGAAAAGTAAGGAATAAATTCGATAAAACGAAAAGCGCTGTTTTTTTTGAAAAAATAAAAAAACAGGTCGATTTTGTTTTTGAGTTGTTCAACTTTTGTCATAATATTGGGGTATACAGGGAGATGCGCAAAATGGCAACCCTTATTTTTTATTCCATTTTTTGATACTTCATTCAATTGCCAATACGGTAATGTAATCAATTTGTAACCTTAAATAAGGAAAATTCTGAGAAAACAGCTTGTGAGTCGAAAGTGTGCATTTTTTACTGATGTGAAAATCGGAACATTAACAATCAAAATAAAAAACATATCAAATAAAAATGACTGTTTCCATGGTAATTTTATAAGATCTGTCCATTAAATTAACAGCCAATATTATAAATGCTCATTAGACTTATAGCGGACAGATTTCTGTGCTCGTTTTTGAAGCTAATATCGACGTCAAATGACTTTTATTAACATTTTTGTAATTACTTTCATGTCAAGAATAGATAAATTTAAAAAAAATCCACTTAGACTCGATACCTTCTTCAGAAATGCCCACAGAAATCTGCCCGTTAACTTGAAGACGAGCTTTTATAATACCCGTTGTTAAATTAAATCTATTAAATCTGTCTAAATTAAGTTCTTTTCTCAGAAATTTCGTCATTTAAGGTTACAAAATGATTACATTACCGTATTGGCAATTGAATGAAGTGTAAAAAAATTGAATAAAAAATAAGGGTTGTCATTTAAAAAAATGCGGATGACGCCACTTTTTCGGGCATCACCCTATACGTATACCCAATATTAAGTCAAAAGTTAAACAACTCAAAAACAAAATCGACCTGTTATTTATCAAAAAAAACACCGCTTTCCGTTTTATCGAATTTATTCCTTAGTTTTCTCGCGCACTGTATAGGCGAGTATCTCTTCAACTTTTTGAGTAAATTATTACATACTTTAAAAAATATTTTTTTTATTAGAGAAGTGTTTTCTTAGTATTTTTGCGTTGTCATCTTTACTAGTAAGGTATTATGGGTATTTCGAAGTGCAGATCCCCTATATCAGTTTTTTCCCCCGATCGACTAAGTGAGGTCCCAGCTCAATTTCCTCACTCACTTTCCACCGATCCGAAGGGTGGGAAGGAGAGTAGGGGCCACTGGAAAGTACGGGATATCGGTTTTTCGTGGATTGCTCCGTCAGTTTTGATCCTACCGAAAAAATTGTTCTTCCCAAAAAGGAAGAGCTTGGCAGCACACGTAAGCTCGTTCCAGGCGGAAGTCGATCTGGCAACTTTATGCAAAAAAAAAATTAACCATGCAAAAAAAATAGGGTTCGCCTAATGTTTTTTAGAAGGGTACTTCGATGTTTTTCAAGGGCCCGTTGGGAGGGGGCGTTGGGACAATTTGGAGAGGTGGGAGAGCGAAAGTTCAAAATATCTTAAAACCAAGATAACCGCGTTTTTTTTCAAAAATAAAATGATCCCTTTCCGAAGCAACGTTCGCAAAAAATACGCCGCTGGCACGCGAAACAAAAATCTGCCTTCTTTTTCAAAATGCTTTTTTGGCATGAAGGGAAGGGGTGGGGGAAAAGCATCTTGTCGTTTGCCTCCTTCCGCGAAGAAACGAGCATTCAAAAATTTTCCCCCTTCCCGCTCATTGCCGCATCGTCTAACTCACGCGTCCGTTTAGGAATGTTTTTATGCTTTTAACTCCCGCGGACGGGCGAAATATCGACCGAATGGAATAATTTTATAATTTTTTTTTAATAATAATAATAATAATAATAATCGTTTATTTGCCCAACAGATTATGGTATCTATTTACTGGACAAAACAATGTTTGTTTTCTTAAATACCTATTTAACATTAATAACATATAAAGAAACACAAAAAAACAAAATAATACAGAACTAAGAATTTAAAGAAATAATGGAAGAAATGAGGACATACGTCCCAATAAATGTCGATTCGATTGACCAGATACACAAGCAATATTATATTACCCAAGTTCCCAAGTATCATATAGAAATAAACTATATTAAATAAATAAATAAAGTACCTATACCACAGTAGCCTAAATAACACAATAATAATACTATATATTATAAATTGATAAACAACAACAAAAACACCCAGATCAAGATTTCTTACCATAAGTTTATAATAGATCTCTTGTAAGAGTTGAATGGTTGAAAAAACACATCACACGAGTGGCTTATTTCATTAAAATAAGAACAGGTCTTGAATAATGGTGACTTCAACATCATATTAGTTTTTGGATTTTGTAGCCGAAATAAACACTGAGATCTACTGTTAACTCCGCGTCAAAGAGCAACACGAAATATTAACGACGCGATTCGATCCTGAAAGGGGGCTAAATTAATGCGGCTCGATGCCGCGATGGTAATACCGAATCGCCACGGATGACAGGATCAAAATTTAGGGAAGGACCAGGCTGTAATTGCCAATGATTGACAGGAACACAATTATTAATAATAATTATCGAAATTACTGACCTTGTGTCTTGTCCGACTAAAGGGGCACTTGTTTTAATTTGCGAGATGTTGTAACTATTATTATTGTTCACTCTGCTTCACTATGTAGGTACCCACGATTGTTCCACTACTTTATACCGCTTCCTTATTTAATTAAAGAACTAGGTATCCCGTTTCCGTAACACCAGCATCGACGAGTCTGGTACGAACGGCACTCTGTCGAGCTCTCTCCTCTCTCGATGTTAAACCTCGACTCTCCTCTCTATGTGTGGTCCTGTCCGGTCAGGTGTCCTTTTCCTTCTTCCCGATGTGTAAAGGGATAGGAAGGGGTAGGAAACGGTGGTGTCTTAGAGAATACGAATCGATTATTCACCAAGGACGTAACATACCGCCCACCAAAATTACCGGAGGAATTTTCCGCTATCAGAAAATTGAACCAAAAGCGAAACTAACGAAAACGAAACTAACGACAATAACAAGAACGAAACGAAACGAAACGACAAGTCAGGGACGAAATTCCCTGAGTCCGTTACTGGTTAGGTAACGGGCAAAGTTTGACCAGAGGTCGTTTACAAAGACCTCTGGTCGTACGAACCGAGGCAACCCTGGCGACACCATCCGCACCAGGGTGCAGAGAAACAATTCTTCCTAGAGCCCATTTCAAAGGAGACAACAATTCATCCTTTATCAACACCAACGAACCGATATCCGTTGACTCAAACAAATGGGTTTTCGACCATTTACTCCTCTGGTGGAAATTATGAAGATATTCAGCCCTCCAACGTGTCCAAAAATCACGTTGCATCCGTTGCACCAATTGCCAACGAGAAAGACGAGAAATCTTCAGATGTGACAAGTTCACATCCGGCACCGACGACAGAGGTTCCAAGGTCAGAAAATGACCAGGGGTCAACGCGGATAGATCGTTGGGGTCGCTACTAATGGGGCAAAGGGGGCGCGAATTCAAGACGGCCTCGATCTGAACGATGAAGGTGTTCAGCTCCTCATAAGTCAAAATTTGACCACCAATAACACGGGCCATGTGTGTTTTGACGGACTTAACACCGCTCTCCCACAGTCCACCGAAGTGTGGAGCTGAGGGTGGATTGAAGTGCCATCGAATACCTTCCCCTTCTGCGGCGATTTTCAAATTTGAGTTGAGCTCCTTGTTAGCTCCGACGAAATTGGTTCCACAGTCACTGTAGATGTCACTACAGCGACCGCGGCGAGCGACAAACCTCCTAAGAGCTGCCAGGAAAGTCTCTGACGATAAATCAGAAGCGATTTCGAGATGAATCGCGCGAGTCGCGAAACATACGAACAAACATAAATAGGCTTTAGAAGTTTTGACACCCCTATACCTCGACAAGACAATAGGAAAGGGTCCCCCATAATCGACCCCGACACAACTAAAAGGCTTCAATTGGGAGACACGAGCGACAGGTAAATTCCCCATGGGAGGCTCCAACGAGAGGGGACGAGTGCGAAAGCAACGATTGCATTTCGACAAATAACTACGAATGACCCTACGAGCAGACAGGATCCAAAAATTTTGTTGAAGGAGATAATGAGTAGTGTTCACTCCTGGGTGCAAATTACCTCGATGTATCTGATCAATCAAAAGTTCAACCAACCTATGCCTTCCTGGCAACAATGCGGGATATTTAGCGTCGAATGCTAAACCCGAATGCAACAGTCGACCCCCGACTCGCAAAATACCGAAATCATCAATAAAGGGCGACAATGACTGCAAGTACTTGGCACATGGTTTACCAGAGCGAATTTTCTCCAATTCCGAAGAGAAGACCGAAGATTGAACAATTCTAACAATGTGCATGAGAGCAGCATGCAACTCAGAGACACTCAATGCACCAGTGGTCCTATTGACAGCACGACAATTGTTAGTGAAACGAAAACAACGAGCGATAATACCCTGAATTTTCCTCAAAGAAGAAAATCTTTTCAACAAAACATCGACATCCGAAATCTCTATCGTAGCGAACAAAACAATATTCCTTTTCTCCAATTCAACATCAGAAGTGGGAGCAATGGGAAAGAGTGCTGGCCAAGATTCCAGCGGCAATCTGAGGAATTCAGGCCCCGCCCACCATGCGGAAGCCCCGACTAACTCCTCTGGTAACAAGCCCCGAGACGCGACGTCCGCTGGGTTGTCACCTGAACGTACATGATTCCAACAATCCGGAGGAATTCGATCCTGAATGTGGACGACACGATTCGAAACAAAAGTCTTCCACCGATGTGGAGACGACTTGATCCAGGATAGAGCGACCGAAGAGTCACTCCAAGCGAAAACCTTATCAACAACAATGGATTGAGGACCTTGTTCAAGGACGAACGAAACGAGATCTGATAGTAAGACTGCGGCACACAATTCCAGCCGTGGAACGGAGAGTGGTTTGAGCGGAGCAACACGAGACTTGGCAGTAACGAAACGAACCTGCACATTGCCATCGGCGTCCTCGAAACGATAATACACCACACCCGCATAACCTGCAGTCGACGCATCACAAAATGCGTGCAGTTGACACGACACGAAAGATTCTTCGGGAACCAAGCACCTAGGGATTGTCAACTTGGATAAAACATGAAGAGTGGATTTATATCGATTCCACTTTTCGACAACATCAGCTGGTGGATCTTCATCCCAATCCAGCCCGAGATACCACAAATGTTGAATGACTCGTTTTGCCATAAAGGTCAATGGGCACAAGAAACCCAACGGGTCATAGATCTTAGCGACTTCTGAGAGAATGCTTCTCTTAGTAGAAGGTGAATCTATGGACTTAACCATGAACGAAAACGAATCAGTAGCCGATTGCCACTGAAGGCCAAGAATTTTCACCGAAAAGTCCGATTCCGAATCAAAGTTGGATGACTGCTGTTGACAATGTTCAACCGGCAGATCCTGAAGCAATTGTGGATTGTTAGCAGACCATTTCCGCAACTCAAATTGTCCCAATTGCAATAGCGAAATGAGCTGATTTCTCAACTCCAAGGTTTCCTCGATTTGATTTGCCCCAATGGCAAAATCATCGACATAAAGCCCGAGACGAATGGCTTTCGAAGCGAGAGGAAACTTCTCAGAATTTTCTTGAGCTAATTGTAACAAGCACCTAATGGCCAAATATGGCGAGGACGAAACACCATAAGTTACAGTGTTCAATTTGTAACTTCGAATAGGATCCTTTTCTGAAAAACGCCAACGAATTAATTGATACTGTAGATGTGAATCTCCAACTAAAATTTGCCGATACATCTGCCTAATGTCACAAGTGAACACGAATTTGTTCTCTCGAAAACGAAGCAAAACACTAGTGATGTCATTTTGCAACTTCGGACCAATCAACAAGGTATCATTTAACGAAAGATTGTTCGATGCTTTGGCCGAGGCGTCGAACACGACACGAATTTTCGACGATACTGGGGCGAGCGAAGACACATCAGAAGACATCGAAACACCAGGGTCTTTAAAAACGCAATGATGCGGAATGTAATAAGAGTTTGCAGATTCCGACTCCAATGGCACCAACGACATGTGCCCAGCCTCCAAATAATCTTTCATAAACTCTACATACATGTCTCTAATGTGAGGCAACCTCGACAATCGTCTCTCCAAAGCGAGCAAACGACGATCTGCGACATTCAACGAATCATTAAAGATAGGCAACTCTTTGCTATCCTTAAATGGCAACAATACCCCAAAACGACCTGATTCTTCTCGATAATGAGACTCAACGAACAACGACTCAGCCTCTTGTTCCTCATTAGAGCAAACCTCAACTGAAGGCACCTCCTCAACTCTCCAAAATGCCTTAAGAGTCTCTTCAAGGGTCGAATCTACCGACGCAAAACAAGCTTGAACCTCGCCCGCAACCTTCGACGAAATGGTTCCCAAAAGAACCCAACCAAACGTCGTGTTCATTGCGGCTGGACAGTTATCACTGCCCGACAAATAACCACCATGAACAATATTGGGAAAGATGTCAGCTCCTAGCAAAACATCGACAGAACCAGGCGTGTACCAATTAGGATCCGCTAACTTCAAATTATCAAGCGCCTTCGATGGCGAAATGTCAACACTGGGAAGTTTTCCACAAATATTGGGCAAGACCAAAGTACTTACTTTAAAAGTAGGTGATGGTACCCCAACGGGACGAATAATGCAATCAGATGATCCCTGGGCCGATCCCAAGGTCACGTGACCCAAACAAGAAATAGGTGTTGATGATCGATTCAAGTGCAAGCCCAAACGCTTGCGGCACCGATCAGTAATAAAAGACGACTGACTGCCAGAGTCAATTAAAGAACGAACCACTTGATAGTTGCCCCACTTGTCTTGAACTTCAATACATGCGGTTGCTAAAAGAACCGTAGTATTGCTACGAGAACGAGAACGAACATCCTGAAAGGATGGGAGAGAAGACATGGCAACCGTGGATGCGACTGGAGGCGGCTCAACTCGATGAGAAGCTGCTCCATCCGAATTACTAAGTTTAACGAAATGTAATAAAGAGTGGTGCCGACCTGCACACTCCTTACACGAATGAGAAGAGGGGCACTGCTTCACCAAGTGTGAAGGGCCAAAACAATTTAGGCACAAGCGCGCTGCCTTCACAGCCTCAAAACGCTTGCGCGGGTCCCACTTCAAAAAAGAACGACAATTCGAGATCGGGTGTTCTCCATTACAATGGAAGCACGACTGCTTCGATGAAGACGCACTCGACGTTGACAAAAATGCATGTGAATTCCTCGATTCCACTTTTCCACCAGACTTGACGCTACTCCGCTTACCAACGACTGCAGACGGAGATAGGTCATTCCCCAAAGATGATTCTAATGCACGACACTGTGACGACAAAAACTTGTGCAAATCCTGATATGATGGAAACTCTTCAGATGCAAATTGGAGTTCGAAACGCTTTCGAGTAGCGTTATCCAATTTCTGTAGCAACCAGTTGAACAAAGTGAAATCCCAGAGAGAGACGCCTGAGACCTGACCCAAAGCTGTAATATTTTCTGAAAAGGTATTCAACAATTCACGAAGCGATTGTGAGGAATCAGAATCCGTTATTTTGGGAGCATTACAAATCGCCTGCCAATAACACGTCGCAAGTACTCGCTCATTCTGATACCTTTGGACAAGAGTATCGAAAGCTATCACATAATTGTCATCTGTCAGTGGTAAATGTTTGACAAGGGTAAGAGGTTCCTTTGACAAAGTCGAAACTAAATACTGGAACTTCTCAATTGGAGCTAACGAATCATTCGAATGAATCAAAGTCCTAAACAAATCATAATAAACCGACCACATCCTCAACGAACCATCAAAAGTAGGTATACCGATACGAGGCAATTTCACATGTGAACTTGCAGAGGGGGGTAGCGCGGGAGCACCAGACTGTCGACTATTTAACGATTCACTCGAACCATGACGTGATTTCACCACCGTATCCTGAGTCGATTCCAACGACAATTGAACCGCTCTAATCTGAAAATAAACCGAATCAACTTCGATAAGTAGTCCCGAGTATGATTTCCAAATCTCCGATGACACATCTACGACCAAAGCACTCTTATCTGCCGACTCAACCGTAATCAGGATATTTCTATCAACCTCCTGCACCTGATTGTACAAATCTGAAGCGCTGTCGCATGCAGCCAGGACAATAAAACGCGACTTTTCATCAATGGGTGCTGAAACTACTGTCAGAATCGAGTTCAAACGAGTCAAAAACTTCGAAACAGAAGCGTTTGCTCCGACCAAAGTGTTGGACATTTTGCTAAAGAGTATCAACAAAACACTAAAGCAATAAACGAATAAGGGTTATTTTTTACACCTGTAAAAAATACAACGACAACGAAATACGAACAATAACTAAAAATAAGTACCTAACCAAGTGAAGGTTACTTATTTAAAAACGAGTTGAAAATAAATTGACTTTGAAATTCACCAAAAAACAATACTTGAGATACCGAGTGTACCCAGTAGGTATACCGTGAATACAAAAATCAATATTTTCCCTGTAACAACGAAAAAGGGTTATTCGTTAAAAAACTGTAAAAATACAACAACAACGAACGATGAGCAATACCAAAAATAAGTACCTAACCAAGTGAAAGTTACTTATTTAATATCGAGTTGGAAATAAATTATTGAATTTGAATTCACCAACAACAATACTTAAGATACCGAGTGTACCCAGTAAACCGTGAATGCAAAAATCAATATTCTGCCCTGCGAATTCAGAGAGAAAATATTTCAACTATTACAGAGGTTTTTAAAACGAACACCTGCAACGAACGAAGAAGTGGAGTGAGGTGAGAATGGAGTAAAATTAGTGGAATGGGTGAAAATGCCGTCTGGCGTCCTTTGGATCGACTATTTCGAATCCTTTGACCTACAAACAGGCTACCTTAACACAGTGAGTGAGAAACTAATTTCAAACAAATGATGCAACCAATTAATGAACTATATTTCCACGAGCTTTCCTATCCGACTACGGAGGGACCAAAAAAATGTTAACTCCGCGTCAAAGAGCAACACGAAATATTAACGACGCGATTCGATCCTGAAAGGGGGCTAAATTAATGCGGCTCGATGCCGCGATGGTAATACCGAATCGCCACGGATGACAGGATCAAAATTTAGGGAAGGACCAGGCTGTAATTGCCAATGATTGACAGGAACACAATTATTAATAATAATTATCGAAATTACTGACCTTGTGTCTTGTCCGACTAAAGGGGCACTTGTTTTAATTTGCGAGATGTTGTAACTATTATTATTGTTCACTCTGCTTCACTATGTAGGTACCCACGATTGTTCCACTACTTTATACCGCTTCCTTATTTAATTAAAGAACTAGGTATCCCGTTTCCGTAACACCAGCATCGACGAGTCTGGTACGAACGGCACTCTGTCGAGCTCTCTCCTCTCTCGATGTTAAACCTCGACTCTCCTCTCTATGTGTGGTCCTGTCCGGTCAGGTGTCCTTTTCCTTCTTCCCGATGTGTAAAGGGATAGGAAGGGGTAGGAAACGGTGGTGTCTTAGAGAATACGAATCGATTATTCACCAAGGACGTAACATCTACTATTATGTTGATTAATAGAGAAATCAAGACTCTGTAAGATCCATGGAGAGTCAATCAAGCCGTGAAATAGTTTAAACAAAAATATCAGGCAACTGCTTCTGTGTCTGTTGCTAAGAGATTCTAACTCAAACGTCCGCATAAGGATTTCATATGGGAAGCCCTGATATGGGTATCGATGAAATCTCTTGAACCATAAGAATTTGAGAAACTTCCTTTGTACTCTTTCAAGCATAGAAACTTTATTGCTATACAATGGAAACCATACCATCATTGCATACTCCAACTTAGATCTGACAAAAGAGTAATATAACGTCTTCAAACATTGAACACTCTGAAATGATTTAGTGTTGCGAATAATAAATCCAAGCATTCGGATCGACGAAGAAGAGACCTCTATCACGTGCTGAGAAAAGGTCAACTCGGTATCGAAGAGTACTCCCAAATCTTTTGTCAAATTCGCACGAGTCAGTTGACTATCGGCAATAACGTAAGGGAATAAAATTGGATCTTTGATGCGAAAGTATGACATTACTTTGCATTTATTGACATTTAAGGACAGTTTATTCCCAGCACACCACTCAAGTAGGATATTCAAATCAGTCTGGAGAGCCTCTGCATCAATTATAGAGAATATCGGACGAAAAATTTTAACATCATCGGCGAACATCAGGATGTTACTGCTTATTTTATTAGGTAGATCATTAATAAATAAGAGGAATAGAAGAGGGCCAAGATTCGATCCCTGTGGAACACCAGATGATGCAATGTAAACGGATGAATTAAATCCATTATATGAAACGTAAAGCTGTCTATTGTGAAGATAAGAATCAAACAACGAGATTAAACTATTAGACAAGCCGAAATTATTTAATTTTGTAATGATCATCTGGTGGTCAATACGATCGAACGCCTTGGAAAAATCTGTGTAAACAGCATCAACCTGTCCCCTCCCATCCAATACGTCAGAAACAACCTGAGTAAACTGCACCAGGTTAGTCACAGTAGACCTGTGTTCAACAAATCCATGCTGACAGGGTGATATATAACACCGTACATGGTTGAAGATTTTTTTGTATAACATAATCTCAAATATCTTGGAAAACGTTGATAACAGTGATATTGGGCGATAATTTGAAATGTCGGATTTGTCTCCGCTTTTAAAAACCGGACACACTCTTGTCAATTTCCAACAAGCCGGGAAGGTACCGCGTGTTAAGCACATATTAAATATAAAAATTAAAGGTTTAACTAAGACTCCTCTCCATCCCTTAACTAAGAAACAGGGGATTTGGTCATGACCGCAGCTTGGAGATGGTTTAATCCCTCTTAATGCACCAAAATAATCATCTTCAGTGAAACAAGTGATATTTAACGAAGGCATATTTACATCACCTGCATCGTTATTTTCCGATCTAGCAGAGGAGGAAGCGAGAAATGTGGAGCTAAAAAAGGAAGAAAAAGCATCAACAATCTCCTGGGAGTCTGAAAGTTCATGACCATTAAATTTCATCTTACCTGGTATTCTTGTAACACCCTTCTTGGAGTTTACAAATGTGAATAGTTGCTTTGGATCGAGTGAAAGTGAATCCTGAACCCTTACCAAATAAGACCTGTAAGAATCTTTAATTTGTTTTTTGACTACAGCACGAAGTCTAACAAACTCCAGGTGAAAATGTGCCATACCTGACCTCTTCCAGCACTTAAACATTTGTTCTTTTTTTCGGAGATTCATAATAATATCACGATTAAACCAGGGTGGATAATTTCTTCTTTTATTAGTAAAAGAAGGAACATGCTTATCTAAAATGGAATAGAGAATATTATAAAATTTATCGCATATTATTTCAAGGTCAGAAGATCGACGCAAAACAGACCAGTCAACCTCTAATAGTTCCTCGTAAATGGCTGCGAAGTTTGCCCTCTTAAAATTATAACGTTTTATACCGGGGTTTTGGGTAAAATTAAAAGTAGATGTAGATTGGACAGCAACTACAATTAACAAAGCAGGGTGATATGCATCCTCAGTCAACAATGGATGATGCACATGAGAGACTGTGGCGTCAGAATTAGAAAAAATCAGATCCAGCAGCCTGCTATTGCAATTTAGAACATTATTTACTTGTTTTAATTTTAAAAAACTGCAAAAATTTGACAATAAAGAATTGAGTTCATGAGTTGCGTTTTGATTGAAATACGGAATATTAAAGTCACCCATAATCAATATGTTCTTGTGATACTGATGCATTTCTTCAAAATAACCAAGTAAAATCTCAAGATCCTTTGGTTGTGGTGTTCTGCTTATATAAACGACATAAACAAAATATACATAATTTCCAATGTAACATTTACATCCAACAACATCTATACAAGGTATTGCCTGGTGGAGCATGGTCAGGTCAATAGACACAGCACTAATTGACTTTTTGATAGCTAATAAAACACCTCCACCCTTTGACACTCCAACAGTTTTAAAGTCTCTGTCTTTTCTAAATACATTATAATTAGTGATAGAAATGAGCTCTGGATCTTCAATTTCACTATCAAGCCACGTTTCAGAAATTCCTATGACGTCATATTCAAAATCACAAGTGGATACAAAAAATTGCTCGCTCTTACCTCTCAGGCTGCGTACGTTTTGATAGTAGAAAGATATGTGTTCCAATCTGGTGGGCTGGGTTAGTTTAAATTGCTGACTCCCTTCTTGCTAACCACAATTTGAGGAACGCCTTTGATGTACCTGATGACAAGATTACTCTCCCCAGCATCAACACGAGATCGTAGTTCCTCCTTAAGCTCTCTGTAATATTTGTTTTGTTTGGGAGTGCGGTCAGAGGACACACGCACAACACCAAACTCGGGATGAGTTTGGAGAGAAGAACGCAACCTCCCAACTGCTTTAAGAACAGAAAATACACGTATCTCATCTGGGAAGGTAACACGTAATGGTCTGGGAGTTTGACGATCAACATTGTTACGTCCCAACCGGAAGGTCCGCAAGGTAGAGGATCCATCCACAGCTAATGAAGGTGAACTGCTACTACTCCGGGAAACAAACTGCAAGAAACCTTCAACAAAACAATTGTCGTGCTCTCGGGAGCTCTGGCTCGTGGCGTTTGCTGAGTCCTCAGGTACCCCATAGAAAATAATATTCCTGCGGCGTCTCTGACGGTCTGCCACTTCCTCCACAATCTCCTCAAAGTCCTATTTAAGTAAATAGCCTGATGTTTCAGCTCTATGTTAGCCACTTAAGAACCCCCAGTCCTATCCGTTTCCCCGTAACAGAGTCGCAAGGTAGAACACCCATATCTCCCTTGAAAATTATCGCAGCGGGATTTTACAAAGCTAAGATTAAAGCTGAAAGATAGTGGCATCTTTTATTTTTTCAAATCAAAATTGTCTTGATTGTCTTCATCCAAAGCAGGGTTCATTGTATTCCAAAAAAATACCAAACTAAACGCCGTTTGATTTTTTTCGCTATGCCTTTTCGGAGTCGAGTTATCGGGGTTTCAAGAAATTTTGAACTTTCGCTCTCCCTCCCCTCCAAATTGTCCCATAATCCCCTCCCAACGGTCCATTGAAAAACATCAAAATACCCTTATAAGCAAACATAACAGTTTGCTATAAACAATCTCAGTGGCGTACCATTTTTTTCTTTGAAAAATTGAGATCATTACCCATATATGCGCGCCACTGTTGAACATAAAATTCTTAATTGCGTGTCAAAAAATGCGCAATCACTTCCTCTTAAAACCCACCCAATTTCATTTGCATATTTCGACCTGTTTCAGAGCAAATAAATTAATCGTCAGTTTTTAAGTAAACCTATAACACGTGTATCTTGAAAACGAAGAATTTGCGCGCATACGTTTACATAGCAAACTGTAATTAATTTTTCATGGAGAATCTCCCCCTGAAGTTTGTCGCACTTATTTACTAACACCCTGTATAGGAATAACAAGCATGAGCTAGCACTTCCAAGTTAACTTGTCAAACCCTCATAGAATTTTAACTTCACGAGGAATGATTTGTCACTCTAGGGTTACAGCTTCTCTACATTGGTAGTTGCAGTCACTACGAGAGAGATGTCGCTAGTTATTATAAATCCCGGAGCTCCGTGTGAATTCAAAGGTTAAGTATCTGTCTGATTTTTTGCTAAATGGAGGAATTGCATTTGCTGGTAGGGCATGCTGATGAGCTCCAATAAGAGTGACATCCGTGTCTTCAGCAGTGTTTGTCTCATGTCTGTGACATTTAGATCTGTAATAATAAACATGGGAGATTTCCCACATGAGCGAAAGCCCACGATTTTCTAATTTGTTAAATTAAGTGCTATAATTAAAAGATTTCGTATTTATTTAATTTTTTTATTAATTAATTTGTGAATGTGGAGGTCTAAACTAAATTTTGGATCAAATATTTGCTCTGAACTATTTAGTTCAGAATTTCATAATGCGTTTGATTCAGTATTTATCACTTTTAGCAAAAATAACAAAATGCAACAATAATAATTACTGTTTGACTTGATCAAAGAGTAAGAGTACGGCTTGACGAAAGAGATCCGTACGACTTGACGAAAAAGATCTATTATAGGTTATTGGTGCTTGCAAATAATGTCTTTTACGATGTCACGCTTTAATTCCTTTTGTCGGGTAGGGACACAGCCACCGAGCGTTTAAATATTTCTTCCACTTCCTATAATTTTTCTGTAAAACTCTTCCTTCTCCGTCATCGCGTCACTGGTACCAGGAAAAACAACAGTGAGAGCAACACTTCTTATTTTTACCTGAACGGCATCACTAAAATGTGGGAATTCTATAATCCCCTTGACTAAAGTAAAGTGTGTCACGACATGATGGCTTCATGCCGTCAAGGACGACTGGCAGCTATACCTTTTATTATATTTACTGCTGGTTCAGTTTGATTTGTAGGATGTAAATTTTAAAATTACAACAACAGCTTGTCTGCACTAAGTGAGGTAAAAGAATTTACACAAAAGGATCTTTTCTATTAGCAGGGCTTGACGATGGCACTTTTATTTGCATATTGTAAAAACTTCAATAATATAAATGCATTATACAGAGTTTTTGAAGTCGAGGATTTTGTCATTTGAGTGCAATATATTATAATAAACTTTAGTGGTGTTTACCAAGAAACTTGTTGCAATACTGCCACACCATCGAAATTTATTCTGCTTATTATAAAATACAGTTATTATAATAATATAAAAATTATTACAACCCAAACATGTATGTGATCATGATTGCTGAAGTGTTTCCGTTCATGATATCATGAACGGAATCCTGAATCATGATACATATAATTAGATACAGCCCTGTGGTTATCTCATAAAAGAAGAGGTAAGGAGTACGAGTACTTAACAACCCTAAAACATGCATATAATTCATCCAGTGTGAACCATAATGAAACGAATAAATTCACTTTCTCAGCTGATAATTTGTAGAATTTTAAAAACCAGAAACAGGTCGATTTTCTACTAAACCCATACCACCCCCAAATTTTCAAACTGGAAAAGTAAGCTTGTGACACTTCATTTGAAAAGTCTCTTGATTCTCTATACAAAAATGATATTGTTTTCAAATTTATTACTAAAAAATCTGAAAAAAAAATTGTAGAAAAAATAACGTAAGAATGAATTTTTTTAATGTTAATTTTTAGCAAATAAATTTGAAAAAAAAATCATTTTTGTGTAGAGAATGAAGAGACCGAGGAAGAGACCTTTCAAATGAAGTGAGTCACAGGCCCCTACTTCCCATTTATATGTCACCCGAAGGGGGTTGACTTTTTAGTTGAAATTTGTACGCTGCATTTATGGGCTGCTGTCATTTAATAATTAAAAATTCCCGGTTTCTCAATTCTATACATAAATAGTAATTGAGAAAATGAATTTATTCGTTATATATGTGGTTCACACTGTATAAAACGCAATAAGGTTTTTGAGAAATTTCAATTTAGCATTTTCTTAAAAAAGTAGATCTAAATGGCTTAATTAAAAAAAATACTTTTTGTAACTTTTTGTTGGAATATATTGGTCCAACACTATGTGAGGTCTTCTGTTTGCAATAAAAAATATCGTGAAACATTTCGATGATGTGAAAATTTCAAAGATTTACTCCTTATCTCTTGTTCTATCAGTCTCCAAAGAAATGATTTGGTTTTGATAGCCCTGTTTTCAAAATAATTTTTTGTGTGTATTTTTTATGAGGACCTTTTTTAGATGGGTCAATTTGAGACTGTTTTGAAATTATCGGTTTAAAACACCTGTATTTACAGGTGATCTCAAAAAATCAACTGTTTGCTTTTGAAGTGCAGAACTTCTTTCCTCGACAATCGATTTTGGAAATTTAAGTCTTATTTTGAAGCAAAAGCTTCAAGCAAGGAAATCCAGAGACGAAAATTTACTCATAGTCCAGTCGGTAAAGTAAAAAATGAACCAAAAGTTCATAAAAAGTCTTATCTATTTTTTTTTCAATAATTGTTAGTAACGTGATTATAGAACATATAAATCCACAAAAATCAGTTCTGGTTTCAGTAGCGCGTTCAGTAAATCGTTTCAAAAATCAGTAGCGCGTTCCCCCCCCCCCCCCCCACCAAACAAAACACCCCTACCCCTTTGTTGAAAAGTCTTTTTTTTGCCAAATAAGTTATCTGTTGAACTTATCAAAAAAATACTTACTTATTAGAAAAAAGAAAGCTTAAATGGTTTCCAAACAAAAGTGTATTTTGTAATTTTTTGTATAGTAATAGTTTTCGAGTTATGCAATATTCAAGAAATTGCAAATTATGTTTTTGATGCGCGCAAATTTTCGTTTATTATAAATTTTTGGCGCGCAGCCTGAAAGTTTCCATAGTCAGGTCATATTATGTATAGAGTATAGTTGAAAATTTCATTTAATTTCGTTTGAAAACGTGTCAGAAAATGCATACAGGAATTTAGCGGTTTTGCCCCTTTTCCTATGAACGCCACTTACTGGCTTATTTTTAAAATGCAATTTTTTATACATCACTACCTTGAAATTCGAAAAAACTTACAACTGCGTTTTGAAAAGTGATAATTTGCAATTTTACAGAAAAAATCATCATGTAAAATAAATTCGAATATCTCCGTCATTTTTATTATTTGTCTTGTTTCCGTTAAAATAACAAAGTAGGTGTCAACTGCCGGTATTTCTGGAAGTGCGGCCATCTTGAAAATATTTTCATTGAATTTCTCGTGATCACTTATGTCTGGAAATTTTTTATTTTGAGGTTATAGGCCCATTAGTTTCCGAGATGTAGCCGCTTACCTACCTTAATGAAACACCCTCTGTATAGTTGCCTACTGTTAAAAATACAATTTAATTACCTACTTCAAAAACGTGCTCATAAAAATGGTTATAGAAATTTAGCCATTTAACACTTCTCCTATACCCACGCCAGTAAATTTTATTCAATTTTTTCAAATTTCAAATAATTTTCTTCCAATCTTATTAATTTCGTATAAACGTTCTTTATCTTGCTTATACAAGTACAAAAACGGGTTCAAAAAATAGCTATTTTTTCTTCAATTTTAAAAGGCTGCCATTTTGAAACATCTCAACCAATTTTGCTCAAATGCACTCCTTGTTAGATACTCCCACAAAAATTTCAGCCCCCTAGATTGAAAAAAACTGAAATTTCTCGAATTTTGAAAGGACACCCCGCGGAATTAATGCTACTTCTTAATTTTTTTCGACGGAAATAAAACGTCATCCCAAGGTGTTACAAGAGTAAAAAAAATTCGTTCACTATAATCTTGAAAGATTAAAGCTACAGGAGCGTTTTAAAATCGAAACTTCTCGATTTTCGAGAAATATATACAGGATGTTCCTAAACACCAGGTACATACGAAAGGAAGTTTTTCCTTCGAGGGCCCTCCGATTCAGGATCTCCGGAAGCACGTAAGCCTCATTGGTTTATTGTGTGTTACGAAAGGAGGTACGTTAGTTCGGTGGCTAATTTTATGCCTAAAAGTTCATGTAAACAAAGGTCAACCACTTCACAGATAGTGCCGACTAAACTGTCAAAAGTATAACGTAAACGATAAAATTATCCAAAAAAATCCAGTGCCTGTTTTACTATTTGCTTTTTGCAAAAATTGGAAATTGCTTTTTTTTCTTGATCGCGATTGCAGATGCAAAAAAAAACTATGGAAGACCACAAAGTTTCAAAATAAATAAGAAAATTCACATTGTATTTTAGAATCTACCAGCGGCGCATAGCAAAAAAGTTTAGGGAGAGAAATGCGGTAAATTCAGGAAAAAAAAATCTCTTTGTAGATTCTTACAACCATTTGTCATGCCCAATGATGTAAGTACTTCAGCGTAACCTAAATTCCAAAATTGAGCTAAATATGTCCAAAACTATGGGAGCTATAAAGAAAAAACTATTTTTTTTTTCAATACCGTGTAGATCGCTACGAAGCGATTGTTGACCTATGCTTATATGAACTTTTAGACATAAAATAAGTCAAATAAGTACCTCCTTTCGTATGTATCTGGTATTTAGGAACACCCTATTATTGTTGCGTATTGTAAGGACATTATTAAATAAGTAGTAAACATTTTTTGTGACTTAATCAAATTTAAATGTTAGTTTATGTTGATTTCTTATTAAATAGAAAGTAAACTTGAAATTATAAGATGGTTTCTAAGTGTCGAATACGCTTTGCACCAAAAACACTAAAAATTTGACAGAAATTTTATTAAATTATAAAATTTTGCTTCTGGCATTAGTTTATATTACTCATGTTGATTTTTCTAATTATTATAAACAGCATTAACTACATAGTATTGCAGTCAAAATACAGGGTGTCCGGAAATTATGAGCAAAAAATTAAGGGGGTGATTCTTCTTGATGAAATATTGCCAAAAGTATCTATAATTTTTTTTCGAAAACTCAAAAAGAAGAAAGTTATAAGCCTCCAAAGTTGATTTTTTTAAATCAATATTTTTTTATAACTTTTTTCCTAGTGTACGGATTTTCTTAAAATTTGACACACTTGTCACTGATGTTGCTTTACATCCTTGGTCCAAATTAGACTTGAATCCCTCGAAATCAAAAGGCCTTAACTGCCCTTGACCTTCAAAAAAGGCCTATAACTTTTTTCGTAATATTTTTTTCTGAGTTTTGAAGACGCACAATTGAAGAACGTGAAGAAATATTTGGAAAAAGTCCTCTTTGTCTATCACGATAAAATGACCCGTTTCCGAGTAAAACTGTTTTAAAAATTTTCCTGCACTAAAATTGATCACCATAAACTATGATCATTCTGCAACAACACCAAAGCATGCTTTGGAAACAGCTGCAGGATTGCCTAGTTATGTACAAAACAGAGACATTCGTATTATAAATAGACTGGAAATGATTTTTTTTTTGAAAATGAAAAAAATTTTTAATCATTTTTTTTTTAATAAAATAATAAAATAATTTTAATTAAAAAAAATAATAAATTGCTGTCAAAATGAAATCCAAAGCAAACGTCTTGTTTCCTAGGCAACCCTGCCACCGTTCCCAAAACATGCTTTGGTATTGTTGCAGAATGATCATAGTTTATGGTGATCAATTTTAGTGCAAGCAAATTTTTGAAACAGTTTTACTCGGAAGCAGGTCATTTTATCGTGATAGACAAAGAGGACCTTTCCGAATATTTCTTCATGTTCTTCAATTGTGCGTCTTCAAAACTCAGAAAAAAATATTACGAAAAAAGTTATAGGCCTTTTTTGAAGGTCAAGGGCAGTTAAGGCCTTTTGATTTCGAGGGATTCAAGTCTAATTTGGACCAAGGATGTAAAGCAACATCAGTGACAAGTGTGTCAAATTTTAAGAAAATCCGTACACTAGAAAAAAAGTTATAAAAAAATATTGATTTAAAAAAATCAACTTTGGAGGCTTATAACTTTCTTCTTTTTGAGTTTTCGAAAAAAAATTATAGATACTTTTGGCAATATTTCATCAAGAAGAATCACCCCCTTAATTTTTTGCTCATAATTTCCGGACACCCTGTATTCAAAATTCAAAATTACACTGAGAAAAATGAGCCAAAATTTGAAATTTAAAAAATTGTCACTTTCTGGCCACTAGTATAAAAAATGTCATTTCTTTCATTACCTACTGACATATACATTTAATAAATATCTAACGAATTTTGCCCATATTCCCCGCAAAGCATGCTTAGTTTTCGAGATATTATTATGTTTTTGTGATTTTGAAGTTTAGAAAAAAGCCATTACGAAATATTGTTTTACCTACCTACGATAAGTTTAAGTAGTTTAAAAAAATGTTTAGCTAAATTTTCAATTTTTTGTTATTATTCAATAATAACGAAGTTAGCAATGGTAAACAGAATATTATGTAATAGGTATAGAAACAGCAAATACTTCACCATGGAAAGTTTTGATTGCTATAAACAGTTTAATAAAATATTTCAATTTCAGCAATTTTATGCGAGGGAGATTCGTGTGGGGTCCTTTAAATTCGGCAGAAGCGACTCATTGTGACTTGCAGCTACAATAGTAATTATTTTTTGTCTTGCGATCCGTATCAATGTTTACGTCGTTGAAAACACCACGCTGTAGACTAATGACTAGTCAGAATTGTAAGACATCAGCTTGTGTTTTGGCGATAACACAAACTGTCTTTTGGTTTGTGATTGGTCAGATATGTGCAAAAATGTTAAGATGTGTGAAATAGTCGAGGGTAATACCATGAGAGCTTTGATTTAGCCGGATATTTTTATGCAGTTTGTCTTGAATACTTACTTGCATTGGAAATTTACTTAGACTAGACTACACCATTTCCAGGTGTAATTGAGAAACGGTTAAGTGTAATTGAGAATAATAGTCAAATGTAATTCAGAATTCATCAATTGTAATTGAGAATGCGTTAATTGTAATTGAGAAACCATCAAATGGAATTAAGAAAGCGTTAAATGAAATTAGGAAAGTATCAAATGGAATTCAGAATGGATCAATTGGAATTAAGATAATGTAAAATTCGTAAATTTTACATACAAGTCACAGGATTTTGCTGCGCAACCACGTTCCACGTTCCACGAGGCTGCTGCTTTGGCTATGGAACCTCGTATGGAACAAATGCTACACCTTTTCCAGTTGTAATTGAGAAACGATTAAATGAATTTCAGAATGCGTCAAATGTAATTGAGAATAGTCAAATGTAATTCAGAATGCATCAATTATTGTAATTGAGAATAGTCAAATGTAATTCAGAATGTGTCATTTCTAATTGAGAATAATCAAATGTAATTCAGAATGCGTCAAATGTAATTAAGAATAGTCAAATGTTATTGAGAAACCATCAAATGGAATTTCGAAAGCGCTAATTATAATTAAGAATAGTCAAATGAAATTGAGAATGCGTCAAATGTAATTCAGAATGCGTAAATTGTAATCGAGAATAGGTCAAAAATGCAAATCAATTACATAAGATCTTAACTTCAAAAAAATTTACATAAATCCAACTATAAAAAAAAAAAAATATGCATGCATAAAAATCCTAATTACTACATAGAAAACTAACAATTTTCCAACTACACCATTTCCAGCTGTAATTGAGAAACGGTTAAATGTAATTGAGAATAGTCAAATGTATTCAGAATGCGTCAAATGTAAATGAGAATAGTCAAATGTAATTCAGAATGCGTCAAATGTAATTGAGAATAGTCAAATGTAATTGAGAAACCATCAAATGGAATTTCGAAAGCGTTAATTATAATTAAGAATAGTCAAATGAAATTGAGAATGCGTCAAATCAAATGTAATTCAGAATGCGTAAATTGTAATTGAGAATAGATCAAAAATGCAAATGAATTACATAAGATCTTAACTTCAAAAAAATTTACATATCCTAATTACTATACAGGGTGTCCCAGCTTATTCGAAGCGGTCTCTGTAGGGCAAACGATGGACTTTTTCAAAAAACTTTTTGAAAATTCAAGTACAGGATCACAATGGCCATAATTTAAAATTATTTTGGAGTATACAGAGTGTCCCATTATGACAGTGGCATATCCAAGTTATGTTTTTTTAAATGGAATGCTCCTATGTTATTGCATTTTTTTTTAGATTGTCTGAGAAGAGAAAATAAGATTGACTTTCACAGTTGGTGTTTAAATTCAGAAGTTTGTGAGTTATAAACAAGTGAAAATCGTCATTTTTCAAGTTCAAGGCCCTGTACAAGGAAAACGGCTTAAGATATAGAAAAACGGCTTACATGTCCCTATTTTACTTTTTCATGTACTATCCTATCATGTAGATGAAATGTTTATACAGGGTGATAAAAAATTTGAAAAATTCTGAGATTTCTCCACGCGTCGCCAAATAAAAAAATCAAAGAAAGTAAAAATTTTTCTATACCATAGGATAGTACATAAAAAGTTAAAATAGGGACATGTAAGCCGTTTTTCTCTGACGTTTTTATGATGTGATCCTGTACTTGAATTTGCAAAAAATTTTCGCAAAAAATCAATCGTTTGGCCTACAGAGACCGCTTCGAATATGCTGGTACACCCTGTATAGAAAACTAACAATTCTCCAACTATTGTCCAACTATCATAAGTTCCATCCATTCCATAGGTAAAGCAGCCTCGTGGAACGTGGTAGAGTGTTGCGCAGCGCGTGCAGTCACCATTAACCATAATGGTTTTAGCATGGTCTACTGTTTCTTCTACATACATAGAATATATCAGCTACTGCTCAGCTACTCCAGGCCCTTGTGTTGTGTTCATAAAATGCTGTGAGACGTATGTGAAATTTACGAATTTTACATTATCTCAATTTAAATTGATCCATTCTGAATTCCATTTGATAGTTTCTTAATTACATTTAACGCTTTCTCAATTCCTTTTGATGGTTTCTCAATTACAATTAACGCTTTCTCAATAATTCCTTTTGATGGTTTCTCAATTACAATTAACGCATTCTCAATTACAAATGACGCATTCTGAATTACATTTCACTATTCTCAATTACAATTGATGCATTCTGAATTAAATTTCACTATTCTCAATACATTTAACCGTTTCTCAATTACACCTGGAAATGGTATAGTTGGAAAATTGTTAGTTTTCTATGTAGTAATTAGGATTTTTATGCATGCATAGTTTTTTTATAGTTGGATTTATGTAAATTTTTTTGAAGTTAAGATCTTATGTTATTCATTTGCATTTTTGATCTATTCTCAATTACAATTTACGCATTCTGAATTACATTTGACGCATTCTCAATTACATTTGACGCATTCTGAATTAACATTTGACTATTCTCAATTACACTTGACGCATTCTGAAATTCATTTAATCGTTTCTCAATTACAACTGGAAAAGGTGTAGACTTGGAATGGAGACAATTTCATCGAATAATAATTAAGGTACCTACTAAACTTTATTTAACAGTGAAAAATACCGAAAATGCTTTTTACAAGGACAAATAATTTTGTAAAAAACACATTTTTTTGTATTTTATGTTAAAATTTCTAATAAAAATCATAACGGCAACTTCCTACACTTTTGTTCGAAATACCCGAGTTCAAACCCCGCCGGTAGGGTGATGATAAACTTTTTTTTCGTGCAAAATATTTCCACATACATAATAATAGATAAAATTAAATGTGAGTAAATTCTAGAGAATAGATTCTGCCGTTTTCACAGTCGGCTTTTGTTTTTTTTTATGGCCACCATCTTGTTTTTCATGTCATTTGGTATAACAAAACAAGGGAAACTAATTACTAAACTCATATTTTGTCACCAATCATAAAACCACCAATGAGGGAGTGTTGAGAAAAGTGAATAAGAAGAAAGAACCACAAAAAACATCATTGTTGACCATTACGAGTAAAAATCGAAAATTTCAGTTATTTGGTCATATTATAATGAGAAACCCCGCAAAATACCACCTGTCTTTATCAATAATAATTATATTGAAATGATATAAATAGATTTAACAGTCAGTATTATAAAGGCCCATTAAACTAACTGGTAGATTTCTGATACCATTAAAAAAAAAACTAATATATTGACGTTAAATAATTTTTATTAATATTTTTGTAATCCCTTTCATGCCAATAATCACTAAATTGCCATACTGGCTATTAGATCATTTATGCCCGTATTCATCAAACTTCAAAATATAACTCTGGGGTTAAATTTTGGATTTTCTGACAGCCGATTGGTCTAATGCTCAAACCCTACGAACGCTACGAATTTTAAACCAATCACATGTTCCAAAGTATAACCCCAAGGTTTAAAAACAAGTAGAGGATGATTACTTGGGGGTTGAATGTCGTAAAGGTCTATTATTGAGGGTGTAGGTGAAAAGCCTTATAATTGAAATTTAATTTGCTTTTGTTTTAAAATAACGCGGATATCAATTGACAAAGAAATCTTGGGACACACCCTTCTATAGGAATTTGGTTATATGTATTTGAATTTACAAATAAATGCGAATAGATATACAGGGTGTTAATTTTGAAAGAAACCACCCTTGATTAACAAAGTCAAATTTGAAAAATCAGGAGGACCTGTATCGGGTAGGGGGCATTTTTTTCATTCGTTCAAAATTGTACATAGGTACTGTGCATACCTACCTCCTGATTACCAGCGCCATCTACCACAAAATGTTAAATGGCACTGTATACTTCTTTGTGCATGATACGTCATTTTATAGGGAATTTCAGTATAAATAAATATAATGGTGCTTTGTGATTAGAAATCGATTAATTTTTACAGAAGTTATATAAACAAGTGAAAATGCCAATTTTTCGTTTTCAAATCAGTTTACCTTGAAAAAGACCCTAGATATAGAAAAAACGGTTTACATGTGTTTTCCTCTATACAGGTGGCCAACGAAAATATAACAGGCTTGTTAACTTGGAAACTGAAGATGTACGAGAAAAACGCCGAAACATGTCCATTTTGTTATCGAGGGGGACATATTATTTGAGTGACAAATGTAACTATCCAAGTTTATTCCCTTGGCAGGGGTTAGCTACCCCTTTCCTTATCATCATAGGAACAGATATCGAGTGATAGGTACCTACATCATTTGAAAGCTACTTGCATTTTCTTTTATTGCATATCTCACTTTTTCGGTTTCGCCTAAATACCTAGATGGTGGCCTAACGAAAACGAAACATTCTCCCCCCCCCCAATTTTTTTTTTAATTAAGTAGGCATGCATTAGCTTTTAGGTTTCCTTGATTGTTTTAAGTACTCGTACATCGAATGGCATGGTTCTATCGGCACCGGCAGATTTTCGGATGATTTTATTTTAATTCCTATGCAAAATTCTATAAATTTTATTTAGGTAGGTATTACCTAAATCGCAAAAATCTCTTATTATGTTTAGGTGAGATTTGGCAACCTAGTGCGAAACACTCGAGGCTCGAGGCTGAGATAGCTTGGCCGGATCCTGTCAGGGGCGAGAGAGGGTGTCACGTCAGGCCATCACGCGGGGATCCGCGAACCCTGCTTCCCCCGCCGCTCGCCACCCCCCCGTTAAACCCACCCGGTCCCTGCAATCCCCCGCCAGCCGCCCTGCCGCGCCGGGCTCTCCGACCAATTCCGCATCCACGGCCGCGGCAGTCACACGGCCAACACAGCCAGTCTCTCGCTTTCCTCTCGCTCGCGTTGTCCGGCGTAGTATCGATCCGCCGGACAAAGGAACTGACCACCTACTGCAAGAACCTCCGCTCCGCTACCACTGCGACCATTCTACGTCGGCCCTTCGACCTGACAACCCGTGTCCTGTCCGCTATCTCTTCTGTGTTATAAGGGTGAAGCGGCTGCCGGCTGCCTCACTTCTTCTCGGTACTCAGTCAACGCGAATAATACGCGCTACTCATTCTCCAATCAGTAGCGACGAGTTATTGTTATTGTCATCACCAGTACCTTCCTGCCCGCCGGTGCGGCTGTAACAGCGGCGGTAGTTCTTCGTTTACTAGTCGTCATAAAGTGTTCGGAAGTGATAGGTATACGTAGTCGTGTTAGCGCGCGCTTGCGTTTAAATACTTTGAATAATAAACGCGCCGGCATTCGATAAAACTTTCCAACTGTGGCCGTGTTTGTTTCGCAAACTTTTCAAAGTTCAGTGGGTGAGTTTTTATGAGTTGCGCACTGTCAAAAGAAGCTTGCCATTGGCCGGATACGTTGCCCCAATAAACATCATCACGTGTTCGACTGACTGGTTGATGAAGACTCTGTTATCTTCCGTATTTAATAGTGAACAAAGTGTAGACATGACGTCGAAATCTTCTGGTAAAAGACCTTTACGTACCCTGACGGCACAGGAGAAGCTGGATGCAATTAGACGCGTCCATGACGGTGAAAGTAAAGCTTCCGTTGCCCGAGACATCGGCGTTCCGGAATCCACGCTTCGGGGATGGTGCAAGAACGAAACTAAGATTTCTTTCATGTCACAACAAAATGATGAAGAGGGTTCGCCGGATAGTAAAAGCAAGAGAATTAAAACTGACGACTCTATTATAAATCAATTGCCTTATAATTTAAATATGAGTCAGGTGAATCCTGTCTATTCTCCCACGTCTTCAGATAATAACTACGCACTGGATTATTCAAACAAAAGTGATTCGTCTCGTTCAAGTACTTCTCCGCTGGATTTACAAATGAAAAGTGAATTGTTAAAATCTGAAGATATCCATCATAAACCATCAGTTTCTCAACCTTCGTCAAGTGCGAACGAGAAAGAAAAATATGAGCGCAGCAGAGCAGAACTGGCGCGTATGGGTGAGGAGTTTGGTTTGAATAAACCGGAAAATTTTTCATTTGCCAATCAGTTCGCCACATGGAACCAATATTTGGACCTGCAGACTAAAATCGCTCAACAACAGCAGCAGCAGCAGCAACAGCAACAGCATCAGAGAAAATTACCGACTACAGTCTCCAACACCAACAACACTACGGTTTGTAATTCTTATCAATCCTCGAGTCAATCGCAATTAGCTAGCGGCGCCAAGCATTCAAATGAAAAATCTTCCAGTCACCATTCCAAACCGTCATCTAAAGACAAACAATTCAACGAAAGTTTGTACATTTATCTGCAAGCGCATGCCGCTATGCTGGCCCTTTGTCCTCCTCCTACAACAACTCCCACTAATGGCTTATCTTCTTCGAGTGGCATCTCAAATTCACCAATGCCGATGAATTCATTCAATAATTACAATAATTTCAATGGTCTCGTCGACCCTCAAACTTGGCTCTTGCAGTATTTTAATAAGAGCAGCCAACATTCTTTGGATCAGTTACGATCGGCTGCTTATAATAATAATTCATCTTTGAATTCTAATTCGCTCCCACTTTCAAACAATCTACCCCAACAGTCTGCGCAAGCTCTCGATAATCAGTTGCATCAATCCCAATCTAATTGTTCCCTTCAAGCCTCTTCTCAATATTCCCAATCGAACAAGCAAATTTTATATCAAGAGCTCACCAAAGAAACCGAAACCGCTAGCACCGATTCTGAGAACCTCGAGAGCCCGGTCGTTGATCTGAAAGAGAAGTCCAGCACCGTCACCCCCAAGTCGACGCTAAGGAACGGTGTAAAGAAAGGGCGACAAGTCTTGGAAATGCTCTTCAATAATAATAACATCGTCTCCAGTAAAAGCACCGATTCCGATGAACAGACCTTGGACGAGTGGGAGGCTTTGAGACACGGTGAAATGTTCCTGAAATGGTTGGAGGAATGCCATCCGCCGGCCTCTGTGACCGCTTTGCAGATCATTCAATTCAAGAATCTGCTTAACAATGTCAGAAACGGCGCTGAAAAGAAAATCAACAAAACCAATGACCACCAGAAAACCAAAGGCAATGGGAAGTAAGACTATTTATTATTGTGTCACTGGATTGTATATGTATGTACATAGGTACCTAAATTGTAAGATTTTTTGATTTTTCGCATCATTTATTTTTTTTGTAAATTACATAATGCAAGGGTAAAAAATATTGTGTACATAAATAGATATTTTCAAATATGTATAGTAAATTCTGAAGATCTCGCATAAAATGGTAATCAGGCAGTAAAGACTTATTTTATTATTATTAGGTATTATTGATATTTTCAGGTAGTATTTTTAGGTTCAGATGTAGGTAAATTTTATAATTTTTTATTATTTTTATTATCTTCTTATTGATTGATAAAAGTAATTTCGACGATTTTTCGTATTTCATTATTTGTATATATAGGTAGTTATAATTTTCAAAATAAACGGACACAGTTTAAAATATAATTATTAATAATAAACATCTTTCATCTTAGTTACATTTTACTTAGCTCTACGTTTTTGATCTCTGTACATATAAACATGACTTTTATTTTATGTTGTAGACTAAGAATGAATGACACTGGGAATAGAAAATTGTGATCGTTTATTTTACTCATGAGTGTTTCACCAATTTATTATTACTTTTTTGTAATATTTGATTTATTGTCTCACAAGTCATTATTTGAGCTGTGAATAGGTTACCTTCGTACAATAGGTACCTACATGATTATTTTTAATAACTAGGTAATCCTAGAATTTTCGTGATTTAATTATAATTTTTCGTGAATTTAAACTACTATTATTACTTATAAGGGGTGTTTATAATCTGTAAATAAAACGGGCGCACTTCTGAAAGGCAAAAAATAAAACATTACATACCTACCATTAACTAATAACTATAATTCAAAATTTATAATAAATACCGAATCCCTACACTATCTTCTCTCATATAATTTGAAAGTCTAATTTGATTTTATTTATTTACATTTTAATTATCGTGATATAGATACGTAATTTTATTGCTTAACCAATTAACAAAATTGATAATTAATTCTGTAAAAAGTAGTTCCCATTGTATTGATGCTGTTAAGGGTAGGTACCTAACCTACCTCCTTTAAAAATCAAGTGGTAAAGAAAATTAGTTGTAACTTTAAAAACAGCACCGCATTAATGAAAATTATTTAAGGAACTATGAAACAATTAATTTGACGAAATGCATGAGAAAAACACTATATACTTTGTTAAGTAAGAAATAATTTTTTTGGTGAAATTTATTATAAATTTTGAAATATTTAAATTAATTTTTGCCCTTCAAAGTTCACAGTTCATAAATACCCATCTCGTAAATATAAAATGTACAAAATATGTGACCTGTTATTTAACGGCTGTTTATTAAATATTATTTAGTTGAAAGTATGTAAAATATTTGTAAATATCACTTATTAAGATTAAAGAATTTGTGATTTTAGTCTTAAGATCCATTCTAATTATGTTTAGATAATGAGCACAACAAATACATTTTTCGATGAGGATAACTCCTTTTATTAATTAGTTGATGAGCGCATATTTATATAACGTAATGATATTGAAAAAAAATTCACTACCTACCTACTTAAGTTCCTCTATGTGTGGTTACCGTTTTAATGTTAAATTATTGTAAAGTTTATCTTATTTTTGTATAAAGTAAACGTCAAAAATTCAAATTAATGGCTGTTTTATTTTTTCATTCAATTAACTACCTGTTTTTATTAGTACACTCAGAATAATTGACCACCAGTTGAGCCTTCAATCCAGGCTTATAGGCACAGATTCATCCCCTATTTTATCTCTCACTCGAGGGGTGAATCAGTTGAAATTTGTTCTGCAAACTTTTTATTTGTTTTCATGTGATGTTGTGTTGGGAGTTGAGAGGAAATCAAATATTTCACTTGAGTAGATGATCGAAAAACAGGTAAGTATCGGTATTTTATCTATATACATCCGCTTTCTATAATACTATCGGTGAATTTGCTTGAATGCTTCCTATTTTAACAATTATTTATATGAATGGATTAAAAAATATTATACATATACATATCATTAAAAGCTTAATGAAAACGAAAAGCTAATTATTTTATTAATCGAAAGCAAAACTGTACTAATCTCTTTGAAAAAGACACTATAATTTTTTTAGAAATATAAAGCAAATTTTTTCACCGAATTACATTCTACCTCATAACTAGAGAACGAATTATAGGCAAAGAAAAAATGCAAAATAGGCGCCTTTATAGGCACATTTTTTTGGGATAAAAAGGCTTAAACTTGAACCAAATAGGCAATAAAATAGGCAAATTTCACTACCAAATTTTCACTCTACATAGAAAAAATGAGTAACACAAATTTACGTTTATATGTGCCTTAAAAAGATTTTGTTTTACATCAAGCACATTGTTTGATAAATAAAATAATTACAAATATTACACTTACCATTTTGCTACAAGCTCTGAAAAATATTGTGTCTCCATCCAAGATTAATTAAGGATATGGTTTAATCCACGAAGAAATTTTGCTTGATTTACTCATTTTTATACGAGTATATTCAAATTTTATAACATGAGTTCAGAAAACCCTAACACTTTTGATGAGTTACTATAAAATTAATACCGGCAATATGTATCTTCGATATAAAAATACCTGCTAGCTAAGTTCACTGGTAATACTTCACCGACTGAGTCCTTTAAAGTGGAAACTATATTTAAAAGATAATCGTAGTAGTAGTTAAAACGAAGAAGAACATTTAACAAAAATAAAAGATAAGCATTATACAGGTAGAGAGAATTTGTTTAAGGAGAATTTCTAGAAGCAAGACCATTTTCATGCAGATCTCAGAGCATGAAGGGACCATTATGAATGCCTTCTTAGAATTATCCGCCAACAAATTCTGACCCAAGTCAAGTTAGCCACACTTCGGCCAGCTACACTTTCGGCCAGGAAGAGGGACTTCGAATAATTTTCAGCAAATTTTTATTTTCGTTATTCACTGCTTCAATGGAAAATATTTGGTTTGTTCACCCAAAAAACACCGCAAACTGAAAAAAAAACGTAATTATTGAAACGTCACGGCCAGCCACGCTTTCGGCCACGACTTAATAAACTGAAAAAAAAAATTGGTGAAGTTTGTTCATAAAAGTTCGACTTTGTATAATAATCTCCAGCCACACTTTCGGCCACGAACTTTATAAACAGAAAAATTCATTTTTGCTGAAAACTTCTTGAAAAACACTGAAATTTTATAATAATGGCCAGCCACGCTTTCAGCCCTGAGCTTTATAAACTGAGAAAATCATTTTTGCCGAATGCTTTGCTCAAAAAGTCTGAAATTATATACTTAGTAATAGCCAGCCACGCTTTCGGCCACGAACTCAGTGAACTGAGAAAATAATTTTGCTGAAAATTTCACGCCATCAATTTTCAGCCAATAAAGTACGAGCATTGCTTACCGTTGCCATGGTTATTTGTGTATTATATCGGAAATTTTCTCCTCCAGGGCTAAGCTGGAGAGTATTATAGTGGAAATTTTTTGACGTTTAAAAGTGACAACTAGGAACTTTATAAACGTCAACTGTTAACTGTTGCTGTTATTAATATTAATCAACCAATGCGTTTTGTTAAAGTTTCTATTATAATTTAATATTAAAGTGATGTTTTCGCGTATTACCACGTATGAAATCACGGATTCGCTATCGAAAAAATTATCTGAAGAAACCTAATTTACCTAATTTAGTAATTTTGAAATAGGTAGGTACTTACATAATTTTTCGGATTAACACACGGCGAATTCATGGGGGTTCGACCACTTTATCTTTATAATTAATTATATGGCACTTTTTGTTGGTAGAATCCATCTGCTGGGCAAATCCTTGCGCTTTGGAAAGAATGGCATCTAATCAATACTAATCATAATTACTATTATACCGCAATTGTCGACTTATCATTATCAAAAAACACATTCGGCTGGTGAAGTTTATAAACTAAAATTTGTGTTTGACAGCGCTAATAATGGCGGCGCAGTTATTAAACGTCAGTTTGGCGTTGTCAAGTGATTATGTTACGCCTCCATGTCATATTTTTATTTCACAATAAAATTGTAATTTTTCTATTCAAAACTAATTTTGTTGTGAAATTTTCTTTCCAAATACCACTCGAAATCAAATTATACCAGGAAATTTTGTTCTCGCTTACGAATATTTTAAGAAAATTACCCTCGCCTTCGGCTCGCGATAATTTTCAAAATATTCGTGAGCTCGAAAAAATTTCCGGAAATAATTTGACCTCTAGTGGTATTACATGTGAAAATTTTCTGAAAAAGTCTGAAATTTTATAATAATGGCCCCAGCTACATTTTCGGCCACGAACTTTAAAACTGAAAATTTGATGAAAAAGACTGAAATTTTGTAATAATGGCCAGCCACATTTCAGTCACGCACTGAGTTGAGAAAACAGAAAAAAAAAACCAAATGTTTGCTGGAAATTAATCGAAGCCCTCTCCCTTGCCGAAAGCGCGGCTGGCCGAAGCGTGGCTAACTTGACTTGGGTCAAATTCTGGTCTACCAGTACCTTCATATTCATTCATGAGAAGTAAGAAAGTAATAGATACATCTGGAAATCATTAAAACCAGATATGTATAGTTAGTAAATGGAAAGAATATTATCTAATAATTTGAGAACTTGAAAAGATATGCCTCAACCTTCACCAGAGGTGTCCGGGTCAGTTATTATTTCTATAAGGGAATATAGCTATTGACTTAGGACCTATAATAAATTATCTCAAGTGGGGTAGAAAAATTTTCAAATATTCTTTCAAAGTTAATAATTATTATTAGCATGAAATATATTTTGAGGTGAATAAATTTAAATTTATTTGAATTGGCAAGAATAGGCATTTTTTGTGAAAATAAGCACCAGATACTCAAATAGGCAAAAAAGGCACAGATAGGCACTTTGCCTATAATCTCCTATAATTTGCATCCGTTCTCTACTCATAACCTATTGCCTGTTTTTTTTTTCGAAAAGAATAAAGAACAAAATAAAATTAGTAAATTTTATTATTAAATAAATAAATGGTAAATATTCACATCCATATGTGCCCTAAGTTCCATCAATTTTTTCGGAACTGAGGAAAATAGGGATGTTGGGTGGGTAAGAAGCTAAAAACAGCAATTGCAAACTAATATTAAGGTCACAATCACAATTAAAGCCTCTTTGGCACTACGGTCGCATTGCTATTTTTTTCTTCACTTTCAGGGCAAGGAATATCTTCGAAATTAACAGTAGCACGACTATTATTTTACATTGGCATTCCAAAAAGCTTGACTCCCTAGACCGATTTCTAGTGCCGTTTTCTTTTTTCTTTGCTAACCATGCATTTGCAAAGCAAGCAAGCAGAATAGTTGCCTTTCGGATTAAGAAGGTACAAAGGCAGTAGTAATAGCCTAGCAGTGGGGAGTATATTATAAACTGGTGAATATTAAATATTCACAAATTTTCTACACATACTTTTAGCGTGCAGAAGTACTCAAACAGTTTCTTTCATTCGAGAAATATAAAAATAATGTAGTTTTTAAACTGAGTTCGGAGTTTTATAGATGGCAGTATGTAATATTGGAAATTAGCTATAACTGGTTCAATCTATACAATAATTAATTTTGAATTAACTGCAAAAAAATTTTTTTGAAAAATGATACTTTTAATAATCAAATGCCCGTATTCACAAACGATAATTTCCTAAATAATTACGTAATCAATTATCCCCATCTCATTCTATTGCAAAAAATTGCATATCTCGATCTCACTCATTTGAATAATTACGTAATTATTTAGGAAATTATCGTTTGTGAATACGGGCAAAAGCCTTGTTAAGTAATTAAAAATTGAAAATAATACAAGTGAATAAATAAATAAATTAACTTGAACATAGTTTTGAGTACATTGAGTACTTACAAACTTAGGGAAATTTATATTACTATACAGGGTGTTAGTTAAGTACGGGGCCAAACTCCAAGGGGTGCTTCCTTGAGTGATTTTAAGAAGAAAAGTTCAAATAAACATGGGTCCGAAAATGCATATTAGTTTTTACGATACAGGGTGTCAAACTTTTATTTTTTTTTTCTCGAAAACAAAGCAAGATATGAAAAAAAAACTCAAGAGATAAAATAGTTGTATTTCTAGTTGCTTAATTCGAAAAAAATACAAAATTAAAAAAAAAGTCAGTGGCGCCCAATTTTTTAATAAAAAAATATTAGTTAGACTGTCTTCCGGGACGCCACTGGAATTAATAATTTTAATCTAATTGGGGCTAAATTATCCTCTTGTTATTACAAACAGAACTGCCAAATTTCAACAAAATTGATTGAAAGAGTTTAGAGATATTCACGAACATTCGATTTTTTTTTTTAAGTTTGACACCCTGTACCTATCTTGAAAAATATGCATTTTCGGACCCATGTTTATTTGAACTTTTCTTCTTAAAATCACTCAAGGAAGCACCCCTTGGAGCTTGGCCCCGTACTTAACTAACACCCTGTATATCGCTGATATCTATTTTTTTTTTCAACTAAGAATTAATAACAAAATGCAAGTTCTGGTGGGTACTAAATAAACAAAGTATTGTTATTGGAATATTTGATTAACTTGTTAGGAACCTCTTTGGAAACAAATTCTATACCTGTAATGTTCACCCTTATTGTTAGATTGCTTCAACCTAACTACAGGAGTTTTATTACCATGACTTATTTCTCTTTTCATAATAACTACACCTATTAGCTTCTGTTAAGCCGATAGGCGACTTCTTATTTTGAACGTAGCCATAATGAAACTGTAGGACACCCAGATGTAAAAATAATGACCAAATAAATTAAGTGAGTTGAATATCTCGAAATTGATTTAAAATATTTCCATGCATGAATTCTTGATGGCTTATAGGTATACTTGGTATATAAGATATAAGTATGTCCAGGGGGAGACATATTTTACGAGATTTTTTTATTTGATTGTTAAATAGGAAAGGAATTATTTTTTTTTATTGCAGAATTGGATTTTATGACCGAAAATACATATAGGAAATTGCTCTCCCGCCTCTCACTGCACTGCTTCAAGTGGCGCGAGGGGGGGGGGGTAGTAATTACATTTGATATTTTTGTTACGAAGTAAAAAAAATATTTTTTTTAAATAAAAAATACACTATTAACCACACCATTATACGAAAATCATCCAAACTCATCAAATGTCCACCGATCCTGACCCCCAGATCACGAAAAAGTGGTTTTCCAAAATGCACCTGCCCACGATATACAGGGTGTTATTTAAGTATGTGGCCAAACTCCAAGGGGTGCTTATTTAAGTGATTTTAAGAAGAAAAGTTCATATGAACATGGGCCCGAAAATGCATAGTTTTTACGATGCAGGGTGTCAAACTGTAAAAAAATTGAATGTTCGTAAATATCTCAATACTACTCTTTTATTCGATTTTGTTGAAATTTAGCAATTCGGTTTGTAGTAACAAGAGATTTAGCCTCAATTATTATTAAAATTATTAAGTCCAGTGGCGTCACGGAAGACAGTCTAACGAATATTTTCGAAAAATTATGCATTTTCGGACCCATGTTTGTATGAACTTTTCTTCTTAAAATCACTTAAAGAAGCACCCCGTGTAGTTTGGCCACATACTTAAATAACACCCTGTATTCATATACAGGGTGTTAGTAAATATGTGCGACAAACTTCAGGGGGTGATTCTACATAAAAAAAACAATCACAGTTTGCTATGTAAACGTATGCGCGCAAGTTCTTTGTTTTACAAATACGGGGCTATAGGTTTTCTTAAAAACTGATGATTTATTTATTTGCCCTGAAACCGGCCGAGATATGCAAATGAAATTTGGTGGGTTTTAAGAGGAAGTTATTGCGCATTTTTTGACATGCAATTAAGAATTATGTTCATCATGTAGGTAATACGGGTAATGTTTTTAAGAAATAAAAAAAAGGTACGCCACTGAGATCTTTTTATAGCAAACAGTCATTATTTTTTCATGCATATATACAGGGTGAGTCTTCTAAAATGGAAAGCTCGATTACACCTATACCATTAAAGATATCGAAATGAACCAAAAAGTGCTGTAAATGGGAGGGTAAAGTGCAGTTTGTAAAATAATTTTCAGATACACAGGATGGCCCAATATCGCTGTACGCCATACAACTTTGTAATTTTAAATAGGACACCCTCTATATTATTACATCTTCAGATTATTTGAGAAAAGTCAAAAAGAATGGTTTGTAAAGTTGAAGTTTGTAATGAGCGATTTATGAGTTATAAACAAATGAAAATCGCGATTTTCCATTTTCAAAGCAGCTTATATTGAAAACGGCTCGAGATATGGAAAAACGGCTTACATGCCCCTATCTTAACTTTTCAAGCGGTATCCTATTGGATGGATGAAATTTTTATACAGAGTGGTAAAAAATTTGATTATTTTCATCACGCGGTATAAAAATTTCAGCTACATGATAGGATACCAAATGAAAAATTAATATTGGAACATGTAAGCCGTTTTCCTCTATCTTGAGCTGTTTTTAAGAAAAGCTGCTTTGAAAATGGAAAATCGCTATTTTCATTTGTTTATAACTCATAAATTGCTCATTACAAACTTCAACTTTACAAACCATTCTTTTTTACTTTTCTCAAATAATCTGAAGATGTAATAATATAGAGGGTGACCTATTTAAAATAACAAAGTTGTATGGCGTACAGCGATATTGGGCCATCCTGTGTATCTGAAAATAATTTTACAAACTGCACTTTACCCTCCCAATTACAGCACTTTTTGGTTCGTTTCGATATATTCAATTAGGTGTAATTGAGCTTTCCATTTTAGAGGACTCACCCTGTATACACCCCCTGAAGTTTGTCGCAATTATTTACTAACATCCTGTATATACAGCGCATTTATTTTAAATATTGCCATAGGGAATTGACAAGTTAAGACTTATACCGCATGTTATTAACTTAAAAAAGACAACCGCAAAAAAAACATTTATTTCAAAATTTTTGCGGAAAGTATAGAAAAATTCGAAATTGTAAGAGATTTATGATTTCCTTGATTTCCTGGTAAACAGCATGTGTGTCCTTGAGGTTTTTGCAAGATAACGCACATACAATAGGCCACTTTATTATTGTGGTCACGCTCATAGTCCAAACATAGGTTCACAGAGACTTATCAAATGGAATTTGTTTATTCAACAGGTTTCTATCAAGTAGGTGCTGATTTCAGGGTACACTGATTTCAGGGCACATATTCACAGCTTATTTTCAAATAACTTTACAGCTCTCTACCAAATGTTCCTCTGTTGAAGAAACTAAGTCGACTTAAGTCAATTTATCTTAGTCCAAATAAGTTACTTGGTTTGCCCACGAGTAGATTCAAAAAAAAAATTCTGTGATATGACGTTATGGTTATATGGGACAAAAAGTGCAATCTTAAAATTAGTCATGACGTCAATTCACTGGCATATAGATCATTGTTTTTTTTTTTTTTGGTTTCACACCCTTTGAAGCTCTATGCCAATGGAAATAACAATTTCGTTAAATCGAGCGTAGTTTACTTTGACTCATTTTCTACAAAAAATTTATAGGTACCTTCTATTTATTAAAATCGCCTAACCTTATCGTTTAAAAGAAGCATTTGAATGTTTTTTTTATAGGAAATTTCGTATAATTAAGGATACGACAAATCGTATCGGCACACTCCTCTAGTGGTGGTGATATGTGTCAGACTGATGAGATGGCAATAACCATTGAAACATCGATATCTCTGTCTTCACCGTACCATTAGGACAAATTTGTCGTTCAGAAAGCGTTATTGTCACCTCAATAACTTTTTTTTATTTTTGATGAATTTAAAAAAAAACTTTTTTTTCTGTGTGTAAAGCTTCCGAAGCTTTCTTAAATGGATTTTAACCGTTGCAAATAACTAGCTCATTGTGATTAAAAACAGACGCTAAAAATTGAGATAACATAGTTATACTATTAGGCATTTTTGTTTCGAAACTTTTTATTTAAAACGTTATTTGAAATAACCTTCAACTATTTTAAATAAAATTTTTGTAAAAAATGCTTAGTATGTTTTCTCGATTTTTAACGTCTATTTTTTATCACAGTAGGCTAGTTCTCTGCAACGGTTAAACATACTTTATCCATTTAAGAAAGCTTCGGAAGCTTTAAATGCAGAAAAAAGTTTTTTGAAATCCACTAAAAAATGAAAAAGTTATTGAGTTGCTTCCATTTGAAGTGAACACATTGTAGGTATGTAAGCACACTGGATACTGGGCACTGCAAGCTGAACCATCATCTGCCCAGGACGATTTTCATTCCGCTTGTGCTTGAAGGATGCTAAACAGCAAAACACATCCTATGCGTGTCCCGCTTTGGGAAGAACCAGATTACAAACCTTTGGGAAAGAGTTCCTCACACCGGAGGACAAGGATACATTAACAATAGACAGGATGGTCAGCTTCATCAAAAGAGGCTGACCTGATGGGGTTATGTAGCACGAGCCACAACAGACCTCATGCGCGATAAATCTAATCTAAATCTAATTAAAAATCGTTACTTATAGTATGCTACCTTTATATCGTAATTAAAAAGGTAATAATAATTAATTCTAGTGATTCAATTTTATTTCAGTACTTAGGTGAAGTAATAATTTATTAGCTATCAATGGTCACCACTAACCACCAGTAACAAATCTATGCGTGTTTGGTATTTCTTAGTTTATAGTGTTCTAAAAGTTAAGTTGATGGCATGCTTGCAGCTTGCATTATTTCTTATGAAAGTTAAAATTTGATTATTATCAAATGATTTAATTTCAGGAATTTTATAATGTCATGCAGGACAGGAACGTTGTAGGTTGTAGGTACCTACCTTCTTCCTTTATAAATGTATATCCAGTGTCTGGATCGACAAAAAGTTGCCTTTATTGCTTTATTCCGGATCACACATGAGCGGAATAGAAGAGCGAATATGATAAAGAGATTAGAGTTGAGAGAGAAATAGAGCTGGAATGATATACTGGATCAAAAACTACCTGTTGCTGAATAATATGACCGGAGTTCACATAGCGATAAAGAGATTAAGTAAATAAATAACTCCGGCACGCTCTATCACACAGCTTTTATCTTCCCATTAGTCATTTTGATGGCTCGCACCAACAACTCTCTTGTCCTTGTCTCTCCTCCGCGTACCTACTTTGTTCACCAATCATCCTTTATGTGATTTGATTGCACAGCACTTCTTCACTTTTATTAATTACAGATTATCTGTTTTGCTCTGTCAAAGTTTCGAGGCTTGTCATCGAAGATTATATTGTCTACGTCTCGGGACAGAGCTATTATTATTATTATGGAAATAGTCATTATAATTACTACTACTGTCGAGTTTATGAATTATGTATAATAAAGAGCAATCTTTGATTCATTGCTGTCAAACCGTTGAAAGTTTATTTATTCACTTATGAAATGACGTTAATTACCTACATAAATTCACACAACTTTACCCCTAAAATGATGCGGAGATGCACTCTTTATAAATTAAGTTTTTCCTACTAGATATTACTTGCGAAACCGCGCGGTAGCCAAATTTTCAGTTGGGGTGGATGATAAATAAAACACTTATGTTTTAAAAAATTCTACTGTATACTGAATTTTTTTTGTCATTATTTTTTTTTTGATTTGCATTATTGCATTTGTTATTATTTACGTTTTGGTGTGTCAGTCGGTTTAGTTTATTTTTGTGTGGATGTTTTTCATTTTTAGTTTCTTTTCACAATGGAAAATAAACCATTTTCATTCGAACACTTTGCAGACATTGATTTTGTTTATGGTCTGGTTAATGGAAACGCACTTGCAAACTCGTAGTATGTACTCGTTAAGATTTTTTCATCGTCGGCTGCCCATCAACTGAAGAACTTTCAGCAACTCTCATCAGCATCTCCGGGAATTTGGAAGATTTCGAACTAAGGTACCAGGATTTAAATCTTCGTCAATCGACAGTTTGTAGGGTTTTACATTAAAATAGTTTTTATCCATATCATATCCAGCTCATGCAGGGTTTGCTCCCATGCAGGAGATTTTTCCCAGCGGGTGCAATTCGCAAAATAAATACTAAATAAAGTGTGCCAGAGGGATCCGAACTTTTTATCTCGCATCCTATTTACGGACGAAGCCCAATTTACCCGCGATGGGATCGTTAATTTTTTCATAACATCCATGTTTGGGAAATTGAAAATCCCCACGAAATTTTTGGGGGATGTTTGGGCAGGAATTGTTGGGGACTTTGTAATCTGTCCATTTATTTTTCCCCGAACTTTAAATGTACTTATGTACTTACCTGGCCTTTTTACAAAATCATTTATTCTGTTTATTGCGGAAGATAAATATTCTGTTGACTATTCGCCAAAACCTTTATTTTATGCACGATGGGAATGGGAAGGGAGCCCCTTCCCATTTTCGAATAACTGTCCGCGAATATTTAGACCTTCCATTCCCCAGATGCTGGATCGGCCGAGCAGCGAACTTCTTGATAATAATGATAACTTAATCAGATTTTTAAGATATTAGATTTTTTTTAAGTTGGGGTAATTTTTACCCCACACCCCCCAAATTTAACCCACCCTTGGTGGAAATTTCAAAGTGATCTACAGTCTATCTCATTACGCATAAAAACGTTGGTGGATGTGGTAAATTTCGTCATCTCTCGTTGAACGGTTTCGGAGATAATAAATAAAAACCTTCGTCAGGGTTCCAACTTTAAGGGGATATAACTTCAGCTCAGCGGGTAAACATTTTCGGACCCATTCATATGAACTTTACTTCTTAAAATGGTCTCAGGACTCACCCCCTGAAATCTTTCTCAGTACTTACGTTACCCCCAGGTATTTAGGAGAAATATGCACATTTTCTCGTTACTTTACTTGTTATTTCGGAAATTATTCATTATCATCCATCCGATTTCCCCCTATTAAAACAATTTGGCTATAATATGACCATTTTATTTTAATAATAAAATTAATCATTTCAATAATAATAATTATTTGTTACAATTATTATTGTAATCTGTAATTAATTAGGGAAGTAGAAAAGTTGTAAAATATGAATGATCTAGAGGTATTTCTCCTCCTTATTTACGGAAAAATTCCCCAGAGTTCTTGAATGCTTTGTCGAAGCAATAAGGAGTGAGCAGTGATCATAAATACTGAATCGTGTTGACTGGAAGTAAATCACTTCGAACCGGTTAACTCGATAATAAACTCAGCAAACAAAATAAAAAACAATAAGCACGCGCCAGATGAATGGGAGAGATGAATGGATCGTAGTAAACGTAGTAAAACTACAAAACAAATAAAAGCGCTATCTCATTCCGGCTATATCTTGGTTCTTTATACAAGCAAAGTTATTCCTGCCTTTAAAAAGGAAATAAAATGAATTACAGTCTCGCTCCGACTGCACTTCTCTTTGTCCTTCCTATTCCGTTCCCCTTCTCATTCTTTGCTCTTAAAGGGAGGCGCTGTTGCCAAATTACTTATGTCACTTAATTCACGTAATAATTTTCAATTATTATTATTGTTAAGTAATAATTCCAAATTCAATGAAAAATTTCGACTTTAAAATAAACAACAGGTAGCTATACAGATAAATTATTTGTTTCCTTGATTCTTTTAATAGCGAATGACACGAAAAAACAATATGGCGGTCATAAGAAAAACAAAAGTTGACTAGGAAAACTCTGCGATCTAGTAGTCCTTGAAAATTGTGGAAATGACAGATAATACATTTTGATGTCTTATGTAAACCCACAATAGTATATTGTGAAACAAGTGCGGAAGAGAAAATTTCTCACGAGTGTGTCGAGTGTCACAATTCACACGAGTGTGAAATTTCTTTTCCGCACGTGCTTCTCACAGTACTTTTCCTACGACCACAATTTAACAGATTAATTATTTAACAAATTTAACACATAAATTATTTTTTCTGACAATGCTCTGCTTTTATGACCTTTTCTCCAATTTATGAAATGTTTATAAGCAGATTCGTATTTTTCTCTCGAAACTACAGGTAGCAAATTCAAAGAACACAAACCTGCTTGTTTTCTGACTTCAGGTGGTGTACTTTATTCTGCTTCAGATTCAGAGGAATTACAATCCATTATAATGACAGGTGTACCTAACTAAAGTTTATTTTTTCAGACTACCTACCTAGGTAGGTATTATTTTTAATTCTACCAATGACTTTTTATTATTACTATTATATACTGTAAAATCATTGAATTCTACCGACAATATTATTATTATTTATTATTAGACTCCGTATAAACTAAAAATAAGTGAGGTGAGCGTGGAGACGTGGTAGATAATAACAATGATTTAAGAGAGGTTAGTATATCATTGATATGCAACTTCTACACAACGCAGGCGCTGTGCGTCGTCGATGGAAGTTAGTAGAGGTGTGCGAGTTATTTTCACGATCACGTTCGTGAATTTGATTTGGCTGTTATTAGCGATCAACTCGTAAATTTTAATAATTACTGCCACAAGAGAATAATGAGTATATTTTATAGTCTTGTCGGGTTCTATGTTATCCCATTTGTGTTTATTTTATTACCTTGAAGCTTTAAATGAATAGTTATTCCATTAACAATAAGTAACAGTTGAGTTCTCAGTTACCGCCCATCACTATTGTTTACATTAAAACTGCACGAAAACGATTTTTGGCTATGCGTTATGTCACTTTGTCGCACAGTTTTGGATACGTGAGAAATCTGCTAGTTTACGCACAAAAAACGATGCGCAAAGTAGTGTTTTGTATAGTGGTCGTAGGAAAAAAGATTTTAATTTCTTTTCAATAATAAAAAAGATATGATTGAAATTAGAAATTTCCATTTTCAAATTTTTTCAGGATATTTCAGCAACGCCTGAAGTTTCCATAAATTTTCTTTCAGATTCTTAATAAGCATAAAATTGTGCAATCTTTCTCTAATTTAACCCATCCTGTATCTTTACCGTTTCCGAGATACCAATGGTGAGCATCGAATTGTTAACCACCCTGTTATACTGATTTTTTTTTAAACTGAGAATTTTGTTTTTATGATGCCAAAAAATAAAAACACTTGCACCATCGCTATCACACAATTTATAATCATTATAGCTTGACTTGTATGCTTTTACATAAGTACAATTAATGAAGGGCTACAAAATTAATTCCCGTCTGAATAGTTTATTGTGCGTTATACAGGGTAGTTAAAACTAAAGTAATTCGATGCTCAGTGCTCACGGATCTCGGACGAAGGGCGTAGCAACAATTTTTATTTTTTTGCCGAACAGGGCCGCAGACCTAATTTTTTAATATTAAAGGTCACACGATTCCCCAGCACATAAATAAATACTCTAATACTCTCATTATGAAATGATAATTAAATTATTATTGTCATCTTTCCTTAAAATTCAATATTACCTTATAGTTTGTCCAGTGAGTGTTGTCCGGTGTGATGCCACACTGATCCTGACTATTCAATTTCATTTAATTCGATTTGATTCGCACACTTATTTCTAAGTCGAAACAGATGTGGTATCGCAGTTCGCGTCAGTGGCGTACGTTGAGGAATAATGAATCCTTATCCTACAAATATATTATTTCGACAAGTTATTGACGAAGTAGAGCCTTGAAACTTTTTGATAACAAAAATATAATAATGCAAGTAAATAAGAATGATAATATGTAATTGTTATACCTAATATGATTAGAAATATCATGCATTAGCCTACCTGGCTGGGTGGCGTTTGAAGAAAGCATACGACCTCCGTTTTCTTTTTCTGCAGTAAAATATTCTAGAAATTTAACCACAAGACCATCACGTTCTGGGGAGTTCAATCGTTTCCCAAGCATTTTGTGTAATTTTTTGTAGTTCGTTGCGAAAATATGCTCTGTCCATTGTTTCAAACGTTAGGGAAACAAGGCAATAGATTTTTAGGCATTCACACAATCAATAAGTTAATCGTAGTTTATTTCACAAAAATATCACAGGTTTCTGCTGATTTCGTATTACAAATTTCAAATTTTTAAAGTTTTCATCCAAGGCTATTATATTCGTTTTAAAATTGACCTCCTCAGAATAATTATATAGCAGTTATAAAAAATGGTATGCCATTTTAGGCCAGTCTACTCTATTCGATTTCTTCCAACATTTAAAAAATATAATATTTTACAGGGTGTTTCCGTTAAAATAACGAAGTAGGTGTCAACTTTCGGTATTTCCGGAAGTACGGCCATCTTGAAAATATTTTCATTGAATTTCTCGTGATTACTTATGTCTGGAAATTTTTTATTTTGAGGTTATAGGCCCATTAGTTTCCGAGATGTAGCCGCTTACCTGTCTTAATGAAACACTCTGTATAAATTAAATTACAGAACCTAACTAAAAAATTATAAATTTTAAAATCATGATCAATAAAAATACATAAGTATAACTGGTCATCATCAAATTATATTTAATTATGATCTTGCAGTCAGTATGAGGAAGTCTGCAGTCAGTAAGGTACTAGACCTATTTAATGGTAACTGCGTATACTGAAGAATTAACTTCGAAAAAATATGTGAAATAAAACAAAAAATACGAACTACATACATACTATTATAATACCTGAATTGATATAAATAAGCCAATATTCATAAGGGGTGGGATAGGCGATACGTTTTTTGACTGCATATCAAGGCAAATAACTTTTTCAAATAACTTTTATTAATTAAAAAACTCTAAAATAAACAATTTAGTTACATTAATTTATCACAGGGCTGAAATTAATTTTTTTTTTTTAACTTACAAAGGCTGTTTCTCATTTATTTTTTACTTTTTTAGGAAAACTTATTTGAAAAAGTTATTTGTCTTGATGAATTCTATAAACGGTTGAAAAAAGCAACTCCTTAATAAAAAATGCCCTGTAGAATTAGATATTCTGAAAATGTTTGACTGGTTAGCCATGGTTGACCATGTAATTACACATCTTTCGATGCTTTTAGAGTTTTATTCAACAACGTGTGTTCAATGATTTATTTGTAAAAAGACTGTGAGTGTTGAAGACTACAAGAATATCTACAAGGTATGTTGTCATTAATAATTATTATTATTACTTGCTTGTATGCGTAAAAACGGCAACATGAATGCGGAAAGCGAATTATGTTACAAAAAGGAAGTATTTTAAGTGGAAAGTTTTTAGTTAACTATACCTATCATAGGGAAACAAGGCAAAGCTATAGAAGTAATCGAAGTACATATTTCTTCTCGGCCCTACTTATACCGGGCGATTCAGGTTTTATCATGTTAACTCCAGTGAACGATAGAGAATCGAAATATGAGTTTGCTTTTTGAACTATATTCGGAAAATGCTTCGTTAAGAAAATACAGGGTGTTAAAGTTTTAGGAAAATATTCGTATTTTTGAAATATAAAAAAATTGGCTGATTAAAATAATTTGAAATTTTGAACAGTAGTTATGCTAATTGAAGTCATGATGTGATACTTTCGATGAAAAATTCTTCACTCCAGTGGCAGAGATCTGGGTGTGTTGTTACCTTTTTTATTAAATAATTTATACTTTAATGCAAATTGGTTATTTATGGTAGATACCTTGTTTTGTTTAGAGGAGAAAAGTCTTCTTACGTTTTTGTTGCAGTAGGACGCACTGTTTTCAAGATATTCCACAATGTAGGCACTCATGCAAGCTTTTCGTATTGCAACGGTTCGAATAACGATCACAAAAATGATAAATTTCTGGAAAAACTCAACAGCATTGATTTTTATGATATTTTACCTCGTACGGGTTCCTACATTATGAAGTATCTCGGAAACAGTGCGTCCTAAGACAAAAACATACGATGACTTTTCTTCTCTAAACAACATGAGGTATCTAAGAAAAAAATAACAAATTTGCATTAAAGTCAGTGGCGTGCAAATTATTCATTAAAAAAGGCAAGAACAAGCCCAAATCTCCACCACTGGATTAAAGAATTTTTCATCGGAAGTATCAAATCATGCACTTCAATAATTAGCACAACTACAGGGTGTTAAGAAAAAAAGAAAATGACGGATAAACTCTTCAGTACATTGGAGGGGACACTCAGTAGAGTACGGAAATAATAATTTTAAAAAATCCAGAGCTATACATTTTAAAAGATTTAAGCAAAATATTGAACAATAAACTTGGCAACGTTTAACAGGAAAACTGCTGGTATTTGATAATTTCGTCTAATTTCTAACAATGTAGGTAGTCAAGGTATCAAAACCGTTGTTGCCAAATGCTTTTTTCAGCATCTTGGAAAAGAAAAAAAATCTTATTAAATTTTTTCCAAGCCAGTAATACATCTTAAACAATTTTTTTCAATTGATAACGATTAAGGTACTCTTTTTATACCTGTAAAATCATCTAGTTTTTGCAAATACCGAAAAACAAAGATAGTAAAATGTTAACTTTGGCATTTTCTATCTCGCCAAATATAAGACCAGAATTTTTTTAATTATTTTTCCCGTACTCTACTGAGGGTCCCCTCCAATGTACTGAAGAGTTTATCCGCCATTTTCTTAACACCCTGTATACTGTTCAAAATTTCAAATTATTCCAAACAGCCAATTTTTAAATATTTCAAAAATACGAATTTTTTCTTAAAACTTTAACACCCTGTATTTATTAACGAAGCATTCCCGAATATACTTCATAAAGCAAACTCATATTATTTTTCGATTCTCTATCCCCTAGAGTCAACAAGATAAAACCTAAATCACCCTGTATAAACACGTAGTAGAGAGGCAAGCGGACTGGCTCCATATGCGTCCGTGTGCGTCCGTTTATACGGTTTATTAGCCATCACGCGAATTCGTTCACAATTAAAAATTCATAATTCAATAACCACCAAACATATAATTCTTAATATTTTGGCTTCAATTTATTCTCTGCATGTGTAAAGAAATTTTCAAAAATAAAAAAGTTTCTCGCTGACTGAAAATATCAATATATTTTTGTGAAAATTTCAATTACCTTTTGATTTCAATCAAATATAAAAGTCCTAAATACAAGGTTACCGCCAAAAGAACCGTTTATATGTGCACTTCAATTAAAAACAAAATCGTCGATAGCTCTAGTTCTAAAGACATGACAATTTAAAAATTTTTAACGCAATTTTTCTGAATTACTAATTTTTGCAATTTTTTATTAATTTAAAAAGTCCTGACATACGAAAAAAGGTCGTAAATGTCCATTTCTTGTTGGGAGTAGTCTAATTATACTTGATAGTATCAGTGGCAGCTGGTTATAAGCCGAAAAAAACAACACATTTTTCGTCTCATTTCGCTCCACTATAAGTAGACACAACTATACTGATAACCTTTAACTAAAAATTTCAAGAAGAAAATAAGAAAAATGGCGGAGATACTCGATTTTTTTACATGATGTTTATTTCTCTAGATTCTAAAATTTTCGGTTTTCAAAACTCCCCTGTAACTTTTTTAGAATTTAATAGAATTTAAGGTGGTGTAGAAAATAGCATTTTTTTAAGTAAAGTTAGCCAATGGTCGGTATAGGAAAAGGGACAAAATTGTTAAATTTTGTAAAAATTTTTTGTTTTATTAAATTTCAGAAAGCCCAATTTAAAAAGCGGTGAAAATATTCAAAATTGAATCGCATATAAAAAATATATTATTTGTGCGATTGATGCGCAAGAAGGTTTTCCTATCCCAAACTTTCGAATTTTATTTTAATTCTTCATCGGGATATGGAAGTTGAGATTAAATTCTAAGTTTTTGAAAATTATTAACCATATTATTTACACATGAATTGAAATCCCGAATAAAAAACTAAAAAACTTAATTTTCTTCTCGATTCAGTTTAATGATGCCAAGTATTTTTTTACCACAATTGTAGCATTTTTCACGTAGTTTTAGAAAATGGCACCAAACTTTGAATAAAATGCATACAGGGTGAACTTTTCGACAAAACCGAAAGATATCAATAAAATAAGTACGGCCCTGCAGTTTTCAAATCGGCGAAAAATGCGAGGTATTAAGTGTCATTAGTAGAGCGTATCTACCAAATTTCGTTAAATTCGATCAATTCGTTCAAAAGATATCACTCATCAAAGATTTCGGCAAATTGCACAAATCACCCTGTATACTCGAAACGAAGGGCCTCAGGAAAATTTCAAAACCAGATCCTGAATCGCCTTGAAAAACTACACCTACTTACCCTTAAGCTATGGCAGTCAGGTCGTGGGACACCCTGCATAGGACTCATTATTAGGGACATGTAATAGGAATTAGAAAGATTAACGATAATAAAAATACAGAATAATGAAATTGGATTCTAATGCCCGTATTCACAAACGATAATTTCCTAAATAATTACGTAATTAATTAAATGAGTGAGATGGAGACATGCAGTTTTTTGGCAATAGAATGAGATGGGGATAATTGATTACGTAATTATTTAGGAAATTATCGTTTGTGAATACGGGCGTAATTCGGGCAAAATGATACACACTTCCTTTATTTTATTTTAATTTATTGCACCCTGTTATATGCTATGTAACGATTCTACTTCTACTAAGTAAATCTTCACCAGTAAGGATGCGAGATAATCTCACGACAGCGATAACATTGCAGAGATAGACAAAACGTTTGAAACTCGGGGATCTATTATGGTGTATTCTATGGGGAAGGTTGAAAGTTTTACGACAAACTGACGGGCGGCTTCACTGTTGGGTGCGATATTTTTGCCAGATTTATATCCCGAGAAGAATATATCGGATAAAAATAAAGCACCTGGGCAAGTGATTCCAATAAACTTATTGATTTCTGATTTAGAATGTCCATCTTCCAGCATACAGGCGTTCAGCTAGCTGGAGAATCTTCCAATCGCCGTGACTGTTTGATTCGACACGCTCATTCAAATTTTACCCAACGTGTGCTGACGCTTCTGAATCTTTCAAATTTGAGGACCCGCAGTTAGCGGGCTTTTTAATAATTAGGATATATCTTATCGACTTAACAATATTTTTTTCTCTCAAAAGCTATATGGACTAAATATTTTAAAAAGGTACCTACGTTAAAAAGTACATACGTAATATCACTTGCGAGCCAAACGGGAGCAGAGAAGTTCGCTCGTCGCTCGCGCGTTGGAAATTATTTTCACAATTAGCAAACCTCAAACGAGCCATGGGAAAGCGACGAATCCAGCCACAAACCACCAGTAGTCATTGATATAAAATATAATTAGCCATACCCATCCCATATCCCATATGAAATTTTCTTTGCAATCACGTCTTCGCGCGAATGAAAATTTTCAATTAAAAGACGAATCACTACAAATTCATGACAATTAATGGGTTATTGTTAGTAAAATTAAATAACGATAAGACGTGATACCCTTTTAGCTTGTAGCCATGCTATCATTGCTATCTTTGTCTCTTTTTACTATATCCATCCCCAAAATCCAAAATCTCCACCTTTCCCATAATATAGTCTTACTAGGTCAGCGTACATGCAGAACCGCCCCCCGCAATAGCCAACCCGGCAACGACCGCTACCACTATATTGGCGGCACCGAGCGTGACGTGCCTTATTTGAAATGCATTCCCGAGCCACGGATACACGGTTTCCTCTTACAGGATGCTGTCAATGCCCGCCGGCACGTAATGCTCATTTGGCCGGCCAGCGCCAGCCTGGATAACGGTTCCGCGTCCCGGACCCCGCCGCCGCCTCACCGTCGCTGGTTCTCGGCGGGATATTAGCAAGAGAGACAGCGGTGACGAAAGAGAGAAGGGAATATCTCGGGGGGACGGTTTCACGGTATATCGTATCGTTGTAGTTCGTGTTGTGTTGTGATGCTTCTCTGGGAGAACAAAGAGCGGAGGGATGAAATTATTATTCAGATAGGTATCTATTTAGTTTTGAGATGAAAAACTGTTTTAAATTTCAAGTAGAAACGGGTGAATCATATTTTTATTAATTCCGATTCATTAGCAACCCCATACTTCTTGGGACGAGACGAGATGAGATTAATAACTCAAAGTCACATACGTCTCAGTTTCGTCTCGTCTCGTATGGTCTCGTGCGGATTACACGAGTAGAAATAGAGTTGCCATAGTAAGAAGTCAAACTGAAGAATGGAAACAAATGGAAGAGCTATGTCTGAAAAGAGGACTGATCTAGTACACAGACGGTTCCAAAAGAGACTTAGGAGCAGGAGCCGGCTTGTATGGAGTGTCCCCCAGATACAGCATGTCTGTATCATTAGCGAAGCATACCACAATCATGCAAGCTGAAATACATGCAATACAGCAATGTGTCGGAGAATGTATGAGAAGGAACTATAAGAATATGGAAATCTACATACTCTCCGACAGCCAGGCCAGCCTGAAAGCTCTTGCATGCTTCAAAACCAAATCAAAACTGGTAGTGGATCATCAAGTGCATAATGCATCAACGACCTCAACGATCTGGTAAAACAAAACAAGGTAACACTTGTTTGGGTACCGGGTCACCGAGGAGTAGTTGGTAACGAAACGGCGGATGAACTGGCCAAAGAGGGCGCGGCAGCCGCCTTCACAGGACAAGTAACCAACACAAAGCATATTGGAACCACATACCAGGCAACAAACATATCAAGTTAATAGTAAAAACACCATCTCCAAAAGTTGCCAATGAACTACCGCATTTAAACAGAATGCAAGTTAAAACTTCTTACAGGACACTGCTACCTGATACAATACCTTAAGAAGCTGGGTATTTTCAATGGAGAACCAGCATGCAGACTATGCAATGAGGAAAACGAAACAGCTTTCCATGTAATCTTTGACTGCCCAGCACTCAATCGAACCAGACACATAATCATGGGGAACAATACCAATGACATGATGTCGGGGAAAGCCTTGGCAAGCAAACTTCTAAACCTTGTGAAGGATACAGAGTTATTTGAATAGCCAAGAACAAATAATAGCTACGGAAAGATACAATAAGTCTAAATGGCTGCAGCATCAGGGACCTAAAAACCGATTTCCGTATCTAGCAACAAACAACAACAACAACAAGTCAAACTTGAAAACTGTCAACTACTATCACCAGGGCTGAAAAGGACATGTTAGTCCCATATATATCTATAACAGCCCGCGACAGGGAAATAGGTGTTTTGGAAAAAATTAGAGAGAAATCAATAAACGAATTTGAATTGAATTGAAGAACGACAGTTAATATTGTAGAAATTAAAATAGCCGACCAATCGCGTCCAGGCGAAATCGAGCTATAATAAATCGGGTGATTCGGGTGTGGGTGGAAATAGATCTATTTGTCTGATTACGAAGTGCGCAGTCGCGCCGGTCATTAGGGTGCAATAAAGATCTTTCCGCTTGCCATATCCTAACGAAAAGTCGAGTTGCTAACGTCACGCGCTAATAATTTTCAAAAAACCGCTATGCCATATTTATCTTCGTGAACATCCGGGAGCGACAAATTGGAAATTTTAAATTATTACAGGGAGTCCGGTAAAAAATACATGAAATAAGTCTTTTTTTTTTGATTTATTTCATTCATATCATTAAATAAAAATAATTTACTGGTAGGTACCTGTATTACCGACACTGACGCTTCTTAGGGTAGCGCATTCTGTACCTCATTCTCAGTAGCACAAAAAGTTGGGAATGTCAAACTAACTTCAAAAAACGTTTTTTTCCATGAATCGTTAAAAAAATCACACATTTCCTATTAAGTCATCGGATTTTCTAAAAATGGTAAATTTTTGCTACGTTAGTGGATGTTTCAGCAATAAAAAGAGGAGTTTCTACTGTTCGCGTTGCCTATAAAGATAACTTTTTAATATTTTAAACTTATTCTATTTCTCTATCAATATTTATTATCCTCTATCAATAATAATTATTACTGCGGGATATCCTGGTTAAAAAATACATACAGCCACCACAGCAGGCAGTTATGATAGCAGAAAATACGGCGCTCGGAATTTCCGTCGTATATACCTGAGAGTTGGACAGGTAGGTTTTATTACACCTCGATAAACCTTCTTTTTAAGAAATAAAAATAAAAATAAAATAAAAAGGCACGGTGGGTTAGGCTTGCGCCATAGGATACACCCCAGACAGCTATAATGCATGCCAAAAATGAGTGCAGTGCCTCCCGGTGTGCATGAAGTAGGTAAAGCCCCTACTAGGCGTTGCTAGACAAAAGATGAATGACATGTTGTCAGACAACATGCCATCCATTAATGTTATCTGACAACATGTCATTCATCTTTTGTCTAGCAACGCCTAGTAGGGGCTTTACCTACAACATGCCATCCATTAATGTTATCTGACAACATGTCATTCATCTTTTGTCTAGCAACGCCTAGTAGGGGCTTTACCTACTTCATGCACACCGGGAGGCACTGCACTCATTTTTGGCATGCATTATAGCTGTCTGGGGTGTATCCTATGGCGCAAGCCTAACCCACCGTGCCTTTTTATTTTATTTTTATTTTTATTTCTATGCATTCTGCTCACGGGATCCGTGATCTAAACTGTGCTGTGTGTTGGTAGATACATTGTACTGAAGAGTCCCAAACAGGACGAAACACGTGTCTACAATTTCCGCCTCTGCTCACAGCACAACATTAATGGATGGCATGTTGTCTGACAACATGTCATTCATCTTTTGTCTTCTTTTTAAGGATCAGTATGGGACGGTACGTTCTTATAGATCATTCTGTCGTCCGTGTGTTTATCAAGACCCGTTTACTCATTATGTGACTAAATTTGTAAAAAACATTATAAGTATCCAGCTGCTGTTCAAACATCTACATGTCAAGTAAACGTTAATGAGTGAGTAAGCGTCAGTGTCGGTAATACAGGTACCCTAATTAAGTATAGGAAAATTACAGCGACCTCTATGTAATTTGTAAGTATAGTTTTCAAGAAAAATTAAAATAATGGTTGGATTTTTTTGTCTCGTTTTCCGAGCAACACCATGTGGATAACTGATAATAATTATTGATCTAATTTACTGTCAATGAAATAATCTTTATATCTACAATAATTAGATAAAGAGCACTTATTCCACCCATTCAAGTTAAGTAAGAATCCATTATTACCTCAGCAGTACGCTAAGAAATCTATTATAACGAACCTTTATGCCAGTATTCACAAAACTTTTCTGCCCTGTAATATCTCGAAAATAATTAAATAAATGGGAGGGAGCTATACAGTTTATATGCATTAGAACGAGATGGAGACATATGATTTTTTAATTGGAAAGGCACATGCACTGCAGCTAATATCGACGTCAAATAACTACTATTAACATTTTTGTAATTCCTTTCATACCAAGAATCAATAAATTGCTATATTTTCCACGTATGGTCGATACCTTTTCTAGAAACGGCCCCTGAAATCTTCCCGTTAACTTTAATGAGCTCTTATAATACTGGCTGTTAATCATTTAGGTAATTATCGTTTGTGAATACGGACGTTAAACTATTTAAAAAATAGTCTAAGTAACGAACCAGTGTGGTTATGAAACATTTCGCCAAATATAAAAAATATGCTAACAAGGTTTAACATTAGCAACATTATACAGGGTGTCGCTAAAAGGTACCACCAACGTTCTACCACAGACTTCCGAGTAAAAAATATGCCGATTTAACCTAAATCATTTATGTCCAAAAATCCACCCTTTTCAAGATACAGCCCTTAAAATGGGGTCAACCAAATATACATATACGTTTTCCAGAATTCCTCTTTTTGATGTCACGTCTCATTCTTTACCCTACAACTTTTTTATTCGTACGCCACTGGTTGATTCTATATTTTTTATCCAAAGGCACGAGTATTACCAAACTTTTGGCCCTCCTATTAAAGTTTTGTATCTTGCATGGTTTTCTCATAATTAAATTTAATGATGGGCTTACACCACGAAAACGTATTTGTGAAAATCTCATTTTTGTTAAAAAAATTAATTTTTATTTCACAGAAATGATTTTATTCACATTTATTGACCTTAAGAATAATCGTAGTAGGCGGTGAAACTAAATTTTGTCATTTAATTATGTTTTTACTTATTTTGAAAAATGTGTTTTTCCAAATTTATTTTCAATGCTGTATCTTGAAAAAAAGGCCATTTTAGAAATAAATAATTTCAGCTAAATCGGCACAATTTGAAACCAGGAATCTGTGGTGGAACATTGTTGTTGAAATTATTATTTAAATTAACAAAGGAATTTTCAGACTTACATTTTCAGTAGTGTAGGGTCATAATCACTTTTATAAGAGGGCAAAAAGTTTAGGAATACTTTAGCCTTTGAACAAAAATACAGAATCAATCAGTGGCGTGCGGACAAAAAAGTTCCGTAGTAAAAAGTGAGATGTGACATCCAAAACAGGAACACACTGTACGTCAATTTTGTATAACTATGTGAGTTTATTGCGGTCTTAACAATAGTAGTAAGCGCTGAAATTTTGAATTTTCTCAGGTAGGTAATCCATTTTTGACTTATTCTGGAAAACGTGTTTTTGGTTGACCCCCTTTTATGGGCTGCATCTCGAAAAGGGTACCTTTTTGGACATAGATAATTTCGGTTAAATCGTCATATTTTTTGCTCAATAATCTGCGGTAGAGCGTTGGTGGTACCTTTTAGCGACACCCTGCATAAATTTTTTCTTTGCACACGATTTCTCGTATCTGCCATATGTCAACTCGTCTATTACTCTTGATTTATCTGGTAAAAGAGGTAACCGAAGATATATCAGAATAATTGTTGTAGAGGCTGCTTCAATTACAAGCAAAAGGAAGAATGCATTGAAATACACTTCTTTGCATAAAAATAATTTATAGCAAGGCCAGTTGTCTGAAAAATACTAAAAAACCACCTTATAGACCGACCTCATAAACATGTATATAAGTCACGTCTGAGAAATGACCACAATAATAATATGATTTTTTGGCAATATGACGACGGGGACCAACAATGACTAAAAAATTACTTGATTATAACATGTCTCTGCTGCCTGGGGCATTATTACCACACACAAAAATTAAGAAAAAAAGGCAACGAGCCTTAACGAGATACTTAAAAGTATCCTTTTAAAAGTATGTTTCCTGCAGAATAGAATTCGGCAGCAGAAAATAATTCGGAACAAGCAAAAATCTCATATTACGTTCTACATTGTAGTACCTACGTCTTTTTATTATTTTTTGAGTTTAGAAAAATTTTCACAGCTTCGGCAACAATTTAATATTCAAAGTTATACCCTTACGAGTGACCGTAAGGGTATCCATGCACTCCGAAAGTAAAATTATTCTCCACTTGTTGATTTCAATAGCTTAAGCACTAAAGTTCATTATTTACTGGGGTTTTATCTACTTTTTATCTACCTCTTTAAATTTAATGATAAATGAGACTCCGACTTGTAAATACGACTACGTAGAAGTTATAAAATAAATAGAAGTATAATTATGTAGAAGCAAACCGAGTAAATTTCTGCTCATTTGAATTCTGGATGGCTATTTTTATCGCATTTAATTATCATACAAATGCTGACAACATAATATCTCCACGCATATCCAAGCCTAGGGGCTCTAGAACGATGAAAGCATGTTTTACTTACCGAGAAGTTATTAAATTGATTTTAATTCCAGAAGCAACAGGTTATACGGCTGGTTTCGTCGGGAACATTTATTAAATTAGAGATTGTCTGGCTCTGCATAGTGTGTTCCGAAGTGCTTCCCTTTTTAATACAATAACTGTGACATAGGTGTACCCTTACGTTATCACGTATCAGGATGACTCAGAACTCTGGATCTATCTAGGTATGTGAAGTGCAGAAGTGCACATTATCAAAGTTGGAGTTCTCTGAATGTACGGTATTTTTGTCCAGTGTAGTATTGCTTGTAATAATAATAATTATTTATATAATTATAATTTAATAGTGAGCTAATAGATCATCCTGTATAACAGAGATTCAGAATAGCAGGCTATACTCGTGCGCATTTCCGACAGGAAGGAAATATTCCCTTTTTATAAGACATGTTGAAGAGTCGACAGAAAACAGGTGACAGCTCAGTAATTTTTAAGCTACCAGAAGCTTTGCTTGGGTCCAAGGCCAACATAATGCGCTTTATGACACGCTGTCGGAAAACAATGTCTGACATTTTGAATTCTACGAAAGGGATAATTGGTGGGGCTCTTCCCTGAAAATCGACGGAAGAATATGAAGAAAATAATTCCGCCAACAGGTTGGCCTTCACAGAAGCCGTGGATTTAATAGTCCCGTCCGCCCGTGTAGGTAAGTGGTGGAATTGTTGATCTGGTGAAATTCATGCTGACTGCCTTAGTGACTGACCAAAAAGATTTCGAACCATTAAGACAGGAGAGAAGTTTATTCCTGAATCTTTGGTTGTGAGCTTCTTTGGTTTCTTCTATTATTTCATTTCATCTGTTTCAAGCAGGGATGAAATTATTGTAGTGAATTGTGCAATCCAACGGTTGATGGGTCTAGTCTGAAATGGGTTCAGGTATTTTATAGACGCGTATGTAAACGTCTTTTCAGTGGACGAGAGGTGGTGGGTTGGTAGTCTAAATAGATTGAACCGAGTACGATAACTGTGATTGAATCGGAAAGGATCAAGCCTAGCCTGATTTTTGTAGATAAGTTTGAGGAGGGAGAAAACATACAGGGCGGGCAATGTTGAAGACCAAGTCGTTTAAAATGCCCCCTGCATGACTCCTGGATGGATAGGCCTGCTAGGATCCTATAAGAGCCCTCTTCTGGAAGAAGGAAAACTCTACGGAGAGACCTCTCGGTGCTGCCCCAGACGGCGATGCCATATGCAACATGACTATAGAAATGTCCGTAATATGCTGAGAGCAGTATATTATGAGAGACAGTATGTTGGAGTCGTCTCAAAAGGAAACAAGAGCTAGAGAGTCTGCGGCATAAGAGGTCTGTATGGGCAGCCCAGTTTAGATTTTGGTCAATGTGAAAGCCCAAAAATTTCACGACTCCTCTGGGCTTATTCACGACATTATCATTATAGATGTCAGGCAGAGAGGGTAAGCGTGATCCGGTAGAATGAAAGTCTATCAACTCAGTTTTCGCTAGGTTCAGTTTAAGTCTATTGACTCGAAGCCATGTAGATGCTTTCTTCAACGGGTCTTGAATTGTTGATATAATTTGCGAAAGGTCATTGGTTTTTATCTTGATAAGAATAGTTGTGTCGTCTGCATAGTTAACACAAAGGGAATTTTCGGATGTTATTTCGGGACTTATTAAGTTGTTGATGAAAATAAGGAATAGGAGAGGACCAAGGACACTGCCCTGTGGAACTCCAGACGAGACAGGAGCAAAAAGGGACCTGGTCACTCGGCCATCCGATCCAGTCAATGCTACCGCCTGAGTTCTACCCTGCAGGTAGCTAGAGAACCAGGAAAGGGCCAGTCCGCGTACTCCCACATCTTCCAGTTTCAGAAGGAGGCATTCATGGCACACACTATCGAATGCCTTGGAGAGGTCCAAAAGCCACCCTACTGTGCGGATGCCACCCTCCATTCCCTCAGAAATGAACTCCGTGAGCTGGATGAGAGCAGTCTCAGTTGATCTGTTTCTCAAAAATCCGTGCTGGGAGTTAGACAGGGTTCCAGTTTTTACAAGAAAGTCCAAGAGACGAGATGAAACTAGGGATTCAATAATTTTGTCAAAGACCGAAAGCAGACTAATTGGTCTGTAATTCTCGGGATTTTTAACATCGCCTTTTTTGAAAATGGGCTTAACTAGGGCAGCCTTGAGTTGTTCGGGGAATACTCCAGTCAGAAAGGAGCTGTTGATAATGTCTGCGAGTGGATGAGCCAGTTCTGATATGCAGTGTTTGGCAATGAAGGATGGAATTTCATCCAGGCCAGATGACATTTTGCCCTTGAATCTGGAGACGACTGCAATGATATCCGTGGGCGAAGTGGGGTAGAACATCAATGACGAAGAGATAAGATAAACTAATCGGTAGGACACAATACATGATGTTGAAACGAGTTTGTGGTCTGAGGAACCCAATGGAGCCTTCACTGTGATGGTATATATTTGAGGATTCGTTGTCAAAAAGAGATCCATCTTCGCTGCATTACCTGAATTTTGTTTACGGTTGGTTTTGTAAAGGTCAGGGTTTCGGCGCCATTAGTTAACAACCACAATAAAGTTTTTTAATTCGTGTACTTATATTATAGAGGTGCAATATGATAGCAACCAGTTCAGGTAAACTAAAAAATTCAGTTAAAATTCTGTGGTTACATGAATATAAGTTGAAAAACCTGTAGCATCCTCAGATATCATTTACTGAAAACTGCAAAGCGAATAAGTAGGTATTGCTACTTGGGACCCAGAAGGAAGTCATACGCAGAAACATGCATGTAAATGCTAATATATTTTCTTTCTTCGACTTGTTTAAGCCGCTCTAAGGGCCGGTTGCACAAACGTAAAGTAAAAATCTTCAGATAATTACTGATTTTAAATTGCAATATCATTCCAATATTTTAATAATACAGGGCATTTTAAAATCAGTGATTATGTGAAAAATATTAATTTATATACGCTTGTGTAACCGACCCTAAGTTAGTACATATTCGACCATGAAACCAATAATTATTTGGACTCTTGTGGTTGGGGTTGGAAGTAGGTATCCATGTGTGCGTTCATTGTGATTAAACTAAGTACCTATTAACACCTCCAAATATCAACACACATGCTTTGGATTTGATACTTTGTTGAAATTACCCGTCCCTATAATGAACCCTCAAGATCCTATAGTTTACTTCAAATCTAACAGCCTTCAGCTATGCTTGAATAAAATTTCCTTTAGTGAATGAGATGCGACAATTATTGTCAATTAGCTTAATCAGTGTTATTAGTGAATCAAGTGAAATAATAAGAAGTGGCGATCACAAATGTGTGGATAGTACTCAACAGGCATGATACAATAAACTTAAAAAAGTTATAATATTGCGCAAGTTCCCCCTCTACGCGTAACGTTGATGACGTCACCGGATCTTAACAGTGTTTTCAACTGGCATTTTTGGTGCGCACTGGACCCACTCCAGTTTTTATTGCACTATCCCCAGGTTCTTTGCACTTGCCCGGATTAGGAGCAATCAAGTCGAATACGGATATTATTAAAGCATATCAATGGTGTCATTGCTATCAGTCGACTCCACTCCAATCGTCCTTCAAGTTTAATTTACTGTGTCAGTGTCACACAAGAATTTCCAATAATAATAATAATAATTATATTTTGATGGTTGGGAAATTTCAAAGAAATGTTTGAAGGACGTAGGAAAAAGATGTCATAAATGATCAAAAATGTTTAAAAGTTCTTATATCTTCTATTACAACCTAAAAATACATTTCTTACAATAATTATATAAATTAATAATAGTCAATCAAGTATACAATTGATTATTTACATTTATGGTGACATTTTCAAATAATTTTTCTACTTTTTCTGAACACAAAAATTAAGTAGGTATCTACATGATATTCTGCTTGCTGCAACTGAGGGTCTTCCACTGTGATTAGGGTTTCTTTTTTATAAAACTCACTGTTTCCAAAATCTATCAATATTCGTCGAAAATTACTTTAGAATTATTCCTTCTGTGAAACCAGATGAAAATAAAAAGAGCTCCTACGTAGTACTTTCCTCATCGTCTCGTAGTTCTTGGAACTACTACAACTTCCATTATACAATTACACTTTTGGAGTTCCATAAATTCTTACAAATTATTATAAATATCGGTGGAAAAAAATGACAAGCAGTTATTACCTAATTAATAATAATAGGTTATGTCAACTTGTAATGGAACTGCGTAACCCGGCCTAAAACACGGATCATGAAAGTACGCATCGAGTGTAAAAGGACAGCCGACCTCAAAATATATATCAACGATATTCTATTATATCAAGGGCGGAAAGAAGTTCATTTCGGCGAGTATGAAGTTATCGGGCCGAGCGGAGCGTAGCGGAGTGAGGGTTGATTGAATACGAGCTGAAATGGTCTTCGGATCCGGCCGAGATATAGACGCTATTTTTTAGCGCATCACGTTAGAACACTGAATACTTTGGCTTGTTAGCTTGTTGGCGAATATGTGTGACGTACAAATTAATTCGCTGTCAGTGTAATTTTCCTGTCTAGCGTTCATTTTGTTGCCTTATTGACGGAACCTTAGAAACTAGTAACCCCCGTTAATCGTTATAATTAGATACCTACCTGTTATTATTATATTTCTAGCTCGTTTAGACTTGATTGAAATATGCGCGTACGTATCGTGGTCTCGGTATAGTTGTCAGCTGTGTGCTTCAAGCTTCAATCACCTGCCGCGTAATCACTAACTGATAAAAACACTATTAGTATGTAGTTGCTATAGTAACTCCTAAATCTGTCCGCCCTAGGGCCAGAAAAAACGTTCGTTGCGGGCTGGAAAATTTTGTACGCTTGGAAGCGAGCTGCTATTGCATATAGGCTGCAATATGCGTCATTCCGCCGGCTATTAGGCTACTGAAAAATCGTCTTTCAGAGGCGATGCGCTAAAAACAATATTCTGTAATAACAGTGCAACACGCTTTTACCAGCCGAACACGAATCTATGCACTCAGTTCAAAAAAGTGCACACCGGGACAGACAGTCGAAAACGGTCTGTGTGAATAGCATTGAATTTGGGTAGTATGGTGTTTCAATTAGTTTATTTTGTGTTATTATTGGAGACGCAAGAGCTGTTGAACAATGCGATGTGTGGTCTACAATTATTATTGAAATAGTACTCGTAATAACAGAGCGAAATATAACACCGATAATGTGATGTTTCTACGCTTTCCGAGTAATCCGGTGTTATCAAAGGCATAGCAGCATGCGTGTCAATACGAGAGAGGACTGACATATTGCAAAACAATATGCCATTCATTGATACCGCGCTATGAGTTAGAGATGGAAATTGTAGGAACGTGTTTCATCCTACTTGAGTCTCATCAGTACAATGTATCTTACTAACACACACCACAATTTCAATCACTTAACTTTAGTGACAGGATTGATAAAAGCGAATAAAGATGCTCGGTGGGTTCGGCTTACGCCATAGAATCAGTTGTTGGCATGCGTTTTGGCTGCCTGGAGTGTATCCAATGGCACAAACCGAGTGCTAGAAATTGTGCTTTTTGTTAGTGAGATACATTGTATAAATGAGTCCCAAGTAGGACGAAAAACGTCAAATGTATTTTCAGCGTAACGTTTTCTGAACGACACATTTGCCCTAATGGTATGGTGAAGACAGAGACATCGATGTTTCAATGGTCGTCAGATGGCATTTGCCTTGCAAGTCACTATATTGTCGACAAATCATATGAAATGCGTTGATTTTCTTTCTGATCGGCACACTCCTCTGGTGGTGATGATGTGTCAGACTGATGAGATGGAAATAACCATTGAAACATCAATGTCTCTGTCTTCACCATAATATTAGGGCAAAAAATTTTGCGTTTGTTTCTTACGTTTTGTCACCAATTAAAAACTGCATTAACTTTGTAAGATCTCATATAGAAACCAGAAATCATTAATATTGATTTTCCCTTTACCGAGTGTCCTGAATCCACAAAACGAACTCTTTTAATGAAATTTTTTCGCAATTTGACCAATACGTACCATATGATTGACTCGTTTCTCTCTTTCAGAAAGTAAATTAGACAATTAATCGTAGTTTATATACCGTTCAATAAAGTCGTCCTGGCATTTACCTTAATTTAGTATTCAATCCCCGGCGAGTACCTACACTGTCGATCCTAGGGCTACTGCGACGTAGCTGGAAACCAGGCTGGAAACCCTTTGTGTGTTCCGCGTAGGGCATCCCTCAGAGAGAGACACCCGATCCTGCCAAGGGGGTTGAGAGGGGGGCTGAAGGCTGTCAGCCGCCCCACGACCCGGCTGCCCACACCGGGGCGGTGTCAGGTCGATGATTCAGGTCCGGCGGCGGCGTGTGTTTGAGCAGACATCAGGAACAGCCGGCGGCGGTATGGAGGCGGCCCCGACCCCACGGTTCACTGCAATCTACCGGATAGCTAATCTCGCAGGGCGACCGTCGGACGCCGCCGCCCCCGCGGATAAGGGTGCAGGCCGCTCTCGCTAAGGGGCCAGCGGAAGGGACGCGCGACGCCCACTCGGTGAAGATTAGAGATCGGCTTGGGTCGGAGCGAACTGTATCTAGGAAATTTCGTGAATTTTGGTTGAAATAGGAATTAGGATAACGTATGTGTGGATATAAATTTCCGTTCTTGTCTTTTTTCTTACTTTTATCAAGAAATATAAGTTCTACCTTGTTTTTCCACGATTTGTGGATTTACCAAATACAAAGCGCGATGCGCGAATTGGGTCAATTTGATACCAATTTATCGCTACAAAATTGCTACTGTGATAACTGAATTAATCTTATTAAATATTAATTTCCTTAATTAATTCAAAAATTTAAAATAATCCTTATGGTACCTAATTCGGTTCTTTGCAGAACGAATTAGAATACTTTCTCACAGCATGTGACACTGAAGACATGGACGGTACCGGTTCGTCCTTATTATGGACTCATCAGCATGTCATATCAGTCAGACACAAACACTGATCCTATATGGTTTCGTGCTGTTAGTGGCTTTTAATTTCAAATGATTACCAGACAACCAGAGAAACACGTGCGCTCGATATATCACTATCTTGTGTGTAGAGACCCAACGGATTATGTAGGACACAACACAGAGGTTTTAAGATTTAATGTTTTATAATAGAGACAAAGCGAATATGAGCTGTGTCTAATTTATTATAAGAAATAATAAATAAATAAAAACTGAAAAAAAAATTAATTTCTCATATACAGTGAGGACGTTGAAAGTCCCTCCCCTGACCTTAAATTTTTAACCGAATTTTGAAGAAGAAGTTTGAAGCAAAAACTAAATCAATTGTCTTTTTGACGTAAAACTGATCTGTCAAATATGAAATTGCAGTCGCTGTCAACTTCAATTTTTTAAATGACATGGGGGGTACCGCGAAACCTCATTTTAGAAGTTCTTTTTTTAGAAGAATTTGGTTTAGCGTATCTTTTTCGGATCAAAATTCAAGGGAAGGGGGGACTATAAACGTCGTCACTGTGTTTCCTAACATTTCGAAAAAAACTCAATTAGCTTTGCGAAAAGTGAAGCCAGAGAGGTTTTCCTTATGTCAGTTTTTTTAAATGCTCTCATAAAAAAAGTTCAAAGGACTTCTATCTGGCGACCTTGATGGGCATTCAAGGTCAGGGTTCCAAATAAACAAACCGTTCACGTGGCCATTGTTGTCAGTTGTCGTGATTTAGTGGAAGTTTTAAGTTCACGTGATCCTGAAGTTTGACTTATTGAGGTTGTTTTCAGGCATTGACCTGCGATCGCCATCAACTGAATTGAACTAAATCATGTTTTAGGTTTCCATCGAACTCGAGCCTTCTGTCGGTAGTTTTATTTTTATCACTAAAAATATCGCTTTTACTGTAATCTAAAGTTTGCTGTGAAATTGGCAACCCCGCAATTGTCAAATGTTTGTTTATTTAGAACTCTAGACGTTTGCCCCATCCACTGACTTCATTACTGACGGCGTTCATAGATCCTCTGATCTTCTTCTCTGGAAAAGCCTGACCTCCGAATGCTAATTACATCATGTGGTGAAGCACCATCTTGCTAAAAAAATACAAGTCACTAGATTTCCTCAAAATATTGTACGAAGCAAGCAGCAAAGGTATTCTCGATGTTCTCCAACTCCCACATTTGGGTATATCTGCGTTAAAAAGTGGCATGACTTGGAATGCACTCATGTACCAAAATCGACTTCGCACGATTTTCAGTTGAAATCTAAAGTCTGCCCTGTAACCACCAGAAGTTCAACGACCCTTTCACAGGCTTGCCCATATCGTTATTTGTTGTGAAGAGACAGTTCCTTCTTCGAAATCCTGCAAAAACATCCACAAAGGTATTCAAAGATGACTCAAGTTTGAAGAAAATTGTTTTTATCATCACAAAAAAGAGATCACCCAATTGTGGATTGTTCAAAGCATTTCCAAAATCTTTGCAACCTTTTCTTCTGGTAGGGCTTTGTTCATACCACTTATGATTTGACCATTAGATGTAATTTAAAAACATTTTTACTGGCACATTCGGATTCATTGGAGTCTCTGGTACCCGTTGAATCAATCCTATGAGCTCTACCCCCCCTGTTAGATTTCCTACAACAATTTTCTGAACCTCTTTTTTCCTCTTCCTGCAAGAATTGTAAAGGAGTTGCTACATGAAAAGAGGTTAGCTTACACTTGAGATGGTCTAAAATGATTCATTTCCACTTTTGAAGACCTAAGTAAATTTTTGCACATTTTTAACCCACATTTCAGACCCGTGTAACTTTCAAAGAATTTTTACAATTTTTTATTATCGCAAGTTTGAAGGTAGATCAACTCTTTTACTTAGGTACCTACCAATAAAATCACAAAAATTCATACAGAACATCCTTAACTTACGGTTGAAACATTTATCTGAAGTGCTGCGAGGCAGTTTCACAGGTGCCATTATTAACCAGGGCAACAAAACGAGTGATTCAGGATTTTGGTCCATTGCACGGTTTATTTTTGCTGGAAAGTTTTTACAAGTGTAAGCTAACTTGTTTTCATGGAAAAACTCTTTCTTTACCATTCTTGCAGGAGAATATAAAAAGATGTTGCAGGAAATTTAACAGGCTCAAAGAATGAACTCAACGGGAGCCAGGATGTGACAGTTAAAAGTTTTTAAATAACATCAAATGGTCAAAAAAGCAGTGGTAAGAACAAGCTACTATATCAAAAGAAGAGATTGCAAAGACTTTCGAAATGCTTTGAACAATTCACAATTGGGTGACCCCTTTGTGGTGAGAAAAATGAATTTGCCTCAAACTTGAGCCATCTTTGAACATATTGTAAACGCTTTTGCGAGTTTTCGAAGAAGGAATTTCTCTTTACAAGGAATGATGATATCGGTCAACATTTGGTAAACAGAGTCTGCAGAATGTTTGAATCAATCATTCATTCATTGCATAATTATTGTTTTTAGGTTTGTGATTTTTTTTAGTACCAATTAATTAATGTTTGTGTGTATCTTTGTTTTGAGGAAAATCGTGATACAGGTCAATTTTTGTCTCTTTCAGGACATCTTTTGATAGCAAAATTTAACCTTGACGCAACAAACTCCTAGCCCCTAACCCCCGTTTCAAGAATTTCACATGGAAGGGGGGGGGGGTCAAGTGATCCCTCATTTAAAAACATAAACAAAAAAAATAATTATCTAGTCGCATAGAGAATCAAACTATCTTTCAAATGAGTGGTCACATGACCCCCCTTTCCATTTAAAATTATTTCTTGAGACGAGGGTTGCTGGGGCTAGGGGTTTGTTGCGTCGAGGTTAAATTTTCCGGTAAAAGGTGTCCCCCGAGAAACAAAAATTGACTTTGATGCACGCCAATGATTTGGACACTGATATTGTACCAATAATATATAGAGTGTTAATTTTGATAATAAATATACAGAGTGTTAATATTGATAATAATGGATAAGTGTACCAAGCAGTATAATTAGGTATACTTCGTGCCGAATCTACAGTCTTCATCGTCAGTTATCAAGAATTATAAAGCAGCATATATTCTTCAGTTTAACAATAATTATAACGTGGCAGTCAAGAGCCCCAACCCTGGATGGTACTGTGAGTCTTTAACCGTATTGAGCTTTATTGATTTCATTCTAGAATTTAAGTTATAATTTGTTGGTGACAAATTTGTAATTGTTTTCTTTTTATGTCATAATATAATATTATAGCGAAGTATTATTAATTAACTCTTCCCTTAATTGATGCAAAGTAACCCTCACAAGAACCTCCCTGAGAATTAATCAAAAAGACAAATCAAATGTAGGTGTCCCCAAAAAGGGGTGCTACAACTTGTCTCACGATTTTCCTCAAAACAAAATACTAGCTCCCACTCCTCCTGAGATACTCACAAATTAATTTATTGATACTAAAAAAATTGACACAAACCTAAAAATAATAATTACACAGTCGCATAGAGAATCAGATTGTGACCCCTCTTTCCATTTAAGATTATTGAGACGGAAGCTACTGGGGCTGTAGGGGTTTGTTGCGTCGAGATTAAATTTTGCGTCAAAAGGTGTTCCCCGAGAAACAAAAATTGATGCCTCAGGATTTTTCTCAAAACAAAACACCAACGGCGGTATTCAGGGTGAAGCGTTTTCAAAAAGACACCCGGTATAGAGTCGTGTAAAAATTACATGAAAATTATAGTGAGCTCTCTGAAATTTGTTGGTTCCGAGAAAAATAATATTAACCTGTTATACCGTTAAAAAGGATATTGAGCTCTCGGCGCGTGAATACAATTCGCGTTTGTCGGTTTCTCTTATTCCTTAAAACAAAACTTTACATTATACAGGGTGTCCCAAGATTTCTTTATCAAGGGATATCCGCGTTATTTCAAAAAATAAACAAATGAAATTCGAGAAATTTCAACCATACCCCTAAGGCTTTGCAGCTGCACCCACAATATCCCTTTCCACCCCTAAGTAACCATCCCCTACTTTTTTTTTCAAATGACACCCCCATATTTTTTTTGCTCGGCAGGGTTGTTGACTTCTTTCAATGTCATACGATTTTTTAAATCGAGACATATCTAACACGGCGAAAACGAAAATCATAACAAACGAGGGTTGTCTTGTCAAGGAATAACAATAATTAACATTTAATATCTATGACATTAAAATCACAGAAGCAATTATTATTATTGACGCCTATTTAACACCGGTAGTTAGTAACACTATAGTAACACCGGTATTACTAGTTAAGATGGTTGGAGGAAACATTAACACAAGAAACAAGCAATTGCAACCCCTTGACAACCCTCGTTTGTTATGATACCTATTATATTGTTTTCGGCGTGCTAGATATGTCCCGATTTAAAAAATCGTATGACATTTTATTCAGAAAGAAGTCAACAATCATGCCGAGCAAAAAAAAAATATCGGGGTGTCATTTGAAAAAAAAGTAGGGTAGGGGATGATTACTTAGGGGTGAAAAGGCGTAAAGGGGCTTTGAGGGTGCAGCTGCAAAGCCTTAGGGGTATGGTTGAAATTTCCCGAATTTCATTTGTTTATTTTTTTAAATAACGCGGATATCCCTTGATAAAGAAATCTTGGGGCACCCTGTATTTGTTCAAAAATTTATTGTAATAAATAGTTTTAATAAATAGTGTATGAATTACTTTTGACCAATCCTGTACCTATATGAACATCTTAGAAAGATAAATTTTAAATTAGAATTACATATTACATAATGGATAGGTATTACATATTATGTATTTAGAAAGTAGGATGGATGCTCTTCGTGATACCTATTATTCGGGATCAAGAAGAATCAAATTTCAAGCTGCAGAAGTTACAACATCGGACATGTCACAAAACGACAGAACTAAGCTTGGCATGGCTTAATGTTAGCGGTGTAGGAAGATAGAAGCCGTAACGTCAGCGGAGACCGAGGCGCAACGGGAACGGAGGCCGAGGCCCCAGTCCGCGTTTTACAAGAGCCATATATTCCGGGTAGCGCGCCCCATCGAAGTTCTCGGAATCGCCGACCGCGCTCCGTTCACGTCGCCTTGACTAATTTCGCCGGCACCTCGACCATATTTCTTAAATACGACACCGCCGCTGTGTTGCGTGAACCTCGTCCCCGCTCTAGATGCAACTTGTCGGAGGAGATAATGAAAGTGGTCAATATTTCATTTCAAACTCTAGTCGTTTCGTTTCTGCTGCTCCAAATCATATAAGCCTTGCTGGCGTACTGAGGGTGACCATACGTACTCTTTTTAGTACGACTCTCTTTTTGAATACTGTCCTACTCACAGAAAACGTTTTGTTTGAGTTTGATTAAAATTTTAAAACGGCTTCCTATAGATTAGGTTTAAATTCCACTAGGTAGGTACTTACTGCACGTATGACCATCACGGTGCAATATTAGCTGCATTAGTTGCACCATAGCTGCAACATTAGAGCAGCTACAAGCTCGCGCTAGTGCGACGAAATGTTGCAGCGATATGTCCTGAAGGCCAGACCGCAAATTTTGAACTTAATACCAAGTTCCCAAAAGTACGATTGGTACAATGAAGGTGACCCAAATGATGAAAATGAATGCAGGCACGTCGAATTTTTGAAAGAGTATTTACTTGATCGACTTGTCGTCCTGTATCTACATACCATCATACCACTATATCAATATGTTATATCCTATATCCACCAATAAAACTAGCGAATTTTTCGCTTTTTTGACACTTTTTGTTTATGTACTTCTTTTTTTGCAGCTCATGCAGCTCACTCTTTTCATGCTAACGCTCAGATGATTAGACAACGTGATCGAATTTCTACTGAGGCTCAGACATCCAATGATAATAACGATAAGATAGTGAGAGAAACAAAGAGAGAACAAATATTGTCTGAGGTTGTAAGATATTATTTTTTCTAATTTCACCGATCCTGTATCTCTTAACGTTTAAGAGATACCAATAGTGAGTTTGGTATACTGAAATAAGGAACACCTGTATACTAGATCAGATGACAGATAGGATGGGCTCATACAGGATTTGCTCATAGCTGATCTAAGAATGATTTTTTCTGACAAATAAAAAATTCTGGTGAACAAACGTGAACAAATCGTGGACAAACGAATAATGCCGTTTGAATTTTATAAAAATTCGCATTTAAAAATGTCAACTTCACTAAACTGCTAGAAACAGATGTGCCAAGAGATGGTACAAAATCGAGACATTATTAGGAGTGATCAATAAGGAAGACTTATACCTACTGTCAGGAAAAATAATAGGTAATGATTATTTTAATGATTTTAACTAGTTTCCTCCTGATTTTTGACTACGTTTGGCAGAAGTGCTTTATTTTGAAAATTAAATTATCCAAATCACTGATAATAGATCATTTTACACTTGTCAGTGAGCTGTCAAATGTTTGATACGGGGTTAATCACTTTTATAATCTGTAGCCAACCAGGTTCGAATAGAGTTGCAATTTGGAATAGACTTGTACTTGCATCAAATGATGTGTGTAGGCTTTCATGGCTGGCTTTAATTGAAATCATAGTTGATTCCGGGCTGTTTTGCGTTTTTTTTTTTACTTCTTACCTTGCCTGCTTTGTACGTTTTTCTTTTCTCAAACTGAACCACAAAAATCAGGATAAACTTCCGATACCTTTCCGATTCACCCATCACTACAGTACCACGTTCAATTTGTTCAAACCCCCTACACTCCATCTTTTGTCCACAGAAAGGATATTCACATACACATCAATCAAATACCTAAATAATTTGCTCTTAATAAAAATTCTTGAAAAAAATTGACAATCAAAATCCAAAAAGTTGATGTTTGCTGAGTAAAGAAAATACTTACCTTTCAAATGACATGTCACACGACGTCACTTAACTTTGGAAAATTTTAGGGAGGAAGTTATCCCTCTGAGAGGATTGAAGTTCGATGAAAAAGGTCAGTTGTAAATAATTTAAAGTTCAATGTTGCTTGCTGAGTAGTTTCTCCAACTGTCTGTTCTGATTATTGCAAGTAACATTATTTGAAAGTTTTATGGTACACTTAAATCAACAGGTAATGGTTTTCAAGAATTGTATAGAGAGGAAGGGGGGGGGTAAGAATGAACATTTTGTTTGGACTCCTTTACTCAAGTTTCACATTATGGTTTTATGGTTTCACCTTTTTATTGTACCATTTTGTCTTTATTGTCCTCCAACTTCTTTTCTGTCGCCCCCCTCCGCCCTCCTCCATTAATTTGAGATAATGCTTCCTTTACGGAAGAAATAACTTAATTTTTAGACCGAAGAGCACGAATCATTGCCTGGTGCTGATGACCTTTACGATTCGTCCTTAACCTACTCTCTGGAAATCCGATAAATTTAAGTAGGTATTGAAATTTTTTAGTCTCTGGTGTTTTTGATTTCGTTGTTTAAATCTAATCAATCGAATAGACAGACTTCCTTTACATAACTTCTGGAACAAAGCGTTGTCCCCGGAAATTCCGGCTTCCCCACGGACTCCCTGTGTAGACTTGCAAAACTTGCCATCATCAAATCCGGCACTGCAGAGCCAGAGAGCCATCAGCTAACCGGGTATCGGAGGGCCGGAAATACCGCGGGTCGCCCCCGCTCACCCCGGCCACCCGCTCGTCTTGCACTCGCGGATAACGATCCGGGCGGCTGTGCTCTCTCCGTAATTAGCCCGACAAGTGGTCAGCGAGCAAAGAGGCGACGGGGCGGCGGGGCGACGGCCAGTCCGCGGATTAATGGGGCGATAAAGCGGCCGGCGCATCCGAGACCATACCCGCGGACGCCGGAGGAGAGTGATTGATCGAAAGGACAGAGGGAAAAGTAATATTATACGGAGTACTAAATTCCAGATTCGCAAAAAGCATGCACCTTCAATGCTGAGGTGCATGCACAAATAACTATTATTAACAATTATTATTGTTATCCTTTTTGTGGGAGGGAACCGAATTAAACAGTTACCAGAAATTATGACTAGGTAGGTATAATACGATTAAGTTTAAAAAGTCATATGTATCGATTAAGAATACTCATCCTTCTGATAGTTCGATTTATTTTGTTTCATATACTTACGTGATTCTCATAGAAACCGTCAAGTTTGTCTAAACACTCCATCCCGCACCAATAAATGTAAAGGAAATAATGCATTTCCCTAATTTTGAATTGTGCCGCGCGCCGCGCAGGTAATGGTGTAGGTAGAGGTGGAATGAACTCACCAGATAATAATAATTATAATTTTATTTATCAATCAGTAATAATTATTTTATCTGAAATGAGTAGTTATAGTGGTTGTTATTGTATTCAATTATTTTAAGAAAGAACCTCCATGTAAAAAGGAATAGACAAAGCGAGGCAATAAACTTTGAATGTCGTTTCTTTGTTTGCAGGTGGGTCTTTTAATTATTGTAATATAGTTTAATTTTAGTAGTAGTTTAGTAAGTAGGTAGTTAATAGAATAAATCTTTGTTTGCAGAGCAACAACAGTCTAGTTTATTATTTCAATTTGTCGACCCTAAAAGATATAGAGGATAGCTAAATAACATTATATAAATATACGTCAACATTGGTTTTGAATGAGAATTAAATGCACAACACAGACGATAGAATGTCATTACGTGAATAAATTTTATGTAGTTGTGGCTGTCAAAACTTACTTAAACCGTTCAATTCATTGTTTGAATGATTCCTTTAATAACAATTTACGCTCGTTAACACCTTGAAATTTAACTGTTTGACATTTTCCGGTGAAATAAAAAATCTTAATTCGGACGGTTAGTATGACGCCACATATGAATTTTTAAACTTAAGCGTACCATTTTTAATTTCAGTTCATTCTTTGATATCAAATTGCGTATAGTAATTACACAGGGTGTATCATAAATACACCGACTAATTTTTATGGATAGTAGGGGGCGTCGAAGCAAACATTTTTTTCTCATAAATATTTGTCCAAAAACCCTTTGTTTTTGGAGATACAGGGTGTTAAAGTTTTTCTCATCCTCATACCAGTATTATTGCAAAAAAATGTAGGTACGCCACTGACTTCTTTTTTAAATATTATTGCGCAGCTAAAAATACAACTTTTTTATATCCTAAATTGTTTTCCTATCTTACTTCTTTTTCTAGAAAAATAATAAAAGCCGCTTCAACGCATCGACTAAAAATTGATCAAATAAAATCTTTAAAATTAAAATCAATTTTTCGACATGCTTTGAAGCGACTTTTATTATTTTTCTAGAAAAAGAAGTAAGATACGCAAAAACATCAAGTATCTAGAAGAAAAGTTGTGTTCTTAGTTGATAAAAATAGAAGAAATTGATGGAAAAAAATACTGGGTGTCTTATTATACTGAATACTCAATTGAATTGAAAAGATGACTTATAAAGTTAGCTACAAACTCTCAAAATTTCATTAAAATCGGCTAAAACGGTTTTTAGATACTAAAAAAATAAAATTTTTAATAAATTTTAAATCCCTGTATCTCGAAAGTGAAGCGTTTTGGGACAAATATTTATGAGAAAAAAAAGTTTGTTTTGACGCCCTCTACTTCCCCTGAAATCGGTATATTTATGGTACACCCTGTATAACATATTACATAATATGTATATGTATAACCTGATGCTAAATAGTTCTGACAAAGAATTGCGCATTTGAAATAAGGTAGGTACCTAAGTAAGTTATAAGGAATGTTCTATTTTTCTAGATTCGAGAAACAATAGAACATGTAAAAATAACAGGAGGACTTTGTATAAAATTATTCTCTTAAGCATTCTGTTTTTGAGATACAGAATGGTAAATAACAAAATGTTATCTTCAGTGATATCTTCTAAACATTTTTTGTTAAAATTTAGCACAGATTTAAGATAAAAAGTTGAAAAAAACACAGCGTCTTTTGATGGTAGGTACTTCAATGGATTATTTTATTAAGTTCTTAAATTTCTAGGTCATTGGAAAAAATAATGTTTTCAGATAGCCGAAAAGTAATTTTGACATTTTTTCATCAATATCCGAATGAAAAATGGCACATTATTGTTGTCTTTCGGCAGCGTGCGCGAATATCGCGACCTTAAGGTGCCCACAGACTAGCACACAAGTGCGTCATACATGTTTGCCATACATGTGCATCGTCCATGTACGATGAGCGTTTCTCAGCCACAGATCTACGCACTAGCTTGTCACGCAAGCAGTATCGAAGTACGCGATGAACAGTGAGGACGAATATATTTTACTGGCAGCGGCGTACGCTGTTCTAGTTAAAAAGGAAAGAAATAAATTAATTCAAAAGCCGAAAATTCGAATAAAATGGGTCAAAAATTGGCTTTTAAAACGCTCACAATATACGCATATCAATCTTCTAGAAGAACTACGATTGGAACCAGACGATTGGGGAAATTACCTGAGGATGGATGAAGATAGTTACGTAACGCTATTAACGTTAGTGTCTCCAATAATAGAAAAACAGAACACAATTTTGTATCTTGTATCGATTTTTGTAATCACTACTTTTTGTTTTCCATAGACAAGGATAACTTTTGTAAATCTCAATAAACTTTGTCAAAAAGGTTTTCGACATGTTTCTTATAAAAGCAGACATTGTCCGGCAGGCGAAAACAAACTAAATAGTAATAATGTTATGAATTTAATAACAGTTATCTAAAAATATTAAATTAATTTATCTAAATTCATTTTTTGGCAATCAACAACTTAACAATTATGTAATTCGTTTCTATGTACAATAAAATTTGTTCTGCCTACTACATTTTGTTTCTAAAAAACATTAATAATAGCTCTAATAACAAATAATAATTCCAAAAAATTACGAGACACTGATACTAAAAATGTGTGCAAATGAAGAGTGAACACGGCCACACACCGACAATCTGTATGCAGGTTCATGCTTGCACGTGCATGAATTCCGGTCAAACCAGAAAACTTGTATGACAAACATGTTTGAGGGTTTTTGCCCACACACTGGCAAACATGAATGCGCAAGCGTTTACGACAAACATGTAGGACACACATGTATGCTAGTCTGTGGGCACCTTTAGAGCGACAACTATTTGGTGCACTGTATAGAAATATTGTATTTGTTTCCCTAGCAACAAAGCAACAATCAACTTAATTACTAAATAAAAAATTTCCTTGCGCCATTTTTTTGATTTTTATTTCGGTTTTTCGCTTATTTCAATAAAGCTCTCTAAAACATGTTGTATACATCTCGAGCGCAAAATTATGGTGCAAAGTTCAATTTCGGGCACTAGATACATAAATATAACCATTGAAATTTCATGCAGATCGAATCAAATAGGTATGAATTATCTAATAAACGAAAAAAAAAAGGTTAAACTGCATAAAGCTTTTGGTATTCAGATATTTTGTTTTTTGATAATCATAGGTAGTTTGATTTTGGGCCTTGGTTCAACATTGTTGAATATAATACCCAAATACAGAAACACCCAAAGGAAGGACCCATGTTAAATAAAATTGCGTTTTTCAATAATAGGTAGGTATACATCTAGTGAAAGCGAAAGCTCAATTGTTTTTCTGTTTTTGCCATTTTAATTTGTAGAAAAAATGCTAACTGACTTCATAGCTGCAATTATAAGGCAGTAAGCAGTAATGGTGACCAGATAACTTGAGCCACCCTAGGTAGGTACCTACCAATTTTTTTTATTTCAAAAGGGACGCCCGATATATTGTACATATGCATTTTAAAATTGTCTAAAAATGCAATAAGGATGATTTTTACAGTTGGAGTTTAAAATGCTTATGAGTTAAGAAGTGAAAATCATAATTTTTCAAATTAAACAATTAAAACAGTGTACCTACCACAAGAACGGATCGTTAAAGAGAAAAACGGCTTCTACAGTGTGACCCATTTGTTCTTGAAACACCCTGTAGAATCTTAATTTATGGTGCGATTTAAAAAAAAAATTCTTTTAAACCATAGAGCTTGATAAACTATATTTTGGGAGCATCAAAAAGCGTCTCATTCCTACAAAATCCAAGGCCTACTAGATCAGTGTTTACTTGTAAAATCTTAAAAATTCATATTAGCGATTTTTTTAGAAAAAAACTGGGCACGGCACGGGATTCACCAGCCCTCAAAACGGTACTGTACTAAATTTTGTTGAAAATGTCAGAGTAAAAAGGATCTTGTAGTTATTTTAGAAATTCATAATAATACTCCGAATTTTCATAAATTAATTTGAAAAAGGTCAAAAGCAATCATAAGTAAAAATTAAAATTAAAAAAAGTAAAAAAAGTAAAAAAAAACAAAGTAATAAAAAAAATAAAAAAAATAAATAAATAAATAAAAAAATTATAATTAAAAAATTAAAGTAGGTACCTACATTATCACCAACTAGACGTACAATTTCTATTTTGTCTCTCTTGACCTTTTCGAATAAATTAATGAAAACTCGAAGTTCTATTATGAATTTCTAAAATAACTGCAAGATCCTTATTACTCTGACATTTCCAATAAAATTTAGTACAGTACCGTTTTGAGGGCTGGTGAATCCAGTAGCGAGCACCCTTTTTCTAAAAAAATCGCTAATTATGAATTTTTGAGATTTTACAAGTAAACACTGATCTAGTAGGCCCTGGATTTTGTAGGAATGAGACGCTTTTTGCTCCCAAAATATAGTTTATCAAGCTCTATGATTTAAAAGAAATTTCTTTAAAATCGCACCATATAAATTAAGATTCTACAGGGTGTTTCAAGAACAAATGGGTCACACTGTATATGTTCCTTTACCAGTGTGCCCAGGATAAGAATGAACAGCATGGGGACCTCGGAAAACAGTGAGAGATATAGTTGGTCAATTTAGAGGTCAATGATATTCAGTTGAGAAAACCAGATAATTCCGCTTACATCCGGGGATATAAAAAAAAAAGATTTTATTTTTTTATAAAGTTATTGGGAAAGATAGAAGATAACAAAGGGTCCTTTCTCTTGCTACTTTTTTAGCTCCAATGTTTTCATCGTCAAAAATAATTCACCATCAAATTTATTGTTTATATGGACCATAAAAAAGGTACACCCTGTATTAGATGGCATTTTAAATTAGGAATTCAACAATACACCTATATCACAGTACTTTTGTTTTTCTTATAGCATATTTTTGTTTAGTAGGCATCGAACTTATGAGGCGGAAAAACTTATACAAATACAAACAAAAAATAATATTATTGACATAATATTGAGATATTAGTACGTATTCAAATGTCAATAATATTAGTTTTTGTCATTTTGTCAGCGCCATATATTCGCGACGCCTACTAAACCAAAATGTGCTATAAAAAACAAACAAAAGAAAATATATAGGTGTACTTTTTTACGGTCAATATATAAAAAAACAAAGTTGATGGTGAATTCTTCGAAACTAAACATTATTGATCTGAAACTTTGTAAATTCTATCTTGTAGAGCTAAAAAATTAGCAATGGGAAAGTGTATTTTGTTCTCTTCTATATCTTTCCAAATAACTTAGGTATGTACTTCAATCTATGTATATCTATATCACTTTAATATAGAAAATAGAAATTATGGGATTGTTTTACTTGGTTTCAATTCGTGAACAGCGACAGCGACAGCTATATCTGAGACGTCCCGCAAAAATAATAAAAAAATGACCTATAACGATCTTGTGAACAGAACTGAATGATGAGTCAAGTCAGCAGGTAAAGTATTATGAAAAGAGCGGAGCCAACGTCAAACCGCCAACCTGCTGTCGGATTCGCCGATTCGCGTGTTTCTTTAAAACCACAAGGCCGTCAAAACGCGCTCCTTCTGCTGCCTACGGTAGGCATCGCTAACTTGATGCGCTTAAAAATATGAGGTAATTTACAAGCATTATTCGGAAATACCTGACAACGAATACCTATAATAGATTTCATACAGGGTGTATTGTAACGTCCGCATAATATTAGCACCACGTGATTCTACATCAAAAACAGAACATAAAGTTTTAATACCGTTTAGCTCTTAGACCTCAAATAACGAAGTTATCGACCATTGTAGTTTAAATTTGAAGTTTTTTAATACTCACAAATATTGCTTAATATTATTAAAAAATTCTTAAGCAAGAAGTAAAATAGACAAATTATCCAAAATTTTAAATTTTTTTTTGGTAAAAATGGTTTTAATTAACATTTCAAAACTAGGAATTATTTGATTTCCTGAGTTCCAATACTTCCAATCAATATTGCAACTGCGCGTTTTAATTGTTGAATAAAAAATTGAAAAAATAAAAAATCTTAAAAAAAATGCAACGTTGACACGTCGCAGCATGACATTTGTCTTGTTGCACCTTTTTTCGATTACATAGCAACGGCACACTATACCAGTGAGGTTACTTCACGTCTAATAAGTTATCTTAATTTTTATACCAGCGCCAGTGTTGCAAAATTTAAGAACGTTAAATTGTCCATATCTTAAAATCTGTGTACATCAAGAAAAAACTGTTGGGAACTTTTTTGTTCTGTTTTTGATGTAGAATCGCGTGGTGCTAATATTATGCGGACGTTACAATACACACTGTATAATGGATAGGTAGGTACTTGGTCTGACATTCAACATTCTGTTTTAATTATTCAGTATACCCATACTGTCACTTTGGGATTTCCTAAAACATTTAAATTATAGAGCTAGTTCATTAAAAAAGTTGTAGGTACATTTTAGTGGTCATCAAGAATCAGAAAACAAATCCATAGGTATAGTTACCTTTTTTTACCTGCTTGGACAAACACGGCGAAATTGATCAGTTTGACATTGGCATAAATCACTATTGAAGTATGTATATCAACTATAGGGTGTCCAGATAAGTGTAAAAGCTACACGTGGCGACCTTCCTTGGACTATTTTGAGTAAAAAATCTCAATACAATAATGCTCTAAACCTCTTCACGGTGCCACAGGAGGTCATCAAAGTTTCAATTCTGGGTCACAAAAAATATGCATATTATTGAATTTCTACTTACTATTTCCTTTTGCAGTTACGGTTAACATTTTCAAAGACTTTTGCAAAGTCTTATTTCATTTAATTTTCGTAAATTGCACTAATTATTAACTTTTTTAACATTTCTTAAAGTGCTTTTTTTTAAATGGATCAGCCTTTGTGTTGCCATGCGGATGGTAGGTAGTAGATACCTAGCCTTATTTTCTTGGATTTAATAGATGACCTACTACCACGGCCCACAGCAATTGAGAAAAGAGCCCACAGAAATGAATATAAAACTCAAAGTCAATGATCCTCAAAGTCTGACCAAACATATGGTTGATGGACTTTCCTGTCAATCAGCGTATAGTCCTCAGTCACCTGGTTCTCTGAACTTCGTATTTATCATGCCTTATTCCAGCAAATATCGCGCAGTTAAATGAGGTATTATCAAAATGCACCATCCATTTCAAGATAATTTTTGAGTGCAGAACCAGAGGCGCACGAAGGAACAAGTCGGTGGGGGGGGGGGTCAATAATTTTTTTTATTTATTTTTATTCAAAATGCAGATGTACTGCAAGGAGATCCCTGTGGCGCCCTGGGAAGGTACACGAGCGAAGATAACAATTCGCGTTGAATTTGAATCGTCGCAGGTTTAAGTAAAAAAGTAGCGAAACACGTGTAACGTTTATACAAGGTGTTTCTAAATGGAGTACCATAAATTGGAGAACTTGTAGATAAAGTTAAAAAAATACGAAAATGTAGGGAAATTTTTTTTTCGAAAAGGCTTTATTGATGAGATACAGGGTGTTAAAGAGTCGACCGACAGACCACTCTTTTGTTAATATTTGTTGAAACAATAACCCAACTGAGACAATTTTTTGTGTGTAACAACAAGTTATAACGAGCAATAATCAGACAAATTTTCGGTTTATTTCAATAAGCCAGTGGCGTAGAAACAGGGGTCGTTTGACACTTTTCACTCTTTAAAAAAGTAAGTGCGAGGTTTTTTGATGTCTTATTACTTTTTTCTGAATCAACGGTCTTTTTACAATAAAAAAGCCATACTTGTTTAATTTGCCCAGAGGCGTCCGTTTTTGAGATATTTGCAATTGTTTTTTTTGCAATTGAAAAATTTCATTTACTAAAATTTTGAAGGTAGCTTTGAAATTTAAATAAACTAATTTTTGGACTTACTTGTCAGTTTGACATTTCATATCCGAAGTGAAAATTAAATAATATTTATTGTCAAGAAAACTATTCAACACATAACAAAACATAAGTAATTGAACAAAACATACCTAACATAAAATTACCTAATGATTATCTAATATTGCTCGAAGTGTCCTCCGTTTGCACGTACACATGCATTTAAACGCTGCTCCAACGAAAACATTATTTTTGGTTGATTTGATAATCGTTCAAATGCATTTTTTTTTTTTTTGACACAAAATTGCAAATATCTCAAAAACGGACGCCTCTGGGCAAATTAAACAAGTATGGCTTTTTTATTGTAAAAAGACCGTTGATTCAGAAAAAAGTAATAAGACATCAAAAAACCTAGCCCTTACTTTTTTAAAGAGTGAAAAGTGTCAAACGACCCCTGTTTCTACGCCACTGGCGTATTGAAATAAACCGAAAATTTGTCTGAGTATTGCTCTTTATAACTTGTTGGCACACACAAAAAATTGTCTCAGTTGGGTTATTGTTTCAACAAATATTAACAAAAGAGTGGTCTGTCGGTCGACTCTTTAACACCCTGTATCTCATCAATAAAGCCTTTTCGAAAAAAAAATTTCCTACATTTTCGTATTTTTTTAACTTTATCTACAAGTCCTCCAATTTATGGTGCTCCATTTAGAAACACCTTGTATGTATTATCCATCAGTATACAATATACAATAGTGGGTCCCGTGGCGCAGTGGATAGCGCGTTGGTCCGCCGTGCCGAAATACCTTGGTTCGAAACTCACCAGCAGCCGACAATAATTATTTGTTGTGTTTCTCAAGCCAAGATCGGGATCCACCTTGCGGAAAGCAATGGAAAACCACCGCAAGTACCCTTGCCTAGTAAAACCTTTCAAACAGTGCCGTTCGGACTCCGGCAATAAAAAAGGAGGTCCCATATGTCTGTGTAAACTGATAGCTTGCGCACCACAGACATATGCGAGAGGTAGCCTACGCCCGATATGCGGGTATGGCACTTTAAGAAGAAGAAGATACAATATAATCTTTAAACATTAGTGTTTTATTTATCATCCATCGTTTCAGGTTGTATTCCTTAGGAAACACAACCCCTACATGGAATGCTTTAGTATATTGTGATATACCGCAAGTGATGCGGTACTGTATATGAAACAAATCTGAAATAAGGTGATGCGAGGAGTAACGATCTGAACCTGATATGGATGCTCATCCATATGGCTCATCGAGATATGGTTCGACGTGTATTTGTGCCCTGCCTAGTTCTAGGTGCGATCAAACGGGACACAGAGCTTTTTAAAACTGACAATAAAAATATCTGTAAAACAAGCTCAGGTCAGCTACTTTTCTTCAATTCGCATGTATGTACATTAAAGAGCTTGAGCTCCAAACACGTGAACAGAACTCCAAGGATGGTCAGATTTGAGCCTTATATAAGAGGAGCAGCTGTTGAGGTGCATTAAATTTCTTTGTGCGGAACAGTTGTTCCAAGTTTTTGAGAAGCACTCTTGCCAGACCAGCGATATGGCCACGTGCCATCACCATATCTGGTCCAAAACGGTGACCCCTCTGGAGAAGAGAAAATGACTGGCTGGATCTTCTAAGCACCCAAGTGCACTCGATTTCCATCGTCCTGAGCTATTAGAATCTCCTGTAGATCCATGTCAAGCATTGAAACTTTCTGCTCTCCGCGATTGAGTGATACCTTTGATTTCAATCAACGGTTATGCATAAAACCCCTGTTTCCTCTGTCTGGGTGTCGATTTTCTTTGAAGAAAGTTACGCAAAAATCCCACCGGCTACCGGCATAAGAAATATTTATTCACGAAGATTCATTTAGGCGCTCATTACAATATTTTTATTAAAATCGGCAACCTGCAGCTTGAATGATGGTTCTACTATTATTCGATAAATCGGGTAATGGTGCGGTTCTTTCTTAAGAAATCTTTCTTATTTCAACATGAAATCGTTAAGTTAATTGCATTGTTCAAAACTGCTATGGGTAAAGTAATGAAGATCGGTGAGTCTGAACTAAAAAAGCGCCTATCCTATTATACTATACAGAAATTTCCTTTGTTTCGTCGTTCTGATTCGACCTGCAGTACATAGAGGTACGAATGTCACCGCGAACCGTGTTATTATTGTGTTTCATTGTATAAGTTGAGCTACATAATATAATATTCGGGATCGGGCTCAGAAGTTAAGTTACTATATAGGCAGGTGGCGGAGGCTGGGTGGTATCCTGTGTGTGTACGAGTAAATTTCAATTAAACCCGAGCAGAAGCAGGCAGGATCGATCTTCCTCTACCTGGACAAGTCCGCCGTTGGCACACACAAAGAGGCACGCCGGGAAGGGAAGGCGCCGTGATTGCTATGGCCGCGAGGAGGCCGACAGTAACAAACATTCCCGAGAAACGGCCGCCGCGGCACTCTGCGGGATCCCAGGGGGCCGGGGGCAGACGCAACCGGGCATCTGCGAATTACTCTTGACACACTCGCCGGGCGGCGGCCGTTCTCTAACGCCCGGATGCGTTGTCACGATACAGTGAGACGCACTCAGCTGAGACATTATTTTTTGTATATAGTTGCGTACGTACATAGTTACAAAACTTTCAGAACAGAAAACGATCGTGGCGAGACGAGCCGTTCGGACATTCGCAGGCATCTAAAAAATAATGGGTTCATTTTATTTTTTGTACATGCTATGTATTTGTATTGTATACCTATATTGAGTTGTGTCCTAATATAATACATTGTTGCATACACAGTTTCCAAACCCCTACATTAATTTCTAATAAGTCACGGTAAATTTTTTTTAACTTGTGATGTCATTTTCATTATTTCCTCGACTGTAACAATTTATAATACCTACGTTTCTTTAATTTAAATTTATTTTAAAAGTTTTTCTTTTAAAGTTTTTTTTCAATTTCTTCTTCATTTAAGTGTAGTTGTTGATAAAGTATAGTATATCACTATTATTCGTCAGAGGCTCCTGCTATAATTTTTATATTTGAAGATAATATCATCATTATGCTCTTGTTGAATAATACTAAGTATGTACTATAATAGTATATTCTCTAAATCCCTCCAAAATAATCTTGTATCTAAATAGTATATTATGAAACGAGCTTATAATGAAGGCTATTAATACGCGAGTATGATGGTTAAGATACGAGCCGTAGGCGAGTGTCTTAACCATCATAAGAGCGTATTAATAGCCATTATCTGCGAGTTCCATACACTATTTTTTCTACGACCCTTTTTTATTTCATAGAAAAGATTAAAAAATTATATATTTTAATAATGACCCGTGTACAATTGCGGATTATTGAGGTTAAGATAGGTTGCTATTTGCTTACGCATATTATTATCTCTTCGTCGCTAAGATTATTCTGCTGAGACATGTTTTAGTATCAAGTTTAAAGGGCACTACTCACTACTGCGTAATTTTTATTACTTCTGCGAAGTTCGAATTCCGAATTTTACGCTTTGATTTTGGGATTAATAATAATTTTAATAACACTGACAGCCAATAATTACGATATTGTTTACCTGCGCAACGAGACGGTCGCAGCGTTGCCGTTTTGAATACTATCACGAAGCACCACGAATAATATAATACTTTATCTTCCTATCTTTTACACGATATACCTACTTATCAAATTAATTAAGGTAACATAAAATCTTGATAAATTTCCTTTGAATGTTACTTATGTTCTAAATTAAATAAACGTTCAGAATTTTTTTTCAGAAATACAGAACTTATATCACAAAGCAATTTTTGTCGTGAGTATGACAACTCTGTGACCTCGGTTGGTTTGGACTGACCCGATTGTGAGCGAAAAGGAACTGATTCGATTGCAAATGCTCCTCTGCCATTGGATAGCTTGACCAGTGCTTTAATGAAAATTTGTATCTTAATGAGACCCATTAAAGCACTGGTGATTCATATTTAATACGCATATTAAAGGTTAGGAGTAGAAAAATACTATTAGTGTATTTTTTTAGATTAGTAACAGCATGCATTGGGAATTTTCTTACGCGTTTTGCAGTATTTAAAAATTATGGCAATTTTAATAAGTGTTCCATTGACTAACAAATGGACACACTTCAGTAGCTATTCTGTGTCAGTAGCCTGAAAAATTTGTTGTGGTCCTACAATAGACCTAAAATGATTAATAACATGATTTATGAACATTCTTCTCCACCAGCAGCCGAATAATGACCAGCTACCAGAGCAGTATGTTTATATTTTATGTTTATGTTAGTAAGACTGGATTTAAAATATCAACTTTATACAGGGTGGAGCACGTTGAACGCCTCGGTCTGTGTAGCCTAAATCGTGCACGATTTAATTTTTTTTTTTAAATTGGGTGTTATACAGGGTCGCGTAGTGCCTACAACTTAAAATTATTTTGGACAATACTCTCATAATATGAGAGTGACATATCAAAGTTAAGTTTTTTTTATTGGAATGCTCCTATTATATTGCATTTTTAGATTGTCTGAGAAGAGAAAATAAGATTGGCTTTTACAGTTGGTGCTTAAATTCAGAAGTTTGTGAGTTATAAACAAGTGAAAATCGTCATTTTTGAAATTCAAGGCTCTGTACCACGAAAACGGGTCAAGATAGAGAAAAACGGCTTCCATGTCCCTATTTTAACTTTTCATGTACTATCCTATGATGTAGATAAAATGTTTATACAGGGTGATAAAAAACTTGAAAAAATCTGAGATTTGTCCACGTGTCGCCAAATAAAAAAAAACAAAGAAAGTACAAATGTTTCTATACCATAGGATACTACATGAAAAGTTACAATAGAGACATGTAAGCCGTTTTTCTCTATTTTGACCCGTTTTCGTTGTACAGGGCCTTGAACTTGAAAAATGACCATTTTCACTTGTTTATAACTCAAAAACTTCTGAATTTAAACACCAACTGTAAAAGCCAATCTTATTTTTTCTTCTCAGACAATCTAAAAATGCAATATAATAGGAGCATTCCAATAAAAAAAACCTAACTTTGATATGACACTCTCATAATATGAGATATGCTGTATTGTCCAAAATAATTTTAAGTTGTAGGCACTACGACCCTGTATAAGACCCAATTAAAAAAAAAAAATAAATCGTGCATGATTTAGGCTACACAGACGTTCAACGCGCCCCACCCTGTATAATAGATAAGATGTAGTCGTTCTACTCTGGTAATTTTGGCTTCGAAAAATAGCTCATTCACCCATAGAAACATTTTATTGTAATTATAAAAATAATAAAGGAGGCAAACACAAACATCTATGGAGAGATCATCTGGGATTCGAACCCAGTTTTTTTTAATAAAGTATAAATCAAGACATGATTTTCTCAAGTTCTATCTAAAATATTACTTGACAATTTGAATTTCTTTATTAAGACATGTTCAGATTAATTAATACGACTAAGCTGTTGTTGATTGACTGAGGACTGAGGCTTCCCCAAAATTCACAGAACATTTGAAGGCCGTTCAAGACAGAAGAGGATATATCTTTATATTTGAAGTGTTCCTTCAGAGCTAATCCAAGAATTTCCTATATTGAATTGAATGCCGCAAGATAAGTATAGATACAGTTGGAGAGTTCTGGACCAATGTTAAGGCTAGGCTAGAATCCGCACATGTAAATCTTCAAGGTCAACTCATTTCAAGGCCAAACAATATGATCTAGATCATATTGTTCTAGACAACAATTGGCCTGAATATATTTTTTTATACACAAGTGACAAGTGAAATAGCGGAAGTTGACACCTACTTTCTTATTTTAAGGGGGACACCCCGTATATCTTTATATTTTCACATTCTCTAAAAATATCAAATAGATGGGGTTTTATTGATGGAAACTTGCGTTTGAGTTATGAGTTATAATCAAGTGAAAATCGCAATTTTTAATTTTCAAAACAGTTTACAGCAGAAACCACCCAAGATATTGAAAAACGACTTACATGTCCGTATTTGAAGTTTCTATCTACTATCCTATGGTACAGTTGAAATTTTTAAACAGGACGATAAAAAATCTGATAATTTTCACCACCCTGTAGCTAAATTTAAGCTACCTAATAGCTTTAATTTTATATTTTTTTATTTAATAATCAATACTATATCAAAAAAATGTTAAGATAGGGACACATGTAAGCCTTTTTCCATATCTTCAGCTGTTTCCGATGTATTTATATGTTTTGAAAATGAAAAATTTCGATTTCACTTGTTTACAACCACTCAATCTAAATTCCAATGATGAAAACCACCTGAACTCGATTTCCTCAGACCTTTTAGAAATATAGTAATATACAGGGTGTTCCCGTTAAAATAACGCAGTAGGTGTTAGGTGTCAACTTTCCGTATTTCCGGCAGCGCGGCCATCTTGAAAATATTTGCAGTGAATCTCTCTCGGTCACTTATGACTAAAAATTTTATATTTTGAAGCTCTAGGACCTCTCGAGTTATGGCCGCTTCCTACCCTTAACTGATAACCCTGTATACATAATAATTGATTACATGTTTCTTGTGCAAGATTATAAGGTAAAACAACTTGGGGACTAAGCGCGGAGTTTTTAAGAGAGATAGTTTTATAAAACCATTCAATGCTGAAAGAGTTGAAGTAGTCATGAACGACTACCATAAGATGTCTGTCAAAGATTGCACTCGAATAAATAGAGCCTTGCAAAGGGTTCTAACTCTAGAAACCATTTTTCTTTCTGGTGTGCCATTTGAAAATAAAAAGGTAGTGCCACTTTAGATAAAACCAGAAGTAGGAAACAATAGATACACTTATCTGAAAAAAAGTGCATCTTACCGATTATGTACCGGGTGGGCATCTAAGAATGAACAGCGGCCATATCTTGGGAAATATTGATCCTACAGTTTCAAAATGAAAATTTTCCAGACATAAGTGACTATGCGAAATGCAATGAAAATATTTTCAAGATGGTCGCACTTCCGGAAATACCGGAAGTTGACACCTACTTCGTTATTTTAAAGGGGACACCCTTTATATTATTGTATTTTTAAATTGCCTGGCAAAATCGAATACAGGTGGTTTTCACAATTGGAATTTAGGTTGAGTAGTTTATGAGTTATAAACAAGTGAAAATCGCAATTTTCAATTTTCAAAGCATCTCACATTGAAAACGGCTCAAGATATTTAAAAACGGTTTACATGTCCCTATCTTAACTTTTTACAAGGTATTCTACCATGTGGTTTAAATTTTTATACAGGGTGATGAAAATTAAAAGATTTTTCATCACCCTGTAGAAAAATCTAAACTACTTAATAGGATACCTTGTAAAAAGTTAAGATAGGGACATGTAAGCCGTTTTTAAATATCTTGAGCCGTTTTCAATGTGAGATGCTTTGAAAATTGAAAATTGCGATTTTCACTTGTTTATAACTCATAAACTGCTCAACCTAAATTCCAATTTGTAAACCACCTGTATTCGATTTTGCCAGGCAATTTAAAAATACAATAGTATAAAGGTGTCCCCTTTAAAATAACGAAGTAGGTGTCAACTTCCGGTATTTCCGGAAGTGCGACCATCTTGAAAATATTTTCATTGCATTTCTCATAGTCACTTATGTCTGGAAAATTTTCATCTTGAAACTGTAGTATCAATATTTCCCAAGATATGGCCGCTGTTCATTCTTAGATGCCCACCCGGTACATATATGCAACATACCAAATTTAAAAAAAGTAAAAAATTGGGGTAAGGTCTGTGTGACACCCTGTATGTTCGATTTAAAGTGACTACAAAAAGTAACTCTAAAATTGCTAACCTGATCACCTGATATGATAACAAGGTCACTACTAATTCCTATAATGCTCATTTGAATTGCCAATGAGTGAAAAGCAGCATGAAATGTTTATAATTTATTCAGTTGGGAGAAATTGATTTTTAAAGTGGTTGAATCTTCACACATGCCGAAAATTTTTTTGACCTTTTGATAATTCGTCCGATTTCCACGTTTTAGTAGTACATAGATAGTTCTTATAGTAGGTACCTACCTACTGGCACAAAAAGGTGAAATTCTTGACTGAATGTGCAATGTGCTTCTACGGTATATGAGTGTTACTGAGAGCAGGGAGAATGTGGAGGAGGATACAGCACGCTTTTATACAAATATGCGGAGTTCTTTGTTTGTAATTGACTTGGAAAAATGATTGCTAATTTAAATCCGGAATTGAACTAATTAATGTTAATTCTATTACGCATCATTTTCTCAACTTCTCATATTCTTAAATAATTACAATCTTAACTTACCAAAGATCTTATAATTTTTAATACATTACATACGTTATTCAAGCATTGTTATTCTTTAAAAGTGATGTGCATAATGAAGTTTTTACATATAAATATTAATATTATAATAAGAATTATTGCGCCTAGCGTTCTACTTAGTGCTTATTATTATTCAATTTCTTGAAGCAGCATCACGAAGGTATACCCTCAAGGAAATTCTTTAGCTGCCTTTTCACATATGCCGTCGAGCCGTCGAGCTTATTAAGAAAATTAGCAATTATGAATAATGCAGGTAGGTACACCTGATCGCGACGTTCACCTTATATGTACGATAGCACCCCTCAAGCCTGCATGTGCATGTAAATACCTAGTACTTAGGTACTTACAGATATTTACCAACTCGCGACCCGGACAAGCGGTATCAGACGGGCAAGCAGCTGCTGGGGCCGTACACATGACGTGCAGCACGGAGGTGGGTTAGATGAGGGCGGCGGATGGAGGCGGTGTGGTGCGGGGCCAGGGACAGGTCCGCACAATGGCCGCCGCCGGCTGCTCGCGGCGATCGGCGTGTAGTTAGTGCACGGTCCGCGGACCCGCGTTCTCCCGCCGCCGCCCCCGCGCATCCCTCGACCGTCCTGAGCGTGTGATCTACCCGCAGCTGTCGCGCTCGCGGGGCCCCGGAGCCGACCGGAGGAATGACGACGATAATACAGGGAGCAGACGATAAGTTGAAGTAGTAATTTGAATGATTGTCTTCATTTAACATAATACAACATTATAGGATTTAGGTATCATCATTAGCTATTTTGCCGATGCCGATGAAATAAATGCTTCTGTGTCGATAATATAATGGCCTACCTGCGAAAATGACAAATATCATTCTAGAGCTGAAAAGTAAAATATGACGCGAGTGTATTTTAATTATAAATGTCATGATAGGTTTTAGGTTTGGCAGGTTTTTATGGAATTTTAGATCCTACTTAATACATATTTTTACGGGTTTTTATGTAATAAAGTTTAATGATGTAAACCCAAAATAGTAAAATACAAAAGTTTACCTGACGTTTTCGAAATATTAGTGTTTTAGTACACTAATATTAGTATACATTACTTGTGTGCAAGGTAATTCATGTCATTCGTGTCATTTCACATTCGTGGGATTGTCGTACTCGGGTGACGCCTCATACGATACCAATCTCCCACTCGTGTGAAATTGGCCACTTTCCACACTAGTAATGCAATATGTATACTATTCTGTCTTATAGAAATGGACAATGTTCAGCTTTCATCGGTTTTTGTCGAATCTCATCGTATACTATAATATTGATATGTATACTTAGTTCACCGTGATTGTTTTCTTGAACTTCTCTGTATAGACAAAGTCCTCGTAGTGAAAAGCACTCTGAGGAGAAAAGTTGCAGTTGCAGTACCTATACATTTGCTTTTTAAATAATTGCTTTCACCATTAATAATAGGCCTACAGCACAGCACCACATCCATGCCTTTCAAAGGATAGGAACCCCTTCGGTATTTCCTGCAACTGTATCTTGGTTTGGTAGATATAGGAGAAAAAGAATTCGGGAGACCGAGTAAATTGTCTCTTCGGAGGAGTCTAAAGTTTGCACTTCTAATATCCTGGAATGTTTGTTTGTATGTATTTACATGCAAATAATTTCCGGCACTTTCTGGAAGATTTTTTGTAGAAGGGAGATTATTATTTCCTTCGTTTGTTTTCTTTGTATATAGAATTAATGAAAAATTAAATCTTTTCGTATCAATGGAGAGCTTTTAGTGCAGACCCCGTATATCGAAGGGTTCGCTACACGTAACAAGGCCCCGAGGCAACTCGCTGTTACTACCCTACCCTGCATCGGCCAGTTGCTAGGGAACGTTATCTCGTCGTACCTAATACACCCCACGTCCGCCGCTGGACACGCTCCAAAACGACCATTCCGTCCTTCCTCTGACGGTCTCCCTTTGTGTCCACGGCTTAGGTGTTCGATAATTAGAGATGGTTCCTTGTCTCTCCGTCCGTAGATACTGTGGTCGTGGTTGCAGTTTCATGTACTGATTGTAGTTAAACAAGGAGTGTGTACCCACACATTTCCATATGATACAATGTGCATTATAATATTATGATAATGAATATGGAGCAAGCAAATGCAGCGGAAATAGTAAGAGCAAACGACAAAAGGGATATCGTGAATAATCGTCCATCAGTAAACATAGGAAGGGACAATAACTCCCGTTATAAACCACCCTCGAAGCGAAGCGAGCTTTAGGTCATCTACTCGCGCCTTTCTTGTTGTTGAATTGAGAGTTGAAACTGAAAAGGACACCGGAAGAATATTTTGAACGCTCTCTATTTAGAAGATAGTTGTATCTATACAGCGTGTCTCATTTAAGCTCCAAAACAATCCATGTGCAGGCTAACCTACTTCGCGCTAAAATAATATGAGTTTGTCACAACTTATTTTCTCTCTATAAGACACGTTTGTTGACTTTTAAATACAAGGTGTTGAAGTTCTACAAACCCATTATAAATTCGTCTATAACCCAGAATAATTATTGAAACAATACATTTTTTAATTTTTTAACTTCATTTAACATTTTAGAGCTACGGGGGGGGGGGGGGGGGGGTTAGAAAATAAATGAGGGTTCAGAGGTCTTTCCTATAGTTTTTATTCACCTTCTAGGTTTTTTTAGGTTTTTTGGGTCGCTGAGCACGAATTTTAAGTTTGCTGCTAAAAATTTTGTCCGGAACTAAATTTTTTTGGCACTTTTTGTCCATAATTTTGAATTTTTTTCAGTTTTTGGCCTACCTATATCTTCGAAAGAAAGCTTTTTTTAAAAGCCCTTTATTGTATATAAAACTAAAGTAGGCAAAATTTCCTACGTTTCTTATATATACATAATGTTTTTTAATAGCGTCTATGTATAGCGCGTCAAAAAAACATATTCCCGTATCTAATGAAATTCACCGTTCTCGCTGAAATCGCCCTTACGGAGATCTGGGTCCGTGCCCTTTCTCCTCATTTGAAAATCTTTTAAGAAAAGGAACAAAGTCTGCTCGATATAAAGCATTTGTATACTCACTCAAAACAAATTCAGCGGAAAACTGCAATATGATGTTGACGGTTTTTTATTTTACATTATGATCATTTTATACAAGAATAAATATTTTTTTAAATTCTTACAAACATGAAACATCAAACATTATAAAGATAAAAAAAAAATAAAAAAAAAGAATCACAAATAAAAATTTCAGAAAACTCCCTCCCAGGTGGAAGTGTTCCCAACATTGAAGCTGCATTGCTTCTTTGTAGTAGAAGCAATGCAATGCTATACGTTGGAAAAGAGAATGCTTCGCACGGGATTCCTCAGTGACATTCGTAATTTTCTGACCAACCGATGCCAGAAATCTCAAGGCTTCATTACCCCATACTCCTGAAGTTTCTTGTCCGACAGGAACAAAAATGAAACGATCCCCATCACCACCAATAGTTCCGTCATCTAAGTACCAAATATTTAATTCCGATTTAATGGAAATATAAATTTAAAGGTTTGTAGTAAGAATTGAAGATAAAAGGTAAATGAGTCGAAAAAATTGACTTGACCTCTTGAATTATGGAATCTCTTCTTATTTTGTTGAATACATTCCGAAATGTTGACGGTGGGTTCTTATTACACAAAGCTGTGTGACCCGATAATCAATCGTTCTCTGTAATATGCAACACGTATGTTGACTACGTCATTAATATCTGTGGCCCACAGACAGTAGCTGTTTTCGATAGATATCCTGAAGGTACGAAAGGTGGAACAAAAAGTTGAGGTGGTCTATGAAAACGATCTCCACTGTTATTTTCTTCAATGAGAACATGATACCGACTATAAAAAAATTCCTGGCAAATACGAACAACAAAAGAAGACTGATTTCCATGATCATAGCCAAGTTACACTATCAAAGAATGACATGGAGACAGGCCACAAATGATGCCGACACCCCGTCATTGTGAACGAAACGTTTCTCTGGCTGAACGTACTGTTGGTGGTGGTTGGAGGGGACATCGACTGTTGGTTGACTATTGGTCAACCTCACGGGTCTTTGTCAACGAGAAAACGTATTCTTTCTGAAACCAGAAAATGGAAACGTTCCTCTAACCACTTACTCTCTATTACACTCTCTGCAAAACAAAACCATTAAAGAACACATCATGTTTCTTCACGCAATTAGTGGATGACTAAAAAATCAGCACCTTAAAACCAAGAGAAATTGAAGTTTGAGAAAACTCTCACGAAACCCCCCACCTTGTCGATGTTTTAAGTGTTTTTAAAAACCCTGCGGCAACTCCAGAAAACTTTGCAGCAGATGGGCAGGGATTCCTGGTCAACATGTACAGGCTACACAGGAAACACAGAACCGTCGATAAATCATCTGAGGTACAATAAATATAAGAAGGCAGCTTTCAACAAGAACTCATCAAATGGCTGAGGGTTGTGAAAACTGCCAAAGATTGGGGTTGGAAACGAGCACGAAATTTCCTGGAACCATGCAATCACCTCTTTAAAAGCTGTTGCTCCTCCCGAACTGCTACGTTTGGTGTCATGCAGATTAGTCAAAACCTGCGCAAAAAAATGTACTGCAAAAAAGCAGGCCTTGATTGCATCAATCTGTGCATTCACTATGAGGGGTCGTGAAACAACGTAACAATCGAGACAGATCTCACAAATTGTTCGTCCTCAACAAAATCTGACGAAAAAAATTTCGACAAAAATCTGATTTTTTCATTCAATTAAATGAGTTTTCATTCAATTTATGAAATGTGAAAATTGCGATTTTCACTTGTTTATAATTCATAAACCACTCAATCTAAACTCCAGTGGTTCGAAAACCTCCTGTATTCGATTTCCTCAGAGAATTTTGAAATTATAATAATATACAGGCTGTTCTCATTAAAATAACCCGCGACGATAATAATAGAAGGTACTGACACAAAATTTCTAGTGTTATTATGGAGATTGGCAAACAACAGTATTGCCAAAATTCACACCAGCTACATCAGGATCTTCAGGAGGCATGCCTGAATCTTTGGTATCTGTAGGGATAAATGTGCTGCTTTTCAAAATTTCATGTTCCAAAGCTCTTCGGAATAGGTACCTTCCTGAGTAGTAAATAACTTGGCACTGAATTCTCCACTGAATTCAAAACACGATGCTCCGCTCCTGGAATTCGAGTCGCTCGCTGACGGGCTAAACTATAAAGTCTAGTTCCTTCGATGGGTATTGAGCATTCGTGATTGTGGTATGCTTCTATTTGCTCCACCATGCAAATGTCTTGTTGCAAGTGAATTGCCGCTAGCTAAACCATAATAATAATAATGCATGACACGTAGTTCGACCTTCGAATAATTATTATCATTACACATCTTATGTATATAGGTAATGCTAACAATTCGATGAGAAACTTACATAAAACTACTATTTGTCATCATAACTCATAATCCATTATTCCAGATTAACGTGTTTACGTTAAAACTTGTTTTTTTCAAAAATTGCCCATTTTATCGTGATTTAAAAACGATATTTTTTAAATATTTTTTTATTTTTATCAATTTACAAAAAAAAATTAACAAATAATTTATTGGTGAATAACTAAAAGTCACAGACAGTTTGGGACCTTTAAGTTTGAGATATTTCCAACAAACTAGAAATTATACGAAGAAATAACATTAGTAATAAATATTCTAAGTTTGAAGACAATCACGAAACTAGTAGCAACTATCACATAACAATTACATACGCGAGTATGTGATTTTTGAGTTTCCGAAAAAAGTGTTGCAGTACCTTTGAATAGCATTAATTTTTCAAGCAGAATCATCCCTCGAGTTTTTTGGTCATCATGTCGAAACATCTCGTCTAACTTTTTATTAACAGTTTTGAAATGTGTGAAATTTAAAGTTAGAGATTTTGTAGATCCAGGAGATTGCGCGTGCTATCTAGGTGTTCAAATCGGTGTATAATTTAAGGTAATTTAATCTTTTCACTATGACCGTTGGATAGCTACCATCATATTATATTACTAATTTGTCAGCTAAATCATTCACTCAGTAAAAATTAAAGCAGGTAGGTCGATTGTAAAGAGTATCAGAAGATAATTATTCCTACATATTGTGTTTCGAAATTGATACGACACACATTCCTTCCAACAATTTGATGGTTGATCTTAAAAATTTATAGTTAATAAGAATGCTTACTAGATAAGGAGATGAATCATGCTTGTTCTGATATATTTTATCTTTTTTTTCCCATTGAGTCATCGACAGCTTGTTATTCAATTTGCCAAAACATGCTACCAGGAGTTTTTGGGCACATTGGACTCAAACACCCTATTTCAGGTATCTTGAAAACCATAGGAGATAGTAGAGATAGTTAAACTAGGGAAAAGTATACATCCAAACATACATCCTACTATCCTACTCCTGCTGCTGCTCTTTTCTTTGTTAACTTCACTGATATCAACATGCTGGCTGTCCGTTATTATAACACCCTTTTCCTTCTTCTTGGTTTCTGTTATTGCCAGTATCTCCATATCTATTTCTTTAAATTCCTTTTCCAGTTCTTTCACTTTTCCTTGTACGCTTTTTACATTCCATGTACTTATTTTCCCAATATATTTCGATTCTTTTCGTCCCTTTTCTATTTTATTCGTATTCTTGTCTTTTTCCATTGCCTGTGTCTTTGTCATTTGTTTTCGTTCCTTTTCATGATCTGCTAGGTTTTTGATCGCTCCTCCTGAGGACTAAATAATAAAATTTAAAAAGGACCGGTTTTTGACATGTTGTATCGTAAAGTACCTACATGACATGCATGTAGGTATACTATTGTTGAAAATTTAAAACGACTTCTAAATTACAATGGGTACAACATAAGTTAATATAGGGTGTAATTTTTTACATATTATTACCTATGGCAACACTTAAAAAATGTAATTTTTGACATTAGGTAAAAAAAAAATTTCCGATATTTTTGAAAAAGAAGAAATTTTTTTTCAAATTTATTTGCAATGTAATGGATTTTTTGTTTCCTTGATTTTTTCTATAGCGAATGGCATGAAAAACAATATGGCGGTAATAAGAAAAACCAAAGTTGACTTTGGAAATCCCAAGATCTAGTCGGCTTTGGAAATTTTTGAAACGTCAAATAAGTTGCTCATTACGGCTTATGTAAACCTACAAAAAAATAATAATTTTTTTTAAATAATTAAAGAAGATATGGCTAAAATAATAAAACTGCATGTTTCAAGTTTTTTCAGGATATTTCAGGAAATTCTGGGAATATTGAGAAAAAAAAATTGCCAAATACTCGTCTCAAAACAACTTTTTTGTAATTTCACCGACTTCGTATCTCTTACCGTTTCTTGCAGTTTTTTCACCTCAATGGGACAGCCTGTATCATAAAATTGAACAACGACCGACTTTTCTGAAAGGCCGTACTGTAAAGTAGATGACATGTACTATTATTGAAAATTAAAAACGACTTCCAAAGTACAAGACAACGTAAGTTAACATAGGGTGTATTTTTTACATGCTATTCCCTATGGCAACACTTAAAATAAATGCACTGTATATTCTCTCATTCTCTAGTTTCTTTAGTTGATGTTTATTCTCCATAACTTCTTCCTTATCTTTCTCCTTTTCCATCTCTATCAAGTACATTTGCCTTCCCATTTGTACTACATTTTTAAGTTTTACTTCAATTTCCATTTTCTTTATAAAATCTCGTTCCATTTTTTCATTTTTTTGCCTTATCCTGTTTCATCCCTCCCGTCTCCATTTCCATGCCTTGTATTACTAATGTTGTTCTTTCGTTTTTCTAGTTCAAGCCTTTCCACTCTCATTCATTTCCATAATTTTCTCTTTCATTCTGTTATTTTACCCAATTATCTTTTCATTTTCTCCTCTTAACCTCCTTATCTCCTCATTGCATATTTCCTGCTCTTTCCTGGTTATGTTATTGCTTTCTTTTAATTCCATCATCCTTTCTTCATTTTTCTTCATCATCCCTATTATCACATCCAATTTTTCCTCTGCATCAATGCCATGTTTTTGTGGCGACCTAGTTATTCTCCTTTTTTTACTTCCCTCCGAAGCTGACTCCGAAATATACATTATTATCTATTTTACTCTTCTTTATATTGTTCTTCGTATTTTATTATTACAAATTTTCCTATACGAACGTACCGCCTCTGTTTTTGAGTTTTGAATAATAATAATAATAATAATAATAATAATATTCATTTCCTTATGGTAAATACATATTATTGTATTTTTTAAGGAAAATGAACAAAAATAAATCGTAAAATTATTTATAAAGTTATAATTAAATTACAATAATATCTATATTATTGTCCCACGTGCTTAATTGTTTTGGTTATTATCTGAATTTATCAGCGGGCGCCGGAGATAACTCGCAAGTCGATCCTTCGAAAGAGCTATTATTACTCACCTCGCTTTTAATCCTCCTTCAATATTTATACTTTTATTCTACTCGTATATATTATTTTTCAACTTTCTCGCCTTTATTTTTCTTGATTTCTGCACACGAATTCACCAACTATTCGATCACTTTCTATTTAACAGCCTTCCTAATTTTATTTACCGCTTATTATCTCCCGATAAACGAGTTAAATAATGGAGCACTAAATATTTCTTGCTTCCTTTGCACTGTCCAGTGGCTGATTCGTTTCTCTAAAATTTAGTTACTAAAACTAAAAAGATGAATTTTTAAAAAGTTGGTAAAAATTTTGCTAAGTATACCAATGTAAGTAGCTTTCTAATCTTAACATATTTTCATTTAACATTAATTTATCTTTAAATCAATCAGGGGAATCCCCTGTGTGCATAAAATTAAAAGACAAGTAATGATTAAGAAAATTTCTGGAAATATTATCTTTGTTGAACCGCAGAGTTTCTATTTTCAGCAGTCATTTTCCACCGACTATCATATACCGTCTAATTTTACGTTACTTGCAAGTTAATTTAAAGTTATGGAGAAATTTTGAGTCAAAATTTTGCATCGAAAATACATACAAGTTTTGTCGCAAAATCTAAGTTGCGTGTATGTCTTGAAATTAACCTAGAAATTACGTCATTTAAGTCATTATTTTATTAGGACCTACAAGTAGATACTCTGGTAAAATCCAACTACCCTTGTTGATGTCCAACCCAATTAATAATCCTCAGAACCTTATTCATCCTTAATAATCCCATCCGTGTTTAAATTTCATTACCTTTTATTATTTTTTTTTGAATAAATTCCTTTGTAAACAATTCTTTCTTCTGCGTAATAAAGCGTCAACTAAATATACGTAGGTACATCAAAAGGCGAAGAGGTTGAAGTTAATTTCATATAGACGTCGGTTATCGGAATGGAAAAGGTATTTGATTTATTACAGTTTTCTATTTATTTATTTATTTATTTATTTATTATAGATTTATTATAGAACTAGTTTCATTCCGCATTCGGTCGACGGACTAAATAAATTTTTAGTTTTATTTTTTCATATTTGATTTCAGTCAAGAAAATAATAGTGCGAAATTTCGTAAAGATAGTTAGAAAGCTGTATAACAGCACTAAAACCCTTTAACTTTTTGTTAAAGGGATTTTACGTACCTGAGATGCTTAAATAAGTAGAATGAACATCTTACTGTGCGGATTACATTTTTACAAGTGATGATGTAAGGAACCTGCTTGATATGTTTCATTATGTTTAGATATTATTATTATTGCCGAAACAATAGACTGGTTACAGAATTTGAAGCTCTTGTAAACAAAATCTACATTAACAGCCAGATAACCTCAGACGGATGCTGCAAAGTGATTGGAATACTTAAAACCAATCTCAACAGGATGGTGTGTCTATGTTTTTTAATGGGGTTTTCCCTAGACTATCGCCCGTATTCACAAACGATAATTTCCTAAATAATTACGTAATTAATTAAATGAGTGAGATGGAGATATGCAGGTTTTTTGCAATAGAATGAGATGGGGATAATTGATTACGTAATTATTTAGGAAATTATCGTTTGTGAATACGGGCATATATCTCTCAAAGCAAATGCTTCACCATGATGTCAACATCGCATCAGAATATCCTACAGATCGTTCTTTTCCCCATGATCGACGAAACCAATCATATGTAATTTAATAAACTAAACAACATGTTAATCGTAAGACTGCAATTTGTAATTTCAAACGAATATATATAATATATTGTCCTATTGATCTTGGCAACTCATTTAAATACTGACATAGAAATTGACGCTAGAAGAGTTATTAGTGCTTTGATCATAATCAAGAACAGCGCGTCCTAATACTGACGAACTCTACTTACTTGAAGGCGTTGAGAAAATGGGTTTTTTATCCTACCCCATAAGAAAATTGAACTTTCTCGACTGCATGCCCCCGGAGAAAGTGCCACTTTTCCTGCCTAGGCGGTAAAATTATTTTTATATTTTCACGCTAGAGGGCCACCCAATTGCAATTATTGAAATGCTATTTCCAGAAGGAACCAATAGCAAGCAAGCTAGCTGCACAGAATAGATTAGTCTAATTCTGTGCTAGCTGTATGTCAATCTGTCAATGTCAATAGACCAGCAAGACCAAGCAAATTAAAAATTAATTATTGAAGATTTGATGATTTAAACTTACTGATGTCAAATTTATCCAAACGAGGAATTTCGTTCAATAATAATAATTGTAATATTCAAAATCTTTACTATTAATGTTATCCATAAATAAATAAATTACTGATTGTAATTTAACTAATCTACGCTTACTGATACTAATGTATTAAGCAAACATAAATGTAGGTATTCAATAAATTTTCTTTCAAAACAAATTTTTTTCAAAAAAAAAAACAATTATTATTATTATTTTGTGTAGGATAAAAAATTATGTGTAAACCACGGCGGTAAAGTGTCTTTTCAGGCCTCAAGAAGTGGCCAGCCTCGGCTGCGCCTCGCCTGGCCATATCTTCTTGAGGCCTGAAAAGTGCCACTTTACCGCCTAGGTATACAATATACTATTACAGGATGCTAGTAACTCTTTCTTAATTATTACGAGTTTCGAAAACCATAATATAAACAAATATTTTAGATTTAAGTAATACTGGTTTTAATAAGCTATTCCAGTCTAATAAATATATCGGTTTTATATTCACTGGCACGAGCATAGCTACCCTCACTACGGTAATAACCATGGATTTCACTGAACTACCTTATGCACCTAATTATATTCAGATATGTTCAGAAGATAGATATTCAGCCACATCTTCTAAAGCAACTGTTTTAGAAGCGTACTTCACACTTCACCTGAAACCAATTTTGAGATTTTTTGAAAAAACTGGGTTGCTTACTCTCATAACTTTATGACCAATTAAAAATAGAAAAACTTTCTTATTTTTAAATAGTAGCAATTTTTCATGTAGAATCTGCCCGTTTCGTCTGATTTAAGTTTTACGTTTCGGTTAACCGGAATCATTGGTTTCAAACTTTGGTTTCTCTTATGAACGTGACATTATTTTTTGGCTAATTTAGAGAGACAATTTTATTACGCATAATGGCCGTTTTTATGGTAAACTACACAGTAAGAAATATAATGCCAAATTCACATTTGAAACGGAATATCTTTCTAGTCATTTTTTTAGCAAAAACAACAAAAAACAGTACAACTTAAAAAACAACTTAACAGTACATTGTAGACATTGTTCTAACAATGAGAAATTCGTTTGTGAAACTTTGCCTCATGTTCTTGGATCATGTCCTTTTAGTGAACGATTACGCAATCACCGTCATCATACAGTCCGAAATATGATAGCAGATGCTTTACGAATAAAAGGACTTGAAGTTTTTGAAGAAGTAACTTGTTTAGAAAATATGGGAAGTACACGTAGAGTAGACATTCTTGCAATTGATAAAAAAAAGAACATAGGTTTGATTATAGACCCAACTATACGGTTTGAAATTGACGAAAAACAACCTATGAACGTTAACCTAGAAAAACAATTAATATTATATAATCAAACAATTGATTTCTTTAAAAAATCATACAAATTAAATAGTATTGAAGTAATAGGTATATTTATTGGTGCTCGGGGAACAATCACGAATTTTTTTAAAGATTTTTGTCATAAATTTGGACTACATTCTAAATTATTAAAATCAATAGCAATCATCACCTTAAAAAAATCCATTTATATATTAAGACATCATTTATATAGTACATAGTAACTTAATTATTAAAAAAAAAATTTTATTGTATTATTATCAATGTTATTAAGTATTCTTTGTTTCTTACAACCCAGACTGTTGGGAAGATGTAATTTTATTAAATAGTTAATAAAATTTCTATATATATACTCACATTTAATTTAGTAGAAAATAAAAATCTTCTTATTTCAAAATCAATATTTCCCTCAATCCTGGTCAGTTGCAGTCATACACCCCATACTGAAACCAAACAAACCAAGAGACCGAATCACATCCTACAGACCAATCTCACTCACCTGCACAATGAGCAAACTACTAGAGAAAATACTAAATAATCGTTTGTTGTGGCATCTCGAGAAAACTCCTGAATAATCACCAGAATGGATTTAGAAAATTAAGAACTACAATAGGCAACATTGTTAATCTAGAGAGTGAGATTCATGAGAGATTCGCAAACAATCAACGACTCCTAGCAGTATTCTTTGATCTGGAGAAAGCGTTCGATCAAGCTTGGCGACACTGAATAATAAAAATATTAATAAATTGGAACATAACAGGTAATATTACCGCCTTTATAGACAACCTCCTCTTGAACAGAGCATTTAGAACCAAAACGAATGGCCAACTATCGAGCACTAAAGAACTGGAAAATGGAGTCCCACAAGGATCTGTTATCAGTAGCACCTTATTCATAATTGCTATAAACGACATTTTCGTTAATATTCCCCCAATTAAAATGAATATGTTTGCAGACGACTTCGTCATATATGTGAAAGGATCGAATCTGGAATTTTTAGCAAGCCTAATTCAACAGACAATCCATGAGCTAGAAGTTTGGAGTCAGAATTCAGATTTCAGATTTTCATGCGAAAAAATCAAATGTATACTGTTCCGAAAATCATCAAGACCCAGATACATTTCACCCTAATTCAGCACTAACCTTTGTCCACCACATCAAGTACTTGGGAGTCATCTTCGACCAACGACTCAACTGGAAGCTACATTTTCAAGCCCTAAAATCTATTCCGTCCGCCTGCCAAAAAACACGAATGTTTTCACAGGTGAATTATACGTCATACACCAAGTATTGGTATACACGTCCTTTCCACTTCTGGAAAAGAGGAAAGTTATGTGATATGCACCGACTCAATCAGCTCCCTACACACCGTTGCGAAACTATACACAACAAACCCAATTGCACATCAAATCCAAAATATCCTGCTAATGCTACAGGATAAAAAAAATCCAGGTCGGTTTCGTGTTTGTACCATCTCACATAGGCATCCCCGGCAACGAGAAAGCCAGACAAAGCAGCACGTGAAGCATCGGCGGAAACGACACCAGCAATTACCTTCCATACTCTAGACGATGTGTAACGTTTGGTTTTCCACCTACGTCACTTAAAACCATACAATTAAGTATGCAAATAAAGAAAATAATTTGAGCTCAGAGACTCTTACGTGATATAGGGTAAAGCCCCGATTACGGCAGGCCACGATATCGTCTGTCCTGCTAAATAAAAAAAAAAACAAAACAAGGAAGAGAAAACAAGAGCTTTTATTATATTAGGTTAAAGGATATAAAATTTCTCCCTTATTTACCTATCACTATTTTGATAATTTATTCTCTATGAACGCTATGATTACAACTACTATATACTATAAAATTCGGTTGTTTATTAATACCTCCGGAGCAGCGCTACCTCGATGGTTTACAACATTGAGTAGGTATCTACCTACCTAGGTATATCAGCCTAATTGAAATGATAGAATAACCGGTAAGTACTTATAAATTAATAAATAATAACAAACATTAGGAAAATCAAGTTCATCACTGACGTCGGAATTCTTCCCGAGGCTAGTATGGCCCCAATGACTGTAGTCCGTGTATGACTGGATAGTTTTTAACGTCGTACTTTTAGTGGCAGAATTGACGGTGGTTAAATAATTGGAACGTTCCTACCTTGAACGACTGGACCGCTTACGAACAAGACTTCTAGGGAAGCGGTGGCCTGGGGCGCAGTTGATGTGGCCCGGACCAACTATCTGCCGACAAGGAGTAGCCCCTTCTGTGAAGACGAGGTCGATACCAGGAGGTTGGACAGGTACCAGGTGTTCGGTCCCGAGTAGTATCACCGAAGCTCGAGATGAGGTAAGACAGCTCCCCAAAATTCAACGAAAAGGGAAAACAAAAACTCTACAAGAACAAATTAGAATATTAGACAGTGGTCTGTAATGGAGATTTTGCTCAATCGAACTTACCCCTAGTCCCTAGGGAGTTTTGTTTAGGCACTTTAGGTGGTGTAAGAAGACACAAACAACAGCTTTTCTATCCCTGTACAGGAATGGTTCCCTTAAACTATCCTTAAAACAACCAAGGATAACCGATGAACCAATTCTCGTGTGGGCCTACTAAATCCCCGAAGGTACAATTGAACAAATTGTTACACAAGGCCAACACTAGCTGCTCTGGTTTCTTATGCCCGCAGTAATTAGTTAATAATTACTGAGAATTGAAAAATCTCCAAAAATGAATATATCCAATTAGTATAAAAATTATTAATTCCCATTATCTCTTGCAGATAACACTGATAAAGAGAAATCTGAATACGGAGGTGAGCATGGACTGTCCAACAAGAGAGAAAATGAATGAAAAGCAAGATATTGAATAATGAAGAGATAATAAAGATAATGAATAAGATTATCCCGTAACCTCGCTGCGAGCTGTTCGTAGAGCGCAACCTAGTGCCGCTAAATTGTCATCCCACTTCCGATGGTTATCTTTAACATAGCAGGCTATCATCGTCTTGACCGTCTTATTGACTCTTTCACACGGGTTGGCTCTGGGATAATACAGAGGGGTAAACATCAAATCCGCATGATACTGACTACATAATTTCTGGAACTCTCTACTCTTCATTTGCACTCCATTATCACAAATAATGTTTTTAGGGACTCCATAAACCAGGAAGACACCCTCTTCAACACAACGGCAAAGCACTTTGGAGGTGGCGGAACGTACCGGAAATAGGAGGACATATTTACTGAAATAGTCACTGACCACTAACATATGTGTGTTCATTTTGCTTGACCTTGGCAGTGGGATGACAATTTAGCGGCACTAGGTTGCGCTCTACGAACAGCTCGCAGCGAGGTTACGGGATACTCGCCGTTCTTTGTCAATTTTGGTCAAACAGGCCACGATATCGTGGCCTGCCGTAATCGGGGCTTTACCCTATATCACGTAAGAGTCTCTGAGCTCAAATTATTTTCTTTATTTGCATACTTAATTGTATGGTTTTAAGTGACGTAGGTGGAAAACCAAACGTTACAGATGTCAAATCTCGTATCAGGTACAACTCGAAATTGTATAATCTACGAAATTTATATTATGAAAATTTCAACGTTTCTGAACGTTCGTTCCTATAAAATTGCGGATAGTTACGGTGCGCGGCTCTACTGCAGCTGAGCCGCCCCCGCCCCCCCCCCTCCCCCGCGCAAAAGTTTCGTGGATCTTATCGCCTCCACTGAAAAGTAAGGCAATTTAATGGAAGTGACCACCACAAAAGTAAGAATTGTAATAATACTCAAACGGGATCATCATTCAAAGTCATTGTTTTATTATGGTATTTTTGTTCTCCCCTCTTTAACCATCTACAAAAAATTCCAATTAAGGCAATTGTTGTTGAAAGCAGAATGTTAACATTTTGATGATGATCATCTCGCTTATACCAACAGAGAACTAACATTAAAAATGTTAAAACAATTAATGAAAATAAATATGATCTTTTGCAAAACTAAGATAATAGAATAAAATAAAATAGAAATAATATTGTAAAATAACTAATAAGTAAGTAGTCCTCATCATAAAACGGGCAAAACCGGTGAAATGAAAATCATGAAGTGAGCTCGTTAAAATGTTACGGAAACTGGTGCCCGTTTTATTGACTTATCTTAAAATTACCTAACACATGCAAAAGGCGACGAAATGTAATGTAACATACGGCATCGATATCAACATTGTAAGATAGTATGTCTCTGACATTGCATACATTTATGTAAATCAAATTAATTTTTTCAATAAAACGAGTTCAAACGCTCACTTTTAATGCTATGAATAGATTGCGATTGCTCGAGTAGAAAGAACATTTCTCTCACGTCTCCCAGTAACCTGAGTGGTGTTTAGGTTTACCGTGGAGTTTCCGTGTGATAAACATCCCCAGCTTCCCCAGCAGCCGCGGGTGCGTGTTCGCGGAGCATATGCAGCTTATTTATCGGGTTCCTGGGGCAATTTCTAACCTGGCGTGCCTCTCTATCTATTATAGGCTACACACCGCATTCGATACATGGTGACGTTGTTCCTTCGCTCTATAAGTTCGGCGGAAGGGTTGGTTTATTTATCGGAATAGAATAGCCATGCGAACAGATCGGGGACAGGACAGTTCCGTCAGCGAACGGTCGATGCGTGCAGAAGGAATGCCGAATTCGCCAACAATAGCATGCTGTTGGGGTTGAAAAGGTTTGTATCTATAATATCATTGCCTGTGGACGATTCAAGATTTGTCTTAAAATTTGGTTTAAATGTATGAAAAATAAAAATTCATCACATTAAGTCTTCGTTCTAAATCCCATAAATATATAATCATTCCTGGTGTCCGCCAAAAAGTTCTGAGTTTTACTTTTTGGCCTCCGACTCGTTGTCTTAGCTGGAAGATTGCGGTTCGGCAGTGTTTTTTATGATGTTCTCAGTATGTTATACCTACCAAGCTACCTTAGCACTTGTGATCTGTATGAAGCAGTGCCTCAATCTGGAAGATCTCCGAAGGATCGCGACGGTCCACTCCATCTCAGGGGTGTTAGTTAGGTGGAGTCAGGTGTGTGACTCGTAAATTTATGGAGGAACTGTTACTGTAGTCGCGTAACAGAAAATACTGCAAAATTTTCGACCAAGCCTAACTCCCTGATCAAACCAACATTGCACAATCCTTTTGCAACGTGTGTCATGCAAGATTTATTGGTAAATCGCCAAGAAACAACAATTTATGAATTCTAAGTCGTCAGGAAATAGAAATTTATGAACTCTAGAGATTGGTATTTTATATTGTCAAAGTGACAGTATCATGAAACTTGTGGAGACAAGTTAATTTTCATACCATTTTTCTAATCGAAACTCAATGAGATCATGTTGTACAAAAATATTGACTCTTTTTTCTACAGGGTGATCCATTTTAATTCCCCCAGTTGATTATTTTTGACCACCAGTGTAAAGGAACAAAATACAGTAAAACAATGTTATTTGGTTTGGAGGAGGGACATCGTAAGGAGACAAATATTATCAACCCCCAGCACACCCCATCGAAAAGTGAGGATGACTTTATAATTTAGAATAGGAACTTCCATTTCTTATCGTAGATTATGATTTTGTGTGAAACATCATCAAACTATTGCCTGAAACAGTTTTTCGTCCGATTCCTTCCCTCACCCCCAAAAATGCAGACCAAAATCGAGCGATCCATTTTAATCCCCCCAGTTGATTGTTAGATGTGGAATCAAAGCGAAGTGAGTGCCCCAAACAAAATCTAAACAAAACTGATAGGGAACTAGGGAAATTTTCACAAAATAACTAAAACCAACGCTCGGGAATTTTAATGCTCGAAATATACAGGTAAACATAGATAAATATATAGAGAAAGCAGCCAAGAGAATAATAGAGGCAAACGTAAAGGCGTGTCTCTCGAGAAACCCCCCTGACAAGAAAATCAAGTGGTGGCCACCTCCTTAGGGAAGAAGTCTCAATGAGATCGCTTTCATGATGTTCGAAAGGAATTAAAGGAGATGCATAAGCAAAAGAGCTTGTTGACTAAAATACAGAGGAGAGATCACATCTCTCTCAGGAACAGCCAGATTAGAAATATGTACTTTTCGCTTCAAAAAGCACCGAAATAGGCTCAAGACGAGAACAGATAAAATTTGGACAGAGGTCGAAGAGGATGTTAAAAGGCATCTTTTCAAAATACACTTTCTGTGGAGGGACCTAGTCGACTCAGAAAAATGGAGTCAACCAGTCACAGATGGATTGATGGCCAGCCGAGAGTCTGATAGACCACGAGATCGTACAAAGCAGCGGGACCTAATCTTTCCTTGAAATGGACCTGGAAACGGTACTACCTAGAATTAGAAAGATACTGTAGGCTAGCCTGGCAACTAAACATGTGTCTAAGGCACGAAGAGAAACAAATACGCTCGTTATATTTAAACAAAGGAAAGAAAAATACACTCTAGATAAGTAATATTTTATGCTAAAAATGCTAGAAAAGAGAGTGGAGGCCTGATAGAAAATCGTAAACCAAGTCCTGGGCGTAATATTTTTAGAAGTGGAAGGTGCTTTTACAAAGGCAAAAACTGAAGTTATATGTTCCCGAGCTGCAGTCCAGAGGTAGCCCACCTGTGCTGGTCACATGCATTGCTTCAGAAATCGAATGCAGGGAAATCATTAGGGAGCTTGAGAAGTTTAGGTTAGCATGACAGTATATGTAAGTGTCGGATGTCCTCAAAGCTGCTAACTGCAGTGTAACTCCAAAAGCTGCCTTTCCCCTCCTCGTCTGTGGTGTTTGATTATGGATGGTTTCCTATGCGTTTAACAGATAGATGCTAGTAGTAACCGGCTAGTTTCAAAAATACTCTGCGATCGAATGAACAGTGCATGTATGATAATCAAAGCGTGGATCGAAGAGGCTAGTGTTTGATCATTAATATCGGAGAGACAGAAATGGGGATCTTAAGTTATTGGGAAAACCTTTTATCCTTGAGCAGGGAGGTTAAATATTATATTTTAGTGATGATTGCCCATTTGTTACTAAGGTCAAAAAATGCTGTTGTCTATCTTTTTTGTTTTACCACCCGGGGGGGGGGGGGGGTCACTGGCAGTCTAAATTCAATACCTATAACGACAAGATGCGCATCACTCGAAAATTTTGAAATCTATGAAAATACGCTTTTCTTGAATAACTGCGCGATTGTCAATTTTTTGGGTATAATTAAAAGAAACTAGACTTGTAGGAAATTTAGTGCTCAAATTAGTCTATTCGGCCTCGAAATAAAAATTCTGAAGATAATAAGTGATCATGAGATACTCAATTAAAATATTTCCGATGCACGCACTTCCGGCAATATCGGAAGTTAACACCCACTTCGCGCTATTTCAATAGGGACATATTTAAATTGTCTGAGACCTTGAAATGCAAGTGGTTTTGACGAGTAATAAGTAAGTGAAAATCGCAATTTTCAAATTTCAAAACAGTGTTCAAATTTCAAAATGGCTTATCGTAAATTTTCACGTGGTATCATATTACTTATATGTAGTCGAGTTGTTCAAGAAAAACAATGATGTTTCATATAATTCAAAATGGCAGACTGATGCGTACGGCAAATCTGGTCGCCATTTTGAATTTAGACTGCCAGTGACCCTACCCCCTAACGGGTAGAACAATAAAAATCAGTAACGGAATTTTTTCTGGGCTGAAGCTTGATAGACGAGAAACAGAAACTGACCGGGAAACAGTCAAGCTTGGAATTGGTCGACTTTGATGAATAGCTGCTAATAATTCGTTTCAATTGATTTACAAAATTTAAGCCTTAAACTTTTGAATTGTTGAAATGTCTTTTTAATAATTTTTTTTTTTAATAAATTAATTTTCGAGAAATAATATTTACTATTATAATCAAATGCAAAATGCATTGCATGGCTTATGGTTTTTTAATTCTTCTACGATATTCGGTAAATATTGTCTTTTTTAGAAAAAAACAAATAACAAAATTTTGAAACTTTTATTCGAATTTTATTAATTTTTGGTTTACTTGATTTTCCTCATACCGAATGACATGAAAAAAGAATATGGCGGTCATAAGAAAAACTAAAGTTGCGACCATGATAATTCTAAGATCTAATCGGCATTGCATAAAAAACGCTCTGTAGAGCTTGGTTTATCTCAATGCCAATTTTTAATTCCAAAGAGTGTATTTGAACTCCAACGATTGGATCTTTTTTAATTTTACACTCTCATATTCATAGTTATGTCTGAAGGGAGACCTTAGATCGTTTTCCCAAGAAATTCACACCTAAGAGAGGCAAGGCTACCTTAACACTCTGTTATGAAGCGAAGTGAACTGAAAGATAATGCAATTAATTGTGGAATTAATGAGAATGTTATATATGAAAAAATTCTTCTACCATTCTTCTTGGGACTAAAAATGTTTCAGTAGAGTTAGTTAGCTTGCATCTGCAGAGCATAAATTGTATTTAATTATTTAAAATTATTTTATAATCATTTAAAAATGTTCAATACATTTTTTTGATCAAAATTTTTGTCTGTTTTTATTATTAATGACTTCTTTTTCCACTTACGATTGCTTGCTAAACTCAAGTTTGTTTTTCACCCTTCGAGTATGAGTTGTGCGCGTCAAATAAACCCGAGAGTTCTCGACTAGTGCATTGGGGTAGGTCAATAACAGGATATATTTCTTCCTTGTTTGTCACATATAGATCGCCACCCAGTTATATTGCCTTCATTAGCTGCTTTGCTCCCTTTTATATGTTTAAGTATATAATTCAGGTGCTTGTGTTCGTTCAATTAAAATAAAAAATAGAAAATTTTCAATTATACACCTGTTTTTAATGTTGACCTGTTAACCTGACCTGACCTGTTAGTTGTACTTACATACTCCAATAGAACGTTACCTTGAACATAAAAAAATAAATGAAGGTTTGTAGGAAAATTTTTAAATCTAAAAAAAAAGAATTAACCAAAGTGACTTTTTTTTCTAATAATAATAATAATTTAATATTGCTACTAATAATTATTATATGTAATTCCAATATACAGGGTTACTGGTAACTGGATACATTCCTTTGGTGATCTGATAAAACAAGAGGTAAGGAGTAAATTAACCCCAACATGCACCATACAAAACTCAATAGAGCTTGAGATATTTCGATTTTCAACTTTTCTTAAAAAAATGGTTTCAAATAATGTCTTGAAATGTAATTTTCAAAAAATCTACTTTAACTTTTTGATTTTTTTTTTGCTGGAATACTTGTCCAATACTATGCTTCCTTCTGGAATAAAAAATATCCTGAGGTATTTCGATCGTGTGAAAATTTCAAAGAAAAACTTTCACAAACTATTTTTTTTAAATAAGATTTAAAAGTTTTTACAAGTTATATTCGCAAAATTGTCAAGGCAACTTGCGTACAAATTGTTTTAAAAATTTTCTTAGTGTAGTACCTATCTAACAAGGTACGAATCTTGTACAAGAATAACAGAATCTCCCCGCTATGTACCGTTACCGAGGAACAAATCCTTAAGTCGAGACGTTTTAAAAAAAATACGGCCCTGAACGGGGGTCTTAAAATTCTCTGATCCGGCCCATTTTCAATAGGTCGTATTTGGGGGTGACGAGCTTCGTCCCTACCAAGTTTCGTCCCGATCGGTAAAACTTTCAGACACTTTAGTGGCTATTACTAGGCTATTCCCGAAAAATCCCGAAATTCCCGAAAAAATGACACTTCCCGGGAACGGATCCCGCTCATTTTCAATAGGCATCGTGCCACGGTGCGCCTCTTCAATTGAGCAAAATTTCAACTTTCCCACATGAAAACTGGCGGCTCTAGAGTGTTTCCTAGCAAAGTAACAGACAGACAGACCGACAGACAGACATTTTTCGGGCACAAGAATACGTATACTTACGAAACTTCTGTGACTTTGCTAGGAAACACTCTAGAGCCGCCAGTTTTCATGTGGGAAAGTTGAAATTTGGCTCGATTGAAGAGGCGCACCGTGGCACGATGCCCATTGAAAATGAGCGGGATCCGTTCCCGGGAAGTGTCATTTTTTCGGGAATTTCGGGATTTTTCGGGAATAGCCTAGTAATAGCCACTAAAGTGTCTGAAAGTTTTACCGATCGGGACGAAACTTGGTAGGGACGAAGCTCGTCACCCCCAAATACGACCTATTGAAAATGGGCCGGATCAGAGAATTTTAAGACCCCCGTTCAGGGCCGTATTTTTTTTAAAACGTCCCGACTTAAGGATTTGTTCCTCGGTAACGGTACATAGCGGGGAGATTCTGTTATTCTTGTACAAGATTCGTACCTTGTTAGATAGCTACTACACTAAGAAAGTTTTTAAAACAATTTGTACGCAAGTTGCCTTGACAATTTTGCGAAAATAACTTGTAAAAACTTTTAAATCTTATTTAAAAAAAATAGTTTGTGAAAGTTTTTCTTTGAAATTTTCACACGATCGAAATACCTCAGGATATTTTTTATTCCAGAAGGAAGCATAGTATTGGACAAGTATCCCAGCAAAAAAAAATCAAAAAGTTAAAGTAGTTTTTTTGAAAATTACATTTCAAGACATTTGAGACCATTTTTTTAAGAAAAGTTGAAAATCGAAATATCTCAAATTCTATTGAGTTTTGTATAGTGCATGTTGGGGTTAATTTACTCCTTACCTCTTGTTTTATCAGATCACCAAAGGAATGTATCCAGTTACCAGTAACCCTGTATAGGTGGCCCAACGAAAACTAGCAAGACTAATAATACCTTAAAAACTGAAGATGTACGCGAAAAACGCCGAAACAGGTCCATTTTGTTATCGAAGGGAGCATATTTCGCTGGAAAACTTAACTACCCAAGTTCATCCCCTTAGCATGAGTAAGTTACCACTTTGCTTATCTTCATAGGAAAAAGATATCGAGTGATACATCACTCGGGTGAAGTTAGCAACGAAAAGTTAGCAAAGGGAGTGGCTAAACATCCGGCACCATACGATGATAATTTAATTACTTAATCAGCTATTATTTCTTGAACGACAATGAAATGCCACTTCATGAAGTCATGTGAGAATATTTGCACATTCTCATATCACAATATCATGCCCCTTGAAGACTCGCCTTGTCCGGGCCCAGAACAGCTGCCATGATTTTTTTGAATTTCCGAATCCGCATATTCAGGTGTTGTAATTTTCGATTTTCGGCTATAAAGATTGCCTTTAATTCATTTATGGCGTTTTTATTTTTCAAAAGAAAGGAGAAAAATCAACCGTGTCCCACCACTGTGAGAACTCGTCTTGTCCGGGCCCAGAACGGCCGCCATGAATTTTGGAAATTCAGATTTCCAGCTGTAAAAATTATCTTGAACTACAAGAACTGCCCATATTTGGATAGGATTTTTTATTTTTACATGCAAATATCCTCACATGACTTCACGAAGTGGCATTTCATTGTCGTTTAAGAAATAATAATAGCAGATTAGGTAATTAAATTATCATCGTACTGGAGCCGGATGTTTAGCCACTCCCGTTGCTAACTTCACCCGAGTTGATACATTATACATCATTTGAAAGCTATAACATTCTCTTTACAACAATATCTCACTTTTTCGATTTCCCTTGGATATAGGGTGGCCCAACGAAAACGCTAAACCACTGCGTTTGTCCAAAAATTATGACACTTTCTTGATTCTGTTTTTCATGTAGACGTAGGCTTTCAAAATACTAACATGCAATAAAAAAGTTTTTTTAACCATGCATAACTTTGTTTCATTGTCAAGAACGTTCTTTCTTGAGATATCCAGTTGAAATTTAGTACCTCATCTTTCTTATAATTTTTTGCGATATTTTGCTCAATAGAATCAAAACAAGATGGGAAGAATGGGGAGTTATAGAACACATATTGACTCGTTCAAAGATATTGCTTTTTACATGAAACGTACGTTTTATTTATTTTCCTCACTCTTTTAACATTTTGATTTCGGGCTTGGTTTAAGAAATGTTGAAACTTATTTGACAGTGTGTTATTGATTAATCAACTGGCTCTGTTAGGCTATGGTAGTATACTCAAATTAGAGGAATAAAGTTAGTTTTGTTGCATTAAATTATTAAATTATGTAGGGGGAGTACCTGAAGAACCCTGAAAAACGCCTGATAAATTCCTATCGATTACATCAATTGGAATCGCATCGTCTGTACCTTTTATGGTTTAAGAGATCCAAATGATGAGCAAGTTGAAAGTGACCACCGCCTATATGAAATATGGTAGACAAAATAAGCGCGTATACCTAGTTTCGTCGTTACCCGGTATGCTCTATGAGGCTAGTTTTAGTTAAATTAGTTTAATCGCGTACAACCCCAAGTGACTTTGCAATTACCGAACTATGGTTGTTTGTGTTGCTTTTGAAATACCAAATAGAGTGTATTCCCTTTTCACCCCCACCCTTCTGAACTGACTGACCCAGGAGCTTCTGGTCAGTGGCGGCCGCAGCCGAAGCCCTCTAAAAGGTATAGCAAAGCGAGCCTCTATCGCTAGGTTAAGTCCATCCATATAATATTATATCACTGCGAATGGTGTAAAAATAAGTACGTTCCACTTCCACTCAAAATGCTTCCTATATGGTAAAGCTGCATTCCGAATTCTACACTTTCCCATTGTTGGATGAACCAATGGTCTCATGAGTGGCTACCTTCATCACTGCCGTAGAGAAAATTAAGCAAATATTTATTTCCTTAACATTATTTATTTTACTTATTAAAATACTAATTTTCTAATAGTCTAATACATCCATACTTACAATAAAACATCGTTATTTTATATTTTTTATTATTCATGTTATTCTTGCTTCTTCTGCCGTTCGATTCTAGCCTATATCGGTATTGGCGCATTTAAATGGCTTTTAATAGGTACCTTTTTTTAATACCGAAAAATCTTCAATTTCAACTGCTTCAATAAAAACTTCAGCCGATCTTCTCCCTGGTTTAGTTGAGAAATCAGCCAATTGATGTGTAACACTCAAAGACCAATTATTCACGTTGATTTTTGTTCCAAAGTGTTTGCTCCCATCATTGATTTTCTGTCTCTATCAACTTAAAGAAACCCTCGTTATTTCTAACATCCTTGTCTCCTTTACCTGCAAATCCAATTGTGTAATTGAAGGGCTCGGTGCAAAAACCAGTCAACTCCATTTTTTACCTAAAATGAGTTATTATATGCATAATATAGAAAAAAAATATTGCGGATCTTCTGGTGCAAGAATCAGATGGACAAGAACATGAAGAAAGTCAACATGACATAGTGACGGAGATGAAGTAGAAACAGAAAATTTTTAGTTTTTTTTTTATGTTTACCTTTCTATTGTTCGTTTTTTTATAACCTCATCAGAGTGTTATTTTTTTGTAGTTTTCATTTGTTTCCCTGTTCTTTAGAGTTTCCTTGATTTTAAATAAAGATGTGCTTGATATCTAACTATAAATATATGATTAACGAAATATTGGTGCTTTATTTGTGTAATTTTTACAGGTTCGGTGCAAGAAACAGTCAAATCCAAGACTTTCAAAATTTTTTTTTGATGTGTCTGAGAAAAATTTATCTTTCAGTTTATTATTAAATCACTGCCAAGTCCCAATATTAAATGGTCAATTTTTTTCGAATCAAAACTTTGTCAAATAACATTTTTAGAAAGTTTTTTTTGATTTCCCACAAATTATGAAAAATGGAGTTGACTGGTTTTTGCACCGAGCCCTTCAATTATTCAAAATTCATTTTTGCTTCGAATCATTCTGCTTCAGTGATGGACAGAGAATTAGAGTCTTGGCTTCTTGAACCTCCAATCTATGATTAATATTTCATTGTATTTTATTAGGTGTTGTGTACTGCAACTACTATACTTTTCTGGAAAAAATTGCAGCCGATATTGAAATAATGAGGCCTGGTATTGACAACTCAATACACTATTTTTGTGTTAATAACTTTTTATTTGATATGAAATTATTATGAAAGTGATTTTAAAATAATTAGATCAACTAATAGGTAACTAATATACTATTGCACAAAATTAGGGAAACATTTTTTTTTATTCCCCTCCTGAAATAAGCTAACACGAGCTACCTTTCAACATCTTGTGAACTATTTTGCAGGATTTCATACCAGGAAAACTGTCTCTTCACAACGAACGACGATATCGCGAAGCATTTGGTATAACGAGTATAAAGAGTTTGCAGGGAGTCTCAATCAATCGTTCAAGCCTGTTAAAGGGTGATTGAACTTTAGGTGATTACAGGGTATGCTGAAAATTTTATTAAAAAAAGTCTATTTTGGTCCATAGATCCAAGGCATAGTAGTAGAAAGTAAACGAGCGTTTACCTTTCTTCATGACATCCAGAGCAAGTTTGGACGTTTTCATTCCTAAACTGCTAAAATAATTAATTTCAACGTTGAAATAACTTTTCTCATAATTCATTCGCCGGATTGGGTTTGTTGTTTTTTGAAAAATCTCTTTATTTTACTTATGAGACCGATAATTTTTTACCTCTTAATTATCGGATTTCACCTTTTTAACACGTGCTCTAACTGGCTCAAGGGGGCCCTCAGCTCTGTTGGAGTGACCGTTGCTTGTTGTGATTGCTTGAATGCTTATTGGAGGACACTGTTGTCATGATTGAGGAGACTACTTTGTGAAGTTGGTCTGATGATGGCGAAAGCCGAAACATGTTACCACCACCAAAGTTTTGAATAAAGTCTCAAATTAAAAAGCGACTTTTATTGTTGGTTTACTACTTTTCTTCGCAATGGGTCTTCGAGAGTATTTGCTTGCTCTTGAATTAATCTACCTTTTACAACTGACAGCTCTAGATTTTGTTAGCTTAGTGCCCGTATTCACAAACGATAATTTCCTAAATAATTACGTAATCAATTATACCCATCTCACTCTATTGCAAAAAAACTGCATATCTCCATCTCACTCATTTAAATAATTACGTAATTATTTAGGAAATTATCGTTTGTGAATACGGGCATAGATCTATTATAAAGTTGTGAAAACATTCAAGAACGGTTACTCGCTCGTATAATCGAGATTTTTTTATAAGATATAGACAAATAAAAATTAATAATTTGAAGAGGGGAATATGTACTGCTAGATCGTTAATCAGTCTAAAAAATATGGAGTCTTTGATGTAAGTGAAATCACAAAAAAGATCACATTCAAGCTTGCAGGATCTGGTTGGCCACGTTATTGATATGTTATTAGTATTAACTGATAAGTCGATCATCGCAGAGCTCTTTTACTAAACGGGACCATTCAGTGACTTATGTCCAACAAACGCAGGTCAAAAGTGACCACCTTTTCTAAGAAACTTGCAAGCAGGTTTCTAGAGAAAATCAGTCCATTGAGTTCGACAACGAAATGATGTATGCGTGTCATTCGCCAAAATGTTTTGAGAGATTTAAATATTGTGTTTCGACACCTCTACGGCTCCCATTAGATTAAGGGAGATCTTCATTGGATTCGGAGATCTTAATCGATTTTCGAATTCAACCATTAGGTATAAAAATTTCAATTCTTTCTTTTTCCGTTAAACGAGCAATTTTTTTGTCATTTCTACAGTAATTTAAAAAAACACTATTAGAGCACTTTTCAGTTTGTTTCAGTGTGTTTTTACACCTTAAATCTTTTGGTAACGATAAATTTTAAGATAATCATTTCGATTCGGTTAAGTTTTTTGTTAGATAAGGGTTCTTAATAAAAGAATGAACCTATTTTTTTAATTTGATTCGAATCATTCGCATTGATTATTTTTTTCAACTTAAAGGTATATTAGGTAATTGATAAGAATTCTGGTTGCTTACATTTCGACTTATTTCCTTTTATAACAAAACACCCTGAATCTTGTCAGCGAATAGTAATAAACCCCTAGAATGTGATGGCATCGAAGAAGAGGAGAATCCTTTCTTGACAAAAAATTGGGTTTGCTTACAAAAAAATATATGATGACGTCACAGTTCAAAAATGTGATTTGATAAAAAAATAATTTTTATGTTAATAAATGCTTTTTTTACAAATAAAATCGAATTTTTTCGGGATGTTGGAAAAAAAAGGTAAATAACAAAGTTATGAATATTATGCGGAACTTTATCACCACGCTAGTTATTGATTTGTTAAATATCTTTAAAGTAACGAATAAAGAATTTACTAAAATATTACTTCCTTAAATTCTTGAAAGTAGAAAGTTAAGTAAATATAACGACTAATTTTGCTCCTTGGGAGCTAACTGGGGAAGTGCTCTAGTAAAAAGATCACTCAATAAGATAATTGTTATTACTTTATCTGATAATATTTTCTGATTTTCTCATCATCTAGCTCAATTTCAGACTTATCAACGTTCAAATTTAATAAAACGTTTTTATTTCCCATATGGACAATGTCGCCCTCTCGGAATTCCGAAGAGGGCGAGGCCTAGCCTATTTGCCGTCTGCGTGGCGATACAAAAATTGCCGCCCCTCGCCCCCTCTTAAGAAGAAATGTCTACCAATGGGAGGGCTAAAACCAATTTTTTGTAGGTAAAAATTAAACACCAATAGAAACGTTATTTTAGATTAGGTAAGTTCTGCTGCACCGCGGGGCTTAGTGGTGCGAAGTATATCCCCCGAAAATCAGGGGGGGTTGGAGAATTTTTTTTTTTTTAAAACAAGTGCGAAAATGTTAATCACACTAAGCAATAACTGCATTCATACTGGTACATTTTAGCGTTACCGCATAATATATTATGTATAGGGTGTTTCACCAGCAGACCGACACAGCTTAAGGGTTGATGTAGGTTTTCAAGATGATTTGGGATCTGGTTTTGAAATTTTTCTGAGGCCCTTCATTTCGATGTTACAGGATGGTTCATGCATTTTGCCGAAATTTTTGATGAGCAGTATCTTTTGAACGAATTGATAGAATTTATGGAAATTTGGTAGATATGCTCTGCTAATGATACTTAATACCTCGCATTTTTCGTCGATTCGAAAACTGCAGGGCCGTAGTTAATTTTTTAGGTCTCTATCGGTTTTGTCAAAAAGTTCACGCTGTATGTATTTTTTCAAAGTTTAGCTTAAACCATTTTCTAAAACTACATTAAAAATGCTACAATTGCGATAAAAATAATTACTGGCACCATTACACTGAATCGAGAACAAAATAAAAACTTTTAGATTTTTCAGCATTTCAATGCATGTTTGTATTTTCGAAAAATCAAATATTATTTCTTAAAACTTGCATAAATATTTTGTAGTTATTTCAAATAAACTTGCTTGATCTGCAGATTTAGCCAAGATTAGTGAAAGTTATAGATTTTTTTAGAGCTAAAAATAAGTTTTAACAAGAAAAAACTCAAGTGTTAACTGAACGAAGATATGGTAATTTTAATGACAAACAAACACATAAGCGTATAAGTAACACAATTTAGCACATTAACACATAAACAAATAAGTACATAAGCGAAACAGAAAGAAAAATATCAACACAAATTTTGGGAAGAAAAACTGCAATTAAGTGCAGATAATATTCAAACAGGCCACCATACTTTTTTGATTTTTTTATTTCTGTTTCGCTTATGTACTTATTTGTTTATGTGCTAAAATTGTATTTTTTATACGCTTATGTGTTGTTATGGATTATCACTTATCATCAAAATTACCATTTCTTCTTTTAGCTGTTTTTCTTATTAAAACTTGAGTTGTTTTTCTTGTTAAAACTTATTTTTAGATCGAAAAAGTCTAGAGTGGTTCCTAATCTTGGCTAAATCTGTAGATCAAGCAAATTTATTTGAAATAGCTAAAAATACATAAGTTTAAAAAATCACATTTGGGTTTTCGAAAATTAGTAACAACCATAAATTGAAATTCTGAAAAAACTAAAAATTTTTCATTTTCTTCTCAATTCAGTTTAATGGTGCAAAGTAATTTTTACCGCAATTGTAGCATTTTTCATGTACTTTTAGAAAATGGTACTAAACTTTGAAGAAAATGCATAATACAGGGTGAACTTTTTAAGAAAACCGATAGAGACCTGAAAAATTAAGTACGGTCCTGCAGTTTTCGAATCGAAGAAAAATGTGAGGTGTTAAGGGTCATTAGCAGAGAATACCTACCAAATTTTATTAAATTCCATCCGATCGAAGGGTCTCATAATAATGTCAATACCAGATCCTGAATCGCTTTGAAAAACTTATAATACCTACCTAAGCTATGTCGGTCTGCTGGTGAAACACCCTGTAGAGTTGAATGGAGTTACGTTAGAGCCAACATCTGGTCTCAATATGGTCAAAGCCTTCGTTATAAACTTTTATTATAAAACAAGCTGAATCGGGTTGTTCCGCGGCCAGAGCCATCCTAAGATATTCGGCGTCCGCAAGGGCGACTGAAAATTATCCGCCCTTTTTCATAATAAAATACATAGGATGGCTATAATGCCGGGAACAAGCCAGTGACTATTGATAGATTAAAAATTTAGTGCAGTATGGATTCAGAACTTAATACTATAAAGGTAATGTTTGTGCTACACTGTAATAACTAAGTCTGTCACGATATTTTGATATTTTTTGTTATTGTTATGATTTATGATCGGATTTTAACTTGCCGCCTGCGTGCGGGCAGTCATATAGCACACCTGCTAGGCCCGGCCCTGATTCCGAGTTTAATCTCGGAATTCCGACTTTAATCTCGGAATTCCGACTTTAATCTCGGAATTCCGACTTTAATCTTGGAATTCCGAGTTCCGAGTTCAAACTAAGAATTCCGAGTTTATAAACTCGGAATTTTAAAAATAAAACTGGTGTGGCGCTTCTACGCCTTCGTAGACTCCAGAGAGTCAATATTAATAAAAATAAGTACACCAATCTTCATTATTTATGGAATTATTACCAAAACTTATAAACATACAAATGAATCATTATTATTTGGACCTTTATTATGTAACTATCATTAATATTGTTTGCTGCATTAACCTTCTTTTGCTTGTGTAAAAGCATTGCGCTTTTGTGTGATTGATCTTGCTTAACAGCGCATGCCTCGCTGCCATAAAAATTATGTTTTTTGATTCATGTTGCGTAAATAGCAAAGCTTTGTTGTTCTAAAACTCTCGATCAATAAAATTCATATTTTATCAGAAGACCCAAAGAGCATTTTGAAAGGCTTAAATTTTCAATAGCTATTGCCTATAGCCTGTATAGGTAGGTATCGTAAACATAAACACTTTCAGTTTATCCGCAAACTCTCTTCTCCTATCCCATAAAACATTTCCAGGTTGATGGATTAGATGCTGGTAAGTAACGTCATGGATGCCCGGTGTCGTGTAGATGGATGTGTAAGTAAATAAGTGCGGTCCGCAGCCCACAGGAGCCCTGCGAGCCGCTAGTTGCTACCTAAGGCCGGCATCGGATCCCGAGACGCGTCCTCCAGAGACCTCGAATGTCGCCTTTCTTATCTCGCTTCACGGTTCTTTACGCCGGGACGAGGGTAGAATGGCGCGCCGCGCACTTTCTCCCTGCCCCGGATTAGATCCAGCGCTGACGGAGGTCTGCAACTATACAGGCTAGGAAGGTTACCGTGCTCTAGTGCTACTACGTAGGTTTATAGAGCGACATCGTTGTTAGGAGGATGCTCTATATCGGTTATTATCTACAGGGCGACACAAGAAGAATCTTTGAGTCTTCCAAAATTCTCGTCTCTCATAAGTAAAAGTTATTTGATTATTTTTGATATCAGATAGAAATCTGATAGAAATCTCTCGACTTTGGTAACTCCCTCTATACATTTTAACTAATACAAGTCAGGTCTGACGAGTGAGGGATCTTGTTGACAAAATGTATGTTGTTGGCAACAAATTATTTTTCAAATTCTTGTTTAACAGCTGTTTGTCTTCTGCTTCTTGCTGGCATGATGTTTGAAATCACAGATAACGTTTTTTTTTTTTAATTTTAGCAAGAATTTATAATTCAGATAACTCATGTAATTTCAATAGAAGACAGAAGCTAGGCCACCCTAAAACGGTCGAGAGAGCTTCTTTAGATAAAGTCGAGAAGTTTCACTTTGCCGAAACCTCACAGACGTTAACTTTCGATTTCGAACTATTTTATATGAACTTATTGCATAATTGGTTGTATCTATAATTAGAAGAAAAGTGCAAACTTGCAACATTTAAAAAATCTCGTTTTGTTTGATTCTGCCTCTCTTTCTCTCCTCCAAAATTTATCAACCTAATAAAATAACCGATTTATGTGCATAACGCTGGATCCATACAAACTGCTATAATAATACTACTGCCAAACCAATTTCTCTGCATGACTAATGACTATCCATGAAGGAAGTCCATTGCATAGTCAATGTTAGTGGTTGGATGGAATGGAATATCTCATGATCATGACTATCTGCACGGCACGGCATCATCACCGGAGGCAAGCAGCACATCTGGCAACCCTCCGGTCGGCCGTGATGTTCCGGTGAATTCAACATGTTCGTGGACGGACACGTCAACCCGTCATTCAGCCATATAGCATTAGCTATCGCATGCTCCTCGATAGTCGTTTGTATAGTCAATATCCACCGTTCGGGGACATTAGCCATTAGCGTGCGCGGGGGGTGCAAGGAAAGGGGACGATTATGCATGTGCATGTTGCAGCCCGCCCGCCTGGTGAGCTGTCGAACTGCCGCCTCCTGCTGAGAGCTCAAGGGCAATTGCGCGACTCCGCATCAGCGGCCAGCGGCCCTTCCAGTCCGAGGGTTTTTATTTTAAGGCACTTCCAGCGGTCAGGTACCCGACCCGAGATGAATTTGGCACATGCATGCATGGAGACGTCCAGTTCGGCAACATGAGATGGGTTATGGATTGTTTTGTTATGTTGCTGAACTTTTGTCTTCCTTTTTGTCGTTTGTAGTTCCGCGTAATCTCTATGATCTGCCACTCGGGTGAAGTTAGCAACGAAAACTTAGCAACGGGAGTGGCTAAACATCCGGCTGCGGTACGATGATAATTTAATTACATAATCTGCTATTATTGCTTGAACGGGGTTGATTTTTCTCCTTCCTTTGGAAAAATAAATACCCAAGCAACGCACCAAAGGCAATTTTTTAGCCGAAAATCTAAAATTACAACACCTGAATATGCGGATCCGGAATTTCAAAAAATCACTGTGGCCGTTCTGGGCCCGGGCAAGACGAGTTTTCACGAAGGGATGATAGGGTGGATCTTTGTCCTTGGGTTGAAAAAATAAAAACCCCAGCAACGCATCAAGGGCAGTTTTTATAGCCGAAAATCTAAAATTACAACACCTGAATATGCGGATTCGGAATTTCAAAAAATCACTGTGGCCGTTCTGGGCCCGGGCAAGACGAGTTTTCACGAAGGGATGATAGGGTGGATCTTTGTCCTTGGGTTGAAAAAATAAAAACCCCAGCAACGCATCAAGGGCAGTTTTTATATCCGAAAATCAAAAATTACAACACCTAAATATGCGGATTCGGAATTAAAAAAAAATCACTGTGGCCGTTCTGGGCCCGGGCAAGACGAGTTTTCACCAAGGGATGATAGGGTGGATCTTTGTCCTTGGGTTGAAAAAATAAAAACCCCAGCAACGCATCAAGGGCAGTTTTTATAGCCGAAAATCTAAAATTACAACACCTGAATATGCGGATTCGGAATTTCAAAAAATCACTGTGGCCGTTCTGGGCCCGGGCAAGACGAGTTTTCACAAAGGGATGATAGGGTGGATCTTTGTCCTTGGGTTGAAAAAATAAAAACCCCAGCAACGCATCAAGGGCAGTTTTTATAGCCGAAAATCTAAAATTACAACACCTGAATATGCGGATTCGGAATTTCAAAAAATCACTGTGGCCGTTCTGGGCCCGGGCAAGACGAGTTTTCACTAAGGGATGATAGGGTGGATCTTTGTCCTTGGTTTGAAAAAATAAAAACCCCAGCAACGCATCAAGGGCAGTTTTTATAGCCGAAAATCTAAAATTACAACACCTGAATATGCGGATTCGGAATTTCAAAAAATCACTGTGGCCGTTCTAGTAACTGGTGTGGTCTAACTAGTAGTATTTTTACCGCTGAATAAAATAGCGAAAGCAGAAAAACAATTGAACATCGCATTTTCGAGATATTTAAAAAGATGTATTTTTTTAATGGAACAACCTGTATATTTTTAGATGGATCGATTGCAAATTTTTTTTAAAGGGAAAAGTCTTTATACACTATGATCCTTAAATAATAAATTTATTAATTATTCATTATTTTATTACTCCCAAAGTAGGCTGCGACAATTACTGTAATTTAGTGTACCTACGTAATGTAAGGTAAAAAAATTATGTCGTCCTCAATAGTGTATTTTTCTATAAAAAAATACACTAAAAATAAGAGTTGTTACCTTGAAAAGGATTTAATTTTACATAAACAAATAACAGAACTTGTTTGTGTGTAAAATGTTATTATTTTAGGATCATAGTGCATAGAGACTTTTTCCTTTAAAAAAAATTTTGCAACCGATCCATCTAAAAATATACAGGATGTTCCATAAAAAATATCCATTTTTTTAAATATATCGAAAACGCGATGTTCAATTGTTTTCCTGTTTTCATGCATCGTTTTATTCACGAGAAAAAATACTACTAGTTTGCTAATTTAACCGACTTTCTAGCTGAAATAATAACGAAGTTAGCAATAGCGTGCCGACTTAATTTAAAACACAGACAAGTTCTGTTATTTGTTTATTTAAAATTAAATCCTTTTCCATATAACAACTCCTTTTTTGTGTATTTTTTTTATTGAATAATACACTATTGAGGGCGATATATGTTTTTACCTTACATTACGTAGGTAGGTACACTAAATTACATTAATTGTCGCAGCCTACTTTGGGAGTAATAAAATAATGAATAATTAATGAATTTATTATTTTAGGATCATAGTGCATAAAGACTTTGTTCTTTAAAAAAAATTTGCAACCGATCCATCCAAAAATATATAGGGTGTTCCATTAATAAAGTTACATTTTTTTAAATATCTCGAAATCGCGATGTTCAATTGTTTTTTTGTTTTCGCCATTTTATTCAGGAGAAGAAATACTACTAGTTTGCTAATTTACCCGACTTTCTAGGTTAAATAATAACGAAGTTAGCAATAGTGCCGACTTAATATAAAACACGGTGTATACCTAAATATAAAAATACCTTTTGATCATGCTCTGTGAAAGTAAAAATTTGGCGACTTTTTCAATAGCGAGTGTCTCGAAAACTGGTACCTAGAGACAAAAAAAAAAAAAAAAAATAGAAGAAGTGAACTTCTTTGAAAGAAAGTTGTGAAAGTGACGTTTCCTGTTTTTAACAAAGCAATTTTCAGTTGGAACTTTTTTAACGATTTATTAGCAAAAGAATAGGTACTCCTTCCACCAAAGGGTTTTTTTGGGAGAGAGGGAGATACTCCCTTAAATACGTTTATTTTTATTTTTATGATGCACTAAAAGTTTCTGAAGAAAAATTTTAAATGTTATTTCGGACTAAAACTTCTATGTTCGCGAGTGTTTCGTTGGTGAAGGGACAAACGGTAGCTGTCGATAGAGCACACCGAGGTGGCTTTAATTAAAAAACCCATTGTTGATGTGTCCCACGTCATTAGCACAATAGATACAGGAATATCGCAGGGATATGTTTTATGGATATTCAGGTGTTGTAATTTTAGATTTTCGGCTATAAAAACTGCCCTTGATGCGTTGCTGGGGTTTTTATTTTTTCAACCCAAGGACAAAGATCCACCCTATCATCCCTTCGTGAAAACTCGTCTTGCCCGGGCCCAGAACGGCCACAGTGATTTTTTGAAATTCCGAATCCGCATATTCAGGTGTTGTAATTTTAGATTTTCGGCTATAAAAACTGCCCTTGATGCGTTGCTGGGGTTTTTATTTTTTCAACCCAAGGATAAAGATCCACCCTATCATCCCTTCGTGAAAACTCGTCTTGCCCGGTCCCAGAACGGCCACAGTGATTTTTTGAAATTCCGAATCCGCATATTCAGGTGTTGTAATTTTAGATTTTCGGCTATAAAAACTGCCCTTGATGCGTTGCTGGGGTTTTTATTTTTTCAAACCAAGGACAAAGATCCACCCTATCATCCCTTTGTGGAAACTCGTCTTGTCCGGGCCCAGAACGGCCACAGTGATTGTTTGAAATTCCGAATCCGCATATTCAGGTGTTGTAATTTTAGATTTTCGGCTATAAAAACTGCCCTTGATGCGTTGCTGGGGTTTTTATTTTTTAAAACCAAGGTCAAAGATCCACCCTATCATCCCTTTGTGGAAACTCGTCTTGTCCGGGCCCAGAACGGCCACAGTGATTGTTTGAAATTCCGAATCCGCATATTCAGGTGTTGTAATTTTAGATTTTCGGCTATAAAAACTGCCCTTGATGCGTTGCTGGGGTTTTTATTTTTTCAACCCAAGGACAAAGATCCACCCTATCATCCCTTGGTGAAAACTCGTCTTGCCCGGGCCCAGAACGGCCACAGTGATTTTTTTTAAATTCCGAATCCGCATATTTAGGTGTTGTAATTTTAGATTTTCGGCTATAAAAACTGCCCTTGATGCGTTGCTGGGGTTTTTATTTTTTCAACCCAAGGACAAAGATCCACCCTATCATCCCTTGGTGAAAACTCGTCTTGCCCGGGCCCAGAACGGCCACAGTGATTTTTTTTAAATTCCGAATCCGCATATTTAGGTGTTGTAATTTTTGATTTTCGGATATAAAAACTGCCCTTGATGCGTTGCTGGGGTTTTTATTTTTTCAACCCAAGGACAAAGATCCACCCTATCATCCCTTGGTGAAAACTCGTCTTGCCCGGGCCCAGAACGGCCACAGTGATTTTTTTTAAATTCCGAATCCGCATATTTAGGTGTTGTAATTTTTGATTTTCGGATATAAAAACTGCCCTTGATGCGTTGCTGGGGTTTTTATTTTTTCAAACCAAGGACAAAGATCCACCCTATCATCCCTTCGTGAAAACTCGTCTTGCCCGGGCCCAGAACGGCCACAGTGATTTTTTGAAATTCCGAATCCGCATATTCAGGTGTTGTAATTTTTGATTTTCGGCTATAAAAACTGCCCTTGATGCGTTGCTGGGGTTTTTATTTTTTCAAACCAAGGACAAAAATCCACCCTATCATCCCTTCGTGAAAACTCGTCTTGCCCGGGCCCAGAACGGCCACAGTGATTTTTTGAAATTCCGAATCCGCATATTCAGGTGTTGTAATTTTAGATTTTCGGCTATAAAAACTGCCCTTGATGCGTTGCTGGGGTTTTTATTTTTTCAACCCAAGGACAAAGATCCACCCTATCATCTTTTCGTGAAAACTCGTCTTGCCCGGGCCCAGAACGGCCACAGTGATTTTTTGAAATTCCGGATCCGCATATTCAGGTGTTGTAATTTTAGATTTTCGGCTAAAAAATTGCCTTTGGTGCGTTGCTTGGGTATTTATTTTTCCAAACGAAGGAGAAAAATCAACCCCGTTCAAGCAATAATAGCAGATTATGTAATTAAATTATCATCGTACCGCAGTCGGATGTTTAGCCACTCCCGTTGCTAAGTTTTCGTTGCTAACTTCACCCGAGTTGATCTGCCCGCTTATGTTTGTTTCCCGTGTTTTGAAGCTAGCTCCCGTGGATGCGCAAGTTGTCTGAATGCTGAATCTGTTTACTAGAATTTTAAAACGATTGTTTGAACTGAAAAACAACTCAATAGGTTTTGCATAAATAGAAATAATTACTTTGTGTAGAGAAGGAACAGTTAACAGCAGAGATAAGAACTGACCGCGTTACTCATGACTCACCGTGGTTAACTCACCGTGGTTAACATCCACTAACTACACGCGATTGATAGCAATGGATGAAATTGGTTTAGTGACATCATTGCAATTGACAAAAAAATATAAAAGAGCGTTAATAATAATTATTATTGATCCAACAGTCCGATATGAAACAAATGATGAAAATCAGGAAAAAGTTATTAAAAAACATGAGGCTTCTATGTATGAGTTATGTATCAACACTACGCAGAAAAATAAATGACAGCCTAGTGACTACTCGAGATTGGGCAGTATAATTAATGGCCTTTAGTTTGGTGCACGTGGATCGATTGGTCAAAGTGTAGGTACTAGATTTTTGTTACCTTAAATTAGATAAAACTGCAATTATTATCGAAATTGCGGAACAAATTCTGATTGATACGTTAAACCAGCACATACTTACCTATACCTATATAGTTAAATTTCAAGAATTCCGTATTAATTATTATTTTAACCCGCGAGTGGTCGCTAGATGAGCGTTTAGCTCACCATTTTCTTTAAATTGTAATTATTATGTTATTTGAACTCGTACAATCTTGTCGATTTTTCTAGCTTAGTTTATAGCCTTAAGAAGAAACATAGAAAGGATTTTGTAATGAAAATCGGGTAAATTTATTTTTTATGGACACTTCATTCACCGCAGTTGCCGCCGCGCGAGCTAAACGCTCATTAGCGACCACTCACGTTACTCAACTGCTCTTATGTTTAGGTCTGCTAGCCATATGCAAGGGCTGCTGTAATTTCTTTACCTGAAGTTATTTGTTGTTTTTATGGTATACCGAGCATTTGGCTGTTAGTTTAGTTCATAATCAAACAGTTTGAGTTACATAATGTAAAAAAATCCTATAGTTATCTACCAAAAAAATGTATATTGGCAAGTTAACAATTTTATTCATCCTTATTTGAAAATACTTACAACAAATATGGCTAATTCAGGGTGTTGGGTTATCGGACAGCCAAAATAAAATTTCATACCTATACAAAACCGCATCATAAGCATAAAAAAGAATAACTTTTTCCTTATCGGGTTTCGTTCAGGAAATATTTCTAAAAATCTAAAATTAAATCATCTGTAAATATTTTATTTTTTTGAGTACATTATACAGCCAAATTAAAATTTTATCAAAACTTTAATTAATATTTAAATTTTTATTTGTTTTACTAAAAAATACTAACTTTTTCCAGGTAGGGCTTTGTTTAGCAAATACTCGGGCAAAAAAAAGACAACGCCTGATCTGGAAATTCTTTTTTATGCTTCTAATGCGGTTTTGTAAATTTAATTTTAGATGTCCGATCACCAAACACCCTGTATTGTGCTTCAAAGTGCTTTTTATTGCACATTTGCTTGTTGATTTTACATGGGAGCGAAACGCTCGCTAGCGACCACTGGTGTTACAATTCACCTAGCGACCAATGCCGGGTTAAGTAGGTACACTGCTATATTCATAATTATCAATCCGAACATTTTATGTCCACTCGGATTGATCAGTATGAAATGTTTTCACAGCCTATAATATGCAGGCATCTAATGCCAAATAAAGGATTCTTCTTCTTCTACCTAAGTACCTAATAAACAGCTGCAATTAACCTTTGATTAAAGGCACGTGGGCATAATTTTGGCAAGGGGTGTGAATTTTTGTCTATATATTTTTTAATAATATTAATTTTTTACCCCTCGCCGCAGCTATTCTCCTTCGAGGACCTTTACTACAGATTGATCAAGCGAAAAGTACATGGTGTTTCATTAATCAGTGCAGAAAATTAAACTGGAGATTCCTTGCTGAATTTTAAGAGATGTTTGTCATAAAAAAAAATTTTAAAGCCTCCCCTAAGAAGTTACAGCCACTTAAAGTAGGGTAAAAAATCCACATTTGTCGATTTTTTTCTGAAATAACTTGAAATAAAAAAAAGACGGCTAGGTATTCGAAACTACTACCAGGAAGCCTCCATAATTACGTAATTTTATCCATCTTTGTTCTCTGCAAGGGTGTGAATCATACTACCCCTAAATAAAAGTTTTTTTTTGCAGAACTTTTTTCCTAATAATTTTTTTTATCTTCGCAAATTCACACTTTGGAGGGCCAGTTCAATTGGAAAAAAAATGTCTCTTAAAAATTTCACGGAAACACTACTTTCCCACTAAAGAAATAAAATAAGGGCATGTATTCAAGAAAATGGTGCCCATTTTGAGCACTCTTAAACAAAATTTTGTTAATTTAGTTAAATATGATTTGTTTATTGTTTATTATTTTTTTGTGTTATTTAATGTTTATTTATTCCTATAAATATTTTACATATTCATTTAGTGGAAAAGTATTGAGTTTCCTTGAAATTTTTAAGAGACAATTTTTTTTCAATTGAACTGGCCCTCCAAAGTGTGAGCTTAAAGATAAAAAAAATTATTAGGAAAATAGTTCTGCAAAAAAAACTTTTATTTAGGGGTAGTATGATTCACACCCTTGCAGAGAACAAGGATGGTTAAAATTACGTAATTATGGAGGCTCCTGGTAGTAGTATTCAAATACCTAGCCGTCTTTTTTTTATTTCAAGTTATTTCAGAAAAAAATCGATAAATGTGGATTTTTTACCCTACTTTAAGTGGCTGTAACTTCTTAGGGGATGCTTTAAAAATTTTTTTATGACAAACCCCTCTTAAAATTCAGCAAGGAGTCTCCAGTTGAATTTTCTGCACTGATTAATGAAACACCCTGTATAACAATCCCCTGATTTTAGTTTGTAAAAATATACTTCAAACAAAGCGGGGCACTCTGAGCGTAATAATTACGACCACGTGGAAGAAATCTACATGTAATGGTTCATGTAACCATCTTACAACACGAAAAGACATTTACAAATTATTGTCAATGTGGTGAAAATTATTGAAGATATTATAATTAGTAGAAGACATTATAGAAAAAATTAGAGGGGTTGAAATATAGGAGTTTCAAATTTCGAAAAAAATCAAAATCTCAGTTTAACTTAAGCTTAGAAAAACCAAAATTGGTACACGCTGTGAGAGTACAAAGAGCGTTCATTGACAGTAAGTAGAGTTGAGTTGTAGCATTTTAAAGGGTTGATAACTTTAAAATCTTACAGAATTTATTAACCCGTTAGGGCGATTTAAAAATTATTACATTATTTTATTGGTAATTTAATTTTCTAATTTTTTTCTATCGTTATTTTTAAAAAAACTTTGTATTTTTAATCAGAAACCTGAATAACTAAAAATAAAGTATTGCAATAATAATTGTATTACCTATTTAAATAGATTGAACAGTGGCGCTTTTAAATTAAATGTTAAAATTGATGATCAGGAAGAAAGTTGAAAACGATTAAGATTTTTGAAAAATAACAAGAGAAAAAAAGTGAGAATTAAAAGCCAACTTTTTAATTTCCGATGTTTTTAAATAACATAACTGCAATTTTTTTTAGTTAGTTAGGTATAGGTAGGTACTCGGATTGTTGTTGAAAACGAAAAAGTAAAAAAATAAACAAGAGAAATAAAAGTTTGAGAAGTAAATTTCCCATAAAATAAAGTAACAATTATTTCCTTATATTGGTCAATGGGTTAACAAAATTATATATTAGGTAACATTCTAAGGATACATCATCCCTTATCAACCCTTTAAAATGCTAGAGCTTAAAACTCTACTCACTATCAATGAATGCTCTTGGTACATTCACAGCGTGTACCAAATTTTGTTTTTCTAAATTCAAATAGGTATAACGGAAATCTATTGATTTATTGATTAATTATTGACCTTTTCGAAATTTAAAGCCCCTATTTCAAGGCCTATAACTTCTCAGGGGTGCAACTTAGTATAGAGATAGGTAAGTTTCGTTAAATCACCATATTTTGCATTCCCCGCCTACACGCTTCTGCTCTGTTTCGGTTCTTATGCGAAGCACCCTGAATATTTTCGCAAATAGTTGCAAAAAAAGAAAAGCAAAAACGTTTCTTGTAAAAATTTTGAAAATTCGAAAAAAATTTACATGAACCCCGGAAATAAGTATATGCAGCGTTCTGAGTAGCATGTGTTTCCCTCGTAGTTCCTGAAGAGTTTTGCAGAAAAGCATTTATTTATACCCAACAATGCACAATATGTAATTGGTTACACTGTTAATTGTTCATTTATTGACAGTCGATTTCGAAACTAACGACGAAACTATTAAATTCTTGGCAAAGTGAGAGGGGATCATTCAGCTCTTTGGTAGCTTAGAACTCTGATTAAAAAAAGGCGAAATCTTTCTTAAAACTTTTATATAGAACAATTTGCGAAAATGTAGAGGAACTCTAGAGCTCCCCTTTTCGATGTCATTTTTTGCATTAGAACTCATTTTCTGAGAAAAAAGAGAACTCTGTAAAATAATTCTAGTTACGGAAAATAAATGTCCATAACATAATAATAAAAAATAAATTTATCATGTTCTCTCCAATCAACACGGCGCTTAATAATATATACGGTAAAGTAGGTACGTCCGACGTCCGAGCAGGTATAATATGAATCTCTGCTGTCATGATCATGAGTAAATAGTTACCAAGCACTATTTTGCAACATCCAATATAATTGCTTTGTGCAAAAATTATATGACGTGTAATTATTATTCATATACATTATACTGCAATATTGACCAGGCGAGCCCGACATTCCAAACATCTTGAAACCCAATCCTCCCTAACTTGGCAACACCGTTCCGCTGACCCCTCGGCCCCCTTCAGTGGATGGCAGTGCACCCCATTAGCAGCGGAAACGGCCACTGCTCTCTCATCACGGTTGCATGACTAATTCCTGGAAAGCGGGACGCGTTGCAGATTGTCTTGGTGCAGCTGTACCGCGGGGGGCGAGAGGGATGGACTCGGCGGCCCGTCGCCACGGTCCCTAATGACGCGCGGCCCTGGCCCTGCGGCACACGGCACACAGTAGATATCGGGCCTTGTTGGTTGGACGCGAACAGAATCATTGCATGCACGGACCCCCTGTCGAGAGTCCTTGGAATCGGCCGTATTATCTACATTCTGGACTCTGGACTTAATGCTGATGGAGACAGATGCTTTCTAATTATTTATATCCGGCTCCTGGCTGAATCAGTTCCGCACAGTATGAGCTATCAGTATGATATAATATGGAAATAGGTGTTTTTTGCAATTTATGATCGTAGTTTATAGTAATAGTGTTACCTAATCGTAGTCAATAATTATGAAATTTTAGTAAATTTTTACTGAGAATTTTTTTTCTTTCTTAGCTTCTAATCAAATCAAAATAATACTTAATTATGATCATTTCAGAATTTTCAGATACCTATAAGTAATGCAGAATACCCAATTAATCAATAATTATTGTTAATCGTTAAGAATCATCTATTGTCAATACTTTAATTACGATTTTCATATATAATTACAACAAGTGAAATCGTGTAGGTGAAAAATTACGTAGGTTTCCAGGAAACATGTTGTCAATCATTAATTATCCGAGTCATCAGGACGAGGGTAACTACTTATTTGACAACATTTTACGTGTTGTATTCGTTATTAGATTATTATTATCACCGGTAAATTTAAAAAATCCGGTCACAATGCATTAGAATGGGAAACCTTTATACAGTATTCCTGAAGCATCTTAATTAAGAATCACAAAAATGGATCCTAAATACTTAAACTGAAAAAGCCAGACATTCTTGATCAATGATCATATTTCTGGTGTGATTCGTTTTACCTAAAACATTAAAATATCTCGAAAAGTCAGCCCTCTGCGGAAAAATGTTTTCTACAAGGGATTTTGTTCGGCGAGGGACATCGCTGGGAAATAAAAAACGCTCTGCATCCTTCACCACATGCGAGGGAGTAGGGGTAAATTTGAAATTTTAAATAACAGCCTCAATTTTTTATTGCGAATTCGTATTCACTGAAAAAAATGCGTAAGATTTAACTGAAACATATTTTTGAGCATTTTTTTCATTGAATATGAATTTACAATAAAAAATAGGGGCTGTTAGTTATAAGTCCTCACCTCCTCGCAAGGGGGAGCGCTGCAGGGCGGTTTTTGTATTTAAACGATGTCCCCCATACCGAAGAAAGCCACCTTTCTAGAAAACAGTTTTACACAGAGGGCTTATACATGTAGGTATTTTTTGAAATTTTGGGAGATATGAACAAAATAAAATTTCCTCAATTACAGCGCCATCCATTATTAATCGCAAAAATGTTTCAGATAAATCTTCCGCATATTATTTTGTCGCAGAATACGAATTTCAACGTTACACCTACTCCCTCTCCCTTCACAAGGGGTGAGTGGTGCAGGGTGGTATTTTGGATGTGAGATTTTTTTTGGATGTGCGGTGAGAGCACCGCACAAAATCACATTTATAAAAAAAAAAATTTCCGCAGAGTGCTTACTTTTCGAAATATTTGAATTTTTCCAGTTATAAGAATCATCCTGTACACTTAGTTGCATTACTTTCGAAATATTTTTTTATACACGTTATTTTCGTTGTTTTTACTTCGTTCTAAATATACAGAGTTATTCATGGTATACGGGACGAACGATTATGATTATGTCCCTTGATTTTGAGGAAATTTTGTTTTTGAATAGAATACAGACCCGTTAAGGGGACATTTAAAAATTATATTCATAATGCATAGAGTGTCCCAAAAATATGAAACATATCAAAGTTATGTTTTTTAAATGGTTAGCCCCTATATTGCATTTTTAGATTGTCCGAGAAGAAAAAATAAGACCGGTTTTTAGAGTTGGAGTTTAGAATAGGAAATTTTTGTGTTATAAACAAGTGAAAATTGCAATTTTCGAGGTTCATGGCAGTATACAACGGAGACAGCTACGAATATTAGAGAACGATTTACATGTCCCTATCTCAACTTTTTATGTACTTATATTCAGTGATGTAGATTAAATATTGTTTATGAAGGGTGATAAAAAATCTCAAAAAAATTTGAGATTTCCCAGCGCGTCGCAAAATAAAAAAAAAACACAAATAGGGCAAAAGTTTCTGAACCATGGAGTAGAATATAGAAAAGTTTAGATAAAGGGACATGTAAGCCGTTTTCCAATATTCGGAGCCGTTGCCGTTGTACTCTGCCATAGACTTTGAAAATTGAGATTTTTTACTTGTTTATAACTCAAAAACTACTCCATCTAAACTCCAACTGTAAAAACCGTTCTAATTTTGGCTTCTCATACAATGCCATTAAAAAAAAAAAACATAACTTTTATATGTTTCATATTTTTGGGAAACTATGAAATATGACTATTGGGAACACTTATTTAAAATGGCGCTCTGACGGGTCTGTATCCTTTTCAACAACAAAATTTTCTTAAAATCAAGAGACATAGCCATAATCGTCCGTCCTGTATACCGTGTATAACATGATTGTTGGTTGTAATTTTTTTAAATCGTTAAAGTCAAGGCTATTACGGAAATGACGTCACAAATTGAATCCCTTTTCCCAATTTTTTTTTTAAATGGCTTAAAAAACAGACTTGAAATCTAACTCAACAAGACGATCCGTTTAACACTTCTCTTTAAAACAATTACCTAGGGGAGTAAATATTTAAATGAGAATTCCCTTATGTTTGAAAAATCAAAAGACTAAATGCACGTATTCACAAAAGATAATTTTCTAAATAAATTACATAATCATAAATCTCCATCTCGTTCTAATAATACATTTAAACTCTACAGTGCATTTCTTTTTAGTGTTGCCATAGGGAATTGAATGTCAAAACTTACACATGTTAACTTTTTTTGTCTAGCGACTTAGAAGTCGTTTTTAATTTTCAACAATAGTACATTATGTCGTCTACTTCACAATAAAACGTGTCAGAAAAATCCTAATTCAATATTTTATATTTTTCTTTTTTTTCTTTTTTTTTTCTCTTTTTTCTGAAAACCCAAGCTTTCAAACTTTATTTTAGTTCTTCTTCAGAGATAAGAAAGTGAGGTCTAATAGATGGTTAATAGCGTTGGACATTTTTCTGAATAAATATACAGGGTGATTCATAATATGTGCGCATGACTTCAGGATATGATAGCTCGTTTTTACAGTGTCGTAGAAATTAGTGGTAAAACAATTTCAAGCAACCCCAAAATCTCCGCCACTACCGTATGAAATAAATTTAATCAGAGCTCAAAAAGTAAATAATAATAATGATAAGATGTGTACAAGAACTCAGTTTTATATCTGAAACGGTTCCTGAGATATCGTTAAAAAACTGAAAATACTTAATTTTTTTGACACCCTGTATTTCAAAAATGGTGGGTTTGCGGACCAATGTTAATAGGAACTTTTTTTCATATTTGAACGAGGTATCACATCCTGAAGTTCTGCGCACATATTATGAATCACCCTGTATAAACTTCCTACAATTTTGGAAATTTTGAAATAATAGTTTTTAAAACTTTTTCCTGTAAAGCAAACGTAACTTCCTGTATACCTAAAGCTGCACCAAATATATTAGCCTCGTACGATTTCTTTTTTATAAGTAATGTGTTTGTCTATTCATTGTGTTACCTAGGCATGCCTATACCTAGACCTACCCACATCTTAACAAATACTGCATTAAACGCTCGTTAACGAGGCAATTAACGAAATTTTAAAATAACCACCAGAGCAATGTTTGGACAAGTGGCAAGCACAATAACAGTAGGTACTGTTATCTAATCGACCAACTTGGTAACTATAAATTCCAAAACAGCGATAAGCAAATCTACAGTATACAGACAGCAGACCAGCCATATTATTACCATGATCATCAAAGTGAAAAGGAACGTCAATATTTGCAAATTATGCCAACGCAAAATATATTTTAAAATTGGTACAGCATGTTCCAAAATGACATGATAAACGAGTGAAAATAATAAATAAATATTGCCTAGAAGCAATTAGCATAAAGCGTATGTAAGTAGGTATTTAAAGCAACAGCATAACGGCGTAGGCGTTTAATTCTGAAAGATATGGTCTGCAAATATTCCGTCGGGTTGGCTTGGCTCAACTTTGACTTAGACATAAGCGCTTCTGCGGGGACGGGGACGGTTGACAGACGGCGAATTGGCGCCCCGTTAACGACCCTCGCATAGCTACCATCCACCCCGTCGCGACTTTATCTCATCAACCTTCCGGGAACAGTATTGCTAGGCTTCGGCTGATTTAAAATAATGACAATGACAGGATCATAATTATTATTTACACAAAGGCTAGACATCAGACAATGTTACAGGCTTAAATGCTACTTAAGTGATTTTTAGGTGGTTATTGATTGCAGTAACAATTTGATCCTAGGCCTAGGCCAATGCTTTTTTAGCAAATTATGTGTAGGTACTTACTAGATGAGTAGGTATAGTTGCAGTTATATCAAAAATTTTGATAATTTTGATTTAATCTTATTTCTTACGAGAAAATTTTTAAGATAGCGTAAATAAATAATACTCAGTATAATAAATAATAAATAATGAATAAAAAAAACCGATAGATAAGTTTATTTAAACAAATAATGATAACTAGGCCTAAAAATATAATACTATATCGTGTGAGCCAATTAAAACGCAATGTAGTGTAGCTAATAATTTAACAAGTTTGAACGATGTAGCCAATTTCCGATAACTCTTCATTATTTTTTTCTGTTCTAATTAAAAGCTCATAATTTTTTTTTTACTTTCATCTTCAAATAATGTTTATGTTGCAGTCATCTTTGAAATTAATGATATAGGTAGGTAGGTACCTATAAATAAATAATAATAGGTCTTAGGTGGTAACTGACCTTTATGCATGATTTTCTGTTGCACCCATCATATTCAACGGGTCCAAGCGTTACTTTCCCGAGACTTTCCTTTGCGTCTTAATTTTTGTCATTGGTTTTTGGAGAAAATTGCGCATAGTCCCTTGTTTGACCGCGGAATATTATTTACAGATGAAGCTAACTTTTCCAGGAACGCCATCAGATATTTTCATAATAATCATATTTGGACAAACGAAAATCCCCATGAAGTTGTATAAGGTAACCATCAAGTATAATTTTCAGTGAATGTGTGGGCTGGAATTATTGGAAATTACCCAGTTGGGCCTTTTTTATACTAGAAAAACTAAATGGCTATAATTATCACCGGTTTCTAGAGGAGAATTCGCCCATATTGTTGGAAGAAGTACCAATTTCAACAAGAAATAGAATGTGGTTCATGCATGACGGCGCGCCCGCTCACTTTAGTATTGAAGTAAGAGAATATTTAAATCGTACATTTGATAACTGATGGGTAGGTCGTGGTGGACCCCAACTATGGCCTCCTAGGTCACCAGATTTAAATAGTTGGGACTTTTTCTTATGGGGGTATCTAAAGTCCCTAGTTTACCGTACAGTAAACACCCTATACAGGGTGTCCCACGACATGACTACCATAGCTTAAGGGTAGGTGTAGTTTTTCAAGGCAATTCAGGATCTGGTTTTGAAATTTTCCTGAGGCCCTTCGTTTCGATGATACAGGGTGATTTGTGCAAATTGCCGAAATCTTTGATGAGCGATATCTTTTGAACGAATTGATCGAATTTGACGAAATTTTGTAGATATGCTCTACTAATGACACTTAATACCTCGCATTTTTCGCCGATTCGAAAACTGCCGGGCCGTTTTTATGTTTTGATATTTTCGGTTTTGTCGAAAAGTTCACCCTGTATGCATTTTATTCAAAGTTTGGTGCCATTTTCTAAAACTACGTGAAAAATGCTACAATTGTGGTAAAAAAATACTTGGCATCATTAAACTGAATCGAGAAGAAAATTAAGTTTTTTAGTTTTTATTCGGAATTTCAATTCATGCATATTGTGTTAATAATTTAAGAAAAATCAAATGTTATTTTTTTAAAACTTTCGTATTTTGTAGTTATTTCAAATAAATTTACTTTATCTACAGATTTAGCCAAGATTGGAGACCCTTCTACAGATTGTTTTGAGCTAAAAATAAGTTTTAACAGCAAAATAACTCATCAAATAACAGCTCATCAAAGATTTCGGCAATTTGCACAAATCACCCTGTATCATCGAAACGAAGGGCCTCAGGAAAATTTCAAAACCAGATCCTGAATCGCCTTGCAAAACTACACTTACCCTTAAGCTATGGCAGTCATGTCGTGGGACACTCTGTATAGAAGAACTGAAGGATAGAATAATAAGCTTCCTGCGATATAATAAGAAATAATGGGGGTATACTTGAAAGAGTGCGCGACAATATGATCAGAAGAGCTGAAGCATGTATTACTGCAGGAGGAGGGCATTTAAAACAATTTATTTAATTTTTATGTTCTAGTATTTTATTGCGTCTCAAAAGTAAAGACGTTTAACTAATTCCCCGTATTCACAAAGCATTTCTGCCCTGTTATATCACCAAAATAATTAAATAAATGAGATGGAGATATACAGTTTTTAAGCATTAAAATAAGATGGAGATAATTGATTACGTAATTATTTAGGAAATTATCGTTTGTGAATACGGGCGTAAGTCTATTTGCAAAAATTCACTGAGTATACAGGGTGCACCATGTATCCTTCTCTATATTGCTATCTCCTGAACGCTAAGAGATACAGGGTCGGTTAGATTAGAGAAAAGATGCGCAGTTTTGTGGCCATCTCGAATTCGTCAAAACATACAAGATATCTGTGACCGTTCCTGAAATATCCTGAAAAAACTGAAAAATCGAGATTTCTTATTTTCGTCATATCTTTTTTATTATTGGAAATTAATAAATAATTTTTCGTAGGCTTACATAAGCCGTTAAGAGCTATCCATCTGACATTCCAAAATAATTCAGGCCTACTAGATCCAAGAGTTTTCCCAGTCAACTTTCGTTTTTCTTATGACCGCCATATTATTTTTTTATATCGTTCGATTTGAAAAAAATAATGGAAACCAAAAATAAATAAATTTCAAAAAAAAAATTTTTAAATTTTTATTCTTCTTTTTTCAAAGAAAAACCTTAAAAAAAATCGTCGAAAACCGTCAACATTTGTAAAATACGCCGAAATAGTGCTTGCCTTATGGTTTTTTTAATTTATCTATGAAATTCGGTTTAAAAATGTGTCTTTTTTGTAAAGAAAAAAGAAGAATAAAAAATTTTTAATTTATTTTTTGAAGATTAACAATTTTTAGTTTTTATGAGTTTTTTATATCGAACAACATAAAAAAACAATATGGTGGCCATAAGAAAAACGAAAGTTGACTATGAAAATTCTGGGATCTAGTCGGCTTTGAAAATTTTTAAAATGTCAGATGGGTAGCTCCTGACGACTTATGTAAGCCCACAAAAAATTATTCATTAATCTCCAATAATAAAAAAGATATGGAAAAAATAAGAAATCTCGATTTTTCAGTTTTTTCAAGATATTTCAGGAACGGTCACAGATATCTTGTATGTCTCGACGGAATCGAGATGGCCACAAAATTGCGCTCCTTTGGACTTGTTTAACCGACCCTGTATCTGTTAGCGTTAGGAGATAGCAATATAGAGAAGGATATATGATGCACCCTGTATTCGAAAATGCCAGTCCTACGTAAACCGAGAGTTTACTTCTTTGTAGTCGTTTATGATGGCTGTTATTTACGATCTCCGAATTGAACTCATAAATTATTCTGCTAATGTTGCATTTTTATTGATTTTCAAAGCTAATTAACGAGATAATTTGATTTTTTTTCTGAAATCTTGTTTATTATCCATCACAGGTGTCTTGATCGCGAAAAAACGAAAAATTTCAATGATAATTGAGGAGCGTTTTTTTCGACATCACCAATTTTCATCAAATTGAGCTATACATGTAATCCCCATGAAAACTCGATGCCCGAGCAGCTGCTGGTGTTAGATTTGTGAAAAATCGACAGTTACCCAAGTTATAGCATACAGAATTTGTGTGGGTTTTTTAAAACTCGATAAGTGAAGACGGTTTTTTAAAACTCGACAACTGCATAATATGCTATAAAGCACTGTATTACTGTATGAATTACTATGAAATTTTGGGGAATCATGGAGAAGTCAGTGTTTGGGGTCAAGACTGGAAAACTTTTGATTTTAAAAAGGTTTCTCAAACTATTTTGAGGAAGAAACTGCCTTTCAAGATGACAGAAGTTCGGGTGATAACGTACACTAAAAGGGACAAGAATGTGATTTGCAAAATAATATATAGAAATTTTATTAACTATTTAATAAAATTACATCTTCCCAACAGTCTGGGTTGTAAGAAACAAAGAATACTTAATAACATTGATAATAATACAATAAAAAATTTTTTTTTAAATAATTAAGTTACTATGTACTATATAAATGATGTCTTAATATATAAATGGATTTTTTTAAGGTGATTATTGCTATTGATTTTAATAATTTTGAATGTAGTCCAAATTTATGACAAAAATCTTTAAAAAAATTCGTGATTGTTCCCCGAGCACCAATAAATATACCTATTACTTCAATACTATTTAATTTGTATGATTTTTTAAAGAAATCAATTGTTTGATTATAGATTAATTGTTTTTCTAGGTTAACGTTCATAGGTTGTTTTTCGTCAATTTCAAACCGTATAGTTGGGTCTATAATCCAACCTATGTTCTTTTTTTTATCAATAGCAAGAATGTCTACTCTACGTGTACTTCCCATATTTTCTAAACAAGTTACTTCTTCAAAAACTTCAAGTCCTTTTATTCGTAAAGCATCTGCTATCATATTTCGGACTGTATGATGACGGTGATTGCGTAATCGTTCACTAAAAGGACATGATCCAAGAACATGTGGCAAAGTTTCACAAACGAATTTCTCATTGTTAGAACAATGTCTACAATGGGTGCCGTCTTTGGACCTTCCAGGGAGAACTCTTACGGGAGCAACTTCACCGATGATTTTTATAGCATCTTTTATTTCTGATATAGTAAGTCCGCTACGATCCAGTAAGTTGTTGGCAGGTTGATATTCTTTAAAAAGAATCACACCTCTACCTTTATGAGCCATGTTTATCCAGTTCTGATATTCTAATTCACGTAAAAAAGATCTTAAATGTTTTGTTTTCTCGTTTATTAAATTTTTATCGGTGATTTGTAATTTTTCTAAACATATACGTTTTTCATCTAAAAGATTTCTTGTTTTTGAGATTGTTTCGTCATTTGATTGTTCTAATCTGTTACAGATATTGAAGTGCTGTAAATATGCTTCCCAACTAGCACAAAATAATTGTAGACCTTTTTTATTTTTTGAAGTATAAATCATTGAATTCGGTAAATCAGATGGTAGATCTAAAATTTCTTTTAATGTGCATCTAATCATTTTGTCGATATCATTCAGAAATTGTTTCGATAGTGAAAGCAGTGGTGCTGTTTGGAAATTGTACGTTAAAATTGGCCAAATATAAGTATTCAAAATGGTTAATTTCTGATCTTCTTTAAGGTATGGATGGGCTGTTATAATATCAAGTTTCGTTCCTAATTTCTTAATTATTTCCGATTTGTCAATTACTATTTCATTATTAAAATTTACTCCTAAGTATTTAATACTTTCATTTAGGTTGATGGTTTTTATTTTAAATCCATCTAAATAAATTTCATCTTCCATTATTTTACCATTAACAATATTTATGATTTTAGTCTTGTTAATGTTTAGATTTAATCCAATCTCATGAAAAAGTTTAATTGTTGTTTCATATAAAATCAGAGCATTGGCTTTTGATTTTCCAATTAAAACTGTATCATCAGCAAATCCTAAAATATTAATTGGCTGTAGCTGATTATTTATTTTAAAACCAAGTTCATTTGTAATGTGTTCTTCTGATAATTCATCTAATATATGATCTACACAGAGATTGTATAGAGCTGGTGATAAAGGAGAACCTTGCATAACACCTCGTTTAAGTGGAATTTTCTTTGTTTTTCCTTTAATTGTTTCAATTTGAGTTGAGTTATTTTCTTGTAGATTGAAAATAATTTGCCTTAATTTGTTAGGTATTTGTAAAGATTCAAGAGTAGTTCGAATATGATCATGACCAACATTATCATATGCTTTTTGAATATCAAGATATATTAAACAGCAATCTCTTTTTTCTTTCTTGGCAGTTTGTAAAATTGAATTGATTATTGAAGTATTGATGTATGTGCCGGGAGTTCTAATAAAACCTCTTTGGTTTTTATTAAATGATATATATTCTTTCAGTCTTTTATCGAGAATTTTTTCTAAAATTCTTCGTAAAATTGAACATATAGTTATGGGTCTCCAGTTGGTAATTTTAGATGGATCGCCTCCTTTGTCAATGAGAATAGTTCTAGCTTCATGAAAGCATTCAGGAATAAAACCAGTACTTGAGATGAATGTTGCTATTTCTGCTAAAACCTCTGAAGTCTTTCCATATTTTAAAACTCTCATTAAAATTTTATCAGGACCGGGTGCAGTGTCAATCTTAAATGATTTCATTGCAGTTAAAATTTCTTCTTTGGTAATTTTAGAGTCATAAGTTAAATTCATTTCTTCTTCATTATTAAAATTAGATTTTCTGTTATAAGAATGTCGTATGGATTCATTATTTTTTGAAAATAATTCAGAAAATTTATCAAAAATCTCATCTAATTTTAAGGTACAGCTTTTATTTTCTTTGTTTAGAATTTTATTTATTACTTTTTGTCGTCGATTATAAAATTCAAATTGTAGTAAATCATACTCATATTTTTCTTTTCTTTTCGTTCGGTCAGATTTTGTTTTTCTTAGAGGATTAGAACAATTTTGATATTTACAATTTTGAGAAATTATTTGTTTTTTCTTACGTTTTTCATAATATTTTCGTGCGGGATGTTTAGGTCCAGGTAATGTATGAATCGAATTAGATAAAAAGTTTGCAAATTCCTTAACCTTTATGTTGAATTCATCTTTATTATATTGTTTATTGAATTCACGTAGCCATTTTTCTATATTAGCTTTAAATGATTCGATTTTTATGGAATTTACTTCACTGATTTCTTGATTGTCACTTTCAATAAATATAATCATCAATTTTAGAGTGTTTATCCATTAATGTTTTTCTGTATTCGTTAGGATGAGCTTTAGTTTTATGCATTATAACACCTTTATTATTTTTGAATGTTTTACCACATAAGTCACATGATGTATTATCATTTACTTTATTATTTAATTTATTTACCTCTCCAGAAAAATTAGAATTTTGGATGTTGTTCACATTTGAGTGAATCCTTGATATATCCACTACTATTGAATTTTCATTTTTGAAGGTCTTGTTACAGTTTTGATGGGTCCTTTCGTTGGGGTATGTTGCTGCAGTGCAGGGTTTGCTATTTTTGAAGTCTGAATTTTGATCATTAGTCTTGATATCAGATTTCTTTGATTTTATTCTTGAGGATTTTCTACGACTCTCAGGTTGGATTATTTCAGATTGTTCGGATTTACATTCTGATTTTTGTTGATTACTTTTATTATTGATCTTATTGCTTAATTCAAATGGCGTTTGATCTATTGATGTTAATTTATGTGTCCGGCTGTGGTGTATCTTGAGTCCATTTTTATTTTTGAATTTTTTGTAACACTTACTGCATGATATTTCAGAATTTTCATTTTGAAATATTTTTGATTTTGATGATTCATAAGAGGGTCCTGCTTCATTTAAATCACTAGGAATAATAGTCCAGTTCTTGATTTTTGTGTAGAAATTTCCACTATTGGGGTATTTTGGTGATAAATATCCGAAATACCTATTTCGGAAGTAACATAGAAGTCAGTGTGTTCAAGAAAGGGGTCAAAAATGCAAGTCAAATGAGTACGGCAAGTGAAATTCCATCTTATAATCATATAAGTAGTCTAAAAAAAATTATGTCAAAAAGTTATTGCAAGGTTGTGACCTTACAGAAGAAGCAAATCTATTTTATGAGGAGATCTTGGAGGGAGCTGGTGGTCCTGATCAAGACGAAAATCGAAGACGTTCATTTGAAGACGCTGCAAGCTGCATATTGACCGATAACTTGCAGATTGATAAAATATGAATTTACCTATTTAATAGTGTTAGATATCGAGTTTTGAAAAAAAACTGCATTTTTGTTCATTTTTTTTTCATTTACATCAAATAAACATCTATTGATACCAATGCATATTTACATTTCCTTAGACTTCATTAAGAGCTCCTATTTTTTCCTTTTAGTTTTGACCCTTGGCTTGACTGTGAAACAAATAAACATCTCTCCTGAAAATTTGCAATTTTGTAGATTTCGAGTTTCAAAAAACGCTCCTCAATTAACGAACACTAAAATTATTAACGGAGCCGTGACGCTAATTAATTACACTTTCACTTTCAAACTAAACAACTTCATCACTTTATAGCTCTACTATATGGTTCGCATATTTCCTGAAAATTTCAAATTGATATCTTTGTAATTAGTTGTCATTTTTGGGGTGGACACTAGTGTTGGGACACCCTGTACAAGGGAGCAGCATTCTACTGTTAGGTGCTTGTTTTACAGTGAATGAGGAAAACCCAGTGCTTTCCATCATACAGTCTTTCTATTTTGGTTTTCGTCTTTTGTCAATTGTGTTTCCAAATTTGTGAAACGGTTTTCCCATTTATTTTATATAACGTGTGATTATTCAATTTAAATTCCTCTTTCGTCAAATTAGATTCCCTTTAAACTAAATGCTCTTCCAATGTTTATAATAATGTCACTGCTTAAAGGTGTTATTACATTCTATGTAACACTAATTTTTTAGTGTATTTTTTAACAAAAAAATACACTATTGAGGACGACATCACTTTTCGAAAATCACCCAAACTCACCAAATGTCCACCGATTCTGACCCCCAGATCACGAAAAAGTGGTTTTCCAAAATTCACCTGCCCACGATATATACAGGGTGAGTTTTTTTCAATGTTTAGTACAGGGATCTCGTAAACTACTGCAGTTAGAGGAACGGTTAAATGGGGAAAGAAGTGCAGTTTTATGAGCTTAATTCGAAATAGCTTTTGTTTTTTTGAAAATCTCCATGGCTTCCTAGATTTTAGCAAAAAGTAAATTCCGCGGATTTCTTTACACCGAGATAGCAGTCTTATTATTGGGATTAGAGAAAAATCGTAAAGGAAAACCTTTTAGACGATTTCATAAACAATAAAACGGCGTTACAATTTTTTTTATTTGTTGAGTAATTTTCGAGGTATGACGTAAACTTGTGTTTTTTTAAATGTAAGTCATAGTTGGCTATGACATCATTCGATATGTATTTTTTTTCTAAATACAACGATATAAAACTCGATATCGTTTTTTCAGGAAATAAAAAAGTTAGGACGGTTTTTAATTTTATTTCCTCAAATACGTGGTATAGGCGCTGAATTTATAGCTAATTTTGAATTGAAAATCTTATAATGAATTAATAGTTCAACGGGATAGCTAGTTTTCGAGAACTTTAAAAAAAATATTAATTTTAATTCTAATCTTTCAAAAATCTTGTAACAATACCTACCTACGCTGTAGAACAACTTTACACTAAATATTCATATCAAAATGTGGCGGTTGCTTAGCAACAGCAACAGAAACAGTGAAACTATAAAATTTGACAGTTAGTTACTTAGGCCCGTATTCATCAATAAATATAACCCCTGGGGTTATATTTTAGAACATGTGATTGGTTCAAAGTTCGTAGCGCTCGTAGGGTTTGAGCATTAGACCAATCAGCTGTCAGAAAATTCAAAATATAACCCCAGAGTTATATATTTTGAAGTTTGATGAATACGGACATTAGAGGCTTATAATTTTCATTGAACTTTAAGTATGAAGTCAGGTTTTGCAGAAGTTCTTAAATCGTATAACCTGCAAGGTGAATTACTAGTATGGAGTTTTCCAACCAAGAGAAGCGTGATATGATAGAATGTTATATTCAGTGTCAAAAGAATGCTGTCAGGGCTGCGGAACAATATTTTCGCAGATGTTTTAATCGTCGTTAACCTTTTATATTCAAATGTTTCATAATATTTTCTAGAGTTACTAGATGGCTATTAGAAAATTTGTAGTTAATTAAGTATAATTGTTTGCATAGAGGATTACAAATTATTCTGCAAAATTATCTATGTATAATTTCAAATTCAACTGAGGTCTATCAGTTATGCTTACATGGCCGCCTAGTTAAGTTGAGGAAATAAAATTAAAAACCGTCCTATCTTTTTTATTTCCCGAAAAAACGATATCGAGTTTTATATCGTTGTATTTAGAAAAAAAAAGACATATCGAATGATGTCATAGCCAACTATGACTTACATTTAAAAAAACACAAGTTTACGTCATAGCTCGAAAATTACTCAACAAATAAAAAAAATTGTAACGCCGTTTTATTGTTTATGAAATCGTCTAAAAGGTTTTCCTTTACGATTTTTCTCTAATCCCAATAATAAGACTGCTATCTCGGTGTAAAGAAATCCGCGGAATTTACTTTTTGCTAAATATCTAGGAAGCCATGGAGATTTTCAAAAAAACAAAAGCTGTTTCGAATTAAGCTCATAAAACTGCACCTCTTTCCCCATTTAACCGTTCCTCTAACTGCAGTAGTTTACGAGATCCCTGTACTAAACATTGAAAAAAACTCACCCTGTATAAATATATATTTATTTCTCCAAAATCACGTTTTTTCGATTTTAAAAAAGCTCCTGTTTTATCTTTCAAGATTAGTAAACGAAATTTTGGATTCTTGTAAAGCTTTGGAATGACTTTAGATTTTCGTTGAAAAAATTTCCAAAAGTCACGTTACTTCTACAGGGTGTCCTTTCAAAGTTCCAAAAATTCGGTCCTTGAGGCACGGTTTCTGGCCGCAGTTTTCAATCTAGGGGGCTGAAATTTTTGTGAGAGTAAGATGTCCACAAGGAGTGGTCTGGTATTGCACTTGAGCAAAATCGGCCGAGCCGTTTCAAAATGGCGACCATTTGAATTTTCGGAAAATTTACTATCTTTTGAACCCCTGTATGAGCAAGACGGCAAAAAAACTTTGAAATCAAACTAACAGGATTTGAAGAAAATTATTGTAAATTTGAGTTAATGCAATAAAATTAGCATATTTTCCATTAATAAGCCAGTGTCGTGAGTAGGAAAAGGGTAAAAATGTGTAAATTTCTATAACCGTTTATGAGTCCATTTTTGAAGAAGTTGAACCGAAATTTTCCATTTTTTTTCTTTAACATATAATTTGATGTCTTAGCTTCAATTCATCTCGATTAATGTAGCACTTTAAACGAAAAATAAAAAGTTTTTCGCTTGTGCAAAATTAGCTTACACTTATATAAAATTATTAAATTGATGAAATGGTTCGCAATTTCTTTTTTATTTTTTCACATTCAATTATGAATGGTTCCGAAAATTAGAAGAGCAATCGCAACGACAATGAAATCACCTACATGCAGATGACAAAAGTATTCAAATTGGTCTTTTAATAACCAAGATATGACCAGTTTAAAAAATAAAATGTGTAGGTGTAAGTAGGTACCTGACGTACTACTTACCCTATAAATAGACGCACTATATATTTGAAACGCACCGTGGCTCAGTTACTTACACCCTTGCCTAGCAAACTGTTGGTGCGGGTTCGAACCCACGAGAGGATAATTCTTTTTTTTTTTGGTAGGTAGGTGGAGTTTTCCCAAAAAAAAATCGGATTAAATGAACAAGGTGGATTTCGGCCAAACAGAAATACATGTGACCAAGTTTTGACGTTGACAACCCACATTGAATGTGGCTTTCAAAGAAAATTAAAAACAGGAGCAGTCTTCCTAGATCTATCTGCAGCATACGACACTGTGTGGAAAGAAGGTCTCTTACATAAATTATATAAAACCATTGGTTGTAAGACGATTATGAATCTATTGGAAAATATGCTATCAGACCGAAAAATAAAAGTTTTCGTAAACGAAAAGAGCAGTAAATACAGAATCTTAAATAATGGTCTCCCACAAGGTTCTGTTTTATCTCCACTGCTATTCAATATTTACATTAGTGATTTGCCTGCAACCAAATCTAGAAAATTCATATATGCCGATGACATTATTTTAACTTACCAAAACAGCGAATTTAATTTATTAGAAGAAACGCTGTGCTCTGATTTGAAAATCATGAATGATTACTTTAAGAAATGGCGTCTTTGCTTAAACTCTTCAAAAACAGAAGTTACATGTTTCCATCTCAATAACCACCAAAAATCTAAAAAGCTAAATATAACTTTCAACGGATCGTCACTGAATCATAATTTCAATCCAAAATATCTTGGTGTGACTTTGGATATATCTTTAACCTATAATCAACACTTAGAAAAAGTGAAACAAAAATTAAAAACAAGGAATAATATTCTATACAAACTTGCTGGAACAACTTGGGGAGCCAATGCAAAAACAATTCGCACATCAGCTCTTGCACTTGTTTATTCAACAGCGGAATATTGTGCACCCGTATGGCTCAACAGTGTACATCAATCAAAAGTGGATATTCAACTGAACCAAACATTACGAATTATTACTGGAACAATTTCCTCAACTCCGATCCCTTGGTTACCTGTTTTGTCAAATATTGCTCCATCTAATCTCCGAAGACAACAAGCAACACATAAAATCATGAATAAATACCGAACATTTCCAGATGATTTTTCAATAACATCGGACCTAAATAATCTTCCAACAACGAGATTAAAATCAAGAAGACCTGTGTGGCTAGAAACATACCTGGATCGACCATTTAAAATTGAAGATGAATGGAGAAATGATTGGCGAAATAAAAGTGTTTCTTTATTCAACAACACTTTAATCGAAGATCCTTCATCATTAGTCAACGGTTTTGAAATCAGAAGGAAAGTCTGGGTACAAGTAAATCGCTTAAGAACAGGACACGGTAGATGTAATTCAATGTTACATAAATGGAATTTAATACCAAGCGCTTCCTGTATTTGCGGACATCCTGAAGAATCCATCAATCACATTGTCAATGAATGTCCTTTAACCAAATTTTCTGGAGGTTTTCAAGCAATTCATAAAATTTCCACCGAAACAATAGACTGGTTACAGAATTTGAAGCTCTTGTAAACAAAATCTACATTAACAGCCAGATAACCTCAGAAGGGCAAAATGATTGGAATACTTCAAACCAATCTCAACAGGATGGTGTGTCTAGGTTTTTTAATGGGGTTTTCCCTAGACTATATCTCTCAAAGCAAATGCTTCACCATGATGTCAACATCGCATCAGAATATCCTACAGATCGTTATTTTCCCCATGATCGACGAAACCAATCATATGTAATTTAATAAACTAAACAACATGTTAATCGTAAGACTGCAATTTGTAATTTCAAACGAATATATATATAAAAAAAAAATAGGAAGAAAATATTTATTATTGAATCGCATAAAAATACACTATTTCTGCGATTAATGCGCAATAGTAGGGGAGCCCAATAGGGGATTTCGGGATTTACTCGAGCGCGTCAGATTAATATAAGGAGGGATACCTTGCATCCTGTTGAGTACCCCCACCTTATATAAGACCTCTATGCAGGGCCGCGCGTCAAGGGCAGCTGATCAGAATAGTAAAAAAAAATTGATCATTAGAAATATTCGAGCGTGTCAGATTAAGGTATGGTGGGTTAATTACATACTGAAATGTGTACATTTTAATAATCTGACGATTTAAGCGTGACGTTAAGGAGTGGGAGGGTTACAAACTTGCAAAAAAAAAACGTCACTTGGACATGCTCGAGCGCGGTTGATTTTTTTTTAATTTGAAGGAAATAATTCTAGGGTATCGGGAAAAATATAATCTGCCGTTTTCCACAAGCCGAAGAAACGAAAATCGTTAATTACGTTGAGTGCGTGCAGACGGTGCAGACGCGCGGTAAAGTATGTATATATCCCCCACTCCACGCCTGTCTTTCCCTTTCGCTCTTTCCCTATCTCTCGCTCTCTCGTACCGTCCAGACGCTACTTTCGCGACGTCATCACAGCTGTCATCAACGCTTTGGCTTGTTACATTCAATTTTGACTAAAGTTTTTGTGACTTCGCGCGATTAAAAATGAGTGAGAATGTTGTGAAATGTGTATTTTGTGATGAAAAGACATCCGATAAAACTAAAAAATTTACATTGGTTACTTTAAAAAAATGCTTGAGGATTTTGGATTATCGTCGGAGCAAAAGAAAAAAAAAGATTAAAAAAAATCATCAAAAAATTTGCATATTATGTAAAGATTCGAATCTCAATATAATTATATTCTAATTGAAAAATAGATTTATTTTTATTTGCATGCTATTTTTCGTACGATGTAAATCATTCATTTATTTTTTTTTCAAGTCGTCAGATTAAGAAAACCCCTCTAGATAATCGTCAGATTATTGGTCATCAGATCTGGGACATCAAGATGAACCGTCCATATCTTAATCTGACGCGCTCGAGAAAATCAAAATGGCGATTTTTTTTTGCAATTTTGAAAAGCTACCGTAAGCTTGCGTCACCTCCAAATCGTCAGTCTTTTGAATGTGAGCATCTTTCGGGGTCACTTAACATCCCCTCTAAAAATCTGACGCGCTCGAGTGAATTTTTTTTTTTCTCATTTTTGTACCCCCCCCGTACGGCCACCCTCACTATGCGAACCGGCAGATTATCATACCTCCATTATCAGAGAGACGTGGAGCATACGCCCTATCATTATCTGACGCGCTCGGAGATGTCTATGTGACTGTTTTTTTTTACATCTTTGACCCCGCGTAGACGCTCCCCCCACCGGTGAACGGGTAAACATCGTATGACTTTTTTTTCTTTTTATCATGTAATCTCTCAAATCTAATAGGTCTCCACGACGCTCGAGTAAATCCCCATTTAGCATCGTGGGCTCCCCTACTACAAGAAAGTTTTTATAGAAATGATCAGAATCCAACAAAACTCAAATGCTATGAACTCTATGAAAGATGTAGAAAATCTAAGTGGCATTTACACTTTTTTAGTAAAAATTGATAAAGAAAACAACCAAACATCTAATAATTGTAATAAGTAATTTGTAGGATATCAATTTTTTTTTTATTCTTCCGAGATTTTTTATTTCACAATAATTACAATAGTGTTAAATTATAATAACAATATAAAACTTACATAGTGATGAAGTCGTCAAAAAACAAAAAAATATTATATATCAAATCATCTTTATTCAATTTTTTTTTAAATTTATTATTCTTATGTCAATCACTTTTAGATTAATTTAGAAAAAACTTTAATTTTTTTATATCATTTTGACCCAAATTAGAATACAAATTTCACTACTATGTCTCATTATATCGTTTTTATTGCTGTTGAATTTACAAATTTTATGATTAATAACAATTTACAAAAACTTAGATTTTAATCTCAACTTCGTTAAGTATAAAATTTACATCTTTATAAGACCTATGTACTAAATTTCAATATTGTTAATCATTTTATAGAGAGCCCTGAAGAAGAATTAAATAAAAATTCGAAAGCTTGGCGTAGAAAAGAGAGTGTTCATTTCTTAAAACGACTGCATTCCCAAATAATTATTGCTAATGTCATTTATAATAGAACAGTCAAATCAAACTACCTTCTTATTTAGATAGACAAGGGCAAAGAGTTTTTAGCGCAGCCCACGCAAAAATTGTTTAAAAAATTCAAGATTGGGCACCTGTTAACGCAAAACCCCGACATAAAAGCAACGGTTTAAAAAACTATTTAAAATATTTACACTACATATTCAAAACTACCAATACCTATAAACATTCTGCAGAAGGTTAAGACCTATAATGAAACTAAACATCGGACAAAAAAATGGCCCCAGTAAATGTTTCAGGGCGTAACATTCTAGAGTGTATAATAATGCATTCAACATAAAAACAAGAAATAGCGCTAAAGCAAAGTACACAATGGGCGATTTTGTTAGGATATCAAAATTCAAAAATATCTTTGCAAAAGGTTTACGAGCACAATTGGACCATCGAGGTGTTTAAAATAACCCAAGTAATAAAAAGGCACCCTTACACGTAGTGCTTCGGTCTCGGCGAGACGAGACCGAGACCAAGTTGGTCTCGTATCGGTCTCGGACCTGCGCCACCGGCTCTCGTCTCGGTCTCGGTCTCGGATCCGAGACTACTGCGAGAGTCTCGGTCAGTCTCGGTCTCGGTGGCAGTAACCTTGAATAATGCAAAATGAAATGCAGAATCCATATACTAACATCATCCTACTGTGCGTGTGCGTCTCATACATTTACCGGTTAATAACCAGCGTCGCAGCCCCTAAAGTGGCCCGTTCAGCACTGTTGAAACGTAGTGAAAACAAACAACAAACACTTTTATTACAGTTGTAGATTGGGAACAATAAGAAATTCACATATGATGAACAATTTGAGGCATACACAGCTGGACCAAGAGCTGAGACAAAAACTGATATATTGCTCTGGTGGAAAATACACCAAGCTAATTTCCCTCATATGGCCGAGATGGTCCGAGATATATTTAGCGTGATCGCTACATTAGTACCTTCAGAGAGATTATTCTCAAAACCGCCCTAATAATAAGAAAACATCAAAACTGCTTAAACAAAGACTCTGCCCGAAGTCTTCTTTGCTTAAATTCATGGGCAACTTGTGGCTTTGCTGAAAAGCTTTAATTTTTTTACCTATTTCATGTAACTCATATAATTATGACTCCTGAGATTTTAATTTAATTTTATTTTAAATTTTAATTTATTCTAAGTATACATTTTCTTACTTAAAATGTTAAGTTTATGAATATTTTGTGTTTAATTATTGAATAATAAGACTGTAATTTTTGTTTTGTGAAGGGAAAGTGTTAATAAATAATAAACTTTTCTTTCTTTAATCTTTAGATTAGTTTTTTCGATCGGGAACTTCTTATTTAATAAAAATAGGTAGGTACCTACGTAGGTACCTAAAAGATATATATAAATATTTAGTGAAAACACAGTAACAGCAGTATGTTAAGAGTTAATTGGGAATTTTGTCTTAATTGAGGCTAAACGAAACTATGTTTGCCAGCCAAGCTTTCGGAAAAATTAATTTTCCTCGGCAGGGCTAAAATAATCGAAAATTCAATACATTAATAAAATTATATAATTAAATTCACACTTACTTACTGTGCAAGTGAGCTCCAATTAAAGCATTTCTTTTATAAAATTGTACTTACTACAATAAGAAAGTGAATTTAATTATTTAATTTAATAATGTAGGTATTGAATATTCGATTAGTTTAGCCCTGACGAGGGAAATAAATTTTTACGAAAGCCTGCGGCTGGCAAAGAGTTACATTTAATCGCCCTTAGTTAAACAGAATTCACATTTAATAACCGTTAACATACTTTAGTTCAAACAAGTCTTTAAATAAATTCTGTCATGCTTCAATTTCAATTCCAATTTAGTACAAACACTGTAAGTCACAAGAATTCTATTATATTATTGACAAATATGTACCGAGAGCGAGACTGAGCGAGACTCTCGGAGTTTTAGTATCGGTCTCGCTCCCGGTCTCGGTCATGGAGTATCGGTCTCGGTATCGGTCTCGGTCTCGTTACGATACCGAGAGCGAGACCGAAAAAGTCTCGGTATCGTCAGAAGCACTACTTACACGGTGTATAATATCAGTGATGGTATTTTGTACGACAAGAAGTTGCAAAAAGTCAACTACGATGATAAAGATACCACGTTTAAAATAAATAAAATAATCAATCGCCGTGAAAATAACGGCAGAAGCGAACTACTTACTTGTCAGCTGGTTAGGATATCCAGTGAATTAATTAAATCACTGGATAGAGTCTGAGCAAGTTATTAAATATGGCCCAAGAAAGCAACATTTCTTAAAACTTAGCTTTATTTTTTTGTTTTCAGACAGATGAAGAACATCCTTCAATACGCGCCCATAAATGCCTTTCCCGTGCTTGCACGGCTTCTTATGTTCGGGTAATTTGTCGGGGTCACACGGAAAACGCATGTTTTATGGACTGCTACAGAAATATACTCATTTTTTCAAGAAGGCCGCGTTTTTGTAAATACCGGAGCTGATATTTACTTCGTAGTTATAACGAGGTCATGCACACTACTCGTATATTGTATTATATTTTTTAAATGTTTGAGAAAATCGAATACACATGATTTTTACACAGTTGGTGTTTAAATTGAGAAGTTTGTGAGTTTACTACGTAAACGGCTCAAGATAGAGGAAAACGGCTTTAACGGCCCTGTTTTAACTTTTCAGTTTTAAAATGATCAGAATTACAAATGTATTTTGAAATTCTGTATATCAGTTAGACCTCCACCGTTCTTCTCTAAAATATCCTGGAAAGCAAAAATTTGCTATTTGAAAATACTTAAATATTCGCTTATTAATAAACCTAACAGCAGAATAAACGATAATGTCGAAATCACGTTCGGCTCAATCTCCAAATTTATACGACAAACTTTATTTTGAATCACAAACCTCTGTAACGAACCACCTATTCTTGTCTTCCACATACATACTTCCACCTCACCAAGTCTCCACAAAAAAAGACCATCTCCTTTTATGTAACTAAATTCCTCTATAGATATACCTGCTACCTTGTGTCTCGGACAATGTCCGTCCCGAAGGGTTAACGGGGACGGCACGGGGAGTTTCCAGTTGCCAGTCAGCAGCAGCGGCGGCGGCAGACGCTAATGACAGGGGCACGCGGGGGACGGCTCGGCCTCGGCTAACTGACCCCGGGGGCGCGGAGATACACAGCGTGAGAGAGAAAGGGACGGAGAGGCTGAGTCACATCGATCGGCAGTGGAGGGCATTCCTTATTTAATCCAGTAATAGCCGCGATGTCACGTGTGTGCCGTCGGGGGGTGGACGCCGGGACGGGAGATGCTGCTGGTCGCGATGCCCGGGGGAACTCTAGAGAGAAATGGGGCGTGGAATGAAAGGTATGGAGCGTTTGTAAGAACGCGATCGCAAAATTGTATTCATGAAGTAGGTACAACATCATAAGTAAGTCGAAGTAAGTTGTTCCAAAGATACTGCTTCTTACTTGATTCCTTAGGTAAAGGCATTTTGTTTTGTTCACTTTAGTACGTGAGGGACGCTGAGATACTGTCTCGAAATTCTTTATAGAAATAGGATTCAAGCTGTTGTAATGATACTCATATAATGAATCGGGAAGAATATGACACTCATCCAGTGATGGGGCTGTACAAACTAGTACCTACAGGGGACCAGACGAACAGAATGAGTGAATTGAAGAAAAGGGGGTAAGCACAATAAGCACATGAGGCTGAAGTGCTTCCGGTGTGCCTGACTTGACATGTTATTTTTTCAAAGGCTCTCAGTCAGTAACTTAGAGTCATATAATTTTCTCTACAAGGAATTGATTTTCCTCAGATTTCCGGCAGCAGTTGTAAGATAACTGGAAGGAGAAATGCCATTTATTGTGTTTTGGCAATATTCTCAAATTTTTCCTTGTTACAGTTCTTTTACTATGACTTTAGAACAAGTCATTTATGTCAAAGGCAAGTAAAAAGTGATCCATTACAGTCGAGACTTGAATACTGGAGCCGAGATTATAACTAATTTTTCGAGGCTGAAAACTATTACCTACGTATTTAACTCAATCCTATAGGCAGTTTACTTCCAGTAGGCTAGTCATGTTAGAATGTTGTGTTTTATTCTTATTCATTTATTCGTTAATGGAACCATTTAACAGCTTATTTATTTAGAAAAGGGCCATTCAACATCACTATCTGGAAATTTGCTGAATCACATTTAATTCCTTTGTTTTAGAGAGTTATGCTCAATTGACAAAGGATACACTTTCCAAACGAAGATTCCTCACACGATTTGTTGTTAGACTCCATGGTGCTTTATGTGCCGTCCGTGCACCCTTCCCATTTCGCTGGATCCGCGTTCATGTAACGATAACGCCTTCGGCTTCCAATGCTGACTGGCGCTGCTTTTCAATTTCACCTCCTCCGTATCTGAACGCAAACTACCCAACTACCTTGGAAATATGTGACATCCTTCGACAAATACAACCCTCTTCACCACATTTTTGTCAATTTATAATGAGCGGTAGGTGGTTGAAAATACATCGAATTATTTCCATTTATTTTAATTACTTACACTAATTGATCGGCAAAAATAAAACATACTTACCTAAAAAAAATTATTTTAATGGACGGAAAATAAAGAAGTCGAGAACTAAAAGTATTGAATTTACAAATGACTTCAGCCCAGGAGGAACAGCATGCTCTCATGGGCAATAGCCACCAATAAGCATTAAAATAAGTGTATTATAGTGAAGACTGCAGCAGCAGCACGTAGCACCATCCAGCGCTTGTTGACTTATTACATTTTGTGGTCGTGCTCATGACTTCTAATATAAAATGCCATCAGGGATTTTTTACTTCATCAAAATCCTCCTAAATGAATCCAAAACTGATCAGCTTTCGTTTAATTGAATATTGAGTCTCAATGGAAGCTTTCTGAAGGTGTTTGGAATCTCTATGTAGACATAAAACGGAAATCCCAAATTTAGCAAGATTTTTCATCATTTTAAATTTCAAGTACTAGTTTAACACGTGTGCACATAAGCTATGCTTAATAGAACTCGCGTCCGTGTGCTTTCTGGTCAAGAGAATTTCAACAATGATTTAGAATAATAATTTTACTGTAGGCAGGATGCAGGATTGCATGCAGCATAAGCAAAGAGGGTGTTGTGTTTTCTTGTTATAATATGCAAGCGCGCAAGAAATACCTGATCGTCCCCAATCTCGACTAGTTAATTTTGTGGGGGAACGTAAAGACCATAATTCTAAATAAAAGATATCGCAAATGAGACCAGCTCTTGCAACTTACATAGATTGCTTCTTAATAACATGCTAATACTTCAGGATGTGATTCCTCAGGTCATTTTATGGAGAAATGTTATTATGAACATATGTCCGTATCGGCTTCAATTTTTTTCTGCAGGATGTTAAATTTTTTTTTTTAGTTATTTTTTATTATCTACGACGAAAGTGGTGTACATATTTTTCTCACATTTGGTATCTTTTCATGAGATGTAAAACCACACAATTTAATTAATTAAGTTTTTCTATTGCTCCACACGCCAGTGGCGTCCCTATACAAACATCTCCTCTGATATATTCTTTTTAAATATTAGTGCACCATACTTACACTTGGCCATGCGGATATTTTTTCTGATTAATCTGATCAATTCTACATGATAACGGTCTCTTGCGTTTTTCTCGTCGGACCAAAAATTCTTGACCAAAACAATCAAATTAAATTATATTAATTTAAAAAAATTAGCGAATAATATTTATTTTATTTTGAAAAGAGAAAATATCAGAGTGGATCCATAGAAAATATTTTCTAATTAAAATACATATTTGGTTTTATATCCTATTAAATTATCCTAAGATTATCTAAACTAAAAAAATATTTAAATTATTTTCGTAGATAATAAAAAATTACCCTTGAAAAAACAGAAATTTTAATTATTTAAACGATTTCACAAAAAAATAGTTCTTAATCATATCATATCATTATCATTTAATATATCATATCATCGTGTTTCCTGACTAATACAACCTGCAACGATTCAAAGCCAACGTAAATCGACATTTTCGCTCGTGCACCGCTCCCAGAGCGTCGTAGGGATTTCCCTGCAGTGCATCTGCATTTTCAAAAATAAAAAAAGAAAGAATGCTGACTTTCCCTGAAAACGTGGAGATTTCAATTGGCTGCTGTTATCAACATTTTTTTCCTCGTGTCAGCAAGAAAATTCTTTCAAATCGTTCACAATTGCAGTTCTGTTTGGAGACAAATTGATTTTCATTAAATTTTCCTCCCAAAAATCTGTGTCCAGAATAAATTTAAATTTGAGTGCTTTATCATTGAAACTTTTGTTTTAACGTTTACTTTGTCCTGAGTCAATTTTCTTTCCTGAATTTTCTTGCCTGACGTTTTAGCGTCTATTATAGGAGGTTTAAATTTCCAAAATCGGTTGGCGAGGAGAATAGTTATGAACTTCAAAAGCTTTTTCGAGATCACACTCTAATGTAGGTTGTGAATCGCAAATTTGAAAACCGTCTCGAGGTAAGACATATAAAGCTTAAAAAAAAAATTATTTGGAAATATTATACGACAATCGCTGAGTGATTCTGCACGCCCTCAAATACCACCCTGTGGAAGATTTGTTGACAAATCGAAATCCCTTGAGGATATCGAAAGTTATTCACAATCAAAAGCTGGCAAAATTTTAGGGTGAGACAATTTAGTGTATCTGTGAAAAAGAACAATAGAATTTTTATAAAAAAGGCCTTCAGATTTTGCATAAAAAAATTATTTTTGCTCTTTGTTTCTTATAAACAAGGAGAATATTTTTAGTGTTTTCAAAGTTATATCTTTTTAAAACAAAGTATTGAAATCTGATATAAGCAAAAAAAAAAATAAAAAATAACCCTATACGATGTCTGGAAGTCGACGTATCGCAAGATTTGACTTTCTCTGATTTGAAAAATCTTTTTTCGATTTCCCTGTTCGCTTGAGATGTTCGAGCCTCTACCCCCACCACCTTACCTGGAGCTCTAAACAGTGACGTCTCGTCATCTCATTCAGTTGTTTGTTGTTTCCTTGTCCATTTCGTTCGTTCGTCTCATGAATGTTTTTAAATTAATTCGATAGGTATTGATTTTTGGATTTGGAATTGGATACATTGGGTCTTCATTTAAATGTTGAAATTTCAATTCTTATCAATGTCAACAAAAACGGAGCTGTGAGTTTTATAAAAAAGTGGCTAACTTGGCTTCAATTGGTTGCAGAGCAAAGATATTTACAGCAGTCGATATTTACAGGGGAATTCTCTATATGTTCATAAAATCAAAAGGCACGGTGTATTTTGTGATAGGAGCAAACAAAAGCCAGGAAGGAGATGTTTTTGCGTTAGTTTCCCAAATTTTCTTTATCAAGGGATTCACGTTATTTCAAAACAGAAACAAATGAAATTTGGGAAATTTCAAATATACCGCTATGGCTATGAGGCTGCACCCTCAATCAACTTAACAACTTTCAACCCCCAAGTAATCGTCCCCTGCATTTTTTTTTTTTTTTAATTTTTTAGAGTACACTCCTGATTTTTTTGGTCAGCAGGATTACTGTCATGCGATTTTTTTAAATGTGAGCATTCTAAGCGTTGGATCAATTTTGACAAACCACTGTCAAATTATACCTACCGCGATTATTGTTTTCATTTTGAAACGTGGCATGTCGAAACGTTGGGTGTTGTTATCATTCGTAATTATTATAGTTACGATTTATTGTCGTCAAGTGTAACCATGGAAATGCAAATATGTCGAGAATTTCATTTACAAAAGATTTTATGGTGTGTGTTTTCTTTATTTAACTCCTTGGAAACGCTTGTTTTTTAAGATAGTTTATTGTTTTCAACAAGTTTATCAGGTTGAGCACCATGGCGGGCATTATGACCGCCATTTTTACTAGCCTCACGGACAACGGCGGTCATTATGCCCGCCAGCTTGCCAACATTTTCAAGAGCTATCATTCTAAGATGCCCGTTCTTTCAGTAAATATTACATTGAGACATGCCCGCTATGATCCCACAGATTGTGTTTTTACCCCTGGGTCACGAATTTTATTTTCAATAAAGTAACTAATTGGTATGGAGAAATATAGTATAGCTGTGCAAATACTGGAAATGCAGATTGAGAATTTCCTGCAAGATGTTCAGGGAACAATATAAGAAAGAAGCACCTACGGGGCGCCGAGCTGCGCCGCCTGTCTGCATTCAAGCGGTGAAATGACCGCCGATTGTGACCGCTGTGGTCCATACATCTGCACATGATGTGTATATATTTCTTGAAATGTTTGGATACGATTTACAGCAAAATCTGACGTTGGTCCGTGGGGAATATTTTCAATATTTCGCCTTGGCGCCGCTCAACCTGTTATGCTTAGATTTTCAAAAATCCCAAGGTAACAAAGTCAGTAATCTTGCTGAGCAAAAAAAAAAAAAAAATTGTGGATGTAATTAAAAAAAAAGTGGGAGACGATTACTTGGCGTTTGAAAGGGGTAAATTGGTATTTTTTATAAAATCAAAGTGTGCAGGCTGCAAAGCCTTAGGGGTACTTGAAATTTCCCCAATTTAATTTCTTTCTGTTATGAAATAACGTGGGTATCTCTTAATTAAGAAAATTTGGGACATTATACACTGACTGATCAAGTCTTTTAATATGTAGAATGTGGAGGCCTAACTTCATTCATGTCTGCAGCAGAATGTGTGTGATTTAACAAAATATGCAGTAGTTTTTTTGCAGCCGATTTAATTAAAATTCACATTTTCAACCCTTACTTTGTGAAATCTCTGCATACTACTGGATGGATGATAAATAAAACACTAATGTTTTAAAAAATTCTACTGTACGCTGATTATCTCATTCATTTACATAATATGTCTGAAGATGCTACTTTAAAAGTAGCGAAACACGTGTGTAACATTGATAATATCCATTAAGATGAAGTAGAATTTTTAAAACAGTAGTGTTTTATTTGTCGTCTATCAGGCTGATTTAATTGTTTATAAATGGCTTTCTAGATTTTGGCAGATTTTGGTAGGTAAGGAAGAAAACAGTGACAAACGTGAGATGAGCTATTGAAGTTACTTAAACAACTGTACAATTTGGTAAACAACAATATAATGTTTACCTCGTCTATGATCTTTTGTGGTGTATCTATGTAGTATGCAATTAAGCATGGATGGATTTCGATTTCACTTTTAGAATTGGTGACTTGTTGGCACAAATAATAGTGTAATTCTTAACGGTCCAGTAAAACAGGAGAGAGAGGTTGACTGAGAGAATTACGGTGGCGGCGTCATAAGTTGGCGGCGAGAGCAGAGGCCGGATGAGAAGTGGAGGATCTGGATCTGCAAATGTGCCATCATTTAGGTTGGCAGTCGGGGTCTGATTTATATCAGTCAGTAGGGAAGAGATAGAGATATATAACAAGAGGACAAGAGAAATTCCCAAAGTCATTTACATATACAGGGTGAATGACATAGACATTTTATTATTACCTGCTTAATTTGACAATCAAATAAGACAAAAAAATCTAAGGAAAACTACTTTTGATCCAGGCGATTTAGATATCTACCTATACGCGGATCCTGAATGGATTTACATGAAACTTTTTGCAATCTCTCCAAAATTGAATTAGAATCAAAGTTTACCAATTGAGAATACATACTTATTTGCTTTCATTTATTTATTTAAATAATTTCTCTTCTTGTTATAAAAAAGTGTATACTTACTAAAATAAAAAGTGTATCTATGTAAAATAATAACACAACCGTTTTATGGTGAATTCCTTTCGAAAATCCGTATAGGCTTTATACTATCCGCCTATGGGGCGATTTATTTTTACGGAAGTTATAAACAAGTGAAAATCATCATTTTCAAAATTTAAGGCCCTGTAGAACGAAAACTACTCAAGATGTTGGAAAAGGACTTACATGTCCCTATTTTAACTTTTTATGTATGTACCTACTATCCTATGATGTGGCTGAAATGTTCATACAGGGTGATGAAAAATTTGGTAGATTTCTCTACCTACCCTGTATAAAACTATTGTTACAGTATTTTTATTAATTCCAAATTAAAAGTCTTACAACAGTCTTTAGTCTTTAACACAACTATAACCTACAACAATAATTTCCAAATCTAAATATAATCAGTTGTTTTCTTATATACACACAGATATTACTAACACAACAACTATAATCTTTCGCTTTACTTGTCACAATCACTTCACTCTGTTCTTTACTCTATGTCATCCTTCAGTCTTCCACTTATGTTCCACTTCCAATCATAACTTCAAAACTAAAACTGACTCCTAGAGCGCCGACAGCTCTTATTTTATACCCGTTGGCCGTGGAGTCTAGAAATGTCTGCTAGTTTCAGTATTTAGTAGAATAATAGTTATACTGGCCTGGAAATATGTCATTCCTGTCATTTCACTAGAAATACCTCGAATTGACTTATTCATCATAATAATAATAATTGTCGAGAAGGTAAACAAACCAATAACAAATCCAGATCCAGAATACTTCGCCAGTGTTCTTTCGTTATAATATCATCCTTACATGATGCCGCATGAACAGTTAACATAGGGACATGGTTGGGGGTGAGAAGGTCAAACATAAAATTCATTAGATATACCATTTTTATGTTTCCTTCCTGATTTCATAATACACGTTGATTAATTTCTAGATAGTCTGCCAAGGTCATATTTGTTTACGCTGCGTTGTAACGTCGAACATTATGACACTAAAAATGACAGTTAGAATTTGAAGGTTATTAAAGGGATCAAATGAAAATGTTTGACATTAGGAAGATGCAAAAACAATAAATTTAATAATCGATCACAACATCGCCCTGGCTTTGTTGTCAACTTTTCTATCCAAAATAATAAACTGATTTTGTTCTGTTTACGTCTGTCAGTTTTAAGAGTTAATTTTTAATTTTATAAAATCAATTAAAAATTATTAGAATTATCTAAAAAGTGATAGATTATCTTTAAAAGTAAGCAAAATGCCAAAACATATAAGTAAAGAAGCGCAACAGCAGATGGTGGCAAATTTATTCGAATACTTTGGAAACGAATCAATGAATGGGGGCCATTATACCCCTAACATCAGTGAGCAAGGTATAAAAATTATTTTATAGGTTCAAATACTACTGACATCAAGTAATAAATATTATGATTTAGAGGGTAGCTGAAGCTCTGAAATTGTCGCTTTGGTACCGTCTCTACATACTCCTCTACATACCGTCCTCAAAGACAAGTATATATTTGAGTGCAGCAAATCTTCTCTTTTGTGCGTCTTAAAGAAAATTGGATTTAAATGGAAAAAAGACAATCCACGTCGAGGTCTCCTGGAATTAGGTCACATTATTGTTAAAAGAGTGAAGTTCCTACGCGCATATGTTAGATTACAAAAAAATTTGTGTATATAGACGAAACATGGATCTCTCAAAACGGCACAATGGGAAGGTCTTGGCAGGATCAAAACCCACGCAGTGTCAAGAAACTGAACAGAAGACAGAAGGCAAAAGGTGTTTTAAATACTTATAATATAATATGTTATAATGATGTATAATTAGGCATTAAATATAATATCATTTATTTTCATTATTTAGGTACATAGTTTTGCATGCAGGTAAGATAAATGGTTTTGTTGATGGGGCAGAATTGATTTTCTGCTCTTCATCAACAAAAGATCCAGATTATCATGGAGAGATGAATCATGAAAAGTTTACCAAGTGGTTCGAAAACCAGTTAAAGCCAAGTTACCTTCTGTGATTATTATGGACAATGCGCCTTACCACAGTGCAGTTGAAAATAAAACACCAATTTCTTCTTCAAATAAACAACAAATTGACGAATGCGCTGCTTCACTGCGCAGGAAGAACATTGGTTTCGAGCCTTTTCGCTGAAAGCTCAGCTCCTAGACATTTGGGGCTGACATTTGTCTCCTAGACATTTGTGAATAAGTATATTTTGTATTGACTTTATGATTTTTATATAACTAAAATGCTTATTGGTTTCACAACAGGAACAAAAGAAACCAAAGCAGTATATAGTGGATTCCTTAGCTAGCTGAACAGTATGGAGACAAAATTCTTCGACTTCCACTATACCATTGCATTTTTAATCCAATCGAACATGTGTGGGGTATTATAGCAAAGCCGAACTTCAATCGTCCTTTAAGCGATTAGAGTACCGACGTTATTTCTCTTTGGCGAAATACACATCATACTGGTGTTACGGCAGAAATGTGGAATGTTTTAATTAGGTATTAATTTAAGAAACTGATTATATGACTCTGAATATTAAATTATCAATTGTCAAGTTTTGCATTAATTTATATTATTTGTAATTTGTGTATAACTTTCCAATAAAATGTTCTTTACAAATAGGTGCTTGTTATTTTTTCATTATAAATACCTTTTATGAATTAACATCATCGTTATATTCAAAAAGAAACCTTAAATTCTTTTTATTTTCAAATAAACAAAAATTGTTGATGATGTAATAAATTATGTCTATTTATTTTGTGATTCCTCATCCTCATTGCACCTACAAAATTCGAGATCTGACATCACTGCTGAATTTTCATGTGACCTTGGTAGACTATCTAGAAATTAATCAACGTGTAGACGCGGTTTACTCAAAAAGAAAATTGAATCATCTCAAAAGTTATTAGCGCGGAAAGTTTTGAAATGAACACACCCCATATATAATATGACGTAACTATAAATATTCCAATAACGTATCGCAACGGGAGTAACAGGAGATGAGACGATAAATTGCTGTGCCGCTTTTGAGGTGGGTGTCAAGACGATGAAGAAAACGGATAAAATTAATTTCAAGAGAATGAAATTGTCTAGACGACATAAAGTGGTCCTCTCTTGGCTACATATGTACACAGCAAAATGAAAATTTACGATAATAATGTTGCTGCTGTTTTAACGGATCTGCGACTCTAAAAGATCGGAGATGAATAAAAAAAAATATCTTCAGTTTTAGTTGGCTCCTTATGCATATCTCTTTTGACGATTCAGGCATGCGAAAAACTAAAAACTCTTCATTCTTCGATCCGTTACCGTCATTATCAATAAATATTACACAAACCGAACATTCCATGTTCATTATCGATGCGTGGAATTCTTTTGCATCGTGGTAAATTTCACGCAAAAGTTTCAGAGTATTTGCGAAACTTAGGTCAGATACCTACTTGAAAAACTATATTTATGGGAAAAATGTTATCGCCGTTTTTGATGGCTATAAAAAAGATGGGGAGGATTGATTTTATTTTTGAAAACGATATGTCATTGAAAATATCACAAAACAAGTTTCTAGAGAATAGCAATAATAAATCTCGCCTAATTTCAATGTTGAGGGAGTTGGTTATGGAAAATATCATTTTGTCTTATCAAGGGAAAAGCAATAATGCAGATAAATTTATCGTTAGATACTACAGCTCTTAATATCGTTGCAGGAAATGTTGTTGCTATAGCAAAAGATGTTGATGTCCTTATGTGTATTGTCGCTGTTACGCCTGATAGTAAGGAAACCTTCAAAGGATAAAAAAAAAACTCCCGCACTGCAACAACGTACACTTTTTCTCCACGCACTGACGAGATGTGACACCACTTCAGCTTTTTTTAATAAAGGAAAGAATACCTACATTTGCTAAAGCCTTCGAAAACAATCGTAATCGTTGACGAATTGTGTGTATTCACTTCGAAATTTGATGATATTACATATGATGGTAATTGCATTTTTTATATTTCAACCTGTAGGTACGTAAGTTTCATCAAAGCGATCATGGAAGATTCCATTTCTGGTCATTTAGCTGCTTTGCCCCATATACCAAGGATGGATCACCTGAATACTTGAACAGTTGTTGAACAATTAAACCTTCAAATTCAATTGTGGCTCGGAAATTATATCTTTTGGAAATTGTGGCTTCAACACTTATGCCCGTATTCACAAACGATAATTTCCTAAATAATTACGTAATTATTTAAATGAGTGAGATGGAGATATCCAGTTTTTTTTGCAATAGAATGAGATGGGGATAATTGATTACGTAATTATTTAGGAAATTATCGTTTGTGAATACGGGCGTTAGACTATATTAATAAATATGGACCAAGACATAAACACTGAAAAAGTGTTCCGACATCCCTCTCTCTCCAAACAAGACTGTTTGGACAAACAAAACAATGAATGCCAGATCAATAATGAAACTGGCACTTACAATGAAAGAGCGCAACCTCTCCAGTGTTATTGGTGGGCAATAAACATCGATGGATCCCTTTTCCCCGTTTTACTTTGCTACATCTGGCAACATGAATGTTTACATCCTGTCAGACCGTTTGTTTACATAACACCATAATAAGGGTTCGTGTTTTTCAAACAGTTGTAAGTTCCTTGTTATTTATATTTTCAGCTCTAGCTTTCACTCGTTTTAAGCTTTAATAATTAATTTTTCAATTAAGTTAAAAAAAGTGGCGAAAACGTGTTCTGTTTGTGAGAAAACTTCGAAAGAAGGTAAGTCTATCAGTTTCCTACGTAAGCAACGCAAAGCCGTCAATCAAAACAAAGCATACATGGTCATGGGCGTAGCGTAGAGTGTAAGTGTTTTATCTTTTAATTTGTGAAAACAATTATTGTTTGACAGTTTTTTTTCATTTTCGAAAGCATACTGAATACTTACTGAATACTTTGAAAAATGCAACTTGGAAAAATTATTCCATTTAAATAAATAAAAAATACTGACTTTTTGAAAGTATATTACCTATTATTATTGTCAACCTCTAATTTAAGATAATCAGAATATGGAGAGGGGGAATAATATTCAAACAATATCATCAAAGAATATGAAATAGAAGACTTTGACCCGGTTGCACGAACGTTAAAAAAATTTCAGATTATTACTAATTTTAAGGTGCAAATTTTTAAAATGTGGTGAACTTTTTCCATGATCTTTCATTTTTTATCGGCAATTAATTCTTCTAAAATTGAGACGAATTCACTCCCAGCTCAGCAATATCAGAACAAAACTTTAGTAATACAGGGCATTTTAAAATTAGTGATTAGGTATCTGACATATTTTCAATTAGGTTCGTTTAATTTATTTTTAGAATAAAATCAACTAAATATGTAAGAAATTGAAAAAATATTTTAGGTACCTACTGATGTATGTAAATTGCTTTCCGACTTTCCTATCGATTTTTTATTTGCTAAATTGTTATTACCTTTTTGTACCTTTTATTTTGTATAGGTAGGTATAAGTATATATTTTCTTAATTTAATATCTATTAGTATTCCCATAATTTATGTTTTTTGTAACAAAAACTGCAAATAAAATAATAATATTATGAATATTATGATCATTATTATAAGTTATGTAATTATTACATTTTCTATAACTGAACTCGAGCGCGCCACTGCCGTTGCGTTCTGTTTGTTTACGTTTTATGTCGTTCCCCTTACCCCGCCAGTAGCAGCATATGAGTGCGATAGAGAATATCAACAAACCAAAACTGACTTCAAGCTAAGATAGGGAAGGCGCGGTCCATATTTATTAATATAGTCTAAGCTTCAATATTATATCGTCCAGCGCACCTAAACTATTTTCAAAATTTTTCTTGAGAAAAACACAAACAAAATACTAAAGCTATAAAATTGTTATTGACATATCCATTTTGTTGACCCAAAAAGTTTATTGACAATCTATTGCCATCCTTTGTACAACTTGTGATATGCAGAATCCTTTCTTTTGGCACAGCTTTGAACTTACGAAACCGTTTTTTTATGTGATCCAAAAATTTTGGTCACTTTGATGTAAATTTCATCATTTCTCAAATCCAAATACTTGAAAACCTCTGTTTCTTGCGGTTTTTAGCTCTTCCTATACTGATTTAGAATTAGTTTGAGATTTAACTCACGTTATTGAAAATGGATCAACTAGTTTATACAAATACTTAATCAAATCGATCAAATGCTTTCAATCTTCTTTTTCTGGAGATGAGTAGGTAGGTATATTAGCAAAATATTTCAGATTTCAAGAAATATAAACCTTGCTTAGACAGACATATTTCCTTGGTGACATAATAAATGATTATTAGCCCGACTAGTGGAATAAAATAATATTTTAATAAAGCCTAAGTCATAAATAAAACAAGGAGTAAATAAAACAAATATTTTACTCCACAACTGGAGGATGAGTTTCATATTACTCTCATCCGCGTGTTTATTGCATAGAAGTGATATAGGCATATATGCATGCAAGAATTCCAGAATTCCTCATATGACCATTACATACACTGGACCCCATTTGAGAAGGCGACAGTTTGGCTTCAGTCCGTCCATATAAATGGAGGATAGAAATGAAGAGTGTTTGTAAACGTAAACAAGATCCCAAGTAATTAGAGAAAAACCATTAGAACAACGAAACAGGTAGGTATAGAATTTTTAATTTAAATCTACTTTTCTCCTTTTGAATACATCACATACCGGGTGAACCATTGTTACAGAGTACCATATTGCTATAATTTATTCGGGGCTACTTTTGAGCTAGAAAATTGGGTAAATTAGCAAACTGAAACTAGCTGCATCTAGTAGCATCGCCTTCTGAAGAGATATATATTGTACTGTATTGTTTTCATGAGCAAAACCGAATGAAAATAATCTTTACGGTTTGAGTTTTTAAAATTAGTAGGTAGTTTGCTTATACGCATGAGCAGTTCTAAACAAATGAAAATCGTAATTTTCGGTTTTTAAAGTAATTTACTTCGAAAATGGCTCAAAATAAAGATCAGGACCAGTCAGCACGTATAATCATTTTTAATGTAAGTCCTATTATTTAATCGCCTACTAGAATTATTTCCACCTCTACTCATATCACAACATCAATAAATGGCATGTTGTTTTACAACAAGTCATTGATCTCTTGTCTAACAATGGCCTTTACCTACTTCTATGCACACTGGGGGCAAATCTAGTTCCCTCTAGTGCTGGGAATTCACACATTAGGTGGTATGGGGTTTCCTCCCCCTCCCCGCATCTCCTGCTATCTGGGTCGTTTTTAATCGTTTCATTAGTGGACAATGTCCTGTTAGAAGTCCAATTGCCCATCTCAGCTGGTGTTTTTTAGTACTGGTACTCAGATTTTTCAGTTCATTAGTTTTATTCTCTGATGATTCTCTGATAAATATATTCGAATGCCTCAGTTCATGTACTTCATTCCAATGGGAGCTATGTTTTTTCTTCAGGAGGTCTTGTATTTACCTTCTGACCTCGCTGTAGGCTATACAGCAAGTTGGTTCTGGCCCGATTAAGGGTAGTTTGGATCCCTTTTTTGCAAGAAGATCCTTTGGCCTTTTTTACACCTCAGACCTCAGGTTTATTTTGTTGTTTTCTTTGCTAGCTTTGCTAGAGAGTTAATACAGCTCTTCACTGTATTTGATTGTATCGTCACTGAGTCCAGTGCTCTTGGAGCTGCCGGACAATCAGTAACGATTTCAATGTTCTTATTTTCATAGGAACCGGCTATCATATATGTTCTACGCAGGCGTGGCTTGCCAAAGTTTCTGTCTGTAGCACTGTTTCTTGTCCGCCTAGGTACTAGGTTTATACTAAATGTATTTCCCTCGCCTCTTCCAGCAACTCCCGCTCCAGCGCTAATTTTGTCTCAAACCATCCGTGTACCTACTAAGTGCATTGTTTGTTTTTAGTTTTGATTTCATATTTTTTTGTTCCCTTTTCTGGTATTACTACCTGATAAGGCTTACAAAAGCTTATGCTCTTATTGGTTCCATCTGTATGCCGCCGCTAGTGCCTCTGTCTCCACCACCAAGTGAAGTGGCGCAACTTTGTCCCAATTTAACCGAGTCCTTATCTCTTCTAGTTTTCGAGATCCCAATAGCTCAAATTTGATTCACCCTGTATACATTTAAGTTATAAATATTTTGAAAATAAGTCCCACTGAAAATAAGAAAGTTAATAATTCCTCGAGGACAACAATATTTTCTTTTGATTCATCTCTTGTACACAAATGTTCAGATTTTTCTCATGCATAGTTTTTCATATATGGCTAATGCACGCGCATAGTAGGAGACCTTGTAGGTCAGCAGGTTGTCCCAAATAATGAAAGTTGGGAAATTTCATATATGCCCCAAAGGCGTTGCGGCTGCACCCTCAACACAACTTTACACCTTTCAACCCAAAAGTAATCATCTCCCACTTGTTGTTTACTATAAAAAAATTACTGACTTTGTTCTGAATACAATGACATGCGATTTTTGAAAATTCGCGCATAGGTAGATACTTAGCTTGCCACAAACTATTTTTAAAGACCAGCGTTGTCAGGGAGTAAAAAGAACACACCTTGAGTTCTTTTCAAAATGAAATTATGCTCTCGCCATACTTTAATTTGGTTACACTTGGCGACAATAAAACGTAACTTTTGTAACATTACGATACCCAACGTTTCGACATGCCACGGTTCGGGTTGAAAAGAATATTCGCGGTATAATTTGACAGTAGTTTGTCAAAATTGAACCAACTTAGGTCTTAGAGTGCTTGAAGATCGCATGTCATTATATTCAGAACGAAGTCAGTAATCCGGATGAGCAAAAATATAGAACTGAGGGTGTAATTAATAAAAAAAAACAAAAAAAAAACAAGTAGGCGACGGTTAGTTGAGGGGTGAAAGGTGCAAATGTGTATTGAGAGGGCAGCCGCAAAGTCTTAGGAGTATATGTCCCAAATATGTCCCAAATGTCCCAAAATGTCCCAAATAGAGCATAATTTCCTTTTGGAAAGACTTCAAGGTAAGTTCTTGTTTAATTCCTTGCATAGCAACGCTCAGTTTTCGATGTTTTCCAGCACGTCTTTAAAGTGCTAAAAGGATCCTTATATTTTTTTAAGAAAGCTTATTTTATTGAATCATTTATTTGGCAAGCTAAGTACGCTTATAGGTTTTCAAAAACTACGTGTCATTCTATCGGGACAAAGTCAGTAATCCTACCAACCATAGAAAAACTGAGGGTGTAGTTTGAAAAAACCAGTAGGGGATGATTACTTGGGGATTGAAAAGCGTAAAGTTGTATTGAGGATGTACCCGCAAAGCCTTAGGGGTAATTTTAAATTTCCCAAATTTCATTTGTTTCTGTTATGAAATACCGTGGACAATATCCATTGATAAACAGCATGATTGTATTTACGAAATGCAAAGGATAGGTCATTGTGCTACTCATTGTGCTAAGCATCGCAAAAACAAAATTGCAAAGCAACCGAAAGGTCTTCTCTTTTAAGTTTTATGCGTATTGCGTACCCACCTAATATATTAGAGTCTTATTTGTATTAAATATTTCAGCTTTATTTTTCGTGGTCCAGGTACTTTATTCTAGACCATTGACAAATCTCTTCGATCTACGGGTAGTAAATCTCTTATTATTGACATAAAGGTCGAACGCGTCGCTCCCCTAGGCGGTCCTATTCAAGCCCTTCGCCCTCGCCCGCAGCACGCATCGATATAAGCAGCTGGCTCTCTTCTATTATCGGGCTCCGCGTTGTTGATGAAATCGGCCCAACAATGGCCCGCAATCTGCAGCAGGGAACATCTCGCGATGAAGGGTTGTCGCGAAATCGCGGGGTCGCGGGAACCGCCAGCCAGGGGACGGCCAACGGATCACAGGGCGCGCTTTTTGTCTGCCGCGGTCTCACCCTCTCTAGCCGGCTAGACCAGCGTCGTTTTCATCCCTGCAAAAAATCTCCATTGTTCCAGACTCGCCTAGTTCTAGGGCACCGTTATTCTTGCGGGATTTTTTATACCGGTCTGTTACTCTTATCATGATTCCCACAGTGTCGTCTATCTATTTATCCAATTTAGCCGCTTTGCCAGACGTGTGGAGATCGAGCTAAAAGTAGGTACTACTTGTGGACCTGAGAACCTGCAGTTAGGTCACACGGTATATCAAATTGTAAAAACAATGCAGACAAAGTAATTCAATACAAATTGAAACAGTGTCCAGTGAGAAGTACCATCAATATAAGTTAAGGTTTTGAATAATGCCAAGAAATCTTTCTTCTTATGTACTAGTATACTACATGTAAGACGATTTCAAATTCGGATAGGTCATGTCCCAAAACTCGTGGTGTGAAGAGAATTGCGCTTAATTTTCATTAAATATCTTCATTCTTCATTGAGCTGAAAGCTAATTATAATTACTATTTCACTCATCTTAAAATTTTCACGTAATCCGACCAATCACAAACCAAAGATAGCTTGTGTTATCGCAAAAACACCAGTTGTCTTATTGTTCTTTCTTATTATTATTATTATTTATTTTTCATTATTTATTTATTATTCTCATTACCACTTATTCATATTGGTCTATCAGCGTGGTGCTTTCAGTAGTAAAGTTGAATTTTTGCGATAAGTCTGTCGATTTATTCCTAACGAAAACGAGTTGCTTAAAGAAAACACCACAACGAGTCCTCAGGACGAGTCTGGCGTTTTCTTTAAGCAACTCAGTTAAGTTTAGAACTAAAAGACAGACTTATAAGATAAATTCAATCACGAGTCGTATTTTATTAGACTATTTCACGAACAAAGTGGAATGTCAAAAAACGTAAATACATTTTGACGTGCAGCTACAATTATTTATTGTCGAACTGTCAAACTTTACATTGTTAAATAATCCGTATCCACGGTTTCGACGTTGAAAACACGACCTTGATAGACCAATCAGAATTTCAGAATTGAAAGACCGTGTTTTAGCGAAAATTTCACGCCATCAATTTCCAGCCAATAAAGTACGAGCATTGCTTATACCGTTGCCATGGTTATTTGTCTATTATATCGGAAATTTTCTCCTGCTGGGGTAAACTGGAGAGTATTACAGTGGAAATTTTTTGACGTTTACAAGTGACAACTCGGAACTTTATAAACGTCAACTGCTGATTGTTGCTGTTATTAATATTAATCAACCAATGCGTTTTGTTAAAGTTTCTATTATAATTTAATATTAAAGTGATGTTTTCGCGTATTACCACGTATGAAATCACGGATTCACTATCGAAAAAATGATCTGAAGAAACCTAATTTACCTAATATTATAAAGGCTCATTAGGCTAACGGGCAGATTTCTGTGCTTGTTTTTGAAGCTAATATCGACGTCAAATGACTTTTATTAACATTTTTGTAATCACTTTTATGTCAAGAATAGATAAATTAAAAAAAAAATCCACTTAGATTCGATACCTTCTTCAGAAATGGTCACAGAAATCTGCCCGTTAACTTAATGAGCCTTTATATTTGTAATTCTATTTGAAATATGTAGGTAGGTAAAGTCCGTACACTGAGAGTTGTCTGTTGTGATAACTAAGGATACATCATCTTCGTTATGTTTCTTACTCCTTCTATTGCATTGCATAGTCAATCGAGTTAAAATGGGACGTATTGTCAGAAATACGTTTGAATCGTCAGCAATTCTAAAAAGATGAGCGAGAGTGAGACGGAAGTACCGACTCGCGTCTTGATACGCTTATATTGATACGATATTACGATAAGATTGTCGTCGCTACTTTCAGTAGTGTCAGTGTCAGCGTTAAATTATACTAATAAGGTTTGTGTTGTGATTTGAAACGTTTTTAATACGAAATTAGCAGAATTACCTGTAATATTGTACGGTGTGATAAACTATATGAGTAACTTAATTTCGCGAATGCCTAAAAACCTATTTCCTTGTTTTGCCTGGGAAACGATTGAACTCCCTAGTACGTGGTCTTTTGGTAAAATTGCTGGAATATTTTACTTGCAGAATAAGAAAACGGAGGTGTTATTCTTTCTTTTAAACGGCAACAAGCAGGTAGGTGACATGATATTTCTATCATGATGTTATACCGCAATTATCAAAAACCACACTCGGCTGGTGAAGTTACGAAACTAAAATTTGTGTTTGACAGCGCTAATAATGGCGGCTATAGTTATTAAACGTCAGTTTGGCGGTGTCACGTGATTATGTTACGCCGCCATGTCATATTTTTATTTAACAATTAAATTGTAATTTTTCTATTCAAAACTAATTTTGTTGTGAAATTTGCTTTCCAAATACCACTCGAAATCAAATTATCGCTTACGAATATTTTAAGAAGAAGTTCAAAATATTCGTGAGCTCGAAAAAATTTCCGGAAATAATTTGACCTTTATAGTGGTATTACATGTGAAAATACGGAAAAAAAACAAAGTAAAGTTTGACAGTTTGACAAAATATAATAACAATAATTATTGTAGTTCTAGTTACACGTTAAAGTGAGTCGCTCCTGCTGAATTAAATTTTTTTTTTACGTTTCACTTTGTTCGTCAAAAAGTCTAATAACATATAATACCATGACTCGTGATTGAATTTATCTTATTAGTTTGTCTTTTATTTCTCTAAACTTAGTTTCATTTGGAAATAAATCGACAAACTTATCGCGAAAATTCATCACTTGTGGTTTTACTCCTGATTATTTTCTTGCCATGACTTTGAACCAATCAGAACGTCCAATTTAATTAAGTTAATTTTAGAATTAATTTTTTTAAGATAATTTAGAGATTATTTTAATTGGAAAATAGATATTTAGAAATTGATTAATGGGATTGTTGGTGACAACTTAATTTCTAAATTGGATTGAGTTCATAAGTAAAAATTGTCAAAATATAAGTTACGTTATTTTTGTATTTTAATAAGCTTCGTTATTTTAACGGGAACAACTTACATATTATTATATTTTACGCACAATTGAATCAAAATTGGTTGTTTACGTCTTAGTTACCATGGCGGAAACTATGATTTTACGACTAGCGGGCCGTAAAGTAGCGAAAAAGCCCGGCGGGCCGTAAAGTAGAGAAAAAGCCCGGCGATTATGAAATAATGTATGCTTTGTTGTTTGAACTGTTATCTTTATTTATTATTAGGTACATACTTTGGGATTATATTATAAATATAATTAATTATTTGTAATATTAAAAACACAGTTGGAAACATTCTGGAAAGTAATTCCATTAACCAGAAGTCGCTTCTGAAGAATGTCTCATTGCGAAATTAATACAAGTTGACTTACCGATTATATTAATTTTTCAGCGTCAAACGCTGCTGTCAAATTAATTTTAAACGAATGTCAAAAATTATTATTTTATATTAGGAATATTATTTTTATTATTTTGATGCAATTGTGCGTAAAACGTTGTACGTACCTCTGCCCGAAGGAAAGATTACGCCCTTAGCCGAATAAAGGCCCTCCGCTGACTTCGTCCGCGGGCGTAATCTTCTTCCTTCGGCCCTCTGTACATACGTAAATAACTATTACAATTGTCTGGGGAAATTAAACAAATGTTTTCACAAAAAAGTCACTATTTTCACATTTCAAAACTGTATGTTTTCAGACTGGATGTCAATCTGCAGTTTTCCAGCTATTATCAAGTGTATACTGATGGATCCAAGGACAATAACTCCACAGGTTGTGCTTTCTATGACCCTCGGGGTAAAATATACAGAAAATTTAAACTGAAAAATCAATTATCAATCTTTTCTGCGAAAGTGGTTGCCGTAATGGGGAGGTGCTCCATCCAACTGAATCCAGCTATATCTTCGTAAATTTAATGGGACATCTTCAAGAACATGGTGCAGCGAATTTTCCAGAAAATCATAAAATAAGTTTCCTTTTAAACGAGGTAAAATATACGGTCCGCAGAGATTATTACTTATAATACCCAGCCACACATTTACACTAAACTCTTGTTGAAACGTAGATTTCCTGATGCACAGAGGATTGCCTGTACTCCAAACATGAAGCTTGTGATCATTCACAACTTGTAAAATTGTCTTGAAATTGGTTTCATCTGTCCATAATATCTTTTGAAGAAATTGCAAACATAAAAAAAATGCATTTCGAAGAGCGCTTGAAGACTCAAATTTTGGAAGGTCGTGACAGGTTCAAAATGAATGCAAGCTGCGTTGATTTAGTCCAAATCGGATAAATCGTTCGAAAGTTATGAGAAAAAACTAGAAAACAAATTCAACTTCAACGTCCTCTAGCATAGAAATAAAGTGTTGCTGAGGAAAACGTTATATCGAAAAATAACGTCATGTACGAAATTATGTTCGTACATGACTCACAATTTCCACAGCCAACTGAGGAAGTATTATTAAATGAACACAAGAATTAGAACTGTAAAAGCTAATTATACAAAAAAAAAAAAAAATACCAAATATGAAACCTGAAAAAATCATCAATTTTACAGCTTTTCAGCATTACATGTTACCTGCTATGCTCTAACCTTCTAAATCAACCGATAAAGAAAAACGTACCGTCCATCCAATATATATAGGAAGGGTTAATTGCGTCATCAGCATCAGCTCCGGGTAGTTTCCGGCGGTTCTCACGGCTGGAGTGTCCGGCACACCGTTAAGGGCAGCATCCCTTTGATTAGCTATCCATTAGGATGTGAGTAATGGGCGCAAGGATGCGGCCAGGCATGCAGAGAGGCCATCCGTCAGGGTCCTCGGGAGACGGACGCCCGGCCGCCCCGCCGACCCCGTGCCACAAAGACGAATTCGGGCGGGGACCCCCGGTGGCCGGTACACAAAGACAAAGAGCCCTATGGACACGGGACAGGGTATTGAACCCGCGATCCTTTACAGTGGGCAATGGACACGCTGATACTATCCCTGTTGGAAGTAGCAAGGGACTGTGTTGCCCTTATATTGATCATTTGTGATAAGATTTCCTTAAATTGGTATGGAGCTTAACGAAATACTCTTCTTATACTTGACTACTTTGTTGTTTGAGATATTGTGATACCTACAGATATATTTTTAATGAAAAATGCATATATTTATAAAAAAACTTTTCTTTAACTACCTACGATAAATTATATGCAAGTCCCTTTCTTCTCATATTTCCTACTTTGACTGTAGTTAAATCAGTAATTGGCACTGTAAATCAGTTTTATCAGATTCTGATTCAGAATGCGGTAATATTATCCAGAAGATCACTCCTGTTTGAAAAGGATTCCTTCAGGTTCTGTTTTTTATTAGCCATTTTGATTTATCTTATAACTCATAAACTACCCACCAAGTAGTGCGTGAGAATCATACGTGAATCACCCTATACAGGGTGATTCATTATTGATAGACCAAACGAAACAGGGTGATAGAGGATCTCAATACTCATCGATCTAACTCCCATATGTTTTAACCAAAAATTGATTGTGTGAGAGTTACCAAGATTTCCCAAACCATGATTTAAGTATATTTCCAGAAGAACCTGATTTTCCACAGACATTTTGTCATGCTGGCTGAACAGCTCGGTCTATCTTGATGAAAGTTTCCAGAAGTGTAGTCAAATAATGAGCCCATAACATCGTATGCGAGCTTCCTCAATGCAACTAACACAATTAGAAAAAAAATCATCAAAAAAATATTGAAGAAGAAAAATTCTCTTTTACTTAACAACGGTCCTGTTCAAAATTCTTAGGGGGAATTTATTTTTGGCACATATTTAAAAAACTTCTGTGTTCCACTGGAAATTCACTCTACAAATTTCATTGAGCTAAGCCTATTGATTCTCATTAAAGAATTATGTAAAATGAAAAAGGTGATATTTCTGCTCAGATTCAATTACATGTCGCAGCACTGTAAACAGTTTTTAATGCAAAATATCGAGTAAATAAAAGATAAAATGGGACATTACTCCTTGTAATCCCGCGAATTCCACTGGAGTGTTCTGCAACCTCAGTCGAGCGTTTGACAGTGTTCAACATGATGTTCTGTTGGACAATCTATATGGGATGGGCATAAGGGGCTCACAGTACGAGGGTGGTCCGATAAATACTTAGCCTATAAAAGAAAACGAAAATTTTGGAAAAATGCCGATTTATTTCTCAACGTAGTCTCCTTTTAGCTCGATACACTTGACCCAACGATGCTCCAACTTCTTGAACCCGTCAGAAAAAAACGTTTTCTCGAAGTCTGCAAAGTAGGCCTCCGTGGCGGCGATGACCTCCTCATTCCACTCAAATTTCTGCCCGGCGAGTGACTTTATCAAGTTTGGAAATAAATAGAAGTCGCACGGAGCCAAATCTGGGGAATACGGTGGATGGGGCAGCAGTTCGTAGCCCGATTCGACCAATTTGGCCGTTGCAAAGATATCACCGATTAAAAGTTAAGCCCAAAAATAGAAAGCACCCTATCTTCGCACCTGTTGGCAAAAAAAATTTGTCATAGATTTAGACTTGCCTCGATGCCCCCTACTGACCTTAACCTACGTCGCATTAGTCATGAATCACTCTGTATAATATTTATATCGTTCAACAGAAGTTAAAACTGTATTGTTGCCCCATATACTTTGTTTTGAACCATAGAGTGCCATTTTTCCATGGTCAAAACCTACTACAAGGGTCTTAAATAGCTGAAGTCCCAATATAAACGGGAGTGAAGAGTGAATATCTAATATAACAATGTAACTAGCAGGTCGACTAAATCATCGAAGAAACTTCAGAGAACCCGGATTCCGAGCTTATATTTATCTGTTTATTTGCAAAAAAATTTATATACATACTTACTGATGATACGATAGTTTGTTATATTCACAATAGTATGGAAGATTTACAACACCTAATAAATAAAAATTAATCCAATAAGAGTTTAATTGAAGCACATATTTACAGCGGCAATGTGAGTCTGAAGTTCAGTCTGAAATTGGTCCTTCTAGAAGTCAATTTGAAGTTCGAGAGCTGAGGTAGACCACAGATAAATGTTGCGAGTTCTGTTAACCGATTAACCAACTAACTCTAAACAGAAAAATAAAAGGCAAACACGAAATTAATTTAATGAAAATATCAGAGAATAAAAAAAGAGGCTGGTTATTTGTTCAAGTTCGGCGACGGGTTCTATACGTACTCTCTACAGTATGGAAACGTTTGGGTGATTAGGTATGGTACCTACGTGAAGAAGAGAAATTATTGATCCTCCAAAATATTAAAATATCCCTCACGCTTCAACGGCAGGAACTGGATTAGAAAAACTCAGTCCGCAGCATAACATAATAATGTACTTACTCATTCCTTCGAAAATCTTCAATATTACAATTCGACATACACTCTTTCCTGCGAGTTTGGTTAACAAATCAATATACTCGAATTTTGAAAATTTTGTCATATAATATTTTTTTACTCGAGATACTTAAATATTATATTCCCCGATAACTTTCACGTTCATTCATATGTAGCTTTCACAGGGCTACAAAATGGAAATTATAACTCAATCAAATTTTTAAAATATGTAGGTATACCGATATAACTGAAACGCAACACCACAAAAATCGTCCATATAACTAACTGCCGTAGAAATTTCACTTCGACAGTTTCAAAACTACGGCATATGTACGGTGAAAACTACGGTGAATCTACACTCCTACATTGAAATTATCACCAGTTTGTATAAGTACAAACTGTATAAACCTTGCTTAATACGGATCGGAAGTTCGAAATCTCCGAATAATAGGTATATTCAGTAATATCCAAGATTATGGAGAAAGCTATTAACCAACATCTTTTAAAATACTTGGAAGGAGCTATAAACAGCGACCGCCAATACGGATTCCGCAAACAGAGGTCAACTGGTGACCTCCTCACTTACGTCACCGAGCTGTGGTACGGCGCAATCGAGCACCATGGGGAATCTCGAGGGGTTGCGCTTGATATTTCTAGAGCTTTCGACCGTGTTTGGCATGGTGGACTGTTGGCAAAACTGCAGGCCTATGGCATGCCCGAGAAATTCTGCTTGTGGCTTGCGAGTTATCTCGGAGATCGTTCATTACAGGTGGCAGTCGATGGAGTTCTTCCTGAGACCTTTTCCATCAATGCCGGTGTGCCTCAGGGATCCATTTTATCTCCGAGACTCTCTTTCTAATATTTATAAACGACTTGCTTGAAACAACAAAAAATCCAATATACAGTTTTGCCGACGACAGTACCCTCATATCTTCTTATACGTTAGATGCGCGAACATCTGCCATCGACGCACAGACTCGCAGGGAGCAAGAAGTTGCCATACTTAACAATGACTTGCAAGACATTCTAACATTGGGGCGATAGAAACCAAGTCCAATTCAATGCTGGAAAAACCCAAGCAGTCATCTTCTCCAAAAAGACCAACGTTTTGGAGCCAGATATGATGATGGCGGGACACTCTCTTACCCCAGCGTCATCTCTTCGTTCACTTGGAGTGAGCCTCGGAGCGAACATGTCTTGGCATGATCATGTTGCAGGTCTGGCGAAGAGTGCTTCTCAAAAACTTGGAACACTCTTCCGCACGAAGAAATTTTATACACCACAACAGCTTCTCCTCTTATACAAGGCTCAAATCCGACCATCCTTGGAGTACTGCTCACATGTTTGGAGCTCAGCTCCCAAACATACGCTGAGACTTCTCGACTCGATTCAGAAAAGAGCCATCCGCTTGATTGGGGACCCAGATTTGACAAAAAATTTAGACACTCTCGAACATCGAAGAAGAGTAGCTGACCTGAGTCTGTTTTACAGATATTTTAATGGAAGGTGTTCAAAAGACGTGGCCCGCTTGATCCCACCAAGAACAAGACCGGGCAGATATACACGTCGAGCCGCAGACGCTCATCCGTATCAGGTTCAGCTCGTTACACCTCGTACCACCCTATTTCAGACTTTTATGTACAGAACCGCATCACTTTGGAATAGCATTCCAAAGGGCGTGTTTCCCGAAGTATACAACTTACAGAGATTCAAGGGCAACGTGAATCGATATCTCCGCACATGCACCGCTCCCAGAGCGTCATAGGGATTTCCCTGCAGTGCATGTGCATTTTCAATAAAAAAAAAAAAAAAAATGACTCTAATAGGAGTTACAGGGGTATTATGTTTGAGGTAAGTCTAATTGAGGTAATTATTGATAACATACCATTACACTTGCCAGTTTCTTCTGAACTTGAAAGTTTGTTTACAGGCTATGAAATAAATAAAGGAGCGCGGATTTTAAAATATAATACATAGGTAATTGCGACATTCGAGAGAGTAAAAAAATAGATTTTCTAATAAGATAACAGTTTCAATTATTTTTTTATGGAGTCATCCTGAAGATTCCCGTAACTCTATAGGAGCATAATGTACGTATTACCTACACATTGGATTCATTATTGGCTAAAATTTCTATAGAAATTTAGCCAACAATATTCAAGGATTTTTGAATTCAAAAGACATTGTCATATTAATGGAATAATTATAATACATGCAGATTACTATAGTGGAAGCATGATGAGGTTCCTAACGTTGGCAACACCGTCATCACTATTCAACCACCTTATCACCCCTCGGCCGGCCAACGGCTAGCAAACATCCTCTCGGATAGCGAAGCGGGGTTACATCATCCCTAAATTATAGTGCCCGGGCCCCATTAGCAGGAATTAGGTGGGCAGGCGTCCGCTCGAGTGGCCTTTGTTTGCGTCACCCGCCGCCCCCGGAGGCAGCTCAGGCCGCGGCCGGCTGCATGTATATGGATGGCGCGGCGGCGATGCCGGCCATCACGGATCACGGACCTACATAATACATGGCGGCGGCGGCGGCGGTGGCGAGCTGGACCTCGCATGAGTTACTATCCTCTAGACTACCTCCCCCGTTGCCGTTTCCTGCATGCTTAAAGTTCTCTTGTTTAGCATTACTCCCAGCGGTCGAGTACTTGCTGTACCTACTTACTTGGTGGTCATTATTGTTGGAAAATGTTATATCTCAGTCTGGAGTACACTGTGAAGTGTACCGTAATTCTGTATTATTAACTGGCATCAGGCTTTTGCTAAGTTTAATACCTCATCTTTGATCAAATCAGAAATTTAATCATCATTATTATAAACCAACTGTGTACTTGGTATTTGAGTGAGTTAAAAATAAGTAACAAATATCATGAACCTAGAAAAAAGTCCTTCATGCAATAAATTTAGTGCAGATGCTATATTCTTGATTTCCGTTTTTTGGAGGGGGTCATTAACCCCAAGCGATTACGCCACCAATGATTGATTTTGCTATATGTATAAAAGCCAGAAAGTATTTCTATGAGAGGAGTTGTATTTCTTCTTCTTGTAGTGCTTCGGAATCAAATATATTGAATCTTAGGCTACTGTTACCTTGCATACATCTATGTAGAGGTAGAAGTCTCAAGTCTATTCTAAATTTGGCAAAAACCGAGTTCCCCTTCATCCTCATAAGCTGAATAACAGCCTGTTCAGACTGTTATGACCGGTGAGCAGTCCAACTAATTGATCATGTTTTACAACCTGTTTCTGTCCTGAAGAGTATTGAACAAAACATAGGTTATAGTGGTCGAAATAAGAATATATAGAGTGAAGAATCACATATCTGTGGTACTGTAACAGAAATACCAATGAATCCAGCAAAAGCAGTGGAACCATCAAGCATTAACAAAATATTAGTTCCTTTGAGTATGCGATAGCTATACGAGTAATATGATGAGTACTTTATGGTAAGTACCTGGATAGTCCAACCTGAGCACTCTGGAATGATTAGCATGAAGATCTATTTATTACCTAAATAACAAAATTTTCAATGTAATTGAATTTTCTTTTCATTTTCGTAATAAGCAAATATTATATCTTATTTTACATAATATGCTATACGGGATGGAAGCCTGGACGTTGAAAAAATACATTAGTAATCGTTTGGAGGCATTTTAAATGTAGGCGTATAGGAGAATTTTGAAGATACGCTGGGCACTGAGGTGCTTGAGACAATCGGAAAAGAGAAAGAAATATTGAACACAATAAGAATAGGAAAGTTACAATGAGGGGGGAAAATTACGCTCTTTTACAAATAATCATCCAGGGTCCAGGGCAAGATACAAGGGAAAAGAAACGTTGGAAGAAGACGCATTACTTGGTTGAGAAACTTGAGACAGTGGTACAAATGCAGCTCCGTCGAGTTGTTCAGATCTGCAGTGTCAAAGATCAAAATAGCCGTGATGATTGCTAACCTTCTTAAAGAAGAAGAAGACTATCTTATTCGATTTCTTCTTTTTGTGTAGTTAACTGATATGTTTGACTATAGTTTGTTCAGATAAACCTTTGTGAATACGTTTGTGTGAAGTTAGCAACGATTTATCAGCCACGAATTCTGAAGAGGTGGAAAATTAACACCATCTACGTATGAACTCTGTAAACGATCACATTCTAATCCCTACTTAATATGTGTATAGGCAGTGTATCCTGACTGGTAACTCCTAGCTATGATCTAAAAGTATTTATGTTGGCGACAGACACGAAGTCGGCCCGTGGCCGATATACTTGGACATAGCAGAAATGTCACATGCCGAAAAATCATACAATCGGCAACTGGCGAATGTAAGGTGAACATATCCCGAAATAGTAGATTGAGCTTTGGTCTTCGTCGGAATTCGTGGCTGACAAATCGTTGCTAACTTCACACAAACGTATTCACAAAGGTTTATCTTAACAAAGTATAGCCAAACATATCCGTTGACTAAGAGAATACTAGCAATCAATAATCATATTCAGAGTGACAGAGAATTCATCTTGTGAATTTTTATTAACAATTTTTTTGCTATTCAATTCCTGTATTTTTGGAAGCGTGGCCATCTTGAAAATATTTTCATTAAAATTCTCTCGATCACTGAGGTATGCCTAGAAAATTTTTATTTTCAGGCTCTTGGACCAATATGCTTGAAGCTTCTGAGATATGGCCGTCATAACTTTAGATCGCCGCGACTGTTATCTATGCTAATACCAAGAATCAAAGTAACAGCTGTGACGTTTTCAATATGTCACTTAATGTATTCAAGAGGACTATTAATTCAGGTTAAAGAGCTAATGTTATTGCTGTGCCGATTGAATAATTATTAAGTACAATTAGATTCAAGTAAGTGTGTCAATAAGAGTGCAATTCCTGTATGTCGTTTGTGACATCCTGGCGCTTCACCATGGACCTTATACTCGTTTATAACAATAAAAATTAAGTGTTATTGTTCGACTGCGTTTGAAACCCTTCACCCTTCCAAGTTTATCACTCAATTCCCCAATATTTGTGACATGGCGATCCTGACCAATCAGACAAATTAACCAGTTAATCACATGAAAATCCTACCACCCTTCCTAGACTATCACATATCAACGTTCATGAAAAACCTCTCTTCTCTAAGCGCTTGACAGTCTAGCTAGAGTGCAGTTGCGCTTTGGGTTTAATTGAGCCATATTTTTTTAGGGGAACGACGTTAGGATGCCAGTAAATGCAAATAAAAAGGTTATCTATACTAACTATAAAGATCTTGATGGCTTTCCCATTGTCAATGCGCGTTTCAGTGAAACATGTTTAAACAGGCCTAACAATACAGGGTGCACCATGTATCCTTCTCTATATTGCTATCTCCTAACGCTAACAGATACAGGGTCGGTTAAACAAATCCAAAGGAGCGCAATTTTTTTGGCCATCTCGATTCCGTCAACACATGTAAAATATCTGTGACCGTTCCTGAAATATCCTGAAAAAACTGAAAAATCGAGATTTCTTATTTTCGTCATATCTTTTTTATTATTGGAGATAAATGAATAATTTTTTGTGGACTTACATAAGTCGTTAAGAGCTACCCATCTGACATTTCAAAAATTTTCAAAGCCGACTAGATCCCAGGATTTTCATAGTCAACTTTCGTTTTTCTTATGGCCACCATAGTGTTTTTTTATGTTGTTCGGTATAAAAAAAATTATAAAAACTAAAAATTGTTAAACTTCAAAAAATAAATTAAATTTTTTTTTATTCTTCTTTTTTCTTTACAAAAAAGACACATTTTTAGACCGAATTTCATAGATAAATTGAAAAACCATAAGGCAAGCACTATTTCGGCGTATTTTACAAATGTTGACGTTTTTAGACGATTTTTTATTAGGTTTTTCTTTGAAAAAAGAAGAATAAAAATTAAAAAAATTTTTTCTGAAGTTTATTAATTTTTGGTTTCCATTATTTTATTCATATCGAACGACATAAAAAAATAATATGGCGGCCATAAGAAAAACGAAAGTTGACTGTGAAAACTCTTGGATCTAGTAGGCCTTGAAAATTTTTGAAATGTCTGATGGATAGCTCTTAACGGCTTATATACGCCTACAAAAAATTATTTATTAATTTCCAGTAGTAAAAAAGATATGAGGAGAATGAGAAATCTCGATTTTTCAGTTTTTTCAGGATATTTCAGGAACGGTCACAGATATCTTGCATGTTTTGACGAATTCGAGATGGCCACAAAACTGCGCATCTTTTCTCTAATTTAACCGACCCTGTATCTCTTATCGTTCAGGAGATAGCAATATAGAGAAGATAGTCTAAGGTGCACCCTGTATACACAGACATAACTAAATTTAGATATTTTTCGATCGGGAATCGAACCCTATAGCCTACACCCTATACATGTGCATTGATAGTAAGCCCACTGTGCGAATAGTTGGTCATAACGTCATTAATATGAAAGTTTTCTTCCTGATAAGGATTTCCTTAGTGACTGGGTGTCCTGATCTAACTAAATCTGTGAGATTCTAATGGGCTACAGTATGAATCAGCATTAATATAAATCAGATAAGAGTGGGCAGGGTGGCTTTTTAATGATCCAGTTCTATATGTAACGTTTATACTTTGTATCATTCACTTTGAGATTTTACATTTCAATCGGACTTCAGATCTATAATAAATGCTTAAATAAAACTAATAAAAGTGACATATTATAATCTAACAATTAGTCATAAAATGTTAGATCTTTGTTAAACTCTTTAGAATAAAAGTACAAAATCGCAAACAAGCTACAGGACTTCAATCACTTCAATCTCAGCTACATCTAATCTCATCTCTCCATGGACAACCTAGTTAATCATCTCAAGGACTAAAGCCATGAATGATTTTATGACACATCCCCCATTGCCCATCATCTTTACGACTACACCAATCATAAACACCTACCACCACTTAATAATCACCCGCCTTGTAATCTTTACGACTTTACTAGACGAGCCGCGATGTCCACGGCATCGGTCGCCCCCGCGACGCGTATCGATCCCCGTGCCGCCGGGCGCCAAGGCGTGCATAAAACGCCAATAAACCGTCTTAATTGCGTCCCCCGCCTCGGCGCGAGGGTCGGGTAAACATGCTTGGGGACGCAGGAGGCCAGCAGCTGCCCCTTAATCTGATGCGTTCGAATGGAAGAGCCATGAAAGAGCGGGGCGAGGGGAAAAGGATGGTCGGTTCGGGGATGTTAGGGTAAGATGACGCGGGAATGTTCTTAATTACTGGAGGAGATTGCAATATTTGACTAAACCCGAGGAACCTGTGGTGAAAGGTACCTATTAATCGTTAGTTGCTAACGTCTGCAAATAACCGGTCAAAGAAGATTTCTAATTAATGAAGAATTACCTACTAGGTATACAAATAGGTAATAAATTTTTTTGAAACACCAACTTAACTTTTATTCTTCCTTCATAAGTAGTATTTTATGTATTGTACTTTGTACTCTGGATTTCATCTTAACTTAGGTCTTTTAAGATAAAAATTTCTTTCAACGCAATTATTTGAAGTTGTTCAGAAGCTAAATATGAAAATATTATTCAAGTTTAGAAAGTGGGTACATGCAAAAAAGTTTGATATTTTGTCATTTTGTATAAAAAAAATACATTTTATGTTTATTCTAAGAGGCATAAAAATTACAAACTACAACTTTACTTTATGCGTTCTTTATTTATAGTCCCGAAAATATCGACGAAACTAAGTTGATTGCTCGATAATTGTTATACAGTAGTTATTCAGAGTTTAATTAGGTACTTAACTGTCATCCCAAAGCTTTATGTAAAGATTATAGCGTGAAAAAATTAAATTAACTGGATTTAAATATGCAGCTTATTACCATGAGATGTTGGTAGTTGATCACCCAATTAATTTGTAACGTACACCTTGTACGTACCGGCTAAATGCCAGCAACACGGAGACAACGGCGGGCGCGCGCAGTGAGTGAGTGATGGTGGCGTTTAGTGCACGGCCGACTGGAGGCCTCGAGTTCGTCGACTTCGGCCGTCGAGTCTCGTCGAACTCGACTGTCGAGTTGAAATCTGCGAATACCTGCGTTTCCACCTTCTTTCCACTTCTGGAATTCGCTCAGGAAGGTCCACGCAAATACCTGTCGCGAAAATAGACATAATGGCGTCTTGAACTTACCGTTCATTATTATAAACATCACACACGTTTTTGGCTTGGTGAGTGTCGTAAAATGATTTTCTTAATTGTGTTGGAATTATACAGCTCATATTTTGTTGATACAATATGCTATTTTTAATTACAGCTTTTATATCCGATTGAGTTTCGCTCCGCTTGTAAAATTTCGCCGATCACATTTTGATCTCATTTTATCTTGAGGACGGGACATAATTTTATGTACCCTTGGCAAGCAGACTCGATCGGACCGTTCACTAATGCAAGTGTCTCTGATACATAATGAAATTGCAGCTTTTTCAGGAGGCAATTCTTTTTTCCTGGAGGCAACTGCTTTTTCCGTACCAAGAAGAATTTTACGTACCCAGGCAGATTGAGGCAGATATTTCCGTACTAACCTTGCTTTTTTTGTACCGACGCCACTCTTTCCTGCGAAGTCCACCTTTCGACCCAAAGCAAGTTCCTGGAGCCAAGCCTGAGGATCCAGTCCACTACCAACTGGACTCAACCTACGACCCTTGTTTTTTTTCTGTCTCATGCTCTCAGCGACTATTTTTCCCCTCTAAGGGTTAAATAGTTCGTTTCAAGTGGCACCCAACGTGTCTATCTGCCAATAATTCGTTTCAAATTTGAAAATATTATTTTGGAAGTATGGGTGTGCGCGTCTATAGTTTCTCGTTTATTTAATTAGTTTTGAAGCGAACGACACAGAACTTCGGTTCAAAATCATGGATCTAACTATTTTTTGACGTAAAACAGATGTGTCAATTGTCTAAGATGACGTTGTCGTCCCTATCAACTTCAAAATTTCAAATGACATTGGGGGATCACGTGATACCTCATTTTAAATGCATTTTAATTGTCTACACAAATATTGTATTAATTAGCTTTCAATTTTAACAGTCTGTGTGTCAGAAAATTCCCTTCCTCCATCCCCTTTAAATTCCGGCCCGAATGCAAGTCAAATATTGTTTAATTATAGAAAGTATACCGTGTTGGCTGAATGATACTTAGGTGTAGGATTTTTGAGTTGAGAGAGATTAACGTACATTGAACACTGCAAACGCAAAAGAGAAGGCGATAGATATCCCAGTTGAATTACTTGCCAGCGATGCTGTCAATTTTTAATTAATTTGTTGTGACACAAGTTGCGAATTGTTGTCGCTTCGCTAATTTCCGTTTCAATATGACAACATACAGATTCTCCATCCTCTCTTAATGCGCATCATCCGCAGTGGCGGCTGCTGATACTTTTCACAGGCAGGTCATTTAAAAATCACGACCACCAAAGAAATAAAAATAAGTAAGTCTCCAAATGCGCCGGAGGCGAAATTTTTTCGAGTGTTCAAGGTCACGCAATTTCGCAGTAGTTTAAATTTTACTCAGATGTAAAAATAATGCTATAATTAACCCCTAACGACGTAATTATTATTGGTAGGTATTTTAATATTAGGTACCTAATCATTTTTGATATTTCACTAATAATTTAAACTTGTTATATGCTCATTTTTTTTTAAGTATTATTATTAATAGATTCTACTTACATAATTAAGTACATAGACCTAGTAGACAAAGTTCGTGTTTCGTCGAGCCTAGACTATGACGTGTCTCCTCTACCGAACCCACAACCAACCGACTGTCGACACTAAAACATGTGCTATATCCAGTGTTGCCGCGGCTCAGCAATAGTTTGTAGCGATTTGGTACTTTTTTTGATGAGAAATTAAAAAAGTTCCAATATGGTACTTTTTCAATCAAGTATGTTTATTTAATTACTTACCCTAAATGACATAATTTTGAATTCATAATGGTTCATTTAACATTTAAAGCTACAAAACGTTCATTGCGAGACATAATATACAATTTAAATATGTCATTGCATACAACAATAGGCAAGTTTATAATAATAAGATTGCAAAACTGAAAAATGTACAAAAATAGCTTGAACTTTAAAATGTAGTACCAGCGTACCAGCAAAAATAAAATGTACCAAATGTGGTACAAATATACCACCACGGCAACACTGCATATCGAAATCTCTGGTCTCTGGTTATAATCTCTGGCCCCGCCCCCACTCGGCGTTGACCTGAGGGACAGAATATAGGACCGTATTAAATACAGGCAAAGTTGCTATTATACCTATCTCGCTTCAGCACATAGGGCGCAACCCCTCGAGACTCCCCATAGCCCTCAACTACGCCCTGTACCTCGCCCAAGGTCGAAAGGGGAGAAAAGTGAATCTTTTGGGTTCCGGGGGAAGTGCCTTTTCTTCTCTCTCTCTCTCTCCTCCACCACATTCCACCACCCCACCACATTCCACCACCCCCCACGCGACGGTGGGACCTCCCGCCGTTCGTCCGCGCCTTCCAAGCCCGTAGGAGTGGTCTGGTATTGCCGGTGGGGACGTAGGTAGGTAGGTAGGTAGGTAGGTAGGTAGGTAGGTAGGTAGGTAGGTAGGTAGGTAGGTAGGTAGGTAGGTAGGTAGGTAGGTAGGTAGGTAGGTAGGTAGGTAGGTAGGTAGGTAGCAGTGGCGTAGCTACAGATTTGTAGCCACCCCGCCAAATGTTTTTGGCGGCCCCCCACTTAAAGTTTTCTTCATTGGTGGTTCGTGGATTGGGTAGAAAACAAGTCGAAAAATTAAATTAAATTTTTTTAGCATATTATATTATATCATCAATAATAAGGTGGACCTCCGGGGGGTTTGGGGTATGGAGTACCCCCCAACAGTAAAGGGTGGTTCGGGGGTTCTCCCCCGAAATTTTTTTTAGAAAAGTTCTGTAAAATACTTAGGCCCGTATTCACAAAGCGTTTTTGTCCTGTAATATCTCGAAAATAATTAAATAAATGGGATGGAGATATGTAGTTTTTATGCGCTAGAGTGAGATGGGTATAAGTGATTACGTATAGCAATAAGACTCAATCAATACCGAACACCGGACATTCTTCCTTAAATCGAACAAGTTTTACAACACACAGTCGCATAGTGACAGTGCCCTCACGTGGGATTGGATTGGCTGTCACCCCCTGGCTGTCACTTATTACTGTTAATAAGCATAATAATTATTTCAAGCTATATTTATTGTTTATTGTTGTTTCTCAATTCGTAATATTAATTATTAATGTCATCAATTTAAATATGCTTACGAGTAATACTTATTTGATTTTTTGATTTGGGGCTCTTTTGTGGGCCCCCTTGACGTCGAGCCCCCCCGCCGTCGCGGGGTTTGGCGGTATGGTAGCTACGCCACTGGTAGGTAGGTAGGTAGGTAGGTAGGTAGGTGGTAGGTAGGTAGGTAGGGAGGTATACCTACCTACCTACCTACCTACCTAACCTACCTAACCTACCTACCTACCTACCTACCTACCTACCTACCTACCAGTGGCGTAGCTAGGTAGGTAGGTAGGTAGGTATACCTACCTACCTACCTACCTACCTAACCTACCTAACCTACCTACCTACCTACCTACCTACCTACCTACGTCCCCACCGGCAATACCAGACCACTCCTACGGGCTTGGAAATTAAAAATGTTCCAATATGGTAATTTTTCAATTAAGTATGTTTATTTAATTACTTACCCTAAATGACATAATTGAGAATTCATAATGGTTCATTTAAAATTTAAAGCTACAAAACATTCATTGCGAGACATAATATACAATTTAAATATGTCATTGCATACAACAATAGGCAAGTTTATAATAATAAGATTACAAAACTGAAAAATGTACAAAAATAGCTTGAACTTTAAAATGTAGTACCAGCGTACCAGCAAAAATAAAATGTACCAAATGTGGTACAAATATACCACCACGGCAACACTGCATATCGAAATCTCTGGTCTCTGGTTATAATCTCTGGCCCCGCCCCCACTCGGCGTTGACCTGAGGGACAGAATATAGGACCGTATTAAACGTATTAAACCTAATAAGCTACCTACCTACCTACCTACCTACCTACCTACCGGTAGGTAGGTAGGTAGGTAGGTAGGTAGGTAGGTAGGTAGGTAGGTAGGTAGGTAGGTATCTCGCGCACCTCCTCCAGCCTCTCCAGCCCTTCTGGGCCAACACCATCTCAACGGGAGAACAGCTACCCCTACCCTCCACTTCCACCGATCATGGGTATACAGGGAATGCTCCCGCCGTTCGCCCGCGACCGGGCTTGGAAGGCGCGCGCGAACGGCGGACATGCCCCCATCCGTTCTGGGCCCCGGCATGGGAGAGAGAGAGAGAGAGAGAGAAACGCATCTCACTCTTTAATCCTATTAAAACCAACGAGTTCAAAGGCTGCCTTTGACCCAAGTTCCAGACCTTCCCACTATGTTCCCGGGAATTACAAAAAAACAGCTACCTATACATATAAGTAAGGTCAATTCCTGGAATTATTACATAATAATTATAATATAATTATTTATTAGTTTATTGAGTTGGTTAACTTATTTGGGAGGTCATTGACCATTGGGCTACTATACAACCATACCATACAATCAATATGGGGCTGCGAAATCACACTGACTTATCTGAATATAGAGGCACCCATATGTCCAAATCCAGCCCCTGCAGTCCTAAACCCAAACCTTCTTGGCCAACTGGGGATGAAGAGCTCCCACACCATACAAGCCACATGGGGCTGCGAAAAAATGGAGTTATAGCGGGCCTCACACGAAAACCACACTGACTGATATTGATAGAAACACCCTTATCTTTAATCCAATCCCTTGGCGACCGTTAGCACGTCGTTAGCTGTTGGATGAGTCGGATAATCTCCTTCAGCTCTTTTCTGTCCTAGAACTTGAAGAAAATAAATGTAGGTATTTGTCTTGGCAACGACGTTGAGGTAAGCGATGATTTCCATAAAGCCGTTGCGGGTGAACTAGGCACTCGTCTCTTATAGTTGCATAGTTGCATCTACAAAGTTAAAAAGTTAAGACATTTCTTTTGAACTACCCAAAAACAAATAATCACTCGTCATTTTCTCGTAGTCTTTTTATAGAGAATTTTTTTTTTTTCATTTATTTGTTCATAGCTCGTAATATTTCGTTATTTTGAGAGACCCAGTTACTGATTCATATCAGGAATCACTGTTGAGTGCTTTAAATCAATCATAACTACAATAGATTGTTAATCGATAAAGACTTCGAGCTCAATTATTAGTAGTGACGATTCGATTGTCTCCTTTTCTTTTAGAACCATTTTGGAGCTTTTTTTCCCTCGAAGTTGGTGATTGATTAATTCAACTGGATCTGTTTTTACATTCATTTTCTGTGAATTACCAAAAGCAGCGATTCTACAGTCAACTTAGTTCTAAATTATTGTTTGCAGAAGCAACAAAAATATTTTTACTGCAATAGCAGCTAGTCAGTTGATATTTATAGACTAACAGTCCCCCAAGAAATATATGCATTACCCACCCAATTCAATCCTCCACCTAATCCAGCGATATGAATATCACACTCTCCGACTACGCCAGCTGCTCTTAGCCTTTAATACCACACATCTGCGATCTATATATCCAAACACGTGAGTGGAGTGCACCTTGCACACGGGAGGAGGTGGGCTGCTATCGGTTACCCACCCCTTGGACATCCCTGCACGATCGCTTATGCATGAGAGAGATCCCGTTGTCGGGGGGAATTGCCGGCGGTGGGTTGCAGTACACCGGACAGGATTCGTGACTCGCATGCTAATTGCGAGGTGATCGGACTGTAGATGTTATTACTGGACGCCGCTGTCGGCGGATCGACTATGCAGGGTGGCTGGGAGGGACATGAGGGATGATACCACGTAGATACAGATAGAGGACGCATACCTGTTAATATACTTGCACTGCATTGAAAACTCATATACATTATTCAAATCTTGGAACGCGTTATCCAGTAGTTAATTAACAGTTTGTTGAATTTGAAAGTATGTGCTAATCAATTGTGACTACAGAGTCCTTAGCTCTTCGGCTTATTATTTTTTTGCAATAGGAAGGGATCCATTAGTCATAAGTGGCTAGATCAGCAATACGCTTGGAAACAAACTATAACGACCTCAATGGGAGGGAAAAATATCGACTTTATCAAGAGAGGGGGTGTCCGCAGGGAGGAGTCCTCTCCAATTTACTCTGGTCCTCGTCGATGATCTTCTTGCCATTCTCTCTCTATGGAGTATCGACGTTCAGGCATGATCAAACAAAGATCTGAACGAACCATTTCTAGGGTCCTTCAGAGAGTACTCTAGATGACTTATCAGTGATGCGAGAGGGAACACATGTCAGTCAACCCTCGCAAAAATGTCATAGTACCATTTTCCAGAAAGAGAAGGTTGGATGGTTTAGCCCCCCAATCTCTTCTGGAAGAAACTTCCATTTGCAAAGAAATCAAAGTTTCTAGGAGTTATGAAACAAATTGATATAATAATAAATTATTATATCAATTACAGGAATCCGATTGTTGAAAAACAATAACGCTTTCTGAACGACACACTTGCCCTAACGGTATGGTGAAGACAGAGACATCGATGTTTCAATGGTTATTTCCATCTCATTAGTCTGTCACATGACCACCAGCAGAGGAGTGTGTCCCGATCAGAAAGAAAAGATGGTAGTGAAATAATTGCAGATTTCTCTGAGAGATTCTCTGATGACATATTGAAAGTTGCACACTTTTCAGTCGTTAGATGGCATTTGCCTTGCAAGTCACTATGTTTCCGACAAATCATTCTACTCAAATAGTTTGATTTCTTTCTGTTCGGGACACTCCTCTGGTGGTGGTGATGTGTTAGACTGATGAGATGGAAATAACCATTGAAACATCGATGTCTCTGTCTTCACCGTACCATTAGCGCAAATGTGTTGTTCAGAAAACGTTATTACTTTCAACTCTTGTTATGAAATATACTATTGCGTATGCCTTATGTCACTTTCCCGCACGCTTTTATAAACGTGAGAAATCTTAAAGTTTGCGCACAAATAGCCATACAAGTGGTACATTTTGTGCAGTGATCGCAACAAAAATTATATTCAAACCTAGAATCTACGAAAAATAATTTATATTTTCTTTTATAAAGGGTTTTCCAACAAGAGGTGTTATTTTGAATCACCCGGTATTTCGGTAGCTGTCACTTTTGAAGCTTTTATTCTTTGACATTTGACAAGTAGAAACTACGCCATTACTAAAAATGGAACGATACACGCTTCAACAACGCATTGAAATTATTAAAATTTACTACAAAAATGGTGAAAATCTTGCAGTCACAGTTCGCAAAACTAAAGCATTTTTGGGTCGTCATGAAGCACCTTGTCGGACCGCAATACAGAAATTGGTGAAAAAATTCGAGCTGTTGGGACAAGTTACTGATGTGAAGAATAAAACCCGTGCACGTCGCTCAAGAACAACATATTTTTTTATTTTTAACCATTGCTCTTTTACGGGAATAGTTTCCGGACCGTGTTATCTCTGGAAGAAGTGATCACAATTGGTCTCCGAGATCTTGTGATTTAACACCTTGCGACTTCTTCCTTTGGGGCTACGTGAAAGATAAGGTGTACGCCAACAGCCCAGCGTCGATTCAAGACCTCAAAGATGGAATTCGTGAGGCTATCGAGGACATAGGGCAGCCACTTTGCGATTTGGTTATGAAAAATTTCATGAAAAGGATATGGTCCTGTAAGCGTGGTCTTGGTGGCCTTTGGCTGATGTTGTTTTTCATTATTAACGGCATACCTTCCTCTTTATTATGAAATAGACATCCGATCATTTATCTCAAAAAATGGCCTTTTTCTTTGAATACCAAAATAACACCTCTTGTTGGAAAACCCTATACTTATCAAGGTGATTCAAATTCCTGCAATTTGATAAGAATCATGGTCGACCAACAAATAAATATAATTTATAATAAAATGAAATAAAATTCATTCCCGTATTATTCATACTCTGTGTAATAAACGTCTCAAGTTAAATTCGCTTGTTTAAATAAAAAAAAACCTCCATTTCCTAGAGAATCTGCCTTTAAATTTTTTCACAATATTAAAGATATACCTACACCACACACCCTGTATACAGGTTTGTAACGTGTCTGATAAGTTCATCTTAATTTCTCGGTAGCATCCAGGGGAAGCCATAATAAACCTAGTCTGTCATAAAAAATTCCTAAAGGGTCCCTAAACGGAGATACAGAGCCTTAAAAGTGTATCCAACGATAATTTTTTTTTTGCTCTAAATTTTTAACCGACCTGCATAATTGGATGAATTTTTTTAAATTTTGTAGAGGCCGTAAAGAGTCTTTATAAAAAGTAACAATAAAATACTTCTCTGTTACATTCATTGCGGAAAATCACAAGAAACGTAACTTTATGTAATTCAAGATGGTGCAAACGCCCTCTAGCAGCCATCTTGGAAACTTGAAAATAATTTCCAGCATATTAATTCCCTTGCCCACTTAACCTATAAAATTTTTTACCGTAACTCTCTACAATCATTAGTTTCTGAGGTACAGCCGCTTACCTCGCTTATTTGCCCACCCTGTACTTTAATTCTACATTATTATATCTAGAGGGTGTACACCATATATCCTTCTCTATATTGCTATCTCGTAAACGCTAAGAGATACAGGGTCGGTTGAATCAGAAAAAAGATGGGCAATTTTGTAGCCATCTCGAACCCGTCATCAAGCGGTCCTCGATCGTTCCTGGAATATCCTGGAAAAACTGAAAAATCGATTATTTTTGGTATATCTTTGTTGTTGGGCATTAATAAATAATTTTTTATAGGCTTTCATTTTCGAGGCCGACTATAGATCCAAGAGTTTTCACAGTCAACTTTCGTTTTTATTATATGGCCGCCATATTGTTTTTTTATGTCGTTGGGTGTGAAAAATAAACGAAAACCAAATATTAATAAACATCTAAAATTACATATTTATCGAATTCTTCATCTTTTTCTCTTTAAAAAGGCAACTTTTTGGACCGAATATTATAGAGAATTGAAAAAAAAAGTAAATAAATAAAAATATAAATAAAACTGTTTGGATTTATTTTTAAGTTTATTAATTTTTTTTTCACAAGATCTTTTTATACCTACCGAACGACAAAAAAATATGGCGGCCATAAGAAAAACAAAAGTTGACTATGAAAACTCTTGGATCTAGTCTGCTTTGAAAATTTTTGAAACGTCAAATGGGTAGGTACCTCTTGCCGAAGTGCCGACAAGAACTTATTTATTAATTTCCAACCATAAGAAAGATATATGAAAAAAATAAGAAATTTCAATTTTCAGTTTTTTTTAGGATATTTCATGGACATCTTACATGTCTATCTTGAAGTAGGTATTCAAGATTGTCACAAAATTGAGCATCTTTTCTCTAATTCAAACGATCCTGTATCTCTTAGCGTTCACGAGATAGCAATACAGGGTCAACCTTTGGGAGCTGATACCATTTATATAGGCTTAACTGTCAGTTTGACAGTTTCCATTTTTTGTGTATCTGTGTTTTAGGAAAAACTCAACATTTTAAAAATATTTTCAGCACAACACCACTTCCGGTTATACCGGAAGTGGACACGAACTTCGTTATTTTAACGGGAACACCCTGTAAAATATTATATTTTTGAAATATCTGAAGAAATCGAATACAGGGTGTTCTCACCATTGGCATTTATATTGAGCGGTTTATGAGTTATAAGCAAGTGAAAATCGAAAATTTTCAACTTCAAAGCAGTCTAGAACTAGAACGGCTCAAGATATCTAAAAACGGTTTACATGTCTCTATCCAAACTTTTCATGTTTTATCCCACTATTTTGTGGAGTAAATTTTAATACAGGGTGATAAAAATTATCCGATTTTTCATCACCCGCTGTATTAAAATTTAAACCACATAATAGGATACTATGTGAAAAGTCAATATAGGGACACGTAAACCGTTTTTACATATCTTGAGTCGTTCTAGTTCAACACTGCTTTGAAGTTGAAAATTTTCGATTTTCACTTGTTTATAACTCATAAACCGCTCAATATAAATTCCAATGGTGAGAACCCCCTGTATTCGATTTCTTCAGACATTTAAAAAATATAATATTTTACAGGGTGTTCCCGTTAAAATAACGAAGTAGGTGTCTACTTCCGGTATAACCGGAAGTGGTGTTGTGCTGCAAATATTTTTAAGATGTTGAGTTTTTCCTAAAACACAGATACACAAAAAATGGAAACTGTCAAACTGACAGTTTAGCCTATATAAATGATATCAGCTCCCAAAGGTTGACCCTGTATAGAGAAGGAAATATGGTGCAACGTGTATACTCCCATCTATGAAAATGAAACTATAACCTCCTGCCTCCTAGAAAGCTAAATTTGAAGTTGATTTTTGTTATTGTCACGAAATGATCGTAGCCAAGATTTTGTCACTGATATTGGCTGGAAATATGTATTGTCTATTCGTAATAGCAGGCTGAACTGTGGAGTGGAGCGTTTTGATTGGATGTTTGAGGTATAGGGCGATATTCTTGTTGGAATAAATTAGGCTAGAAAATTCAAAAAACTATTAAACAACGATATCCAGTTGAATTTTTGACAAAAATCAATTCTAACCGGTTTTTAATTAATTAATTAAAAATTAAATAATTATAAATTTATAATTAATTAAAAATTAAATATTATTTAATTTATTTTTGAAAAATAAACACGATGTTTACGTCTATCTAGTCTCGACCTACCCAAAAATTAGCACAAAAATATTTTGCACGAGAGAGGCGGAAGCGAAAATAATTATTTTACGCAACAAAAAAAATTGAACGTCAATTATGAACCGATCTTGCTGATTTTTTTGTATAGTATCGGAATAACATAGGCACTATCTTCAAAAATCTCCATCCTACCATATGCAGTAGGTTTTGAGTAAAAAATAGTGAACAAAACGTGTTTTTTGAGCTTTCGAGACTAGATATTTGCAAGTTAACAATCACATTGCACCTATATAGCGACCTCTATCAGTGCTTATTTTTTAGAGAATTCCATAACGAACAACTATTTCTGATATACAGGGTGTTATTTAAGTATGTGGCCAAACTCCAAGGGGTGCTCCTTTAAGTGATTTTAAGAAGAAAAGTTCATATAAACATGGGTCCGAAAATGCATAGTTTTCACGATACAGGGTGTCAAAATAAAAATAAAAATTGGATGTTCGTAAATATCTCAATACTCTTTTATTAGATTTTGTTAAAATTTGGAAATTCTGTTTATAGTAACAAGAGGATAATTTAGCCTCAAATAATATTAAAATAATTAAGTCCAGTGGCGTCACGGAAGACAGTCTAACTAATATTTTTGACAATTTTTTTTTCTGCATTTTCGGACCCATGTTTATATGAACTTTTCTTTTTAAAATCACTTAAAGAAGCACCCCTTGGAGTTTGATGGCCACATACTTAAATAACACCCTGTATATGTTACACCAAAAGTTAGCAGGAACGAAGAAATTAAAGAAGAAAGTTGAAGTGCCTATTTTTTCACAAATTGTTAATTATAAAATCAGGCAGTACATCAATTTGTAAGCAAACTTAGGGCATTTAAGTACACCCTAAAACGAAGCGATTCAAACAATAATCTCGGCTAGACCTCAACATATCAGTGTAACAATAACTGATAGCATATGCGAGAGGTAGCTTGCACCCAATTGTGGGTACGGCACTTTAAGAAGAATACCTCAAAAATATATTTTTAATACTTTATCCGTTTCGCCGATAAGGGAAAAATAGGTAGCTATTATAATAGGTATTGGCAAACTAATTAAAAAGTTATTATTTTGATCTGATAATGAAACGTCTATGTTTCGCGAGAGTTTAAAGCCGAACTATCTGGTGGTTATTTTGATAAAGTATAAATAGGTATAGGTACCTGCAATCAAATGATTGCTCATTCTGAATAATAGGGGATAAATGAGCGTAAAATTGAATTAATTCTGCCGTGCTTTATCTGATGAATATTTATACTGGGAAGTCCAGTTATAAAAGTTGAGAACGATTCCCCTTCCGCACAAATAACATCCATCCGAACGACCCTCGACGTTTCTCTTCGGAGTAGAAATTTCGTCTGTGAAATGTTTCACCTAGTTGCAAAGCACTAAAACTGAATGACCCCATTTAGATGAATATTTAAATCTATTTTTCAGAGACACCCTCGTTTGCCCTCGGAAATATTACACTTTAAAACTCTATTATGTAGCCGAGCGAGTCGCATGCAACAAGTGTCCATAAAAATCTGATATGGGGACGGAATTTCTAAAGAATTGTGCACCCCTGTTTGTTTTATTACTTTTATTACGTCCGACAAACTGTTGCGAGTAACAGGTGGCTAAAATAAAATTACTCCGGGCCATCGGAAAACTGTAAAGACCGGCAAAACTTGTTTCGCTCTTCTTCTCTACCTTTACACACATTTAATCATTGTTTACGCCTCCATTGTTTTAATTCAATTTCGCTCGTTCACAAAAGTTGCTTGCTCGTCTGCACAATAATTAATGAAAACTTCATTACAGGAAGGTAGGTTGGTAGGTAGGTAGATACTCGTCTTTATCTTTCATTGCTTATACATTAATCAATTGCCTCAACGCTTTATTCATTAATTTTCACTTTCACTTAGCTGATTATTGCTTACACCTATTATTATCATACTACACCATTAAAAAATATTCACAGACGGATTATTTCTGTACAGGTTCTCTTAAATGTTAGGTGGATGTTTTGTTATAGTGTATTTTTTAGTAAAAAATACACTATTATTGAGGACGAAACCTCTACTAAAATCACCCAAACTCATCAAATGTCCACCGATCCTGACTCGCAGATTACGAAAAAGTGGTTTTCCAAAATTCACCTGCTCATGATATACAGAGTGTGGTTAAAATAAACGGGCATAGTGCAATCACTGATAGGTAATATCATTCTCAGACGAACAGTTCCGATGCACATGAGTCCGGTAATGACTCGTTAACGATAAGAAAAAAGTACATGAAACAGCAGGCGTAGGTACACCGAAATCAGGTTAATACACGAGAGGAATTGATGAGCAGAATTGCAAGAGGTAAAGCAAGCATTCAAGGCTGTGAAGGCCATTTTCATAGTTATGATGTTTCATGTTTTCATAGTTAAATGATGTTTTATTATTTCCATTTTGATTTAAATTCATTTGCAATAAAGGTTTTTTTAAATGAGAATTTTTCTTGATGTGTATAGGCTTTCACAACCTGCTTCCATTGAAATCGTTATTGTTCCGGGCTGTTGTGCCGTTGTCCATGGAGATTTGCTCAGAACGTTTCGTCTACAGTTGCGGTAGACATCATCAGCGGTTATGTGTGAGCAAGCGATGCTTCCACTTCGTGTTCGCTTTTAACTGATTGAACGGCTGGAAGAGCGCTCCTATTTATAGAGTGATGGTCTGGTGACGTCGGACCCCCTCCATTAGTTACCTCCACCGCTTAACGTCAGTTCTCTATGCTGATATCATAGATTCCTGAGTCGTAAATCCTACGCAGTTTCTTTTCCTTCCTCCTGCATATTGAAATTATTTTGAGGTTTACATATTTCAATTGTTTCACGATATAAACGGGTATAATAGTGGGAAGTAGTGGACAGGATTTTCGTCTTTTTAAAACATAATTGCGTGATCGTCCTAAAGCACGGTGTGCTCCGCGACAGCTGACTTTCATTTCACCACATCACTCAGTCGCACTGCACCTTAATTTTTTTTTAGTTTTTCTTTTGTTTTAAAGAGACTACCGAATTATGATCTCAAGTTCGTTTTATTTTAATAAAGAAAACTGTGCATGTTGTATATTGTTTGTGTGTTGATAGTTCTCCTTTGATTTTTGCTTTTGCGTAAAAAAACAATAAAAACGAGCTCGTTGTTTTAAAACAGAAAAACTGCTTTAAAACAATAAAAACAAACACGTTTTAAAACATTTGCATCCCTAGGTGTAAAAATAAGCTGAACTTGATAGGGATGATCTATTGCGGCTCGACGTGTATTTTTGCACGACCTTGTTCTAGGATCAGATGGACCACATCTTTTAAATACTTCCCATAAAAAATATCTGTAAAACAGACTCAGGTCAGCTACTTTTCATACATGTTCTAGAGTATCTATTTTTTTGATCAAGTGGATGACTCTTTTCTGAATGGTGTCAAGTAACCTCAAAGTATGTTTAGAAGCTGAGCTCCATAAATGTGAGCAGTAGGTACTCCAATGATGGTCGTATATGAGGAGAAGCTGTTGAGGTGTATAAAATTTCTTCGGGCGGAAGAGTGTTCCGCCATGCCAAGACATGTTCGCTCTGAGGCTCACTCCAAGCAAATGAAGAGATGACGATGGAGTAAGAGAGTGTCCCGCCATCACCATATCTGGCTCCAAAACGTTGACCTTTTTGGAGAAGATGACAGAGAACTTAATTACTTTGCTGTAATCGGCCACAAATTTGCAAAACTTTCTCATGGATTTTATGCGTCGATAGTGTTGATAATTTTATATCAGTGTGTCTGATATAAAATTTTCCACCTTCATTGTTCGGAGGTTCAAGATTTTTTTGTTGAGCAATTTCAAGGCGATTCGAGTGTGATGCCAAGAGGGAAGTTCAAAAATAATATCTAACGAATTTTAGGTCTTAGGTCTTTTCGCGATGCATGTGATTTGTGCTTTAATGTGTGACTATCCAATGTAAATAAAAGTAGCTACACCCACAACCAAACGTGCTACAGAAGGCACGTAAAATGGAGGATGGAGGTCCCTTATTGATGTGTGTAGAGACAGGTCTCAAGACTCTAGCTAATAACGTGCAGAACTACCTAATAATAATCTCCCCGTAATTAATACCCATACTTTATCCTAAATAAATTCATTAATTAGACTAGAAACTAAAATGATAACGACATAATACGTCACAGCTTGGGGTTATCAATGCAATGGGGAATTTCTTTTGATGAAAATAAAATATTGTCTATGAAAATACTAGGAATCCTATTTTGCAGAATTCATTTATTCTCAAATGTTGTCAGCGTAGTCCCCCAAGTCTCCCACTCAATATTACACTTATTCTTCGATCTATTAATTAATTGTGCTTATGACAATCGATCAACAGCTCGACTACCCTTACTCATCAATCCTAAACCTGAATCTGCGCATTGATGGCGTATATGTTCATCTTATTTGAATCTGCCTACTATTATTTGTTTATCCTACTTAAATACTAATTATAAATTCTTTTTCCAGCCGGATCGTCTCTATTCCCCACACACGACTTTCCTCCGTCAGTCGGGCCATTCCTTCGAACTGGCCACCTGCCTATGTTCGCTTTTGCTGGGCTTCGGCTATAATGCGTTCGTGGTAAGCGGGTACGGTACTTTGGATGTGACTACTCGTACCATGTGCCGAGTGGATTGTCCTTATCCGCCCCTTGATGAAAAGCAGATTCCTGAAAAAGACGGAAACGAGCAACCCAAATACACCGTGAAGCCTCCGAGGGACCTCAGGAGCAAATTTATTCTCATGATGGAGCAGAGGAAGGTGGATGCAGTGAGAAAAAAGGAGGAGGAGGTGCAAGAAATGGAGCGGTTAAGAAGAGAGGTAAGATTTGTTGTTTAGCATTTATACGGTTTAGTTAAAGTTTTTGAATTTGGGCACTCGCTGCTGAAATATAGCCGACTTCCAGTTTTCCTTTTTTGGCTCTACTTCTTACATTCTTACGTTTTCGCCCGAATGGAAGCTAGTTTCGGAAACTCATAATCTTCAGTTACAATCTTCATCTGAAAGTTCAGTTTCTGTCTCGTCGGATCCAAAATGACGGCATGCCCAAGAATGCAAGACAACACAGAGATAGAAACTGGACTTGGGTATGAAAGTTGTAACGGAAGATGAGGAGTATTCCAAAATTAGTTTTCGTTTGAACGGAATTTCGAGACGTTTGAAATGAAGACGTTCCACAGGGATCAATATTTGGGCCAGCACTGTGTTAGGTACAATGGAGTCTTTAGGATAAGGATGCCACTGGGAGTGAAACTAGTAGCGTTCGTCGACGACTTAGCAATCGTATGACTGACCATGGATCTTTTGACAATTAAATAAAAAGAATAAGAAGGACACGGGGAGATAAGCGCATAATATACTGTAGCGAGAAGGACATGTCAAGCCAACATCCTCTTCGAATGCACGAGATGGAGCACCCAGAGGAGGAAAACAGAGTTAGCACGCGGTCAGACTAATATCGGAAATGGTCCAATAAATCTTTAAATTTTTTGAGTTTTGAAAAAATGCAAAAAAGGATCATTTTTCAATTTAATTTATGCTGTATTGATGCATTTTTTTTTAAATAGGACACCGTGTATACAGGGTGCACCATATGTATATCCTTCTCTATATTGCTATCTCCTGACCGCTAAGAGATACAGGGTCGGTTAAATTAGAGAAAAGATGCGCAGTTTTGTGGCCATCTCGAATCCGTCAAGACATGCAAGATATCTGTGACTGCTCCTGAAATATCCTGAAAAAACTGAAAAATGGAGTTTTCTTCTTTTTGCTATATCTTTTTTATTATTGGAAACTAATAAATAATTTTTTGTAGGCTTACATAAATCGTCAAGAGCTACCCATCTGTCATTACAAAAATTTTCAAGGCCGATTAGATCCAAGAGTTTTCACAGTCAACTTTCGTTTTTCTTATGGTCGCCATATTATTTTTTTTGTCGTTCGATATGAAAAAATAATGGAAACCAAAAATTAATAAACCTTAAACAAAATTCTAAAATTTTTATTCTTCTTTTTTCAAAGAAAAACCTAAAAAAATCGTCGAATTAGGTACGTCAACATTGTTAAAATATGCTGAAATACTGCTTGTCCTATGATTTTTCAATTTATTTATGAAATTCGGTCTAAAAAGTTGTCTTTTTTGTGAAGAAAAAAAAAAAGAATAAACATTTTTTAAATTAATTTTTTGACGTTTAACAATTTTTGGTTTTTATTATTTTTTTATACCGAACAACATAAAAAAACAATATAGCGGCCATAAGAAAAAACGAAAGTTGAGTATGAAAACTCCGGGATCTAGTCGACTTTGGAAATTTTTGAAACGTCAGATGGGTAGCTCTTTCTGACTTATGTAAGCCCACAAAAAATTATTCATTAATCTCCAATAATAAAAAAGATATGGCAAAAATTAGAAATCTCGATTTTTCAGTTTTTTCAGGATATTTCAGGAACGGTCCTAAATTTCCTAAATTTCCGTTTAGACAATAATTTGGAACTTGCAAAAGCGTAGGAGCGTTCGGTTACGTGCAACTTGCAACTAAAGTGTGAAGAGTAAAAGAGAATGCGATGCAACTATTTATGCAACCAGAAATACCTACATTCTTTTGATGAATCTTACCACTACATGATTGTTGCATTAATTTCAAAGATATAGGTATCAAATTTGTTTTCTATATTTTCTAGATCCGGTTGGCTACATAACACACTTTCTTTATTTGTGTAGTTATTTATTTTTGATCTAAACATTTCGTAGAAGCGGCAAACATAAAATTTTCCTCGAAACTAAGTTTCTGCTTGCCGATTCTCCGAAATTGCTTTTTTGGCAATGTCAGTTACTGCAAACGCAAGCAATTTCTGTACTGAAATACACTTATGTAGGTACTTCTATTAAAATAGGTATAATTAATACAAAATATCCACGTAATTCTTCATTAGTCATATTAATTATATTTTATTATTAAAGAGAATTTATTAAATATTATTAAATAGAAAAGCTCCATTATTAAAATTCGCGTGAACTCGATTCTAGTAAAAAATTGTCATCCATAGAAAATAACATTGAGAAAATTAGAAACCTATCACAAATTTCCAGCCTATTCTCAAGTTTAGATACGATCTAAAAGGTCCTTCGCTTTCTCTAATATACGACATGTTCCCTGTTTGTCGTTTCCGCTTTTTTGTTTCTTGTCACCGGGAAATCTGCAAGTTGGCTACTTCTTAGGCCTCGGAAGCGTCGGAAATGTAAACTGCTAGCTGCCGCCTGTAGTCGAAGACGCCTAGACCTGCGATTTTATGTTTTATGTTCCGCGTTGTTATAGTCTTGGGCAACGTCCATTAACATTGATAGTTCCGTTGCGAAACTGCAAAAGTTGTGACTTTACCATAAAAAAAGTAAAAATTACATCCGTATACGTAATAATAAAATTTTATGAAATATCTAAAAACATGTTGGGAATCCCTTACGTCTTTTTACTTGTTGTATGTAGTTTTATTTATACAGGGTATCCCTTTTTGGAGCTCACTGTGGGTATGTCGTAAACGCTAAAAGATACTGAGTTGATTAAATTACAGAAAAGTTGCGCTATTTTGTGGCCGCGTTTTTATAGTGTCTGCTATTCAGTTTCGAAGATATGAAAAACCGTTTCCGACTTCCGCGACACCGCAGCTAGCGACATCTATTTGTTCGGGGCGGACCTAGCACCGAGGAAGTGAATTGAGTCGATTTCTTCGATATTAATCTACAAACTTCGCTGATGTCAGAACATCCGATACATTCATTAATTAATTTGTACTAACTAAAAAAAAATATATAAACTTAAAAACAAATAACGAATAATAAACATACAAATATAAATATAATAAATATAATTTAAATAAATAAATAAAATTAAATATAACTAAAAATAAACACAGTCGCATAGATAATCAGATTACCTTTTAAATGAGGAGTTACTTGACCCCCCCTTTCCATTTAAAATTTTGAGATGGAGGCTGCTGGGGCTAGGGGTTTGTTGAGTCAAGGTTACATTTGATGTCAAAGGTGTCCTGAGAAACTGACAAAACTTGACTTGCCTCAGGATTTTCCTCAAAACTAAACACCAACGGAGTTTCTCAGGTTGGATAGTTTTCAAAAAGACACCCAGTGTATTAAAACGTGGTTAGGTGACTCCGAATCGCTAGATGGCATTTATTTGCCATCTATTGAGACCTATTATTGCAAGAGGCAAGAGTAGATCCTACTAAGGTAATTTTTGACCACTTTTTGACACATTTCGGGCGGATATCGTCAATTAATTGGCAGAATGTCGGCTTTTAAGTGCTCAAAAGTTTGAGAATTTGAAACCTGAAAACTTCTCGAGCAGTAAAGCTTAAATTAGTCGTGTTGTGTGGTTTGTGGGGCCGTCTTGCTAGAACCACATATCTTCTAAGTGGAAATTTAAATCGCAGGCAACAGTGACTCATTAATCGTTTTCGAAAAATATACGGCCTGATGACGTCTCCAGCCCATATAATGCCCACGGTGATTTTTTTATGAGTGTAAACGGCCTCTTTGAAGATATCCAGAGCCCCAAATACGATATTTTGCTTGTTTACTTATACCGCACCAAGTGAGAATTCGGCCTCATCGCTGATGAAAATTTTGTTTGGTATTCGTCGACAACCTGTTCTTTCTAGCAACAATTTTTCGCACTTTTGTAATAGGTTTCACCACCCGTTCTTATGCTCAAACGATAAATTTTCGTGAATTTCCAACAATAGACTAACAAAATGACAATAATGATTGCAATGACAGGTTTGTTTGACCTGTCATCAATGCCAACTCTATTGTTTTGAAATAAGCACATTGATAACTCAGTGGTACTCTTGTTTTATTATTACATCTTATAATATTATTGCTAAAGTATTTACTTGGATTTATTTATTTTTTAAAGGAAGAAGAGAAACCTCCGCAGGATGAGCTTGAAGGTTGCCGTGTACACGCCTGGATACTTCTAGTGGCTGATGGACAAAGAGTTGAAAATTCCATTTTCATTGAGCCAAGCACTGGGATTGCATATTCTTTTGATAAGTGTCCGTATTTGGGGATTGAAAGCGTTTGGAATAATTCTAACTATTGGGTTAGTGGAATAACAGAGCAAGGAACCAATCTTATAAGTAACATTTATTTGCGAAAATACTATCCACTTGCGGATGCGGATGTATCATACACAGAGCGTATCAAAACTGACAAATTACATTTTTATAGATCCCGTTCTAATTCCCCTGTGTTCATTTAAGATATGGTTTCCTAGGATAGCTATGGTTTCCTAGTACTAGAGCGACCGTAGTAAAGCGCTGACCAAGTTTCATGGATTCATCGAAAATGTTGAGAATAAAAACAAGAAGCGATCTGGAAAAAAATCTGGTAGTAATAGCAAATGAGACCTATATATAGTCACCAGTCACCACTATTAAGTGAGGCCATAGGACAAATGTATTTTTCCCCTCCTAGGACGCAGTGGAAAGCAGCGATCTGCAAAATTTGTGGTTTTCATGCATTTTTCCTATATGACCAGTCCTGAAAGTGGTGATCCTGTATACAAACAGATCATAACGCGCTAATCCAGCCAGTATAATAATTATTATCGTATAAACACAGAAGTGTTTCAAATTATTATTTTTAATTATTTCAGAGCACTTTGAATATTACTTGGTATTTGCAGATGGCAGGAGCCATGAAAATATGCCGCCCTATAGCGGCAATGGAGGTAATCTCTAACCTCACACCGCTACAATTATTCAATTATTCAATAAGCCTTTTTCGCATGAAAAAGGCTTATTGAATGGCCTGGGAAGAAGGAAATAGGAATATCCATTGGGCGAAGGAAACAACACTACCTACCTAATGGAAAACATATTAGGTACTAGCGCTTGTAGGGACTTCATCAATAAGAAATACAGCTTTGAGAAGAACTTCGTTAAACAGTTGAGTAACAAAAAGTAAAAAAAAAAAAAACGAATTCAACGAGTATATCTCAAACAGCGCACCATTAATAAATGGTACTCAGACGGATCAAAATCCTTTGAAGGAACACGTGCCGGCGTCTTTGGACCTAGCACAAAATGTTTTGAGCCTATATGGGAAAGTAGAACATATTTCAGGCAGAAATCCACCCTATCGAAAAATGCGCTCAATTGCGCTCAACTTTATGTTGGCAGAAATTATAAAAACCAAGAAATCGCTATCTTATTAACGCACAGCCAAGCTGGCAATAAATCACTGAGCTTATACGTCATCAGTTCAACAGTGATATGAGAAATTCCTGCTGAAGCTCGATAAATTAGGCAAAGCAAATGAAGTAACCGTCCTTTGGGTGCCAGGACACACAGGTGTAAAAGGCAACGAAGAGTCGACAACCTAGCAAAGAGAAGAGCAACAACACAGCTTATAGGACCAGAACCTTTTCGCTAAGATAAAAGAAATAAATAAGAGGAAATCAAAAGAGAAAAGCTAACAGGTTTTCTTGCAAGGCATTGACCTGTAAGAAAACCAAACTTGTAGATTCTGCATCGACGGAGAAAAAAACGAAGAACATTCCGCTGTCTAGCAAAAGATTTATTATCTTTAGAACCATTGAAGATTTTTAATGTCCTCTGAGAACTAGAATTGGATGGGGTGCTATAAGCGAATAGTCACCAGAAGAGCAAACAGAAATCTTCTGTCTGCAGAAATCTTCTAGCTCGCAGTGAAGATTCATCATCATACAAAACAATACAATAAACAATACTATTTGCGCAAGCTAATTATTGAAATTTCTTTGTTAAATTTTAAGGCATTATGGAAGAAAAAATATTTTTTTGTGAGATCAGTGGACTCGCAACTGTAATAATTATGTAAAGGGCTACGAAGGGCTACGAAGAATTAGCTTATATATTTCATAATGTACAAGAGCTGGTGACAAAAGCCAATTCTGATATTTTTTGACTGCACAACCTTTATTCTATTCATCGACGTGGTATACATACGCTCATACTCTTGGTATTTAGAACACATTGTACCTAATTCAATTTTTAATATTCTCCATCACATAACTAGCCTACACAATATTTTAATATGATCATAAATAATAATTGTTGTGTTTATCAGTTTTGATACTTGCTATGCCTCACTGAATTTTTAGAAATTATCATTTTCTTTATGCTTTGGTATTACCATAATAGTCCAGTCGGTAAAGTAAAAAATACACCGGCAGTATGAAAAGTTTGGAACTGAGATTTGTGTGCAGAAACTGTTAGTGGAAGTATCACACACCACACACCATAGGACCAAAAAAAATCGATTCCCTCAAAAAACGCCCCACCCCCTGGTGAAAAGTCTTATTTAGTTAATTACTCGTTAATCGTCGGAAGTATAAAAAAATATTTACTGTAAAAAAGAATGCTCGATCACTTTTCTAAAAAAAAACTCTATTGCCCGTATTCACAAACGATAATTTCCTAAATAATTACGTAATTATTTAAATGAGTGAGATGGAGATATGCAGTTTTTTTGCAATAGAATGAGATGGGGATAATTGATTACGTAATTATTTAGGAAATTATCGTTTGTGAATACGGGCATATGTATTTTATTTTATTATATGCATAATGCCATAGTTTTCGTGAAACTGGTTATTGAAGCAATGTTGGCATTTTTTATTATTAATGGTCGCGATTTTTCGTTTATTTGAAATTTTTAGCTATGGAAAAAAAAATGAAATGAAGCAATTTAGTATAAACAATCAAAATTTCTTTTGAAGAGGATATAAACTACTTCCATTTGTGTCCACTTATAGTAGTTTATATTTTATTAGTAGATATATGGATATAGAAAACAACTGTATAATATAGACTGCACTTGATTTTTTTGCGACATTCTCTATTTACAGGCTCATAAAAAATTGAGGGTGTATCCTTTGGCGCAAGCCTAACACATCGTGCATTTTTATTCATTTGCATTTCCTTTAATTATTCCTCTCACTATGGTTAAGGGATCAAATTATGCTGTGTGTTAGTAAGATAGCTTGTACTGATGAGTCCCAATTACGATGAAACACGTGTCTGCAATTTTCCCCCTCTACTCACAGCACAACAGAATGAATGGCATACTGTTTTACAATATGGCTTTCATCTCTTGTCCAACAATGGTCAGTAGGTCTCGCCTGCTTCTACGCTCACCGGGGGGCACTAGGTACAGGATGGTTCATCACTTATGTCCACCCCCGAAATAGAGGATAGTTTTAAAGATAAAAAATTGAAATTTTGTTCGTGTAATTAATATCGTATCCATAGAATGGCATAATCAGTTTAATAATTTTTTTTTTAGTTGAGCCGTCAGCGATATAAAACTGTAATTTGGTGTTAATAAAAATTTGATTTTTCTTCAATACATCGGTAGAAATCGATTAATAAAATCGAAATCACTTAAAAGAAATATCAAAAAACTAATTACAAGGCCCCCCCATGGATTAAATAAAATATCGAAATGACAGGTAGAATGATTGATATAAAATATGGTATAGCAATTAAACTGACCAATAATCTAAAGAGGGTGGGTACCTACCATAAATCTTCAGTGTGCCATTGAACTGGAATGGGGTTTCTTTTATGACTGTTTACTTAAGATTTGTGCTATACTGAGACACTTCAGAATCTTGGCAATTTTTATTGCTTCCATATAATAAATCATTACCAGTATCATCAACAGTATTTACTAATTACAGTTTTTTTTTATTGCTGATGACCTAACGAAAAAAAAATCAAACCGATTATGCCATTTTAGGGTCCTGTATTAATTACATGGATTCTCAGAGTTTGAATGTCATCTTCAAAATTAATCTCTATTTCGAGGGCGGACATAAGTAATGGACTACCTACTCTGTTCTGATGAGTCCCAATTAGGACGAAACACGTGTCTGCAATTTCCACCTCTACTCACAGCACAACATGAATGAATGGTATACTGTTTTACAATATGTCATTCATCTCTTGTATCATAAAAAAATAACCAACAAAGTTATAGGTTATAAAAATGTATGTGATATTATCTTTTAATTCAACGTGTGACGGTACAGAATTCAGCCTATATTTAAAAGTAAATAAAACACACAATTTCCCAGGAGTGGAGCATATTTACGAAAGAAGCGATCATTACATAGATAGACAGGAAGTCATTAACATACCAGCGACACAGGTTGGGATCTGGAGATCACGCATAACCGACGTGATTTCAGCGTGTAAGCAGGGACTTCCCGCAAGAACAGCCTGGGAGGATGGGGAGTAGTAGTACCAGTACAACCAGTACGAATAGTACGGTGACTCTGACTGAATGAATTCACGCATCGATGCAGATCATTTTTACGTTCTTTATTTTGAATCAACGTCCTAATTTCGATTTTTTCAGCATCGCCTTTTGTAATACCAACTTATTCAATAAGTTCTTTAATTTCGGGAAGTTCTTAAATATCGAGTTTTATTGTAGTTAAAAAGTCTTCCCAACCAAACACATCGATCTTGAACAAGAATCAGGTGAAATAAAATCGATCTCGAACCAGAACCAGGGGAAATAAATCTACCACGTAAGTACTGAGAGAAGCAGGAGCGTGTCTTATATTGAAGGTAAATGGTATAAAACGTCTCAAACGTAGTACTTTGATGCAAGGAAAGTTTAAAATTAAAATGTTTTAATTTAAGTACATTAATTATGATTTCCTATTATTAAAAAATTCTCTTTTTCCGCTAAAACTGATGACATCAAACAGAAGTATTTTATGTTCTCTTCGAAATCCATTTCAATTTCTCTTCCAGCCTGCTTGGTTTTCGAGCCATTTAACGTTTTCTATAGGTCGAGCAAAATGTTCAAATTAATTTTCAAAATTCATTCGCATTACATATTCATAGTACAAAAAAATACAGCAGGACTTTTTTCAGGAAATCGGTCAAGTTGTTTGTTTAGATGAAGTAATTTTTGATATCTTCAACGGTTAGCGAGGTATTAACTAAGGCAGCCTTTGTGTTTTTAAGGCGGCGGAACTCGGAACACTCGGAACCCCTCTCATGAACTGATTTTTATGGTTTTATGATGTATGATATCTACACTGACAGTTTCTGCAGAGAAATTCAAGATTTAAGGTTTTTAGAAGAAAATTTCTAAGTCGGTGAATTATTATTTAACTGCGCCCAAAGTCGTACCCTCATCTAGCAAACGCTCATGAATAAACACATCGACCACGCAAGCAGTCAAATGAACGCATACTTAATGAACACAAACGAAACGTAACAGCCTGATAAACGTGAGACGGAGTGTGGGTACATTGTACATTACAAATCATTTCGTTTGAAGTACCGATAACTGGCGGAACGTTGAGCGTGATGATTGTTTGTGTTTCTTCTATCGTCCTCACTTATTCGTTTGTGTTTACTAGAGTGCTCTTATTCCTGTTTGTTGACCGCTTATTCCCCCTTTGTTAGATGAGGAGGTGGCTTTAGAGATTTCAGCATCGATGAGATTTGAATTAGCTCGGATATTAATACCAATCAAGTAAAAACTTAAAACAATTCTGCCACAAAGGTGAACATGCAAAACTGCGCGGAAGGTCTGGATAAGCTAGAGTACGATTTAACGAAAGTAGAAAACTGGGAACATTTACTAGTCGGCGAACCAATCAACACTCGCGAAGATGGTCCAGAGTTCTGCGGCATGGACGAAGAAGAAAAAATTATGCAAGAGAAACACCTTGACATGCCGCATCCATGGAGCTTGAGAATCAATATAGATAGAAAATGTAAGGTTTCAAAATAAATATGCCTTCCCTTATTAATAGATCGACAACCTTGCAGTCCAGGCAACGAACTAATGTCTTCATTTTGCATGTAAAAAGAGTTCATTGAAGTTTGCACCAATTTTCTTCTTGGGCTGTATAGGGGTGCCCCACCTGTGTGGTTGAGGCACCCATCGGGCGCGTCACAGGTGGCGGATAGGGAACGGCCTTACAGTGATCAATAGTGAGTAAGGTTAGCAGCGGTGATAGAGCTCGTCGGATTTAAAACTCCAGACTGGCAGCTCAAAAAGCCCTGCCGCGGACCACCTCCCCCAACCTAGTTGTAGTGTCGTGACTAAAGGTCTGCACAGGGGTTATAAAAATACAAAATATGTTCTTCCTTTGGACTTCTTCCTTCATTTTTACAAAGGAAAAATGATCTTCCTTTGAACTCAAAAATCTTCCCAAAGACTTACAGCAATTTCAAAAATACCATTCGGTTATTCGGCGGAATTTTAATTTGAGTAAGTACTTTAATTTATGAAAGAGTAATATTTTCATAGAAATTCATCGGTTAGGATTCGAAAATTAGTGCCAACTTCAATAAAACTCTTTACATGCAAGTAAAGCGGCTAAAACTGTTCCTACCTTGCCGAGAATTATTTAGTTTACAAACCTTGTGTTGCCTGGGCCATTAATGATAGTGAAGTGTTCTAGGTTTTAATAAGATGTAGGCACGATGTAGATAGTTTACGGTGTATACACTGGCCGCTCTTAAGTGGCACATTCGCCAGACGGTGGTTTTAGTTTCATTGGCGGCCGCCGCGCGGCGTTACTATTACTTCTAGACTTAAATTAAAAAACCTTCTTGCGCATCAATCGCAGAAATAGTGTATTTTTATGCGATTCAATAATAAATATTTTCTTCCTATTTTTTTTATAATGAATTTAATGAATTAAATGTGGTGTCCCTCAAGGTTCCATCTTAGGACCACTCTTATTCTTATGTTATATTAATGATTTACCTGCTTTTTTAAATATTCCAACTTTACTTTATGCTGATGATACTTTTCTTGTAATTTCAATTAGATCTAACGATAATATTGATATTAATTTTAAAGTAAATGAAATCTTGGAAAAATTATTTACTTGGTGTGAGTTGAATAGGATTAAAGTTAATTTTCAAAAGACAAAATTAATTCATTTTTCAAATAAGAATAGAAATAAAAATACAATTCAATTAAATAATAAATTCAATATTGAAAACGTAGAATCTTTAAAATTATTAGGTTTCAATTTAGATAGAACTCTTAATTGGAAATTACATATTAATACAATATCAAAAAAACTGTGCAAAATTTGCTTCCAACTGCGATTTTTAAAGAATAAAGGATTAAAATTAGGAATTTTAAAAACAGTGTATTATTCAAATTTTTATTCTATTTTAAAATACGGAATAATACATTGGGGGAATTCTTTTGATTGGTTAATTATTTTCAAAATTCAAAAAAATTGCATAAGAATACTAGGCAATGTTAATCGCATGACATCTTGTAAAAAATTATTTAAAAATTTAAAAATTTTATCATTTCCAAGTCTATTTATATACGAATGTCTCTGTTTTGTACATAAAAATAAAAATTTGTTTACTTTTTTCAATTCTAATACCAGAAATTCTAATACAATTATTTTAAATAAACATAATACCACTCATTATGAATTATCTTCTGAATACATATGTGCCAAAATTTATAATCATTTACCAAATAATTACAAAAAATATAATTTAAAAAAATTTTCAAAAGAAATTAAAAATATTTTATTACAAAAATTTTACTATAGCTTAAATGAATATTTGAACAATTCTTTGGATTTATAATTTCATAACTTTATTTCATAATTTCATAATTTTATAACTTTTAACTAATTTTACGATTTATTATTTTCCACAAAAAATACAATATGTATTTATAATGAGGAAATAAATGTTATTATTATTATTATTATTAATGAAAAATAATCCGATTTTTTTTTGGGAAAACTCCACCTACCTACAAAAAATAAAAGAATGATCCTCTCGTGGATGCGAACCCGCTCCAACAGTTAGCTAGTCAAGGATGTAACAAACTGAGCCACACGGTGCGTTTCGAATTTGTAGTGATGATGGGGTAGATATATGTAGTACGTCAGGTACCTACATCTACTCATTTTATTTTTTAAACTGGTCATATCTTAGTTATTAAAAAACCAATTTGAATACTTTTTTCACCTGCATGTAGGTGATTTAATTGTCGTTGCGATTGCTCTTCTAATTTTCAGAACCATTCATAATTGAATGTGAAAAAAAATAAAAAAGAAATTGCGAACCATTTCATCGATTTAATAATTTTATATAAGTGTAAGCTAATTTTGCACAAGCGAAAAACTTTTTTATCTTTCGTTTAAAGTGCTACATTAATCGAGGCGAATTGAAGCTAAGACATCAAATTATATGTTAAAGCAAAAAAAATGGAAAATTTCGGTTCAACTTCTTCAAAAATGGACTCATAAACGGTTATAGAATTGACACATTTTCACCCTTTTTCCTACCCACGACACTGGCTTATTAATGGAAAATATGCTAATTTTATTGCATTAACTCAAATTTCCAATAATTTTCTTCAAATCCTGTTAATTTGATTTCAAAGTTTTTTTTTGCCATCTTGCTCATACAATGGTTCAAAAAATTGTCAATTTTCCGTTAATGTTCAAAAAATTCAAATGGCCGCCATTTTGAAACGGCTCGGCCGATTTTGCTCAAGTGCAATACCAGACCACTCCTTGTGGACATCTTACTCTCACAAAAATTTCAGCCCCCTAGATTGAAAACTGCGGCCAGAAACCGTGCCTCAAGGACCGGATTTGGGGAACTTTGAAAGGACACCCTGTAGAAGTAACGTGACTTTTGGATTTTTTTTCAACGAAAATCTAAAGTCATTCCCAAACTTTACAAGAATCCAAAATTTCGTTCACTAATCTTGAAAGATAAAGCTACAGGAGCGTTTTTAAAATCGAAAAATCGTGATTTTGGAGAAATAAATAAATATATATATAAATATATATATATATAAATATATATATATATATATATATATCGTGGGCAGGTGAATTTTGGAAAACCACTTTTTCGTGATCTGGGGGTCATGATCGGTGGACATTTGATGAGTTTGGGTGATTTTCGAAAAGTGATGTCGTCCTCAATAGTGCATTTTTTTGTTAAAAAATACACTAATATTATTGGTTTTCAAACATCGTGGTTTTAGCATCGAACTTATGAGTTTTGGTTCGGAGAAGAACATAAAAACGGTGATTCTGCGCTATTAATTAAAGTAATAAGCGACACGACGTAATGTAGACAGGTTAGTCTTCGTCTCGATGATTTCACGTGAATTCTTGTCAACATCAACAAGCACCCGAATATTATTGAAGTTGTGTATTAGTGATGAATTGCAGATAAAGTGTAGTTTTTCGCACATAAATTTGTAGTACTGAAACCTGAATGGTGTGTTCTTTGTCACCGGGTCCAAATTTAACCACAAATGGGTCAGGAAGTGCAATGCTTGTAGAAAGACAAGGGGAAAAGTGCCCTTCGGCATTTACTTGTCCTAGTAAGGTGAGGTGGTGAAGAAAGTAAAGCTTCAAGATGAAAAATATTTATAAATTACATTCATTCCAATTCTTTTGTTTATTTATTAACCAATTTTACCGGAAACCCCATTTTTATAAATAATACTTCGGAATATTACAAATAACATGATCAACCTAACAGTAAAAAATTTCTGTAAAATTTTTAAATGTATTATATAATATAAATTCTAGTTTATTCATAATATATATTAATCCATTCATTGCAATATAAAAACAACCACTCAGCTGATCAAGTCCTCATTTTACCATTTACTAGATGTAACAGAAGCACCTCGGCGGCGGTCACCGGTGAAACTAGGGTAAAAACATAGTAGAACGACGAGGCTAGAGGCACAGCGACGAGGTAAGCGACGATATAAGCGACGAGACAGGAGATATGCACATAGTGAGGAGACAGAATTTGCGATTTACTGCTTTGACTTTCCAAACTCAATTCAGTATGAACAATGTTTTCCGACAGTGAAGATGACATTTTATTCAATAATGCCGCGCTTCGCGGGCTTATTATTATTGCAATGGGAAGTTTGGACAAAACTTATTCTGTACATCCTATTAATAAAGTATGCAAACGGTTTGGACAGTACCATACATTATTTTCTGCGCTCAAGCAGCACCCAGACCGATTTTTTGAATATTTGAGAATAGAAATTGCCAAAACTTAAAGAGAATGCAGCTAGAACCGTCCAGTATCAACGCGATAATAAATCCAATTTTTATCTCGACGCGCATCGCCTCGCTTGTCTCGTCGCTTAGTACTGCGTCAACCTCTTCACTATGTTTGGCTTCATTACCATACACGATGAAATAAAAGCCGCGTCGCTTACCTCGTCGCTGTGCCTCTAGCTTCATCGTTCTACTATGTTTTTACCCTTAAAACATTGTGCCGTTTTCTGTGACGTTTTCGGCAGCGGCAAGGGCGGGCAGTGAGTACACCGTAACCTAACTACATCGTGGTGTATGTGCTGAACGAATAAATAATTTAGACCAATAAAGTTTTATAGTAGGATTCTGTCTAAATAGTCACATGTGAGGTCACAATAATTTACGAATCAATTTTTACACAAAATAACAAATATTTCAGAAAACATCAAAAATTTGTTATAGTCAGATAGCTAAGGGTAAAAACATAGTAGAACGACGAGGCTACAGGCACAGCGACGAGGTAAGCGACGCTGCTTTTATTTCATCGTGTATGGTAATGAAGCCAAACATAGTGAAGAGGTTGACGCAGTACTAAGCGACGAGACAAGCGAGGCGATGCGCGTCGAGATAAAAATTGGATTTATTATCGCGTTGATACTGGACGGTTCTAGCTGCATTCTCTTTAAGTTTTGGCAATTTCTATTCTCAAATATTCAAAAAATCGGTCTGGGTGCTGCTTGAGCGCAGAAAATAATGTATGGTACTGTCCAAACCGTTTGCATGCTTTATTAATAGGATGTACAGAATTAGTTTTGTCCAAACTTCCCATTGCAACAATAATAAGCCCGCGAAGCGCGGCATTATTGAATAAAATGTCATCTTCACTGTCGGAAAACATTGTTCATACTGAATTGAGTTTGGAAAGTCAAAGCAGTAAATCGCAACTTCTGTCTCCTCACTATGTGCATGTCTCCTGTCTCGTCGCTTATATCGTCGCTTACCTCGTCGCTGTGCCTCTAGCCTCGTCGTTCTACTATGTTTTTACCCTAAGGTAGGTTTTTGACCTTCAATCTACTGCTATAACGTATAACAATTAATGGCAAAGGACGGATGTAATATTTTGAATATGCGATAAATGAAATATCTATCTGGACTTCAAAATAGTGAAGAGTACATTAAAGAAACGCTACCGAATTTTTGAGAGCCACAGACATCTGCAAGCAGTTCATGCCATGCATGATAGTCTTATCTTTGGCTTTCACATTTATTCGCCATTTAAGCATAATCTTATGGAGTTTTTAATTGTGGGATGAATTATTTGGACATACGCATTTTTTGCTATTCAAAATACTTAAACATTTTGAGCATGTGTATTCTCAGCTGATGATACATGCGACTATTTAGACCGAATCCTACTATACCTGAGCCAATAAGATGAGTCGTTTTGTTTGAAAAGTATTGTCACACTTTTGTTAAAACAGTCTTCATTCCGCCCTTGATACTTACACAATGTGTACCTACTATATTTTCAGTCGATTTGCAAGCGACAAAGACTCATTTCCGGCGTTGAATTTATTTTCCTATAAAATAATTCCTTTAGTATATCTTTAATACCTCCGTTTTAAAAACGCATGAATCAATACTTTGTTAATCAATTTATGGGTCATCTGCTCGTACATACGTTAACATTAAATGAAAATCTTATCAATTTCAGTACTAAATCGTAAATTTCCCGGTGGTGCAAGACGAACAATGTATAAACGTGCCGTTGTGGAAGAGTTCGCTCCTTACGTCCAAGAGGACGGTCTGGTAAAAGAAATCAACCGTTTCTCAGATTTCAAGTGCACGGATTTACAGGTGACAGAATTTAGATTCGAAAACAGGCAAGATAAACTGTACAAAATGGTGAAGGACATGAAGACGGAGTGGGTGACGGAGTATTTTCACCCTTATCGGGACGACGCTGTTCTTTGTAAGTCGAAAGAAGGGAAGATTGAGATGATTCATCTCGTTTGGAATTATTGGTTTTTTAGGTCATAAATACAAAACAAATTGTCCGGATGATGCGATTGAAAGAGAAATTACTTTTAATGTGGAAGCTCGTCATGACAGATTGAAGAAAATATATCTGAAGTCGGTATACATGGAAGTCCATTACGAAGGCAGAGAGGACAGGTTTGACATGATTATTTACAATTAATTACTAATTATTTTATTAACAATATCTTTTACGGGTTATACAGGGTGTTACAAAAAAGGAGGTCAAGCTCTTGGCCACAGATTGCTGGGCCAAAAATAATGACACTTTCCTTATGCCATTTTTCACATAGGCGTCCCATTTTCAAGATACAGGGTGTCAAACTTTAAATAAAAAAAAAAGTTTTTTATCAATAACTCCGTTATTTTTTAAGATACTCACGTGAAAATTTGCATAGCCTTCTTTCTTATGCAGACACACATTTTTAGGAAAAAAAATCAAAGAAAATCCAAGCGCGAGCGCATGAAAGGGGGTTTATGGCAGACCTTGGCCCCCCAACATTTTTCTGCGTACGCCTATGGCTCTGATGTATGGTTTTTTTGATTGAGCGTTTATTTGTTTTACTATCCTCACTCTTATAACATTTCGATTTAGGCCTTCGTTTACGAGATATATCAACATGTTTGGGTGTGTGTCATTGATCAACTTACTGATATTTAAATTTCCCAATTTCTTTTTAGAGCGGCGATTCGGTGGTGGCTGATTCGGATATGTTTCTGCATAACGTGTTCGTCTAATAGTCAAAGTATAATAGGTAAATTCGGATTAAAATGCTGACTGTAATTTATTTAAAGTTTGACACCCTGTATCTTGAAAATGGGACGCCTATGTGAAAAATGGCATAAGGAAAGTGTCATTATTTTTGGCCCAACAATCTGTGGCCAAGAGCTTGACCTCCTTTTTTGTAACACCCTGTATAATATACAGTGATCCTGAAATGACGGACACGGACAGCACCACAGATTTCATTAAGTTAAGGATTCTAAGTTCATTTGCATTTTTCTCCAGTATGGCTTACTCAAGAAGATATGACCACTTTTGTGGAAAAAAAGTCACAACACTGCACTGCGATACCCTTTTTGGGAAGAAAAACGATAAATGTAGGTCTATTATACCCAGTAAGATGTTACTATGGAAACATGAATTGCCAAGTCCAACAAAGTTTAAACCAATTATTATCGTTGAGGGGGTATAGATTCGACAATATTTTTCAAAATCTATTTTAGTTGCATTGTTGAGCTGAACTTTTCATAACGATGCCACATTGAAAAATTTTGTTGAACTCGGGGAATAGGTAGGTAAACTTTGAATGTCTGCAATACCGTTCCAGATAATAAAAAGAAATAAAAAGCAAACACTATCGTAATAGTTATGTCAAATCATGTGCTTCGCAAGTGGCGGTTGTTTAAAGTTGACTGCCATTTTGATTTAAATTTCAGAAAAAGGACACCCTATATCTCGGTAACGAAGCCAATGAAACAATTTTTGTTTTATATTTACAGCCTTTCTGAACATCCTCTAGAACACGCTGTATAATACCGTGTCCGCCATTTCGGGATCATCCTATTATATTATATACAGTGTGTCCAGTGTAAGTGGCAGTACATGGGGATCTTGGAAACGGCAAGATCCCCGTTTCACAGGGTCGGTTAAATTAGAGAAAAGCTGCACAATTTAATGCTTAATGAGAATCTCAATTTTTTCTTTGAATACCTATTTCCAGTCGTTGCTGAAATATCCTGAAAAAACTGAAAAATCAAAATTCCTTCTATCCAGCTAAAAAAAAAGCTATCCATTTATTTTCTAATTGTCTTCAACCGAATGTCATAAATAACCATAAGTCAAGCAATATTTAGTCATATTGTGACGTCATTTGCTTTGTTCTTTTTTTAGAAAAAAAGAATAAAATTTTGGATTTTTTTATTACGATAGATTTTTGGTTTCCTTATTTTTTTTTAATAAAGAATGTCATGAAAAACCAATATGGCGGTCATAAGAAAGACCAAACAATTTTTTTTTCTAAATCTCACAATAAAATTTCCATTTTAAAAATGTGCTTCCTGAAATTTTTCTTATTAGATTGTAGTTTTGTCCAATGTAAAAATTTCAGTTCAATTCCTTCAAAAATTTGCCATTATTATAATAATGGATACTCACATAACAAAACAGCAAAAAAATGATAGAAATTGAAATTAAAAGTGAGTTTTTATCAAACCCGTCACTTTAAATTTGTTTTTCAAGAGGGAACATCTCAACTATTATGTAGATAAGACATAATCGCTCTACTCTGGTAATTTGGCTTCGAGAACTAACTCATTCAGCTACAGACACATTTTGATACAAATAAATAAATAAATGAACACAAACAACCATGGCGAGACTGGGAGTCGAACCCCGTCGGTCGCAGTCTCCAACAGCTTAGTAGCTCTAACCCACTGAGGTACCGCCCGCTCCACTTATTTAACAATTCATATATTTATATTTAACAATATAAAATACCAATTTCTAAAATTCATAAATTGTAGTTTCTTGGAGATTTAACAAAAATTCTTGGTTAACACGCGTTGCAAAAGGAGTGTATTAAGCACTTAACCAAACTCGACCTTCGGACTCGTTTGGCAGTTTTAGTAACCCCACTTATTCACGGTTGTATCACAAATAGCAATTTTTATTGTTATAGTTGTGGCTATGATAGGAAAGAAAAGGTTTCTTTTGCTTTTGACCGAATCTCTATTTAGCCACTTTATATGTAAATTCTTGATATGCATGTCATTTTTAGGGTTTATTATAGAGATGTTCATTATGCAGAAAAAGGTAAGCCACCACCTGGGATGATGGAAAGTCACAGAAAGATAATTCTAGTAAGTATAATAATGTTTCAAATTGATTAATTTTTGTAGTAACAAGATTAACTCAGAACTAAAGATTTTTTTTTGAATTATGAAACTATATCTAGTATTGAAACAATTTTATATGAGAGGTTACCCTTGGTTTTCGACAAGGGGACAAGAAATCACCTCTTGAATTATTTCGGTTAACTTAAGATAGACCTACCTATTTATGAATAGGGTGACTTATTTTCGATGTTCTAATAGGAAATCTGCATAATGCCTATAAGAGAAAATAGACCACGCATCCTCATCGATCTACTTTTTGAGAAGTGTTAATATTGGTGAAAAGTAAAATTGTTATCGACTTTTGTTTTAGAGTTATTTGCAAAAAGTCGATTTTCCGATTTTTCATTTTGTTACTAATTTTATTTACTAGGAATTTGAAGGAAATAATTTACACATTCTTCAGACACTTCTTTTTAAAAAAGAATGCAGTGGCTTTGTTAGAGGCTTTGATATAATTAAAAAGACAAATTTTATCCCATTACAATGAGTTTTTTATTTTAGGCTTCTTACTTGTAGATAATATAATACCACTTATTCTTTTTTTATTCTTTTGATTATGGTTAAGCCACGATAATAGCATTATTAGACAATATCTATTTTCGTTCTATTTCTTTAACACTCGGTTATACTGTACAGGATGTCACGGAAAAGATGGATCGGAACCTCTCTCTCGCGGCATCCGACGACATCGCCTGGCGTAACTTTGCCATTCTGGATAAAAAGATCAACCTACGCTATCACTACGGTCCAAATAACGTGACGGCCTCTACTAGGGAGTTCATAAAACCACCTGTGGCCGAAATGGGCGAGCGTGTAACTTACAATCCAAATTTGACTGGGGGTTACCAAGCTGAGGTCGACGCAGTACCTCCTAGACCTCTCAAACTGTTCCTTTTACTCAAACAAATGTTGGACGAAGAGGAGAAGAGTATGGTTGCGATCAGGGAGATAGAGGATCAGGTATAATCTACTTCCACAGAGTATGTCATATTGTATAAGTAATATCTATTGGGAAGCGCTACGCTCCCTAAAAATTTGTACCTATTTGTAAAATAACAAGTCATAAGACTTTGAAATCATAAGACAGATTATATAGACAGTTATTATCAAAATAATTGAGACAGCCCTTGAAAATAATCTTGTATCTAAAAAGTTATTTAAAGATAATGAAATATTAGAAGATTTTTTTTAGTTGATAGGTTAAATTATTGTTGTTTGCAAACTTTCCTAACTGGTTTTGTAAAAAATTTTATTGAATTTTTATACTCTTTTTGCTTTAGTTAAAGAGTTTCGGATTTAGAAACTGATAAACTTACTCCAGTAGTCATGGTTGTCTCAAAACCTATCTATCTTAATTTTGCCGGCTCCCATTCAAACGTTTCATGGAATTTTCATCATAATGGATCGTTCTACGTTCCCGAATTGCGACAACGGCTACCTGATTACCATCCGAAACCGAGTCAATTGTTTCAAATTTATTGAAACATCCCAATTCCATGTTTAACAATGAAAATGATTCAGAAATAAAGGTTTTGAAACACCCGCTATTTATTTGAATAAGCATGGTCGTGATCAAGCAAAAAAAAAACATAAAAAATCATTTCTTTTATTACTAATTATTTTTTATAGGTTGAAGAATTTTTACTATTGCGAGATCGTGAAAATGCTTTCGTTAATCTCACGGTTTCTTTATTTAATACAGAGCAAAATATAGAATACAGAGAAGGATTGTTGGCGCAGGTTAGTACACGTTGTCATAAATATTGCTGTTCTTATTCATCAAGATATATTTATTATTTTTGTTTAGGAAAAAACCAAAAGAGAAAACAAACAGCGAGAAGTTGAGAAGGGAATTAATTATCTCAATCCATATCTAGCAAGATTGGGCAATCCTGAAAGACTTGATCGCCCCGAACAAATCAAAATTTACAATGAAGCTCTTGAGGATTTCAAAACATTGCAATTGGACAGAGCAAGAGATCTCCAGCAGCAGTATGAGAAGGTTTCGGTGTTTTGTCAAAAGACTCGTTTCTGTATAAAATATTAAAATGAAAGCAAGAGAGCTTGCAGGACAATCATAGAGTGATAATCTTGGTTACTTGGTCAGGATACCTAGAGTTATCTTCAAATAAAACTGGGACAGATTTAATTTTCTAGTTTAATGTGGCTTATAAATTGAACAATATTTCCATAGTGTCCATGCTGTCGGCAAAGATGACATTCCATTTTATTTGTCAAAAAATTAAAACTTTAAAAAAGAAAGATTTAATTAAATTAAGTTACACTAATATAACATGTTGAAAGCCACAAACTCAACACAACAAAAAAGTTGTCCCAGGCACATATGAACACAACAACTGTAAATGTATACGATTTAAATTTTACTTGCACAAGAACTCACAAGTAGGTACTCGCCAAATACTTGCCAAACAACTTAAAGCTGAATGATATTGACCATCGGTCGACATCCTTCCCTCGGGCCAAATGCTCTCGGGCTGGATCACGTCGACCTTCGGGCATCATCATCTAAACAACGCCCTTGGTATATAAATAAAAATAACTATTACACAAGATTCCTAAAAGTTCACTTTATAAGACACTAGCTCTGACATTTTGACACATAACGCTAAAAATTCCCACTTTGCAAAAATCCGTTATCTTGAATTTTGAGTTTTGAGCCTAGGAAATGAACCAAGCGTCCAAGATTTTGTTCGTCGTTGCGTCAAAATGCGAAGTTTATTTTTCTTCTTCGTTTACAACTCTAAAAACATGAAATATAGTCTATTTTTTCGATAAAATAAACCTTTTTTTTAGAAACTACATTTTTGCCTAGAACGTTTTGCATTTTTTTGGTCACAGTAATTAATATTACGTTAAATGTACGCTTATATGGCAACACGTTAACCACGTTAACTTCTATGTGACCTGCACATCCATACAGTAACCGCACATATCTGTGCAAGTGAGACCACTTGACCTATAGGTACATTTGAATTTCTTGTCGCACTCGGGTTTGCAGTTTCAGCATATGATGTGGAGTACTCGCTCCGGTGCTGTATCCACTTCAGTCGGGATGGGTTTAGTTGAACTGCATGACACCATCCATCCCCATTATTTTCCCGGATGCGATTTTCCATCCATATTTGTACCTTAATTTTTAACATACTCAATTAGCATACCTTATCAGTTTTTAAAGCGAAGGAAATGACGTTTGGCCATTACCTGGTCCTGGTGGTAAACTCTCGGTACAAATGACAAATGTTGTTTAACCGCTTAGATGGATTTGCAGCCAAGTCAAATGACAGACTGCCTAGCAACTCTGTTCTCCGATATAAAAGCCAATGCCTGGCGTTGTTTAAGCTGTCTTTCACATCACAGCCGTACAGAGAGAGAAGAAAAATTGTCACGATTCTGCGATTTTCTCGTTTGTAGCTTTCAGTTGCTTGAAGACACACATTTTATCCAATAAACAAGCATTTTCGAGCTGCTTGTAGGAACCCATTTTATTTTTTTCTGAAGGGGGCGGAAGTGATATAACATTCTGTTGCCGCATGGAGAAAAGGGAGTGATCACCAGAGATCTCCAAAGACGGTGATCAACTCCCCACTTCCGAAGAGCTGGGGTTCTGCATGTAACGCTTTTCAAGATGAGGCCTCGTTTAGGAAATATCACCAAAAATGTAAAACTAAGGCCGCAATAAAAATATTGTTTTATTCAGTAACTGTGTGACGATTGTTCGTGTTCTGAGGATCCGGTTTCGTGATTTGGCGTTATAAGCCGGATGTCTCGGGCGCCAGATTTTTGGAAGGGTTTACTGCCTCGGGGAATGTCTCGCTGAATTCCCTGTTGAACCTGTCACATAATTGGCACCGTTATGGTGCCCTTGTCCCTAAGATAGCTCACTGGAGCCGGAATTAGCCCAGGGGTCGGTTGGTCAGACGCGAAAATAAATAAAATAAACACGTGCGTGGCCGCGTGGTCTTTAGGCACGGGGCCACGAGCGCTGGGCAATTCACAGAGCGAAGACGTAAGCAAGAAGGCGTTTGCAGTTGGTAACAGCACACACACAAAATAAAACCCGTAGAAAAATAATTAAAACAACCTATATTTGTGATCTTTATTAATAGTTTTATTGCAGGTTCGGCGAGTGATCTGAGCGAGTCGTCCGGTCGGTAAAATAATGTAAAACAAATGAAATATAATAAAATGTAAGCAAGACGGTTCTTGTTCGAACAAGACGAACAAGACGTCAAACGGCGGGGTATTTCGGCCGTGCGTGGGAGTAAAATGTAGAAAGAGAGATAATGCGATAGAGCCCTTCTAATGGTTGGTTACAACGACACTTTGGGAGTTTGGGGAGATACACAGTTTCGCACGGAGACACTCCCGAGGTGCAGGCGTCCGGCCGGGCTTAACACCGCATGGAAAGACACCTACGTCTCGGGGCGTGAATCCCTATATGGCCGCGTAACTACTTCGACGTTAACCCCTGACTCGCCGGGCTTGACATCGCATGGAAAGTCAGGTATCACGTGTCCATAGGTACACACACCGCCTAGTGTACTCGTACTCGGAGTAAGGAACCAAATACTTCTTTACTCGACGACAGGGTTCGTGATACCTAATGGGCCTAATCTATCGCGTACGTCGCTAATCTCGGTGAGGGACTGGGAATAAATAAAATCACGCCAAACGGGTACAATAATTGGACCTCGACTCAATATTTTATTCGCACCTACCTTATTATTCTGGAGGAAAACTCCTTCTGACGGCGGCTCTCTTAAAGCGGTTGCGTAGGTACACACAAATAACAACACCGGTCACTATTCCCGGAACGGGGCGGAAACAATAATACTTAAACACTTCGCGGACAGTACTAAACAGGATGAAACCAAGAAGAGCAGAGAGATTTTTCGCGTTCCGGCCTTATATGCCCGTATCCCTACCGCGGTCGTAATCTAAAAATTATTATTAAATTTGTAAAAGAATCGAAGCCAAACTAGCGATAAACATTGTTTTTCTCTTGGAATAATCAATTTACCTGCGATTGCGGCCGTTATCGCGTAGCGTTATCTCCTCGGCGATTGGAGTCTTCAGCTTCGGTGTATGAATTCGATGATTTAAAAATGTTATTTTTACGACTTATTTATAAAAAACCAAGTAGGTATACTAATAATAATAATTTTAAATATCGGGAAACTAACCGGGACTCGACTTTGCTTTATGATTCAATTATTGACAATAAAAAATAAAAAAAAATATAAATGACTGGGAATTCCTGACACAACCCCTGATACTAGACAAAAACGGAGGCCGGATTTCCGAACTTCGTTATTACAACTGAACAACACTTTTGGAAATATTTCCTAAGGCCTAATCTTGAAAAAAGTTTTTCTCTTTTATACATTTTATTTTATTATTGATTTTATACATGGAGTTCCATTTTTACTGTTTACTAAAAAAACACATTTTCACAGTAGATTTTGATTTACATTTTTGAAAATATTTCCTAAACGAGGCCTGATCTTTAAAAAAGTTATTCTTTGTTTTATGCTTAAAATACGATTCTGTACATAACGTCTCATTTTGACTTTCCAGTTACCAAGCACCCTCTATAAATAAAATATAATAATAAATAACATAACAGGTACTTAACGGTAACTTTTCAGGCTGAAGCCTTGATGTCTTCCAAGAAGCAGTGGTACCTTGTAAATCAAGATTTGATTTCACAGGACGAGGAGACCTTATATTTTGAGGAAATCAATGATTTAACATTACTCATCCAGTTACTAGAGCAGCGTCTGATCAGACACAGAGATCTATCACATATAAGGTATGTAGTACTTACTAAAATTTTCACATTTTATTGAATTCATTTTAAAATTGAGATGTGTAACAATTTTATTTCTGGGGGTTTAGTATCTGTGTCTGCGACTCAGGGTGATGTTTAAAAAAATCATTACACTTTTGATCGTTTTTTTCGACGTGCCCTGTATAAAGGACCATCGAATGGTCTAATATTTGTAAGTTTTGCCAGTGCTGGAGGGCTTCCCTCTCAACCCAATTGCACATTTTCGTTTTGGCAATGTTTGATGATATACCAAATGCTGGTTCTGGTCCGATAAATTCGGTTTCGGCACCTTTCCCGGCCAGAGAGTCGGTAAGTTCGTTCTCTCCATATCCAGCATAACCTGAAATCCAGATCAGAGTTACTTCGTTGCTAGGGCCTTCAAAGTTAACTGACAGTTCCTGGCCAACTTGAATTTGCATTGGCTGGAGCTAAGGGCTTTTAGAACCGCTTGGCTATCTGAATTATTATTATATTAGATCTTCATTGATCTGCGTTGGCAATGCGTCTCTTCCTGCATCTGCGCACAGAGCTCTAAGGCATAGATTTCCTACTGAAAAGTTGTAGCGTGAAAGCCCAGACTCGAGAAGACCATCTTCTTCGAGCCAGCGCTACACACTCCAGCTTCGGTTCCTGTGGATGTTTTAGATCCATCGGTGAACCATCTAACAATTGCTGTTAATAGTTCATTTCTGTTGTCCTCCCACACATCTCTTTCCGGGAAAAGAACCTTATAAGCAGAGCGGTTCATGATGGTCGTAATGGGGAAAGTAGTGCAGTTTTATGAGCTCAATTCGAAACAGCTTTTTTTTTTTTAATCTCCATGGGTTCCTAGATATTCAGATAGCAGTCTTATTATTTGGGATTAGAGAAAATCGTAAAAGAAAAATGTTTTAGTCGATTTTATAACCAATACAAGTCGCAGGCATTATGTTCGAGGGCATACCCAGTAGACTGTGACTTTGTACTTATGTCTTCCAGTAACCTGGTTCCAAATAAAAAATATGGAGAGGTGGTAAGTCCAGTAGGATCTCCATAGCCGCCGACGGTGTGTCGTTCATGGCATCACAGATCGCCAGACAAGCTTTCTGTAGGCTAGAGCCTTCATTTGGCCATGGCCTGAGTTTGGCTCTGTGTCTAACTTTTTCCAGATGACAGTTCCAAATGAGGTTTTTATCCAGGATTACTCTTAGTTACTTGGCTTCCTCTGCAAATGGAATGGTTTTTCCCAGAACAGTTGAGGGCGTTAAACCGCCCAATCTTCTCTTTCTGGAAAATGGTACTATGACAGTTTTGCGAGGATTGAATGACATCTGTGTTCCCTCTTGCACCACTGATAAGCCACCTGGAGTACTTTCTGAAGGACCCTAGAAATTGGTCGCTTCAAATCTTCCTTTGACCAAAATTACCAAATCATCAGCATATTACGTCATGGTGGCTTTTCAGTTTTGGTCAGATTAGATCGTTTATAAAAAATGCCACGGAAGTGATAAAAATTCGCACATTGTCTATTTATGCACTTTGAAAATCAATAATAATTGCATTTGTAAAAATCGTATACAGGGTGAACTTAATATGAATTCATCCAATTAATTTTTCTTAAGTCGGTTCTGAAATTTCCAAGTTTAGAGAAACGCCGATCGAATGCTAAATAACAGTGAACAATTGCACCAAAAATTGAGAAAATTCAAATGATCCATGTAAAAATTATAGATCCCCTCCCTCCTTCAAAGCCCATTTTGATTGTTCTTCATTGGTTGCTTGGTTTTCGAGTAATTTAATTTTTTCTAGAAGGTGCGCATCAAAAATACAAAATTTTAAATTTCTTAAATGTTGAATGACTCGGAAACTATGGAATATACAAAAAATTACAAGATACCTTTTTGGGAAAACTCAAGCTTTAAGTTTTTTTTTTACTTTTGGTACATTTTTTACTTTAGCGACTGGATTATAATTAATTAATAATTGTTGGATTTATATGACTAATGCCCGTATTTACAAACGATAATTTCCTAAATAATTACGTAATCAATTATCCCCATCTCATTCTAATGCAAGTAAACTGCATAATATCTCCATCTCACTCATTTAATTAATTACGTAATTATTTAGGAAATTATCATTTGTGAATACGGGCATAAAGCTGTCGTTTCTGATGCTTACGGCGTCGTGACGTTGCGCCTTTCTGGCTTAACGTCACAAGCTTACACAAATATCCCATACCTACTTTTGTTGTTCAATATTCTATTATTTTAGATAAAATGTTATTAAGCCTTTATTCTCATTTTTTGTACCGAATTCATTCTACCATACCCAACACCATTATAGAGATATACAAAGTGGCCCAGCGAAAACGTACCAGGCCTAATAACTTGAAAACTGAAGATGTACGCGAAAAACGCCGAAACAGGTCGATTTTGTTATCGAGGGGGACATATTTTCGTGACTAATTTAACTACCCAAGTTCACCCCCTTGGCAGGGGTAGCTACCCCTTTGCTTATCATCATAGGGAACAGCCATCGAGTGATACATAATTTGAAAGCGATGAAAAAACGATGGTTTGGACTACAGATACCGCTTCGAATGAGCTGGAACACCCTGTATACTAATGTCATAAATTGAGTTATGTATTTATTATAGTGATTTTTTTATTTTAATATTTTTCACTATAATTTTTACATGGCAAATTGACCAGAACAATTCAAAGGATTTTCTCAATAGGCACCTATGTCTTTTTCAGATACAAAGCCTTTTTAAGATACCTGGAGCATCATCCAATGATTAAATCTGTCCCTAAAAAAGCCCAGACGGTGACGAGTTCTGAAACAATTACCAGTGGAAGATTTTATAATACTGTAATGTCATTAATTAGTTCTAATTAATATCTGTACTATACTTACGCACGAATTCACAAAGGGTTCCTGCCCTCTGTAATATCACGAAAATAATTAAATAAATGGAATGGAGATAATACCTACACAGTTTATTTATATGCATTAGAATGAGATAGAGATAACTGATTACGTAATTATTTTGTAAAGAATCGTTTATGAATCCGGGGCGTTAATATAATTATCTAATCTATTGAAGTCATCTTCAATGAAGTTTATAAAAATATTCTATAGACTTAGCTATTTATTATTTTGTCTATTATAATTTGCGTTACCAAACTGCCAATTATCTACTTTATTTATTTATTCTTTGTAAGAGAAGTGGGTGGAGTGTTGTTTATATATATTCATTTGAAATTACAAATTGCAGTCTTACGATCAACATGTTGTTTAGTTTATTAAATTACATATCATTGGTTTCGTCGATCATGGGGAAAAGAACGATCTGTAGGATATTCTGATGCGATGTTGACATCATGGTGAAGCATTTGCTTTGAGAGATATAGGCCCGTATTCACAAAGCGTTTCTGTCCTGTATTATCTCGAAAATAATTAAATAAATGGGATGGAGATATGCAGTTTTTATGCGTTAGAGTGAGATGGGTATAATTGATTACGTAATTATTTAGGAAATTATCGTTTGTGAATACGGGCGTCAGTCTAGGGAAAACCCCATTAAAAAACCTAGACACACCATCCTGTTGAGATTGGTTTGAAGTATTCCAATCACTTTGCAGCATCCGTCTGAGGTTATCTGGCTGTTAATGTAGATTTTGTTTACAAGAGCTTCAATAAGTAGCTACGATGCAACCTCAGTTCACGCGACCGGACTTTCTTCGAAAGGGTAGCCGAAAACAAAAGACTGTTTAGGTATATGTATGTTGCCCAAAAAATCTGAAAAAATCTAGCATTGTCAAAACAAAGTATTTTTTTGTTTTTTGATGTTATTCTGTAAAACGCTTCCTTCTCTATGTTTCTTTTGTATTTGTCATTTTTGTATGATATTATATGTATAGATATTATGAGCAATACATATTATAGAATAATTAAATGCACCAATAAAGATATTATTTATTATGCAGTTGTGCAGCAGATGATTGCTAGAATGATTTTTTTACCTTCTACGCCAATGGAATTAATTTTTTTTTAATACCGAGCGTAGATTTGTCGACTCATTTTCTACAAAAAAGGTACCTACTCTTTATAACAGTCGCCTAACCTTATCGTTTAAAAGATAATCGCATTTGAATGTTGATTTTTATAGGAAATTTCGTATTTTTTTCAGGAGATTTTCTTGGTTTACATAGAATAATAAAAATTATCTTACATTTCAAGATTTGACCATTCAAAATCGCATTTGAGCATTTAAAATCGCATTTGTAAGTTGAAACGTAAATCAATTTTATTATTTTATGTAAGTAAATCGAGAAAATACAATGAAAAAAAATAGGAAACTTCCTATAAAAATTAACAATCAAATGGGATTTTATTCAAACGATAAGGACTTTTATAACGATATACTACTTTTGTAGAAAATGAGTCGTCCAATCTACGCTCGGTATTTAAAATTTCTAATTCCCTTGGCCTAGAAGTTCAAAGCGTGTGAAACCCAAAAACCCATTATATACGTCAATGAATTACCCTCATTAGTAATTTTAGTATTTCACATTTCCTCGAATAAAACATTATACCAAATTTACCTAATAAAAATCGCTTCAGCGGTTTACCTTTTATAGTGAAATAAAATTTTCAGAATTTACACTTTGGCACCCCTAGTGGCAAAACAAAGCAACTTTGGACCAAGGTAAGTTTACTTAAATCGACTTAGTTCCACCCGAGGAACATTAGATGTTCCGAGCTGTAAATTCATTTCAGAGACACCCCATTTCTGTACTCACAGAAGAAAAACATTTTGAAAAGAGAATTTTTCTAGAGATGTTACATAAATGAAGACAGTAATTCCATTAACACCAAATCAGATACAAACGACCTTAGAATTATTTACAACTCCATATTATTATATGACAACAAAATTAACAGACATACATAACAAAAATTCTCAAAAGAACAATGAACAAAAACTGACTACCTAGCTAATTTTATTTTTATTTTTAATTTTTTTAAACAATAATATTAATCAAAAAATTTTGTAATTATTATACTATTTCTAATTTTTCCTAGTCTTAATACTGTTATGTAATAATAATTATTATAAATTTTCACTGACATAACATCTGTCAAAGAAAATAGTTGACGAAAATTTAAATTTTTTAATTCATTTAAATTACCAAAATATGTTTCCAGACCTATTTAATTGGTCAAATTGTTGTAAGTTATCGTTAATAAAATGTAACTGCTATATCGTTAACGTTGTTTCCTTTTCGTCATTTTAGAATCCCGAAGATGACCCAAATTGTTGGTCGAAACGGTAATTTTATAATAAAGACCACACTTTAAGAATAACTATTTTGCCTGTATAGCCCTTAACAATTTTCAATTCAATGTATAAGTAATATCTATAATAAAGAAGTGTATATTAATATACTCGTAGGTACATGTTGACATATGGATATTCGATGATTACACAACCAGCTGAACCAACTCGATTTAGACAATGTAAAGGACCTTTCGACTTCTTGAAGGAAAACTTTTTTTTTTTAGTTTTTTAATTTGTACCCATCCTCCTTGCTGAAAATATGGCCCGACTTCAGGTTTTTTGTTTTCCGCCTCAGGTTCCTGCATTGTTAAGGTTTCACCCAAACGAAAGCTAGTTTCAGAAACTCCTTGTATATGTGAAACAAGATATGAGAGAAAATATAATTAGATTTTAATAAATATGTTCCTTTAAATTATGTTGATGTGTTTTTAAAAGCTACTCACATTTACTGTTAAAAACATTTATTATATTTAGAAAATAATATAATAGGTGATATTTAACAATCGTAAAAAGGTAAAAAAAATAAGCAAAAGCATAAAAAATAAAATTAATATCTTTGGTACATATGAGTCTTCTAACAATTATTTTAGTAACGTAGTGAGATTCACATTAGGTATAAACAATAATACTAATTCTATATCTAATCCTCAAAAAGTTAAGGATTTGTAGTAGGTTGCTCATCCAGCAACATTTCTATAGATGTTCTTATGAGCTTAACAGATCTTACATTGTTTTCAAGCTTATCTCAAATATACTCATATTGATATTCATATTTAAATCTTTTATAACACCAGGGCTTTATTCCACAAAAAATGTCTTTACTTTCCAATTTTTTACAAAACAGGGAATTTGCGTTCCACAATCAGGTAAGTTAATTTATTACCACTGTGTAATATAAAATTTAATAATAGTTGAAGACAAATACAATTTACCATTGAGCAACAGGAAGTTGCCTAAAAATACATTTTAATCGCAAAAGTTTTTCTTGTGGAATGCCCAAGGAAACAAATATTCGGTTGGGTCTATAGAATTGCGAAAAATTTCAAAGGAGGGAAGTATTAATTCCAAAAACTTATGTTTTCAACATTATACAAGATGTTGGAAATGGCTACACTGGTTAGCCCCAATAAACATGTTCAATCTCTAAGTTCAAAAATGCTGTGGAGATCATTCTGAATTGTTATGCTGCCCCAGCATGGTTTTGTAGGCTCTTAAAATTTTATAGATAGATGATTCGCGATGACCCCTGTGAAAATACAGAAGATTGCGATCTGAAGCTGCAGATTGTGGCAAAGGTAACGCGACAATAAATCCTGCCATCATAGGGTAAAGGTAGGCAGGGAGTTTTGGTCAAAAAAGCATTGATAATCTCACCAACTCATTTTAATAAAACTGATACCGATGGTGGTTCTCAACTATTGGGTGTGGACTTTCGTTACTTAATATTAAGTCAGTATTGGTTAAGTTGACCCTTTTTTTCACCAAGAATTCAGTTATTATTAGGTAAAATCTTTTGTGATGTTCCAATTAGAAGCAATTGTGATTGAGGTTAATTCCTTTTATAATTTAGCTGTTTTATTATTATAATTATCGTCTACTTGAGTATATTTGAAATTTCAATTGTAAATGCACTGTTTTTCTTTTAACCGCAGTATTTATTCAGTAATTCAATACTGGACTCTCAACTACACCTTAATAGTTAATGGAATTTGACTGAGAACAGCAAAACATTAATCAATAAATTAATAAATAAATCAAAACACAAATAAATAAAAGGTGAGTTAATAACTTAAAGACCATGATCCCATTTGGCCTATGCACCTTCCTTCATCATCGAAAGTTGCTAACGTCAGCTTGCTCAACTTATTGGTTAATGAAGGTAAATTGCTGGAATGGTTAAATCCGATTGTAAGCGAAGAGGAATGTGTATCTGGAGAGGAAAAAAAATTATAACCGAGTAAATAATCACAATTCGTTATCAATCTTATTACCATTATCAGAATTGAGTTGTTGGTGATCCACAGTCTTGTCAGGTTCATCAGTAGTTTTATTCTTCGCTTGTTCGGAGAAACATGTAATCAGACTATCCATGAAATTAGCTTGCCTCGAAAACACTTGCAAAACTTTGGAGACCCTGGCGCCATTTTCCACAACCATGAATTGAACAAATAAACAAGGCAAACAGAAAGGGTTGTCTTCTTTTGATGGTCTGGCATATTCCCAGCTGAATTCTTCGTATCGTAGGCCTAATAATACAGTCTGAAATATGAAATTCAATTATTCTAATGGTGTATTAAATGTAAAATAACTACAACACTTACACATTGAAGATCATCAATCACATAAAGTCCTTTGGAATTTATAGCAACTAAAACTGGAATGTCTTGATGGGTCAATAAGCTAAACAATCCCCTTACAGGTTGCTCTATCTGTCCTTCAAAAAACGCTGACCTGAACAGAGAAAGTAAATTATAATACAAACTAAAAAGTGTGAATTTCATAATTTATAAAATTATATTTAATAATATTTAGGCCAATCTTTAAGAGTATGTATATGCAAGACTGTCATGAGAGAAAAAATTCATGTTCAGTCAGAGGTTTAAATGTTGTAAATCAGAGGTGTAATGTAATATCTCGAGAGCAGGAGTTTTTGGGGGGTTATGCCCATGCAGACTTCTGATCTACTATTCGAATACCACCAATCCCCAAAGCTTACATCAAAATTAACCGGGAGGAGCCAATTCCCAAAAAGATTCTTTATGCATTTGGTCCTTTCTTATTGTAAGGACCAGCTCTTCCAAAATAATGCTCGGATATACATGATGCACCATTTATCCTTCTCTATCTATCTCGTAAACGCTAAGAGATACAGAATCAGTTATATAAGAAAAAAGATGCTGTATTTTATGGCCAGCTCGTCAAGAGATACAAGACATCTGTGACCGTTTCTGGAATATCCTGAAAAAACTGAAAAAAATCGAGATTTCTTATTTTTGTCATGTCTTTCTTATTATTGGAAATTATCTATTCTCTAATTTAACCGGCCCTGTAACAATATAGAAAAGGATACATAAGAAGCTAGCAATAGTGCCGACTTAATTTAAAACACGGTGTATAATAATTGTTTTCAGTGATAACAGGATTCTCCTCCGATTTTGTGACCATCAAGTGAAAATTGTAATTTTGACAGCAGTAAAACTCGCCGAGCGCTTGCTGGATCTACATGGTCGCTTGTACTTCGATGTCGTCATTCTTCATCTTGATACTATGTGGAATGATTTGTTCCAAATTTTATCACATTCCGGAAGTTTACAGGAAAGTTCTCTCCCAGTTTGGCGCCTGCCAACTCAAAATTATGTTTTAGGTAGTTGAAAAACGCGCCAAGCGCATGCCTTATCCGTATGATCCCTCGTATTTCGTGAACGTGATTCTACAAGGTGCCCGTTTTCAGAGAAAATGTATGGTTTCACTGATCTCAGTTATCTTAAGAGATACGAAGTCGGGAGAGCTAGAGTGATTCGAAATTATTTTTGGATTCCCTGTTAAAAAGTGTCCTGATAATGTTTCGGTTAAAAACAACTAGCTTGATTTATCATTAAATAAAAAAATAAAAATAAAAATTGATACTTAGATTTTTTCAGATTAGTAATTCAGCACAAAAATGTGCCCTCATTTAACTGACTTCGCATCTCTTAAGATAACTGAGATTCCCATGCATTTTCAAATGATTCCCATGTAAAAGTATAAAACTTTTAGGCACTTGCACCTAAAAGAATGTAATTTTAAAACTAAAATGACAATCAAAATGCCAACTTTATGAAACGATTAACAAAAAATGAATTCTTTTATTCTGAGAACTAGCCTCACTTACCCATAAAAAGGCAAGGACCAACAAAATTCTAGATACTTCCTAATAAGCTTCCTGTTCGTTGCCGAACTGGGCACCCTCTTGAACTGTTCCAACAATTTAACTTCGGCAGAGTTTTTTGAGCTGATAGGAAGCCAGGTCCAGGTGGGGCTTTTCCTAACATGGATCGGCAGATATTTGGCCTGTTCTTCTCTAAAATAGTGTGTGGAATGTACTTGTGGATTGTAGGGCCCCAGCTCTATCCTCGCTTGGATGCCTCCTAGCATTATATAATGAGAAACTTCACAGGGATATCGACCTTGTAAGATGTTGTATTTTGCTTCTTCGTAGAGCAGTTCTAGGATTTTTTGATCTCTAGAAATAATATTTGGAAATATGATTTTCGTAGGGGCTATTTTATAAAAACTTACTTAATTTTATCTTCATTTTCTGGAGGGTAAAATACGTTTCTTTGGAAAGATAAAGTTGGTTCATCTCGTTGCTGCCGGTTGTATGAAGCATGACTATAACGGGCTATTAATGCCTTCCACATACGTCGTATTTCATATGGTTTCTGATTTGGCTTTAACTGCAATTCTGTAATAATATGAATTTTGATTAATTGGAAATTCTCCTATTATAAAAGGTACATATACGAGGTGGTCCATCACTTATGTCTACCTCCAAAATAGAGGTTATTTTAAAGATAAAAAATTGAAAAACTTTGAGGATTCGTGTAATTAATATAGAACCATAGAACGGCACAATCAGATTAATTATTTTTTTGTTTCGTTCGGTCACCACAGCGGTGAAAAAACTGTAATTTGGTGGTAAAGTGTCCACAAAAAAAATTGATTTTTCTCCAATACATTGGTAGAAAACGATTAATAAAATCAAAATCGCTGAAAAGAAATATCAAAAAAAAAAAAATAATTACAAGACTTTGATGAAATAGAATACATAAAATATGGAAATAACAGTAGAATTATTGATATATGGTTGCCATAAAAGTGGCCAATAACCTGAATGTGGTAGGTATCTATCATAAATTCTATGTAAACAGGCAGAACAGTGCCCATTCAAGTTCAATGGCACACTATTTGTAGACTGTTTACTTAACTGCTGAAGGATTTATGGTAGGTAGGTACCTACCCTCTTCAGATTATTGATCAGTTTGATTGCAACCATATATCAATCATTCTACCTGTCGATTTTTTTTGTCGATAAAATCGATTTTTTTTGGCCACTCTACCATCGCACACTACTCGAATGTATTATCTATGGTCCTAGATTAATTACATGAATCCTGAAAATTTAATTTTTTAGCTTTAAATTGAACCTCTATTTCGGGGGTGGACATTAGGATTTGCGTATTGGAGCTAGGTGTTAAGCGATATGAGTTTGGCACGGAGGTGGATGGGGAACTCGCCGGTAATCGTAAGAAGACTATCTATAGGAGTAGTGCCAGTATAATCGCCAGTAGCGATTCGCAAGTCTGTCGATTGTATGACTTCGATAGTCTTAAGTTAGGGGATCCTGGAGGAAGAGTAAGCAATGATTCCGTAATCGATTCTGGATTTGATGAAAGATTTGTAGATTAAAAGAAGCGTGTTGGCATCAGCCCCCCAGGAGTGACCTGACAAGGCTCTCATAAGGTTGAGCCCGCTAATGCACCCTTTCTTGATCTGATGATATGCTGCTTCCAATTGAGCTTTATGTCAAAGACAACGGCAAGGGCCCGGTATTTGATTTAGTTAGTAAATTTAATGCTTTTGCCTAGGAGCTTCAGAAGGGAGGACTCTGTAAGCCCCACCTTGCTAAAACACATTGCTAAAATAATTTTTTTTCTATTTAAGATGAAATATGATTTAGTATGATAAGATTCAGTATTGTACGAAACTCTGTATAAGTAACGTCTTGCTAAAATAAAAAATAGTTTCTTTTAAAAAACGGCCTTCTGCCCTTTGGGAACATAAATTTGGTTTTATTTTTATATTCGCTATGAAAAGCATTGAAATATTACAGAGAAACTGGGTTTTATACCGGGTCGTAATACCTATAACTTAAAATTATTATGGACTATTGTCCCATAGGAGAGTGAAATATCAAAGTTATGTTTTATTAAATGAAATAGGTGCTCCCATGTTATTGCATTTTTAGATTGAATGAGAAGAAAAAATAAGATTTGTGAGTTAAATCGCAATTTTCGAAGTTCTAAGCACTGTACAAAGAAAACGGCTTACATGTCCCTATTTTAACTTTATATGCTCTATTCCATGGTACAAAAAGATGTCTTCCTTATATGTATAATTGATTAATAATAGTCTTATTAAAAGTAATTTCAATCTCACCAAGCAAAGGACTGCTCATCCAAAGTGTAAATAACTGAGTGGCCAGCTGCTTGTTCAGATTCAGTTCATCACAACCAATAATGGCTTGCAAAATCTGCTCAGAATTAGTGTTGGGTGTGTCTTCGACCTCCAGTATGACGGCTGTGTGACCTGATAAGTAGACACAAGTGGGAACCACCGGGCCTTGATAGCTGTCACTACTGGAGCTGGCGATGTTCACCGAACTCTGTACAGACGCTGTTGTATTTGAATCTGGAACAAATAAAAGTAGTTCTATATTTTATTTTCAAGTACAACATTTAAGTACTATAAAATTTAAAAAGTTATGGTCGTCCAAATCAGAGAACATAATGAAAAAATGGATTTTAAAACTGACAGTGAGTCGCCACACAGTCCCTTCGTAGTGAAACGGTATTTATAGCTGTTAGCATAAACGTACAGGCGGTATAATTCTGCGACCAGACGTAGAAGTCCGCACGATTGATATTAAGGTCTCTAATGGACATATGTATGTATGTTACACGCTTCGCGTGTCAAACCAGTAGTAGAATTTTATCAACAAACGCTGTTGTCGATGGTGACGAAAGATGATTATTGGTCGTCAGAGTTCTTGGGAATATCTCTGATGCTGGTAGGCTGGTTTGAGACGGTCTCTTGGAACCGCTAACGGTTTACTTTTACATTAAATAGTGAAGGTCTTGGTTGAAAGGTCTAAAATGTGATATGGTCCAGAGAAAGCTGGAGTAAGTGGCGGTTTTACAATGTCGTCTGGAAAAAACATATGTGTGCAGGTCTAAAGAGCAGCATGACCGAAATATTTCTGGCCGCTGATATGCCAAGCAATTGACGTTGGGGCGTTGAACTGAATTGATTGTTGGAGTTGTTGTAAAAAATCAGGTTGAGGTTTACAAGGTTTATAAAGAACCAAAAAATCCCAAGGTAGACGTAATGGGGTGCCATATAGTAATTTCGCAGGGCTGACACGTAAGTCTGGTTTAATAAATTGTCGTACGTAAAACTGCTGGAAGATGTCGTGTCCAAGGTCCCGGTGTCTCAGTCAAATGGCAGGTAAGGGCCATCTTCAATGCCCGGTTTCATCATTCAACCAAACCGTTGGCCCAGGGGTGGTAGGCTGAAGTGTATCGTAGTTCATGAATTGAGTAAGGGTGCGGAACAGCGAATACGTGAAATTTGGACAGTAATTAATTGAGTAGGTTAATTCAAAACGGGAAATCCATTGATGCCAGATTGCTTGTGCGACGGTTTCCGTGAACTGATCAGGCAGCGAAATTGCCTCGGGCCATCGGGAAAAACGATCGATGTTAGTAAATAACGATACAGCAATGGTCTGACTAGATCGATCTGTACGGACATGAAACGCTGAACAATCCGGAAAACGTTCGTGTTTATGTATTTTTACGGGCCGATAAGCAATGCATTTTTGGACGAAACGCGAAACGTCTTTAGATATTTGTGGCCAAAAATATATTGCCTTCACGAGTCTGACCCTTATTAGATTATTTTTAAATTATTACTTGTTGTAGCCATTATTATACCTTGGTGAAGTGAATTTTTTATCGATGTACGCTAGTCTACCTTGTAGCAGAACACGGAACGTCTAAAAATTTTTACAATCTAGTGTACCTAGCGCGTATTCATTTCACTACTTGACAGCCGTTTCATCTTATGGTCAGACTTTACAATGTCAAGTTTACATAGCTAATACGGCCATTTTCACCAGAAGGCTGCGACATAAATAGGTACAGGGTGATTTTTTTGAATGGTCTATTAGACGTATATTAATGGAGAACCAGAAAAGTTAGAGATCTCAAATATCGGTGACGGCAGTTACGAACTAGGATCTATCCAGTGAATATATTTCCGGGAAATATTTACATCTGCTTCTCTCAAGTTCCATCAATTTTGTTGGGACCGAGGACCGATAAATAGGGGTGTTGGGTGGGTAAGAAGCTAAAAACAACCATTACAAACTAATATTAAGGTCACAACTAAGGCCTCTTTGACACTACGGTCGCATTGCTATTTTTTCCTTCACTTTCAGGGCAAGGAATATCTTCGAAATAAGCAGTGGCACGATTATTATTTTGAATTTTGCATTTATTTTGTATTTACATTCCAAAAAACGTGACAACAGTCACTATAGTCTGCATACGATATGAGAAAGCTTATATCCGGTCGGATCCCTCTCTATATCGTGCCCATGGCATCCGCCGCTTACGATCCGGTTGGCCGTGACGCGTGTTCACCATTTCGAGTGCATGCTTATAATGCTTATATGTATTTATAAGCCGGCAACCCAGGACCAAACTCCTTAGAACGATTTTTAGTGCCGGTTTTTGGCTAACCATGAATTTACAAAGCAAATGAATACCTTGTTGTAGCGGATGTTCAGAAAGACTGTAAATTTACAACAAAAATGGTTTCCTCGGCTTCGTTACCGAGATATAGGATGTGCTTTTTCTAAAATTTAAATCAAAATGGCAGTCAAATTTAAATAACCTCCACTGGCAAAGCACATGATTTGACATAACTATTACAATAGGGTTTGCTTTTTATTTTTTTTTATTATCGGGAACGGAATCACAGGCATTATTCCATGAGTTCAACAAAAATTTTCAATGTGGCATCGTTGTTCGAATTTGAGCTCATCAATGCAATATTAAATAGAGCTTGAATAATTTTATCGAATATGTATCCTAGCAACGATTATTGTTTTAAGCTTTGTTGGATTTGCCATTTCATATGTTTCCATGGTAACATCTATTTGGGTATTGTAGACCTACATATTATTTTCCGGACACCCAGTACAGTGTTGTGACTTTATTTTCTACAAAAGTGGTCATATCTTCTTAAGGAAGCCATACTGGAGAAAAAACTAGATAAAACTTAGAATCTTTAATCCCCAATGAATTCAGTGGTGCTGTCCGTGTTCGCCATTTCGGGATCAGCGTGTATAAGTGCCATAGTGAAACTGTAGGACTCGCAGATGTAAATAATGACCAATTTCCAAAAATATATATACCTACACAAAAATACCTACCGGTTATACCGGAAATGGATACCAACTTTGGTATTTTAAATTATATTAAATGTATGTATCATTGTACAGGCTGGTCCATCCTCGCGTAATTATCCCATAGCGGCCTTATCGCTCAGGATAGAAAAAAAAAAGATATGAATAAAATTATATACATATTGGTATATGGTTTGAGGAGACCTATAACCTAAAATTATTTTCCGCTATACATTTTATATGTCCCATTTTAAAGAAGTGGAGAAAACGTCAATTTTTTAAATAGAACACCCTATTTCTTTTTACATTTTCGTATTGCCTGAAAAATATAATAAAAATGGTTTTTACAGTTCAAATTTGTAACGAGTAATTTATGAGTTATAAACAAATGAAAATAGCTTATTTTTCATCACTTGGTATGCAAATTTCATCCACACAATAGGATACTACGTGAAAAGTTAAGATAGGGACATGTAAACCGTTTTCCGATATCTTCATCCGTTTTCAATCCAAGCTGCTTTGAAAATGGAAAATTGCGATATTAATTTGTTTATAACTCATAAATTACTGGTTACAAATTTGAACTGTAAAAACCATTTTCATTACATTTTTTCAGGCAATCTGAAAATGTAAAAAGAAATGGGGTGTTCTATTTAAAAAATTGACGTTTTCTCCACCTCTTTAAAACGGGACAACCTATATAGCTGAAAATAATTTTAGGTTATAGGCCTCCTCAAACCACAAAACTTTACTCAAATATCTTGAGCGGTAAGGCTGCTATGGGATAATTACGCGACGATGGACCACCCTGTATTTTCAAATTGACTAAAAAAATCTAATAACGTTTTTTTACAGCTCTTGTTTAAAATGAGTCAGTTGAGAATTGAAAACAAATGAAAATCGCAATTTTTCAACTTTAAAACAGTGAACATCAATAATAACTCGAGATATCTAAAAACGATTTACACGTCCCTATTTTAACTTTTAATGAGGTAAGTACCTATCCTATTATGTAGTTTAAATGTTTATACTAAGTGGTGGAACTATCACAGATTCTCCATCACCCTGTTTTTTTTTTTTTTAATTGAAAATGCACTGCAAGGAAATCCCTATCCTATGACGCTATAAAAATGGTTTACATCTTCTTAAATGAATATAATAAGTTACTCAGTTCAATATAAATTATTATTAGAACTCATTAAAAAAATTACTTAAAAATTAAAGCAGCAATTTTTTCTTAATCCATTAGTTTGTAAATAATAAACAAAAAAAGTCGTGTTCCCTTTAATCTAATTTTTGATTAGCAATAAATGATGGCGATAAGTACGAAAAAATGTAGTTCCGATATAATTATTTCTATACAAATTTCCCGGAATATTTTTAGACGGTTCCTCAATTGTAATTAAGCTGATTTAACACCACCAATATAACTCACAATTCACGTTAATTATTGAATAATTAAAATAGTCATAAAATTAACCGGTTTCCTAAACTACCAAATTTTACTCTAGAATATGTGTGAAAAATGTTTGTTAAATGTATTAAAAGAAGAATCAAAATAATAATTTGGTAAGTGCTAAAATAATAGCTTTACGTGATTAATAGTAATTGACATATTATCCAGGTTGAAAGTGTCTTAATTTTGTCGAGAAATTATCTGTGGCTTTGTTTATAACGCTAATATACAGGGTGAGTCATTGATATGGGAAAGCTCGATTACACCTATACCATTAAAGATATCGAAATGAACCAAAAAGTGCTGTAAATGGGAGGGTAAAGTGCAGTTTGTAAAATTATTTTCAGATACACAGGGTGGCCCAATATCGCTGTACGCCATACAACTTTGTAATTTGAAATAGGACACCCTCTATATTATTACATTTTCAGATTATTTGAGAAAAGTAAAAAATAATGGTTTGTAAAGTTGAAGTTTGTAATGAGCAGTTTATGAGTTATAAACAAATGAAAATCGCGATTTTCCATTTTCGAACATCCAGTCTCGCTGCGAAATACGGTATGAAGAACTTCTGATTGCAAATACGCGAAAACTAATTATCCGCCAGCGTCTGGGTTTTGCACACAAGAAGTACCCATCAATATCGACTATCTCGCGAAAAGCCTGCACTACAACTCAGAAAATGACGACGTAACTAATCAAAAAAAAACTTTTGCGTTTTTTCCCCTTAATATTGAAATATATTTTTTACACTGAATTGAAAAAAAGGGAAATGGGAAATTCGAGTAGAAAACTGTGCAGTTAGGATCTGGGTCTGGGGCCTATTCCGCGTGTGATGGCACCGGACCGGCGATATTCCGTTACTATTTTTTTTATTATTCGGTTGTTGTAACCTGTTGAGAAATAATTAAATATTGCTGTCAAAAGCTATTACCTATTTTGTACCTATATGGTATGGATTATCCTGCAGTGATGGTGGAACACTACTATACTAACTTCGAGACTTTCAGTAATGATGACCGAACTGGTGAACGTTCTTTCTTGAGCGTCTCCTGTATTCCCTATAGGATTTTCCCTATTACTAGCCATTTTGAGAAATTAGCAGGTGGAAGGTTTGGGTGAGGATCATCGAATAACTGGATTATCTCTTACTGAGTAGGTATGCACTTTATCAACAAAGTAATCAAAGATTAGTATATTTCACAACGAATTGAACAAGTGTTCAGCATAGACTTATTTGGCCTCACTGATGGACTATACTAACCACTACTACCAGCCTGAAACCCTAAATTGTCAAATACGCTTCAATATCTCGTAAACGACGCCCAAAATCAAAATGTTACCCAAGTGAGAAAACTAAAATGTCGACAATTAAAAGACAATGAAACAACCCAATTAAACCTTTACGATTAACTTTTTATAATTTTAAATTATCGTATCAAAACCACAAAATATCTATGCGGGGTCATTTTATGCAAGTCCGGTAATAATAAATTTCCATATCTAGTGTTAAATACCACAGAAAGATTAGCATAAAACACAAAGATTAGGAATTGTACACAGGAATTTGCGACTAATATCACGTCAAGGTGCATCTTTGACATTCAAAAGCTGAAATAGGATGTCGCGGCGGAAACAGTTCCGTATGATAAAAGAAATTGATAAAAAAGTAAAATACAAAAAAAAACAAACACTGGGAACTACACGAAATGAATAATAGAAAAGTCATGTAATGGAAACCTGAGGCAGTGAGAAGGCCAAATTTACGCAGTCAACACGAGGACAAAACAGATCCATTATATTAATTATGAATTGCTTCAACTTTTAAGTAAAAGCTTGTGTTTGTGGTGGAAAAAGCTCAGTTTATTTGAACACTAAAACCAGAGTTCGGTGTCGATTTGTGGAAAGGTATGTAGGTGTAGCATTATAATACACATATTTTTATATTTCCTATCAAAATGTGAATCATGCAATTAGGAACAATAATTATATATCTTCATCATATTAGGTATATGATACAGCGTGTCCTGAATTCAAATCAACCTAAATTTTTCCAGCTCAACTATTGGAAGATGATTTTTATGGTTAAAAAAATCTATGTAGTTTTCAACTTTATTCCTCATCGTCAACTTTGATATTTAAAACCCAACTTTAAAACTTTCGATGATTTTAAATAACACAATTATTGCAATACTTTTGTTTAGTTATTCGGGTTTTTGATGAAAAATACAAAGTTTTTTGAAAAATAACAATAGAAAAAAGTTAAATTTTCGAATAGATAGGGAGTAGATAGGAAGTGTTGTAAATATCTCGAGTTGAAAGACAATACTACGGCATATCACATTTTAAAGAGCATAGTAACTTTTCGAACAAGGTGAGAATCGGCGCCATTCCAAATTACTTTGAGTTCCAAAATCTGAGTTTTGAAAAAAAAATTTAAAAACAGGTCAATTTTATAATTTAATTTACTTTCTATTATTGTAAAGAAAATTATACAGGGTGTTCCTTGGCTCAGTACGGATGACAGTCTATTTTTTAAATATAGGACGTGTGTCGTCTATACGTAATTTGGAACGTCATATGGAAAACTTTTTTATTATCCACTTTAGGAAAAGAAGATATTCTTCATAAAAAGTTGTGCTTGGTCTGAAATCTGAAATGGAATAGTCAGACATCAAATTTTTGCAGTGGTATACGAGGTTTGTCCAAGAATATGAATTTCAAAGAGTAAAATACATACCATTATTTTCGACAATTACGTTATCTTCAGTGCTGATTAACTTTTTTAAGTAACAATATTTTATATTGTCAAAAATAAAGGTATTTTACTCTTTGGGAAGATTCCATGTTTTTGGACAAACCTCATACATGATTGCAAAACTTTGATGTACGATTGTTAGGTTTCAGATCAAACAAAACATTTTTATGAAGGAAATTTTTTTTTTCCTATAGACACATTTTCATATTTCCTGAGAAAATTCAATAACGCTGGTTTTTGCAGTTATGATTTTTAAATTAAGTAGTTACCTATGAGTTGTTAAAAATATATTTTTTTAAATTTTCAATTTTAAAAGTTGTTTAGATTAAAAACGGCTTAAGATATCGGAAAACGGCTTACATGTTCCTATTTTTGACTTTTTATGCACTAATCCTATGATGTACTTGAAATTTGGTGATAAATCACCATTTTTTATCACTCTGTATAAAAATTAATCTACCTACATCTAAGGATGGTGGATAAAAAGTTAAAATAGGAACATGTAAGCCGTTCTCCGATACTTTGAGTGGTTTTTGATGTTCAACTTTGAGAATTGAAAACAGCGTTTATTAAGATTTTAAGAGTTTAAGATTATTAAAACGTGATTATCTCGAAAACCACTACCTTTTGAGACTGACAATCGGTATACCTTTTTTTCTCATCAATGATGTAGTTTTAATATTTCACAATAAAATGCGCGATAGCCTGAAGGATAAAAAAGTTATGTGTTCATTTACGTCGTCAACATGACCTAAGTGGGGCCCTCTATAAAATACATCGACACGGATATCAAATTATGATTTCTCATACCGTAAAACATCTATTCCCAAATTTTCACGTTCGTACCTTTACAATTTTTCAAGATATTTTGAAAAGCAAATTTTTAAATCTCAACTTTGCCATCCTGTATCTTTTTTATTATCAAGATTTTGTTAGAGCAAGTAGTGTCAGATCGTAATATTTTTAATCAAGAATCACCACGGACCATTACATACGGAACACCCTGTAGAGAAGAATAATATCTCAAATTGAGGTTTTTTGAGTTATGCCAGATTTCTATGCAAATGACCGAGATTGAAAACTTTTTCCCGATTTTCTCGAAACTGGCTCAACAGACTTAAAATATAACTTTGATAACTTTTTATTAATCCTTCCTCTATTTATAAAATTTTTAATTTATTCTTTGGGATTCAGGTTCTTGGTTGAAAATTTGCTTTTAAAACAGACTTTTTACAATTTTTTTTTTTTAAATCTAATTTCCAACCAAGAAAATAAATCCCAAAGAATAAATTAAAAATTCATTAAAATACAACTACCTAGGTATAGGCAGCAACCAGCAACGGAATTAGTTTTTCAATCTTAAAACTTACACAATAATTAATGGTTCTCTCTAAAACGATTAGGGGAGCCAATATTTACCAAAGTTGCAGCTGACATGTTGTGATTTCCTTGTGGCAACAAAACAGATGTGGAAATACTTCATTTGCTTTTCAACTTCTATCGATTTCCTTAAAGAAATCGTAAGCATAATGAAAATCTTTGTAATTTATGATAATAAACGGTTTCCCTTTATCATTGCCGAATTTTTTTCCTCAGCGGTAAATAATAAATAACATAACTCACATGTCCGTATAATTACATAAAAATACAGTCCTTTTTAAATAAATAAAGAGCGGTATGCATGTTAGAGAGCAATCACTTGTGGTCTGGAAGGTAAATAATATACAGGCTACTCATGTTCTCTTACTCATAATATTATCAACGAGTATTATCATGACCTAAATGGTAGTCGCTTTTATGCCCATCATGAAAAAATTAATAATAGAATAGCCATTTAACATGAATATTTCGAAATTATATTTTAAGTTTTCATGGTTGTTTTAGTTTCTGAATACCTGTACCTAATTCTACCAAGAGTGGGTAAGAATAACTAATATTGTCGTTATGGTGGTGGTGATAAAGAAAAGGGTGCTTTTGAAACTAAAACAATACCTACATTTTTAACAACATGACAAAATTTTTAAATATAAATCATTTTCATTAGTTAAATGCGTTATTTAGAAAACCTCATTAAAATAAATTGTTTAATAAAAATTATTAAATTAAATTGTTAAGATTGAAGAAAAAAAAACACAGTAAATTAGAGACGAACACGAAAAACCAATAAATTAATCTGTTTTTTGCTGAATACAAAATCTGAATACAGAAACGATAAGCGAAATATCTCAATAAGTATGGATGACTACGACGTCTTACTTATAACTGAATCTTGGCTACATTCGGGTATATCAAACCATGAAGTTATATGTTCTAATTATAATGTTTATCGGAAAGACAGACTGACTGTAACTCAGGGTGGTGGTGTTCTAATCGCCATCAAGAAAATGTACAATTCAACTCAGATCAATATCCCTGAATCATCCTGTGAGGAAATCTACGTATCAGTTCTCATTGACAATGATCACATCATCATGGGTGCTATCTACCTGTCGCCTAGTGTTCCGGAATTAACCTATCATGATCATCTTTCTACACTGCAATTCTTAGTTGACAGATACCCACGCGCCTCCATCTACGCCGCTGGCGACTACAACTTGTCAAGAACTACCTGGCATAAAAGTGAGGAAGACGCCGAGTACGGCATATTTATCTCTACGTCGTCGAGTGATACCAGAATATGCGATAGCATAAATCTTTTAAACCTTTATCAATGCAACCTGATTAAAAACGATTTAAATTCAATCTTGGATCTAGTGCTGTGTTCTAATAGTACAAGTGTCCGGAAGTCTCCTCTCAGTTTGGTTCCTCCTGACAAATATCACCCTCCTTTGGAATTTGTTATTAGTCTGAGTCATGATAGCGATCTGATTCTCCATGGCCAAATTAAATTTAACTATAAAAATGCAAATGAGCCAGCGATAACTGAATTTTTTAATTCCATTGATTGGCAATCCCTTATTGATTCACATTCTGATGTAGACGCAAATGTTGATAAATTTTATAGCATTGTAAATCATGCTCTCAACTCATTTGTTCCTAAATTATTTGTCAACAATGGCAATTTTCCACACTGGTATTCTGCGGACACTAAGAGATCCATTAAATCTAAAAACAAATTTTATAATAAATACAAAAGGTCACTTAGTGAACTCGATTATGAGATATACAAAACCAAAAGAACCGAAGCTAAAATAAAAATAAATAACGATTACGTTAAATTCATCTCAAACACAGAACGCAATATTAAAACAAATTCTCGTCTTTTCTGGCATTATGTCAATGGTAAGCAAAAAAACAGCACAGGTATCCCAAGTTCGGTAGAATTCGATAATAGAAAGTCTGAAAATGGAGTAGATATTTGCAATTTATTTGCAGATTATTTTAGGTCCGTCTTTACTGCTGTTAATGCCCCTAATAAGATCACCTTACCTTCATATATCGAAAACACTTTTCAATTAAGCGACATCGCCTTCACAGAGCTTGATGTCCTTCATGGGCTGAGTAAGCTAAAAGAAAATTATAATCCCGGTCCAGATGGAATCTCAGCTTTCTTTTTGAAACTTTTCAAATCCTCATTAGCCTTGCCTATCTCTCTTATTTATAATCACTCAATGTGCAAGGGCTATTTTCCAAAAAAGTGGAAAATGTCATTTGTTTTTCCTTTATTTAAATCTGGTGATAAAAATAAGGTTGTAAATTATAGACCTATATGTATGGTAAGTGCTATAGCAAAGGTCTTTGATTCTCTGGTTTCGGATGTAATATTCAATGTTTTTAGGAACCATATTGCTGACCAACAACATGGTTTTTATCGCGGACGCAGCGTGGAAACAAATCTATTGTGCTATACCTCCTATATTTATAATGCTATAGAGTCTGGGCTACAGGTCGACTCTGTTTACACAGATTTTAGTAAAGCCTTCGATAAAGTGGACCTGTCTTTGCTCACTGAGAAACTCTTCCATTGCGGCATTTCGGGCAATCTGCTATCGTGGCTAGAAACCTTCTTACATGGTAGAACCCAGGTGGTGAAAATTGGAAGCTATGTTTCGTACGAAATATCGGTAACGTCGGGTGTACCACAGGGGAGTCACTGCGGTCCACTATTGTTCTCCTTATTCATAAATGACATAACAGCTGTCTTTAAATACTCTAAATCCCTACTATTTGCAGATGATGTGAAAGTGTTCGCGGTTGTCAATGATCTGTCAGATTCTTTGAAGCTGCAAAGCGACTTGGACAGATTGAATGAATGGTGCATAGCTAATAAACTCTTCTTGAACAAAGATAAATGTTGCGTGATATCATTCTCCAGGAAAATTTCGCCACTTGTGTTTTCATATTATACGGATGGCCAACTTTTACAACGCGAATACAAGGTTAGAGACCTGGGAATGATTCTTGATTCTAAATTATGCTTCGAGGCACATATTTCCTCAATTATTGGCCGATGCTACAGGTTGGTAGGTTTTATTAAGCGCCAAACAAGAGATTTCAAGGACATTTGATCTATAAAAATTTTGTACTTCTCTTTGGTCAGATCAATCTTGGAATTCGGCTCTCTTGTTTGGAACCCCAACTACAACTGTCACATTGATCGTTTGGAACGGGTACAACGAAAAATGATCAATTATCTTTTGTTCAAATCCAATATTGACAAATCCTTATATACCTACCCAGAAAGGCTCCAGCTCGTTCACTGCCAGTCGCTGCAAGCTAGACGTTCTGGTCGATATGTAATTTTTATCTACAAGCTCTTCAATGGTCTTCTTAGCTGTCCGGAATTATTAGCGCAAATTGCTATTCGAACTCCTATATACCCCACAAGATCAGCTGCCCTATTTGCTCCACCACCACACAAAACTAATTATGGCCTATTCTCTCCAATAACAGATATGATCAACCATACTAACGACTTTATGACTCGCTATCCTGGCTTGGACATATTTTTCAGCTCCTTAAGGGCACTGAAAGCTTTCCTTAGCAATCAATGATAAGATGCTCGATTTGTTAATAAGTAAGAAAAGTTAATTATTAGTCAATTTCAATATAAGTGTTGTGTAACTGTAAATACATTATTTGGGCTTGCCCGTAAATGTAAATACTTGAATAAATAAATAAATAAATAAATAAATAAATAAATGATGTTCTGATACTTTATATTTTGAAGAACACAACCTCATATAGTATTTAACTATAGTTAAGTCAGAGACATCGACGTTTCACTGATTATTTTTTATCTCATCAGTCTGCCATATCACCAATAACACACCAGAACAGGAGTGTATCGAAAAAAATATGGGAAATATAAATAGGGTAAGGTTGTACGTTACACAAGTATCGTTTTCGGTTACACTATGAACACCACTTTTCCTCTTTCGAGTTTCCTCCCTCACTACAATATGCGACAGGTACGCGCTTTATTTTTGCAATGCTTAAGACTATATTGGCGATTTTTTTAAATACGCACGGTAATGAATATGAACATGAATATGAGGCTTCGCATTAAACGTCGTTCAGATACTTTCGGTACATCGCCGTCCGTTTCATTAGAAGCTGAGTTTTTTCAAGTTGGTTGCTAATAATTATGAAAGGGAAAAGAATTCACTTTCCGACGAATTGATTTTTTTGTGTTCTCGTCAAGACTAGTCTTTTCCAGTAACGTATTTGTTCTGTGACTGGATTTTTATAGTGCTACTCTGCTTCGATAATATCCAACTTCACAGTAACAATTTCTTTTTCAAATATTGTTCATAGTAACAGTAACGTAGATAAAGTTTATTTACAATGCAGCCATCATATAGTTCCATATAACAAGAGAGGTATTCTTAAGAAAATACTACTCTGTCAGACTGATTTTTTCATATACAGTGTTTCACTTTAATGGAATCATCTTAATAATTTTTTTTTAATAATTTTTTTTTTGTAAATTTCAAAAAACTTTTTTTCTGTATGTAAAGCTTCCGAAGCTTTCTTAAATGGATAAATTACATTTAAGCCATTGCAAATAACTAGCCTACTTACTACTGTGATCGGAAATAAACGCTAGAAATTAAGAACACATAATTAGACTTTTTTTTCGAAAAATTTTCTTTAAAAAAGTTGTTTGAATCCACCTCGAAATTGAAATCAAAGTGTTAAATATTTGATTAAAATGCTTTAAATTGAAATTGAACCGAAATTTTTTAGTTTCTTGTTTGGTTTTACAAACTTAAGATTTGGAGGTTTGAGGTGATATCAAACAACTTTTTTTTTAATTTTTCGAAAAAATTTCCAAATGTTTTCTCAATTTTTAGCGTTTATTTTTGATCACGGTGGGCTAGTTCTTCGCAACAACTAAAATGTAGTGCATCCATTTAAGAAAGCTTCGGAAGCTTTACATACAGAAAAAAGTTATTGAGGTGATTCCTTTTGAAATGAAACACACTGTACATACATAGTCACAATAATAGTAGCAGCGTACCTATTCTTCTTCATGATTGCCGTAGCAAATCAATCATCGTATAAACAAACCGCTCCTCATATTTATATTTGCAGATCTATTTCAATTCCACCAGTATGACTACGACCGATGGGGGATATGGGTTTGGGCATGAAACTGGAACAGAAGGGCTCTTGTATTTCGCCGCGAATATGTCGAACATGAGTGAATCCACAACGAGCTATCCTATCAATGATAACACCACGAGGGCGAAGAGTCAATTTCTCCTATATGACATCATGATTCCATCCATAGGAGCTATTATACTGCTGCTCAATCTTGGAGTCGTTATTTCGAGCGGACTAATTTTGAAGAAAGGTAAATTTTCACAATTACGGAAATAGGTTAAAAATCAAATTCTGAGATAGGATTTTAAAATAATCTGCAACCGCCAAATTATTAGTTTATCTAGAAAATTGGAAAGAAATGCCAAAATGTAAATAATCTACCCAATGTTTGTGCCCGGATTATACAAATAAGTACCAGTACCTCCCTAATAATAACATTTCAGTTAGACATAATAATATTTTATAGAATTAGTTTGATTACCCACAAAGCTCGAAAACATTTCAATTGACTTCATCCAATATGTGGGCACTTTTGGAAACACTATTATTGCTAGGCATAGCAATAATAACATTCAAAGAATGAAATCTGATGCTTGTCATTTAATTTAACCATTAACTAATTAAATAAAAAACATTACAAAGTATGTTTGCTACAGGTGAGGCAACTGAGCGACTTTTGAGAAAAATCCAAAAACTTATTAGTGTGATAACCACTAATGCATCATGATAATATTATTACGTAGTACCTTAAATAAATGATTGATTTATGGAAATTTAATGCATATTTACCTAAATATTTAAATATTATCCTATGAGTCAAAAAGTGGTTTAACATTCCGTGAGTATATCGATATGGTTATGTGCCCATGACAAATACGGTAATCACATACTATCAAGCAGCGAATATTATTATATCCAGAATATCTATTATTCTCTAAGACGTCATCCAGATGAAAGAATAATTCAAATGACTACACAGTCTTTGGGAAAAAGGGCTATAATTTATTCCTGCTCGGGAAAACAGTGGAGTATCTCAAAGTCCGTTATTATGACGTCGGAAGTTCCAGAACATGGAGGAAGCAAACCCTGGTATCAGTACGCTTGCTCTAGCTAGGAAATTTAACCCAAATGTTAGAATTGTCTACGATTTTTTGAAAAATGTACCGGATGGCCATTTAAGCGAGGTAAGCGCCAGTATCTTGGGAACTATTGGTGCTAGAACCTCAAAAATAAAATTATTCAGATATAAGTGACTATGACAAAATCAATGAAAATGTTTTCAAGATGGCTGCACTTCCGTAAATACCGGAAGTTGATACATACTTCGTTGTATTTTAAGGGGTGTGTACACCCTGTATAATTATTATATTTTTAAATTGTCAGAAGAAAAAATCGAATACTGGTGGTTTTTACCTTTAGAATTTATATTTAGTGTTTTATGAGTTATAAACAAGTGAAAATCGCAATGCTCACATTTCAAAGTAGCTAACGATGAAAACGGCTCAAGATATTAAAAAACGGCTTACATATTAATTGCTATCTTAACTTTTCAGATGGTAACCTTACTACCTACCTATATATAGTTTAAATTTTAATGCAAGGTGATATATTTTTCATCATCCTGTTATGACAATTTAAACCACATAATGTAGGTACTTAGTAGGATACAACATGAAAAGTTGAGAGAAGGACATAGATAATGTTGAGCCGTTTTCAACGTTAGCTGCTTTGAAATGTGAACATTACAATTTTCACTTGTTTATAACTCATAAAACACTAAATCTAAATTCTAGTGGTAAAAACCACCTGTATTCGATTTCCTCAAACAATTTAAAAATACAATAAAACACAGGGTGTTACCGTAAAAATAACGAAGGTGTATGTATAATAAAATAACTTACGGTATTTACGGAAGTACGGCCATCTTGAAAATATTCTGACTGATTTTTTCGTGGGCACTTGTGTCTGGAAAATTTTAATTTTGAGACTCTAGGGCCAACAATTTCCGAGATACTGCCGCTTACCTCGCTTAAATGGCCACCCGGTACGAATTAAAGTGCAAATAAAAACACTCGAAGGAGTACGTAATCTTGTACGAGTATAATAATTTCCCATATTATATGCTCAATAAATATGTATTGTCCTTTTTTACAATGATTAGATAATAATTGAAATAGGTACCTAATTATATTATGTACCGGGTGTCCCAACACTAGTGTCCACCCCCTAAATCGAGCTTAATTTTAAAGATAAAAAATTGAAACTTTGAGGATTTGTGTACCTACTTGATATAGGACCACGGAATGGCATAATCAGTTTCATTAAAAAACTTTTTTAATATCTTTTTAATAATCACCTTTTTCATGAGTCCATACTACGACACTGTCCAGTGCAGGTTCAGTGTGCCGGTTAGCCCAGCAAGAGCCATCCTTCTATTTATTTGGGCCTTATTTACTTTGTCCTAAAACTTTATTGCACCTACCGTTTTTAGATTATATTGATTATATTGTTCAGATTATATTGTCTACCTGTCATTGCTATATAAAAATTATATTTTATTTAATTAAAGCCTTATAATTAGTTTTTTCACATTTCTTTCAAGCGATATTGATTTTATTAATCGATTTCTACGTATGTATTGAAAAAAAAATCAATTTTTTTTCGACAATTTACCACCATCTTACAGTTTTTTATCACTGGCGCCCGAACTAAATTTTTTTTAATGAAACTGATTATGCCATTCCGTGGTCCTATATCAAGTACACAAATCCTCAAAGTTTCAATTTTTTATCTTTAAAATTAAGCTCTATTTAGGGGGTGGACACTAGTGTTGGGACACCCGGTACATATAAATCAATGATTTCAGGTCAACAACCAAGATCAACGTATTTATTCCTCGGAAATGTAGCACTGACAGATCTTATAACAGGAATTGCAGTTATTTTTGGTCAGACGTTCCCCCGGGAATATAGAGACCACAACATTTGTGCCGTTCAAATAGGTAAGTAGAACTGATGCATAAAAAGCAAGTGATATCTTTGCTCCACATTTCAAATAAAACGGCTATTAATAATTTCAAATTACAGAACAAAATTTTGCAACTCTAGTGTTATTGGGGATCATGTTATTGCCAAATTTACCACGCTGAATAAATGAGACCATTACAATGCTGATGAGTTGAAAAGACAATTTTATAAGTTTAATTAGTTTTTTTAATTATTGTTTTCGCATTTTTTTTATTTTATTAAAAGTTCAGGGTGAATTGTAAGTTAAGATATTCCTTCTAATACCCTGTAGAATTCATTAAAAGGCAAACAACTTTTTCAAATAACTGTTCTTAATCAAGTTAAAAATTAAAGAAATAACTACAGCCGTTAAAAGTTCAAAAAATGAGAGTTCACCCCTGTGATAAATTCATGTATAGGTAACTAACTACTTGCAAACAGATAAACAATCAAACAAAACAAAAACTGCATTACGTACCACGTACCCACACCCAGGAAAAGAGACAAGAAATAAACTGTACTTGACAAAAATCATTGCCCTGAAAAACTTTTTAATACTTAATTAATACAGGGTGTCTTAAAAATGGCGGAAAAGCTCTGCAGTACGTTGTGGCGAAGCATCATCGGAGCCCAGAAAAAATAACAAAAAAAAAATATATTGTGCTTTTTTCCGCGCTTATTAGCCAAAAACTAAATCGTAAATTTAGCAACGTGAATAAAATAGATTGTTGAATGGTGTGGAGTTCATTGTGAAATTTGTTTCCGTCGAAACCTTCGATATTAAAATGATCACCTGCAAATGAGCATTGCACTTTGCATCCATTTCAAAAATGCGTTGTACCTAGACGTCTTAAGAAGTTGGAACGCTTTAAAGGTAGCAGGTAGGTACTACCTGATCAGGTAGTACCTAGCTCAAAATTTTGTCCTTGTGTCTCCAAACAAATCTGAGCTCGACGCACAATGTTGGTCTGTATTCGCTGTAGCATTTGAGGCGTAAAAGTGGCAGCAGCATTTCGAATTCTCACTATCAGGTCTTGCTCATTTTTAGCAGGAGTGCGACAAACAGTTGACTGGATGTGACTCAAAAAAAAAAAGTCGAATGACCTATCCATCTTCCTGGGTATTGTTTATTTAACCAAGTTCTCACTGGACCAGCAAAATGAGCTGGGGCACCGTCCAACTGCATCCATATATCTTGTATTTCCGCCAGGGAAAGGTTGTTTAATCGTTCGGGTAGATCACCATTCGGAAATACTCTCCATTTAACCTTTGCGGCAATATTATAGGTCCCACAAGAGCATTCCCCAGAATACCGGCCCACACATTAAAGCCAAAACGATGTTGATGGTGATTTTGAGCCGACACATGCGGGTTTTCCAAACCATAATGATGATTATTGTGCTGATTAAAGAAACCATACGGAGAAAAATTTTCTTCGTCGATCCATAACACACGAGAACTGAAGGCGTGCTCTGCTTCTACTTGTAGCAATCAATGGCAGTAGTTGACTCCCGGTTCAAAAATCGTTGGGTAAAAGAGCCTGCACCTTGTTTTAGTGGTAAGAGTTAGTAGAAAGGGAGACACCTGGGTCAGTTGGATTTCCCTAGATCTAGGGAAAAATGGCAGTCTAGGGAAATTTTAGCTGAACTGACCTGGCGTCATGCAGAGCTGGCGGGATCTGACCGGACCAATGCCTCGCGTCTGACCAAGTCTCATCGAATTTTGCTGGTTGGTACGTCTCGGATCGGGCGGGTTAACGTCTTATCGTCTCTTATCGGAACTCGCTGACGGCGCGGACCTGATCAATGCATAGTGGCGATGCTCTGATCAAGTCCTATCGATTTTGGTTGACTGATTTGCATAAATAACCCATTAACTTGACAGATTTATTGCTATCATGTGGCCGGGTCAGAGCCTGTCGGCTCTGCATGAGCCCCGGTCAGCTCGGATAAAATATTAGAGAGCCCCGATCAGCTCGATTAAATATTACAGACCCCCGGTCAGCTCGGATAAAATGTAAAACATAGGAAGTGTCATTTCATACTCGTGGGATTGTCGTACTTGGCTGGCGCCTCGTACGATACCAATCTCCCACTCCTGTGAAATGAGTCACTTCCTACGTTTTATAGTTTATCCGAGCTGACCGGGGGTCTGTAATATTTAATCGAGCTGTCCGGGGCTCTCTAATATTTTATCCGAGCTGACCGGGGCTCATGCAGAGCCGACAGGCTCTGACCCGGCCACATGATAGAAATAAATCTGTCAAGTTAATGGGTTATTTATACAAATCAGCCAGCCAAAATCGATAGGACCTGATCAGAGCATCGCCACTATGCATTGATCAGGTCCGCGCCGTCAGCCAGTTCCGATAAGAGACGATAAGACGTTAACCCGCCCGATCCGAGACGTACCAACCAGCTAAATTCGATGAGACTTGGTCAGACGCGAGGCATTGGTCCGGTCAGATCCCGCCAGCTCTGCATGACGCCAGGTCAGTTCAGCTAAAATTTCCCTAGACTGCCATTTTTCCCTAGATCTAGGGAAATCCAACGGACCCAGGTGTCTCCCTTTCTACTAGAGTTATATCCCTCGCCAGCGATAAGCTTATGAGTAAGGGAACGTGATATCCCCTACTTTCGCCGCTATACTTCGTAGGCTGCGTGTTGGATCCTCTTGCGAGGCGTCAACGTAGGTCGTGGGCGACCGTGGTCTACACCTTCATTTGGAATTAAATGACCAGTCTCTCGCAACCTTCCTTCCAATCTCCTGAAAACGTTACCATTTGGATGTATGCGAATTGGAAATATTTGGGCGTAGACCCTTGCGGCATCATGTGCATTCCCCACGTTTTCAAAATGTTTGCAACCTCTTCATCTAGTAGGGGGTTGTTCTTACCGCTTCTTTTTTGACCATTAGATGCTATTTAAAAACATTTTACTATAGCAGATTCAGGTTCATTGGAGTCTCTTGTACCCGTTGATTCCCTCCTTTGACCTCTAGCCCCCCTATTAGATCCTCTGCAACATCTTTTTTACCTCATCCTACAAAAAAGGTCAAGTAAGAGTTTTTGCATGAAAACAGGTTAGCTTACATATGCGATGAAATGATTAATTTACACTGTTGAAGATCTAAGAAACCATTTTCTTGAAAAGTCCATTTTTGCAAATTTTTACAGCATACATATTTCACTTATGTAACTTTCAGAATTTTTTCATTTGTTTTTATCGCTAGTTTGAGGGTAGATCTACTTTTTCACTTACCAATAAAATTGCCAAAATTCACACAGAATAATGTCCTCAACTCACGGTTCAAACTATAAAATTATTTGAAATGTTGCGAACCGATTGTACTTTAAGCCAGAAGACATCCCCGGTTGCTAAGTAAAGGCACTTATGCGACGTTGAGATTCCACATACCATATGTCATGATTTTTGTAACGCTCAGTTTGTTTACCATCAAAAATTAACCGTACAATGAACCAAAATCAAGCAGCACATATTGTTGCTTTGGTTAACAATGACCATAGACACCTGGTAAACTGCATTGCAATGGTTCAAAAAAAAGTTTGGTCAAATTTCGGTAATTTTTTTGGCGAGTAAAAGAGTTGATCCACCTTTAAACTTGCGAAAACAACAAAATTGTAAAAATTCTGAAAGTTACATGGGTCTGAATTGTTCTGTAAAAATATGCAAAAATTGACTTTTCGGTTACAAGACAATGGTTTCTTAGGTTCTTGGGTCTTCAACAGTGTAAAGGAATTATTTTAAACCATCGAAAGTGTAAGCTAACCTGATTTCATGAAAAACTCGTTCTTTACCATTCTTGCAGGATGTGGTAGAAAGGTTTGCAGAGGATATAATAGGGAGACCAGAGATCAAAGAATGGAGTCAACGATTACCAGAGACTCCAATGAATCAGAATATACCAATAAAAATGTTTTGAAAGAACATCTTATTCTCAAAAAAGAAGTGGTAAGAACAACCCCCTACCGGATGAAGAGGTTGCAAACACTTTGGGTCCGTTTTGAACAATTCATAATTTGGTGACCTCTTTTGTTTTGAGAAGAATCAGTTTTCTCCAAACTTGAGCCATCTTTGAACATTTTATGGACGTTTTTGCAGAATTTCGAAGAATGAACTGGCACTTCACAAAGAATGACGAAATCGGCAGACAATTAGTACAGAGAGTTTGCAGGGAGTTTGAATCAATCGTTCAAGCCTGTTGGAGGGTCATTGAACTTCTGGTGGTGAGGCTCAAGTCGATTTTGGTACGTCACTTAATAATGCATACGTCACTACCATAATGCAGACATACACAAATCTGGGAGTTCGATAACTTCGAGAATACCCTTGTTGCTTACTTCTTGCAAGATTTTGAAAAAAAATCTAGTGATTGATAGTGTAGACCATGGAATCCCAAAAAGTGTTCCTCTAATTTTGAGCAGTAGTGTAGTATATTCTTCAAAGAGCGGATAATGATAGGTATTATTCACGAGGATCAAACTATGGCGAGTGTTGGAACGTCCAAGTGAATAATGGCCATCTCTGCGAGATGAAGACGCCATTTTCTCTGCGATTTTATGCAAAAATCAATATACATACATCTTCTAATAATGAATTTTTGTCTTTTAATTTATTAGGGTTTAGGTTCTTGGATAAAAGTATTATTTTTTTAAAATATTTTTGTAAAAAATGAACGTTTCGGGGCCGATCAGTCCCTTGTTCACTCAGTAAAAGACAAAAATTCAGCAATTAAGAAGGTTCCAGAAAAATTATCAAAGCTTCTAATAATAGTATATTATTCAATAAGGCACCAACTAATAAGACATAGGCACATCTTTCCTAACATCTAAACCTAACATAAAACAAGAGTACATTGAAGGGCGATCGTGATATTTCGTTTGCTGTTCCCAAATTCATTTGTGTTAACTATGCTGATGATACAACAATTCTTATTAGGATAAAACCAGGCGACCCTCCTAGTTTGATAGATACCATTCAACTCCCGTTGAAAAGAGCAAGTTTATGGCTCAGGGCCAATGAACTAAAACTTAACTTAGACAAAACTGAGCTGATTGATTTTCACTCTAGCCGATCACATCTTCCACCTTTACCCTCCATACCCACCGATGGTGCCTTGATCGAGCCGAAGGGCGTGGTGAAGTTTTTGGGCTTCCACATCGACCAGAACCTAAACTGGTCGGCACACACAGATCATTTATGCCGTCGTCTTGCTAGCGTCTGCTTCCTTCTTAGACGCCTTCAGCACACGGTGTCCCCTGAGGTTCTTCTCTTTGCTTATTATGGGCATTTCATCAGCCACGTGAACTATGGGCTGGCCGTCTGGGGTGGGTCTGAGAGATCTCTGCGAAGGGTTTTTCTTCTTCAAAAGAGAGCGATTAGGATCCTGACAGGCTTGTCAATGCAGCAGTCATGCAGAGGCCATTTCAGGCGGCTTGGACTTCTTACCGTGCCTGCTTTGTATGTCTTCTCTCTGCTCAAACTGATCCACAAAAATCAGGATAGACTTTTACCTTACCGATTCACCCATCACTACAGTACCAGGTTCAATTTGTTTAAACCTCCTACACACCATCTGTCGTCTTCAGAAAGGACATTCACGTACGCATCTATCAAATACCTGAACCACTTCAAAATAGATCCTGCAACTGTTGGGTTCTCAGCGTACAGTGCGTATCTCCGGAAACATCTCACGGAGTTGGAACCCTACACTACCTCTGATATACTGTCCCTCAACCCCCCATCCCTACCTGCAGTCTGATATTAAAACATCTAAAACTCAAAGCCTTGATCCATCCTTATCATAGAGATGGAACTATGCCTCGATCGAGAACTGATTTCTTTTGTGTCTCTGCGCGTCTCGACCCTCACTGTTCCCGGCGTTATGTTGACATGCTGTGTGTTTTAAATTTACTGTTTGTCTTTATGTTTGTTTTTATAATTTCTGTAATGACGCTGTTGTACTGAGCAATGACTGTTGTATTTCAAGTACAATAAAGAAATTTGTAATTGTAATTGTAATTGTTCGTGTCATTATCATCTTATACGTGTTGTACCAATGCTGTGCAGGCGTTCGATACGGTGATTTCTTGTATTTTCACAGTTGTGATTGGCTCTAACTGGTGATTTTTCTTTTATTATTTCACTCGCCGAGCTGTGATCAACTTCCATGCGTGAATGTGCGTCTATTATCTTAAGGCATGAAGAATGCACGTCATTATTAAACTGAAATCAGCAGGATAATGATCAATTTTTGATTTGATGGCCGTAAAGAAATAATAATATGTAGTAATAAACTCTATTTCACTGTTTTTTCTTCTAAAAAGTGATATTATTTCCAAGATTTTCAAGAAGTGTGGAGTATTCACTGAAAGCTTTTAAAATAATAAACTGTGTAAAAAAATTCATAATAATTAATGTCTTACTTTCTAGGAATGATCGTATCCAGCACACTGGCATCAGTATACTCAGTTGGACTTATTGCAGTGGATAGATTCTTATACATTCTCTACGGACTGCAGTACCAGCAATGGGTATATCCTCAAAGGGCTAGATTAATGATCGCTTTCACCTGGATCTTAGGTAAATAATCTCAAGACATCCCGTGAAATACAATTTTGCAAACTGTTACAGTTTCAAAGTAAATCTGGAATAAGCAAGTGTGGTACAAATGACGTAACTTTATGTCATTATAAACAATCACTTTATTGAGGCAGTTTTATAAACACAAAATGTGAGCCACAAAACAGCACGCATTGCTACAAAATTTAAAATTAGGAAGTTATTCCAGTCACCAGTTGTCCTATTTTTTTTATCTGTGAATCAATAATTATTTTTATGTATGTATTCATTATAATAGAATGTTAATCCTTCCTATAATTACCTACGGTTCAGAAAGCAATTCCATTCTGATAGTAATTATTATTAATATGCCCGAAACGAAAACAATATTAATATCGCATATGTCATTTTTGATTAATTTGTTAATACTGCACTAGGGCAAGTCTTTTTATTTTACCGATACAAGCAAATGTTAGGTAAAAAGCTTTGAAATGTTGGCGATCGGTTCGCAGACGGACACTTATTAAGCAAATAAACGAGAATATGATTCAAGGTTTCTGACCTAGATAGATAGGTAGGTTTACTAATGTCAATAAGGCACAAATAATAAAGATATCTCATACCTACAAGTAAATAAAGACTAAATGAAAACGTCAACATCAATTTTACCAATAATTTGATCGAATTTTGTGATTCTTCAATACACAGCTGCCGTTGCCCAAGACCTGCTGACTAAATTTCTCGAGTTTACTGAACCTTATGGAGATACAGATGAAACTATTTCTTTTAAATTCTCTGTAAGGCTTCGCCAAGTTTCCAAAAGGCCTGTGAAAGACACTCAGTTTTGATTTTTAGCAACACCTTCAGTCAACTACCACAATATTTTGGATATTATGAATAAAATAAATTGTTTTTGGAGGGTAAACGTGTCAATACTTTTGAATTTATATACCGACTATGTTGAGAGTGGTGGACCTTTGAAGATGACTGACATTTTTCACATGGTTTTTGTGAGCTGAGCTAATAGATATGATTTCAAGTGTAAATGCAGGAACTCGTGACTATAAAAACATTGATAAAAATCTTGATAACCTGGATAATATCAGGCACTGTCTCCCTGTAAGGCAGTGTAAAGAACTCTATACACGAACAAATTATACTTAAGAACCCAGGACCCGAGATGGGATTTACCTGTGCGGCCTGTAGAAAGACAACTAACCGCAATAATTATGATCATCTAGGATAATCGAACTTTTGTGAGGTGTATGATTGTATTAATGTACCTGAAGAAAATTTTTCTCAAAATAAGAGCAAATATAGAGCTGAAATCTTGGAAAAGTACTGGATCATCTATTCTTTTGGATTTCGTCCTCGATCCTCTTCGTTGATGATGCCAGTGTCTACTTACCTGCTTCATCCTCTGCTGATCTTAAGGTGATTTTTAGGCCTTAATCTCGTCTGGGCTAGAGTTTGTAGACTACGACTGCTGTTACGTGAGTGATGCAGTGAACATTATTTGTTGTTTCAATTGTTGCGGGTTGGATCACACATAAAAAAAAGCAGATTCAACATATCTTGTCCTAGATGTTCAGGTGCTCATTCTATAAATTACTGAAGCTCGGAAGTGCTGAAGTGTCCCAGCTGTAAGTAGCGCTATTTCAAATACTCCTAATGGATTGTAGACAGGCAGATTGAGACAAGTCACGTCCTGCTTGTCAACAGAAGTTTATTAAGATGTTCTCAGCAATGATATGCAGAACCTCCAATAGCAAATCAATAAATAATTCTTCTGATTGCAATGTCTTCCTTACTTTCAGAACGTTAAAGAACATGGGTTAGAAAATCAGTTGGTGTTTAATTCCCTGCATTCAAACTAAAGACTAGACTTCATAGACTTGGTGGGGGCATGGTTAGACAATGATATTATTATCTCAGAGCTTTGTCTGCGGTCTGCGCTATTCAGATGCTAGCTAGAGTAGAGACTGTGGAAGATCTGATTGTGACTAATTACCATAAATGACAAGACTGGTATAATTATTATGGTTCGCAGTTTCTGTAAACTATCCAATATGAAACAATACAACTTAAAAAAAAGTATACTTGATTTCCTGTTCCTTTACTTTTCTCTGTAGAGACTGAGAAAAATCTGATTGTAAATGAGGATCCAGATCCTCTTGCGCAATATACGATCAATATCTGTTGTATATTGATGACTTCCTGCCGAGTTTTAATGTGGATACCTTTTCTTTGCTAATGATTTAAAGTTAGGTACCTCTCCGGAAAGACTATCGATGATTGCAGGTTCTTACAATATTAATTATTGTAGCTTGCTCTCTTGTCGGAGAAATTGATATTTATAAGTATGGCGTCGTGCCGTTCACTCGAAGTCATACGCCGCTCTTCTTTAAGTATCTCCTAGTACTGTAATTCCCCGTAGTAACACTTTACCTGACTTAGGTTCGTGACTTAGTTTTGACATCAAACTTTAATTCATTTGGAAAGCATATTTCAACTATTTTCTCCCGCCCTTATAGAACCTTGGGTTTCCTCAACATACAGTCCTTCAACATTGAGGTTACTTTCAAATATTTGTATTGTGTGCTGGTTTTCTGCTCCTGAGTATTCTGCCCAAAAAAAGGCAAAAGGCAGTAAGTGAGAAAACCCTGAATTATGCCTTTCAATCATTCAAAATAATACCACATACTGCTGTTTGCCATCCTATTTTATTCGATTACGCGTAGGAACTTTTCAAAGACGATTAACTTAGAAGCTGCGCCACTTACTGCTCTTTCATAATCACTCAAAATATAATTTTCCAACATTTTTCACTTACTGCCTTTTGCCTTTTTTGGGCAGTATTGTTTCCATTGCTTAGTTCTTGGTCATCCACTTGTGTTACTCAGGTCGATATTCTCGAGGCGGTTCAACACAGGTTTCTGCAGTACCTATTTGAGCTATAAACTGTCTGGAACTAAGCCTGAGATTGAATGCAGCCAAATATTCCTTTTGACCAGTATTGGAGTCCGATCTTTTCGGCCAAGAAAAACATTTGCGTAGTTGAAATTTATTAATGGTCTACTTCATGGTTAATTATACGGTTAATCAATACGGTTAATTGATCTGCTCTTTGGTCATGTATTATATTTCTTGTACCCCTTAAGGGCACTCGGTCTTGGATTGTATTTTACTGTCCAAAGAAATAACGAATTTGATATTTGATGTTGAATTCACCTATGCATAGGTACCATGATTTCTTTAGGTAATATTGCTTCTCAAGTCTAAGCATTGTGACCGATAAGCAAATGATTTTGCGAGATCTTCAACGTAGTTCAAGGCTTGCTACGGTTCTATAATAATCCTTCAAGGTTTTCGTATAACAGTTGAGATTGCATGGTTCCTTTCTTGATTTTAAGAGTTTTATAACGTCCTTTTGTTTGATCCGTTAGTATAATATGTAACTGCTATTTCTGTTAGTTGGGCAAAGTATCAGAAAGACTCTTGACCAGAGAAACAAAGTCTTTCTTAAAATCACTATGATTAGATTTGATTTACTCGTTTGTTATCCGTTTTTATTGAATCTTCTTCTGTAATGTAACTTTTACAAATGTATAAAAATAAAGAAGTTTAAAGCTTCGACCCAACGTACGATCGAATAAGTAAAGATGCTAAAACAGCACGGACCAACACAAACACAAACAAACATCATGCACAACGATCCGCAAGTAGTTGTCGGAACTTCAATGGAAATACTTCGATCGTATTCAATCGCCTCACATCAGGTTATTCCAGGTTGTTTGTGCCCGTTTAGTTCATTTGCGTTCGTCAGCTACTTGCTTGTTTGGTCTGTTCATACGTGCATGGTCGTTAGAATGATGACGCGACATAAGGTTTTGTTTACATTAGACACTGTCTTTCCATTCTCGTTATTTAGGGCTCCAAAAGATATATTATTTAGCGACAGACTTCTATATTCACTCAGACCACGGTGTAAGTATACAGTGATACGAATAAAGGGTGAACTAAGAAGTGGGCGGGACGTAGAAAGCGTTGGCCGGCGACAGCCTCCGGTGTACTGTGTTAGCTGGGGCGCGTGGTGGGGGTCAAGCCGGGCGCGCCCACCCGTATGCGATCGTCAACATTCTGACGTCCTGTACACTGCTGCTCTCCTGTTCACCCAGAGAGAGGATCTCGCTGAAAACCACAGGAAATGAATGGAAAACTCTGGTCATTTCCTGTGGAGAAGTTCCAGAAATGGATGTTTGAGTGTCTGGGAGCGGAACATCCAGAAAGGGAATATTCTCGAGACTTTCTCTTGGATTTGTTAAATCGGGAAATAGCCAGCAGCCAGGCGAACTAGGCAGTTCAGTCTAGCGGTGTGTGCGAAGAACAAGCGAGGAACTAAGCGACTAGTGGCGATATAGACAGTGCGGTATTCCTAAGTGACTAGTGAAAAGTAGTAGTGTTATAGACCAAGTAAAGTTGTTGTGTATAAGAAGTAGTGATATTTGTAACATTGTAATCTGAAATTCTTGTGGACATTGAATAAATAAATAAAACAGTAAATCTGTGTTTTCCAATTATCCGTCGAGCCTACGGTTAGGAAATCCGTAACAATATGTTACACCGCGACTCAGGCAAAAGATCATGGCGTTGTTAGCCAAGAGACCCGTCTGATCTCTTACCGTGATCGACGTTGCCTAATTTAGGTGTTCTAAATTATCAATTTAGGATGATCTGCTATTAAATAATACTCGTATTATGTATAAATAAAAAAGTATTCTTATAATACTGCTTATATTATTCATCAAATAAGTGTTAACCGGAATAGTATTTTTATATTATTAGATATTTTTATGTGTTATTTGTTTGTTATTTATTAATGTTTTGTACGTCCATAAATTTTCAGGTTGCATAATTGGATTTCTGCCGCTTTTTGGATGGTACGGAGACACACAAAACGGAAAGATATGCTGGTTCATAATCTTAGCTCCAAAACAACTGATAACTCTCACCGTATGTATGGGAATTATACCTATTATAGTCGTGGTCACCTTATATTCAGTGCTTCTTTCACATGCATTGAAAAGAATCGTTCGACTTCGGAAAGCAAACACCAACAATGCCAGCAGCAACCCAAATCATAAAGGACCTGAACTGAGAATGTTCGTTGGAAAATTCAGAGACGAAACGCAAGAAGACCAACCAGTCGACGATACGACTAATAAAACGTTCTTCCAGAAGATATTCAAAAAGAAACCATCGTCGACAGTTAGTTCCCACAAAAAGTGGAAAGCGATTAAAGTAGTGCTCTTCACCAGTAGTAGTTTTGTCATAACTTGGTCTCCATATTTCATAACAAGCCTTATATATGTTTACACTTGCGATGCAAGCAATTATAAAACCAAGAGGTGTAAGAACATTAGTTTATTAATCGCCAGTCCATTGGCTATCCTAGGATTTGTGAATAGTTTACTAAATCCTATTATTTATGCGTGGTGGCATAAAGGATTCAGAACGTATGTTAAGAAGAGAGTCAGTTCTTTGAGTATGCGAAAAAGAGTTCGTGATGTCGGTCATGAGAATTCGAAGAATACAAAGCAGACTTGGACTAGCTCTACGAATCCAAGCAAGTCGGGTGATACTTCTAAGGAAAATAATTAAAGATCTTTTTTTTTACAAATTGTTAAAAAAAGGATATGTTACCAATGGATCAAGGCATAAGAATAGGTCGACTGATATAAAGTCATAATTAAAAATTATTATGTGAAAAGAAACTTAAACTTCCCAAGTTCGTGCATGAAGTAACTTAAATAACGTAAAAATTACAAAACATTTGGACGAAAAAACTTCTTTTTTTTTTTAATTAATGCGACTTTTATTACCAAAACCTTGACGTAATTGATGACTTATATCGTGATAATAATAAATAAAGTCACTCATCTGCTGAAAATTTGCATTTGTTCGCATTGCCGGACAAATTTTGCCAGGAGTGGGAGCGAGAACTCGCTGCCGAGGTCTCAGTCTTAACAGGACGAAATTTCTCCCGCAATGAGAACGAAATGTACAAATTCATCAGATCCCATTTTCACAATGAATGAACGTTATTATGTTACCTTTTAAACGAAACTTTTCAGAGTTAAATCCTGTTCAATACAATGAGCTGTATGGTTTGTCTAGTGAGTGTTGTCCGGTGAGATGCCACACTGATCCTGACTATAAACGATTTGATCTTTTATGTTTTAATTCGTACTAGTTACTAATTATTATAATTGTACGAATCGAATCAATTATTGTATTATAATAATTATTATATAAATTAATAATAAATATTATAATTATTATATAAATCAATTATAATGATTGTAAGAAATAATAAATCTCATAAAATCAAATCGTTTATAGTCTGTATCAGTGTGGCATCTCACCGGACAAACTATATCTACGGTGCCATTCGAAAAGTACCTACGCACCATATATAGGATATTTTAAGATTAAAAGAAAAAAAAAAATTTGCATAGCGTCGATGCATAGCATAGATTTTGTTTGTGACGAGTTTTTTGAGGTTTAAATAAGATTTTCGATTGATGTTTACTAATTTCATTTTAATTAACTCAAATTTAACTGAGTTAAATTTTTTAAACATCAACTAAGTAACTAAAAAAAAATCAAAAACTAAAAAGTAGCTTTGTAAAAATTCTGTTGTGTATCACTGTATTTTTTTTTTTTCTGTAAGTGGAGTTACTACTCTGTTGGACAATAAATTGAAATAGAAATTGGAACTTGAAAATTGAAAATTCATATCTGACTGCAAATTTCAATTCCAAACAAGGGTACTTAACTCTGATAATTTTTTTACATTTTTCTTCCTACTCTGGTATGCTACGCATCCTAACCCAAAATAAGTTTGTGTTAACCAAATTCTAGAGCATGCACAAACTTACTTCGCATTTTTTTTTTAATTTTACTAATAAAAAAAATTCCCATATAGTGCGTACTTTTCGAGAGGCACATATCTATTCTTCCCGACAGTCAGACAAGCTTGAAACACTCGATAATGCTATAAAATTAGATGAATTGTTTTGGGAATGCATACAATTAATCATTTACCTAAATGTTTTCAATGTTGGGCTAGTTTTTGGCTTTGGCTTCAGAAAATATGACACGCGACAAGTAGCTCGTATAATTCCATCCATTATCGAGGCTTGATCTTGGTGACGAAGCTCCTCCTGGCCACAAAATTTAGTATATTTCCTCCAACTGTAGTAGTCTGGATTTTTTTAAAGTCGCAGGCAATACCTATACTCCAGCCCACGAACAGATAGAACAATAAAAGTGCGCAGTAATTTTATGATCCAGGTGACCATACCTTATGTTCAAATAAACCCATGCTTATTGGTTACCGATTTCAGGTTAACCAATAAGCTGGATTTATCTACAGCATTAAATTGTGCGAACCTGTGACTGCCCTTTTTATTGCTATATCTGTTCGCTGGCTGGAGTACAGTGAACATTTTCAACAATTCAAATCCGTACGTGTCCTGCTAAGGAAAATGTGTGGATCGCCTGTGGTTTATTCAATGTGTATTAAAATTTACCCGGGTTTATTTTATGTGAGAAAATCAACCCTGCTGAATCAAAGTTGCTTTGTCTCACTCCATGAGAAGCGGTGGAGGGGTACCTTAAAAGGAAGTCGAATTTCTGGCTTATTAAGGCCATGTAGGTACTTTTTACTGAAATGCAGCGCCGATTATAAGAACAACAGACTTCCGACATTTGTCAAGTAACTTTAGGCCATCTTGATACTTAATTTAATTTACAAATTATTGTTGGGTTAAACAGTGACGATCACTTCACTCCCAACATTTAGGGCACGTAGTTTAAGATTCGGAACAATTAATTAGAAGAGAAATAATTTATACCATTTATTTTGAGGGACTACACCGCGAACTGTTACACAGAAGAAAAAAGTTCTCTACATAGCAAATTATACATCAGGCACATACAAAAAAAATATTTGTGTGAGCCTCAGGTCAACTCGAACATATCAAATACTATCAACAAAACTGGAATAGCTATTAAGATTTAATTTTTATGACTAAATGCCCGGTTGCACGAACGTAATTAAAAATCTGTGAGTTAATCATCGATTTTAAAACGCCCTGTATAATCAAAATATTGGTCTGATAGTGCTGGAAGCAAACTCTACTCCCTTGTAGAAGAGTTAATTACAAAAAAAATTAAAATATCCTTGAAAATATTCACCATATTTTCAAAATTTGAAATTTAAAATCGGTAATTATCTGAAATATTTTTAATTACTTTCGTGCAACCGGCCCTAAATGTTCTTCTTTACAAAAATGTAACCGTTTGAAAGACGAGAGATTGATTTTTAACATCTAACTTGACTAGAATTAAATTTCTTCAATTTTCTTAAAATGCCTCCAATTTAGAAAACCTTAGACAAAGAAAAAGAGGAACGAGTAACGCTCTATTATGATCCGTTGCAGAAAGTTGGTTATTCGTTACTTTTCGGTGCCAAACATTCGACATTAAATCTTGAAAACATTTTTAGCGCGTCGCCTCTGAAAGTTTACTTTTCGATAGGCAACTGCAGGCCGAACGACGAGGATTGCGCCCGTTACTGCAGCGACTGGCTTCAAAGGATAGACATTTTTCGTTTCGTGGAAATTTATGGTCCCGTCTCTTACTTTGTCTAAGGTAAAAACGAAACTTGTTGATGTATCTTTTTTATTACATTTATTATTACACAGTCGTGTTGTAACGCATTTTGATTTATTATAAGACACGTTTTGTATTTTACCGTAATATATTTTCTATTTTGTATACCTATACCTAAGTGTTTATTTATTCTTCAGTTTTTAAGGAATGCAAATGAAAAGCCCGCACTTTCAAAGCCAAAAAAATCCTTTGAATCGTTTTCGATCTTTGGACATGGGGCTTGGTTGTAGCCCCACCATCTCTTCCGTCTACTTTCATGCCAAGAATCACTAAATTGCCATATTTTCTAGCTGCGATCTGCCCGTTAACTTAATGAGCCTTTATAATACTGGCAATATGTCTACATAAACGTTTTGATAACAATTTCTTATTGAAATTAAGCTTGCAAAACTCCAAACGTTTTTATGAAAAACATCCACGCTAATAAACTTTAGTGATAGGATTTCAGGAGGGAATTATTTCCCCGAGGGAAATAAATATCATAAAATACAGGATGATTCATAATAAATGCGCAGGACTTCAGGATGTGATAGCTCGTTCAAAAATATAGTAAAGGTTCCTATTAACATGGGTCCGGAAACCAAGCATTTTAAAGATACTGGCTGTCAGATAAATATATTTTTTTCAGTTTTTTTTACGATTTCTCAGGAACCCGTTCAGATATAAAATTGAGTTTTTATACACGGTGGTCCAACTTAAAACGTCAGGACTTTACCAAACGATAGATAACGTTAAAATAATGCCAGTTTTCCTAATACACTAATAGCCGGGAAAGCTTCCTTTTCAAGATACTTGGAGTTTTGGGAAAAAAATAATGTTTTGTGAATATTGTCAAAACGGCTGCTTTAAAAAAATTTAAATTTGGCACGCAGCATGAGCTAAGTATCTTTCATGATTTACGGCTTATGGTCATAAATTACAAAAACCAGCGGCGGAGATATGGGTGTGCCATCGCCCTTTTTCAAAAAAAAAAATTGACGCCACTGACTTTATGGCAAATTTAGTAATACTATTCTATGCCCTATGCTTTTTAGAACAAAAAAGTACTCACTAATTTTGTTCACAAGGCGCACCGTTTTAGAGATACTTTAGGTTTTCTTAGGTAATATCCGTAGCCATTTTAAGAATAACAGACAAATTCTAATCAAATAACTTTTACTTAAATAATTAAATAACAGAAATAAGCAACACCTAACTAATGTAACAATTGTCAGTAATCATAGAGTTAGTGGCGTCGATTTTTTTTTTTAAGGGGCGATGGCACACCCATATCTCCGCCGCTGGTTTTCGCAATTTATCACCATAAGCCGTAAATCATGAAAGATACTTAGCTCATGCTGCGTGCCAAATTTAAATTTTTTTAAAGCAGCCGTTCTGACAATATTCGCAAAACATTATTTTTTTTCCCAAAACTTCACGCCCTGTATCTTGAAAAGGAAGCTTTCCCAGCTATAAGTGTATTAGAAAAACTGGCATTATTTTAACGTTATCTATCGTTTGGTAAAGTCCTGACGTTTTAAGTTGGACCACCCTGTATACATCTTATCATTAATATTATTTACTTTTTGAACTCTGATTAAATTTATTTCATTCGGCAGTGGCGGAGATTTTGGGGTTACTTGAAATTTTTGCCCCTATTTCTTAAACACTGTAAAAATTGGCATTGTGGAAGCACACTGCCTATGGTTATTTCCATCTCATCAGTCTGACACATCACCACCACCAGAGGAGTGTGCCGAACAGAAAGAAATCAAACTATTTTTGAGTAGAATGATTATTCGGAAACATAGTGACTTGCAAGGCAAATGCCATCTGACGACTGAAAAGTATACAACTTTCAATAGGTCATCAGAGATTCTCTCAGAGAAATCTGCAATTTTTTACTACCATTTTCTAGGACCGTACTAGATTTTTTCGAGCTAATAATAAGTTTTAATAAGAAAAACAACTGAAAGAAGAAATGGTAATTTTAATGACAACCAAACACATAAGCGTACATAACACAATTTAACACATTAACACATAAACAAATAAGCGAAACAGAAAGAAAAATATCAACACAAATATTGGAAAGAAAAAGTACAATTCAGTACAGATAACGTTCAAACAGGCCACCATCAAACTCGACACATTTTCATGACCTTTTCATTAAATCGTTGGTTGCCCTGCACATCACTTCAGGGTTTCCTCTTATTTGATTAGCTGGTAATTATGCGCCTCAGCTCCTCAACTGTGTCCACTTCATGTTCATACACAATGGCTTTCATGTACCCCCACAAAAAATAATCTAGTGGCGTTAGGTCCATCCATCGGTTGTGATACATTGTGTCAAGATAGTTTCGGACGATAGCGATAAATGAGTCGGCGCCCCATCGTGTTGGAAGATCAATTCTCTCTGGTTTGCGTTCCTGTTTTGTAACAGACCAGGCAGCACGTTTTTTAAGAAATTTCATTTCTATCATGAAGTAGTAGTACTAGTAGGTAGGTATCATGAAAAATTTTATAATAAAGGGTGAAACAGTTTTTTGTAGCAGGACTTCACCAGTTTATAGAAGACCTGTTTCAAGGAATAAAAGTTTCCATAAATATATGTCCGGAAAAGCTTACAGGGCGTTGAATTTTTTTTTTTTCAGTTTCCGCAGCATAACTTGAACATTATAACAACCATATTTAAATTTTATACTAAGAGGTTATTTATTATAATACAGGTGTCTCTAAAAGGTATTTACCTTTTGTTCTACCATATATATATATTCGTTTGAAATTACAAATTGCAGTCTTACGATACATGTTGTTTAGTTTATTAAATTACATATGATTGGTTTCGTCGATCATGGGGAAAAGAACGATCTGTAGGATATTCTGATGCGATGTTGACATCATGGTGAAGCATTTGCTTTGAGAGATATAGTCTAGGGAAAACCCCATTAAAAAACCTAGACACACCATCCTGTTGAGATTGGTTTGAAGTATTCCAATCATTTTGCCCTTCTGAGGTTATCTGGCTGTTAATGTAGATTTTGTTTACAAGAGCTTCAAATTCTGTAACCAGTCTATTGTTTCGGTGGAAATTTCATGAATTGCTTGAAAACCTCCAGAAAATTTGGTTAAAGGACATTCATTGACAATGTGTTCCTCGGATGAAAGTATGTTGATTTTTGTAGAAAATGTTGATTTTTATAGGACATTTCGTATTTTTCCCCATGGGATTTTAATGTTAAATGTTAAATGTTCTTTATTTTCCAGTAGACAACTTTACAATGAATTGCATAGGAATAGTCAAATATAAAACATCATGAAAGACACAGAGAACACCGACTGTAGATACAGCACATAAACACACATAGCAACAGCAAATAAAAACTGTCATAATCAATCTAAATATTCCTCTGTCGAGTACAAACATTTATCCACTAGATATGATTTAAGCTCCTTTCTATTAAAAAACACACTCAGATCTCCTGAAGGCGATCTGTAACAGTTAAGTATCACAAACATTTTCTTAGTTGAATCCCTAAAACGTATCGCACACATTTCACAATGTTTTTCAACACATAGATCAAGCAGATTAATTTGCTTGAAAACTCTGTCCGGCCGGATCCATATAGCTACACCTCCCCCCTTTAACTCAGATCTCGAATAGCTACTTCCCAGCACAAAATTATCTATGTACATACCTTCGATAGACTGACTGCTGGCCCATGTCTCCGTCACACACAACACCGTCAAACTTGCAAAAGTCGACGTATCCAAGATCAATTCATCAATTTTACCACTCAAAGACTGAATATTCAGCAGAAGAACTGTAGGTTCAAAATTCACTCTGCAGTAGTCCGAGTTCGTCGATATAAAAAACGGCGAATACAAGTGTTCTGGGGCCACAGTGTAGGATCCATTGCACTTTTGAAATTTTCTTCGTTTATGTCTACTCTGAACGATGAGTATCTCTCAGGATGTTTAGGAATCAACTCTTCACACTTTACCTCAGGAAAATTAGGTTTTAAATAGTTTCTTAACATATCACCTGATGTGCCAGGTGCCAGTCTATACACATGAAGACTTATCTGTTTCGGTACACCCTTCAAAGCAGTGTCATCATCAGCTTTCCTTCCAATAATCGCCCCTTGACGCCCCTTTCTGTGCCCAACTTGCCTCCATTCGCCCATTGCCCCCTGTGTATTTCCAGACAGAGTCTTTTTTGTAGTATTCGTATTATTGACTACATCATCTCCAGTAGTTTCTTGCTTTTCCTCTGGTTTGCTATCCCTTCCATGCAAATGAGCCGAATACAATTTATTAGTTGAAATCTTGAACCCCGGAATTACTGTTTTTTTTTCTTGATTCACTTAGAATATTAAAATTTATTTACATTTCAATATTCACATGTGATTTTGAATGTCCGAATGCGATTTTGAATGTTCAGATGTTGAAATGTAATATAATTTTATATCCCATTTCAGACGTTTTTGGATTCAAGTTGGCTGTGATATTTTTTCTTCAAGTTGGATACCCTGAACAGTCGATTTGAGCTAAAAAAGTTCAAATGACTTCCCACTTCACTCATATGCCATTAGGATTAATTTCTTACCTAATAAAAATATGTTTGACGTATGAAAACAATAATTCAATAATATACGATTGTTGTTATTTTTTAGTAAAAAATATTTAATTATTAGACGTTCAGTAACTTAATTCAAAAAGTTCTGTCAGATTTTCAGCATCTTATTTCAATCCTTTTAAAATTGAAAAGAACTTAAATCTCCTTTGAATACTACATTATTATATTATAATGCCAAAAGTAATTGAAAAAAAAACTTGTGTGGCACAGTGTCTACCGAAACCCAACACAAAGAGATCGTTATTTACACAAGAACTCCAAATTCCAATCAACACCCAGCCCAAAAACGAGCTCTGTAATACAAACCCCGGTGAATCGTGCTTCCCGAATTTGTGAGACTCAGTCCTACCTCGAAGAAGATGAGCTCTACACCATGCATGAATGCTTTGCTTCAGGATGACCACGCCGTGTGCTACGAAAAGACGAAAATTTTGTCTACTACGTCACACTATTGCATCCATGCATATACTGTTTTATAACAAATTGAAATCCAGAAAATATAAAGGTGGAGTAACCAATAACCATACCTAAATTAAACCGATTGGATTCAGAAAATTTATAGTTCTACCCAAATATAATTATTTTTGTTCATATATTTTAGGCAGCCTCATTATCAAACGACAATAACGAGATAAGAATTTGTCATAACTCATCCCTCAACCGAGTTAGCAAGACTTTCCTCAACTAGCAAAAAAATCCTCCAACTCCCTACTATAAATTGAAAATGAAGAAAAACTTATTGGCAACCTATACAAAGATCATGAGGCTCATTCCATCTGCTTTTTTCAAAATTTGAATTAAATTAGTTGATAAAGGAATAAAGACTACCCCCACTTCTTCAAATGTTCTCGTGAAAATTAGGCATTTCAAGAGTCGGCGACATGACATATGATATATGTTCTTGAATTTCACCACATGACGCGAGAGAGAGAAGTCCAGCACTTTAAGTTACTTAAGACAATAGAGAACAAATCAAAGATCATAAATGTAAATGTGATTGAGTTTTTTATTATATTATTATTAAATAACTTTTATTTTGAGCGCGGCGGTTTTAGGTCACTGACTATAATTATTATTATTGAGCCGTTGACGCCGCCACCGTCTGGGTTCAAATCCCAGCTCGGCATGGTTATTTCTCGGTAATTTAACTATGTATTTATAAATTTAAAATTTGTGTCTGGCCAAATTAGCTAGTTCTGAGAGCCAAATTACTAGATTGGAATGACTAGGTCTTATCTACACGGTTAAGACCAATGCTCCCTCTTAAAAAAACTTTGATATTGGAAAATTGAAGTCAGTTGAAAAAATTTGTTGAAATGGCCTTTTATAAATTTCCAGGGAATAATCTTTATCTTCGAATCTAAACCGACTCAATAAAATGTGAGAGTAAAATCAAGAAGTATCGCGAGCAAAAAAATCCGAAATAATATTATGTAGATTTTTATAAATAATGTTGTAACCGCTAGCCTTTAAATTACTTCTCTGGATAACATTTCTTAATTTTCTAGTTGAATATTTCTTGTTCAATAACTATAAAAGCATTGTAGAAGTGTAGAAGTGTAGAACTGTAGAAGTGTAGAAATATAGCTTACCTTATAATATATGAATCTTATTTTAACCGTTAAACAAGAAATTTTAATGACAATGAACATAACTTGTATTTTTATCTTTTATTACTAAACTTAAAACAAACAATAAATTATGATAATTTTTATATTTCGTATTTTTTTGGATAAAAATTAAAGTTTTGAAATACAGAAAACATATTTTAAGGAATCGTTAATAATTTCACATATAGTTGAAAAAAATCGATCAAGAAATAAATCCTCCTTGTCTAATTTTACACAAAAATAAATATTTCCCCGAATATTAGTATAAGTACCTACTTTAGATAATATATTCCTGTTTTGGCAACGCAGCGTAGGTGAAATTTAAAACAAAGTCAAATTTGATTAGAAACATCCATAACCTTAAAAAATTTAGCTTGTCAAAGGTAGTTCAAAACTCAGCTTTTGGAAAGGTACCAACATAATTCGAATTTTCCATAGCCAACTCTGAATTCAAAAACGTCTGAAATGGGATATATTATTGTAAATCAAGAAAATCACATGAGAAAAAAAATACGAAATTTCCTATAAAAATCAATATTCAAATGCGATTATCTTCTAAACGATAAGGTTTGGCGACTTTTACCAAGAGTACCATTTGTTTAGAAAATGAGTTGATTAATCGACTCGATATTTAAAAAAATAATTATTTCAATTGGCGTAGAAGTTCAAAGTGTGTGAAACCTAAAAAACCGTTGATCTACGCCAATGAATCAACGTCATGGGTAATTTTAGTATTCCAATTTTTGTCCCATGAAACCATGACATCATACCAAATTTCATCAAAATCGCTCGTGCGGTTAAGTTTTTAAAATCAAATAACGATTTTTAAATTGAACTTTGACATTCGTAGTGGCTAAACCAGGCAACTTTTCACGAAGATAAGTTGGCTTAAATCGACTTACTTTCATCCGAGGAACACGTGGTAGAACGTTGTAAAGACCTTTTAGAGACACCTGTATAAAGAACGCAAAATGAAGAAAAACACAGGTGAAAAAATTCATCAGTAGCGTTGATACAGGGTGTATGACCCATTTTTCGTTCAGCAACTTCTTCGCCTATGGACCTGCAAGATCTTAGTTATCACTTATCAGCGTTGGATTCGCTGTAGATTTCTCACAAAAGAGGTATTCCTATGAATATACAAAATTCCCCATAGTTTTTACGTAATTTGAGTCTAAACTGCCTAACACCATTTTTTCAGCTTTACAAATCAATTATTTTTAAAATTATTAATTTATATCCAAAGATAACAATTAATTAATATCGAAAAATTGAGCTTATTTTTGCGGCATGATGAATTTTAGACTCAATTTACTTAAAACTATGGGGAATTTCGAATATTCATGAGCATACATTTTTTGGTAAGAAATCTCCAGGGAATCTAACGCTGATAAGTAAGATCTTGTAAGTCGAACTCCATGGATGAAGCAGTTGTTTACCGAAAAAGGGGTCATACATCCTTTACCTACGCCACTGATTAATTTTTTCACCTATGTTTTTCTTCGTTTTGTGTGCTCAAAATTATAATAAATGACCTCTTTGTATAACATTAAAATATTGAGAAATGCTCAAGTTATGCGGCGAAAACTTTAAAAAAATCTTTCATCACCTTGTATCTTTTTTTCTAGCTTTTCGGACATATTATGTTTATGAGAACTTTTATTTCTTAAAACAGGTCTTCTATAGAATGGTGAAGTCCTGCTACAAAAAAACTGATTAACCCTGTATAGTACCACATAAAAGTATTATTTTCCAGTTCATTAATTTATAAGTACCCAAGAAGTTCCGTGTGAATTCTTATTAATCGATTAAATTTGCAAGAAAAACCTGTGATTGTCTCTAGTGGTACCTAATAGAAAAACTAACATGAAGATGATAAAATTTATGTGATAATCAAATAATTAAGTTCCTAATTAATAAACTAATACTGAATATCAAACTGATTTTAAGCCGGTTTTATTGTATTTAATATCATTTTTACAGTCTATAGATGTCAGTAAGGAAATAAATTTACGTTGGAATGATTGGGAATCAATTTCTAAGCTTTGATATCAAATTCCATTAGAATACAACAAACCATGTACATGGCTCATTAGATAAGTTGCAATCCTGTAGTTAATTACTATAAAAATTATAAACTTGAATACCACAAGTGCATAGGAGGCATATAATTATTAATTGTAGACTAGAAACACATTATACATTCTTAGTTCGTGATCAACTTCATATTGTTCCTAATCCATATAAAATAGATACATAAAAAAGAATACTTAAAAACAGACTACACGACGCAAAAATTGAAAATAATGAAAATATTTGAAAAGTGTAAAGTTGCGTGAGAACATTACCAATGATTTGGAAACTCACACGTACTGGTGTAATTTGTCATCGATTCCTACAAAAGGTAAATAAAGAGTACTTTGCAGTTATCTAGAAAAACAGAACATTATTCGAAATATAATAAAGGTAGGTAGGTACTTAAAATAAATTAAAAATTCCCTATAGAATAGTACCTAATTGATATGCAGTGAGGAACTCCCCAAAATTTGGACACTGTATTCTGGCGATATTGTTATAGTTGTAAAAGGGGTATTATAGGTACTACTACTGGATTTGCATAATATTATTGTGAGACGATAAGTATTTTCACATTAGGCTAACGCCTCGTGTCAAAAAGCACACACGAGCCTGTGATGTCAGTCAATTATGTGATATCAAACATGTATTCTTCAACATTTTATCTAAAACTGTTCACTTTGTGCATTTTGATTCAATAATTTAATATTATTTTACGTCATTATGGCGGATACTTTGAAAATAATTAATTATAATTTATTTTGAAGTTACACGCAATCGCAAAATTATCTTTAATAAATTTATTATTATCTTGTAGTTTTAGCGTCGAATATTGCATCAAGCAACAAATAGATTGTTTGCATAATTTACAATATTTACAATCAATTGCATTTCAGCACAATTTGGAATCCGATAGTAAATTTGGCTGAAATTTCCGAAGTGATGTTTGATAGCGATTTTTATAACAGGAATTCAAATTGTAATTTCGCTAGTAGTACCACCGGCTGTTGAAGATATGGACCAACTAAATGTGGTACCAAAGAATAGTATCTATTTGATGATCAATTTGCTAATTTTAGTATTCTATAAACATAGTTTGTCGAAGGACTGCACAGATAGACGCATTTCTTGAAGTACCTATATACCTAAGTTTTCATATTGACGCTGCATGTGTTTTTCGTTTCTGAAATAATGGGCGGACCCCAGAATCGCAGCCTGGACCCCAGAAACACCGTTTCGTGGTTTTATTATTTTTGGATTTAATGTATATATTTTTTTATTTTTGGGATTGTTCTTTTCCAAGACTACGAATGTAGTTACACAAGTCAAACATCCCAGCAACTTCAGCACCTATAATTATAAATTCACTGTCAAATTATATTTCCTATTTCAAATTGAAAGTTAGCGGGTTGATGGATGATAAATAAAACACTAATATTTAAAAAATATTCTACTGTATACTGATGGATAATATAAACGTTACACGTGGTTTCGCTACTTTCATAGTAGCATCTTCAGACGTATGTAAATAAAAAATTATCGATAATTATTAATTTCTGCTAAAATTCGTTCGCGAAACACGTGTAGCGTTTATGCAGGGTGTCCGTTTTTCGAGGTCAACCATCGCTCAGAGATGCAGGAGGTCAACCAACGCTCAGAGATGCAGGGTCCGTTAAATTAGAGCAAAGATGTTCTATTTTGTGGCCATCTCGAATCCGTCGAGACATACAAGATATCTGGGACCGTTCCTGAAATATCCTGAACAAACTGAAAAATCGTGATTTCTTATTTTTACCTTTTTTTTTGAAGATTAATAAATAATTTTTTGTAGGCTTACATAAGCCGTCAAGAGCTACCACCCATCTGGCATTTCAAAAAATTTCAAAGTCAACTAGATCCCAGAGTATTCAGTCTTTTTCATAAACTTTTGTTTTTCTCATGGCCGCTATATTGGATTTTCATGTCATTCTGTATTAAAAAAATTAAGGAAACCAAAAATTTAACACATTAAAAAAAATTCTTCAAAATTTTATTCTACCTACATTTTTCGAAAAAAAAGAAAATTATCACCGATCGTGACGTCGCAATATAACGTGACATTTCTTGACTTATGGTTATTCATGACATTCGGTTGAAGAAGGGTTCTTTTTTTCAAAAAAATAAGAAGATAAGTTTGAAGAATTTTTTTGTTTGAATGTGATAAATTTTTAGTTTCCTTAAATTAGAGAAAAGATGAGTTTTGTGGTCATCTCGAATCCGTCAAGACATACAAGATATCTGTGACTGCTCCTGAAAAATCCTGAAAAAACTGAAAAATCGTGATATTTGTTATTTTTGCCAGATCTACTTTATTATTGGAAATTAATAAATAATTTTTTGTAGGCTTACATAAATCGTCAAGAGCTAGCTACCCACCTGCCATTACAAAAGTTTTCAAGGCCGACTAGATCCAAGAGTTTTCACACTCAACTTTCTTTTTTCTTATGGCCGCCATATTATTTTTTATGACGTTCGATATAAAAAAAAGGAAACAAAAAATTAATAAACTTCAAAAAAATTCCAATATTTTTATTCTTTTTTTCAAAGAAAAACCTAAAAAAAATTGTCGAAATTGACGTATTTCGATTGTTCCATTGTTAATACGCCAAAATAGTACTTGTCTTATGGTTTTTTAATTTATCTATGAAATTCGGTCTAAAAAGTTGTCTTTTTTGTAAAGAAAAAGAACAAAAATTTTTTAAATTTATTTTTTGAAGTTTAACAATTTTGAGTTTTTATGATTTTTTTATACCGAAGCACATAAAAAAAACAATTTGGTGGCCATAAGAAAAAAGGAAGTTGACTATGAAAATTTGAGATCTAGTCAGCTTTGAACGTTTTTGAAATGTCAGATGGGTAGCTCTTGCCGACTTATGTAAGCCCACAAAAAATTATTTATCAATCTCTAATAATAAAAAAGATATGGCTAAAATAAGAAATCTCGATTTTTCAGGATATCTCAGGAACGGTCACAAATATTTTGTATGTCTTGACTGATTCGAGATGGCCACAAAATTACGCATCTTTTGTCGAGTTTAACCGACCCTGTCTCTGATTCATTTTTTTTTTCATTTCACAGTGAAGGTATTTTATGATGAAACAAACATGAATAATAGTAGCAATATGATAAAAAAAAACATTTCACACAGCTAAGCAGACGGATAACTTCTTAGGTCAAACATCAAAAACAACAAAATCATCAATAATTGTTAAAAATAGCCATTGCCTACCCAACCTATATCCATATTACATTGCATACGTTTGTGTATTGCTACTCATTTTCATGTTTTTTTCATCATAAAGTGCCGTTTTTAACGAAAACGATTTTTGACAAGGTTTCCCTTTTTAGATAGGAAAATTGACGATTAAATAGGTGATTCAAAAAGTCAATTTTCCTTCATCGAACCCACAAGTCTCTAAAAAATTTAATTACGCTTATAAAGTAGGTTTTAATATTAATCATAGGATGTGTACAGAAGCTGAGTTCTGTATCTCAAACGATTCTTGAGATATCTTAAAAAAAAAAAATTAAAAATATTTTTGACACCTGTATCTCGAAAACTTTTTCATTAGAATGAGCCAAGGAACCACACATTTTATTTTCCGACAAATGTTTTGAAACACCCTGTATAAACGAATGTTGACAATAATTTTCTTATTAGATGAAGCAAGTATGAAAAGAGATCTTGAAAAGGATAATGGTACTAAATTAATGGGTGATTGCTACGCTTTTGATAATACCAAAAGAAACGTCTTTGAGCTTTACGACATTTTGGTATTAGTGGTAGGTTTCATAATCATATTTACTAATCTTATAGTGGTAGTTTCAAGTGGTTTAATAGGGAAAAAAGGTGAGAAAAATCTAACCCAAAATAATGATAATTCTAAATTAAATATTTTTCAGAACGAACTCAAAAATCCACTTATTTACTACTTGGAAATGTTTCACTGGCAGATTTAATGACTGCACTGTCTGAAATGATTAGAATATTCATCGTAAAGAGATATCCTAACAAGTATATTTGCACTTTCTTACTAGGTAAATATGAATATTTAACAACTTTATTTATTACATGGGCACCTTCAGAAACCTATAATTCCTATAAATAATTATTATCATTTCACATTTTATAGGTTTACTAACAGCTATTTACATGGAATGTGTATTTTCAATTGGATTATTAGCAATCGATCGATTCATTTATATAAAATTTAGTTTTTGTTATCAAAAATGGATTTACCCAAAAAGGACGAGAATAATAATTGGTGCAAGTTGGATAATTAGTGAGTATTTTAAACTACAAAAGTATCAGCCAGTTTTATAAAGGTCCATTAACCTAACGGACAGCTTTCAGGTACCATTTTTAAAGCTAATATCGACGTCAAATAACTTTTATTAACATTTTTGTAATCCTTTTCATGCCAAGAATCAATAAATTGCTATACATGTTCCACCTACCTTTTCTATACCATTTCTATAAACGGCCCCAAAAATCTGCCCGTTAACTTAATGAGCCTTTATAATACTGGCTGTATGACTTTGTCTCTGTAATAATAACGTGTGCACACTATTATTATATTTATAATGTAGTTACTAGGTAACAGTCTGAAAATGCAAAAATACGAATTACTATCGATGCTCATTCTTGCGATGGTTTTTCTTTTGTTGACAGTCGTGGTGTCCTCAAGTACGAGGCAAGTTCGAGGCATTGTGTAACGAGTTATCTGTTTTTAATCTTAAAAGAAAAGTTTTCTGGCCGACGAGGGTCACGAATCATAGTAGCACGACACTCGATCAGGTTTTTTTCTAATTTCACAAATGATGGAGTAGGTACGTGTTGTTCTTGACAGTTTGGTTTCTGATCATAGAATGGTGTTGCTGGAGATGGGGGTCGCGAAGCCTGAGGCTTTTGGTTACGTATTGAAGAGAGTTTATAAGGATGAATCAATCTCAAATTTTGAAAGATCACTTTCCTCAGTAAATTGGTCCGACTTGTATTGCAGTGGGGATGCAGATGGGGCATCTTCTTGGTTTTATGAGGTTTTTCTGTTTCATTTTGAAAATAATTTTCCAGTAAAGGTTTTTTCAGTTTTTTAGGAAATTTCAGGAACAGTCACTGATATCTTGTACTTATGTCTTGACGGATTCGAGATGGGCACAAAATTGCGCATCTTTCTCTGATTTAACCGAGCCTGTATCTCTTACCGTTTACCCATCACAGTGAGCTCTGAAAAAAGGGACTGTATACAGGGTGTTTCAAAAAATGGTGGCCCCGTTGCTAGAATAGGTAGAACAATGTTTTCATTGTTCGTAATTTGTAAAAAAAATTCGCAAGGGTATCCGTATTCAAGATATTAGGTATATGATGTATCTTTTTGTAAAAACAAAATGTATAAACTACTGGCAACACTGTAATGAAAATATAATGAAATGTAACAGAACTTTTTGAAATAGCTATAACGTTTGTGATATCTGATTAATCCAAATACCTGCATCAAATAATCCCACAATTCTTCGTCTGTTTAAGGTGGAAATTTCTGGTCCTGTCATGATAAGGCCAAAAAAACACAAAATAACGTAAATTTTAACAACAACGATTTTACTATTAGATACAGCAAATCCTAAGTATATAATAAAGTAACCATCCAAGACTTTTACCGTCCTGCATACCAAGAAGGCTACAAAATAAAATTAAACACAAATTTTCTGCTTTGGAAAAGCTTTCGAAAAAAATAAATAGTTTGATGGCTTTCCATTGTATGGTTGTGAGGGATGGAAAGAGCCAGCCCTTAAACTTGTTTTTGTGCCTAATTTTTTTCTTATTCGTATCTTGACCAATTAAATAGTTATTTACATTACAAGCTACGAAAGTTCACTTTTAGGTGTGAGGTGTATTTAAATACCCGAGGCGAAGCGTAGCGTAGCCGAGGGTATTTAAAAACTCCGAGCACCTGAAAGAGCTTTCGTAGCGTGTAATGTATTAAACTTTTCATTCTCCCCTTGCCATATTGAACCACGGATTAAGAAGAAATTAGTAAAATAATACGATTCAGTGATAACAATGGAATTATTATAAGGTGCCATGTTTTTAACATTACCATAGTAACGATAGTTTTAAGTTATTAATTTATGACACTGTCAAGTTTAAAACTCTGTACCGCTATAATTTTAGAATCTTTGATCGTAGTTTAGTTCAAAATGAATTTCATTCAAGAAGCTGCAAATTCCAGTAAATCTTTCTGGAACATACAATAATAATTATTTGTATGTTCCAGAAAGATTTACTGGAATTTTTATTGCAGTTTTACATTTAATTTTCCATTCTAAATAAACGTTAATCAAACTGACATTTCTACTTTTTTGTCCAGGCCACGAAAGTTTTTCATAGCTAGCAACCACCTAGCAACCTATCACCTAGGATGTTTTACTTTCGCTTTCGGTTGTCTTATCAAGACAGAAAGTTACACTTTCGTAAAGGGGAGAATGAAAAATTCATTTCCATATTATAAATCTTTCATTTCACAGAAAAACTATACAAAAGATCATTTTAACTTAAAATGAATCAGACTCCTGAAATGAGTTTTTCATTCGTAAAGTATAAATATGAGAAAACGTTATATGTCTAAAAGGTAGAGTTTAAAAGGTTCTCGACGATTTCTGCAATTTAGGCCCTTGCTATTTTCACGACAATTTGAAGTGATTTTGTTCTTCCTCAAACAGAGTTTTGGAACATATGACTGTGTGCTATGTGTCCCGATTACGTTACAGGGCAATGTCAATTGTCCAATCAAAACAATATTCTTTAATATACAATTCCAGGTCCAAACAAACGAGTTTGCTAATGTAAATAGAAAAATTCCTCCATTATTTACCATAGAATTATTTCAAATTAACTGATTAGCAACGATGCAATTAAAAAGTAGTAATGGATTTATCGCATTGCAAATTATGATATGCGCGTGGGTAGGTACTTTGATCAGGTATTGAATCATCATGAAGTAAATATATTTAGAAAAAAAATTTATTTCCTTTAACATGAACTATAAAGTGAATAATGGTAATACATGTGTTAAAAACAGGTGATCCATTAAGAATGGGCAATCTCGAAATTTGATATAGGTACAATAGGTGAATATATGATAATTACCTACGCCTAACGAGCCTTTATGTCGCTGGTTCAAGAGCTAGAGGGTGTTCAAGGTTGGAATTAATACTACCAATACTACCCACCATTGGGATCTCGTAAGTGGTAAGAGATAGGTACAGGGTCAGTTAAATTAGAGAAAAGTTGAAAATTATTTTATGTTGAATAAGATTCTGAAAAAAAGATTTAGGATATTTTCAGTCGTTGCTGAAATATCCTGAAAAAACTGAAATCTCGAAAAAAATTTTTCCATATTTTTTTAATTATTGGAAAATTATAAAATTATTTTTTGTATATGCTTCAAGAAGCTATTCATCTGACGTTTAAAAAATTTCCAAAGCCGACTAGATCCCAAGCTTTTCCTAGACAACATTTGTTTTTCTTATGGCCGCCATATTGTTTTTTTTTATGTCGTTCGGTATAAAAAAAACGAGGAAACCAAAAATTAATTTTAATTTTTTTATATATATTTTTTTATTAATTTTTGGTTTCCTGGATTTTTTTTATACCGAAAGACATAAAAAACAATCTGGCGGCCAAAAGAAAAACAAAAGTTGACTATGAAAACTCTGGGATCTAGTCAGCTTTGGAAATTTTTGAAATGTTAGATGGATAGCTCTTGATGCCTTATGCAAGCCTACAAAAAATAATTTAATAATTTTCAATAATAAAAAAGATATGGATAAAATAAAAAATCTCGAGATTTCAGTTTTTTCAGCATATTTCAGCAACGACCAAAAATATCCTAAATTTTGTTTCAGAATTTAACAATAATAGAAATAACAATAATAGAATAACAGAAAAACATAAAATAGTGCAACTTTTATCTAATTTAACCGACCCTGTATCTCTTACCGGCTTACGAGATCCCAATGGTGGGTAGTTCAAAAATTTACCACCCTGTATGGGGTGAGTCAAATTCAAGCTATATCACTGGGATCTCGGAAACAAGAAGGTATACGCACTAGTTAAATTGGGGCAAAGTTGCTAAATTTAAATCTCAATAATAATCTGCAAAAAATTCAGGATATTTTCAGTCGTTGCTGAAATCTACTAAAAAACTGAAAAATCAAAATTTCTTATTTTGGTCATATCTTTTTTATTATTGGAAATTAATAAATAATTTTTTGTTCGATTACAAGGTTATTTTTTTCTGGACAAACTGAGCATTATAAAGACTATTTTTCACTCACCGTAAAATTTTCACCTAACCTGACTAATCACAGACCGAAAATCACAGCTTGTCTTAATGCGAAGACACTAGCTTTAAAGTTTGACAGTTTGATAAAAAAAACAATAATTGCAGCTGAAGACGTCAAAATGAATCGCTCTGGCCGAAATATTTTTGTCCTTTCACTTTGTATGTAAAATAATCTTTCTATGCCATTCATACAGGAGGTTGCAGGACATCTAACAGGGGGACTAGAACTCGAAGAATGGAGTCAACGGGAGTCAGAGGCTCCAATGAACCTGAATGTGCCAGAAAAAATGTTTTTAATAACATCTGATGGTCAAAAAAAAAAAAATAAGAACCATCACCTACCAGTTGAAGGGATTGCAAAGACTTTGGAAATGCTTTTAACAAACCACAAATATTGGTAGACTTCTTTTGTGATGAGAAAAATCATTTTCCCTCAAACTTGAGCCATCTTTTGAACATCTTGTGGACATTTGCAGAATTTCGAAGAAGCGAAACTGCCACTTCATAATACATGACGATATCGACAAACATTTGGTGCAGAGAGTCTGCAGGGAGTTTGAATCAATCACTCAAGCCTGTTAGAGGCGTAATTCAACTTCTAGTGGGTAGGGTCAAAATTTCAATTATTGATAATCGTGCGTAGTCGATTTTGGAACCTGGGTGCATCCCTAGCCATTCCTAGCCCTTCGTAACGTAGACATCACAAACCTGGGAGTTGAAGAATTTTGAGAATACCCCTGCTGCTTGCTTCCTCTTGAGAAAATCTGGTAACTGATTTGCAGGCTAGGGAACCCTAAAAAGTTTTCCTCTATTTTTGTGCATTACTATAGTTTGTTCAATAGTTTTAATAAACGACAGCACTATAAAGAGTACCTAATAATTTCAATAACCATTCGGGAATTATAGACCAAATTATTATTGTGTGAAACTCAGAAAGTGCTAATCATTTCTGCCCTCTCTCCTGAGTTCGCCTTGTTACAAAACGACTCTGCTATATATTAAATATCTTATAATAATAAGTTTCAATTTTTCCTAGAATATAATTTAATTTTAAAAATAAATTACTTTGCATGTATAGTATTAGTAAAATAGTAGTGAATCACAATTAAAATGTTTTGGAAAAACTACCTTATAAGCATTACAAATAATAATAAATAATTAAATAAGCAAGCTTTGATTAAATGCACCATTTTACTTTCAACCATCAGTTTTCCCAAAACATTTTTAGTTGGACACAATAATTATTATGCATGTTATAATAATAGTCTTGACATGGTTGCTGTATAAAATTAAGGTTGACTAAATTTTTTACTTTCCAGGTTTATTTATTTGCATTTTTGTTACTTTTTCTTCTGACTGTGAAAAAATTTCTCATTGTAAATATATAGTGATATTACCAATTCCACTCTTCAGTGTAATATACATCCTCACATTTTTACCAATGGTATTGGTGGTAGTTTTATATTCAGCTATACTCTCAGCAACAATTAAAAGAATATCAATACTGGAAAAGGCAAGAAAGTATAGCATAGCTTCAATAAGCAGTACAATGGAAAACTTCGATCCTTCTAACGAAAGCAAAATAAGTAGCAAAAATCTCAAGGTGATGTGCATGCGAATGAAGGATAATGCGAGAAAAATGGGTGGTTTCAAAATGTTCAAGTCAATATTTATGGTTTTCTTCACAGCAGGTGGTTTTATACTGACCTACGGACCTCTGGAGCTTTTATATTTGGTGTACATGCTAAAATGTACCTCGAATCAAACAACGCAAGAATGTAATAAACTTGTTAATTATCATTTCGAAATACTGAGTTTTTTGAGGATACTCAATTGTTTAATAAATCCATTGCTTTACGTGTGGTGGCATAAACAGTATAGAGAATTTATAATTAGATATCTAAAAAGATCTGTGCTAAAATCAGATAAAGTATTCTCCAGGCAATCATCGCAAACATCAATTTCTGAAACATACATCTCAGTGTTTAACAAATAAAATATTGTGCTCATAATCTACAATTTATTTTATTGAATTACCCAACCCGAATTCTATTGTTTCCTTATTTGACTTGAGGTATATCGAATGGGGAATTAAAACAACATGTATGTCATCAACTAGCTCTAAATTAAATCTATGATAAATAAATAAATAGAAAGCTATAATAAATCAAATACCTGTTCAATTACGATAACCGACGTCTATGAAATAAGTAACTTCAACTTGTTTGCCAAACTGGCAGTAACCAGTCCTGAAGCAATCAACAATTGGTAGTAACCGATTAGCGTGTGTGCGATTTTGTGACGTAGAATATTAAAAGGAGATTCTAGTAAAAAAAAAAAACTTATTAAACCTATTGACAATATTTTTTCTCCAATTTTGAGAGGTAACCAAAAGTTATAATTAATTGGTGGATAATTACATTTTATTTATTTAAAACATCATCCCAATGGCTAATGAGCCATAAGTCATTAAAAAACTACATTCTAAAGTTAAATGCTCACAAAATTTAAACACGCTGCCACTTTATCTGTCTAAGAACTCAGGACTAAACACAACTCTTCTCCTTTACACTTACACAATCACTTGTCACTTCTTCAACACAACTGGTTCTTGATCACATTCACGTTTCAAACTGTTCTCAGCTGTTCACTGACTAACCTTCTTCTTAACTTTATACAGAGTGTATCTTTAATATTGCGAAAAAAATTAAAGGCAGATTCTTTGGTGAAAAATAAACAAAAAATTTTCAATTAACAAGTGTCCGGAAATGCATCGTTTTTGAAATCTTCTTCTTACAATGTCATATCCACAATTGGGCATAGGTCACCTCTCGAATATCTCTGTGGTGTGCGAGCTCTATCAGTTCACACAGACATATCATGGGACCACTAATTGAGAGGTTTTACTAGGCAGGGTACTGTGGGGTGGTTTGCCATTGCCTTTCGCAAGATGAGTTCCAATCTTGGTTCGAGAAGCACAACAAATAGTTTTGTTGGCTGCTGTGAGGTTCAAACCAAGCTCTACCGGCTGGCGGACCAACCAGTCGCTTTCCACTACACCATGGGGACCCACTGTTTTTGATATAGTGTTAAAAAAAAAATATTTTTTTAGTTTTTTGAAGATATCTTGGGAACCGTTTGGGATACAGAATTCAGCTTTTGTACATGTCTTGTCATTGATATTAGCTTTTTTTAAATATTTTTAATGTCAATTCAGTTTTTTTCAAATGTCAGAGGCGGAGATTTTAGAATTGCGCGAGGTTTCTTTGACCCTAATATCTACGCCACAAAATGCTTTCTACACAAAAAAGATATTCTTGGTCAAAAGTGGTAACGTGAATGGTTTTGGAGAAAAACGGAAATTTATGATGAAAATTCGTTTCGTCATAGGATTGTGTCATGTATTGACGTTGAAGGTGGTCACTTCCAACAACTTTTATAATTCTATGTGTTCGCTGACTTTGATTAATTACAGGAATTTAATTAATAAACTTTTTTTAATAGTTCATGTTATTGGGTAACTGATGTCCGTTAATTTAATATCCAGGATAAAATAAGTACCTACACAGAAATTATTATTAAATTTTTCTTAAAAACGTAGAAGTATTTTTTGATCAGCGAATATTCCAGATGCAAAAAAGTTTTATCTTTTATTTCCCAGTCGAAATAACAAATACCAAATTTAAACAGTGGCTAGTCAAATTTTATCTTGTGAATATTACAGTCTTTTGCTTTTGGTTTTCCTCTTTTGTCAATTGCTTTTCCTATTCATAAAATATTTTTGAATTTCACTTTCTTAGTTAAAAAAAATGAATAATCAAATACGCAGAAATAAGAAAATAAGTAATGAAGCACGTAATTTAATAATTCAGTGTATGAATAATGGTGCTACAGCCAAAAATGTTGGACAACAATTTAACGTTCTTCCAAATACGGTGAGAAAAATCTATGCGATGTATAGAGTAACCGAAAATATTACCAAGAGAACTGCCGGATATCGATCACAGAAATTTTCTTTGGTGCAAAAGGAGCAGATTTTGAACAACTTCAGTTCTTGTTCGAGAACAATAATTCTGACAAATTATATTTACCGACATGTTTCTATTAAGTATATTATAACAATACATTTTTCATTTTTAATATTCATTTCATTCAAAAGGTCATATTAGATGGTGGAACTCAAATACATTAAATATAGCAAACCACAATAACTTCTAACTGATAAAAATTTAATTTAGTTTATAACTTTAGTTATAACTTTTTAATTCATCTCACTGATTTTCATATCTTGAAGTAAAATTTACATGCGAGCTACCCCTTATTAATGATTTAAAGTAAAATAACCTCTGCAATAATTAATGGATGAAAAATAAAACACTAATATTTCGTTATACGTGTTTCGCTACTTTCAAAGTAGTATCTTCAGACATAATATGTAAATGAATAAGATAATCAGCATACAGTAGAATTTTTAAAACGGTAGTGTTTTATTTATCATCCGTCAGAATGCAGAGATTCTACAAAGTAAGGGGTAAAAACATAAACTCTAGAATTTAAAAAAAATCTAACTCGCTTCCAAGAATCAAAAGGTCAAAATTTATTAATTATCTCTACTTACCAGCAAGGTGCTTGTCACTGACACCATCGGATACCGAATCCTTTACTTCGCTCAACGATACTCTCTGGGTATCCCATTCATTCTGTGCAGGGAAATTACTCTGATCGGTGTAGGTTGTGTCGCCTGTGCACAGACTTGAATAGCTGGTACTAGCTGGAGGTAGTCTTTGTGAGACGGAATACAGAGTACCCTGACCGGATGACAGATCTTCTCGCTGGCCAAATTCTTCATGGCAATGGGATGAATATTCAGTGTTCGTGCTGCGAATAAATGAAATAATATGAGCAAAATAAAATTTTAACAAACTTCTTTTCAAACACAATGAAAACACGCTTTAAACCTCAAATACATAATATCAATAAGAGACAAAGCAAAAACCCACTCTTTGAAAATTCACTTACAGCATCCTTAATATAAAATTGAGATGTTATTTCAAGGTTGAGGCTTCGAAATACGCGCGTCGTGTTACATTCTACAGCGACTCTAAACAATGCAGTGGTGACAACAACTGACGATACATGGATTGGTAGACAGTGGTAACATTATCAAACCTCGGATACGCTCGTGACAAATCTTTCAGTAGATGGCACATAAACTCTGTAAATAACAGAGATGTGCTGCATACATGCATTGTTTTCCTATTGTGTTTACGAAATTTAGTTACTCGATCGATTTATTCGATTTGGCTTTTATTTAAGTGTACATTAATCAATAATATTTTTGAAGTTTGTTTATTGAATTTAACCTTCTGTCGGTATCGTTGGATTTGCAGCCATTTGATTCGTCTATCGACAAATGGCTGGGTTTCCCTGCAATTGTTGGTTAGAGGGAGGTATACAAACGGAGACAGCGGAGATGAGTGCTTCTTGGGCTTTAATTGTCTTTAAGTAGTTTTTAATTATAAAGCTCTTGTATAAAGAATTTGTTTCAATAAAATAGGGATTATGGCCGTTCTCATATCTTGATGGAATCTGGCAACATTATACCAATTGTATCTAATAAATTTAGACAATAACAAAAATAAATGGAATATTTTGTGGCACTTAAGGACACAAAAAGTGGATATAAGCTTATCAAGGCGTTGATGGATGTAGACCACTTCACACCCTGATGAGGGCGACCAGGACAAGAGACGTCAGTGAAGGGAGTGCTTGCTGTTTAGTTTAAAGGCAGGCATGATGTCAGAGACAGACAGCCGAATGTGAATGTTTGATAAGTTATTAAGAATAGAATATTCAATAAATAATGTTTAAGCGAGCCGTGGTATCACTTAATCCTTGTAACAATTGTTTTGTTAATCTGGATACCTGTTGTCAGTGGTACTGAATTTACACTTGATTTTTTTTTTACTGGTCAAAGGTTACTGAAATACCTGAATATATTTAAAAACTGGGTATTAAATAAAATCAGCATCTCGAAAGCCTTACCGTCTTCAGTTACAGACTAAAATACCAACAAAACTGACTCAAGGTGTTGTGCAGCAACACGATTTCGTTTCTCTAAAAAACACAGAATTGTTGTGATACTTCTGGCCAAATACACTAGATAATAATACGTGCAGCTTCCACTGAAAATTGTCACCGGAAGTTACTGTCGCCCAAGCGGCCCGATATCTAACTAGCGTTGATTTGAAATGTCAATTTAATTGAACGAAACGTCGACGTTTACTTTGCTTATGATTTATAAACTTTTTGACTAGTAGTTTATTCTAATTCTAATTACAAAACGTTAAGTGTTGCGAATAATTGCGTAAAGCCAAGACAAGATAGATGTATTGGCCTATTGTCATCGGAAGACCTAAATAATTCCTTAATGGTTTTGGTTAAATATGTACAAACGAGATGCTTTGCTGAAAGAACTGTTTCAACAGAACATTGCAGCAATGTAATGTGGCTCCGTCAATTCGAAATTTGAACCCTTTCTTGGATGAAAAAGTTTTGATTCGCGTTGGAGGAAGGTTGGTGAATTCTGAATTTGATATGGATAAACATCATCCAATTCTGTTACCGGCAAAAAATTGGTTAACGAAATTAATATTTACAAGGGAACATTTGCGTTTGTTGCATGCTGGTCCGCAACACCTATTAACATCTGTGCGAGAGCGATTTTGGGCAATTTCGGGAAGATATACGACAAAAAGAGTGGTTCACGAATGTGTGAGGAGTTTTCATGTTGCGCCAAAAAAAATAACTCCGATAATGGGTAATTTGCCAGCTTGCAGAATTAATCCTTCTTACCCTTTTCAAAATACTTGGGTGGACTATGCTGGTCCAATGAATTTAAATGATACGAAGGGGCGTGGTTGTAAGGTTTCAAAGTCTTATATTTGCTTGTTTATATGTATGGTGACCAAAGCTGTTCATATTGAACTTGCTACAGATTTGTCAACTGATGATTCGTTTATTTTGGCTTTAAAGAGATTTATTGCCCGTAGGGGAAATCCTTCCAATTTTAGGGGAGCAAAAACCGAGTTAGACAAGTTGAGGGTTTTTGTATTAAAAAATAAAGACAGCATTGTTGAGGCTGACTAGCGAAGGAGTCGATTGGCACTTCATACCCCCCGGATCACCTCACTTCGGAGGACTTTTTTTCGTCTCTGACATTTGAAGAGATATGTATACGTTTTACTCGTACAAATTGAGGCCATCATGAATTCCAGACCTTTGTCACCCCTCTCTCACGATCCCAACAATTTAAATCCTCTTACTCCCGCTCACTTTTTGGTGGGAAGAAGACTATTGTCACTGCCAGGCCAGATCCGTGTATTTTTAAGATTCCAGAGTCTAGATTATCGTGCTTCCAAAGAGTTCAACAACTCCAACAATAGGTTTACTTAAAAACTGACGACTTATTTATTTGCTTTGAAACCAGTCGAGTTATGCAAACGAAACTTGGTGGGTTAAACAGTGGCACGCATACGGGTACCAATTAAAAATATTTCAACAAAAATGCAATAAGCATCGAAATAAACCACTAATTCCCCTTATTATTACTGCTGCTGTATTGTATGTAGGTGTCACAAGCCTGACGTCATAGGCTGCGCACTGACATGTTTGTATAATAATTATACAGGGTGTTGATTTTCAAAGCGGGCCATAGGCGATTAGCATTGCGAAAGTGGTTTTTGAAGATTCCTGCTCGCCGTTTAAACTGACAGAAATGGTTTTGGTATCAAAATGAAGCTAAAATTATTGCGCATAACGCTTGACATCAGAAATTAATTTAATTTCACGCTGTTTTCTTTAATTCTTCAGTAAAAATTCAAGTAATTGTTAATGTTTAATCACAAAATATCATGCCTTGCGTGAACAATAATGACGTTTCTACGTTTTGACAATCCAATAATAAAACATTGGTCTAATAAAAAAATTCACGGCAAATAAATCGCGAACCCTCCTGTAACTGGCTACACTGTAGTAGGTTTTCACCATAAAGACTCTTTCTTGGTTTGTATAACCCATTTTTAAATAGAACCAGACTTTATTATTACCTACTGACTTATAAAGTTTTATTATTGGATTGTCATAACGTAGAAACGTCATTATTGTTTAGGCAAGGCATGCTATTTTGTGATTAAACGTTAACAATTACTTGAATTTTTACTGAAGAATTTTAGAAAACAACGTGAAATTAAGATGTCAAGCGTTATGCGCAAGAATTTTAGCTTCATTTTGGTACCAAAACCATTTCTGTCAGTTTAAACGGCGAGCAGGAATCCTCAAAAACCACTTTCGCAATGCTAATCCCCTATGGCCCGCTTTGAAAATTAACACCCTGTATATACGTGTTTTCACGAGTATTACGCGTACCCATACACCTGTCTGTGCCAAAGTACTTATGAGTAAATACTTACGAGTACATTTTCTGAGTGTCGTACTCGAATTTCAATTTATTTACGAGTACTCTTTCAAGTAGGTACTCCTGCCTAGCTCTGCGCTCTGCGTCAACCCCAACATTACCTGATACACCAAAAACTCTAGATAATTTTATTATGTCTGTGAAAATAATTTATATTACATCCGTGCTTTTCATATCCGGTGTCTTGTGTAGTTAGCGATCGAGGCGTGTAGATGGCGCTCCTTTTCATACTTCACGTTTATTACATGTAAATAGCGGAGAGCTGCACGTATTATCATCTAATGTATTTGTTCTGGCACTTGTGATATTGACTACTTATGCCCATGATACAACTACACAAGGTATGTCAGCTTGAGACTGAAAACTTTTCCGCGGGCGCATGATGTCAGTATAGTGCAATCAGAGCGCCAACGGAAGCATTGAAAATATTTGAAGAAAGAGGAAGTCAATATTTGTGGATTGTAATAATTAAAAGTGCTTACTAGTAATATGATGATATGATATTTTGTTATAATATCATTTATACATAATTTCCTCTGCTAGTAAACTAATAAAAAAGATATCACGTTGCCTCTCGTTTTTCTTGCGTGATTGTCACACCCCACTTATCGCACAGTAAACCATTTTTGCAGTCAGACAGTCAGGTACTCAAGTCAAACTAATTCAAATTACTGCAACATCTACAACGGTCAAAATAAGCTAATAAATTGCGGTGTAACCTTGTTATTACTGCCAAGTTGCATGTAGCTGTCACCTGACTGACGTCACAGGCTGTTCGCTGACATACCTTGTTTATTTGTATCATGCTTATTTATACTAATAAGTGATAACTAACTAAATAAGTACTGGCATCCTTTACTAGGTACCCAAGGTAGATTTAGACTGTGTAATAGGTGTAATAATAATTCTTAATTGACTGTCACCATGCTAATAGGTGAATTTATTCTCACCTGTACTGCTCAACCATAAATTCAGTATTTTGATTAGTATAAACACGACTTCTGGGATATTCTACTGGAATGATGGCCACATAATTGGAACTTTTTTGTTGTCCATTCTTAGTTGAATCGGCAGGAACAGAAGTTGTTTCCATAGTCGTAGTACTCGTAGTCAATAAAATATAATATGGACATGTTATGTCTATCCATTCTTACTCGTCATACCTAGAAATGAAACGATTATTTCAGTTGAACTAGTATGGGATGTGAGCAATTTTGAATGCTAATTATTTAACACCTACAAAACAATGATCAATCCTTGGTAAGTACTTACTGCTTCTAATCAACATTGAATATTATGAAACTAACTTGAGAAATACACACCAGCTGAATTAAAAACTGACCAATCTTATTCAAGAATAATGGATTTACTAATTTATAAGAATAATATTTAAAATTAAAACTTCATAAACAGCAGCAGATCATTTTATTTGAATAATCGATTTTTGTTTTTATTTAACTTTGTTTTGTTTACAAACAGATGAACTGTCACAACTCACAATCATTCATTATTATGATTTCAAGGTAGGTTTCGTCACGTGTCACGTGTAACATGTAAAATCACTGAAGTTTGAAGTTTATAATTCAACTACACCTGAACTGCAGCAGCAGATCTACTTAAGGCAGTGATGTGCCGTATTCTTTACCTCTATTCTTTACGCGATTCTTTACGGGTAAAGAATTCATTCTCTACATGGATTTTTTGGAGATAGAATGTAAAGAACGTAAAGTACGTAGAGAATATAATGAAAACAAACAATAGTCAATAAACAATACAAATTTGTGCTTATTTTTAATGCTTATGCGGTTAATAGTTTAAATGATATTAGCAATTATTTGGGAATGCAGTCGTTTTAAGAAAACTCTTTTTCTACGCCAAGCTTTCGAGTTTTACTTTTGTAAGCCCTTTTGGGTAATTTATAAATAATTGCTCAATAAATATTATTATTATTATTATTATTTAATTCTTCATCAGGGCTATCTACAGGGTGTCCCAGCTTATTCGAAGCGGTCTTTGTAGGCCAAACGATGAATTTTTTCCGAAAAAAATTTGCAAATTCAAGTACAGGATCACAATGGAAATAATTTAAAATTATTTTGGAGTATACAGAGTGTCCCATATGTCAGTGGCATATCAAAGTTATGTTTTTTTAAATGGAATGCTCCTATTATATGTTATTACATTTTTAGATTATTGTCTGAGAAGAGAAAATAAGATTGGCTTTTACAGTTATTGGTGTTTAAATTAAGAAGTTTTTGAGTTGTAAACAAGTGAAAATCGTCATTTTTCAAGTTCAAAGCCCTGTACAACGAAAACGGCTGAAGATAGAGAAAAACGGCTTACATGTCCCATTTTACTTTTTCATGTACTATCCTATGATGTAGATGAAATGTTTATACAGGGTGATAAAAAATTTGAAAAATTCTGAGATTTCTCCACGCGTCGCCAAATAAAAAAATCAAAGACAGTACAAATTTTTCTATACCATAGGATAGTACATAAGAGAATGGAGTAGTTTATCATTGTTATTTTGACAAATATAGGTATGTCTATAAAATTATTCTCAAATTTTTCCAAAATAAAGTTTCTTTTTTATTGGGATATTTTTTTTTATCAAAAACTCGTTTTATTTACAAAAGATTTTCAAAATGGCCACCATTGGCTTCAAAATGCATTTCTGACAACGTTTGCCTAGATCAGAGATAATCCTCAGTCGGCCAAAAGATATAGTAATAAAAGTGCGCGGTAAGTTTACAATCCAGGTAGGCAGACCTTATACACAACAATTATACAGGGTGTTGATTTTCAAAGCGGGCCATAGGGGATTAGCATTGCGAAAGTGGTTTTTGAGGATTCCTGCTCGCCGTTTAGACTGACAGAAATGGTTTTGGTATCAAAATGAAGCTAAAATTATTGCGCATAACGCTTGACATCAGAAATTAATTCAATTTCACGTTGTTTTCTAAACTTCTTCAGTAAAAATTCAAGTAATTGTTAATGTTTAATCACAAGATAGCATGCCTTGCCTAAATAATAATGACGTTTCTACGTTTTGACAATCCAATAATAAAACATTGGTCTATTAAAAAAATTCACGGCAAATAAATCGCGAACCCTCCTGTAACTGGCTACACTGTAGTAGGTTTTCACCATAAAGACTCTTTCTTGGTATGTATAACCCATTTTTAAATAGAACCAGACTTTATTATTACCTACTGACTTATAAAGTTTTATTATTGGATTGCCAAAACGTAGAAACGTCATTATCGTTTAGGCAAGGCATGCTATTTTGTGAATAAACATTGACAATTACTTGAATTTTTATTGAAGAATTACAGAAAACAACGTGAAATTAAAATAATTTCTGATGTCAAGTGTTATGCGCAATAATTTTAGCTTCATTTTGATACCAAAACCATTTCTGTCAGTTTAAACGGCGAGCAGGAATCCTCAAAAACCATTTTCGCAATGCTAATCCCCTATGGCCCGCTTTGAAAATCAACACCCTGTATACACAAACCTTAGAATGCCCTTCTCATTGGTTTACCGGAACCAGGTAACCAATAAATAAGGCACTATCTGCCTACAGATGTGACTACTTGGACCTTAAAAGTTTGCTGCGCAGTTTTATTACTATATCTGTTGGTCGACTGAGGTATAGATATCGATAAGATTAACGCTAAAAATGCAACAATAACTTTATCTTTGAAAAATTTGAGAATAATTTTACAGACAAAGTCAAAATAACAATAATAAACTACTCCATCAGTAAGTGGCTGTTTTTAAGAAAGTTTATAGTGTGAACACAAGAAGGGAATAGTAAGTATAAATTATGTTTATACAGGGTTATGCACGGTATACGCCACGGAAGTTTATGGCCGTGTCTCTGGATTTAAGGATCTTTTTATTTTTAGAGTGGATAGAGACCCGGCAGAGGTACGTTTTAAAATTATATTCATAATGTACAGGGTGTCCCAAAAGCATGAAACATATCAAAGTTATGTTTTTTTAAATGGAATGCTCCTATATGTTATTGCATTTTTAAATTGTCTGAGAAGAGAAAATAAGATTGGCTTTTACAGTTGGTGCTAAAATTCAGAAGTTTTTGAGTTATAAACAAGTGAAAATCGTCATTTTTCAAGTTCATGGCCCTGTACAACGAAAACGGTTCAAGATAGAGAAAAACGGCTTAAATGTCCTTATTTTAACTTTTCATGTACTATCCTATGATGTATATGAAATGTTTATACAGGGTGATAAAAAATTTTAAAAATTCTGAGATTTCTCCACGCGTCACCAAATAAAAAAATCAAAGGAAGTGCAAATGTTTCTATACCATAGGATAGTACATAAAAAGTTAAAATAGGGACATGTAAGCCGTTTTTCTCTATCTTGAACCGCTTTCGTTGTACAGGGCCTTGAACTTGAAAAATGACGATTTTCACTTGTATATAGCTCCAAAACTTCTGAATTTAAACACCAATTGTGAAAGCAAATCTTATTTTCTCTTCTCAGACAATCTAAAAATGCAATAACATAGGAGCATGCCATTTAAAAAAACATAACTTTGATATGTTTCATGCTTTTGGGACACCTGTACATTATGAATATAATTTTAAAACGTACCTTTGCCGGGTCTCTATCCACTCCAAAAATAAAAAGATCCTAAAATCCAGAGACACGGCCATAAACTTCCGTGGCGTATACCGTGAATAACCCTGTATATCTAGGTATATGCCTATTTTATTTAATGTATTCATAATTGGAATGTTGAGACAATCATTTTCCGCTGAGAAATCGTTATCAGTTCTTTTGAAAATATTAAAAATTCAGTGTCCGGCACGGCAATTGGGGTCACAAAAACACAAACAATCCAGTTTTCAGACACTTGTCCGAGAACTAGGTAGCTTAGATGCGGATTAGTTTTCTCTGTCTTGTATTTATAGGAGATCAAAGTTGAGAAATTGTATTTTCTCTGTCTAACCAATGAGAGGCCAGTTTACGGACATCAATATCATATTTTAAGATATAGTTTACAGACTCCAGTAAGATGCCCGGAAACTAGATTTGTCGGATATGCGTCGGTCCAATTGTTACGACGGCGTATTTAGTGCCACAGCGCATTTTTTTTTTAATATTTCGACATTTCAAAACTCAAAATTTTGAGTTTAATCTCACAATTTTGTGTTTTAATCTCAAAACTTTGAGATTGCAAAGCCAAAATTTTGTGATTTTTGTTAAAAAGTTGAGTTTAATTCTTAAAATTTTGTGTTTTAAATCTCAAAATTTTGAGAATTTTCAAAATTTTGCTATAATTAGATAAAAATAAAAAAGAGCCATGACCTATTTCTTTCCAAATTGATTAAATTTTTCCATTACAGTAAATTTAATAAATGTTCTCTTAAAATTAAATATAAATCAACGGAGACGTATGGATCGTCGCTAAACTGTACCTACCTCTAGTTAGTCTAGTTCATTCTTTATAATTTTACAAAGCTCACAGACGTCCTTGTCACATGGATCTTGAAGGTAGACACACTCTTGTTTACAATTTTTAATATCATCATCACTAAACGGGGTTAAAATTTTAAAGTAAAAAAAAAAAATTAAAATAAATCTCAAAATTTTTAGTTTAAATCTCGAAATTTTGAGATTTAAAAGTCAAAATTTTGTTGTCGGACACTGGTATGTACCTACATTTTAATTTTTTTAAGTGCATTAGAAAATGCAAAAAAAATTCCAAAAAAGCACCTATACCAGGGTGTATCTAAAATAGACCGAGAAAATTCAGGGGGTGATTGATGAGATCATTTTAAGAAAAAAAGTAAGTATAAACGTATAATGTCCTAAGAGGCTCAACATTTTACCCACGGGGTGTTGAACTTTTCAGAAAAAATCGTTTTTTAATAATAACTTTGAGTTAACAATCAAGATATTTTCGTGAAAATTTGTGCACACCTTCCATGCATCAAGAGGCATTTCCCAATGTATATATAATATATCCAATATAGTACGCCACTGTTTTTTTTTTTTTATAAAAATAAAATTATTTTTTAAATCCTCTTTCATTTCTGAGTAAATATGATCTCTTGACTTTTTTTCAACCGATCCAAGGTTTTCTGATAAAAATTTAATAGCATACCTATGTTTATAGACACCTGTGTTTGAGTAGAGAGTGAGATGCGGGGAGGGGGAGGAAACCCCATACCACCTGATCTGTGAGTGCCCGGCACTAGAGGGAACTAGACTTCTAATATTTGGGACCGAAATGGCGGAACCAAAAGAAATAGAACAAGCACCCATTGGACTCGTTCTGAAATACTTTCGGGAGACGGGACTGATGAGCTAATCATCCAAAGGGGTACAATAAGCGCAAGCTTCAGTACAAGGGCTTTGAACTTACCCTAGAAGAATAATAATAATGAGTAGAGAGTTGGATTTTACAAATGAAAATACGAGTAAATTCACAAATTCGACAGTTTCGCTTTTATTTACGTTAAACGACGTTTACTATATCCACAGGCTATTTTTTCAGATATTAGAGTCAAGAGTCAGATATTATCAGAACGAGTTTTTTTTTTTTTTCTATCGGAGTACAGATTGAATCGAACTTCTGCAGTTCTGTATTAGCAGTTTCAGAAAGAGGCAACCTAAAAATGTATTCTATTTTTTTTATCAGAAAACCTTGCATCGGCTGAAGAAAGTCAAGAGATCATATTTATTTAGAAATGAAAGAGGATTTGAAAAATAATTTTATTTTCATAAAAAAGCATTGGCGTACTGTATATTTTTTTTCAAAAATATTAAGTGTAACGCGACTTGCACGAACGCCACTGCTACAATAACTAAAAGTTATACGTTGGGAAATGCCTCTTGGTGCATGGAAGGTGTACACAAATTTTCACGAAAATATCTTGATTCTTATCAAAGTTATTATTAAAAAACAATTTTTTTCTTGAAACTTCAACACCCTGTAGTTAAAAAGTTAAGCCTCTTAGGACATACGTTTATACTTACTTTTTTTCTTAAAATGATCTCATCAATCACCCCCTGAGTTTTCTCGGTTCATTTTAGATACACCCTGTATATTCTACTAAAACCTAAAACAATAATTATTACGCTTCAACAAAGTCTTAAATACTTAGCTGTTTTATTATTTTTTTGATTCTATACACCGTGTTTTATATTAAGTCGGCACTATTGCTAACTTCGTTATTATTTAACCTAGAAAGTCGGTTAAATTAGCAAACTAGTAGTATTTTTTCTCCTGAATAAAATGGCGAAAACAGAAAAACAATTCAAGATCGCGTTTTCGAGATATTTAAAAAAATGTAATTTTTTTAATGGAACACCCTGTATATTTTTAGATGGATCGGTTGCAAATTTTTTTTTAAAGGGAAAAGTCTTTATACACTATGATCCTAAAATAATAAATTCATTATTTATTCATTATTTTATTACTCCCAAAGTAGGCTGCGAAAATTATTGTAATTTAGTGTACCTACGTAATGTAAGGTAAAAAAATTATGTCGTCCTCGATAGTGTATTTTTCAATAAAAAAATACGCTAAAAATAAGAGTTGTTACCTTGATAAGGATTTAATTTTACATAAACAAATAACAGAACTTGTTTGTGTGTAAAATTTTATCATTTTAGGATCATAGTGCATAGAGACTTTTTCCTTTAAAAAAAAATTTGCAACCGATCCATCTAAAAATATACAGGGTGTTCCATAAAAAATATCCATTTTTTTAAATATATCGAAAACGCGTTGTTCAATTGTTTTCCTGTTTTCATCGTTTTATTCAGGAGAAAAAATACTACTAGTTTGCTAATTTAACCGACTTTCTAGCTCAAATAATAACGCAGTTAGCAATAGTGCCGACTTAATTTAAAACACGGACAAGTTCTGTTATTTGTTTATTTAAAATTAAATCCTTTTCAATATAACAACTCCTTTTTTGTGTATTTTTTTATTGAAAAATACACTATTGAGGACGATATATTTTTTTACCTTACATTACGTAGGTAGGTACACTAAATTACATTAATAATTGTCGCAGCCTACCTTGGGAGTAATAAAATAATGAATAATTAATGAATTTATTATTTTAGGATCATAGTGCATTAAGACTTTTTCCTTTAAAAAAAAATTTGCAACCGATCCATCCAAAAATATATAGGGTGTTCCATTAAAAAAGTTACATTTTTTTAAATATCTCCAAATCGCGATGTTCAATTGTTTTTTTGTTTTCGCCATTTTATTCAGGAGAAAAAATACTACTAGTTTGCTAATTTAACCGACTTTCTAGGTTAAATAATAACGAAGTTAGCAATAGTGCCGACTTAATATAAAACACGGTGTATTTTAGATGACACCGGTAAATAAAAATATTACAGCCAAAAATAAAAATAGGTACCCAAAAAGGTAACTTTATTTAAAATCAAAAGAAAGTGCTAAAACTGAAAAACTTGAAGACGCAAAAATAAATAAAGAGGAATGAAAATCTATAGGAAGAACAAAAAGAAGAAATTCTGAAATGTTTTGTTTGGATTTTATTTTTATGTTTTATTTTTACGTGAGCGCATTAATTGTATTTATTTTAAACTTTTTATAAATAACAATATTTCTTTGTTTCATATTTTATTTTAATTACTAAATTTATTTAGTATTATTACTTAATTTAATTGTATAGGAGATGTTTTTCTGAGATTAATGTCTGAAATGGGTAGGCTAAATTTTCAAACACTTAAAATTTTTGTGTCAAAATACTGGTTAATTACTGTCCGGATTTAGGCACACCTGTCCGTAAACTGGTAAAAATGACAGTTTTTCTTTTTCTATGCCTGAAAAGACTATTTTCATCATGAGATCGTGAAAATTGTACCGAGCTTTATCACAGAATACCTACACTAGGAAACTGTTACAACAAAATTAAATGTTTATGGTTTCGGAGGTTAACTAACGTATCTGCGCACTAAACAATTCTCGCCAAACTATCGCCTTCCTATAAAATTTATACTGTAGGTACCTATAAATCGCACGTTTTAGATTTTTGCTGTTTCAATTGAGGAAGTTATTAAGGTTATTATAATATAATATTATACTTTGACGCACCTATCTTCAGTAGATTTTATACCCAAACATAAACCTAATAAATGGCATTAATACAAAAATTTAAATAAAATTCTCAATTTCGATTTATTGAAAAATAAAAAATCCTAATAAAACTTTTTTATGCTTTCTTTCCTACAGAACAACAACAAAAAAAGTCCGACGAGGATGGGATTCGAACCCACGCGGGCAGAGCCCATTGGATTAGCAGTCCAACGCCTTAACCACTCGGCCACCTCGTCTCGCGATCGTACAGGAACACGCAGTGCATTTCAAGTGCACCTGATTTAAGCCCTGATAAGATTAAAGTTAATTAAATAAATGTGGATTGTTTTCGTTCTGATTATTATTATAATGATACACTCGAGTATTATATACATTAAAATACAGTCGTTCGTCATAAAACTTGAGAAATTCAGCGCCTATCTATTTATTAGGGAATAACGTCGTTGCCATAGCAACGAAATTATGAAAATGTATACCTACAATCCAGAAAGTGAACTAAAACTTCCCCCTGAAATACTCAATGGTAAACATAAATCGAGGACGGCACATTTTTGTTGTTTTTCACACGTCGACGTCAGTGTGCGTGATTTGCTGAAAGTAGTCTAGTCCTTCGAGTTATACGCGATGATAACACGATAATTTAAAAATTATTAATAGGGTAAGTAAAAACAACTTATTAGTACCTATAGAATTACAAAATTATTGCTGTGAAAGGTAGGTATCTATGGCTTGTCCACTGAGTGTTGTCCGGTGAGTTTCCACACTGATCCTGACTATAAACGATTTGATTTTTTATGTTTTAATTCGTAAAATTATAATAATTGATTTATATTATAATTATAATATTTATTATTATCATAATATAAATATTATAATACAATAATTGATTTGATTCGTACAATTATAATAATTAGAATTAGTACGAATTAAAACATAAAAAATTAAATCGTTTATAGTCAGGATCAGTGTGGCATCTCACCGGACAACACTCAGTGGACAAGCCATACTTACCTACTTATACAATTATTATTATTGTACAAATAGGTAATTAATCCTGCTTTCAATAGGTATTTGGTTATTTAGGTCCCTATATAAATAGGTACCTACCTACTTAATAAATAATAAGTAGCCACACTAAAAAGTAGGTACCTAGGTACCTACCTGTGCAAGTTTATTTTTTCCATACTAAGCATGTAAGTAGAGTAGATACCTGGATAAGTACGCATGCAAGTTTTTGGATTCGCCCTGTAAGTCCTAATATTTTAGGTGAATCCCAAAAAGTTAGATATTGTTGTAAAGAGACTTCACGTAGCTTTCAAACGACGTCTATCCCTGTCAAGGGGATGAACTTTTGGATAGTTATGGTGGGAATTTTTTGTACCACCCATCATTGGGATCTCCTAAACGATAAGAGATACCACAGGGTCCGTTGAATTACATAAAAGCTGCTCTATTTTGTGGCCATCTCGATCCCGTCAAGAAATACGAGATATCTGGGATCGTTCCTGAAATATCCCGAAAAAACTGAAATAGGTATTTCTTATTTTTGCCATAACTCTCTTATTTTTGGAAATTAATAAAAGATACATTGTGGGCATACATAGGACGTCAAAAGCTATCCATCTGACATTTGTAAATTTTTAAAGCCAACTAGATCTCATGCAGAGTATTCATAGTCAACTTTTGTTTTTCTTATGACCGCCGTATTGGATTTTGATGTCATTCTGTATTAAAAAAAATAAGGGAACCAAAAATTTATTATATTCAAAAAAAATTCTCCAACATTTTTCTTTTTCTTTTTCCGAAAACAAAAAGAAAATTTTATCACCGAACGACGTCGTGTGACGTCGCAATATGACGTGACATTGGTTCACTTATGATTATTATTTATGACATTCGGTTGAAGAAAGGTTATTTTTTTTAGAAAAAAAAGGAGAAAATTTTGATGAAATTTTTTTCGAAAATGATAGATTTTTGGTTTCCTTAATTTTTTTACTACAGAATGACATGAAAATCCAATATGGCGGCCATAAGAAAAACAAAAGTTGACTATGAATACTTTGGGATCTAGTTGGCTTTGAAAATTTTTGAAATGTCAGATGGATAGCTCTTAACGGCTTATGTAAGCCTACAAAAAATTATTTATCAATCTCCAATAATAAAAAAATATGACGAAATAAAGTAGAAATCTCGATTTTTCAGTTTTTTCAAGATATTCCAGGAACGGTCACAAATATCTTGCATGTTTTGACGGATTCGAGATAGCCACAAAACTGCGCATCTTTTCTCTAATTAAACCGACCCTGTATCTCTTAGCGTTTAGAAGATCCCAATGAAGGGTAGGTAGTACAAAAAATTTCCACCCTGTATTTGTCACCCAAATCCCAAATGTGCCCCATTCGATAACATAATTGACATGTTTCCGCCATTTTCTCGTACATAATCTTCAGTTTCCAAGTTATTAAGCATGTTTCCTTTTCGTTGGGTCACCATACATTCCAAATTTCAGATCCCTAGATCATTTGGAAGTCGAACTTTTTCTAATGTGGCGTTTCAATCAATCACCCTGTATAGATTGTACCTACCTTACATTATGCAGTTTAATTGTGCCTAATACCTACCTGTATAGAGTGTTATTTCGTGATACTTATGTCGGGATCGGTCTTTCGGGGACCTGAGTAACTAAGTGTAAATGAAAAAAGCACTTTCACAAAAATTTGTCCAAAACTGGTTTATTTTCGAGGTAGGTACAGGGTGTTTACATATTATAAACTGTCTACATTTAGTAGGTTGCAATATACCTACATACAAAATCAGTCTTAGGTATATAAGATTATAATAATAAAATTAATAACTACAAATATTCTCGCAAATATTATAAAATCAACCATAAATGGTGATGAATGATGTGTAGAGAATCAGTTAATATATTTTTCGAAATTATCATTAAACTTTATTTAATTTGAATTTTTCGAAAAAATTTAAAAACATTATTACCTACTAATTAATTCTCTAGCCCCAAACAACAAACCTAAAGTATGCTAATTTCGATTACCAAAATTTTCAAAATATTTTATTTTATAATATTCGATACAACCATCATAAACATTTTGTTTCTCCAATTGAACAGCAGAATCTTGATTTGGATTATTAGTTTCAAAACGTATGGTTGGATCAATAATTATGTAGACGTTATTTAATTTTTTTTTCAAATGCAACTGTCATAAAACGCTTTCTTTCTGCTTCATCTATTGTAAAAACCTCTTCATAGCAATCGAAATTTTTTCTTGAAGCAATCGAGAAATATGGTGTTTTACTTTATGATGTCTTGTGGTGATAAGAAGTGTTGTTACTCTTGCAGCTACCTATAATATGAGCGGGTGTCTCTTTCTCGTTACCAGTGTTAAGTACCACATTTACGGCAACGGTCGAAGCTGCGCAATTGTTTCCAGGGACTCCATTCACGTTAGCATAATTGCAATTAAGTTTGATCGCTGCTGTCCATTCAGAGGAAGAAAGCGAATGTTGACTACTTACAAAGTTGTTGTAAGTTTTAAAATGACAAACACCAATACCTTGCCAGGATAAGCTACACCATTTTTGAAATTCAGTTTCCCTAAGATTCTGTCGAATTTGTCTTGAAGTTGTACCGTTTGTAGCTAGGGTTTTACAACAGTTAAGTATCTATTTCTTCAATTAAATTGAAAGCGCGGTGAAATAGCTCGTCAATTCGTCATTATAAGTAAGTATTTTTTTGCAATTGAAAAATGCTGTAAATGTACTTCCCAATCCCATTTCATACAAACAAGACCTAAGCCCCTGAATTTCCTTGGTGAGTATAACATTTATTATTACAAGTAGTAGAAGCAGGAAGCAAATTGTTAGAATTGTTAGTTCAACCTTTTACGAAAAACGCCAATAAACTTACTTGACCGAATTATTAGAAGAGGTGTCAGGTATTATTTTACAATACGGAACAATGAGAATCCTCTCTTAACTTATTGATTAGATAGTGTGTGGAAACAAATTTCTATTCCATTTTTGTGTATATTATGTTGAGGTTGTTGAACCTATGCCTGTATGAAACTTAATTACAACAATTTTCGTTTGTATATTTTTTCGATATCTACAGGGTGCCCGTTTTTAGTGTAAATTCATTGTTATCTCGATTAACCCAGCAGATGTCTATTTTTGTATTCTACTTCAAAGATTTCTTAACAAGAATTGAGACCTGTACTGAAACGGGGACTGCGATGAACCAAATGAAAGTGTTTGGAAATGAGGTATTTTGAGAGAATGAAAATTAAAAAAAAAAAAAAAAACTACAACAGCGACAAAATTATTTTCATCGCGAATATGCTTAGCGACAAGTTTCCGCTATTGTAACTTTCTCTTTTGAGCAAGTTGTCTTGCTAACTTTATATGTACCGTTTTGCCAACATTTTAACTTAAGATACAATGTTTTGCGATAAACAAATACATACTCGTATGCGTATGTAAGTTGGTAAGCTTTAAAGTTTTAATTTTTTTATAGGTATATAAAAACCTTGTAACTTCTAAAGTATTGTTTGTATCCTCTCAATTCTTATTTAATTCGACCTCGCGTAAAAAATTTCATGAAAATGATACACCGATTGTCTGGCTGTTTGAGCCCATGACCCTCACCATTTTCTCCCCCCTTTTCTTCTACAAAAAAAAAAAAACAAAAAACTAGTAAGCATACATCATGCAGTTAGTGCGGGTACTTCTGAAATATCATTTCGAATGATATAACAAAGTTTTACGTAAATATAAAGTTTCGTTTAAAACTATTCTGAAGAAAAGCACAAATTTACTGTGCTCGCAGAGCAGAAAAGAGTAGAATTTCTTTTATTGCAAGTAATTAAAGAAGAAATAAAAATTTCCTATTTTATTAAAAGGGAGTATCATTAACAAAAGTGTGTTATACTGTCTATCCCTCTTGTTTATATAACTCTTCTCCTTAATATCAATGCAGCCGTGATTAACTTTCACATGCAATTTGAAAACTAGTTCACCAAAGCTGCCAGATCGTTAAAATATATTTCCTTTAAAGTAATACGTACAGGCGTGATTGCTTATATTATACAGGGTGTACCAGCTCGATTTAGACAACGGTAAGGGCCGTGTAGGTCTCGTCAAGACGAAACGTTTTTTTATTTGAAGTTTTTGGATTTGGACCTTCGTTGCGGAAATATGGCCGACTTCCGGTTTTTAGTTTTTTGGCTCCAGTTTCGGCATTTTTAGGTTCTCGCCCAAACTGAAACTAGTTTTGGAAACTCCTTGGCTTCAGTTACAACTTTCATATTGAAGTCAAGGTTATATCTCTGTTGGATTCAAAATCTTAATTTTTCAATTTGATTCAATTTGAATTGATTCAAAGACTTAAAATTTAAAATCTTGGACATGTCGCCATTTTGAATCCATTAGAGATAGAACCTTGACTTCAATATGAAAGTTGTAACTGAAGCCAAGGAGTTTCCAAAACTAGTTTCAGTTTGGGCGAGAACCTAAAAATGCCGAAACTGGAGCCAAAAAACTAAAAACCGGAAGTCGGCCATATTTCCGCAACGAAGGTCCAAATCCAAAAACTTCAAATAAAAAACCGTTTCGTCTTGACGAGACCTACACGGCCCTTACCGTTGTCTAAATCGAGCTGGTACACCCTGTACAGGGTGAGGCGCGAGATCTTTAGGGCATTTTTATATGGAGAAGTCCTGGGAGTAGAAGTCTAAAAATTTGTACGTGTATGATTTCGGTTTTACCGAGCTGAACTAAAATATTCACTATATTCATTGGTACTATCCAATGATGTAGATGAAATGTTTATACGAGGTGATAAAAAATTTGAAAAATTCTGAGATTTCTCCACGCGTCGACAAATAAAAAAATCAAAGAAAGTACAAATGTTTCTATACCATAGGATAGTACATGAAAAGTTAAAATAGGGACATATAAGCCGTTTTTCTCTATCTTGAACCGTTTTTCGTTGTACAGGGCCTTGAACTTAAAAAATGACGATTTTCACTTGTTTATAACTCAAAAACTTCCGAATTTAAACACTAACTGTAAAAACCAATCTTATTTTTTCTTCTCAGACAATCTAAAAATGCAATAACATAGGAGCATTCCATTTAAAAAAACATAACTTTGATATGTTTCATGCTTTTGGGACACCCTGTACATTATGAATATAATTTTAAAACGTACCTCTGCCGGGTCTCTATCCACTCCAAAAATAAAAAGATCCTAAAATCCAGAGACACGGCCATAATCTTCCGTGGCGTATACCGTGAATAACCCCCTGTATATGCTATATGGAAAGCCCTCAAAACTCAGATATACGCCTCAGTCAAAAATGTAGTCATCAGCACAGTCTCGCTCTCCGCAATAGTAGCCATAAAAGACATAGCAACTCATGACCCTTTAACAGATCAAATACAATACTGCGTCCACGAACTCACATTAGAAGGCAAGCAAGTCACACTGCTGTGGACGCCAGCCCATTGTGGGATTGAAGGAAATGAACAGGCGGATCAAATGGCAAAGAATGCAGTCAAACTGGAAACTGTTAATAAAGTCCAACCAGTCCAAGACGTTCTTAGGTACATCAAGCGGAAATATGCGGAGAGATATGGAGGGATCACCGGACACGCCAAACAACAAAACTGCATGGAGGGCAATATGCCCGAACACAAAACCTTTCAAACTGGAAAATACACGAAGAAAGCAAGCAGTAGCCATCATAAGGCTAAGAATTAACCATACACAGCTCACTCATGAGAATCTCATGAAGAGGGAGGCATCCCCAAGATGTGGTGTCTGTGATACAACCAGCAAAGAATAGACGCCGAATTGGACAGTAACTTGCCAGATATGTTGCAAAATGGGAACATAGGAAAGCTTCTAACCTTCTTGTAAATCACTGACTTGGGCAATATATTGTAGAAAGCATGTACATACTGATTTAACATTAACTAACTTAGTGACGCAGTGTTTTTAAATATTACTTAATTTACATAGTATGCAGGTGTAAAGACCTTTGCAGTCGAGACACTATTCCTTTTCTTAAATAATAAAAAAAATTCTGTTAGTGATTAGCAGGTACGTTTCTAAATATAATGCGTGGTACGCCGTACGATTATGACCGATACTTTTTTGAAATATCAATTTATTGCAATCCCAATTTAACGAAACTACAACAAGTCCGCAGGACGCGCTTTGGAAATTCAGTTCATTAATATCCCAAAAAATTATCGGCCATAATAGTACCTGCCACTTATTGTATTATTACACCTTATAATAAATTGGTTGATTTAAATTGCTTGGTTTTGTCATTTTTGTTCTTCCAATAAATTTCAGACGTCTAGCAACAAGGTTGAGTATGGAAGGCAGCTAATCGTGCCAAATTTCCCACACATCACAGCAGAAGGAAAAACTCCTCGAATGTCTGAAAATGAATGCCTTTCGTGCAAAAGGCTCATGACATAAAACAAGTGATTATTATGAAAGTGGGAATTTTCATCACGCAAATCGGTCTTGTATCTACTAAGTGTAGAGTAGGTCAAACTGGTTCCATAACTTTGCTAATTTCACACTATTTTTTGAAGTAAACAGACAGTTTAACAGAATATTTCAAATAAAGATAATATGTACACTCCACTCAAATTAATTTACATAATTAAAAAAATATATATTTCAAGCTGCGTGTCTGAAAATTCTCTCAAACTAACTGGAAGTTCGTAACTTTATAATTTGTTACTCCCTCTCCAAGGATTCTCCCCTAGCCAGTATTTACTTTATTATCTACGAGATCGCCCCCTTGCTTTAAACAATGAAGTAATCACGCCATACATTCATTCAGTTTCGTTGCTACTTCTCTTACGGGCCGCGACTATAGAAGGCTGTCAAATGTCTAAACTTCTACGATCGGCAGTCATGGACTAGATTGGGACGGAGATATCGTAACGTGGGCACGGATTGGAATTTCGGTAAAATACACCTTCGCTCCAACAACCAGCAGGTACAGCTTCTTGAATGAACAAAAAACCGCATCTTCAATGCATCTATCCAACTATCGATTTACATCTCTACAAAAGGAAATTTATTATTTTATCTGAATATATTTTTAAGACTACAAATTATACTTGGGTAATTATATTTTATGTCCTAGAATAAAGGGGACAAGCTCGACCGTATATTTACTTAATTTTAGGCAAAATTAAGTAAATTAAATCTAAATTGGGTAATTGGGTATTAATTAACGAACTTAAGGTTGTTAAATTTTTTTAAGAGGGAACTTCGGTCCTAACTATGTAGGCAAGACACAGTGTCGCTCCACTCTGGTAATTCCTGGCATCGAGATCTATCTCATGTAGCCACATACACATTTTTAATTATATAAATAGTTTTATAGACGAAACACAACACCCAAGGCTCGAGTAGGACTCGAACCCACGCGGTGACAACGCCAACGGATTAGTAGACTGCTCATCTAAACCATTTGGGCTATCGGCCGCTCTAATTTGTTAAATGTTAAAAACTTTAAAAGCTTTCTAAGCCGCTCGACTCAACTCCTTTTGAGTTCTTTTTGAGGGGCCACTGAAAGTCCAAGTTTTATGCGACACCACCCGAATCGTGTCAAGTGTTTCAAGAAAAAATCGTATAGGAAAGTGCCCATTTATCACGCCGGAAATGTTGAAAAACGTTAGATAAAAACTTTTGAAAATCCTTTACACCTACAATAATTTAATTTACAAGTTAGGGATCGACATTTTGAGCAATACATTCCTTAAATTGAATAGTTTGTTTAAAACTAAAACATCCACAGGAACTGGAGCTTGGGTGGGTAGCGCTGTCTCGAAGAAAAGATTCTCGAACCTGGGCCTTCACGCAACTACTTTCCAGGCCGAAATATATGCCATATAGAGCTCGGTGCGCAGTCGCAAGAAAAGATGCACTGCCAACGCAGATCATTAAAGATATTTTCAGTCAGCCAAACGGCCAAGTTGGTCTGAAACTCTCAATTATTTCTAAATGCTCTAGCAAGGAGTAACGAAGTCTCTGATCTGGATTCCGGGCAACGGTGGATATGAAGAGAACGAACTTGCCGACTCTCTAGCCACGAAAGGTGCCGAATCCGAATTGATCGGACCAGAATCAGCATTTAGCATCATCACCGAATATTGGCAAAACAATACGCAATTGGGCTGGGAGGGAATTCCTCCTGCTCTGGCAAAACTTAGCAAGATTCAGTGCGTAACTCTAAATTTTGGGCCTTCTGGCAACATTTGATAAAGGGCATCTCTTACGTCGTATTACACTGCAGTGGTTCGTTGAAATCTGTAACCACGAGGGTTTTGTATGAAAAGATTGACGGCTCTGTCAGGTGGACAACCGGGATGTCTGGGGGTCCCTCAGCGACAGGGACGTTTGAGGGTCTCTCCCTGAATTTTTTCTTAAATATAAGACTCTTAGTTCGCTCTAGTTCGCTTTTTGAATCTGATTCCCCTATCTTTTTTGGTATCTTTTCATACTGATGGATGTTAAAAAAAACACTACTGTTTTAAGTGAATTTTCTTGTATGAATTTTCTTCATACAGTTGAATTTTTTAAACCAGCAGTGTTTTATTTATCATCCATCAGCTACAATAAACCTTTGGTGGCAGTGGAGATGTCACAATGGCCCACTCAAGATAAATCTACTCTAATCCAATCATGGTTATCATTATATAGTTGTCATGGTTATAATTGTGGTTGTTATGTGTACTACGACTGAATCGATGCTGTGATTGGTTAAAAACTCAAATCGTTTCTTTTTAAGAAGCCTTGTAGATTGTAGATCTATTGCGACCTGTTGAGATCTATTGTGTCCTCCGTATAGTTAGAGCTTCTCTTCCAGTTCTAGTTGTTTTGCCAAATTCCGCAGTCTGTTCGGAGACCTAATGTAGCTCTTTGGCGTAGGTCTTTCAGCGCCTAGTCACAGGAACCGGGACCTAGCTAGTCTTTCACAATGGCAGAGAACGTGCTCCGCCGTTTCTTCGTCTTCGAGGCAGAAGCAGCATCTGCCGTCGTCTGCCCCTCCGTCCCAGTGTCCTGTGAGCAGGCCTACCGTTATGCTCAGTCTGGTACGACTGAGGCCTAGTAGGTGTATCGTAGTGGATCTGTTCCATTTGTCCAGAGTTTCTGAGACCATCCACTCTTTTATGGTGCTTCCCTTGAGGCTTTTTTCAACCCGCCGCAGGGTTCAGGTCCGATGGGGGCAGTCTCTGATCCCTTGAGGGCCAGTGTATCCGCCTTCTCGTTACCCTCTACCTTGAGTGCCCTGGTATCCATACCAGAGTGACGTTGTTGGTGTCAGAAATGTCCTCCAGGGCATTCCTGCAGTCCGTCACGTTCCGTGATGTGATTACTGGCGAGGCCAGTGCTTTTAAGGCGGCTTGGCTGTCAGTTCGGATCGCTATTCTTGTGTGAGTCAAGTTAAGCCCTCTGATTTCTTTAGCACAAGGCTCGATAGCAACCGTCTCCAGTGCCTTGGGAGAGAGTTCAAAGTATCGCCTCGTTTTTCAAAAATGGCAAGAGCTGCAATCGTACTGAAAATTTATAAAGATCATCCTGATAAACATGTAAGAAGAAAGTACGTGTTGAACCTGTCACAACATTTCTAGAAGCAACAAGTCTGAGTACATACATGAAAATTTACCACTGTAACCAACATCTCACGAACTAGTATTTTCCGCATCCTTATGCAGCATAAATTTCATCCGTGCAAAGTTCATTTAGTAACATGAACTGAATGAGGATGATTTCGATCTACGATAAGAGTTTTGCGAAGTTATGGCCGAAAGAATAGTTGGTGTTGATGCGAATTTTCTTTTCAATATTATTTGTTTTTCTGACGAGTGTACGTTTTGCTCACCTTCAATTGTAAATCGCCATAACCATCGATATTGGTCGGACGTCAATCTAATGATTCTCCACGTAGTCCATACTCAACATCCTCAAAAAATGCCGGTAATTTTTGAAGACCTCATAATTGGACCCGTTTTTGTTGAAGGGAATCTGACGGGTAAAGGTTACCTGGCAGTCTGGAAGATCTTGTTCACCTATTTTTGCTTGTTTTCGTTGAAAATGATGATCGTTACCTAGAAGATCATTTGATTTTTTAACAAGATGGGGTTCCGCCACATTTGGCGCGGGTTGTTCGGAGGTTTCTGGGCAGAGTTTTCCCGAAACAACGGATTGGACGAAGAGGTGCTCTGCCCGCTCACCAGATTTAAGGCCTCTGGACTTTTCTTGTGGGGTCATCAAAAGTAAAATTTACGCAAAGGAACCAAGGTCTCTAGAAGAGTCGACGCATTGTTAAAGAATGCTGCCAAATTACGTCACAGATTCTCCAAAATGTAAGGGAACGTTTCAATAAGAATTTGTTTTCTTGTATGGAAATTGATGGCGCACAATTTGAGCATTTGTTGAACTAATAAACGTCTCTTGTGGCATTGAATTTTGATGCTTTCTCCTTTTTCTTCATCTTCTTTTTTCTGACGGCAAATTAAACAATAAAAGTATCTCCGTACATTTTCCAAAAAAAAAAGGAAGAAATTATGAACTACTTAGATCTTTTTTATCGATTTGCCCTGTAATATTAAAACGAAGCACAAAAAGTGAGGTATTATGGTAAAGAGAATTTAAGAAGCTTTCAAATAATGTATCAGTATATCACTCGACAACTGTTCCCTATGATGATAAGCAAAGGGGTAGCCACCCCCTCCCTTAAACATCTTCAGTTTCCAAATTATTAGGCCTGTTACCTTTTCGATGACCCACCCTGTTTATTTAATATAATTTCATCGTAGTTGATATTTTGAGTAATATTTTGTTATCCTGCAATAATGACTCACAAAGAATAATAGTAGCCACCTATTTTAACTCACGGTTGACGCAGTATTACTTACCCACCCCTGTCCACACTTCTAATCAGGTCACCTTATCCGTAGGCCGGTGGTCAAGATCAAGCGCAAGGACGACGATGGGGTGAGCGGTGCGCCGCCGCCAAGCATGGTGGGCCCCGCCACCGGGACCGCACGCTTGCCGGCGGGAGCAGTTGGCCGTCGCGGCGTCACCGAGCTTATGTACGCTGCCCAACAGGGCGATGCCAACAGGGTGAAGGCGATTATACACCAGCAGGTTAGTGGTGTTTTTAGTTTTGTGCATGGGAATTTTGTCCCCTACCCCTATACACTTTTTTTTACATAATAAGGCCTATTCATCTAAATACCAATAATGTCAACTATAACTTTAAATTTCTTCTTGCCTATAGGTACCTTATATTATAGTCGCTCAGAAAATTTGTTTTATGTTTAAAAAATTTATTTATTATATTTTTTCTACAAGCAATGAATCAATTATTCTATTTCAAGGCCTGTCATCTTTAGCATTTGTTTAAGTTGGTAAAGTTAAAATATCAATGACATTGTCTCAAGATCAAGATCACCATAATAAGTCTACTGAAGAAGATTTATTAAAGTTTTTTTTTTTAAATCTATATGGATTCATTTTGCATTTTGAAAGAGAACGATGATCTGATATTGACTAGATAGAAAAACATATTGGCGGAATTTTATAAGATCTTTCGGGGACTGCAAGGAAGAGTGGTACAGAGGATGTAGACAAAAGAGGTCAGACTCGGAAAGAACAACTACGCAGTTGTAGATAGAGGGAAAGTGTCAAAGAATCAAAAAAGTTGATGAATTTTTGAACTAAGGTTAAAATTTTCGTCAGTCTGGTAATCACGCTGTTGAGCACAATGCTTCATAATAATTTACCCACTAGTAATGCATATCGCTACTGCAGTCGATTTTTTACGTCGACTATCATTAGATTAAAAAGGTACCTGGATACGTATACACTTGAATGGAGTAATAATTATTGGTATAGGTGAAAACGATAACCCAATATGCCCAGGCCGTTTTTTCAGGCATTATTGACTGCTTAAACCACATATTATTAGAGTGTAGGAAAAAATCGATGGGCCACTAAAAAATTAGTTCAGGTAACACTCAAAAGTTCTTAATATGCCGAAGTCTCTCTTAGATATTTATCCGGTAGCTGATCTCAATGCTTATAAGGACTTTGGTGGACTTTTTCATTTGAATCAGATTACAAGTTCAACTCTCTTTATTTTTATTTTAGAATACTTAATTCATGAATTACCTTCCCAAATATCACCATTCATCATGGCCGAAATAACGTGCAGTAACTGACATTACTTAAAAAACACTTTCGGAGAAACGGCAAGCAGAAACTTACGTTTGGAGGAACATTTTCACTGATGGACCACCGGCAAAGAGAAATGTTTCTCTAAATGTGAGTTTCTGTTTGCCGTTTCTCAGAAATTGCTTTTTTGGTAATGCCATTTACTGCACGTTATTTTGGCCATGAGGTACCTATAGGTAGTTCTAAAATTTAAAAAATTTAAATAATTTGATTTTTTGGTGGTACACGATTAATCGTCCTGGTCTCTAAGCATAATATTTTCTTATGTTCATATTTTGAGGAATAAATACTGACATTTTGAGGTTTCATAATTTTATGCAACGAGAGATTATCAAATTTATTTTTTAAATACCTTATTAATGAAAGTATTAGCAATTTTGAATCACCGTTTCCTTCATTCATATTTAAATGAATTCTTACCGGAGTGACCAAAATTCTTTATCTTCTTCGCATTTGTGGGCACATTTTTTATCCAGCTAAAACCTACACATCTAGTCACTCGCGATCACGATCAGTTGCTTTGTATAGGTTTTTTCGGAGGATAAAGGGACTATTAGTACTAGAGCTTCAAAACAAAACATTTTTAGGCATAAAAAGTGACCACGAGAAAATCAATGAAAATATATTCAAGATGACTGCACTTCCGGAAATACCGGCAGACGGTGACATGCGGGTGACTTCGGCTTGATTAGCTTCTTATTGTCAGTCGTATGGACAAAAGGAGTCTCATTTTCGAGGCTTGTTTCTGTAGATCCGCTGTATTTTGGAACTACTTCACCACGAAAAGAATACAGAACGTAGGTATAATCGTACAGTTGCCTGCCAGATCCCACAGCTGACTGGTAACATACAGTCGGTCTAGTACCAGAGGAAACGTAGGGTCGCATCATTGGAAACTTCCACGCTTCAAGCACCTGCTAGTTGGCTAGCTGGTCAGCAGGATTTTAACCTGAACATATTAACCCCCAGTTACCCATTCTGTATACTACGTTTCTGTGCCAATTTGTAAAAAAATTTCCGCCATAGGGCGTTTTCACACTGGCCGACACGACACCGGCACGACAACGACAACGATGCCGGTGGATGCGTAAGCTCATGTAATTAAATGGGAGCGCTTTCACACTTACCGATATCGTGTCGTTCCGTTGGTATCGTGTAGTTACAGGCAACGACGTGTCGGCAAGCAGCAGTCACTCCACTCGCGTCGTCGACGATTTATTTTCCATATTTTTTGATAAATAGGGAATTTTTGAGTTGAAACTAAGAAGATGGCCAATTTTAAATACGACATTGTAACATTAATTGAACTAGTGGTATCTAAGCCCTGTATTTGGGATAAAACCAATGAAAACAACAAAAACAAAATACTTCCAGACAAAAGTTGGCAGGAAATATTTCAATATTTGGAGGATGGATATGACCAATTATTCCAAGCGGAAAAGAAAAAGACAGGTAAGTACAATTATTATTATTCTTTATTCGTTTATTTATTAAAATTTAAATTTTTGATAACTGCCATGGTAATTGTCCATCTTTACTTACAAAATAATTTGCAAAACACGTGCGCACGCCTTGCCCAGTTTTATTAGTGGAACTGTGTTTTAACATGAGGTAGATTTTGTAATTTGGAACCAGAAGATATAATTAAATCTTCCGTGCGATATCCATCTCTTTTGCGTATTATGTTATGTAATACAATACCAGCTTTTATAATATTTTTTGAAAAACATTTGGAAACATTAATTGCTCTATGGAATATTCTCTATTTGTTGCTTAAAATTCCGAATGCGCATTCCACATATCTACGAGCTCTATGCAGTCTATAGTTGAAAACACGTTGTTTGATACTCAAATTGTGATTTGAGAAGTCTCTTAGTATATGCTCATTCATTGGAAACGCATTATCGGCAACAAAAACATAAGGAACTTTCAGGTTTATTTCTGGTGTTAAAGGTTTTGCTTCTGGTATGTCTAATTCATCGTTAACTAGTCTTCTCCAAAACTCAGTATTTTGAAGAATGGACGAGTCACAATCCTTTCCATATGCTCCAATATCCACAAATAAAAAATTGTAATCTGCATCGGCAATTGCCAAAAGGACTACAGAGTAATATTTCTTGTAGTTGAAATTCATCGATCCTGCATGAGGAAAGTTTTCGATCCGAATGTGTTTTCCATCAATAGCTCCAAGACACCTAGGAAAATTGGCTTTACGTTGAAATTCATTGGCTACTTCTCTCCAGCCCTCTTGTGATATTTCCTTGAGATGAATGGGTCGGAAAGTATTCCATATTTCGCTACACACGAAGTTTATATTTTTGCTGAGAGTAGATATCCCAATTCTATAATTATAATGCAATTCTGTTAGAGTGCACCCGGTAGCTAAATATCTAGAAAAAATAAAAATTCATTTATAGTTAATTTTGTTTTCTTTTTTTTTTGCAGGAGAGACAATTATAGCTAAATGGACTAATATTAGGGATTCATTTTTGAGGTCTTTAAGAACAAAAACTGGCCAAGGAGCAAAAAAAAGTTATATATACAGCGAGCATCTCCAATTTTTACTGAAGCTAGTGCAAAAGGATGACACAGAAACAGAAAGTAATTTTAGTCAGGCTCAAACAGAAGACCACAGCACTGAAGTTGAGGATTTTGCAGAGTCGCAGCTGCCAACTGCATCTTCGCGAATTATATCAACGCTGCAGCTGCAGCCTGCTCCATCAACCTCTCAATCAACTTCAACTGAATGTCGGCCAACAAAGTCAAAAAGGAAATTGGATGATATAGAGCGTGAAATCCTATTAGAACTGAAAAAAGGGAAAAAATCAAATGAACCATGTTCAGGAAATGCTTGCAATTCGCGGCATCTTCAATCCGACCGAGAAATATTACTTTTATCCTTTATTCCGTATATACGAGATATGAATGAAACAGAATTGATGGATTTGCAAATGGAAATTTTAGCAACTATAAAAAAAATTAAACAACAGCGTGTTTCAAATCAACGCCAACAGTATTATGCTAATGTACCGCAGCCTTCGCCTGTGATGAGCTACTCAGACTCCTATCAAAGTTCACTCCAAACTTTTGACTATCAATCGCCCCCTCCTTCAAATCAGATAGAACACCCAGAACAAGAACAACCGACAGAACAACCTTCTGGAATATTTTTGAGAAACAATGCAAATGGAAATAAGTTTCAAGAACTTTTAACTTTTAACTTTTAACAAGATGGCCGCCGCTTTAAGTACACGCGAACGAGAGCTCCTTAATAAGGAGCTAAATAAGCTAAATAAAAATACTTTAATAGATATTATTTTAACCAAGAGTGTACCCAAAGACTTAAACAGTGAAATAGTGAAAGATTTTCTCAGCAAGTTATTTAATCATGGAGAAAAATTAGACAGCAACCCAACAGCGACAGACGGCGATTCCTGTTCTCGCAGTACAGCTGGTAAAGATGAGCGTACAGTCATTGAGATAACTATGAAGGTTCATTCCTTGAAAAGGGAGGTAGATTTGCTAGGTAAATTAAACGATTGTCTCGAATCAAGATTGAGAGATCAACAATGCATAATAGATTTGTTAAGAAATAAGAAATCAGCGAATGACGAGCATATGGAGAGGCGGACCATCAAGGTAGATAAGCTGAAAAAGCCTGAAATTGTGATAAGGAGTACAAATAAAGAGGTAAATCCAACGGCCTTGAACAGCAACAAACTGTGCGACCGAACACAAACTAGTGTGGAGAGAGAAGCAAGATCTACTAATGTTGACGGAGGTGACAGCAGTGGCAGAGGACTGAATTATGCGCTCGCTACAGCTAAAGTAGTTCAGAACCGCAATAAGAGAGATTTAGGCCTACTCGACGATGACGGTAACAAGACAGCAGTGAACCAGCGGTCTACTGATAAGGGACGAGTAGATAGCGATAAAAGGCGATCCAGACCTACTATAATTGGATCAAATAATACTGTCAATAGTGAGGTTAAGACTGTGCCAAGGAATGGCTATTTACATTTATACAGGATGCATCCTGATACTGATGAAGCGGACGTTGTTAATTTCTTGGGAAAAACAGCTCCAGACATCGAGTTCAAATGCGAGACTCTGAAAAAGAGCGAATATTCTGCGTCATTCAGGCTTACATACCCGATTCAGTATGTAAACAAAGTGTACGACAATGAACTGTGGCCAGTTGGGGCGGCGGTTCGCAGATATTTCTGGCGGAGAGACTCGGGTTTTACCCCGGAGAAGATGAGCGAGAGGTCCTGATAGACTGTGGTACAGAAAATACATGTTCCCTTGTTCACTTTAATATACAAAGTTTATTCAACAAGTCAGATTTATTGGAGGTGCAACTAGAGAGAGATCGTCCCCAGTTTCTCTGCCTGAGTGAAACATGGATTACGCGAGAAAAAAGTGATATCCAAATTCAAGGTTACACAATGATGGAGCAGTACTACCGAGTCGAGCGAGAGCACGGCGGGGTGGCGCTTCTGGTTAGGGATGACACTGCAGGGTTCTGTTCTCCTATGGGATGGATTGCTGAGATGTCGAAGGAAACACACTTCGAGTGTGTGGGTGTTGTATACAGGGGAGTAGCTTGCATAGTAACAATTTACAGATCATCTGGTAGTCGTGAGTATGACTTGTTTTTTAAAAGGCTTGAAACATTAATTACTCGCATAATAAATAAATATCAATTCATAGTTCTCTGTGGCGATCTGAACATTCACGGGGAGGACGCGGATGACAGACACACCAAGCAGTTGTTTGACGTATTCCAGTCATATGGACTTAGGAACCATGTTAGGGAACCAACCAGGTATACTAATGGGAAGGGATCACAGTTAGATTATATCGTAACTAACTTCCGGGAAGATTTACCATGTAAAGTAATGGAACTAGGCATCTCTGATCATCTGGCTCAGAGAATCTGGTGGAAGGTGCAGGATGGGAACGGTAGCAAAGGTGATAATAATGACAGTGAATTTGTATACAAAAGGATGATTACAGAGGGAGCAATATCAGAATTTAGATATTTATTCAATAAGACAGAGATAGATATTGATGATGGTAAATATTCACATGTCGACCATGTTTTCGGTAAATTTTGGTCTCATTTTATGTGGTGTTTTGAGGTGGCTTTTCCTAGAAGGTGTGTGAAAGTTGGTAAACATGATCGAGTGACTATTCGATATTCAGATGAACTAAAAAAATGTCATCATAACTTAAAATTCTTAAACTGGGTGAAAAAGATCCTAGGAGACCAATGGTTAGGTGATCTGTATCAGAGCTTTAGAGGGCAGTTTAATAAAAAACTTGACACATTTAGAAGTGATTATTATATGTCTGTGATAGACAATTCAGGTAATAAACCTAGAGCATTCTGGAAGATAGTAAATAATAAGCTTGGTAAGTCCAGACATAACATTCCCATCACTCTCAAAACTGAGTTGGGTAAAGTTGAGGATCACGTGGGTATAGCGAATGAGTTTGGCAGGTTCTTCGCGACAGTCGGGATTGCGTCGCGTTTTTCGGTCCCTGGTGCTTCATGCACAGTTGGTCGGCTACAGTCTGCCTCGATGTTCTTCCGTCCAGTCACTGCCGACGAGGTAGCGATTATAATAGCAAACTTGAAGAATGCTTCGGCGGGTATTGAGGAAGTGCCTGTGACGCTTTTAAAGGCATGCTCCCGGGATATATCGGAATACATGGCAAAACTTATAAACATAGCTGTTGGGGTGGGTGAGTTTCCTGACGTGCTGAAATTAACTAAAACCATACCAGTATTTAAAAAAGGAGATCGACACTTGACTGAAAACTATAGACCTATCTCATTGGTTAGTCCATTCTCAAAAATAATAGAGAAGGCCGTTTATAACCGACTAATTGATTTTTTGCAGAAATTTAGCATCTTGACAGAAAGTCAACATGGATTTAGAACACTTTTGTCTACTGAAACAGCCACCAGGGGACTCACTCAGTACATCAGCGAGAAAATAGATGATGGTGAGTGTGTCGTGGGTGTGTTCTTTGATTTGTCTCGTGCCTTTGATACCCTTAATCCTAACTTTATAGCAGACAAACTGAACCGTATCGGCATTAGGGGCCGTATAAATGAGTTTTTGACCTCGTTTGTGTCGGGGCGGAGGATGGTCGTGGCTATGGGTGAGGCTGTATCCGATGAATACGATGTGAGGATGGGAACTCCTCAGGGTAGTGTGTTGGGCCCGTTGCTCTTTCTGCTGTACGTGAATGATCTGCCGGATCATATTAACAAGGGAAGGATTTTTATGTATGCCGATGATACATCGATTGTCATCTCCCACAGAGATAGTGATTTGGCTGCCCTGGAGGTAAATGATGTACTGGTACAGTTTGGTAAGTGGTGTGAGGTTAATAACTTGGTTCTGAATCACTCTAAGACGAAATATGTGCAATTTACAGGTATTTATAGGGAACCGGTCAACTTTGATGTTGTGCTTGACGGCATAAAAATTGCCCAAGTAGGTGTAATCAAGTTTTTGGGGACAATTATTGACTCAAAACTTAATTGGGTTGACCACCTTAACGGTGTATGCGCAAGACTGAATTCTCTCTCTTATGCTATGCTGAAGTTAAAGAAAATATTTGACTGTAACCGTCTGATACAGTTATATTACGGATTAATTTATCCAGTCATATCTTATAACATCATTTGTTGGGGTCAGGCAGCTGACGTGAAAAGAGTGTTTGTCTGTCAGAAGCGTGTTCTTCGTGTAATGTTTGGGTTGACACAGATGGAAACATGCAGAAATGTTTTCAGTAGGCATAAAATCATGACAGTTGTTTCATTGTACGTTTATAAAATATTAATGTCCACGTATGATAACTTGCAGAGTTTTGTAAAACGAAATGAAGTTCATGGCTATTCGACTAGAGCAAATAACTTGATTCATATGCCCAAGATTAAACATCTAAATTATAAGAAGTCTCCGGTCTATGCTGGCTGCTCCCTTTACAACGCTCTTCCCGCAAATATTAGGAGCTTACGCAGAAATCAGTTTAAGATTACTATAAAGACTATACTGTCCTCGAATATCTTTTATACATTAGACGAATACCATGCCTATATAGAATTCGGTGAATTTTCTGGAGCTATAGCTTAGCGATGTGAGCACGGAGCCCTGCGGATGTCGTCTATAGTCTATAGATGTGTTAAGACGTGCAATACTTTTTTTTTGTAATTTCGTAGTGTCAATTTACTGTTTTTGTTATTGTAAATACTGTACTCACTAACGACGAGCCATGTAAATATGTTGTGTGTTCTTTAAAATGGCGAATAAAGGAATAGAATAGAATAGAACTATTTAATGAAGGCAAATGACAATACGAAATGAAGAAGATTTTTTTTATATATTATTTTTATTGTTTATCAGTTTATTGATTTAAATCAGAAAAAAATCTTGTAATTTTTTTTGTATACATTGAGCTGTTTTTGAACTTAAATTTGAACTTGAATTTGTAATCATTTGAACTTAAAATAAAATTAGTTTCTCATATAGTAAAAGACTTACCTTATTGTCACTGCAAGCATTTCTTCGGGTGGTATGCACATTCTAAAGTGAGTGTCTTGTTTCTTGATCTTACTAATTATATTATCTAATATGTAATCAAATGTATTTTTGCTCATGCGAAAATAACTAAAAAACTTGTTTGGGTCATCAGTCAACTTCTCAAAAAGAGCATAATAGGTACCTTCTAAATATCTCACTTTTATAATTGGATGTACCCATAACTTTCTTTGCTTATTTATTTTTTTGCGCCTCAAATATAACAAATATAGCAAATACAATTTTTTGGTAACTTTCACCATGACCCTTTTTTTCTCTAACAGCAACAACCGTTATTACACAGCAACTGCATGTGCCGTGTCGTAGTATGTGCAAATAAAATCCCAATATCGTGTCGGTATCGGCGCTGTGCTGATGACGTGTCGTTGTCGTGCCGGTGTCGTGTCGGCCAGTGTGAAAACGCCCATAGTAGTGAATAAATTTTTATAGACACATTTCTTAAGAGAGGTAAGCAAATTATTTATACCGTCGTGTTTTTTGTTAGCAACTGGTATGTACAACATAGAATTCAAGAAAAACACTTTTATAGCTACCTAATGTTTTTATTTATACACGCAAATTCATGAAATGTATACAGGGTGATCAGTAACTCGCGCACTCAGAGCATGCTGCGGTAAACTTCACTTTTTAAAAGTGGTAAATTTTCTTACTGCAGTGTTGTGAGTTCTTTTCTTCCAAAGATAGAAAGACCTTTTTTTAAAAAAAGGTGCCAAAACTCCACTGAACATGTGAATAAGTTCGGGTTAGATGGTATTGTTATTATTTTTATTTCCATATCAACGAAGGCATTTGAATATTTTATATTCTAAGTTATATATCGGTCACAATAGCCAAGCTGCTATAGTTTCGGTCAAACAATCTCTAAAGTGCAGCATGACTTTTCTTGGTCAGTACTTAGATGGGTGACCAATTATAGTGGTAAATAAAAAAGTTCCGTGACCGATCGTGCTCCGGGAGGTACGTTTAAAAGGGGGTCCCGGCTGCTTCACAGCAGTCGTTAAGTTACGTCAGAGGCCCTTGAGGCTACTTGAAAACTTCTGACACTTGGGCTTTACCACAGCCATAAGATATTTATTTATTTATTTTTATATTCTAAGTTGAGTAAAGGCGGTTGCCAAACTTCAAATTTCGTTCAGATTTGGGTATTTTATCAATTTACAACATTCTCAATTCCTCTGTAAAGAGGTTTCATGAAAAAAAATTGATGGATTATATATGGCGGTATTCGTTCCAGACATTACAGTAACCTAAATTTTTCATTAATTTTTATCACGGTTATTGAAAAAGTTAGCTTTAAACTCGGATATGGGAAACTCTGTAACTTGAAAACCAACTATTGGATTCAATTTTTTTTGCAGAATATCCTTAATTATAATGGGCTCTATATCGCCCTGTATTCGGAGTTCGCGAGTTACTAATCACCTTGTATATGCAAAACAATTTTTTCATGAATACCTACTTACCCCACGTATCTCTTCCAGCTTTGGAATTATTGCTGCAGGCGGATAATTTTCCCCGTTATGGCTATTCAAGCAATGACAGCATTTCCTTAAACTAATTTTAGCCCCCTAAGTCTATATTTTTGGTATTTTCATCAATATTATTATTGATTATAATTCATGATATGTTAAATTATTCAAATAATTTAATTACAGTGAAATTTGAGAACTTCCACAGATCGAATTGTTCAAAAACAAGCTAAAAAGAATATTTCAGAAGTATATTATGATGTTCACCTATACAGGGTGTTCTACAAGCTCTATGACAAACTTTGACAGATGGTAGGTTGCTTGATTTTAAACATATTTTTTTTAATAAACATGGGTCCGATTCGTTTTTGTTTAGAAGTTACAAGCATTTAACCTTTATTAACAATCAACAATAAAAATTTAAATTAAATGATAATCACAAAACTTAAGACTATAAAAATTGTTCGAAATGTCCACCCTCAGCTTGAATGCAAGCCTCACATCGACGAACTAAAGATTCGGTCACTCGAAGAATGAGATTTGGATCATTTCTTATTTGGTTAGCTGCATCTTGAATTCTTTCAAGTAACTGCTGATGGGTAGCGATTTCAACATGGTAGACCAGCTGCTTCATGTGTCCCCATAAATAAAAATCCAGAGGATTCAGATCGGGAGAACGAGGTGGCCATGATATTGGACCTCCTTGACCTATCCATTTATTATTATTGTCATAACAACCGATATTTCTATTTATCGGCCTACGTTTTTCATTGAAGTAAGTGTATATTTTATAAGTGTACATTGGTTGACATAGTGTCTTAGTGACATAGCGACTTAGTGTCACTTCCTGGTTGACTGAAAAAATTACGATTCTTTAAATGCTTGTAACTTCTAAACAAAAACGAATCGGACCCATGTTTATTAAAAAAACAATTAAACGTATTCTGGCTCTCATAAATATCGTGAATATCTTAGATCTGACCCATTTCTACACTCTGACATATAACGCTACAGTAATTTGGAAACAAGTGGTTGCTTAATGACTTGAGAATTCAAGCTCTTATTGTGACCTAGTAGTCAAAATAAATACGAATTAGGTTTATAACTTACTATACTTACTATTTACTAGTTCTTTAATGATGAATACTACCCACTGCTTTAATTGCGGACACTTCAAGTCCATAAATTGCTAATTACAGAAAGTTGTAAAACATTTTCAAAACTTCTGTAAAAATGTGATTACCTACCTAATAGAATGTAAAAAAGGTGGAAAGAGAAAGCTTAGTAGCCAAAGTGGAAGAACTACATACAACAAACTGCCTTAAAGGGGTACTTTAGGGAATAAATTGGTGGAAAGTTGATCGTTAGCTGCAGAAGCAGGTTACAGAAACTTATCCAAATGTATTACAGAAATTGTGAATTGTTCGCCAATAAATAGGAGAACGTAATACGGCTATAAGATTCTTCTCTTTCCCGCTGCTTTGTAATTAGACAGCCAAAATCCAACGTCATTATATAAAATCACATTTTAAGCATAACAAACATAATACTTTAAAGGCCAGCAGGTCTCGTTTAGGCAATATTAAAAAAAAAAAACGTAAAACGCAGGCTGTTATGATTTTTTTTTCCAGTAAATGGACGGTCAAAATCGAATGTCATATTAGAAATCGTATATTTACTATTTCTAAAAACGAATAACTTATTCCCGAATTGGGCTTTATTTAAGAAAATTTTTGCCCAAAATTACAAGAAATCTTAAACTAGGTAGTAATTTAATAGTAGCAATAATAATAAGGGATAATGCACCCTTATCACCAATCCTTTAAACTGCTACAATTTCACTTTACTCTTTTAAGGCCAGTAAATGCTTTTGGTAAATTCCCCTACCCCTACACACCCCTGTTCTGTATCGATTCTTATACGAAACACTCTGTACACTCAGGTGGTATTACTCAATTTTTTATACTTTTGCGGAGACCGACGACGTATACATAAGATACGCACTCGGTCAATTAAAAAAAAATTCTAATCTTCTTTTAATTGAATTTATTCCATTCATATCGTGTAAGCACTACTGAAAGGTATTGAGATACCCATATAAATAAAAAAAGTTTTTTTACGAGCCAATAAAATTAAGTAATGAGTTACCTTTCATGGACAACATATAAGTTAATTTGTGTACGTACTCAATTTGGATTAATATTTCATATTACTATAACCCCCGATCGTCAATGAAGCGAAGCAACAGAAACAGTTCAACAGGGGCGTGCGGATTTCGGAGATATTTCAATCGCTTTTGAAGATCAGTTATCAAAGCATGGCTTTCACTTTTTATAAGGCTCATATTTCAGCATTGTGTGGAGATTATAATGGACTCGTGTTTTCATTTTATAATTATTTAACTTTTCTTAGCTGGACCAGACGAAATCCATATAGAGACGATCAAACTGTTTAATGAACAGAATATAGAGATTCTCACTAAACTTCTAAATGAAATATACAAAAGCGGTAATGTACCACGCGACTGGTTAAAGTCTGACTTCATCCCCATACCGAAAAAAGCAAATGCCCATAAATGCGAAGATTTCAGATTGATCAGCCTAATGAGTCATGTGTTAAAATTACTGTTAAAAATAATACACCGACGAATATATAGGAAATGCGAAATGGATCTAGATGACGCACAATTCGGTTTTAGAGAAGGAATGGGTACAAGGGAAGCAATGTTCAGCCTGTCAGTATTATTACAGAAATGCCGAGACCAACAACAAGAGGCTTTCATCTGTTTCATCGACTACGAGAAAGCGTTCGACAGAGTAGAACACACGATATTATTTAATATCCTAAAAGAACAGGGCCTCGATAACAGTGACATACAACTACTGAAAAACTTGTATTGGGACCAAATGGCAGCTGTCAGGATCGAAGGGGACAAAACAGGAGATATACCCGTTCGTAGAGGTGTGCGACAAGGATGTGTTTTGTCTCCCTTACTATTTAACATATATTCTGGCCACGTGTTCGATGAAGCCCTACGAGACACGGAACACGGCATCAAAGTAAACGGACATCTGATCAAAATACTCTGGAGGGACTCCAACAACTTCTAGATAGGATCAACAGAGTCGGAGAGTCCATGGGTTTCAAAATCAATATCAAAAAAACTAAACTAATGACCATCAATAGAAGAAACAACCCAACACCAGCAACTATATACATAAACGGAACCCAAATCGAGAACGTGACCAGATTCAGGTATTTGGGTGCCTGGATAACATCTGATCTGAGTCCTAATACAGAAGTCAGATCGCGCATAGAACAGGCTAGAGCAGTGTTCAATAAAATGCGGACAGTACTTTGTAACCGATCACTTAACCTGAAGTTGCGATTGAGATTCGTTGACTGTTACATTCATTCTGTTCTACTATAATACGGGTGTGAAGTATGGACCCTAAAAGCCGAGACCCTGAGACGACTGGAGGCATTCGAGATGTGGGTGTATAGAAGACTCTTAAAAATACCCTGGACAGACCACATTAGCAATGGGGAAGTCATTAGAAGAATAGGCAGGGATAAGGAATTAGTTCCTGCCATAAAAAAGAGGAAAACGGCGTACCTGGGACATGTAATCCGGAATGACCGAATGAAACTTTTAAAGGTGATAATGGAGGGCAAAATAGGAGGCAAGCGGAGTATAGGAAGACGCCAATATTTCTGGTTAAAGAATATAAGAGACTGGACTGGGCTGGGCTCACACGCCTTGTTCCGCGCTGCTCAGGACCGGACCCATTTCGCCGAGATTGTTGCCAACCTTCACTAAGGGGAAGACGGAACCAAAAGAAGAAGAACTTTTCTTTACTTTTTTGCTTGTGTTTTTTGCAGTGCTTATAAAACTTTAAATTTGTAATCATAGCGGGAAGGTAGGATTCAAATGAGAAGAATTGCTTTAGACAGAAAAATATATCTATTGGAGAAAAATCAAAAGTTTTCATCAACGTCTTCGACTTTTTGAAAGATGACGAAAACAAACAAAAATGTACATGACACAGTTAAAAAGTATTCGAAAATGACCGGTATAGGTAAGACCGCAATTTATGAAATTCCTAAAGAGAAGCGAATAAACGGTGTACTAGTTCCTTCAAAAACAAACCCTGGTCATCCAAAAATTAAGGTAGACGAAAGGTAGACGATGACGCTATGAATTATTGCATTCGAGGAGTTGTTCATTCATATTTTCTAAAGAACGAAATCTCACGATAAAAAGATTTGCATTGACATCGGCAACAAGGTGATGTGTAAAATGTGTAAAACTAAGATGAATAACAAATATTGACTCACGACATAAATTTCAAATTTTGTGAGAGAAACCGCAAAAGCCTGCTCATTGATAAAAAAATAAATTATTTATTGGAGACACAAGTAGGCATATTACGGGAAATCAAAGGCTGCCGTCAAGAAAACCTTCCCATATATTATTGGGATGTGACTTGGCTGAAGGCTGGCCATACAAAAGAACCAGTTTGGCAGGATTTAAATGTTTAGTCAAAAAAGCAGGTATTGGTCAACTGATCTTCGGGTGCCATTAGGCAAATGCAAATGCTTAATTATCACCCACACTGGTAGTGACCTGGGTTTTTTGAATCATCATTCAAATGAACTGTTATTTTTTTAATAAAAAAAGAAGAGAGACTATCTTCAAGACATGGATGCCACACCGTATTTGTGCAATGGTTCAGTACACTTTTGCCAAGCTTAGAAGCGAACTCTGTTGTAGTAATGGACTTGTTGTAATAATCACAGTCGAAGACAAAAAAAAAAACTACCCACCATTGCCTGGAAAAAAGCCGACATCAAGCAATGGTTAAGGGATAAAAACTTGAAAAAAAGAGAGTGCATTGGTCTTAACTTCACTTTGGCAATTTGGCTTCGAGATCGAGCTCATAACCACAGACACATTTAAAAGATATAAATTTTTTTCTGAGTTTACAGATACATATAAACTTTTTTTTGCGTTTACAGTGTTCAGTCTCTCTCCACTAATAAAAATCCTATACCTAGTATCATTCAGCCAACATGGTATGAAATACGTTGTGGGTGAGATTGCCAAATAATTTTTTGTAAAAATTGTACGTTTAGCTGATCTGGGTTCAAATAAAAACTGAAGTGGCATCTCTAAACACAACGTTCAAGCCCTTCGATATAAAAGAACTTCTGCTTTCAGCATTGTCAAATGTATCAAAAGAAAACTGGCGAAAGTGTATTGCTCATGTAATTGAGCAAGAACAAAATATGTGGAATCTCGATTTTCATACCTATGGATTTGCATTTGAAAATTTGATTATTCATCTGCATTTATTATCAATTCAATATTTTATTCATAATGGAAAAATCGGCTATAACGAAGTTGATCAAGATTGAAGCCTTTAAAATAGTTTTTGTTGCTACGCTTTATAAAATACTTCCAGTATGGACTTTGCCCTTGATCATAATGTACCTATTCCTATCAATTATGTTTCCTTATAAGATAACGCCATGTCACAAAATGATGAATCAAGTTGTTCAAGTTAATAACCCCAAGTTGAACGCACCGCTAATGGGATATTTTAAGGGGATTCTCTTTCCAATAATGATTATATATTGCCATGGCAACTGCAAATAACAAACTGCATGTCTAGAGGGCAATGCATTCAAAACAGAATAGGTATTTACGATTTCACTTTGTGTTCTAAAGTAATATAGTAATAATTATTATTGCATTAGAAAATATTAAAAAAAAAAAACTTAAATTCACAAATTATCTAAGTTAACCCTTCTAAGTACTTACTTATTATTTAATAATAATTGTTTTGTGACCTATAGAAAATGTGTTTTTTTGAACGAGTTTGGAACAATAATTAAACATGGATTTGATTTAAACCTTTCTACTCTGTACTTCAGGTAGGTATTATGCACTATTTTTATTTCTTTCTTACACAGAGAACCGGACAAACCTGTAAAACATCTCTATTTTTCGTCCGATTAAAAAAAATCAAAACCCTATTCAATGCTTCAAAGCCGGCTATAAACCGACTGAACATGTAATTTTTTCTGATGAAAATGCTTCCCAGTAACGATTGTCAATTATTTTTCTTTGAATGACAACTATGATTTTTATAATATGTTTTTCTGATTTTACAATTATTTCTTCTGATCACAAATATGAAAAAAAAAATGTTATAAATTACTTGCACAGTCGCACGTAAAGTTGTACATTACAGTGTTTTGCTTTTGGTTTTCCTCTGTTGTCAATTGCTTTTCCTTATTTGTCAAATGATTTTCTTATTTTTCTATCTATCAATGATTATAGTCAATTTCCTTTTATGTCAAATCAGTTTCACTTTATGTCAATTGCTTTTCCCATTTACGTACAGTGACAGTAATATAAACATTGGAAAAGCATTTGATATAAAAGGAATCTCATTTGACAAAAGAGGAATTTGAATTGAAAAATCAAACTGACGTTTAATAAATGGGGGAAACTCATTTGACAAATAAGAAAAAGCAATTAACAAAAGAGGAAAACCAATAGAAAAAGACTGTATTAATTTAAGTACGTTATAACGTTTGTTTACTAAAAATTACTTTGACAACAAGTAAAAAAAAATAAAATTAATTTCATAATGTTGATTGTTGTAAGGTTTGTAAGGAATAAAAGTTTCCATAAACATATGTTCGTAAAAGCTTAGAAATACGGGTGAAAAAATTCATCAGTGGCGTAGATACACGATATGATGACCACTTTTTCACTCAACAACTTCTACGCCCATGGACTTACAAGACCTTACTTATCACCGTTGGATTTCTCACACAAAAAAAAGGTATACCTACTTTTGAATATTTGAAATTCTCCATAGTTTTTGAGTAAATGGAGTCTAAACTTCCTCATATCATTTAACTATACAGAATCGTATATTTTTTAAATTATTATTTTGTATGCAAAAATAACAATAATAATTAATATCGAAAAAAATGGGCTTATTTTTGCGGTATGATGAAGTTTAGACTCAATTTTCTTAAAAACGATGGGAAATTTCGAATTGAAACCTTTTTTGTGAGAAAACTCCAGCGAATCCAAGAATCCAGGGAAGTCCCAAGGGCGTAGAAGTTTTTTCACCCGTGTTTTTCTTCGTTTTGTGTGCTCTAAATTATAATAAATAACCTCTTGGTATAAAATCAAAATATTGATAAATGCCCAAGTTATGCAGCAAAAACTGATTTTTTTTCAACATGATGCTGTACCTATCTTTTTTTCCAAGCTTTTCCGGACATACGTTTATGATAACTTTTATTCCTCAAAACAGGTCTTCTATCCTCAATTTTTACGCCAGAGGATAAATTTTGGTTTTTACATTTTATTTCAAAATCTAGACATTTCCGGTACAAAAAAGACATGAGGCTTGGTAGGTAAATTCTCAACAGTTTTTGAGATATGTACGATTTAGACATTCGAGAAGGACAAAAAATTAAGTATAGGTTTCCGTTAATATTTTTCAACTTTTTGGAAAAATTTACAGATTTGACGTGGGGCTTCTTAATCTCAGATTCCCCGACCACGAAAAACTCCTAGCCACGTTTCCTAGCACTAATATGATCTAAACTTTTTTTTTGTTTTAATTATTTTTTAAAATTTTTATATGTAAATATGTATTACTGAACTTTCACCTATTTAATAATAATTGTACATTATCTCAAAAACTGTTGAGAATTCACCTACCAAACCTTATGCCTTTTTGTACCAGAAATGTCTAGCTTTTTGAAAAATATGTCAAAACCAAAATTTATCCAGTGACGTAAAATTTGCTGGGTAAATAAGTTGGACCACTCTTATATCTACCGTACATTCTTGGTTCAAATTTCACAGAGGTAAATATTGTTGTTGAATTAGACTAATTAATAAAATAACAAAACAAAAAATTTTATAATAAAGTTCAGCCATTTCGCAGTTATTCGAAAAAATATATTTTTTTGGTACATTGAACACCCTGTAACTTCGTTAATACTCAATTTAGAGGGTAGGTTCATTAAGACTGTTTGTCGTAAAATCAAGTAAATAGTCTACCTTAGAAGTTTGTCCCCTTTATTCTGGGATATCCTACGTATTTTCATTTTCGGTCATAAAATCCGAATCTGTTATAAAAATTAGGGTTGCTAACCAAAATTCAAATTTACCCCGCCCCAAAGAAATGAGGGAGCAATTTCCAACGTATTTTTAGGCGTAAAATCTGAATCTGCAATAAAAAATAAGGGTTCCTATTTAATATTCTAAAGTTATTCCCTTCCCATCCCTAGGCAGCGGGGGTAGGGGGGGCCAAGTTTAGTATCATGGGATATGTCCCTTCCAGACGAACAACTTTCATGGGCGACTTGTTTTGATCCGATGCGTAGTTTTGGATATATTCCCATGTCTCCAGATAAACTGAGCATCCTGTACACCTATAATTATTAGACTTTTTTAGTATTTAGTTTTTTGATCCCTGAACACAATGTCAAAATTTGGCGGTTCTTCAAGAAACTTTTTGAGACAATTGATTATAAGACATAAAAATAAAAAATTTGCCTTTTCTGAATCATACCTATTTGAATGGTCCAGATCCTGCATAAAAATACGCTAAGCTTCATATTAGTACATTTTATAGGATGTCCCAGCTCATTCGAGTGGGTTTCTGTGGTCCAAACTATGGATTTTTTTCAGTTTTTATTTTATTTTATAGATTCAAAAATACGGGGTGACAATGCCCATAATTTATAACTATTTTGAACTATGTTACAACAGAACACTATTATTTCGATATTTTTCTTCGCGTTAGAGATATCGAAAGAAAAATTGAAAAAACTTTTAAAAATATTATTATTATTACCCCATTAGATAAGTCTAACGACTCCTTACAAATTATATCTAAGTTACCACCATAACTTTATGATATTCAAAAAGCTCATGTAGGGGATTGTTGAGTAAGTTGAGATACTTTAAGTTTTATTGTGGATATTATTATAAAATTAATAACAACAACAATTATTTTTTATGGGTAACATGTGCAACTATTATTATGTAGGTACTCAAAACTAGTGACTCCTTTAAATGGTATTTTAATTTTTTTTTATTCGAACTTGCGTTCTATCCAAGTCTTAAAATCGTGTCGGTTGTAGAGTAAAATAACAAAAAGAACAATTCGTTGTATAAACATTGCAATACAATAATTTACCTTTAATAATAATAATAATTGATTTTTTTAAATTTTATTTAATTTGTAAACAATTAATTGATAATTTATTAATATTTAATTTTTTTTTATTAATTTAATTTTTAATAATAATAAAACCTTTAATAATTTAATACCTAATGTATTCTATGTTTTTCAGCCTACATCCTTGTATGCCGTAGATCGATCAGGGCATTCTCCACTGCACTACTGCACGACAAGCGAGAACGTGCGGGCTTCGCACGCAGCCGATATCCTGGTGATGGCGGCCCCAGAGCTGGTGGAGAGCCGGGATGAGGAAGGCTTTACACCTCTTCATCTTGCAGTCATCGCCGGGAATATGTCCCTGGTCACTTTCCTCCTAGCCAATCATGCCGATGTCAATGCTTTAGACAATGAACAGCACACTGTCGTACATTGGGCCACGGGTAAGAAACATTAATAATTAAAGTCGTTATAGTCATATAATATAGTCAAGCTATAGACTCCATTTTCAATTAGCTTCCTGATAGCACTCTCCAACTTAGCTCTCTTTCATAACATCCCAAACTGTACTAACTGACTATGAGTTGACGGTTTCACTTATTTCCGCCAAGTTGGTAAGGGTCAAACCAAAGGGTATATTATTTGGTGATGAAACATGACAGGAGTTTTAAATATCAGTATTGCTGACATTAGTATTAGGTACGAAGTACCTAGTGCAACAAAAAATAAGTGTTCATTTGATATTGCTATCGAAATGTGATCAATCCCTACTCTGGTTACTTTTGTGATCATGATCCGTAATTCCCTTACCGCATTGAATGAGGAAAATTTTCTGATTCCTTTCGATTCAATGGACTTCACATAATATGACATATTCACATATAAATTCACGTAATTTCTTATGAATGTGTTCTTTTGCTCTATTCGAAATAAGAGTTATGATCCGATCATACGAATCACATTAGGTAAATCATGATTCATATGATCCGAAAATTTACATCAAAAGAACACGGCTTATGTCTACAATATTGTTACGAATTTCCTAACCGTAGGCTCGACGGATAATTGGGAAACACAAATTTACTGTTTAATTTATTTATTTAATGTCCACAATAATTTCAGATTACAATGTTACAAATATCACTACTTCTTATACACAACAACTTTACTTGGTCTATAACACTTTACTACTACTTCACTAGTCACTTAGGAATACCGCACTGTTCTATATCGCCACTAGTCGCTTGGTTCTTTCGCTTGTTTCTTCGCACACTGCTAGACTAAAACTGACTCAGTTCACTTGCCTGCTGGCTATTTATAGGACATCCCTACCTCTGGAAGTAGCTTCTGGAGGATTTGCGGACGGCTCGCTTCTATTTCCCGAACAAATCCAAGAGAAAGATCTCGAGAATATTCCCTTCCTAGATCTTCGGCTTCCAGACACACAAACATCCATTTCTGGTCTCAATATTGGTCGCAAACTGTTAGGATTGGTGTTCGGCCGAGGAGGACGATAGCGTCTGTTCATTCCAGAGTTAGTCTGGAACGTCAACAATAAGACAGAATCACAGAAACAGCTGACAGTTTTCTGTCTGTCAACTATCTAGATCAGTTGAAGAATGTTATAAACGTTTGAGCACACCGGTGGCCGAGTGGTTCAGTGGGCGGTCTGCTGAATCACTGGACCTGGCGGACTGAGTTCGATTCTCGGTGAAGGCTCTGGGTGTCTGTGTTGTCCTTTCTACTATTTATTTGGCATAATTGAGGCTGGGTGTATGAGCAAGAGGCCCCAAACCCATATTACCGGTGTGGAGCGACTTTGTCTTAACTACATAGTGAAGACCGATGCTCCGCCTTTAAAAAAAATGTTATAAACGACTGCATTCTAGAATCGAATAACAGGACCAGTTTTTACAATAACTAAGAAGAATGCTTACCATTATGAAATAATAATATACAAATCTATAGTAATAATTACATGAAGAGTTCTTTTGGAGCGTAAATTCACTAAGCCTACAAGTACAAAATCCATCGATTTCATCCATTTTCAAGATGAATTATCTTAATCGATTCGCAGGTCCTTACCTATTCCTATTAACTTAAGAATCTAGACTGAATAAAGTAACCTTCACCTGATTGTTCTATTAAGTATGTCTGAGAATGTAAATTTACTCGAAGCGTTTCGGCACGCAATAATCAGACCAGGGCAGTCTTTAACGGGCACATAAGGTTATCAGATGAGGTCACTTGCAAGAAATAACTCGGTTCGTAGAACTTCAAATCTTATATCTAGTAGCGACCCTTGAGGTATCGGGTTAATGAATTACTATCGCGACTTGGAATTCAGGCTTTCCTCCAAAGCTGGCAGACATATAAATCTTTATTTGTTTCCTTGAAAGTCTTCTACGTGTAAGTAATTTTATTCGCGAAAATCGTGGCAATGAATAGGTAATAAATTATTAAATTATGAAGTATCGTGATAGTTTGTTCCTAATTACTCACTGTCCCGAATATGAGGATAATTTCAGTTGGGAAATTCGGATATTGAGTTTCACTTAAATATATTCTAGCCATCCATTTAACGAAGTTACTATAGTAGCTAGTAATGAAATTATTGCGTTTTAAATATTGAGGGGATAATTGAAATAATTATTAGGTAGGTAGGTACGAGTATGTCCTTCTTGTTAATTCCATCGAAATAAATTGAAACAGGTAGCAAATTTTCTATGTAAATAATAGTAATCGATTTTGTTACAAAAATACTAGGCATTAAAATGAGGTTTTAATACATATCTACATTTATAATGCTCCCATTGTAATCACTAACTAGTGACAGGGTTTTACATGAAAATAATAAAGACATCGATTTTATTTACCCATTGTACTAAGTACCTCCTCAACATTCTTTTCATAAAGTCTTCGCAAGAATGTCTCAGAAGTTTTACAAAAAGGACAACAACAACTGTCAGATTACTATCGTTAAATTTGTAGTGTAACCTACCTTTTTAAATAAAATTCTTTGTTATGCGCAACAAAAATCTGTAATGTAACCACTTAACTGAATGAATTAAAAAGGAGAACCCCAGTAGAGTTTGAGCTATCAATTTCCCTGTCATACAAAATATGATTTAATTCCCTGCCCTGAACCCTAGCTTTGAATTTGAGGTTATCCCGCCCTAAACGCCTCGAATGTTTGAATAATTATTGTTGTTGGTTATTTTTTACGTAGACATGAAGCAAAAGGCGGGAGATTTCAGATAAACGAAACAAAGGAGTTCTAATACAACTACTTTATTTTACGTTCCTAGCAACCATAACAGTCTTTACAGTCCTAACAGTGGTTTCTGGAAAGTGCCAATCAATCGTTCCAACAACTGTCACACAAATCTAATGAACTCTTTTTCACACAGAGACAAGTCCCACCCCCTCCCTTAGTGTTCGCGCTAATCATTTTAAACTGAAGCATTACCACTGAAATCTAGGTCATTAAGATAACCCCTGGAAGGGGTTCTATTAGATTAGCCGTTTGCACGGAAGGTAACGGGGCCTGGTTAGGAAGCCAGCCGCCTATGAGGTGGGGGGTCCCTAGTCCGAGGTCCGATTAGGATGCTACCCGTTGGCTGTTTAATTGGCCCCTATGGCAACGATGAAAAAGTTAGATTCACATAAGGCCCTTTCATACGTAGTTAAATAGATGAGCAAACAATTGTCAACCAAAATAATCCACCTTTTTTAATTAATATATTCATAAAGTATAAATAAATAAAAAAGTATAAATCAATGAATAAAAATTAAGTCAAGAATGCTATGTAAACAGGCATATAATAAGGCAGCAATTAAATAAGAGGCAAGATAAAATAAGAAAAACGATCAAAATTGAGGGGATGACGTTGTCATAAGCAGACTTAATGTCAAGGATAACTAACACTGTCTTTACCTTGGCCGTAAAGTTGGTTATCAGTTATCACTTTACCTTGCTCCAAATTTCGGAGCAATTGTTATTTTCACAGATGTCCTCACAAATTTTTCTAAAACTTTTTTTGCCCTCAAAGTTTTCCTTGTCTCAGCTCTATTTTTTTTATAGTAAGATATACAAGTTTGACTCTTTTGAAAAGATCATTTATAACTATCTTTTTTTTTTTTTTTATTACCTCATCGTTACATTCATCGTCCCACCAGGGGGTGATGGGAATTTTGGTAGATGGGAATTTATTCTTTCGCGGAATGGATTTGTCGGCTGGCTTAATAATTGCTTCATGTAACTGCAGATATGACAGGTTTAAGTTACTGAGGGTGAAGAAATAATAGGTAAATTCTGTCCAAACAACTTTTTTGATATTCTATTATTTGTTATATGATTCTATGTCTAAGGTAAGATAGAAGCCGATGTAGATGCAAATTAATCAACTAAGGGGGGAGAACAACCCTTATTATTGTAAACTATACTCGCATATATGATACTTATAGAATTTTCTCAGAACACCCGTTTTAGTATGTCCGTATCATGCATTTAAAACCGCTGTGTGGTATTTTCCCCCTTACTGCAATACCTAAAAATGTAGTTCTAGCAGTCCACTTTCCTTAACGCCTCTTTCGATGGCATGAGAGTGCTTTGTTAGCACGCGAGTGGCCACTACTTTGACCTACTTACCGGTCCTTTCACTTGCAGTGTGCGGCGAGGAAGCGGCGTTGAGAGCTGTATTAGAGGCAGGGGCGCCCGTTTCCACCCCCGATCTGCACGGCGGCTACCCACTGCATTATGCGGCACAGATGTGTGGCGGCACTGTGAGTATACCCATATGTAATCGGTACATGTCGTTATGCCGAATTTTTTTTTTGTTATGCTATCATTTCATTTGTATTCCAATATTATTTATAGAGCATAATTGGCGTGTACTGGGTGGTCACTTCAACCTGCTCACCATTGGAATCTCTTAAACCATCAAAGATACAGATCCGGTTAAATTAGAGAAAGTTGCATAATTTTATGCTTAATAAGAATCTTAAACGAAATTTATAGTCTAGCAAATACGGATACTGGAAAAGTGGTGTAATAGCATCGATTTGAAATTTTTTTCTGGATTCGTTAGATTTTCAGGAGACCTTCAGTTTGACCTTTTTTACCTCGAAAAATGAGAAAATTATGGAAATTTCCCCCCATTCAAAACACCCCAATTTGTAAAAGTGTAACAAAAATTTAAAAATAAAAAATTTCACCTCGCAAATCCTCTCTCGGGAGTTTTCAGGGTCGTTGATTACGCAGTCGAAGACGAAAAACAAGTGAGGGTGGTTCCAAACCCGCAAAACCACCCCAACCCAGGCAGCAGAGTCACATTATAATGACGTCATTTTTTAGTTTTTTTGTTCCCCGTTGTCATATTATCAAAAATCACGTGATTATTGCCAATACACGTGATTATCAAATATCAGACGTGATTTATACGTAAAAATCATTTAGACGTAAAAACCACGTCGACGGGCTGTCACATAATCACGTCATCCCACCGTCATTTGTCCATCATTTCTAAAGTCAAAATGACCAAAATGACGTTATGGTGATGACAAAAATCACATATTTCAACGACCAGTCCCTCGGGGGTTTTCGGGGTGGCTTATCACGAACTCGAAAGTCCAAAACCAAGTGAGGGTGGTTCCAACCCCTCAAAACCACCCCAAAAAGTTCCAGTAAATTTTTATTTCGCCTCGGAAATCGTCAGCTTCAATGAAATTTTTCAGCTTACAAATCAATCAGCTATCGAAAAAGTGAAAAGGTTTACTTATCAGAATTATATTGCACATCGCATTGGGTGTTCAACGTTATTTCATTGGACTCCGGAATTCGTAATCAGTAACCCTAAAAAACCCCGCGAGACGATTTCCGAGGAGACATGTTCATTTTTGTATCAAGTCACTTCTTGGGGTGATTTTGAACGGTTGAAACCATCCGCACTTGCTTTCGGATCTCGGATTCGTAGTATGCGGCCCCGAAAACTAAAAGTTAAACGTTTTATCCATTTAAGCAAATAGGTTCATTCAACTAACAAAACCAGACACTTCTATACCTAATGCATTGTGTTGATCTAGGACCACAGCAGCAGCCCCGCCACATACGTACAGCATAAATTTTATAGGAAGGCGAGAGTTTGACGAGAATTGGTTAGTGCGCAGATACGCCTCTGAATCCATAAACATTTGTTGTCCAATAACTCCAATATCAACAATGTTAGTCGATGTCTACGTTAAAAAAAAACAACCAACCAGATAAGGCTGATAAAGAGTATCTCCGCCGTTCATCGAACGAGTAAATTCTTTTAGTGGCGGTGAGTAAAGCTCGCACTGGTTCTGGAGAAGCTCAAACGTCTGTGGCTACCAATATGATTCCAAATTTCGAAAATTTTGTGTCTTCTAAAGAGAGTTTCAAGATATACAGACAACAATTTGAAAATTATTTGACAATGAAAGGAATATTTCAAAACAAAACTCTTTGCAGTCAAATGTTATTGAATTCGATTGGATCTGTTACCTATCAACTTATTGTCTCAATAAAATAAAACAGCAGAGTCAGCTGTGTCCAAAAAAGAACATAAATAAGTAGCCTAGCATAAATTTTTATCAATATATCAGCAAGAAAGCCAGACGATTGGCGAGTTTGTAAATTCACTTAAGCTACGTTTTCCTAGCTGCGTATATCGCACTGCGTACGACGCATGCGTAACACACCCAACACTGCTCTTGTTTGGTTTAAATCGGACCGTTTTCCTACAGTGCGTGTTCCGCAGCATTGGACGATGTGCGCTCGCGTGAAACGTCGGCTGTGCCTCGAGAGCAGTCAATCACGCGACGCACTGTGGAAGTGATTTGTTTTTTAAGTAGTAATAATAAATATGGCGGGCAAAAAACCTTATTTTTCTGCAGCTGAAGATGAACTGTTAATTGCACTGGTGGCTGGACTACCCATAAATATATGATGCAAATTTAAAAGACTATACAAAAAAAATTAAATTAAGAAAAACTTTCACTACGTCTTTTTTTCAAACTTACTATAAATACTTCTTCTTCTTCCTCTCGTAGCTCCTTCGTGATGAGATCTATAACTCTTTTTCTCATTATATTATTATTATCAGTCATTTTTTCATTTTTATAATACTCAACGCACTATAATAAAACGTTTATTCGAACTGATTTGCGCAAGTTGGAAAACACTGTTCACGCAACCCACACTGCGTAGATCGTCCTGCGTAAACCGCAGGCGTTTTGCGCTAGCGTTTGACGCAGCTAGGAAAACGTAGCTTTAGACGTGAATGCGAAAAGGACCTAGCTGACGTGTTCCTAAGAATTCAATTTATCAGAGCAATTTGTGATACGTCAATGAGAGAACATATACATTCAGAAAAAAATATCGCAATTAAACAGTCGTCTGCTGGAATGTAAGCAATCATCAACATTGGATCCAAGTTCGTCGGGTGTTAACAAAGTTTCACGTCTTTACAATAAAAAATCTGAAAACACTCACACAAAGAAAGGAGAACATAGACAATACGTTCGTTCACGTTCAAAATCTCGTCTGGATTATCAACATCTTGGAATCGCCAACCTCTGCCTGAGGTGCGGTTCAAGTTCACGTAGAATTCAAACATGTCAATATAAATACAACAATTTACAATGCAAGTCATGCTCTGTGAGAGGGCACGTTCAAAAAGTTTGTATAAAGTCATTACATAACTTTTTCAATGAATTTAAAACTTTAATAATGGAAGGCCAATAATAGATACTTTTTACTAAGCCATAGAAACAAAAAACAACTTATTATTTAATTGTTTTCATACTTCAAAAATATTTTTATTTTTTTTTTTTTTTTTAATAAAGAAAAATTATTCCTAATGGCATATGAGCATATAGTGGAAGTCATTTGAACTTTTTTAGCTCAAATAGGCTCTCCAGGATTTATAACTTTTAGAAAAAATATCACAGCCAACTTGAATTTGGAAAAAAGACGGATGAATTAGTACTACGGATTTTAAGTAAAATCATCAATACCTGTTAGCAGCAGAGAACCTTGATATAAAATTTTGATATAAAAATCTGTCATATCCGGTTTCTCTAGTTAGCAGTGTCTGGAAATGTGTCTCCATAATAATACAATCATAATAGACACTCTGTATATTGAGATTCAAAATAGCATATTACCTACATACAAATGGTGCACCTTGTATAAATTGTGAAGATATACTCCAGGGTATTTGATTAAATATGTGATAAATTACGCAGATAGTTTGTGTTTATTTAAAGTAAATATACGCGGTAATTTGTTCGAATGCTTGTAGGAGTAGGTAACAAAACACTATTACCTATTGATATTTTGTACTGTCACAGTTCACAGTGATGACAAATCAATATCAAAGTTTTTTAACCTGGAAACCTATTATTCACTCCAAAACTACTGCATTTATTATTAGGAGAAATGAATTGGTTGGTGAAATATAAAATTACTTTCAAAGACATGCTGAGTGTTGTTGGTCCTAAATTATACGTCCCAATTTCGTGTATAGATATTGTTAATAATTTAGTCTTTAATCGTATAGGTAGGTACCAAATGTTAACTTATCTGATTGGATTATTTTCTTGTCATACCCTAACTGCCAAGAAAAAAAAAAGATTCCAGTTATGCAAAAGTTGGTATCCGATTTGAATTAAACGTAAATTATAACGTTTATTTACGACTCAGTTAACACATCCAGACAGTTGCGACTCTGCTATTTATATGCAAAAGCTACTTGGTTAAATCGTGACGATGGCTAATTTTTTGATAATCTTTTATTTAAAAATTTTCTTATAAAATTTTAACGGAAAAAGAGAGAAACTTTATCCTTTACAAAATGTGTTCAGAAAAATCAGTTCTTTTTAAATATGCAAAAATATATAGGTATGTTTCTAGGAAAACAAAATCGATGACGTCATCCCTGCAGTTTCCAAATGTGGAAAAATATGCAAATTAGGATTTAAATGAACCTTACGCAATCCCATTTAAGATAAAGGGTTAGCCCTTTTTCTTAAATCTTCAGAAAATTAAATTAAATTTCAGATTTTTTCTATCGCAATTTTTTTTTAATAGGCTTGAGACATCGAGGTTCGCTCACCCTGTAGACAAACACTTAGCTATTTTTACAATAATCAAATCTCGCTAATGGATCAGTCGCAACGTGGTGTTTTTAATGATAATAAGGTCATTTTTGTCGTCTGTCTTGATAATTAAAGTACCTACCTTATGTAATCTTTTCTTGATTTTCTGAACTTTGCTCTGTTATTAGTATTTTATTTCTTTGGACAGCGCAGTTGTAAATTCTATAGCGGCCAGGTATGTGCCGCTTCTATGATCGATAGTTTTATATGCCCTACGCCCGAGGAAGTGGAAAATGTTCATACTTAGGTACTCCTGGTGTTTGTGACTCTATATTATATATGTTTTAGTGTATTTTTTTATACAAAAATACACTATTGAGGACGACATCACTTTTCGAAAATCACCCAAACTCATCAAATGTCCACCGATCCTGACCCCCAGATCACGAAAAAGTGGTTTTCCAAAATTCACCTGCCCACGATATATATATATATATTTATTTCTCCAAAATCACGAAATTTTGATTTTAAAAACGCTCCTGTAGCTTTATCTTTCAAGATTAGTGAACGAAATTTTGCACTCTTATTAAACTTTAGGTACAATTTCGATTTTCATTAAAAAAATTTCCAGAAGTCGCGTCACTTCTACAGGGTGTCCCTTCAAAATTCGGAAAAACCCGTTTTTGTCACTTCATTTCAGGTCGCAGTTTTCAATCTAGGAGACTGAAATTTTTGTGAAAGTAAGATATCCACAAGGAGTGGTCTGGTATTGCACTATAGCAAAATCGGCTGAGCCGTTTCAAAATGGCGGCCATTTCAATTTTTTGAAAAAGGACTATTTTTTGAACCCCTATATAAGCTAGATAGAAGAAGAGTTTTATATCAATTCACAAGATTGGAAGTAAATGACTTGAAATTTAATTTAATGCAATAAAATTTGCATTTTTTTCTATTAATAAGCCAGTGGCGTGGGTAGGAAATGGGTAAAAATGGCTAAATTTCTCCAACAAATTATGAGCACATTTTTGAAGTAATTAAACTGAAATTTTTACAGTGGACAACTATACTAATAGACTTCAATCCTTGAGAATTTCAAAAAGTAAATAAGAAAAATGGCGGAGATATTCGATTTTTTTTACATGATGTTTATAACTCTAAAATTTTAAAAACGCTCCTGTAGCTTCATTTTTCAAGATTAATGAACGAAATTTTTTACTCTTATAAACCTTAGGGCTGACGTTTGATTTTCGTAAAAAACATTTTCCTAGAGTTGTGTTACTTCTACAGGATGTCCCTCCGAATTTCAGAAAAAAAACCGTCCGTGAGGCGCGGGTTCTGGTCGAAGTTTTCAATCTAGCGAGCGCTGAATTTTTTTTGATAGTAAGATACCCTCAAGTAGTCGTCTGGTACTGTATTTGAGTAAAATAGGTAAAGACGTTCCAAAATGGCGGCCTTTTCAATTTTAGGAAAATGGTTAGATTTTGAACCCCTAAATAGGCAAGTTAGAATCAAAAACCTTCAAACGAAATTAACAAGATTGGAATAAACTTATTTGAAATTTGAGCTAATGCAATACAATTTGCATCATTTCTATTAATAAGCCAGAGGCGTGGGTAGGAAAAGGGTAAAAATGTCTACGTTTCAATAAACATTCATGAGCTTATTTTTGAAGGAATAGAACGGGAATTTTGATAGTAGACAACAACTATACTAATAGCATTTAACCTTCAAAAATTTCAAGAAGCAAATATAAAAATGGCGGAGATTTCAAATATTTTTACATGATGTTTATTCCTCTAAAATTTCAAACTTTCGGTTTTCAAAACTCTCCTTTCAGTTTTTTCCGAATTAATTAAAAGGTAGTGTAAAAAATAGTATTTTTGAAGTAAAGTTAGCCAGTGGCGGGCATAGTAAAAGGGACAAAATTGTTAAATTTTGACAATTTTTTTGTTTAAAAATTAATTCTAAGGCACGTGTTCAAACGAAATGAAATGAAATTATCACAAAAATTTTTCACAGTAAAGCACTACGCTAACATGACATGACTATGGAAAATTTCAGAAAGCCAATAATTTAAAAAGCGGTGAAAATATTCATAATTGAATCGCATAAAAACACACTATTTACGCGATTGATGCGCAAGATGGTTTTTAGAGTAACGAATGTGGAAGCAATGCAACTGCAAACAATAATAATTGTTCTACAGTTCATCTTTCTGACTAGTTTGTTAAGATCGTCTGATTGATAATAATTACTTTATCTAAACTAGTCACAATGAAATAGGTATCACTTACTTAAATGATCACAATTTTTTAATGCAATTGATCTGGTGAAAAAAAATGCAATGGACTAACGCAATGGAATAATTTTAAAATATTGTGATTAAAGAAAAAAAATTAGTACCGTAGAGTCTCGTTAATCCGACCCCTTCTAATATGATTCGAATTAGCTGCGACTCTACTGTATAATACAAAAAAATGCTATTGAGAATCACGAAAAAGTAAAAAACAAAACAACCTTAAGAAAAATAATTCATAAAAAAACAAAGAAATAAGACAAAATTCAGAAATAAAAAAATAAAGAAAACAAAATGAATAATGTAGGTATGTAGGTATGTCCACCTATGACTCTTAGATAGAACCGCGGCACAACGATCTGGCATTGACCCTATCAGGGATGTAATCAAATAATTTGGGGCTTTAATGTCAGAAATAACAGTTTTTAATGTCAGCTAAAGTATATATACAGGGTGGTCCAACTTAAAACGTCAGGACTTTACCAAACGATAGATAACGTTAAAATAATGCCAGTTTCTCTGATACACTTATAGCCGGGAAAGCTTCCTTTTCAAGATACAGGGCGTTGAAATTTTGGGAAAAAAATAATGTTTTGAGAATATTGTCAAAACGGCTGCTTTAAAAAAATTGAAATTTGGCATGCAGCATGAGCTAAGTATCTTTCATGATTTACGGCTTATGGTGATAAATTGCGAAAACCAGCGGCGGAGATATGGGTGTGTCATCGCCCCTTTAAAAAAAAAAAAATTGACGCCACTGATTCTATGGTTACTGACAATTGTTACATTAGTTAGGTATTGTTTATTTCTGTTATTTAATTATTTAAGTAAAAGTTATTTGATTAGAATTTGTCTGTTATTCTTAAAATGGCTACGGATATTACCTAAGAAAACCTGAATTATCTCGAAAACGGTGCACCTTGTGAAAAAAATTAGGGAGTCCTTTTTTGTTCTAAAAAGCATGGGGCATTGAATAGTGTTGTGAGTCTTGCCACAAAGTCAGTGGCGTCAATTTTTTTTTTGAAAAGGGGCGATGGCACACCCATATCTCCGCCGCTGGTTTTCGCAATTTATCACCATAAGCCGTAAATCATGAAAGATACTTAGCTCATGCTGCGTACTAAATTTCAATTTTTTTAAAGCAGCCGTTTTGACAATATTCTCAAAACATTATTTTTTTCCCAAAATTTCAACGCCCTGTATCTTGAAAAGGAAGCTTTCCCGGCTATAAGTGTATTAGAGAAACTGGCATTATTTTAACGTTATCTATCGTTTGGTAAAGTCCTGACGTTTTAAGTTGGACCACCCTGTATATATATATATTTCGTATGAATTATTACATTTTAAATTAGAAGGATGATGTGGATATATGATTTATAAGTACAATATTGTAGAATTTTCATCATTGTGGGGGGTAGAACGTACGGTTTGTAGAATATAAGGATGAGTTGTTGATATCATGGTGAAGCATTCGCTTTTCCAGCCAGTCTAGGGAAAAACCCCATAAAAAAAAACCTAAACACACTATTCAGTTCATATTGGTTTTAGACTTTGTAACCAATTCACTGCATCTGGAGTAAGGCGGTGGATGTCATTGAAACCGCCAAGAAATTTAGTTTCTGGACACTCTTCAACAATATGAGTAATTGTTTCCTCAACTTCGCCACAAGTGAGACAATTTGGACTTGGAACTGCCATCTATTTGAACAACATTTAGTTACAGCGTCCATGGCCAGTTCTTAAACGATTCAGTTTACTCCAGAGCTTTCTCGGTAGGTCGAATCCGGGAACTTCCTTTGTTGGATCTTGGATAAGGTGATGATTGAAAACATTCTGACCTCTCCATTCAGACTTCCAAGAATCCAATGGGGAAAAGATCTCATGATTTTGTTGCCAAAATGGATTTTGAGATTTCAGTCTTGTTGTAGGAGGATTCTGAAGATCTTGCCAGATTGGAAATTCCGGTGTGCATTTGTCGAATTCTCGCTTAGCCGCTATTTGTCTTCTGATTCTTGGTGGTGTAATGTTTGAAATTACCGGCAGCCAAGGTGTTGGAGTTGACTTAATACAACCAGTAATAACTCGCATGGTGGTGTTCAATTCAGAATCAATTTTATGGACATGAGCGCTATTCATTCAGATTGGGCAACAATATTCGACCGTAGAATACACAAGTGAGATGCTTGCAACTCTTAATGTGTCTGCATGACCTCCTCAATCCGAACCGGCAAGTTTATGTAAAAGGTTGTTTCTTGTTTTAAGTTTCTTGCGCAATTTGTCAATATGCGGCTTATAGGTTAATGAAGTATCAAAAGTTACTCCAAGGTATACTGGATTGAAATTGTGTTTCAAGATTACATTGTCCATCGAGACTTGTAATTTTCGATGTTTTTCGTGGTTGTTCAGGTGGAAACAAGATACTTCGGTTTTGTTGATGGGATTGGGGCAAAGACGCCATTTCTTGAAGTAGTCTACCATTATTTGGATGTCTTCATTTAGTACATTTTCGATTTCTTCAAAACGTTTATGTTGATAAGAAAGAGCCAAATTATCAGCGTATAAGAATTTTCTGCAGGTAGTCTCTGGTAAGTCACTGGTATATAAGTTGAACAATAATGGCGCTAGTACTGATCCATGAGGAAGTCCATTATTCAGGTATTTGACTTTGCTGCTTTTTTCATTAATGAAAACTCGAAGTTTCCGGTTTGATAGCATATTATCAATTAAGGTGACAACTCTTCTGCAGTTAATGGTTTTGTATAATTTGTGAAGAAGGCCATCTTTCCAAACAGTATCATATGTAGCTAAAGTAATAAGTAATTACAAGAAATAAAGAAGGGTGAAATCCGGGGTTAAATCTGACTGGGAAGACCTATCGTAGTAAACAGACAGCTTGATGTGATTCATGTTGCTAGGGCTGTCACACTGTTATTACTCTAGTCGGTAAAGTAAAAAATATAGCTAAAGTTCATAAAAAATCTTATCTAAGATATTCTTTCAATAATAATTGTTAGTGAAGAGGTTATACTTAGAACATAAATACACAAAAATTAGTTCCGTGAAAAAATTATTTTTTCGCTAATGACTCTCGTTAATCATTGGATATATCAAAAAAAAATTATTAGAAAAAAGGAAGCTTATCTTGTAATTTTCTCGCATATGTCATAGTTTTCGAGTTATTCAATATTAAAGAAATTACAAATTTTGAATTTTTGATGCCCGCGAATTTTCGTGCATAATTGTTGCACACGCAGCCTCTAGAAAAAAATGAATTTCTCTAACTTTTTTGCCATTCTTATTTATTATGAGTAAGTTTTAGTACATAAATAATAAATATTACAATATAGAACAATAATAATTATTGTCTGTTAGTTTTTGCTATTTTACGTATTTACTGGCCCAATAAAAATAATTGAAATTAATATAATGTTTAATGTATTATATTTGAGGTCAAGGCATTAAGTACCTCAATGCCGAAACAGATAAAAAAAATACATTTTGCAATTTTACCAGCATATTAAAGTTAGCCAAACTTTGGCTAATTTTCTATTATTTACTAACAATTAAACAAAAGACCAAAACAAATTGGAAATGTAGCTAAAAATTTTTTCTTGGTTCAATGCATTTATTATGATTCATTAAAAAAAAATTGATATTTTTTTTATTAAAAATTATTTTTATTTTTAAATTCATTTATTTAAATTTTAATTTATTTATTTCAAATTAAAGTAATGAGTATCAATTTCATAAGTACTTGTATCAAATTTGTTCGAAATCGCTTCAATGGTCTGAGAGTAATGACAAAAAAAAAGATTTTTGAAACTGAACTTTGGAGGGCGATATCTCCCTTGGAAAGAGTTTTTCGGAAAAATTACAATATGCGTGTCAACTTATTTTTTGAATTTTTGAAAAACCATCCTCTGTACCTTCCTATTTTTATAAAATGAGCTATACAATTTTGGGACTCACGGATTTCCGTCATTTCTTCGGTTTTAAAACGTAATAAACTCGATTATGTCGTAAACGAAGCTTCACATCAAAACTTTACAAAATATACTTTCTCTCCAAATTGAACAAAGAAATAAAAAAAGTGTAATTTTTTAAAAATATCCAATGGCGTACAAAAAAGGCGGGAAAATGAAGACAATCCCCCAGTACCTACGCCACTGGACAATTTTGAGAACATCATTAACGTCACATAATGAGGCTTAATTTCATAAGTACATACTTGTTCCAAACTTGATCAAAATTTCTCCAACGGTCTGAGAGTTATGGCAAAGGATTTTTGAAGCTGAACTTTGGAGGGCTGTATCTCCCTTGGGAAGCGTTTTTCAGAAAAATGACATCATGCGTGTGTCGACTTGTTTTTTGATGGGTTATAGAATGGTGAATTATTGAGATTTAAAACCGGGACACCCTGTACAAACTGTTGTCTCTACCAGTTGTATAAAATAAGACAAATATTATTTATTTTCAGGACAAAGAGACAACTTTTGCGATACCAATCCTATCCACCCTCCTTGCGCACCCGGAGTGCCAGATTTCTGTGCAAGATGGCGACGGACGTCAGCCGTTGCTATGGGCTGCCAGCGCGGGTTCAGCGAGGGCCGTACTGGCCCTTGTTAGGGCTGGTGCAGCTGTTGAGGCTCCCGATAAGGACGGACTCACAGCACTGCACTGTGCCGCCTCCAGAGGACATACTGATACCCTAGACACCTTGCTCACACTCTGTGGGGCTAGCACAGACTGCATTGATAGCAACGGGTGCACTGCCTTGCATTATGCTGTTACTTTAGGTAAGATGGTACGTTTGTAAGGGTCAGATCTTTATTAAAAAAAAAAATTATGAGACTATTAAAATATTACTTCATTGATAACGTTCCGTTTTTTTCCTGAAAAATCAGTATTTAGATGGGGATAGAATGAAAAGTCCTTTGGTTCTGGGGTTTTCAATAAAAAATTATTAAGTATTTTGACTATTTAGGACTTTACAGAGTCCCATATATAATAGTGACATTATATTTATGTTGTTTTAAATCGTCTGAGAAAAAAAATAAGCCGACTTTCGTATCAATTTATTATTATACATATACCTATTGAAAAAAAAACCACTAGACATTTTATTTAAAAATATTTTTCAGGGCATGCAGATGCAACTGCTTTACTACTAAGCCACGGTGCGGACCCGAACCGGCAGGATCGCAAGGGTCGCACACCTGCACATTGTGGATGCGCCAAAGGACAAGTGGAAACAGTGCGACTGCTGGCGGCGCATGGGGCCAACTTGTGGACCAGGACAGCCAGGGGTGACCTACCTCTACATGAAGCTGCCGCCTCCGGTCGTCGAGAGTTGGTAAAATGGTTATTGGAAATGCGTCCAGGACAGGTAAACGCCAGAAACAGCGACGGCAGGACTCCGATGCATTGTGCTGCTATGCATGATAACGCCGATATGGCTAAGGTAAAGAAACAAGCTATTTATTATGTCCCAAATGTATAAGTTGTTTTATTGAACTATCAGAATGAAATGGTCAGAAGAAATTTTAGTTTGAGTAATTTTTTATGCAACCTTTGTTGGATACCTTTGAAAAAATTCCTTTCCAAAAAATTAAAAACTTCAATTTTGCAATTTTTTCAATAGTGATGTTCTCAAAAACTATGATATATACAAAAAATTACATAATTAGACTTTTTTAGAAAATTATTCAAGCTCTCATTTTTATAATGAGCAGTTTTTTTGATCTTCAGCTTTTAACGAGTTTATTGGCGAAACAAGACTTTTTATGGAGGGAATGCGCTCCCCTCTCCCAGAAGTGATTTTTATGATTGTATGATGCACTCCCCTCAGAGTACCTTTAGTAAAATTGGACAAAGAACGACTATCCTGACTCGTTTCTGACAGCTATGGTGGGGCGGTTACTTGCAAGTTACATGAGTGTTACAAGAAAATGTCGAATTTTGTTATATTTGACAATCTTTTTACACATTTCTTTTCTTCTCACAAGACTGAAGAATAGACAGGAAAATTAGAAAAACTGTAACTGATACCACAAACTTGTGTTTACCTTTTTATTACCTACAACTGATTTTCAATTAACAATAACAAGTATTAAATAAACCTGAATCATTTTCCTAAGAACGCTTAAAGATGGGAAAACAGTGCAGATGCGAGAAAGTATCTGCAATGTGAAAAGAGAAGTCCGATGAAAATGACACTCACCTTCCATACTCTTATACAATGAAGATCTGTCAATATCCAGGTACTCTACCTCCACTAACAGTTTCTAAAGATACATCTTAGATCCAAATTTCTCTGAACACCTTGTGCATTTTTTACTTTTACCGACTGTAATAAAATAGAGGGATGAGATTTATCATTTTTTTTTATTTATCAGAGTTCCATATATTAACACGTTCACTGCCAACTCAACATATTAAATAGATGTTTAGGTATCTGCTAGAAAACATACCCTTATAGGCAAATAAACGCTACTTATAGAAAACCATAATCAACTAAGAAGTCTCATGATGCCTCAGAGCGTCACCGTCACCAACTCAAGTTAAGTTAACTATCCTCACCATTCTCGCCACACGCCCATTCTTTCAGCTTGAGGCACAGTTTAGTGTGAGAAGTCTATGGATAGGAGACGTGCAATAATTTTAGCCCCGATTGATAATAAGAGAAAACTTCGGGAAGAAAGCGAAGTGATAAAAATTAAATTTCGGGTAGACCCATTATTGAAGTCTGGATTGGTATGGATAACTTCATTCTTGAATTACCGGACGCGGCAAACTCATCGAAACTGCATAGTGTGAAAAAGCTCTAAGAAATGTTATGCCGCCCCAGCGCATCATCTACAGCGAACGTGTTAACTTTATATGGCCAGTAACTCTAATTAAAAACTTACATTTTGGCATTCCGTTTGTTTTACTGGCAACGTTTAAAACTTCTTTCAACATAACACTGTAAACACAAAAGGTACCATTGCCTATTAAGTAAATTTAAACAATAGTTGGTGTTTGGTGTTTGCAGATAAAGAAACATAAATAAAATTGAATATAAATAACTTAAAATTACTGCATATCTTATAATACGTTTTTCAAGAACTTGAACTTCAAAGACGTGAAGTCATGAATAAAGTATAAGCTTCCTGTTCTCTAATAGCTTTTCTGTCGATGATTAATACAGCCAGCCATCATAGCACACGCACGCATACTTGCTCTGTCTCAAGGACAATCTCTATCAATCTTGACCTTTCGGTTAAGCCTGGTTAATAATAAAATAATATCAGATTTACATCAAGTGTTGAATCTACTTGCTTTGAGTTTATTATGGCGCCTGAAGGTCGACAATTCCGTGTGGCTAATACATAGTCCCGATTGGAAGCGGCAGGGAGAAACAATTGCTTCTGGTTTAACTTTGAGCTGAATCATGCCATGAAGGTGGATAACAAAAATGTTTCTCTGGAGGTAGAAATAGAACACTTGATTATTCAAACAAATTATAGAATCAATAACAAGATATTTGATAGTTACTTATCAACCATGCGGCATAAATTTCACAACTAACGAAAACAAATCTTATTGACTAAAACAATCCTTAATTTTGCTTTCTGATTTATATTCATTAAATTTATTTTCAGATTCTTCTGGATGTCGGAGCTCAAGTCAATCCTGTCCTTAGGACATCAAAAAATGTTTTGATGACGCCACTGGATTGCGCCCTTCAGAGAGGTTTCCGATCAACTGCCAAATATCTTCAACTTCACGGCGGAATGCCAGCCAGTAAACTCAGTGACTTAAAGCATAAAGGCGAAGCTGTGAGCATGCAAGTCAGAGATGACGTCACTTTCTGGGGAGATACCAGCAGTGATAGTGAAAGGGAAAATGGGGACAAAGATAAAAGGACTAAGAAAATCATGCGACGAAAACTAGCTTACAAATACGACAAACGACGACTATCAGCATCGGGTAGTGACATTGAAAATCAGTCAGCTAACGCTAAGAGAAGAAGTAGTAGAAATAGCTTCGAGGAAAGACTTAAAAGTCATAGAAGTGACAGGAAAAAAGATAATGAATCCATTAGGATGACAACTAGTCGAAAATCATCTTCAGGAGTTCTAGATTACAGTAACGAGATAGTGATTAATGGTAATAGTGGAGTCAACATACACCAAAGTAGTGAAATTAGAATAAGCAGTGGTACTGGTGAAGATATAACTAGACTGGCTGAAAGTTCACTTCAGATACCTCAGAAGATTACAACGACATCTCCGGAGGGAAAAAATTCTCTCAGTGACAAAGAAAAAAGACCTAGAAGCGCAAAATATAAGATCAGCGGCAAATCAACGAAACCTACCAGTAGCAAAAAAAATAAAGAAATGACTAATACGAATCTGAACGAGCATGAATCTGAAATAAAAGATTCTACAAAAACAACACTCATAGATCAAATAACTAAACCTGTGCTTAGAGATCAAAGTACTAACACGACCGATGAAGTTATAATAACAGCTAACGTAAAAAACGGAAGCTCGCACGGAATCGAATCAGAAAAAGTTGATGAGAATCAAATGATTCCTCAAATTACTCAAAATGAAACACCCAATCAAGAAAATACGTATATAAAGCAGTCCAAGAAATTGCTTGATGAGCAATCTTTGTTATCAAATACTAGTGAAGAAGTTGAGGAAACAAAATCAATGGTTGTTGAAGCGGCTATTCATGAACCTCCTAAATTAAACGGAGAAGCAATTGCCGATGTGCTTGTAGAAAGAATAGCAGCACAAGTTTCCAACCCTACTGCGGATTCAAGCAAAAGTCAAGAGCAAACTCAAACTAGTGCAAGTAATATAAAACAAAATAGCCATGAAGATAGAATAAGCGAATCGACTCTTCCTGTTTCTCCAACTGTACATGAAGAGTTAGCTATTAAAAATAATGACCAGGCAGACATCGATAATTCAAATAACGACAATCAAGATGAGGCCGCAGTTCAAAAACAATTACCAAAGGACGGGAACCTTTCAAATAACGATGCTGCTTCAAAGTCAATTCCACCTGAAGCGACTAATACAGTAATGGATGACAAAGCTAATTCTGGTACTGAAGAAGCAAAAGATATGAATATTGATAACAATTTAATTACAAAAGATGCAGTATCAATACCAGATACAGAAAGAATCGACGACTCTCAGAAGGAAGAAGCAAGTCAAAACATCGAGTCCGAGCCTGTCAGAGAAAGTAAATTGTCGTCAGCGAAGAAAAAAGAGGACATGGCTTTTGAGATTTTAGATGCAACAACAGCTCTTGAAGGGGATGCTCCATATGAAAAAACAACACCTCATAGCGATAGTGAACAAAATGTTCAAAACCTCGAAGATAAAAACAATAATATCCAAAACAGTGGTGAAATGAGAAAAGTAGGTAAACGAAAAGCTGATTTGTCTAAGAGGGCATTAAATGAGACTAAAGAAACGAAATTATCAGAGCGCGAAAGTGCACAAGAAAAAAGTAGTAAAAAGGTCGAGAAAAAAAAACACGTGAAAGATAAAAGAGTCTCTAGTACGAAATTGGGGTCTGAAAAACAAACAAAGCAAACACTAGTCAGTCCAGAAAATGATAAGACTACTGATAAAAAAGTTAAAACTAAAATTGACTCACAAAATGAGGCTGAAGTTGAAAATGAAGAAGAAGAAAAGAGCTCAATAGATGAAGCGTCTGTAGATAACACTGATACTTCTGATACTTCACCATCCGGTACCAGAGCTCATAAGAGTTTTAGAGTATTAGAAGACGAAAGAGCTACGAAAAGCTTCCGTATTCTGGAAGACGAGGAAGCAGAGATACTTACGAATGAGCAAAAAAAAGATAAATCTAAAATAGCAAAACTACAAAAACAAAGATCACGTTCAGAGGAAATTAAAGCAACAAAAGAAGCTTTTAATGAAGATCTCAAAAAAAGTAAAATACCGCGACGTCTAGCAAAATCGTACATATCAACGAGTGATAAACAATTATACAGACCAGATAAGGTTGCCTTTAATCTAGAAGCTGGTTACCCCTCTCTACCTGACATCGCTAATATCCATCACCCTAAACAGAAATACTCGAAACAACTAGAAGTGCCTTCAGCATACAGCGATAATGAGCGAAGTGGGTCTGATTATGAAGACCTGAGGAGAAGTAGTTCTCTGAGAAGAAGAAAACTGAAAAGAAGGGTCAAGGCGAGAGAATCTAAAAGTGCAGGAAGTGACTATGAGAGTAGTAATTTGATTGACTCGGGATTCGAACCTAGTCCTAGAAGTAGCAGGATTCCAAAGTGGCGAAACATGTCTGAGAGAGGAGTGAATATGACTTCCGTTACACAGAGTATACAAACTAATATCAGAAGGTTAGTAGATCGAAATATGTAAATTATGCTTGAAAGTTTATTACATAGTTAATAAAAAGTGATGATTAACTAGGCAAGGTTTAGTTTATAAGGTTTTCTTTACTGAGAATAATAGTATAAGTATTAGATCATGAGCGAAATGTGATCGTCCATGTCGATTTTATTTTAAGTATTGGGTTTATTGTAACCTTATAATTACCGCAATATTCGGTCTAACTCCATGCCTTGGAGCGTTTTGGAACCGTCAGTGTACCAGATTGAGTCAGCGAACACTGGGATCCCGTTTTTCCAATCCTTCCTGTCAGGGAAGAGGATGTGGAATTTTTTATTGCAGCAGAACTGGTGGTATCTATCTCGTCACTAGGCATACCCAGGAAGGGATCTGCGTGGATGGACACTCTCAGTTCTTGTTGGGCAGATCCATGCCTCTGTATAACCGGTTGTTGTCCTGCCATGAGACTGCAGATTGTCTACTTCGCTGTACCTTGTACATATATGTGCAATAGTGGAAGATTGAGTAAAACCTCTAGTGATGCAGTTGGGGTTGTTCTCATTGCTCCTATTATGCTTAGGCAGGCTAGCCGTTGAGTTTGTTTCAGGAGCTTTTGCGCCTGCAGCTGCGTAGTTTTCGTCCACCACACCACTCACCGTAATATCGGTCTTACGACCAGAGTGTATAGCCACTGGGCCATTTTAGGGTTTAATGTCCAACTTTTGCCACAGAGTCTTCTGCATCTGTCTAGTCTTATGGCAGCTCTCTGGGCCGGTCTAGTAAGGTGTTGATTCCATGTAAGTCTCTGGTCGAATATTACTCCCAGATACTTCGCTTCTGTTGCGTATGGAATCTCTTCCCCGTTTAGTGACAGTCGATGTAGTCCGACAAGATTCGTCTTTTCGGTAAAGGGAACCACTATGGTTTTGGACAGGTTGATGGAGAGTCTTTCCTCAACGCACCAGTGGCTAACCTTGTTTAGTGTTGATTGCACCCTCTCCGAGACCGTGGTCAGGAAACCATCACCACGATTTCTAGTAGTGATGTGACAAAAATAACGTAATTGTTATATTGGAACTGTTCCGCTTGTGGAACAGGCTATTCCGAGTGTTCCGGCTGGATTTTAACTGTTCCGGTTCCACTGACGGTTCCATGAAATTCCGGTTTTCGTTTAAGTAGGTAAGCTGCGACCTGCGAGTATTTTCGGTTCAAAAAATAACCGGCAATGAATTCTAAAGGAATAGGATAATAATATACAAGTGTATGCCATTAGAAAAGCAATAAAGAATTATAAATTGCTGGTGCATCCCCAGAGCTGACAGATATTAGTCATAAAATACGACCAGCAGTTAATTCTCCTTCGATAATACATACTAGCAGGAACAATGCAGCTTATAGAATATGTATATAGAGTATGACAGAATCATTCCAATCCAATATTTGTAAAAGAGAAGTACCTACCAATTAAAAATCCCAACGATTCTTGTTATTTTTGCTTTCTTCAACTGTTATAATCTTTTTAGTTTTGTTTAGTTTATAGTTTCCCAGGTTTCCCTGAAGCCTCTTCCGCATAAGTAGGCGGTAGGTATATACTTGCGAGCGCGTGAAACAATAACTTAGGTAATTATAATTAATTAGGTATTAACAAATAATAATTATTACAATTTATTTTTGTAAATGTGAGTGACAATAGTGATATTACTAGACCGAAGTCAAGCCCCTTTATGGTCTTATTTCCCAATATTAGACATTAAAAATTAAATTGCTAAATGTGATATCTATTTGTCTTCAAAAAATGTATTTTGTGTTTAAAAGCAAATAATATCTACCAATAAACTATAGGTGTAGCCTCCTAGAAATAGGTATGAATTATAATGATGAAATGAATTAAAAAAAGTAAATTGATTAAAAAATTAAAATGCACCTACAAAAGGAATCATGTATAATTATTATTATTAGTGTTTGAAGTTCACGAAACATCCAATAAGAAGTATATTTTTATCACGAGTAGATAAAGAAACACTGACACTATTATAATAATTTACAACTTTAGGTAAGGACCCATGACCCATCCAGTTTCTACTGCGTGTTCCCGGAACACTGTTCCGGTTTCTGCCTCCCTCCCTATAGTGCTCCGGCTCCGAGAGTCTGCCACGCTGTTCGGCTGTTCCGCAGTTCTCTCTCGTTCCTATTTACTATGTAGGTACGGTGTTTCTACCGTAACGCTGTTATTTCGGAACAGTGGCTTGGAACCTATTCCTATCTCGGAACCGGAACAGTTGGAACTAGTATGTAAAAATAACCATCTGGCACACCACTAATTTCTAGATCATCTGCGTATCCAAGGGAGCAGAACACCTCATTGGTGAGCGTTATCTTAAAAGGTCGTCGACCAGGACGGTCCACAGCAGAGGAGACAGGACCTCTCCCTGCGGGTAGCCCCTGGTCGTTTTTAAGGTCTTGGAAGCACATTCCAATTTCGAGGAGGTTTGCCTAGTTATAAGGCTCTCCTCGATCCATCGACAGAACGGTGTTTGGTACTCCTTTCCCTTGTATTGCCCTGATCAGGGACCCGGTCGTGGCGTTGTTAAACGCACCTTCCACGTCCAGGAACAGGACAACGGCTATTTCTTTGTCGTCTATCGACCTCGAAATAAGCCTGCTAAGGTCATTCAACATAAGGTCAGTTGACTTGCCTGTTTGGTAAACGTATTGATGTTGGCTAAGAAGGTTTACCTTCAATGCCGTATCCCTAATATAGCTATCAATAAGTCTCTCCAACTTAGGAAGAAGGAGGAGAGGCTGATAGGTCGGTAAGCCCTGAGAGTGAGGTCACTGCTTCTGCGTGCTTTAGGTATGAACACTACTTTGACCCTCCTCCAGGTTTCGGGTATATATGTTTCAGCGCTATGCTGGATCTGAAGATTCTGATGAGGTGGGGGATTATTTATTATTTTTTACATATTTATAATATTTGATGAAATAGTAAACATATTTATTATTTAAACATACATAATTTAAATAAAATTTATTAAAACATATCGTACATACCTACCTTTTCCTTATTTTAGATACCATATAGAGCGTAAGATCTTTGAGCATCTTCTAGAACTAAAACGTCTCCAGATCCGATCAGGACAGCACAACGAGGCTGTGCTAGTTAAGCGTGCCATCGACTCCTACCATCAATCTTGCGCTTCGACAGTCGGCGCGGGGAAGTACCACCCTCAAGATTTAACTTTTCGCAGCTTCGAACAATTCCTCTATCATGCTCTAAGGCGTTTACAAAGAGATGGTGTTGATCATTTGAAAGGACTACCAGAGGCTCCTGTTAATCCTCTACACTGCACCCTCAGCACAAACAGATGCATGCATGCCACACATGCTTACACCGGAATCCCCTGCGCAGCTTACTGTAAGTATTAACAGCCGAGTGGTTTATCATAAAAAACTATACTTAACGAAGTGAAGACTGCTAATATAAAAGCTTGGAAGTTTTAAATCATAATTATTATTCCATTTTAATGGCTTTGTGTTATTGAGGGTTGCAATTATTTCCAATGCAGAATGAAAGAAGTTATTGTATGATGAGATGCGGTAACAATCTTTAAGACATGTACCTACGTACTACATACGAATATACCTAGATAAAGTAGTTTATGGTCACAATTTCTGCAATGTGGAGATAAGAGCTGAAGTTAACGCCGTTTTTAAATCATGGCTTTATTAATTGTTCTTTACTTCATAACAAATATGTACATGTTATAGGCAATGTGTATAATCCGGTATTGTATATAATACCTAGGCATTGTATACATTGCCTAAAACGTCCAGGCAATGTGTGAAATACGATTCATTTCATACATTGCCTAGGCATTGTATAGAATACCGGCAGCGCATCAGGCAATTTGTATAATGAACGACAACGGGCAGTGAAACGCGTGCGGGGCGGAGAAGTAAACATGCTGCAACTCGTTTGTTGTGGAGATGAGCAAAACTGTGATTTTGTACCCTACTACTAAGGGCTAATCTTAATTTGCCCTCCAATAATTCGTATATAGGTATAAAGTAGTTGTTTAGATTTTTTTTGTTATCCAAATAAGTAGGTAGGCACCAGTTATTACAACAGGTATAGGTACTTCCATTGCGCAGTTAGGTACGTGAATAACGCTTTCCTGATTGTTGATATCATTATCTAAAGGGACAGTCAAAGTAAATGACCTGACCAATTTGTAAAATATGTATAGGTATACCTACTTAATTGTTAAAAAACTCTATTTCATACATTGCCCATGGTTCAACGGGCATTCTATACAATGCCTAGCTATTGTATACATTACCTAGGTAAAGTATGAAATAGTTTAAGAAATTAAAATCATTTCATACATTGCCTGAACGATCCCGGTATTGTATACATTGCCTAGGTATTGTATAGAATCCCTGCACTATACACATTGCCTATAACATACATATGCCCGTATTCACAAACGATAATTTCCTAAATAATTACGTAATCAATTATCCCCATCTCATTCTATTGCAAAAAAACTGCATATCTCCATCTCACTCATTTAAATAATTACGTAATTATTTAGAAAATTATACTCGTATAACCAAATCATCGTCATATCAGATCAAGATGGGTGATAAAATAAAAACAGTCAGAAGTCTGGCTTGGTTGTCCTAATAATCACTCGTAAATTATATTGTAATCAGGAAGGAGTAGTTTGAAATTATCTACACCTCCGAGAGTGGGTACGTGTTAATTCCGGGCCTAATTTTATGTTAAGTTAAAATTATGATCTTTAGCTGAGTTCTTTTTTTTTGCAGTACCCAAAATGGATCATCACACGATCCCAAAGATTGGTTACATGACTGCATGCAAGCCCGGTACCGGCCCCAATTTCTTACCCACTATCGATCCGAAAAAAGCTGTGACGCTGGAGCTCTGTCACGGCAAGGAAAAACAGGTGATAACTCTCCCCGCTGACAGACTTGACCAGAACAAGAGATACTACGTTACCTTTACTGTCAAAGGCACAGAAACCGAGGTAACTCATAAAGAATCTCGAGAAGGTGACGTGCAACAACACCAGCATCCAAGAAGTGACTAAGATTGTTTTCAAAAACGAACAAGTTGTTATGAACCTTTGTAGAGATTACACAAATTTGTAATTCGTAGCTGTTATAGGTTTATATCGATAAACAGAACATTCTGTGAGTGTTTCATAATTACTTTTTTGAGGCTCTTCTGGCAGCTTTTCAAGCAGCGATCTTCAATCAGAAAATCAGTGAATCTCTTAAAAAAGTTACTAACTTGTGGAATTAAAAATTGAGTAGGTGGTGACAGTGAAAAAGACCAACTATAGAAACAAATTTTATTTATGAATGTAAATTATTGTATAGCAAGCACTGACAAATTGTAAAAGTAAGAAAATAATCTAAATATGGTTTAGGTATTTTTTCCTTGTATAAATAAGAACTAAGTGGATAGCGACAGTCAGGAATTGAAAAAAATAAAGACGAAGTAGTTCCGATTGATTCGGTCAAAGCTTTTTCATTGTTTTGTTCATATTTGTTGCAAAAACAAGCTAATAGTCATAAGAATTTTTTATTTATTTATTTATTTATGTGACTGTAAAATAAGGATTTTGTTACCTATTGTTGATCATATTAGTAAACTAATGATTATAATACACTACATATATTTTCAAATGCCTTTTGTATTTCTTACCTCCTACCCCTTTTTGAACTTTGACACATGGTTACTAGAAACATGAAACACTTTGATGTGAACTATACACCGTGTTTTATATTAAGTCGGCACTATTGCTAACTTCGTTATTATTTAACCTAGAAAGTCGGTTAAATTAGCAAACTAGTAGCATTTCTTCTCCTGAATAAAATGGCGAAAGCAGAAAAACAACTGAACATCGCGATTTCGAGATATTTAAAAAAATGTAACTTTTTTAATGGAACACCCTTTATATATTTGGATGTATCGGTTGCAAATTTTTTTTAAAGGAAAAAGTCTTAATGCACTATGATCCTAAAATAATAAATTCATTAATTATTCATTATTTTATTACTCCCAAAGTAGGCTGCGACAATTATTGTAATTTAGTGTACCTACCTACGTAATGTAAGGTAAAAAAATATATCGTCCTCAATAGTGTATTTTTCAATAAAAAAATACACAAAAAAAGGAGTTGTTATATTGAAAAGGATTTAATTTTAAATAAACAAATAACAGAACTTGTCTGTGTTTTAAATTAAGTCGGCACTATTGCTAACTTCGTTATTATTTGAGCTAGAAAGTCGGTTAAATTAGCAAACTAGCAGTACTTTATCTCCTGAATAAAACGATGAAAACAGGAAAACAATTGAACATCGCGTTTTCGATATATTTAAAAAAAATGGATATTTTTTATGGAACACCCTGTATATTTTTAAATGGATCGGTTGCAAATTTTTTTTTAAAGGAAAAAGTCTCTATGCACTATGATCCTAAAATAATAAAATTTTACACACAAACAAGTTCTGTTATTTGTTTATGTAAAATTAAATCCTTTTCAAGGCAACAACTCTTATTTTTAGTGTATTTTTTATTGAAAAATACACTATTGAGGACGACATCATTTTTTTACCTTACATTACGTAGGTACACACTAAATTACAATAATTATTGTCGCAGCCTACTTTGGGAGTAATAAAATAATGAATAATTAATGAATTTATTATTTTAGGATCATAGTGTATAAAGACTTTTCCCTTCAAAAAAAATTTGCAACCGATCCATCTAAAAATATACAGGGTGTTCCATTAAAAAAATTACATTTTTTTAAATATCTCAAAAACGCGACGTTCAATTGTTTTTCTGCTTTCGCTATTTTATTCAGCGGCAAAAATACTAGTAGTTTGCTAATTTAACCGACTTTCTAGGTTAAATAATAACGAAGTTAGCAATAGTGCCGACTTAATATAAAACACGGTGTATAGTACTTCAGTATACTTCACATTTGAGTAAAATTCATCGTGGACTTTTCTCCTAAAGTGAAGCAAGGAGTGGTAGGTCGAACACTCAATAAACATATTTGACGGTCTTAAACATCCCTTAAAATTTCGGCTTTTTCCGAAAAATTCTTACCTTCCAGACTGATGGGGTGTTGCAATTTTCGTTTTGATACCATCGACTCTGGGTCGAAAAAATTAGCAATTGGAATAATTTGTTGCATCACAAATTATGAAAAAACAAGTGCTTCACAACTTTTGTTTGAATTTTTTTCACGAAATAAGACGCTTTCTGAGATTTTCAACAAAAAAACCTTTTTATCCCTAATATTGTTTTTATTCACGCTCTATGAAAAGTATTCCTTACTCATATCGCTATTTTTTAAAATAAGCCGGAAAACTTAAAAACTAACTCGCCTCCAAAATCAAAACGCCAGAAAAATCACGAGCTGAATGTTGAAAACTTGGGGAATTTCATCTTCCATGATCTTTTAACAATGCACAAAATTCTATAAAAAGCAAACAAATACACTACATACACTACAAACACAAACCTTTTGACTTCTATTAAAAAATAGACTGTTTATTAGGCCACAATCACAAATCATAGGTATTTTAGGATCTAATCTGTTAAGAGTCCAACACCTTCAGTAAGGGACTTACGAGGTAGAACGGCCAATGAAGCCAGGCAATATTACTTATACATAAATGATGCATTTGCACCTGATATTTTTGGATAATTGTATCAATTGTATCAATATCACACAAAAAAAACACTGTTGAGATCAATATGTGTAGTGTGGCATATGATATCTACATCCGGAGGAGACAGTTGGGTCCTTTTGCAATGACAGTTTGCTTACGATAACTCTCATTTTTTTCTGAGCCATAAGTTGTTGGCTTCTTGAAGTTAAACTGCTTCTTATAAATTACCTCTATGTAAAAAATTGCTTACAAGTTAAGAAATCTACGGATACTCTTACGTCAACAATAATTATTATTCCAGTCCAGACTTGAATAATTGTACAGATCGTTTCTTTTACATTAGCATAATCAACGTTTCACATTTTGTCTTGTTTGCATTTTATAGTATAACGAACACCGCTCTGGAAAAATTCTAGTAATTGCTTCTTTAACCTTTAACATTCTAGACCCCGATTTGCTTGTTTGTTTACATTCTCTTTTTTTATACTGAGTCAGTCAATGACATGTTCGCGACAGTTCCAGTCACATGTCATGTGACACATCGACAGACAGACGTTAGTTCTATGGATTTCTGGAGTGGGATCGCCGAACAATCTGACATTTCCAGAATCCACGAATCGACGGTCAGTGCGCCGGTGCGACGTTCGAGAATGTACCTGCTAGAACGGAGTAGAACGTGGCTACTGATGTGTCGGGGGACTATATAAGGACAGCCTGCGGTTGCGTGGAAAGTAGTAGTATCCTGAACGTGAAACAGTGAAGACTGAAGTATAGACAGAGCAGAAGTGAAGTGTGAAGTAAGGGAGCCAGTAGTGACAGATAGAAAGAATAGACAAGTGCAAGGTGCAAGTAGTAGTGTTGTAGTCAGCTGTTTGTGTTTTGATTATTTAGAAGAATAATAATTAGAGGTTATAATTTGGATTAGTGAATAAAGTAATTTGTAAGACTTTTTGGTGGTGATTTAATTATTGAGAAACCCGTAACAATAGCATCCATCTTTAGAAAGATGAAACCTCCTATTTTCCATAACGGAGAGCGTTGAAATTCCATTTTCTGTGTATGGGTTCTCAGCTCCACCATTTTCTATCGACAAAAATCCTTTATGTAAGCAGCTTCGCGGAAATGTGCAATAATAAATCTCTAATGATAAAATTGTAAATAACCCATAGAAACAGGAGAATCATTTTTATACCTACTCATAGTTTCTAGGCAAAATAACGTCTCCTCTTCACCCTCTTGCCAGAATCTTCTTACAAACAATAAACATGAATATCACGATGTTCATAAAAATGAACATCAATAAAGATTATTGAGTGGCAGTGGCCCTACCAGTATCGGCTTTAAGTCTACAGACAGCCGCCAGATAAGTCCAGCATAACGTAAAACCAACAATCTCTTAATGAAACTGACTTTGAAACGATGTTATCCCGGCAACTTGATCATAATGCTCTCATGCTCAGGTCCATCCAAACATTTTGTAATTTTATATCTACAAGAAAGAAACCGAGATCTTAAGAATCATCAATTAGTTGCTAATTACAATATCAGGATGATCCGACGAGGTGAGCTTGTTGTGAAACGAACATAAAAACGTCAAGTGGGGTGATCTGAAATTTAGCGACTTCCGTCGTATAGGTTAACACTGTCCCAAAAAAAATCAACTGATACTTATCTTATGCGAAGCTTCGATATACCCACTAAATAGGTGGAGTGGCGAGCCTGGCTAACAGCCAAATACAACTGGTTTATAAATGCTATGACATAATATCAGACATCTGGATCCATCCGATATGATGGATTGTTGGCAAAACTCGGGCTTATGGTATGTTTGAGAAGTTCTGCTTGTGGCTTGTGAGTTACCTCGGAGATCGCTCCTTGCGGGTGGCAGTCGATGAAGTTCTATCTGAGACCTTCTATATCAATGCCGGCATACTTATCAGCAGAGCGGTCGCCAGACAAGTTTGTCTCTGTAGGCTAGAGAGTTTTTTGGCCAAGGCCTGCTGGCCTGCTTTTGACCATCAAGCGATACTGCCTTACGCAATTATAGGTCTGACGACTGTTACGTATAGCCAGTACCTATATTTGTTTCGGTGCGATACCCCATATTTCGCCACAGATCCTTTTACACGTCCATAAAGAGAGTGTGGCTCTGTGTATAACTTTTTCCAGATGGGAGTTCCAAGTACTTAAGCTCTTTATCCAACATTATTGGCTTCATCTGCAAATGAAATGGTTTCTCCCAGAAGAGTTGAGGGCGTTAAACCTCTTATACAAGGCTCAAATGCAACCATCCTTGGAGTACTGTTCACATGTTTGGAGCTCAGATCCTAAACTTACGCTGAAATTACTTGACTCTGTCGAGAAAAAATCCACTTGATCGGGGACTTGACTAAAAATTTAGAGTCTTCAACACCGACGAAAGGTAGCGGACCTGAGCTTTTTTACAGATATTTCTATGGACAGTGTCCAAAAGACTTAGCTCGTTTAAACCCACCTAGAACGAGGCCGGAAAGAAGTACACGTCAGATCGCAATAGCTCATCCCTATTATGTTCAGCTCGTTACATCTCGCAGCACTTTACTTCAGAGTTCTTTCATGTATCGAACCGCATCAATTTGAAATAGTCTTCCAAGAGTTGTGTTGCCTAAGGAATACAACCTGCAACGATTCAAATTCAGCATGAATCGATATCTCTGCTCATGCAGCGCTCCCAGAGCATCATGTGTTGCGCTGACTGAATCCAGATTTACGAGAATCTCTCCATCGGGAAGAATATAGAGCGAAAAAAGGTCAAAGCTCACAACGTAAATCATAAGGTCGAAATTGCAACTGCTGAACCACCACTCTCCATGGTCAGATTCGGTATTGGTTCGCAAGAAAGAACCAAAGGTAAATACAGTTGAACTTTCTGAGCTAATGGAAAATTACTGGCGATTCTTTAGGGGTGCTCTTCTCCACAAATAGCAGACGGAAGACTGCAGAAGTGCCCAAGACTATGAAAGCGAATTGAATTTCAAGCTGTTAACACCTACTAATTTGGAGAACTTCATATTTCGAAAGTTTACTGCCGAGACCGCCAAGCGATTTGGAGAGCATGCAGGTACAGTCAGGTACACTATATACATATACATAGGTAGGTACTGTATACATAGGTAGGTACACTAAGAAGTATCAGAGTACAGCGAATTTTAGATACAGACAGGGAAATCAATTTGTCCAAATTAAATAGCTCAGAATACAATATAATATACGCTTAGAATCCAGGAAGCCAACTTGGAAGCATTGGAAAGTGTCATCGAGCGTCAGAATTAAAGATGGTTAAACCGAGAACCAACATATGGAATAGGCTGCTGTGGACAAGGTCAACAATCCTGGACACTGCACTTTTCGTTCGATTCAATAAGTAGCTACCTTAACAATGTAATTATTATATACCTACCTATACCTATACCTACCTAAACATCGTTCCAGTTTCAGAAATATTTGAACTACGAACCACCAAATCCATAAGGTTAGGAATATATAACAATATTCTAAAGCACTTAAAAGTCAATCCCAGAAGGCTTTTGACGCCATTGAGAGCTGTGCAATGATGCACGCGGTGGAAGCTATGAAGATCATTCAAATATCTACAAGAACACCAGTCCCACTATAGAATAATAGAAACTTAGGAAGAAGATTCAAAAGCTTACAGAAGGTATACAAGACGAGCTGACACGGACCCGACGAGGTTTGCTCGCTCTTACTCAGAAGGACGTCTGTGAAACACTGGCATAGGGAAATAGGGGTGTCGATCGGATGTCCCTGAATCATATCAGATTCGCCAGTTACATTATCTGATGAGCACCGCCGATATCGTCAAACTTCTAGTCTTACTGAACGAGTGTTAGGACACTTTGAAGGTTGTGAACTCGAGAATGAATCTCCAGAAACCACAGCTTGAGGTATCGATCATACAAGCTTGATTACATGCTCATAAAACCTTGTGTCTCGATAAACGTAAAGCAGAAAGTGGCGCATTCTATTCGTCATGATGACATATTATTACTTCAAGAAAGTAGGATCATCCGCACAGCGTCAGGCTTATCAATGAATAGTTCAACAATGCTTTGTGTCGTTCTGCAAAATTAATAAAATTAACAAGAGTGTCATCAAAGATCACATTAAATGGCCGAAGCTGGTTTCTTAGTGAAGACAGAGAGAAACGCAATGTTTGGTATCCTCCAAGAAGGTAGAAACTGAAGCTGCATACTCAAAGCTGAGGGGAAGAAGAGAAATTTACTAGAAAAGTCCCAAGTTGACGTAGACTTAGTTAAGAAAAATAGTCAATGAAACAACAACTTAAGACATAAAACTCGAAATCAGATAAACAATCTTATGAGATTTTTTAAACACTAATTAATTTCAAGTTTCATTTGCTTGCAGTCTGACATAACTTTTCAGTTACAGATGAGTTATTTTACCCATCATAACTAGAATAGGTACCTGTGTTAGAAATTTCGAACAATGAGCTTTTCAAATTCTACAAGTAATGCGATAAAACAATCAATACCATATAAATTATCTTCCTCGTAGGGAGATAAAAATTTCCAACCATAAATTATTCAACGTGAAACTGTCGAGAGTTACCTACAAGTTGTTGACCTGGCCTGGCTCTGACTTGACCTTATTAGAATTCCCACTAAATGCTAAAGGTGTGCAATCAATCTTATGGGCGATAAGCAGTTCGTTTCATCAAGTGATGTTGCTATCACTTGATGCCTTTCGCATGATTGGAAAGCTAGAAATGGAACTCTATCGACAAAAATTGTAAGAACCATAGAAGAATAACTGGCGATAGATTTCACAATCACCAATTATAAGTTCATACTTCATACATAAATAAGTAAATACTCGCTTTAGGTCAGTGTAACTTTCCCTGCTGCAAAATGTCAACTTTACGTTCTTATATACCTACAGAGTGTTCACTTTATCTGAAGACATTGGAAAATATTAAAAACTACATCGCATTAAAAGTGGGTGATGAAAGTTGTTCGGTTGGAAAGGGGGAATCTGATGATAGCACACTCGAGCCACTTATCCCCTGGTGTCAACTTTGAAATCTTAAATAGGAACCCTTATTTTTTATTGCAGATTCGGATATTATGACTTCGGATACTTGCAGATTCGGATACGTTGGATTTGTCATTCTTTTTTCGATCTATGGATCTTTTTCGTTCAATTTTATAATAAGACAAATCCAGAAATTTAATATTAAAATTCGAATTTGCAATAAATAATAAGTGTTCCCAACAAAAATTTAAACTATACCACCTTCCCCACCTACACGGGGGGTAGGGGCAGTATTTTCGTAGGTATTTTCAGTCATAAAATTCCAATATTAAAAATTGTCGCAATAAAAGTAAGGATTCTCATTTAAGATTCCAATATTGACCCCCTGCCCGCCCTTAAGAGGAGGGGACGGGTGGGTCGAGTTTGGTATCATTGAATTGCCCTCCTTTCAGACAAGCAACTTTCATTACCCACTTCTTTCGATCCGATGCACATAGTCTTTTTTATAGGGTATATCATAAATATACCGACAAACTATCAGTTTGTCACATGTAGTAGGGGGCGGTTTGTAAGAATATAGGGGAACAACCTATATATAATTATATTTTCAAGTTGTAAAAAAAATACATAAAATCTCTTGCTGCCAAAATGTAGCTCACAAAAATCGCAATTAACGTGTTTTTGCATTATTTCCAAATACTTTTCCCTGATTTTCTAGAGAAATAATTCAAGTTAAAGTCCCCACCCATTATAATATTTATCTACGAGTGATTCATAAAATGCACTTTTTTAGACGTTTCTTAGTTCATAAAATGTATGATTATCTTGAAGAGTGAAATAAAATATTTCGGGTGAAATAAAGTGCCGTAGCGGTTCATTATTTAACGCTAAATCTGACAAGTTACTGCACGACGAAGTGACGAACCAAGTACAGTACAAGTTCTAGTCAGCGGAGCGGCTCGATTCGGCGATCGCTGATACACGAGACGCTGATCCTGATCGCTGGATTACATTATTGCATCCCGACGCCAACCGCTCCTTATGCTTGTTGCTCCGTGCTCGGCTTGTTGACACCATGCACCTAATCTAGAGAAACGTCGTAGTTTATTAGCAGAGCGCCAGATCTATGTAGAATTAATATTTTGTGTTTTGTGTCGTTTAATTATACCTAAAATGGATACAATTGTAGATGATTCAATGAATGAAATATCTTCTACCCCAGAAGAAATTATTTTTCAATCAAATATGGCTGCACAAAATCTGTTAGGTACCTACCTCAAAAATCTAAAGAAGCGTATATTAAGCAATATGTCACCTTTATGAACTGACGTGATGAAAAAAGCGTTAATAGCTTCAAAGAAACACTTACATAAGACATGAATGCATTGGAAAGTTTTTTTTTTATAATAATAACTTTTCGTTTTAATTTAAGTCACTCGTAGATAAAATTTTGTATGCAACATATGCATAAAGTGCCTTTTTTTCACTTCTGGGATTGCCGCATTCGCCTGCGGCTCATGCGGTCAAACTTCCCAGTCGTGAAAAAAAGTACCACTTTATGCACTTGTTGCATAAATAACTATTTTCTTTCCATTTACTTATTAGTTTTTGTTTAAAGAAAGGACTTAACGCATTTTATTCATCTTAACATTTTATTCATTAACTATTATAGTTAGGTACACGAACATATTTTTTCCAACCTTCTCTTCTAACTTAGTAGAAGGATATCTATTCTCGATTCGACGTCTATGAACCGCTTTCCATGCCGTTGCTATGGTTACTTGGCACAAACATTTAATTTCTATTTTGAAGATACAGAGAAACCACACCATTTCCAATGGTTGAACATCCACCTGTGAAGTTGTTGATCGGATGGAGAAATGGTTTAACGGAAGTAAATTTTGGTTATTCGGAAACCAACTCCAGCTGCTGCCTAAAAGGTATTTTGATTGATAATACACCTGTATAATAGCACTCTTCTTCCTCTCTATTATAATACACTCTTTACAATATACTGATCTTTTATAATGCACTTTTCTATGTAAATAGGTGTTTCTGCACTTTTAGATAATATTTTTACCATAGGGCAATTTCATATAATTACTAAGATATTTGTTACTCAACCCTGACGAAGAAGATGATTTGGAGGCTGTAGA